>CM057839.1:28768294-31600794 GCA_030068075.1 Paguma larvata
TTCAGCTGTAGTCAGTGAAAGAACAGTGATATTAAATAATCAGCTTGTGTAAAGATTTCCTTTTGTTGTGATTTTTTTCTCCAGAATCAAAGCACAATTTGAATGAAATCTACAACATCATCAAATCCATGTGTAGATCTTTTCAAAGTTCCCAGAGTACAGTTTGTTTGTGAGAGCCAATCAACGGTGGTGTAGGAATGCAGATAACTTTTATCCTAATTTTTGAGATAAAGAAACCAACTTTGGTGCATGATTTTCTCAAGGCAAAAGTGAGTTAGGCTCAGCGCTCATATCTTTGGTGTTTTTACGTCACTCTATTCACTCATCCACCTACCCACTCGATCCATGAAACAATGATTTATTTTATCTTACTGTGAATTGGGCCCTGAGTTCTAAATTGCAGCACCATGAAAGCTAATTGTAATTTTTGAGAACGCCTCTAAATCCTCCTGATGGATGTTATCTCAAAAATTACAATTAGCTTTCATGGTGCTGCTATATAATCACTTAATATATTTAGGTCTAAGACACCAAAGTGGCCATTATATTTGTACTCTCAATGAGATCCGAAAGAGAAATGCTATCACTCGTAGATATGTTTAAAGTTTCTGAAGTTTCTCTGAATAGCACCCATCCTCCCTACGCAGTTCTTGGGGAGGCCTCTTTCCATAAAACAATAACACATACAGTCTAAAGGAGCAGAAGAGAAGCCATCCTCTCTGGGTGCAGACTTACCCCAAGCAGAAGGGCAACACAGTGCAAAGTTTACTGGTCAGCAAGTCACTGTGCTTCCCCAGATGCAGAATAAGTGAAGGGAGGCCGGGAGACTTAAAGGAAATTCCAACGGGAAATGTAAGTGGGGAAGTGGGAATCCTGGGTAGTCAGGATCTGAGATTCCTAAAAATTGAATTCTAGAGATTTGTGATAAAAAGTTATTGTCTAACAAATTTCAATACCTGTGAAACTTCTACTTTTATTTTTTATCTTTATTTTATTTTTTTAACATTTATTCATTTTTGAGAGACAGAGAGAGACAGAATGTGAGCAGGGGTGGGGCAGAGAGTGAGGCAGACATAGAATCCGAAGCAGGCTCCAGGCTCTGAGCCGTCAGCACAGAGCTCGACGCCAGACTTGAAACCGCGCACCGTGAGATCATGACCTGAGCTGAAGTTGGAAGCTCAACTGATGGAGCCACCCAGATGCCCGAAACTTCTACTTTTAGTAGCATGCTGGAGTACATGATAATGTTAGTCTATTCTCCAAGTCATGAAACAGGTAGTTAAAACTGAATTAATAATATACTAGCTTGAAAACCATAGCTGAAGAACTGACAGATTAATGGATCCTTACAAGAAGGAAGCAGATACAAAGAGCTAGCAAGAAGCTAAGGTTGGAACCATAGACAAAGGTCTTCCCCATTTAAAGATGTGCTAAAGTCTGAGAGGCTCAATGGAGACATTTGTTACAGAAGGTGTGTGTGTAATGAGGATTCAGTTTTCCTTTCAGGAGGGCCGACACTGTGAAAGAGTGATAAAGATCCCAGCAAATGACAGAACTAGCACGTATGTCATGGCATTAGTGGCATAATTACAACGAGGCAGAACTTTGGAAACCAGTTGGAAGTTCTTCATATGTTAAACCTAGACTTACTGTATCATCCCACAATTCCACTCCCAGATACCTCACTCGAGAGAAATGAAAATAGGTGTCCTTACAAAAATGTGTGCACAAATGTCCAAAGCAATGTAACACACAGTAGCCAAATAGCACACCCCAGGTGTCCATCAATGAATCTAGGGGTAAATAAAATACGATATGACCATATAATGGAATTTTATTTGACAACGAAGTCCTGATACATGCTACAACATGGACGAACCATGTAAACATTACTGAAAGAAGCATTCACAAAGGCTCGTATATTATGATACCATTTATATTGTAATGTTCAGAATAGGAAAATCTACAGAGACAAAACTAGATTACTGGTTGCCTAGGACTGAAGGGGAGTGGATTGAAGGCAACAGAGAGTGCTGCGTGTAGGTACAAAGTTTCTTTTTGTGGGTTGAAAAAGTTCAAAAGGAGTTATGGTTATGGGTGCATAACTCCACAATATGCTAAAAACCATTGAATGAAACACTTCCAATGGATGAACTTTATGGTATATAAATTAAATCTCAGTGAAGATGTTAAGAAGCCAAGGAACATTTTAAAAAAGAACTGAGACAATAATTTAAAATAGTAGTGACTGAGAATTTTCCAAAATTAATGAAAGGCACAAGTTTTATGAATGTCAAGCAGGAAGAATTCATTTATAAAAATCCACATTTAGACACATCAAAATCAAAAAGTGGGACATGGAGTTCTCTCAACTTGGTTCATGTGCTTTTCCTCAGGATTAGAGGAAACATCACAGAAGGTACTTAATGCTGTTCTCACCAAGGTCCTTCAGGTGATACACAATGCCCGCCTGTCCCATCACCGGCGATGTTAATTTTGATCAGTTGTGTAGAAAGGGCTCTGCCTCGTTTCCCCACTGAAAAAGTCACCATTTTTCTCTTGGTGGCAAGTACTGTGGGAAGAGGTAATTTGAGTCAATAGCCCATTCTTCATCCAAATCTCACCCTCTAGTTTTAGCCCAAAAGTTACTTTCTAATTCCATCTTTTCCTCCCATATTTTTTTGGTGGTATTCTACTGTAAGAAAGAATTGCCTTTTTTCCTAATTTATTTATTTATTTTTTCATTTGTCTATTTACATTAGTGTGAAATCATGGAATTTTTTTATTTGATGAGATATAACCCATTACTATCAGTATTAATTTGATGCTCAAATTGTCCCATATCTGTCCAATGGAAGTCCCTATAAGCTTTAGACATGTCATCATCATTCTTTGATTACTTTTTTCACTTCCTTCCACAAAACGATGTTAAGCTCATCTTATACATTTTCTGCCCAGATCTGGATTCAGGCATTTTCCCAAGGATCCATAGGTCTCTTATTGAAGAAGGGTAAGTAGAAATCAAGATCTGGGTACCATGAGTGTTCATTGCCACTGGGATTTTACTAGGATTTTTTCAGATCCATTTAGTGCACAGAATCAGGGAATGTATATACGTATACACACACACACACACGTGCACAAAATTACATGTATGCTTTTTCTACATCTATCTCTGTATATTGAAATATCACTGCATACCAGTACCTCCAATTCAATCCAACACTATAGGGTTCATGCTAGTTTTCTCTTTTTGTATTTGTAACTCACTTCTCTGAGAATGAGAAATCTGGCTCCCTCAATATATGTATACATTTTCTCGATAAACATGATTATAGCCAATCTCCTGACCCCAGCAGACCTGTAGGTCTACTGAGTCCTCCTTCTCTGAAAGACATTGATCCTCAATCTGCTGCCATATTTAGCTGGCTTCCTCTTGCCACCATGTCTCCTGAGCCGTGATAGGAGGCACCCCACTCCATCACTTTCCTTGCATTGGTCCCAATCTTTATCATCCAGGCTGCCTTTCTCATCCAGGTCTGCCTGATGCTTTTTTCAAAGTTGTTTTTCTGCTTTAATAGAATAACACTGGAATATTCAGATATCCAATAAAAATGGTAAAGCAGTGTAAGCTATTAAAAACAACAATGCCACCTTAATTTAGATCCTAAGGTTCCAACTGTAATTGTAACATACAAGGGATACATGCACCCTGATGTTTATAGCAGAATTATCTACTATACCCAAATTATGGAAAGAGCCCAAGTTTCCATCAACCGATGAATGGATAAAGAATTTATGGTTTATATACATACAATGGAATACTACTCGCCATAAAAAAAAAAAGAATGAAGGGGCACCTGGGTGGCTTAGTTGGTTGAGCGTCCGACTTCTGCTCAGGTCATGATCTCACAGTCCGTGAGTTTGAGCCCCGCGTCGGGCTCTGTGCTGACAGCTCAGAACCTGGAGCTTGCTTCGGATTCTGTGTCTCCCTCTCTCTCTGCCTCTCCCCCACTCATGCTCTGTCTCTCTCTGTCTCAAAAATGAATAAATATTAAAAAAATTAAAAAAAAAGAATGAAATCTTGCCATTTGCAACGACATGGATGGAGGTAGAGAGTATTATGCTAAGCAAAATGAGTCAGTCAGAGAAAGACAAATACCATATGATTTCGCTCATATGTGGCATTTAAGAAACAAAGCAAATGTGCAAAGGAAAAAACTAATATATAGAGAGAGACAAACTAAGAAACAGATTCTTGACAAATAGAGAACAAACTGATGGTTACCAGATGGATAGGTTAAACAGATGATGGGTACAAAGGAGTGTACTTGTGATGAGCACTCGGTGTTGTATGGAAGGGTTGAATTAGAGGCTAAAGTCTGGGATTGGGATGCCTCTCGCTTTGGTTTCCTTTCTCAACATACTTTGACTATTCAGGTTTTTGTGGTTCCATACAAATATTAGGATTGTTTGTTCCAGTTTTGAGAAGAATGCTGGTGCAATTTTGATTGGGATTGCATTGAACGTGTAGATTGCTTTGAGTAGTATTGACATTTTAACAATATTTATTCTTCCAATCCATGAGCACGGAATGTTTTTCCATTTCTTTGTGTCTTCTTCAATTCCTTCATAAGTTTTCTAAAGTTTTCAGCCTACAGATCTTTTACATCTTTGGTTAGGTTTATTTCTAGGTATTTATGGTTCTTGGTGCAATTGTAAATGGGACTGATCTCTTGGTTTCCTTTTCTGTTGCTTCATTATTGGTGTGGAGGTTCCTCAAAAAATTAAAAATAGAACTACCCTATGACCCAGCAATATTTCCTACTAGGAATTTATCCTAAGGATACAGGAGTGCTGATTCATAGGGGCACATGCACCCCAATGTTTATAGCAGCACTTTTAACAATAGCCACATTATGGAAGAGTCTAAATGCCCATCAACTGATGAATGGGTAAAGAAGACATGGTTTATATACACGATGGAATACTATGCGGCAATGAGAAAGAATGAAATCCTGCCATTTGCAGCAACATGGATGGAACTGGAGGGTATTATGCTAAGTGAAATAAGTCAGTCAGAGAAAGACAGATACCATATGTTTTCACTCGTATGTGGAACCTGAGAAACTTAACAGAAGACCAAGGGGAAGGGAAGGGGAAAAAAATAGTTACAAGCAGAGAGGGAGGGAGGCAAACCATAAGAGACTCTTAAATACAGAGAACAAACTGAGGGTTAATGGGGGGTGGAGAGAGGAAAATGGGTAATGGACATTGGGGAAGGCACTTGTTGGGATGAACACTGGGTGTTGTATGTAAGCAATGAATCACGGGAATCCACCTCCAAAACCAAGAGCACACTGTATACACTGAATGTTAGCCAATTTGACAATAAATTATATTTTTTAAAAAGCAAGTGTTGAATCACTGTATTGTACACCTGAAACTCATGTTACACTCTATGTTAACTCACTGGGATTTAAATAAAAACTAAAAAAAAAGAAAGTGTCCACCAGCTATTTCAACACATGGAAATACTACGGTAGAGCAGTTCACACCATAAATGTGTCAAGTACCTTTGTTTAGATCCATGGTGTGTTGCATCTTGATTTTTTTAAAGGGCATATCTGTGATTCGCAGTGTGTAAGATACCCAATGATATAAAATGTATGAAATATCGCCTGTCAATTTGTTTCTTAAATTAAATTTTTATTTTTATTTATTCATTTTAATAATTTTTAAATGTTTATTTATTTTTGAGAGAGAACAAGCATGTGTGAGTGTGTGTGTGGGGGGGAAGGAGACCAGAGACAAAGGGAAAAGGAGAATCCCAAGCAGGCTCCATGTTGTCAGTGCGGAGCCCATTGCGGGGCTCCATTGCACAAAACATGAGATTATGACCTGGGCTCAAATCAAGAGTTGGATGCTTAACCGACTGAGCCACCCAGGCGCCCCTCTTAAATTAAATTTTTAGAAAAATGTAATTTATTCTTGAAAGCAATATTGTAGGGGCTCCTGAGTGACTCAGTCAGTTAAGCGCCTGACTTCGGCTCAGGTCATGATCTCACCGTTTGTGAGTTCAAGCACCATATCGGGCTCTGTGCTGAAAGCCTGCTTCAGATTCTGTGTCTCCCTCTCTCTCTCTGCCCCTCCCCTGCTTGTGCTCTGTCTCTCCCCCTTTCTCAAAATAAATAAACATTAAAAAAAGTTTTAAAAGAAAGCAATATTGTAGACATAGACATTTAAGGAATTTCATGATTAATTTAATATGATAGAAAGGCAATCCAGATATTTTCCAGAATAGTATAGGTAACAGCATAAAAGTATCAACTCACATCCTTTGTGGGAAAAAAGAATTGTGAGAAAAAGTAATATAAATTTAAGCTTCATTTTCAGATGTTTTAAAATTCTTATAAAACTTTTTATTCCAAGATTAAACATTTAGTGATAGTGATTATAGTGATATAGTAAATACATAGCCAGGTGCCAATTGAGGAAACCCCTTTTCTATATAACAAAATTTCTTTTGCTCCATTTTTCCCTATGTTCGTGTTGTTCAAGGGCAGATTGTCTTTCAGAGGCTTAAAGTTATAAAAGAGAGCTTCCATTTTATCTAGAGCTGGTATTCTGGTCCAACTCAGGTTCTGTTTCAGAACCTGATTCAGAACAGTCTTTCGAAAGAGAGAAGGTATCATATGGGTTTGGAACCTCTTCTCTGGAAAGGGCCTGTTCTTAGAGGAAGGATCAGATTCGATTTGCATTGAGGCAGGACAAAACAGGAGCTCCTTTAATTCACTGCGGTTTGGGGACTAACTGTCTGGACTGCAGCAAACTCACTGGGACTTCGCTTTCCATCTAGCATGACCCGGTGCTGAAGATTCGAAAAGCAGGACTGGGGACAATGCCGGGCCCATTCTCCTGCATTCTGTCTCTTAGAAAATATCTCCAAACCTAGACCCTACCCAGGACACAATAACAATTTTTCGTATATTTGTGTCCTTATGGTCTCGGATAAGCTGGGAACTGGGACCAAGTATAGGCTTTCCCTTCATTGGACTGCTAGACTTTGGACAATATGTCAACTACTGCCCACCTCCCTTCGGCCCCTGTCTTCACCCATCACGTGCTGCCCTGCTAAGGTTCTGAGCAGAGGAGGCTTCAGGCTTGCTTGGATCCTACCTTTCTGGAGACAGAGGTTGTGTTCCTCTGGGACCTGGCAAAGTAACAAAGTAGGTGAAGTCTATTGCATACAAGAGGGCCACAATTAGGTGAGTTGATAATCTGTACAACAGGTTGTACTTTGAAAAGCAACTCACGTTCACAAGACCCAGAAAGAGGCAGGGGAATCCCTAATTGACTCTTCAACCTCAGGTCCTTTACACTTGCTATTTAGACTGTCTGGAGTGCTCTTGCTCCGTCTAGTTCCTTTTCTCCTTCAAAACTTTTCTTAAATGTCACCTTTGTATCGAGGCTACCCTAACCATTAAAAAATAATAATAATAATAGTCCTCCCATTTTCCCTTTTCTCCTTGAACTACTTTACTTTTCTCTATAGCATGAAAAATAATTATTTATATAGGATTTTATTCTTCCTTCTCTACAATTGTTTTTTTTAGTCCTCATATTACTGATGTTTCTACAGCCTTTTACTATGCTGGTTCTTGTTTTATTGCAATTGTCCTTTCTGGAAGTTGTGACATTTCTCCTCCTCCCTAACTCTGTCTGTTCTCTCTTCTTTCCTGTGATGGGTGTCTCCTTCTCTAAACACCTCTTAAATTTCCACTATGCCATCTCAATCCTCTTACTTTTCACTCTAAAAGCTCTAGTTGGGTGATCTCAATTAAATCCTTAGCTTCAATCACCACCTGCAATACCTAATTCTTAAATTAATGTCCCTGTCTGGGGCTTGTTCCTGAATTCGAGTATTATGTTTCTCACCAGTGTGCAATTCAGTTGAGGAAGAAGATGTGGTGGAGAAGACAGACACAAACATTGATCATTTTATTAAAATGTGATTAGAGGGGCACCTGGGTGGCTCAGTCGGTTAAGCGGCCGACTTCAGCTCAGGTCATGATCTCACGGTCTGTGAGTTCGAGTCCCGCATCGGGCTCTCTGCTGATGGCTCGGAGCCTGGAACCTGCTTCACTTTCTGCATCTGCCTCTCTCTCTCTCTGCCCTTCCCCTGCTCATGCTCTGTCTCTCGAAAATAAATAAACGTTAAAAAAAATTTTTAAAAATAAAATGTGATTAGAGCCATTTCAGGATGAAAACAGGTTGTTATGTTCCTTCCACTGATCAGGGAATAATAGCAGTATTATTATAGGGCTGTTAACACGTTTAGATGAAATATTCAAGTTTAGCATTTAGAACAATGCCTCAAATAAAGTACTCAGTAAATGTGACCTGCTTTGTTATTATTTAAATTTTTTAAATACACAGAAGAGTCTTTGAGCTCATATGAGGCTTCCTGGAGGAGATTTTCTATGTGCTAAAATTTAAAGAATCCGAAGGAGAGGAACAAGTTGGAGAAGAGGAGGAAGGACTTTCAGGCACTGAAAACAACATAAATAAGGACAGAAAAGACTGAAGCATATGCAATGTGGGAGAAGTTAAAAGTAGACAGATACTCTAGAATGTAAATATCAAGGTGGGTAATCGTCAGAAATAAAACTAAAAAAATTAGATAGAGACCAGGTCATGGAGAGCCCTATATGGCATACTAAGAAGTGTGGCTGTAGTCTATGGGTGTTCCAAAATTTGAATTTTAAACATAGAAGTCATTAAATTATGATCTTTTTCATTCTAGATAAAATCACTTTGGTAGCAGATGATAGGATGTCATTAAGAGTGACAAATCAGGGGCACCTCAGTCAATTAAGCAGCCAGCTCTTAATGATTTCAGCTCAGGTCATGATCTTGAGGTTTGTGAGTTCAAGCCCCAAGCTGGGCTCTGTGCTGACAGTGTGGAGTCTGCTTGGGATTCTCTCTCTTCCCACTCTCTCTGCCCCGCCCCCGCTTGCGCGCACGTGTGTGTGTGTGTGTGTGTGTGTGTGTGTGTGTGTGCGCGCGCGCTCTCTCTCTTTCTTTCTAAATAAATAAATAAACTTAAAGAGTGAGAAATCAAAAAATATTGCATCCAGGGGCGCCTGGGTGGCTCAGTCGATTAAGCGGCCGACTTCGGCTCAGGTCATGATCTCGCGGTCTGTGAGTTCGAGCCCCGCGTCGGGCTCTGTGCTGACAGCTCAGAGCCTGGAGCCTGCTTCGGATTCTGTGTCTCCCTCTCTCTCTGCCCTTCTCCTGCTCACGTTCTGTCTCTATGTCCCAAAAATAAATAAACGTTAAAAAAAATATTGCATCCAGTTATGCAAAAACTAAAAGGACTGTGTCCATAATAACATGCAAGCCATCTCTCTGGAACTGCCCCAAAGAATTGCAGGTGTTGAAGGAAGTTGGAGAGTCCATGCCAGTTATCTGGGAGTAAGTCAGGAAATACTGATTAGGACTGTTCCTGTGGCTGCACCAAGCACAGCTTACCAATTAGCTCTAATGTGTTGAACAGCGGTAAACACAATCATAGAAATGTAAATAAAGTACAAAGGGATCAAAAAAAGAAATTAACTTAGAAAGGTGGAGGCAGAATCTCATGGAGGTATACAATTTTAAACTCCACACAAGGACCGTCCGTTGTGGTTAAACCCATAGTGAGAGATGAGGAGGAAATGGGATTAAACGAAGCTTAAAATCCTGCTTGGGGGTATATTGTGAAAAGCATCTCTTGACAAAAATTCTTAGTTTTCTTCTACATGGTATCAGAAATTGATATTTTATCATATTTATTGGTTTCTGAATGTGTTTTATTTATTGTTATGGAATAAAGGAATGAAAAAATACAATTACTATGGAAATATATAAAATTAAATGGTGGGCAACATATTTAAATTTTGATTTTCTGATGATATGTATTAGGTAGTAGATTTAAAATCTCCTTCGCTTCAGGAAATAGGAGAAGGAGAATACCAATCAGATGAGAACTGAGATCTTAACATTAAAACATGCTTTACAATATATTCATTACATTTGTAACTGACCCATATAATAGGTTGACCATGTTTATTGCAGTTATTAATTCAGAATGCCTACAGGATTAGGGTGAGGTAAGATGTCAAAACCATTTAGTGAAGTCTATATTCTGATTAAGAATGCGTGTGCTGAGTTATTCATTCAACGTAATTGCAGGTAATAATAATCTATCTTATGTTTCTATGCCATATTTCATCATGAGAGAGTACAGAGCATTTGGTAAACTGAAATGACTCCAACATTGAGCCATAACAATAATTGAACTGAGGAAATAGCATAATACAAACTATCGGAACCTGAAACAAATCTTAAATGTGCATGTGTTAGAATACGTGTTTTAAAATGAATAGTATGAGTTCAAATTAATGATCTTGCTTATACACAGAACAGAATCTGAGAATTCTAGCAGCGTAATAAGCAAGAAGGGACCTTGGTGGTCACCTTCGCCAACCACTTCATTTTATAGATGAGGAAACTAATTTCTACAATTTTGATTTCCTGCTAGTTCCTACTGACTTGTAACATTATCTTCACACTATTGTTTGCAAAAAATGATACTATATTATTTACTGAAGTGATATAAAATCTATTCCTGAATTTGTATTACTGCCACCACCACCAGCACCCAATTCCTAAAAGCGCCACCTACAAACTGCCCAAGATAGTGCCAAGTTCATTGCGGGGAAGAACTTCTGAGAGCCAGAAATGGGTTAAGGTAAGGAGTGATGCTAATAATATAAAATTGGAGCCTCCCCCCCACATTCCTTTGTTGCCTCCCCAAATGTGCAAATGTGCTTGCCACTCTTTAATCTAGAGAAAGAGCTGATAACATTGCTCTGTTATCACTTGGAGAATTCAGAGACGTCCAAAATACTTAACACCTCTAGGTTGTCCCAGTGTTTGAATTCCGGATATTTTCCACACCTGGTTTCATCTGCCAACTCTTCTGTGTTGAGATCAAGCGGGAAGTTCAAAGAACTTTCCAACTACACTGGCTACTTTTAAACAACTTCCTCCCCCTGCCTCCTGCCATATTGCTTTTTTCAGTAAAAGTGCTGATTAGAAATTTTTCTATGAGCTGCTGGCTACGTTTAGGATTTCACTTCTCTCTCTCTCTCTCTCCTCTCTCTCTCTCTCTCTCTCTCTTTCTTGGCACATCTAGATCCTTCCTGTTTTAAGAGTCCCAGCCCACAATTCCGCTTACGTCTTGATCACCCCTCCCTTACTTATGGATACAGACTTTCTGTAACCTCAGGGTTTGTTGCTGTCGTGGTGCTAGTAGTGGTTTAAATTTTTATTTCACTTCGTTTTACATGATCATAACGTGTTACTTAACTGTTTCATGGAAATATTCCGCTTAAATTAGATTATAAGCTTCTAATGGACAAAAACCTTTTATATTTCTTTTATCTTTCCTCAGTGCCTACCAGCATCCTCAGGACATTTCTGCTCTCAGCGAGAAAATTCTGATGCTAAACCATACATTTTGTTTATACTAGATAGCTAAAGTCTGTCTATATAGTGATATGTTCATAAAAATCAATATCCCAACATTTTAGAATGGTCTAAAAATGACTATTCATGATCATTATGATTATGAAGTTTTTATTATTTTTTAATAATTTTTCCATGTACAGAATTAACGCCACAAACTCACAGAGCTTGACAATCACTCAAGAAGAGCTGCCCTAAAAATACATGAAAACTTTTTCTTTAAAAAAAATCAATAAACATCTCATGAAAGAAATAAGAATGATTCTATTTCTTTTTAAAAAAAATTTTAATGTTTATTTATCTTGAAAGAGAGAGAGAGCACAAGCAGGGGAGGGGCAGAGAGAGAGGAGAGAGAGAGAATCCCAAGCAGGCTTTGTGCCATGAGCCACAGAGCCTGACATGGGGCTTGACCCTACAAATCATGAGATCATGACCTAAGCTGAAATCAAGAGTCGGATGCTTAACCAACTGAGCCATCCAGGCACCCCAGAACCACTGTCTTAATTATTCTGATGAGCCTGAAGAGAGGCAATGCATTAGCAGGGGTTCTGAATTTAGATGGACAAGGGGCATGCTTACAGCCCACTTATTTAACAGTGTGTGACTTTGGGAATTTTACCCAGCTGTATCTGTGTCCTTACCTATAAAATAGGAAGAATAAGATGCACCTAATTGGGTTCAAGAAACTTAAATAAAATGAGAAATGCAAATTACTAATCTGTTGAGCCAAAACTCAGATTGGTAGCAGTTGGTAACACGTGGTAGTTTGTAACGCCACTACATCGGTGACGTCTGCTTCGAAGACACCTTCACTGATCATCTCTTACATAGATAGATGTGCATGGGGAAAGAGAACTTGTGGAGACAAAGCTTTGTTTAGTGCCTCCATGGGAGGTGAGAGGAGGGAAAGAGAGGTGGAGGAGTCAGCAAGCTGTCTGTTTAGTACAGGAGTAGCCTCCGTATATGGTTGCTAACCATTCTTCCCCTTCTGAATGCATTATGACACTCGTGTTTAAGAAGTGGGGTGATTTTTCCCCATCTTTTGAAACTGGGCTGACCTTGTGATTTTCTCTGATCAAGACTGTGATGGAAGATATATTCTGGGACTTCTAATTCAAATCTTAAGAGGTATGTCAGCTTCTGCACTCTCCTTGAAAAACTCTGGCTTGGAGACCAGCCACCATGTTGTGAGGAAGCCCGGTCTACTATACTAAATAACTAGGGGCCACTTGGTAAGAGGCCTGGAGAATGGAAAGACCATCTTCAACATTCCACTCCCATCTGAACGGACTCACATAAGGGGTCCCAGCCAACATCATATGGAACGACAACAACAACAACAACAACAAATGTCCATTAAAGCAATCTGTCCTGCCTTAATTCCTGACTCAGAGAATCTTAAGAAATGAGAGTTACTGTTTAAGCCATTAAGTTTATAGATGATTTGTTTCATCACAATTGGTACTCACAAAAACTATCCACATTTAGGAATTATGTCCAAACTCTATGAAAGAGGGGTATTTCCACAATCTATACAGAATTAGGAATTCCTTTGAGTCAGTGAGGCCTTGAGGGCATGCAGCACGTTGTGCAACATGAAGATATAAAACCTCCTCACCTATGCGTCACCTATGGACGACCATAGGGCAGTGTACCCCAAAAGCAGAAGCAGCAAATCCAGGTGCAAGGATAGCAGTGATCTCTCCAGGGTGGCCTTCCAGACACCAGCTTCAACAGTGGGGAGCTGAGCACACATAGGCCTTCCTTGGAGGCTGCCAGAAACAGTCGAGAGGAGTTCAGGGGCAGAGAGGTCTCGTGAGGTGGCAAACCAGTAGTTCTTGTGAATAGGAGCTTACAGTGAGTAGACTTACAAAAATTTAAAGCCAAGTTGCAAGGAAGGGATTCTAATTGTTCAGTTAGAATAGGTCCTCCTTCACCTTTGGACCGACAAACTTGGGGGCAGGGGGTGGCTAGTGATTGTACTGCTCCAGTGTGGCTACTGGAAGCCAGGCTACGGTCCTGTGTGGACAGCAGGAGTGGAGGGAGGACATACCTCAGCTAGTTCCATTGTTTGTTTGCATCTGTTAGAGTTTATTTTCTGCACTGCAATTATTTACAATTTATTAACCTGTCTCTTACTGAAGACTCTTATTAGGCCTCTCTCTCTACACCCTCAGAATATGGAAAGCCCCTGGTACGGGAGCCACTCAATAAGTATTAGTTGTCTTTCTCCTGTACCTACTGGTACATTCCATACCTGTTATTGGTCTCGTTTCTAGCCATATGGATATGTAATCTGGGTTATTAATGATAATAAGTCAGGTGTGTTTGGCACTTTACCATTGTTCAAAGCACTTTGACATAGTTATAGAATTTATCTCTACACAGTGATGGAGATCTTATCATTTCAACCACTCAGCAGAAAAGGAAGACTCAGAGCGATTATATATCTTGTGTTTGGGTTTTCTAAGCATCAGAGGGAGCCGGATCAGGTGTAACATTCTTGTCCAGCAGGTCGGGGATACCAGCTAAGGTCTTACCCCATAGAGAATTCACAGGGAACCTAACTTGAAACTGAGGTGTTACTGAGGTGAAGAAGGAGGTGAAGAAGTAGTAGATCCAGTGATCCTGAGAGTGGGGAGCGGAAATGGGCCACATGCACCATGCTGGCTGCTTTGAGTGGACACAGGATTTTGTTATTAGCAGGGCTGCGAGTCTAAATGGGCCCCAGAGTTGTAAAGGTAGAAAAGGCAGAAAGGTAAGGCAGCTTAAAGAAGTCTGACAGTACGGAAGGGGCTGCCATGGGGGCGTGAGATTCAGGAGGCTTTCATCCCCATGAAATTCCTCCAAATCCATGCGATTTGTCATCTTGCTGCAGCTACAGATGTGCTTGGTCTCTGAATCCCAGACTAGACTGTCCCTTTGTTAACTGGGAAACCTTGGGCCACTTTGTGAACCCCTCCAATGCCCAGCTTCTTTTGTTGTCAAATGGGATCATGCTATCTGTCTCACGTGGGGAAGAGTGAATAAGGACACTGAAAGCACTGATCCTAATGCCTGGTGGGAAAAGGTCTTCCTACATGGTAGCTCGCCTGATCTCTTCAATGGCAGCAGGAAAAGACTTTCGATCTCCCTTAATCCTGTTACATTATTAATAATGGAAAACTTTAAAGTAGAAAATGGATTTTCTCCCCTCAAATTTACACATCTCTTGGAATAGTGACTCCAGGATGAAACTATTGCAGCCAGACATCGCAAACACCACAGCTTAATTTAGGAAAGTTACTAAACTTATTTAAGCCACAGTTTCTTTATCTTTAAAATGGGTATAATAATAATAGCTCTTTCCTAGAGTTGTAAGAATTCAGTGTGCACTTAGCATAGCACTCATCGCAGAATAAATGCTCAGTGATTGTTTGCTAGTATTATGATTATCTTTGCCTCTGTTTACTGACCTACAGATTGGGCATAATAATATCTATTTTGACCATTAAAATGGAGATTGTTTACATAGATATATGTAGATTAATAACTGGCACGTAGTAAGCACCACACAGCCAAGGCTGTTTCATTCCTGCTCCTTGTAAATCATCGCTAATCAAGAGCTACGCCCAAATAAATGCTAACGCTTGTAACTACTTGGTATTCATAGCCAATGGAAGACATGGGCTGATATCTAGACATTTGGAGAGGTGGATCTCTGGCTGTTTGGAGAGATATGGGTGCAGGCGATTTAAGAAAAGGTAAGGTGACTTAACATGCAAGGTTGTATTCTCAGCGGCAAAAACAAATTTAGAATTACTAACAGCCAATAAAGATAAGTGGGACTTAAGGCGACGCTAATAAACCGCTGCCACAGGCTGTGGTCATACGGAATGGCCATATGTGTGCGAGTGCACACCAGCAGGGCCAACCCCCGCCGTGTTTTCCACGCCCTGAAGAAGAGGGTGGAGATTTTGTCTTAATCCCTGGCATCTTTGAGAACAAAGGAATTGTTAAATGTCGTTCACTCTCTAATACTTCACTCTGTGTAAGCTAGGCTGTACAATAAATTCTGGTGTGGGTTCAAAGATGGATGAAAATAATATTCCAAATTAGCTTACGGTGCCTTCGATTGGTTTTTCTAGCACATCAGTAATGTAGGAACTCTATGAGAGAATAACGGAAATCAATCCAAAGACATACTTCCTGGTTCTCTCCAGAAGTTAGATGGTCAACCTGGAGTTCCCTTCAATAGGCTAGGGCACAAGTTTATCAATATTCAAGGGTCTTGCTTTATCATATATGCTGGTTCTCACTATGACAAATCACACACTCCTGTGTTCCTATTGTATCGTCTATATTGCAGAGAGACTGGGCCGTGCATGGTCTGCCAAAATAGGTCATCATCCCCTTTGTAGCACAATAGCGTATATTAGACTTTGATCATCAGCTTGTAATCATTTTTGAATAGTTATTCACCTTTATATAAAGAATTGCAGAATAAGCATTGTTCCTGTTGTGGAGCTTCTATACAGAAAGTACCGAGAGGTAAAATATTGGCATTTAAAATTAAAGGAATAAAAGATGTATAAGCTGTTTAATGTATAGATAAAAGAAGAATTCGGAGGTTTTTTTTTTTTTATAAGGAATTCGTTTTCTAAGAAACGGCTTCAATTAAAAAAATCTGACAAATAAAAAAGGGAATTTTAAAGCATTTTGACAAAAGATTTAATAATTTAACATTTTTCTTCTTTTCCTTTGAAAGAATGTAAAAATGTAAATTTCATTTACTCAGATGTGATGATATAACCCCATAGAGTTGTTTTTAAAATGAGTAAGACTCCCGAAGTCATTTTATTGAAAGACAGGAGACTTATAATATAACAAAGAAAAATACAATATAAAGAATTGTGGAATGAAGTCAGGTATATGACTGACAGATAATTTTATAAGAAGATACCCTAATGCTAATGAAGAAGAATTCAGAAAAAAAAAAGGATATTTCTAGAATATTTTTAGAACACAAGAGCTTTTATAATTTGTGTGGCGATTCAGAGAAACACTAAAAATGTTAAGCTTTAACTAAGAGGAAGAGGTTTAGACAAACTGAAAATAATTCAAAAACATTTTTAAGGGGCACCTGGGTGGCTCAGTTGGTTAAACGTCCAACTTTGGCTCTGGTTGTGATCTCTCAGCTCTTGAATTTGAGCCCCGCATCAGGCTCTGTGCTGACAGCTCAGAACCTGGAGCCTACTTCAGATTCTACGTCTACCTCTCTCTGCCCCTCCCCTGCTTACTCTCTCTCTCTCTCTCTCTTTCTCTCTCTCTCTCTCAAAAATAAACATTAAAAAAAAGACATTTTTAAAGACTTGACTAATTTGAAAGACACATCTTCTGCAGCACTGACATCCTGATAGGTGGTGAAGTTGGGCAAATGTGGTATATTCCATTTGAGCCATTCAGACTCCACAGGTGAGTGGATCAGGCTCACCTTTGCATCATCTATGACAGAAGTTTGCAGTCACTACGTACCGGTGTGTAACAAACCACATGTTCCCATCTGTACTTGGAAATAGGGAACGAGAAGAGGAAAGAACTTTGGCTCTTTTTTTTTTTTCTGTCACCAGAACTTTTCTTATTGTCTCTGATTGTGTCTTACACAGAGGAAGTGCTCTAGTAGATCAGAAAAGAGGGTGGAACCACATGCGAGCACTTGAAATGGCCATGAATAAACATCTACAAGCATATTTGTCACATACCTTGATCTGTTAAGATCAAGGGATTTCCAAGAGACAGTTCTGGCTCCCCAGAGCTGCTTAATTATAGTTCAGGTGCTTCCTCAGCCACAAGAATGAGTGTGCATAATAATAATAATAATAATAATAATAATAACAAGAAGAAGATGAACAGTAATAACTATAATAATAAGCAATAGCTAATAACCAAAAATGTGTTTCATAAACAGATATTTACTTATCAACCCTGGCATCCAGAATCTGAGTTTCTACTGTAGTCTCATTTACTGTGGTCGAAAATCATCCCAAACTAATAAAACATTAATTATATCAAATGATTATTTATTGGGAACCTCTGGCAGATTTAAGACAAAATCACTTTATCATTAGGCTTATATATATAAACTTATGTAAACTATATATAAGAAACAGAATATATATGTTTATATATTTTTCTTCTGATTTTATCATTCTTGTTCGTTCTGTACATGTAGAATAACTTCGAAATTGAACAAGAAGCACCTTAGTTGTATAGACAAAATCCTATCCTTAGATTGACCTCAAAATAGCCAAGACAATTGTCCCAAAGTTCTTGGGTATTTTCAGCTCAGAGGAAATCGTATTCATACATGAAGGGCCCCAAACCAGTTCCATCAGCATTGGCTCCTACCAAAAAGGAAGGCAAATTCAAGAGCGGCATACAGCATGGTCTTTAAATTCCATTTCCTATAAAAATGATGAAGGGTTCTAGGAGAAACTGCAGATTCCAGGTTTGGGAAAGGAAAGACACGAGGCACATCTGGAACATTTTGTTATGTCAGAAAGGGAGAAAGATACCATGCTACTGGGGCCATGTCAGAGAGAGAGGGAAATTCACTTGAAGAGCTCCTACTAGCCACAGATTTGACAATTGCAGTATCAAATAAAATAATGACTGCTGTAGGTTAAAATATATCAAGTATTTTAAAAGTCTGAGTTTATAGTTAGCTAAAACAATTTTTTTGACTTCATTTATTTAGTATCATTACGTTTTACATTTAAAAAAATGTTTAAATCCTTATTGACCACCACTAGAGGTTGCTAGGGTACCAACTCATTATTCTAAAAAGTATTTCAAAAAAAGAAGTTGGAGTTGGGGGAAGAACTGAGCGTTAATGCCAACTCTCCTGAGTAAACTATATTTTATGATAAACAAAGAGCTGATGAAAGAAAATTCTTCTATATTGAAGAATTCTTATTCATATAAAACAGAAGGAATGATAGAATCAGACACTTATCATTTTGCAACTTCCAGTTGAAATAATGTATTAAGTCACTAATAATCAATGACTGCTACTCTTATTTGAAAGGCAAGCCTTGAGGTGGGGGGACCAGGCTGACAATACCCAACCCAATTTTAACAGCACTGTAAGTGGGGCAGCCCTACATGATGTGTTTTCCTGATACGATGTAAAGGAAATACTCAACCTCAATACCATTTTTTTTTTAATTTTTTTTAGAGAGAGAGGGCAAGTTGGAAAGAGGAGTGGAGAGAGAGAGAACGAGAGAGTCTTAAGCAGGGTCCACGCTGGGCATGAATTCCACCACCCTGGGATCACGACCTGAGCTGAAATCAAGAGTCTGACGGTCAACCGACTGACACCCAGGTGCCCCAACACAACACCATTTATGAAGCTTTCTTGCCAAAAATTTAACCTAAATCTCATCTATCCCCTAAATCTGAAACCAGTTAACACAAAAATTCCAGAATAGAGGAACATGGCTCACGAAGACGCCATCAGTTAAATTCTCAGTGTGGGTAAACTACATAAGGCAAAGATTCGATACTTTGACAAATCAATCGCATGAAGAAACGGAAAGAAGAAGAACCTGTAATGAGTTGAGAGACTTCCATCACAATGTCAGACAAACACAAACTTTGCATGTATCCCAATTTGAACAACATAAAGAAACAAAAGAAAGCATCTCTGAGAAATTTGAACACGAGCTGAGCATTAAATTTTTTTTAATATTATTAATTTTGTTAGGTGTGACAATGATGCTGAGGTTATAGTTTTTTTTTTTTAATTCTTTATCTTTAGATTTTAACAGTGAAGTATTTATGAGTGAAATGAGGGATCTGGATTAAACTACCTTCTTGTTGACTGTTTTCCATCTAGAAGTCATCAGTACTTTCTCTTATAGAGCAGTTTTGTAGCTACTGGAGAGATTTATTAAAAGAAGAAGCAGTAAGGAGAAGTACGAGGACAGCGGTTTTGAAATTTTTGCCTAAATCTTAGACGTTGCTCTGTTTTTCCTTTCTCGGCTAGGCTTATAATTACGAGCTGACCTATTTTTCTGGACTGTCCTTGTAAAGGAGACCATCCGTTTCCCGCAGTACAGAGTGGCGCTGCCTTCTGAGTAACATTTTCACCAGGTGCCGGATGACCTAATTGGGTGAAATCACAGGGACTTGGGACCCGAGGGCTGCTCTGTCCTGCACACTGTCTCTATCAAGGGCAGAAAGTGAGAATAAGGAAGTGAAGGGAAAGAGAAACACCGAGTTTAAAACAGAGGCCAGGAATCCGAATAAGCTCGCTCTCTAACCAAATCCACATAATCCCACGTAATCAAAATAAAAGAGCCATCCGAATTAAGGTAAAAAACTAAGGAGGTATTTTCTCCTCCTTGGTTCTATACTTAGGGGTGAAGTGGAGATGTCATAATTATCTGGTAGATTGGCTCCCTCTATTCCAGCAAATTGAACCATTCAGGGGTAGGATGGCTTCTGAATTATCCGGACTGCTTACCCATACTAATCATGAATATTTATGAAATCTGAACCTCACTTTGTGCTCTGTAAACACAGCCTGAATTATTCAGATTGTTTGTCTATACTGTAATAAATGGAAAATTCTCCTTGTACCTTATTTTTAGTATTTAAAAATGGGCACTATAATGTTTTAGGTATAAGGACAAAATAAGACAAAGGCATTTGCCTCTGCTTATTATAGCACCCCGTTGGCCACGTTTGTATCTGTGAAATGATTTGTTTATGTTAAACATATAGTTTGTGTTTGATAGTTCAACAGTGTTTAACCTATGGTTATGCTTCGAATTAGTTAAGCCTTGAAAACATTTCCGTGATTGTGTTATTCAGTCACAGAGCCTGGCAGGAGATTAATTGGAAACATGTGTGACACAGTGGCATCGTACACGCTTGCCTCACCAGAGGCAGGGATTTGTTCTGTGCTGTTCCAAAGCCGTGTGGGCAGGGCAGTGGTCAGCTCCTGGGATGCAGCCAACACAGTCCCCAAGGCAGGAGCCCAGACACGTGCTAAAAATGGGGCGTAATGCCACATTATTTTATAATTAAAGCAGCAGGAAGAGAAAGCTGAGTGATCTTTGTTATTTTCTCCCAGAACCTATGTATGTTTGTGTACACGTGTGTGTATGTGTCCATTTGTCTTATATATACGATTTATCTATACACTATACTTATGTATATTTTTTTCTTCAGCGCGGTACCTGCAAGATGGGTTTGGCACACCAGTGAAGTAAAACCTGTTTTATTTTGCAGGTTTTGCACACTTCTGTGGGCAGTTGAGTGGCAGTCCCTCTGGTGCGAGTTGTATTATTTCAGGTTTTATTGTGCAGGGAGATTAACTGTTTTGATGATATACTTAGGCAGCACACCCACGTCCTGAGTGGCAGATGGACTATATTGCATTGTAAATCCAAGCGAGCACTAGAGCAAGTGGATTCTTTGGGGTCTTAACCTTAACGATACTTAAACTCTGGGACTTGAGTTTTAAACACAGAGAGAGGAGAGCTGGATCTATTCAAATGAGATGGCGTATTCAAATTCAAAAGCTATGTGCTCCAGACTTTTTGTTATGCTGTCTTTGGTGGTGTTTAGGTAGAGTATTTGGGTTATAAAATGATTATATATATCATTTATACAAAATGGGGCTTATGAGAAGACAAACTTCTTTCATGTAATTCGGCACACAACTTCCATGGACGGCTATCACCGTGTGGCATATCCGTTAGTCCTAGGCGACCTAGACTGGAAATGGCGACCCTAAATGGCTATGAAAACAAGGGGCTCTTGTCTGTCACCTGGTGACAGACCTCGGACACAGCATCTGGGGAAGATCTAAGTCTATCCCCTCTAAACTCCAGTGAGTGATGTGACTGTCACACCAATGAATGAGAAATTCCTTCAGAAGAAAGAAAAATGCCCTGAAAATGTAGGGAAAAATTGCACCCGTGTTTTAAAAATTATATTAATTAATTAATTAATTAACTTATTTATTATTTATTTATTTATTTATTTATTTATTTATTTATTTCACCCAGGTTATTTTGAATTGGAAATAAATTGTCAAAGATATCCATCCCCTACCCTCCAAAGCATGAAAATGTTCAATAGAGTAAAAAAAAAAAAAACACACACATGATAATATTCTCTATTCCTCTTGGTTTAGTTCTCAGCTGCAGTGGTACCTTTATCGGGATGCCTGGTTCCGATGGCACGTGCATTAAAAATCCAGACCGAGGGGTGTTCAATGGTGTTGCAGTCTGGGGTTCGGTCAGCATTTGATGAAGGAACTACTATGCCCGGCTGCCTTGGGAGAGAGCTCATTACATTTGTAAGGAGCACACTCCGTCCGTGAGGGTGAGGCAAGCTCCCTGGGCCAGAGCTGGCTGACACAAAATCCCAGAGAACAGGGCAGGGGGTTTCTCACAGTTCTGGAGGCTGCCAGTGTGAGAGCAGCCTGGCAGCTGGGTCAGGTGCTGGTGAGAGGTGCTTTAGGGTTCACAGACAGTGTCTTTCTCTGTGTTCCCATATGGTCGAGAAAGAGCAAGCTCTGGTCTCCTCCTCTTCTTATACAGACACGAATCCAACGTAGGACCTCACTCTCATGACCTAATTTAAACCCAATTACTTCTCGAAGACCTTACACTTCAAAGACCATCACACTGGGGCAAGAGCTTCAACATAAGAATGGGGGGGGCACATGAATATTCAGTCTGTCACACCCGTCGGATTGAAGAAAGCCTGATTGAAGAAAGCCTTAGGACAAGGTATGTGGGAAGGGCTTGAAGCTCTCTGGAGGTCAGGGGGTAGGATTGAAAGCAGTGGGAGTGGTGGGGGGGGGAGCTTCTCTGCTTTTCCCTCTTCCTGGCTCTCTCTCAGGCATGCCTGTTCTGTACCTGGGACTCGCACCCAGCACCCTGGCCTGAGCTCTATGGCCAGCCTGCCTAATAAAGCTGGGCGTGTCCACGGGGGAGGGGGAGGGAGGTAAAGCTGGTGTTTCGGTTTCACTGCTGCAAGAAGTGAGATGATGGAGGAAACAAAACTCATCTTTCTATTGTAATAGCAAATATTCTCAAGCCCTGAAGAATTCAAAAGCTCTGAGAAGGCTAAGGATTGGGAAAAGAGAACACAGAAGGAGGTCACTATGGGTCCCTGAGTGTCCAGGCTCCGAAAGCTACTATGCAGATAGGCGAAGTACAGCAAGCCATAATGTTCTATTCAGTTGGATCGTTCCGGAGAGGAGTCTGAGTCTGGGATAGCAGGAAGTGGAAGGCCACACATGTGACCCCAAGAATGGGGTTGGAAAGCCTTCTCTCCTAAGAGAGAGAGATGAAATCTCAGAGAACGTGAACCAACACCATGACTCTGAGACTGAAGTCCTTCAAAGTCTTTAGACCAGACCCTTCCCACATACAAGTGAGAACAGAGGCCCTGAGCGCTGCCTACTGAGCGGCCTACAACCAGAAACAATTCCCAGTGAGATAGCAAACAATAAATATATTTTCAATATATTTTAAAAAATCACATGACAGTCTATTACACACATTTCAATTGGCAAAGCAATTTTGACTATCTTTTTCAATATGGAAATCAGTCTATAACCTTGTTTTTTGTGTTAAAAACTATTATATTTATTATGTGGATAAATATAGATATATGTAAATATCCATATATAATTTATGTCTATTAATATAGATAAATATATACATTTTGGCAAGAAGTCCTTAGCTTCGAGTGTCCGGGAAACAGAATGGCTAATCTTTATGATGAAACTTCAAACTCATAATTCACTTCTTACTTCAGATAAGTAGAAGCTACATTTGTTTTATGGTACAGTATGTTGTAACTACTCCCACCCCCTTTTTTAAATCAGGTACAATTTCTTATAGACTGTTTAAATGGGTAGATATTTCAACTCATAACCTTAAGACATAAGGTCATTTTAAATCAATGTATATGATTCTTTAGAAAGTTATTTTCAACCAAATGTTTAAAATTTTAATTTAAAAATCACAAGAAAATAAAACTCTTAACATAATACATATTCCACTAGTTTTAAAATTATGGAGTGACTTATCTGAGGAACCAGTGTTGCTTATGTAAAATGTAGCCTTAAAAATAGCAAGCCATTTTTATGGTTCTCTTTAAAAGCAGCTTTATCAAAGACACCCCCTATTTTCCAGTTTCTTGTGGTGGGTGGAGGCCATAAACGTATTTGAAAATAAGTAAGTGGTTCAGGCATTGATTAAGAAGGTCACCAAATCTGGGTGCAAAATAAATAGGAATATTGTAGGAAACTTCACCACATCTTAAATAACCCCTCAGAGAAGTCTTTTGGATTTGAACTCATAGACTGGCCTGGGGAGGGGCAGAAGGAACCCCCATGGGGTGTGCTCAGAGGCAGACATAGTTGTAGAAGAGATCTCCTTGGGTACTCAATGTATGTAGATGGAGAAAAAGACCTCCTCATCATTACAGGCCTTCCACTCTCCACATGGGCCTCCTGCAGAGACCAGGGACGCACTTCTGACAAATTCGCAACAGTTTATTTGTCAGATATTTTATTCAAATTGCTTCCTTCTCCTTGCAGAGTACGCAAAAGAACAGCAATATCCCGTCCCCTCTGTACCTCCTAACTGCTGTTTCAAGGGATAACGAGCAAATTTAGATCTTCATTACAATGTTGGTTTGTACAGCACACCCTGTTTATTTCTCCACCTTGCTATTGTAATCACCAGAACAAGAAGACTGACTCTGGATAAAAGTATTTATTTGGGGCCGGTGTTGCAAAAATATTCATATGTCGAAATGGTAGGAAATACCTCACTCTGTTCAGGAGGGAAGGGACTGGAAAGCTCATTATTTCTCAGCCGCACAGAGCGTCTGCGATTATCCATGCTCAGATGGCATCTGAAAGAAGTCTATTTTTAATTATATTTTTTTCTCCTTCGATGTTTTCAAATAGGCAACAATTATCTCCAATATTTTCTTCTCTTTTTGGAGCTGGGATTTCAGTTTCAAATATCCCCTTTCTCTGACCTCAGTATAAATCTTATTGATACACTTGATCTTAGCCAAAAGGCCGAGAAGCGATAAATCTTATTGATACAGTACATAGTAAATATTTAAGATACAATCTAACAGAAATCATAAGGTAAGAGGAAGTCAGGAGAAAAAGGGACCTGAAATACTTGTGGTTTAATTTAAATCTCATTAAGAAATGTTGATTCCGGAGATCAATGTATAGCATGGTTACCATAGTTAATAATATGGTATTGTACATTCGAAAGTTGCTAGTAGACCGTAAGCATTCTTTTTTTTTTTTTTTTAATGTTTTTATTTATTTTTGAGAGCAGGAGAGACAGAGCATGAGCAGGGGAGGGGCAGAGAGAGAGGGAGACACAGAATCTGAAGCAGGCTCCAGGCTCTGAGCCATCAGCACAGAGCCCGACGCGGGGCTCGAACTCACAGACCGCGAGATCATGACCTGAGCCGAAGTCAGCCGCTTAACCGACTGAGCCACCCAGGCGCCCCAAGACCGTAAGCATTCTTAACCACATACACAAAGAGTTAACTATGTGAAATAATAGATGTGTTAATTACTTTGATCTTGCTGTTCATTCCATCATGTAAATGTGTATCCAATCACCATGTCATATACTTTAAATGTTATTTATTTAAAACTTTAAATGTTTATTTATTTATTTGTTCGTTTATTTATTTATTTTGAGAGAGAGAGAGAGAGAGAGAGAGCAAAGAAGGGGAGGAAAGAGAGAGAGAGAGAGAGAAAGAATCCCAGGCAGGCTCCAAACTGTCAGTCCACACAATTTGAATGGGGCTCGAACTCAGGAACTGTGAGGTCATTACCTGTGCCGAAACCAAGAATCAGCTGCTCAACCAACTGAGCCACCCAGGCTCCTAAAATTATCTTTATCAATTATCCATCAGTAAAGTCGAAAAATGTCGGTAAGCATTTATTGAAAGAATAAAGCTTTCTGAGATAATAGCAATCACAGTAACAATATAAATCTGTACAGCTCTTTACAGTTTACAACACAGTTTCAAATTATGAAACGTCGGGAAGCATCTTTTTTTAGCAGATAAGGAAAACTTCTGTAATTCTTGAAAATGAAGTAGAATTTATAAGTCAAGGAGAGATGTGGGGATTTTGGGGGATAGAATTCCACCAGAAGCAATGTCTGGCTTAATGTTGCCATTCTACAAGATAACTGGCCCTTCCTTCCTTTTCCTCAGCTTAACCTAAAATGGAAGCATCTTCTTGGTTTTTTCCTCTAGCTTCTCTTTTTAGTAATGTACATACAGTCTCAGTTTCCTTATGCTCTTGACAGCCAAATCCAAATCCTCAGCCTAAATATGGCTCTTTCACACACATATTTACCAATGTTTGGTCAAGGATCTAATGGTGGATATGAAAAGTAGAATGAAATCACTCATTCAAAAAAAATTCTAGAAGAAAAGTTTCTTCACCTGAAGATAGACATGAGAAGTCATATTGCTGGGACCTACTGATTGACAAAGGGAAGAACTGAACAAAGAGCACAATTAGTCATCTGGCTGTCAGACTTAAGGGGAGGATGACAACCTCCTAAATCTTCCAGAGAGATAAGAAGTAACCACAGAGGAATAAGATCAAGTTGATGTAAAATTCCTTATCAATAATACTTGAGGGGCCTCTGAGTAGCTCAGTCTGTTAAGCGTCCGACTTCAGCTCAGGTCATGATCTCACCGCTCCATGAGCTCAAGCCCTGCATTGGGCTCTGTGCTGACAGCTCAAAGCATGGAGACTGCTTCAGATTCTGTGTGTCTCTCTCTCTTTGCCCCTCCTCCTCTCTTGCACTTCTCAAAAATAAATGAACATTAAAAAACATGTTTTAAACCTTTAAAAAAATTTTAAATAATACTTGAGAATGGAAAATAAAAGCAGTTACTCTAAATTTCTAAGGGGAAAATACTTTTGATCCAAGGCAGAATAATGACTCCTGAAGATGTTCATAACCTAATCCCCCAAACCTGTGAATATACTATCTTATATGGCAAAAAAGACCTGCAGATGTGATCAAGTTTTTTGACCTTGAGTTGGTGACATTATCCTGGAATATCCACATGGACTTTACATTTTTAGGAGGACCTTTCTGGTTAAGTCCTAGACAGATAAGACAATAAAAGGGTCAGAGAGGTGTGATGTGGGTATTGCTGGCTTTGAAGATGGCGGCAGGGGGCTAAGAGCCCAGAAACGCAACGATCTGTGGAAACCAGGAACAGCCCTCGGTTTAAAACCAGCATGAAAATGGGGATCTTGATCCTATAAGCATGAGGAACTGAATCCTGCCAACAACCCGAATAAGCAGTAAACAGATTCTTCCGCAGAGCCTCCAGAAAGGAGCTCAGCTCTGCTGACACCTTGATTTTAGTCCAGTGAGACCTGTATGGACCTCTGACCTACAGAAATCCTTTGCTTCATTTTAGAACAAGTTTGCTCATTTGCTACAAATGAGTACAAATGAGTACAAAAGCTTATGCCCGGAGTCTCAGTCAGTGTGAAGTAAAGTGTTTTCAAGCATATACAGAATTGAGATATTTACTTTCTAATTCCGGTTTCTGAAACAGTCACTTGATAGGTACTTCGGAAAAAAAAATACAAAAAGACAAATCACAAGATTCGAAAACTAGTTGGTGGAACCAACTCAGCAGATGTAAAAAATAAAATCCCAGGATGACAGCTGTGTATCAAGCTTGGAAAGCCTTTATCAGTTCACGCGAAAATATTGACAATGACTTCCAAGAAAATGTTAAGGAAAATAGAGTGCATTTCTTACAAAAATGAATGAGAACAATGGAAAGATTCTGGCAGAAGTATGAAGAAATTATATAGTTTTTCCCACAAAAACTGAGAGATGATTAGAAACTATAAGAAGAAAGCACTCCAGAGGAGATGCCATAGTCTAGAAGTAAACTCAAATGGCCCCATGTTGGGCAATTTACAGCAAGGAAATCCTCTTACCTGTGTTGATGGCATCCTTTACTTTAGCGAGGGCTAGGGATGCTGGTGGTGAATTGTAGAGGGATCCTCCCTACCACTTGGCTCTCACGCGAACACTATTTAAGATAATCTTGGTGACAGAAATGTTTATAATTGGCTTTCAGTCTTTAGCATCAGCTATAGACCAGGTAGATTTCATTATGACCCCAGAATAGCATTTAAATGTTATCCGTCTTGACAATATAAGGCAAATATATATCTGACAAAACTAAAACATAAGAATGCAGGCGAGGAAAGAAAGAGGAAGAAGAGGGGGTGGTTGGTGGTGTCCCTCATCCTACAGATTGGGCAGGGTATGACCAATAAGTATGAATGAACGCATAAGTGTAATAGAATATGGCAGGAGAGAAATAAAGACAGAAATAAACAGTTATATCTGCAAAATGGAAACAAAATAGGGGGGAATGAAGAGAAGTTTTTATTGTTGACAACTTCAGCCTCATTTAATTTATTATTATTGTTATTATTATTATTTTGTTTTGTGTGTATACCACCTGCATATTTTATAAACCTGTTTCATCCCTGAGGACTCTGCTTAAGGTCGTCTCCCGTGTGAAGGTGCTTGTTTTTTAAACTCCAATACTTAGCCAATACCCTGGCACATAGTAGTCCTTCTTCCTTCCTTTCCTCTCTTCTTCCTTTTTCTTTTCTACTTTCCTTCTGTCTTTCTTTTTCTTTCAAATAAATAAATATCATTGAAAGAACAGTTGCCACCTGAAGCCCCGAGGTTCTTGTCGTCTGCACAACTGGATTCTCCGAAGCATATACAATAGGTAACATAGTGAATTCAGGGACTGTCTAAAAAAGATTCAGAGATTGCTTTATATTTAGTAGCTTTATATTTAATTTGAAAATCTCCCCCTTAGAAGATATTTCCAGCAAGTTAGGTCACTTGACTCATATTTTGTTTCCACCCTTCAGAGTTTCATTCACATACAGGTCTGCATGCCTCATTTTCAACTGACCCTAAATATCCGCAAGTAAAACTCATGTTTTATGTTGACTAAAAATCCATTTTAACAAAGCAAATCCACTTACAGTCCTAGAACACTTCCTGGGGGTGTGTCGATCTGAAAGAAGAAGATTTGGATCTGAAATTGCCCTTAACTACATTTCGCTTGTGCCTCAGTGTACGAACAGTAAATTATAAACTGGCCGAAAAAATTGGGGGTTCACCTAACCCACCAGGGCATGCAACCGTACTCCCTGGAAAGATAATTGATAATGTTTTTAAGCAAAATATCAAATCAAATCGCACTGAGTAACTGCACAGTGATGCGCTCACCTACCTTTGGAGTATGTCAAACGCAAGATAACAGGAGAGAAAGAAGTGTTTCCTTTCTAAGTCCAACAGAGCAAAAGAGTTCTCGAGACTAATTGGGGGACTGGTGACCCACTAGAAGGTGTACTTTTGAGGTTTCCATCTGGCTAATTACCATTCAGAGATTAAAATATAATCCCTCAGAGAAGACTCCGACATGACATCGTGCGACGTGCCACTTCTCATGAAGATCCTCCCTGAAGAGAAGAGGTGCCAAGGCACCATCAGTCTCTTAGCATCTGGCTGAGCCTTTTTGTTTATTGAATTTTTCTTTTACACCATCCGATATTGGAGGCAAATTGTATATTTGAGTGGAAATAACTCTTTTTTGGAGAACATCATTGATTTAATGAAGACACGCTTGCAAGTGTTCTACAGCACAGCTGAAATTTCACTTACCTTTTAGCTTCAGGCCATTGGTGCAGGTCCAAGTTGACAATTTCAGCTTGTTAAGTCCCTGGTGGACAGCCATCCGCAACATAAATCCATTGTACATAATCTTGTGATTTTGGCAGGCCGTGCATTGGAAGAGCCTGAAAAGGATACTAACACAGAATGTATTACTCTGAACAAAAGGCACGTGACTGAATGAGAAGGATGTGAAACTCCTAAGAGAAGAACAAAAAAACCTAATATCTCTGGTCTCCTCATATTTGCTATCCTTCCCTTTCAATGTTGACATCTTTACAATGAAAAGAAAGAAGGAAACTACTTTCATTCTTGTTTTACGCCATAAATATTTACCAAAAAAGTGGTTATGAGAGAATGACCACAAAGAGTCCACATATTGAATAAATCATTATAAGTTCACTGATGGAAAATTCTGTATACATAAATAAAAGTATTATTTTTTTATTATTAACCTTTGTCAAAAAGTAGCAAAAAATCACCTAAAACCATACAAGCAAACTAAATTACAGATAGGAGGAATTACAAATTTAACTATAAACGCAATTGTAAAATCAACAAAATGCTTAAAGTAAAACAATAAGTTTGTTTTGAATAAATTTATCAGATTTATCAATAAATACAGCTACATTTTTCAGAATTAAAGAGACTAATCAATGTTCTATTTTAAAAACTAGAAGTCTCATTAAAATAGAGAAGTGACAATTATTTTTATTCTTTAGCAAAATATGTTTTTTTAATTTAATTGTTTTAATATTTATTTATTTTTGAGAGAGAGACACACACAGAGAGTATGAGCAGAGGAGGTGCAGAGAGAGAGAGGGAGACACAGAATCTGAAGCAGGCTCCAGGCTCTGAGCTGTCAGCGCGGAGCCCGACACAGGGCTCGAACCCATGAATCCTGAGATCATGACTTGAGCCAAAGTCAGCTGTTTAACCGACTGAGCCACCTAGGCATCCCTCTTTAGAAAAATATTTAATGGAGATTCAACCAACTTTTTTGATAAATTTGATATATTTGCTATTTTAAATATCTAGAAATCTAATTAAAATAGAAAATGACTTTAATAATTTTTATCCTTGAGCAAAATGTTTAATAGAGAATAAACTAACATCCCATCTCAAGTAATTATTAAGTCTAGGTCAGTCCTTTCGTACAGGATACTTACTGGCTTTGATGGCAAGAAATAGCTATTACCAATTGTCAGAGAAAGTGCTGACATATAATTTCATCTCATACCCTGCACTGAGATTTGACTGAGAAATAAAGTGAAAACGGTAGTCCAAGCACAAGCTCTCTGACATGTGAGTTGAAACAAATCACTCAGTTCTGACTGGGTCTCACTCTCTTTATCAATAATCTGCAAGTTTCATACAATGTAATGGAAATGGAAAGAGCTGGGACCGGCTCTCCGTCCTGTAAGTGGCAGAGAGGTCCACTGGGGCTCATGCTCTCCTGCACTCAGTAGAAATACACTCTTTCCTAGATGTTTTCTCCTTCCCTCCTCTGCTTCCCTCTCAGAATATCCTCTGTGACTCTGCTCCAGGCATGCAGCTGTACTTACAGAATGACCCAGCAGGAGACCCAAGAATGGAAAACCATGCTCTCTTTCATCGGGCAGATCCAGGAGACTAAGAACCAAGTACAATCTCTCCAATCTTTTAGACTTAATTCCCCTTATATCAATATTTTTATCCATCCATGTATCATTCTCCTTGATAGAGGAGATAACACGAGAAATAGGACAAGGTAACAATGAATTTACTGCTCTCTTTTTTAGGATGTGCCTTTTCTAGGGTCACCATTATGAAGTCTATTGTCTTCTCCTTTAAGCCTGGTTCATCATTCTCCATTTAGCAAGGGGCCCTCCAAAGATAACAGCTCCAGGCCTTCATTCTTAGGACATTTCTTCCTATACCTTCCCAATTGATTGAGTCATTCTGTGCTCATTGAAGACATATCTGGAAGAGACTTCCAACATTCTATCCCCTGTGAATAATTTGTCATTCATTTTAGTTTCTCCAAAACCTGAAGAGATTGGTACCAAGTAGAGATCTCAAAACACGTTTTTGAAAGTAATACTGAATAATGAACATTTAATATGGATTTGTTGAATTAATGAATGCTTAACATTCAATACAGCTGGCTTTTATGAAGCAAAATAATAATTTTTCCTTTACGGCTTATAACTAGTAACTGAGAAAACACTAGCTGAAGACATTTATATAAACTGTCTCTATGTCGCAGGATACCATAAGGTCCATGAAGACAACCACCATGTCTACTTTGCTCACTAGGAAAACCCTAGTCTCTACTGAAGTGCCCGGAACAATATTAATGTTCAATAATGACTAATTGCAACTAATTATAACATCAAATGAGAGTTTTTATAACCTTAAGTGTGATGTACACATTTAATACTAAGTTTAAGAAATGTTTAACTGAATACATACATAGACCGGGAAAAAATGATCAGCTTAATTGATTTAGCCTTTAGCACGAAAGGTGCTTCAGTTTCTTTATTAAAAGAGAAAGGTACTGCGATGGTCAGTTTGACATGTCAACTTGGCTGGGCTATAGGGACCCAACTATCCAGTCAAATCTTAATCCAGGTGTTCCTCTGAAAGTATGTGTAAATGTGATTAGCACCTGAAATTGAAGTTGACTTCGGATAAAACTATTATCTTTAAAAATCAAGGTAGGACTGACCCAATCAGTTGAAAGGCCTTAAGAACAGAATTGAGATTTTAGCTCCTGCCTAAGAGTTTCCAGTCTGCCCTTCCAGGTAGCTTAATCTATGGATTTCAGACTTGCCTGCTCGCAACTCTGAAAGCCAATTCTGTGCAATAAATCTCTTTATGTATATATCCAACTGGTTTTGTTTCTCTGGCAGAAGCTTCATGGATACAGATGTTTTGTCTATTGATTTTGACAAATGTTGTTACATTGGAATTTCAATCACTAATTCCTCAGTCTTTCTGTTTTTAAATGAAAGCTTTGTTTTTTCGTTTTCCTCCTCTCTTCCCATGGAGGAAGCTTCTTAATAAGTGTTTCAGTTAATAGAACACTAAGAAGCCTTTTTCAAAAACCCTTTGCTGGCCCACGGTTGTGTCCCTGTGTGTAAACATATTCCCTCTTTCTCTTCCTTGTTGAATAGAAGAGAGTAATGATAACCTTAACAGTTCCTATCCACACAATTTTACCTAAAGAATTAAGTAACTTAAATATTTTCAGAAGACATCAGATTCAATAAGTAAACTCCTGTTACAGTATTCTCTTAATTTTTACAGCCCTTTGTGCTACTGCTATGAAGAAGCTTTGATTTTTATCATTTACTTATACTTGTTGTATCATCAGTAGATTTCAGAGAACTTGCTTTTTATGGCGGAGTTATTACCCTAGCGTTATGCTGACACTCCTGAATGGCCATTTAAGCGATGGCTGTGGTTTTAGGCATTTTCGGGAGAGGAATTCTTAATGCCTCTCAATCTGACTGTAAAACCCCAAGAGGAGCTAAGAATCAAGGTGAGCCAGGCTCAGAAAATCCCTTTCCTAGGAAAAAGCTCTTTCCTCTCTAGAATTCACAGATTTTCTTTTAAAATCCAACTTAGGTACAATTACCAGACATGAGTAAGCATTCAAACCAGTAACGATAAAAAACACATCAAAGCGTGGTTTAATTTATTTGAATTCATCACTGCATAGAGCCTGAAGACTTACTCCATGGTTACCTTCACTGATCAAAAGTTATGATTATTTACACTACTGTTTTGCTTCTTTTCCTCTGCTTTCTAAATAAGTTTTGTTTTTGCTGTAGGAGGTCACTCAGTATTTATTAAGTATGTTAAAATTGGAAGCAACTCATCACTTTATAAGTTCTGGTGGAGAATCTTGTCAAACTTCTTGAACACTGCAATGATTTATCATATTTGATAAGTGCCTGAAAATAATGTTTGTTTATTTTTGAGACAGAGAGAGACAGAGCATGAGTGGGGGAGAGGTAGAGAGAGAGGGAGACACAGAATCTGAAGCAGGCTCCAGGCTCTGAGCTGTCAGCACAGAACCCGATGCAGGGCTCGAACTCATAGACCTCAAGATCATGACCTGAGCCGAAGTCGGACTCTCAACCGACTGAGCCACCCAGGCGCCCTGTGCCTGAAAATAATACAATCTAGCAGTCCAGTTGTTGAAATGGTGGACACCATGGAGAACAACCCATGAAACACAAATTGGACAGACTGTCCTTTCCAATCCCTGCTTGACTGGACAGAGCTTAATTGAATTTCTACGACTTTCATATTGATCTCTCTACAAGAGAAATTCCACTGTCCTATTTAAAAGACTTTATTGTTATTTGCTGCAGACATACCCAAATTTTCTTCCAAGAAATACTCCACATCAGATTGGATGACACCAAGGATATTAGACCAAACTAAAAGTTGGGAGATTTAAAATGATAAGAAAAAGAAAAGAAAACTATTGAACGTGGGCAGATGGATTTTTAAGGGCAGATCTCCTCAGAGTCTTTAACATGTTAATATTCACCTAGATCTCCAGGGTGGGGTGCGGGTTGGCAGATTTCTTCCAACTATTTAACCACAGACTTTTATTCCTAACAGGGTTTGGTAGGCAGAGAAGCCTTGTGAGAGATGCTGATCTGTAGGAATCAAATCCATAGTTTCTTGTCGACATTCAAAATCTGTTACTTTTGCTTTGAAAGTAACTTCAATTACTTCCTTACGGATTCTCTATTGGAGCAGCTTGGCCAACTCATGGCTCCTCAAACTCAGCTCACGGACTGCCAGCTCCTAGTCTTTGAAAGGGTTTATCCATAGCATACAAGACTTCTCTTTCCTCTACTTCCAAATTCTAACCATCTTTCAAAACCTACCCACTTTCTGGCTTCCTCTAGTGATTGTGATATTTATGACTTTTATTTCAATCATATCTTGCTTTTTATTATTTTTTAACTTGAGTGTGTGTGAGCATTTTTCTGGTAAGATGACATCTTCTTTTATGTGAAAGATCACATGCTCTATATTTTCTTTGATGTGCTACCTAACTTTGATGCACCATTTTATGAATATAGCCATCATTTAGTTTGTTCACAAATGACAAGATGAATATTTGAGTATCATCAATACTCTTCACAGCTAGGAAGACATAACCCCATTCTCTAGAGATGGCAGACATATCTGAGAATTCCAGACATGTTCTCAGTTTGAATAAAAACTTTAGATTTACTTCCTACTCAAAAGGTATCTGATTATTCCTCACTACATTGTTTAGACTATTTTCTATTTGTGAGAGAATTGAATAGAGAGTAACAAAGGTGAATTTGAAGATGCTGATGAAGAAATAAGTGTAAAGCTCTACATTTCAACATGAAAGAAAATAAAAACATATTTACCCTTTCATATACAATCTAATTCACACCGGGTTTCAAATGGTTTTCATTCCTCTTTACTCTCATGAAATAGTTTCCCCAAAATAGAAAATCTATCAGTACAATGGAATTGACATGGACTTAGGAAGCATTTGCTAATTCTTTCCATGTAATTGAAGTAATAGAACAAAATCCATCTTGGCTGAAAGGTTACCTGGAGAGTAAATTTGTAAATACAGATAATAATATAGATTAGCATAAGGAAACACTGAGCTAAAGTCAGGAACTAAATGTTAAAAAAAACTCTCCTTCTTCTTATCTAGCTCAGTGACCTCAGGCAAGCATGAAGTCCATTGAAGACTGTTGAAGGGTTCTTTATGAGCCCCCAAATTTTTTCTCGTGCTAAAACTCTATGGTTTAGCACATAAAAGGATTTCTCTATTTAATAGAGGGTGCACTCATTTACATGTTCAAAAATGATTATATTGTCATTGAAAGATAAGAAAATAATGACTCTTTTCAATCTGACTATAACATGTGGCCCCTAGTGGATAAAACAGGCACATGGTATGATAAATCACTCCTTTTACCACACCCGTGCCAAACTTACAGAGGGTACCCAATGGGAGGCTTTTGCACATCTGGCCAAATGGACGCAGAAGAGGAGCGCAGCGTTCTATTTCACAAAACACCCAAATGGATTTGAGGAGTTTGAGTATCCCTAGCTACATTCCTTTCTCCGTTTATAAATTAATCCTAATTAGCACTATGTTGAATTTCACCCTTCTTCAGCGTTTTACACTGATACAAATGAATTGTGGCCTTTTTTACATTTTTAAAATAAACCTTTCATACGCGTTTTTAAAAATCAGCCTGTAGTGTGATCTCAGAGATCAAGGCAAAGCCCCGCACTCCCCCCTAGTGATCAAAGTTTGATGACCCCCAAATAACAGAAAACACAATAAGTGGACTTTAGATCACAAGAACAAAAAAATGCCCAGAAGCTACACAAGTCACTGCTGGTGTTCTTTACTTAGGATCCTTTTTATGATAGAAGAAAAAAGCACAGGCTGTCAAGAGGCAGCAACTTCCAATTCCTTGGTCTGAAGCCTCAGTCTGAGTAACCAAACAAATAGGTTATATATATACTCATGAGAAAAGATATAAAACCACAGAGGGTGGGGCAAGCCTCAAGGAATAAGATTTGAAGACGAAAATAAAACAACAGGTCGCGAGCAGAAATTCAAACTTGAAATTAATAATCGCGTAGGTCGCACAATTCAGCTATACCAAAAAGAACTTCGGAGTCCGTGGTAAGGAGTTTCTTTAACAATTGTTGCAGTGAAGCAGACAGGATATTTTTATATGTAAGATGATTGCTGAATATTGAGAGATGCCCTTTGTTTCCATCCTTGAAGAAGTTATGATGTCATTTCCAGAATAATGTGATCACTACAGATCAAGACAGAATTTGCTGAGGTCCTTTAGGCATTCACAAATATACTGAAATATTTTGCAAAATTTTAAAAATTCATTAATTTACCATCCTCTATTTAAATTATTGAGTTTTTTACACTTTTGGACTTCAATGTGTCTCTGTCTGACATCAGCAAGGTAAACAGTGGAATCTTTATTTTACTGAAGAAAGCAATTTTTTGAAAAGCACTTTTTAAAAACATTTTTAAAAGTTTATTTATTTAGAGTAAGAGCAAGAGAGAGAGAGAGACAGAAAGGCAGAGAGAAAGGGGGAGAGAGAGAGAATCCCAAGCAGGCTCTGTGCTATCAGCACAGAACCTGACTTGGGACTCCATCTCACAAACGTGAGGTCATGACCTCAGCCGAGATCAAGAGTCAGACATTTAACTGAATGAGCCACCAGGCACCCCTGGAAAGCAGTTTAAACTTTCTATTAGCAAACAAATGATCTATGTCATCATAATTCTTTTACGAAAATATGTGTGTCTGACAAAACCTTCTCCTTAGACATCTTAAATGTGGTTTCAGTTACAGGCTTCTTGCTACTAACATCATCACCAAGAACATTACCTATCCTCCATAAAGACTGAAATATTTCAGGGGCGCCCGGTGGCTCAGTCGGTTGAGCATCCGACTTTGGCTCAGGTCATGATCTCCCGGCTTGTGGGTTCGAGCCCTGCTGATAGCCCGGAGCTTGCTTTGGATTCTGTGTCTCCCTCTCCCTCTGCTCCTCCCTCACTCATGCTCTGTCTCTTTTTCAAAAATAAATAAACATAAAAAATTTTTAAAGAAATCTTTCAGAATGTTTAAGCCTCTCCCCTGAGAGATGGAGGGGGCATCTACAACCCAAACATGGTTTTCCCGCTCTGGCCCATCTTCTGCCGTTCTGACATTGCCGTTTCCCTCAGGCGCAGCTCATGGAACACCATGCTCCACTTCATAAGCATTTGTCATTGTCTACAGAATAAAGTACAAAAGCTTATTATGGCAGTTGACATGTTTCTCCCTCAACTCTCCTAACACAACTTAAAAGCCAATAAAACCCGCTCATTGTTTCCCAATTCATCTGTACTCTCTCCATACTCTTTCTTAGACTCTTTATCTGCAATGCTGAACTTTTGAATTCTTACTCTTCAGTTAAGGCTTATATGTCACCTTATATGTCAGGAAGCTCTTCCCTGCCTCCCCCAACACCACCCACTTTAACCACCCCCCCCTTCCCGACCTCATCTTCCCAATTTGCCTTCTCATCATGTTGTGTTTGTACTTTCCCAAGAGCACATTCCCCAGCTGGCTTGTGCACGAGCTACCTGGTGAATGTCTTCGGACCAGGCTCCGCGCCCTGCTCATTTCAGTATTCCTCAGAGAGCTGGCATGGATGTGAGTCGCAGTGAAGTCAACACGTGTTTATCACATTTCATTAAATGGAAAATCAAAAAAACAATTTAACGTTTACTTATTTTTGAGAGACAGAGAGAGACAGAGCACAAGCAGGGGAAGGGCAGAGAAAGAGAGGGAGACACAGAAGGTGAGGCAGGCTCCAGGCTCTGAGCTGTCAGCACGGAGATCATGACCTAAGCCGGAGTCAGACATTAAACTGACCGAGCCACCCAGGTGTCCCTAAATGGAAAATTTTAAAACAATAGCATTAACTTGACATACAAAAAACAACCCCCCAACTCTATTTTAGGTACCAGTAATCGAACAGGAAGAAAAATAAATAAATAAACTACATATTCATCCCACTTTAGAAAAAACATACTTAAATGATACAAGGATCCTTCTAGTGAAAGAAGCAACAGGATTGCAAATTGTTAGTGTTTCGTGTTCCCCTTTTTTCAAAAATAAAAAAAGGGGTAGAAAAAGAGCTCAGATAAGAATCTAACCTAATCCTACTTTGGAAGCAGTTTAAGAGTTTTCGGGATAGGACTCTATGTAAATCTGACATCATTATTGTTATTTTATCCCCTCATGAACTTTCTTGTGCTCACATTGAAATATTCAAGATGCTAATGGCATGCCACTAAAATGAAAAAGTATCCGGGGACCAACTTCTCATCCTGTGCTTCCCTAACAGAAAACTCCTCTCTTCTCGCTGAAATATGGGCGTCTGGAGTGTGGAGGTATAATAGCAGCCAGCACTTACGACTTCGCAACAGGATTATAATGCGAGGTAATGTGCAACCAGAAGTGAGAGCTACACGCATTTTCAGCCTCTGCTCTAAAGTGTTATTTACAAAAGTCTCATGGGAATAATGAGAATTATATGCATAACCCCCTGAAAATACAAATTAATAATTAGTGCTGAATTGTGAAAATAGCACCCATCAGTAAGCACAGACAGAAACCAAATTGCTTATGAAGGTGAAGGGATAATTCTTCTTTTCAAATAAATCCTTCGCTTGCAATCAGACAAATGGGAATTGCTTTATTTATATGTAGTATATTCATGGCTGATAATTTTCTCTCTGACACATGGAATCATGTGAATGTGGAAGTTTGGAAAATAAAAATGTGTATATATATATATTCATACTCATTTAAAAGCAGCATATTTTATGGATGGTAAATTTTTCCTTGCTTGGTTTCTATTTAGGATACTAGTTACCATTTAATGTAAAGAAACAAATGTTAATTTTAATGTCTATAGCAAGCTCAAGGTAGATTTCTAAGTATTTCTTTCTTCCAGCAAATATTCACCAAAGTTGGTAATTGAATCCCACATTTTTTAACGATGTGGAAATTTTTGATTAAAACAATTAAATCACATTGAAACCATGAATTCACTCATAAATAACTTTACTTTTTACCTCTATCACCTGCAGGAGGGAACCCTATGTTCTGTATAAAACTGTGGGGGCTCACCCAGTAAAGGTGTTATGAATGTACACAGTTTTTCCAAAGGAGCATCGTGCTCGAATATGCCGGTGTTGTTCGTGTTTTTGTTACTGCTGTTGTTTACTCCACAATAACTGTATTTTACATTTGTGTAGTAATTTGTGATTTTTAAAAGTTCTTATACATTTTTTCATATTTTCTTTACAAGTTCACTTTAAATTGATAGCACCAAAACTTGTTTTACAGGTAAGGAAAGCAAGATTACAGGAGGTGTGAACCTGCCGGAGTTTGGTTAGAGAGTAGCAGAAGTGGGGTGCCTGCTCAGTCCTCCAGCCTAGCCTTCCACTCCCGCTTCCCGGCACGGAGACACTGAAAGCCTCTTTCTCATACGGAAGTCCCAACAGCAGTACATATTCCTTCAGGAGCAGACTTCTCAGAGTTCTCCTTCCCAGAGTGAACACTTATGCCAACAGCATATTATGGCTAAGTAAGTGTGGTTTAGACCCTGCATCCTGCGAGGAATCAGGACTGCCTTTGTGGACATGAGACCGGTGGACGCACAGTGTCCTGCCCTTGGCTTAATGCCCCGTTGTTACAGTTTTGATCCTTGGTAGTGTTTGAACAAAGGGCCCTGCGTTTGCACTCCGCACCCGGACGCCCAAAATAATGTAGCTTGGTCCTGCCGAGAAGCAGTCATCCATTTCCCTAAAAACAAAAGTAAAATGAAATTGAATACAATCAAACGACCTAAAACCGTGTCACATTGCTCTTCTAATGAATTTACCAAATGATTTTGGTAGACCGCTTGCATGAAAAGTATCAGTGGTGGCTTTCCTGTGACAGAAGTCCACCGACGAGCAGCTAAAGCCAAAAGCCAATGTGAGTCCGCAAGTGACGTTGCTGATGGCAAGATGGTAGATGTGGCCCTGTATCCAGACCCTCCTAGGGAGTAAGAGAAAACTCATTGTCAGCCAAATGACCCTAAAATGTATGGGTTATTCTACGTTTATTTTCTATCACTGAATCGGTAGTCAGAATAAAAGAAGAGTTATGAATATTATATGGATTTGGCATCTTTTCCCAGGAGCACGAGAAAACCAGAGGAGCTAGGCTTTTTTTCCCTCTCACTTCATAATGGAGGTCTGAAATTTCCCTGCAGATTCATGGCCAAGTTAAGACCATAAGGAAAATTGGACATCTCCATAACCTTATAAACCTATGATATGATGGTAATTTTGATGTTTTCGTGATACTACTTTTTATACATCTTCTACATTTTAGAAGAGGGTTAGTTTCTTTTCTTTTTTTTTTTTTTTTTTGGTTGATTTTTAATGCTATCCTATGTTATCTGTTGTGTCCTTTGAATATCATATTTTGATTCAGGTAAAAAATTTGGCTGTTATCATGTGTGGACAACACACATGATAGCACACACAAAATAGAAAATTATACTTCTGTAAATTGATGGGTTCTTCCTGTATCATTTCTATTTATCCAATCATAGTTTTAATTCATAAGTTCTTTTTCTCTTCCTCTGTGACCTCATAATGATCTCCAGATGCATGTAAAATTTTAAGCAACATTTTGTTTTGTGTGGTGGCCTTATTTAATGACTTTTGGGTCTTGGAATTTCATGCCCCTTCCCTTCTGCCTGGATCACCCTTCTCCTTCCTGCTCCATGACCCCTCATCTTATCCCCACTTGCTTCCACATTTTCCTCAGATGTAGGCTCCACTCTAGAAATTGTCACCCCCAAAAGACCATCCTTGACACCAAAGACCAGTTTAGGTGTCCCCAAGCATCCTGAGCGTTCCCTCATCATTACCTGTATCACACTACATTGAATTGTTTAATTATCTCCCTTCTTACGCTCCTTCCCCTTTGCATATTTAAAAGCCAATGATGAGATCTTGCTTAATGGTAAGTACATTTCAGAACACATTTGTTGCATAGGTGAGTGAACAATGAGGTAATGAGTAAATGAATTTTTCAAATATTTCCCAAGGAGCTAGTCCACTGCTTAACAGGTGATACCATCTAATCGGAAGTAAAAAAAAAAAAAAAAAAAAAAAAAAAATCAGCTCTAGTCCTCACATAACTGGTTTTGACCTGATTCTCTACTCAGTTACGAATTTACCCAGAAGTACTTATTATGTACTGGCCATGTTGCTAAATGGTGAATTAATGAGACTGATCCTTACTCTGGGCCACTTAGATTAAACGGCATAGCCATTTCTAAGTACTTTATAGATTGTGACTCAGCCACTTGGTGAGTAGATCAAGATAAATGATTGAGAAGTTTTTTTTTTTTTTTTATTCTTTTAACTTTGGTTAGGTTATATAGTTCAATATTGTGTATTTCCACCTATGTCATCTTTGACTTCACAAACCACTGACAAGAATGTACCGCACTTTGAGCACCTTGAATTTCACTATCCAGGCAAAAATACTGAAATTTCCCATTCAGAAGGGTTACCATAAGGAACATCTGCTTTGTTGGAAAGATAGGGTAAAAAAAAAAAAAATTAAGAGGTCCTTACTTAGGACAAGGAAATAAAATTAGAACTTTTCTTAAAGTGCAGCTGAGGTTTTAACAACTTCTAAGTAGTATTAAATAAACTTTGTTAGTGGCTTTCCTGGACTATCGAGAAATTTCATTACTATTAGAGTCATTTCTCAGAGATTGGAAAAGCAAATAGAATCAAATCGGAGCACTGGTATGTGGACAAACCATTCCGTAAAGTCCCAGTCCCAGTCCATGCAGTCACCACTTTGCTCTGTAAATTCCTATTCCAATATTTGTGCCCCTGCTCTTTCCACTCCTCCGGTGGCTAGTTTTCCTAAATTCTGCATTAAGAACTGAACAAAACAATTTATTTTGCTTATTATTTATTTTATTTTAATATTCTTAGCATTTTCTTTGGAATGGCAGGGCGACCTATGTTTTAGACAAAGAATAAGTAGCTAAGGAGACCCCACACAGAATCAAAGTAGCAAGTTAAGTTTTTATTCAGTTCCTTACAGTCAATTATTATGATGTAGCTACTCTATTAACCATCCATAAAAATATTATGCCTCGCATGTGGAAAAAATCATGTATTCATCTACTAACAATAACTGGAGTGTGTTATAGTAACAAAATAATGGGATTTATAATAAAAAACATAAATGTAATTTTGGGTTTCACTTCGTTAGGTAGTACTTTTAGTTGTGACAAATGAATGTGAAAAATAAACTCTAAAGCCCTATAGAGACTTCGCTTATTACCTGCGGACCAGCGCCGTTACAATTCTCACCTTCCATGAATACTTTACCCAATACTCAATTTGTCAATAGCCTTCCAGATTTACTTTTCATCTTGCTTAATTTATCTATTATTTATTAATATGAGCCTGTTGTCAATAAATAATGCCACTCGGTTTGTCTGAAAGAAACCCTACGGAACATTTTCTGTGAAAAGGTAATTGAAGTAATAATAGAAATGTATCCACTCCTAGACAGAATCATAGAGGTATTCAGGAGTATCAGCAACTTGTTACCCAAAATTTAGACCAATAAATGAAGAACGCCAAATTAAAATGAAATCGAAAAAGAATATTAGAAGGAAGAATACCATTATCCAAATTTGGAAACTGATAGGACACCATTACTCCTCGTAACTATGTCAAGATATCTTGAACAATTAAAATCTCAGTTTGTTTGAACATTTCACCCCAATCTAGCACATCCAACAGGGAAACCCGTCCTGAGGGAATTCGCCCACTTGGCGCCCATGCCAGGGGAAGAGCGCCACCTGCTGTCGCTTGGTCAAAGTCCTCTCGGCACTGCGGGAGATTTCCTTGGGGGATGTGATGACCAATTGCATAATTGCCTAAGTATCTTTCTTTTCTATTTCAGCTCCATTATCTGATGAGTTCCGCGAACACAGTGTAGCTCCAACGAACGAGTAATAGTCACAAATAAATAGCCAAGACGAACTTAATAAAATCAGATCAGTTAACATGTTTAAGCCTTACGACATAATAACATTGAAAAAAATTTTTTTTGTTTTGTGCTTTTTTCTTTCTAGAATTGTTGCTTGGTCGTCCTGTATTTGCAGCTGACACGACTTTATTTCTCTCTGTCAATTGCATTACTTCACTGTGTGATTTTTCTTCTTCTTCCCATCGCTGAGGAAGCAGCTCCTTCCTTGAGATGTTTTCATCTTCAGAGGTTGGGAACAAAGGTTTTACATTGGGAGGATTGGAGTCTAGTGAATCTTAAAACGGTATTTTCTCACTAAATCAATAGAAGACATTGTAAAGTGAACTCACATCACCCCCTCTGCTTCTGCTTTTTCCACTTGGAGCCGAATGCAGAAAATATACTGCCGACAGCCCGAAGGAGATTATCTCTCTTTCAGAAGAGTTGCAGATGAAGAGAGAGGTTAATTGGATATTAGCAGATACCTCAAAATGATGTTTCTACTTCAATTTGGGCCTCCAAAGGGTATAGAGGGAAGGATCCAAGTGTCAATTTCTTTTTGTGAAAGATTGATGCTTGTGATAGAAAATATAGCACATCAGAGGTATCTCCCAACGTATAATACTTTAAAAACAAAATTACCCAGAAAAGTTCAGTGGTGCCTGAGCACTAGTTAGGCGAATTTTATGTCAGTATCACCCGTGACTGGAAAATGGAGAAAAAAAAACAAGCGCAGAGAAAATTTAAAATTTAGCTTTAATTTACACCCCAAGCGTTATGTTCTTTAAGAATGTTGATACTTCTGATGGAAAGTGAAAATTAACCATTACCAGCCAACATGCGAACGGAAAGCCTTTTTGATGAGCCTCCTCGAGTCCTGACTTTAGACTCGACTCCTGTTCCGCCTCTCGATTTTTGTGACAAAAATCTGAAAATATGAAATTTAGTGACACCATTCACATTATGCTGCTAACAGTTACACAAAATATCTTTGTTTAGGGACCTAATAAAATTGGTCATATAAAGAGGAAATGAGATTTTTAATGCAAAACGAAGCTGACAGTGCTCTTCTATTACCAGGGTCTTATTAGGGAAAAATTCTCTGACATCTGTTTATCCCCTGCAGCCAACCTTGTATTCAGAATACAGTAATTGATTCACAGCATCCACTGGGGATCTAACTGGCTCACTTTTCCACACCGCACTACACAGGTATCTCTGCAGCTAATTCTGAATGTACATCTACATCGTTATCTCCTGGTGAACTGTGACCCTAAACACTTTGGAGGCCCAGATGAAAGTGCTTCCTCCACCCTCCAGTGCTAGGGTGTAGCGGATTCTGCAGCATGGCAATTCACACAGGACATCCAATCAGAACCATCCCCTTTGAAGCCCTTCTCAGCTGGGAGACCATGAATGATTCATAGCTTCTCTACACAGACTAAAGAGGAAGAGCAAAGCTAGTGTGTATTATTCAGGACTGCATCCTCAATAAGTCTCCATGTTCAGCAAATTGCTACAATGTTTTTTTTGCTTAGTCTTTCCTTCCATACAACATCTCTTTTGTGTACAAGTTTTAACAAAGAAAGGTCGGGCGTTTAAGCAAACTTGTTGATTGGGTTATTTCCTTCCCCTTTAATGAATGTTGGTGTAGTCACAGATTAAATGCAAAGAAAAGTGCCTGGCAGGGACCCGGTTTCCAAGGAGGATCCCAAGATCCCAACTTCACAATTAACTTAGAAAGGGAATTTGGTGCCGGCTTCCCATTTTTTTCACGATTAGGGTCAAAATATTAATTTCACTGTGTACCCATGTGCAACAGCGAGCTTCATAATGCCACGTGTAAAACTCAATGAAGTATTTTACCCATTGGAAAATACTTCCTGCCAGCCAGGACTGCTGTGCCGTCTAACACGCCTAACGCGGGCCCTCTCCTTCGGCAGCCGTACCGAGCCATCATCATGATAGCGATTACTAAGCATCTTCTCCGTCCCAGGATTCCGCAGACACAATAACTGGATATTACCCCCCAAAGAAACATCAGTTCTTGAAGCTTCATTATTAAGCAAGCAGGATTTTCCTTGTGTCATCATTCACAGAGGGTTTATTTTCCAAGCTGAAATATAAGCACCAGGAGAAAACCGCAGAAACTCTACCTGAAAGGGATAATGTCACTCAACGTCCTGGAGGTTTTGTTCTAGAAATACCAGTTTTCTTTCACTTGTGACCCCGTCTATGGATGTGAGGTCAGTATTCTTGATTATAACCTTGGTATTTCCAAGCATCTTTAGCAACCCTGAGTTTTAGGATTTTTAAAAACATCTTTAATGTTGTAGCTTTAACAGAGGTAAGAAAGTTTCCAGAAGTAATCTATGCCCAGGGTTTCTTAGAATCGGTTTAACCACAGAGTACTGTTTGGTAGTTGGAAGTACTTTAGCTTAGCCTGATAATTTGAAGAAAGCACAAAAAAGGATTAAAATAAAGTTCCCAAAATATATATAAGAGATGAGAAGCTGTATTTGTTAAAACATCCAAATTGCTCATTTTCAGCATCACAATATGCTTTCTTGAAAAATGTTACCTTAAAAATAAATACACGGGGGTTTCATCCACCTTAGATCACCTAGCATTTTTTTTCCGTTGGCCCAAGTTCCCATGTGGGCTACCTGATTTGCTCATTGCTGGAGCTGATTGACAGGTATGGTGACAAAAATGCAAATGATATGCAAATAGACACATTAAGGCAGTTCTTTGTAAATAGAATTGCTGCTTATGTACATATGGTACTTTTCAACCATGAGCTTCTACTTCTGTCAATGCAAAGCACTCAATTTCCACAAACTAGAAAATGTTCAGGTTTGGTGCCTTCTATTTTGAAAGCAAAATGCAAGGTAACTAAATAACTAGATATGAATGATGGAAACATCATTTAGATTTAGATTTCTTTATCCACAATTATATACACTTAAAATGTCCCCACTTTTCTTATATCCTTGTATTTTGTGTGTGTGTGTGTGTGTGTGTGTAATGCTTATGGCGCTGTCTTAAGCTACAGCTATAAATGTGGTCCTGTTAGAATGAACTTACATCTGTACATTGCATGTAGAATCACTTGATCTCGGTTACTATTTTGGGGGGTTCTAAAATGTCCATTCGATTCTTCGTATTTTCTATTCCTTTACTAAGACTCTATTTTCTATTGGTTTCAAGAGTGTTCATGATTGCTTGAAGCAACATTTTTATAATAACTGCTTCAAAGTCCTTGTCAAATCATTTTAACATCTGTGTCTTCTCAAAGTGGGTGTGTGTTTATTGCTTTTTCGTGAGAGCTGAGATTTTTGCATAATTTGGACGTGTACCCTGGATGCTTTGAATATCTTTTTATGAGATACTGAGTGTTTCATACTCAGGGTGGTGTTGATGGTTTTGTTTGACCTCCTGAGGTTCAGGCTGTAAGTTCCAACCGGCTTTCTGTGGGCTGCCTGCCAGTTCAGGTTTCATGACCTTTGTAGTGCTATTTGGATCTGGCCTGTGTACACATCCCCTAGTCTAAAATATGGGGCTGTTGTATCATTTCAGATCTCAAAGTCTTCAATGTGAAGGTTATTATCAGTTCCACACATATGAGCTCAGAGCTGAGCTGATAAACTCATAAATGACTTCATAGGATCGATTTCCCCAATTCTTCTCTCTCCATGATCTCAATTTTTTCCAGTTTGTAGGACTCATCATTTTGGTCTTCTGGCTGCCAAGCTGGGGCTTTACCACCCTGCTCTGCTGTGCCCTTCTGCAACCACGTCTATGTCTGGTGCCAAGTGACAGGAAGAAAAAGCAAAACAAAGAGAGGTGGATCATCTCCCGTGGGTCCGTGATGTAGAGAAAGTCTCCCTCCCCTCAGTTTGCCTCCTCAGGCTCCTGTTGCCAGTCCCTGCCAGTCTCATTTCAGGATTGTTTGGGGGCCGGGGTAGGGGAGAATGAGGAAAAGAGGGAAAAATATATAAATAGAATATTCTCATCTTCTCTCCTCATTTCGTGAGTTTCCTTTCCTGCTCGCTGAGTCAGAACTGAGAGCTTCTCTTGGAGCTCCTTCTGGCTGTGTGCCAGTGCCCACTTCCACATGGGTTAAGAAATACTGGAAGACTATTTTTTTATTGGTAAACTCATTTTTTAGTGGTAAACTCATGCTGGGTCAATGCTACTTTAATTCTTCCCTCAGCTACCTGTTACTGCTTAGCTTCAGGATTCTCAACTAGATGCTGCCTGCTTTCTGTCCAGATTTTATGCCCATGTTCAGTGTGAGTAACAAGGTGGAGTCTACTGACTCCATCTAACCTGGAACAGAACTTTCTAGAGTTGTTTTAAGTGTGAGAATACTCTTGGTGTCAATCGTGAGAGAAGAAATTGGATTTTGTTATCTGGAAATCAGAATTGAGGAGGAAACTGAGGTTTCGTGTTAAAATGTGAGAATGTGTTGCTTTGGGTATTGCCCATATAGGTGACCAGAAGTCCAGGAAGAAGCTGCAGGGTGATTATGTGAGGGCTGACGCCTTCACATGGAATCAGGCACAGATCTGGGCATGGTATCGACAAGTTTAGACCAACTTGTAAGACAGCTGAAGGAAAGAGCCCAGGGTTCGAGCTGGCTTTGGGTGGAGGAATAAGTTGAAGGAAATGAAAGAGGTAACATACATGTACAAACCTGCCCTTCATCTCTTTTTTCTTATTTCTTATTTTTTAAGAATTAACGAAATCTGGAAGTGCCATTGCAACTTGTCCGTAGGAAAAGGAAGCAAGGAAAGAAGTAGTTAATTCAGCATTCATTCCACAAATACTTGTGAAGGACTTGTAAAGTGTCAGCATTATGATAGGCACAGGGATAGAGCAACAAAAAACAAAACTTTTGATTTCATGGAGTTTATGCTCTCGGGATATTCTTGTTTTAGTTCTTATTTTCCAGATCTTGCCCCAAAATATAAACAAGAGACATGATCATGTGATGAGTCTAAAGATTAAGTGTGAGGCGCCATCAAGAGGAAGAACAGATGCCGAGGAGAATATGGGCCTCGGTGGACAGAGTGGAGTGTGTGTCAGCCACCGTAGCCCACCTCACCCTGCAGAGAAGCGCCTCTCTGTACTAAACCTTAGAAGCTCTGGATTCTAATTTTAAAAGAAAAAGTATAGTCTCATTTTCCTAGAAAAACATAATGTGTTCACTGGTCATTGCAAATTCTTTATAATGATTACTTCTAAAATTATATTTTCCCAATCCGCCTAAAATTTGTGTTACAAATGCACTGACTCCTTATGTACCTCGTTCGAGAATGGATCGGTCCTGCGACCGGAGAGATAAGTAGAATATGTCTCCATAACTCAAAGGCAGTGCAATCTAGTGGGAGGGATTAAGAGAAATAGGTTATTTCTATACAAAAGAAGTTGTAAAATCATAGCTTTTATGGTACACCGAGCACTTCGAGGAAGAACCTCAAAGCTGATCCTTGCAAAAACGTTTGAAGAAAGATGGCAAAAACGCTTATTTCAGGCAATATACAACGTTTAAAAAATCAAAGATGATTAAGAAGAACCAGTCTGAGACAGTATTTTATATAAGAACCGGAATTTCTGGGAAGAGGAAGCCAGCCTTGAATCCCAGCTTTCTCATTTATGGGCTATGTGAAGATAGGAGTTGTGTGCTTCAAGCCGCAGTGTCTGCATCCGTAAGATGGGAAAACAAAGAGCAGGTACGTCAAGGACAGTGAGGGGAAGACGTTAGCACAGCGGCGAGCATCAAGCACACGGTTTGTTTAAGGTTTTTCTCTTTCTTTCCCTCCTCTCCTCCTTCATGGTTTGAAAATAATATTTACCATTGTGATTATTGTCATGATGAAAGGATCTAGTAGGAGAGGGAAAGGGGTGAGACCTACGATGGAAAAACCAGTAGGGTTAGGTCATGGAAGATCTTGTAAATTTTCTAAGGAACAGAGAATTTATCTCACGGTTGATGGGGAGAAATTGAAACCTTTTACGCGGAAGGAAACAGATTCCCACCTACATTTTCTATGGTGGATTTACAAGTAAAGGGGCAGAGGGTGAGATCTTGAAGTAGGGGCGAAACCACAGAAAGTAACTGAAGTTGCTCAGTAATGGTGACAACCTCTGATATATAGCGGGAAAGAAATAGAAAAGTGGCACAGATTTAAGAAATATTTGTAAGTAAAATTGTCAGTAATTTATGACTGGATGTGGGGAAGGCTAAGGAGAAGAGAGAAGTTTCTGTTTTATCTGAGTGCGTAAGTGATAACATTCTTTTCCCCAGCTTTATTGAGGTATAACTAACAAATAAACTTGTATATATTTAAAGTGCACAACGTGATGATTAGATACTTTGGGGACTTTCACCACGACCCAGTTAATTAGCACATCCATCACCTCACATAGTTACCTTGTGTGTGTGTGCATGTGTGTGCACACGTGCATGTGTGTTTGTGTGTGTGGTGAGAATACTTCAAGTCTACTCTTAGAAAATTGCAGGTGTGCAATGCAGTATCGCTGACTCCAATCACTGTGCTGTGCCTTAGGTCCTTAGAAATTACTCCTCTTATAACTGAAAGTGTGTACCCGTTGACCAATGTCTCCCCATTTCCCCCAACCCCTGGCAACTACCACTCTCCTCTCTGCTTCCATGAGTCCACCTGCCTTTTTGTTTTTTGAGTGTTTTTTTTTTAATTTTGCACATAAGTGATATCATAGTTTTTCTCTTTTTCTGTCTGACTTGTTTCACTTATGCTAAGTGAATAATAGTATTATTAACTGAGACACAGAATATCAAAGAAGAAACCATTTGGAAAAGGTCGTGAGGTCAGGAGAAATCCCACGAGTTCAGCGGGAGCACATACCCCAAGCATTTGCTGTCTGACTAAAGGGGAGCGGTAGACGTGAGGACTAGGAGCACACCCGCGAGACAGGAAGGTGGTGGAAATTTCCCCACAAGTAGTTGAGGGAGAACAGTAGAGTGGTAAGAGGGGCGGGCCAAGAAGAAAAGCCCTGGAACAATAGTATCCCAGGAGCAGAAACAAAGCGTACGTTCAAACAGGAGACAGATCCAAACGCACGGACAGACATAAATGGGAGTTAAAAGGGAAGTGGAGAAGTGGAGAGAGGAATCTTTAAATTTTTTTCTCAAAAATGAATAACTGTCACATAGACAAAATCAGGAGAATATCAGCTTTTGGAGGTTATTTATTGCCAAGTATTAAGCAGCACAAACATGAAACAAAGGAGTTATACTCCTAAAGTTTTTCACAAAGCTAGAAGGGAATCTATACACTTCGTATTTGAGGACACTGGTTTAAACAGGATGCTGTTGATTCATCTGCTAATTTATTGGGTTGTCAATTTACCGAGTGCAAAGCTGTTCATCTGATTCTTTTGGTCATTCTAATAGTGCCCAGTACGTGGCCTGGCACAGAATTAAGTATTAATAAATGAATATTGAATAAAATTGCTGCGCCGTCTTAGTGGTACTCCAAATTACCAGTCCACGGAGAGGTAAGAGGGTTTCTAGGTAAATCAACACGCAGCTTCTTTCATCCAGAAAATGCTGCTATGAAACACCGTCAGCCGAGCTGTCTAATGGTCTTAATGTCAGTGCTGATTAAATTCCAAGCCAGAGGACTTATCTCTTCTTGAGTTAAGAGCGAACAATTCATGGATCTGTTATTCTGAGTAGTATTTCTCTAGGTCGCTAGTGTCTAAAGTGGAACACTAGCCACACTTGAGGGGATCACAAGATACGGGGTCACTGAGGCATTAAAAGAAAACGATCAATTCTTTGTATTTAGATCTTTATCTAAAAGTAATTAAGAGGGGTGCCAGGGTGGCTCAGTCAGTTGAGTGACTTCAGCTCAGGTCAGGATCTCTTGGTTCATGAGTTCGAGCCCACCACTGGGCTCGCTGCTCTCAGTGCAGAGCCCACTTCAGATCCTCTGTCTCCCTCTCTTCTTTCTGTCCCTCACCTGCTAGCTCTCTCTCTCAAAAATGAATAAACATTTATAAAAAAATGGAGGAACTTCATCAGTATGTTATCAATCAGTTGAGCACAAGTGTATAATTTATGAATGAATGTATTTGGGGACTGTCTCACTTTTTATTATTTTATGGCATTAATAATCAAATAATCATGATGCGTTGAGGAGCCGTTATGAGCAAGATACTGTTCTAGATGGATGTAGGGATAGAAGGATTAGAGACTGATCCTACTCTAAATGGATTTACCAACTAGTTAGGTAGAAAAGAGACACCTAAATGAACTGCAAAATATGATACAAACAAAACAGATCTTTAAGGAGAAGCTCAAGACAAAAGCGAAATAATTGCCAACAGAAAATATTTGTCATGTTAATGTTACCGATGGTTTGATACTGTTCCTGTTCAGAGGACAGAGATGTCACTCCGGATGGGGATGGATAGCGAACAGAATAGGCGTTCCCATCTGATTTAAAAGACAGTCAGGATTTAGACGGGTGGAGAGGGGAGCATTACAAGAGCAGGGGACGCAGGAGATCAAACACTTAGATGCAGAGAAGTGTGAGAAACAGAAAGTAAGCCGTTGGGTTGAGTTGAAGTTTTTCACATAGAACAGAAATGGGAGACGAAGTCTCACTAGAAACAGAATCCAATGTGAGGTCTTAAACTCTCAGGGGAGCACTATAGACCTTTTGAAGATTTCTGATTATGTAAATTATGTGATAAATGGGATACTTCGGAGTGTTAGGAGGGAAACGAGGACATACAGCTAAAATACAATTATATGGATAAAGAAATCTATAAAACAATACATATATTTGTCAGGCCCTTAACCGATGACCCAAGCACTGAACATCATCATAAACTAAACACTACTCAATATTCAATAGTGAAGGAGGCTGGGGATAGACAGGGTTAGAAGGATGGGAGGAAACTGGGATGGTAGATGAGAAGAGGGCAGCCAAAAGAGTCTTGAGAGTTATCGTGACGAAGGTAATAAAGACCTGATATCTGTAAGTGGCATTGGGCGTATAAAGGAAAAAATGGATTTGAGAGACATGTCAGTGGTAGCACAGTCCCTTGAATAGTGCCCAGACTCTACAACAGTGCCTGGTGCAGGATAGAATGTCGACATACAATTACTGGATGAACGAATGTGAAGCACGGGTAAGGGAGAACTGGAGAATGAGGACACCATTACTGAGCATATTAGCAATACCGCCTAGCAGAAATCTATTACCATTACAATCATTAATTGAATTGGGACAGAGTGGGGGAAGGGCTCAATCCAGATTTGTGCAGAGATGGGTCTAAACCACCTGATGATATTCTTAGGATAGAATTGTTCCAGATTTTAAGCATCCTGGCATATTAAGCCGAGGACAATGACTTCAATGAGAATTAATAATTTTACTAGAGCCCTTGTGATATTTACTTTTCTTATTTGATGGAAATAGCGACAGTAATTTATAGTGCTGCGCCTGCAAGAAAATGGCATTTCAACTGGAGGAAAAGAAACAGGAAGCAAAAGAAGACTTTTCTCCTTCACGATGTCCCTTCATTTCTCCTCTTGCAAACTAAGAAGAAAGGGCAAAGACTGTATCTGCATGGCTATATGATATCGGTTCTCCATTCACCCAGGAAAATTTAAGAGCATATATTTATAGTCCGAAATAAAGCAAGAAATGAGAACCTGTAAAGTATTCTGGAGCCACTAAGCAGTATTACGTTGATTCACCAGATTTTTTATTAGAACCCAAAACTGTATCATGAGGGAAAACATTTCATTGCATATAAATATCTATACTCAAGTCGTAAGCATATTAAAAATATCTTAGATTCCATCTAGTCTTCTACGTGTGGCAAGACTTAAAATATGTAACGGTGGTAGTCTTCTGGCCTGTGTCTAGATCAGAAAACTAATTTTTATAACACAACCGGATTGAGGCAATACATAAGAGTAATGATACTGTTATCTTTTCATCTTAAAAATAATTATAAATTTACAAAGAAGTTTTGATGCTTTATTTTTTAAGCAGATTCTTGTAGAGATTGAATTTTGTTCCTTACTCTTCCTTTAGACAGTTTGGGTTCATTTAGATACAGATTTCTCTAATACCGGCCCGAGGTACTTCTTAATAAACCTTACCTTTGGACCCTTCCCCAGACACAGGGAATCTGATGCCTAGAAAGGAGCCTAAGACTTTACATTGCAACTCATGCCTTCAGTGGTTCTAATGCACACAGAAGTTTGAGAATCAAAAAAGTAGCAAATCTTCTGTTTGCAGAGATAAGTGAGTTACCTCCTATAATATGCCTGCTCTTTTCTCTGTACCCTAGCTGCCACTCATAAGTGTTGTGAAAATAATGAGCCTGGCACGTATTAACCGTTCAATGTTTATTTTTAAATGGTAGATGGGAAATGATCACAAATCCTATCAGTAAAATATACATTGTGGGGTGCCTGGGTGGCTCAGTGGGTTAAGCCTTTGACTCTTGATTTCAGTTCAGGTCATGGTCTCATGATCCATGCGATCGAGGCCTGTGTTGGGCTCCTCTCTCCCTCTCTCTCTGCCCTTCCCCAGCTCTTTCTCTCTCTCTCAAAAGAAATAAACATTAAAAAATGCTTTTAAACATGTCACGAAACATGCTTAAATATATGAGCTATAATATTGTTCATTATAAAACTATATTCATCATCAATAACTTTTCATTACTCTTTGACACAGAAAACACAGACCAATGGCTGCATTTAGAAGTTCTGTAACAATGAGGAACAAGGTGGAAGATCCACGCAGTCTCTTGACCTCCTCCTAAAAGAAGGAGCATAACCACATAATTGGCCATGAGAATTGTTGACTGCTTTGCCCTGTTTGGTGTTAAAAGAGCAACTTAGTAGAAATGACAAGGTGCTTCCGAAAAGCAAAGAGAAATTCATAATTTAATAGCATGTGGATGAATGTATATTACAACGATGACCAACTGCTCCTTTTTTCAAAACCTTCTTCCAGTATTCTCACTTCTGTCCCAGTTTCACAGACGAGACAAAACCTACATCTCATTTCCCCTCTTCAACAGGGGCCATCTGACCTGGCAATGCCTTAATGAAGAAACCAATAACATACTGAGTTTTCTGGAAATAATTTGAAATGCATATTTCACTGTATATTCAATAAAAACTCAGCTATCTATCTCATAAACTGGGAATTTGATTATGGCTATGCTCTATGTCTCCTTTTGTGACACAGTTTTAGAGAGTCATTTTGACATTCATGTTTTAAAATTCTAAGATTTTATAACTAAGTTGCGTTTATGTGATAAAAATGATTTAAGTAATAAAGTGTTTGAAGTAACGTTTGAAATAAAAGAAAATATTAAATATTCATGCGTTTTATGAAACAATACTCATTCCATTTGAAGTATTGAAGAATTTGAAGAAAAGCATCGAAATTTCAAAGAACAGAAAGAGAAAACAGTCAGAGATAACTCACCCATTTGGATAGCTATTATTTAAGGTCCTAAATACACATCCTCTCAAAACGATGATTTTGATCAAATCAAGCTAATCATCAAGGTCCTGACCTTGACCGAGTTCTACGCTTTGTCCTTCATGCAAACCACTACTAATCTGTATCTTCAAAGCCTTCTGTTCCCGATATGCCAGGTAGGATGCAAATACTTTCAAGCCCTTTCAAGAAAACATGCGGGAACAAGATTCTGTGCCCCAGAACGATTCCTGGAGACCTGGGAAATTGTGTTTTTGTCCAAGTGTTGGGTAATTTCCAGAATATTATTTATCCACATACAGGTTCAAAGAAGAATTTTCGAACTCATTTTTACATGTCACATGCCGAAAATATATCTATTTGCTGTACTAAGTGTTGAAAGATGATTGTTCATTTCAAAATTACAGTCAAGTCAGCTTACATTGACTTATAAGGAACGTGCGTCTAATTCCTCTCATCCCTCATTACAGGTCATAATGAAAAAAAAGTTTCTTAAATGATAAGACGTTTATTTGTTATTAGAATCACTGATACATGAGCCAGTTCCTCCACCATTTTATGAGGCACATTCAGAAATTGGAACTTCACTTGTCATCAGAGGCTATTTGCTGTTTTGTAATGGATAGTGGCTAATTAAACTTGCGATGACCTTGTTGTTCTAGTTGCAAATACAATAGTGTCTTGAGTCATTTACTCAGATGTCAGTGATGGATGGGAGTGCTTCTCAATAATTAGGTGGTAAACAATGTTAACTGAGCAGTAATTCACACTAGCATCGCTAAGGTATTTTATAGGAACATGGCAAAGGACTCATCACTGCCATCTTTGTAAAATGATGCTAGCCCCCCAGATGCATCACTTTTTTCACTGGTACGAGCGATGTTAGAAGATTATCATATCTCAAATAAGCCAAAGAAAATGTCCCTCTATCACATTCGTTCTTTCACAGAAGAAGATTTCTCTTGTAAGCTCTTCTGATACACGGTACAAATTGGCAACTTTTCCAGAGTGGCAGGACAGATGGCGGACATTTTTATTATACTGGCTCGATCGTCATAGTTGACGTGAGGGACACAACGAGAACACAGTGAAGAGAATTCTAATGGCCCAGACGGGCATTCAGGAAAATAATAAATTAAATAAAATAAACTTGCTGATTAGAATATTTGCCCTTTTTATCATATCGAGTTATTTTTCCCTTGAAGAATCACATATCCTTTGGCATCCTGGTCTAATTTCTTAATATTCCTTAAAGTTTTGAAAAACACAGATTTTTTTTCCTACTGTTTCATAGGTTAAGACACTGTGGTATAGCATGGCTAAATGGCAAACTGTGACAATGTTAAACAATTGGTGTGGAGAAAACAATCCCAGCCTTTAGATTTCAAGTTTCAAAGGCACTGTTCATGAGAGCATGCGACGCATTTCGAATCGTGGCTACAATAATAAAATTATACTTATATCCTTAAGCTCATTCTGAAATCTGATTTTCATCAAGTATGGAACGAATGAACTGTTACAATGTGCATGCCATCAGTCCTATGCTAGAAATGGAAAGACTCTAGAAAGGTCACTAATCCTTTCATTTTCATATGAAGAAATTGAAAAGCAACACCTTTTTGTTTGTGTGTGAGGGCATGCAGGGAGTCGATGACGAGCCCAACAATAGATGCCCCCAAAGTAAATTTGGGAGAAACCAAAGAAATATCTGTTGAAGGGACGAGGCATTCCGGATTTTGCCAAGAAAGCAGTTTTACCCCTATCCTCTTATTTTTTATCCTAACTAGGCAAGTTTATCAAACTCTGTCACTTTTACTTCAAATACATTTCTCGAAACTCCTCTCCCTCCTCTCCTCTCGAAGCTTGCCTCTCCACATGACTACCATGATTCAGATTCCATCGTTTCTCACCTGGGCTGTTACATTAATTTCCTAACTGGCTTCTCTGTGAATTCAGAAACCTACCCTTGTAAGTTGCTAGCATCTAGCAGAGTGCCTGGCACATAGTAAGGACTCAACGAAATGTTGGTTAAATAGAATTCAGGCCTAGCGAGATCTTCAAATGGAGAAGAGAACGTCGATTTCTATATGAAGATTTCAGGATCCTGAAACCTGACTCTCATACAGTGAGAGACCAACTCACTGCCCCGGAGAAGCAACAGAAGAAATGCTTGTTTCGCTATTAGTTTTGACTGCAATTGATATCTAGGGACTTTGCTCCAAGAGATTTTAAAATATACACTTATCTATGAAAAAAGTATTAAACTCACAGGGGGAAAAATCTTGATAATTACAATGAAAACTGTAATTGAAAATTGATTTTATCCAGATGCATGCTGTTTTAGCATAGATATAAGTGTCAAGGCTGTGTGACTTTGTTGTTTGAGTCTCCTATTTATTTGGGGTCAAATGTCTCCAGAGTCATAAGGGGAGATTATCTCTTATTACTCTTTCTCTTTGCAGATTCTTAGTTTTAGTATTTAAATGCTGCTTTTGTCATGCATACAATTAAGTTCACTTAGTAGCCTTAAGATTAATTGAGATAGAAAGAGTCACTCTAAGAGATTGTTCGTGTGTTAGGTCCTTTAGGGAATAAGAGGGTTGCTATCTTAAAATCAAATGCTGTTAACGGTTACTAAGACATTTGTCCTTGTATCCCAGAAAAAAAGTTAGAAAATTACTTACCCATTAGAGATCACCTCACTTCTAAAAATTCCTCAGATCTTTGCTGAAAGCAATTTACCATGTTTATAAGAACTATGGGGGCACCTGGGTGGCTCAGTCGGTTGGGCGGCCGACTTCGGCTCAGGTCATGATCTCGTGGTCTGTGAGTTCGAGCCCCGCATCCGGCTCTGTGCTGATGGCTCAGAGCCTGGAGCCTGCTTCCAATTCTGTGCCTCCCTCTCTCTCTGCCCTTCCCCTGTTCACGCTGTGCCTCTATGTCCCTCAAAAATAAATAAACATTAAAAAAAAAGAACTATGTATTTTTCAGTTTACTTTTCTTATATATTTGAAGAAACAAAAAGAAGTGAAATTAGCTGAGAGATGAATACTCACTTGACTTCTTAGGACTCTTTTCATAAATATTTCGAAAATGACAATATGATTTCAAGATTTCTAGAAGGAACTAACGGCCCCTCGACTTTGAATTTCTGGAGTTATTATAGTACCTAACCTGTTCCTGAGATTTACAAATACACTTCAAGAATAAAGGGACAGATGAATGAATAAATTACATCAATAGCCAGGGATACTGAACTGAAATTTGGAGCAGGCTTAATGACATGGTAAGCGATAAGCACCCCCCTCCCACCTTCAGGCCATGGAACTAGATTGCACAACGGTGGTTATGACAAGATATTTTGTTTATGGTAAAATGCGAACCCATGAAAGCTTACATTCCCCCTCCCTTCACTTCCCAGTTTAAGATGATGTAAAAAGACGGTGAGTCCATACTTAAGTCTCTGACCTAGTGATGCCTTCTTCCATGTAGCTGCTATGACCAATGACTTCAGATCCACATTCGAGGGCAACAAAAGATATCTTGGGGACCCGAGTCCCATCACACCTCCATGTATCCTTGGTCATGAGTATGCCCTTGGCACTGCTTGTTTGCTAATTTGATAATAAATAATAACCAATGTTAACCAAATCCTGTTTCAATTGCAATTCCTGCCCATTTTCAAATCCGGACCAGACTTTGTGAGGTGGCCAAACTCACACATCAAGCAGTTAGGAAGGATAAATGTTAACATGTACAAAATAGAACTTGAATCTAACTAAGTTGAGAATTTTATCAAAATTCCAATTAAAACATATTATAAAAATATTTCTCACTTGAATCAGATTAGCTACCAGGAGACGGCTGTGGCTCAGAACCTATTTCATGCATTTGTTTCAAGGACATTTTATTCTTAAATTCTGCAAACTCTCTTCTCTTAGCTTCCTTATTACTTTGCAACTCGTGGTCATACTGACCTCGTGGTGGATGGCGTGTAGAGTTATTTTCTAAACTAGCATAGAATTTTTTTCCTTAATGTCCTCTGATCCAACTGAGGTAGAACTGAATCCATTTTTAACTTTCTTGGTGGAGTGTAACTTATATAGAGAGAAGTGCAGAAATCACAGTCACCCTAGCGACTACCAGTTGGGTCAAGAAACAGATCACCAATACCCTGAAATCCCTACGCGGGCCCTTCATACTTCTGGTACCACATCTGTGTCTTCTTTCTTCACCAAAATTAATCACTATCTGACCTCCAGCACCATAGATTACTTTTGCATATGTTAATTTGTGTAAATGGAATTGTCCAATATGTATACTCTTTAGTGTCTAACCTCTCTGGCTCAGCTTTACGTTTGTGAGATTAATTCAAGTGGTTGCATGTAACTATAGATTATTTTCCCTACACTTCCATTGTTCCATAATATTTCATAAACATGCTACCATTTTTCTAATCTACTGTATATGTATAGGAGTGAAATTCCTGGGTCATACAGGGATGTGGCTATATAATTCTATATATATCCGTTTTTTCAAAATGACTGTGCCGACCTTCACATATGGGCAATTGACTTCATCCACATCATTAGCAACACTAGAAATTGTCAGTTGTTTTTATTTTAGCTATTCTAGTGGGTGTGTAGATGTAGAATTATCTTTAATGAGTTTATTGTCCACTGAGATATCACCGTTGTGAGATTCCTGTTCAAGTTTCTTGTCCTTATCTCTACTGGATTTTCTCTTTTTCCTATTGATCTGTAAATGCTCTTTATATATTCTGGATATATAGTCTTTATCGTTTATACAATAACAATAGTTTATACAATTATCCATATACAACAATATATATGGATACATTATTTATCCAAATATTTAGCCACATGGATTGCCTTTTGATAAATAAAAGTTGTTAAGTTTAATATAGTTTATTTTATAACTATTTTTCTTTATGAATTTGTCTTTCACATTTAGATCTATCATCTACCTAGACTGTATGTGGTATGAGGTAGAGGCCAAATTGTATTTTTTTCTACATGGATTTCCAACTGACTCAACACTTAAAAAGGCCACATTTTCCTCACTATTCTGTAAAGAAAACTTTTTTTAAACGTTTATTTCTTTATGTTGAGAGAGAGAGAGTGAGAGAGAGATAAAAAACACGAGTGGGGGAGGGGCAGAGAAAGAGGAAGACAGAGAATCCCAAGCAGGCTCCTTGCTAGTTGTCATCGCAGCGTCTGATGTGGGGCTTGATCTCACAACCGTGAGATCATGATCGGTGCCAAAATCAAGAGTCGGACACTTAACTGACTGAGCCACCTAGGTGCCCAAGAAAATTTTTATTTTTTTTTTAAATTTTATTTATTTTGAGAGTGAGAGAGAGAGACAGTGAGAGAACATGGATGGGGAAGGAGAAGAGAGAAAGGGAGAGGAAGAGAGTCCTAAGCAGGCTTCACAGAGTGTGGATCCTGACGTGGGACTTGATCTCACAACCATGAGATCATGACCTGAGCTGAAATCAAGAGTCAGACGCTTAACCAACTAAGCCACCCAGGAGCCCAAGAAAACATTTTTTTTTATATATATCAAGTGTCCGCATATTCATGGACCTGAAGAACTCCTCCTCTAAACGCTAAGACCGGGATGGAAATTTTCATTTAATCTCTAATCGGTTGACTGTAAACATCTGGAACACGGTACTAGGAAAGGTTTTGAGGTCCCATAGGGACTCAGAAAGAGTACCATGATGGTTAGCAATGCCTACCATTGCCTCAGGAAAAATGATCAAGTAGCATCTCTTCCACATCCTTGGGCTAACCAATAAGAAAAGAGAAATAAAATAAATTGAAAGAAAAGAAATGAATTATATTTCAAAAGCTATATTATCTTTTTAAAATTTATTTATTTATTTTGAGAAAGAGAGAGAAAAAAGAAAGCAAGTGGGGGAAAGGCAAAGAGAGAAGGAGAGAGAGAATCCCAAGCAGGTCAGCACAGAGACCCATGCAAGGCTCAAACCCACGAACTGTGAGATCATGGCCTGAGCCAAAATCAAGAGTCAGATGCTCAACCGACTGAGTTGCCCAGGCGCCCCAGCTATATTATCTTAAATTTTAGTGCTTCTTAATTCCCGACTTCATCACTTTGTTCTTCTTCATCTTCAAAAATAAAGAATTCTCAAAAGCCTCAAGACTATCATCCAAGAACGTGAAACCCAGTAAGAGTACATTTCTTCTCTCACCCATCTCGCATTCTGTTGGTGGGCAGCCTCCGACACAGCCTGAGATTCTCCCTGTCTCCTGGATTTTTGCTTCTGAAATTAGGATGTAAAAAAACCTGGCTTTGTCTCAAGTGCTCTCTTTCTGTCTTGATTCACCCGCTCGAGGGGAAACCAGCTGCCTCTCTGGCCCATGTAAGTGAGCTGAGGACCTTCCGGATTTGGCCAACAGGTGACGGTAGAAGCAGATTTTCCTTCAGTTAAGCCTCAAAAGGACTACAGCCCCCACCATTAATAGCCTCCTGAGAACCCTGAGCCCAAACCACCCATTCTTTAAGCTGCTCCTGGGTGGCACCCAAACGAGGAGATAATAATTGCCATTTTAAGCTACAAGTTTATAAAGTAGCTTAAGCGTGCTTGGAGGTGATTTATTATTTATAGAGAACTCTCATACCTTCTTAGCCCTGGTTTGTGTTTGGTGTACTTGTCTGTAAAAACTACTACCTTTGGAATTCTGGAATATAACACGGACTCGCCAACATCAGTAAGAGACATGCGTCCACAGACTCCGTGTCAGGGTCTGTTTTATTTACATGTTTTATTACCGCCTCCCTGCTTGTACATTTCTTTCCACCACCTGGCTTGTCCTCCTCCTCGCTCTTCATCTGTCTGCTTGTTACTCATCCTTCAAACCCTCCTTCAAGTGCTGCCTCCTCCCTAAAAGCTTACCCTATCAAACCCATGCTGCCTACTTGGCTCTAGAACCCTATGATCTGTGTTCCGCACTGCACTGTTCGGCAGTAAAAATGCCTCGTGCAGTCTTGTCAGCATCTCCCACTTTTGTCTTATCTTCATAACTAAGCTATCAGCCCTTGAAAAGCCAGTTGAGGTTATTTTATAATATTTAGTACCATCCAGTTGTATTAAATACATATTAAGCATTTAATATATCCTCATTAGTTGATTATCTTATTCGAAAACAGTATCAAACTGTCCTAAAATTTACTTTCTTAGTGAATTTTTAAAAACTTCCATTTTGCTTCACCATCCACTTACCCTGTTCTGTCTGGGTGCAGCGTTAATATGTGAATGTTCTGGAATCCTAGTAATGTTTGATTAATCAAGGAAACAATTTAAAAAATATATTTGGTGAGGTAAGCATACAAACCAACAAAATCAGAAAGACTTCGGTGTTACTCCCTAAAGATAAAGGTGTACTTGTGTGTGTGTGTGTGTGTGTGTGTGTGTGTGTGTGTGTGTGCTGTGTCCATTTGGGTGGGCTCAAGTTGGAGGTAGGTTGGGGGCAGAGATACAAGCTAGGCTTCACTAAATATGCTGTTCCAGTTACAAATAGGAGTAAAAATAGTCATTTAGACATAATTTGCCATTAGGATAGCTACAGTGAAAACTTTAGTTTAATGATTTATAAAATGCTATTTTTCTTACTAATTTCCCGTGGGTCGTGTGGGTATTTTAGTCAAGGTTGAAGCAAGTAATGGACACTTCAGTACAGTATGTGTTTTTCCTTGCTTCATGACTTTGTATTACACTTATAAGGGCCAATTTGGCCCATTTATGCATATGCATAACTCCCTCTTTTATGAGGAACATTCGGTTCTATAAGAGTTCTACTACTATCTCTACAAATTTTCAATTAGAATATTTCTTAATTATTAGAAATATATTACATACCAAAGGACTACTGGCCCACCTTACCTGGGACCCATCTAAAGATACAGATTATAAGTATCATTTGGGGAATGAATTAAAGGGAAATATAACACGAAGTGCCCTGCAGGACTCAGTCCCAGTCCAGCGCTATTTAACATTTTTCCAATGACCAGGATGACTGAACAGCGACTGTGCTTGTTAAGTCTGCCGATGGCACCAGGTGGAGGAAATGGCCGGTATCTGCGAGAATAGAACTAAAATTCAAAATGACCACAACAAATGTGAACGGAGTCAAAATGGAAAGAGTGAGATTGTGTGTCTGCATTCCAGACACACATGTGTGTGCATTCCGGACATGGCACGCGCAGAGAAGATAACAAAAGACAAAGGAAACGCGAACCAATAAGGAAACACCTTTTTGAAATAAGGTGAGAGGCAATAAATCAAAGAGAATAGTATTTCAATTCGACGGTCGTCTGCTTTCAACGAGAGTGAGGTGCAAAGTCACAACTACAACAACAACAATAACTGAAAGTGCTTAGGAATAAATATGAACTGTTGAGATAAGAATCTGTTTGCAGCCGTATTGCTAAACCCACAGAGCCACCCAGCACAAAGGTGTCCTTTTCTCATGTCCTGTCTTTTTTTTTTTTTAACATTTTTGAAATGTTTATTTATTTTTGAAGGAGAGCGGCAGAGCATGAGCAAGGGAGATGCAGAGAGAGAGGGAGCAGGCTCCAGGCTCTGAGCTGTCAGCACAGAGTCCGACGCGGAGCTTGAACTCACAAACCGCGAGATCATGGCCTGAACCAAAGGTGGACATTTAACCGACTGAGCCACCCAGGCGCCCCGCATGTCCTAACATTTAAAAAGGGAAACTATCTACCTAAGATGGTGATGCTTTAAGTTAAAACACACACACACACACACACACACACACAAAGTGAGAGCATTTACACAAATTGGAAAAAGTTATCCATATGTTTTTACTCATTTAAGTCATCAGATGTAAAGATCTGACTTCAGAGAACACTCTTCAAATGTGTCTTTATCGAGGAATGCATGTCTCACCAACAGGATTGCACAGTTCGGGGGTGTAATGATTGGATCTTTTAAGTGTGCAAAAATCATTCAAGGTAGAACTCAAAATTTTCAGATACATATTGGTTTGAAATAGCAAAGTTTTCCAATTAAATTAGATCAGTCTCAGCCTACAAGTCACCAAGCAAATAGCAACAGTGTTTCCTTTGTACATTTAAGCGGTTCCTTTATCTTAGCCTTTTGGGAACAAGAGGGGAAGGGTTTGCTATATATATCTGAGTATATATATTCACCTGTGCCAACAGTTCTCAAGTTGTGGTCCAAGGATTCCTGGGGGCTAATCAGGACCCCTGAAGGTTATTTATGTTTTTCTCTCTGATTTTCTCATAAGTGCATGGGGAAGTTTTCTGAGCATGTATTATTGCAAAGGATTAAATGCAAACGCATATATGAAAACCAAGCTACCCTTCTATGTAGGCAGACATTAAGATTGGCAAAAAAGAAAAAAAAAATCATTGTGAAAAACAGTATGGAGGTTCCTCTGAAAATTAAAACTAAAATTGCCATATGATGCAGTAATTCCACTACTGGGTATTTCCCCAAGAATACAAAAGCAATAATTCAATAAGACACGAGCACCCTATGTTTACTGCAGGATGATTTACAGCAGCCAAATTATGGAAGCAGTCTAAGTGTCCATGTATAGAGGGATACAGAAGATGTGGTGTATATGTATCTAGTCACTATCTGTGAATTTCTTAACCTTCCCCTTCATGTTGCTCAGCCATACAAAGAATGAAATCTTGCCATTTGCTACAACATGGATGGAGCTAGAGAGTATAATGCTAAGTGAAATAAATCAGTCAGAGAAAGAGAAACACAATATGATTTCACTCATATGTGGAATTAAAGAAACAACACAAACAAAGGGGGAAAAAGAGAGAGAAAGCAAAAAACAGACTGTTATTTCTTAAATTTGTTTTAATGTTTTTTTATTTTTGAAAGAGAGAGAGAGAGAGAGAGCACAAGCGGGGGAGGAGCAGAGAGGGAGTGAGACACAGAATTTAAAGCAGGCTCCAGGCTCTGAGCTGTTAGCACAGAGCCAGATGTGGGGCTCAAACTCAGGAACTGTGAGATCATGACCTGAGCCAGAGTTGGGTGCTTAACTGACTGAGCCACCCAGGCACTCCCCAAAGCAGACTCTTAACTGTAAAAATCAAACTAATTCTGGTCGAGAGGAAGTGAGTGGGGAGATGGGTGAAACGGGGCAGTGGGGATTAAGAGCACGCTTACCGCCATGACCCGCTGAGTAACGTACAGAATTGCTGAACCACGATTATACTGTACACCTGAAACTAATGTGACACTGTATGTTAACTGTAATGGAATTTAAAAAATACCTGAAAAATATTTCAAACAAAAAAGAAAAGATTAGCGAAAATGTAAAACATTACTACTTCTCCCACTGATTTTTTTTTATAAAATACAATTTTTAATGTTTTTTTTATTTTTGAGAGAGAGAGAACATATGCAAGCAAGAAAGAGGCGCAGAGAGAGAGAGAGAGAAATAGAGAGAGAGAGAAAATCTCAAGCAGGATCCATGCTCAGCATGGAGCCTCTTGCGGGGCTTGATCCTACGACCCTGGGATCGTGACCTTAGCAGAAATCAAGAGTCTGATGCTCAACCAAATGAGCCACCCAGGTGGCCCTGTAAAACATAATTTCTTAAATAAAAGTTATGTTACCATGTAATGGCTTCCTTGTTTTTATTTTGAAGTTAATTAATTAATTAATACTTTTAAATTTCTCAGCTGTAATTTCTAATAAAACAAATACCAAGAGAGACAGCCCACATGAACAAGAACTCTTCAAGGTCTTCAATAATCTTGCATTGTGAAAAAGGGATGTGAGTGCCAAAAGCGTGAGAACGACGGAATTAGCCTAATGGCTCCTAGTTTATTTGGAAGCTCCGATTCCACATAACCAGCCAAGCCTGTCTTCTAGGTGGCCAGGCAGAGAGGAGTAGAGACAGATCAACAGATCTCAACCTTGGCTGTACAGTGGAATCACTGAAGAGCTTTAAAATAAATATCGGTGCCTAAATTCTTTTTAAACTTTTATTGTTATTAATATTAATATTATTATTATTTGGGAGATCTTGGGTTTCTGCTTAGACATTAAGATTTTGAAACCTTTCCATGTGGCACAGTACGCAGACAAGCTTGAGTATGCTTGGGCTACACCTTCCCTCCTCTCTCCTCATCCGATGGAGGTTTTGGACTCCCACCACGCGCTATGGTAACGCCTCCCCAAAATGAGAGAGAACCCAAGCAGACCTCGCTGTTGCCAATGCCATCACCCCTGGGTAACACCTCCGATGTCCTAGGTTGATATGTGCCTTTTTTCCCTAACATTGCTTGTGAATTTCAAGTAGTTACTGATCGTGCATATTTTTTCTCATGATTCATAGTACAGATATATTATAATAATCATTAAACTGGTTTAATGATTAAGTTATTATAGGGAGGTTAAATATTTAGCTTTATTTTTCAACACAAGAGCATAAGGAATAACTTGATATCTTGTGAAAATGCAAATGACATGATTCTCCTTTGTTATATCAAACCTAAGAAATCAGGTTAAAATTACATTCCACACAGAGCACGTTATTTTAATTATAAATCAAATAGCCAGGTGAGTTTCCCTTCCCATCTGGCATTTGGTGCTTAAGGGCTCCCTCTTGGTGTGGCCCATCCCATAAAGCCATAGGATGACAACTTTGAATTTTATGGGGAAATTAGAGAATTTAGGTTCGGGCTCTATACCTGTCCCCACTTATATTGCCCTCTGCCCTTTTTATTTTTATTTTCTTAAAAATTTTTTAAGTATATTTATTTATTTTGGGAGAGAGAGACAGAGAGAGAGAGTGTGTACAAGTGGGGCAGAGACAGAGAGGGGGGGTGTAGAGAGAGAGAGAGAGAGAGAGAGGGAGAGAGAGAGAATCCCAAGAAGGCTCCATACTGTCAGCATGAAGCCTAACATGGGGCTCCAACCCATGACCCGTGATCATGACCTGAGCCAAAATCAGTAGTTGGGCACTTAATGGACTGAGACACCCAGGGGCCCCTGTCATCTTTTTTGTTTGTTTGTTTTGTTTTTTGTTTTTTAAAGTACACATTTAATTTACTCGAACACTGAGGGGTTTTTAAAATTTTTTTTTTAACATTTATTCACTTTTGAGAGACAGAGGGAGCGCAAGCAGGGGAAGGGCAAAGAGTTAGGAGGACACAGAATCTAAGCAGGCTCCAGGCTCTTCACTGGCAGCACAGAGCCTGATGCGGGGCTCAAACTCACCAACTGTGAGATCATGACCTGAGCTGAAGTCTGACACTTAACCAACTGAGCCACCCAGGCGCCCCTGTGCTTTTTAATAGAAACTACTCATATGGAATTTAGTGACTCTCTGTGAATTTCTTAACCCTCCCCTTCACATCGATTTTAGATTAGTCAAATAGTACATATATTGTCATTAAGTTGTACTAATTTCAGTATCTCTAGTGCTAAATAAGATAAATCATGTTTTTAAAAATCAGAACAAAATTGGGATTTAAAAAATGATCGTATATCTCTATCGAGATGGTAATTGGTTTTGATACTTACCAAAATAAATTTTTACCAAAAATTCTATTTTTTTGAAATTTATTCTTTGGACCATTCACACAAATTTGTGCTGGTACTGTTTAAATATCACTAATATATGCACCTTGTGGTATCGTGTTTTCTGAAGAGGTAAGGATCTCTTTTGAGAGAGTGGGTACAGATCAAAATACATTATTCTACAAACTGCTTTTCATTTGCAATTGAAAAGAAAAAAAGTATTAGATTGCTTTAACTTGTATATTTATGCTAAGGTTTCCAGGTTCTCTGTATTATGGAATGATTCCTAACGACTTTTGTCGTCTTTCAAAACCCAGTTTACACAAAAGAGGCATCTCTTACAAAAAGATTGTTAATAAAATATTAAATTGCCTACTAAAATATTGTAAATGATTTTTCTATATGCAAGCTTGTTTACGATGGAAATAAAAGAAAACTTTCCCACAATGCAGCAAATTAACCCTTTTAAAGTATTCATGCATAATAGGCTGAAGAGAAATATGTTTATCATACACATATACTTATAAATATATATTTTATTAGATGCAATCTTTGCATAATTTACATTTTATATCAATTTCTAAGGAATTAGTGAGGAAAGCAAAGATTCTACTTTCTGATTAAAATGTGGCATTATCTTAAAATGCTTAGGACACTATTTTCTTTCCCTTTTTCTTCTTGATTACTGTTTTCTTTTTTATGATGTTATAGAAGATTTTGTGTTTCCTAAAACAGAATAAGCCCTTTCATTTTTCCTTATGCTAATTTAACTTACCGTTCATTAACTGTAGCCTAATTTTTCTGTCCTTTAGTAAATATGCATGAAATATTAATTATCAACAAGTGAAGGTTCTAAATTGCATTGTGCCCAATCATGTAATAGCTACATGGAAAAACTTTATCTCACAGTAATATTTCTTGGTGTTGCCCTGAAGTACTCATTAACATACAATTCTCTGGCAAGATGGATAAAAAGGATTATACAAAGACAGTCATCATGGATACTCTAACGATCAATACCTAAATAAAAGATATTTATTAAATAAAAATTTGTTGTTTTCTAATATTCAGACTGTGGATTCAACTTTTATTGTTACTCTATTATTTACTCTTTTCCCGAGAATTTTTTCATTTCTTTGTGCACTTTATATTGTGCAATGTTTTAAACATGAAAGAGTGATGCCAACCTTATTTCTTCACTATTTACTGGCTGTATTTACAAATCCATTTTGGGGATTTCCCTTAATTTTGTGTTGGCTTCTGTTTTCATATCACCAACTGTGTTTTTCCTTTTTATTTCTTAAGTGGGAAAGAATACGTTATATTCCTCGTGGTTGCTTTTTCCTGACAGAATTCCCCTGGCTCGCCACTGACAGATCTTGATATCCAAGAGGGAGTCAGCTTGGAGGATTAAAGGCAAGAACCTCAATTAGACACTCTCTGATTTCTTCAGATGTTTTTTCTAATCTTTTAATATGGGATTATAGGCAGCTAGAACCTATGCTGCTGTTATAAAAATAGTGAAGACGCTTTGTTCTAAATCATAAGCGCTCGACATTTTAAAAATGTCTATTTTTCTTAATTTGAATTAATTCTGGTCTAGATGAGGATAATGAACTTTGGTCAGCTCTTTGCGGTTCTGAGTACAAAATAGCTTGATGAGCAACTGTGAAGCACACACACTCTCCGCAGAATCTGCTGGAAAACTCCCTCAGAGACTGATTAGCTCATGCTTGTCACAAATAGGGGAGATAATTATGGGGCTTAACAGTCTATGTGGTGGATCTTTTGAGAGGCAATGGGTATATCTAAGACTGTCTTTGGATCAACCCTAATTCTTATTATTGTCCGTATCTTGTGAGGGTTTTTTTTTTTTCTTTTTTCTTTCTTTTCTTTCTTTTTCTTTCTTTTCCATTTTTTCTTTTCTTTTTTTTTGCACATCCCCAGAGACTAAACATTGTCTCTTCCCAGAGGATGACATCACATTTCTTTTCCAGAAGATAAAATTGTCCAAATTAGATTATCTTTAATTAGTCTAATCTTATGAGCCATTCCATAAAGTTTATTGCGCCCGCGCTGGCACCATGTTACAAGATTCTTATTGAATGAACTAATCTTTCGCCCTGGAAATGATGCTTATAAACAATGTTGCTGATTCCTTTATTACAATAAAGATTTCCTCCTCTGAAGCTTCAGGTTTCAATAGCTGTTTTATGGTTCTCGGTAATATCAGATGACGTTGTTTTAATGAGAATGTTGACTTAATCCAAATTTCACTTGTTACTAAGTTATTCTACTGCAAAATGCCTTCGTAGTGACAAAAGGCAAATGAAGATTCAGAAAGTTTTATTTTTATAAAAAGTTATTTGGGATAGTGTTGTGTCCTGTTTTCATATAAGAACCATCCCCTCTCAAACAACCTCAGTTTCAGTCTGCCCTTAGGTAAAAGAACACCTTGCTGGGTGGCGGTGGGGGGGCATCTAATTACACACTTTAGGAAAAGATCCCACTCATTAAAAGTTTGGTTCTAGATTGAAAGACAAAACAAACTACCATAACTAGAAATCATGTCCTGTTTCTGTCTCAGTTGCCACCTGCTTAAAACTTTATCAAAGACGGTTCACAAATACAAGCTGATTTCTCAACAAGCCATGGATTCAAATGAATTAGCACCTCCAAGTCAGAATCGTTGACGAGATGATCCAATGATATTCCGAATCAGATGAAAATATCGCTGATTTAAATTTTCTACTCTTTTAAAGTCTTTTAATATTCTTCACATAAGCTCTTTACTCTTAAGAATTTCAGGTGCTTTGTGACCTGGGTGAAGTCCCTTAACTTTTTGGGTTCCGGTTTTATGATCTTCGTAGTTAGAGGGCTCCAAAAAAAAAAAAAAATGATTTGAAAATCTCAAAATGACTCTGATTCCATGATATAAAGTGTCGTCGTTTTCTGGGGACTCACTCCCTTCTTTAACAAATACTACCCAGTTGTTGAGAGTTCAAGGAATTGCTTTTGTTTCTTGAGTGACTACAGTACCTTTAGTTGCTTAACTTCTAATAGAACTCTTTTAACACCAGATCTCGTTCCTTACACCCACTTCTTTTAAATAACAAGCTTTCTCGAGAAAAAGAATTTCCTTTCTTTAAATGGAATAAATGACTGTCTCTCCTGTATGAATAACTTCAAAATGAAATCCGATAATAATCCTTTCCCTCTACCTCTAACACATAGAGAATGATGATCATTATATACTTTGCTCCATTACAAAGCAAACGGAGAGAAGAACATCTCGTTGCATCAGAGTAAGTGCATCTGTTTTACAGTATTTTTTATAGAATAAAAAAATGAGGAAAATGTGTATTTTTCTTAATTTGAATTATTTCTGGTCTATATGGGCGTAATGAACTTTTGTCAGCTCTATTTTTTCTTTATAACTTCCCCAGAATACAAGAAAATATTTCAAACGGGAAGCTTACTTTGGGTGGTTTCCTTTTATAAATTTGCTTCCTAAAACCAGATGGGGAAAAAAATGAGGTAGTGATAACTGGCTATTTTCAGTGTGTTTTTAAAAGTAAAAGACTATCTCATTAGAGAACTTTAATACTTAGTAAAATAATGAAAATCACATTGCTTCTTTAGGCACAAAAGGCCTCTCTTCACATTCTCATTTCTTCATATTTTGTTGTTATTTCTCTCTCTCTTTCTATCCCCTCCCTGATATTTGAATTTAAAAGGCAGAGGTCACTGCTGGTTTCTGTCTGACTTGGTTTGCATAAGTAGAGAAGACCAGCATTAGGCATTTTCCACAGAGCAATTGAGACTCAGTCAGTCAGACTCAGTTCATTGATTTTTGGATCTGAGCTGCAATGGCGCCTGTTACTGTGAACCACCCTGGTGAAGCTGACCAAGGCCTCTAATCCTCTTAAACAGCAGTCAAGAAATTGAGATAAAAGCTGGCAATTCGACTTGTTCAAATAACAGATTTGACAAATTAGGAGGGTTCCACCCTATGATGAAAAAACATTCAATCTTGGTGGCTGTATGCTATAGGGCAACCACACGGAGGAGATACAAATCGGGTGCTTACAGAGAAATTGTTGGGCATGCTAATAAGAGGAGTAATTCCCTTTATTTTGTAAATGTAATGAAAATAAAATTATAATACAGATGAAATGTCAATGTAGCAGAACAAAAGTCCTCAGAATTCCAAAGGCCAAAAATTAGATTTTGCACATTGATAATTTCCGTGCCTTGTTACATGGGAAAAAAATTACATGAAAGATAAAAGTAAGGTTGAAAGAAATATTAGTTTTGCATAAATGTGCTTTTAGCCTAATGGCATGTTTAATTTAATTCTGTCAGTAGATTAAATGAGAACCTGACCAGTTCATAAATTACGGAAATATTTTTTCTGAGTTAGCCATTCAAATAATTTGGTAATTTCATTGAATTTGTTAAAATTACTGTTCTAATTGGTCAAAAAAAGTTGAGATTGTTGTTTGACTGTACACGGACAATGGATTTCAAATGACAATGATATTCTACACTTGATATTATCATAGATATGTTCTGAAATAGCTTTTACATTATCTGACATTGTGTTTACAGTAAGATAGGATGCCCCACACGTAGAAAGGGGGAAAAAACACCTAAATTTTGATTCTACCTAATATTTCACTTTGTTACTTATCTTAAGGAAAGAGAACCAAAGCAATATATCCATCCCACAAATAGGCAAAACCCTTATTTTTATAAATTTCATAGTTATTTGATGGCATGCAGGTAATTATCTCAAATACCTCTTATTTTCCTTGGTTTTTATTGTTTACTGCTTTTCTATCTTCGTATACCCAAAACTTAGAGTAATGCCCAGAAAATAATACATTAAAAAAATTTTGTAACATTTTAATTTATTTTTGAGAGACAGCACAAGTAGGGGAGGAGCAGAGAGAGAGGGAGATGGAACCCAAGGCAGGAGCCAGGCTCTGAGCTGTCAGCACACCCGGGGCTGGAACTCTCGAACCATGAGACCACGACCTGAGCCAAAGTCAAACACTCAACCAACTGAGCCACCCTGGAGCCCCAAAGCCCAGAACATAATAAATTGTTTGATAAGTGCTTTTCCTTTTCTTGCTGAATGAATGAATGGATGAATGAATGAATGAAAATAGATGAATGAATGAAATCAAATGTTTTCATCTACATGAATTTTAGGAAAGAAATAGTCGTGTAGGGGCATTTCATGGTTCCTAGGTGGCACTCATAATGCCCTCATTTGCTTGGCACAAGTGAGGTTCAACATGCTATTTTGACATATTTAAATGTCAAACTATTCTTTAATGACTTGAGAATTAACATTTGGCCAAACCTAGGGACCACTGTTCTATGTGGAGTCACCGCTACTGTAAACTCCTTGTGACCAGGAAGTCAATCTAATTTGTCTCTGTATTCCCAGCACCTTACATGTGGTAGAAACACGGTAAATAATAATTAAATGAATGGATGTGTAAATGAGTAAAAGATTGCATGATTAACTGAACGCCTCAAATATTAGTTGTATCCATTACACAATTACATTGGAAAACCGTGGCTAATTGGTGCAAATCTGCTGGCTGGGGAACAAGGGCAGTTGAGGGCAGTCAATGCTTATTCGATTTAATTTTCCATACATTTATTGAGCAGGTATTGAGCATGTATCCAACTCTACAGAATTCTATTGTTGATCTTAGGGGAAGGTACATAGATATGAGGCGTTTATGTATGATGAAGAAACCAAATGAATACAAAAATGTGTTTAAGAATGTATTAAACAGACATTCCTAAATAAGTCATCGGATATATTACAAAAGGAGAAAGATAAGACAGTATGTATAGCTAAATTTTTGGGTAGATGCATGTGTATCTGAAGTGATTTGAGATACAAAGCTGGCCCCTAACACTCTACCTTTGTACTATTGTGAGTTTGTTACTTTATCTGACAACTAATCTCTTCTCACAGACCTATTTTTAAACACAAATACCTTAAGAAGAGGTAACGTAGCAAACCTGCAATACGCGGGTGCTTCAATTCCGTTATTAGAACCATATTCTCCAGGCAGAAGGCTTTAGGACTTGGAGTTCAGGAAAGAAAAAAGTTCACTAATAAGAGAAAAAAATAAATTTGACAGAAGAGATGTGGGTTTGCCATGAGTGACTTCCTTAGTTTCCAGATGTTCGGCCCTAGGTGATAGCAAAAGAGAATAATCTCATCGTTGAGAGCACAAAATACTCTCAGTGTATTTCATAGCTTCTCCAGTGTTGGAATATCCCTGCCCTGGGCCATTGAGGGACTGTCACAAAGGAAAATAAGATTAATATATGTTTGATGACTATTATTTATTCACTTACCTAACAAAGTCACTTAAACAATCCAAACAGTTATCATCTTTTCTGCTCTGGGATAAAAATAATTAAAAGCTCAAATAATTACATGTCCTTTGCCTTTGTTAACCTAAAATAGAGGAAGGAAATTTGCTGAATCTGGTACGTTCACCACCTATTGAAGACAATTCCAATAAAGACTCATCAAATATTTCCAAAGAACATGTTTCAGGCAAAAGATGCCAATAAGCTGATCAAATCAATGCAGATAAGAATACTACACCTGATTATATCTCTTAGGGAATATATATTTATACGATTTAATGAGAACGGAAAAATTTGGCCAGAATAGAATTCTAGTGATGAAGCTCATTTTCTGACACCATAAATGAAATTGCTCGAGTCAAAAGTCATTGCCTGGATTATAACATGATAAATAAAGCTTGATGTAGAAACTAGGGTTAGGGTTAGGGTTAGCCCTAGATCATTTGAAAAAATTAGTGTCTGACAAGAAGAACCAAATCACTTAAAGTAACCGAAGTAGCATGAAAATACCGAGGTCACTAAACAACAGCAAGGTTTTACTATTTAGAATAAAAACAATATGCAGTACGACCCTACGTGTGGCTTTAAGACATACGTATTTTTAGTTAGTCATTAAAAATTGTGGTGTCTCTCCTGTTCATTTCCTTGCATCTTATCTGTCTTCTCTTATCTTAGTGAGAAGCCAGACCATTTTTTGAACACCTAATATACGCCAACTGTTTGCATCCTCACAAGAATCATGCAAGGGTAGGTATTGGTCACATTTTACAATGTGTAAATAGCAGGGGCAGGGATTGAATACAGATGTCTGATGCCAAAACTCTTTATAAATTTTTAACTACTCAATGCCCTCTTTGTCTCAATTAAGATATAAATATTTTACTTCGTATGGAACATAAACATTGCACATTTAGTGTCTAGAACTATTAAGGAGAGTAGGATGTGCTTCCGTCTTGCAAGTTATGGCACTTGAAAGCTAAGTGACAAATACGGGACAACCCACCTATGCAGTTCCCACATACTCCACCAATGTTTGCTGAGTGCCTGCTTGTGCACCACGGACTACGAGAGGCACTGAGGATACAGCAATGAATATAAACAGACAAAACTCTGCCTTTATAGAACATATACATTCTATTAGGGAAGACAATAAACAAAGTAAGTAAACACATATTATATTTCAAATTAGAAAAATAAAGCAGTTAAAGTAGTTGAGGTTGAGATTTTTTAATAGGGGGACTAAGCAGGAGGAGGCTTCTCAGAGGAAGTGACTTTAAAAACAAACACACATTTGAATAAGAGAGCAAATTGTATGGGTAGCTGGTCAAAGAGAATTCTGGAAAAAATGAACAGCAAGAACAAAGTCCCTGAGGCAGGAGTAAACTCTCTACATTCATGAACCAATAAAAACACTAATGAAGCTAGAAGTGCGTGATTTCACTCTCTCACGAGGATTGAGTTCGGAAAGGTAATGTAAAGCCACGTCATGTAGGACCTTGTAGATCAGAGAACACACTTGGCTTTTCCTCTGAATAAAATAGGAAGGTGTTAGAATGTATTGAACACAGGAGGGGAATAATCTGACTTGAATTTGACGGGAGGTCTCTGATGGTGGTGTTGGGAGTAGAGTGAAGGGCACAGAGGCAGAAGCAAAATCAGGGAGACCAATTAGGAGACTATTGCAATAGCCCGGTGGGATATGGTGATGGCTCAAGCCATGGTGGTAGCATTGGAAATGATGAGCCATGGTTGGATCCCGGGTATATACTGACGTTAAATGGAACAGAATTTGCTAATGGACTGGATGTGGCATATAAAGAGAAGAGATGACACAAGAATGGTGGATCTATGGAGTTATACCCGACTGACCAGAAAGATGTGAGTGCGGTTGGTTGAAATGGGGAAGATAAATTTACATTGGGACATACCTGTAATCACACCTCTTCACTAGATACACGTGCCAAATGGGCAACAGCAAGATACAATAGGACCTATCTTACCACAGCATAATGAAGGCTTTGTCTCCATTAATCATGTTTTTTTTTCTTTTTCTTTTTTTTTCGGATAGCAATAAAACAGTAGATCTGAATTTTTTTAGGTCACAGATCTCTTTAAAAGTTTGGGGAAAATTGTTGACTATTTCCCCAGAAGGACGAGCTTTGTCACACATACAGATATTTACATTTTATTGCCAGGGCAGAGAGGAGGGGTTGGGAATCTATAGCCTCCATGGAGACACCCAGAGGCTCCTATTTAAGAAGCCCTGAATATTGATCTGATTCTCACTCCTGCTTGGTAAGGAAAATGTTCACAAGCTGGTCTGATTTTTACTTACCACCGGAGCCTCCTTCAAGAGAACTTTTGGGTTAATATTGAAGGGTTGGTTATATCCCTGACCATAGTATGCCTCTTTTCAGCTTCCTACAAGTAAATTCTTTAAAAGCAGCAAAACCTCACTGTTTTTTAGAATAGTTTATTTGAGAATGAACTTCTATTACTACTCTTTGTTACTTGATTAATTATTTCCTATTCAATTTCCCCCAAACGGTTAGAATCGGCAACACTCTCAAACCTTAATTTGTTCTCCAGGAGGACAAAGAGACAGTATAGAGTTTGAGGATTGGTGAAAGATACTATTTCTGTTACAAAAATTTACTGTACCTTTATGCTTTTCTTTAGATTTGTTTAACCCAATGACTAAGAATTATTAAGTATACTATCACCTGTGTGGTAACTGGGTGTACAAGATGAAATGAAAAGAGAATAATATGATCTACTTGAAGAGATAAAACATAGACACCCAAAATGTTCAATATGAGCTCCCTTGTTTGGCTAAATGGTGAAAGAGTTCTTGAAAATAATGGCTAATATAAGAATTCCAGTGTGGCAGGTAAACTCCCCCATATCTTCACCTTCCCTGTTTTCACAGAACTGCTCATATCTAAGAACAGCACTCCATCCAACAGTCTCAAGTGGAGGCTCTTGATTTCCCAAATTTCCTGAATTTGGATTAAGATGGAGATGCGGTGTTCGACCTACTCTCAAGTGCCATTATTTTCTAGCATCGCTAAGGCGCCATGTGCTCCTAGCAGAGCACTTTCTCCACAATTTGAAACATTACATTTGCAAAACTAAACAAACAAATAACAAAACAAAAATCCTAAGCCTTTTGTAATTGCAAAAAAGCTTACATACAAAAGCAAAAACGTAGTAGTTCTGCCCACCACTACACCAGTTGATACTGGTTGGTTCTATTCTGTTCAAAATTCTAAATAAACAGACTTACATACAAGTGAACTGTTCTTAGGGAGCAGACCTCTAAGTATTAATTGTCTTTATGTTTTACTCTTTCCACCATCTGCAGACAAGCTCCCATAGGGTGGGGTTGGTGGCCATTTCGTTCCTAGTTACACAGCCTCAGAGACGAAAGCAGGGCTCGGCACATATTATAGTATTACTCTATTTAAGTGATTTTTACAGTTACCTGCCTACTTATTCTGGTCCTGGAAAAAAATCTAAGCTATAGCCCCTATTATTCCATTGGTCATATTTTGTCTCACATCATCCCACTTCCTTCTCTCTCTTGCTAACAATTCTATCTTTTGGAAAAACATTCCCTCCCATTCTCGGTTGTTTTGTGGGGAAAGAAGAAGGTTGGTTTGCCACTCAAGTTCAGGGCTGCTTAAGCAAATAATTATTTTCCCTCGATACTTCCAACCTCTGCCCCACCCCTATGATTGGTTTAGAATGCATAAACCCTCCCAAAGCCTATGAGATACAAGAGGTTTCCGAGAGAGGGAAGTTATTTCCTCCTTGGGATCCCCTAGTTCTCCAGAACTAGTTAGTGGAAGGATATGAGCTCTGTTAACTGCAACACCCATTGTGACCACACAGATCAAAGTCTAGATTTGCCAGAAGACCACCATCTGGAGCGTGAGAATAAAGGCAACTATGAATAAGCTGGAAAGCTCTGCCCCCACAGAGCTTAACTATCTACATGGAATTTACAGTATGCTATAAATTATGTGAACTAATATATTTTTACTAAGTCAGTTTTACTTGAGTTTTCTGTCACTTGTAGCATATAGTCCTAACTAATACAGTATCTTGCCAATAATCTTTCTTCTTGCTCCCTGAGATGACTTGAACAAGTCTCCTTTTTTTTATTTTGTTTTTTTTTTTTTTTGTAACTGAAAGATCCTTGACTAAGATAGAGTGGTTAGGAGGAAGAATATTCTCAGCTTGGATAGCAGGGAGGATGGGGCTTGATATTAGATTCTAGAGATCTGTTAAGAATAGCTACCACCTCTTAAAAATCACCTGTATGCTAGCATCTTGTATTTCTCATCTCTACTCCTTATCTCATTGCTGAAAAACATTACTAAACCCATTTTGCAGTTGAGAAAACTAAAGTTGCAAGAGATTAAATGACTCAAAATCATAGAACTATTAACTGACATAGATGGGATTAAAAACAGGGTAACTCTAAGGACCAAATCATAAGCACATAATGCTGACTCTAGATTGAATTTGATACACATTGTTTCTCAGTGTCGTTGTCACTGGCATTTAGGTTATTGCCCGTTGGTATTTGGGATAATTCTTCACCATGCAGGATGCTCCCATGCATTGCAAGACATTTAGCATCCCTGGACTCCTTATTATATGTTAATAGAGGCCACTAATCATGTGTAAGAACTAAAAATGTCCCCACATACTTCCAGATAACTCCCTAATTGGCAGGGACTACATCCAGTTGAGCAATACCGGTAGTAGATGAGGATGAGGGAACACGTTTCAGATGTGACTGAAGTTTAAATGAAGGAAAAAGAATGAGCATGGCAGTTTCGGCAGGCTTGACTATCTTGGCCTCGGTCAAATAGTACCTCTTTGATATAATGGAAGTCCTAGAAGACAGTCCTGGAAAGGAACACAGACAGGTGCAAGGTCATGTAAGGCTTTCATTGCCACACTGTATAGACTTTTTTTTATAGATGTCAAAAAACCATAAAATGTAGCATGAGATAAGTAATCCTGGGTTTTAGAGTCTAGAGAGAGCAAAAATGGAGTCTCATGTCAAGCAGGGGCCTGTGTCAAGCAAGGATGTAAAGGTACTGCAGCTACAAAATCTCCCTGGGAGCAGCAGTAGCCAGCGCCCAAAACGGATAACATACAGAACCAGAGGAGTTCTGCAGGGGCCCAAGTGATTAGATCCTCTTAAAGCGGGGGAGGCTTTTTTGCAGCAAACTCTCAGACTCTTCAGACATGACCTCTCTATGTCTGTCCACTTAAAAAAAGGCAACCTGCCCAGCCGACGAAGGCAGAACCGAGATCCTTCACGGCTTGGACATAATAAGCAGTGAGTGCCCAGAGCTGCCCCAGACTGTGCTGAGGCTTCATCTTAACTGCACACCCCCAGACTGACTTTGTGTTTGGTTCGTTAACTTCCTACACCCTTCTGTTACCTTGTTCGTTGTGTGGTTCGTCTTACGTCCTGCTCTGCGCCCCGTGTAAGAAGCCAAGTGTGACCACATGGTGAAATGTCATTGAGTTTGGAATCCTGACCCTGCTTTGTAACTGTGATTCACTCTGCTTTACGACGGACACTGTGGAAAGACACGACTCATATGTGCGCCTTCCTAGCTCATGACAAAGTCATACAGAGCTTGGTCTAATTCCAATTTCCTCACATCCATTCATCCTTACATCCATCCATTATTTAATTCATTCGTTCGATCAATATTTTTGCTAACCTCCTGTGCCAGGGCCCTTGCCAGGTGGGGGGACACAATGAATGGCAAGCACAGCTCCTGTTGTCATGGAGCTTACAGACTACCATACACGCTACATGGAGTCTATGGTCTACTACATATATTAAAGAGTCTTTCTGAGTTGTAGTTTTCTTCTATTAAAAACCGGAGCTGTTACACTTTTTGTGAGGTTTGGCGATATGCGTGCAAAGCGTCAATTAATTGTGGCCCTATGGAGAAGAGATATGTTGAAAGGATTTTTAAAAATACTGCTCACAATTGCTATGACTGCTGATATTCAGTAATATTGTCATGCAAAATGAGGTAAGGGTGTGAAAACATTATCGCCTTCTCTTTCCTATTTGGGGTGGGAGCACATGCATAAATGGGCATCGCCAGGTGTATATATTAATTGGCAACTTTAGTGCCTGCTTGATATCTGTTTACTCCTCTCCAAATCCAACTACTGTCAGGAGAAAAAAAAGCCTGCAGAAAATAGGACTACTAAAACCAATTAGTGGGGCGCCTGGGTGGCTCAGTCAGTTAAGTGTCTGACTTGGGCTCAGGTCATGGTCATGATCTCACCGTCTGTGAGTTTGAGTCCCGGCATCAGATCCTGTGCTGACACCTCAGAGCCTGGAGCCTGCTTCAGAGTCTGTGTCTCCTTCTCTCTCTACCCCTCCACCACTGGCACTCTGTCTCTCTCTCTCTCTCTCTTTCTCTCAAAAAATAAATAAAATTTAAAACCATTTACTGACTCCTTAAGAGCATTTGGCAATCTCCTCAATATCTTGTCTCACAACTTGTTTCTATGACTATTTCACACGTTGGAATGAGGATTCATTGTGAGATGGATTGTATATTTTTTATCACAATAATTGGCAGACAGTAAGTGTTTAATAAACGTTTCATTAATAAGGAAATTAATAAAATTATCCTTGTATCTCTTATCCTGGAAAAGCAGTGTGGGCAAATGTGGGTCCTGAGCTGTAGCTTTTTATCAAGAGTAAAATATAGCGATTGACTCAGACAAATTCCAGCAGCTATTAAGGCCACCCTGTCCTCTACTTCTTTGGCATGACTTTTCCCCTTTGGTTGGAGGCAAAATCTATGAAGCACAATGGTAGTCCATATATTAATGTTAAACATTAGTGTTTTAATAATTAGTGTATTAATAAATAGCATAAATATTAGTGTTAAACGTTTAAAAAATTAGTGTCCAAATAGCTCTCAGCCTAAGAGAAATGAACCTTCCTAGAAGGGGTGATTTTTCCAAAGCAAAAAATAATTTCAGGAAATACAATTATTTTTCTCAGCGGTTATGCCTGTGTTTCTAATATGGCTTCTTCTTCTTGTTCCCTAATTTGACCACCACGAAAGACCCCAGCACAGTCATTGGTTTAGTGTGAGCATGTGACCGAGCTCTGCCAATCATAAAACCTCCTCTGTGGCCAGCGGGCATGAGGAAAGCCAGTTGGGGGTGGGAGAACTCCAGTTGCTGGGGGGCAAAGGAGCCTGGAGAGGTAGAGAAGGAGTGACAGCATTGCAGTCTGACTGGGGGTTGCTGTTTTCAGGCCTGCCATTCCGGCATTTTGAGGCTAAAAGCTCCTATATTCCATGTTTTCCCTAATTTAATATTATTTGTGGCCATGACCCTCCACAATCAAGACATTCGCCTGTGCCAACTGGTATAGCCATCCTTGTAAAATTCGCTTTTCTGTGTCTCCCGCTCATTTTGCTTAATCAAAAAAATGAGATGAGTAAAGTGTAGTGGAATGATCAGTAATGTTAATTAGGATGCATCAGAAACATCTGGAGAATTAATTAATCAATTAATTAATTAATTAATTAATTTTGAGAGAGAGAGTGGGGAGGGGCAGAGAGAGAGGGAGAGAGAGAATCCCAAGCAGACTCCACACTGTTAGCATGGAGCCAGGCAGGGGCTTGATCTCATAAGCCATGAGATCATGACCTGAGCCGAAATCAAGAGGCGGCCTTCTTAACCCGCTGAGCCACCCTGATGCCTCTGGAGAATTAATTTAAATGCAGATTGGTGGGGCCCTACTTGCAGTTTCTGATTCAATGGGGGTAGGACCTGAAAGTTTGCACTTCCAAGAAGTTCCCAGATGTTACTGGCCTAGGCTCCACACTTTGAGAATCAGCGGGTTATACTAAGGCCTATGTGACGGCAAAAACTCAGACGCTACAGAACTCCATATGGCTTTCCCAAAAGGTAATTTATGGAGTCCCATGCATCAGTTGATGAGCAGGCGTTATTATGTGAAAAAGAGGGAGGATTAAACTATGTGTAAACAGATGCTGTCGTTGTAAAACTTCTCAAGGCTTTAGCGCATCAACGTGCAAGTCTTCAGGAGATAGACTGTTGTACGCACTGTTTTCCAAACTTTTCTGACCCTGGAAATCAGTTTTATAGGAGCACATGCCCTAGGACTAGTGTTCTACCAGAATTGTGTAGAAAATACTCTGAAACGCACAGGTTTCAAGGAAGGCAATTTTTAAGGACTGGTGAGAAAAGAGCTTCTGGACTAGCAGGTTGAAATTATTTATATTAATAACCGTAACTAATCAGTGTGTTACACCCGCCCAGGCTAAGTGAGCTGATTACTAATATACATTATGTACAAAGTTAAGGAAACTGAATTTCATAAAATACAGGCTCGGGCATCTGAAACATTTTAAATATAAAGTGGGACATTTTATGACCCTGTTACGGCGACTCCCTTCTTTTAAACACTACAGAATACATAATCTCTGTATACATTTCCAAGTGTAATTGCACTTCTCTGGTTACAGAACAGGAAGGCTCTGCGTTGAGCTGGGAGCCTGGTCGTGAGCCTTAAGTAATATGTCAGTAATAAGTCAGACATGAGGTTAAGCCAGATGGAATCAACAAGTCCTAGAAAAAAAAGATTAAATTTCCATTAAATCCATTCTATCTCTGGACAAGATTGGAGTTGTGACACCTGTAATGGGTGCCTAGTTTTAGAAGTTTTAAGAGAAAAAACGGTTTTAAATTAAAATGTTTAAAGGTTCTGATATTTCAACTGGTTTAAAATTATTTGAGATAAATGTTCTAAGGCCTTAGATGTAAGTAGTTCATTCGGAAGTTATGTTCCCTCATTTAGTATTGATTTAAAGAACAATAATGAGCTTGAGCATGTAGAATTTCTCCCTATTTCAGTCCATATACATATTGAAACACTCCTCCTGGATAAAGTATAAGGCAATACTTATACTAAGTTATACTAATATTCTACTTATGCTAGGAACTAGAATGAGAAACTAAATCATGTAATGCAACAAATAGGGTGATTCAAAACAGTATCATGAATCTCGAGGGGGAACCTGAGTACTTAAGTTATGCCCTGAAGAGCAGAGGAAGTCCTGGAGGAAGTCCGGAGAGCCCCGTTGCTGAAATTTGGACTTACTCCGTTCTCTTCTTGCGTCAGAAGTGAAGCGGCCAGTCTCACAGACAAGTCACAATTCTACCAAATTACCAACAAGCTCCATTACAAGCCATGGAGGCTTATATATGTTGATTCATACATTATATGATATCCGAATGCAAATCTCCAGATGTAAGAACCACCCTGAAAATTTACTGCATTTACCCAGAGGCTCAAGCAAGTAGAACGACCTAAAAATCAAATGGATATGCAAATTATGAGATGAAAATTCAGGAGTCCCATGGATTTGAGAAACATTTCACACTCGTTTTTAAATGTAACAGATTCAATAAGATTGAAACAAGTTAGTCCGAAGGGAAATTTAATTCTTCATTGATGATTTTACTTATGAATCCTGTTCTTGAAGTGGTATTTTATCCACAAATTTATATATTTGAAGCAACAGCTGAGGGAAATTTACAGAAGTTTAACATAACGGAAATTTAAACATAATTATTACTTGTGTTTAGAGCAAAGTTATTTTCTTATGTATGTGTTTTAATGATATTTTCCCAGAAGGAAAACAGAAAAAGGAAATTAGCTGCTTTGGGGAGACCCTCGTACATTATTTGAGGCTGAAAAAAACCTCGGGTAAAATACCTACTACAAAATCACTCTAAACCTAAATATATATACTCCAGATTTAATTTTCTCACTTGGAAAAGAGAAGTGATTGGCCTAGAAAAATCTTCAAGGCCTCGACAGCTCTAAGAAGTCATGAATTAGTAATTATTCCATTTTTTTTCATCACGAGAAAATTTAGATGAGGGGCACCTTGACCTTAGAAAAGGTAGGTCATTTTAAGATTTGGACATGATGGTCTTTAAAGATAAATACTAACCACGGTGACACAAACTGTGCATAAAAATGCTTTCTCAGGAGTCCCCTCTTGATCACTCCCGGGCCTCATTCCCCAAATCCCAACATCTACAATGAAGAAGACTGGAGTTGTGAGGTTCTCCTCATGGAACTTAAACAGAAGCACGCATGGGGCACGACATTCAAACATCTGTCATCTGTTAGTACTCGCTTGTTCCCGATGGCTCTGGTTTGCCATATCTACAACTTACCGGGCGCGTAGTAGTGTCTAAAATAATATAGGCTCATGGCTTTTGGAAATATGTATAAGTATATATGTGATATAAAATAAAACATCATTAAGTTATATTTATAAACTTATATTTATAAATATATTTATAAACATTTTATATTTTAGATCTTCAAAATGTAAATAATATATACAAAGTTTGTGGTATAAAATATCACAAAGGGAAAACATTTATTTATGTAATAAAACAATAATGAGGGAGCTGTAATTTTTTTTAAAAAGCATGCAACTTGAGAATTCAATGAAAAACTGTATAATAAATACCAGAATAAATGTAGAGCTAAATCAAATCCCTTGTCTCATCAGAAGGTGTGTGGAACTACAGAGATAGGGACCAGTTTGTTACTGGACTGGATTGCTTTCGTGTGATTACTTCAGGTGGTATCTAAGTGGAAAGAACCCACAAAGTCATTAACACTAAATCTCGGCCAGAGATGACAACGTAATTCAAGTTGCCCTAGTTCCCACCCCCAGGGCCTTCAAGGGAGGTAGGAGAATGAGCAAACAAAACCAAGCAAATATCTCTCTATAGGAACGTACGTAAGCACGCATGTATATGCATGCGCAGATAAGTGATGGCTCCCAGCGAGGAACCTGCAAGCCTGAGCAGGCAGTGGTGGAAAACCAAGCTCATATTTCCAAAACAAAGGCAGGCTGGGTTTCAGCAGGAGGCCTGACAGAGAAGTGGTCCTGCTTTGGAAACTAGAGGCACACATGCTATTGCTCCCTCTGCGGAGGATGGTTCTGGCAAGAGATTACAGTGCATAATACAGACCTTTGCAAAAGACACGTAATCAATGCCCGAGCACCTCTTTCCCCCTGGATATAAGCACCTGCAAGGAATGATAGGAATGGAAGCACAAAACCAAGAAAGAGACTCCAGATTATTCTCCGTCTGGAGCCTAAAGGCTTTTCAGTTTCTTCCTAAAGAGAAGAATTTTATAATTACCTGGGAATATTGGGCTTTGAAACTGATTATCTCCATGCTCAGCTAGAAGTATAATGGCCGCCCATCTTATTTTTAACTGCGTCTTTATCTATTCAAGAGAATGGAAATTCTCGTAATAGTTAAAGGAAACTTTTAAAGAAACATCTAACCAAAACCTCTTCAGGTTACAGGTGAGGAAATTGGCATCAAGAAAGGTAGCAAAACTTTTTTTTACAATCATAAGGCTCTTTAGGTGCAGAGATAGGACCAAGACCCTCACTAGGTTCCTTCCACTAGCCCAATGCTCTTTTTCTACACCCCTTTATGAAGATATGCTATCCTAGAGAGTCTTCATTAAAATTTTCATTTAAAATTCATTTAAAGCAGCTTTCATTTAAAGCTGCTTGGTGTCAATATTATATGCTATACTGCTAGTTTGGGGTTATTATTATTATTATTTCTTTTTTACAGAATCGATGCCTCTCCTTTTTGAGTTCTTACAGTGTGTATAAAATTTATAAAATCACATGGTATATAAAATTTAAGAGACCTAAAAAGGGGATCTTCGCCAGATAATCCTTGAGGGCTCCCTGATTCCTTTGAAATCTACTTACCACAAGTGATGAAAAGCGGCTTAAATTTGGCCTGGGCGGAAGGCAGGTGCACAAAGAGCTTTTGCAGCTTTGGGTATAGACTTCAGACTGATTGTTCAATCAGGGACATGCTTACAACATTGTCCTCGCAAAGGTGTATAAAATATTTATTCCGTGTTATGTTCTTTCTTAAAGTTACAATAAAAAGAGGGCTCGCGCACAATGCCCAGAGCTCACAGGTGACAGCGGCTGAGGAAGAAGCAGGACTCCATGCGAAAACGGAGCCGAAACTCAGAGCAGGCATTGCAGGTTTGCATATGGAATCAGAACAACACTGTAAGGAAATATGTAGCCCAAGGTTATGAGACATCGGTGATTCATTTATCAAGAAAAGGAGAAAAAAATAGAAATATCTCATTGAATATTATCGGTCTCAAATTTTGCCAATAGATTTATGACTTTATGTTAGTAAGGAGGGTAATAACAATGTCACTTATGATGCCATATTTTATATGTGTAAGTATGCCTATAGTTAATAGAATTCATCAGGCGGTAGGTTTGGGCACTATTTAAAACATGGGTCAGAGGGGCATTAATTCTATTCAAAATGTCCATCTGTTGCTTGCCCAACACGCACAGAGGGTTGCATAGCAACCCGTAGTAGTGCATGGATCCGGTTGGCCTCCCTCTGTTGCTTTTGTTTGCCCTCTGAGAGAGTTGCCCTTGATGGAGAAACAGTAGGTGTTCTTTTTTTTATATATTTATTTATTTTTTTGGCTGGAGCTTGGCCTGGTGAGTGGGGGCTCATTATAGCCTGCTGCGCTGGATAGCATTGTGAGGCAATATCCGACATCTGAATGTAATTTATCTTCCTGGCATGATTCTTAGTCCCAAATTGATTCCCAAATTCCTAGGACTGTGGAAGTATAGCAATTAAACAGAAAATACCAGGACCTTTTACTTTTATACCCAGGAAAAACACTCAGCAGAGCAGGCAGAGAGAGAAAATTCCAGAAGTTTGATTCAATTTTGTGGCACTTACTCGGTTTTCTGAACTCAAAGTCTTTCAGCTCCACTTATCGGGCAATCTGTTAAATGTTCCTCAGGAACTCGCGTTCTTTTTTTATTTTTTAATATTTTTAACGTTTATTTATTTTTTGAGAGACATAAAGACAGAGCGTGAGCAGGGGAAGGGCAGAGAGAGAGGGAGACACAGAATCCGAAGCAGGCTCCAGGCTCTGAGCCATCAGCACAGAGCCCTATGTAGGGCTCGAACTCACAGACTGTGAGGTCATGACCTGAGCTGAAGTCGGCTGCTTAACCTGAGCCACCCAGGAGCTCCCAGGAACTCACGTTCTTAAAGGCCTCTTTGCAACATGTATCACTTCCAAATACTTATATTCTCTTGACTCTTAGTACAAGTTTTAGCTGCTCTGCAAAATTTGTGAATTTTAGTACCTGTTATTGTACATAAAATCATCTGTCTGGCTTAATTTATTTCCAGTATCAGTTCCTGTCTGTTTCCTAGGCGTGGTGGATATGACTTTGGGCCATTGGCAAATAACATTCTTAACAAATCACTGCAATTCAAAACCATCAAGTAAGTACCCTTAAGAAATGAAAACACCATATTTTGAGAGAAATTGTTGTATCGCACCAAGCAAAGTATGTAATCACGACACCGGAATATTTTCTGTTAATGGGTTGTTATAGCTCGATGTCGCTGTTTACATTTTATTCACAGCTGTTTCAGAAATGTCTTCCCTTGATATCCGATGAATCTATGTATTTTAATTTTAAGCAATTCTAACTATTTTTGAGGTAGTGATATTCAAACTAATTTTTAATAAAGACCTGATGGACAGGTGGACCCTTGAGAACACTTCCCAAGTACGTTTTAGGAAATATAAATACGACTCTACCCTCTGTCATTAAAACTCAAGCTTCTGAATGCTAAAGTTTTTCTTCATATAGTATCCGTGCTAGGTTTTGTTTTCTTTTCACTTTTATTTTTCTTCTAATTGTTTTTCCTTGAAGTAGATGTAAGAAATGAGATATTTCATCTTTCAGGTTTCTACACTTGTAGTGTCAGAGAAGTTACTGTTACCGCACTGTTAGTGCAAAGCCTGACACAGGGCTCAAACCCATGGACGGTGAGATCATGACCTGAGCTGAAGTTGGGCCCTTAATGACTGAGTCACCCAGGTATCCCATGAGTCCCTTTAGAGAAAGCAAGAGGGGGTAACTAGATGGAATACCAGCACAGTTGACATAAACAAAATAAAGGCATCTTTGGGAACCAGGACAGGAGGTCACCCCAAATATAGAAGGCAAACCAAGGATAGAGTTGTACAACTAGTTGGCAAGAAATGTCCAATGCAGACATAGAAACTTGAGGAAAGTAAAATTTAATATACTCCTTCATCTGGAGTCAAGAGTCTCTATTAGGCGCCTAGGTTGAAATGACTGACTGTCTTTAGTTAGCTTTGTGATCTTGGTCAAGTCATTTAATCTCTCTGAGATTCGTTTCTTCATCTGCCAAATGTGATCATTGTACTCACCTCTAAGTTGTGAAAATTAAATGAAACATCTAATGTAAGGGGCCTAGTATGGGGCTTGGTCACGGTAATTACTCAGTAATTAATAGGGGTTTTTTACACATTATTTTCTGAACTCTAAACACAAGAAACAGAAAAGGCATCCAGGTTTAAGGATATGAGCAGGAGTGAAATCTTGAGTGTTTTTACTAAGGTGGAGCCTCTTCTTGGCCCCTCGAGCATCTTTTATAGGACTTGGAACATGCGACATCTTTCTTCTGGTGGAAAGGTGGCCTTACAGTCACCACTTAGTCAGTTACTCAGATAGCAATATAGCAATGTGAATAAGACCACACACACACACACACACACACACACACACACACACCCCGAAATTCAGAAAGGCATCTTCTTTTTAACTCAAAGAATAATTCTGAAATTCCTTTAACTCTTCCACTCAGATTCAAACTCAGATTCCATTCACCTTCAAAATGGAAATACTAAGATATATATCACTAAGGTTACTGTGAGGATTATATAAAATAATTCATTAAAACTAAGTTAATTTTTTTTGTCCTACACTGATTTGTCTGCATGTGGGGACTGAGAGTGAAGTGACTTGCCTAAGTTCTTAAAATTAACACATAGCAGTCACGGTCTCACCCCCAAGAGTCAAAAGCCACAGTTCAAGCTTTTAAACTGTGTCACTATACTGCCTAACTATGCTAGAGCCAGTGTTTGAAAGACTGTGAATTCTGGCATTGATCTTTTGATACACTGTGACATAGATGTTATAGGGTGGAAATTACATTTATGATCAACTTGAGATCCAACTAAACGGGTGGACTACTTAGGCATCTATCAAAAATGGCTGATGTGTGTTCAAATGCATTTCCTTCTCTGCAGGCATATTTTAGCTTTATTAATTCCTAAGAAAAGATGAATTCATTTAGCACAAATCTAGGTTGTTTTGTGCAATGATGTGCAGAAGATCCAAGCAGAAAATCTGACCAATATCATTCAAACTGCAGAAAATGAAATAATGGACGGAGTATAGCAGGATACTGCTTGAATAATATATAATGTGCATGTTTGCAAGGAAAATGTCTTTTTTTTCTTGCTGGTTTTAATGTTTTCATCACTAGTCTTCAGCAATTTGACTATCATATGTCTTCGTTTCTTCTGCTTGGGACTGGTTCAGCTTCTTGATTTATGGGTTTGTAATTTCCATCAAACTCAGCCAAAGACCCATGGGTACTCATACGAAGATTTCTGAAGTATGCTATCTCTCTCCCTCTCTCATATTCTGTCTATAAATTCTAGCTGCATGGACCTCCTCAGAAAGTCACTCAACCCCTCACCTAAATGAGACTACCAAGTCTTAATTCCTGTTCTCTGGTCTGGAAACTGCCTTTAGGTAGTAAACTGAGCAATTCTTGTACTCATTTGACTTATATGTCCTGGAAGGAACCAAGAAATAGATTTAGGAGTATGTATGCAGAATTTTGTATTGGAACGATGATTTATAAAGATGGGCAGGAGAGAATTTATTGGCATAGGCATTCACCTGTGACTCAGGATTTGGTGTTCTGAAAAGAACACCCCTAACCTGTTCTGGGTTGTCTACTAGGATAATTCCTTGAAGTTCGAACATCATCATGGTTTATTATAAATGGAGTAATGATAACAAGTAAAGAATAAGGCATATAAGGCTCAAAGGATAGAAGACTTAAGGAAGTGGAAATGTTAAAGTGAATTTACTGTGTAAGAACTGAAAACCTACCACCTGAGAAGTTTACTGAGCACCACAGGACATACCCTTAACTGAAACCAAAGACCAAAACATGCTGGCAAGGGTGGGTAGATGGGAGCTTCTCGAAAGAAGCACCATGATTGCCGTCTTATCTAGACTCTGACTGACTGTGAGATAAAGCCTGGTATCGATGGGAATAGTAGGATTCTGGAATTGCAGAAGCCACATGGTAGGACTTAAAAGTCAGAGGCAAGGTAGATGTATTTCTGAATTGAACAGTAAGGCTGGAAAGACCTTGAGGATACTTTCAACCAGAAGAAACTATGACAGAGCTAAATAATTATTTAGAATCTAGGGGAAAAATAAAGACCAGGGTTTTGCTCAATATATATAATTTTAAAAATTAATAGGAGGCTAACAGAATGTAGACATCAAAAACTATGGATCATTGTTCATTTTCCAAATCGAAGTAAGTTTCCAAACTTAGTGGTCATGGATTTGTAGGGAAAACTTGCTCCCGTATGTAAGTACCTTGCAACACCACTGCAGGTATAGACATTAAATATTCTTCTAGTCCCTCCCCAAAGTGACCTAGGATGGTTTATCAGAGTAACTGTGCAATATAGAATGAGAAATATATTAATTTTTCATCAACATCTATAGGGTGTGAGATGATACCATGAAGTGTCATTGTGGCCTTCTGGTTAGATTAGGGGCTTGTAGAGTAAGAGGATAAATTATAAATAAAATTTGATTTGCATTAAGAATGGGTACGGGGGGTGGGGGCGCCTGGGTGGCTCAGTTGGTTAAGCGTCCGACTTCAGCTCAGGTCATGATCTCACGGTCTGTGTGTTCGAACCCCACGTTGGGCTCTGTGCTGATATCTCTGAGCCTGGAGCCTGCTTCGGATTCTGTGTCTCCCTCTCTCTCTGCCCCTCCACTGCTCATGTTCTGTCTCTGTGTCTCTCAAAAATAAATAAATGTTAAAAAATTTAAAAAAAAATGGGTACAGAGGGCCTTCGAAGCCACCTTTTGTTATTTCCTAATCCCTAAATATATAATTTTGAAATATAAACCCAGAACTTGACAAAACTGTCCTGATCAGTGGAGCAGGGGCCAGTTTGATAGGAAAAGGGCAAGTAGGAGATAGAGAATTCCCACTCCTGAGTCATAAAGTAGATAAATAGAAAAAATACTGAATCCTGGGAGAAAATACAGAGCAGCACTTCCTCGAAAGACTTAAAAGATTCCAGAGTAGGGGTCTACATTATATTCTCACTCAATTCATCCATCTAGCCACTGCAAAAAAACCCGAGACAACAAAAACAAGAACACTGGATTGTGGTGGGTGATGATGGGCTATCATAAATTTAAAAGTATGGCGGCATCAACAGCCAAGGAAACTTGGTTTCTAGATGCTGATCTGGCAAATGCATCTTTCTTGAACACCATCAATAGGGAGATTCCCAAACAATTCCCTTTTGCATGGCAAAGGCAGCAGCACACTTTTACTCTCCCGACCCTGATCTATGTTATCTCCCTAGCTTTCTGTCAAAACATAGTCTTCACATTGATTGTCTTGATGTAGCTCCAGTGTATTGATGGCTTGATGTTATTTGAAACTTGTGAGTGGAAAGTGATAAGGATATTAAGGTACTAATACAACACATTTATGTCAGAAGTTAGAGATAAAGTTGACAAAAATTCAGGGCCATGTCACACAGATGAGATTTTTAGTGGTCCAATGGTCTGGGACATGCCAGGGCATAACCTATAAACTCAACTCTCTGCTAAGAAGTAGCATAACACTTGAACTCTGGGTTTTGGAGGTAGCATATACCACATTTGTTAATGCTGATCCAACCTATTTATGAGGTGACTCAGAAGGCAGCCATGTTTTTTCAGTAAGTTCAGACTATTACGTGAGTTTCCACATCGCTGCAGATTTGGTAGTGGTAGAGATGACTGTGGTGGGTGGGGATGCTGTGTGGAGTCTCTGGTAAACCCAATAGGAGAGTTACATGCAAACAAGGCTATGACTTCTGACTCAGAGGAATTCTCATTGATTCAAAACCAAATCCTGGTACAGCAGAGTACCTGATTGTGGGACACCAAGCACATGGAAGGACTTAACCCATAATGGGTGAACTTTTGATAAATGAAAATTAAAAACTGGCAGATAAATCATTCTACCCTTCTCTTCCTGAATGGGTTGTCTTTCAATGAAGTTATTCACTGGGTTCTCAGAAGACAATTCTGTGAGAGTGAGCGATTAGTTGCACTAGTTTAGTAACCTTCTCAATTGAGTCTTGCTTCTGTCCTCTATTACTTCCCTTCACCCTCTTTCCTGCTTTCCTGTGATATTTTCTAATAAATTAGTAACACATGAACTTGCCTCAGGCTCTGCTTTCTTGGGAAACAAAGATAAAATGCCTCTCCTGATTAAGACTCCACAGTGGTTAAACTCATCATTTTAATTCTACCTTTCCAATCACTTCTCTCAACACTCCTTGCCTTTCACTTTATGCTCTAATGATATCAAATTGCTTTCACTTCCCCACAGAAAGCATGCTGTTTCACATCTTAAAACCGTGGCTTATGTTCTTTACTCACTCAGGAATGCTATCTTTTGTTCCCCACTTAATAATCTTATAGTAATCAACCCAAGGTCACCTCCTCTCGTGTTTTTCTCTTACTGGTAAAAGGTATAAGGTGCAACAGTCTGTCACCTGTCTTACAGAGGATTGGCTAGCATGCCTTGGACCACCGATGCACTAAAAACTTCACCAGGGTAGCAGCATCCTGAATCTTCATGGCATTTCTCCCCAGTGGTCTGCTATGTGTGTGACATATTAGAGCCCCTAGGATAAACTGGGTAGCCATTAGGAGATGATGTGAGGGAGAGGAGATCATCTATGAGAAAATGTAAAGGATACTTTGAGACTTTTGGTTAAGTATCTTGACTCTAGACTATTGATTAAAATCAGAGAGTTCCACAGTGTTCCCAGGTTAGGCAGGAAGTCAAAGAACTCACTTGAGAGACAGTAAGATTCAAGAACATGCACTCGCTTTGGGAAGAGGAAGGGAGAAAGCCGGCAGGTGCAGATTCCTGGCCCAGATTTTGAGAACTTAGAAAACTTTACTGAACAGAGGAATCAAGGTCATGATTTACAAACCAAATGAAAGCTGCTGCTTCTAGCTCAAGTTATTTATATTTGGCTAAAAGAGTCATCACGTTTAGGATAAAATTCACCTTCTACTTGGGGTGGAATAAATTGATTCTTCCTTAGGTCAAATATTTGAGTACTTTGTCTTTGCTATGTGCAGTGCTAGACACCGAGAGTACAAAGATGCGGTCTTTGCCCACAGGGAGCTTGCTATCTAATGTGGGACATAGAACTGTCCCACTGATAATGGCTGGCTCACATGCTAAGTGCTGTGAGACAGTTATCTGGGGTGCTGTGGGAGGCGGGGTACAAAGTTTGGTCCAGCGTGAACTTGCAGAGGAGACCCCACTATGATCTTGCTCTCTAACATAGAGCAACACAAAAATATTATCAATGGTAATAAAAAACTCTCCATAGCAAGAAGAATCAATAACAGGTAACAAATACTGGGTATGCTTGTGATCGCAGAGTATTCTGCTGCAAAGAGCTGGCAGATTTGGATGAAGAGTGAGCCCATTTCATATCATCTTCAGTGGCTTTCTCTCCAGTGTCATTTGTTCTCTTTCCTGCTCCTTTCTCACACATTAAATGTTCTGAGTGTAATAAGGTATCTTCTATTCTGCTTTGTGTTCCATATATTTGTCTAATTTTTTTCTAATAGGGTTTAAATAGTCCATTCCAATTCTGTGGTCTTAGGAGGAAGCCTCTTTCACTGGTGTTTTATAAGTAAACCAACACTTGTTTTCACATTCAGCGTTTGGGATTCTGAAGCTGCTCTTCTTAAACTCATTCTCTCCCCTCCAGAAAACATCTACATCCTCTCTCATTGCTGATTCTGTTCAGTTAAAGTCCTACCTGTGACTTCTCCTGCGCAGACCTCTGTCATATGCAGTGGGGACAGATTTCTCCCATGTAGATTCTTGCCCATTTCAGTCCTTTTCTTCCACGAGTGAGCTCACACTCTTAGCACTGTAGACTGCTTTGGATTTTGTTTGGTGTTGAATAGGATTGTTTACTTCATAGTTCTGGAGGTTCACACATCTAATATTGAGCAGTTAATAGAGTCGGAGAACTGTATGTGGTTGTAGTCTGAGCCGGAGTACATTTGAATGGAAGGAGTATGTGTCAACCGAAAGCAGGTAGCAATAAGCACACGTGTTCTCAAGACAGATGAGCAAATTTGCCTCCTCACTTCCTGCTAAACACAGAGCCTCTTTTGTCTCGGGTAGTCTTCCAGCAGACAAAGAAGCCACTTGGCCACATATAGCTCACGTTTTATTTATTTAGTTCCCCCCTGTAGTGTTTTCAGACCAAGCTGCCCTACAAGAAGGAATCATGTCTACTGATTAGCAAGGCCAGACTGTTGCTTGGGAAGTTTCCTTGTGACCCCTGCAACAGATTAATTGTTTGCCATAAGGAAGTCTCTTAACCTTGTGGTATTTCCCTTTATACTCTCCAAGTGGAGGATAATAATGCTGGAAGAGAAAAATGACTTGATAACCACAAATGAGAAGCATCCCTTCAACGTCTTTGTACATATAGGCTTCCTGTTACAATAAGAGTACGATTTCGTCCCATTTAAAACAATTCAGGGGAGTTCTAGAACACTACTCTCTGAATAATAAAAACAATCTTTCAAGACGTTACCTTGCTTTACTTCCTCTGGTGAGAAATTTGTGATAGAAAGTATCTTAACCGTTCTCACTATTTTCAAAGCATGTAAAAAACGAATATAATTTTACCCATGGTAGGAGGTTGGTGGTGTACATATGACATTTTGTAAGTGGGAAAATAAATATGAAGTTCATAGCAGAAATATGAACAATACAATGAATACAATCTTAAAACGGTAACATTTGAGATTTGGTCCATGACCATGATTTACAGGAAATACTAACTAGGAATGAGTGCCAAAGACCAGACAGGTAAGAACCAAAGGAAGGACGCTAACGCATCTGTTGGCATGGTGTTTGAAAATGCTGGTGACAATGCCTTTGGAGAAAAGACGGAAGGAACTATACAGTTTACAAATTAAATTACTGTAGGCCTAGTGCAATGAAAGAAGCTGTATAAGGCAACAGTTAGAAGTCCGAAGAAGAGCTGTCATCCTAATGAGTGCCGACCTGTAAAAAAAAACTCACATAGCGATAAAGTTTCCAGAGTGACCATCGCACTCGTATGAAACCACAATTTTTTAATTCTAAATTTTAATGTTGAAGTCCATCTAATTGCAAAGCTTTAGAAAACTCTCACTTGGTGGAAGAGTTCTTTTATTTAAAATTAATTTTGAAAAATGCAACAGCTTTATGCCACTTTTGACAAAAAGTATTAGAAAAGACTACGCACTGTCATCTCGGAGCAAACTGCTGGTCGGATGAAAGAAACTTTTATCCACCTACGTGACCTTTTCTTCTTCAGACTTTTGTTTATATTCCTTACACTTAAGTGCGTCGATCCCAATAAAAATAGGTTTATATGTTATATTTTTACTGGGATTTTCTTCTTTGTTTGCACTATACTGTTGCTGTGAGTTGAAGCCTTAACATACCATTTTTGTTCTCACATTCACTTCTAAACAATTTTCAAACTATTCGCCATGTGTGAACTAGAGAAATGATAGTAACGGTAAAAACATGCAAAATCAACAAATACTAACAATAACATACAAATGGGATGAAAAACTGTTAGTAGGGATAAACTTATACTATTAAATAATTACAAGTGGACATGACATAATGAAAGCAGTTCTCCCAGCCCAAGTGCAAAGTTTAATAATATAAGAATTATTAATAGGATATGCATGAAACTTGAGGACATTATGCTGAGTAAAGTAAGTCAGTCATAAAAAGATAAATGCTATATGATTCCACTTAGATGAGGGGGCTCAATCAGTCAAGTTCAGGAAGTAGAATGGTAGTTGCCCGGAGCTGGCGGAAGGGTGTAGTGGGATGTTATTATTCAATGGGAACAGAGTTTCTCAGGTTTTTAAGACAGAAAAGAGTTCTGGAGACGGATGGTGGTGATAGTCCCACGACAATGTGACTACATTTTTAAATGGTTAAGGTGTTAGATTTTGTTATGTGTATCTTATAACAGTGCAAAAATTTTTAAAGAATTGTTAATAATATAAGATTTCTGTGAAAGCTCTTCTTTAATAAAATGGCCTCCTCCCCTGTTCTGTGGAGACTGCGTGCAGGACGCTCCGTAGACCACCTGGCCTGACAAGTTGGTCTGGAGGCCACACTCAGAGATTCATTCATAAGAAGGAGCCGTGTGTTGCCAACCCATTCCCTGTTCCTTCTCTCCATGTCATGAACTCAGATGTTGACATAGGTCTCTATGTAGGCATCTATAGGTTTATGGTAGCTTTTGTAAGAGTATTTTGTTATTGCCTTTTTATTATAAAGGAGCATGGGGATGAGAATTACAAAAGGATTTGTGAAATGTTAACCTCAGGGAGGTGCTCAATATTTGCAGCTGATCAATGAAGATATGTGTAGCTATTTTAGTTTGTACCTTATCTATAAGCAGTGCTTCTAACTTTTGGGCTAGGCTAACCTCCGGGGAAGGTCCTAAGTCTCTTTACAATCTCTCCCATCAGTCTGTTAATTCTGAGAGAAGCTTTACGGAGATGTGCCTTGAGGTTTTATGGTGGGGCTGAGAGGATGATTAACACAATGCGATACCTGCAGGGAAAATCTAGTTTGGTTCAAGGAGTCTTGGGGCCTAACGCCTATTAATTTCTAGCCAACTCATCTGGCCAGGTTACTCTCATTCAGATTTTATCCATCAAGACATTGCACTCCAGGTCCCCTTTTCCATATGCCATAAAACCAAAGAACATTATATCCCTAGGGCCAATGAGAGCAGTTCAAGAAATCTAGGCCTGAAAGATTATTTAGAAGGAGGTAAAACTAGGCGCCAGTTTGGTTGGCGGGAGCTTTGCTTCAACCTTTACCACACAGGGAGGGGTCTCAACCTGTGAGCCCAAAACAGCTCCCGACATTTGGGGCCAAAGCCCTAGTTAGTGATGAAGAGTAATCTTCTGTACATTTCTCCCATGGACAAATAATTTGATGCATGGAGATTTATACGACTAATTCTGGACATATGTAAACTAACATGTTCCAAATAACCTTGTTGGCTTATGTGTTTGTGAAGACTGATTATCCATGGGATGATTTTGATTATCATTCAGGAATCCGTCAGAACATAAGAGAAAATGCACAAATACAACATTTTTGTAATGTAAAGGTCTCTTACTCTTTAGTTTGGTGTGAATATATTTAAAAATCTAAAACCTTAAGAAGAATAATGGGCCCCGACCACTCCATCATTAATTTGTGCTTATTGCTAATCTTACCTCTTCAAGAAAAAAAAGGGGGGATACCTAACTATGAGCACAATATAAAGCCCTTTGTATTAAATATAAATCAGAGTGAACACGTGCAGCTTAAGCTATTTTAGGTTGGCATTAGTTATAAAATTTTATCTAGTTTTGATATCAATTAAAGTTGGCCTTATAGAATGAATTTGAAAGCTTTCCTTCCTTTTCTATTTTTTGGTATAGTGTGAGAAGAATAAGTACTAACTCTTCTTTAAGTAGAATTCTTTAAGTAGGTAGAATTCACCTATGAAGCAATCTGTTCCTAGGCTTTTATTCGTTGGAAGGTTTTGTTTTGTGTTTTTACTGATTTAATTTCATTACTGGTAAAAAAAACAGCTACAGGTCAATCTCTCTGATTAACTTAGATGGGAAAATCCTATACAAAACATTAGCAAACAAATCCAATAGCCCATCAAAAAATCATTCACTACAATCAAGTGAGATTTATTTCTAGAATGCAAGTGTGTTCAATATTTGAAATCAGTTAATGTGATGCATCATATCAACAAGAGAAAGAATAAAACTCAGTCATTTCAATAGAAGCGAAAAATCATTTGACAAAGTAGACATCTATTCATCTATTTTATCTATTCATGATAAAAACCCTCAACAAACAGGTATAGAGGGACCATACCTCAACATAATAAAGGCTATCTATGAAAAATTCATAGCTAACATCATCCTCAATGGTAAAAAACTGAGAGCTGTTGCCTTAAGATCATGAACAAGACAAGGATGTCCACTTTTGCCACTTTTATTCAGTATAGTATTGGAAGTCTTAGCCACAGCAATCAGACAAGAAAAAGGAATAAAAGGCATCCAAACTGGTAAGGAAAGAGTAAAACTTTACTATTGCAGATGACATGATACTATATGGAAAAAGTCATAAAGACTCCACCAAAAAACTATTAGAACTGACAAATGAATTCAGTAAGGTCACAGGATATAAAATCATTGTACAGAAATCTATCGCATTGCTAGACAATAATAATGAAACAGAATAATAGCAGAAACAGAATTTAAGAAAACAGCCTCATTTACAATTGCACCAAAAAATCATACGATACCTAGGAATAACTTAACCAAGGAGGTGAAAGACCTGTACTCTAAAACTATGAAACACTGATGAAAGAAATTGAAGATGACATAAAGAAATGGAAAATATGCTATGCTCATGGGTTGGAAGAACAAATATTGTTGCAATGTCCATACTACCCAAAGCAATCTACAGATTTAATGCAATCCCTATTAAAATGCCAACAGCATTTTCCATGGAATTGAAAAAATAATCCTAAAATTTGTATGGAACCACAAAAGTCTTTGAATAGCCAAAGTAATCTTGAAAAAGAACAAAACTGGAGGTATGACAATCTGAGATTTCAAGATACACTACAAAGTTGTAGTGACCAAAACGGTATCATAATGATACAAAAGTAGACACATATATCAATAGAACAAGATAGAGAGCACAGAAATAAACCCACGATTGTATGGTCAATGAATTTTCGACAAAGGAGGCAAAAATAGGCAATAGGAAAAAGTCTCCTCAACAAATAATGTTGAGAAAATTGGACAGCTACATGTAAAAGAATGAAACTGGACCACTCTCTTATTCTATACACAAAAATGAACTCAAAATGGACTAATGATCTAAATGTGACGCCAGAAACTATCAAAATTCCAGAAGAGAGCGAGGGCAGTGATTTCTCTGTCATTGGCAAAGTAAAATTTTTGTAGATACATCTCTTCAGGCAAGGAAACAAAAAGAAAAACTATTGGGACTATACTAAAATAAAAAGCTTCTGTACAGCAAAGGAAACAATCAACAAAACTAAAAGAAAACCTACTGAATGGGAGAAGATATTTGTAAATGACATATCTGATAAAAAGTCTTAGTATGTAAAATATATAAAGAACAACTGAACACCAATATATAAAGATACAACTCAACACCAAAAAACCACAAACAATCCAATTAAGAAATGGGCAGAAGACATGAAAGTATTTCTCCAAAGCAGACATACAAATGGCCAACAGACACATGAAAAGACTCTGATCATCAGGGAAATGCAAATCGAAACCGCAATGAGATATCTCTTAACCCCTTTTAGAATGACTAAAACAAAAAAACACAAGAAACAATAAGTGTCAGTGTGGATATGAAGAAAGAGGAACCCTTATGCACTATTGGTATGAATGCAAACTGTTGCAGCCCCAGTGGAAAATAGTATGGAGATTCCTTGAAAAGTGAAAAAGAATTACCAAATGATTTAGTAATTCTACTACTGGGTATTTACCCAAAGAACATGAAAACATTAATTTCAAAAGCTATATGCTTCCCTATGTTTATTGCAGCATTATTTACAAGAGCCAAATTAAGGAAGCAGTCCAAGTGTCCATCAACAGATGGATGGATAAAGAAGATGTGGTATATGTATACAGTGGAGTATTACTCAGCCATAGAAAAGAATGAAATCTTGCCTTTTGCAGCAACATGGATGGATCTATAGGGTATTATGCTGAGTGGAGTAAGTCAGTCAGATAAAGACAAATACCATCTGATTTTATTCATATGTGGAATTTAATACCATATGATTTTATTCTTACGTGGAATTTGAGAAACAAAACCAATGGACAGAGTAAAAAAGATTTGAACCAAAACACAGATTCTTAAGTCTAGAGAACAAACTGATGGTTATTGGGAGGGGAGCAGTGTGTGTGTGTGTGTGTGTGTGTGTGTGTGTGTGTGAAATAGGTGAAGGGGATTAAAGGCACACATATTGTGATGAGCAGGGAGTGATATAGAGAATTATTGAATCACTGTATTAGAAGCCTGACACTAATATAATGCTGTTCGTTAATTATACTGTAATTAAAATCTTAAAATATATATAAAATATATATATATATATATAATATATATATATTGTGATGAGCAGGGAGTGATATAGAGAATTATTGAATCACTGTATTAGAAGCCTGACACTAATATAATGCTGTTCGTTAATTATACTGTAATTAAAATCTTAAAATATATATAAAATGGAAAACTACAGTAATTATTCTCGTGCATTTAAAATATATATGTAAATTATTTAACACCTCCCTCACAACGGTCATGGCTTCATCTGTAATTTGTCTCTTTGTTCACTTACATCACAGTAATCCGTTGATCCTTCCATGTACCTTAAATCAAGAATAATGAATTACAGTCATTGGTGTATATATTTTTCTAACTTACTTAGTATTTACATACCCAAAACTGTGAAAGGAGTGAGATTTTAGCCTACTTGCAAACTAACCAGTTAGACGGCTACATTTCCTTGGATGCTGATAGGCGAATTGAAAATAAGTCTGGGTCAGAGTTACAGAATACTTTATTATTCAAAAAAATAGCAGTCGCTCGAGTATCAACATTTTGCCACAAATACGTCACAAAATTCTAAGAAACATGAGTTCTCAATTCGAAATTATAAAATAGATCACTCTGAGCTACAGCTAGAAAAGAAATTACAGAAATAGACTCAGGTCGAGCACTCATTTGAATAGATTCAAATATGGACTCAGTATCTGAAACCAAGTACAAAATATAAAATAAGTATATTTAATGGATTCAGAGAAACAAAAGTCGCAATCAAAAGAGTTAGAAAGCACAATAAATCTCAAGAAAGAAAAATTGAAAAAATCTTACCTCTTGGTCTATTACAGTGAAAACACAGTCTATGTAAGTCAAAGAAAAGACGAAACTAAGCAGAGAAGAGGCAGGTTGCCTTCAAAGTGCTGGTAATACCCTGAAAAGTTGATCTCTGTCCGTAACAATGGAAAGGGGAGACATTAGAGCGATATCTTCAGTGGGCTAAGGGAAATTTACCATTGATCTAAAATTTTAGGCCCAGCAAAATATCTTTCCAGAATGAGGATAAAGAAAAGATACTTCAAGAAAAAAAAATGGACCAACTGTTTCACTAACACAACCCCATAAAAGAAATCCTAAAGAAGATATTTTGGCAAAAAAAAAAAAAAAAATTAAAGTGATCACAGATAGAGGCTTTCAACGGTTAGCAGAAATGATGTGAAAAGGATATAATAAAGATACCAATAAATATTTGTAAAAAGCTTAATAACGTCTTAGGGAGAGAGCATAACAATAGAGCTAATTAATATACCCAACAAAAGTATATTGCCCGCTCGGGATGATTGGAGTTGTTCGGGCAGAATAAAAATACAGATTAATTTTAGGCTTAGACTAAACCCAAAGCAAGTACAAGGAAGAAATTATAGCAATAAAACAGAAGTTAATGAAATAGAAAACAAATATGTCACAAAAAGGAAGATCGGTAAAGCCAAATGTTAGTTGTTTGAAAAGAAAAATAAAATTTACAAATCTGTAGGAAGACCAAACTAGAGAAAACAAAGGAAACATAATATATATTATTAGCAACAAAAAATTGGCATAGGTACATATACTGTGAAAAGTAGGAATATTATAGAAATGTAATGTAATTAACTTTAAAAACAAATTGACAAATACCTATAAAATTTACCAAAACTGATTCATTAAGCAACATAAAGCCTGTGTAATTATTAAACAATTAAATAAATTATATTATTAGGTAATTCTCTCCACACAAAGAACACACAAGGCTTAGATGATTATTACGGTGAATTATAACAAACATTCAAGCAACAAATGATTCTAGTCTTATACAAACTATTCTATTGTACAAAAGACAAAGGGTTTCTACCCAACAAGGAGTTTATCCCCAATTCGTCTATTAACAAAGACCCAAAAACCCAAACCCAAATATTAACAAATTGAATCATGCAATGTAATAAGATAGTACACTATGTTAAAATTAGGTTCATTTCAGGAATGCAAGATTAGAATATAATTAATTAATCCACTATAATTAACATATTAAAAAGAATAATGACAATTTTGATAGAAGCAGAACAGTACATTAAAATTTAACATTCAGTTTAGCAAACTAAGAATAGCTTTGCAACTGATATATAACCAAAAAATTCCCTATAGCAAACCTTATATTTAATTGTGAAACACTGGAAATATTCCCAAGATTAATAAAAATCAGTGTGCCCATTTTCATAATTTTTATTCCACATTAAAGATTAGATATCTTAGAGCAGAAAAAGACAAGGAAGTCAAAATATGAGGAAAAGACAAAACCATTCTTATTGGGAAATGATAGGACTATAAACACAGAAAAAATAATCTACAAATAAGTTACTAGAATTAGAAAGAGGTTTAGTAATTTTTCTTCTTAAAAACATATACAAAAATCAGTTGTATTCCTATATACCAGTAATAAATATTTTAAAATATAATTTAATAAAGACTATAACCTACAATACCATTAAAAACGTTAAAGTACATCACGATAAATCTATCAAAAGATGCACGAGATCTTTATCGAGTAAATGGAAAAGCTTTTAGAAAGACATTATAAAATATCTAAATAAAGAGATGCACTATATTCACGAATTGGAAGATTCAAAATAAAAAAGATGTCAATTATTCATCAATTGATATATAGAGTCGATGCGATTGTAATAAAAATCTCAACAGGTATTTCTTATGCAAACTGCTAAGTCTATTTTAGAGTGTAGTTGGAAGAGAAAAATGCCAAGAATTATAAGACAGTCACAAGGTAGAAAAAATAAATGAAGGCTCTTGTGTTACCAGATGTCAAGGTTTCTTATAAAGTCGTTAATAATTAGGTCAGAATGATATTGGTGGAGATACTTAAGATGACCGATAGAACAGAATAGAGTACCTAAAACGGCCCACAGTTGCTTTCTAAAAACCTCTGCGAAGGAACTAGTTCATTTGTGACAGAGGGGCGCTAAGGATTAGAGAGAAAAGGATACAGTTTTCAAAACACTACACTGGGATGTTGGATACTGTTATAGAGAAAACAAAATAAAAATTACTTCCAATTGGACTGACTTACATGGTTTTAGCAAAATTATAGAACTGTTGAGAAAGTGTAATTTAATATATTTGTACATTTTGGGTAGGAAATTAACCCTTACTTTGAACAAAGGAATACAAACAATAAAAGAAAAAATGGTTAAATTCCATTACATTAAAAGTTAGAACTTTTCTTAACCAAAGTCACCATAAAGAAAGCAAAAAGATGAGCTACAGACTAAGAAAAATTTATTGAACTTATAAATTAGAATGCATTTTGGTTAAAATATATAAAGAGCTCCTACAAATCAATGTGAAAATGGCCAACAGATTACTTTAAAATGGGCAGAGTCTTAAACAATTCACAGAAAAATCCCAATAGCTTGTTGACATATGAAAAGATGCATTCACTAGCAATCAGGAAAACGAAAACTCTAACCACAGCAACAGGACCTTTCGCACTCACCATACTGACAAAAACTGTGATGTTTGAAAGTTTCGAATGTTGCAGGTACCTTCTCCTTGCCGACGGAGTACATCTATCTGAGCAGGCTGACTGCCTAGCACACAAACCCAACAATAATATAATGGTTCGGGAACTATAGGCATATATTTCTCATTTATGTAAAAACCAGAATAAATATCCAAATTATCGAGTGGCAGGGACCAGTCTCCTTTCCTCTTAGGCCTCTAAGACCGTCTTGGGGTGCTTTTCTGCCAGCCCTCAAGAAGAGGGAGAGCCTTTAGAGGATTACAAATGGAAAGCTTATTGAGGCCAGCTTTTGAAGTAACACACTCGCTGCCGTGCAAGACTGATCGTACAGTGCCTGGTTACGCGGCTTCTACCTGAATGGGATGCTGCCAAGCGCGGTTTACTGGCGTGCACAGGGAGAAGGAGCAGCTGATCTCCACCTCCACCGCAGTCTGGGTTGTTAGAACTGCTTTCACAAAATAATTTGGCATCATTAGTAAGGCTGGACATATACACAACCCATCACTCTCTTTTTCACATATGTACATGAGAGAATGGACAAAAATGTTATATGGCGGTAAAATTATGGTATTACATGCCATACTAAGAATAACCTAAATGTGCACCAAATTTAAATGGATAAATAAATCATAATATAGCCTTACAATTGAATATTATACAACAGTGAAAATTAACATATCCTCACTGTTGTCAACAATGTGGATGAATCTCAGGAAAAACCCAAGCAAAAGCATCCATTTTATAAAGCGATCGGTAATTAAAAGAAAATATGGTTCAGGGAGACAAATATATTTGCAAAAACCATTAAATTATACACAAAGTTCGGGGTGCCTGGGTGGCTCAGTTGGTTAAGTGGCTGACTTCAGCTCAGGTCATGATCTCAGGGTCTGTGAGTTCGAGCCCCACATAGGGCTCTGTGCTGACGGCTCATCAGAGCCTGGAGCCTGCTTCAGATTCTGTGTCTCCCTCTCTCTCTGCCCTTCTCTTGCTCATACTCTGTCTCTATGTCTCTTAAGAATAAATTTTAAAAAAGTAAAAAAAAAAAAAGATATACACAAAGTCCATAGCGGTGACTAATTTGAGGAGGGAAGGCACAGCTGGGATCAGGAGGAAAGCTGAGAAGTGGTGTAGTATTCCTTAAACAGGGTGCCGGCTCTGTGGGTGTATATTTTGCCATTATTCTCTAATCTTGATATTGTATGCATATTTTGTAAGAGCTCTTTTGCAACGAATCAATACTCACAAAAACAGTGTTTAATAGAAAAGAACAGTTCTTAAAAACCATGTTTAGTAAGAAATCACACAAATGAAGTGTCTGCATTTATAAATCTACGGAATTGGGGCATTTCTGACTGTCTTCAGTGAATATGTTATAGTCTCACAGGCATCTCTGGTCTGAAGGTTAATAATTGCTGTTAATTTAGCCATCCTGTTTTAATTTAGTGCAATTACTCTGACAGAAGTTAACAGCAGAGTTACCTTGCTGTTGGAACTGGGTGCCCTTGTTGGTCATGGACGTAAATTTGATGAAAACCAGACCCTTAGTGCATGAAGCCAACAGGACATTCTTTATTTCTCTTTCGTTTCATATTGTTTTACCTTACTGGCAACCAGGTTTTTCTCTAGCAAATTGTTTTTACATTTTTACTAAGCATTTTCCCTGCTTCCCCTCATTTTAAGAATTATATTGGCAAAATTCTAATTACTATCTCCAGTACCAGAATTTTAGGAAACATAATTAATTCCAATTTTAATATATTTTGATGTCTTTGTACTTTAACTGTAAAATTTAATATGATGTCTTGTATTTAACGGCATGTTACTATATTATTTCTGCCACGAAATGGCATCATTCTTCCCATACGGTCTCTCATTTATCATGGTGAAATACTTTCCCTCCAATTAATTATTAATACAATTTTAGCATGAAGAGATCCTGTTTTTATCACATGATTTTGTAATAACTGCATTCTCATGAAAATAATCTTCTCAGAAACCTGAAAATAGTTTAGGGCATGTTAAATTATGTAGTCTTCCTAATTGCAGACAGTTTAGAAAATATGATATTAAAGAAAATTATAAATTAGCAACAAACATTTTCTGGAATAGATGAAAGTCTTTTTAACTTCTCTTACTCTTAGTTTAGATATCTAAAAGAGCAAATATTTGTTTGAGTAGTTGAGTTAAATTCTTTACTTACATAAAGAAAAAGGAAGAGGAGTTCTGCTAGTATTTTCTGAGTTACTTGCTTCTGTGAGACCTCCTTAAATTGCTACCTTAGGACGTCCCTAAGCGGACACTATGTTATATATGGTGGGGGGGGGGTGCGCAGGAGAAGGAGAGATGTGAGAGAAAACAGATAGAGAGAGAGAGAGAGAGAGAGAAATAGATCTCTCTCTTTTTTTTCACTCTCTTATTTTGATATTAGGATACTGCCAGCATGTGGAGGAATCTAATAACCAGAGGACTTATTTGGTTATGGGAAGTTCCATGTGCCAATTCTCACCCCAAAATGGCAGAGAAATAGCATTAGGCTGAAGGATATTGAAAGTCATTGTAATCTTGAACAACAAAAGAGACCCAGTCAATACCCCATTAACACCCAGAGACAGCCTTGGGGGAACTGTAGACTTCCTGTGATCAAGCATCCCAGTATGGCCAAACCAGACTAATCCGAAAATATCTATTCGTGTCTTTTAATTGCAAAGTCAAATGAATTTTCTCAGGGTGTCCCTTAACTGCATACACCTGAGAACTGCCAGATGACTGAGGTTAGCCCCTAAAATCCCTGGCAGCCCAGAGTCCCTCAAAAGGGGATAGAATGTGACAGGACTGCTGTCAAGGGGGAAAGTTAGGGCCTGTCCCTCAGTGCCCATGGCCCCCATGCGGAACACTGTTCTTGAGCTAAGCTTTGACCAGCTGTTTTGTGTTTAGAGGAAAGCTTCTGTGCAGAGAGTGTTACCATGCTCTGAGACTTGCTCCACAGACTGCTCCCCCCCAATCTGATTCCCTTTCTCTCCCAGATTGCCATGAGTCCTTACCATTATCTCAGAAAAGTATTGTAGGGGCTCTCTTTCTAGGCTGGGATGGCTCTAGAGAACCTTAGAGCCAAACCCAGTGGCCTGTGGCATTTTCTGAGGAAGGTGATGCTCTGAGAAGATCTAGGAGTCAACACCAATCCTAATGCATCTCCTAAGGATTGCTTTTTCTCTGACACTGGTCTAGAAGAGAGATCCCTGTGTCTACTGTGAGTTGGCATTCTTTGGAGCAACTTGAGAAAAACACAAAGAAAGCGTGGACTTGCCTACAGATAAGCATCTTCTTGCTTTTTAGGTGATCTACTTCTCCTACGTGTCAGCTTTATTTACCAAAGAAATAAAAGGATCCCCTTGTTCCTCAACCTGTCTCTCCTTCTCGAGATACAGAATCCCAGTCACACACGCCCCTGGATAAAGGGGAGGCCATTTCAGTAGGCATGCGGAGAGAGAGCAAGCAGCTAGCCACATTTAAAAGGGCCTGCATCCCTGCATCTTTCTCCTTTCAATGCACTGACTTCTAACTCTACCAAAGTTCATTTCCACCCTCTCCAATGCCTCAGGGTATAGGACATATTTTCAGCAAAGGGATATTTGCATGATTCTTTGGACATGTGTCATTGTCCTCATGCGTATGGAAAATAATTAAAATGCCTCAGAAAGGTATGGCCCAAGGCACTAACTCCCTGCTTATCACATTCACCTGCCTACAGGAGACCAGCTCAGGCTCCTCTGACTGGCCACAGAGAAAGGCCGAGCTGTTATAAATGATTTTAATAAATGCAAACTACAACCAGACGTTTTAGGTCTTCTAGGGCTGGCCCTTTAAGTTGATTATCTGTTTACAAGTTGTTTTGTAAACCGCATGTATGAATTTTATAGAGGTAATGATATTATATGTACCCAACTCTCATTCATCAGTGAGCGGTCACATGACCCAGTAGTTAATTCTTATGGCTCAAGAGGTACTAGAGGTTTTAAGTAGTTAGAAACTGAAAAATAAAATGAAATTCAGCCATCATTTGAGCAAACTGACATTGAGTGGCAATATTTCAGTACAGTTGCTAGATATATATCAATTTCTTCTCCTTTGTAGACGGATCGGTAAAGGTCATTCACATTTACTTACCAACTGCGCAGTGTCCCCTATGGTTTTGTGATAGTCTTTTATATGAACTGGAAGCTCTATTTATAGCTTTCCCTAATTGCACATTCTACTCTGTTCACATTTCTTCTTGCACATATGCCGTTAAATTTATGGACGTTCCTGTTCAAGTGCTCACATTATTTCTTCTAGACTTAAAAGAAATGGTTATTTTGCATTACAATTGGTTTTCCTGTGGAGACGTCTGTCCTAAAAAAATCTTATAAAAAGTAACGTGCAAGAACTTGTCTCTCCATGATCTGACGGAACCTCAAGCAAAGACTGGAGTGGATATCCTCAATATGTCTTACCCCGTACAAGTCATGCGACATATTTTGTGTATATAAGGGATAATACCCACACGAATCTCCCCAGCTTTAATTCCAGAGAAACATACCAATGGAGGATTGTTAGATGTTGTATTTGATCATTTACTCACTTGAACTTAAAGCATCCGTACGAAGATGTTAAACAGTCTTAAATGGTTAACTTATCCTTACAGAGCTTTTCTTTCTTTATTTTTACTTCTATGGTTAAGAACATCACAAAGAAAATTCCTCATTGAAATGAATGTTATTGATAGTAGTAATAATGTAGAAAATATTAAAAACAGATTCAATTTGTGGGGGAAAAAAAGCAATTTTAAGCGATACCTCAGTGTTTTTCCCACTCTTTATGCTTTGGGGTGTGCATCAAAGGGAGACACACATAAATCTTATTAGTGTTAATTGTCTAGATACTAAATTCCTTGGCATTTCTCTGAATATTTAAGTCAGACTGTAACAAAAGCAAATACTTGTTCACTTTGCAAAGGTGCACTGGCAAGATAAAATGGCAGTAACTTATTTTCTCTGTAAGGTTTGAGGTTAAGCAATATTAATGGTTGGTTAATGGCTTAATGAGTGGGCTACAAACCATTTAAGCATGCAATGAACCTTAGCTTTTCAATGACTTTCCTAATGAAAGATCTATATGACTGCATGTCTCGTGTCACAATGGAGATAGTAGGAAAGGTACCTAATCAATTGTGATGGTAAATCAATTGATCTGTAACCCTGTTTTCATACAGTGAGAAAGATATGGAGAGAGCATTTTACTATAGCTTTATTTCTAGCTGAAGATCAATAAATAAAAGAGACAGCTCACTATTTGAAAATGTTCCCTTTTACTGTGCTTCGAAAGCCAAGGCAGGCAGATTGATGTCCTATTTCATAGATGTGTCGGTTTCCTTTGTCACTTCTCAAAGATTTAAAGTTCTTCCACATTAAATATATGATAGAGAATATGTGTGAGTCTAGACTTTATTGTCATGACCAAGGTTCCGATTAAAGATAAAGCCGTGGCATGAGAAATTGCTATTTAGTTTATAATATTCATGGCTATCATTTTTTAATTTTCCATCAAAGTAAAGGGTCTATTTTTCTCATTAGTTAATTTTTATTTTAGAAAAATATAGAACATCGGAAAATAATCACAACACTAGTGCCGTTAACATTTTAAAATATAATAGTAGGAGATATCGTTAAGAAAATGAAAAAGAAATATTTGCAAATGCATATCTGATAAGGGATTTGTATTCAAAATTTGGAAAGAACTCTGAAAACTCAACAATAAGAAAACAACCTAATTTAAAAAGGAGAAAAGATCTTAAGTATTTCACCAGAAATGACATCTAAAAAGCCAATAAGCACCTACAAATACGTTAAACATTATCCGTCATTACGGAAATAAAATTAGAACCTCAATGAGATACTACTATCCACTTACTGGAAAGGCTAAACTAAAAAGAACCGACAATACCAAGTGTGGACAGGATGCGAGGCAATTGGAACACTCACACGTGTTCTCAATGGTACAGTTTATTCCCAATGGTACAGCTCCTTGTTAAACAGTTTGTCAGTTCTTTATAAACAAATACCACACAATCCAACAACTCCATTCCTTAAGTATTCATGCAAGAGAAATGCAACTTTATGTTTAAGTAAGAACCCGTATAAAAGGTTTATAAAGGCTTTATTTGTAATTGCAAAAAAATAAAAAGTGGAGACAATCCAGTCTCTAACTGGTGAATAAATAAGGAAACTTGGGGTGGGGGTACCTACCATGGTGGAATAAAATAACAAAGAAGCATAAACTACTGATATAGATGTGATGTGGTATAAAACTCAAATATATTATGCTAAATCAAAGAAGCAGACTTATGAGGTTATATAGTGTTTGTGTCCATTTATATGACACTCTTGAAAAGGCAAAACACAGGGGACAGTAAACAAATCAGTGGTTGGCAGGAGATGGGAGTTGGGGGAGAGGTTATCTACTAAGGGTCATGAAGGAAGTATGGGGAAGATGGAAGTGCTCTATATTTAACTGTAGTACATGCAAAATGGTACGCATTTGTCAAAACTAGAATTGTACTAAAAAGGGTCCATTTTATTACATGTAAATTCCACTTTAATGAAATTGCAATAACATTAATTAACATTAAAAGTTATAAAGAAGGGCACCTGGGCGGTTCAGTCGGGTAAGACTGGGACTCTTGATTTTACCTCAGGTCATGATCTCATCGTCCTGAGGTCTAGCCTGGCATCAGGCTCCGCACTCTCTCTCCCTCTGCCCCTCCTCTACTCATGAGCATGCACGCTCACTGTCTCTCACAAAATAAATAAACATTTTAAAAAATCATAAAGAATTATAATCTTTCACTTTAAATGTATAAATTATTTAATCCTTTAATTAGAGAGAAAATGGTTAACCTCTGATTGGTCTAGGGCAGGGCTTGGCAAACTATGGCCCATGGACCAAATCTGGCCCACCACATATTTTGGTAAATAAAGTTTTATTGGAACACAGGCAACCTTTGCTTCTGGATGCTTCCATACTACCATGGCAGAGTTTTTGTGATAGAGATCACATGATCCACTAAACCTTAGATATTTATTTTCTAGCCTTTAGCAGGAAAGAGTTGTTGCACGCTTGTCTAGGGCTAAACAGTACTTATTAAAACCCTCGACCCTCCCATAAAATTTAGTATTTTCTTAAAGATACCCACAATTTAAGTCAATGCTTAGAATGAAAATACCATGATTAATAAAATCAACCAAACTTTATAATAAGCATTTACTAAGCATCATCTATCCATTAAGTAAATAAATGGGAAATAACCATTTTTGCCATCACATAACTTAAAATTTAGTTGATAAAATGAGAATTTTTCTTAAAAAGTAGAAATTCTACTTAAGGATTAAATTTGAAGAGTTGTTATTTCATTCAATATTTTACTCTCTTTTTCCATTTTTCTTTCCAATGATCTTTAGACTTTGGGTCGTTAATGGATTCCTAGCGTGGCCTCCGTGCTGAGCAACAAGTTCATCCTTACACTAATGACAGAAATTTAAAGCTTTTCATTCCTCTTCTCAATAAAGTTCAACATCTCTGTGTTTGTTCTGGAATTAGTCTAAACTCCTTAGCTTGCGTATATGTGACCTGGTCTCAACTTATTCCCGATTTCCTGTTCTTATTTCTTACATGTCATGTTTCTGCCACTGTATTTACCCCTGCAGGTCCTTTATTAGCTTTTTGGCCAACTGGGATTCCAATTACTCCTCAAAGCCAAGTTCGGTTGCCAAATCCTCTATAAAGTCTTGTCTGATTCCTTATATGATATAGTTGCTTCGTAAGTGTTTCCACAGTGCTTTGCTTATACTTGTAACTCCAGCCTTCGTGTCATGCTGTCTTACTAATCGTCCAATGCTTGTCTCTCTGTCTTGATTGCATGTGCACTGAGAGCAGGGACTGCATCTTGTCATTTGGTGACCTTCCTCACAGCACTTAAGTTTATATATTTCATGAAACAGGCATTTGATAAGTACTTTTTGACTTGAATTTGATTATATTAAAAAATTGGGTAACCTATTTTTGTCAATTATTATTAATACTGATGACAATTCAAAATTTATTAACCATATTATCTCATAGTACCAGCACCTCCAGCTATGCAATATAACCTATTTTTACATCCTCAATATCCATAGCAGTGAGATGTATGGAATTTAGTGCTTGTTTTTAGAATTCTTAGTCAAAACTCTTCTACTCCCTTCCATCCTCTTAATATAACCTTCCCTCAAAATGTTATGTTCATTTTACTCTTTCTTTAAATTTCTCCATTGTTTTTAAATTCACATGGATTAACAGGGCAGACGTTATGTATGGTTTCATTAGCAGCAAACAAACAAACAAAAAACAACCAACCATTTAGAATATAGGCAGATCAGCCTTCCTGTTTGTCTAGTGGTTTGTTTTTTCAGTCAAATATGCCGGGACCAACAAGATTGTTTCCATGTGCACAAATCTGTGGATTATGTCTGGAGGCACTATCTTACATTGTCTACCTTTAGTCCCCAACCCCATGTGAAAAGTATCATTGTTTCTCTTTTGCTGTTAAAATGCAGTATGTTTTCTTTTTCATTAAAGTAAAACATCCTTTCACTAATTGGTACATTGTACTATTCTTGATCATTCTATTCTCTGAAATGCAATGCTCAGCCTCACCCAGCAATTAAGTGATGGAGTCCGGATTTGAACCCACGCGGCCACCATCCACCAGTGTTCACCATGCACGTGGCCTCCAGACAGGAGTATCTATATCAGCCGTTCCCAACGTCTCCCTTAGCATCAAGACTTCTGGCCCCAGAGTGGACAACACTCGACATGAAAGTCCTCTTTGTTATGCTGATTTTAAAAGCAGACTTTTTCCGGATATGTTACATGTTACCTGTTTGTGTGCTCCAAGTATGTACCACATAATACAGTATTTAGTTAGCTCCTTATGTATCTAGATGCTTAGTGTATCATGGAATGCTTTAAGGGCCAGCGTTTATTTATATTTTCTAACTTTGATTGTCTTTTAGTAAGTTCTCAATATGTCTTGATAAATAAAAAAGGTCAAAGCGGACCTTTAAATGCTAAGGGTAACTTGATCTTCAGAAGGTCTCCAGCTCTTCTTAAACTTCAGAAGGCCAAATCTTCATTCTCCAGTGAATAAAATGAAAGAGTTGAGTGGCTAAGTATTCCCCTTGGAGTATTTTTGAAGCTTGCACCAATGATAGTGTAAAATAAGGCTACTATGAATTTATGAAAAATACTCAATTCTAATCACACAAGTTAATAATGATCTACCAATTACCTTCTGCACCACGCAATGCTCAAAGCACTGGCACATTTTATTTGATTGCCTTAAAGATATTTTCACCTTAAATAAAGCTATGTTATCGGGCATCAATAAAATTCTTTTTTTTTTCTTCAAGTTTTTACTTACTTTCAGTTAGATAACATACAGTGTAATATCAGTTTCAGGTGTAGAATTTAGTGATTCAACACTTACATACAACACTTGTGCTCATCATAACAAGTACCCTCCTTAACCCCCATCATCCATTTAACCCATCCCCCCCACCTCCCCTCTAGCAAGCCTCATTTTGTTTTCTATAGTCTAATTTATGGTTTGGCTCTCTTTCCTTTTTCCCCATATTGTATATCTGTTTTGTTTCTTAAATTCCACATATGAGTGAATTCATTTGGTATTTGTCTTTCTCTGACTGACTTATTTTGCTTAGCATAATACTGTCTAGCTCCATGCATGATTTCATTCTTTTATATGGCAGAGTAATATTCCATCGTATATATAAACATCAAGACTTCTGGTCCCAGAGTGGACAACGCTAGACATGAAAATACTTTTTGTTATTCTGATTAAAATATATATGTATATATAATATATACCACACATATATAATTATATATATTTAATATTAAATTGCATATTAAATATATATAATTATATTTTAAAGATATATTTTAAATATATATATACCACATCTTCTTTATTTTTATTTTTTTTAATTTATTCATTTTTGAGAGACAGAAAAGGACATAGCATGAGCAGGGGAAGGGGCAGAGAGAGAGGGAAACACAGAATCCAAAGCAGGCTCCAGGCCCTGAGCTGTCAGCACGGAGCCTGATGCAGGCTCTGAACCTATGAACTAGGAGATCATGACATGAGCTGAAGTTGGAAACTTAACCAACTGAGCCACCCAGGTGCCCCTATACCACATCTTCTTTATCCATTCATCAGTCTACAGACATTTGGGTTCTTTCTATAACTTGGTTTTTGTTGACAAGGCTCCCATAAACATCAGGGGGCATGTACCCCTTCAAATCAGTATTTTTGTGTCCTTTGAGTAAATACCTAGTAGTGCAAATGCTGGACCAGAAGGTAGCTCTACTATTAACTTTTGTGGAACCTCCGTACGGTTTTCCGGAGTGACGGCCCCAGTTCGCCTTCTCACCGAGAGTGTAAGAGCGTTCGCCTGTCTTTGCGTGATCGCCAGCATTTGTGGTTTCCTGTGTGTGCACTTCTACATTCCTAAACCTTATGGTTTTACTCTTTATTTTTTAACGAGTCCTGTATCTCCTGCTCCCACCATGAGACTTCCTAATCTCTCTCATTTCCCCAGGATTTTTGTTAGTTCTAGAATATTTTTATGCATCTGTTAATACGATATTCTTCTTTGTTTTCGTATACCAAAGGGAGCAGGCTACCTGACCTGGGCCTTGCTTCGTCACCTGACAGTGTACTCTGTGTCTCTGCCCCTCTGTACTCAAAGATACCCATCTCTTCTTTTACAACTCCACAATATTCCAATTTTTAGGTGTATCATGGTCTATACTGGCTTGTTTCCAGTATTTTGTTATTATAAGCAATATCACGGTGTAATATTATAATTGAGTCATTCGAGCTGTGCAGTATAACTGCAGGCTAGATTCCCAGAAGCAACATTTCTTGGTTCAAGAGTAAACATATCTGTAAATTTGAAACTATTGTCAAGTTTACCTCCCTAAAGGTTGTACTATTCTGCACTTCCCAAACATGTGTAACAGTGTTTCCTTCCCCCATGGCCTCATCAACAGACCATGTTAACAACTTTTTTATTTCCTTCCAATCTGAGAGGTGAGAAAATATAGCTAGTTTCAGTTCAAGTATCTCTTATGAGTGGAGTTTGCCTTCTGCTTATATTTTTAATACCAGTTATATTTCTTTATCTATGAACTGTCTATATAACTTTTAATCATATTTTCCTGTATCATATTGGTCTATTTCATCTCAATTTCTAGTAGCTTTTTATGCATCATGAAGATTAATCATTTTATCTAATATGAGCCATAGATAGTTTTCCCTAATTTGGCATTTGGCATTTGACTTTGCTTATAAGTATATTTTGTTCTGTTCTATTTTGTTTTATTTTAATTGAAGTTATGGTTGACATACAACTTTATATTAGTTTTGGGTGTCCAACACTTCTGTGTACTTACCCGAAGAAAATAAAAATACTAGCTAGAAAAGATATATGCACCCTAATGCACCACATTATTTATGGTGGCCAAGCTCTGGAAGCAACCAGAGGGTCCATTGATAGATGAATGGATAAAGAAGATGTGATATATGGTCACACACACACACACACACACACACGCGCGCCCGCGCACACGCACACACACATAATGGGATATTATTCATCCATAAAAAAAAAATGAAATCTTGGGGTGCCTGGGTGGCTTATTCAGTTAAGCATCTGACTTCGGCTCAGGTCATGATCTCAGTTTGTGAGTTCAAGCCCCCCCCCCCGTTGCTCTCGGCTGACAGCCTAAAGCCTGCTTCCGATTCTGTGTCTCCCTTTCTCTCTGCCCCTCCCCCATTCATGCTCTGTCTTTCTCTCTTTCAAAAATAAATAAACATTTAAAAAATTTTAAAAAAGTGAAATCTTGCCATTTGTGGTAACATGGATGGACCTAGAGGGTATTATGCTCAATAAAATAAACCACACAGAGAAAGAAAAATACTATGATTTCGTTTGTATGTGGAATCTAAAAAACAAAACAAATAAGCAAACAAACAAAAACCAACTCATAAATTCAGAGAACAAAATGGTAGTTGCCAGAGGGAAGGAAGGTGAGGGGCCGTGCAAAAAAGGTAAAGATGATCAAGAGATGCAAACTTTAAAAATAAATAAAATTTTTATTTATAAAATAAGTCAAGGGATAAAAAGTATCGCATAGGGAATAGAGTAAATAGTAGAATAATTTCATACAGTGACTACGTTTATTGTGTAATGTATGCGATTGTCAAATCACCACATTGTTTTATTTTCATCTTAGTAATATATTTCTTATTTCTACGTAGCCAAAGTTCCCAGTCTTTTCCTTTACGGCATCTGGATTTTGGATCATAGAAAGTTTTTTTCCAACCCAGGTTTGGAAAAAAACTGAAACCATACTTTTTTCTAGTACTTCAGTGCTTTCCCTTTTTAAATTAAACTCTTTATTGGTATAATTTTGTATTTATTTTCTTGATGTATATAGTACAAAAGCCTCAACTTTGTCTTTTTCCCGAACCGTTACCTACCTGTTCCAGTGGCGTTTGTTAAGATGGTCCCACTTTCCTCCACTAATCTGAGTTGGCACCTTTATTACAACCTAAAATCCCAGGAATATTTATTTCTATTTCTATGCTTTCTAGTCTGTTTCATTTGTCTGCTTGTCTATTATGCATCCTAATTGCATTTTTATATCATGCCTCTCAATTAAAAGCAGAAATATCAACGAATGGGAAAATATGGCTTTTCATTTCAAATGACCAAGTATGACGATTATTTGTCGCTCTGTCTCAAGTTTAAGCCACCACCTGGATCTCATTTTCTAGTTCTTAGTCTGGCGCAGACATCATTATAGATCACATTGCAACACAGAAACATTCTTTTGGAGCTTTAAGCTTTGTATCACCTTTAGAGATCTTTGGGCACGTGTCAGGTTTCTCTAGAGCAAGCTAGTGCATAACCTCAACCTTGAGAAGTCAGACTGTGGATCTGTAGCCCCATGCTGACAGCGCAATAGAGTCAACAATTTATTTCATGTCATCGTATGTGTACTAGAGGGCTGGAAACATAATCTCCCCTCAGACCACTGGAGATACGGAACAAATCACACAAAATATCATCAACACAATATAACACAACTACCCCTATCTCTCACATTCCCAGCGAGCCCAGCCTGGTCGATGAATAGAAACCTCTAGGTAGAAGCAAGTCTACCAGCGGCCTGAATGGGGGCTCAGGATGACTGGAAAATGCTTTCGTCCGTTTAATGACTAACGTGGCTGCTTGGAGGCGGTTCCTCGCATTGTTCACTTGACTGACATGCCGCTCAGATCACACCAGCTTTACCACACTGGGACCTAGCATCACATCGTCAGTCTGATTTCAGTAGAAAGTACTTGATACAAAGAACTCATAGATAGTACTTGTAGGCAGTAGAGAAGTATTGAGGTGCTTGGGTAGAGAAAATTTTATTGTTGATTTTTTCTTTTAATGACCATCATGTTTGTTTTCTTAAAATAGGCCTTTGGGAAGCTGCCTAATAAAATAACGGGAATCACCATTTGTGTACCTCCTGTCGCATGTCAGGCCCAGCCTAATTCACGAGAGCTGATTGAATACTGACAAAATGGTTGTGCATTGTGTAGAAGCTTTAAAAATGGCGTGTCTGTATTTCCTCATGTTGGTTTAAACTTCCTGCACTTGCCTGTAAGAATTGCAGATTATCACATTCGAGTTAAGCTTGTTGCTTTCCAGTTTCTTTTCTTGAGAGTTTACTGAATCATCTTTGGCCTCAAAATAGTTGGTATCTTAAACAGTTTTCTGACTTCAAAACTATCCAAATTTTAGAAGAGTTTGTCTATGTTAGATGCAAACTCTAATGTCAAAGCACTATAATTTGTTTCAGTTAAACGAAATCAGTTTTATGACTTTTGAACTTTCTTATTTGAAAGATCAAATTCTATACATATCTGAGCCTTGACTATCTATAAAACAGTGACTTATGTATTTGCAAGTGGCAGAAAAAGAGTGAGAGATCATCTCCTGTCTCTTTTGGGAGTTTGTAAACTAGTATCTTCTTTATACTGTGTTTCTTACTTCTTACTTCTTCTGCAGCGTGATGAGGATACGGCTCTACAACAACAGAGTTAACCGTCTGTGGTCAAAACCAAAAAAATGTACTTCTCTTAAGTGTTGACTGCTAATGGCGGCAGACACAAAGTTAGATGGGTTCTCGGAAACGGCATTTGTCTTTGCTTAGTCCAAATTTCAGGAACTATTTATTTATAACTCGTGTTCTTTAGGGCAACAAATATGGCTCAGGTTAAATATAAGGAAATTAGAATCTTACCCTATATTTCTGCAGCCCCCTGTCTCATTATGAACAAAAAGTAACGTGATTACCAACATAATTATCGTAATCTGTAAACACACCTTCCGTAAGACATGGGTAGAATATCCTTCAACATTTCAAAACCGCACATCTCAGGTTCTTTATGATGCCTGGAAGTGTCCAGGAGCAGCTCTCTTAGGAAGGACTAACCTGCAAATAAGTAACTAGAATCTGATTCATAAATCATAGGCCATAGAGTGGTGGCTACCTAATTTTTAAAAATGGTCAAAAAGCTTTATTTACAGGCAACATCAAAATGAAAGCTTACCTCCTTCCTCTGAGATCAGGCGAAAATGCCATAGTCCCCGTTTTGTAGACAAGCAAACTCAGAAAGTACAGGAACTATACCCGGTGTCTCACAGCGAGGTAGTGTGGCAAGTTAGAATTTAAAGTAAATCATTGAAGAATGAGAAAAGAGATGAAGGAACAATTGAGAAATAATAGAATTAAATATTAAATGGAAATTTGTCATCTTGACAAGCCAATAATGTAGCAAAATACTTCCAGAAATTACTTCGAGAAATATTTCCTAATATTTAAATATGGAGAGAAGTAAAGATTTCTCCATACTGTAATTCTTCTTAAGTTTAATCTTTCTTTATACCTCTTACTAATACGTGTTGGGAGCCGTTTTGGGCTCGCAGGTTGAAACCCCTCTCAGTGTGGAAAAGGTTGAAGCAAAGCTCCCGCCAGCCAAACTGGCACCTAATCTTACCTCCTTCTAAATAATCTTTCAGGCCTGGATTTCTTGAACTGCTTTCGTTGGCCTAAGGGACATAATGCTCTTTGGTTTTATGGCATATGGAAAAGGGGACCTGGTCTTGATGGATAAAATCTGAATGAGAGTGACCTGGTCAGAAGTAACCTCAAAGTTGCCTCCTGGGGATAGGTTACACAAATTGATCATATCGAATAGCAGTTATGAGTTGGCTAGAAATTAGCAGACGTTAGGCCCCAAGACTCCTTGAACCAAACTAGATTTTCCCTGCAGGTATAGCATTGTGTTAATCATCCCCTCAGTCCCACCATAAGACCTCAAGGCACATCTCCGTAAAGCTTCTCTCGGTATTTGGTTAACAGACTGATAGGAGAGATTGTAAAGACACTTGGGACCTTCTCCGGAGTTTGGCTTAGCCCAGAAGTTAGGAGCACTGTTTACAGATAAGGTACAAACAATAGCCAAACAAAAGTGGCTACACATACCTTCACTGATCAACAACAAACATTGAGTACCTTCCTGAGGTTAACGTTTCACGAATCCTTTTGCTATTCCCATCCCCATCCTCCTTTATAATAAAAAGGCAATAACAAAATACTTTTACAGAAACTGCTGTTTGTATAAAGAACAGATAAACATGAGCTCTTACGATATAGGCTCACTCACTCATAAAGGAAAATAACTTAGACAAGTATTAGAGATCTTGTCTCTACCAAGCACATAATACCTCCTCCATCATGGTTAAAGATTATGAATAGAATGTCTCCTAATCAATCTATAGATGATTAACATAGGTCTTAAGGCAACAATGTATGCGCCCTCTGTTTACCCAGGGCTACGACAATCCTGCTCTCTTCCTAAAAACTTTATCTTGTTATTTCCTCTGCTCTGCCTAAAAAACAATGTGTAACTTTGGAACAAAGTCATAAAAACAGTTACTGCCTAATCTAAGTCTGAGGGATTCGCAAATATGTCAACCTAAGAAAAATTGTAAATGATGCCTTGTCACGGATGTATTGTCACTCACTACCTTTAAAAATAAAGACACTGAGACTAGCAGGTCGGAGATGCCAGAATTGCCAGGGCTGCCATCTCACTCGTGGCTCTCTCACTTCATTTCGCCTGACCGTCCGTCCTTCATGGACCCCTAGATTCGCCAGAACAAGGACCCCGGCAAATACGATAGAAATGAAAATTTATATTTGAAATCTTTCTTTCTTTTTGAGAGGGGACGGCGTTCAGTGTCCAGGTGACTCTGCTAAAGAACAGAAGCAATAGAAATTTCCTCAGGTCTTAATAGTCAGAATTATATTGCCTTAGTAGGCACATCTGATTCAGAAAAGAGTAGAATATTAGAACTATTTTTTAAATTTTTATTTATTTTTAAGAGCGAGAGTATGAGAGAGGGGGACAGAGGATCCAAAGCGGGCTCTATGTTGACAGCAGCAGCCAGATGTGGGGCTCGAACTCACTAATGGTGAGATCATGACCTGACCTGAAGTCCCACACTCAACCAACTGAGCCATCCAGGTGCCCCGTGAACCACCGTATTTTAAAGCCAGATATTTAGTGCACATCTCATGGGTTCGGGTCAAATGAGAACCCTACTTGAGGAGACCTAGACCTGGGGTACTTCAGATTATATTAGTGCCTTAAGCTCATTCTCAACTTCTCTGCTCCCTATCTCACTGAGCTACTTAAAAAGAGACCTTTCCATCCCTTCTGTTAAAAAAAAAAAAAAATCCCCAAGTGGTACTTTGCCATAGAAGGGATACAAATAGATTTTAAAGTATCCTTTCACATTGTTCCTGTACATTATTGCTTGGTTTAGCCAATGAGTGAGTCATCGCTTCTTTGAGAAGAATCCTAAAGAAATTCCAAAATCCAGGTATCCCTGCTCTGGTCATCTTGTTTCCTCTCTAGCTTTCTGCCATCATTAGTCATTCAATGCCACAACACGTCAAATGATGCCACAATTCTCTACTGGTCATACAAAATAATTGTTAGCTGGGGAAAAAAAAAAGAGTAATACAGAATTAATGTAAATTTCTAAAGGGGGTCTCAGGACAAAATCCCTTTTAATTCCTGGTGCAACAGGAAAGATCTTTACACGTTGACAACTGCTTAGAGACAATACACTCAACAGAGTCACTTGGGTGATATGAAAAGGTTACATTTATAGTTATAATTATCTTTAGTACGACTAATGAGGCTACCTATATATGACTGAAAAATAACTTCTGGTTTCTCAGCTGCCATCTCTGTGCTTGCTTGGGCTATGCCCGTGACAGTCACACAGATAGGAAGCTTATATTAAAACCGGAATCAAAGGCAGCAGGAGTGGGATTCAGCCTACATTAATGAGCCATTGAAGCCTCTCTCTGGCACGGATGAACACTAAATCACCGGTTAGATCTCTGGTGATTTCCCACTTGAGAGATGTGAAGAAAATGGCACATTCAGACGGGCAGCAAAGCTTAGCAACTTGTCAAAATACTTTCTAACATACAGCCTTAAAAGTTATTTTAAAAATTATCTTGAGAGAGTGGTTGGAAGTGTTCCCACCAAGTATTTGATCTGTCAGTGACCCCTGAAGGAGCATGTCACTGCATATGGAAGCATCCAGATTTATCGGATAGGTCTTCTCTGGCATTATCACCACTTTGGTCACAATTAACCAGGGTTTTTTATGACTCAACATAGAGATGAGACGTAGGTGACATGAAACAATAAGTCTTTTTTTCAAACTGACTATATAATTACATTGACTATTCTCCTCTGCTTGCGAATGCCTGCGCGCGGTCGAATCAGGTATTACAGCATTTTTAAATAGAGATTGCTCAGTGTTGGGCTAATTTCTAATGCAAATTAAGAGGGTGGCAGATCTTGATGCTGACTACTCCATCTTATAATTGGGATTTACATTATAGAAACACAATTTGCCTTTTTGTCTTTTATAAAGAAGTTGTACCTTATTTTAAATTAAGTTGAAAATATAGACTGAGCATCTGTTGGGTATTTGTTTGGTTACGCGCATTGTTGTTTGCAATTAATTAGCTTGCATTCTATGTGCTGTGCAGTATGGGTGTTTGAGAGTAGTGAAACTCTCATAGTCCTTAAATTTTTTAGTATATAGTTGTGGAGAGAAAGATGAAAAAGAAAGGAAAGAAAAAGAAAATAGGGCAAGATGAAAAACATTATATCTGTTATTATTTTGCTAACACGTAATCTGGCTTATGTATGTACTTTGTGTTTGTATCTTCAATGACTGTGTTTCTGGATCACAGAAGGCTCGTGTTTAGAAGAGTAACGTTTTATTAACACTTGTATTAGATGATAAGTTCCCTATCAGCTGTATAATTCCAATGTGGGGGTCTTAATAAAGTCTCAGTATTTTTCTTCTTTTGTAACTGACAATTACACAAGACATTAAGCATAAATATTTCCAGATATGTCCAAAAGCAGAAAATTTTTATGAGACTAAGTGGTTTCTGTACTCAGCGAAGAAAACAATTTAATGAGACATAACTTAACCAATGGGTCCAGGATGCTAGTTTAGGTTCTGTTCTAGTTAATTTCAGCTTAGAATCTGGAGAGGATGAAGAATTCAATGGAGATATATATTTTATATATATATAAAAAATAAAAATTATATGCATATATTTAATAAGATTATATATGCATATAAAATATACATAATATATGTATATAAAAATATATAATTATAAACATCTACTAAAAATTATATATGTGTGTGTATATATAATAAAAATTATATACATATATAATAAAATTATATATGTGTGTATAAAATACATATAATTATATACATATATGTATATAAAAATATATAATTATATGCATATATAATAAAAATTATATATGTGTATATATATATAATTTTTTTTGCCTCAGCACAAGGTCTACTGAGTAACAATAGCTCAGTAAGAATCCATAACACTCAGTTATATAAGGAGCCAAAGAGATGATTCCAGAAAGTCTACTTTAAGACTCTAGAGAGAGAATGAAAAAAATGCCTCCAGAAGTGCACATAGTCAACAGAAAGAATTATGCAGCTCAATTTAACTGGTGAGGAGAGAAGCACTTAGAACTAGTTATAAGATTTCATGAAAGACAGGATATTTTTGCAGGACTTTGAAGAACAAAGGCATCTTCTGTGGGAGAAGAGTCAAAGTAATTCCAAGAAGATAATATGGTAAGAATTCAATTCCAGAGTGACACGACTGCCGGATGCGCCCCGGAAACAATAGCAGACCTACTTTATACGACGAAGTAAAATTACAAAAGTGAGATCAGACCTTTAGCACCATGCTGTGAAGGTTAGACTTGGTATTGAAAGTGGTGGAAGATACAGGTATTGACTTCATGATTAAACTATTTTAGAAGGTAATTTAGAGACAAACATGATAAGATTGATATAAGCTTTATTAGAGACAGGATAACAAACTGGAAGGTTTCTGTAATAGGCCAGTTGTGTAGCCAAAAGGCCTGAACCGAAGTGCGGGAATTGAAAAAATAAGGAAAAGAAGGGTGTGAGAGGCAAAGCTGAAACTGTAGGATCAGAGTTTGCACCTAACTAGTTCTGGGGAATGAGGGAGGATAAAGAGTTGAAAGTAGCATGAAAGTTCTGAGTCTCCAAGATGGAGACAATAGTGCTAAAATGAATGCAAACTGAGAATAAGAATACCTGTATTACAGGGCTATCATGAGAAGAATTCTAAATAACATCCAAAGGGAAAGGAGGTGGTGAGGAAATTTGAGTTTGTGGTTACCCAAATTAAGATGGCCAAAAGCATCATTCTTAATTGCCTCCATGGGTATAAACAGGAAAATCCACTTTAAAGAATAAGAGACAGAGGCCAACATACAGTCGGCTGTGAACATACTGGAAACATGGTCTAAATGCCCAAGTCCATTTGGTAGTGAGTTAGTTAAAAGAGGAAAGCATCAAGGCATCACACAAGGAGTAATAAAGAGTATTTATTGAATGGTAATGAAGTGGTAATAAATTATGCCCAGTGCTTTCACTCACACATTTCATTTCACACAATCATCATGCAAGGGGGTAGGATCCTCCCTTTAGAGATAAGAAACATGGCACTCGGAGACCTCTAGTGAATTCACAAGACTTCTCAACTAACAAGCAGTGACACTGGCTTTGATTCCAAGGCTGATGTCTCTCAACTAGACCATCTGTAGTTTCCTCTTAACATACCTGGGCAACTCGGCCTGGGTGATGTAACCCTCTGAACCTTGGTTCCTACATCTACAAGGTAGAAATGATGACATTTAACTTACATGATTGTGGTAAGATTAAAATAATGGGAGAGTTGTGTAAATGGCGTACCGGGACTTACTAGTCATGGTTAGATGTGATGATGCACACACTGCTCTAAGCATGCAATTGTACAACTCTGCTGGGGGAGGTAGAAATGATGGAAGCATGGCTGAATAGTCTGTAATCATCTGACTTCAAATTACCACGATTAATTTTTATTAGGCAAATACCTCTTAACTATTTCTTCCACTTGATTTATTTATGGGAAGCAGAACAGCAGAATTATTGTCTATCCTGGTCAGACCAAAAGTTTGAAGAATCATTTAAAATTTGCTATTAAATTCCTTGATCTCCAATCTTAAGACTCCTTGAATATAGTCTACTAATATAGGTCTTTCATAAAGACCCCAATCCCATACTGAACTGACAGCAATGCTCATTTTAAAGCCTTTAGAATGCTTAAAAACATGCCTGGACTTTCAGAATTATGGTTACCACTTTATTCCATAATATCGAGTTCATCTTCAGTGAAAACCTGCCACATTCAATAGCCATATGTTTATTAATGAAAGAATAATCATGACAACTAATAGAACACGAGCACCATGTCTGTGTACGACCATCAGAGCAAATCAAAACAAAAGTGCACAGAGATTGTATGAATCCAGATCTGAAGCTACATGTTCTTAAATAGTTTTACGTTAATGAAACAATTATTAGAACACACAAAACCCATCCTTTTTAATTTGATAAATTGAGTGGTGATGTGACTTAATTGAACCATTGGTGAGATAATAAGATGCAATTGGAAAGATTTATCAGAGGATGACATGGTTACAGGCATTGCTTCCACAGAAAATAATGGCTGTTATTACCACTTCCTGAGGTGAGCAGGTAAGCCATAAACCTAGGTTATTGTTACACAGGTCAGGAAGGTGAGGGCTCCATTTTACCTTTCATCTAAGAGCTATTTTAAGTCTGTCTCCTGAAAGGGATATTTGCTAATTCTGTACTTAGCTTCCAGTTTTTCACACACAATATCAATACTGAGTTTGGTTAGGGTATTTCATAATCTTAACCTATTTAGCCAAGAATTGAAGTGAAAAACTCCTGAGTCTTCCGGAGCTTTGAGTTCTAATGTTGGTAATTAAAGGGTCATCTTGGGTCTTCCATTCTAAAACATGTTATCTCGTGGAGATATTTCACAAGCTGTTGTTATTCTACTAGATTAATTCTCTAGGGTTCTGCAGCAGCTTGAGAAGCAAGGCTTGTGCTTTTTCACACATGATTCAGAGAAAATACTACATGCTACCCACCTTCTAGTAGGGGAGAAAGAAAAATGATCACAAATCTCATCAGATTGCAAAAAAGCAAAGAGGAAGGAAGGAAGGAAGGAAGGAAGGAAGGAAGGAAGGAAGGAAGGAAGGAAGGAAGGAAGGAAGGAAGGAAGGAGGAAGGAAGGAAGAAAAGAAGGAAGGGAGGGAGGAAGGGAGGGAGGGAGGAAGGAAGGAAAAAAATTAAAAACGACATTTACGTTTTTATATTTTTTTATACCTTAAAAGGCTTCAAAATAACTTCATACCTTAAATGACTTCGAAATAAATCAGTGTCATTTGATACCTGAGATATATTTATTTGGAAATGGGATTTACTTCTGACATAGAGACACTGGTAAAAATACTTAGCATATATTTACACAATGAAAACTCAATACAAGATCAGGGAATTAGGTTGTGTTTATACTGAGGAAGACATACCTTATAATACCAATAATTCTCCATTTTTCAGTAATCTTATATTTGTTGGGTTTTTTGTCTATGAAACTCCATTTATATACATTTTGACAAATTTTGTATACACACACACATAGGGTCATTTCCTTCTCCCACCACTTCTCATCATGTCGGCATGATGAATCCAACTTTAAAAGATGAGGGAAAAGGTGGGGTGACCCTATCATTGATTGTACCGAGTAAGGAAATTTTGGGGAGGAAAAGGGGAGTTCTTCTCAATTAATCCACAACAACAAGCTCTTCTTAATGAATCTGCTCTGGACCTAGAAAATGCTGTAACCCCTGGTAAGAGGCTCATCAAAATTAAGAAATGTTACCAAGGTAACACAGCTGGAGAATGGCAGAGACCGGATTTGATTCCCCACCTTCAGGATTTGACCTTTCTGACTACCCTTTCCCAGTAGAACCGGTGATTTTCTTGTCTACTAATTATGACACGATCGTAGGGAAGGAAGTCAGGGATCCCGGCCCGGAAAATATGAATGCTAATGTAAATGCCATGTCTTGTTTACCTTTGTGTGTCTAACTCGAAACACAGCAGGTCTTCAGTAAACATTTGTAGATCTGAACCAAATCATATCGTTTGACACTTCATTATTTCAGATACATTCCTTTGGATGGCAGGGAGTTTTCTGTCTTCAAGAATCAACGATTAGAATAAAGATATATGTACAGGGAGATATACACTCAGATCTGCCATTGCTTTATTGCCCATTAATCTCAGTTTATAACAATCTGGATAGAAATTTTACCAAAAAAAAAAAAATGAAAATGATGTCGACTGTCAGAGAGTGAGTAGGCGCAGAAGGAAACTGAACCACACTGTCAAAGAAGGTAGAAAGGGTGGCTTTTGTCACTCTCACCATTTCTTCAGATGGACCGTCCTTATGTTAGTGTTTACCTTGTCTGTTTTTGTCGTACATTCACTGGTTGCATAGACAAATTCCTTTTAGAGGATCTTCTGGTGTAGGTGAAGATGTTAATTTGGCTATGCGTACCTGGGTGGCTCAGCCGATTAAGCAGTCAACTTCTGTTCAGGTCATGATCTCACTATTCGTAGGTTCGAGCCCCACATCGGGCTCTGTGCTGACAGCTCAGACTCTGAAGCCTGCTTGGGATTCTGTGTCTCCCTCTCTTTGCCCTTTCCCCGTTCATGCTCTGTCTCTTTCTCCCTCAAAAATAAATAAACATTTAAAAAATTGTTTAAATATTAATTTGGTTAACCACATTAAATTATGAAATACATTATCTGCAATCTAGGAGCTACTAGGAGGAGTGGCTAAGGAGAGGATATGGAAAATGTGCAGGAAACCAAATTAGACGTTGTAATCATGATACACTGCATAAAACCCCAGGTGGACACTACTAACTTCATTCTCTAAGCCTCAGATTTCCCACCTGTAAGATGGGTCAATTAGTTTAGATAATGTGGCATTTAAAAAACTAGTTCTAGGGGCTCCTGGGCGGCTCAGTCGGTTGAGCGTGGGACTTCTGTTCGGGTTATGATCTCACAGTTCATGAGTTCGAGTCTCCCCACATCAAGTTCACTGCTGTCAGCATAGAGCCTGCTTTGGATCCTCTGTCCCCCTCTCTCCGCCCCTCCCCTGCTGGTGCTTTCTGAAAAATAAATATATATATATTTTTTTACATATGGTGGTTCACATCGAAGCAAATGGGTAGAAGATAGAGGAGATGATACCACCTCACATTTCAGCACTAATTAGACACACAGAGAAGGACACAAAGGGAACCATGGTGTCCTGAACTGGATCCTGGAACAAAGAAAAGGGTATTAGTAGAAAAACACTCAAATCTGACTAACGTTTATAGCCTAGTGAATACTACTTTACCCAAGTGAATATCTTAGTTTTGACAAGTACACCATGTTAACAAGAGTGAAAACTGATGAAGGGTTGATGGCACCTCTTGTACTATCTTTGCAACTTTTCTCTAAATCTGAACTTACTCCAAAATAAAAAGAACAAAGAGAGAGAGAGAGAGCAGAAATGGTAGTTCTTGTTTCCTCTTCAGCTGTCGGGTTGCTTTTACAGGAGGAATATAAATCTAAAATGACACTGGCATTCAATAACATGTCCCAACAACACATACGGAAATCATGATACCAACAATCTCCACTACCGCCTGAGTGAAAGGCAGCTAAGTCTGATCGGGCTGGATTTGCCTAACCACTCGTGCCAAAGTTTCATTTTCCACCTGAAGCTTTGTAGATACGCAGTCCAACCCATCAGTCCACGTTTGTCTAGAAAATATAAACTCCGTATTTTAGATTACAATTAATTAAAATAATTGAGAGCCCACAGTGTATACTAGCCATTATTCAGACCATGTGTAAGTTTGCTTTATTTACAAAATAGGGAAAATATAAAATTGAACCCACACACAGCCATTAAATAGAAGTGTAATGTTTATTGTGTCTCAATTCAACCAAGAAAGGAATGAAATTTATTTTTCAATAAAGACACTTCTGAGGGAAGACCGAAGTTGTCCTAAATTATTCTGTCATCCTATTCTGTCTTATCATCCCCAGCTGCAGACCACTGCAAGATTCTTTACTGCTCTAAGCTTTAGTTCCTTCAACCAAAACACAAAGCTGACAAGAGCATCTGGGTCCTAGGTTTGGTGAAAATATTAAATTACGTAATATAGATCTATCGTTGACATAGTAAGCATGCAGTAACTTTCTCTTAGTGTTTCAACGTCACGTGGAAGCCCCATGCTATTGAGACTACTGACACTATTGGTAAAAGTCGAGTAATAGTTAGGTGTTAGTCTAAACCTCCAACCTAAAGTACCCTGTGTGCATTCTAAATAGCAGGAGACTGCCGATAAATAGAACTGGCTGCATGTAGCAAGCCAAGGTAAGTAGGCGGCTGTGAGATGAGCCCAAATTAGAGTTGAACAAAACTGAGTGTACCATTTGAATGCTGAGTTCTTGCATATTTTTCATAACGCTTGTTTCAGTCTTGAGGTGCTCCGTAAAGCTAATGGGCGCCAATGATTCAGGAAATAACTTGCCAATGTAAACCCAGGCAGGTAATGAAAGAAGCTGTCCAGTTTCTGTTGGTTGGACTGGGACAACTTGCTGCATCAGAGAGTTTAGAGTTTGTAGACCATGTGTGCTCTCAAAATAAGGGGCATTGCTAGTATTCTGCTTGGGAACTTAAAAAATACATGGTTAGCTTCCTGGGTGGGTGGACTCCTCCATCTTGGGGTCACTCCTTCCCCAGTTAGAGCCTTGAGGTGCATCTCTCACCTGCAGGGACAGCATCCCAGTGTTTGACACCACGGGCAGACACTATGACGTCACTCTCTAAAGTGCCACTTCCCTGAGCAAGGTAAAAACAGTGGGGCCGGGATTAGCTCAGCCCTGGTAGGTGGGTGAGCAGTGTTGGAAACAGGAGGCACCAGCTCTTAGGGCACACTCTTCCCGTCCTGTTTTTGTTCCTTGACTTCACAGCCTTTACATACTATCTGCTTAATCAATTCTGCCACCTAGTGGGCCCCTTCCATCTGACTGCTTTTTATTTTGGGCTTTCCCTGCCTGCTATCACTGAGGGGCAGGATTCATGCTCACAGCATGGGGCACCAGTTGGTAGTGGGTGGGAAAGTGGGGGAGGGAAACCATAACCCTCTCATAAGAAAAGTAATCTTTGGATGAGAGAAAGGAGAAACTCCTGGGGCCTTACCTCCAGAAAACCAAGCAGGTAGGAGTCGTGCTGAGCCGTGCGGCTTCAGATCAGCAGAAACTGCAGCAGGCGAAGAGACCACCTGTTAAGCAAAAATCCCAAAATCTTCAAAGACCTTCCAATGCCAAAAACCTGTGATGAAAATCCCCTTGGGTTTCGACCATCTTTGAAGGCAGCCTCTTGTTAGTCCTACCCCCTCCTTTTGCTAAGAGCTGAGTGTGCCCCCATCTGGGCTCCACGCTGAGTTTTTTGAAGAAAAAGAAAGGTTATTTGTACTTCTACAGATATACAGGGAAAATATATGATTACCTCTAGCTCAACACTCTTGGCTTTCTCATGCGATTTACCTACTTTACGTCTAGAAATTCTGATATTAATGAATTACCATATATTTTATATCCTCAAATTAAGACTGTGTACTCATAAAATATCATGTCATAATTGAGACTGCCATATGCTTCATATTGTTGGTGAAGAACAAGTAGAGAGATATTTAGTATATGAGATTGAGTTAGAAAAAGTAACTATTTCCATGATTACTGAAGCATTTCCAGAATATTGATTTAAAAAACAAGCAATGAAGGCTTATTCGAGAATAAAAATTAAACTGTACTACAAACTAAAATATTAGGATTGTTCGAATTATAATTCGACAAGGAATTTTTACATTTGCGTTACCATCGGCCTGACAGCAGTTTGAATTTCCCCAAGAATTACTATGTTGCATGCTACAAAACAGAAACCTTCAAATATTTTTCTTGTTACAAGATAAATAACTCTACAAATTAGAGAATAATAATCCTTTGTAGTCCCACTTTCCTGATTTAAAAATTGTTGGCATACACATATTTTGTACCAACGTTCCGATTGTTCTTTATTGAGGCGGTTCTTCTTTGTGTTTCTGTTGACTTCTTCTTATAGTGGTTATCGTTTTCTTACGTAGTTCATCATTCTTATTGTGAGCTCATCTTCAGTTGGTGTTTTATTACTGCTGCTATTGTTTTTTGTAGTTTGTTTGCGATTTTTTTCTTGTGGAGGTCTTGTGCAATCCATATCATAGAAAAGTCCCTCAATTTGCTTTCATAGAATATCCCAGAGATTTTGTTAATCTAGGACAAGATATTCCATTAATTTCTCTACTTGGGAATCATACACAGCATGGATGTATAAATTTGTACTCCCCACACCTGAGGGCTTTATTATAGGAGGTTTATTTATTCATCCAGAGATAGGCACTGTTGAGTCTCCCCAGGGTGTTCTTTAAGAGAGGTCATCCCTTCCAGGTTCCTGAATCTATCCTCTAGCCTTCATGCAAGCGTGGTGCTCACTTTCTTTCTCCCTCTTGGACCTATACCAGAATGTCAGTGTCACAAGGACCAGAGCCCCAGTTCATACGCTCACACTCCCCTTGTAGTTACTGACTCTGCAAGCGGGAATTTTTGGTCTTTTTTTCCAACACATCTTTGTGTTTTTTACTAAAACACTGCTATGCTATTTTATACAGCATTTCATGAGTTTTAGTCAAGGGAAAGTGGTTCATATTAGGTCGGTCTGCTATATCACCAGAACTCATTTTTTTTTCTTATCTATTGTTTCTCATACTTGAAATGGTCCTCTTTGTCCTTACACCAAATTACTTCTTAAATGAGAGGAAAAATAAGTCTTGTCATTCAACCCCTTCAAAGCTTCCCGGGTTAGAAAGATTGTAAGTCCTGCTCCATCTGTCCTTCTACTTACACATAGCCAGCACCGCCATCTGTTTCTAACATGGTTTCTATTATGGTGTTGGACCATTGCTTTTTGATATTTATTAAGAACCACTGTGATGTCAACGTGGTTGAAAATAACAGACTTAATATTTTTATAAAGCAAGGCATTCATCACACGATTATAGGGTAGCACATTAAAATCCATAAACTCAGTGTTTTAGAGCTGGAAACTACCTCAGAAGCCATCTCATTGTAAGCAGCTCTTATAAATGAGAAAAACAAGTCTCTGAGAGTTCGAGAACAATTCCCTAAGGTCTTTGCAATGCCTCTATCAATGTAGCACTAAAGCATGGAGTCTACTCTTTAGAATCAACGCAACATTCTATGTTAAAACAAGAATCCAGATAGTCCCTCATTAAACTTATTAATAAACAAAGCAGTTACCTAGGGCTGCGGATAATTGTCTATGCAATTTATAACGTTTTTGTTTTAACTTTCTAGTATTTTCGAGTTCCTCCATGTTGTGGTAGGTTCAAATGATTCCACAATTTATTCTTTGAAATTTCGATATAATTAATGGAATCATCACTAAATGCCAGTTGTTTTTATAAATTAATACAAGCTATTTTCTGTGTATTTTTGTGAATGTTTTATCAACATTTTACTACATTATTAAAACTTCTAAATATATGAATCATACAAATTTTGCCTCTCTTCATTTTACTTTCAGGTAATCTGTGTTTGTCTTTTGTTTGTTCCCACCTGAGGTTTTGGGAAAATGGGATCCTATAAAGATGGTGTGACCAGTAAGACCAGTATACTCTGCTAAGGGGGCTCCTATCACCTTGACTGCCCTGCATGGGGGAGATCATAGATCTCACTGAGAGAGTTTTTTTTTTTGTCCACAAGGCTTTCAGGATCATATTTTATCTTTTCCTCGAGTGACTCGATTATTTTTTTCCTGAGAACTTAGAGATAATTTCTTTAAAACTTTTCATTGCTAACTTCTTCAAAAGTAATGGACAAGAGTAATAACTTTAGACGCATTTTCCTAATATGTCAGAGATACAAATGAAATGTTAGCAACAAGGTTTAAATAGATTGATTCTTAATTCCGAGTATCTGAAAAGAATACATAAACAATGATTTTCCCAAGGGCCAATGCTAATGCAGGGCTGGAATGACAATCTAAAATTCATTTGGTATTTAGATGAGGGCAGATATTAGTTCCCCCCCCACCAAAAAAAAGCACATAACCCCCTGGTAGGCATTTTGAATGTACACTCATTCAAGGGGCGATATTTAGGATGTAGTGTTTTCAGAAACTGGCACAAACATTAGATAACTAATATGTGAAAAGACACATTGATATTAAAATTCTACAGGAGGTCTGGCTCTCCGAGGTTTGGTTTTAGGATGTAGTACATGCCAGATGTTTCCGAGAAAAGCATAAAATCTACATTATGTGCCTAATTGTACTGTATTACATCACAGGGACAGGGATTTCTTCTCCCTGACCACAGCTGGTGCTCACAATATGCCCTGAAGCAGGAAAGCATCGGGCCCCCTGAAAATAGGGCAGCTCCTTACGGTGTCTTTTCCTGGATGAGTGGGGGAACATTTTATCTTCAAAACTCTCTCTGTGTGTGACTGCTAACACTTACAATCTAACATCTATGCACGTGGGCTACTATACCGAACTAACCAGACGGGACCGCTGCTGTAGGGAACAAACTGCAGAAGGAAGAACCCGGCCGATAAGTCTACGCTATTGCATGTCTGGGTACCGAACAGACCATATTTATAAGGAGATACCACTGGGGCTCCAAAAAGTCTCATCTATTAATGAGGATCTTGCCTCGTTAAAATATGTCATGGAATTGAGCTGGTCCCCATAGGTTACTTTTCCCTCATTATGTCAGGAGCTGGTCATACAAACGAAGGAGCAAAGGAGTGAAAAGTGTTAAAATGTGGCAGTCATGTTGTGCCCCTCGAAACTTACGTCTACCATTGCCCAATTAAAACAACAACAGGAGTGGAATCTTCCAGCCTTGCTACCTGCTACATTCGTACCCAGCAACGCGGTATTTCTGTATCACCAAAGAATACTACCGAGGCGTGGTATCCATTGCACCTTATAAAAACTAATTTTAGACAGAAAAAAACCTTGGAATTATTCTTAAAGTAAGTTACATTTCATATGCCGGATTTGTTTTGTGTCAGATAACACCTGGATCCAAAAAGGAATTGGATTGTATTCGAATGTTTTCTATGCTAAATCATCATCGTACAAAGTTATACTTAGGTAAATATCAACTCTTGGAAACTCCAAATTATTGATATCTACACATCTAATGTCACCTGGAATATGGGTTACTTTTTTATTTTGAAGTTAGAATGCCATAAAGGGATTAAATGACTATCCTTTTGATTTTTTTTCTATTTTCAATAAAATAATTTTTCCCCCCAAATTTACCAAACTTTGCAATATGTACATCACATAGTCATGGAGCCAGTACGGTAGACAGAAGTCCTGTTTGTCTTCTTAGAATATATCTTCTTCCTGCCGTTGGCTTTAAGATCTTATTGTTCTTTCCCAGTTTTTATTCCTCTTTCTCTGAGTACTGTCACACTCTCTTGTATTAGAATCTCCAATTTGATCCTTCTTTAAAAAAAATGTTTAGAAACTTACTATGAGTACGACGTGGGTGTGTATGTAAACTGTTCTGTAAGCTACCGGTTAATGGAAACAATGGTTTTGTGTCATACTGCCATCTAATGGTGTCCGTGATGCTTGACCTTTTCCGTAATTCATTGCACATCCTATTTAACAGAACAAGTTATTAATTAAAACACAATTCCCAGATTTTAAGAATTAAAAAAAATGTTTTATATAATGCAAAGAAGCAACACATTGAGAAAGAGTCTTAATGTTTTGTTTGCATATTTACATGGTCAAATCTTTAGAGCCGATTTATTATCAAACAAAAAACATAGGACCTTTACTTCTGTAGCTTGTATTTAGATCATTTCTCTCTGAATCGTACAGCCAAAAGCTTTCAGTAACTGCCAATCTACCTGTTACTTTTATTTTTTTTTATTTTTTTTCACCTGTCACTTTTCTAATTCACAAGTAGCATACCAATGTATCTGTTCATTTGTGTATATGTCCTAAGTTTTTACACTTGTGCTGGCCAAGCCTCATAGATATCCTCTCTTGAGGGCAAACTGGTATTTCCCTCAATGCTTCTATCCTGCTCATAGAAGGGAGTAATCTTTATGGAGAGAGAATGGAAGAGCACTCTAACTAACTATAGTTCTAGTTCTGTAACTACTACTAACACGCTGTTATTACCTGGGCTGAGGGATTTAGTTCTGTAAACTTCAGTCATCTTATCACTTAGGTGAAAGGATGGATTTCTAAGTTGTCTTAGAGCTTCAGAGGTATGTCATTTTAATGGCATACCCAACTTGCATACATGCAGGATCAGACAGTTAATTTGACATCATGAACCAAGAATCTTTACAGTCAAAGCTCTGTTCTTCCAACTGTCTGATACAGCCAGAGGTAGGAAACAGCGGCTATCAGGTAAATGAATCCTACCTAGCTGTTGAGAGCACTATCATCCCATGTTGCTAATCTGGTCTATCATGTTATCTGAAAAATAAGCAATGGTAAGATGATTTTTTTTAACCAAGAAGTGAGAGAATGTACACAGAATAAAAATGTGCCTATTAGGATTCAAATAATAGTCAAGATTATATATTTCATATACATATGTGTATGTTAGGTTTACATAATACGCATGGTTAAACAAAGAGGCAAGCTAATTATTCTTATATAATATATTTTAGGTCAAGTAGAGCTTGACCATAAGTCACCACCAATGCAAAACAGCCAGAAGAAGAGAATAGTATACAGTCAAAAACTGTAACAAGTGAAAATCAGAATTACAGAAGCTCATCTAATCTGATGAAGATACGTTGCCACCTAATTCGCAAAGAATAGCAGAACTCGGAACAACACTGACAAAATTCCCTTCAGTTTTACTCAAACTCCAAATTAAAAGGCTTCCATTAAACACAAAATAAACCTAAGAGTTCTAATATCCTTCTCAAAACGGTCAAGATTGCAGACCCTTAAACATGTAAAATTGTCTCTTAAAGCAATTAGCATGCGTTCAATCTATCACTTTACTTAATAAGAAGGCAAAAAGGAGGCTATGGAGCCATGTAGCTATGAAAATTGTCACTGAAGAGAAGTCAGAAAATTTTGTTACCAAAAAAAAAAAGGAAAAAGAAAGAAAGAAAGAAAGAAAGAAAGAAAAAGCCTAGTGACTGTAAAGATAGTAGAAAACAGCTAGGAAAGTGTGAGTTGAAGATTAGAAACAAGTTTGCAAACTACTGTCATGCTTTTCCTCCCGTCATTCCTTTCCCTCCCTTCCTCCCTTCCTTCCTTCCTTCCTTCCTTCCTCCCTTCCTCCCTTCCTTCCTTCCTCCCTCCCTTCCTCCATTCCATCTTTCATCCCCTCTGCCTCCCTTCTTTTTTTTCCCTTTACTTTCCTTTACCTTAGGGTAATTTTTCAATTATGTTAAGCAAATCTTAAGGAAAATACGAAGTGCAAAAAGGCCATTCATTTGGTAGTCTCTGCCAGGAGGTATCTAAAAATCAGTGGGGGGGAAAATAATCAATCATTCTACGATCATAAACTTTCAAGTATTTCAGGTGAAATAAAAGTGTTTACGGCCTGGCTGCGTACATTTCCCAGAAACAGAGAGACCAGCATCTGACTCAGAGCGCGGGGAGCGTTATCTGCTTCGCAAACACACAAGTAATATAACCCTGGAGAAAGTTCTGAGGGAGAGAGGAGGACCAGAGGAAAGAAGCAAGGCTACAAATCATTAAGATTCAGGTTATTAGCCAGAGCCTATTCTGCAAATCCAAAGAAGAAAAGAGGCCCAGAATGGGAAGATGAAAGCATCTCCGAATTTGGCACTCATTACAAGCACAATGTCGAGTTCTTCAGGCATTTGTATGTCCTATTGTGCTTTTCTGACCTAGATTAGTCTAGTTACTCAGAACGCAGCAGTAGAGCTTTGCGGTAACGTTGCCCCATGGCTTAATTTCCCAATTAAACTTAAACAAATTTCTCAAATGCTCATAAAACCCTTGGTGGCAGGATCAGTGCACCTGAATATTTAATTATTTGAATGTCAGTCTGAGACATAGATAATTGGCAGCTAATAGAAAATGCCTAAGTCCCGAAAACAAAGGATTCTTCTATGGTTGATCAGGGAATAAGCGAATACGTTTACCAAAATAGAGACACTTTTTTGTTGTTGTTCTAAAAAAAAAGTAGAAAGATACTAGAGAACTAGAAAAATATAAAAAATGACAAATAAGATAGAAGAAAAATGTCATTGAATTGTAATTATAGTCTAGATGCTGAACTTTGGCTGCAGTTACATGATAGAGCTGATATTAAGATACTGCGAAAATACCAGGGTTACCCTGGCTGAAAATATTCTTCTCTTCTTTGGCTGTATATAGTATTTCAACATAAGTAACTATAAAGCTAAGCAAAACAAATATATGTATCAGCCAACATTTAACGAAATGAAATTAATCTAGTGACCCTCATAAATCAACTTAATTATATACCTAGTAAAATGGCTTGAGACTTGGCCGGAAAATGATAAGCCAGAGGTGGTGATAAAAGAGTTATTGAGCTCAGGAGAGGTCCCAGTGGGAAGCCCAGAGAATTAGTCTTGGGCTCAGTCTTACTTTACATCTTAATTACTGATTTCAAAGAAAGGCTAAACAGCACATTAACTAATTTGCAGATGGTACTAAAATGGCAAACACTGGGAATTGCAGATTAAAAATCCGAAGGGATTTTAAGAGGTTAGAAATAGGAATCAGTGAAATTCAACCCTTTAAGTCATAATAACAATGATGATGGTGGTGGTAAAACGAAAGCTCTGGTTAGATTTTTCTGTGGAGACATCACCTCGAGAGATGTGAGGGAAAACATTTTTCAAGACGCCACATCGGAAAACCTACTGGGAAACCTAACGGATGGAGAAGCAAATTTGAAATACCCCAAGCACTGAACCAGACACAACCGAAAGGACAGACATAGGCGATTCTATAACTACTACCAGTGTATCTCCTTGATCAGAAATCAGTTTGGCTCACTCTCCAGGAGGCTGAGAAGGATGATCAAGTCCATTGCTACCATGTGTTCCTTTCCTTCCTACCACTTGACTCCTCAAGTAGCAACTTCTGTTTCTTCTTGTTCATGTTTATATTCCCCTTGGAATCTCGAGATTCTTTAATTAGGGATTCTAAACTATGTGCTGTCTCTGAGAAATGGAGACTATGCGACTGACATCTCTGTTTGCCGCCCCCCCCCACCTTTTTTTCAAACATGAATGGCAGCAGGCTGAGATGGAGAGGTATAAAGTACAAAAAGAAAAGTTCACAGCATCTGAAGGAACAAGATGATTTCTGGGAAGAATTGGTATCAATTAATAAACATTTCAAAAATCTGTCTGAAAGCCACGAGGATAGAAATGACTTTTGAAATGAAACGATGTATAGAGTCAGCCTCGACTATGTTCCCAGGGAGGGAGGCACCTCTGTCCAGCGGAACCTCCGAGGGACTCTGAGTTCAGAATTAGCCGATGACCAAGCGCAGGAAAGGGAAATGAAGCTGAAACAGCGTTGTGGACAAAGATTGTTCATGGGATCATTATGTCAGTCTGTGTGGCCGTCCCGCTACCCGTAACCAGCACGAAGCCCAGACGGTTGGCCTCCCTCTAGGCAAAGCATCACAAGGCTCTTCTCTAAAGAAACTGAACCCAAATGTAGGGGGAAAGTCAGACTCCAATAAGGATGTTACTTCCCCAACCACTGAAAGTCCTCCTCATTCTGGAATTTCCATTTCTCCTAAAATGAAACCTCTTAACCCTGCAGCTATCAGAGCAGTCTTTTTCAGGTGACAAAAAAGAAAAACAACAACAACAGCGACAACTTCCTTCTACAGCAAGGAAGGGTGAAACTGTATCGACATGCCGAGTTGGAGCAGGGACCCAATCATACCTTTGGCCCACACAGAGCTGTCAGTTATAAGTCCCTCACCAGGAGAAACTTCAGCTGGGAAACACAATAGCAGGGGAAACTCACACCAGCTACCCTTTGCTTCCATGTCAGCCCTGAATGGATAACCAAGTATCACCAGGCATGTGAGGAATCCATATGCAAACCAGTAGTGGGGATGAGAATAACAACCAGAACACAGACCCTGGAGAAAATCGAGATATTCAGAAAGCCTCTAATAGTTTTTAGAGATCAGCACATACTAGATGCATAAGAGAAGAACAAGAAGAAAAACAGGTTATAATGAATATGACCAACACAAGCTAAAAAGAAAGGCAATTAAAAACCTTGAAGAAAACAAACAAAAAACCCTGACCATGAAATTCATTGTCTAGATCAAAAGCAAACTAAATATGACATGAACTTAATAATTGATGAAGTATTTAAAAGAAAAATTAACATTTTCTTAAGGTCACCAAGAGATGAAGGCATTGGGCTGATTTAAGCATACAACTTGGTGCAGCACTGAATAGAGTGGGTGTATGATCAGAACAGTGTAAAGATTGCATTTTGACTCAGGGCGCCCGGGTGGCTCAGTCGGTTAAGCTTCCTGCTTTGGCTCAGGTCATGATCTCATGGTTCATGAGTTTGAGTCCTGCATCAGGCTGTCTGCATGGAGCCTGCTTCGGATCCTCTGTCTCCTTCTCTCTCTGCCCCTCCCCTGCTCGTGTTCTCTCTCTCTCAAAAATAAATAAAAAATTTTTTTAAAAAGACTGTTTTTGCCTCTCAGATCTTATGGTCACTGTATTGTGAAAAGGTGAGAGACATAGTTGGGAAAACTGGAGATGTGGCAAATGTTAGTGATCTTGACAAGATCAAAGTAAAAGTACAGCTGTAAGTCAGACTTTCCGGAGGAAGGAAACTTGTGGAGAGAAAGCCGGAGAACTCACAGCTTCATCTCACAAAAGAGGAGTCGAGAAGTATTATCCTAAGTAGATGGAAAAAGAAAGAGAAGTCAAGAACATTATTAAAAGTTATAAAATTAGTAAAAAAAAAAAAGGAAAGTAATGATAAAAAATATCAAATTGAAGAAAAAAGGAGTAGCTTGAGATAAATTCTCATATTTTTGTATTAAACAGTCGAGATATTTTCACAATTCTAAAACTCAAGAAATAGGGGTGGCAGCATATAATTTGGGGCTAAAAAGGCAACTACCACCCCAAACTGAAAGAGACCATTAAAAGAGCTTAATTCTGAAGAGTAAAACCATGTTTGATCCATATTTGATATAACCCATATGCATATACTTCTCTAATAAAAATAATACTCAAAATACTTTGTGGTTCCTCATTTGTTTTAAACTAAACAATATGGAAATCAAAAAACAGGATAGAATAGTGTAAAAACTGTTGAGATATCATTTTTTGAATAAGCAAATAGCTGGTTCAGACAAAAGATTTGAGAAATCATATGTGCAGACATCAGAGACAGATTGCCGTAGCTAAAGTGACCCGCACGTGTGCCCGTGCCTGTGTATTCGTGATCCCTCCAGCTCCCTTTCTGCCTACATCTCCTTTAGGTCATCTATATTTCAGTGACAGCTCGATATCCTACAAACGTTAAGGATGTCTTTTTGTATATTAAACACAACTTCGGACCTCCTTGATAACTATTTTTGGTTAAATGGGCAAGCGTATAACAATCTGCCTTATCCTTACCTGCCTCATCCCACAATGTTCAATAACACGGAAGATCTCTGTCCCTGCCAAACTCTCTCTTCTGAGAGATGTTGCGAGGGTACCCATGTATTTGGGCCACTCTGCTCACTTGAAATGCCCTGACCCAGCCCGTCGATATAAATCCTACCTATCCGTCAAGTTTATGCGCAAGCCCCACCTCATCCATGGGGCCTTGTTTGACTATCCTGTCTTGTAGGAAGGGGATCTGCAGTGTAATCTTATTTACCCCCTTTGTTGCTAGTTTTTCTGCCCCTTTCTTTCCTCATTTTCCCTCCCGCACGTCCCCCCTTCCTCCTCCCGATAAACACTTACTGCTCACTCGCTGTTTGAAGGCTAATTCCACACCTGGCCACGTGAAGTCTCCTGTATTGCTATTGGGCTTCCCATAGTTCTCGAGATGGTCTCCCGAGCTTGATATAATCTCTACAAGGAGGAGGGACAACGTTTCATACTATTTTTTTATACCTCGCTGTGCCTTCAACAAAGTAGACTGTTGATAACTATATTTTGGTTAAATGGGCAAGTGTATAACAACCTGCCCTTATGACTTAGTGAATAGAATTATGACATTCGACCGAGTGTGAACAATCTTAAATAATTGTGAAGTCCGGCTTGTTAGAAGGTGTAGAGTAGAAATAAAAACGGAGGGAATTTGGAGACCGAGTCGATTCCTGGTTCCGTCACTTCCGTGCCCTCTGGCCTGGGGTCGTTACTGCGTCTACCTTTGCCACCGTTTCGACATCTATAAACTGTGACTTTCAAAATAGCAAAAATACTTCACTGGCTTGTTGCAAACACTGAGTGAGACATACAAAGTGTTGGGGATTGTGCCTAACATGATGCAGGAGTTCTAAAAACATCAGCTACTTTATTATTTTCAGGACATAAGAGCCTCGAAATCTCAATTCCTTAACTCATTTATTTTAATTTTTTAATGTTTATTTATTCTTGAGGGAGAAAAAGAGAGAGCGCGTGAGCAGGGGCTGGGCAGAGTGAGAGAGGGACACAGAATCCGAATCAGGCTTCAGGTTCTGAGCTGTCAGGACAGAGCCCGATGTGAGGCTCAAATCCACAAACGGTAAGATCATGACCTGAACCAAAGTCAGATGCTCAGTCAACTGACTGAGCCACCCAGGCGCCCCTCAACTACTTAACTCTTAACAGGTATTGCTCACGCAGAGTCCACTGTGGGTCGATAGGAAGAACGGGCACCCAGGGGAATCTGCTCCGTGTGGTCACTCAAGTACTAGGGCGATGGACACTCTCTGGGATGTCTGCAGCGACCGCAGACATCCTAGTGGGACAAGCTGGGGAGACACTCGGGGGTTGTGGGCAGGTTCCTTTGTTTGAGGACCAGTAAGTGATGCAACTCACTGCTGCCCAACTGCAAGAATGGCAAGGGGGTTAAAATGTGGGCGGGGGGGGAGACTAATGATTGGTGAACCTTCTGTTTCTGCCCCAGATAATAATGGATCTATGTGGAGACAGAATACCAACCAGCAGAGGCACAAGCTGAAAGTTCAGGAGGTGCGAATGTTATTCTGTGTCAGATGTCAGAGACAGGAATTTTTGAAACTATGCTATTGAATTAAACGTATAAGATTCATTGTTGATCTGACTTCTCTGGAAATTAGGATCTCCAACAAATTTAATTATTACTTCTTGTGTTTTTAATTTACATTTTGGTTTTTTTTTTATTTCTTTTTAATTTTTTAATTTTTATTTTTGAGAGAGAGAGAGAGAGAGATTGGGAGGGAGCAGAGGAGGGGCAGAGAAAGATGGAGTCACAGAATCCGAAACAGACTCCAGGCTCTGAGCTGTCAGCGCAGAGCCCGACTCGGGGCTCGAACTCGTAAACTGCGAGATCATGACCTGAGCCACCCAGGCGCCCCTCAATTTACGTTTTACACTTCTTCAGAGATCAGAGGTGGAAGCAGTCTTGTTTTTTAAATTAAAAGTTGATCTTATAGTTAGCCCTTACCTTCCAGATAAATATCGGACGTTTCCCACGTTCAAGTTGCACTTCTTATTTGCTGCCAGCAAGGGGAGTTGTATGAACTCTTAAGCTTCCCCGCTACGCTGTTAAAATAAGGATCTACCAGGGAATGAAGGAAAATTGCAGATTGAAATTAATCACGTCCCTTAAACCGCAGGGTTTCCACAGACGGACAGTGGTGTCTTGGAATGCTTTGGAAAGTCACATCCCACAGAGTAACAAAAGGACACTTTTCTTCTGTAAACTTTGCTTTGTGCAGATAGCTCTAAGATTTTTCTCCTGTTTTGTTTTTCCTAAATAAAACTTGTAACTGTAGACCCGCTGACTTTTTTGAACAATCTTCTGTATATTTCTGAGATAAAAATGCCGAAACACATCACTGTTACCTGAACCTGTCAATTCCCTAATTCCCCTGGGGCTCTGAAGCCCTGCCCTCTCTCCGCATGCCCTTCAAACTTTCTTAGGCTTTCCCAGCAGCGACTCCTGACGTCCTAGAAATGACTGCACACACCTGCTGTCCCGCTGATCACTCACCAAGCTCCACTCTCCACAGCTAAGAGGTGAACACATTATCTCCCAGAGAAAACGGCCTGTCTCTTAACTCAGGAATTTCAAGGAAGGGATTTCTTTGTCTCTCTAGCTCACAAGAAAAGATATCCGAATTCTATGTAAATTTCACTTTTTTCTTTCGAGCTAAACTTGAGAGTGTGAGAGACATGAAGAAAAGATCAGACTAGAGAAGAGATACTAACACAATCTGCATCTAAATTAAGTTTTATTTTATGTACTTTTTCTGTTCATTTTGCTTTCTTCTTTTTTCTATTTGTCACTTTTGTGCACTCAATCCAAATAATTCATTTCAGAAAACCACTTTTTTTTTTCACATAATGCACTTAGTTAACTCTTTTTATCCAAATACACTCCTAAGCTTTCTACCTCATTGTGTCTCTATATCCATGAACTATATACCTGACCTAGAATGTGGCATATTGTCAACCTTTTTTTTTTTTTGAAAGAAATTTAATGTCATCAGTGGATTATGGAATCATCTAATTTGCTACATATGGACATAGGGAATATCTTTATGCTAGTATTACAAAAATTTAGACTCCATTATGCAGAATTTTAAAATGTATTTTTTAAAAAGCTAAATTAGGCACCACCTGGGTGGCTCAGTCACTTAAGCATCTGACTCTTGATTTCAGCTCATGGTCTCATAGTTCGTGGGTCTGAGCTCAGAGTTGGGCTCCGCACTGATAGAGGAGCCTGCCTGGGATTCTCTTTCTCCCTCTCTCTCTGTCCTTCCCCGCTCCCTCTCTCTCTCTCTCTCTCTCTCAAAATAAACAAATAAACTTAAAAAAAACTAACTCTATGTCTTAACATGTATGGTTTGGTTAAAATATTATTAAAATAATTTTAGTTACTAACATGTTTGCTTAGAAATTATAATTTTTAATGGGAATTCTCCACAATTTTTCTACTTTCTTTTAAAAGGATTGCTTTAGGAGCACCTGGGTGGCTCAGCTGGTAAAGCGTCTGACTTGCTCAGGTCAGGATCTCACAGTTTGTATATTTGAGCCCTGCGCCGGGCTCTGTGCTGACAGCTCAGAGCCTGGAGCCTGCTTCAGATTCTATGTCTCTTCTCTCTCTGCCCCTCCCCTGCTCACACTCTGTCTCTCTCTCTCAAAAATAAACATTTAAAACATTTTTTTAAGGATTGCTTTAAGGGGCACGTGGGTAGCTCAGTGGGTTAAGCGTCCAACTCTTGATATCAGCTCAGGTTGTGATCTCGCAGTCGTGGGGTTGAGCCTCTTGTCAGGCTCTGTGTTGAGCATGGAGCCTGCTTGGGATTCTCTCTCTTTCTCTCTCTGTCCCTCTCCAGCTAGCACATAAATAAATAAATACATAAATAAGTAAATAAACTTTTTTTAAAAAGCATTGCCTTAAATACTTTCTGCTAGGAATGAAGTTTTATGGCAGACACATTAGCTTTAAAAGAAAAATACTTTAGGTTGGAGTATTCTCTTTTATTTTTTTTAACGTTTATTTATCTTTGAGACATAGAGACAGAGCGTGAGCAGGAGAAGGGTAGAGAGAGAGGGAGACACAGAATCTGAAGCAGGCTCCAGGCTCCGAGCTGTCAGCACAGAGCCTGACGCGGGGCTCGAACTCACAGACCGTGAGATCATGACCTGAGCTGAAGTCGGCTGCTTAACCGACTGAGCCACCCAGGCGCCCCAGCTGGAGTCTTCTTGAAGTTGAAAGGGTCCTCTATTCGATGTAAGCAGTTTCACCAATGTGGGAACACCTGTGCATGAGGCAGGGCCTAACCCATCTGGGGCTGCTTGGCGATCTTCCCCTGTCGGACTATCGCTGTGGCATCGGGAGTACCTACTCTGCTTTCCTTCTGCTTCCTCCAGGCCAACCTTTGTTTGCCAGGCTCCATCACACACTCACAGGCAAACTCCTATTCCGCCCTTCACAAACCATTCTTTGGCATTTTCTGAGGGTGGGGAGGAAGGGAGAGGGAGAAAAGCAGGGGAAGAGCAGGCAGAAATCTTCCTCTGTACTCACCCGGATCAGCAGTGTAGGGGCATCTCTGGCGGTCTCTGATTTCTCCATCACTGCTGGTGTTCTCTGCTGATGTACTGTATCCATATAGACTGTCTTTGTGGTTTTTCCGAGATGCCATGCAGTTCACTGCATCTTACCCACCTCTAAGAACAGCCTCGAAGCATGGCACCCACCTTCTTTGCCCCTTTCCCCTAGTAGGTGCCATCTTTGTTCTGCGATATGGCCACTTGGTCAACTTTGAATCTTCTGCTTTTTCCTCTAACTTTGTTCTCCCTCATATGGAGCCACACAAACCACCAAGTCTTCCAAATGTTGTAGAGAACAGGGTGTCACTCCTTCCCAGGTCCCCTACCCATGCTAGCGTGGTCTGCACAGAACAAGCTTCGGACCTCCGACAATCCCTGGAAGAAGAGCAGACACTAGCGCCTTGACTAGAACATGAGCAACTCCAGGCGATGTTGAACTTCTTTACCACATTCTGTTTTATTCAACCAAGACAACATGAAGCTTCCTGAAGATTCCATGGCTCAGCAAGCATCCAGCCAAGGAGCAGATGCCAGTTGCCACTCTGTAGACACCCCTAATGTTAAAGATTCTATGAGATCCTTTCCATCTTTTGAGTACGAGAACCCTTCTCCTTCATGCAATGGGCAGGTAAAATAGTTTATTACTAACAAAACTCCCTCACACCCCACATCCTCAAGGGTATTCTCTTTTCTGATGCCTCTTCCTCTCTGAGACGTAAAGAATGGTTATTTTGGGGGTGCCTTCATTGGCTCTACTGAATTTAGCAAGCACAGCCTGGGGTGGAAGGGAGGACCCGATCATTTTGATCTCTCTACAGTGGGGGATCCTTACTGTCTCTCGGTCTTCATTTATGGATTCCTATCCCGATTATAGGGCAGCAGAAAAATTTCACTCAATATCTTATTACACATACATTGTTGCTTTTAATTATTTTGACCCGTTTGCAAAGTGTGGAATCTAAATATTCCACATTGGGAGGTAAAGGGACAATGAACACAAATAATTTCCTTAAGCCTATATGGCCAAGAAGGGGTTGACTCCAGTTTTGCCTGACTCCAAAGCCCATATGCTCTCTCACACCTCAGTCCTTCTTTTGGCAAATTTTTCAGTACCTCCGGACTTCATTTTCACATGGGCAAAGTCATAGGATAAACTATATGTTTGTTGTCATTCTTCAACCTAAAATACTGTACTGTTACATTGATACATTTTATCCTATTTTTAAAGATGTAATGGATATATTTTGTTTCTCTTAATTCACTGAGTATTCTTCAAGCAAATATTTAGTGAGGACACCACAGCATGCCTGGTGCCCAGCACCATGCTGAGATGGGAGTTGTAACAATGAAAAAACAAAGTTCCTGTTCTCATGTAGTTTGCATGCTAGTGTGTGTGGTGCACACATGTCACATGATAAGGTAACAAATACGCATATTTATATATTGTTGATATGTATTTCTATGTATTGGTATTTATCAAATACAATATTTACATAATGCATACATTTACAATATGCATTACATAATGCATAATTTTTATATAACGTACATACCTGCATTATATATTTTATAAATACATTATTGCTGGTTATGGTATATTTTATGAAAAAATTAAGATAGGGTGAAGTTAGAAGGTAAAAGGTAGGTGCTTTTACATTTCGAGTGATCAAAAGGCCCTTCTGATTAAGTGATATTTAAGCAGAAGTCTGAATCAAGTGTGGTCATGAAATGCCACGCAAAGAACTGCCCGTCATTCCGGGCTGGTGCATAGTTGCTGCAAAGGCCTCAGGTAAGGACACGCTTAGCTCACCAGAAACAGCCCGGAGGCCAGCGTGGGCGGAGGCACGGCAGGGCAGAAAGGGGGCAAGAGGTCGGAAAGTCCGTTTAGGGTACCGAGGCCGTCGTAAGACTTTGGATTTTATTCTGAGTGAGACGGGAAACCCGTTAGCGCCCTAGAATGACATTAACTGGCATTTTTATAACAATCCTCCTGCACCGAGACCGGACTCTAGGGGTTACAAGTGCAGAGTGGGGAGACCAGTCAGCGCGCTTACAGTCGCGAGGAAGCGGGGAGAGATACTTGGAGCTGGGCGTGAGATGGGAGAAGTGGTTGTGTTTTACATGACTTGAAAGTACGGCTGACAGGATTTGCTGATGGATTAGATCTGAGGTATTAGGAAGGACGAAGCGGACAAGCATAGTTACAAGCACTGGGGCCCATGCTTAAGGATATGCAGATATGATGCTGTATGCTAACTAACTAGAATTTAAATAACAATTTGAAAAAGATTAAAGATGTCCAGCTGTATCGCTGTTTTCAATGTGTCAATGTGCTTTCAATGTTTCATAACATTTCCATTCTATTTCATCACCATATTGCCTACAGTTAGTCTGTCTTCTATATTTGAACATATTTAGTTATTGCTACCTCCGATTTTATGTCAGCCTTTCCATTCTCGCTTTTTTTATACCTACTTCTCGGTGGACTTGATCTCATCATCAACTTGTGTTTTTAGAGCGACCCACAGACACCACATGCCATGGGATATTTCTTGGTCGTAAATGTCTGGCTTTGAGGTGTATCGAACGACACTTTGTTTTCAAGTTTCCCGTTCTTTCCTTGAGAGCCTTGCACCCGTGGCTCCGCTGTCCCTTATCGCTGCGTGTTGTGCCCTGCCTTTCACTCCAGAATTCCCCACTTCTATTCTGCTCTTTGTCCTCAAGTATTTTTTCAAGAACCATTTAAAGATATTCTATTCCTTGCTTTTATTTTTATCTTGGAATTGTCTGCTCGTTGGCTTTATGCTTAAATTGACAATTTACTTATACTGTTTTAAGTCACACTTGCTTCCTCAATATCTGGTGGAAATTTTCCATTGTTTTCTGACATTGATTTTTAGCACTAAGAAACCAAGCTCCAGCCTGATTTGTTGGGTGTTTTTTTTTTGTTTTTTTTTTTGACCCTTAGAAGTGGGTACTTTTGCAGGGCACCTCGGTGGCTCAAACAGTTAAGCGTCCGACTTCGGCTCAGGTCATGATCTCACAGTTCATGGGTTCTAGCCCTGCGTCGGGCTCTGTGCTGACAGCTCAGTCTGGAGCCTGCTTTGATTCTGTCTCCCTCTCTCTCGGCCCACTCTACCACTTGCACGCTGTCTCTGTTTCTCTCTCTCAAAAATAAGTAAACATTAAAAAAAATTATAAGAAGTGACATACTTTGCTTATCTAATGCCTAAAAATTTATTTCTTTAAAGCTCAACAAATTAAATCAAATACTTTTCAGTATTGCTTGCCTGAAGATGATGATGACGACGATGGTGGCGTGTGTTTGTATGCCCTAAAACATACTACCTTCTTTCAAACCTTTACATTGGTTCTCTTTTCATTTCAGAGAAAAAGTGTTATTCTATTATTTCTTTGAATACTTTTTCATTTTACCGCGTGCCCTATTTCACAGACATTGATTCTGTATTATCTCTGACCTCTAACTCATTATCCTCTCTGTAATTTCTCTTTGTCTTTTTCTTAAGCATTCCCTGTGATTATTTCAAGACTTTCTGAAACAGCAACTTAGTATTCAACCATCTATTCTCTTGGCATTATTTTTCATGTATTATTTCTGTAATAATGTCATTTGTGTCCTTAATTTACCAATGACTTCTTGTGCTGTTCAATTCATATTGTTATTAAATTCTTCTATTGTATGATGAATCTGAAAGGAAATTTCATCTGTTTTCTCATAGGACTGGACCAAGAGAGTTTTTCCCCATGAAGTATATTTTCACAATTGCCATGACGATTCTTTGCACTCACTACCCAAATCTATTTATTGGATACAGCATTGTCATACTGCGATATAATCCATAAGAAATACAGATACTGGCCTTCATCCCCTGTTTCTATCACACAGCCCCTAAAACTTTTACAAGTTCTTGAGTGATAGGAGCATCACGGGTTATATTTGGTCTTAGTACCTAATTCCTGACGCAAAAACTTTTAAGACCTTTAGAGTCTCTGGAGTGATGAGTGTCTTTTTATATGATAATAAAACGACTGGGGAGGCTGGTGACCCCTTGATAGTTTCCCAGAGAGCGTCAGCACGGAGGTTTGACTTGCCAGAGGAGCCAACCATGTGCCTGGAGGGTTGAAACTTTCTGTCCCAACTCCCAACCTCCAAGAAGAGAGGGGCTGGGGACTAAGCTAATTACCAATGGTCAATGATTTAATCAAATGTGCTTACATAATGGAAGCTCCGTAAAACCCTAAACAATGGACTTCCCAGAGCTTCAGGGTTGGTGAGTGCATCCACCTGCTAGAGAGATGGCCCACTCGCCACCCAGAACAAAAGCTCCTGCACTCAGAACCCTTCCAGACCTTTCCTTTGTACCTCTTTGTCTGCCTCCTCATTGATGCTCCTTATAATATAAACTGGTAAATATAAACGTTTCGCTGAGTTCTGTGAGTCTCTGTAGCAAATTATCAAATCTGCGGAGGGGATTAGGGAAGCTCTTGATTTGTGGCCAAGTTGGACAGAAGTGTGGATAACCTGGGGACCTGTGATTAGCATCCAAAGTCCTTGAGCCCTTAACCTGCAGGGCACCTGCTAACTCCAGGTAGTTAGTGTCAGAACTGAAATAAATCGTCGGATACTCAGTTGCATCTGCAGAGAATTATAGAATTGTTTGCTGTGGCACACCCATCCACCGGGTATGAGAAGTATATTTTTTTAAGCATTTAAATGTTTCTAGACACCTACCCTCCCGCTTTTTAAACCTATTCGTCTGCTCTTCTCGGCTACCTTGAAGGCTGGGCCTCGTGTTGCATTTGCTCTTCTGCAGCCTGGCGGCGCTGGTGAGTGCCGTGGAAGGAACGCGAGGGTGGGGAGGAGTCCATCTGGGTCTCTGCACATCCTTCTTTAAAGGTCAGCAGCTCTCCACACTCCCCTTTGGGATTTTCTTAAATGTTGTGTCTCATTTCACCTAGTTGGGAAAAGATTTGAGGCCAGAAAGGGAATCATTGGAGCTTTGAATTTTTGCCAAGATTTATCAGGAAATCCTGGATAATCTCAAACTGCGCCACTGGTTTTGAAGTCCATTTCTATTGGCCCAGTTGATGCAGCCTTTACTCTATAGGATTTGTCCTTGACTCTTCCTGGAATAATTTCCTCATCCTCACGGCCTCGGCCTGTTTACTGCTCTCCAACCTGGGAATGGTGGTGGGTACAAGTCATAATGATGCTGCTGAGAATTTTAAGTTTTGAATTGTATTGATTCAACTTTTCTACCCACTACAACTACTGGGACATAGGGATAAAGCTAGGAGCCGCTGCACTCCGCTCCAGGGGAGAAACTGGTTTTTGTCTTGGACATCACATTTTTAACTTGATCACATGTGGCTGCTCATCCTTTCTGTTTTGATTGTTGGTTAAATTTCATACTTTATTTATTACTATTTTTATTTTTTTCTTAGCTGTTAGGGAGACAGCGTCATGCCCCAACTATATTCTGCCATTTTAGCCTGAAACCTAGAATATTTTAATAAAACTTTATCTTTATGAAACAAGCAATAAACACACACACAAAAACTACGTCAGAAAAAGAAAATGATCTGTGATTCAATCGTGAGGTAACAATCATTAACATTGAGATAGTATTTTTCTATAATATATGAGAACTTGTAATATATATAATTATATTTTAATAAATTTTCTATGTATGTACATATTACTTTACCACATTAAAGTTTTTGTTTGTTACCTTTTTCTCACTTTAAAAACACTTTAAAAGTTGCTTCCATGTCGATGTTTAATAATAATGATAAAGTAGTATTTAAAAAATTGTATTTACAAAATAACATTTTATCTTATATTTCCTTTCCTTCTCCTATGTTCATCTGGAGGGGGAGGGTGGGTTAAATGGGTGGCAGCACTGAGGAGGAGGGCACTCTTCGGGACAAGCACTGAGCGTCATATGTAAGAGATGAATCGCTGGGTTCTACTTCCGAAGCCAAGACTACACTGTATGTTTGCTAACTTGAGAGTAAAAATAAAAATAAATAAAAATAAAATAAAATATTTTAATGAATACAAGACCTTCTATTTTATGAATCTGATAAAATTCTTTAAACCAGTATTACATTGGCAGGTACTTACATTTTTTCCAATAAGTCCTATTACAATGATGTTCAGATATATATGCTTGCTTATATATCATATTTGCTGGCATTGCTTCTACTTCCTTCAGACAAAGTCTAAGAGGTAAGCTCAAAGGATTATCTGGGGAGGAATCCACATTCAAACTGAGGCTGCAGACAGATTATCTTTCTCCAATTTCAGTTGGCCTACATGATTTGACCACTCTTAGAATAACTATCTACAATTCCTTTGAGGACTAACTTCTTGAACCAAAAGGGACAATATTAGAATACATAATAGAGTGTGCATAGTTGTAGTATTTAATACATTTCCAAATGGGTATATATTAATTACTTTATGTCTTGACCAAGATCCTGAATCTTTTTATTTCTGAATTTTTTTAATGTTTATTTATTTTGAGAGAGACAGCACAAGTTAGGGAGGGGCAGAGAGAGAGGGGGAGACAGAGAATTCCAAGCAGGCTCTACACTGACAACATGGAGCCCAACCAACGTGGGGCTCAAGCTCACAAATTGTGAGATCGTAACCCAAGCCAAAATCAAGAGTGGGTCACTCAACCAACTGAGCCATGAAGGTCCCCCCTAAGATCCCGAACCTTTAAAACAATTACTATATAGCTGGGGGTTGATTCATGTGTTTTGTAGGATCAAGAGACATCAAGTTTCAGTCTTATAATTAGTAACTTAAAGTGGCATTAAAAATTCTAATCCTGGATATAAGTTATCGAAACATGCTGTGTCATACTAAGACTGCTAGCCTAATGTGAAACAACTTGTGATGTAGCCGTAACCCCTCAAAAACCAGCAAACTCATGACTGGTTTCTTGTTTTGCCCCAACCATCAGGATGACTTCCTTTTCTCCCCAACCACTGTCAGCTGCCAGGGGGGAGGGAAGGGAGACAGAGCAACTCATGAACTCACAGATTTGCCCCGATGTAGCCCTCTGCAAGGTCAACTCACAAACACTAACATCTGCTGAGACTTGGGTGGGACAGTTCTGAAGGGAAGTCTGAGGAGAAAAGAAGGGGGGTGCTATTGCTTAACCTTGACATTCTTGGGCTACTAGCGCTGATTCATCTTCTGTAAACCACCAGCAATGGAACAAACCTCTATTGGCCAATGCCTCTATTGTTTTGACACTACTCCAGGAATCTTAGAACTCCTGGTGACAGGGCACGTGATTTACCCTATTCCAGACTGGGCTGACTCATTAACTGTAGCAGTTCTAGGGTCAGTGGTTTATGATTCAGGCGTCTCACAAAAAGACATAGCCCATGTACTCTACTTTCTGAGAACAGCGAGTTTGGTACCCACACCACAATGGTGCTGGATGAGATCTCAAATGTCTGCCTCTTAAGGAAAACTTCCACTTCTGACCCTGACAAAGGTTTGTTGTTTGTTTGTTTGTTTGTTTTTCCCCCATGGTGGAACTTAATTTTGCTCAATCTTTATTATTTTGAGGGTTGACCTACCAGTTTTCTTATTCCAAAATTCCGATCCCACGTAGAAATTCTCCACAGAGGGGCTCTTGAATAGCTTCTTCAGTGACGTCACCGATGGGCAGACGCCGGGGCGCCCATCTTGAGACCGTCACACGCCGATGCATCATTGTCTTCCCATCACCTCAAGTGAAGCCAAGTTTGTTGAATGAGGTGAGCAATGGAAGAGAATGGAGAGACAAAAATAAGTAGATAAGTTTGCTTCCAAGAACAAAAATTGATGTCCACTCGAGAACAAAATTCTCCCTCACTATCTGAAAATAAGCCAAAATAGTAGAGAGTGCAAAGGCAATTAGCATTAGTTTATACGGAAAATTTTGAGTGTCCCATACCCCCAAAATAACTTCTCTGAGGCTTTCCTGATACCTGAGAACACATCTTGCCTGCGGATGCACACATTAAGTCTAGATAAAGCACGGGTGCTCACGGACAGAGCTCTGAGGCTTGATGCTGGGATGCTGAGTGTGGTTCCCTGAGAGGAGCCTGGCAGGGCCGCTCTTGCTGCTTATGCTGCAGACGCCTCCACGAGGCTCACGGCAAAACAGACCCTGGACATCATTTTGGTTTTTCAACATTTTTCCATAAAAGTGACAACCGTCTGTGAATTTCTTCCAGTTAGCAGAAACAGGTGCTAATGTAGGTTTTTAGAAGTAAACTAGTCTAGCGCAAACTTTCAAAAAGTGAGGGATGTCCTATAATCTTCTGTTACCCAGGAGAACACTTTATTTCAGCTCTGGCAAATAGGGGAAGGTGGAGTAGGCTTTGTTCAGCCAGTGAATTCATGTACTGAACTCAGCCAGCCCTGTGCCTTGACTTAGGAAAGTCACAAACACACTAATACACACGCGCACACAACACACACGTCTTGTTTTCAAGTCATCAGAAAAATGCTAAACAAAGTTTGAGGCTGGCGTTTGGTGTTTGGGATGCACTTACTCAAAAAAGGGGGCATACAGCAAATGCAAATCTTGCTGTGGAGAATTCTGAGAAAAACTAACAAAAGAAACACGATCATATTTATGAGAGCTCGAATTAAGATACGACTGAATCCCCTGAGATCACTGAATAGTAGACACTTGCCGTGCGTGTCGACATGCCCTGGGGAGAGGGATAAGCAGTTTGAATGAGAGACCTAACTTAGAAGACAAATGGGCAGATACTCTAACACTGGCTCATGCGAAGCTGCTTCTCTCACACACGACCGTCCCTTGTAACAGGAAGCTTATATGAACCGTTATCACAAACAGACCCAAGAAATGCATTATAGACCTTACTCAGTCGTAGTTTATTTCTTGCAAGCTGACCCAACTAACTGGGTAGTTCCGTGTGGTGGCAGGCGGACACACCCATTCCCTCTCTTGGCCAGCACTCCGTCCTGAAAGAGGTTGGGGAATAGGATCCAGCTGAAAACCCAGAAAGGCAAGGACAGGTGTTTTGGTGACCCTATTCCCCAATTCACTGAAAACTTTCCATCGGTACTTCTCCATACTTCTGGCCAGCTGGAGCAGAGATGACGTGAGACACGGGAGCCATGTGTGGAAGATGGCAGAGCCTCTGTCGGCCTGTCACCACACAAAACTATTCAGGATAAACTGGGGCCCCACCTTTACCACGCCAGACTTTGACCTTTGTCAGGCTGTAACCACATTTTTAAGAAATATCTTAAGGACAGAAAGGTTTATTTATGTATTTTGAGAGAGAGCATGCACAAGCAGGGGAGGGGCAAAGGAAGAGAGAGAATCCCAAGCAGGCTTACAGCACTGTCAGTGCAAAGCTCGACGCAGGGTTCGATCTTACGAACTGTAAGATCATTGACCTACGGCAAAATCAAGAGTCTGATGCTCAACAGACAGAGCCACCCAGGTGTCCCCTTAGGATATTTTTTAAAATTGTGGAAGGTTGAATAAAGATTCTCCCATAGAACACTGAGTAACACAGAGAACAGTGGATAACTGATAACAGTTACTGAGTGTTTACGATATGCTAGGTACTGTTCTCGGAGCTAAACGTGTATAATTTCATTCAATTCTCACAAGCATTCGAGGTATGTAGTGCAATTATCCCCACGTCCACACAGATGAGGCCACAAAGACCCAGAAAAATCAAACAATTTTTCCAAGTCTAGACCCTCCCCACTCTGTCCATCATGGGAAGAATCCCCTCTGCCCCAGAGTTCCATGCTACGGCCTTATCATTTGCAAGACTTTTTGTTTTTTTTGTTTGTTTGTTTGCTTGCTTGTTTTTTAACTAGCCACATGATTTACAATATGCAGTTTAGTAAAAGCGCTTTTGCAAAAAAATAATAATTTTATTGTTACGATTAGTAGTTAAAAGCCATACAATAAATTACACTCAGAACTTAGCCCTAACATAAATGTGTCTCTCTCTTATTTCATAATGGAAGTTATATAATTCATCACAGTACCCTTTTCGCTGAAGATACTAAAATCTTGAGATGTACTTTTTTTCAATTTTGCAAAAAAAAGACTTAGAATTTTAATTTTAATTTAAACCTTCTCTCCTGTTTCTCCCTGCCTGCATTGCATACCTCTTGGTTTTTATCTTTATTTTAATGCACTGACTCTGTGCGTACTCTTTAGAGATTGCCTCAAACTATTTCCAGAAGAAAACTGGTTACAACAAGGGGCAATGAATTAATACAACATGGGATTTGACCTTAAAAGTTTGACCAAATGACATCCAATAATCTTAAAGCAAATTTCCTGAGAGATCTCGGCAATGTGGTCCTGCTGGTTTTCAAGACCGTCTATCATATATCTGCCTATTCTCCACATGTTTCAAATATCGGGAAAGCCAAACCAGGTATTATATAGGGCGGGAGAGAAACGTCTTAAAGAATCAGTGGAAGCAGGAAATTTTTCCATTTGTCCTAGAAATTTGGCATCTAATTCCACGCATGAGAAATGTCTACTTTTAAAAAATATTTATTTATTTATTTTGAAAGAGAGAGACAGAGATAACAGGGGAGGGGCAGAGAGAGAGAGAGTTAGAAAGAGAATCTCAAGTAGGATCTGTGCTATCAGCACGGAACCCAAAGTGGGGCTTAATCCCATAGACTCTGAGCAAAAATCAGAGTCGGACACTTAACCAACTGAGCCACCCAGGTGCCCGAAGAGAGATGTTTACTTTTTGCCTGACATAGTTTGTTAAATTTTTAATTATAATGTAATTATATTCAAATACAGTTGTAAGAGATAACACGGACATCCCCTATACACTTGGTTTCTTCCTATAGTAATAACTTGCAAAACTGTAGTGCAATATCACAACCAGGGTATTAACACTGATACAGGATGTTTCCATCAAGACCCCTTGTGTGGTCCTTTTACGGCTACACTCACTTCCCTCTCATCCTTTTCCCTGTGTCTTCCTTAGTCCCTGGAAACGACTGATCTATTCTCCATATTTTTAAGATCATTTATTTATTTGGAGAGACAGGCAGAGAGAGAGAGAGAAAATGAGAACAAGTTGGGGAGGGGCAGAAAGAAGGAGAGACAGAATCCCAAGTCAGAATCCCGATGCGGGGCTCGATCTCACACACTGTGAGATCATGACCTGAGCCAAGATCGCCTATTGGATGCTTAACCGACTGACCCACCCAGGGGCCTCTGTTCTCCGTTTTTATCCTTGGGTCATTTCAAGAATGTTTCGCATGGAATCAGATGGAATACATCCTTTTGGGCTTTTTTTCATTCCATATAATTCTCCGGAGATTCACTCTGATTGACACACGTACCCACAGGTCATTCCTTTTGATGGCTGAGTACTACTCCACAGTATAAACATACCCAGAGTATTTAAGCATTTGCCAGTTGGAGGTCAAGGCTGCTGATTCCAGTTTGGGCCATTTATAAAAGAAGCCTAGGAACATTTGCGTTCAGGTTTTTGTGTGAGGGTAAAGTGAATGGAGCTCTGGGGGCAACTGTTCCAGCCTGACAAGGGTCAAAGTCTGGGCGCCCTCATGACCTTTGCCAGTGGGGTAAAGGTTGGGTCACAGTTTATTCTGCGTTGTTTCCCTGCAGTAGAGTGATTATTGTGTAAACATTTTCTGTCTTGCTAGCTGTTCCTTTCCCAGTCCTTGGCTAGAAAAAGCAGGCTTTTTGGGTTTGTTTTGTTTTGTTTGAGTTCCTTGGCATCTCTGCATTGTCAGCTTCTTTAGCTCCAAGTCTTAAATATATGAGGAAAAGAGAAAATCCAGGAAACTCACCACAGAAACTCATAGAAACTCACCTAGAAACTCATGAGTCCTGAGATCCCCAATAGCTCTGTCTTTTTCCTCTACTTTTCAGACTCTTCTTGCGCTTGTTTGATATATAATGTCCAAGGTTTTAGTTGTACTTAGTGGAAAGAATAGGAAAAATCTGTCTGCCCCATATTCCTGGAAGTGAAAGATCCTGACATGCTATTAAACATGGATTAATGTCTTCTATAAAATCAGGAGAGACTTACTATTATTAGCACTTTCATCTACTTCACGAATTCATCCCCATAATAAAGATTTAAGTGTGTCCTTCTTAACATCAGCATATAATATGTTTACAGAGCCTCACAAAGCCTCAGCTAGTAACCAACCCATTGGTCCTTCATTTGTTTCAACTCTAAAGGTTGTATTCAAATGGAGCTTCGCTGGAGTCGTTCATTTCCTTTGGAGGAGATTCAATTTTGCAGTAAAGTTTGCAAGCCCAGTGAATTCAAGACACCGGTGAATTCAAAACATTGTGGATGTGTCTGCTTGCAAGATTTCTGTCCTAAGAACACTGAGGGAGAGGCACGCACCTTCCCTCAGTATGTCACATGCTAATGAGTTTCCCCTTTAGGGAACTCTCTATAATTAGATAGTAGCTGCAGGCTGTCAGAACTAAAATTAACCTAATAAAAGATATTTACTTCAAACCTGGCTTCCTCTGCCTTAATTTAAAACTACAGTTAAGATTAGAATGTATCTTTTTTTAGACAAGCACATCAAGGATATAATTAAATGTTTCAAAGTCCAGTCATTGACTGTTGACGGCCATGTAAAAACTGCATCAACTCTGAAAGATAATACACATAAAGAATAAAATAAAAATATAAAGAGCAATTAAGAATAAAGCTATAGAAGACAGTTGACAAAGCAATGTCTATATACATAGTGTGATTCATGAAAAAATAGGAAACAAATTTTGGAATGAATTTTGCTTAGTTGGAAGATCATGGTCCTATCTATTTGTTAAGTTTATTTATTTATTTTGAGGAGGGGAGAGCAGAGATAGAGGAGAGAGAATACCAAGTAGGCTCCCCACCTTCGGCAGACAACCAGGCGCCAGGCTTGAACTCACAAACTGCAAGATCATGCCCTAAGCTGAAATCAAGAGCAGGGAGCTTAACCGACTCAACCACCCAGGAGCTTCTACCCACATTTTAACTAGCTATCCATAGATGGACTCCTTTCAGAAGGTATTGCAAATAGGAATAATGTTTAAAATTTCAAGCGTATTTTATAGATTCTCAGAACATGCTAGTATAGTCACATAGCATACAGCTGTTGGATATTAGAAAATCAAATGATATTTAGATGATGGAGAATATCCAGCTAAGTTTCTAATTAAATCTTCTTTTAGATAAGAAAAGACTGAAATATAGGCTTCACTTTGGGGTGCCTAGGTGGCTCTGTGGTTTAAGCCTCCAACTCTTGATTTTTGGCTCAGGTCATGATCTCACAGTGGTTGTGAGATGGAGCCCCCCGTTGGGCTCTGCACTGATGGCACAGACCCTGCTTGGAATTCTCTCTCTCTCTCTCCCTCTCCCTCTGACCCTGCCCCACTTTTTCTCTCTCTTTCTCTCAAAATAAATAAATAACCTTTAACAAGATTAAAAACAAACAAAATCATGTTAGAAATCACTGCAGCTGGAGTGTACGGTCCACAGGTAACTAACTTACCTATTTCTTTTGTTTACTTAACATTTATTTACTGATCTCTTATGCTCCAGGTACTGAGCTAGATGCTAATACACCAAATAACTAGCAACTCTTATCCTTGAAGAATTCATGCCACAAAACACAAAGAAAAATTTAGATAATAATCTAGAAGTGAAACTTCAATTTCTAGAAATGAAACTTACTCACTACGTGAGTCTGTTGCTCAAATAATTTGCCTAAATGAAATAGATAATTACAATGTCTTTATTCTATTTTGCTATGTCAGTGTAGCTTAAACTTTATAACTAAGGTTAAATGGTCCTATGAATGATGTATCCAAAAGCAGTGCACAGTGTCTTTACGAGGTAGCTCACACTCCTTTAGTGGTGCACCCCAGAATGTGACAACAATACACGATACATATATCCTCCTGACACACCCATTTTAACTTAAATATTTTGAAGGGAAGCTAGGTAATTGGATCAATAATGAAGTTTAGTGTGTATGTTAAAACATGGTATACAGACAAAAAAGAAACTTTCTGGTGATTTTTTAAGGTTAAAAATGAGACTTGAGAAATCCTCACTGACACAATGGAGAAATTGGCTTCTGTGTATTCCTACGCATTTACATTTTGGTAAAAAAGTTTGCACAGGACACCCTTAACTCATTTTTCCTTGCTATACTTCATCTATTAGAATTCAGCAGATGACGTGGCCCACGAGCCTTTTGATCTATAGAACTGGATGCAGTAGATTTTCGTATTCCCCCCACATTTCTTCCACCCAATCATAAAAGGCTTCGAGTGCAAGAATAAAGACACGGCCATCATGCCCTATGGGCTGTAGGAGGGCGATTTTATCAACCAGCTCGCCGCCGCCTAGCCAGGTACCATATACCTTTTCAAACCTGCTCTAGAGTTTATCAGAAACCTGAACAAGTCATTATAAATTAAACTCAATCATTTATATATTTGTGGTCCTCCTTTATAAAATCTGCTTTACTTATTTTGCTTCTGATTTAATCTAAAGGTTCTAGAATACTTTGCTAGATGTTGTCCGTAGCCATGAAAGACCATCGTTTCTACAATGTGGGATGTTTGCAAATTACAGTACTCCAAGGAAGGAGTAAAGCCAATGCTGTGTCGATTGTGTAGGCAGTACAAACCCGCACAACTCTATGTTTAAGGAAATGGTTGAATGTGAAATAAAGTATGCAAGGAGATAGTACAGGGGAGGGAAACAGGAAATTATAAATTTTTATATTAATATTACCCTCAGGCCTGTCATAAAGGGAAAAGAAAAACACAGCAGAAACTATGTATTATAGACCACCAACACAGAATAATGCAAATAAAGGGCATTAATAAATCATTTCTTAAAATGTATCTACAGCCAAGTTTCTGTGCAAAAATCTTTGAAGAATACAGCTTCCACGAAATGGCTAATTTTAAAAAGTATATTATCAGAGCATTATCTAAAGGATCTTTAGGGTATTTTTTAAATGCCATATATTGCATTTTTTCACAAAACTAGAATGACATCATTATGTTGAAGGTAATGAAAAAATAGCGACGGGCTAAATCTTTAATAGATGAATCAATGACCATTAATGTGGGGTGAGAAAACTATTTTAAATAATATTCATAGTTATGACAGTACTTATATATAATATTATATGCACATACTTATATTTTTTGATGATACATAATATATAAACATACATGAAATACTTATGTGTATATCCAGTACTTACATAGAGTGCTTATAGGTACTTTTATTACTTAACTGGTACTTACAACCTGACTTTTGTCATGACATCTTATGTGCTATATTTTTTTAAGTAGATATTTATTTTGAGACAGAGAGGTATAGAGAGAGAGAGTATAAACAGGGGAGGGACAGAGAGAGAGGGAGAGAGAGAATCTGAAGCAGGCTCTGCGCTGACAGGGGGCTCGACCGCATGACTCTAGGATCATGACCTGAGCTGAAATCAAGAGGCGTCGGTCGCTTAACTGACTCAGCCACCCGGGCACCCCTTATGTGCCGTTTTTAATATATGCAAATATGAGTAGTAAGAAGCGACCTCTTTTTCTATTCTCTCGAGGATCTGGTCCTCTGCCACAGCTTCAATTATTGTCCACAGAGAGATACCCCATCCTTTTCTAGCTTCAGCCCAGATCTCGTTTCAGAGATCCAGACGTAAACACTCACCTGCCTACGCCACACCATCTGGATTCTTCCAAGGCACCTAAAACTCAGTATGTTCAGAATCAAATTCAAGCTCTCTGGCTACCCACTCACCGCGTCTTCGAACCACAACCAGCTAATGGTAAAATCTTCCATCCCATCGCACGAACAAACATGTTGGAATTATTTTCGACAACCATGCCCCCTCTCCTATCTCCCATGTCAAGGCTGTAGGGAAGTTCCTCCATCCTTATGTCCTAAATGTATCCTGCACCATCTCTCCTCTGAATGTGCACTGACATGAGCCTGGTCTGAGCTATCCAATTCCCTTGCCTGGACCTATCGCAAAGGCTCCCCAGCTGCTCCAGTCACACCCACTTGTCAGCCAGCCTTTCACCATCATGTCTGCAATACTGTAGTCAAAATGATCTTCTCGAACTGCAAATCTTATCATTCACTGTTTTGCTTAAAATACATTAATGACTCCCCCCTTGTTCTTAGGATAATGAACACAGTTCTTATCGCAGCCAACGAGGCAACTCTGTCTGTCACCTGGTGCCCGCTGAACAACCACTCAGTCACTGCATCCCAGCCGTGCTGGCCTCCCCGCAGCCGCTCAGACACACAGTACGTCTTACCACCAGAGAGCCCTAAAGGCTCCTTCTCAGCCTGGAACACCGTCCCCATCCTTGTCTAGTCGACCACTAACCTCCCTTCAGATCTCAGAACAGTCATTTCTCCTTCACGCCCCTTTATTACGTAATTTGATATTTACGTCTGTGATTCTCTGATTAATACCGGTCTTGCCACATCCGTATGCTTCTCGAGAATAGGGTATATCTGATTTTGCTCCACATTGCATTCCTAGAGCCTAGTGGACGGTCTGGCACATAATAAATCCTCAAAATATTTCTTGAAATCATGCATGCCTGCAGAAAAGTAAGAGTGAACAATCGATGAATATTTACTCTACGTTTTATATACATTTTCCACTTAGCCTCCATAAGCTCATAATACGGATGAGAACTTGAGCTTAGAAGAGCTAAATTGTCTTATTCAAAGTCACAAAGTTAATAAAAGTTTTAAGGTTTGTGCCTACAACTCCTTATTCCATGTCTAGAATTCTTGTACTTGGGCATTTGCTGATTTTAAGCGCCCAAGCATCCATCCACCTTATTCTGCTAATGGTACCCTTACTTGCCTTTGGAGAAATAAGCCTTCTCCACCCTCACTCCATGTGATTTCAGTAAGCCTAACCTAATTTTTGGTTTCAGCAACAGCAATCAAAATACATAAATAAAAATAAGAAAATGAGAGTTGGTGGAAGGAGGGACTTTAAAACAAATCTTGACTATCATTTTTAAATGATGTGTAATATGATGCTTTATGTGTGAAATTATATTTACACCAAAAGATATGTTAACGTGATAGTCATCAAAAATTAATGTCGATTATTTCAGAGTCTTAGCTTTGAGATGATTTTTCTAAACATCTATAAAAAGATACCCTTTTAAGCTCTGACTTTTACAAAAAATGTCATATATGATTTATATGGCCAGGAGAAAAAAAATGAAGAAACCTTTTATTTTTTAATTCTAATTTTATTTTTTAATTTTAAAATGGTTGGAAAAACTGAGTATTTAGAGGTCTTAGTTTAGATAGAAACCCCACTCCATGGCTGGGATACCACGATTATTGGTCAAACTTTACCTCACAGATTCTATTCCTTCCCTCCTTCCAAACTACTCTCAGCCAAGATACACAGACATTGAGCCAAGAGTGGATGTGTTTTTTATGTAAGTTTTTTAAAATTAATTTTAAATAATTTTATTCTCAAGTTGCCTTCATCTCTTAATCATTTTTGTAACTTTTTCTGTGACTTCTTAAGTATTTCCTTACTTGTGTGTGGTCAACCAAAATTGGTAATTATATATGAAAATTTATGGAAATTAAAAATTTGATCAGCATGGGCAAGATCAATATAACTGAAGAAAAACACAAACAACTTTGGAAACTGGAAAAATTAGTTCTCATGGATGGTGTCATATAGATGAATTCATAATCAAAAACATGAAATCTCTAAGTGTATAAAAATAAACTAGAAATGCACTTTTGCAAACTAATAAGTAAAATACTGGAGACTTCTTAAGTCTGTGCGTACGACAAGGTTAACCTTTTTACTCGGTAATATCCAGTTCCTGGCATCATATGTATCATATAGTAAGCATCTAATAAATGTTTGTTGACCAAATGAATAAAAGTTGTCAGTAGGTATTTAAAAATAACTGAAGATTATGAACAGTCCTCTTTGGCATAGCTTTGTACAACGGCTTTCAACATTTGCCAGTTAAAATTGATTATTTTTAAAATATTAAGAAAAGATAGACTTTCATTTCTAGCCGAGATGGAGTCAAGGGAGCCAACTTAATCTGCTTTTTTAAACATCTAGAAAAAGGTGGGGGGAAAAAACAAATAACGAGTTTTCAAACAGTGGATGGCAGGCAGTGTAGGACAGTGAGTCTGAAATGAGGAGATACAAATGAAATGAGCCTGTGATTGTACCAGAGTATTGTCTGGAGATCTCCCTGGGACTGAGTACAGGAAAAGGGGATACAGATGGGGCCCAGTGGTCTTTCTGAACTAAGATGGAATGGGGAGTCCAGGAAGTCCAAGAGGACTGGACTTCTCAGAGCCAAATACCAGAGATGAGAGAGACAATGAGAGAGAGCTCCAGGGACCTATGGAGACTTTCTCTCTGCTGTGGGAAAGAACCACTAAAAAGAAACAGGCAAAAGCATCTTTGGAACTCACACAGACTAGAAATAGTTTGTTTCCGGAAGCCAGAGGAGAAAAACTTCATAATTTATGGAGTATAGGATAGAATACTCAGACATTGCCTTAGCAATGGGGGGGGGAGGGGGGGATCAGCCCTAAATTGAAGATGTCTCTGAACCTGCCAGACAAAGCTTAAAAGTAATCCTTGAAAAGAGAAAACTCTTTCCAAGTTTTGATTTCAGCTCAGATCATGATCCCAGAGTTATGGGATCAAGCCCTGCATCGGGTTTCATGCTGAGCATGGATCCTGCTTAAGATTCTTTCTCTCTCCCCCTGACCCCTCCTTCTCCCCTTGACTCATGCTCTCTTTCTGTTTCTAAAATACATACATACTTAAAAATCTGATTAAAAAAATTACAGGCAAGCAAAGAAGCAGGCAGGTATGTCCCAGAATGAGGAGAAAAATCCATTAATTAAATCAGATCCAGAAAAGGCAGAGCTGATAGAATTTGTGGACAATCATAAGAGTTATTATGAGTTGTTATAACTATAGTTTGTATGTTCCAGAGAATAGAGGAAACCACGAGCATGTTTAGGAGAAACATGGAACATAAATTCTTGGGGTTTAAAAATACCTAAATTCAATTTCAGTTTAAGAAAAAACTACCGGGGGACGCCTGGGTGGCTCAGTCGGTTAAAGTGTCTGACTCTTGGTTTCGGTTCAGTTCATGATCTCGTAGTTAGTGAGTTCGAGCCCCGCATTGGGTTCTGCGCTGACTGTGCAGACCCTGCTTGAGATCCTCTCTCCCTCTCTCTCTGCCTCTCTCCTGCTCACTCTCTCTCAAAAATAAAACAACTTAAGAAAAAAAAAAAAACGAAAAAAGAAAAAAATATCAGGATTTTTTGGTTTTGGATTGCTTGTTTTAAATACAATGTATAAGGGGTGCCTGGGTAGCTCAGTCAATTGAGCGACCGACTCTTGATTTCAGCTCAGGTCATGATCCCAGAATTATGGGATCGAGCTCTGCATCGGGCTTCATGCTGAGCACGGATCCTGCTTAAGATTCTCTCTCTCTCCCCCTGCCTCCCTCCTTCCCCCTCTGACTCATGCTCTCTTTCTGTTTCTAAAATACATACATACATACATACATACAATGTTTAAGGAGAAAGCATATAGAAATTATCTTGGGAACTTTTTGGTCACAAATATGGAGGTTTTATCAACTTAAAATAAAACGTCCTTAAAATAATTGAGTCAAATGTGTTAAGAATGGATTTTCTTTTTTTGTTCACTGCCTTTCATTGTTCTACACTAATCTTCCCCCACCTAAAAAACGGTGGTCTCCTAAGCTCCTGGAAACCTTATCCGGGCAGAGGGGAAGTGAAGGGTCTTTGTAGATTGGCAGTGGGGACCCCTGCTGTTCAAGGATCCTCTGCTGTGATGCTCTCACTGGTTTTCTTGGTCACTGCTCATTGTTCTGGCATCTTCTTCCCCTGGAAGTGTCTACTATCCCTGCTTCCCTAGGCATAACAGCCTAATGGCCTCCAACTCAAAATGCTTTGTGGGAAAGTAGAATGCAAACATCGAATTACTATTTTAAACTATTGTTTCGGTCATGTAAGAATACGATCACCTAAAACTTCCATCGCCAAAATCATATGGAAATTATCAAAGCTACACTTCGTAAACCGTTCATGGTAGAGTCTACCACCTCTCGTGGAGCTCTTTCGAGCATCCCCTGGTTTTTCTATAACCGTAAGCAAAATGTATCATCAGGAAAAATCCTGCCGTAAATTCTCAAATAGCTATAATCAAATTGTCTGCAAATTGTAAAAGACGAGATTCAGTAACATTTTGTTTGTTTACTTACCAAAATACTTTTTTCCTTGCCAAATACATTTAATTATGCTTTAATTGGTTTGCATTCAAGTTCATGATCTCAACATTGAAATTTTCTTTGCTAAAAGATGTCACCTCTTCCAAAGGTCACACGCTACTTTAATAACAGAAAATAACTCTGGAGGATTCTGCCCTAAAATATGAGCTCCTGAGGGAGGGCGAACTACATTTTACTTTTAAGTTGTTGTTGTTTTTTTTTTTTTTAAAGCATTTCACATCTAATCTAAGATTGCCCCATTGAACTATGTCTAAGACAAAAGTAAATATTTATGCAAATTTGGTGAGCTGTTTATGTTTTATGATAGGCGTATTTATGGAACAACCTTTTGAAGAAAGAACTAGTTTGATGTACTTTGGCGTCGACAATTGAACTTTGGGCATAATGGATGAGTTTGTCAGTTATAGAACTGTTTCACATGGACGAAACAAAGATTTACTTGCACTTTTTAGTCAAATATAAACAACACAGAGTGTTTATTTCTTATAAGTCAATAATACAAGTTAAAATAGAATTTGGCGTGAGTATTTCCAAGCGGTCGCTATAAAAATGAAATCGTTTTTGCTTCTTAAAATGTTTTGTAATTTAATGCTCTTATGGGTAAATCACATTAACTAACGACCACAAGATTAAAGAAATGACTGATAATTGACTTTTGTTTCATTCAGGCAAATTACAGTCTTCAGACTTAACCATTCATCTGGATCATGCAAGTGATCATGAAACACCCCTGAACAACTATAAAAATAAAATGCATGCTACCCTTGCCTTCTCTTCCAAAGAAATCATAATTATTTTTATTTTTAAAAGTGTCTTATATCAGGTAGGAGTAACAGTAACTCCAAAATAACAGTGGCTCAGCCACTCAAGTGTGTATTTTCCCATGTCTAAGATCAGGGTCAGGAAGTCCAGGATTGGTGTGGCAGGTCCACGGAGTCTCCAGACACCCGGGATCTCCTGTCGTTTCCACTCTACCATGTTAGGTGGATTGCTTCCATCCCTAGGGGAACCTCATGATCCGGAATGGATGTTAGAGTTCTAACCATCTCACTCACATCCCAGACAACAGAAAGAAGAATATGAGAAAGCAAAATGAGTCTGCCTCCAAAGTCCCTTTAAAGGGTCTTCTTAGAAGTCTCTTACAGCACACCCACTCTTTCACATCGAAACTGGATGGATACGACAGCCTCAAATTGCCTTGGAATAATCATCTTTATTTGAAGTGGCCCTATGGTCAGCTAAAAATTAGAATTCCGTTAGGAAGGAGAGAAAGAGTATTGAATTGGCCACTGGCACTCCCTCTCATGACTCTGCTGACAACACATTAACTAAAACTAATTCGGAAGACCGAGGAAAGAAAACACAAGATCGAATTCTCGCTTCCTGATGTGAGAACGTGCTAACACACCCTAATGCAAAAGAAGAGAATGCTCTACCCTAGAAGCATGGAGGTGCGGGAAGTCACAGAGTCTGACGCTGATCTTTGCGTAAATAAATTACACAGGCCCCAAAGATGGCATTGGAGATAAGAATTTTTGTAGAATATAACAGCTGGCATTCTCACAACATCGAGAAAATTAGGTGACAAATCTTGGAATAAAATTTTTAAGTAATTGACAAAAAAGAAAACAGGAGGAGACTGAGTTGGTACATTTTCAGTGGCCAACTCAGATTTAGCACACACACACAAAAAAAATCATGCTTTCTATCTGCTGCAATTAACCCTTTTATAGACCACCCCTGTTTGAGCTAGGTGTCTGGGAAGGGAAATAATCAAAAAGTTTCCAGGTAGGCCACTTCCCTGGGCAACAGGAGAGGTAATTCTAGAGAGGTACGGCAGGGAGAGCCCATGGGACAGTAAGGCCTGCTTGGAAGTGTCACGTGGCCTACAATCTACCCCAGCTCTTGACACCCCCACCTCTTAACCTTTGCAGCTGTCCTGACCATTGGAAGGAAACAGAGTGGAATTTACACTCTAAAAGCCTTAGAATTCTGGCTGAGAGAACTGGGTTCCTGCCTGTTCCCTATGACAAGCTCGCTGGCAGTCCTCGGTACAGCCAGCCATTTTAAGTCTTGGTCTTCTCATCTGTAATGCAGGGATGATAATATTAATACTACCTACCTCATGGAGTTGTTTTGAGAATTAAAAGCTTGGTAGAGTGCTCTACACGTAGTGAACGTAATGAATGCTCAGTAAGTATTGGCTATGCTGCACGTTGTAGTCACTTTGGTGGACAGGGGAACCTACTTGCTAGCTAAATAAATTACATGTCTCAGTGTCAACTTCCCAAGGATCTGGCACCTAGCAGGTTTGAAATAAAATGTAATGACTTTTGTGATAATTTCCGTATGTATTTTAGTCTGAAATTTATATATCTGAATGCTTTGTCTTTCTTCTTGTGTATAGAGAGCTATCAACTGCAGTAGAACCATTATGGAAGTTCAAGAATTTTGCAATTTGTATTATGTCTTCTGACTCCTCTGCTTTCCCTAGACTATCCAAAGAGGAACAATTGAGTTTTCTCAATGTGAGTTCTAGAAACTTTCTCCAGCAAATTATTTTAACTGTCAGTGTATTTTATCATAATATGTCAATGAACGTGATATATTTCCTACTGTCTTTATATCCCTCTCAAGTGATGATAAAATAAGATAAATTATTTAGAGGGCAGATATGCATTTGACTTAGTCATAAACCAGTATAATATAAGGTCCTTGCCTTTTAGATCTGACACAATCTGCTTTCTTTAAGTGACAATATGAAATGTTGAAATAACTCCCCATGTGTAAGCTTACATTTTGATTCCATTAGAATGTGCAAAACTCATTGTATTTAAGCTACATTCTCAAAAGGGATCATCTTTTATCTGCCAAATCTTAAAGACTCCAGACTTCTAGATTCCAGAAATGAGCTCACTGAACTAAATATTTGGAAAGGGGGTAAATGCATTTTCCCAAAAAGGGAATAAATCTACCATAGGAAAATTAGCCAGGGAGGGAAAGAGATTACCCTTGGAACAAGCACAGTTGGATTTATATACAGTCCATTAGTCGATGATGTATTTAATGCATTGTGATAGTCAGAGGAGTACAGCAAGGCCAGGAATCTGTACATAAGAGTGTCAAGCAACTATTTTCAGGAAGCAGGTTATCTGACTGAGTGTTGTTGATTACTGATTCTCCTGCTTTTATTTTTCACTGTGGGCAAAATAGCAACTGTTTCAAGACTTATGGCCTGTTTTCATGGTAAAAATCCAGATATTAGGGAATTATTTGAATTACTTTGCAGATACATTATAAACCCAGAAGTCAAGTTATTCCATTACCAGTGAACATCTACTATGTTTAGAATTGGAGTTTCAAGGTAGCATCCTCTCCTCCTGTTCACTGAGTGGAAAACCGGTAGCCACCAGGTGACAGCTAATGTTTTTTGGTAGTGCTACGTTCTTCCTACAATTTTAGATCACCTCCACATCAGAAGATATTGTTCTATAGCTTCAGTTTCAAAATGACATGTGCTAGAATTATTTGGATGCAAACCATAGTCATATCTCATATATCTCTCCAACTTCATTCAGGACATAAGCACTACAAATGGAACACAGGAACTTGGAAACACACCAGCTTTAGGGTTCAAATCTCAACACTACCACTGATTATGAGTTTCTCTCATGCACCCAACCACTTCTTTCCTTTCCCTAAAGATTTTCATCAAGCACAGGTGACTTTAGAAGCAAGTACTTAAGAATAGTCTATTCGTATATTTTTCTAAGAAAAAAATTACTCACCATTATAATCCTTCATTAAATAGCCTTGTAACCAAAAAAAGCATTTACACATGTAAATATGACATCTTTGGTACAGTAGAAAGAACTAGGGTCTGAGTTAAGAAAATTGGAATTCAAAATGTGCTCCTAACTCTCACAGGATTGTGACATTGGGCTAGTCTCTTAGTTCTAGTTCTTTATTCATAATTAATTAACTCACTAAATGTCCAGTATGTTTCAATAGCTATCCCAGACTTAGTTGTACAGAAGAGAAGTACAGAGACAAGTTTCCTGCTCCTTTGGAGCTCACAATCACAAAGAAAGACATTTAAAAATACAGTATCAGGTGCCATGAATAAAATCAGCAATGAACGGAGTCTTGTAGGGCTGGCGTTTTTGATAGAGAGGTAAACGAAGGCTTTTTTTTGTTCTTTCTCAGACCAGAATGCATAAAGATGGGGCTGTCTAGGGGGAAAATAGTCTAAGAATTTCAGGAATAGGTAATAGCAGAATATGTATCCATGTTTAAGAAAAAGCAAGAAGCCCCATGTAGCTGAGGCAGCGTGAGAGGGGGAGGCGGAGGAAGGAAATTGGAGAATGAGTCTAGTGTCCAATCAAGTGTGGCCTGGAGACCAAATGAGGGGCTTGGATTTCATTCCAAGTGTAATGAAAAACCATTCAAGCGACTTGTGAGTGAAAAATATTTCTAAAGGATCGCTTTAGATATTGTGAGAAGAATGGATTTTTGGAGTCCACGGTGGAGACTAGGAGATAGGGATTTATAAAAAAAAAAAACCTGTGAAAACGCGGTGCATACTTCGTGTCAATCCTGAAGTTTGCTGGAGATGAGAGTGAAGAATACGTTGAAACCAAGAATGGTTTCTTTGTCAATGAACTTGGTTGTCATCAAATACTTGTTTACGTTCTTTTATCATGCTGTCCAAGGACCTTTCTATTCTTGGGTCTCAGCTGCTTATCCAACAAAGGTATTAAATACTTCCTAAAGACACGTCATATAACCCTGGTGGTGCTCCGCCCCTGTACTTCCGGGAAGACGACTCTAAACTGTTTTTTCTAAATGAATATAATCCCTGGAAATTCTTCACTCTGTTCCTCACTGGACTTGATCGTCTGACCTGTCAAAGCTTGTGTCCCCACTTCTCAGATGCAACATATGGCAAAAGCAGAAAGCATTAGCTTTGGAAAGACAAAACGTTGTAAACATTTTTGCTTATTCTAGCAGCAGATTCTTGATTCCATTATTCCATTTTCCATTTTGGGTTCATGTTGTCCAGGTGGATTAAAAAATCCCCAGGGAGCTCTTTTAGAAATTATTCATTTTAATTTCATAGGAAATGCAGAAATAGCTTTATACTTAGAAAAAAAATGAAATAATATGAACAATTAGACTAAGTCCAGTTGACCACCACCTTTAGTCCTAGTTCCTCTTCCGGGTTAACCACAAATAAGAATTTTGGCTAGACATATAAATATAGGATTCATCCTAGATTTATATTTTATAGCTGAAGTAAAACTATGAAAATAGACAATATCAAGGAAGACAATTTGGAGAGAAATTAGAAGAAGGCCCAGGACTTACCTTTGAGGACATCCATGTTTAGAGGTTGGAGAAAGGAGAGCGTGCTCTAAAGGAGCCTGAGAGAATGTTCCCAGTGAAACAGAAGTTAAAATAAGAGAGTGTGAGGCCAGATGCTTGGAGTCGCTCATTATGTAAAACGGGGAATCTAAAATATGAGCATGTATTTATGGACCATCCACACAAGAGGGGCAAATAAGAATTAACCAATTAATGTATGGACACTGATATGCATGCCTTTCAGTTCACAATAAAAGTATTTTAGAAAGGCACATAGATGGGACATCTGGATGGCTCAGTTGGTTAAGTATCTGACTTCGGCTCAGGTCCTGATCTCATGGTTCATGGGTTCGCGCCCTTGTGTTGGGCTCTGTGCTGACAGCTTGGAGCCTAGAACCTACTTGGGATTCTGAGTCTCCCTCTCTCTCTGCCCCTCCCCTACTTGCACTCTGTCTCTCTATCTCTCAAAAATAGATAAACATTAAAAAAACAAAGGCACATAGATGCACTTGGTGAAGCAGTATAATTTTGGAATCAGACAGACCAGTGACTGTCAATCTTGGTCAAGTTCCTTGATATCTTGAAGCTCTAATTTTTCAGTGTGTTAAATGGACTAATCTACTTCATAGGGATATTGCAGAGATGGACTATAAGACATATGTGAATCCCTGTGAGATGTTTTCTTTGTTTTCTTCTCTCCATTAGGAAAAGAAATGGAGTGGTGAGGGGATTACCTTCATATATACACTGAGAAAAGTAGCTCTACAGATCCCTGTGTGAGCTGGTTTGACTGGAAGGATAATAGTTCTCTAGTTGCCACACTAGGGCTTCCTTGAGGATACTGCTCTTCAGAAGCTGTTTACGTGACAGGAACGACATGGCCCGGTGGCTTCTTCTCCACATTTTGATGCCTTTGCTTCTCTTGTTCCTCCCGCACACACAATAGAAGTTACTCTACATTTCAGTGTGATTTTAATCATTTTCTTCACCTCTAAATGAACTTTAGAGAATGTACAATATCTACCACTAGGGGATGTCTCCTAACATCTTGAATTTATGTCTGAATTTCTCTTGATTCTGGGTCATTTAGATGTTGCCTTCTCCAACCCAATACTCTGCTGTGGCAGTGTTTTATATTCCTTACTCTTTTAATAATCGGTTTTCTCAATAACTTCCTCATGCATTAGTAGACTTCTAGGGCATAGATGCTTCTTTGAGGAGTAATCTAATCTCCCATCACTTTGATTTACTTCACTACTCAGGGTTACGAGATATTTTTGCTCGGGTTTAATCTTTTAGAATATTTCGACATTATGAAACACTATAGAGTATATTATACCAAACAATGCTGTCCTCAGTACAGAGACCAACCAGATGACCTAATGCGTCTTTCCCCTTTCTAGCTTCTGTGATATCTGACAGTATGGAATCTCTTCATAGCATAATAGTCCTTTATATGAAGAAACGAATATAGTATCTAATTCTTTATTTCCATTTAGATCCACAATGCAGCTTCTCATTAAGCCATGCATGGAGGTTAGAAAACAGAAGAATATCGTTCAATATCAGCTCTCATCTTTTGATTAAAAGGTAGAATTCGAAATTAATGAGGACTACACATTTTAAAATTATCTGAGTTTTTCTCGTGTAGGCAATAAAGGCACAAAACGAGAACGTATGTTCTTCCTCTTCTAAGTTGTATTTATTTTTCATCAGAACCTTTCACTGAATTTAAAATCAGATCTAAAATCTATAAACCACATGGGTCTTTTGTTTCAATATATCAGTCCCACTTGCTCCACTGCATACAATAATGAGTAAGGTACTATTTTATCATTATCAGGGTTTAATTATACCAAGCACTTTGTATCTTCAAAGATATTTTTCATTGTTAATTACAATGATATAATTAGAAACAACAGACTTTGACAGACTTTGACAGTTGGATAGAACATTCTTACCAAGTTTAATGTTCTTAATATTTTCTAAGTAGTTTAAGAAATTCTTAATTCATATCTGGAAAAAAATTACATTTACTTTCTTGGCTTGTTAATATCAGGGAAAGAAACCTAACTTCTCTTCATTGCTAAATAGTTTAGTAGATCTATGAAGAGCATTCGTATGTTTTTATTTTTAAATTTTTTTAATGTTTATTTATTTTTGGGAGAGAGAGAGACAGAGCACAAGTGGGAGAGAAGCAGAGAGAAAGGGAGACAGATTCTGAAGCAGGCCTCAGGTTCTGAGCTGTCAGCACAGAGCCTAATGCAGGGCTCGACCCCATGAGCTGTGAGATCATGACCTCAACCAAAGTCGGGTGTTCAACCGACTGAGCCACCCAGGTGCCCCCCCCTTTTTTAGAGAAAGAGAAAGATTACTAGTGGGGGAGAAGGGCTGAGGGGAAGAGACAGAGACAGACAGAAAGAGCAGAGACAGACAGAAAGAGAGAGAGAGAGAGAAAATCTTTAGAATCTTTAAGCAGGCCCCACACTCAGTACAGAGCCTGACGCAGGGCTCAATCCCTGGGACGTGACCTGACCCCAAATCAAGAGTTGGATGCTCAAGCAACTGAGCCACCCAGACACTCCTTCATTTGCCTTTTAAATACTGCATGAGACAAATTCTCATCATAACATCTGAAAAACAGTGATAAGGTCATAAATAGTGGATGTTTACCAGATGAATTCCATCAAAGGCATAGAAGGACAATTTTTTTTTTAAGTTTTGTGTTTTTGTTGTTGTTATTGTTTGGGTTGTTTTGTTTTGTTTCGTTTTGAGAAAGAGTGTAAGCAGGGGAGGGGCAGAAAAAGAGGAAGTGAGAGAGAATCCCAAGCAGGCTCTGCACTGTCGGCATGGAGCCTGATTTGGGGCTCCAACACATGGACCATGAGATCATGGCCTGAGCCAAAATCAAGAGTTGGATGCCTAACTGCCTGAGTTACCCAGGCGCCCTAGGAGAATTATTTATCATAGATGATTAAAATGCTCTTATGTTTTGTTAATACTTTTTTCAAAAACCTAATTTTGTTAGAGCAGTTTTAGGTTCACCGCAAAATTCAGTGGAAAGGACAGAGATTTCCCATTAATAATTTGTTATGTCGCCTGACACTGGGACAGTGGAAAATCGAAAAGCAAGGCTGCTCTTCTAATTGAACTGCATTTAGTAAATTTATTCAAGGGCAAGAAAAGAGTAAAAATAAATATCAACGACAGCAGCAGCGAGGCTGCTCCACAGGCCCAGGTGAGGGCGGCTAACTCCGGTCAGCTGCTCGCCTACAGCAAGTAGCCAGCCCAGGCCTTGGGGATTGTGAGGGTGAGGGGAAGGCGAGGTAGCCCGGCTCCGTGAAGGGGAGCACAGGAAGTCTCTAGAGGCCTAAGAACCGACATCAGAATCATAACAGGTCCAGATCATTCCAGCCAGGGATACTTTAAGTAAATGCTTTATAAGTTATTCTGAAGTTTTGGTCTATTCTGATATTCCAAACACCTTGCAAAATAGAGGACTTCCTAGAAGTCTGAATAAAATACATCCGTGAAAGTCCTGGGGGCTCTAATTATAACACCCTTAGAACCTTGAACCTGAAAGCAGATCCATTCAGTCATGCTTATTAAGACTCATGTGATCCAGGGTCCTTTTTTCACTTCAATAGCAACAGATTTGACCAAAGAGGAAATCTGATTGAACTGCCCATGGGGTCCTGACAACCCGCCCTGGGAAAGCAGAGAAACTCTGTATTTTGGTGACTGACACTGTAGGTGTTTATATGAACATTTTGTTGCTGGTTTCTTTAACATTACCACAATTCCAACTCAAAGCACTCCCTCACACTTGATTTAAAAATGTCTCAGGTAGAACTGATGAGTAGTCTAATTTTTCTCTTCATTTTCCTTGAGTAAGAGAAAACTTCCCATGTTTCCTCACCTTCTGGGGCAAGGGAAAAGCTGTGAAAAGTGGCAAATCTGAGGGCCAACAGCCCATCTTCAACAGGGTCTAGATTCATAAATGTCTCAGAAAAATGAACAACTGGTTAAAACAAGGAGTCGCATTTGAATTGTGCTTTTTTAAAACTGTTTTTTAACGTTTTTATTTATTTTTGAGAGACAGACGGAGACAGGGCACGAGTGGGGGAGGGACAGAGAGAGGGGGAGGCACTGAATCCGAAGCAGGCTCCAGGCTCTGAGCTGTCAGCACCAAGCCCCACTCAGGGCTTAACCTCATGAAACGTGAGATCATGACCTGAGCCAAACAAAGTCGGAAGCTTAACCAACTGAGGCCCCGGGTGCCCCTGAATTGTGCTTTCTTAAAACCACTTGTGCAGCATCCAGAGAAGATTAATTTCAAATCCCTCTAACTTAAAAGCGTAGCAATGAATGAAGCACTGTCATGTTGTGATGTGTCTTAAAAAATAAATAAAATTTGCCTAACTCCAAGGCCTGAAGTTTCTTTGCATTTAAGCTGACCGACCACATTTTCTCATGACTGCATCCTCATCACCACTCGTAAATCCCTCATATCAATCAAAATCCATCATGCATATCTCTCAGGACTTGAGGCTGAATATTACAGGAAAAGTTATTTCTAAGATACAAATCTAACTGTGTTAATTCTCCGCACCAAAGTCTTCAGAGACTTACCTATATGCCTATAGTATCATATTAAATCTTCACATGATTTTTCTGAACCAAACTTACATCCCTGGCTGCATAGTTCACCTCCCTGCCCAGGGTCATGTGACATAGAGAGCTGACCACTGTTTCTTTTCCAAACTTGCTCAGATCCATTCCATGGCTCTGCTTTGACTCCAACTCTTCTTTCTTTTCTTTTCTTTTTTCTTTTTAATTTTTTAAGTTTATTTACTTATTTTGAGAGGGAAAAAGAGAGAGAGAGAAAGAGACAGAAGGGGCATAGAGAAAGAGAGAATCCTACACCGGCTCTGCGCTATCCGCACAGAGCCCAATGTGGGGCTTGAACTCATGAACCACAAGATCATGACCTGAGCCGAAAACCAAGAGTCAGAGGCTTAACCGGATGAGCCACCCAGGTGCCCCACCAACTCTGCCTTCTGATTTACAATTCCCTTCCCCGTTGCTGAACTTCTCATTATCAACATCCTTACTCACCATTGTTGCTTTTGAAAATCTACCAATCCCTTAAGGTTCACTTTAAGTATCACCTCTTTTGAAACCCTCCCTCCCTGTGGGTGTCTCACCAGGAGTCTGGGCTGCTTAGCAGATGGTTCATGCGGCTCCGACATCTTTCATCACTCTGCACAGCTTTGAAATTATTCAAGTAGTTTTTAGTACTTAGTACGTACATACTCAAGTACATAGTCAACTACAGACCTTCATCTCTGAGTGTTACCCACAGCAGGCCCCAACTGATCCTGTCTTGAATTCAACTGACACTATAATTAAGAACTAAAGTTCTTGGGCTGTATTAACACTCTAAAAGCCTTTGGCCCAAAGTTAAAATATTATTTCTTCATAAATACCTTCAAACTCTTTCAGAGTCTGTTCCCAGCATATAAACAGGCATGTTTGGTAGCTGCCAGTCTAAGAAAGATGATATTTATTCAACTCAAATGACTAAACAGGCATTGAAAGTATCTGTAGTGACAAAGAAAGTCTAATATTAAGGCAAAATTTGAAGACAAAAGAGCCCAATAAAACAAGAAAAAACCCATAATCCTAACACGGTTTACTAAGAACCACTCTCTGCAAGTTCAAAATGTGTCACAAAATTTGTGCCCAATTAGTGAGGAAACGAAAAATAATATGTTGTAGTCAGAGCCTATCTGTTGCCTGCAGCCTCTGAGGCTGGCTTTTCCCACTCCGTCAGCCCTGGTTTCCTGAGGAAACACATCCAATATTGACTGCCCTAATGCTATCTGGCCCTGTCAGAAGGTCGGAAGCCTTGCAAAAATTTCAAATATTCCTAATGTAATCAATATATTGGTGTAGAGATTACACAGAAACTTGCCATCTGTTAGAACCTTTATATCTTGAATTCCTTCAGTTATTATCATGTAGCCTCCATTCAGAAATTGATTCCTCCCTTTCAATTCACTCACACCAAAAGCAATACGAAGTACTCCTAAAGCTAGAAAGCTGCAGAAATTCCCAGAGAAAGTATTCTGGCCTACACGTAAGCCTGAAACATCTTCCCCAATAAAACCTGCCCCGCTTCTAACTTTTCCTCCAGTCCTTTGGAAGCATAATGCTATGTTTATATTTCCCACCCTTAAGGCCCAGAAGCCATCCCAGAAATATTAAGGAGATAAACTACCTATAAAAGCTCTTTAGATACTCTTAAATTTAGAGCAAACAATGGACTATTTATTTGCCTTATCTGAGAAAGGGTGTTCCCTTCAGTTCATTAGAGAAGGCCGGGGCAGAGGAAATTTACACAAGGTACTCTGGGCCTTTCAAATCTCCTAGGAAATGGCCAGGCATTCAGGGTACCAGCCCCTTCGACCTCGGCCAGTATGGCCAGATTCTAAACACAATGTATTCTTTCAGATAGTAAGACCCTCCCTCTTCTTGTTGAAACTACCATTTTTTTTTAAATAAATGAAACTGTTTTCATTTAGTAAACCGTGTTATTTTTTTTAATAAATGAAACATGTATCTCATTAATAAATGAGATACATGTATGTAGATTTAAGACTATTGCATCATTTAGAGGAGCCTGGGTGGCTCAGTCGGTTAAGCGTCTGACTTTGGCTCAGATCTTGATCTTGTGTTTTGTGGGTTCGAGCCCCGTGTTAGGCTCTGTACTGACAGCTCAGGGCCTGGAGCCTGCTTTGGATTCTATATCTCCCTCTCTCTCTGCCCCTCCCCTGCTCATACTCTGTCTCTCTCAAAATTAAAAAACACTAAAAAAATTTTTGAAGACTATCGTATCATTCAGGTGTGGAAAAAAATAAATGCCACAGAACAAGCCCCAGCTATTTATTCAGGGCTTGCGATAGCAAGGGGGTCAGCCACCATCTCCTGTGTTTGGCAGAGACTCCAAAGTAGGCAGGCAGGGGAGTGGGAAAGTTTTAAAGTGGGGGCAAAAAAAAAAAAAAGAGCTTCAGATATACTCTGATTTCACGTTTCTGGAACAGGGAAACTGAAAGTGAGCTAACTAGAAGCAAGGAATCTATGTGATTGGTTTGGGAATTATATTTGTCTTTTTCTGATTGGCCTTCAGTTGGAAACAGTGGCAAAAATGAGGGAAGCTGGAAGTTACTGAGAAAGCCCTGCCCTTCGGGGGGCCGGTTGCTGCGGAGGTTTGAGGTTTGCTTCCTGGGCTGGTTGTCACGGAAGCTGTGGGTCAAAGCGCTAATCTGTAAGCCGTCTGGCCATTGTCTCTTTGTAGATTCAACCTTCACAGGGATTTTGCTGCTCATTTTTAAATGAAATAATACACAGGAAATCATCAAAAAAGAGTAGAAACAAGCTACAAATTTGCCTCTGGATATTACCCCTTAGACCCATTTATATGTTAATGAAAAGCCGCAGTTTTCTGGCTCAAAAGAAGTAATTATCTTAAAACAAGTTTCGCCAAAGTAGCAACACAATTTTCCATTGAGGAAAATCCTTTGATTAGGAAACAAAAGCTGCCCAAATAGGATCTGCGCAGACTGATTCAATTTGAAAACGGAATGATAAAAAGATAAGTGGTTTGATAGGTTAACTTTTCTATCAAATACTTCTAGAAAAACAAAAAGCATGGCCTCTAGAATTGAAGAACAGAAGAGTAAGAAGATGAGACAAGCAAAGACTTAAAGGTGGTTGTGAGCATGGTGAAAAATATAGATGCAGCAAATGCGAGAAGTAAGGAAGATGATTCATTTCCAGAAATAGCAAGTAAAGGGTGTGCTGTCCAGTTAACAGTATGTTTACAACCTACTGGAAGTATGTACGAACCCTTCCCCCACCACGATGGCATCCCAAACCCTTAGACACTTCACTTCCTGGTTCTTCTTCCCCTCTCTGTTTCGAAGGGTTATTTTCTCAGGCTTTGCCATGAGATTCACCAAAGAATAAAGGGGGGAGGGACTGAAAGTCTCTGCATCACCCCAGGGAATGTACGTTTGTTTCAGTCAAAGTACTTTTTGCCTCATATGGGCATAGGTAACGACCAGGTAAGACTGTAACCTCTGTAGTCCTCAGCCAATGAGGAACCAGGGACAGATTTGCACGCTAGGAGATAAATCGTGTGCTGTAACTGCCCCGAGCGTGCCCATCCATCAGACACCTGCTCTTGCAAGAATTTTGATTAAATCCTCGCCTCGCTGTGCTCTGAGTCTCCGTGTCCCTCCTTTGATTGGGTTAATGGGCTTATTTCTCACAGTAAATGCCCATAAGCTAAACCAGCAGGGTTTGGGAGAGATTGGGTATGAAGATAAGGAGGAAGCAGGATGTGGGATGACTCTGATTTGGAAGATGTAGAAGCAGATGTAGATGATGTCGGCAATGCATGTGATGAGAATGTTAGTTGAAATTGGGTGTCTAATAGAGGGAACATCAAGAGAGCATATATTCAGGAAGAAGAAGAAAGCAAAATAATAATAATAATAATTTAAAAAAGCTCTGAAGCTCCAGGGGAGAGACAGAACTAGAGATTTTGGAGTCATTCATTCAACACATATTTTTGAATGGGGACTTTAAATATATTAAACAACTAATTGCAGCTATAATATGTGGTATAATGGAGCTAACGGAGCATGTTAGAGAGGAAACAACTATTTTGGAGGATCAGGAAACGCAGAAGTGATGCATAAACAATAAGCAATATGTGTATGAGTGGGAGTTAGTGAATCTCTGGGACGGAATAGCGCATACAAAGGCACTAAGGCAGGAAGAGAAAGTGTATTCAGAGAACTGAAAAGAAGCTGATGTGGCTGCAGTAGAGGAAACAGAGGACTGAGTGGTTCCAGATACGACTGATAAGATAGACAGACGTTATTATAGCCCACGGCGCCTTGTGGCCCAGATTTAGAATTCGGGGTATTACCTTAATCTGAAGAGAAGGCATCAAAGCAGAGGAATTACATGAACAGATTTGCACTTTAAAAAGATCGCTTCGTTCACAGTAAAGGGAGAGTATTTAAGGAGTGCAAGAGCATGTGTAAAGAGCCAGTGCGGAGGCTATTCAACTGGCTGAGAGGTAACAGTAGCTTGAGCCAGCATAAAAGACATGGAGATAAAGAGAAATGAGTTGACTTGAGAAATACTTAGAAGAAAGATCGGAAGCCTTGGTAGTTGGTTAAATATGGAGACCGAGAAATGGAAGATGTCAGAGATAATTCTCAACCCCCCGCCTTGTGCGATTGAAAAGACAGCAGAGTCACTCCCTGAGATCGGGGATAATGGGGGAGAGCAGGGCGTGCAGAGGAGAGGATGAAATGTGAGGCATACGTCGCCCATGAGACAAGCATGGGGAGGTGGCAAGGAGGCGGTTGGTTCTATGGATCTGGAGTTCAGAGAACAGTTAGAGTCAACAGAAAAAGCAGAGAATTATAAATGAGGATTGAAACTATGGCTATGGTTGAGATTAACTAGGGAATAAAAAACAGATAACAGGCCTAGAGTAAAACTTTGGGAAATGGCAACTATTTAAGCAAAGGATGAACTGGCAAAAGCAAGGAGGAGAAAAACCCAAAAAGATGTGAAGTCATGAAAGGCAAAGGACCAGAGTGTTTCAGTAACAAGGGTGCAGTGAGCTGTCTCAGTGCTCCTGCAGGGGCAAGTAAGATGGAGGTGGACAAAACGGCACTGGGCTCAGTGAGACGCCTGTCATTAGTGACCTCTCAAGAAGTGTTTCCGGTGCGGCATCCGTGGTGAAAGCCAGACCAGAGTAGGTTCACCAGGGAGTAGAATTTGAGAATAATACTTGCGGTATTGACTCTTATGACTTTATTGCCTCTGTCCAAAGTGTCTTTGTGTGCCTGGCATCTGGCAGAGTGTGTGGAGTATTTCGACTAAATGATCAGATAAATCTACATCAGGCAAACTTGCAAAGGCTGAGTTCTCACGGTCAGCATTGAAGTCAGTGGGGATGAAGCTTGCGGGCACATGTCGCAAGGTACCAATACAATGTGACATAAAACGTTCAACGAAGATTTTGTGCTATGCATTCACTTATTCCTCAAAGAGTATCAAAACCCGCTTTATGCTAGTCACTGTGCTAGGAACCGGGAAAATATGAGTAAGCAAAATACAAGTGAATTATATCCAAAAAAATTTCTTCCTTTCATCTGTGTTTAGAGAGTTCTATTTCCATAACTTAGACAGTGAACCAAGACCTGGGAAGGTGATAGCATGTGAAATGTCCATACTGTGTCTTTTCTCTTATCGAGCATACAACACGTAGACATAAACCCAATGAACACTCAGTCGGTGTGTGCTGAATTGGGTTTCTATTGTCGCCTGTCCAATAAAGTTACTCCAATGTTGTGGCCATCCAGCCCCTAGAAGACAGGTAATTTTATTCTCCTTCCTTCTTCCCCACTAGTTCCAGAGCATATAATTATTTTAGTCTTTCTGGTTTGCAATATTGTGAGTATAGGGATTTGTGGTATTAAATTTACCAGGGAAGATTAAGGCAGGAGGGAGCCCAACCATCAAGAAATATGGTAAAACTAGAAAATTTTATAGAAGCAAAAACTGCATGCTGTAATTACGAGGCAGCCTGATATCAGGGATATGATGTCTAACTTTAAGAGTGAGGTTGTAGTTCTTATTTCTGTCCGATATAATGATGTGACCTTGGACAAGCACTTCAGCTTCCTGAGTCTTAATCTGCTCATCTTTATTAGGCAAGGATTCAAAAGGATTAATTTGAAATTCCATAGTATTATTCTAGGCAAAATCTGACCAAACTACCTAGACTATCCCAGTTCTTCAGGCCTGAAAGTCACCCTAGTGTTGAGTCGTGTTCCTCGAGGCAGTCCTCATTGATGCAAGTTCCCAAGCAGGTGTCAGTGGGTAACAAGGTTTCTCTCTGAGATCCATGTGGTTAAGGCGTTGGCCCTGTCGTTACTGTTCTTTCCCCACATTGGATGGTTCTCCTAGTGTTCTTCTTCCTCTTCCGTCACCCAAGAATACAGGAGAAATGAGAATGAGTATAAGCATGTGGCAATAACTTTGTCTGAGATGTCCCTATTCCATTCAATAAGAAAAAGTCTCTCTGAAGTCAGTCTTTCAAGTTCCTTTATCTGCCACTGACCTTTTCTACCTAAATCTCACATGTAGCTTCACCTTCACTCATTCTCCAAATTCAAGATCACTGACTCAGAAAAACAACAACCTGGCCTCTGTAGGGTTAAACATCTGATCTATGCAGATGTCCCAAAAGTCCCACATACACACACATTCCTCTTCATTCCATCCCCAATAACATATATATTTTATACTCTTTAGTACACAACCAATCAGGGACTGATCCTTAAAATAAGGAAAGGAGGATTATTTCATTATTCCTCGACTCATTATGTGACGGTGGTCCTCCTCTTACTCTCATGTTGCCTGGCGACTATCTCCTTCCTAGCACATGCCGTAATGTCTAACTCCCCTAATAGACCATGAGGTTTTCAGAGGCTCTATGTCCTCTTCGTATTAGATTCATCACCTAACATAATCATTTGACTTGTTGAACAAATGACTGAATGGATGGGTGAATATGGAAGCCTTCCTAGCAACAAGGGCTTTTAAAAATATGCATATAATGAACTGTTACTGTAAATTTATATCTACATGTCAATGATGAGTGGGACCACCAGGCAACTTGAAATGTAAAGCAAGATTGCTTTGAAACCTTTCATTCAGGTTCAAGAGACAGCGAGGTACTAGAAGCCGGGAGAAAGGGACAGACTTCTATCAGAACAACATGAACTCCAACGTAGCTCACCGTAGAGTGGCGAAGAGGTCGTCTTCAGTCATGACCTCAGCCACTCAGCCTCAGAATAATCTCAGAATAACAGAGGGACAGGAGTCTCAGTTCATGTTTCGGAAAGTCTCTAAACAAAGCAATGAAAAAAAAAAGTAAGCTAATATTTATTGTCTGCTTAGGTAAGGTACTAGAACTGTCAAACTTTAATTTAATTTTATAAAAACACTCTGAGAGGTAAAAATGAATTAATATCATTATTTTATATGCAAAGCTAATGAAAGGTACAGTTTAATGGCTCTCCAAGATGTTAATCATATCCTTTTTTTAAAAGAAGTTATTTATTTATTTATTTATTTAAGTTTATTTATTTATTTGGGGATGGCAGGGAGGTATAGAAGAGAGGGAGGGAGAAAGACAATTCCAAGCAGGCTCCGCACTGTCAGCCTAGACATGAGATCATGACCTGAGCTGAAACCAAAAGCCAGATGCTTAACTGACTTAACCGCCCAGGTGCCCCCGATGCTAACCATATCCTAACCCCTCCCCGGATTTAATACTTTGAACTGTGTACGACATGGGAATGATACACAGCTAGGATTTTTTTCAACTTCGAAACTAAAGCTATCTTTTTACACAGGGAGTGAAATGACTTAGAATCTTTAAAATAGACTTAAATGTACCAGATGGTTCTAGAGTTCATACACTAAGAACTGTTATTCAGGCTCATTTTCTTCCAAATTTCATTATTTATTTTTCCAGGAGAAAACCTTCATAGTGGTTTTTCATAGTTATTCTTCACCTACAAAATAGTAATGACGACATAAATCGTCACACTTGAAGGAGGTCAAAGAAACACTACACGTTCTTGCCGTTGGTTTTAGCATCAGTTATCCAGAGTCCCAGCCACGAAGAAGAGAACATCACAAGCACGACGTGCAAGGCATCATTCTCACTTCAGAGACACCAGCCTGGGAGCCCTGCTGACTCTCCAGCAAAACAAGCGAAATCAGTGAATCGTATTTCATAAACCAAAGAAGACAATAACATAGAATCTCTGGAAATTGTCCTAATAACGTAGAGCAAAAACAAAACAAAAAAAACAAAACAAAACAAAACAAAAAACCCACAACATTTATTGAAGCAAACCTACTACAACTCAGTAAGAACAGTGAGAGTCCGCGGCGTGGGGGCCCCAGCCCCTCTCTCCCTCCCCACGCCCAGCTCACTCTGACCGAAGTGCCAATCCAGGTGAATGGGCGCCCCCTCTCCTCAGCGTCCAGTCAAGGGTTACTGCGTTTCATTGGGAGGGTGGGGTTATCAGCCTTTCTCATCCCCCCCACCTTTAAGTAGAAGAGGTAAATTCCAGGTGAGTGTTACAGAGAGGCTGGAGGCTGCCTTCCCGCACCCAGCCCCCACACAAAGTATAGAGGTCTACTCCAGGCCGGGGCTGGCAGGACCGCCGGGGCTCCTACTGCTCTGACATCAACCCAAACACAGGACAGAATTTCCACACCATCACAGTGAGGCCCTACCACCAGAGGACCTGACACTAACCGCTGCAGCCAGCCCTGGAGTAGGGTTGAGAAATTTTGCCCCGAAGGAGAGAGAATGAGAAAAGAGACTCTGAAGCTCTCCCCAGAGGAATTGCCTTTATTTCAGTGAGTGAAATTCAAGCCTAAGGGTGTTCTTGAAAACAATAGGCCTTCTTAATGGGGAGCAAAACGCATAAACATAGAATAGTTCCTTCCCTAAAGAAAAACAGAGAAAGAGACATCAAGAAGGACCCTCCTGAGGTCAGAACAATGACAAAGACTGTTCTCAAAACGGACTCCTGCTTTAATTTCAGTGGTTTAGACTACAAAGTAACTTATGTCCCAGGGCTTTGTCAAAAACAACTGGTAATTAGTAGAGCCGAACAGGTGGATGTAATAGCAAATGAGGCAGAAAGTTTCAAAGAGAGATCAGGAAAGAAGACTTCAAAGAGAGCCCTGCTAATACAGGGGTAGCCGTGTGTACGCCCGAGGCAATGCCCACTTAGACACCAAAGTTGCATGTTTTGGGAGGAAAAAAAAAAGTTCACTAAAATAGTCTAGCATATCACTAAACCAACAAACAAATAGCAACAAAAACAAGCCTCAGAGGAGAGAAGGGGAATCGTTAGTGTTTTCCTAGCACTGGGGAGGAGAGGAAGATGGGGAGGCTGAGGGATCAGGAGTGGGGAGTTTCTTTTTAGGGTAATGCAAATGTTCTAAAACGGATCGCGGCCCTGGGCGAGTAACCCTGTGAATATAGCGAAAGCCACGGGTGAATTGTATGGTACGTGAATTACATTTCAATAAAGATGTTTTTAAGAGATTGAGCGGTGCTGGGGTAGCTTGGTTGGTGCAGCGTCGGACTCTTGATTTCAGCTCGGGTCATGATCTCAGGGGTCGTGGGATCCAGCCCTGCGTCGGGCTCTGTGCTGACAGCATGGAGCCTGCTTGGGATTCTCTCTCTCCCTCTCTCTGTCTCTGTCCCTCCCCCACTTGTTCTTGCTCTCTTTCTCTCTCTCAAAGTAAATAAACATTTTAAAAAAGGAAAAAAAAAAGAGCTTCAGAAGTCCTTTTTAGGTATAAACAGTGACAATCTACCCTCGAATGTTCTAAAGCGTATTTAGACTGCCGAGCAGAAGAGATATTTTTCAGACAAAGCCAAAATTATAAACTGGCCTGGATTTATTCAAACAGTTTGGCAGGGGACCAAATGGGAATCGGGCTCTGGGTTGATGTTCAGCCAGAATTTCCAGGGACCCGCGGTGCTGATGTCAGGGTGACACATCGTTTGCCGTGTTTGTTACTGATTGAAATAAACACTCCTGTCTGCGGGCCACGCATCCGACACGTGAAATCATCCCAAATCAGCTGTGTTATGAACTCTGTAAACCTGCGTACTTTATCACTAATCTCACAGTGACCTTATGCCTGTGAGCATCAGACCAGTAAGAAGATGAAAGATTTTAGGTGAGCGAATCTAATTAGAAACATCATTTTACCTCCACGTCCTTCTCGTTGTTTAAAAAAGCTTGCAATTTTCTGGAGACGTCCATCTTTTGCTTACTATTTTTTGAATGTGTTCATTCAAAGTTTCTTTTTTTTAATTAATTTATTTATTTTGAAAGAGAGAGAGAGCATGCACACACAGAGGAGGGGCCAGAGAGAGAGAGAAAATTCCAAGCAGAGTCAGACAGGGGCTCGATCCCATGAACCGTGAGATTATGACCTGAGCCGAAACCGAGAGTCAGAGGCTCAACTGACCGAGCCATCCAGGCACCTCTCGAAGGTTTCTTTAACTCTTGGTAATTTGCTTCTTCAAAATGGAAACCTCTTGACACGGCTGGGTCAAATGGCCTTGGTGAGGTTCATTTTAACCTGAATGGGAGGTTTTTACAGTCAGTCTCTGTTACTTATTTAGCCTTGACTGAGGAAAGCTGTTTTTCTGCAAAGAAGGTGATGTTCTGTGACTATCACTGTGGCAGGTGAGGCATATTTAGGTTACCGAAGTAGCAAAATGTAACAGTCATCAAGACGGCACTCATTCGATCATCCAACATCATGAATTCAACACATGCCAGGCATAGGGCCAGGTCTTAAGGACACGGCAGCGCCTACGCGGAACATGGCACCCGCACTCGGGGAAGGCACCATCGAGTGGCATTGCCCGTACGGTCAACTCAAACTGTCCACCTGATAAGATGCTGCAGATATTGTTCCTGTGTTTATGCAGTTTGCCTTTCTTTCAACGAAAGGGAAAGAATATTCCAAGTCTTTTTGTACTCAGAGGAATGTCCATCGTCATTTCTCTGTATGTCTGTTCAAAAGAGGCTAGAAAAATGATAGAGTGAACTGCAGGGGTTTACACAGTCATGACAAATAGAATACATTCGGATGCAAACTTAGCTACACCTTTGCTTATTGTTCAGCCTACACTATGCGCGAAATTGAAACATAGTTATGAAAGCATTTTCCTTTCACTTTCAAATTCTCAAAATTCTCTTATAACTTATTGAAAAAATAAAATTATGATATTAGAAGTTATTGAGAAGCGGTTGTAGTTTTTAAAAGCATTTCGGGAAGACAAAAGTGTCAGAGTAACTGGTAAATCACAGCAAATGAAATGGGGAAGAAAATTATAAAGGGGGTGGAAAGAGGCAAACTTGTATCTGATATCCCGGGTAATAAGTTTAATAATTTATGGATTTGTTCACTACATTGCATTTCTTAAGCTGATTCTTGTGAAAAATAAGAAGTCGAATATTATTGCTATGACTCTAGCAACAACCAAACCACCAAACTGTCAAAAACAGGAGGGGAAGAGCTCAGTCGGTTGAGCACCGCCCCTCGGCTCAGGTCATGATCCCAGGGTTCCTGAGTTCGAGCCCCACATGGTTCCCTGCTGTCAACTCAGAGGCCGCTTCAGATTCTCCGTCTTCCCCTTTCTGCCCCTCCCTCGCCTGTGCTCTCTCTCAAAAATAAATATTTAATTAAAAAAAAAAAAACAGGAGAGAGGAAAAAACCCCAAAAGAGTCTCCACCGCACGGTTCTAAAGAGTTGCAAGTGGCAGAGGGGACCCGCCAACTCCCTTTCCCACGTTACGGACTCACCTTTTAGGACTAACTCTGGTGAAGGTTTCCAGGCTCTACTGATGTCACAGCAGGTTCCCTCGGAGTCGGTTCCGCCTCGCCACCGGTGCACTCCGATTTTACAAGATCTTAAAGATTTGTTTCCAAAGATCTTTTCATAATATTTTTTAAATATTGTTTTTCATTTTAAATCTGTGTAATACCTTCTCTTTGGTTTTAAATAAACGTACGCAGTGCTGAGGAGCATAGATAACTCAGTCCGTATTAATATGGCGTATTAAGGACTTCTCTATCAATTCTTACTTCGTTGAGTTGTTTTTTCTTTTTAAGGCATGATAGGTGTTAAACTTTGTGAAATGCCTTTCTTGCACGTATGAAGAACAGAAATGCCCATAAGATTCTTAAAATTTTAGGGGCACCTGGGTGGATTAGTCGGTTAAGCATCTGACTTCAGCTCAGGTCACGATCACATGGTTTGTGATGTTGAGTTTGGCCTTTGCACTGTAGTGTGAAGCCTGCTTGGAATTCTCTCTCTCTCTCTCTCTCTCTCTCTTTCTCTCTCTTCCCCTCCCCTCTCGTATTTTCCCTCTCTCTCAAAATAAATAAATAAACTCTAAAAAAAAAAGACTTAAAATTTTAACTCAGTAACAGTTGATTTTATTAATGGATTTCCCATGTTTAACCATTCTTCAATTCCTAGAGTAAGTCTTACTTGGTCAGTAAGTATAGTTTTTTAACGCATGGCTGAATTCTAGTTGCTAGTTATTGATCTAAGATTTATAAATAGGTATTACCAAGTGAGGTCGTTCTACACTTTTTTTGTTTGGTGGCATCTTCCAAGTTTGGGGGGAAAGAATCTTTTACTCACTTTATAAAATAAACGTAAAAGTGTTACCTGCGTTCCCTGCGTTGAAATAATCAAAGAGCATTGACATGATACGATTTTTACAATTTACTGTGAAGGATGAATCAAGTCTTCTATGACACCATCAAAGTCTGGAACTTTTAATTACTTTCTCTTTTATTCTGTGGCGACTGGTCTCTTCAGGCTTTCTCTCAACTGGGGTCAATTTGAATCAGAAGTATTTTTCTCTAAAATTATCTATTTTATTAAATTTTAAAAGACATTCTCTTAGAGTTTTTAAAAATTATTTAATCGCACTGTAAACAACATTGACCATGGACACAAATCTTACTGTTGATATTTCACTCGTGTCCCCGGGTCTATGATAATCTCTGCAGAGCTGATACTTTTTAAAATTATTGGTTTTATATTCTTTGTTTTAATCTATTCCACCTGAAATTTTACTAATTTATGTCTGGCTAAACTTGCTTACAAACTTTCCATTAATTGGCAGGTTGCCGGTTTACAGGCGGATTTGTATTTTGCTTCCGAACATTTTTATTGCCAAGAAATCCTACAAAATGCCTGCTAGATTTCTTCCATCTTTTTGAGTAAAGTGTACTTTGGCATATGAAGCAAGAGAAGATGGGTAGCCAAGCTAAATTTAGTGTATCTCTTTTCTAAATCCAAATTGCATTGAAACATTGCTTTTTAGACCTTGATAAATCTAGATGACCCCCAAAGAGTGTATTCTCCTAGTCTTTCCTCCCTTACGATTCCTGTTTGAAACTTCATCGCTTTTTATCTTCCATCTGAAAATGCCCTCCCTTTGTCTGTCGACTGGGAAAAGATTCCCAACATTTCCAATTTAAAGTCTCTCTCTCTCTCCCTATCTCTGTATTTCTTCTTTGAAAACATTTTTCTTTAAACTTGCTATTAAATATGAAAGTGACATTTTCCCCATTCGTGCTCTCAGTGTTTCATGATTGTAGGACAAAAAAAGAATCCTCTAGGAGTCCTTTCCTTTAGGAAAGTGTACATACTACAGTTCCATTTCATTTGTGGATAATTTTAAGTGTTCCTTTATATTTTGAGGACTCTAGATCCAGGGATTTTAGGCTGGGAATTAACATGGTAAAACACCCCTTTCCAAGTCATCCTAACAATAGGAACACAGAAACTTGAAGAAACAATTTCCAGATAACATGGAAACAGCATAATTCATTATGTAAATAGATTATCCCTGCACTGGCTTGCATTACATCAGGCATCTGCTAATTATGCCAGAGGGCAGGACTACAAAGGCCAATTACATTCTGTTTATGGTGTCCTTGATTTGTTTCTGAGAACCAAAACAAGATAAAGGGTTACAGATGATCTAATTATGGACAGTCGCTGCCTTCCCTTCCCCTGGTGGGTGTCAGGGTCTGAGGCTCTGTTTGCCCCGCAGCAAGGTCCTGGGCACCCTGGGGGGAGACTTCCAGGATCCCATGGGTAGAGATTCGGGGGTCGAATTGCTTTCTCGGTCACTGACACTGTGCTCAGTACACTGAGAAATAAAATGAAACCGGCTGGCGGACTCCTTCGGATTAACTGCCTCCTCATTGTGCTCTGTTTACCTCTTTAGCCATGTTTAAATAACTACTTCTCTAAAATACATTCTTAGTGAGGCTATTTTCTTTGCATAGCTTAAATTCTGTCTTACATCACGCACACACATACTGCGTGTGTCTGTGTGTGCGCGCACGCGTGTGGATGTATGACTTACCTACAGAATTAGCTAAAACACTACTGTCCGGCACCTGGTGGCTCAGCCAGTTAAAGCTCACGTCACCGTCTCACGGTTCTTGAGTTTGAAGCCCACGTCGGGCTCTCTTTTGTCAGCACAGAGCCCACTTTGGATCCTCTATCCCCCTCTCTCTCTGCCTCTCTCTTTTCAAAATAGAAAAAAGTAAATATTACAAACAAACCAACAAAAAGAACTCAATTGTCAAGAGACAATGGGACACAGTGGGTTGCATCCCGGAGCAGGGGCCATGGACCTGGACTCGGCTTCCAAATTTGACTCTACTTGGTTAAGTGGCCTTAGGCAACCTCTTTTGCTTCATTCCCATATTTGAAATACAGGGCCAGGGCACCTGGGTGGCTCAGTCGGTTAAACCTCCGACTTCGGCTCAGGTCATGATCTCACGGTTTGTGAGTTCGAGCCCCGCATCAGGCTCTGTGCTGACAGCTCGGAGCCTGGAGCCAGCTTCAGATTCTGTGTCTTCCTCTCTCTCACTGACCTGCCAGTGCTCATACTCTGTCTCTCTCTCTCTCTCTCTAAAAAATAAATAAACATAAAAAATTAAAAAAAAAAGAAATACAGGGCCAACGATGGATATTTCACAAGAATATTGCAATTAATAGTGTAAATAAAAAGTTCATAAAAAGAAGCCTTCTAAGAAGGTAAAATCCAATCATCTTTGTAGTTCTTACTTATTTAAAGTTTATATATATGCCAGTCAGCTTAAGTATATTTTAAGTATATTAAAACTTGGAATATTTACAACAACTCCTTGAAATAAGCATTGTTCTCCTCATTTGATGGATGGGAAAATGAAGTAAAAAGAGGTCAAGTAACTTGCTGAGATCACGCAGCACTGATTTTGTTATAGAGTCTGTGTTTTGACCGTGACCCTATATTTCCTCTTAGGTAGTACGTTGAGCAAGTGGGCTTTCAAAAAGGAGAAAGAAGCAATTAACTAAACATGGTAAATTATATACAGTTAAAGATCCTTATTAAAAAGATTTTAGTGCTGTTCTTTGACATACCCAGCGTCCTCGGCTATTAAAATAAGCCTATCAACTTTCTAATGAATAGAATCTAAATCTTCACAGTTATTTCATATTTATTTTCAAAATTTATTTTCACCATCTGTGAGTTTTTGGTGGACACTTTTTGTAGCTGTAGCTCCTAAGTAGTCACTCATTTAGAACAAACAAAAGTTTCATGCCAGCAGTCATAAATGTTGATAATTTTTTAAGTCTTTATTAGAAGCTTATGCACCTGTTATCTGAGTTATTTCATGTCAAATGTTAAAAATCTTGATTTCTGAATTACCAGATTTATTTTGAAACCTCATTTAGGCAGAAGAACACATGGGTTATCATCTGTTCCCAATTTAAACACTATAACACGCTTCCCACGCCCCAAAAAGTCTGTTAGATATTTTTCATCCTATATTTTTGTTCGCGGTTGGTGCACATGAATATTCATAAAACGGACCTATCGCTTTCCGGGGCAAATCCTCCATTATAGCATCTCAGGACTGGGACACCGCGGGTCCCGCATTTGGCGCCAGTGACGAGCCACGTGGTTTGTGCCTTGACCTGTTCTGTTTTAATCTTCCTGTAAACGTATTTCAGATGCCCCAGGCTGGGACATCTTTCTCTTGGCTGGTTTCACAGAATGACTTTGGAGCATTCACTGTGTCGGTACAGGGTTTTGCGTTTGCTTTCCACACAGTGTGTTGTGAGGGCAGCCTATGCGACACGGTGCATATCGACTCTGTTTAGGTTCCATTGTGTTTACATGGGAGGCGCCTGGTGGCATTAGAGGGGAGAAGAGAGTGAGGGATAGTCTGCCCTTCATCTCCAATTGCCTCTCTCTCTCTCTCTCTCTCTCTCTCTCTCTGTCTGTCTGGAATCTTTGAAATGGATAATCACTGCTTTTCTACATTGTATGAAAAGTGAGATACAAAATAGTTTTGAGCCTCTTTTTCAGAAACCATGGAGCAGCCAGCTTCTCTTTCTCTGATTCCTTTAACCCCCAGTTCTAGAACTGACTGGCACTGCATGTGGAGAGCGGTGGCCATTTTCTGAATGTCCTCATTTCTTCTTTTAATAAGCACCTATAGTTCGGGCTCACTGAATGAGAGAAAGTCTCCTAATTTATTTAATCTCAGTTTTGGTTAATTTTGTCTCTCTTATTTTATCCCCACCTGAAATGCTTTTTTCTAGGGTTTAGTTACTAAAACTTCTGTACAATAATGATGGCTGTTTAACAATTTAAATTTGTCTTTAAAGGGACAAAGGGAAGGTAGCTCAACACACTATGCAAAATGTTAACTGTCAACCTCAGAGAAACCGGAGATGTTTTAAAATAGTCTATGCAAAGTTTCTCTGGGTGGAAGACGTTTGCTTCTGCCTAGTGTGATAAATATTTACCAATCATTTCGCCAGTCAGCCCCCTTTGGGGAGCAATCCAAACCAGGTTTCTTAGATTTCCCTTTCAAACGTGTCCCAAAACGGTTATTCTCACAAGTTCTCACATCACAGTTATTGCAGCTGCATATTCCTTTCAACAAAAAGCAAAGTAAACCTTAAAATATGTAAAATCCATAGCATTCCGGTACCAGCTTACATAATAATCATTGTCTACCGTAATGAAAACGTTTTCTTGCTAAGGAAAGAACATTTTGCACATTATCCATGGGTGGGGCTTGGGAAATGGGTCGTGAGGTTAAGTTATCTCTGGCTCCCGGACACATATAATTCCTTTTCTGACAAGTTCATTTGTAATGTACAATACACATGGATAAGCTATCGGTCACGTGAACATTAAAGGAAGACCGAAAAAAAAAAAAAAAGAACCTGTTGAATGAAAGATCATTAATCTTTTACAACGAGGCTTCGAAGCATAGTCAGAGCATATTTTGGTCCTGCTCGCTGAACGTTGCATTGAGAACATCGGGAATTTGTGGGAGAACGTGAAGTATTAAGTCCAGGTTTCCAATAAAGAAAAAAAAAAATAGAGAATGTCACTGAACTCTGTAAACAAGTATTTGAATTGAATCGGGTATATACAATAAATTATATTTCAAAAGTAACTCGACTGTTCAGTTTTTATTATATGGAGAAATTGAACCAAACTCCATTTCTTTGCCTACCCAAGGGCCACTAGGCGAGGGCCTCAATAACAGCAACTGTGATATCATGAATACAAAAGAGTTTAATTAAACATGTCTGCCCTCTCCACCTTATCATCCGATGAACAGTATTAGGTCCGCATGTGAAAATTTCATACGCATCTCCCATATGAATTTTAACTGAAACAAAACAATAGAAAGTGGAACGTAAAAACCACTCTCAAAGACAAGATATACATCGTTTTGATGAAAAATGGAAAAGAAATACAAAGCAGTAGGTGGGGCTCGCCATCTGGAAGTAGGTGGAGACTGCTGGCAGTTTGGGCTCCGGCGGGTAGCAAAAGCTAAGAGCCGCATGGGAGACAGGATGAAGCAAAAACTCAGCCTAAAAGTAGGAGCCGGAATGGGGCTCTCCATGTCAGGAATAAAAGCTCAGAACAGGGGCTCCCACCACTTAGTCAACCAATGGTCAGAGCTCTTATAAAACTACATCGCTAGGGGGATAGGAGGAAGGAAAAACAGCCTAGAAATCAGGGCAGAGTCTATGCCACCCGGGAACCTGATATCTGGATTTGCACTGTTTACAGAATCTCTGTGGGACAGAGGCCCTAAGATCCTACAGATCATGCCAGACTTCCAGTCAAGATGAACCCGGAAACCAAGTTTCCAACATGAAGAAAACCAGCTTAGGAATGACAGCCATGAGATGAAATCAATCTGACAAAATGAAAACGCAATAAACCAAGATGAAAGTTAACTTAAAATATATATGTGTTACATCAAAGGGATGTAAGAAGGCATAACAAAACAAAAATATAAAATATAACATAAGCACAAAGAAAACAGAAAAAGCAAAACAGTGAAGTAAAAATACCACAAGTAATACAGTAATTGACATTAAATCAAACGAAGAAATACAAAATATCTACATTGGACCCAAAAATAGAGACAATTACTAGGCAGGGAGAAAATAGAGAGGTGTTATACTGGAATACTGCAGAGGGATAAAGAGATTTAAAATCCAAACAGCAGTTAATAGTGACGGAAAATGGTTTGAGAGGACTCAACACGTTCCCATCGGGACTCTGCAAAAAGAGAATAGAGGAAATGGTAGAAAAACAATATTTAGAAAATACTTTAAATTATTAAATATAATTTAATATAAGTATTAAGTATATATTAAAATAATAAAATATTTGATATAATTATTAAACATATTTAATATATGATTAATAATTATATCAAATATAATTAAATATTTAATTATTTAAAATAATTATTTAACAGAAATATTTTTATTTTTAAAGTTTTTTTTTAATTGATTCCTTAGACAAAGAGAGAGAGAGAAAGAGAGAGAGAGAGTGAGCTGCTGAGGGACAGAGAGAGAGAGAGAAAGAGAGAGAATCCCAAGCGGGCTCTACACTACCAGCCTGGAGCCTGATATGAGGGCTCAGACTCACAAACTATGAGATCATGACCTGAGCCAAAATCCAGAGTTGGACGCTTTACCGACTGAGCCACCCAGGCACCCCGATTTTTAAGATTTCTTTAAAAGATATGAGTATTCAAACCATGTACACTGAGTGCCAAGCAGGTCAAACAAAAAGAAAGCCACGTTTAAACTCATCCTGGTGAAAACGCAGGTTCTCAGAGATGAAGAGAGAACTCTCATAAAGTACAGTAACTCCCCTTATCTGCAGTTTTCCCTTCACATTTCCTTATCGCCATCCGCCACAGTCCAGAAGTAGATGATCCTCCTTCTGATGAATCACCAGAAGGTCAATGGCAGCCCCACTCCCTCATAGGGCCCGGTCACTGACCCACGGCTCGTCCTGTCACGGAGGCATTTTATCATCTCACGCCAAAACAAGAAGGGTGAGTGCAGTACAAGGAGATATTTTGAGAGGGAGAGAAACCATGCTCACGTAAACTTTAAGTAAATGATCATAATTTTTCTTTTTTATTATTAGTACTTTTAATGTCTTGTGCTTAATTTATAAATTAAACTTTATCATAGGTATGCAGGTAGAGGGAAAAAAACCATAGTGTATATGAAACTATGAAACTATGAAACCCTCCGTGGTTTCAGGCATGCACAGGGGGGTCTTGAACATACAGAATTCTAAGCTGAGGGTTTTTTGTTTTTCCTTTCAGTACTTTAAACAAATTGCTCCACTGTTTTCTCATTTGTGTTGTTTCTGACTATAATCTCTCATGATTATGTCTCTGTGGATCTACATGTAATGTGTTTTCTATTTAATATTTATTTATTTTTGGGAGAGTGCAAGCAGGGAAGGGGCAGAAAGAGAGGGAAAAAGGATCCGAAGCAGGCTTCACGCTGACGGGCTGACAGCAATGAGCCCGATGTGGGCTCGAACTCACCAACCTCAAGATCATGTCATGAGCTGAAGTCGGACGCTCAGCCAACTAACTGAGCCACCCCGGTGCCCGACATGTAATCTGTTTTTTCTTTTGCCTACTTTTAAGATCTTTCTTCATGACTGACTTTGAGCAATTTTGTTATGATGTGCACTGGTGTCATTTTTCTCTATGTTTCTTACCCATGGACTTTATTGAGTTCCTTGAATCTGTGAGTTTACAATTATAATCAAGTTTAGGAAATATTTGGCCATTGTTTCTTCAAATATTTGCTCTGTCTCCCACTCTATCCTCTTCTTAAGGGATTCCAATTCTATGTACATTAAACCACTTGAAGCTGTCCCCAGCACAGTAAAGATCTGCTCATTGTTTTATTTGTTTCTTTGTTTAAATTCTCTCTTCTCTCTGGGTTTCATTTTGGATAGTTACATCGCTGTGTCTTCAAGTTTGCTCATCATTTTCTTTTGCGATACCTACCACTATAAATCCCTCCCTGTGTATTTTTTGTTGTATGTTTCATCTCTGGAAGTTTGATTTAGGTCCCTGTATGTCTCTATTTAACTTTTTGAGTATTGGGATGCAGCTCTAATAATTGTTTGAAAGTTCTGGCATACTAATTCTAACACCTGTGTCAGTACTAGGTTAATTTCACCTGAATGATTTATCTCGTCATTATGAATCAAATTCTCCTGTGTTTTTGCATGCCTGATAAGTTTTTATTTGATTCAAAGTGCTTTGAATTCAGTTTTTTATTCAGTGTTTTGGACGCTGGATATTTTGTATTCCCATTTAAAGATTCGTTGGGTAGAACTGGAGCAGTACTCCATCTCGGGCTATTTATTCTGGACTACGGAGGCAGGACCCTTCTCTATCCTTTACCAAATGCCCTGTGAGGTTTTCCAGTCTCTTGGACACCATTCTCAGTCCTCCGTGGGCATTGGGCACTATTACTTCTATTTTTTTTTAATTTTATTTAAAGTTTATTTATTTTTGAGAGAAATACAGAGACAGAGACAGAGACAGAGTGCAAGTTGGGGAGGGGCAGAGAGAGAGGGAGACAGATGCGAAGCAGGCTCCAGGCTCCGCGCTAACACAGAGCCCAATGCTGGGCTTGAACTCACGAACCGTGAGATCATGACCTGAGCCGAAGTCAGATGCTTCACCATGTGAGCCACCCAGGTAGCTGCAGGCACTGTTACTTCTAATCCTTTTGGTTGGTCCAACAGCTCTAGCATCTAGTACTTTTTCCACATGCATAGACCAACCAGAATTCTGCCGAATACACAAAGAGAAACTTCTGCACATTTCTAGAGTTCTCTAGCTGGGTCAATCTCTCCTTTCAGGTAATCAGCCCTGCATTGTCCAGCCCCCATGGTGTCCAGGACGATTGGTTCTATCTCCTCAACTCGACGAGACGGCCAGGTTCTGCATGGGTTCCCCTTTTCTTCACCGTGTCTTGGAAACTCTCTCAAAACAGTAATCCCAGGAACTCATAGGGCTGACCTTATTTATTTCTTTTCTCACAGATATCACTGTCCTTTGATATCTGATATCTCATGTCTTGAAAACCGTTGTTTCCTATATTTTGTTCACGTTTTTGGTTGGTTCAGGTGGGAGGGTAAATAATGGTCCCTGTTACTCCATTTGGGCTGAAAGTGGAAGTCTCATGTTCTCACTAAGTCTTTAATTTCAAAGATAACCTTTTTATCTAGAATATTTATCTATGAATTTTTTAATATTTTAATTAATTGACTTTATTTTTTAGAGTTTTAGACGTATAGAAAAAAATGAACAGTAAGTACAGAGAATCTTATCTATAACCCCCGCACCCCAGAGATTCCCCTATTACAAACACAATATGTTAGTGTACTGCATTTATTTTAATTGATAAAAAAAAATGTTGATTCTTTATTATCAATTAAAATCTACAGTTTACTTTAGAGTTCACTCTTTGTGTTATGCAGTTCTGTGGATTTTGAAAAATGTATAATTTTGGGCGTCTGCCATCATAGTATTACACAGAATAGTTTCATTGCCCTAAAAATCATCTGCACTCCGCCTATGCATCTCTCTCTTCCTCTCTTCTCTGAATCTTTGACAACCGCTAATCTTTTTACCGTCTCTATACTTTTGTCTTTCCAGAATGCCATACAGTTGGAACCACACAGTGTGTAATCTTTTCAGACTGGCTTCTTTCACTTACAGTGTGCTTTTAAGATTCCTCCATTTCTTTTCACAGCCTGATAACTCATTTCCTTTTATGGCTGGATAATATCCCATTGTAACAATGTATCACAGTTTATCCATCTTAGTTGCTTCCAAGTTTGGGCAATTATGAATAAACCTACCCCAAACATCCACGCGGATGTTTTTATGTGAGCATGTAAGTTTTCGACTCACTTGGTTAAACACCTAGAATTGCTCAATCACATGGTAGGCTTTGTAAGTTTGGTTTTGTAAGAAATGGCCAAACTGTCTCCAGGGTGGCTGGCTGCACCACTTTTCTTTCCTGCCAACGATGAATGAGAGTCCCTGTTGGCCCACACCCTCATCAGCATTTGGTGTTGTTAGTGTTTGGATTTTTGCCAACTTAGTAGGCGCGTAGTGCTATCTTACAGTTGTTTTAATTTCGTTGCTTTAATCTTATGATGACATCTAATATTGAGCATTTCTTCATAGTGTATTGGCCGTCTATATATTTTCTTTGGTGAAGTGACTGTTCAGATCTTTTATCCATTTTTTTCAATTGCATTGGTCGTTTTCTTACTGAGTTTTAATAGTTCTTTGTATATTTTGGGTACAAATGCTAATTTTTTAGTAAGTTGATGCTTTATCTTTGGGGATGCTGGGAGGTCTAGGTTGAACCTGTATTACCGTCAACCAGAACTGTGTCTGCTTCTATTATACTCCACGGGGCGCTATTGATCCCACTTTAATTTCTTAGCTTGGTGTTATCTAGACCTCTCTGCTGTAGTAAATTCAAATTCTGAACTCACATGAGGGCAATCTGTGATTGCAGGTTCTTGAGGAAAACTTTTTTCTTTGTCCTGTCCTGGGCTGAGACCAATCCTGATAAAGACACCTGCCATTCCCCAATTGCAGTGGCTGGGCTTTCTGTCCACCCTTTCACTGAGGCTACTGCTCTTTAAGATCTCCAGCTTCGTGCTGGAATTTCAGTTACAGTCTCTCATCTTGCTTTGGCTTGAGGCCTTATTTCCTGAGACCACTAAGCTTTAAAACCCAAACCTCTGAGTAAGGTAAATCAGCAAATTTTACCAGGATAACTGCAGCCTCAAGTTTGACTTGAGTTACCGCTTTTGTTTTCAATGCCTTCTTAGCTTTTTGTTTCTCCAACTTCATCAGGAGGGCAGCTGTGACCTGCAAAGGGTAGTTTCGCTATGTTTATCTTTCCTTTCTAGAATTTTTTATTGAGTCTTTTAATTATGTTCAACCTATACGTAGATTGAGTTCCACTCAAGAAATTAATGCTTTTCTTATTTATCTCTGTTGAGTGTAGGATCTACGGCTGATTTCTCTTTGTACGCCTCCAAAATCCTTATACACAGTAGGTATTCAATAAAAGTTGGTTGAGTAAAAATTTTCTAAAATCGAACAATGAAAGAAATGAAGTATGTGGCTGACCATTGATGCAGCTAGGCCTGATAGACCTTTACAGCAAGGTTTGTTTCTAAGCCAAGAAGTTGGATTTCACAAGTAATTAAAAATACAGCCCTTAAATACAGCTGGGCATTTCTATTTGGGGAAGAGTTTGTGAGGCTCAGGAACAATGTTATATATTAATTCCCTGGGAAGGCTTGGTATACAGCTACCATACAGGTGTTTCCTGTTGAGAGTCCAAGTTCCCACACAAGAACTCAGAGGACAACTGAGAACAAAACTTAGCCTACTTAATTACATTTGCCCAGTGGTGCCGCATAAAAAGTCATTGACCAAAAATAACATGTTTAAGTAATGTTCAAGTCGAGATACAAACCAACAGCCGTCAGGAAATTCAAAATTAAATGTGATCTCCACCCTTCACTTGCCTCATTGTGCCCAGGCAGCACCAAGGTCAGAAATTAATTGGAGATACTGCAAAATACACGGCCTGCCATATTCCAGCTCAGTGAGGTCACAAGGAAAACTCAGTCAAAGGCTTATTAGAGTAGTTTACAGGAGCACATTACTGTGAATATGAAATTAGTCTTGTCTTGATGGATGTGTCACCTACCCAAGGTAATTTGTTGGGAATAATTGGAAAATGTAAGTGAACATAATTAAGCTTCTGTTTTATGGTAGTCTGGTCATTTGTCTCCAGGTGTGCTCATCTCTGTAGATGTAGCGTTGCAAATGCCTAGAATATAATGAGACACATTTCAATCACTCGGTTTCAATATTTGGGCACCTGCGAGTCCCAAATATTGTCTCTGCGAGTTAGAATTGACAGTAAAGCTGGAATTGATGTTTTTCTCCATGTTTTTTCTTCTGTAGAACCATAAGTATAAGATAAAATCTCAAGGGATACATCATCATGAAAATCAGTTGTATACGGCAGGATATACTACAGGGAAGCCCTTGAAAGAGCCTCCCTAAAATGAAAGAGGCCGGACTCAGCGGGGATTATAAATGCCCACCTCATTGCTAAACTAGACTAGATGATTAGGCTGCCCCATAGGTATCTTTGTACTTTCTTTTTAGCTACCTCTTGAATTCCAGGCCAAACTCATTAAGTTCCTTCAATTTTATTAGATATCGTTGCTTTGTGCTAATTAAACTATTTTCTTTAAATAAAGAAAACAGCCTATCTTTTTTCAAGAAAGACTGAGAAAGAGAGTAAAAAGAAAATAGCTGTAGAAAATTCCTGACAGCACCAAGAATTTGATCTTTTTTCATTTAATGCTTAATCATCTGCAGTATGCCAATCAAAGAATATAATTTAGTGTATGCTTAAAATTCTAATCATACTTACCAAGATCAGCACGGAAGATAATTTATCACTAATCCTGAACAGCTACTATTTTCTGAGGTACAGTTATTTTTCATTTATTGATAGAATTTAAACTAGAATAAATTATTTTGAATTTAAACTATATTTATTTAATTGGTTATTATATCCCCATTCGTTGTTCCAAAAAACATTTATAGAACTTTTAAAAAGGCTTTAATTAACAGTCATATTTTGGGGCGCCTGTGTGGCTCAGTTGGTTGGGCGGCTGACTTTGGCTCAGGTCATGATCTCACGGTCTGTGAGTTCCAGCCCCACATCGGGCTCTGTGCTGGTGGCTCAGAGCCTGGAGCCTGCTTCGGATTCTGTGTCTCCCTCTCTCTCTGCCCTTCCCCTGCTCACGCTCTGTCTCTGTCTCTCAAAAATGAATAAACGTTAAAAAATTTTTTAATGAAAAAAAAAGTCATATTTATAATATATCCTGCAGAGTGAGAGTGAACATTGCTAACACAGTCACTGCACTCCAATTTGCATTCATTCACGGATGTTGCCACTGCCCACATTTCTCAGTATGGATGAGAAAATTAAGAGAAAAAAAGGTACAATAGTAGTAGATATTCCTTTAAAAGTCAGACAGTTACTGGGGCACCCTGGTGGCTCAGTGGGTTAAGCATCAGACTCTTGGTTTCGGCTCAGGTCATAATCTCACCGTTTCATGAGTTCAAGCCCTGCATTGGGCCCTATGCTGACAGTGAGGAGCCTACTTGGGAGTCTCTCTCTCTCCCTCTTCTCTGCCCCTCCTCCATTTGTGCTTTCTCTCTCTCAAAATAAATAAATAAACTTAAAATAAATAAATAAATAAAAGTCAGACAGTTACTGAAGGATCTATCATAGCCCGCCGTAGCCTACTGTACCATCCTGGGGAATCCTGACAGGGCTGGCCAGATCCCGTGGAATTCCGAGGGGGTTAGGTAAATTGAAAGCATAGCTCCTGACTGGGTTTGCCAATAACGTTGCCCAACAAACTCAAAGAAACTTGTTGCGATAGAAGCCAATAACTCAAAAGATGAGAGTTTGGAAAAGAGAAAGGGAGAAATTTATTTGGGGTGCCGGCAGCTGGGGGAAGTAGCAGGCTCAAGCCTTAACAACTGACCTCTCCACCTGCAAGATGGCTATCTAGAGTTCTAGAGAGAGGTTCGGGGGGTACATCCAAGAGAGTAGGTAGAGAATGTGTGAACACGAGTGGGGGTTGGTATGTGTTCAGTGGTGGCCAAGGGCAGAGAATGGGATGTGTGGGGTGTGGCCTTCTAGGCATTCCGTTGCTATCAAAGCTTTTCTGATCTGGCAGTTGGAATGTTCAAGTTATTGCAAAATGTCTTCATGAATGCTGCAAGAAAGTGCGATAAGAAATAACAACGGGTTTCAGTTAGAGCATGAGTTGAGTGGATCTTGTCTATTACTGGTTTTAACTGTTGCAATCTATAGTTGAGTGAGAGGGCTTGTTGACAATACTTTGTAAGGAAATATGTTTTATTCCTCTACAAGAGATTTTTAACTATAAATCTAAACTTGTTTTGGATCAGGTATGTTTGCTTATTACATTGCATGTATGGTTTTGACTACTAGCGTCGCTGTGTTTATTTTTTTCTCAAGAGATCTGGGAGAAGGGCTCATTGTGAGGTCATGTGGTGTTGCTAGGCACATCGGTTCGGCATTCAGACATTCTAGTTCTTCTAGAAACTTTTCAGTTCTCTGACTTTCCTATTCGATTTTTGTCAATTGCCTTCTATGCTTCCAAACAGCCGACAAGCACACAGTGATAAACTCTATTGAAACGGCTAGTTCCCTCACTACCAGGGGACTACACAAGAACAATTCAGTATTCACCATTTTCAGGCACAAAGGAAGAACAAAAGCCCACCCCAAACGTGACCTGCTGCACAAAACACCTTTTGTTATCAACTTAAGTGCTCTTCTGAATCCTCAAACCAGCCATTGATAGATTTTCTTTTTCCCACATACATAATTTATAAGTCATCTAATTAATTTTTCATAAGTTAAACAACTGTGAGTATTAGTTCCTGGCTTTCATAAATGACAGAAATTAATTCTTTCCCCAGATCCACTTGAAATGCATCCTTTCCTCCCTCCAATACCGTACAGAGCAGAGACTTGAATATTTGTAGCCTTAAGTTGAGGAGCAATCTGAAGAGTCCCTGACCAACAAAAGCTTCCACACTGTGAGCAAGTCTTAGCAGAAGATTGCTTAAGGGGAAATCCTATGCCACATGATATATCGCTGACCTTTCTCCTCTGTCCTTGTTACACAGAGAACTGAACCCCTCCTCTGTCTCCATTTATAAAATACTTGACGATGACTGATAGTTTTATTTTTTCATAGCTGCCATTGCATTAAAATGTAGTTGCTGTTACATGGAACATTGGAGAGCACAGAGTCTGAAAGGAACGGGAAAAAATAGGCACAAAACCCTCATCTGTCAGGAAGCATCGGGATTGACCACCTGGTATTATGAGTGACTTTGAAACTCCTAATATGTAATAAGAATGAGGAACAGTCATACACTAAACAAATAGAATTATTTAAAATGCATACCTGGGCTGTTCTCCTGGCTCCTGGACTGAAGGGAGAGATAAGATGTGGGCCTGCATTGAAAGGCCTGATGACTTTTCCCTTTACACAGTGGTCAGAGACAGGATTGAACCACTCAGCTTGAGATCAGATGAGAGGCTAGTATGAGAAAAGAGCCCAGTATCAAGAGTTAAGTGGAAACCCGCTCAGTCTTATCTGTGTTTATAAAGTACAAGAAGACCTCTATTCTTGCCTTTCCTTTCTAAAACCACTAAATCGAGTTGACACCCGCTATGTGTCTCTTGAATCTGTTTACTTGTTCCATATCCACAGCCACTACCTTGGTTTGGCCACCATCATTTCTTCCCGAGGTTCCTTCCACCGCTGCCCCCCTGTTAACGAGACAGCCTGCCTCTTTCCCTACCTTCTTACAGCAGCAGTAATCTTCCTACAACACAAAATGAACCGTGCCGCTCTCCTGCTTAAAATCCTTTCTTAGCTCCCCATTGCCTGTAGGGTGAACGCTAAAGTTCTTAACATGGCTTATCAGGTCCTGTGTGAACTGGCCCCCCCCAGCTTTGAGGCTCTACCGGGCCCCTGCAACCAGTGCTGTACTCTGGTCCAGAAAACTCCTTCCAGAACTCTGCACTTGGCCAGCTCTTCAACAGAACCCAGGCTATGACATAGTTGTTCTGGGAGAATTTCTGACCTCCTCAGTGTGGGCTAGCTGCTCCTGCCATATGTATTTCCTTATTGTTCTTTTTGCTCTCTGTCATGGTGTATGTACATTGTGGTGCGTTAAAATCTGCCACTTTACTTGTCTGCTTTATCCACTAGATCTAATGTTTTTTTGTGGTCCAGGGCCCTGTTCGCTGTGATAAAGCCAGAGCTTAGAACAGTGCCTGACCCATTGTGAGTGCTCATTAAGTTTGGAGGAGGGAGGGAGAGATCAAGAAGAGAGGAATTCTATCAGGCTAGCCTAGAGAAATCAAGTTAAATCGTGTTAAGGAGATACATACCCTATCAGAGAAGCCTCCAATGAATCAGGAAATAAAACTCAAACAAAAATCAGATAATAGTATGACATTGTCATTATTGATTCTTATCATTGACACTCTTGTCTAATAAAATATATTCAAATTTATCAGACTATCATATCTCACTTTTTCTGACTCTTAAGCCTCTTTCACAGTATGATCTTGTGAATTCTTTTCAAATTTTTAAAAACTCATTTCATATTTTCATATGGGAAAGGAGAAAGAAGTGGCCTTTAATAAGAAAACAAAATATTTCATTTTTTTAATAGTTATATATTTTCGAGAGAGAGAGACAGAGTGCAAGCAGGGGAGGGGCAGAGAGAGATGGAGACGAAATCTGAAGCAGGGTCCAAGCTCTGAGCTGTCAGCATAGAGCCCAGTGTGGGGGTCGAACTCATGAGCCACAAGATCATGACCTGAGCTGAAGTCAGATGCCCAACTGATCAAGCCACCCAGGCGCCCCCAAAATATTTCATTTTAAATTAGTTTATTATTATATTATAATACTTTCTATTATTATTATAATATTCATTATAATTAAAGAAAATCCTTGATTTTTTTCTAATTAAGTGATGCATGCTTATTGATTTATTTTAAATTAATAGCGTAAAGAGAAAACATTTCCATTGACTACCAATTCCATTTAAGTACTTGTTACACATGTTTGGTTTGGGAGACCAAATATTTATTAAAATAGATTGAAAATTAACTATCTGCTATGATATCAGCAACAGATTAAAAACTTCTAATGAATTTGTATATTCTTTACTTAGAACTAAAAAAATGATCTAGTTAATGTTTACTTTTTTTAATGATGTAATAAAGAACTCCAAATAGTGATTTGAAAATGACAAACTAAAGACATATTTTTTTCATTTAAAATAAAATGAAATGCCTAATTGGATATAATTTTTACTACATTTTCTCTTTATAACGGGTTTGAAGTATTAGTAATATTTGATGTCTTATAGGATTTTGATCAGGTGTATGAGACTTTCAGATTATAAAGATCATTATAGGCAAATTTTGCAGAATTATTGCCAATTAGGCCACACACACATTTCTTAGCATAACACGATGAAGTTTACTTGACACATCCTAATACTGCATTGTATGAATTCCTGGTCAGCGTGGGCCCTTCCATGTGGGGATTCAGGGCCTGAGATGTTTCTATTTTGTGGCCCTCCATTCACTCTAGGACCTAAGAATCCTCTGCCTGTGGCTGGCTGATGAAGAAAAGGAACAAGAAAAGCCACACTATCTACAGGTGAGAACAAGTCGACTAATCATGTCGGGGCACAAAGGGGGCTGGGAAATGTAGTCCTTGGCTCAGTAGCTGTCTCTTACGTTTGGAAGAAGAAACATGAATATTTGGTAGATAGTTGACATCTCCACTGAAGAGAAAAGAATGGCGTAAGGGGCGGGGAGCCTGGATACATATGTCTCACTTAATGTGTTGTTAAAGAATGTGAGTTTAGGGGGCCTGGGTGGCTCAGTCGGTTAAGCATCCTACTCTTGATTTTGGCTCAGGTCATGATCTCACAGTGGTGAGATCAAGCTCTACATTGGGCTCCGTGCTGGGCTCTGTGTTGGGTGTGGACCCTGCTTAAGATTCTCTCTTTCTTCTTCTCCCTCTGCCCCTCTCCCCTCTCTCTCTCTCTCTCTTTCAAAAAAAAAAAAAAAGAAAGAGAAAAAAGATTAAAAAGGGAACATGACTTTATTCTATTGGTAGCAAGTTTGTGTCATTTCTTGATAGTATGATACTGCTTCCTACAGAAAGGGATTTTGAAAGTACTTCATGTAGACTGCCCACTCAAATATGTTACATAATGAATTCTTACACACAGGGCCAATCAGTGGGTGAATATGCAATTTGCCAAATTTGCTTGTTTTGATACAATCATTTGATAAAACTTTATCCGAATATTAAATGCATATATTTTTTATCAAAATTATGCCATTGATTAGAAAGTCCATAGCTCTGCATTGGTTCTTTTAGGACAAAAAAACAGCACCCGTTCACTGGGAGTGCACATGGGAATACTGACCATATCCCTTGTGTTCCACAATCAACAACTGCCAAGTAAGACCCAGGCAAGTCTGTCTTCACAACTCAAGTTTGTATTTGAGCATTAAAAAGAGAACACTGAAATATAATATCAGGAAGATAGTGTACCTATTTTCTGCTTACTATAGATTCTAGATACTTTTTAAATAATTATTATGAACAAATGTTAGACAGCATACGTCGTACAACATTCTTCAAGCAAGCAATACCTTTTCAAATCCCTCTTCCACTTAGAACCTCTCTGACTTCCTCTTCTGCCATCGGGAGAAAGCTCTGTGGTTTTGAAGAGCTTGTGTGTTAGGTTAGGCCCACCCAGCAATCTCCCTAGTGTAAGGTCGACAGATTAGGAACCTTAAGGACATCTGTGAAATGCCTTTCCCTGTGGAACATAATCACAGGTGTAACACCCAGCAGCAAAGGTCATGGCGGCCATTTGAGGATTCCTCCACACACAGTAGGGATGGGGTTTATAACTTCTCACTGCATGCTTTCTAGTGTTTTCTACTTTATGGGCCAACAAGAAATTCTTCCTGATGGCCAAGTCTCAGGTGTATGCCACAATATCTGGTCTGTATTTCGTGGACTAGTACTGCTTATCCCCAAGCAAGCCTAAAAGAGTGTGTTTCTTCTCGGTGGTATATAGGGAACATACTTCTCTCCAATTTATACTGTGAACACAAAGAGGCTTCTTGGAAACAGGTCGGCCTTTCCACTTGTTATTTGGGTTTTAGGAGAACTTTTTTGTTTCCACCAAACAACAGAAGCCATTCTGTCACTGCCTACCACAGGATCCTGTTTTATTGGTGTCATTATGTTGCTGATATTTAGGTAGCTAGTTTGTTCATCTATTTACATTTTCTTCCATTAAAATGTAAGCTTTATTAGAAGAGGAACTTTTTCTTTTTCGATACTGTATCCCCTATGCCTAGAACTGCAACTCAATATTTGAATATTTGAATAAATCAATGAATAAATTTAAATAGGGCCTTTTTCTTCCAGCTCTACATTTGTAGACTCTTGCTTTAATGAGTATGTGACCAGGAAGACCGAACACAGAAGAGTTAATCTCTCGTGTATGCACGTGACTTTGGGACTTTACCTTTCCAAGCCTCTGTCTGTTCCTCTGTAAATGAGGATCCTCCTAGGTTGTGAGCACTGAATGCATTATTATTCCCTATATTTCTTATGATGGTCCAAGTAACTGGCCCCTTACCTAGTTTGTACATTCGTCCCAACCCATACTTCACACGGTCGCTAGGGTTATCTTAAGAAAAATTAGAAATCAAATCATACTATATCAGTGCTTGAAAACTGTCAACAGCTTCCTGTTGCTCCTTAAGGTACTCTGCTAGGCCCTGTGTGAACTGGCCTCTTTGCCTGTCCCCGGCCCTCTCTGTGGGACTCTCACCAATACCTCACTGGCTCTTGTGTCCTTCAAGAAACTTCTCTGTCCCCAGCCCGTTCTTTCTTCTTCCTCCAGTTCTTTCCGGCTCAACCTTTACCTTGCAGAACTTTCTCAAATCAAACAGAGTCCCCTGGTCTCCCAGTGTCCTTCCTTATTGTTAATAGCATTTGTCACATTTCAATTACATATATGTTTATATTTATTTAGATCGTATATGCTTTAGGATGAGTATCTGTCTCACCCTTGCTATGAGAGAGAAACCCACACTGTTTTACCTACCACTGTATCTTAGTAACTACAGTCTCAGCCATATTCTAGGCTCAGTACATAGAATAAAGGGACGAATGATCTCTACACTATACCCATTTAATTATAATGACAGAAATGGTGGTAGCATTGACCAGAAGGATCAAATGAAGGAGGCCATACAGCCCAGTCTCTAACATGCTAGAGCGTCTCAAATCCCTCCGCTGTAAGCAGAGAACTAAGCTTGGGGCTTCCCAACACACCTGCTGTCAGCCCTGCTGCTAAAGCTTCTAGTCCAACAGCCTGATTTTCAAAATTCCTCTCTCTGACCCTGCCATGGCCGTCTACCCCTGCCCGCCTATGTTTCTTATGGCTCTCACTTCCTCTTGGCTTCCTCGGGATGCCACATCCTGACTTCTATGTTTTCACCTCGGTCTGGTAAGCTGAAATGACTTTTCTCTGATGACATCCTGGCTTTCTAGGGTTTAGAATCTTGCTCTAAACTCTGACTCAAGAAATGCACTGTAGCTCTCCAGCATGACTACTATAATGAAATGGAATAATAGCAATGAAACACGATATTCTTCTTTTGTAAAATAGAGCAGTAGGCATGCTGCCTGGTGTCTAACAGATTTGATAGAACTCACGATATCACACCGACATATTTCCTAAAAGCGCTTTATTCGTGCTTCTCCTTTTCTTTATTAACAACAAAATTTCTTAGATTATTCCCCTCCCCCCACACACACACTATATTTGTGTTTAAACATTTTTGTTCCCCATCCACTTTATATTGCCTCTCACTAAATATTATCTTTTTTAGATTGACCAATTTTCCCAAGGTCATCTTGTATTTTATGGTTTCTGGAACAATACAATTTTCACTGGTTTAGTAAAATCTGCCAATTTGATGAGCAAATTCTCAATTCCATTTTCTAGTAGATTTACTCATCGAAATGACCATGCATCAGATCGGTATGTCTACCTAAAATTTAGAGAGGATAAATTACGTTAAATATTTCAGATATTTGAAAACAGGTTTGGAAAATAGTTTGACAATAGTAAAATATTCTGTCTCTAGAAATCTATCTGAATCTGCATCCCATCAGATTTCAACCTAGACTTGACAAAACCTAAAAATGCTGTGTAAGTAATATTATTTTATCACTTATAGGACCAGCCTAACTGACATACGATGTGCTTTTTTTCCTTTTTCTTCTTCTTTTTTTTAACTCTGTGATTTTATGAGCCTTTACAGGATCTACAGGATTTTCAGTCTGTGATTGAAATTCATTTGTTTGCTCCATGTAACTCTATCTAACACCCAGCATTTCCATGCTAATGTAGCATACCACTTTAACATTCTTTTAAAATATCATTTTAAAATCTCAAATGTATCAAGGAAAATAGGTGTATATTTTTAATGCTGGCTTAGGTACACATTCCCCTTGAAGTTTATATGGCAAGCACCAGAAAATAACTTCTCTCACTTCGGAATGATTGTCATATCTTTGATAAGAAAACAAGGAGCCAAACTGCATGCCGGGATGTTGTGTCTTGAAAACAGACCATGTTTTCATCCAGAGTCATCTGAAGAGACACACGGCCAGCTGCAGACCCATCCCACAGCTGAGAAGAGCCTTCCAGAGAACACTGGACGTGCCGCCAACAGTCCAGGGGGTAATGGCTGACCTCTGACCCCGCCTGACAGCCAGCACTCTTGTCATCCTGCTGGGCCACAAGTCCAATTAGGCTAAAATTACTCTGCAGACAAGGGGCTGCAATTATACATTCAAGCCCCAGAGTCTGGAAGGAGGGAGACGATTGAGGCTGGAAGGGGAGGAGAAGTCAAAAAGTCACAAGACAAACCGCTTTTGATACTTTTCTCTAAAAAAGCGTGGCTATAATGTGTGCTCCCTGAAGATGAGAACCAAACTGCACCGGAGAGCAACAGTTGTCTTATTCAAAATACCATGAAGAGATTACTTTTGTGGACTTTAGTAGATGGAGACACAGGTTATGTGACTATCTAATAAATAAACAGTAAAAAAATAAGTGGTAATAATAAGGGCTGAGATTAGGACTGGGAGAGATAGGACACACTGTCAGAATTTTCAGTATGTTTTAGTAGATCGACTTCTTTGTTTTTGCTATTTAATTTATATAGAGTCTAGGAACCGTTCATCAGAGCAAGTCACAGTTATTCTGAACAATTATCTCTAAAGCACTAGTTTTAAGTATGCAAAATATATTCCCCTAGGAAACTGAGTCGGCCAAACATCATAGAAACACCCATAAAAGTAGGTCTGTCCTGACTGCTCTTGAGATTGTCTGCAAAATTATTGGCACCTCCTACCCTCTCTATCCAAAGTTAGAGATTTACCACATAATTTAGGGATGAGATAATTTGTATTTGTTTACCAAATTTCTGACATTTGCTTGTTCTGCATCTGTTTCGATGCCTTTAAGGCTAAACACCCACTTCCTCATGGGGCAGCCCCATGTCAATAGTGTGGAACACACTATTAAGAATATCTTAATACAGAACAAAAACTTTGCTTTGGTTATCATTCATTGGCCCAAACTCTATTCTTTGGATACCATTCTCTGGCCACATTCTACTTGGAAAATCTTTTAATATTTAAAGATATTCTAGAATGCTACTGCCCTCGCCTTACCATTCTCTGTTTATTTTCTCTATGACATGATTTAGTTGCCTTTAGCACTCTCACATGGACACATATCCATATGTCTTAAGGCACCTAGAACATACAACAAAATTTCTGGCATGTTCTAATCAATGGGAAATAGCCCTTCATTGCTCTACTGATACTCTGTTAATACTCTTGTGATTGTAGAGGTACTCTGAGCTCCCACATCAGTATTACCTGTCTTGGAACTTACTATAAACCAAAACCTCAAAGCCTTTTTCAAACATGTTCCAATGTATGTTTTTTTTCATACCACCAACAGCAATGAACTCTGACCAATTATAGTTGACCCTGGAACAACATGCATTTGAACTGCATGAGTCTACTTACATGCAGATGCTTTTCAATAAACACAATACAGTATTGTAAATGTACTTTCTCATCCTTATGATTTTCTTTTTTTTTAAATTTATTTGTTTATTTTTAGAGAGAGAGAAAAAAAGTGCACATGCACGTAAGCAGGGGAGGGGCAGAGAGAAAGGGAGAGAGAGAGAGAGAGAGAGAATCCCAAGAAGGCTCAGCACCATCAGGTCAGAGCCCAAATTGGGGCTCAAACCCACAAACCATGAGATCATGATCTGAGCAGGAACCAAGAGTCAGAAGCATAGCCAACTGACCCATCCAGGTGCCCCTTATCCTTATGATTTTCTTAATAGCCTTTTATTTTCTCTAGCTTACTTATTATAAGAATATAGTTTATAATTATACATATAACATACAAAATATGTGTTAATTGACTGTTTATGTTATTGATAAGGCTTCTGGCCAACAGTAGGCTATTAGTAGTTAAGTTTTGAGGGAACTGAAAGTTACGCATAGATTTTCAACTGTGCAGGGGGGTTAGTTCCCCTAACCCCTATGCTGTTAAAGGGTCAACTATAATAAATTTGACACTATGTACCTGGAGATATTATCAGATCTTACAGATTAATGGCTCTGTTCCAGAAGACTACCCCCACTTTAGACATCACTAGAAAGTCCAGGATGTCACCTGTCTGACCGACTGCCCATAAATCAGAGGTTCCCACAGGCCCCTAATTGGGTTGGATTAATTTGCCATAGTGACTCATGGAACTCAAAGAAACATTTTACTTACTAGATTTCCAGTTTACTATTGACTCAGGAACAGCCAATGGAAGACATGCATAGAGCAAAGTACGTGCGTAAAGCCGAGCTTCACGCCACTCTCCCCAAATCTGTACGTGTCCACCAATCTAGAAGCTCTCCAAATCCTGTCCTTTTTAGGAAGGTTCCATTTCATAGAAATAATTGATTAAATCATTGGCCACCATCAGTTGATTCAACCCCCAACCCCTTTCTCCTCCATAGAGGTCAGGAGGACAGGATTGAAAATTGTGACCTTCTGATCACTTGGCTGGTTCTCCAGGCAACCACCAGTATCTTTAGGTAACCTAGAAGCTTTCAAAAAATTGCCTCTTTAAGGTAATAAAAGATATCTTGATGGCTCTTACCACTTTAGAAATTCCAAAAGTTTTAGGAGGTTTTAGGAGTTCTGTACCAGGGACGAAAACCAAAATATTTTCATTTTAAACCACAGCATCTCCCATGCCAAGCCACAAACAATGCTTCGCTCAACATTGCTTCTCTCAGATATTCTTACTTTGCTTTCTTGGAACAAAGGACCAGTTCTTACATTTATCTTCATTAAATTTCATCTTGTTCACTTCAACCTAATAATACCAATTTTCAATGTCATTCCAGATTCTGATTCTGTCATTCAAATTATAAGTGCCAAGTAAGATATTATTAATAGAATAAATTAAGCAGGACTACCAGCAATACAAATAAATGATTCATTATTTCATGTCAATAGGTTAAAAATTATATGACAATACAATTCCATCATTTGGGCATGCCCTTCATATTTCATTCAGGGAAGATAATTCATCTGAACTAAATAGAGCCAAGGTCAACACTAGACTCTTCCACTAAGATTAGATTAATCTAGTGGTATGGAGTATGGTCTAGGAGTCAAACAACTTGTGTATATATTGGTATCTCCTTTTGTTGAGTGATTTGGGGATAGTTAATTCACTTTCTAACCTGCAGTTTTCTCATCGATAAAATTTGAGTATATCTGTCATCGGTTACATTAAATATTACATTAAATATTAAGTGAGATAACACATATGTTTACTATAAGAACTTATGCATAGTAAGTGCTCAATAAATGATAGCTACTAGATCATTATTAGTTGAATGACTTTTAAATAAAAGCATTCAACTCATTACAAATTTATTTGTTTTAAATCTAGTCTACATTTTCCAATCTCTTTCACTAAAATTTTATAAGAAAACGTATCAAATGGCTTGCTAAATGCCTTTACACACTTGTCATATATCTGTTATATATTCCTGATTATTCAGTTGGGTTATCATGAAAGAGGGACATAAGTTTAGTCTGTTATGACTTCTTCCTAATGCCTCAGGGAATCCATGTGATATCCCAGTAATTATTCCTTAAATATTCATAGTTCTTTAGCTATCCCTTCCAGATTTTGCCTGGGATGAATGCCAAATTTGTATCTTTGTAATAAATATCCTTACAAGAAGTTTAAACAGGTCAAACATTTTTCTAAATATTTATTTTCACTTATAGTTCTGTAACAAAAATTTTGAATCTGATTTTTAATGACAGGAAGCAGTACAGGAAGAGTACATGTAGAATTTTCTAATTATCTATTTTTCAGCTTCCTCTCACAAAATTCTTTTTCAACCAGATTTTTTCTTCTAGAAACCAGAGAAAGCGTCTAACTTGGACAAACATGGCAACTCACAGAATTAAGTCACAGATGGATTTCAGGACAATGAATTCATCCCTAATGGACCAAATTCTAAAACTCAAGGATATTTATGGTTATACGTTAAGGTAAACATAGAAGTATGTTGTGTATAATAGTCATCTCCATCCAATAAGCCTCCAAAAATCTGAGGAAGTATCATTGCCATATACTGGGGAAGACACTGCCTCAGAAGAATTGGACTTAGCCACTAACTTTCAATTGACTTTAGTGCTATTTCATCTTGAAGCCTTGTATGGCTCATATATGAAATGAAATGAAATGTTTGGATAAGATAGAATTGAAACAGATATTAATATTCATGACAAAATTATTAATTCTAACATAATTATTAAAGTGTCTTCCAGCAACAAAATTTTGTTTGATTTTGTAACTTTCATGGAAAGATGACTCAGAATTCATTAAGCACAAGCTAACAGACGTCTTTCATCTTGTACAACATTGATATATCAATGTTAATGTATCCCTTCCTGACTATTTAGCAAAACAGATGGATGCGTAAGATAGATGATCACAATAACTGTTTGAAAGCGGAGAAAAAAGTGAAAAACATTGATTTCTTAATTGCAAAGCATCTCTACGTTAATCTTCATTACTTTTCTCTAGAAAGTCTTTACATTTTTAAGAGGTAAAGTTCAATGCTATTCCCTCCTCCCCTGACCTTCTCTTCCCTATGGCCACTATTTCCACCTCTAGTTGCAGAAAACTGTATAGCATGATTCAATGAAAACATGAATCAATGTAAAAATGGATGAGTTGTTAAGACCACAATTTATTCAACCAAAAAGAAAAGAGGGAGTAGTTTTGCAGAACCTTCAATTCTGGTTGTTTCTGACTGAATTCTCTACAGGAGACAATGACCTCTCACTCTGGGAGAAAGAAAATCTTATCTAATCGGTTCATTTGATCTACAACAAACTTCAACTGAGGTATCTATGAAAACCTGCAAGGGGAGGAAAGGCCATGCACACTACAATAGCCTACAGGGCTCTTTGTCTTTCAGAACCCTTATAAATGCCTTCGGGTTAGATGTTATGTGAGAACACAAACTCTCCCTCATGTGTAATTTAATGACCTCAATGCTCTAGAGTTGTACAGTCATTCTGAAAGTTCCTAGAATTCAATCATCTATGAAAATGCAGACATAAAAAGCAAGAATGAAACACAGAAAGAACAATAACTAATGAGATTTTCTTAGGCATTAAAGATTGTTGCAGTGGGAAAAAGATAGTCTCTTCAATACACGGCGTTGGGAAAACTGGACAGCTACATGCAAAAGAATAAAACTGGGCCACTTCGTTACACCATGCACAAAAATAAACTCGAAATGGATTAAGGACCTAAACAATAAGTTCTCTGACATTGGCTGTAGGGACATTTTTCTAGACGTGTCTCTTATGGCAAAAGAAACAAAACCAAAAATAAGCTATTGGCATACACTAAAATGAAAAGCTTTTTCCCAGCAAAGAAAACAATCAACAAAACTGAAGACAACCTCCTGAATGGGAGAAGATACTTGCAGATTACATATCTCATAAAGGGTTGGTATCTAAAATATATAAAGAACTGATAGAACTCAACACCAAAAAACAAATATTCCAGTTGAAAATGGGCAGAAAACGTGAAAGACCTTTCTCCAAAGAAGACATATGAATAGCCAACAGACACATGAAAAGACCTCAACATCACTAGTTATCATCAAAATGCAAATCAAAACCACAATGAGATATCACCTCACACCTGTCAGAATACCTGAAATCAAAAACATAAGAAAAACGAGTGTCAGTGAGGATGTGGAGAAAAAAGGAACTATTGTTCAGTGTCTGTAGGAACGCTAACTAGTGCAACTACTGTGGCAAATAGCATGGAGATTCCTCAAAAAATGAAAAAATAGAATTACTATATGATCCAGTAATTCCACTACTGGGTATTTATCCAAAGAAGATGAAAACACTAATTCAAAAAGATATATCCACTACTATGTTTACTGTAGCATTGCTTACGATAGCCAAATTATGGAAGCAGTCATAAATATATATATATGTGTGTGTGTGTGTGTGTGTGTGTGTGTGTGTGTGTGTGTGTATGTGTATATATATATATACACACACACACATACACATACACACAGTGGGGCATTATTTGGCCATTAAACAAGAATGAAATCTTGCCATTTGCAATAACGTGGATGGATCTTGACAGTATAATGCAAAGTGAAATAAGTCAGTCAGGAGAAAGACAAATACCACATGATTTCTCTCACGTGTGGAATTTAAGAAACAAAACAAACAGAAGAAAAAGACAAACCATGAAATAGATTCTTAACCCTGGAGAACAAACTGATGGTTGCCAGAGGGGAGGTGGGTGGGGAGACAGCTGAAATAGGTGAGGCAGATGAAGAGAACACTTATCACAATGAGCACTGAGTAGTGTATAGAATTGTTGAATCACCGTATTGTACACCTGAAACTAATATAACACTGTGTGCTAACTACACTGGAAAAAAAAAAAAAAAGAATTGTTCGACTGCCATTTGGCTGATGCCCTAGACAAAGTTCAAATCAGTACTTAATAACTGCCAGATATGTAGGCTTGTCTATGGTTCATGTGTCGGCATGCATGATGTTTCTTCTGGACACTAAAGTCAAGTACTACGCATCTAAAAATGTAAAGAAACAAGTAAACACAGGTGAAAGTGATCCAATGATATAAAAAAAAATAGGGTGAATCACAAAATGGATATATCAAATTCTCATTTAATCGTCCATGTTCATTCAACTAAGCACGTTTTCACAGAGCACTTACTCTATATTACACGCTGTTCAATGACCTATGAATAACTGGTAAGATAAGCGCCCTACCGTTAAAAGCTTACAATATAACCAAAGAGTTTCCTGTCTCCCATGGAATACCACTGGCAAAACTGGCATTTACACTTTGCTATAAATTAGAAAAAGGCTGTTGACTTAGATGAAGTTTTATGGTAGCCAGAAATAGAGATTCACATTAGAAGAAGAATGGAAAGTATTTTAAAGATTCACTGTAATCTCTGAGACAGTAGCGGCAGGAACGCAGCCAGGGCTGGCCAACGCCGGGGCAAGAACTGGGAAACTTTGAGAACAAAGGCTGTTCTCCAGAATTGGAAATCTACCTATCTCTTTCCTGTGATTGAGAGCCTGTTTTTTTCCTGTTGTTCCTGTTACCCTGCTTCTTGCTGAAGACCAGCCGTCTCTCTCATCTCTCAGTGCATATTGTCCCAAAGTTGGGGCCCCAGTGGCTGCTCAGCCTTAGCTTCAGCCCCAGCCCTAAGTCTGCATGCTTGCAACGTGTGACATGCACAATCGGCGCAGACTGCTGTGTTCCAATCCCGAAATCAGGGAGAGAGAATATAACTGGTCCAGCTGAGCATGTTTCCCTACAATCCAGTCATCTGTAGTGAGAGACAGAGTCACATGTTACAAATGCGGCTCACCCTCTGCCAGCAGCTGTTCTCCTGGAAAAAATAACTAGATAGGTACCAGGAGTTGCTTGAGGATTGTGTTCCATCTCCACAACTTCTAGAAAATATCTTCTTTAAAATAATTCTTATTATATATGTAGGAATATGTGGACTTGGTGTAGGCTACAAATTAAAGAGACAAATCCAAAGTATAAATTCTTTAAAACAAAGTATATTTAGTTTCCTCATTATGTAATTTTCAGGTTGTTGTTCAAACTTGAGGTCATCCAAAGGTGAAATCTCATACCTTTTAAGCTATTAGTGGCAATGATTTTATTCTCAAACACTAGGTTATATTTAAAAATAAAACTGACGACTAATGAAGATGAAAGAATTTCTAATTATTTCAAACTCAAAATGTGTTCACATGTTCTTTCACAAAGAGATTTTTTTCTTGAATGCCTTGATGATACATCTGAATAAGGTATTTGTCACAGATGATCATAATAATAATGACTCATCATAAAATGACTTATCATAAAAATGACTTACTTTTGTGCGATGTATTTACCTTTCTTTCACTAGTGTGTAACCTTGAGAACAGTCCCTATAATCTTTAAGACCAATAAACTATAGATAAATAGTCATGTTGACTTAAATAGATTTGCTTACCTTTTCCAGATTATACATTATTCTTCATTTATCTAGGGCATGAAGTATCCAGTGACCCCAACCGTCTATGATACGTATGATACTACAAGTCAGGGAGAAAAACATACTTGCTAATACCGTGACACAGAAAATTTGTAAAATACAGAAATGTAATGTACTCTGTTCCACTGGAGATGAGTGGAGCTATTTCTTTCCTGTTTTACTTATTATTACACTTCAGCTCTATGTTCCAAGTTATCAGCCTTTTCAGATATTTAAACTGTATTTGAACTCATTCTGGGTTACAACCAGGCACTGGAGAAATCAGAAGTAGAAGCAACAGCCGATAAGAGGACGGACTTGAGAATCCATCTTTAAAATTTTATTTAGAAATTTTAAATTAAAAACCTTCAAGTCTTAGTCCTAATTCACATTTTCAAATAATTGCTAACAAATAAAAATAGCTTCGCTATTGATATTTTCTTCTCTAATATATCACACCAACTATAAAATTTCAGAGATACAAATAAACCATTTAAGTGAAAGATTTACCTGGAAATTATTTGAATGGATACGAGGCTAGTACCAACTTTCAACCACATAACTTATTTTCCGAAGGGACAGACAATTTTCTTCTTTGAACTAACCCACTTTAAATTTGGAAACTGGAAATGGAAAATAGAAGAAGAATGTCAAGTTAAAGTCACCATTTAACATTTTAATTTTCTCGTATAGTGAATGACGTTCATTTTGTATTTTAAATACTATTTATAATTCTGATTATGCAAAATTGAACAAAGCAAAGAATATAAATAACTAGAACGGAATTTTGTTCCACTCTTTTCTAAGAAAAATACAAATTAAACTAAGCTGACATTAGGATCATGTTAAAAAAAGAACCTATAGGAGAAATAATAAAGTACGTACAGCCTATTCCTTCTCTCCTCCACCAAGAGAGGACTATGACAAGCGTTGCTCAGAGGGCAAAGAAAACCCAAAGTTCCTTTCAGATAATCAAAGGACATTAAATTAAAGTCATAGAATTTTATTCTCCAGTACATGTTTATGTTTTCCAATATATGCCCATAATGAGAATAGGGACACCGTACGGAAAAAAAAATGGGGAAAAATAAATATCCTTCAATCTTAATAAAGGTTCTACTTATTCATACTTATGGTCAGTTTTTTGTTTTGTTTTGTTTTGTTTTTTTTTTTTTTTTTTTTTGTGATAAGCCATTCAATCTGCTTTCTCTGTCTAGTCTTTAAAAGAAAATATTTTTTTAGAGTTCTTGCAGAAATCATTCTACATCCTGCTCTCATCACACTCCGCTTTTTCCCTTACCATCGCATCACGGGCTTCTCATGCAATTCAAAAGCATTATTTTCTTATGTATGAAGACAACAATTTTTAACTGAACCTCTATATTTGACTTCTAGTTTATTTCCAGTTGTTTGTTATTATAAATAGCACTGTGATGAGTACCATTAGACACAGTGTTTTCTCTTTATTATTTCCTAATGATTGATTTTTAAAAATGGAATTACGGGGCGCCTGGGTGGCTCAGTCGGTTAAATGCCGACTTCAGCTCAGCTCATGATCTCACGGTCTGTGAGTTCGAGCCCCGCATCAGGCTCTGTGCTGACAGCTCGGAGCCTGGAGTCTGCTTCGGATTCTGTGTCTCCTGCTCTCTCTGCCCTTTCTTTGCTCACTCTCTGTCTGTAAATCTCTCAAAAATAAAATAAATTTTTAAAAAAATGGAATTACTGATGACAGAAATGTGGTAAGGGTTCATTTACTTAAAGTAATTCAGCCTGGTAAAATGAACAGACATCATAATTGAAATCACAGATGTGAGTTTTCATCCCAGCATTTTTCTAAATTACTTTGTAGCATTAGTTAAATGAGTTTGCTGCACTGGTCTTCAATTTCCTCATCTATAGTATATGACAACTAAATGAAATTATTTTAGGGTGCCCATTTTGGTTACCTATGGCTGCATGACAAATTACCTCTAAACCTAGTGGCCTAAACAACATTTTTTTACATTTCTCCTGAGTCTCTGGGGTTGACTGTGACTCAGCTGTATGGTTCTTCTGCTGGTCTTGTGCTGCTTTATGCAGCTTCAGTCAGATGGTGGCTGCATATTCAATGTCCGAGATGGAATGTCCAAAATGCGCCTTCACTAACGTGCCTGGCCTCCTGGCAGGGTCACCTTAACTTAGTTGGGATGCTGGGGCAGCTGGATTTCTTGCTCTCTCTTTCCCATTCTCTCTCTCTTTCTCATTCTCTCGCTCCCACCCTTACTCCTTCCTTCCCTACATAGACCCAGAGTGTCTCCCTTCATATGATCTCCCCACATATTATCTCCATGAGGTCTTTCCATCAGAACTATAGGACCTCTTGCAGGGCAGCTTAAGCTCTTACAAAGGCAAACGCACCACTCTACCCAATTCTATTGGGAAAGCAAGACACAATATCGGCTCAGCTTCAGTGTGTGTGTGGTGTGGGGGGCAGGTGCGGGGGAACGGTACAAGAGCATGGATATTAAAAGGCATGGTTCATTAAAGATCGTCTTTAGTGAATAGCTACATTATACCTGACTGGAGCAGTATCTTCAGTGATCTAGGATTTTTTTTTTTTTTTTTTTGAGTCAGAGAGAGGGAGAGAGAGAGAGTATATGCCAGCAGGGGAGGGGCAGAAGGAGAGAGAGAGAGAATCTTAAGTAGGCTCCATGCTCAGCGAAGAGTCCAACAGGGGGCTCAATCTCACCACTGTGAGCTGAAATCAGGAGTTGGACGCTTAACCCACTGAGCCACCCGGTCGGTTTGTTTGGAAATTTGCAGACCAGGTATGGCAAGTACTAAGACAGTCTATGTATTGCATTAGGGACGAATGGTTCCTACTGTCAAGGATGTTCATTTTACCAGAACACTCACTTCTCGGCATATCTGAGGGAAAAAATAAAATGCATTCTGTAATTTTCTCAAATGCCTACCCTATCTTTTTTGTGTTGACAATCTTCACAGTTATCGGCCATCAGCTGCACGACATCAGAAGCTATAAATAGACTGAACCTTTGCATACACCTCCTCGAGAAGCGTGCCTGGTAGGAGATTCGCCAGTGTCTGAAAATAGTCAAGTTTCCTCATGTGGAGTTTAGAGGAAGGTAAATCTGACTGGATTTTACTGATACTCTGCATGATTGAGGAAATCAAAAAGAGATTAACCAAGAATGAGTCCCCAGAGCAATGGAAATGAATTTGCTTTGCTTAGCCTCTCCTAATAAAATCGTATACTCCTTTCAATAGATTACTTTTATTACTCGATAGCTGAATATGTACACAAAGCCCAATAGAATGGAAGCTGCCAGGCTGTGATAAAACCAAATAACCATTGTTCAAACAGATAACAAAGCCAGACTCAATAACATTTTATTAATCCTCAATGCCAAATTACATATGCTTGAGAAGAATATCCTTTTTCTCCTGCACTATGGAAAATGGCAGCTTTTTATTAAGTCTATCTCTTAAAACTTAAACATTTGCTCTTTCTCCCTACTGCCTAACAGCGAGAACTAAAGCTTCTGGAACATTTTATTTATTTATATGGAATTTGCCTTGACGTTTCCCAAGTAATAATACATAGTAACAGAGACAGATGAGAGTTCTGTATCATCCTTTCCCTCAGGGCAAACCAGGCACAAACAGACCTCTAATGAAAAAATCCACAGAGCAGGACAATAAATAACAGGGCACAAAGTGGGGAAAACAGCTTCTAAGCACGGTCTTTAAAAAATACAAAACAGGGGCGCCTGGGTGGCTCAGTCGGTTAAGCGGCCGACTTCAGCTCAGGTCATGATCTTACGGTCTGTGAGTTTGAGCCCCGCGTCAGGCTCTGTGCTGACGGCTCAGAGCCTGGAACCTGCTTCCGATTCTGTGTCTCCCTCTCTCTCTGCCCTTCCCCTAGTCACGCTGTGCCTCTATGTCTCTCAAAGATAAATAAACATTAAAAAATTTAAAAAAAATACAAAACAATATTCTACTCAAAATGAGGTAAGACCTCTTCAACTTTCACATTACACACTAGGTTTTAGCTTCATTACTAGATCCTTTCCCACTAACTGGGTTACTCTTAAAAATCTGACATCACTTTCTTTGGTTTCAAGAAGTAGCAATGGCTTCCATGGTGCTTCATTAATATACTGGTATGTCTTTGTAAGTTGTAGTTGAAATATATGTTCTTTAACAAAATGTAAATATGATTATTCTAGCCATGCTTATTTCCTACTGAGCAATTAAGTATTTATTCAACAAACATCTCGCGATTTCCAGCTCCATGCCAGAGACAACGCTAGGTCCTGGGACTATGTGAGGGAATAAGATGCGATTTCTGCCCCGAGGAAACTTTGGTCTAGAGGAGGCGATAGACCACTGAATAGTCCTAGAGCTCAAAGAATGGTATTCCATCAGTCTAGAGGATCCTTCAGAAGGATCCTCAGAGATAATGACCAGGCTGAGATAGAAAAGATACAGAAGAGTAAGTCAAGGATAGAGAGGGGTGTGTACTAGGATTCTACAGAGAAACAGAACCAACAGTACGCACAGATCTTCATGTATATACAAAGAGATCTATTATGCAGAACTGGCTCATGTGATTGTGGAGGCGGACAAGTCCCAATATCTGCAGTCAAATTGCTGGGGACCCAACAGAGCCAATCATGTAGTTCCAGCCCAGTCTGAAGGCCTGAAAACCAGCAAAGCCTATGGCATCAGTTCCAGTTAGAAAGCTTACAGGCTCTTTCTAAACCCAGGAAGAACTAATATTCACTTTGAGTCTGAAGGCAGGAACAGACCAATGTCCCAGCTCAACCAATCAAGCAGGAAGAGTTCCCTTAAAAGAAAGTCAGTGTTTTTGTTCTATTTGGACCTTCAAATGACTGGATGGGGCCCACCCACACTTGGGAAGGCAATCTGGGTTTTATTCAGTCTACGAGCTCAAATATTAATCTCATCGCAAAACACCCTTTGATACATACCCAGAATAATGTTTGACCAAATAGCTGGGTGCCCTGTGACCCAGCCAAGTTGATACATGAAATTAACCATCACTGGGTGTGTAATGACAAAGCAGAAAAAGTTGGCCAAGGGCACTTGTCCTCAGGAAAGAAGTTTTCAAGCAAAGAGCAGCAAATGTAAAAAAGAGGGCATAAGGAGGCCTCTAGACTTCAGGGATTTAGAAGCTAAGAGGTAACAGTCATTCTCGAAAATATCCAATTATATGCTGAGGCTGAGACAACAATCACACATCCTGAAAGAACCCTAAACATCCTACCCATCGGTGCATGTCCTTCAGCTTTTATCCTACAACTTTTCACCAGCTTGTCCTCCACCTGCTACTGAACGGCCTCTAGTTTTCCATAAAGTCCACCCTGTAGTTATGTTTGGAGGTCCCCAAAAGGAATTAAAACTGTTCTATAAATTGGTATTTCCCAACCAGAAATGACTGCTCCCCAGGAGACATTTGGCTATGTAGATAATAAGAAAATTTCAGTTTTCACACCTGGAGGGGATTGCCCCTGACTTCTGTTGGGTAGAAGCTAGGGATGTTGCTCAATATTCTTCAGTGCACAGGACACCCCCATCACAAAGAATTTACCAGGCTGAAATGTCAATAGGTGAATGCTGTCAACCATCAACAGTACTAGTGATCAGACAAATCTCAACATGGGACCTCTTCTTGTCTGATACTCTATCTGTGGGATTGCTTGGAGCTACTGGCTTCCCTCATTTGTTCTTGAGTCCACTTGAACGGAAGAGTTTAGAAACATGTATGACTGATAGCTTGTGCCATTGTGGTCTTCGTGCCTCTGACTTCCTCCAGTAGAGTCCCTGGCCTTTGGCTCCAGAGAAGTCATCTGCCCTGATCACTTGCAGTTCCCACCAGCAATGTTTCCCAAGGGTACTTTGTTAAGACGTACTATAATAACCCTCTGAGGAGATGTATTCTTTAGCAGATTCTAAGTGTTTCGTCCTAATATTTTATTTTTTCCCGGAGAAAAACAATGCATTTATTTATTTTGCGAAGAAAGCTCGTAACACTGATGGAAGTCAAGTAGACTTTCAACTTGTACTGCTAAAAAACAAGAACAAAAAACAACAACTGGAGCGTTAGGCTTCGGTTAGAATTAGTTCTGTCTATGGGGTGCCCAGGTGGCTCAGTCCATGAAGCCTCCGACTCTTGGTTTTAGGCTCCGGTCATGATCTCAAAGTTCGAGACTTAGAGCCCCGCACTGGGCTCTGTGCTAACAACCCGGTTGGGATTCTCTCTCCCTCTCTCTCTCTGCCCCTCCCCTGCTCATTCGCTCTATCTCTCTCTCTCAAAATAAATAAATAAAGTTAAAAAAAAAAAAAAGAAAAGAGTCCATTCCGTTGACTCCCAAACTGTGCTCTCAGTGCATCAGGCTCATGATACTCAGACAGATGGGCCACCTCCATGGCTGACTGTGGCTTTGCCCTAAGTCCAGATGAGGCCCTTCTCACATCCCCTAACCTCTCATCAGAACACAGATGCACCTTAACAAAGCATGGGCAAATAACGTATGTCTGTGGGAAAAGTTCTCACTGCGATATTTCAAAAATGTCACTTGACCCATGTGTGTTCTTCCTTCTAGGACCTTGTTATCCAAGTTTCCCTGCATCCCCTCAGCTCTGTATCCATCTGCCCAACACACACATGTGCTATGGTTTCTTCCGCTGTACTGAGCAATTCAGCTTTTACTCTCAGTTTGCAAACCCCAACAAGCAAAGGAAAAAAGAAAGAAAGAAGAAAAGAAAAATAAAGAAAAGGGGGGAAAAATCAAAAGATGGCTATTTCTTCCCACCTTAAAAAGCACGTCATCTATTGTTTCTTAAGACGGCCTCTTGGGTGGTTTTGTCTTGGAACTTTACTCGATTGAAGACTTCATTCAAAAAAAAAAAAAAAAAAAAAAGATCCTTCATAGGTTTGAGGGAATGGGGATGGTCTACTACTAAGAACATAAGAATTCTCTATCACTGATACATACACAATTTAACCAGCCTCTGGATTAGCTTTTAAGATTCGCCCTACCTGAATGCAAGAGGCTTAAGTAATAGCAGTCGTCATAGAAGCTACTACTCATCATGGGCCAGGCATCAAGTTAATCCATTCATTTAGTAAAGGGCTTAGCAAATTACAGTCCATAAACCAAATGTGGTTCATTGCCTATTTGTGTATTACTTACAAGCCATACATAAGGATAGCTCTAAAAGTTTTAAATAGTTACTTTTAAATGGCTATGCAGGCATTTACATATCTTCAATTCTGCCTCTTGGACTATCCGTGATTTAAATCAACAATTACATGAAATAGAAACTGTCATTACTCCCATTTCATAGAAGAGGATACTGAGGCTTGGGGTGGTTCAGGGAGTTTCGGAAAGTCACAAAGGCGGAAAGTGGCAAACCCGGGATTCCCACCTGCATGTTCATACCCAAAAGCCACCACTCCCAACCACCATACTCCATAGTGTCCCTATCCCAGTGGCCTGGAGCCAAGAACACATATCTTTTAATAGAATGAAATATAATTTGAAGCAAGAAGTGAGTCTTTCTCCCACCTAACTGTTGGGCATCGTGCCGTGATCCGGGGGACAGACACGAGGGATGCGCGTGTCTAGAGGTGCCCACGGCACGCACTGCCCGACTCACCTTGTGTCAGCCGGTCACATGCTGCTCTGCACGGGGTGGAGAGAGGAGGCCTTCGTCAGAAAGAGGGGAATCAGAACAGTGCTCCTCATGCCGGAAAGTCTTGCAAAGTTCCTGCTCAAACAGCCCGCTGCCCTCACCAGATGCAGACATGATTCCATGAAGGTCCAGACAGGGAGATAGATGGATAACGGCAAAGCTCGTGCTGTATTTGGAATCCCTCTGGGCCAAGAACTAAGGCTTTTATTTGTTTGTTTGTTTTTGTTTGTTTTAAAACTAGGTATCTTGTCTGCCTAAGGTTGGGGGTAGGGGGCCCTTTCTCCATTCTGTTAGGCAACCAGTCCTCTCCTCACTTCTCACTAGATCCAGATACAATCAGGTCACAGGGCCTGGGTGAAAGAGCTAAGCTTGGACCGCTTACAACACACACACGTTCGTATGTAATGACGAGACAAACATCAGGAGAATGTGGTAAATGCACATATAGATCAGAGTGTAGAATGATCGACTCTAAGCCTTTATTGTTTTTGCCTTTCTCCTTCCCCTACAGAGTTGAATAGAAGCGTACATTTCTATTCACTGTAGAGGAAGCTTCCACTGCAGAGGAAGCTCGTTATGAAGTAAGAATCATCTTCAAGGAGTAGTTTGTCCATGGTCACCAGTTTGTTGTAAAGAGGTGATAGAAAGTATTGCTTCTGTTCATGGCTCCAGACTGCGTGGGTTCGAGCCCCAGCTCTGTGACTCTTGACGAACAATTCAACTCTTCTGTTTCCCTCCACGGAAAATGGGGGCACTAATCATGCCTGCCTTATTGGGCACTGTGACGACTGTAAATGTGAAGCCCTCAGGACCATATGTGGCACCAACCACGGCATGAAAAGCATCCATGCCCTCAACTGCGTCACAGCTTTGACATTTCAATACAATAGAAGGCTTCCCCACAACGTTCGTTTAGTGTTTCCTTGCCAGTTAGCATTCCATCAACGCTATTTTTATTTTATATTTTTATTTTATTTTCCTGACACTGAAAAGTATCTCAGGTGCCGTGAAATACATAATAATGCTCAACACAAGGTCTAAAAGAACTTTCTCTCTAAAGCGAAAGTGTTTAAAAAGAAATAAACGTATAGAAAGCACTTTCTGAGAAGAGTCAGCGGCTATTATGATGATGCAAAACCTGTGCAATGTACTGTAATTTTCCATTTTTAGAAATTTCAAAGCAAGTTATATCTTGAAGGGAGCTTGGCAAAGATCTCTCTCCCCACCCCACACATTTTTTTTTCAAATAATTGCAGATTCCAAGTTCTTTTCTATTAGTGCAATTTAAAATACCAAGCCATAAAACATAAACGATTATGTTGAGTTTCTTTGTATTCTCTGGACTTTTGCTTTCAAGATGGAGAACAAAGCAAGAAAATTACAAGGATAGAAATTCACTTGCTACTGCCTGGCTGAGAAAAGCCTGAATGTGCTAGAGGGATCGTGTGGTCCTGAGAACCACCTACCCAGACCAGGCTGAAGGGAGCAAGAGAGAAAAGAACGAGGTGAACAGTGTCTTTTGTCCTTCTGAGTCCCTGATGTCTGCACATTCTCTCTGCAGCCCTTCTTGATGGAATAGTATCAAGGTTTTGTGGGTTTTTTCCCCCTTTATGGTTCAGTTCTATCTCATAGCTCATTTAAAGTCCCTCTATCTTAAAAGTTAGGACCTCAAGGCCTTCTATTCTGACAGATAATTTTAATGTAATGAGTATAGATCACTCCTGGAGATACAGTGCCTTTCTCAAAGGAATTAATCTCTAATGGCAGAGACCTGGCACACTGCACGTAGTGGGAAAGCTGTTTTAGGGAAGGGGCATCCCTCAGATCACTGTGATGGCTTCCTTGGTCATCTGTGCTGGTGAAGACCGGGTTGGCTACAACACCTGGGCTGCTTAGAGGAGGGCACAGTAGGAGACCAAAGAAAATAGAAGAGAAGGAACTCTATTTGTTGTGTATCATACATAAAATGTTTCTTTCTCCTCTAACGGGAGGTAGGAAAAGTGGGTGTGCTTCATACATCCAGCAACTGGGGACGGGCTAGAGTGGAAGGGGGTCTGGTGATTCTCCAACATGTCTTTAGCTTTATTTTATTGTGAATAACTTTGCCTATATTGCCTTTAAAAAGAAAAGAGAAACAGACCTTTTCTCTCTTTGCAGTTGTTTTATCCAGATAATGGTTATATAATTTTAACTTATGATCTATTAAAGTTTCATCTTTAATTTGTTTTTTTTTAATTTAACACAGGCTGTTTTAAACAAAATATATAACCCATCACTTGCCCTTTCAAGAATTTCTTTTAAGTTTTTATTTATTTATTTTGAGAGAGAGAGAGAGAGAGCGCGCGCGCGCACACACACACACACGGGCGGGGGAGGAACAGAAAGAGAGGAAGAAAGAGAATCCCAAGCAAACTCCCACAGCCAGCACAGAGCCTGATACGAGGCTCGATCTTCCAAACCGTGAGATCATGACCTGAGCCAAAATCAAGAGATGGACACTTAACAGACCGAGCCACCCAGGCCCCCATCCTTTTAAGAATTCTTAAAGAAGAATACAATCCTTAATATATTTTTTAAGCCATAATATACATCAAAATACAGATTTGGGTGGATAATAATATAAAACTGACAGTTTGCATAGAACTAGTAATTTTCTAGGGAAAAAAGACTTCTTTTGAAGCCAGTACATTTTGAGTACTTTATCCTTATAAATTCTTCATGCACTCAACTTCTCCTCTTAAAAAGAGACGTGTGAAATAAGGACAGAGAGATATTTTTAAAAAACTACTGTGACATTGTGAACTATGGCCTTGAACAGCCCCTGCTACATAGGTCACGACTTGACTCTTCTGAGCAAAATAAAACTTTCAGAAATTTTTATTTAGCATCATATTAATTTCATTTCCCTAAAATACAAAAATGTGTATGGTGCTGTAAAATAAATCAGAAGGCTCCATCCGAGCTCTGGGAAGACAGTACTTTACACCAGTGCAGCGATCCAGAGCACCACAGCTGTGGACTAGCAACGGCTGGCCGCAGCCAAAGGATCCAATCCTCCCAAGGCCCTTACCTCAAAAACTAGATCAGTCATCAGCGAGAGAGGTCTCTCAGAACAGAAGACACAGTCTACAGGATGGCCTTTGGGGATGAGCCATCAGGACCTTTTTAGGTGAGAGCGAGTTTGGCAATAGTAAGGAGTAATTCTATAGGGAGAGAGAGAGAGGTAACAGGACCCTGAATATTAGTAACAAGATTGGAACCTGATTCCCATAAATGGAAACTGTGTTTCCCAGAATTAGCCCAAAGGCTAGTTCCTAGTACTGGGTCAAAGAGTAGCGTTGGATGACAAGAATGGCCTTGAGGACTGGACACTCTGAAGTTCTTCCTCAACAAGGTTAAGGTAAGTCAGGAAAACCTGAAAGGACTTGAGACTGTAAACAACAGCTAAGTGGCTGCAGCTAAGGGAAGGTGCAGGTGTAAGTTGCAAACTTGTTAAGGTCTGAGAGTGGAGACTTAGTTGAAACAGGAATTATAATACCCGTTGGGGAATGCGACAGATAGTGTTGAATGGAAGTTTTTCAGGATGAGCGGAACTGAGACAAGAAAGAAAGAGAGGAAAGAGCATTCCAGGTGGGATTCATAGAAGAAGAATTGGCCCAAATGATGACGTGTTTTGGGTGCCATCTTGAGGAATTTAAACATTATTATTTTTTCTTATTTTTTGTGCAAATGTTTCTTTTTTGTTGTTGATTTTTATTTATTTATTTATCTTCAGAGAGACAGAGACGACACAAGTGGGGAGGGGCAGAGAGAGGGAGAGAGAATCCCAAGCAGAGTGACTCCACACTGTCAGAGCCTGATGTGGACTTGAACTCAAGAAACTTGAGATCATGACCTGAGCTGAAATCAAGAGTCAGACGCTTAACTGCCTGAGCCCCCCAGGTCTCCCCAAACTTTATTCTATAGGCACTGTTTGGAATCGAATATTAAAAAAGGGATTAATTGGACTTACCTTTTGGAAGATTACTTCGGATACTGTGTGATGGGTTTGCATTCTTGTACAGGAGAAAAACAGTAAGCTCTCAAACCAGGCCCAGAAGCATGAATCATTTGAAGAAATGCAGAGTTAGGAAAATATGCTGCATTTGGCAAAGGTTTGAATATTGAGATAAATCAAAACAGTTAAGTTTCAGGAAGAAAAACATCCGTCCCCAAATTCTGCCACCTCATTGGCTGCCCCAGAATTTCCTGGATGCTGGGATCCACAAGCAGGATTCAGATTAGTAGTCTCCTTGGAAGGATCCGGACATTGCCATGTTGAACCATGGTTTGGGAACAACAATTGTTTACATAGCTCAGTCTCTGACAGAGCAAGTAAATAAAAAAGACATAGGGAGCAATGTCTTGACCTGGATAAAGATTACATTGCTGTGTCCTGTTTGTAATAATTCTTGAAATATACATTTACTATTTATGCACTCTTCTCTATGTATTTCAAGCTTCAACTAAAGTTTGTTTAAAATATATAAAATGGATAGAGTACTGAAGAGCAAAACAATTAAAATGTTAATTTAATATTGATTCTATTAATAAAGATAAGGCCCCTACTCTGGCTTATTTTAATCAATATTCAGTTCTGTTCCAAGTGTCAACTATATCTTTAAAAAGGAATGACTTCTTCAGCTACTCAAAACGTACAGAGGATTTGAATTCCTTCCATTTGGGGGTTGGACAGTGAGTCCGGCCTTGCTCCCTGCTTGAAAACAAGAGGTTTTACCAATTCCTGGACTTGTACCCCTTTGTGTCTCTTGCACACGTTACCGTAACTCTTGTCACTGCCTGTCGCAGGCGAGTGGTGACCACGTTCCTTCGCAGAAGCCCAGGCTCTGACTGCACAACCGGTGTGGCAGTACGGCAAATCCGTTGCATTCCAAGACCTTGGAATATTTCCTCGAGGGTGGAGGCATTTGTATTTTTGAAATTTTATTTTTGAAATTCCAGCTATGCAGAGGAAACAAGAAGAATGAGAGACGGAGCTGAATTCCTAAACCTTCCAGCATCTGCTCTCCAGCCGAGCACATCATCGGCGCTTGCTTGTCTGCTGAGGTTGAAAAGGTCAACTTCTGGCCGACTTCGGCCTTCCCTGCCTCTGCTGGGATAATAACAGGCCCTAAAAATGGTTTGCTTCATTCAGTCTTTGGGACAAATTCTTATTCAGGTAAAACCCACATACTTCTCCCTCTGTAATCTCTTTGGAGCAATGTATAAGAACACCTTGCCCCATAGGCTATCCAGCAAGGGAGAGGGCCAACACATCCTCGTGGATGTGAGAGGTGTGATAATTATTCTTATTTATTATCTGTAGAGTTCAGAAAATATGGACATATTTAGCCGGAACAAAATATTCGCTCTTTGCTGGAAACGGTTACGGTTTACACTAGGAAAACAAAATATATCAGGCCCAAGGCGCAGTCCCCACGGGAGTGGTTAAATGTCAGAGGTGCAGGCTTAATTATTATTTATTTATTTTTCTGGCTTCGCTCTGGGAACCTTGGGTCTCCATTCCTCTGAGTCTCAGGACCACAGTCTTCAGGAAGAGATTCCAGCCACGGCTCTCATTCTAATCCCTGATTTAGCTCAGGAAACCAATACTCTACAAAGGGACACGCCCGGATGTTTTCCTAACCCTCAGCAGGGACTCAGAGGCGAGAGTTATTTATCTCTGTGTCTCTCCTGATGTCCGAGTTAGGGTTAATACACCTGACAAGGCGTCCTCATTGGGAACCAAATATGTTCTCTATTTTAATATAAAAACGGAAATGCTCTATCTGCGGGTCATGACAGAGAACTCTGACCCTCGGAGAGGCTGGGAAGATGCTGGGAAGGGTTTCATAAACAAAAGGAAAGAAACATTTTAAGGAGTCCCAGCAGTTGAAAAAGTACTGTTCTCTAGGGCCTTATTTCTCAACCTGGGGGAAAAAAAAGTTTAATTCCTATGCCTCCCAGAATTCCAAAAGGAACACTTCCAATCTTCTTAGCAATGATTCTAGAAGCCATAAAATAAACTTTGTGTTTAAGGCCCTAACAAAAGAATAGATTCTATATTTCAATATGAGGCATTAAAAGAGATGACCTTTTTAAAATAAGGAACCACTGGCATTGAAGAGTTGGCACCACGTCCCGCAGATGCAGTCAGAATATCTGAGAGGGGCGGGTTGGCAGGCTGCCTTCCCCTTCGTGCAAACCATATGTGCTTTTAAAATAAATCTGAACTTTAGCTTTTTTACTTCCTCTACTTTATCTACATTGTCTTTGACAAGTCATTTCACTTCTGCAATAGTTTGGAAGCCTTTTTAAAACCAGGTGGTTGACTATTTTGGAATGAAAAATTTGCAACTGAGAATTTTAAGCTTCGAACCCCAAATTTATAAAATTTGGTGACTCTTATGAAACTCAGACGGTGTGTCCTTCCATCATATTCCCTCTTCAAACTCCTAACTTTAGAGAAATGCTTTATTATGTGGTCCTATGTACTATTCCACCGGCAAACACATCTCGAACTTCTTTACGATTGATAGATAGATAGACAGATAGATGATAGATAGAGGCAGATAACTCCAAGTACTCTTCCCTATGATTCAGATTTTCTTTCCTACAAATCTGTTTAACGAAGTCTTAGAAATTATATGTGATAAGACATATATTCAACTGCGATAAAAGTAGCTTTAGGCAAAAGGAAATTACCCCAAATAATTTCTTTCCACTTGCATTATTGACATGGAAATTTGGTATCTGTCCCTATGGGAACAAAAAATGTAATTTTGGTCTGGCCATTAGCAACCTGACATTAAATCAAAATTGTATATTTGGGAATTGGGGAGAGATGTTACTAATCCCGTTCAACAGCAATTGCAATTGTAATGTGAGTTTTATAAAAAAAAATGTTTATTTATTTATTTTGAGAAAGAGAGAGCATGAGCAGGGAAGGGCAGAGAAAGAGGAAGAAACAGAATCTCAAGCAGGCTCCATGCTGTCAGGGCAGAGCCCTTCGTGGGGCTTGATGCCATGAACTGTGAGTTCATAATCTGAACTGAAATCAAGAGCCAGGTGCTTAACCTACCAAGCCACCCGGGAAACCCTACTATATTATAAGCTTTCTATACATGGGCAATCGGTTTACATTTTGACCAAGGTTTTGCTTAACAGATTTTTTAAAACATTTTTTTTTCTTATTTTTGTGTCTGTTTTAAAAAGATAGAAGGGCTCCTCGGTGGCTCAGTTGGTTGAACATCCGACTTCAGCTCAGGTCATGATTTCACGGTTTGTGGGTTGTGGGTTCGAGCCCACAGACAGATCAGAGCCTGGAGCGTGCTTCAGTCTGTGTCTCCCTCTCTGTCTGCTCCTCCCCCGCTCTCACTCCATCTCTCTCTGTCTCTCAAAAATAAATAAAAATGTTTTAAAAAATTTTTTTAAAAGATAGAGAATATCCTTTTATCTAAGATCTCTGTGTATAAAGAAGTCAACAGCTAATTGTTAGTCAATTGCTTAGGAAAAGAAATACATGCAGCAAAGTAAACACACAATTCTAATTTTTAATCAGCAGGAACCATCTCCAAAACGTAGACAGGAATAAACATGCAATTTAAACATACTGATGTTATTATGGTAACAAAATAAATAAAAAATTTCCAGAGGGCTTGGTGTGTGATAATTTTTAGTAGAGGTACAAACACTGGATGTGTATTTGATGAAAAAGTAGAAAAATATGTTCATGTAATAACAACAGCAGCTTCTCATTTTCTCCTTGTGGGAGAAATATCTTAAGTGACTTCTCCCTGTTTGTTCCTTCTGGTAATAACCAATCCCGGAATGTTGGAGGGAGAGTATAGCACAACATGCTAAGGAAGTGTGGATGGAACCGATGTTCTATCAGATGTGCTAAAAATATCTCTGTGCTAGGAGTTCCTGTTTAATCAGACAACACGGGAGCCAGTTCCTTACCCTCTGAACACCGGTGTGCTCTGTGGGAAAACAGCCTACCCTTTTATACGAAAGGCCTAGTGTGTGCCTTATCTGGAAATCTGAGCAAGAAATGCTGCTAAATTAAGAGATAATGTGACATCTTGTCTCCTTGAATAGAGAATACGGCTGTGATAAGTATGGTCTAACATATCTTGAAGAAACCCAAAATGTCACACAGGAAGAGTTTATTTATATTCTTCTGGAGGAAAGAGGAAATAATATCAAAACTTAAATATTTTACAGGAGAAACTGGTCACAAATCTTATTCCAGATGATCTAGGAATCATCTAGCTTTTTCTTGCACCGAGAAGATTTTAATCATGAATTATGTTGAAAGGAAACCTGAGTTTTAGCTGATTAAGTAAGATAAACTCTGATAAAATCTGATTTAATCTGGGAAAATCTCTAAGGCAGGAAACTAGTTGCCTTATCGATTCTAAATTATATATAAAACATAAAAGGCCTTCAAACTGCAGAGCATAAAATTAAGCAAAATATTTTGCACGTGAGAAGAGAACTTTTGAGACCCAGTCCCAAGACAGAGCTGTCGTAACTCATAGATTTATCAGTGAGGAATTAGAGACACTAGACTCTTGCTCCCATTGGTAATATTTACAATCAACATGAATGGACTTCCTGTGCTGACTTTTCAAGACATGATGCAACAGCATCCTCTTTCAAAAGATAGCACAACACAGAAAGAATACCTTCATTTGTGGGGAAGGGTTTTTACTTCTGAAACCTAGCTCATAGTCATATTCGAAGAGATTTACTAAATTTGGAAACCAAATCGAAAATGGAATTTTCAATTAATTATTAATTAATGAGACTTTTGGAAACTAGATATAATTATTCTTCATTGTGAGTTGGTAATTTAAAAACACTGGAGACTGAAGAAGAGTAATAATCACAATTTTATCAAATACTATCATGTTTTAGGCTTTATTTATTTATTCATTCATTTATTTTGAAAGAGAGAGAGCGAGAGAGCACAAGCAGGGGAGTGTCAGAGATAGAGGGAGAAACAGACTCCGAAGCAGGCTCCAGGCTCCCAGCTGCCAGCACAGAGCCTGATGCAGGGCTCGAACTCATGAACTGTGAGATCATGACCTGAGCTGAAGTCGGACGCTTAACCGACTGAGCCACCCAGGCGCCCCTGGGCTTTTTTTTTTTTTTTAAGTACCTACTATAATTAACTCCTCAAACCATCATTTAAAAAAACAAATGAGGAAGTAGGTAAAATGAGCACCGGTTGCCATTTGGCAGATAAGGAAACTGAGGCAGCCTGCCCAGGAGAACAGGAAGAGTTCAGTGGCAGAGTCAGGCTTTGAAACAAGAGACAGTTTGACTCTAACGACCATGCTCTCAACCGCTGTGCTGATTTGCTTACGACCTTTTAAAAGATAATTAATTCCACTTCTTTCTACCTTGACGATGAGATCATACATTTGCTGTAAAGCAACAGCTGTCAATTTTCTTTTTCAAAATGTTTCAGTTGAGTGTGTGTATCCTCTGTTCCTCTTCTTTTTTTCTTAAATTTATTTTTAATGTTTTTATTTATTTTTGAGAGACATAGAGACAGAGTGTGAGCAGGAGACACAGAATCCCAAGCAGGCCCCAGGCTCTGAGCCATCAGCACAGAGCCCGACGTGTGGCTCGAACCCACAGACCGTGAGATCATGACTTGAGCTGAAGTCGGCAGCTTAACCGACTGAGCCACCCAGGCGCCCCTGTTCCTCTTCCTTCATGACTGTGTGTTTTTTTAAAAACCATACATGATAAAAAAAAAAAATTACCACTCTTTTATCTAAAGGAAAAGAGCTGTGAAGTGACCTATTAGGATCACATGCTAATATGAGCATTATTTTCAATTTTCTGGTAGTGTGATTATCTTACTATTCTAATGGGATCTTACAGGTCGTGAGCTCCAAATTTGGTCTTGAAGAAGAATGGGTTCATTCCATTTCTAAGTCCCACAAAATTGCTTCTTTGTTTTCACAGCACTCACTCGGTGCTGACCAGAGTTTTAAAAAGATTTTTGATTGACTCCAAGTGATTCACCAAGGGGACCCCTGCATGTTCCCTATTCTTGAATAGCTTAAGGACTTCAGGGTGGGGACAAACAGGAAAAATACTGTCTGTGGAACCTTGCCTAGGCTTGCTGATGAGGAGAAAAGATGTTCTTACAGCTAAAACGAGTAACTGTGGTTTCTCCAAAAATGGAAGAACCTTCTGTCAACAACTGCAGTGGGCTAGCATCTAGCTAGACCACCATGGAAGACAAACATGGAGTAACAACTTCGATACAGAGACCTGCCGTCAGTAGCATCTCAGGTACTTGCAAATCATTAAATGGGGCACATTTCAGTCACCTAAGTTAGAGCATAATTCAACAAAAATTATACATGGTCCTTTCTGATGAAAAGTCAAGAGGGAGAAAATAAAACTGTTTGAGCTAAAATGTTATGAATGTAAGAAAGTGTTGCAGATAGTTCCCATTTTCAATAGATTGAATATTATTTTTTGGTGCTTTACTCTTTGAATTCAGCAGATGATAGCTTTAATAAGTCTATAAATAGACAATGGCCTTTAGAGCATAATAGATGGAACTAGCAGAGGTTTATTTCTCTCTGAAGCTAATTTTCAGCAACTGAAAAACCTATTTTCCTGCATTCACGTCATTTCCAAAATCTGAAAACACCCCATTCCCATCTTCGCCCTGCCTGTCCCAAACTGTTGATACCAATTTCGTTATTATGCCAGGTGAAGCAGCCTTTTCGGAAGGACACACGAAGAGGCCTATCGATGGACCTGTTTTGCTGGAGTCATGAGCACCCATGTTCTGCCCATGTTCCTCTGAGTCTCCCTAGAACGCTGAGAGTTTAGAGCGTGTGGCAAAATGACAGGAGAGCCCACTCTCCGCTGTGGCCTTGAGCAGACCAGATCCGTTCCTGGTAGCAGAGCCTTCGAATTCATGCCTGAGGTAATGGGCTGTCTGTCATCCAGCTAACTCTCATGTCCCCGAGGCCCACGTCTGTAGTGATCGCCGCACACTGGTAACGAGCAGGCAGCCATGCTGGGGGTGCTGCTAATTCCACTCTTGTGGACACCTGTCTCTGGCATATCACGGGAGTTGCTGGCTTTTGGAAATTCCAACATGTGCCACAGCTGTTTCTGTTTCTAAAAGGAGACTCTTCTCCAACTTAGCAGGAGTGGGATGGAAGGGCAAGCGACAGCAGCGCAGTCATGGTGGCTGCTGCAGGTGCATCTACAGATGAACCATAATGATGGAGGGTAACCCTACGGCAGGGGCCTAGGGGCACCTTACTTTGGGATCTTTTAATAAGTTTTAACTCTTAAATCTGTTTTTCCAAGTCTGTCCTTCTTCCCAAGTTTCAAAATTAACACTGAGAAGCAGGATTTAGGGACATTTCTTCAGAAAACATGTACGAAGCCCTCTTATGTGACAGGCACTGAAGGAAGTGAGGAAGACGGAAAGACAGCTGTTGTCCAGGAAAGTATAGTCTAGTGACACATCAAAAACTTGAACTGAATTAAGGAGAGCAAACTAAGTTTCTCGTTTACCAACAGTGACAATAACAAACAGATGAAATTAATCAATAAGAGATATAATTTTTGGTAATTTTTCAAACCCAATCGGCAATAGAAAACATCATTGAAGCGTTACTGAAAAGAAACCAAAGGCGAACTAAAGAACTACTAATGTTCATTTTCTAATCAGATAATACTTCCGGGTCAAAGCTTCCTGCTACTGTTAAACATTAGCCTGATCCTGACATACATGCTTTGGAAGTACTAGGCATGAATGCGATCATTACCCGCCCCCCCGGCCCCCTGAAATAATGAAGATGGTGTTAGTATTTGTGTCCATAAGGGAGAGGTCACAGGCCATTCCCAGTTAGTATGGAAAATGTTATCTTTTAATTAAAAAAAAAAATTCTTGGGGCACCCGAGTGGCTCAGTTGGTTAAGCATGTGACCCTTGATTTCGGCTCAGGTCCTGATCTAATGGTTCATGAGTTCACAAGTTCCTGAGCTGAAGCCTCAACTGAGGTTCTTCATTGATAGTGTGGAGACTGCTTAGGATTCTCTCTCTCCCTCTATCTCTGCCCCTTCCCTGCTCACACTCTTATCTCTCTCAAAATAAAATAAATATTAAAAAAAAACATTCTTCATGAATCCAGAGATAGCTTCTGATGTTCAGTAAAATGAAATTACTTTTTGTAGTTTTGTTGAGTTTTTTTAAACAGATATATGTATTTTAAAATAGGCAAGCTTATGCACTCAGGGTTAAAAATGGGCACACTCTCATAAAGTACCCCCAGTTTCTGAAGTTGGTCAGCATCTAGGAAAAATCCCTCTCCTTTTCCCACAGTCTGCAGGAGCAGGAGAGGGGGAGACGGGAAGAAGTGAGGGGACGAGGCTGCTCAGAGCCCGGGCAGGCTCCGGCCCAGGTCAGCAGGCTCCTTCCACCACTGCCGCCACTTCCCTCCTGCCTGGAAGGCCCCCAAAGCGCTATGAAAGCCCTTCTGGAAGCGGGTCGAGGCTGTGTCTGCCGAGCAGCAGGCGTCAGGAGCGGGGCTGTCTACGCGACCTGGATTTGTGCGGATCCCATCTGAACCTGCCTCCGAGGCCAACAGTTTGTACGGCGCGGTGCCCGAAGAGCCCGGTGAACCCCAGACCGTGTCCGTGCGCCAGCTGTCACCGTGAGCACTCCGAGCGGCTGCGGGTGCGGTTGGCTCACAGCTGCGCGCAGACCGAAGGCTAACGAAGCTGCGCGACTAAGATCCCACTGCAGAACCAGGGGGACATCTCCGCGCCCAGCCCCCAGGCACGCCCCTCCGAGAAGAGGGAGCTCGGTGCCTCTCCTCCGATCAATTTCCTTCCGATCTGGCAAAACATTTGTTCCACACTCCGCAGGTTACATTTAAATTGCTCGGTCTCCTACAAGTGGTCCTTGACTGCCGCAGGGGCAGATGCGGCACCGAGGGCGGAAGGAGAACGCAGCAGCCACCTCTCCTGAGGCCGGACCGCGGGCGCTGGGTCCCGGGGTTCACGCCCTCGGAGAACACAGGTGACTTCTGCAGGCCCACCGCAGTATCACTTCTCACTTGGTCAGCCCTTATCTCAGTGCTAAATCAAGAACCACAATAACAATAGGAAGCACTGACCTAGTATTTATCATGTGCCGGGCCCCTGGTAAGCGTTCCCGGTTAATCCATCAGTAACATGATGAGGTACAATTTCCCACGGTACTCATTTTTACAGGCAAGAAATGGAGTCAGAGAGGTCAAGTAATTTGCCCATAGCTGGTAAATACTGTAGGCAGGAGAGAGATTCTTAGCCATATGACTTGCTGATTCTGATTTAGATTATAATTCTTAATGCGTTTGCTTATCTCCTCCAATTTAGATCTCAGAGTCTTGCATACCTGGAAAAATAACAGTGAATTAGAAAACGTTGTTTGAAAATGTTGTCATTGGAGAAACGGCACTTACACGATGTGCACGCTGATATTGGAAAGTTGTTTCTTCAACTGTCCAACCGATGCAGCCTCCTTTTAAAAGTTTTCTGTAGGGGCGCCTGGGTGGCTCAGTCGGTTGGGCGTCCGACTTCAGCTCAGGTCATGATCTCCCGGTCTGTGAGTTTGAGCCCCGCATCGGGCTCTGTGCTGATGTCTCAGAGCCTGGAGCCTGCTTCGGATTCTGTGTCTCCCTCTCTCTCTGCCCTTCCCCTGCTCATGCTCTGTCTCTATATCTCTCAAAAATAAATAAATGTTTAAAAAAATTTAAAAAAAAGTTTTCTGTAGAGCTTTATTCACTGGGCGAGATACATCACGTTTTCTTGCGTAGAGCCCCAAACTTCAAGACCAGTCACAGAAAGGTCCCATGTCACAGCCGTCATCACTGTCTCTAGGGCAGATATCACAATGGCATGTTTGAGAAGGCTGCACTCTGGTTCGTTCCCAAAATCCCATAGGAAAAGTCCACCGTTTTTATTATGATGGTGTACAAAAATGTACGTCTTTGAAGTGTCCCCAGGCTCCTATGTTCTCCATTCCCCCACAGTTAAATTTGAACTCTTCCTTGTCCTAACCTCTATGACATTTTATTTAAAGTTCTATTATGCTCTAATGTAATTTTATTTTTAAAATATTTCTTGAGGATCTACTCTGAGCCATGCAGTTAGACACATAATGCATGTGAGCTAGGCAGATAAACATCCCTCTACTCACAAAGGTTTTTGATATAGGGCAGGGAGGGGTTACAGACAACTAATGAACAACACAACACACTGAGAAATGCTCTGTAATAGAGTAAGGACAGGGAGTGACAGCAGCCATCGGGAGGGCCTAGGGGAGGAAGCAATTAGAAAATACTTCTTGGAAGAGATTATTTCTAAGTTGAAGTGTATCGATGAGTAGGATATTGTCACATGAAGGGGTTAAGGTGTGAAAGCTGGAGGTGACTGCTGGGTGGAAGGAGAAGGTCCTTTAGACCAGGCAACACCATGTTCAGCATCAGAGAGTAGAGCATACAGCATGGAAAGGAAAGCTGCCCAGTCTGGCAGGAGGTAGAGTTTGAGGTAGAATTGCTGGAAAAAAAGAAGCCAGAAAAGAAAGCGGGAATCAGATCATGGAGATGTTAACCATCACGGAGAGTTTAGACTTTATCCTCAGGGCAGTGTGGAATCATTGAACAGTTTTAGGTAGTAATAGGATTGGAGTTCTCTTTTAGAAAGATCATTCTATAGACTGAATATGTCCCCCCAAAATTCATATGTTGAAACCTATGCCCCCCCCCCCTGCAATGTGGTCTCTGGAGATGGGGTCTTTGAGAGGTAGAGCCCTCGTGAAAGGGATTAGTGTCCTTATAAAAGAGATCTCGGAGAGCTTCCTCCCCTCTGCCATGCAAGGATGCAGTGTTTAGGACTGTCTATGAACCAGGAGTGGGTTCTCACCAGATATTAGATCTGCTATGCCTTGATCTTGGACTTCCCCGCCTCCTGAACCATGATAAAGAAATTTCTATTGTTTATAACCCACTCATCCTATGGTAATTTGTTATAGCAGCCCAAACAGATGAACACGACACTTTATCTGCAATAATACAATCAAACTAAAGAAGTATTCCTAATCAGAGAGATCTGTTTGCGGGGGTCAGTTTGATGATTGCCTGAACTAGGATTGAGGGAGTATGAATAGAGAGAAATAGATGCTTGCCGTGAGTATTTAAGAGATAGGACCTTGAGGAAATGGCGATCAACTCTACATTGGGCTACTGGACTGGTCATTGGATGCCATTAACCAAAGTGGGGGCACAGAAGAGAAGCGAGTTCAGAGGGAGTTCAGAATAGGTATGTCCAGTTTTAAGTGTGGAATATTGGAAATGTCTAGTAACAAGAAAAAGAAGAAGGAGGAGGAGGAGGAGGAGAGTTAGAAGAAGAAGTAGAAGAAAAAGAAGAAGAGGAAGAAGAAGAAGAAGGAAGAGGAGGAGGAGAGGAAGGAGAAGGAGGAGAATTAGAAGAAGAAGGAAAGGAAGAAGAGGAAGAAGAGAGGAAGGAGGAGGAAGGGGAGGGAGAAGAGAAGGAGGAGGAGGAGGAGGAGGAGAAGGAGGAGGAGGGGGAGAAGGAGGAGGGGGAGGAGGGGGAGGAGAAGAAGAGGAAGGAGAAGGAGAAGAAGAAGAGGGGGGAGGAGAAAAAGAAGGAGAAAGAGGAGGAGGAAAGGGGGAGGAGGAGGAGAAGGAGGAGAGGAAAAAGAAGAAGATAAGAAGAAGAAGGAGGAGGAGAAGGAGGAGGAGGAGGAAGAAGAAGGAAGAAGAAGAAGGAGAAGGAGAAGGAGAAGGAGAAGGAGAAGAAGAAGGAGAAGAAGGAGGAGAAGAAGGAGGAGGAGGAGGAGGAAAGAGTGGGAAGAGGAGAAGGAGGAGGAGGAAAGTAGGAGGAGAGAAGGAAGAGAAGGAGAAGAGGAAGAAGAAGAAGAGAAAGAGGAAGGAGGAGGAAGAAGGAGGAGGAGGAGGAGGAGAAGAAGAAGGAGAAAGAGAGAAGAAGAAAGAAAATGAGAAGGAACGGGAGGGGAAGGTGGAACATCTTTAATATGCATATCCAGAGTTCAAAACAATAAAGATCTGGGATGTATTTATGGTTTGGGAGTCAATAGCAGAAAGAAAATTGAAGGCACTGAGAGGAAAAATAATATATTCTATGAATACTTCTCTTTTATACTCAAGTTGTAAATAAATTATCAATGAGACAATAATATGATCAAAAAATAAATATAAACAATACCATTTAGCATTAATAATAAAGTGTCCAAATGAGTAGGACGGATCAAATTGTGATGATTAGAGAAAAGATATCAGATATTAGAAACAAAAAACCATTTTCGTTCCCCCCAATTCAGAGAGCAAGTGTCTTCCATATTCATTGTTTTCTCCCTTAAAGCTCAGAAGCAAGAGAGGTTTTGCCCCCACAGAACACCCCGCTTGCTTACACGACTTGAAGTTTCCCATGCTGAGTCATCCTGGGAATGTCAGAGCTCATGGCTTTACAAGTTCTCAGAAACTGTCTAGCCTCCAGTTCATCAAACACACACAGTGTCTAATGTATAGCAAGACATATATGGATTTTCTCCTATTTAACTTTCTGTTTAATCTCCCAAGTATGTACTCTTTCACCTAACAATTTTCCTTTTGATCTAACCAATTTTTTCCCCATGATGAAGTCATCTGAGGCATGTTTCTCAAATGTGGCACAAACCACAGAAAGCCCCCATGCCCACAGATTGTCTATTCATGTAAAATCAATTAAACTCTGAAAGTATTAAAATCAAAGTCTTTAATCTATTTTCATTGATCATCCACTGTTCTAATTTCTAAACGTACATCACCTTAAGATTAAAAATAATAAGTGTCTTATCTTTAAGGAAATACACCTAATAGAAAGAAATATAACAAAAACTCTTCTAAATAAAATCGTATGTTTCTGTCTTTTCCCCCTTATGTTCTATTATATTATCCCCATTTTATGAGTTCTGTGTTTGCAAGAAAAATCTCAACATTGAGAATTTGCTGGGTCAGTTTTTCTGCCTCTTTGCCACTTTCCTACTGGTGTTTTGTTATCAATAGTCATACTTGCCTCCCCCACTTTCTCAGAGAAGACTCTCCTCTCTACCCATCTTTCCTCAGCTTCCGGCTTCCTGCTGCTCTCCCCAGACACTGCTGCTGGGAGCCATCTTGGTACTGTGGATCGAAGAAGGAAAGTGAACTCCATCTCTCTCCCCTTCCTTCCCCTCCTCCACCTCCCTTCTTCTCTTCCTCCTTTTCTCCTAGTTAACTTGGAAAAATAATTGCATGGGAAATTAGAAAGACACAAACATACGGTGTTTTCCAAATTTCACCAAAATTATAAAAGATGCCTTTTTATGTTTGTCTTGGGGTACATGGAACAAACGGATTTTCGTGGGGGAAAAGTAAGTGTATTGCAATGGTTTAAGGAAAAAAATAAAAATGTAGCTGTATTCGGCATTGTGAGTGTTTTAAATGAGATCCCTTACTCTTGACAATCACGGACTGTAATCTGTAGATCTCATATTCCTAGCTGGTGTGAAAACACATTCTAAGCTACTTACTATTCCAAAATTTAGTTTCTTGAACACTTCTTCCTGTTCTGCACCTCATTCTCTACCCCATTTCTCATGACTCTTTACCACAAATGTCATGACCCAAATGACCACGTTGCTTCGCCTTATCTTTTTCTGTCAGCAGATATGCATTCCCTCCGTGAATCAACAAATATGTATTAAGAATTTACCACGTACCAGGCACTGTTTTAAGTGTTAGGCCTACAGATTTGAACAAGACAACTAGGAAATAGTCATACTAATAAATATGTAGCATAAGAGAAAGTAATAAAACTGAGAACAAACCAATCGGTATAAAGGGATAGAGTGCTAAGGTGTGGAAATGTTACTTTAGGCAGTGCCATAGGGAAGCCCTCTCTAAGGACAAGACACGAGAAGGAAGACCTTAATGAAGCTGGGGATTAAGAACATCGCAAATCTGGGATAGTGAATTTTACTCTGGGGGTGGGGGTGTAGAGGCTGGTTCCAAAAGAAGAAGCCCCCATGGAAGAATTAGGTTTGCTGTGTTCCGGTATCAGCAAGGAAGTCACTGTGGTTGGAGTGGGTGGGGGAAGGGTAGGAAAGGAGGTGGGAAAACTCACCAGGACAATACCATTGAGGCCCATCTGGGCTGTGGCAAGAAGCTAGAAATTTATCTGCAACTAATTTTTGGAAATGTATTTAAACGTTATCAATTATTGGAAGGCATTAAAAAGTCTTAAGCAGTGGTGTACCTTGAACAGACTTAGATAATTTATTTGGTCTCTGGCTGGGATATGGGGAATTGATTGCAGGGGCAGGAAGAGAGCAGGAAGACCCTGCAAAGCATCCCTGTCTCCTCTCACACGGTCGTGGATGTTTTCACTTGTGACTCCAACACTCCATCTTCACAGCTCACTCTCTGGCCCTATTAAGTGACATCTTCCCGCCCCACCTCACTTGCCAGACTCAGACTCAAGCCTTTGCCACCGACCATCAGCCTCAACAGGGCACTCCTCAAATGGTCCCTACTACTGGGGAGCAATCCACATCCCCACAGCCAAATTGTGCTTATGGGGATACACACTGTAGCCCAGAAAATACCACCAGGACACGAATATTCTGGAACCCATTTATTTCTTGTAGTTGACATTCCTGGTTTTTCAGTAGGATTTTTCAGAATTTCGAGCTCTCTGCAGTTTGAAACACCCAAGCTCGATGAGCACGCATAGAAACACAATTTTGTTTAGTATCAACTTTGAAAAGCTTTGCGAAGAGCAAATGTCCTTTCTTAAACTTTCGCATCAAACAATCTTAATAAGTTGCACAAACTCACTAGAAAAATGGAGACACCAGTTCCTGAAAAGTCGTGGAATTCTGCCTTGATCCATAGCTTGAAAAGACAAGCAGGAATGTCACAGAAACATTCCAGTCGAGGTTGCATGGGTCCGGGAAAACCACGTTTTTTCAAACATCATGTCCCTTATTTATTTACAACACTAGATATGCGCAGGCTTCTGGTGTTGGTGGAATGCAGCTGACCTCGGAGAAACATTTCTGGCTGCTCAGTTACACTCTGAAGTTGTTAAAATTTTCCAGAACAAATATCCAAAACTTCAGATAACATGAGGTACGCAACGTACAGCAAATATACTAGGTTAAAACAGAGTCACCCTCTTGGAACCAAGATGGTAGTTTTCCGTTATAAAAACTACTATTATCCCTACAGAATAAAATGAAAATGGCAGAAGCGGGGGGTGAGGGGGGTAGGCTTTGAAAGTGAAATGAGGTTCCTCATGACTTCCCTTGTGAACAGAGGCCTCAGATCAGCCTGCAGTGGACATCAGAGAGATTCACGTTACCCCAGTGTGATAAATAATGAAACACAATGCATAATTGTCAGCAAGTTCTTAGAACCTTCTCAGACCCAAGCTACCATGCAGAATGCATTACCTCAGGCTCCACAGGGTCACGAGGGAGGTAACCAAGTGTTGAGAGGAGTAAATAGACATTATTGTACCAACTCCTGTCGTTATAACAACCCTCTCGAAAAACTGGAATTCCATGTTGCTCAGCTGCTTTCCTGACTCTGTTGGGAGAGAATAAATGGTCTTTGCAAACAGCAATTCTGAGCGCACAAATTTAGCTCCTAATCTTAGTTCAACCGTAGACCTGGTTGCTTAACTTTCGAAATAAATACTTTATCTATTATTCTCACTTAACCTGAAAATATTTTTGTAATTTGGAAAATGCATGATAAAATGTAATATTTGCCAAAGAGAGGTAATGACACAGAAATTCCATTTAGATTGTAGCTATTTAACCAGTAGGGACTCTGGTACCACAGGCTGGAAAGATCAGTGCTTCTAATGAGACTGGTGTCAAACGCTCCTCCTTTAGGGACCAGTTATCATCATAACTCTGAAGGTGTCCCAAATTACAGACAGGTGAGGGAAGTGTGCTTCCTCTTACTCCTGCCCGTTCAACTTCAAGGGCAATGTGGGACCTGAAAAAAATTAATGTCATTTCCCGAAGCGTCCAACTTGTTTTCAAGCGTGTTTCACAATTTTGCCCACAAAGCAGTACCAAGCAGTTCACATAGCACCAGCTCAGGAGGCAGAGGACATGAGTATGGCCCTGACTCACCAGGGGCCGGCTGACTATGCGACCCAAAACCTTGGCTGATTGTCCTATTCTCCACTCCCCCTTATCCCCCAAAATGCATCCTCTTCTTTTCTTCATAACACTTAATAATACAACTTTTAATTATTTTTATTTCCTTTTTTATTTGTAGTCTCAACCTCCAAAATATAAATTACATAAACATAGAAAGCATGTCTGTCTTGTTCAACTTTCTGTTTCCCGGGCCTTAGCCCTTGTTTGGCTACCAAATGAAAATTCAGTAAATATCTGTTGAATGAAAGAGGGAATGAATCTTTGAACTCATGTTTCTCACTTGCGAATTGGGAGCAGGGGGAATACTATCGACTTCACAGGCTTTTAAAATATCAAATGAAATCATACATTTAAAGTATTTTGTGAAGTAAAGGTCTAATTAAAATGAGCCGTGATTGCTATTTACTTCACATGAAAGTCTTCCAATTCCAGAGAGAACAGCATTCCTTGCTCTATAACCAATACACAAGTATTCTTTTTTTTAATGTTTATTTATTGTTTTTGAAAGAGAGACAGAGTGTGAGCAGAGGAGGGGAAGAGAGAGAGGAGGACACAGAATCTGAGGCAAGCTCCAGGCTCTGAGCTGTCCCCACAGAGCCCGACCTGGGGCTCAAACTCACGAACCATGAGATCATGACCTGAGCCGCAGTAGGGCATTCAAACGACTGAGCCACCCAGGCACTCCCCAATAAATAAATATTCTTAATGTTGCCTACTATAACAGAAAGTTGTCCAACATAGTTTCTGGTAAGCTAACTTTCAAATTAAAAAAAAATATATTTTATTACGGTAGGCAAAAAGATGGGAGAAAATGATCTATTTTGTATTAGCAACTTTAACTGATATAGTATTTGATTTAATAAATGTAATACCACTTAGAAAGCAATCTTTTCTCAGAGTTCAGATGCAATTCTTGATGAACCGAGGAAATGAACTTGAACCCTTATGGCACACCATCTTTCTGTCTTACATTTATATGAAAATGCATTTGGATGCCTTTTTAGTTGGAAACCAGAGATTAAATTTTAATTCAGTGTCTTTTTGGAAAGGAAAGACATTTTAAATACAAACCAGCATTTTAAAGCCACATTTTGTTAGTGGCTGGACTATTTAAAGATTTCCTAAGAGTCTTGAATAATAAGGCATGTCATCCAACAAAATCTTTGCCGTCCCTTTGGGAATTCCAACTATTTAGGGTTACATAATACCACTTCACTACATATGTAGCTGACTGATAATAAACCGCACAGATGCAACCATTTCAGCGAGACGTTCTCAGAAAAAACATACATATGGGAGAGAGAAAAATAATTTTATTGCCACAACGACGCTGGCCAGATCTATGCTTATCTATGTTGAAAGACCAACTGCATAAAGAAGTTCCAAATCTTACTTTTAGGAGACTATCAGAAAAGTATTTAAAAGGACACCCGTGGGACATTTCTCCCACATTTTCATTTAAAATTGGCATTTCATCGCTTCAGAGTTTAGTTGTTTTGTGCATCCTGAGTAATATCCTTTTCGGAAATCCTTGTTAGCACTAGTTGTGTTTTGTCATTAAAATTCGGCGTGGATCAATTCCGCTGCATTGAGTTTGGATCGATTCCACTGCATTCCACAGAAACATTTGTTGAGCATTTACTATGTGTTAAGCACTGCTCTAGACACAGGCTAGGGGGAAGCACAAAGAAGCTTGCAAGGTAGTGGGGAGAAAGATATGCACCTGATGTCGGGACAATACAGTTTGTGCAGCATTTGAAGGATAGAATGCTTTGGGGAGGTGCAGGGGACGAGCACCACTTCAATGCCCTCGAACTGAGCAGGCCAAGAAATACTTGTGCACCGTGCCTGTGTCCTGGAGGGCAGATTCTTACTGAGCCCCATAGAGACATTATAATTAAGTAATCCCATTACTTTCTCTACCAAAGCCTTTCCTGATTACAGGTTAAAAACCCATTTTCAATATTTCGATCTGTATGTTTCCCCTTCTCACGTTTGTTCTTCTGATCGTTCCTTGGGTTGCTGGGATCTCCAGGACACATTTAGAGGGGCCTGGAGTTCTGGAAAATAACAGAATTACATTTACTGAGCCTCCACCCAGTTCTCTGGCAATTCTCGTCTCTGCCTTCTTTCCACACTTGAGTGTGTTCCCCTCCTGTTCTAGCTCCGATCACTCCGCCTACATACAAGTGCGGTATTCTCGGGCATTCTCACCCTCCTCGAGAAGTAGGTAATTAATTTTTTTTTTAATTTTTATTTTTGAGAGAGAGAGATAAATGGACAGCATGAGCGGGGTAGGGGCAGAGAGAGAGGGAGACACAGAATCCAAAGCAGCTCCAGGCTCTGAGCGGTCAGCACGGAGCCCAACCGCAGTCTGGAACTCAGGAACCATGAGATCATGACCTGAGCTGAAGTTGGATGCTCAACACACTGAGCCACCCAGGCACCCAAGGAAGTAATTTATTTAAACGAAACATGAAAAGAGTCTTTTTAACTAATGTTCATACTTCTAATGCTTAACTTTCACAAAAGCTAAGACCAAAATATTCTTTTTTTTTCTACATTTATTTTTGAGAGACAGAGAGAGACAGAGCACAAGTGGAGGAGGGGCAGAGAGCGAGTGAAACTGAAGCAGGCTCCAGGCACTGAGCTGTCAGCACAGAGCCCAATGCAGGGCTCGAACTCATGAACCATATTATGACCTGAGCTGAAGTCAACTGCTTAACCGACTGAGCCACCCACGTGCCCCAAAATACTCTTTTTTAAATGTTTATTTATTTTTGAGAGAGAGAGAGAGAGAGAGAGAATCCCAAGCAGGCTCTACACTGTGAGCACAGAGCCCCACGTGGAGCTCTGTCTCCCAAACCAAACCATGAGATCATGGCCTGAGCTAAAAATCAAGAATCATGCTCACCCAACTAAGCCTCCAAAATATTTTTGACTCTGGACATTCGGCACCGGAACAGCTTATAGTGGGATGAGGCTGAGGAAAAGTAGTCAGTGATTTGGAGTTGTGAAAACTGGGCAGTCTAGTGATGACTCCAGGAGGACTGTAAAGAAATGTTTTTGCGCCTGAGGGTACAAGCAAGTTTTGGAGGAAAGATCCATAGCTCTCATGAGACCCTCTAGGTCAAGGTCTAGGACGTGGGAAAATGGTTACAAATCAGTTGATCAGAAGTCATGATGCTCATATAATTAAGGGCACTGAATCATCCACCTGGTGACAATGGGGATCCATCTTTCATCGAATCCTCCTTTCTCCTTCAATACTTTTTATTTTTCTCTCTCTGGTGTTAATTTTTGTCTCCTACTATTCATGAGAGCATCCCAGGAGCCCAACAGTCAGAAGATCCCCAGGCACGTAGGTACTAGCAAATCTGTGTGGCTCTCACGTAATGATGGAGGATGACAGAAGAGAGGACCTGTGTAATCCATGCTCTTCTTCTGTCCCTTCATCAGTACTTTGGGGTACCTGCAGAGGATCATGTATTTCCTCCTCCTTGCCTGAACAAAGCTTTGCCTCCACAGATATTGCCTGCCCTTCTCTGCAGGCAGCGTGCAGCCATCTTGTAAATGCATGTCCTATGCTGCGTCCCACTCAAAGCACTCAGCTCACATTGGCATGAAGTAGGAAGATGGCGGCATTTTGGAAGACACACTTGAACATATACCTTCACATTGACATGAAGCTCTTCTTTCACAGCCTTCACCTCAGGATGGCTCGTTGCTCCAAAGTTTTTTTTCAATGGCTTTTCTTTTCAGTTTATTTATTTATTTTGAGAGAGAGAGAGCATGCACAGCAGGGGAGGGGTAGAGAGAGGGAGAGGCAGAACCCCAACCAGGTCCTATGCTGTCAGCGCAGTCTGTTGCAGGGCTGGAAATCACGAACCATGAGATCATGACCTGAGCCGAGATCAAGAGTCGCATGTTTAACCAAGTGAGCCACCCAGGGGCCCCTCATTGCTCAAAAGATTTGTGGAACATCTTCAGATCTCGTTTAAACTTATTAGTACAAAGCAAAAGTTCTCAACATTGGTCGCACTTTGGAATAACCTAGGGACATTTAAAAATTGCTGACACCAATGTTTCAACATGAAGATTCTGATTTCATTGGGCTAAGGCATTGATTCTTATTCTAGGTCGTGCATCAGACTTACCTGCGGGTATTTTTTAAAGATATACATACCTGTTTCCTAATTCCAGAAATCTGAATATAAATCTCTGGGAATAAGATCTATACACAATGGTAATTTCCAAAACTTCTTAGGTGACTGTAATATGCAATACGGGGTTGAGATTCGCTGCTCTGCATTCACACTTCATCATCGGTCCAAAATATTAATAGCCTGCTATGTTCAATGAAATGACCTCCAGGGAGATTGTGATTTTTCCAGAATCTACCTCTCAGAAATTTTCTTAAACATTTTTTTCTTTCTCTGTTTTTTTTTTTTTATGTTCATTTATTTTTCAGAGAGAGAGAGAGAAGCAGAGAGAGAGCAAGTGGGGGAGGGGCAGAGAGAGAGGAGGACAGAGGATCTGAAGCAAGCTGTGCTAACAGCAGAGAACCAGATATGGGGCTCGAACTCACGAACTATGAGATCATGTTAAGTTGCACACTTAACCCACTCAGCCACCCAGGAGTCCTTACCTCTTAGAATTTTTTAAAAAATTTGTCACAGACCCTAACAATATAGCAAAAACAAAAAAGTAGCTTTAGCGTGAATCCATTTGTAACCCTCCCAGGTGATTTTTTTGAGAGGCCAACACTCCGCTGGTCGCATATAGATATTCCTGATCAATATGCCCTGCTTCGAGACCTTCAAAGTTACCCAAATTCATGAATTCTGTCAAAATATATAGCTTCTTCCATAAAATGTATAATAGAATATGAGTGAACAACCATAAAGCCATATGAAAAAATACTTACAGGGCAGTTCATGCAGGATCTCACTTGCCAATAAAAATAATAGCTAATGTTTATTGAACAATTACTATGTGCTTAAGTTTCTCTGAGAACTTTATATGCATTCTAAAATTTATTCTTATAACTGCCTTCTGGCATAGATGATATTATTATCCCCAAATTATACACTGGGAAAATAAGGCTTTGAGATTCAAGTGATGTTTTTGCTTCTCAGTGTCATAGAATTTGATGTCTAAATAAAATTATGAATGACTAAATGCCATTGACTTTCAGGATAAAATATAGTCAGAATCATGACCCTTCTGCCTATAAATGCCAAGATTTAACTGCTTGCATCTAGTGAATATGGTAAAATACTTGTCTGTTAAATCTGTTTTTATATCCCATAAATCCATTGCCTTCCAAACCTCAAAGCCCATGGGGAGACCTTTCCTTCTCAAAGTCTATTTCTTTCTTAGTTCTCTCAGTGAAGCTAGAGCAGAACACTGTAATTCAAAGGCAATTCACAATGACTCAAAATTTCTACAGAGAAGTAGATCCATATTTAATGAAAATGCACACGGGTAGCCTGGGTGGTTCAGTCAGTTAAGCATCTGACTTTGACTCACGTCATGATCTCACAGTTTGTGAGTTTGAGCCCCACATCAGGCTCTGTACTAGACTCTGTGCTGGGCTCTGTGCTGACAGCTCGGAGCCTGGGGCCTTTTTTGGATTCTGTGTCTCCCTCTCTCTCTGGCCCTCCCCCACTCACAGTCTGTCTCTCTCTCTCTTTCTCAAAAATGCATAAACGTTAAAAAAGAAAGGAAAGAAAATGCACACACATGACCCACTCTCTAGTGACAAAATTCATTGCTTAACAATTTATCTATATTATATCATTACAATTGAATCCATATTGACTGGAGAAAGAATGTATTCACTCAAATCGTAAAGACACTATTGTAGTAGTCTACAATGGCGGCATGAAGATATCCACGTCTGATCTCTGATATTGATGAATATGTACTCTTAGGAGGCTGAAGAGACTTTGAAGATATGATAAGGGTTAAGAACCTTGAGATTGCAAATGTCCTGAGTGATCTGGATGGGCTGGGCTCAATCTAATCACCTGAGTCATTAAATGTAGAAGAGACAGACAAGGGGGTTAGAGAGATGTGGCTTGAAAAAGAGTCTACTTATCTTCGCTGATTTCGAAGATGGAGGAAATGGTTATGCGCCAAAAAGTGAAGGCAGCCTCTAGAAGCCAGTAAAGACAACAAATAGTTTCTTCATTTCATGTTTATTTAAAATGAGAATATGCACCATGAATTCAAAAAACTTATTTTACAACATTTAGAAGGTTCAGCAAATAATAAAAATGAAAAATGATTTTGAAATAAATGTTTAATAAAATTTATTACGACCACTCGAATATTAGTGTGGCAAATTGTATATAAAAATAAGGGGGCAGGAGGTGGGGCTATACAGGAACAGGATTGGTCGCATGTTAATGTTGGTTGCATGTTGATGAATTCAATGGGGTTCATTATAACCTTCTGCTTTTGCGTTGGTGTGAAATTCTCCACAAAATGAAGTTTAAAACATACCACACATTAGGAAGCATGACCATATAGTTTTTACTTAATGCCAATTTAAAGGAAAGTTGAAAACAACCAATTTTTTCCCTATGAATTGATTCTAAATTTGTCCTCTCCTTTTTATGTTCCCCTCTCAGTCACTCCAGTTCAGATATTAATTACTTGGGCCCTAGATTCCTGCAATCAACCCCTAACCTGATACTACTTGTTTCAACATCTCCCCAAATCTGTCTCTACCACAGCCAGGCTATATGCTTTATGCCATTCCAGCATTTATAAACTTTCCAAGGGCATTCTGTAGGTCAATTCCTCTGTCCTATTTTTAAAGTTTTCCCATCCTTTTGGCCTAAACTCTTTATTTCATTTCTCTCTAGCCCAACAGGTTCTAGAAAGTCCTGTTTCTTTATTCTAAAGATCCCATTCATTCTTGTTATACATGGGCAATCTTTCTCTTCCCTACATATTCCAGTTCTACCAGTATCTTAAGATTGATTCATTTCCCTGGAAAATTATTTTACTTTTGGACATTGAAATAAGCAGATTATAAGAGACATATATTTATATATTTTAAAATTTAAAAATACACATATACACATTTTTCATCTTAACAGGTTTATGGTATTTACTTCATTTGACCAACTTGATGGTGTCAATTACTGAGGAATTGGTCACTTTAATATTTAAAATGAAAGAACCTAATAGATTTCTTTGCTTTCTTCAATCTACTTTTGGGCCCTAACTCTAAACTAACCTCGATAAATTCTATAATTTTGAGGTATTACATAGAGGTAGTGTTTTACTTCTTGGGTGTTTCAAAGTATCTCTAAAGATAAATGAATGATAAAGATGATGAAAAATGTAAGATGCATGTTCTTATTTCTTTCCTTTATAGTTTGGAACCCAGTGCCCTTTGAGATGCTTTTGCCTGTTGAGGACTAAGGCTGCCTAAAAAGTGGAGAGCTAGCTGACTCCCTAAGCATTAACTCTGGGGTCATTGTCCCTTGTACAGTGCTTTCCATAAAGCCCTACTTGGGTTAACCTCAAAGGAATGCAGTTCGCCTGGGGCCAAGACCTCTACGGCACATCCATGAAAATCAGCAATGTAGCAGGGTGTACAATATCAATCTACAGAGCAATACAAGGGCCCCTTGATACGATAAAAAAATCTTCAGTCCAAGGCATCATGAGATTAAGGGTAAAATTGGATTTCTACTCTAAAGTGCAATCATATTGTCCAATAGTGGATCTCTGTCCTCATTACAAGTTTTGCTTCATACAGAATATTTGTACTCTAAAACCACAAAATCTTATAGAACTTTAATTTATATCCATTTAAACTGGCTTTTTGCATGTGGGCTTTACCATTCTTTTTGCTTTTCTTGAAAACTTGGCTGCTCAAATAGACAAAGATCTAGGAAAATTTGCCAACAACCTTGAATCCGTGTGTCGGTGGGCTACTTTGAAAACCTTTATATAGCCCGGGAGTGACTTCTACATGTAATTGAATAAGCCCTCCATAGCCGCCCATTTTTTGGTAAACTCTTCCTTTAGCATTCCTGACATTATGCTTCTTGTTCTCTTACCTCTTTGACTTCAACATGTTTTCTCCATTCACCCATTCATACGTATTGTTAAAGCTATTGTCCTTGACACATGCCCTACAAGCTCTCCCACATAGTTCACCTTTAATTACCCTTCTACCTGATGCAGCTACCAAGCACCCCTACTTTCCCTCCTGGTCTCGTTGTGCTTGAACACTTCTGAGATACTCTCTCACTCTCAGTACCAGTTCTTTCTGGGGAGGGTGTGGAGCAACAGAAATTCTCGTTAACTGTTGGCGAGAATGCAAAATGGAAGGCCACTCTGGGAGACGCTTTGGCAATTCTCACAAAACTAAGCACACTCTTACCATGTGACCCAGCAATCATGCTCTTTGGTAATTACTCAGATAAATAGAAAAGTTACATCTACACAAAAGACGACCCATGCAAGTTTATTCATGATTGCCAAAACATAGAAGCAACCAAGATATCCTTCAATAGGTGAATGGGTAAAGAAACTGGTACAACGGATACGTTACTCATTGATGAATACGTGATCTACCAGGTCATGTTTGCTAAACACGAGTGAACAAATGAATACAATAAATAACAGTGTGGTATCACTATGTCTTACCTCCAAAACTATATTTTTCAGTTTTGTGAGAACATTATTAATGATAAAGAAAGCATAATTTCTACTCTGATTTCCACTTGCATTGGTTTCATCTCACCAACTATTTGGCTGTGGTTTTGCCAGACAAAATGTACAGTCGTGACTGTCACAAATCCTGAGAAACCAGAACATCAATATTCTTATAATAAAGATGCCAAACTCATGTAGACAGGGGCACAATATCTATACCAAACCTTCATTTCAACCTTCATTTTACCATACAGCCTTGATAAGCTCCCACTTCATTGAGAAAATAGAAGCCATCTATCAGATGTGAACTCCTTCAGATTGTCTCATTATTGATCATCCATTTGAAAAGCTCCTTAAAAACCATAGCTTATGGAAAAACAAACAAACAAACAGAAAGAACACTAGCAATGAAGGCGAGGAGAATTGCAGCACCTTATCATGGACCAAGCACTGCACTATGCAACTGCTCCCAAGCTTCATTAAAAACATGGACCTCAGGGAGGCTACGTGAGTGTCCAGACCCAAGGTAAATTTTATTCTTTTTTATTTTTTTAAATATTTTAATGTTTATTTATTCTTGAGAGACAAAGCATGAACTGGGAAGGAGCAGAGGGAGAGGGAGACACAGAATCCAAAACATGCTCCAGGCTCTAAACTGTCAGCACAGAGCCCAATGCGGGGCTCGAACTCACAAACCATGAGATCATGACCTGAGCCAGATGCTTAACCAACTGAGTCACCCAGGTGCCCCTAATTTAAAAAAAAATATTTAACGTATATTTATTTTTAAGAGAGGGAGAGACAGAGTGCAAGCCAGGGAAGGGCAGAGAGAGAGAGAGGGAGACACAGAATCTGAAGCAGGCTCCAGGCTCTGAGCTGTCAGCACAAAGCCTAACACAGGGTTCGAACTCACAAACCTTGAGATCATGATCTGAGCCAAAGTTGGTCACTTAACCAACTGAGCCACCCAGGCGTCCCTAAGTTAAATTTTATTTTTAGAGCAGAGATTTAAGTCAAATTTCTCAGACTCCCAATCCCAAGTGTGTTATTACCATGCCACTGACTCTAGTTAAAAAAAAAAATTTAAACCCAAAAGAAATGTGGTTTAATCAAAAGCAAATCTTATTTGCACCTTTCTAGATTTTTATCCAGCACATCAGAAACTGAGGAGAATTAGACTAGTTGATCACTGAAGGCCATATCGAATGTGACTTGCAAGACAGCTTTAAGTAGTCAAGACTGACTAGGGCAAAATTAGAAGTGTTCTCTGACAGCCAGTAACCAGTCCTTTCTATTGCTATAAAGAAGTTCACCACATATATTTGACAGAGATATGTTTAGAGAGTTTTATAAAACTAAAAATAAATTTGGTTTATCTTAAAATTTTTCAGATGGTTATCCAATAGGAAATCCAATAGAAAACAACCTCTTTATCATCAGATGAAGGCAAAGACAGTATTAAATCAATGAAATTATCATTAGTGTTACTACTATGCATGTAGTCATGATAATAATGGGCTCAAATCAATCCCCAATTTAGATACACATTATGGGGCGCCTAGGTGGCTCAGTTGGTTAAGTGTCCAACCCTTGGTTTCGGTTCAGGTCATGATCTCACAGTTCATGGGTTTGAGCCTCATGTCGGGCTCTGTGCTGGCAGTGCGGAGCCTGCTTGGGAATCTCTCTCCCTATCTTTCTGCTCCTTCCCTGTTCATGCACTCTCTCTCTCAAGATAAAAAAAATAAAAACTTTAAATAAAAAAATAAATATTCTTTAATTTGTCGCACTTGGAGTTGTGAACACTGTTGACTTTAGTAGAATGTCTTTTTATTTAGAAAAGTTTCCATAATTATGTCGAGGCTTTAAGAATGATCTTAGACTGGAGGGATTCCTGGAGAAGCTGCAGTGTGGGGATGCTCTAGACCGAGTACTGCCCTCAGTGTCTTTCTACCTCCTCCTCCTGCAGCGGCGGCACCACAGCACTTAGCGGCGGCAACTTGAGGCTGCACCCGGGGCAAGCCCCCCAGGGTGGTGCTCCACTGAGAGGGGGGGGGGCTCAGCGCCCCGAAGGGGTGTGTGTAGGGCGGGGTGGCCAGCTGGGACCAGCTGGTGGCCCTGGAAAACCTCCCACACACCCACACCCACACACCCCTTTTGTGTTGCAGGCTGCCCCTCCAAGAGCAGAGGCAGCGAGAGGACGTGTGTGTCTTGCACAGGTCCACGCGGGGAGAGCAGTTGGGGACGGAGCCCGGCACCACCTTCTGGTCCTCCCTCCAGGGCAACTTCAAGAAACAACCCATAACACATCCAGCCAAAATGACTAGACGGAAGAATTCTCCTCAAAAGAGTCTACAAGAAGCAGTGACAGCTCAAGAATTAATGAAAAGAGATATAAGCAACATAACAGAACTTGAATATAGAATGTTAATTATAAAACTAATTGCTGGCCTTGAAAAAAGCTTAGATGAATGCAAGGGGTCCTACGAGGCAAAGTTCAAAGACCTTAAAAACGGTCAGGAAGAATTAAAGAAGACATTGGAAGAAATACAGGGGAAACTGGAAGCAACCACAGCACGGATTGAAGAGGTAGAGGAAAGAGTTAGTGCATTAGAAGACAAAATCATTGAAAAAGAGGAAGCAGATAAAAAGAGAGAGAAGCTGATCCAGGAACAGGAAAGGAGAATTCGAGAGCTGAGCGATGCAGTCAAAAGAAACAATATCCGTATCATAGGAGTTCCAGAGGAAGAAGAGAGAGAGAAAGGAGTCGAAGGGGTTCTGGAACAAATCATTGCTGAGAACTTCCTCAACATGAGAAAGGAAACGGGCATGGAAATCCAAGAGGCACAGAGAACTCCCCTCAGACGTAACTTGAATAGACCTTCTGCACGGCACATCATAGTGAAGCTGGCAAAATACAAAGATAGGGAGAGAATCCTGAAAGCAGCTAGGGACAAAAGAACCCTAACATACAAAGGGAGACCTATAAGGGTAGTAGCAGACTTATCTACGGAAACTTGGCAAGCCAGAAAGGAATGGCAGGACATCTTCAATGTGATGAGCAAGAAGGACATGCAACCAAGAATTCTGTATCCGGCTAGCCTGTCATTCAGAATAGAAGGAGAGATCAAGGTTTTTCCCAACAAACAAAAACTGAAAGAATTTATCACAAATAAGCCAGCACTGCAAGAGATCCTGAGGGGCATTCTATGAAAACAAGGAGGCAAAGAATACAAACTACCAGACACAGCCTTACAAACATGAAACTTACAGATAATACAGTGACTGTAAGCCCATATTTTTCAATATTAACACTGAATGTAAATGGACTAAATGCGCCAATCAAAAGACACAGGATAACAGAATGGATTAAAAAACAAGACCCATCTATTTGCTGTCTTCAAGAAACTCATCTTAAACCTGAAGACACCTTCAGATTGAAAGTGAGGGGATGGAGAACTATCTACCATGCTACTGGAAGTCAGAAGAAAGCCGGAGTAGCCACACTTATATCAGACAAATTAGACTTTAAAATGAACGATGTAATAAGAGATGAGGAAGGACATTATATAATAGTCTCAGGGACCATCCAGCAGGAAGAGCTAACAATTGTAAATATCTACGCACCGAATTCAGGGGCACCCAAATTTGTAAAACAACTAATTACAAACATTAGCAACCTCATCGATAAAAATGTCCTAATAGTAGGGGATCTCAACACTCCACTCTCGGCATTGGATAGATCAACAAAACAGAAAATCTCCGCAGAAACAATAGCCCTGAATGACACATTAGGACAGATGGGCCTCACAGACATCTTTAGGGTCCTTCATCCAGAAGCAAAGGAATTTACATTCTTCTCATCTGCACACGGTACATTTTCCAAGATAGACCACATTCTGGGGCACAGGGAAGCTCTGAATAAATATAAAAGAATTGAGATCATACCGTGTACAGTGTCAGACCACAATGCTTTGAAACTTGAAATCAACCACAGGAGAAAGCCTGGAAAATATCCAAGAACATGGCGGCTAAGAAATAACCTACTAAAAGATGACTGGGTCAACCAAGCCATCAGAGAAGAAATTAAAAAATACATGGAAACAAATGAAAATGAAAATACAACAATCCAAACGCTCTGGGATGCAGCAAAGGCAGTCCTGAGAGGGAAATATATTGCAATCCAGGCCCATCTCAAGAAACAAGAAAAATCAATAACACAAATTCTAACAGCACGCCTAAAGGAACTAGAAGCAGATCAACTAAAACAACCCAAGCCCAGCAGAAAGAGAGAAATAACAAAGATCAGAGCTCAAATTAACCATATGGAGACAGAAAAGGTAGTGGAACAGATCAATGAAACCAAAAGCTGGTTCTTTGAAAAAATAAACAAAATAGACAAACCTCTAGCCAGGCTTCTCAAAAAGAAAAGAGAGAGAACTCAAATAAATAAAATCGTGAATGAAAAGGGAGAAATTACAACCAATCCCTCAGAGATACAAGCAATCATCAGAGAATACTATGAAAAATTATATGCCACCAAACTTGGCAATCTGGAAGAAATGGACAGCTTCCTAAATAGCCACACGCTACCAAAACTCAAACGGGAAGAAATAGAAAATTTGAACAGACCCATAACTAGTGAAGAAATAGAATCCGTTATTAAAAACCTCCCAGCAAATAAAAGCCCTGGACCAGATGGCTTTCCTGCGGAATTTTACCAGACATTTAAAACAGAGTTAATTCCTATCCTCCTCAAGCTGTTCCAAAAAATTGAAACGGAAGGAAAACTCCCGGACTCATTCTATGAAGCCAGCATCACTTTGATTCCCAAACCAGATAGAGACCCAGCAAAGAAAGAAAATTACAGGCCAATATCCCTGATGAATATGGATGCAAAAATTCTCAACAAGATACTAGCAAATCAAATCCAACAGCATATAAAGAGAATTATCCACCATGATCAAGTAGGATTCATCCCTGGGTTGCAGGGCTGGTTCAATATTCGCAAATCAATCAACGTGATACATCACATCAACAAAAGAAAAGATAAGAACCATATGATCCTGTCAATAGATGCAGAAAAAGCATTTGACAAAATACAGCATCCTTTCTTAATAAAAACTCTCGAGAAAGTCGGGATAGAAGGAACATACTTAAACATCATAAAAGCCATATATGAAAAACCCACAGCTAATATCATCCTCAATGGGGAAAAATTGAAAGCCTTCCCCCTGAGATCAGGAACACGACAGGGATGTCCACTCTCGCCACTGCTATTTAACATAGTGCTGGAAGTCTTAGCATCAGCAATCAGACAACAAAACAAAATAGAAGGCATCAAGATTGGCAAGGAGGAAGTCAAACTTTCACTTTTTGCAGATGACATGATACTTTACATGGAAAACCCGACAGAATCCACCAAAAGCCTACTAGAACTGATTCATGATTTCAGCAAAGTTGCAGGATACAAAATCAATGTACAGAAATCGGTGGCATTTCTATACACCAACAATGAAGCAGCAGAAAGAGAAATAAAGAAGCTAATCCCTTTCACAATTGCACCAAAAACCATAAAATACTTAGGAATAAACCTAACCAAAGATGTGAAAGACCTCTACACTGAAAACTATAAAAAACTTATGAAGGAAATTGAGGAAGACACAAGGAAATGGAAAAACATCCCATGCTCATGGATTGGAAGAATAAATATCGTCAAAATGGCAATACTACCCAAAGCAATCTACACATTCAATGCAATCCCAATCAAAATTGCACCAGCATTCTTCTCAAAGCTAGAGCAAACAATCCTAAAATTTGTATGGAACCACAAAAGACCTCGAATAGCCAAAATAATACTGAAGAATAAAACCAAGGCGGGAGGCATCACAATCCCAGACTTTAACCTCTACTACAAAGCGGTGGTCATCAAGACTGTATGGTATTGGCACAAAAACAGACGCATAGACCAATGGAATAGAATAGAAAACTCAGAAATGGACCCGCAAGTATATGGCCAACTAATCTTTGACAAAGCGGGAAAATGTATCCAATGGAAAAAAGACAGCCTTTTTAACAAATGGTGCTGGGAGAATTGGACAGCAACATGCAAAAGAATGAAACTAGACCACTTTCTTACACCACTCACAAAAATAAATTCTAAATGGATAAAAGATCTGAATGTGAGGCAGGAAACCGTCAAAATCCTAGAGGAGAAAACAGGAAAAAGCCTCTTTGACCTAAGACGCACCAATTTCTTACTCGACATGTCTCCAAAGGCAAGAGAATTAAAAGCAAAGATGAACTATTGGGACCTCATCAAGATAAAAAGCTTCTGCACGGCAAAAGAAACAACCAACAAAACGAATAGGCAACCAACGGAATGGGAAAAGATCATCGCAAATGACATATCGGATAAAGGACTAATATCTAAAATTTATAAAGAACTTACCAAACTCCAAACCCGAAAAACAAACAACCCAGTGAAGAAATGGGCGGAAGATATGAATAGACACTTCTCCAAAGGGGACATTCAGATGGCCAACAGACACATGAAATGATGCTCAATGTCACTCAGCATCAGGGAAATACAAATCAAAACTACACTGAGATACCACCTCACACCAGTCAGAGTGGCTAAAATGAACAAATCAGGAAACTATAGATGCTGGCGAGGATGTGGAGAAGTAGGCACCCTCCTACACTGTTGGTGGGAATGCAAACTGGTGCAGCCACTCTGGAAAACGGTGTGGAGGTTCCTCAAAAAAATGAAAATAGAGCTACCCTATGACCCAGCAATAGCCCTGCTAGGAATCTACCCAAGAGACACAGGAATGCTGATGCATAGGAGCACGTGTACCCCAATGTTCATAGCAGCACTTTCGACAATAGCCAAATCATGGAAAGAGACCAAGTGCCCATCAACTGACGAATGGATAAAGAAGTTATGGTACTTATATACAATGGACTACTACGTGGCAATGAGAAAAAATGAAATCTGGCCATGTGTAGCAAGATGGATGGAACTGGAGGGTATTATGTTAAGTGAAATAAGTCAGTCAGAAAAAGACAGATACCATATGTTTCCACGAATAGGTGGACTTTGTGAAACTAAGCAAAAACCAGGGGGAGGGGAAGAGGGGAAAGGAAAAAAAGACACAGAGAGGGAGGGAGATAAAACATAAGAGACTCTCAAAGACTAAGAAAAACTGAGGGTAAGGGGGATGAGGGAGGGGGGAGAGGGGGTGATGGGCATTAAAAAGGGCACGTGTTGGGATGAACACTGGGTGTTATATGTAAACCAATTTGAAAATAAACTATTATAACAAAAAAAAAAAAAAAAAGAATGATCTTAGATTGCCTTCTCCATCCTGTATCCCCATAGGACTTGTGTGAAAATTTTTTCAAGCAAATGCTTGCTTTAAAGAACCATTTCTCACTCTTGCAAGTGTGGAAGTAAATCATCTGTATAAACTTGAAGCGGCCTAGTGTGATTTTTATGGAAATAACAATGGCAGCTCAACAATGGAACCGAGGGCGGGAGTGCCGGCTGTTATAAATACATCGCTAATAACGTCAGTGCACTTCCCTTGTCTTCCACACAGTATCTCTGGGGAAATAGGAACTCTGTTGCATGCTAACCTGAATTCCTGTCATTGTGCCCTACACATCAGTCTCTCGAGTCTCAGGCTTACAGCCTATGGCTGAAGTTATCATCTAGCAAGACACACACAGCCACTGATATAGAATGGAAATCAATAGAAAGGAATTTTTTTTCTTCTATGGGAAAGACAAATGATTCGTGAGCTCAGCAATAAATCAGAGTGAGCCAAAACAACTGAGCAATAGGACAAATCTTAGCTGGAAAAACTGGAGGTTTCCAGGGGAAACAATATTAAATATAAGCCCTTGCCTATGTGCTGATAACTATATTGGCTTCAAGTTTCTAAACCATTGAAAGTGATGACAAATCTAGCTTTACAGCATGCCAAACGCATCATTTCCTTCCCTTTCCCCTCTACGCTACACCCTCTCCCACCCCAACATTTGAGAAAATAGCTTAGGACAGCAAACTCTAGAACTTTAGTCTGGCTTCTCCTGAGAGATGCTGGCTTTTTCTTCAGGGAACAGCTGTTCTGCAGGGAAGCAGGTATGTGATTTCTCTGCAGAACTTCTGAATTGGGTCCCTGTGATGTTTCTACATGTGTACATTAGTTCCTATACTCATGGTTTTTAAGAGTCTTATTTTGTAATTATTAGTGCTTCGCACATGATTCAGGATTTGTGGTATGTCAACCTCAAGGAATGAGTAATAATGCCAAACAGTGACAAAGCATGACCGACTGTCTTAGTCTGATGATTCCAGCAACTGTGTCATATGTGAACCTGGTTCTGAGGCTTGCTTTATCTTTTCAGACAGCATTTTTTTTCTTGGTTTTCCCATGCCTTGTAGTATTTCGTTGTAAGCTGGACATAACGTGGGAGATAATAGGCACTGACGGAAATAGGCCTTTAACATGAGATATTCTATTAATCAGTTTAGAAGTTGGGCTCTATTTAATTCTTGCTATTACTGTGGGTACCAGAGGCTTCCAACTCCTCTAGTGTCCTTGATTTTTGTATCCTCTATTGACTTAGGCTTCTCTAAGTATTCTTCCTGAAAGGGAGTCTGACTCTTGCAGCTCTCAGTGATAATTCACTTTTGCTATAGGGACCCCAGTTTGGCTCCTGTTCTAGGGAAGCAGATGTTGGCTATGCCTCTCTGGATTTGCCTACCTTTCCGGATTTTGGTGTAACAATTTGTCCTGTGATTTTAGTTCTCCGATGGGTTCTAGAAAAGTTATTGATTTTCAATGTTTTTTGGCTTTTTTTTTTTTTCTTCCGTAAGGATGGGAGTGATGACTTCCAGGCTCTTTTCAAAATGTTGGAGCTGAAACCATAAGTCCATGGTATAGTCTTAGAAATCCACAAATAGATTTGTTTGTTTAATGTAAATGACCCAAGCGATTGTCCCAAGATCTTTCTAGAGTTTTTTGTCTTTTACTTTTCTGCTTTTAGCCTTAGCAAGAAGGACTTAAATGTTTTCAAAGCTAAAAATGCAAATTAGCTATATAAAATCATACACACAAACAAGTCAATAAATCCATGAGTCCCTGAGATCAAAGATATCAACCATATCAAGATATGGTTCAATATCAGGACAGCAGCCACTACAACAGCTCCCAGTTGTAATTCAACACCCTTCTGAGATCAAGAGCACTGAGTTCACAGTAATCCCAAAGTATTCACCCAGGCATTCTGCAGCTGTATCTTTTCTTAGATCTCACTCTTGGAAATATTCCGACCAAAACACAAAACCCTTAGCCTGCCAATGCCTCTACCTCTTTACCCAAGGCAGTTAGAGCAAAAGTATTTTATTACTGGCTTCTTAAATCCACTCCATGGCCTAGTAGTTAGGCTAAATTCATTCTAGCTCTGGGGTTGGCTCCCACCCAACTTGCAAGCCTCAATCCTCTAATACTTAGGTTCAGTGGATAACTCTCCATTTGCTAAAATATGGCTTTGCATTTTTATTCATGCGGCCTCTGCTGCCTGGGAAGCTCTTCCACTCTGCCTTTTGAAATTCGATTTATCTTTTAATTAATAACAACTTTATGAAACTATTCAATTCAGTAACTTGTCTTTAAACTACACAGCCCTTTACACCTCTATTATGCACTTAGCATACTTTGCCTTTTATTTAAATTTAGGTCCACCAACTTCATCTCCTCTAGAAAGTGAGTTTTAATTTCTTCTTCTTTTTATAAAAACATTTTTTAATGCTTATTTTATTATTTTTAAAAGAGAGAGACAGAGCATGAGCACAGGAGAGAGGCAGAGAGAAAGAAGGAGACACAGAATCTGAAGCAGGCTCCAGGCTCCAAAGCATTATCATGGAACCTGACGCGGGGATCAAACCCACGAACTGCAAGATCATGACCTGAGCCAAAGTCGGACGCTTAACCAACTGAGCCACCCAGGCACTCTTAATTTCTTCTAAGAAGTAGTTTCTACACGGTACCTTATAGAAAGTAGAAAAAAATCATCAATCTAATGCACAAAGGAAAGATACTAAGTTTGTGCTGGGAACAGTGAGTTACTAAGCTTCATTGAGTTATATCATTTCAAAGTTAGGAATTCCAACATGTCGAAAGCAACATGTTAGATACATACATTCAGGGAATGGATTCGACTATAATCAGGTCCCTATTTTAGATTGGTTCAGTATCCAGAGCCAAGAATTCTCTAACATCCTTTGAGTAATATTACTCTTGGAGTATTATGGCTCATGCTGAGACTCATTGCTATCTTTCTATTCAGTCACATAACATGGTAAATCTTCTCGAAGTAAACTCTCATGAAGATTGACATTGCAGCATCCAAAAGATCGGGGAATCTGAAATGTTCAAGATTTCACTTTATAATCTGTTTAACTAACAGATTAATAAAGAAGCCTGGCTGCTCCGGGAGCCCTGTTTAGGTTCTGTTACGTAGGCACGTAGCCTGACCTTGACCATCTTCAGTGAGTGTCAGGGCTCCATTTTCTCAGGTTTTCTGAAACTTCCTGTGTCTACACCAAATTTATTTCCAAGTGAAAGAAAAGAATTATATTACAGAAATTTAGCAGAGTGATGGTAACTGTCTTTTTATAAACTTTCTAAAAAAAAATTAAAGGAAAATTTCTAGAAACTTTGTAGAAAAATCTATTTGCTTATTCAAAAACAAAACATATGGTATCGTAACGCAGAATAGTGGATATATTTCTGATGGCTGGAGTCGACAAACAAACAAATAATGAAGCTGGAAAATTCCATGAAAAAAAGATAAGATAAAGAAAGGGAAATTGAGCTTTCTGTGAGGAAAGGCCAAAAATAATTAGATATCATAAATCTGGGATGAAAAAGTCTGAGAAGAGGATGAGAGGATGAGATAAAAATTCATAAGACCACTAAGTTATTAAAGAGAGCAAACATGGCTGAGTGACTAAATTCTAGAACAGTAAAACTAAAAAATATCTTTTGAAGTTTCATTGAAATCAAAAGGAGTACTATTTAGGAAACATTTAAACTGGCAAAAAAATATGTCAATAAACCCACATGAAAAATTAATGAGGCTAAGCAAGAGTTTCAATGAAGCAATAGGGGAGTTCCAAGGATTATAAAGAAAGAGATGAAATCATGAGGGTGTAAGACGCCTCCATTATGGCGATTTCTCCAAACAGATTTCTTTAATGCCATGGATCTTAACAACAGTTGAGGCCCCACATAGACATTTAATCTGATGAGAGATGGATAATCTAATAGGTTCAAGTCTGTCTGTATACTACAGATAATTTAGGTAAATCACTGTTCTCAATTATTGTACCCACACAGCAGAATATTGCTATACAGGACAGAGTGTTATACATTTTCAGGCAATTTAAGTCAAAGAATAGCTTTTGTAGGAGAAGGAGGAGTATTTAACTAAAATGTAACAACTACAATGTGTAGCAGTTGCTTAACTCAGGAATCGATTTCTATTTTAGACTGCTGTTGCCTTAAATGGCAGGCTAGCCATTTCCATCAAAGAAAGAACTTTTATGAGAGCAATGACAACTTATATCAGGCAGATCTTTGCAGGGCATAATACTTGCTGAACTAATATTATCCGTTAATATAAGTAGTGTAAAATAATTTAAGGGCATCTTAAGAGCCTGTTAAGAAAAAGTTTGTGTGATTTAGAAAACAAATAGTGTTGGCTTACTCATAGTATTTCTGAAAATGGATCCATTCCCAATTTCCTTTTTTAATTGACGTGAGTCCGCATCTTCTAGACCATCTAGATATCTTCAATAAACAGGAAAAAACTTACTGATACGTCAGTTTTCGTCTGGATGTTAGACATACCTGAAACCTAGTGATGAATCAACAAACATTTCATGAATGCATGAATAAATTAATAAATAAATAGCTGTAGCAATGGTCAATGCCAACATATGCATTCCATAAGAACATAGGTCTGTGCATGAGAGTTTTAAGTCCAGTATGCTATCATAATTTGAAATTTCTAGGGAAGAAAAACACATACCTTTGTTGAGTACTCACTATGTGCAAATTCATTAGCATCATCGTCTCATTTAATTTATTGCACAACAACACTTTACAAAAGGCATCATGGAACATCTACAATGTACAAGACATTTGTAATCCATGGCCTCATTCGATCCTCCCAGCAAATTTCTGAAGGAGGTATTATTTTGACAAACATACAAGTGATAACACTAAAGCTTGGAGAGATTAGAAAATTTGCTGAAGGTCACACAAATGAAATGAGCCTACTTCTCTGTCCACCAGAATAAATGTTCCACAAGCTAAAGTTTGAAGTTCAACCTTTCCATGACATGACAAGTGTTTTAAAATCAGCATATGTGTTGCTAGCATTCTAAAGTTGCTACAGAAACAAATATTTCCAAAAAAGGATATTGCGGAGCCTTTAAAATAGCCCTGCCATCAGCATTTCTTCAATATACATCATGCGGCACGAGAGAAATTTGCATGTTTTAATACTGGGCAAAACATGAAAGTTTGCTTCTTTAATGTGATGTATCCTTTAGTTAGTCATGACAGATTTGTGACAGCTGGATGTTTTCCAAAAGTCGTTGTGCTTCCTGATTTATTCATTTGTTTTAATCTTGGAGAGACTGGAACTGAATTCTAAATTTGCGTAATTAAAACATTAAAGTTAATATCAGTCTAAACAATGATTGAAAAAAACCACTTCGTCCAACAGCAATCATTGGAAAGATTCACTTAATAATTTTGGTGTTGATTTTGTTCACTGTCCTTTCCAATAAGGATGTCCGTGGAAGACACACAAGGAAGCTGAGAATAGACGCTGACATGTGGTATCAATGTGAGCACGAGCACAATCAAAACATTTGGTTAAGAGCAGGGGATGGGAGTCAGATGGATTTGGTCTCAGGTTCTCAATCTGTCACTGACTCGCACTATGGCCATAGGCACAGACTTACCCTCACTGAGCATCAGTATCTACATCCCTAATGCTGGAGAAATATTTATGTGACTGTGTTTTTTAAGTAAGATTTTAATAAAGCAAAACATAAGGAAATTAAGTGACTGATGCATCATTGAGATACCACTCAATAAATGGAAACTGTTTCTACTGCTATTATTTTTAAAAATAAACCTTGCTAATTCAAGCAACAGAAATTGGTGGCTCTCATATCTTTTTCATATGTTGGTATGTAAGTATACCTGATAAGCTGGATCCAGGGAGAGACACTGAAAAGATGAGAAAAGAGGTCAAACTGTGTCTGAGATCCACTTCACTGCAGAATCACCTGCATCTTTGAGCATCTCTGGTCCCCCCAATCCTGGCTTCATCCCCTCACGTCTGCACCCTGTTCAACCTTCCTTTTCTGAGACAGCGTCTAAACTTCAGTACTTCAGTCTGTACCTTTGGCTCTATTCCTACCCTGTTCTCAACTGGCTCTCTCTTCACATTTTTCTGATAATCTAATTCACCAAGAGAGTTATATCTGTATTTTAAAATTGGACACGATACTATTTTGTCTTCTATTTTATAAAAGAAACAATTGATCTTTCAGGATACAGTTGAATAAAAATTAGTTTGTAAACTAATACCTCTTAATTAAAGAGGGCTATTTTTGTATGATCCGAGCTACTACCCTAACCATTATATTTAAAGAGATGACTATTTTTAGATGATGACAGGATATTTAACTCCTATTTAATAATAATGTGGAAATTACTTCATTTCAAGGAGACATAACCAAAAATCCTATATTTTCAGGATAGAGAAAATCCATATGGCTCCTTCCCCTTGTTTTCTCCCTTTGTCTTTTAGATACTGAGAAAGCAGCTCTTAGAAGAAAGGATAGAGATGATATTGGGAAAGTACTAAAGATCAGATATGCAGAAATGCAAACAGATGTCATCTATTTAAGTAACTCGGACAGTCCAAGAAGTAGTCTGAAGGGAGTCTGATGCTAAATTGCTATAAATACTTGGGAGGTAAATCCTAATCGTGTCAAAGATTTGGCACAAAGACATGTTTCAGGGTGAGTTAATAAACAAACATGCTGATGGATAGTCATGATAAGATCATGGTTAAGTCTTTTTAATAAGATAAGAACTAGTGACCAGATTCCAACAAGCATATTTCCTACAAGCATATTTCCCTAAATATTTGTTTTTTTATAAGAGGATATTCTATGCCATTTTGTGTTTTCTCTGTTCAGATGTTTAAATAATCTTATTTTCAATTTTTATGAGCCAAGGACTATTTACTGTTGTATTTTGTGTCTGGAAAAGAATCTAGTTGCATTGTGGGTCATACCTATGTAGTGTGTCACCTGAGAATTCAAAATAAATCGTAAAATGATAAGGGATAGGGCACCTGGGTGGCTCAATCAGTTCAGTGTCTGACTCTTGACTTCGGCTCAGGTCACGATCTCACGGGTTTGTGAGATGGAGCCCTGTGTCTGGCTCTGCTCGGGATTCTCTCTCTGCTCCTCCCCTATTCAGGCTCACTCTCTCCTTCTCTCTCAAAATAAATAAACATCTAAAATTTTTTAAAAATAATAAAACAATAAGGGACATTCCCATCTGAAAATTACTTAATATAAGTCTTTATAGGAATTTTCACACAAGTTCTATGACAGTAGAATTCTTGACATCCTGTTGAAGGCCAGAATCTTCAAATACCATTTATGTCCTAAAATGTTGTGGCAGGTCAGGTGTCTGTTTCCTCCCAATACTCTAAACATAGTCACCCACTCTTCACAGTGGATCTTAAACAAAGGTACCACATTTGTGTTTGGACATGGTTTTCCACCACAGGTGAAGAAGAAACACATAGAACCTTGAAAATCTAAAAATTCCAAAGAAACTTTTATTTACTTATTTTTAAAGTTTATTTATTTATTTTGAGAGGAAGAGAGCAGGTGTGCAGAGTTCAACACAGAGCTCAATCTCACAAACCATGAGATCGTGACCTGAGTTGAGATCAAAAGTTGGACCTTTATCTACTGAGCCACCCAGAAGGCCCCTAAAAATCCCAAAGAAATTTTAAAATATAAGATATAACAAAGATACTCCCAAATATGAACATAATTAGCACTGTGAAAACTGATTACCTTGGAGATAGATTGACTTTCTCACCGGCATATTTTACTGAGTGATAGGATTTTGACAGAAAAATCCTTGTCAAACCTATGAAATAAACAAGATCTAATGGTTGTGGGAGTCTGGAAGCTTCTAACCAAGAGGGAAGTGTTCCAACATAAAATGTCAGCAGAGATAGGAAGACATAACCAAGGACACATTAATAAGCTGGAGCTCCTGAGCAGCCTGGACCGTGCCCGCCTCATCATCTCATTCTTACGGTGCATGTGAATAGTTAACACTTAGCTACTGAATACATAACTAAAACAAAGAGATGGGGAGGAAGGGCCTAGAAGAACTGCATCCATCGATTGGCTAGTTAACCATTGCCCAAGTTCAGAAAACAGTGATACTAAAAATAAACAAAAACAAAAAACTATCTGTGTGTGGTTGTATTAGCTATAATAATTGGAGATCTTCATAACTAGTTATGTTTGCTTTATTGGTTTTTTGATTGTGTAAAGTACTTAGGACCAGGTAGAATCTATTTGCAAGTCAGGTTTTCTCAGATAAGAAATGATCGCCCCACGGGCTCCCGGATGTCTCAGCTCATTAAGCATCAGACTCCTGATTTTGGCTCAGGTCATGACCTCATGGCTCATTCTCGTGTTTGAGCCCCACATCAGTCTCCTCACTGACAGGGCAGAACCTGCTTGGGATTCCCTCTCGCTTCCTCTTTCTGCCCCTCCTATTGTGCTTTTTCTCTCTCTCTCTCAAAATAAATAAAATAATTTTTTTAAAAAGATAAAAGATAATTTCTTAAAAACAAACAAAAAAAGAAATGATCGCCTCAAATGGCATGGCATGTAGTCTCACCTAGAGTAGATACAGAGAGAAAGACGTGAAAGGAAACAGGTGAAGAAGTAGTATCTAATTAAGAAGAGCTGTGTAAATAATTATGGGTCTGACAGACACTCAAAATTGTCTCAGAAGACTCTCAAAATGACAAATAAACGAAAGAGTGAAATGAATGCATGAATTGGATCCAACTGAATAAAAATTTTATTAGGAACTTAAGCATCAAAGAAAATAATTATTAGATACAGGACAAATTACAAAGAAGAAACGTAACCAACCATTTCTCTCTCAGGTATGAAATGTCATTTAAAAACTGGTCATCAAACTATCATTCATACGCCACCCCGGCTGCGCTGCTGTTGGAACTCCCAACTCCCGCCTAGGGCAACCCGGCATCAAAATAAACATACACATTCAGTTTTAATCCACTTTCTCAGAGATAAATACCTCCACCCAACCCCCAGAGAAGAGATATGCTAATGGCTACTACCTTTAAATTTAGGCAATTTATTCACTCACCAATATTTACTGAAACCCTACCATGCACCTGTCACTATTCTAGGCACCATGAATTCGGTGATGAACAAAAAAGAAAAAGTTCTTATCTGTATAAGATTACCTTCTAGTGGAGTGGGATAGACAATCAAATAGAAGTATAATTAGAGTAAGAGGAGACAAGTATTAGAATAGGATTTATTTTAGATAGGTAGCTAGTACAGTTCTTACTCATGGTTTTTGTCTCAGTCATAACTATTTGGATTATTATATTTACTCAATAATAATAATTCAGACATGCTGAAACTAATTTTGTTGTTTTGTAATATTGTACAAAACTAATTTTGTAAAAATACTTCACTACGCCAAATCTAAGGAAAGGTAAGGCTATTGCTAGGCTTCAAAAAAGCCCGATGGAAAAACCCAAAGTTAAAAAACTCTTCCCCACTGCTCTTGGCTAGTTGGCTAGATTATTCTAATTGTGCACTGGTTCCTGTTGTTTGGTGGAGGCCACCAAGATCTCCTATGAAAAAATTATTCCCCTGATTTATTTCAAACAACAACAACAACAAAACTATGAGAAGACACTGTTAGGACAGCTTAGGTCTTGTTCCTCCCAATCAATCAGCAATGGCCACGAAGCCTGGGTCATATGCTACAAAATGGACACTTGGAGGATCTAACCCTGTATGTTCAAGAAAGTTCCCACAGAGCAAGAACATGTATGGGTCAGAAAGCTTCTCCAAGAATATCAATTACAATCAGGTTGATTAAAAGGTTTGGGGTTTTTCAAAAATAGAACTTGCTATATAAAATCTGAGAAATTCCTCAACACTGTGAGGAGAGTCATATTTGGGGTCATGACTTTAAATATAAAGTCTAATAAAACTAGCCACTTCATCAATGTCCTGATAGTACTTAAAGTTTCATCCTATTTTAGTCTCAGTTATGCATGTAAGTATTTTCGATGTTGTGTTAAAAAACAGAAATCTGGCTTTGCGTAGTGACTGTCGGAAAACAGACTGGAATCATCTCAGTCATCAACTACCATGACATTGGGCAGCAACTATTTAGATGCTGCTTGTCAAAAACAGCATCTGGAGACAGAATTTCTGTTTCCCTTTGGCTTGCAAAAATCATTATTTGGCCGCTAAATATAGGCCTATGTATAATACATATTTAGAGTTTGGGTCTTTCCTTATAAGGTAAAAGTAGGTGTGGAAGTGTCATAGAATAGAGAGTGCTACAAATTCCACTGGCACCAATAATAAGACCCAGCTGTGCATGTTAAGCTCCGCAAAGGCTAAACTTTAGGCACTGCATGTATTTAGCAAAGTCTCATTGTTTCCGAGAACAGCTCGAATTGCTAAAAGCTCCATTTTGGCACATAACAGATGAATCAATAAGTGCTGGATTTTTAAGAATAGTGTTTTGTGCGTATTTTTCAAAATTTAATGAGTTACAAACTATCAAAATTTCTGACATGATCTTCATCTCTGATGTGCCTTAATGTGGATGGTCTATGTCCACCATTGTGGAAGTTTCTATCTGAAACCATTTCTCTATCACAACAGTATTGTCCTCCTAAGAACAAACATCCAAAGAATGAAGAAATCATTTATACTAATTCATGGTAGCACATTACAGATATTTAATAATACTAAATATAAAATTAGAAAGAAAGACTCTGAAGTATAAATTGGAATTGATACTGTTGTGCTCCAGTTATCGATATATTCCCCTCCAAAGTGGCTTATTGGGAGCACACTTCATGCATGATAGTACATTTTAAGAAGTTGCTGAAATTAACAAGACATCTGAGTCTATGTAGCTCTGTAACTGATGCAAGCTATGCTATCTACATAACTAGTTCTCTCTGCTTTCCATTTTCTTGGCTTTCTTGGCTATTGTTGAGTTGGTCGTAAAGACCTTGACCACAACTTTGAGGATCAGTGGAACAATCACTGAGGTGGTCCATCTTGCTCATTTCACAATCATCGCGTAGTTGCTCATCAAAAGACGGTAACCCAGCACAACAGCCCCAAACAAGGATGGCACAGACTTACCTATCAGTCAATTCAAAATACATCAAGTCTATTAGAAGCAAGCCTTTGCTAAAGAGACTCATCATGTAGTCTAACAAATGTACCCCCTTAATATCTACTTTTGGGGAACCAGAAAATGTATTAATAAAAATGATCTCCATTATTTCCTAGACAGTCATTTTACTCCAGGCACTGTACTGAATGTTTGACAATCATCACAGAATTTAAACTTTCCAGTGGAGGCACTGATCTTATTCTTCCTTTTACCCAAGAGATACATGGAGGTAAAATGATTCACATGAGGCATCTCAGCTAAATAAATGACCAGGATTCAGAGTTGCCGAAGTTCATTCTCTTCTCTTTTCCAGGCCACCTCCCTTGAAAAGGGGCATGCTTCTCTCTTGTTTTTCGTCCAGAGGTTTAAAAGGAAAGCTGTTAGGGGCACCTGGGTGGCTCAGTCGGTTAAGCATCCGACTTCAGCTCAGGTCATGATCTCACAGTTTGTGGGTTTGAGTCCCGCATTGGGCTCTGTGCTGATAGCTCAGAGCTTGGAGCCTGCTTTGGATTCTGTGTCTCCCTCTCTTTCTATCCTACTCACACTCTGTCTCTCTCTCTCTCTTTAAAAAATAAAATACACATTTAAAAAATTAAAAAAAAAAAAAAGGAAAGCTGTTATCAGAAACCTACTAGAAAATTGACCTGCCGCGTACAACTCCGTCTTCGGGACCTTGACAAATGTCTAGCCCACATCAGAGCTAAGACAACTGGTATCTCATTGCTCCAACATAGATAGGTCTTTGTTTGAAACATTAACAGCAAATACTAGCCACAAGAGGGAAAGTCTATCGTAAAGTGCTTTTTAAAAAATAAAGGTCACTTAAAAAAACAAACAAACAAAAGTTCTATTAGAAGGCCAAGCTGAAGCCAGTATAATGCTAAAATATCAAAAGAATATTCACACATACGTGTGGACGGAAAGGTACATCCTACCATGACCAACCTTTATATGTTTATCTTCCCCTCTTCCCCTTACATCGTATTTGTGTCTGTCTGGGAAAATAGAGTCCTAGATATTTTGGTTCTCTCAGTCATATGCCTTCTCTGACTTCTATGAGAACTTCTATGAGAACTTCTAATAATCAAAACACTTCATGGTACCAGGCCCATGTTATATTTGCTCATGCCACCCAAACCAGACCTTTGCATAATTATTTCCCTTGTCAGTCACTTCCAGAAATCTGTTGTAATAAGGAACATAGCGACAAGTGCAGGAAATGAATCACTGACCTTTTGACCTCCATCAGTGTCTGCGCCCAAAATTAAAACTGATACATGTTGCAATATAACTGAGTTTTTCAACTGAAAATGCTTACTGCTGAATCAACCCTTATTACTTCGGATCCTACTTCATCTTTTACTAATGGGTTAGGCTCTAAGTAAATTTGATACTTAGAGAAATTAATTTAAAAGTTGGGGGTTGGAAAATGGTTGTTATTGTTCGATTAAGCATTAGAAATATTTTAAGAAATCTTTAGGAAATTATACTTAAATAATTTGGTGGAAATTGTTACTAAGACAACGACATTTTTGCCTTTGCTTCTCATCCCTAGAGCAAATTCAGCTTTTTCCTGGAGTAAAGGTAAAGACAGCACTGTTCTTGGACTTGATTTTTTCTTGACTTCCCAGAAGCTATGTTATGTCTGGAATTCCGAAGGAAAAAGGGCATTTTTGTTTTTCAGGCAAACCCATTTGCATTTATATATTTTAGATTAAATAACTTAAATGTGTGTTTTTAGAGCTAATTTTAAGCCAAACACATTCTTGATGCCTCCAGTGGTAAACATTTTCAGGAAAAGACAGTCCCCTTGAAAACAAAGCTCCTTAAAATATCATGTGCTCTAGCTAATTTTATGCCAAAAAAACACTGTCATGAAAAAAAATATATAAAATATTTGGTAACAATACCGAAACCACCCTGTGGTAAACAAAAGAGATGAAACATTTCCTCAGAATGTTTCTTGTTGGTGAAGGAGGACCACCAAAGATCAGGTCACTTCGTTCTCGACATAAGATGATGGCTAACTTTACAGCTTTGAAAATATGATACATTTCAGCAATATACAATATTAAATCCACACATATATACGCACATGATAAAGCGATATCTTATTTACTCTCTAGATTTTTCTAAAGGATTAATTCGATTGCTTCTTTATTTGCTTGCAAATAAAAGATTAGGTATACCTAAGTAAAAATATTGCTTTTTTTAAATAAATAACTTGGCTTCCTCATAAGATCGGGATTATTCACCATGAAGATTTAGATGGATGGATGGATGAAGGTGCTAGAAGACATTGTGATAGTCTTGAGAAATCATAGCTTTTAATCAGGATAAGTTTTATCCCGTGCTCCTGTGATGATAGTCATCGCCTAGTTTTTCAACTACCTTGAAATGGGAAAAATATCATGAAAACATTCCCATGAAGTTCTCGATTGTCAAATTCACTAAACGCCGAGACTAGTCTCTTACCAAATTCTCAAGAAGGGGGAATTTGTCTTAAATTTGCTTTGAGCACCCCCACCCTTGGTGGCCCTTGACCAAGTTCCTAGACACAGACTTTCCCAACCCTCACCCCGCCCCCATAGTGGGTCAGCTAACACCCTTCTTGTGCAATTTCAGGTCTGTCCAGTTCCCACAGCAATCCAGAACAAGGCAGGATATAGTTCAAGTGTCTAATCTTCAACCTCCCTCAACTTAGAAATCTCTGAACTCACTCAAGCTCCCAGATCAAGCTTGATCCGGTGTATGGAACCCGGTATGTGGAGCACAGCATCTCAAGGGGGGACTTAGTGCTCCCATGGTGATCTTTGACTCTCAGGCTTCTACCACCAGGAATAGAGATCTAGGTAATGAAGAATAACCTTTCGTTGAAGAGGAGAGGTAGCTAGATGATAGATAGATATTTATCTTGTGTGTGTGTGAATACATTTAATTAGCTTGAAGCCGCCAGAGAGTTAATAAAGTAATGAATTCCCAAGTTCTCAGGGACATCCAGAGAAACGAACCTGTCATTTCGAGATCACTTTTGCTGCCCTAGGCATTCAATTCTGAAAAGGGGCAGGCTTTCTTCCAGCCTTGCAGGGCCAAGGGGACAGAAGTTGGAGTCCAGGATACACTAGGGTGGGAGCCCTGATAAAGGTCACCATTTTGGGTTGTGACTCAGAGGTGTTCTTTCTTCAGGGTAAGGGTGGGTCAGGAGTAAATGAGCTCCCACGTGGGCTGAAACTCAAGTTTAAGTCAGGTACCATTGACATGCATACAGAACGCCAGCAGTTCCCACCCTCAGAAAAGTTTTGCAGAAACCCTAGCAAATAATTCCGGTCTTGGTCCAAGGTTTTGTGCTCCTCAGTCCCAGCCTGTGTTTCCTGCTTGCCGATCTCACCCCGTCTTCTGCCTAGCAGGATGCTTCCTGCTCACCAACTTTGGCCAGTGGATGGGGACCAACTACGACCTGGGACAACCCAGCCAACTTCTCTACCACACCCTTCACCTTGGGGAGGATCCCTTGTTTCTAAATGTCGACCTATGGTGCCAACTCTCAGCTGTAGGGTGTTCTTTAGAGTTCTCTTTATAATCATCGAAGGCAGCCTCGAAAGTGGCTCTAAATGATCCCCACTTCCTGGGATCCATACCTTTGCGCCATCTCTTCCCCTGGAGTGTGAGCTAGATCTAGTGTCTTGCTTTAACAAATAGAACACGGAATAAGTGATGAGATGTCGCTTCGAATATTAGCTTACAAAAGACAGTGGATTTCATATTGGACACTCTCACTCTCTCGTTTGCTTGCTCTGAGGCAAGCCGAGTGCCAGGCCGTGAGCTATGCTCTGGTGTAGCCCACAAGGCAAGAAACTGTTGTCTCTGACCAGTGAGGACCTGTGGCCAGCCAACACCCACATGAGTGGGCTTGGAGTGGGTCAGGTGGGGCCTGCTACTGAGTGAGCTGCAAGTGCATCCTCCATCAGTCTAACCTTGAGATGGCCACAGTCCCAGGGGATACTTCACTGTGGCCTGGAGCCAGTGTGGACCATCCCAGCTCCCCTCTGCTATGTCCTCCCAGCCTGCCTGGTCTACGGTACACAGCATCTCAAGGATCCTTCTCAAACTCCATTCTCATGTCACCTGGCCACTGTCTGACTGCAGAGCGGAATCAGTTTTCTGGCGCTGTCCACCCCACCCCCCACCCAGCAACTTACCTTCTCTATAAGACAAAAACCTGCTCCTAAGAAATGATCATGAACACATTATTTCCCGAATGTGGAATTCCAGACATCAGGAAGCCAGAGGGAAAGGAATGCATTCGAGGGGCAATGAGGACAAGTGGTAGATCTTCCCAGAAGTCCTGACGTCACACGTCATACCATGTTATCAAGTCAATCACAGGCCACACTGCTCCAGGGTAAATCCCTTCCTGTTGCAAAAACCAAAAGATTTTCTTTTCTCATTTAAGCTCTGGAAGACAAAGGATTGATGTTGCAATTTACATTGGAAATAACTTATCCAGCAATCCCATTTCTGGGTGTATGTCCAAGAGAATTAAAAGCGGGTTTTCCAAGAGATATTTGCACACTCATGCTGGAGCTGCTACAACAAGAATACCAAGGACTAGGTAGCTTATAAACAATAGACATTTATTTCTCACAGTTCTGAAGGCTGCAACATCGAAGATCAAAGCTTGCAGATTCAATGTCTGGTAAGAGCCCGCTTCCTGTTTCATAGACCACCATCTTCTTGCTGTGCCCTCACATGATGGAAGGGGCATGAGCTCTCCGGAGTCTCTTTTATAAGGACACTAATCCCATTCATGAGGGCTCTACCTCCCAAAGGCCCCAACTCCAAACACCATCACATTGGGGATTCTACTTCAACATATACCTTTTAAAGGCACACAAACACCCCATCTGTAGCACACATTCGCTCCGAGGCTACTCACAATAGCCAAGAGGTGGAAGCAACCCAAATGGCCACAGACAGATGAACGGACACACAAAACGTGGAGCACACACATAGAATGGAATATTGCAGAATATTATTCAGTCTTTAAAAGGGAAGAAGTCCTGTCACTCTCCACCACATAGATGAAGCTTGAGGACATGACGTTATGTGAAATAAGCCCATCACAAAAAGACAAATATTGAATGGTTCCACTGATAGGAACTATCTACAGTGGTCGAATTCATAGAAACAACGTAGAATGGTAACTACCAGGGCCTACAGTGAGCACAAAAGGGAAGCTGTTTTTTAATGAGACAGAGTTTTAGCTTTGCAAGATGAAAAAGATTTGGAGGTCAGTGATTTGGATTACACAGCAATAAGGATACACTTGACACCATTGAACTACATGCTTAAAAATGATGAAGGTGGGGGCGCCTGGGTGGCTCAGTCAGTTGAGTCTGACTTCGGCTTGGGTCATGATCTCATGGTTCCTGAGTTCGAGCCCCGCGTCGGGCTCTGTGCTGACAGCTCAGAGCCTGGAGCCTGCTTCGGGTTCTGTGTCTCCCTCTCTCTCTCTGACCCTCCCCTGCTCATGCTCTGTCTCTAAATAAATGTTTAAAAATTATTTTTAAAAATGATGAAGGTGGTAAACTTTATGTTATGTGTCATTTCCACAGTAAAACAAACAAAAACAATGTCAGTAATTCAAAGGATTATCACTCTCTGGATTCCCTGTTGCTGTTTCCTGCCTGTTTCCCTGGCTGCTACAGGTATCCCCGCCTTGCAGTGCTCCCTCAAATGCCAGCCACATCACCTGGCTGCCCTTGTGGGAAGTGTGTCTCCTGAGCATTTCCTGTAAGATTATGCAAATAATTTCATTTGGATAATCCATGATTGGTAAAGCCATGTCAGAATCCAGCAATCCCACCTCCGAGTGTATGTCCAAGAGAATTGAAAGCAGTAGCAGTAAGTGTTCTTCCTAGAAGGCCTGAAAGAGAAGAGGCATGTTCCTGTGTATGATCTCCAAGGGACATCTCCAGAAACAGCCTGATAAACATTGGGGACAGCTCTGAAAGTCCCTGATGATCCTTGACCTTGACAAAGAGATGCCATACCTGAGCTGTTTATTTTAGGTGAGGCTGGACATGAAAGTATTTATCTAATACACAGTAGAGAAGCTTTCGGGAATATCACTGTTTCCCTTGACAATTTGATTCAAGTAGTTCTATCTTCCTACAACTAGGTTTTTAAAATTAGGAACCTTTTCAAACATGTCAGCAGATTTTGACTAAAAAGATTTCATTAAAATCCAAAGTTGAACTCTTAGCAGAAATGAAATAAAAATATCTCACTGATAAAATACAATTGTTTAAAAAGTAAAAGAAACCTGCAGTGGAAATTATTTTCTGTGCCTTCTAGCAAATTCTATAGTGTATTGCAAAGAACCTTTCCTTTCTTTAAAGATTAAAGAAGTAGCGACTCTCCTTGATTCAACAGATTGTTAAATCTCCAAATTTCTCTTTCTCCTCTATTTCTAATCTCTTTTGACTATTTCACATTCTTTGAGACATTCCATTAGGGTACTGAAAGAGCAGCAATAAGAAAGATAAAAATTAAAGAAAAGAAAAGTTAAAGATAAAAATGAAAGAAAATAAAGGAGGTAAAAATTAGAGGTAGAGATGACCCATAAACTCATCATAAACCATTTCTCATCTGAAAATGGGAGTGCTTTACACCTGCTAGAATTGTTCTAATAAAAAATGGTGATAGTGTTTGCTTCATGATTGAATGGGCTGAAGGTAACTTACATAATTGTCAAGCGTGCACTGACAGACCACAAAGCACAGGTTGGACTGCCTGCCCGCTTAGATTGGAATTTCTAATACATTTTAAAACTTGTGCCAAAGAGCTCTCTTGTGAACAGGTTTAAAGACTTTGTAGACCACGGCACACTCCTTTTTTCTTTTGTCAGTGCTGGTATTAAAAAAATACATCAAAGAAAGAAATATAAAAATGACTGAAGCCGTAAGCAGGAGAGCAAATTCTTTCATTAAGTCTTTAATTAAAGTAGACCTTAGTGTGAAGTAGCCAAACTATGCCACTTTCCTCAGAAAGAAAAAAGGAAGTGTGACCTTTCTGTGTCTCGTGTTCTTACAAGCAGAAAAGAACTAATTATGTCTTATTTCTGATTACTATAACTCTATCAAATTTTCATGACTGTGGGGGCATGGATGAGAACTAGGCACTATTGAGTAACCATCAACGAAGTTTCAAATCTTAGACTCTTTCATTGATAAGTACACCTCTAATTTATGAATTATGTTTCAGTTCTAGCAGCTGATAATCTGTATAAAACAAATTGAGTAAGCAGGAAAATGTCTTAAGAAAAATGGTAATAGGAATAGTGTCCAAATCCCAACTATCCAAATTTTGCTGCTTTCAAAGAATAAATGAATTTTCAAAAAGGCCCATGAAGTATGGGTCCCAGAGGTGTGTACTTGTCAAAACTCTTCGGACTGGACACTTAGGCCCCATCCATTTAACTATATATAAAGTGTACTTCAATCGAAAAAGAATTTTTAAAGTATCCTTACCCCTAAGGCCCAAAGAGCTAGAGTCACATGATCATAAGAGAAAACTCCAAGAAACGGAAAGGCTCAGGCTGTTAGCTATTGATTTGTGCAGCCATTTTCATCTTTATTCCCTTATTTCAACCACTATTTGATCCTTGGATCTGTTCCTAGGGGAATGTGTGGAGAAGCAACTGAACCAACTCTTTCTGTGTTTTTCACACACCTTGTCCCTCAGCATTCATGATTGAAAGAATGCAAGGTAGATTTCGAAGGGTACATTCATATCAAGGGGATTACATGAAAGTATTCACTTTTTTGTGGCTAAAAGGGCTTTTCTTTGTTCTCTTACCAGGGGAAAAGGTTTGCTTTGGGCAAGCTCCCCATGGCAAACCTCTTTGACGAATGAATTCTGAAGTGCATTCAACCATGTCTTCATGACCCTCTAGTTAATGTACTTAAAAGGGATAGTGGGACATTGTTCTTCACCCCCTTTTCCTGTCTTTGATGGCTGATCTTAGCCTATCTGAGATTTTGATATACTTCCTAGGACCCTGGAAAAAGTGTCTTCATAAAAGCCACTGTAAAAGATTCCACATTCACTAAGTAAACAACAGAGATCTCTTATAAATGCTAAATTCAAAATCAGCTCACACCCAAAAATTTTCAGGAAAGGATTCTTAAAATTTGATACAACTTTTTGCCTATGTACACAAATTAAATTTACACAGTGCTTTACTGGTAAAGTTACAAATAAAGTTTATCAATAAGGGATTTGAATCATAAAGGGAAAAGACCCAGTATCTGTAGGAGTATTGCCCAAGGCACGAGGAAGGAAAATAAAAAGAAGGGGAGCGGGGAGTCTAGCGCAAGATCTCACCTTGCTACTCTTCAGGCCTCTCTCCCAGAGCCAGTTTGTCCATCAGACTGACATTTTTGAAGAAGTAACTTTAGGCATCAACTAATTCTTTCCCTCCTTGTTACAAAAGGGGAAACTGAGATTCAATTTCTTGTGACTTGACTGAGGTCCTTCGTGAGGGTCAAATAATCAATCTTTTTTACACGATTACCTTTATATTTTCACTCAACTTCAGGGTAAGCTTCAATTGGATATTACTGAGGTCTAAAATTCTGCTTTCTCAAAATAAGAAAACAATTTTCAGGGAGCCTGGGTGACTCAGTCAAATTAAGCATCGGATTTGATTTGAGCTCTGTTCATGATTTCACAGTTCGTTAGTTTGAGCCCCATATTGGGCTCTGCCCTGGGAGCGCCAAGCCTGCTTGGGATTCTTTCTCTTTCTACCCCTTCTCTGTTCATGCTTTCTCTCTCTCTCAAAATAAATAAGTAAACATTTAAAAAACTAAAAACAAACAAAAAAACCTCTTTAGACTCTATGCAATTAAAATAATCAAAAGCATGATCTGGGTAAGCAGATAGTCTCATTCAAATCCTAGTTCCGCAACTAACCAGCCGTGTGAATTGAACGAATGTCTGAGACTATTTCACTTCCCATGATATCGTGAAAAACAGTATCTACTTCAAAGACTTTCCTCAGGAAATAAATGAGACCCTATGAAATACGGTGCCCAATACAGGTGGTAGGTAACCAATATTGTATTTTAAATTCCAGATGCAGAGTGTGTATGTTTACCTTAAAATTATTTGGCTTTCTTCCTGAAACCTATGACTAGAGTAGCAAAATGCAATTAAATTACTTAATATGTAATTATCAGATCTATAAAATTATTTCTTGAGCCCAACGGTGGCAGATATTGTGATGGGACACACAGTGTCATTCCATCCTGTCCTGAAAAAGGACGTCGATAAACATGAAATCAGTAGGGACCCATAGAAGTCTCCAGGCGATCGAGTGCTCCGTTGTGCTTAATAACAGTCTTGAGGCAAGAGAGAGATCTCAGTGAGGCTTAGATCGCCAGCAAGGCTCGTCTGACTGCGCGGCACTTCACTGCGCTTCGCAGACGCTACACTTTTTGCAGACTGAAGGTCTCTGGCAACCCCGCATCGAGCGAATCTATTGGCGCCATTTCTCCAACGGCGTTTGCTTACGTCCTGTCTCCCTCTCACATTTTGGCAATTCAAACTCTTTCATTATCACTCCATTTGAATTGCTGCGTTCTCAGGATAAAATTTTATCAGGTGAAGGGTTGCTTCTTATGGATGACCAAAATAAGTAGGTTCCTGAAATGGAATCTACTCCTGGTGAAGATGCGGTTGAAGATCGTTGAAATGACAGCAGGGCATTTAGAGTATTCCATAAACTTAGCTGGTAGAGCAGAGGTAGGAGTGACTGACTCCAATTTTGAAAGAAGTTCTACTGTGGATAAAAGGCTAAGAAACAGCATCACATGCTCCTGAGAAATTGTTCATGAAGAGTCCCCTAATGTGGCAAACTTTATTGTTGTCCTATTTTTTTAATTTTTATTTTTTTTAACAATTTATCGTCAAATGGGTTTCCACACAACACCCAGCGCTCATCCCAACAAGTGCCCTCTTCAGTGCCCGTCACCCACTCTGCTGTCTTATTTTAAAAATTTGCTACAGTCACCCAGGCTTCAGCAACCGCCACCCTGGTCAGTCAGCAACCATCCACATCTCCACCAGCAAAAAGATTACTACTCGCTGAAAGCTCCAGTGATGACTAGCATTTTCAGCAATAAGGTATTTTTAAATTAAGGTATGTACTTTTTTTTTAGATATAGTGTTATTTCACTCCTAATAGACTACGGTATAGTGTAAACATAACTGTCATACACACCGGGAAACTAAGAAATCCATTCGACTCACTTTATCGGGGGTATGCACTCTATCGCGGGGGTCTGGAGCTGCACCTGCAGTATTTCTGGGCTAGGCCTAGACAGCCAGGACCGGGTGGAGCAGACGTGAAGGAAGGTGATGGTGAACATGGAAGGAAAGGGGCTCCGTCTGCAGGGGCGAGGAAGTATAAGAAGTCTCCTGTAAGAAGGGCAAGTCCAAAGCAGTGAATATTCATACTCCCAAATGCACCCATGTGATTTTTCATTCGCCTAACACTCTATATTTTTACTCGGCTCAGCTATGAAGCAATCGAATGCTGCCTTTAATTTTACCCAGACAGGGAGGATAAGCACTACGCCCAAAACAGGCAAGTTTGGAATTAGCATCCACGGCCATAGACTATGTTTCTCATTCCTTTAGCCTTATGCTCGCTTTCCTTATGTTCTTTAAAGCATATTTCAAACTTAAAACTCACCCTGTTTTAATGTTTATTTACTTTTGAGAAAGAGAGAGAGAGACAGAGAGACAGAGAGCTAGTGAGGGAGACACAGAAACTGAAGCAGGCTCCAGGTTCCCAGCTGTCAGCACAGAGCCGGACACCGGGCTGCAACTCACAGACCAAGAGATCATGACCTGAGCTGAAGTTGGACACTCAACCAACTGAGCCGCCCAAGCTCCCCCCCAGAAATTCACCCTTTTAAATAGAAATTGACATCCTACTTCCACTTCCCCAGGAAGCATTCCATGGAGGACAGAAATCTAGGGTTCCTGTCCCAGCCATTGCTGTCAATTAGCCGTGAAGCCATGAATGAACCACCTAGTCTCTACCTGAATCTCTGCATGGAATGGTTCCTCCTGGGCATGAAACTTTACAGATTAAACAGGGATTTTGTTGGGTGGAGTACAGCAGAGGAATATGCGATGTGCAGCCTGTATCTGACCTGTTTTACATAATCTTTAGCTAAAACTGCCAGTCACCATCATTCCCCTCTACCCCATATAAATGGAGTTCTAGATAGGCAGAATATATTTTATTGCTCTGCCTGATAAAGAAATATCAACTTGAATTTGGATGGCAGCTTTCTGGTTATTTGTAAGTGCCCTATAGGTATCGAATCCCTCGACAGTATAAAAATCCCTGAGGTGGCCTAACAAAACACTTCGAGGCATAGCAGGAAGAAAGAGTAGCTGCTGATAGAAGAAAGGAAGGAGGAATTTCAGCCCTCTCCCAGGGCAGTGCCTGGGAGCAATGTGGACTTGAAATCCAAGGAAAAACCAAAACCAGCAAAGAGCACAGCCACCGAATCAACCAGGTCTTCCCATATCACCGCGAGGTAGACACTAAACGGAAAGGGAAGTTACCTTCCGCATTGAAAGTCCAGGTTAACTCGTTAAATACAGAACCCTGTTCTAGCCTGGTGTGTGGAAACCTGTCCTCGGCTTAGGCTGGTGGTTCCGAGAGCCCAGAACCCTGACAGCCCGCAGGCTCTCGGACGCGTGTCTGGCCGGGCCTGCCCTGGCCGGCGGGCAGCGCCTGCTGATGCTGTCCAGGCATCGCCCCGGGGGAAAGGTTGCAGAGCGGTCGCAAGGCGCGGGAGGAGTCTGGCGGTGATTGATGGGGAAAGGACGAATGAATAAAAGTACTTGTCTCGGGACGGCCGAGACCTCGAGCAAGCTGTGGAGGCTACTGAGTCTGGCATTCCCTCCGCGTTTCGTCGCAGCCAGACCCGCCCGCCCCTGCAGGGAGGCGTGCTCGCCCCCTGCGGCGGACTGGAACAGACCTGCGAGCCCAGCGTCCCGGGGAGGAGGCCCCCGCTCATCGCTTTGCTCCTGGCGCTTTCCATTCGCGAGGTAAACATTCCGGCTTGGTGTTGAGTTAAAATCAGTGATTGAACCTTCTCCTGGGGTTTCAGCTTGGGTTGGTAGTCTGGGGATATATATCTTTAAATCTAATTTTTCAAAAAAAGACGTAAAGATACACTGAATTAAAATGAGGTTGGAGTAAAGGAGAGCAAATAAAAGTTTGAAGCCACTTGGAGGGGACTTGCTGACACTCCCCCAAGTCGGACGAGTTGAGAAGTGGCTGGGTCGGCCGGCGCACCGGGGCGGGCGCCGGGGCCATCCGAGCGCAGGCGGCAGGGGAGCAGGGGCTTTCGCCCGCCGGGAGGAGTCTTGACAACGTTCAGACCCCGGGTATTCGGGTTCCCTGCGGAGCAAAATGCAGAGGCTGGCATATGCCCTTGGCCTCTGGGTGCCCCGATTCCTCCAGTTCCCACGCATCCTTAGCCAGAACGTCTGTGCTTCCCCGGGGCGCACTAAAGAGCTCAAAGCTAAGCCCTAGACACCCATCCTTCTGTCTCCGGCACACCCCTTCCGGAATGCCCCGCCCCACCGCGAGTCACTTATCCCCCAGGAGAACGCAAGGGAGAAAAAAAGCACAGAGAAAGCTGGATCGGGAAGCCAGTCGAGCGACTCAGGAGTGTCACACGCACCAGTTTACTACTGGCGCGCAAACTTGAGTTACATTTGCGCGCGGATGGTAGCCGCGCGGCTGCGCTCTGCGCTAGCGGTTTGCAGGGGCGTGGCTGGGGTTGCTGACCCGAGCGTCCTGTCTTTCTTCCCTTGCTGTTCTCCAGACTCCAAGCAGCAGAGCGGCCACCCGACGTCCACCGGAGCAGGCAGCAGCATGCGGCCGCTGCCCAGCTGGTGCGGACGCGCCCTGCTGGCGCTGCTCCTCGCCGGCGGCGTGGCGGGGGTCCAGGGACAAGAGAGGGGCTTCCCAGCGACCGGGGCCACTCTGCCACTTCCGGGGCCCGGAGAGATAATGACGCCCCCCGCTGAGGTTGCCTGGCCGAGGGATGCCAACGCCAGCGTGCCGTTGACTTCTGCACCTCCGCAGATGCCTAAAGCAGGGAGAACAGCCGGGGGCCGGCCACACTCCCTTCCTCCGTGCGAGAAACGCATTGAGATCAAGGAGACTTTTAAGTATATCAACACGGTGGTGTCCTGTCTGGTGTTCGTGCTGGGCATCATCGGGAATTCCACACTGCTGAGAATCATTTACAAGAACAAGTGCATGCGAAACGGCCCTAATATCTTGATAGCCAGCCTGGCTCTGGGGGACCTGCTGCACATCATCATCGACATCCCCATCACTGTGTACAAGGTAAAGGGCGGATACCGACGGGAGGGGGGCGGGTAGGAGGACGGGATGGAAGAGCCTTCGGGGGGATGCTTACTCAAGAAGATCCACAGCCTCCTAAAAGTCAGTTATCATTGGAACCAAATTCCCTACCGGTCTTCAGCAATCTTGGGCTAAGCCTAGAGCAAGTATAATCCCCAGACCAGCAGGATCGGCATCACTTGCGAACTTGTTAGAAATGACATTTTATGGCCCCATCTCAGACCTACTGACTCAGAAACTCTGGGAGGGAGCCCCATAATATATATTTTAACTAGCCCTCCATGCCATGATGATGAAACCGTAAACTTTTGAGAACCACCGGTCCTGAAGTATTCAGTCCCTAAGCCCTGCTCACTGCGCCCACGATCTCTGTAAAAAAACTGCGGTCCACAGATTGGCAGGACTGATATCATCGAGAGCCAGTTAGAAGTGCAAGTCCAGCCCAGACTTACAAAAGCAGAATCCACATCTTAAGATTCCTAGGCGATTCACATATGCACACTAACCTTGGGAAGCATTTTCTGGAGGGCCCTAAAAGTACAGGGGCTGGAGTGGGTTTTTTAAGAAACAAATGGGTTAGGAGAAGGAGACCCAGATTAGAGAGGACACCGACAGGGTTCACCTGCTGTGAATGACTGGACTGCACCTGCTCTTTGGTGCATGTCTACAGCGGCCGAGCACTGGAAAGGATGGGTTACTCCCTTTTACTACTTTTGACAACCCGCAAGTAGGTGTTTCTCCATTTTACAGATGATTGACAAGATGTTCGAAGTCTCACACTTAGTAAGAGATGGAAGTGGGAATCAAGCCCAAATCTGTCAGGTTCAAAGGGCAAGCTGGACTCCCATGGAATACCTTGAGAACAAATCAAAGAGCACTCAGCGTGAAGTCTCTAAATGGTCTCAATAGCTAACGTTATTGTGATTGCCACAGGCATCAGAGGAACCGGGCACAGAGAGCTAGGGCAGGGCATAACCCCCCACACCATTTGCCTCCAGGTTGCTTTGGAACTCTAAGCACATCCCGACGTCTCGGGGCCTTAGTTTGCCCAACTCTGCAATGAGGCTGTTCATGCCCAGCTACTGAGATATTGTGGTGTTAAGAGAAAGAGCCTAGGTGAAGGAGCCAGAAAAGTTGAAAAGCCCATGCAAGCATCTAAAATTCTGCTTACCCATCATGATCAGCAATAGAAAATCCCACATCCCAAAGTGTAAGGGAGCGGGAATGTGCTTTGGGAATTTGCCTGTAGCTAATCCAGGGCTCAGTACAAAAGGCAAACGTGGCATGGTGGGCTGGGAAGGGGTGGTAGGGGATGTTTTGATCTTTGCGGCAAGAGTGGCCATAAAACATGCCTTTAATCCTAATCCAAATAACCATACTTTAAGGGAATTCTAGCAATTTCTGAAGTTTAGATACAGGATTTGGATTAAGATCCAGGCTCTAGAAGGAAACACTCCCACAAATGGGAGATAAGTAGAAGAAATCCTAAAATCCCGTATGACCACCTGTTCTTATGAAGTCTGAGTATTTCCTGGGAGAAGTGCACCTTGAAATGCGTCCCTCAAATGCAGCCCCGGCTCTGAGGCACTTACTTCCTAAGGAGTCCCAATGGCCAAGTCTTACCATTCCAATTTGACAAAGGAATTTCACTTCAATTCATCAGATTAACTTGAGAAACTGCAGAGTGGGTGTTGAGAAATGTAAATGAGTGAAGTAAGAGCCTTCTGAAAAGGGAGATTACAATCTAGTTTTGCTAGGCTTGCACAGAATTGTGTGAGAAGTCTCCTTGGGGAGCTCTCGGGAAACCCCACACATCCAGCTCCATCGGCAATCTCCCTAAATCCTCCAGCCTCCGAAATGCAGTGTGGAAAGTGGGCTGAGGACATTCCCCTTCAGATGGGAGTCTCCAGGCAGGATGAAATCGGCCCCTCCGGCGCCACCGTACTTTCTCTCTCTGGTCAAATGATGACATTTGATAAAACGAGAATATCTGACTTCGCGGGTTCGGGGAGGGGGGCGGGATGCAGCTTTTACTTTCATTTCGATTTTCTTTACGATTTCCCCAGGAAATTACATCATTTTGCCTGAAGCCATTCAATCTGTGAAAACTGTGTTTTTACTTCTGAAGTAAACAACTAATGAGTCATTACAAATCTGGCCCTCCAGTCATCTATATTGGGCAGAAACACATCCATCCCAAAGAATAGGGTCCCCTAGCCAAGTCTGCCAACACGGAATGCTACATAGTAGCTTTTGGTTTATTTCTATAGTGGGCATACACATGTGTCACTTGAAGCATACTATAACGATAATAGCTACCATTTATTACGCACTAGGTTCTTGGTCAATGTCACTAAATCACTGCAGCCGGCCCCCGTGGAGGAGGTGCTGTTGTCATCCTGTCTTACAGGAAAACTCCATGTTGGACAGGTGAAGAAGCAACTTGCCCAATGTCACACCACTAGCAGTGATGAAACTAGGGCTCGAACCCAGGCCATCTGGGCCCTAGAACCTGGGGTCCTCCCTGTGCCTCTGCGCTGAGTGAGTTCAGACCCAGCATGCCCTTCTCCCGCACACAGTATTGTTAGAACCTCATTTGAGTGCCCTGCTGGAATTACATGATCTACTCCCTCACAGTAGGATGCTTGGTAAACATTTTCAGCTTTAATTTGAGTCATGTGAATATTTCTATCTCCTGAAATTCCCCTGCAGATGATCTGTAGTACATAATAAGCATAATATCACCGTTATTTTAAAGGCTTTATTTGCCAAAACACCTAATTCAGATGAGTTAAAAGCCACTTATTCCCCTAAATAATTGTGGTGCCATATAAGTAAGTTATATTTTTTGAGAGAGAGAGAGAGAGAGTGAGAGAGAGAGAGAGAGAGGGCACAAGTGAACAAGGGGCAGAGAGGGAGAGAGAAGCAGGGCTCACTGGAAGCAGGGCTCAGGCTCATCCGAAGCAGGGCTCATGCTCACCTGATGTGAGGCTCAAACTCACAAACCGTGAGATCATGACCCGAGCCAAAGTCAGGTGCTTAACTGACTCAGCCACCCAGGCGCCCAACCATATAAGTAAGTTTTTAAAAATGCATTTAGAACCTCAGCATAGTCAGGTATTATACGTAACACAAAGTAATTTAAGGGAATTAATTAAATTGAATGCCATTTAAATTTATCCTAAACTGGGAGACTCGAATCTCTAAACCAAGGATTTCTAAACTTTTTTTATGTTTATTTATTTTTAAGAGACAGACAGAGACAGAGACAGAGTGTGAACAGGGGAGGGACAGAAGAGAGGGAGACACAGAATCCAAAGCAGGCTCCAGGCTCTGAGCTGTCAGCACAGAGTCCAACGCAGGGCTCGAACCCACGAACCGTGAGATCATGACCTGAGCTGAAGTCAGATGCTTAACCAACGGAGCCGCCCAGGTGCCCCTAAACCAATGATTTCTAATTTTGTTTTTGTGGGATATTACGATTATCTTTCAGGATCCAGTTAATTGTATGTATTATATAAAATTGATATATATTATAATTAATATGATATAATAATTATAATATATTAAAATGCAAACAAATTTTCATTCTTATTCATACACACACACACACACACACACACACACACACACACACACAAACAACATTTGCAATTTCATAGAGCCCACCTAACCCATCCATTGGCATGCCCAAGGGACCAGAAACGTCAGTGTGAATCTATTACATTAAATCTAGCATTCAAAAAAGTTGACAAACCCCAAAATGTCATGGTCTTTGATCCTGCTGCAGAACTGAGCGGGACTTCACAGGGAGGTGCTGATAAACCTTAGGGTATAGCTCTGTTCTACCTTGACTCCCTCAAGAAACTAGGTCTCTGGAAACTTCCAGGTAGAGTCAGTCCTCTCATCAGGTCTCCTGTGTCTGAGAGGAAATCCTATGACGAAGGCCACGGAGGTATGGCAGGACACCCAGCCAAAGGAGGCTGCTGAAGTACTTCACATATTGGTATTCATGTAAATATGCTGAAAAGAAGAGTCTGGCTTTTCCTTCCCAGCAGCATATGCTAAGGCTCTGACATGTTACATTATGTAAGTCCATCCAGATGAAAATGAAAAATGCAGTCATCCGAAGGGGATATTTAAAAGTATGTATGTATCTTTATATATGTATCTCTGTGTACGGGTGTGTACGCACATAAACATATATAAATAGACAGGTAAATAGCATTTGGCACAGTGCCTGGCACCTAGTAAGAAAAGAATAAATGGGGTGTGTGTGTGTGTGTGTGTGTGTGTGTGTGTGTGTGTAAGAGTGAAAATTGGTTTGGGCTTTTTTTTCAGTTTTGCCATTATAAGCGTGACTACAAATAATGCATTCATACAAATGGCTTTGCACACATGTGTGACTATACGCGAAAATTTCTAGAACTAGAATTACTAAATCAAAGGATATGTGCATTTGTGATTTTGATCGATATCTGTAAATTGCGCCCCAAAGCTACTGTCGTACTCTTGGTGTGAATCGCTATTTTATATAACATCTCCATACAGATATACATGTAATAATGTCTATCTCTAATGCGTATATGGATCACCATGCCAATGTTTACGTGGTCTATGTACACGTCCCGCACCAAAAGCCAGTATAAGTCTATGCTGTGAGGATGAATCTCTCCTTATTCGCAGGCTCACTGTGTCCTTCCTGGTATAGACTGCAGTGTTGGGATAACCTGCATGTCTGTTGCCTATGAGAACCTATCTGACTAGAACGTTGTGGGAGCGCTGATGTCGAAGCTGTCCCAGCTGTGTAAAAAGCGAAAGGGCTGGGGTACACTTCTGGATGCCGTGAAGGTGTTATGTTGGTGGTGGTTGATTGGTTGGTTGGTTAATTCGTTTGGCTTGGTTTGGTTTAGCGGTGCTCTTTAACAAAGATTGGTCGCAAGTTCAGGTTAAAATTTATTTAACTTCGCAAACAATTAAAAATTCTTGAGCAAACAATACGTTTTTAAGTCATCTCTGGATTTCATTTAACAATTTCACTCTCTGTGCTAGGTTGGCATGGATAACTGAGCTAATACAGGTAATTCTCAAATATAACTTCCTTTATGTGTAAGCAAACTGCATTTGCAAATGAATCTGCTTGTGAACTGGAAGACAGATATCGGCATGGACGTTAGTTTGATAAGGATGCACATGTAATCAGATGTCCAATGATGGTGGAGTGCCTTTGGATGGCTTTGCTGTTAAGATTTTGTAAGCTACTGTTAGAGGCAAAGAGCCTGCCTTTGTAGTTCTGAAAGGCAAAATCGCTGATCTTTAATGTTTAACTAGTTAAGGTAGGGTATACCTAACATTTAAATGCTAGCATGTAAAAATGTGGCATTGCTTCACTGAACCCACAAATGAGTTTTGAGTGAAGTGACCTTGTCAGGTAATCGGACATTTTCTGCTTGTAACACCCTATCCTTCTGAACAAACTTACCTTTCTCGCTTCCAGTCTTAGACTACTTCTAGTAATTAACAAGTTTGTGTGTAATTGACTAGTTTCATAGTTATAAGTAAAAGATAGTGGAATGCCACCAAATTTAACTTTTGAAATTATAATTTTCTGATCAGTAAACAGAGGTTTATGCACATAAAGCAATATAAGAAGTAAAAGTATCTTTGGATAGAGGAGTCCGTTTTCTTCCAAGATAATAACACTCCTCATCTCCAGTTAAGTAACAGATATTTTACTAACATTTTATAATATTTAGAGATATTCTAGTGGCAGAAATTCTTTGAACCCAAAATGGAACCTAGATATTTTGAGCTTTATTTATTTAAAGCAAAATAAATAAATAAATAAATTAAATTAAATTAAATTAAGGAGCACCAATTAAGCACATTTAAAGCACTAGCCTTTAAAAAGTATTAATAGGGGCACCTGGGTGGCTCAGTCGGCTGAGTGTTCGACTTCGGCTTAGCTCATGATCTTACAGTTCATGAGTTCGAGCCCCACATCGGGCTGGCTGCTGTCAGCACAGAGCCTGCTTCAGATCCTCTGTTCCCCTCTCTCCCTCTGCCCCTTCTCTGCTCATGCTGTATCAAAAATAAGGAATATTTAAGGAAAGTCTGTTTAAAAAGTATTAATGGTTAGACTATTAGCTCTGAATGACCTAGAATCTACTAACAATTAAAACTAATACCCCAACACCTACCTAGCATAGTGCCTGCAACCGTCAGTACAGACAGATGCTTATGGACAAAAGATGTTATACATAAAACATAAGGACAGTAGGCCTTTAATAATCATATTTTTAGAACTGTTCAGATGAAAAAGAAGGGGGAAGTTGTTCTTCTTCCTGTACGAGATCACTAGTCATAATTAAATAATAGGTCAATAGCATAATTCAAATAATCCAGAAACTCAAGAGTTCGCATTCTCAATTGATTGCTCCACACGTGGATTCCTGTGACAAAATGGTGGGCAAACTCTTGACCTTGGGCAATGCAAGTTTCCCTAGGTTAACTCTACAGTACTTCTTGTGTTTGCTTTCGATCTGCCACTGGCCACTCCATAAATCGGAGCCTCTTAAAATGTCATGGCAGTGTTACTTTCGTTATGGTCAGGCTTATCTATCAAAGGCTTTCCATTTTTCCTTTACTCACTTTAAATGAGTTGTTCAAGTTTGAAGATATTTCCATAGCTATACGAGAGGATGACATAGCCAAGACCCTGTTGTTTCAAGGCCAGGGGCCATGTTCTTCATTTCGCAAAGAAAAACCATATAAGGTGATCTCTGTGTGGCAAATATGCTATGGTTGATTATTTTTGGAGAAACATGCCAAATGCTAATAAGTGATTAAGTGCTTCAAAGGGTGTTGACAGATAAAGCCTGTGCTGAAATAAGATTCAAGATGTAATTTATGATGTGAAACAATCTCTTTCAAAACTTTGCAGAGTTAAGACGAGGTTGGTTACGTTTGGGAGACAGCTGAGTGTGGTGTATCGGGTACACCTACCTAACAACTTCTATAGTTTTAGACCTCTGTCCTTTCCTCTTTCCAGTGCTTTTATTTTAGAGATTGATTACTTCTCTTTCCCTTTCGACCCTCTGGTGAATGTAAACAAAGAAGAAAATAGCCAAAATGTGGTGGTAGAAGAGCAAGAAAGAGACTCATGCTTGAGTCAAAAATTTATTAGCAAAGTTGACTGATGCCTTTCTCGAGCGATTCTCTGTCCCTAAGACTCACAACCACACTCATGCCTCCTGACTTGTGTCCTCTCTCTACTTCTGTCCTCTTTAGCTCAATTGTATTTTCCAGAAAGGAGGAAAACTATCCTCTGAATGTTTGCATTGTATGAATCTTCTTTTCCTCACTCAGTGTTTTCAAATTATGTTAAAGGGCTTTTAGATTCCAAGGTAATCAAATGTCTTCTCATAGTAGCTTACCAGTGTCCTATAGATATTTTCTGGATAGAATTAGGTTTAAGTAAGACATGAAATGATTTAACAGAGTTTGTCGACTTCATGAATTTCAAAGTCTCTTTCTGAGCCGTGAGACCATAGGGTTGTAATTCTTCCATTTCTTCAAGTATCTCAGTGATTGTAGAAGATACAGTTCAGATAAATAAATCAAATAATCCACTAGGTCTGTAAATAGCATTTCTTAATGCTCTTGGTTGAACTCTTCAGGATATGTAACATGTCAGTAAGTTTTTAAGCACAAACTGGATATATTCTTAAATTCAGATAATAGGAGAGTTTCAATCTAATTATTGACGTGTTACAGACTTGGAAATAGATTCATTGTAACACTAGTAGAAAATATACTTAAAGTAAACTTAAATTTCTCCTAAGACATATTTTTTTAATCTTTTTTTCTTTTCGCTTCTGGACATGTTGTTTCAAGAAACTTAATTCGTCTTTGTGGGGTCGATGTTCTAGTTCAGCAAGTCATAGGAATGCTTCCAGAGCAGGAAAAACCCTCTGTTCTGTGGGTGTGCACGTAACAGATTCTTGGAGACAGAGCCTCTGTTTCTCACAACTCCAGAGGGCGCTGTTCACATTGTGGGCTGTTTCGATGTCACCCTGGGGTTAAGCTGGCATTATCTCTGACCACGTATTTCTAATCCTCAAGACCTAATCTTTAGGTGATTAAGTGCATTTTCATGGATGCAGGATGGACCTTGTAATTGACATCTGTCCCTACAGGGCACAGGTACAATGTACGTCAAGAAAATATTTTCTGTGTACTTGAAGAGCAGCTTACCTTAAATTCTGTCCATACATACGATTAAAAAAAAAAAGAAATGGAAATCCTTGAATGAGCGTGCTCTATCTTTAAAACGCCAGTTCAAATGCAGAAAAACTCTTATCTGCTGCAGGAAACAGAAATAAAAACAGAAGAATACACCCTTTCCCAAAGCTGTGAAACGCAACCACGCCATTATTTCCCTCTTTTGACTCTTACTGTAAAAACATTTCTATAATACCAGTCATTTGAAAGAAATGTTCACACTTTGTCACAGCCATCTGGCAAAGTAGCCCTGGTTGTTGTTGTAAATACATTGCTCGCCCAGCCTTTTAAACAATCACGTCTGACAGCATCTCCACATTTATGACAGCCGTCTCCCCCAAATTTACAGCTACAGCTCCTGGTAGGATCCCACTAGATATTGAGAAACAGTAGGTTCTGTTTTATGTCAGCCATTTCCTTGGCAGCTTTGAGTAGGAATGGCAGGATGGGAGAGGAACTTTTGCTTTTCATGTTTTCTAGCCTGCTTGGAAGGCAGAACTCCAAAACGAGAAGAGCCAACCATCGCCCCTCAATCCCTCAGGGCCCTGGCTCCATGTGTCAAGAAGATCCGATCCTCTGGAAAGAGGAAGAAAGGGCATGGACTAGATGAAACAAAAAAATAAATAAATGCATAGCCATCTCATTTCTTTAAAGACTTTGTTTCAAATATGAGAACTGAAAGTTCATGACAAAAGGTTATCACAAAATTTCTGCCTTACGATTGCGTTCATTCATTCATCCATTGCACATTCATTCACCGTTAATTGATATGCATTTAATGAGTGACCACTGTGTGCCAGGCACTGTGCTGGATGCCAAAAATGTGATCGAATATTCTGAAACAAATAAACAGTTAAAGCTCAGTAGAGACTCTTAATTTTAAAAATAGGAAAAGAAAACAGTATATATGGCTAATGAAGCGATTGGTCACTTGTTAGTGCGAGACGGTTAACTTTCGAATTTCCTGACTTTACAGGGCTTGATTCCTTTGGGCATTAACAGTGGTATGTATTAACAGGGTTTTCTCCATTTAACTTCTCAAGAATGTGATTTTTAATTAAAAAGAGAAACGAAAAATGTAAATCTCCCAGTTGGAGAGATTTTGTAGGAATCATTAACAATACTTATTAGAAAAGGATATTTATTTCCTGTTCCTGCTGTTTATCCTTTTAGAAATTAAGGAAAAAATATAATATAAAAATGATTGTTAAATGTAATATAAAAATAATTGTTAAATGTAATATAAAATTAATGTATTTGTATGCTATTGCCTTTTTTCTTCATAAACAGCCATCGGCCTTTCCAACATAAAGTTAGGCACTCATGGACATTCTTGAGGAGAAATCTTATAATCAGTATGATTACCTCTTTTTTCAATCTAGTGTTGATTTTATTCATATGTTCTTATTCGTACGAAAGAAACGTTCTAGGGAAGCAGTACAAGCCATAGGGGAAGGGGATCAGCACAAGCATGGGCTGTCGTTTGTCAAATGGACACCACGCCGTAGGACCTTTTGTTACGTAGCAGTATCAAAAGCTCTTGGTTGGATGAGCCATGGTGATATAAAAACCAGTAACAGTTATGGGAGTAATTTCTAACTGGCTCACATTTAATAAATGGCAGGTAATACATGTTCAAACTTCATTTTAAGCAGAACCTAAAAATTTAATTCCTGTGACAGGGACCAAGAAACAGTACAGAACTCTAACGTTGATTTTGCAGTTAGAGAGACTTGTTGGAATGCGTGCTTGACTTGTCTTCAGTATTCAGATCTTGCCCTTAAGTTATCTAATTGAACGGAGTAAAGTCCAAAGAAAAAACTAAACATAAGGAATAAGAATGTGTTGTTGTTGGGGTTAAAGTTAGAATTGCTTCCTTTTGCGATAAAAAGAATCAGTTTCCCTTACAAAGAGGAAAGCTATATTGTTGGACTTCAACTTAGGTGTTAGATGTCATGATTTTTGTCAACAAAGAGTAAAATAATTAATTTCCATTTATCACAAAAATCTATGAGAACATTCTTTCACCAAAATTTAAAGATGGCATCTTGGTCGAGAGCGATTTTTGTTTTCAACTTTAGTAGATCTTCCCTTACCTCCACTTGGGGTTTTGTTCACCATTAAGCAAGGGGTTGATGTCTTTACATTTTCTTTTCTTTCTTTTTTAAATCGTTGTTATTTATTTTTGAGAGAGAGAGACCGACAGACAGAGTGCATGCAGGGGAGGGGCAGAGAGAGAGAGGGAGACACAGAGTCTGAAGCACGCTCCAGGCTCTGAGCTGTCAGCCCAGAGCCTGACGCGGGGCTTGAACCCATGAACCTCGAGATCATGACCTGAGCCAAAGTCAGAGGCCTAACTGACCGAGCCACCCAGGTGCTGGATGTCTTTGCATTTTAAACAAGTTCCCAGCACTGAATTGCCCAAGACTTACTGGAAGCCATGAAGACCGAGATGAGCATCAGAAGTGGGCACGGTTTCTGCCACTGGGCATCTGGCTTCTCGGTGTCTCCACAAAGCCACAGGGGTGGCCAAAGTCACCCTTCTCATTACAGAATAATAGAAGCGACAGCGGGCACTTTGTCTCTCATCATTTGTGGCCTCCCAGGACCAGCAGCATTCAGGCCGAACTGAAAGCCTGCAAAGCTAAAAGCTGATGAAGGTTAATGCGCCCTAGTTTGCCGTTCCTTTCCCTTTGGAAGGCTAGATTAGAAAATCGTAATCCCTCAGCTACGATTAGGCTTCTGACGATCTCTGTGTCGACCGTGAAGAGAATGGTTACAATTTTCAGTTTGTGTTTCCCTGTCCCCTGTGATGACTTGGGTCAGAGGTTGAGCTGCAGGCCTCCCAGTGGTATGAAGAGCAATCATCCAGTTCCTGGGCTGAGCCAAAAACAATAGGAACCTCAAAACAGGGCCTGGAATCAGTGCGCGGCTCCTTTCCATCGGCCTGACTTCTCTCCCTTCGGCGGCCTAGACACTCATCCACCTCGATTCATCTGATGCCTGCACCTAGGCGACGCTAATATTTGCATATTTATAAGTAGTTTGAGGCAAATTAGATATTTGAAAATATCTTAGTTTTTGGATATGATATGAATAAAATAGCTAGGTGATTAGGAGAGATTTTATTTTGCATCTAGATATTTTATTATTGACACATAGCTACGGGTCAAAATAGTAATGTTGATTTAATTCTAAACAACCTTTTGTCTATGGTCAGTTTCTCCAAAACACTATACAGACTCTAAAATCAGACCATGTGGGTTCAAATGTGGATTGGTTACTTCGGTGAGGAATAAACCAAGTTACCAGGATAAGTAACCAAGTGAGTAAACCAAGGACAAATATACTACTTGTCGAATGATGAATAGCAAATAACCCCAAAACTTAATGGCTTGAAACAGTAAATATTTATTCTCTCACACCTGGTCTGTGGCTCTAGAATTCAGGAACCGCTTAGCCGGGCGGTTCTGGTTCAGTGTCTGTCATGTGGGTGCAGTCGAGATATTTGCCAAGCGCTTCGGTTTCTGAAGATTTGCCTAATGCTGGAGGAATGTCTCGTTCATCTAGCTGGCAAATTTGTGCTCGTCGTTTGCAGGCGCCCTCCATTCCTCGCTGTGTTGCCTGCCCAGAGAGGCTTGGGTGTCCTCCTGGTATGGCAGCTGGTGTCCCCGAGAATAAGCGATCCACCAGACCGCAAGGAAAAAGCCACAGGCCTTTTGTGAACTAGTCCCAGACGTCACACTTCGTCCCTTTCACCACATTCCGATTGTGAAAAGCAAATTGTTAAAGCCAACCCTCATTCAAGGAAAGGGAGATGAGGCTTCGCCTCGTGAAGGAAGGAGCAGCAAAGAATCTGTGGACGTATTTAAAACCAACACAGCGTGTTAATAAACTTCTAAGTGCCTCAGTTTTCTGCTCTGTAAAATGGGGATCGGTAGCACTATGTCACAGGGGTTCTTCAGGGACGTCAGTGATGTACTATGTGCAAGGCGCTTAGAATACTGCCTGACCCATCGTAAGTGCCATGTAACTGTTAGTTTTGTTTTCTTTTCTTTTTTTTCCCAGTACCTCTAAAAACAATCAGACTTAGAAAGAATATTGTCTGGATAATTCATAAGAAGCTGGTCTGGTAGAGTCCTTGGAACTAGTTGGAACCTTTTTAAATTCTTATGTTTCCAAAGGCAATTCGTGGTTCCTTTGAAGTATCTCGAGTTCATAGCCGCTTCAGATCTGAGGTGTCCTGAGTCTTTCCCATTTCAGTAAACGGCCCCACCATTCATATGACAAGCCTCTTCATTTCCTGGCTCCTCGTGTCTTATATCTGAACCATACGAAGTCCTGCTGGCTCCACCTTCAAATACAAAAATATATTTGGTCTGCAACCCATTCTGCTCAGCCCCAGGGTCACCACAGGGTCCAGCTGATCACAGTCTCTCATCAAAGCTTCCTTTCTTGACCCCGCATTCTATTCTACATTGAGCAGCCGCAGTGGTCTTTTTATTTATTTTTATTTTTTTAACATTTGTTTATTTTTGAGAGAGAGAGCACGAGCAGGGAGTGCCGAGAGAAAGAGAGAGACAGAGAATCTCAAGCAGGCTCCGCACTGTCAGCAGAGAGCTTGACGCGGGGCTCAAACTCACAAGCTGTGACATCATGACGTGAGCCAAAATCAAGAGTCAGACACTTAACCGAGCCACCCAGGCGCCCCCGACAGTGATCTATTTGAAAACATAAATAAGACCAAGGCATTTCTCTGTTTAAAAACTGACAATGTATTTCCTTTAAAAATGATTCAGACTTCTCCCTCTACAACTTCATCTCTTGGACACTTGGCCTGGATTGCTCTACTGTAGACTTGATAGGCTTCTTCCTGAAGCTCACTAGGCTTCTTTTGTACCCAAGACCCTTGCACTTGCTCTTTCCTCGGCCCAGAATGCTCTTCGCACGGCTTACTTTCTTATAGTAGTCAGACCTCTTCCTCATCTTTTGCCACTTCAGAAAGACGTTGCTTGAGAAACTTACCAAGAAATTACTTCAAATCCCACCATACTCTCTTCATATGATGATAATACCTCTATGATGCCACACTAAATATGTGTGTGTGTGTTTTATCTGCCTCCTCCACTAGACTGTAAGCTCCAGGAGGGCAGGGAGTGTGCCTTGTTCATTGATATGCACCCTGTACTCAGAATGGTGTCTGGCATTTATCGAATGCTCAATAAATGCCTATTGAATGAATGAATGAACAAGCAGAATTCGGACTCAGTTGATTAATCCAGAAGTCACAAGGAAAGACTAGTCTGATCTACAGACATATTTTTGTTAATACAATGTTATTCGACGGTGTTTTTTTTAATATGAGTTAGTCGGCAACTTTTATAATTATGAGGTTTTGTATTAAAGCTCCAATTTTTAATTAAAATCAAGAGGTTTTATTGTTGTCGTTGTCGTTTTAATTTGGGATTCCTTGGCAAAAATCGTGTCATAGTTTTTAAGCAGCTTCTCCTTTTAGACGGGCTTTACCCCACACCCTACCACTCTCTATTACTTCCTGACACAATGACTTTCTTACACCCGGCTTCTCTACCCCTCTGTGTTACCCGCCTGGCCCTGTAGATCTTCAGGACCCTACAGTAAGCACATCTGTAGTAAGTTTGCAAACATCTAACCTGCGCGTCAGTGTAACTTTTCGTGTCCAACTTGGAAACAAAATTGGTCTCATGTTGAAGCTCCAAGTCATATTCACAGGAGACACACAGTTCAGACTTTGGTGCCATTTTGGAACAATCGCCCAGCTTGACAGACTCCACAAAGAAACTTCACTAAAGCGAAAGGACGGAAAGACTCGATTGTGTTTCAAAATAGTTTTCACCTTTGGAAGATTATTTTTTAAAGCATTTTTTTTTAAAAACATTGATTTGAAATACTTTTCTTTATTTTCAAAACCTCATGAACATTCCATCCACATGTTTACCTAAAGTGATTCATTAACCAGCGTGGGGCACACCCAGCTGTCCTAAGAAAGAAACGAACTGATGTTCACAATAGATGGTTGCACAGTCCGAAGTCAGATGGACAGAAATATATGTATAATAGCAAGAACTTCTGTCTTTTTACTCATCGTAGAGCCGGTGCATATATATTTTACGGGTTTGTATATTAAGCATCCACAACATGGCAGGAACTATATCAGGCAGTTGCAGAGGCCATATTCTGTCTTATACTCTAGGGATTCCAGAGAGCAAAAACCGAACAAAGCAGACAAGTAAATGTTATAATACATGCAATAGTTGTTGACAGGTGGTATGGATGAAAAGGAAAATGGAGTAGGGTAAGAGAGACGGGAACCTGGCTGGTTACTGTACTAATAACGTGGTTAAAGTAGGTTATGTCGAAAAGGTGAGGCTTGAGCAAAATCTGAAGGAGGAAAGGGAGTTAGCTGAGTGGATCTGTAGGGAAAGAGCCTTGCAGGATAAGGAAATACCTAGAATAAAGCCCTAACACAGGCGTGTGTCTGGGGTGTTCAAAGAGCAGTGTACATATTCCCTCTGAGTTACTGGGCAGTCAAGCTGACTACAGTAAAGAAGAAATATACAAATGCATGCTCTGTTCTCCACAGGAGTAGTCTATCTCCCCAGTTGAGGAAAACTTATCATCTGTTTTTAACATTTATCATCTGTGTTTTGGTTTGGCCATCACTTGAGCACGTGAGACCCCATGGCAGTAGAAGAGATGTTTTTGCTGCATCACATTCCATTTTCTAAGGGGGACTCAAAAGACCAGCCCCACTTGGCCCCGTGGTAGATATTCTGATCCTAAGCTACTGTGTATGCATACCGGATTCTCATGAACTGGCTGCGTTTTCATTATTCCCAACCACTCTGCTGATCCATATATCGAACCCTGATGCTTTTCAAAGGAGTAGTCCATGAGGAAAAGAGGAACTGGAATTGGTTATCTTACTCTGCATGTTAATTACTGTCCACTAAGTAATGCAGCTCAGAGGGCACCTTGTGAAAACCTCGTTAACAGAGCTTCATGTCTTCTCAATGCAGCTGCTTGCCGAGGACTGGCCCTTTGGAGTTGAGATGTGTAAGCTGGTGCCTTTTATCCAGAAGGCCTCCGTGGGAATCACTGTGCTGAGTCTATGTGCTCTAAGTATTGACAGGTAAGAGCGTATGCTTAAGCCAGGTATATCCTGAACACTAGACTAGTGATTGCTATGTTACTTAGAAAATAAGCTATGTAATTCAATAAAAGCAGGCTCTGCAGCTTGACAAGTAATGCTATTTTGTTCTTCAGATATCGAGCCGTTGCTTCTTGGAGTCGAATTAAAGGAATCGGGGTTCCAAAATGGACAGCAGTAGAAATTGTTTTAATTTGGGTGGTCTCTGTGGTTCTGGCGGTCCCTGAAGCCGTGGCCTTTGATATGATAACCATTGACTACAAAGGACATTACCTGCGAATCTGCTTGCTTCGCCCTACTCAGAAAACAGCCTTCATGCAGGTGAATTTTACTTTTTCCTTTCCTTTCTGATCTTGCCTTATAAATATTTATTTTCCGCCTGATCTTCCCTTCTTGGGAAACTGTTGATTTATGACTGTCCTTGGCATAAACTAATACGAGTGTAAGCCCCAGGACCATGGGGCTAACGGTGACTAATGACCCATGCTGCGGAAAGCTAGGTCACTACTTCTGCAAGAATTCCCTGGCTGTTCAGGGATACAGATAAGGCAAGTTCACATGAGAGGATCGATTTGAACTTATAGCCCTTCTACTCAACTCCTCCATAAGGACTGCCAACTGCTACGTAGTCTTCATAAGATGACACAGCAGCCATCAGAGGGAGTGGATGGTTCAGTGAATGATCAAGCAGATGACGTCCGGATGTGGAAGGATTCTGAACGGGAAGCCTGTCCTCTCTCTAAAGGGAAAGCTGCCAGTGCAAAGAATTTTTCGTCTTGAACATTTATTCAAGAACGTTTAATCAGGAGACGGGGAAATGGCAAGGCTGGTATTCGAAGATAGATCTTAAGTGTAAAAGCCTCTTCCCAACAGAATGGGTTAAGAGGTGTTAGTGCAGGCATCACCAATGTTTATTTTCTATTTCACACACAAGAAGACTGTATGCTACATCAGAGATTATGTACATTCTGGTAATAAGGAGAAAAAAGAGGGACATTAATGTGAAATTGAGAATGAGACTGCCATCTTCTTGTGTCTTATTAGTTAAAAGGAAAAAGTACTGCATAGATTACATAAACTCTGCTCCAACACAGTTGGGAAAAAAGAGCAGAAATAGAACAAAAGAAAAGGCAAGTCATAAGCAGCTTTGATTTCCTAGTTGAAAAGTGAGATTTATACCTTCCTTAGCTAAATGATTAATACAGACCTTTCCACGTCTATTTTTTTTCCGGGAAACACACTTGTTAAAAAGTGAATGCTTCCCTTAAACTAGGATATCTTTACATATTCAGATGTGGTATTTCACAGAAAGAGTCCCTTAAGGATGTATTTTCTTAAAGATAATTTGCTCGTGCGAAGGCAAAAATATTTGAATTACCAAATATTTTTAACTTTGCCCAACTGCTTACATTTTTGTGCATAATTACGGCACGCTGCCTCAGAGAATTGAAACGCCCTTTGGGGAAAGTTTGTTCCACTTAGTATAAGTATTTAACTATTTGTTCAGTAGATGTGGGCCTGAAATATTCTATATAGTGTTTATGAAATGGATCTACTTTAGAAGTAGTTGAGTATTTTTTTTTAATTTAGCATTTGGCACATAAGATGTGTTTTACAGAGGAATGTTAATCATAGAATTCTCTCTTCTCCATAGTTTTACAAGACAGCTAAAGACTGGTGGCTATTTAGTTTCTATTTCTGCTTGCCGTTGGCCATCACCGCATTTTTTTATACGCTGATGACCTGTGAAATGTTGAGAAAGAAGAGTGGCATGCAGATTGCTTTAAATGACCACTTAAAGCAGGTAAGAAAACAGAAATATGTGCTGACTCACAATTATAATCATAATTATGAATAAGAAAATTATTACAATGACAATAAGCAAAATTATTATACACTAGAATGTACCTCCTTTTTCTTGCTTCTGGTATTTTTGAAAATATAAAGAACATTTTTATATTATCTATCAAGAGATCTATTCTCTTCTATGTAATCTAAAAAGCTCTAGAAAGAGCCATTACCTTTTTAAGATGAATCTCTAGTCATTTTAGTTCTAATTCACATTAACTATTCAATTTGAAGCCTGGTGTTCTGAATTTGTACAAATGCCACTGGCTTTTTGTAAACAACGTTAAATATTCTGTTTGGGAAGGGAGAACACTGTGATTATCTGAATCATCTATTTAGTGTCTGACTACGGTTTCGTTACAGAGACGGGAAGTGGCCAAAACGGTCTTTTGCCTGGTCCTTGTCTTTGCCCTGTGCTGGCTTCCCCTTCATCTCAGCAGAATTTTGAAGCTCACTCTTTATGATCAGAATGATCCAGATAGATGCGAACTTCTGAGGTAAGGAAGGTGAACTGGATGGAGTCTTGTAGGTAAAAGCCATTCAGAAGTTTCTCCACTGATCCTTTTCAGAGGCAGAGTGCCATTTTGCCAGTCTTCAGGGAACAATTAAGATTCTCATTTTTTCCCCTTCACTCCTGTTATAGAGGAAGGAATAAAGCAGACTCATAAAAACACTGGGGATTGAGAGGCAGAGCTCTTGATTCCATCTTAAAATGATCGAAATGACGGGTGGGTGGCACTAGGGAAAATATAAGCCCCGATTCTCCTTCGCACTTGGCAAAGCCTTCTCAGCCAGCCTCAGCACTTCCAAATAAGATTTTATTGTCAAAGAGAGAATTGGGCGTGGGAGGGAGGGGTGTGATGACAGAGAGAGAGAGAGAGAGAGAGAGAGAGAGAGAGATCATCATGAGCAAAGATCAGTGATAAAGTCAAAACTATTGTATATGAGTAATTGCTTTCTTCCCCCAAACTGAAAAGTTTGCAAGGAATATAGGCTTAAGGCCCCAAAGACATGTCTTGGATTGTGTCTTACAGCTTTTTGTTGGTGTTGGACTACATTGGCATCAACATGGCCTCCCTGAATTCCTGCATTAATCCTATAGCTCTGTATTTGGTGAGCAAAAGATTCAAAAACTGCTTTAAGGTGAGAGTATTTCAAAATAAAAAGCTCTTTTCACCTGGCATCAAATATAACCTTTCCAAATGATTCAGATTTATATCTAAAGAGATTTAGTAAAGTATTTCACAGTTTTTCCCTTGTGTTACATCACAGATAATTTTTTACAATCTGACTTCGGCTCATAAATCACTCCATTTGATTTCTGCCTATACGTCCTCAGCAACCACTCCCTACTGTCTCAACCAATCAGTTGTACTCATAGAAATATTTCATGAAATCAGTTGTACTCATAGAAATATGCTCAGAAAATTAACAAAAAGGACATGCATTGATATCTGGTAGATATCATGTAAGTGTTAAATATGAGTTAAGCGCATCGTTCCCATTTTTTGGTAGGTTTTGGACGAAGGCAGAATGGCTTGGATTGTAACTACGTTAGTATCTTTTTCATATGGGACGTGAGAATAGCAAGTCAAATGGAGACATTTAATTCAGGTTCTACCTCCTCTTTGCCACCGTTCTTGTATCGAAGAGATGCGCCACTTGATGGGGAATATGTGTTCTTATTCTTCACTTGGCCGCTTGCATTGTAACATCTACCCATCCATTCGTTCACTCCTTCCAGAATCTAACATGAGTGAAGTCTTCTCATTGTATGGGAATGGTCCATTTGTCCCTCGTAGCTCATTACTGGAAAGAACTTAGCTTCCTCAAAAATCCTGAGTCAGTCGTAAGTTCCTTGCCCACTCATAAACTCATGGATTGTAGAGCTAGAAGAGAACATTGATCAAGATCGACCCTCTCACTTTATAGAACAGAAAACAATGGACCTCCCATTTTCTTACACATCTAGACCCTCAGAAAGCAAACAGTATGAACAAAGTTTTAGATTTTAAAAATTCCAAGAAAGGAAACTGGATGAATCAAACTGAGACGTGTATGTACTGGATAAATTTATTGTGTGACAGTATTAAAAAGGCGCATGAGCATAACATGGGGCTGACAAAAACGTCTATACGACATTAAATTCATTGACATGTATATATAGTACAATTTTGTTAAAATGGATTATACGCACTCTCATGCACACATGCACATATACAGTCATGTGTTTATACGTGTGGTGTGTGGTAATATTTCTACTTCCATAGGAAAAAGTCTTGTTATAAATTTATCAAATATTAAGAGAATTTCTCAAGTAAACAAGAGTAAATATCCAGAAAGAGTGGTTTTCCCTTTTAATTTTAGTGAAAAGGTGAGTTTTTGTGACATACATTTCTTTCTCTGTATTTTCAAGTTTAAAAAATTATCATTTACTACTCACGTGATTGTATGTTGTTAAAGGGAAAAACTAAGAGAGCATGGAGAGAAAGTGGCCAAGAACCCCCGATCACACCCCGAGAGTCAGAACCCTAGAAAGTAGGAAGAGTCATGACATTAACTGATGCGAACGGATAACGAGTTACTTTGCTTTGTACAGTCCTGCCTGTGCTGCTGGTGCCAGTCATTTGAAGAAAAACAGTCCTTGGAGGAAAAGCAGTCGTGCTTGAAGTTCAAAGCCAATGATCACGGATATGACAACTTCCGTTCCAGTAATAAATACAGCTCATCTTAGAAGAAGGAATATTCGCTTAATTTCGTTTTCTTTATTTTGGACAGAAGTCACTAAAACAAGGAGGCGTTTGCCAAAACAAAACAACTGTGTGCTTGCACAAAACAATGTAAAAGTGTGAGAGTGATTATTTTCTTAACACTCGCAGTGACCCGTGACATCCTAGGAGCTATGTATCGTATGAGGAAAAAAAAGCGGTGAGAATTAAGAATGCCTCCTCGTGAAAGCACTTAACTTTTTACAGCCAGCACTTCAGTGTAGCTCTTCATAACTTCCAGTACATTCCTGCACTGCTTAGATTTAGGTTGAACTCCCTCTGAATTCCTATTAAAGAGGTTTATGTTTTAAATTAATGTGAGTCTGATATAAAGGACAATTGTGTCACTGTAAAATGGAATTTTTAAACAAAGTGTAAATTTCTCAATTTAAAATTTTAAAAAATCCTTTAAAAGAACTTTTTTTTATTAATGGTGTCAAACCATTGGCTGGATTATAAAATGCGAAAGCAAGTTTAGCTGGTGTATTTTTGTTTGTTTTTTTTTTGTTTTTTGTTTTTTGTGTTTTTTTTTTTTTGACATCAGAAACATAATTGAAGGGTCAGGAGGTAGCATCAAAGAGGTTGAGGTTCTTGAAAATCATTAACCTTTCTGCATTCAGAGAAGGCCAAATGTCACAAAGGGAAAGAGAGAGAAGGCTTGGAATGCTATCCCAAAAGACTGCCTTGAAAACTCCTACCCATGTATTCTGCAAAGAAAATGCTACCTACGATCTTTTTCAAGATTATTAAAACATTCTTCTTCTTTCACTACTGTAGTTTAGACACTATTTGCCTAGTTTTGTCATCTGTAAATACTTAGCTACAATTATAGGATGTGCAGATGATTCAACAAAGGGCCGGCCCCAGCGTTCGTACCTTTACAATGGAGAGATGCCAGTAACCCCATAAGGGACAGGACGTGAGTCGCCTGGAGCAGGGCCCACAGGGCGCAGGAGAAAGCAGCATCCTCTCCCACTCGCTGCCATCAGGATGGTCTCTGGCTTCGGTGTAATATGATAATAAAAACACTATTTTTTTGAAATCACACAAATTAATCAATTTAACAACTACCTGTAAAGCTTATCACTAATTTTTATATTATTTTTGTAAATAACTAATAGAAAAGTTATTAATATGGTGCTCCTTTTGGTCACATACAGGCAAAGTGCTTCTGGGGACTCTAAGGACCTCTTACTTTGTGCCTAATTCTTTCATCTCCCCAGCAAAGTGCCTTAGGTTAACTTGGGATGAGATGTGTGTGAAAATATGTACGAGAGAGAACGGAAGAGAGAGGAAATGAGGTGGGGTGGGAGGAAACCCACAGGGACGGATTCCCATTCTTAGCCTGACGTTCGTCATTGCCCCGTCACATCAATGCAAAAGGTCCTGATTCCGTTCCAGCAAAACACAGCGCAATGTTCTCAGAGCGACTGCAGGAATAAATTGGGCCCAAGAGCTTTAGCTCCGTCTTAAAATATAACAGCTGCTACTGTTTTTTTTTTTTCTTTTAGTAACCCTGGGCCACATGTTGGAAATGAGCTAGCGATGTTGTTTTCTGCCAGCATCTAATGTGATAACACAGTAAACCAAAACCCAAAGATGTGGCCAAAAAGAAATGACGATAATTAATTCACGGGCCACACGGACTCTGTTTACAGATCACTCACGGTCTCGTTTATTAGTTTCCTCCCAATCACTTTCTCAGATGCTTGTCGACACAAGAGACATTTCCAACTTTGGATTTGAAATTAACTTTGAATGACTACTAGCTTCACAGTTGGTTAATAGACTTTTCATCCCTTCTTAAGTTTCAGCTCATTTTTATTACCGAGCACTGAGTTTTGGTTCTTCCTCCTCATTTACAGCCCAATACCCTTTCCGTTTCCATATCAGACTGTGGCCTGTCATTATCTTGCCAAATTTTGAAACTGCACACAAAGACTATGTATATGTACTGTTTATAATGAAATTGCATTTAGTAGCTTTTCTAAAAATGTTTGATCTCAAAATTTTAACATGCTGATAAAAGTTGGTAAAAAGCAAACATTTCTTGACATATTAAAACCAATATGGCCAAAGGAATACAATTTATAGCAAAACATGGGTATGCTGTAGCTAACTACAAAGTTGTAATATAAACATGTAAAATAATTATATATTTTGTTTTTCCGTGGTCACTTAAAGTGGCAACTACTATAGTTGCTGATTCCTTATTATGTAAACAAAATCAATAAAAATTTAAATTGTTTAAAATAAAAAGACCAGCTTATTTTTCACTGCGCAGGCAATAATTTATTAAATACCAGTTGATTAAGTGTTTAAAGGTTACACAAATGTTACAAGTAGACATTATTTATGTTAAGCATACAATAATCATGGAAGCATAAAAGTTGTTAAATTGTCTGGTCTCCAGGCTGCATTGCTGTTGTGTTTTATTGTTGTGAGTAACCAGACATACATACAGACATACAATTTTCCCAGGCTGATAATCTGGTTGATAGTTGGCAATGGCCCCTCCTGTCTTCTATCCCAGATTGCCTGCCTTTGGAGCATTTCACTGGTTAATCATTATTGGACCAAAGGTCAAAGGGTCAAAGGTTGAAATGAGCTTTTGGGATCACTTGCTTCATTTCACAAGCTTCTTTTGAGTGTTTGCTATGTGTGAAGTAGGATGAAATTAATAAAATGCAAGTTTCCTATTTGATAGGAGACAGAAATAATAACAAAATTTTAATACCAGGCAAAATGAAAGACTACTGAGTAACCACATACTCACTGCCCTCGAGGTTCATGTGTTGTGTCTTTTAGCACACGATCCCTTTCTTTCACTGACCAAAATAACCAAGAATTAGCATTTATTCTTTACCCTTGGAATTATGTTAAACCCAGCCTAGTGTTCCAGAGCCTTCTGACTGATCCCTGACCTTTGCTGGATTTCAGCTGCCTGATCTCAGCCGAGCATCTGAGATACAGGTGTTCAGAGTTCCAGGGGCTATGTGAGAAGGAAGGGCAAACAGAGGTGGTGCTCTCTTTAAGCCGTCACCGACAAGAGCCCACCTTCTTCTGAACGGTCAGTTGTCAAGTTACACAATTTATTATAATAATAATTAATAATATTATATGTTAATAATATTATTATATTATTATAATAATAATATGCACACAATTTATTATAGAGAGTAGGCAGAATAAATATGATTTAGATTCTTGGAAGAAAATCAAAAGATGGAAATGGCCAGAAATCCAAAAAGCACAGAAGCCAAGCTCTTCTAAAGAGCAATGACTCTGAATGACTTGCTTTCAGTCATTAGTCATCCTCAGAAATGACAACATTAAATAATCAACACATTGAATAAATACGCCCAAATTGGTGGATCCCACTGGACACTTCCAGGAGTCAGGGTTCATGTGAGCACAGGGAGTGAGCGCGTCGTGTTAAGAAGGCAGCGTGTGTCATGGAAAAATCATTGGAAGGAAGGAAGGAAGGAAGGAAGGAAGGAAGGAAGGAAGGAAGGAAGGAAGGAAGGAAGAAGGAAGGAAGGAAGGAAGGAAGGAAGGAAGGAAGGAAGGAAGGAAGAAGGAAGGAAGGAAGGAAGGAAGGAAGGAAGGAAGGAAGGAAGGAAGGAAGAAGGAAGGAAGGAAGGAAGGAAGGAAGGAAGGAAGAAGGAAGGAAGGAAGGAAGGAAGGAAGGAAGGAAGGAAAGGAGGGAGGGAGGGAAGAAAAACATGTTCTTGATTGTTTTGACAATATGACCTCAGTGAACATCTCAGCGCCTCAGTTTAATTATCTCAGGTTAATATTATTAAAAATATATACCAATATTCCAACCCTGATTCTTAAATCAACAAATTTCTAGTGTACTTACGTCCTAATTTCAGTGTACCCTCTAAAATATGGGCATACATGAATGCAGAAGACATAATCCCTGCCTTTTAGAAATTTACAGTCATAAGGGAGACAAGCAAACAAGACAGCTAACAAGTTACAGGTACCGGTACGTAGACATATACACGGTAAGAATCAGGGAGTTTCGGGAAACTCACTAGAGAAGTCAGTACTTGAGCCTTAAAGGAAGTTTGTCAAGCAGACAAAGAGTCCATGGCACAGCCGGCTAAATGACTATCAAGGGGGAGAACCACAAGCGGTGGACCAACATGGGCAGTGCAGGGAAATGGCCTGACCCCGAGCATGCTGAGGGAGCAGTAGGGCTGGAGAGAGAGGCAAGCCGGGGTGGGGGTGGGGCAGTTGTGTTCCATGCAGTGGGGATTGCCCTCCCCCGTGGCCAGCGTTTCTCAAATGTCTGAGCACTGCACACCACAGGCTTATCTGGGATGTCTTGTTTACAACACGTAATCCTGGCCTCCAGCTTGGATTCATACAATCAGAACCTCTGGGGTGAAAACCCAGAAGTATTTAACTTTAACAAAGACTTCAAATATCTCTTATGGACCTAACACTGGGGAGGCCCTACAGTGTAGACATTTGCAAAGCCCTGAGTATTTTAAAGAAGGAATAACAGGATGAGTTCTGTGTTTGTGAGACTACTTCAAAAGCGGTGCAGAGCATGGATCCGAGGACAACAAGGCGAAAAGCAGTGAGACTAGACCTGCAACTGACAGGTCAAAAAGCTGAGGGTCTCAGAGAGGAAACGTGTGGGGATATAAAAAAACAAGTCTGGTCTGTTGAAAATACAGTCGTCACGACATACTGAGCAGGCTGATGTGGAAATAAGGCTCAATTTAGAGGTTTCTGGCTGCAATGACCATGAACTTAGATCAGAGATCAGCAAACTAAGGCTCAGGGGCAAATCCAGCCTGCTTGCCTGTGTTTGTGAGTAAAGTTTTATCGGAACACAGTCACACCTGTTTGTTTACATATGAATTATAGGTGCCTTTCACGACAACGGCACAGTTTCGGAGTTGTAACAGAAACCCTATGGCCCACAAAGGCTAAAATATTTACTATCTAGCCTTTGTAGAAAAAAAAAATGTGCTGATCCTTGGCTTAGATCAATAATAAAGGAAAGGAGAGACAGCAAGTGAACTGGAGAGAAGGAAAGAGTTCTGAGGATAGAGTGAATTCCGTTTGGGATAGAACGAGCTTCAGGTACCACGGAGCATCCATGGAGAAACTTAGGGGGTCTATCTGGGTTAGAGACAAAAGTGCGCTTCTAGTGGTTTAGAGATGCTAATTAAAGAAGGGAATAAATGAAATGCTCAAGGAGAATTAGAAAAAGTAGGGGGCAGGGAAGGAAAGAAGAAATGAAAAAACAGGGATCACGAAGGCAAAAGGAGTGGGCAGAGAAGAGAAATTCGGAAGGCTGCAGGGAGCGAGAGCACCGGGTGCCACGGAAGTCAGGGGGAGCCCAAGCAGAAACGTGGACGGGAAGCGAATAAGAGGAATGGGAGAGTGGGAAGCGAGCTTTGAAGCTGGCAACAGGAGACGCATCGGAAACTTCATCCAGAGCAGCTCCTGCACTTGTGTGTGTGATGGGTGATGACGATGTGTCTCTCTTTCCTCAGCTCCTGTTCACTCAGTCACGTCTATTATATATACTATATATAATATATATATCATATATCATGTTACCTTAGCAATAGCGAAGGATAAAGCTTTTGGTTAAAAATAGTATATTAAACGTACATGCTTTTTTCCTCATCCTTCCAAAAACTCCATTAAAATGACAAAAAAAAATATTAAAAAATGGTATAAACCCACGGGGACAGAGATGAAAGGGCAGACACCAGCTGACTAGAAACATTACTAAAATTGTGTGAGATAAACACCAGTTGACACGGAACAACTTACTCAGATTTCAGTTCTCTTTACTGAATGTCTGCCGGGGAAGCGGGGTGCCGTGTTTCACTTCTCAGAAGTGACTCAGGAACTGGAGGTGGCAGGTACCTTAGGAGGCAAGGGTCTGAAGTGAGGCCAAAAATAAAAGAATTGATTAAAGATCTGAAAGATTAGACTCCAGCATCCATCTCTAGCCTGTACAATGGCTGGTTGTTCCCTCATCAGCTAAAAGACGGGTGGCTTATTCTCTGGAGAGTTGTGCCAGGGTATCCGTGGACTTGGCCACAACGAGGAACAGACTGAAGGTGGAAATGAGGTCCTTTACTGGAATCCAAAGGATTAAGGAAACATCTGTCTCATAGGTAGTCAGAACTTACCTCTCATCCCACGCTAGGCAACCAAAAGAGCAACTAGCAGCTTTAGACAGCCCAGGCAAAAGATCGAAGATTCTATTCCAGGGAAAAAATCAGCTCAAGAAGAAAAAAAACCTATAGGTATCAATATGGGGGTGAGAAGAGTTCTCACTGAAATGACTTGTACACCTGCTCCATTCTGCCCACAGAGGTAGAATTTCCAACTTGCCACACTTTCAATATGAATGAGCAGACTACAGCCAGTTGACACTTTAGGAAAATGTCTAAAGTTAAAGACAGAACCTGAAACTAACACACAGGTGGGGGAACTGAGGAAACAGAAAAAACACAGGGATCCCAAGTAATATTCAAGAAAATTAAGACAAATTTTCCCAGAGCAATAAGAAACAAGAAGCAAAAACAGAATGCTATGTGGATAAAAGAAGCATTCAAAGATTGAGACAGCGCCTTGGGTAACTGAAAATAGGTTCACAGAATGAAATATAATAACAAAATTTTGAAGGTGAAGTCAAGGAAAAGTAGAATGTAAAACTTCTCTACCAAAGAACGCTTAAGCAAACTAAGGAAGGAAATTAAGAAAACCAGGAAACAGGTGAATCCAGAACAGGAAAGACTCAAAAACGATTCTCAAGACGATGGCAGGAAGGGGTGGCTTATGTTCAACCCATCCACGAGGCAGTCAGTCTGGGTCGGAGCAGAAGCCCAACGAAAGGACATCTCCAAGGAAAAAGCAGAAGAGAGGGTGACTGCTGTTTTACCGTATTTATAGGACTTTGTAGTTCCAAGAAAGCATAAGGATAAATCAATGACGGTTCCATGGAAAGTCAAATAAAAAGTAATCAAGCGATTATTAATCCCTCCCCAAAAATGTTTTTTTTTCTTGTAGAGAAAAAATATACATATAAATCATAGATATATGATTTGGTTTTAAGCAAATTGTCTTTGCCAGAATAAACATGGACATTTGTCTTAACCAAATTTGAGATACAAATAAACTGGAAGAAAAGGGAGAAGGAAAGTAGTACATTATGGTCGTGATGCAGAAAAGTTTTCTATGATAAAAATCTAATCTCCACTTTGGCAAACAATTGGGAACCGTCTAGGAAAGCTGGAGAGATGCTAGCCTAGGACTAAAATTTCTGCTTGTAGAGAAATTGCTATCTGACCAGTAAATAGATACCAGAACATTCACAGAACTCTTGTTTGTTTCAATTAAAATACAAAATCTCTAACTCCATCGGTGATCACTGAAAGAGCCAAATTCAGGCTATGTCCCTACAACCGCATGCTCTGCAGCGGGCTTCTCATCTTCAGCGCTATTGACATTTTGGGCCAAAAAATTCTTTATTATTTTTAGTATTTCTTTAAGTATACATATCTTACACCCTTTTCTGTATATGTGTTATATTTCACAATTTAAAAAGTAAAGAGAGGGGCACCTGGGTGGCTCAGTTGGTTGAGCGTCTGACTTTGGCTCAGGTCATGGTCTTGTGATTCATGAGTTCAAGCTCTGCATCAGGCTCTGTGCTGACAGCTCAGAGCCTGGAGCCTGCTTCAGAGTCTGTGTCTCCCTCTCTCTCTGCCCCTCCCCCATTCTTGCTCACTCTCTCTCTCTCTCTCTTTCTCTCAAAAATAAACATTAAAAAAATTAAAAAATAAAAAGTAAAGAGAAACAAGAAGCTTATAAATAACATCCAACTGAGAAATCAAGGAACAGCAGTAAGCATATATTCTTTAGAAATATGAAGGGAAAACTATTAAAACATATGAAAAATCTATAAAAAATGAGAAAAAGATATCATTATTTTAATCATTTTAGGGGTGTGACATTCATGAGACCAAAGGATTTGAGGTAGGGGCAGGAAGCATCTAGTATTCATTATAAGCATTATTACAGTAAACCAAGTACATATACTAGTTTCATGAATATAAAAACTAATTTTAAAAAATGGAACAGCAGTCCAGCGAAGCATGTGGACACATTCTGGGTCATAAGCTCTGCAGCCATTCTGGTTAGATTGTTTATGCTTCTTAATCACAGCGATACTTATCATAATGCTGAGTCTCTGGGTTCTTTGGGGTTGACAGAGTATAAACAGGTTACTTTACTAAACAGGCAATTTGGAAGCATTTTATCATGTTGACTAATCTATTAAGCAAATAAATCCGAAAGCAGATTTTAAAACTACAATATGTTCAATATAATAAACAAGCAAATTCAGATGCCTTACTAAATTAATTCTTGCAAGTTTAAACTTGTTAGCAAACCAAAGGAAATGGGAGGAAAAGAGAACCATGAAGGGTAGTTGAAACTGAATTTCCTCTCAATACATTACAGGTGGTTCTACGAAAATGATTTTTTCAAGACGGTTGAAACATAGGATAACGAGGAATCCATAGATAAGCATAATTCTGGTACACTTTCCGACCAGGAAAGCTTTAATTCAGTTGCTTAAATTGACACTGTACTCAGGTTTGGAAATTCTTTGTCTCAGTACATACTTAAAAGATTGTGGAGAAAGCAAAGAAATAAAATGGAAATAAATGCAGCTGTTCATTTATTTCTGTCAGCAGACCAAAAGTCAACCCCACCGCATGGAGTTTGGTAAGAGCTCCGATAGGAAGGCCCGGAGGAGCCCAGAGTCAATGGCACCGAAGGATGGCTTCCTAGGGTGCGTGACATTCAAGCTGAAGTCTGAGAGTGAGTAGAGAGTGAGTTAGCCAGAAGAGGACAGGAATAGGGAAAGTGCTTCCAAGAGAGAGGACGCCATGCACATAGCATAGAGGTGAGAGGATATGACCTCCGAAGGGGTGGGTGTGTGTGTGTGTGTGTGTGTGTGTGTGTGTGTGTGTGTGTCACTGGAGGCAAGGACAAAATGACAGGTGAGGTAAAATAAAAAATAAAAAAACAGTTCAGAAAGGGGTTTATATACTGAAGAGATCCAGATTTGACCTGGGTAGCTATGGGAAGACACTAATGGCTTTGAATCCAGGAGGTGCATTTAGAAAGGTCACCATGGATGCACTGTGGACAATGGAGGAAAGTATACGTGAAGTTCCAGAACCGGTTAAAAGGCCATAGGTGATTTAGGTAAGAGATATTGTGCCCTAGACTAGGGTCATTTTCCAGAAAGATGTGGCCGGACTACAGAGAGATATAGAAGGTAAAAAAAAAACTGGACCTAGTGATGAACGAAAGTCAGTGATACATCTTGGGTTTGTTTGTTTGTTTGTTTGTTGTTTGGTTTGTTTTTTCAGTTTATTCATTTATTTTGAGAGAGAGAGAGAATGCATGCAAGCAGGGGAAGGGCAGAGAGAGAGGGAGAGGGAGAATCCCAAGCAGTCTCTGTGCTGATGTGGGGGCCAAACCCATGAACCGCGAGATCAGGACTTGAGCCAAAGTCAAGAGTTGGTCACTTAACCGACTGAGCCACCCAACCCAATCCTAGGTTTTGAGCACGGGCGATGCCATTCACAAGGAGAACCCAGCCTGTAATTATTTTATTACTTTTCTTTCTCCAAGTTTTTATTTAAATTCCAGTTAACTAATGGTGTAATATTGGTTTCAAGTATGGAATTTAACGATTCATCACTTACATATAACACCCGGTGCTCATGACAGAGCCTCCTTAATGCTCATCACCATGTAGCCCATCCCCTCCTCCCGCCCACCTCCCCTCCGGACTTGACTATAGAGCACACACAGGATTACTGGAGAGCCGCCTATAATTATTTTAAAGGATGTGCGTGTGTGTATGCCAGAAATGAAAAGAGAAGTATTTACGTGAATTGCACTTGACACTTCTTAGACTTGAGGGGCTTGTAAAGCATTTAACTTTTTTTTTCTCAACACACAACAGTCTTGAGAGAGTTTATATTAATGACAGAGGCAAACTGCTAGTAAGGGAGAGGTTGGAGATTCAGAAGAAGGGAGATATTTGAGAGAAGAAAAATCTAAGAAAGTGTGAAGAGACGGAAATGGAGGAATAGGAGAGATTGGGTTTAGACAGGAGGGGAGAGAGACAGCCTGAGGAGGAGGGGTGGAGGAGGAGGAGGAGTCAAGAGACAACTCTTGATTAATGTTCATTCTGTCTCTGCTTTCTCATCTTGTTGCCTCTGAAAAGTTGTTGCTAAGATACATATAAGCATATATTTACAAAATATATTTTGGCGTACTGCAAATACATTCTATTTAATTTGTTAGTTATGCAGAATAGTTTCCTTATACATAATAAACCATGTTGGGGACAATGAGGGATTTGTTCAGATTATTATAAGAGAGGATTACCTATAGAATTGCCTTCTATAAACATTGGGTGGCAGCTTGAGCTTAAATTGTAAATTCCTTGGAAGTTGGTGATTACGCCTCTGCATCTTTTCTAAACTTGCCAGCTCGCAATCACTTAAATGCAGATTTAATCTTCATGTGAGGTGACGTGGGTAAGGCAGGCAAACTCTACGATCAGTGACTGATGACAGATTTTAAATTCTAGGTCACATAACATAATAGATATTGGTAGCTAGACTTTCCAGTAAGCATTCTAGATATGTCAGGAGCTGAGTAGCTTTAAAGCGCCTTTAAAGAAGGAGAGTCTACATTTTTTTTAAAGAGGAAATTGATCTTGACTGTCATAACATTATTCTGTGTATCAAACACATGATTTGATACATGTCAGGTCTGAAGAGAGTAGGACACAAGGTCATCTGCCATGACCTCCCTTCCCATTTAATTCTTCGGTTTAATGCAAATGGTCTTCCAGCCTTACTATTCCACTGAAACACCTGTGGCAAGATCACCCAAATGCAATAGTCGAGTATTGTCAAACTCAATGGTTCTTACCTTGTGCTTGAGACCTCTCACAAGCAATCAGTGTGACTGACCACCTTCTCCTTTAAACTCTTTCCCCGTGACTCCTGTGCCCCATGTCCTGGTTTTCATTCTGCTTCATTGACCATCCCATCTTGGGTTCCTCTGGCTCCTGACCCAGTCTCTACTGTGCCCTGTTGAGCCTTGGTCTTTCCCCTCCCTCCTTCTCTTTGTACCTGATGAAATCCATTCCCACAGCACAGAGGCACCTGCTGACTTCCACACTGATCTCATTCACCCAGCCCCCACCCCCTGCACTGCGCCACATTTTTAGTTGCCATTTTTTAAAGTTTATTTATTTTGAAAGAGACAGGGAGAGTGCAAGTGGGGGAGGGGCAGAGAGAGAGAGAGAGGGACAGAGAGAGAATTCCAAGCAGGCTCCACACTGTCAGCACAGAGCCCAATGTGGGGCTTGAACTCACAAACCGTGAGATCATGATCTGAGCCAAAATCAAGAATTGGAATGCCTAGCAGATGAGCCACCAGGTGCCCTCCACATTTCTCTTTAACGTGGTCTATTTGACATCTCTGCGTGGGTGTCCCATGGGCACAGAAAACCTGACATTCTAAAATAAAACTCTTCATTTTCTCACCACACCCGCTTTCCACCCCACCACTCTCAGTATGCCCCTGGTATGCAGAGTACTACCAGCCACCCAGTAACTCAAAAGAACATTGATTCCTTCCTTTTCCTCAGTTCCGATGCCCAATGCAGTAGGAAGTTCTACCTCTGGGTTCTACTCCACTGTGTCTCTCAAATCCATGAACTCTTCTCCTTCCCTTGCCTCTGCCTAGTGGGGGAGAACTGTCGTCATGCAAATATTGGATCTGCCGATTGATTGGTCTCTCTTCTTCCATATTTATAAAATTACAATATTTTAAATGTATATTAGACCATGTCACTACTTTAGGTTAACTCGTCAATAAACTCTCATTATACTTGAAATAAAATCCAAAGTCTTTACCATGAGCTACGATGTCTGCATGATGTCGATTTTTCCTATCTTTCCACTTCTTGAGTCACCCTCCCTTTTGCTTTCCATCATCTAGGCACAGTAGTTTTCCTATGGGTCTTCAAAGCCAACCACTTTCCTGCCCCAGGGCCTTGGCACATACAGAGAGGTTAGAACACTTCCTCTCCACCACTCCCTGCCACTTTTTGCATGACTAGCTCCTTTCAGGTCTCAGTTTATTTTTTTTTATTTTATTCTTTTTTTTTAATGTTTATTTATTTTTGAGAGAGAGAAAGAGTGCAAGAGGGGCAGAAAGAGAGGGAGGCACAGAATTCGAAGTAGGCTCCAGGCTCCAAGCTGTCAGCATGGAGCCTGACAGAGGGCATGAACTCACAAACTGCAAGATCATGACCTGAGCCAAAATTATTTTAGAAAGTGTTTTTTATAGATGTTTCACTCAATATACATTATTTGGCCACGTGTGCCCAGCACACAATGCTGAATAAGGTAGACAAGGACCCTACCCTTCAAAAGTTTTGCCTGAGAAAACCTCCCACCCCCAGTCGGATGTTCAACCGGCTGAGCCACCCTGGCACTCACCCCTCAGGTCTCAGTTTAAATGCTACCTCCTCTAGAGGCGATATCCATTGTAAAGGGGACATTTAAGTTGAGACCAAAAAGAAAGGATTCTCCTATTGGACTCTTTCTCTTATTTTCTATCTGAGCCCTTTGCGTGCTTCCTTCACAGCCCTTATCACAGTTAGTGATTTCTTTATTCTTTGCTTCCTTGGTTTGGGGGTGGGAGGTTTTCCCAGGCAAAACTTTTGAAGGGTAGGGTCCTTGTCTGCCTTATTCAGCATTGTATGCTGGGCACACGTGGCCAAATAATGTATATTGAGTGAGTGAAACATCTATAAAAAATACTCTCTAAAATAATTTTAAGCAGTTGTTCTTTCAGCCTTAAGTTTTCTCTTGTTCTGGATAAATAATCCAACTATCTGCAACTTTTCAAAAAAATGTTTTCCTCTAACAAATTGCTTCATTTTATAATTCTCTCCTGAACTGATTTCTTTTCTTTTATCCATAGGTTACAGTCGGTGAGAGGAATGAGACGAAATCTTTTAGTAGCGGACTTCTTTATCATTCCTCGAGCCCCGAGCCGATCCGGAACTCGGTGGTGGAAGCAAGTGCCACATCTGACTTGTCATAGACAGGGCACCGTGCCCTGAACTCAGATCTCCCAGATGGATAAGTGGCCTTTCTTTCATGGAAAAGGAAAGTGATTGATATTATGATGAAATTAGATTTACTTTTCTATGTTCTTCTGTAAACCATTGTTTGCCTACTCTCCAGACAGATATCTTGTCTCACAGGCATGTACTCTAACAAAACATTTTAAGTTTGCCTTTATCAAGAAAAGCGTGAGCCAAGAAATCACTTTAGAGAAAAGCATTAGTTCGTTTCCAAGACGATTACTTGAGAAATTATCTTTCGAATGTCAGCTTTAAGTTTTCAGCCTGATGTAAACCAGTTCAATAGGTCAAGGCACAGCAAATAGAATAATAAATTCAGATAAACCCCAATACATCCCAAACAAGCTATTCAGCCCACAACAGCAGCCGGAAACAAATCAGGCTGATGTCAATCCAGAGAACCCATCTCTGTGTGTTATGATAACTTTACTCTCATACGACTGACCACTTAAGGACAGCAAGGGAAACAACCTGCTGTTCTTATCCCTAATGTTCTCCCCAAACTGCGGAATCTCTTCCAAAGCACTTCCACGAAGTGATCGAGTCACAGCCTTCCACTCTATTATCAGAAGAGTTATGAATTAGCCAAAGGGTTTCAAGTTTATCTTTTTCCAAATACTGTGATTCCTAAGAAATCAACCGTGCCAAAATTAGGGGTAAGCAGGAAGACCTCATGTAGTATCAAGTCAAAAGGGGAAAACAAAATCAGGATGCTGATGTGGTGTGCAAAGGGACCCGATAAGAAGTAGACGTGAAGGGGGCCGCCTGGGGGGCTCAGGAGATTAAGCATCTGACTCTTGATTTCAGCTCAGGTCATGATCCCACAGTTCATGAGCTCAAGCCCCACATCAGGTTCTAGGGTGACAATGCGGAGCCTGCTTGGGATTCTCTCTGTCCTTCTCTCTCTGCCTCTCCCCGCTAGTACGCATGTGCTCTCTCTCTCTCTCTCTCTCTCTCTCTCTCAATATAAATAAATAAACGTAAAAAAAAGTGGATGTGAAGAAATATGTCCCTTCCATCGCCTGCACTAATATTAGTAAGCTGATCTGATAACTACCGCCTCCAGCCAGGGGCTGCACGTAATCATACCTTTTAAACTATGATCCTTGTAAGTTCTGAACCGAGAGGAATTTTTTAAATCACCTATACCATTCTGCTTCTACATCACCACACATGCACACGCACACGCACGCACACACGTGCACACTTACACACATGCACACACATGCGCATACACACAGACTCCCCACCTCCAACTCTGTAAAGCATTTTTAAAACCCAGCCCCGGAAAAGAAAATACTGCTCCCCTCAGGAGCTGCCTCCTTTATCTAGAAGGTTGCAACATGTTCACAAGTCTGATTTTCAGGGGAAAAAGAAAAACATGAATTTCCTGTAAAGCTCCCAGTATTTCATAAGCTGCAAAATTTCCCTTCTTTCCATTCATTCAGAGTATGGCCCTTCCTTGAATATAATCCATGAATTTCAGAAATAAACTTGCATAAGAATACATTTAGCTTCAAATCATATAAACAACCTACACTAACCTTGATTGGTGTCGTTCAAAATTCTTACTGGCCATCCTCCATGGGGTGCCTCATTTGACATGCCAAACAGGTCACCAAAGGCAAGGGAAACAAAAGCAGGCATGAACTTTTGGGACTTTGTCAAGATAAAAGCTTCTGCACAGAAAAGGAAACAATCAACAAAACTAAAAGGCAACTGATGGAATGGGAAAAGATATTTGCAAACTACATATCTGATAAAGGATTTGTATCCAAAATCCATAAAGAACTTCTCAAACTCAACATCAAAAAAACAAACAACTCAGTTAAGAAATGGGCAGAAGACATAATAGACACTTTTCCAAAGAAGACATCCAGATGGCAAACAGACACATGAAAAGATGCTCAACATCACTCATCATCGGGGAAATACAAACCATTAGTCTACTTTGAACCTTCCCTTAACACTCCTGCCCAGGGCTATGCACCTGTTCTCTCTGACTCATTGTTCCCTCTCACTTCCTTGTATCTACTCAAATGTCAACTTTTCCAGACCATCCTATATAATACAGTAACTGTTCCTTGCCTGGTATTTCCTATGCCCTGTCTTAGTTTGGGCTGCTATAATAGAATACAATAGACTGCATAGCTTATAAAAAGCAGAAATTTATTTCTCAATGTTGAGTGAGAGCCTTCTCCCTGGTACATACACAGCTATCTTCTCCTTGTCTCCTCACTTTGCAAAAGATATGAGGGAGCACTCTGGGGCCTCTTTAAAAAGGGCGCTAACCCCAGTTATGAGGGCTCCACCCTCGGATCTGATCACCTCCAAAAAGCCTCATCTCCAAATACCATCACTTTGGAGATTGTTTCAACATATGAATTTGCAGGAAACATAAACATTCAATCTAGGTCACCTCTTTTCTCTGCTTTATTTTTCTCCATAGCAATGCTTACCAGATATGCCACACCACAGATTCACTTGTTTCGTTGTCTGTCTTCTTTAATCAGAATCTCTGCTCTATAAGAGTAGGGACTATGAATCTTTGCTCTACTACTAAAACCTAACACCTACCACAGTATCTTGAATATGGTGGACATGTAATAAACATTGGATGAGTTCATCCGTCTACTCACCAAGTATTTATGGTGGACCTTTAGGGTTCCAGGCCAATTGTTGAGTATTGTCACCCCAATCATGTGACGGTTGACCATAGAGCCAGAATGAGTGCTCAGGAATCTCGACTCCTTGTCCTGTGCTCTCTGCAGTGGATCTCTCAGTTCCTGCTTTGGGACTGCTGTTCCTGGTAATTACTTAGATCAAGAAACATATTTTCTACAACCTGTGTTCCTAAAAAGACAGGTGAGGTGACATCCATATGGTATGTGATATTCTTCTAGATTCCTTAAATTAAAAATCAAGAAGGCAACAACTATACAGTGAAAACAATTCTAAATTTTGAAGTACCTCAAAGAAGTGCAAAATGATGAGCGTGAACCTTAGGGTTTGCAGTTTAGGCACTGGATTAGGGATAATCGACCAGGTCCCTTTGAAAGGTATAAGATAACAACTCAAAGATAGGAGACAAGATATTTTTTTTCCTGGTAATGTTTTTCAGTGGAACAAGTAAACATGTGTATGTTTACTTCCTTAACGTTCCACGATTTCAACTTTAAAACTGCCTACTGAGGGGCGCCTGGGTGGCTCAGTAGGTTGTGCGTCTGACTTCCAATCAGGTCATGATCTCCGGGCTCCTGAGTTCCTGAGCTGAGTCCCACACCGGGCTCACTGCTATCAACACAGACTTCAGATTCTCTGTCTCCCTCTCTCTGCCCCTCATCTGCTCATGCTCTCTATCAAAATACATAAGCATTAAAAAAAATCGTATTAACAAACTGCCTACTGAAGCAAACATAGCTATCTTTTTATTGCTAGTCTAAGCCTTGAGATAACTTCAGATTGAAGAAAGTAGCTACCTCAGTAATGAGCACCATAACTTGAAGGTAATAATAATAGGCCCTACCTAAATTAGTCTTTTCTTCAAGTAATGAAAAAAAATAATAATGGCATCTTTATAAGGTATGTGATGTTAGAAAAATTTATTATTCCAAATATATAAAGATAGAAACAGGGACACACAAGTTTTATATGTATTTCATTGGATAAAATATACATTTATTGAACCTCAAAATGGATTCAAATTCCCTAGTATTTCTAGATACCTGACAAAGCTCGAGGCACAAGAGATGAGGATGGGAATATAGAAGACAGTAAAGAGAAGTCAGACTAAGTCTCCCTTTCTCTTAGAAAGAAAATAGAAATGTACGTTTGAGTAAAAATGCCATTCTAAAAATGCCATTTTGGGGACTTTAATGAGTACACCACAGATAATCAAACTGCACTAATGGGAAGAACAGTTAAATTCTCTCCTGAGACTGAAAACATTACTTAAGACAATTTCCCAGCACATATAAAATCCTTTGTTTTTCACGTTTTCTGTTTGTTCACTTTTTTTCCTAATCTCAACATCCTTCCATTTAGTCATACCCATTTGCCCATAAGGGAGTGAAAATCACCTCTTCCTGTTACTTTAGCTGTGACATTATCAGATGCTCTGGGTTCCCAAAGAATGTTCTGAGTAGCTGAGTGCCAACAGGCAGCTGATTTCATCACACAGATAAAGGAGAATCATCATAATTCTAAAAATCTGAAAATATTGTTAACAAAAGCTAGACCTGTTCCAATAAATTGCACCAGAGTATTCTTCTGAGACAATTTTCCCTACATAAAGAAAATCACGTATCAATTAAATGGACTCCCCAGTACCAGCTTCAGTTAATGGGTGTATACTAGCTGTCAAAACTAGTTTGGTAAATTTACAAAAGAAGTCTGCTCATTATGAGAATGAAATGTTAAGAATGGTTCCTCCCAGGGCGCCTGGGTGGCTCAGTTGGTTAAGCGTCCAACTTCAGCTCAGGTCATGATCTCACAGTCCTTGGATTCGAGCCCCACATTGGGCTCTGTGCTGACAGCTCAAAGCCTGGAGCCTGCTTTGGATGCTGTGTGTCTCTCTCTCTGTTCCTCCCCAACTCACACTCTGTCACTCTCTGTCTCTCAAAAATGAATAAATGCTTAAAAAATTTTTTTTTAAAGAATGGCTCCTCTCAAGAGATTTCATTACAAACACTGTAAGCATTTCTATTCTAACCCTTTGAGTTAAGTTGGGTAAAATTCTCTCAATTTTACCATAAAATGGAACAATTTCTGCCTCACAAAATAGTCTGGATTATTAGTAGCATTATATTCTTTGAATTTTATGCAAAATATTATTAATAAGTTGTTTTGAGCTTATGAATTCTATGTAGAATACGAATGAGTTGTTTTGAGCTTCCCTAATGCCGACTGCTTACTCATAGTGGTTAAGTCCACACAGCATAACAGAAGAAAACTTTTCTTAAAGTTGGGAAGATAGATTCCAGTAGATTCTAGTTACTAAGTGAGAATTTTACAGATGATATAGTCAATGATTTCCTTACTGCGGATTCCTAGGGATCTCTAATGGCGCTGCACCAGGAGAAAGCTTTTGAAGCCTTAGGAGTTTGACTTCTCACTCCATTTCAAACACAGCAAATGTTCCTATTTCTGATTAACGTATTGGGCCTCTAGGTAGGAAAGCTCGTCAACCACACAAGTACGAACTCCTCTGATTATTTTACCCTTCACACTGTACACGTAAGGCAACTAAATCCCAGCACATGTTCAAGGCTGCAGGTAAGTAGTGACCTAATGAGAATAGAGATCCGCGTAACGAATCCCAATTTAATCTTGATTACACCAACTTCTTTCCCCACTCAGCAAATCCATTGTGAAACACAAATAATCTCATCTAGGTCTACCATCTGCCAGTTAACTAAGGACAACAAGGCAACAGTAATTCATTCTGAGGTATCTGTCACCATTGCATCATTGTCAAAGATGAAGCTTGAAGTATGCACTTTTCTTCCCTCTAAGTAGAACCTTTCCATGAGCTTCTGTTAGTCCCAGGGAATCAATAGGGAAACGTCCCTCACATGTTCTGGAACCCTGCCAGAAGAGTGCACAGGTGCTCTCCCACCTCCCAGAGCCAAAGTGGCTTTCCTTGAGGTTGGTGCACAAGCTCCAAGACAGAAGAGAATCTTCTCATTTCAAGGAAGAGAATTGACTTCTATAGTAAAGACATATTACAAACACACTATCAAATCAATACTAAGAAGTAAATGTTCACACACAGCACTAGGATGGATGTAATCACAAAGAGGCCAGTTCCTCTTCTTGAACAGCTGATTAATTTCATACTTCAAACTACTCTCCTGATTGAGCTCTCAGACTCTGGGCTCCTATCAGAGCCCTAATTAACCCCAGGGCCAGGTAGGTACTCACCAGTTAGGAACAACCCTTATAATCTTGGACCTGAAACCATTCAAATTAGCAAATCCACGAGGAGCCAGAAACCTAGATAATCCCACCCCATTGCCACAATAAAGTACCCTTTACAGCTCCAGCTAGCGGGTACCCTGTCCCTAAGGGGAATCCCTTATATAACTCTGCCTAGAAGCCTTCTCTCCTTTGCAGCTATAAGCAACAGAATTCTGCCTTCCATCCAACTGTCAGTGTGTTGTATCCTGCCATCAAAAGGATCTTTAAATCCTGAAACTGCAGAACAAATGTTTGATGGTTTACTGGGAAGAAGATCACCACATGGAACCATGCATCCACAGGACTTTCAAGTACACTTTCCCCAAAACTTCTCATTTGCTAAGTGTTCCGTGAAGTCAGTCTTACTAGTCTGGAAGCATCTGCCTTCGATTTTCCCTGGAAATCTTAAAGGTTAATGTACACAGTAGTTCTCTCTAAAGTATTTTTGATTGTTTTTTATTCTAAAACAGACAGGTAATCTCCAAACTGATTTTGACAAAAAGTCTAACAATACATAGAATTTTTTTTAAATACAGTCCCCACTTTCCCAAGGTTTTTGTTATATCCTAGAGGACTCTGATAAAAATAAGATGTCACTGATATTAAGGAAGTTCAGTTCAACTCCTCTATCATACAATTGGGAAAAAAAAACATAGCATTATCAGGTTTGTAAAATTTAAAACCGAGCTATAGACAAAGATTGACAAACATCATTGACCTCTTCATGACTGACATAAATGCATCTGCTATTTAGAGGGACTTTGGATACTTCAAAATATTCCTCATCTTGCTTCTTTCTTTCAAGGAGCTGAATGTTATGGTTACAGGGTACTGGTTGAGCAAGTAGCATTTAGTGGTTCCAGATTTTCCTTGGTAAACTCTTACATGCAAGAAATCAGCAGTGTGACGTACTTTAACAGAGAGGAATGCACTGTTTATTCTCTTTTCAAGTTTGCCTGGGAGATAACATCACTCCCCCTTTTCAGAAGCTGACTCTTCAGAGTGCTCCCTGTCGCAGGAGACTGAACAGATGCAGCGTATAGACAGTAAGTCTCTCCGAAGTTTGTCTCTTCCTTCACTGATCATGCTTTCCAATCTCCCCCAGTGGATTTGGAACTGGAATGAACCACTTTCGGACTAGCTTTCCGAACATTCACATGGACTCCGGGAGTTGTGGGTTGAGACTGGATAGAGGACCTTTCAAATAGCAAAAAGGGGGGCGCCTGGGTGGCTCAGTCGGTTGGGCGGCCGACTTCAGCTCAGGTCATGATCTCGCGGTCTGTGAGTTCGAGCCCCGCGTCGGGCTCTGTGCTGATGGCTCAGAGCCTGGAGCCTGCTTCCGATTCTGTGTCTCCCTCTCTCTCTGCTCTTCCCCTGTTCACGCTGTGCCTCTATGTCTCTCAAAAATAAATAAACATTAAAAAAAATTAAAAAAAAAAACAAATAGCAAAAAGGACCCAGTAAAAGTTAAGGACATTAAAACCCAGTCAGATGAGAATTAGACTTACAGAGATTTATTTCCTCCACCACACAGAATCCATTTGTTTTGCCACAAACAGAAATCATATGCATGGTTATGGACTTCTGAAGACCCATTTAATTGAGTCTTGAAATAAAGGATCTGAGAGAAAACTGCCTATGGAGATAACTCGAGAAGTAAATCAAAGCCCCTGTATTCTAAAATATCCCATTTATTAGTCTTCAGAGTGCTACAGATTTCTATGTTGGCATCATACTATGGGTGTAGTATTGTCTCCGCAAATTCCTTGCAATAAAGCTCCATGGTCACATGGAAAGAATACAATAATTAGCATAGATGGGTTAATTGAATTTCCTTGTGACAGAAATTTTTTGAAAAACTGTGGCCCAGCCCAGCCTGGTTATCCCAAAAACTTCTTTGAGGACAGCAAACATTAAAAGGCCTTCTTCCTTACTCTTTTCTCTGTACCAACACTAGAGCTCCACTATGACTTGGCCAGCTATCGTCAAAAATTTGGTGTGACCCAGCTATGCCTTAGCATGGACCCTGAAAAAGTCACGGACAGTCTACTTAGTGCTGACTTCATTTCTACATGGGATTTGAGGCAGTCCACAAAGAAGAAAGTGTATTTAAAAGATTGATAATTTATAAGTAAGATTACATTTTAAAAATCTGTAAAATATGAACAAAAAATAAATCTAGGTCTGTATCTTTTCAATGAAATGGGTACAATTGGTTATGAGCTAGTTGAGACGTTGATATATCATTTTCTGATATCAGGGAACAAAAAGATTTTATCAGAAAAGAAAGAAAAAGTCTTCATGGACCCTAAATTAGAGGAAATTTTTCGTATGGAACATATTTAGGAGACATTGATAATATATGGTACGAATATTAAACCAACAATCTAAAAGTAAGTGTGGAATGGGGGCTCATATATAAATTCCATACATGGATCCTTAGATTATGACTTTCCAATATTTGTAAAAGAAAGATTCTCACAAAGAACTATCAATATTCTAAATGAAAAGAGACAAACAGGGGAACTATCCACGTATATCCCCCCTCAAGAAAGATAAGTATGTAAACTCACATGGAAAGGTTTTAAAATCATACTTCCAAAAAAATTTTAAGTATTTTGACCAACTACAAATTTTACACGAGCTGCTTTTATAGCATCATGACTTTAAGTCCATCCTTCACCTAGTAATTAATGGAAATTTGTCATATGCAATGAGAAATATCAGTGTCATTGGTTTAACGGTTCACATTCTATTATGATTATGCTGTCATAGCAGCCTCATTCAGAGAAATAACGTTGTAACCTGTTTGACTCATCTTTATCAAAATAAAATATAAAAAGAAGAATGATATCAGAAAAATTAACAACATCTGCTCATGGCAGTGACTCAGCGAGCATTGTTGCCGAAAATGAGGTAAAACACAAGTTTCCTTGCAACATCTCCTTCACTATAAAGTGATTTTTATCTTTTCCCTATGAAGTTTCAGCATGTTCTGATTTTGGATGAAATTAGTAGAGTTATATGTTTAATAGGAAGAGGGCCACGCTTTAAGCTTTAGGCTATAGAAGTTCATATTTTTGTCTAGCCACCATAAGTATACTTGAGCCAAAATCATTTACCTGATTCATTTTGGACATTCATTTCAATCCCCTGTTATAACAGGATATTATTCAGATTCTTTTGAGCTAAAACAGAAAAGCTCAGTGAGAATCAGAATTCATCTCCATGGTATTTTGTGGACTTTAATTTCCTTTTTACTCGATTTTAGAAAAATTATAAAACCTTAATTCAGTTTATGAAACTATTTTCATTTAAAAACATATTTTAAAACTCTTTCTTACTAGACTCTTCATTGCAAATATAAGTGGGAAAATGTAACGTAAATTCTTATATATGTATGTATATGTATTCAATATGTATATTCAATATGTACACTTATACATAAACATGTATTATATGCATACATTATGTGCTTATAACAGATGTTTGTATAATTCACATACTGACGGCCATAGGCACCTAAAATGGACACCGGTTAGAATCATAGGGCCCAAAAGAAGTGCACAAATCCTGAAGGCAGACTCCAGTTACGTTAATGTTCTTAGCAGACTATATCAGGCACGAGTTCAAGTACTCAGGAAGTACAAACCTCTGCTCTACTGGAGTTTTTGTACTTCTACCCAAGCACAGCAGCAGTGAGAGCGGCTCCGACGGGTTACGATGACAGGATTCAACTTGGCACTTGCTCAACGCGGCTCTCTTTTAAGTTCACACAGAATACCTGCTCTACCAAAATCAAAAAGAGATTTCAGTTTCATCAAGTACCTGAAAAAGTTTCCATAACTGGAAGGCTGAGAGTTGAGAAAGAAGCTAAGAGACAGCTAATTCTGGCAGCACTTAGATCCTCCAAATTCTTCCCTAAACTCTCTTGCCTTGGACACCAACGCTCTGGTTGCCTACTTACTATTGGCTCTCTTGGATTTGGTTCAAGGGTCCCCTCTGAATTCCCAGGCATCCAGTCCCGCTGGGACTGGTATCCCACAGATACCGTTAGTCCCTCTCAATGACGATTGAGAAAAAACATCACTTCCCACAAATCCCAATCTAATTTTAACTTTTCCCCAGTCCTCTCCCTTGCACGTGCGCATGTGTGTGTGTGTACACATGCACGCACGCACATACACACACTATTCCTTCAAGCTACTCATACTGAGTTAATGGAGTGTTTGGGAGAATCCTAAAAGGACCATCTCTCAGGATTAACTCCATCTGCTCCTTTCCGTGGCAGCTCTGCTTAGCAGGTCAACAGCTGTTGCCCTCATGGTTCACACCAGGGCTTGGCGATTTCTCCCTTCTCCCAGCTGTTCTTAGGAAAGCAGAGTATCACCAGCTGTCTCCCTGCAGCGGTTCTTGCCAACACACAGAGTTTTGTATGCGTGCCCTGCTTGTTCACCGTCTCTTGAGTTGACTCCTACAAGTGTACCGTGTCAACACTGCCGTCACTGGGAACTCACAGTCCCGTAGCCAAACCAGGGGGAATTACAATGGCACACATCTCTTCTAAAGAAAGGAGCACTTTCAGATGCGACCAATTCTAGACTTCTTCTAGTCATCACTTCCCAAAATTTCTTCCAGAAAAATGTCACTGACGGCAGAGGGTAGAGGATGTGTGACCTCTGAGGTTTTGAGACTTAACATAAAGTTGCACAGATTTGTGAAGTGTTGCAAGCACAAATTTCTTTGATGTCTCATATTCTAGCCTAAAAATCCCTGGGATTTTTAAACCTTATTTTATAATGTATTTATGTTTGTTTTAATGAAAACTGTTTCTCACCTTCTCCCAACTCAATCTTCTAGTAAAACCGATACTCTGTAAGCATCCTATTTTATTGTCTCGCCTACCTGGGAAAACTTTGTATTTCACTCCCAGGAAAATGATGACAACAATGGCAATGAAGATGTCTGTGATGACCACAGAAAGAGCTAGGTTTTACTGAGAGATTTCCATGTGTCAGGAATTGTGCGGTCCTGTGGCAAGCATTATCTCATTTAGTTCTTACAAAACTTTACCAGTTAGTACAATTATTATCCTCATTTTGTAAATAAGTTAAACGAGGCACAGAGGAGTTTAGTAACTTTCCACTTGCAAACTTTTAGCTAGAAATTTGAGATTTTACAATATGAGCCCCCACGGTGGTAGAAATGATTGATTTCTTTTTCTTATTCTTCACTAAGAAGAGGGACTAACCAGTTTCCTACCATGAATCCCAGGGGGGGCAGATATCCAGAAATTCAAGAAGGACTCAAACCAATTAACAGAGACAACCCAACAGCATCGAGGCAAACAAGGTTACCAAGAGGACTATGTAGGGACAGAACTCAAGGAACTAAATAGTGCCAAAATAAACTTGTCTGTTAGATTCTTTTTTAGCTCTCACATATTCTGAACCCTTATCAAGTGCTGATTGAAAGTTATTCCATGAATGAATTCTCTTTCTGGTAGCTGTAGAGCAGATATTCTATGTTGACTACAAGAGCCACATGCTCTGAGACACGTGTGATGGTAAGGTTTAGCGTGCCACTTCTGGATGGCCACTCGGGTCCCTTTTCCTGAGGTCCTAAGGCAGGACTCAGGTCCCTTCAGATCCCACCTCCCTTGTGTCTCAGAGGTAGACTTTTCCCTTAAAGTTGCTCTATCTACTTTCGTCAGCTCACCCTCCCCATTTCCTAAAGACAATGGATGAACTTCGAGGAATTTGGCCAAAACTGACACAGACCTTCATACGATCTCCTCATGTTACACTGAGGTACTTGTGCACTTCAGGTCTCAGGAATATTCCTTGGCAGTCTATGATCCCCCAAGATAGATAAGCAATCTACTTCTAATGGGGTAACTGAATAATATCTAAATTAGGTTAATAATAAAAGACTTTCTCTCAGGTATCCTTGCTTCTTTGCCTAGCCAAAACTTTCTTCGCTGACCCATTTTAAGGATATATCCTCTGTACCAAAACAGCTCTCTACAAGAAGTATTCATTTAAGCATTATGCTAAGGTCTTCTGTGTGGATTTGGTTGGAGCCCTAACTCACTACCCAAGCTCTTACATGAGGGTCAATCCAGGAAAATTTAATTTTAAATTCTATTCCAGAAATACGTCATCTCTAAAGAAGAGTTTCGTATACTTCATCCAGAAAACGGTAGCTATGTGACATGTTTCCCCTTTGAATTAGCTGCCAGGAACTTTGAACTGAACTTAATGATTAAATGAGATAAGTTTATTTCGGATGCTGGTAGCATCTATTTGATGTTTCAGTTTGCTTAAGCAGTTCTCAAGCCTAGCTGCACATTAGAATTTTCTGTTTCAAAAATACCGTATGCCCGGAATGGAGTCCAGCCCAGATCCAAGGATTGGGGTCAGGTACTCAAATATTTCTAAAGCTCTCGGGGATGATTCACATGTGGAGAGACAGCTGAGAACCATTTCTATGGATGTTCTAAATTTGTTGGGTCTAATAAGACCATTTAATTCCAATGGTCTTACTCGTAAATTCACTTATTTGCCCTAACTCCAGTTCTTTAGAAAGGAAAGAGTCATATGTAATATATAAACCATCGATTTTACCATACTGAACAGGCCTACATCTAACCAGTCTCTCAACCTTGCGTGTACATCAGTATCGCTTAGGAAGCTGCTAAGAATCATGGTGCCTCGACCATACCCTAAACCAATAAAACCATAGACTCTGATGATGGTACTGAGTCACTGATCATTTTTAAAACTCCTCAAGTGATTCCCCTGTGCATCAAGTTTGAGATCTATACTCTCTTTTCACCCTTATCTGTGTCTTAAAACATGCTTTGTTCATGGGCAAAATTATTAAACAACCTCAGCTTTTTGTGGCCATTTTCTTCCCCAGCCATCTAGCATCTGTATCATGTTTCTTGACACACTCTAAGCCTACCACGTGGGCACTTGCCTACCTCACCCTGGATCTCCTTCCTCTTCACTGAGCATTTCAAACCTATAGGAACTGTGTCGTGAGCCTGTTAATATCTGACTAGCCCAGTGCAAAGATGCCCAGAGAAACCCTGATTGACCTAATAAATAAAAAAAATGACAAAACATTCCAATCTCCTTTTCTTTTCAATTTTCTTTTCTTTTTTCCACATTGTAACCCCTCCTGAAGCCTTCTGGGAGAGGTTCTTAGACATCTCTTTCTAGATAACTGAGCTTCAGTTGGCCAATCAATTTTGGTGTTTAATTCATTTGTTGACTTCTTTACTCAAACTTATTTAATCAAAATTTCCAATTTATTTGTAGCTGAATATTAAATTCATATTAAGAAGTATCAACATTGTGTGACATCCCCTCACTAGCATTGACCCAATTGCATAAGATTTCTTGGAATTCTCTAACCACTTCAAACATCTATCCTGAATGACTAATTGCTCTTTAAACTCTACTCATCGCACTATGCAGTTATTTATCACTGCTCTTATAGAAATGGAGCACAGATTAGTGTTCACCTGGGAATAGAAAAGTGGCAGAAGCAAGAAAAAAGTGGTTAGGGCTATAAAAGAGCAACATGAGAGATCTCTTCATTGGAAATGGTCTGTACCTTGATTTTATCATCATCAACATATGGTTGCCATGTCATACTGCTCTTTTGCAAGATGTTATCGTTGGGGGAAACTGGGTCAAGGGTCCACAGGTTGTCTCTCATTTCTTGCAGATGCATGGGGATCTACAATTACCTCAAACTGAAAATTTTAAAAATTCATTCCCATGGCTTACAAATCTCATGAAGTAACACCAGCTTCACCCCCCACCCCCACCAGCCTCGCTGGGGTTTCTGCTTCCCTTCAGTTTCAACGCACACAATGCCTTTGAGACACCATTCTGTCTCAAAGGAATTGTATACATTCCCTCTGTCCTAAAGGGGAGCACAAATGCAGTGCCCTCCCCCACTCTCGTGTATCATTCAGATCTCCCTTTCTAGGTCATTTACTCAAACAAGTGAGTCATTTCCCCATGCCAAGGGCAAATAACTCAGAAGCTTTGCCAGCATCAACTATATAGAGCCTTGAGCTAGCCTTCCGAAGACAACAGGGAGTCTGGTGTGGGGTCCAGAATGCCAATCTAGGTCTATGATTCCCTCAAAGTGAAATTTCCTTTAGGATTTCACGTATCTGTTCCTCATATATATCTTTCGTCCTCATTCCTTTTTCCCCCTCCTCTCATTTTGGTACTCCTATTACATGTATGATGGTATGCTTAATAGTGTCTCCCATTTCTTTGAGACCCCATCCATATTTTTTTACTTTTAAAATCTGTGTTCTCAGATTGCCTACTCTCTATTGGTTTTTCTTCAAGTCAGCCTATTCTTCTTTCTGCCACTTCAAATCTACTGTGGAGCTAGTATCATCAAGTTTTCATTTCAGTTATTATACTTTTCAACTCCGTAATTTCCATCTGGTCCTTTCTTTTAAATAATAATTCCTATCTCTTTCTATATGTTCTCTGACTATGAGCCACAGTCATCATATAGTTCTGTATGTCTTTAAGCATAGTTTCCTTTTGTTTTGGGGTCCTTTATACAATGGCTGCCTTGAAGTTTTTGACTCTTAAGTCCAACATCTGAGCCTCTTACTGGCAATGTCTGTTGCCTGATTTTTTTCCCTGTGTGTGGACATTTTAGGCAATATATTGTGGGCATTTTTAGACAATAATCATAATTGTATGATAATAGTGATAATGACAAATGTAGGCACTGATCTCCCCTAGGGAGTATTACTGCTGCTGTTTGCTTATTTATGTGTTTAATGATGTGGCCGTACTACTTTAGTGAAGTCTTTTCCCCCGGAGTCTGAAGCCTCTGATGTTGCCCCTCAGGAGGCAAGGCCTTGGGCATGGCACAGCCACCCAGGGATGACAGTACTATAGCTGGGCTCTTTTTGACTGTCTTTTTCCCTGATGTCTTTGTTAAACTGTCCGCCTCTGTAAGAATCACAGCCATCTGTTAGGCTCCACTAATTGCTGACTGATTGCGCTGTTGTTTAGACTATGCCTTGGGGCATAAATTACTCCAGAGCCTGATCGAATTAAATTTGGGCCCCTTTGTAAAGGTAGGTTTTGAGGCTAGTCTTTGAGGTTTGTTCTGGCCTCAAGAGAGCTCTTTTTAATCTTTCTCTTTCTCCAATTCTCTCTGATATGGTAGCTGCACTCTCCACATTCTGTTACAAATAAATCAGTTCTTTCAGGGAGATTGCCAATGCCCTTTTTGCCATTCTACTTCCTCATCCGAAGCAAAATCTTGGAGCCACTGCCCCAGATCTGGGAGCCAGGACAGTCCTGCTACTCTCTGAATGACACCTCTGCTTTATGATCAAGACAGCAGACGAAGACTGTAGCCTCTGGTCTTCTCAGTTTCTCAGCTTCTTTCTCCTGGTGTGGGTCCTCCATCCAATGAATGAGCCAGGCAAGTGTGATGATAGCGCTTGTGTTTTCAGTTTGTCATACCTCATGTAGAGCCTCTACCCACGAGAGGAGTTGGGGAGAGGAAGATGAGCCCCCAACCTCTCAGCCACACCCTCCTGGAATTTCTCCCTCTGCAGCACAAAGCCAGGGGGTTGGGGAAGGGGATGAAAAAGGCTGATGACCTCCCTCTCTTGGGGGAGATATTTTAGCCCTTGACTGGAAGTTATGAGAAGAGAGGAAGCCCTGTCTTTTTGGCCACACCCACCCAGAGTGGAGTTCCTGCCATCATGAGCTAAACAGGAAGGGAGAGAGAGAAGAGGTCATAGCTCAAGTGCACAGACTTTTACTGCTTTTACTGAGATAGTGGAGTTTCCTAAATAAACGTTTCTTCATTTTCTGTAGGACTTTAAGGTGCTTTCCAGACTTTCTTTCTTTTTTTGTTTTTTCTAATACAGTTGTCTCCCAGGGGAACAGGCCTGTGAAGTTCCTCATGCTGTCATTCTGAAAGCGGTTCTCACTGGGACCATCTTGATTCACTAGAGAGGTTCTGGAGTGATTCTCAGAAAAGAAAGGCTGAGTCTCTTGATCCTTTTTCTTCCGTGAAGTTTCTTCGGCCTGCCTGAAAATCCCTGATACTCTGATGCTATAATACCAAAAGTACGAGGAGCCATGGCTTTTGTCAAGCCAAAAGTGAGCAAACCTTCCTATCCTTCCACAGGAGAACAGGTATCTGTTCTCCTTATAGCTGTATAACCAAAAACTTGTATTTTCCCCAAAACAAAGAAACTTAAGAAGTAATTTGAGATTTCCACAAGTCATAAAACTTACAGGCAATAATTCAATTGCAGTCTTTCTTGCTTAATTTTTTTTTCATGTTCCACATTATAAATCATGCAACTGTATCAGACCTGCTACCTCAGTTTACAATGCCTTCCCATCTAGAGTATAGACCGTCTATAGGGGTAGAAGCCATCTTGTCTGTAGCACCTGTTATAGAATATTATACATAGTATATACCCGATAAATATTAGTTGAATGAGCAGATGTGAATAGTAAAAATTGGTATCAGGACACTTCTGCATTTTTAATCAGATTGTTTGGTTTTGCTGCTGCTGCTGCTGTTGTTGTTGTTCTTGAGTTGATAAACTTAATTATTTGGGGAGAAATTGACAATCCTCTCAGTGAACATTCAGTGTGAAAGTAGCTTAAAGATCACGCCATCCCTAGGAATGAATGCAATCTACAATATCTTTGAGGAGTCTGGCTTGTTATGCCCCTATTTTTACACTATCTTTCCCCTCCATTCATCCTCTCTCCTTCAAGTGAAATCAGGCTACAATTAATATCAAAGGTAGTCTTAAAAAGAGAAATGGCACCCCATAACAGAAACCTGGGAAGAAAATTGTAAAACCTATCTCTTTTCCTTGATAATATGGGCCTTCTGGATTAATTGTACATTTAACAACACAATGATTTTTAAACTATCAGCTAACTTAATCAGTTTTTTTGTATCATGAGCTCCCTTCTTTAAAAAAATTTCAATTGAATAAATTTATCGTATAACATTGTATAAGTTTAAAGTGTACACCATGTTATTTTGATATATTTATATATTACAATATGATAGCCCATGTAGCAATATTTATCACATTATATAATTACAGCACAATATTATTGTCTATATTCATTATAGAGTGCAATAAGTTTCTCTACCACCTGCTGTCTCTTGTCTTCTTGATGATAGCCATCCTAACAGGTGTGAGGTGATATCTTATTGTGGTTTTCAAAGGCATTTTCCTAACGATCGGTGATGTTGAGCATCTTTTCATGTGTCTGCTGGCCACTTGGATGTCCTCTTTGAAGAAATGTCTAGGCCTTCTGCATTTTTAATCAGATTGTTTGGTTTTGCTGCTGCTGCTGCTGCTGTTGCTGTTGCTGTTGTTGTTGTTGTTGTTGAGTTGACTGAGTTTTTTATATATTTTGGGTGTTAATCCTTCATCTGAAATATGGTTTGCTAAAATTTTCTTCCATTCTATAGATTGTCTTTTCATTTTGTTCATCGTTCCTTTTTTACAATGCAGAAGCTTTCGAGTTTGATGATTTTTTGTTGGTTTGTTGGTTTTTATTTTGTTATTCTGTGCTTTTGGCATTAAGCTCCAAATAATATTGTCACGACCAATATTGATGAGTTTATTCCCTACGTTTTCTTTCAGAAGTTTTATGGTATCAGATCTTAATGTTTAAGTCTTTGATTCAATTTGAGTTAATTTTTATGAGTGATGTGAGATAGGGGTCCAGTTTCATTGTTCTGCATCATTCCTTAGTTCTCCAGTTTTCCCAGCATCATTTCATGAAGATGCTATCCTTTCCCGTTGGGTATTCATGGCTCCCTTGTCAAATACTAGTTGACTCTATATGCCAAGGTTTAATTCTGGATTCTTTATTTTGTTCCATTGGTTGATGTATGTATTTTTGCACCAGTACCATACTGTTTTTATTACCATGGCTTTTTAAAGATTACTTTTATACTATGGCTTTTCTTACAAGTGTATTGAAATCCAGAAACATGATACTTCTGCCTTTGTTCTTTTTCTCATGATTGCTTTAGCTACTAAATTTATTCATCTCTAAAAATGTTGATTTTCCCTAGTTAAAAAGAGAAAGAAAGTGAAGATCTAGGTTCTTACACTCGCTACTCAGTAAAATGAAAGCAATGAAAACTTTAAAGTTAAATTGTGAAAAGGGGAAGGAGAGACAGATATCACAAGCCAGACACACCTACTATGGAATTCCTAGTGTGAAGCTCAAAATAACAGCTAAAGTATTCCAGTGGAAACTCTTTCCAAATGACCACAAATTCTGTTTCACTTCTCTGAGATATTTTACGTTGTTTTGATTTCTACTCTGATATCAAAGCCATCTGCCTAATACTGAAATTGTCAGTTATTGTAATTTCAGTCAAATTCATTGATGGGTATGGCAGAACTAGATGAAGTACATCCACAAACAAATGACTTGCCAAAAACCAATTCTAAATTTACAGAAGCATTAATAATATCATCAGTTAATGTTAACACTTAACAAGAAAACATGAATTTTAAAAATACATAAAGAAATTTATTGTCTCTAAAGGCTTTTAGTGTGAGCAAAGTACAATGAAAGTGACATATCTATTTTGGAAGCACCACAAATTACTTCCAAGAAAAATAACTATCAAAATGATTCTCTCTAAAAAAGTTGCTGCCATTTCATTTTTTCAGTATTATTCTGGCATTTAGTAAGTTCAATTTTTTTTTTATTTCTTCCATTTCTTTTAGTTCTAAAATACTCAACAGTGTTTTCTAAATTGCCCTTTCCAATAAATTGTGTTCATTTATATTCTGAGATAATAAACAAATAGCTGAAAACTTAAACGGTGCTGAAGATCACATTATAAAAACTTGCTCTGGAGAACCTAAATTACCTATCACTACCCAGAATACTGTTTACATCAAAATGACTTTACAGTTAAACTGCCTGTTCTACTTTACTATGCCAGTAAACTCTTGCCCAGGAAGATGAAGTTGCAAATAAATTAATTGTTTTTTGGAGAAACTTTCCAAAAATCCATTTGTTCCAGTGACAGACTACTCAGCTAGCCCTTTTCAGAGTCAATACCCCTTCTCAGGACATTGGATTGCTCCACTAAGTTCATCAATCAACTGTTTACTCCTCAAAACTTACTTTCAAACCTTGACCTTGCTGGGTCCACCGATTCTAAACTAGTTTGTTACAAACTTCCCTCAGTCTCAATCAGCCCTCTATCCCACATTTAAAGATGTACCTTAAACCAAAACCCTCAAAATCTTCCATATATCCCACTTATCCTTCCTCTCCCGAGAAGCTGCAAAGAATCTCAAGGTAGGAGTCTCTCTTACTGAAGTAATAAATAACTCGGCTTGGCTTTATGAGCAAATTATTTTGGTAATCTTTTCTGAGATTCATGCAATAAGTCATTGGCTCTGTAAACTTTAAGTAACCTTCCTTTACATTACAAAACCATGATATTCATTATGTCTGCGATTCTCATTTATGTACTACATTTATAACAACTCTTTAGTAAATGTTTTTTGGAATAAGTAGATAAATTTAACATAAAAGCTTAAAAAACGTTGCATGAAACCTTCATCTAATACCTTTCTACAAGATATAAAGTATGTCATAAAACCACTGGAGACTTTTCATGGTTTCAGCCTGGGGGTGTTCTATCCAATATTCTTCTAACCTTAATTATCACTGTACTAAGAAATCTGCAAACATCTGTAGCTTGATTAACTTCTCATAGTGAGCAAAATCCCAATGCTTTCAGAAAATATACAGGGCATTGGACCCATCCCATAACATAATTCACTGCCTAGAAAAAATGTTAGACATTTTCTGATGATATAAACAAAACAAGTTTTTTGTCTTCTAAAATTGAATACCAAAGACTTACCCGGATATTTCTATTCCCCAAGGTTGCAAGGTTGCTTTGTCATGTAACTTTATTCTGTAATCACCTTGATTTCTACTAAGGCATTCCTGGAACATATCCTATTGATTGGTGTTCAAGCAGGCCAACATCGGTTTAGGTATTTATATATGAAAGACTGATACAACAGTTCCTTTTCTTGGGTCTAGCGTTTGAGAGACTAATAAATAAATCTTCCTTTTCTCATCCATGTTCTAAACCATTTGAGAGATAGACGCAAGCAATGGAGCTCAAAAATATCAGCTTTCTTACTGTTAAAGGTCTTGGAAAATGGAGTTTTAGGGCTGTTAGTCCAGTGGACCTGATGGCTATGCAGATAAATGGTAGCCCTGACATGTTTAGTGCTTCTCCCTATGAAATCTCTAAAATGAAAGTGACAAATCCTAGAGCATACCAGGAAAAAGGGATTGAGCTATGTTCCTTCTGAATTTGGTCCATGTTTTTCTTCCAGTCTTTCCAATCAGGTAAGTCACTTCATCTCCCTCAGTGGGGCCAGAATAAAGGGTGTGGAGAAAACAGGAGGGTCTATTCCCAAGGGAAAACCTTCCCATGTATACACAAAGCCAAGGGAAAAGAGTTTGTCCCTAAGCACATAATAGCTAGATATTACGATTGGAGAGTAGTATTGTAGACAAATAACTACTACTTATTGTTCTACAAACTATTTCCCCTGCTGTGTGGGGGAGATGCCTAAGACCTCTGTCACCATTCATAAATTTTAAATAAGTTAATGTATCTCCAGAAGTATCCCATTCACTAAAAAATATACATTAAATGATAATTTTTAAGAGGGTAAATCATTACTCTTATTCATATATCAAATTAAAACATGTCAAGGAATTTATTTAACTCAATAATAAATGAGGGAACCAGTAAGATGTTAAAAGCAGTTCCAAAAAGAATTCAAAAACCATGTACATATATAGGTGCTCAGAAATGCTGAAATGAATGTACAAATAGATTGATTAATATCCACAGGAAAATAACAAATTGCACTTCCATTGATAAAATGCATTTGCATTTCTGTGGACAAAAGTTATTTCCATCAGTGTATAATTTAGGTGGCAAATTAGCTTAAAGACAACAAAAAGCATAGGCAATCCAGGAGAATGCGCTAGACAGGATATACAGCAGATTTTTTGTACATTCCAAAGCATTCCACAATATTCTTTTACCTATCCTATTAAAGAAAAAACTAATAAACTCTTATCTCTTAATCTACATGATCACATTAGCATATACTATTTCACAAATACCAGATGTGCAAAAATATAAATGAACTTTTGTCTTTTTTTATAGATCACCGTGATCGCCACATTTCCTCTGGATTCTTGTTGTTAGTATCCGACCCTACTAGTCTCAGCTAAGTGTGTTTTCTGCCCTGGGGGAAGGAGGCAGGAGCTAAATGTGGGATTCCTCCCTATCTCTTATCTTCCCAAAAACAATTCTAGGAGAGATTATCTGGCTCCTGTCTGCTTTCTTCCAAAGATAGTCCTGACCCCATTAACTTTATTTCCTGATTCCTGCAGGACTTTGCTCTGGATACGCAAGACCAGACTTTCGCTACTCAAAAACCTCCTGTCTATCAAAAAGCCAGTTATTGCTAATCGAAAGCCTTGGCATTCAAAACTGTTTTCTTTGCTTTTAGTTCAAGTCACTATTTTAAAACTCAAGTGATGAATCTCCACTATTACTTTTTTCTTGTCATCTCTACTATAGTCCACCCCAAGACAAAGGATACCTCTGTCAGAAAAGGAAGACACTTATGTACGTGGAATCATAAGACCTTATCCTAAGTGCAAAGTTGGATCTAAATGATATATTCCACTTGCAAGTCTACCGAAAATTATTTTATGGATTACATAAAATCTAAGCCAAAAGTATTTCAAACATGACCAATAAATGTATAAGATATTAAAACAATTATAAAATGAATAAAAACTATGCATATATTAAAAAAAAAAAACCTGAAATAAAGTCTCTGCTCTTGTTAACCCAAGTGATGTATATGGTTAGACAAATTAAGTCTGCTAACATAAAAGGGAAGTTTTATGGATGCAGATAGATATCGGCTATATTAGTCTGCTATATTATCCTCAGACAAGAAAATCATTTGATTCTACTCTGAAAAACATTATTTCCAGGCTAGGCTTGGTTTTTTCACTGTTTGTTTTGTTTGTTTGTTTGTTTCTTTTTAAATGGCTTGTGTTTGGAAACACTACCTGAATTAACTGTGTTGATGTTAGTAGGCCTGACTTTGGCCCCCAGTATCACCTAGCAGCTGCTACTCAGAATATAACTGCTGTGATTTACAAAAACTTTTCAGATTTTGAATTGCCTCTATATCCAAGGCAGCTTGAGCAAAGCAGTTAAGGTAAAACAGGAAGATGGAGTTTACAGTTTGAAGGAAGCAACAGCTGTTGACTAGGTGGGGAAGAGAACTGAGGGCAGACACAAACTTCTGTTGGTCATGCGTGCAAGTAGAAGAGATAAAACCTCATTGAAATGACTCACTTTATTTTCCAGTAAACGTTATAGCTGTTTTGCCTCTACTTCTGTGTTAAATATTTAAATTTACCTTTAATGACAGCCAAAAGGTAGACATCAAAACTTAAATCGTTTCAACCCACTGCAGAGAAGACATTAGATGCTTATGTCCAAAAATAACTATGTTAATTGCTTTAGTAAGACATAGATCTGGCAGAAGATCCTTTGAAAATCAATACTGCATGGGTCAAATCATCTAAGTATTTTAGACAAGTTATAAACGTGTTTTAATAGACAAAAACTGTAGAACTTGTTAGAGGCACTGCACAGTTTTTGTGTGTGTGTGTGTTGGAATGGAGGAGTTATGTTGCTTTGCATATAATTTTTTGTTATCAATGATAGCATTTTGTAAGACATGGAACTGTCTACAAAGAACTCTCAGTTTTAAATGGAAAAGAAAAGTAAAGCAGTTATAGCTACGTACTTTCAAAATATTTTCATTTCACTTTGTATTAGCTTTCTCATTCTTCATTCATCCTTGAGAGCCTCCAAGCAGGAGAAGGAAAAGCAAGCGCATAGACGACAGGAAGAGGAAGTCTGAAAGGGGAAGAACTAGGAAGGGAAGGAAAGCGGAAAGAAAGTCAGCAAGCGGCGGCTCAGCTCGGGTGACGGGCTGTCGGCAGCACTCCTGACTTCAGCTAACTAAGCAGAACGGCCATATACTGAACGCAGATGTGTAGTTCACAGAAGAGCGAGTACGGCTTGGACTAAGTGACCGGAACTAGAGCAGACGCGAACGGCCGCGTTCTTCCGGGTGGGAAACATCAGTTCCGATGACGTCCTATCCTTCCATCGCGGACACCGGAGCTGAGTCTGACCCACCTCGTGGGAATCAGCGCCCATCCCGTGGCTAGAAGGGATGCACGTGGACTGTCACTCACTAAGAGGGCACCACTAGGACAGTGGAGAAAGGATTGTTGAGGAAAATGCCACAAGAAGTGAGAAAGAAGCAAGTGAGTAATAACAACCCTGAGCAAAACCAGTAATGAATTATTTGTTTGTGTATACACCCCATTAAATTAAAGCCACTTTTGGAGTCTTTCACTTGTTTTTTGGCAGGATGAGGGTAGGGAGGGTGTGAATAAGGATGATCAAAGATTAAGTAGTGGCTGTTCTTTCTCAGGAAACAGATTGGTAAATATTTTTTCAGGATAATTTCTAAATAGTAATATTAATAAAAGATATGTCTTCTCATTGAAAATTCTGTCTTAAGGGCCCCTGGGTGGCTTAGTAGGTTAAGCATCTGACTTCAGCTCAGGTCATACTCATGGTTCATGAGTTCAATACTGGCATCGGGCTCTGTGCTGACAGTTCAGAGCCTGGAGCCTTCTTCAGATCCTGTGGCTCCTTCCCTCTCGCACCCTCCCCTGCTCCCACTCTGTCTCTCTCTCTCAAAAATAAATAAACATCAGAAAAAATTTTTAAAGAAAATTCTGTCTTGAAAGTGATTTCTGTGATGACTGACAGAGTAATGTGTAAACTCGATCTGAATTATAAATAATAAACTTAAATTATAAATTTGTTCCCTGAAACACAGCAATTACACTAAATGCCCACAAATTTGGAGTTTCTACAACTCTGCCGGGAAGGATTTTCTTAAAAGATCATTTAATAATATACAAATAAATGACACTGATCATACCTAAAATGGTTTATTCTCTTAAAAAAGCTCTACCAGTATTGTCCATTGCATTATTAATAATTGTTTGTTTTTTTTTAAGGACCGTACCATGGGAAACTCCAACTCAACCTGGATGAAATTTCCATGCAATTAAAATTAACAGGCTCCAAATTCGAAAGGTTTTATATTATGCTAACATATTAAAAAATTGTAGCAAAAGTACATTAAAACCTTTGCTTTAGCATAGACTTTAAATATTTTAGTAGAGATTGCACATATTTGTTTCTTTTAAAAAATTTAGCTTCAAATATTTGCATCTTAGAGAGGAAAGTTGCACGAACACAAAACCAGAATAATAAGAAGCCACGAAATGAAAAAGAAAATTATTCTGCAGGAGATCTCGTAACTAATGTCATTTAAATGGGAATTACTTCGGGGCACTTGGGTGGCTCAGTCAGTTAAGCGTCCCACTTCAGCTCAGGTTATGATCTCACGGTTCATCCATGAGTTAGAGCCCCATATTGGGCTCTGTTTTGACAGCTCAGAGCCTGGAGCCTGCTTTGGATTCTGTGTCTCCCTCTCTCTCTGCCCCTCCCCCACTCATGCTCTCTCTGTCTCTCAAAAATAAATAAACATTAAACAAATTTTAATGGGAGTTACTTCAACAAAGGGTGTCTGGGTATTGCAGGAAAGCTAAAGGAACAGGAATTGCAAACACAGTATTAACCTACTGCTTCTACTTCCTAGTTTTGTGACCTTATGAAGTCAATTAATTTCTCTGAGCCTTATTTTACTTACCAGTAAAATGGGTATAATAATATTGCTTACCTCATAGGTTTACTGTGATGATTAAATAAGTAGAGGGGAAGCACATGTTGCAATGCCTAGCCCATAGTAAGTATTGGATAGTTATTAAAATTACTAGTGTTGCCCTGTGCAGATACAAAGCTATAGTCAGAACAAAAGATGGAAGAATTATATCACTCCAGATATGAGGTAAAGATACTCTAGCTAGGGAATTGCGTTTCTTACAGCTAGTCAATTCACATTTGTCATTCAGTTTACAAAAAGTAAAGTCTAGGGTGCCTGGGTGGCTTAGTCAGCTAAGAATCCAACTCTTTTGAGTTTGGCTCAGGTCATGATCTCACAGCCGTGAGATCCAGCCCTACACTGGGCTCTGCACCAACAGCACGGATCCTGCTTGGGATTCTCTCTCTTCCCCTCTCTATCTCTCTCTGTCCCACCCTGTCTCATGCTCATGCTCTCGCAGCGCACTCTCTCTCTCTCAAATTAAATAAATAAACATTTAAAAAAAATAATAAAGTCTAAGCAGACCAAAGCGTCAGTGTAAACTTGCCATCCAGTTCTCCTGATCTTGAGCCCAGCAGGTGCTGCTAAAGTGAGCAGCGATGGCGGCGGCAGGCCTTCTGTGTGTAACATGACTATTTCTATTTAATCATCCAAGCTGGTCATAGGAATTCTTCCTAATGGGAACCAAGCCCAACCCCCTCCCCCTTTCCTATTCATTCTATACATGCTCAGCAATTGTGCTGGGCTCCTCTGACAATGAAGTCTGTCTCTATCCTCATTCTGAATTGTTTTCTCTTAGTAAACTTCCAGCTTCAAAGGCACTGAAGAGAGAAGCCCCTACAGCGAATGCTTTCCTCAAAAGCAGTAACCATGCGTTGATGCTCAGCCTGGGTGGACAGTCATTTGGCTGCTTGGGTGTCGGCCATGTGTTGGGCCCTGCTCTGCAGGCCCCTTCTATCCCTTGAGAATCCTGGGCTCAGGATCTATCATCAGTGACTTTGTCAAGGGCCTACAAAACATTCGAGATCTGAAAAAAAATTATGAGCTACAAAATATAAAAAGAAAAAAACAAAAGACGAAGTAATAAATGTTTAAGTTAATGCCTGTTTCTATCCAATTTCTATTTCAATTCAATATCATTAGTTGTTCAAGGACATTGATATGCATAAAGACATGATAGCTACAAAGAGTTACAGGTTAGGTTTCCATACTTCACAGAGCTCTCTGACAATACACAGTGATTGCCCAGAAATAGCCAACCATAAATTAAATGTGTCATTTATAGTCAAGTGATTTTAGATTCTATAAAATGTTTACAACAAAAATAGCTATTTTGATGTACGATATGGGTGCACCGAAATGCATTTGCAATGAAATGGCAAGGTGACTCCAAAAGTAAAATGCTTCTGAATCACTAAGGTCTGCTCCTTCAGGCTTGTTGGCTTTGGGAAGATGAGAACGACACATCTCCTGTCCGCCAAGCTGCCGCCACGCCTAACAAAAGAGACCAACAAAGACACGCGAAAGGATTCATGGAAGAGGTAAGCACGGTTCCTGTTTCTGTGCATAAGAGCCAGACGTGTGTGCGCACACACGCAGAGTTATACACACACATACTGGTCGGTGACGGGGACAGAAGGCTGTATCCGCAAGTGACCCCTGCACTAAGCGATCAATCCCAATTGTAAGAAACTGCAGTTCCAATGTGGTGTGGGAAAATTAAGTTGACATGAATGTGAGTCGAGTGTGATTAGGATACTGGATAGAGAGTAATTCTCTGTGCTTGTTTCTCACCCCAAACATACAAACGATGACCCTCTCGTGTTCTTGCAGCACTTAATGTGTATTGAGTTCCTGCGACAGGAAGCAAGCTTATTCTAGGTACGGGGAATACCTATGTGACACTCTCCTATGATTTTTGAAAACATTCCTGTGAAATTCAGAGAATAAATCTAATAGATCTGCAGGCTTCTTTTTTACATGTGATGTTCACAAAGGCATGGATTCTCTCTGAAGATTGCAAGCATAGATAGGATCAACTGGGACTTGTGCTCAAGCTCTAGTTCTTTCTCTGCATTCAGGAAAACAAGAGAGAGCTTGTGAGTGATACCACATCAATCATTCTTATTGGTTTATAATTTCCAAACATCCGTATTAAGTTCGTATTAGCAACACCGAACACTAGAACACTTTTTTCTTCAGCTCTCGATTCCAAGAATGATAACTATTAGGTTCGAAAGGAGTTTTGACAGATTATGAGACTAAGAGAAGGAGCAAGTGGACTGTCCAGCCCCCTAGGGTTGGTATCCAGTTGATTCTTAAGTGTTCTTAAGTCTCAAGCGATACTCACCACCTCTGGGCAACATGGAGGGGAAGGAACCTTTCTTTTTCTTTTTCTTTTTTTTAATTTTTTTGTTTTATTTTATATAAGAAAAAAAGAGAGCGAGAGAGACAGAGTCCAAGCAGGGGAGGGGCAGAGAGAGAGGAAGACACAGAATCTGAAGCAGGCTCCAGGCTCTGAGCTGTCAGTACAGAGCCTGACACGGGCTCGAACTCATGAACCATGACCTGAGCAGAAAGTCAGATGCTTAGCTGACTGAGCCATCCCAGTGCCCCACGAAAGGAACATTTCATTGAGAAAGCAAGAAAGTCAGAGATGAAGGCAAGAAAAGAATTAGGGAAAGGAAAGGAAGAGAAAAAGAACAAAAGAGAGAGGGAGAGAGAGAGAGAGGAAGGAAAGAGAGGGAGAAGAAAGGGATCCAGAAGCTGGAGCATTTCTGAGAATGGTGGCTCTGGAGTTTTCCCCCACCTCTTCCCTCCACTGCTAATGCCTTTTGTACCCAACAGCAAGAAGTAATAAATGCTACCTCCCCCCTCCAAGTTCTTCCAGATGGTGTGAGAATAAACAAGTTAATAAATATATAAGTGAACTGTATTCCTGTTCTAAGTTAAACCTAAAGCCTTTTTTTCTTTCACTCTTCTCTTTCAATTTACTTAAAATATGGATGAAAGTATTTATCATCTTTGGTTCTTGGAAAAGAGTGCCATTTGATACCGCGAGTCAGATCTTCGAGCCCTGCAATCCTCGTTGGTAGTGTGGTTAGTGTGGCTTTATGGAGCGATGTTTGGCAGTCATAAAACAAATGCATTGCTAAGTCACAACAATGGTACATTAATCCCCCGAATAGGTTAGTATTAGAGTCAGTATTCGAGATGGAAATGAACTAGCAGGATACTTTACTGTATTTCGACAGGCAAGAGAAAGGGAGATTTTGCCTAGTTTTGTTTTTCAATGTCCCTGTGTTGTTTCGAGATTGCAAAAAGACATGCTTGGAATAATGAGATTTTACTAGTCTTCTGAAAGAAGTGAACCAGATTAACCAGAAGGGATAAGGGATATTATTTATGATAAAACCTTAATATTATATTCGGTGAGGAAACAGATGCAAAGGAAGACAATAAGCCTAGTCAAAACTAATTATTTGTAGGCAAAACATCAAAACCGAGTTGCAAGATGAACTCCACACATGAGTTTGCATTTGTGCCTGAGCCACTGGAGCCCAAAAGGATCATCGCATTACTCTGTTGGCAGATGCATCCAAAGAATTGGCCGTGTTGTGTCTTGTCATCACAATGCTTCTTTCTGTTAAATGGTTTAAAATGTTTGACAAGCGCATTACAAAACTAGCCAAGGAAATGCTTCATTTCCAGGGATTAGATTTTGAAGCCGACCATTAACACTGGCCTTTGTCAGTGGTTCAGCCCACATTAGTAAAAGAAAGCTTCTTACACACAGACTTGCTCTTAAGGAGCCTCTAAAGCGAACACTGAGTGCTTTGTTATTGCTTCTTCACACGTTATTAATGGAGGTTTCACTGAGGCGAAGGGGGTCTTTCCTTGTCCCCAACAATTCGTCTTTTTTTTAAAACAATTATTTCCTATCTTTATCATATTAAGACAGTCGTCTAATCAGATTGCAATGAAGCTAATGACTTGATTCCTAATTAAATGGAAAGAAGTCGTCTAACAAAATGGTCTTTTTCTCAAGCGTGTGTACCTACCAAAAAGACTTTGGCCAAATTGCTGCCAGAAAAAGAAGACGCAAAGCCACAGAAAACAGGACTTTGGCTCCAGATGAATATTTCCCTACATAATCAGGCAATGACACGAGAATGAATTCTGAGACCAACTCTCCTTTTCATTGAGTATTTATTACCATGGGGTAGCCTGACTCTTTCGCTTGGCTTGTACTCTGCTTTCATGGAGTCTTGCTTCCAGTTAAAAATTAACCCTATCATTCCCTATTATCATTTGTTCATGCTCTCCAATCTCATCTTCCTGTTGCATCTCTGCCTCAGTTTCCAGAAAACACTGACTGCACAAAGACACCTCAGTAGCTCATCATCCTTCTCAAAAACCCTTCCCCCTTGAGAGTGACATGGTCACATCTAAGTTGGAAGTTGGTTATTTTTCTTTACATTCAAATACAGAAAGTAAAATAGTGGTTTACTTTCTCTAAATCACACAGTCTATTATTGTCCCTCATTCCAATCTGAAGGCATATTGTATAGCCAATACAAAGTAGACACGTAGCCATAAAATAATTAAATAATGGCCCCAAATCCAAATCAGGGGGATGTTTACAGGTTTAGTCCAAGACCTCTTATCTGACACAATGAACCAAATGGGATTTATAGATCATTGATTTTGGAAAAGTCATTTAATGTGACATATGTACATGTACATACAAACACATCGTATTTTAGCTTAATATTGTTGTGCATTTGTTTTCCAGTTTTCTGATGAAGAACTAAGGTCTTTTGAATTTTTTAATTTGAGTGTGTAATTGGACCTATTTTCTGCAAAACTTCCATAAATACTTAACTATGAAGTTCAGCGTTATTTTTTTAAATTATTTTAAGTAAAACTAGAACTTATCAGTGCCTGCGAAGAGCAAATTTAATGCACAATTATAATCTTTAGTTTTCTCTCGATATTTTACAACTATTCCAGCCGTCTTTAATTCAATGCAATCTTTTAAACCCCTCTCCTTTGTGATACCTTTCCAATATTCTAAATTTATTTTCCACAGAAAATATTCCTTTTCACATTCCATCAAGTTAAACGCATAATTAAATTACCTACCAACAATAACAAATACATCTGGAATAAACAGTTTACAGAACTTGCACAACTGAGTCTTGCTAGAGTACAATTCAAATGGTGGGAACAGAACTGGGAATACCAGAAAGAATGTCCTGTTCCCTGCGAGTGCTCACCATGCCATGCGCAATGGTCAGCCTATTTACGGAGGTAATAGAGAGTGGCAGCTGACCCACACAGTCATGTAAAGCGGAAGTCAATTAAGCAGTCATGGCATTTTTGGTGTATTACACAGATACCAGGGCGCTGTCCAAAAATGACTCTTTTCTGTTAAGACTGCTTATAGAAAATCATTGTGTTTTGGGAAGAATGCTTAAAATGCCCTTCTGATACCAGGCTGCAGAAGAAATCTCAGTGAGAGATAGGTGAGAAAAGACACAGCCACAGAACAAAACATTCGGGTTTGAGTGGAGAACAAGGGGGCACAGCAGTGAGCAGCCATTCCTTGGAACCCAAAGTTATCTCACGATATTGGTTTAGAATAATAGGAGATAGGAAATCAATGATCCTTGGAAATCAACTGTTACTCTTCTTACTTTAAGGAGGTTTCGCGCAATGCTGATATTGAAGAATGGAAAGAAGCATCAACATTCAAAAAAGAACTGTAAGTACAGTATGACCAAGGGAGATCTATCCCAGGTCTGTAAGGTGGGCTTAAAATCTGGAAGTCAATTAATGTAATATACCATAGCAATAGAATAAAGAATAAAACTATATTTGACAAAGTCCAACACTTATGCACAATACATGTTCTTAACGAACGAGAAGAGAGCAGAAAGGGCCTTCCTCAACCCGATAAAGGGCATCTGTAAAAAAGCTACCATCAGACTTCCTGGTAGAAGAGAAATGCTCCATCTAAGACTGGAGACAGACAAAAATGTCCACTGTCACCATTCCTGTTCAGTGACGTACCAGGTTCTAGCCACTGCAATCAGGTGAGGAAAAAATTAAAGGTATTCATATTGGAAAGAAAGAAGTAAAACTTTTGGAGGATGACACCATCCTGAATGCACAAAATCACACACACATACACACACACACACACACACACACACACACACACTTATAAGCAAATATAGGAAATTCACCAGTTAAAAGATCAACTTACACAAATCAATGGTGTTTTTATATGCTAGCAACAATCAAAAATAAAATGAAAATTTCATTGATGGGAGAATCAAAAAAGAGTAAAATACTTAAAAATAAATCTAATAAAAAAAGTGTAAGAGTTATGTACTAAGCCACAAAACATTCCCGAAAGCAACTTTAAAAGATCTGAATTAAGAGATATTTCATGTTCATGAACTGAATGATTTAATATTGTTAAAATTATAATTATTCCCAAATCAATCTGTCGATTGTGCTTTTTTTGTATAAATTGATCAACTGATCCTAAAATATATATGGCGATGCAAAGGACCAAAATAGTCAAAACTATTTTGAAAAAGAGGAAAAAAATTGGAAATGATTGGGCTTATCTGGTTTCAACACTCGTGACAAGGTTCAAGTAATAAGACAGCGTTGTGTTGACATGAGAACAGACATATAGATCGATGGAACAGAATTAAAGGTCCAGAAATAAATCTTAATATTTATGGTTAACATTTTCAATATAGATGCTAACACAATTCTATAAAGGAAAAAATACTGTTTTCAGCAAGTGCTGCTGAGACAAGATAGACATAAAAAAAAAAAAAGAAGAAGAAAGAGAAAGAAAAGAAGAAAGCATTTAGATTCTTACCTCACACCATAACACAAAAACTAACTCAAAAAAGACCATAAATACAAATGTAAAAACTAAAGCTCCTAGAAAACTCCTGGAAAAACAGAAACTTTCTATAACAGAAAAATCTAGACTTATTGCAGTGATCACTGCAATATCTACAAATATTGAATCATGTTGTATACCTGAAACTAACATAATGTTATATGTCAATTATATCTCAGTAAAAGAACAAAGAAAACTGTGAGATTAGATAAAAATTTCTTAGATATGACACAAAAGATCTATTTAAAAATTGATAAATTCAACTTTATGTAAATTAAAACCATTTTGCTCTCTGATAAACCATAGAAAATACTTACAAACCATATATCTTATAAGAACTTGTATACAGAATATATAAAGAACACTTACAACTCAATAATTAAAAGATGAACAACCCAATTAAAAAATGGACAATTGTTTCAATGAATACTTCCCCAAACCAAAAAGACATACCAAATGCTATTAGACACATGAAAAAAACATTCAACATTATTAGTCTTTAGGGAAAACCTAAGTTAAAACTACAACGAGACACAGTTTTACACGGAATGCCTGTAATATGCAAAAAGAGACAATAACATGTGAGAACAAGAATGTGGAGAAATTCTAACCCTCAGACATTGCTGCTGGGAACATAAAATGGTGCAGGCACTTTGGAAAACAATTTGGCAGTTTGTTGAAAAGTTCAACACAATCTTACCATTCAACCAAGCAATTCTCAAGAGAAATGAACCCTTTGCCCACGTAAAACATATATGCTCACAGCAGCCTTATTCATAACATCCCCAAATTGGGAACAACCATCAAAGTGGTGAATAAATTTTTTAAAATGCAGGATATGACACAATGGGACAAAAAAAGAAACCACCTACTGATGCCTGCTACGACAGAGTTGAGCTTCGTAAAGATTAAGCGAGGTAAAAGAAGCCAAACACAGACGACCTCATACTGTATGTTTCAATTTATACACATTGTTTAGGAAAAAAGAACCCTAGAGAGAGAGAAAGTGGATCACTATTTGTCTGGGCTGGGAATGTGAGTGAGAATAGACTGTAGGCAGACAAAAGGAAAATGTCCTAAAACTACATCGGGGTGATTATTGCACAACTCTCGAAATATCTGAAAAATTACTGAATTGTACACTTAAAATGAAAGAATTCCATGGTATAAATTATACCTCACTGAGACTGTTTAAAAACAACTAATATTTATTGAGCACTTACTCAGTGCCAAGCACTGTGCTGATTCCTTTACATCAGTTCTCTCATCTGCCCCCCAAACATTATGAATGTATAATGTTTATACATTATGGATGTATACACTCAACATTCATAATATCTTGAAGAAGATTAAATATGTAAGAAAATTTATAAACATCCGCACTTTATGGGCAAAGAAATGGAATCATTTATTCTCTTAGTTCTGGATCTGTTTTTGTGAACTTCTAGACACACACTAAGTAAACAAACCTTCTGTTTTGTTATGCTTCTCCATGGATATATAGAGAAGTATTGTCCTGTGTTCTATTATTGATAAACAGTTCAAAATCCTAAATAAACAAAAAGAAGGTAAGTTTTTCTCTCAAATCCCTTCACATTTTTGGAACAAGTTTTTTTTAAACTTCATTCCACACCCATGATACTTTCCAAAATACCTAAGTATATACAAAATTAAACATATATCATTTTTCCCTTTTATTTGTTCACACAAAAATTACACAACAGATTGGAAGATTCAATATCTCTGTCCAGTCGGGACTGACACCCATTTGCACCACCACTCACTCCTAGCTTTAGATGTAGACTCTTTAAAGGGACACAATAGATTTCGTCTTCTCTCTGGGAAACCTCTCTAAATTCACTCCTAATTGTCTTCACCTTGAAGATTTGTTTATAGTCCTCCTGTCCATCCCTGTCATCGTCCCAAGGTGGAAGTTTGCTCCAGACCTGCACTGTCTCATACTGCAGCTACTAGCCACATGTGGCAATTGAGTAGCTGGTCCGGATTGATATGTGCCGGTGCTGTAGGTGTAAAAAACACAATCTCAAACATGCAGTCTGAAAAAAGAATGTAAAATGTTTCATTCCGAGTTTTTGTATTGATTACTTGTTGAAAAGGTAATATTTAGGATAGCTTGGGTTAAGTTACTTGTTCTTTTTTATAAGGTTTACTTATTTATTTTTGAGAGAGAGAGAGAGAGAGAGCACAAGCTGGGGAGGGGCAGCGAGAGAGGGAGACAGAGAATCCCAAGCAGGCTCTGCACTGCCAGCACAAAGCCCAGTGCGGGACTCGAACCCATGAACTGTGAGATCATGACCTGAGCCAAAATCAAGCGTCAGACACTTAACTGGCTGAGCCACCCAGATGCCCCGAAATTACATATTCTTAAAATTAATTTCGGCTCTTTCTTTTTACTTTTCGAATGTGGCTACTAGAAAGTTTTACAAGATAACTGTTCTGCAAAAGAATAAAGCACTGGGCAAGCGGAACATGCAAACGGAAACCTCTTTAAACAGTAAAATTTCAGAAAACAGCCTCTCTGATAGTCTTCAGTAAAACAAAAATAAAAAGCAACATTTGTAAAAAGAGAAATGTCCCATTATGCTCTTTTAAGCTGTATGTTAATATATAAATCCAGGGATGAAGAATCGTAACCAAGCAGCAAATCCTTAGAGGAGACATAATCTTGTTTTGTCTTCCCAATAACCCTCCACAGTGATAGTTTTATTATTTCCCACAGAGGAGCCAAGTGAGTTTTCACTTGCTAAGTCATTTAGCTATTCGTAGATATTCCAGAGAGATAAGTTCTCGGTAACTTTGATCCCAGAGCCTGTAGTTCCAAAACTATAATGTAAATACGCCAAAGGCTATTCATGACGAATTCAAAGATCTGAAGAAGAGAAAAGAATTTTGTTAACTGTGCCCAGGAATCTAGCTTCATCCAGGTTATTTTTTTTTTTCCATTGGTTCTACTTAAAATAAGACTTCATGAGAGTGACATTATTATTTGCATTTCACCGACAAGGAAACTGAGGCTCAGAGAGTTGGAATAACTAGGAAAGGATAAGTGGTATAGATTCTAAAGCAGCTCTGTCTGGCTCCAAGTATATTACAGTGAATTCTGAAGACCTGTTGGCAAGAAAACTTTTCCCTAAAGGAGAGGAAGGGCTGGGGAGTTGGGGGGGACGGCCAATGGACCTTCTCGTTTTATTTCTTACACAGCTGAAAACCTTAAAAGTGGAATGTGGGGGCGCCTGGGTGGCTCAGTCGGTTGAGCGTCTGACTTCGGCTCAGGTCATGATCTCGAGGTCTGAGAGTTCGAGCCCCGCGTCGGGCTCTGTGCTGACAGCTCAGAGCCTGGAGCCTGCTTCACATTCTGTGTCTCCTTCTCTCTCTGCCCCTCCCCCACTCATGCTCTGTCTCTCTCTGTCTCAAAAATAAACATTAAAAAAAAAAATTAAAAAAAAAAAAAGCGTAATGTGTTTTCTGAGAAAAGAAGATGCAGGAGGTAAGTGATCCCTGAGGTGGGGGGTCTGTGAGTTCAATGAAAAGCAATTGGAAGGCAAATAGTACTCTCTGTCTCAACAGATCACAGAACAATCTAAGCCAAAATATATTTATTCATTTAACAGTTACTGACGGTTGACTAAGTGCTTGTCACTGGCCAGTAAGGTTTCAAAGAAAAGTAAGACATGATCCCTGCCTTCTTAAGATCTCAAGATATGGCCGTCAGGCAAAGCATACAGCGCCGCAGGATAAGGGGAACACTAGCCGGTGTTTCCAGTGCAAGGCAGCTCCTCTGAAGAGGAGGACGGGGTAAGCTGAGTTCTCTGAGAACGGAAGTGTCAAAACTGGGGAGAAATGAACTGCAGTCTTTTTTTTTTTTTTAATGTTTTATTTACTTTTGAGAGTGAGAGAGTGAACGTGGGGGAGGGGCAGAGAGGGAGGGAGACACAGAATCCGAAGCAGGCTCCAGACTCTGAGCTGTCAGCACAGAGCCCGATGCAAGGCTCGAACTCACGAACTATGAGATGATGATCTGAGCTGGAGTCAGACACTTAACCGACTGAGACACCCAGGCGCCTCTGAACTGCAGTCTTGCTGGGGGCCGTTAACAGTTTGAATGGTGTGATCACACTGTGCAAGGGAGAGAACGACGGAGGATAAGACAAGAGGCCCAAATAGGATTGGAAGGGAGGCCTTTCATTCCGTGCAAAAACAAAACAAGCAAACAAAGGATTTTTAAATTTATTCTGACCATAATTTGATTTTTAACAGATTAATATAGCCATTCAGAATCATATTGAAATCTTACATATGCCCTGAAAAATTTGATAGTAAGAAAAAGTTCCCAGTGAGTTTTCTCCTTAGACTTGGGGAAGAAATTGGTAATAACAATATGAGGGCATTTGTTCCACCTTGGTGTCTAAATTTACGTGCATACAGAGCGCTTCGACATTTAATCTTATACCCAGGTGTCAGTAACAACTGATTCGTTGATTATTGTCCTTCAGTTATTTATTAAGAATGATTTCTTGCTGGGTATCTTCTGTTTCAGTTGTCCCCACTTTGGATACTTGTACAAGCTTGTGCTTAATTCAAGGAAAGAGACCATCTCTGTAGGCAAGTCTGAATGGCTTTAGGTGTCAAATCCCACTGCAGATTCTTAATCCAATATGTACACACATATTGAAATATGTGAATTTTCATAGAAATAGAAGAATTTCTAATCTGGATCTGACAGAACTGTAATTGAGTTATTATTATTGTAGTATTAGTATCGTTATTATTGTAATGATTTGGTTTTTCCTTCGTCTAACCAGACTTGCGCATCACACTTTATCTCAGTCACCATCCTTCATTAACTGGTGGGTAGGTCTTAGGAGAAAAAAAGGCAAACCAGATGGTGTCTGATTTTCCTCTTCTTTGTGTCTTTACATAGTAGATGCTCACTAAATATTTATTGAATAAATAAATAATAAAACTCAATTCGAGTCTTCTCAAACACGTAGTGAGAATTTTCAGGATGTTTGTGTACTGGTCATACAAACATGAATAAGACGCGGTCCTTGTCTCATGTTTTAAATTAGTATCAGACACAAATATTTATTCTAATATTAACCTGGGAAATGCAGGAAGAGTATCACGGGAACATGGGACAGCCACCTAGCGCTGGGCATAAAAAGATCAGAAAAGACTCCTGATCAGGTGAAGCATTAGCTAAGTCTTAAAGAAAGTCAGAGTTTGCAAAGCAATCGGAAGGCGGGGCTGGCAGCACAGAGTTATGTGCCTGACGGGTATTCATTTCTCTCAACATTCCAGGGACAAAGATTTAATATAAATTCACTAGGGAGGTGATGTGGATTTCACCTGCCAACGCCCGGACACCATCCCATTCACTCCTCAGTTGTCCTCACGCACCTCGACACGTACAGGGAGTTTTAAGTGATCATAAAGGAAGGGCTGAAGCGGATGAGATTTGATATGAATGTTAGACTCCTACAAACAAGCAAGGCCACTGGCCTGGAAACGGCCTTTCTCCGGGTGACTCTGCCTCCGCATCTCCTATAGAAGACAGAGCTCCTCTGGATCTAAGAATCAAAGAATCCTGGAACATCTGAGAAAAGAGTTCCTTTTGTTTTTGTTCAAAACAGTTCCGGTAAACCAGCCCCAGGCTGCAAATCTCCAGGTCATAAAGAGTTGCTGCGGTGTGCACTGAAATGCTAGTGCCTGGGACGGTCACTAATGTCCAAGTAAGGGGAAGACCAAAGTCTGCAAAAGTGTGATGCTAAACTTATCTTCGGATCCAAAAAGTTTGTTGTGGATACTTTGCTGCGGGAGGAGGGGTCGCCCAGGGAGACGGGCGAGGGCTTTGGGGTCACTTACAAGTGGGTTGAATCCTGCCTCTCCTGCTAATAATTGTGTGGCCTTGAGCAAATCACTCAACCTTGAACTTCAGGGTCCACAGCTACAAAATGGGAGTGATAAAACCTTCCCTGGAGGGTTGTTCTGAAAATTAGTGAAAGTTATACATTTTTAAAAATGTTATTTACTTTTGAAAGAGGGAGAGAGCACTCGCACAAGCAGAGGAGGGAGAGAGAGAGGAGGGGACAGGCTCTGTGCTGACAGCAGAGAGCCCCATTCCTGCTGGAAGTCAGAGGTTTAACTGACTGAGCTACCCAGGTGCCCCAGTGAAAGTATATTTTAATCTTCCAGCACAGTGCCTACCACAAAGTAGGCACTTAATAGTTGATGACTGTTTGAATCCTTGGATGTCCATCCCAATTCTAGCTCTTCCATGCATGTAGCTTTGGAGGAAGGTATCACTTCCAGAATCTTCCTCGATTGTCTTAACATACTTAGGCTCACAGTCCTAGGCCAGACCTATGCCCCCTTGCTAATCATTTCTTAATAAGATGTCCCACTCTCTCTTATAGAATATTTTCTCACACTTCCGCATAACCCATCATCATCCCTCAAACCCTGACACTCAGCACTCACCCTGCCTGTTTGATTAAAGTGACAGTCTGTCCTTGAGAAAGTTTCTTTTCCTTGCCCAAACTAGCCACATTAGAGTTTGCAGTTTTAGCATCAGATCTACTAAAAGGATTGATAGAACTTCAGTTTATTAGAACAAAACTTGTTTTTACAAATTAATTAAATAAAATAGAAAAAGACCCAATCATAATCAGAAGTTGGTGGTTAAATATTTTGTTTGGTTTCCTGTTTGCCTTTTATTTCATTGAACACAGAATTAATAGTCAAAGCACCTGCAAGGAAAAAATGCATTCACAAGAATACTGGGTACACTCTAGTTTATATATTAAAACAGAATTCAAGTCCTTTTATGGAAAAGTAACTTCAATATTTACTTCGGTCCATCTTTTGCCCATTAAGCATTTCTGTTTCTGAAGTGCCGTGTGCTAGGGAATACTTACGTTTATCTTTGGGTGATATTTTCTCTAACTTGACACATTACATAGAATTTCTTTCTACACTATTACATATCTCTATGAACAAATACCAAAACAATTGTAAAATAAGTGTTTGAGTTTTTTTCTACTCTATTACACATCTGTAAAAATTTAAACTTGTTTTCTTTTAATCGATTAGAAACAATTTTGGAAAGAAGAAAAAGCACATTCATATTGTATTTATGTAATATTAAACAAAGGAAGAGTTTATCTCTAATGTTGTAGTAACTGGGTTAGCTAATTCAGATTAAAAATCCTTGTTAGGTTTATCTGAGTCAGCTGTCTACACTATGAAATTAAGCAGTTAATTGTCAGGTCGAGACATTACTGTGTATACCGAAGGCAGTTTAACACTGTTCTTCATAATTTAAATGTTCACTTACTGGTGTAAGACACATGCCTTGTTCTTCGGCATAAAACACTGCCACCAGAGGTTTTACTTTGCACAACGAGGGATTTTTTAATGATCGAATGTCCTTTGGACATTCCGCCATGCCATGGGTGATTGTAGAGAGGGCTAACCGTTCTGCAAGCCTTCACACCCTCTTTCCTTAATGGGGAAGAGTCGCTGGGAAGCGGCCGCCCCACAGAGATCACAGGCCTCACGCTCTTCCTCTTTTCATCCACACCTGGGCAGGTGACTGACTTATCCCAGTGCTGTAGGTGACTGCTCTGCTCAGGTGATTAGGAAGCGTGTGTGCCTCTTCCCACCTACTCTCTTTCCCTGGTAGACGTCAACGTGCAAGGAGACCTGGGAAGCCATGGGTTGAAGATGGCAGATCCCACCTCCGCTTGGACCCTGTATAATTGAATGGGGCAAAGCACCCGCCTCCCCACCAGGAATATCTACTCCAGAGTGTTATGTGAACAAAAAGAAATCATTTTTCCAGTTAAATGTAGAATTTGGGGATTTATGTCTGGTAGCAGCTAGGATTACCGTAACTACTACATGACAGCATGACAGTTCTGTTATAATAATTCAAAGAGAGAAACTGATCTATAAAACTAATTAATTATCCAAAGTGTACTTGTGATAGAAGTCGAAGCAGATCGAGGAACGGGATTACTACCAAAATTAAAGGACAGTGTGAAAGTCACCAGCAGGCAGTTCCAGCAGTTTCTTACTGTGTGGTGTTGTCGTAGATTCATCATGATACAGGTTCTGGCCCTTTGAACTGCGGGTGAAAAATTAACTGTGTTTAGGTGACCAAGCTCACATTAGCCAAACTCATAGGAGATGAATATATAAACCTGAATGCCAACATATTCATTTACCATGACAGCTATAACTAATATATTGTCTTAAATACCCAGGATAACTCCTCCTAGAGACTAACAACTCCTAGAGACATATTCACCGACCCTAGCCCTTGAGTTCTTTTTCCCCCTACATTCACTCCAGACCACAATCCTGTTAACACAATTACTTTAAATAGTCAGTTTACTGCAGGAATGAGCAGATAAATGTTACATCATTATCTTCCTACAAATACATTAGAGTCACTTAGTAAAGACTTGGAAGGAATTTGTGTGGAAATCATTTCTTAAGGTAGATTGTTCCAAATGACTACATGAATCTGCTTTATGTGAATATTTTCTGGTTTTACTCTAAATGATTGATTTTATCTTCCGTTTGGGGAACCGTTGTGCCAAAAAGATATATGATACAGGTCATAGAAGACAAGAAGTGGGGATGAAGAAAGAGAATTGAGCAATTAGGTAGTGAGAGCTGGAGAGCCCTGAGCCCTGAAGAGAGATGCATACATCAAGGCAACCACGAAGCTTGAGGTGATGGGATTATTTACAGAATCACTGTACTTATGCTCACAAGCATATATTGTAAATATGTTGCTACATCATCCTGCATGCCTGAAGTAAACAGACCTCAAGAACGTATTTATAAAACACCTTAGAGTCGGGGCGCCTTGGTGGCTCAATCTGTTGAGCGTCCCACTTCAGCTCAGGTCATGATCTCACGGTTCGGTTCATGGGTTTGAGCACTGCGTCCAACTCTGTGCTGACAGCTCAGAGCCTGGAGCCTGCTTTGGATTCTGTGCCTTCCTCTCTCTTGCCCCTCCCCCACTCGTGCTCTGTCTCTCAAAAATAAATAAAACATTAAAAAATGATAATAAAAATACAACACCTCAGAGTCAAAATTCAAGTAAAAAATGTCCCATCAAACAGTAAAATTTACTGAGCCAGGGGATTCGAAGGCCATGTTTAAGGGACAAACTTTTCAGGATAGAAGGAAAGGGGAAACCTTAATGTGAAAAAAAGTTTCTTTTAGTATTAAATGCAAGTTATTTGAAGAGAAGCATGTATCTACTGAAAAGATCTAAGTGTGCTTGAACTCGGCGGAGCATAAGAAATATCCTACTACAGATCAAAGGTCGCAGAGACTAAAATATGTTTTAAAATCTGTGTTTTCAGGAAAATTCTGTTCGGGACTCTCTTCTAGTACACCATGCCATAAAATTACTTTCTCTGTTACTATACTGTATTCATCTGGTCTACCAAATAAGATGCAGAGTTCCCAGTGGAGGGATTGCATCTTATTCTTCTTTTACCCCTTGTAGCCAAGTCTCCAGAATGGAGACAAGAGAGGTAAGCAAGACAATCTACTGGAACACAGGAATAAAAATATTAGAACTTCTATTAACTTACTTAATCTCATTCTCCCACTTATTAAATATGTTTTATAACACAACATAATGTTTTATTTATAAAATAGCCATTTGGGGAGTGTATGCACAAAACTTCCTCATTAATAGTGATGGAGGACTAAAAATTGTATAGACCACTGCCTACGGAAACTAGCGTAAGAGGAAAAAAAGAAAAAAAAATATTAAAATAATGTGCTGACTGGGCTGTTGCCATGCCGATGGTGTAGCTGCAGAGAAAATGAAATGGATGCCCTTGAGATTGAATTCCTTCTTTCATTCAGCAATTATGCACTGGGTACCTACCACATGCCAGAGGCTGTGTGGGGCGGCAGCCACCAGAGAGGTGATTGGGTTGTTAAAAATAGAGTGAAGTGACAGCAAATCCATGACCATCCCCCCCACCTGGGATTGTCCTTCCCTTTCCTGAAAAGTGCTCTGATCGCTGATGTTCAGGTAAGGACATCCCTGGAGGACCCTCACCATCCCTGTGTGGCCGAGAAACCGTGCTCTCCTCTGTGGTCACTTTGTGAATACTTATGCACGTCGACACAGGGATTGCCAACACAGAAAAAAACCAAACAAACAGAAATTAATTCGGTGATTCCAGTGTAGCTCAGGACTATCAAGTGCACGTGCTTTTCACCTCTAGGGCCAGGGTCCCAAGGGAGTACATGTGCTCCACATACAGTTGTCGCGAGTGGTAAAGAATAATTTCTCACTATATCCTCACAACGTCCCCAACAGATATCTGGGGAGCTCTGGCTGCTGCATTCACATGTAACCTTGTAATTAAATAGATATAAACAAGTAGAGCAAGACTGTGATGCAACAGCAAAATTGCAGTGATCCCCGAGTTCAAGACACATGAGGGGAAAGTCATAATTGATGAATTACAAACATAAGGCATCCATATGATCTTAAATAACGTGCTGCAAAAAAGGAAGTATCTGACTCATGTTTGTTTTTCCATTTCTATTTTTTTTCTTCTTCAGGAACATTCACGTGTTGTCACGTGACCTCCTGTCTTGCACGCATCTGGCTGCATACATCATGATGCTGTAATGCACGCTGTGTCTCGCATAGCGACGGTTCTCCAAAATTCAACCCCTGTTTGAACAGAAGTGACTTTCTTTCTCCATGTGAAAATTAAGATCCGAAGAAATTGTCTGGAGTATTAGAAGGGACCCCAGCATTTCTCATGTCTGTAAGTAAGGAACTTCAGCATGATTGGCTTCTTCTTCTTCAAAAGACGCACAATACTGAAGGCACGTCTATTTATATAGAGATCACAATGGCAAAACATGCGGGCAATCCGATTTCATTAGTAGATGGAAAAGTAAGAGCCAGTCAACCCAGGCGAGTCCGTCCCCCTGAGTCCAGACTGCTAACGGATGAGGACTGACAACAGAGGATTACTGCCTTCCTTGCTTCACAAAATCTGCCATTAACAGTTTCTGCCGTGAATCCCTAGAAAAAGAGAGAATTTTGAATGTCACTGCCTTTCCTCGTGGTTCTTTGTTCAGCCTGCCTGACAGCAATTTTCAACAAATTTTTCTTCGCCCAATAGTCTTATCCTATTTGATCCCTAGAAATAGGATCCACCTGATTTAGGTTTCTGTGTTAATACTCAGAGGCGACATAACAATCTTATCTGTAAAGTAATTAAGAATTGAGCTATTGGATGTAAAAGATTGCATTTATAAAAACATAAACGTATTTTTCAAAAGTATAAGCATAAATTTCAACCAACCCCAAAGCGTGTCTGTGTATACAACAGTGAATGTGTGTGATGGAAGTAATATATAGACCATATGCCCAAAGTTATTTAGTCTTAAACTCTCAGAGTCACAAATAAAAAATTCTAGTAGTATAGCAACATAGTCTTGAAGAAAGGAAAAGTGGAAGCAAGCCAACGTAGGCCCTAATCAGTATTCAGCAGAGAATTTTCTGTGGCTCTGTCAGAAGGCTCTGTCAGTGTATTTAACTATCTGGACAAAAGGTTGTTGAGAGCTCACAAAGGATTTCCCCAATTCAAATGCTGTGGATGAATGATACTCACACAGAAGCACACCAGATCCTCAAAGGCCGTGTCTATTCATTTTATGACTTTAACTTGCGAGTGGAGTAAAAAAAAACTGATATAAAACAAGCATAAAGAAATCTCTTTGGGAATGGAATTCCTGTCTTTTACTTTACATATTTACTTCAAGGCCTGCATTCAGGAAGAGGGCAAGTGCTAGGTCAGGCACAAAGAGGAGACGTGAGCAGGTTATTTTGCTCCGATTTAAGAATAGCATCATTTGTATCGGGCTTAAAAAGCCTCATTATGTGGCAAGTGGGCAAACACTTTTGTGTCAGAACAGTTGTAAAGAGACAGGCAGTTTAGCAGAACGGTCTGAAAACTTACATTCAAAGCAGACACATATTAAGATTTGGATAAGGCCTGCGAAGGAAACAAAATGACTTCACGTATATAATGGCTCTTTGGTAGAAACCTCTTTAATTTCATGGGTCGCTGGATACGATAGATCCAATCAGTATTAACTCCACAATAAGAGGGAAAAAAGCAGCAACTCAACAATTCAGATTGCCTCCATGAGGTACGTGTGAATTCTGTGATCTTCCTGCTCAGATTCAGTGCTCGCTCTGTCTCGGAATCATACAGAGTTCCAGTTACAAAGAACTTGGTAACATTTGGGAGAGAATTTCTCTCCCTTCCCACTCCTCAGTTGCCCCGGGACTGATGGAGGGATTTAGTGAGAAAGGAGCTGCAGGAGCCCCGGGCTGGCCTCTGGATTCAGGACCAAAGCAGCTCTGTTTGCTTTTTTAAAACCACTTTGTCGAGATATAATTAACACATGAGAAGTTGTAGATACTTCATGTGTACAGCTTGATGAGTTTGGAGACACAAATACACTGTGAAACCATCATCATAATGAAAGCCGTCACATCCAAAAGTTTCCTCCAACTCCCTTTATTTATTTGTTTGTTTGATTTTTTTTAATTTTGTGGAAAGAGCAGTTAACATAGCAAATGTGTAGGTGTGTGGTACCGTACCGTTAACTGTAAGCTCTGCGGTAAGCTGTGGATCTCAAGAACTCGCTCATCTTCTATAATGGAAATTTTGTACCCGCTGACACTTCCCCGTTTTCTCCTCCCATCTGTCCCTGGCAATCACCGTTCCACTTCTGGTTCTGTGAGTTTGACTATTTTAGATAACTTCATTAAAGTGGATCGTGCAATATTTGCCATCTGTGTCTGACTTATCTCACTTAGAGTAATGACACCCAGTCCCTCATGTGACCACAAATGGCAAGACTTCCTTCATTTTGAAGGCTGAATATTATTCTCCTGTAAGAGTATACTGTATTTTCTTTATGCATTCATCCATCGATGGGCATTTAGATTGTTTCCATAGCTTGTCTATTGTAAATAGTGCTGCAATGAACAAAGGAGTACAATACCTCTTTGAGATTTTGATTTTAATGCTTTTGAATATACACCCAGAAGTAATCACTGGGTCAAATGGTAATTCCATTTCTAATTTTTTGAGGAACCTCTGTACTGTCCTCCACAGTGGCTGCACCAGCTTGCATCCCCCCGACAGTGCCCGAGAAATCTCTTTTCTGCACATCCTGGCCAACATTTGTGGGGGTTTTTTGTTTGTTTTTGTGTGGTTTGTTTGTTTTTAAAATTATTTTTAATATTTATTTATTTTTGAGAGAGACAGAGACAGAGAGTGAGCAGGGGAGGGGCAAAACCATGGGGCTCGAACTCATGAACTGTGAGATCATGACTTGAGCAGAAGTTGGATGCCCAACTGACTGAGCCACCCAGGCCCCCCCGTTTGCTTTTTGGTAATAGACATTATAAGAAGTGTTGAAAGGTCCCAGACCAATTAATCAGGCTCCACCCCTCACCAGACCAACTTGGACCCATCCTTAGAGCGCCGGTACTCCCCAAATAGAGACACCTGTTTCCCTCCTTGGAAAACTAGAGGCACCTGTTTCCCGCCTTGGAAATGTGCTTAAAAGGAGCCTGCGCGCTCCTCTCATGGTGGCCATTTTACGGGGTGGCTGACCCCGGCATGCTAGAATCTCGATAAACGCTCTTGCCTTTGCATAAGTGTCTCATGCTCTTTGGGGGACGATCCGAGGACCCAACATTTGGTGCATTGGCTGGGAATCTCGCCCTCAAAGACCCAGACTGCGTTGAGCTTTGGACAGGCCGGCTGGTAAGCGAGCGCTCTCTGTGTTTTGTTGTGTTCTTTTGCAGTGTCTGTGTGGCTCGAGCTTAACGGGAAGCCCAGGAGCTAGGCGGAGGCGCTAGTGGCTTCCGCGCCAGGGTGAGGCAAGAGATGCCTTGACCTCACTTCAGGTTCAGGGAGATCGGCGATTTTCTCGATCTCAATTGTTCGTAACTCTGGTGGGACAGAGCAGGTCGCTCCTGCCTGACGGAGCCCGTGGAAAATGGGATAGGCCGTCGTCCCATTTTCAGGTGTTGTGTTTTGTTTTGTTTCAGTACCGGTACATTGTATTGTTGTTTTTGTTGTCTGTGTTGTCTTTGTAATCGGTGTGTGGATTACCATGGGCCAGGCAGAGTAACACCTCTAACTATTGTTTTAAACCATTTCAAGGATTTCTGGAAGCAGGGGGATGATCTGGGACTATCAGTCCACAAAGGAAAACTCTTTGTCTTTTGCAGGAATGAGTGGCCAACATTTGATGTAGGGTGGCCTGAGGAAGGGTCTTTTGACCTCCCCCCCATATGTCAGGTTAAAAATAAGGTATATGGGAGTCCAGGCCCTGCGGACCAGGTCCCCTACGTTTCGACCTGGCAAGTTCTAGTTGAGCCACGCCCCAAACGGCTGGTGCCTTTTCTGCCCCCAGCTCGAGCAGTCATCGCATCAGAGACAAAGAAGCTGGCGACGAAAAAAGGCCCAGAACCATCCGCTCCCCCCATGGCCCTACTTTATCCTATCCTGCCTCCCTCGGTTGGGAGCTTGGAGGAGGAAATTCTGACGCTGCCGCCACCACCGCCACCGTATCTACCCCAGGGAGGGAGGAAGGGTGCGGTGGGAGGGGGAGAGGCAGAGGTGGCGGGGAACAGCAGGAGCGGCAGGAGGGAGGGAAAAAGCTCCGGGTAACATGACAGGTGAAGCAACTAGCCCGCCCCATACCGGAGCTCGAGGGCGGAGGGAGGCTAGGCGGCCAGAACCAGAGTCGGTGGCCCTTCCCCTACGAGCTATAGGGCCACCCGATGTAGATGGGAGGCAATACCTGGTTCACTGGCCTTTCGCTACTAGTGACCTTCATAACTGGAAGCTACAAAACCCTAAATTCTCTGAGAAACCTAGTAAACTGATTTGTTAGATTCTGTCTTGTTTACCCATCAGCCCACCTGGGATGCTTGTCACCTGTTACAAATCCTCTTTACTACAGAAGAACGGGAGAGGATCCCGGCCGAGGCCCGGAAATTGGTTCCAGGCCCGGATGGGAGACCCACGGCCAACCCGGACCTCATCAACTTAGGATTTCCCCTGACACGGCCGGAGTGTGACTTAAACACCAAGGAAGGTAGGGAGAGGCTAATGGTCTACTGCCAGACTCTAATGGGAGGGGGGGCTCCGAGCTGCTGCTAGGTGGCCCACAAATTTGTCTAAGGTGAGTCAGGTAAAGCAGGGACCAGAAGAGTCTCCGGGGGCCTTCCTGGAGAGATCAATGGAGACATATCAGACCTACACTCCCCTGGACCCAGAGGCTCCGAAGAATCGGTCGGCTGTAAGTCTGGCCTTCATCAATCAGTCGGCCCCTGATATACGCTGGAAGCTGCAGTGGCTGGAAGGATTCGAAGGTAAGAGGATGGCTGAGCTCTTGGCTGTGGCCAGAGAAGGTTTACAACAACCGGGAAACCCCGGAAGAAAGACAAACTCGGGGTTTAGCGAAGATACTGCTGTCAGCATCAGCTGACTCTGAAACTAAAAGGTGGGAACTCAGGGATAAGGCTAAAGGGGGAAAAAGGACAGCTTTGCAGGCTTCAGAAAGACCAGAGTGCCTACTGTAAGGAAAAGGGCCACTGGAAAAATGAGTGCCCTAAACGCCGGGGTGATGGAACAAAAATTTTAGAATTTGGCGAATTGGATGACTGAAGGTGATGGGGTTTGGAGCCTCTCCCTGAGCCTTGGGTAACCCTAAAAGTGGAGCGGAAACCAATACGCTTTATGGTCAATACTAGGGCTCAGCCCTCAATTTTGAAACAACCTCTAGGCAGAATCTCTCAGAAACAATCATGGGTGCAGGGAGCCACGGGGATGAACCGATATTCATGGACTACCCGAAGAACGGTGGACCTGGGGAAGGGCCGGTAACCCACACCCTCATGGTCCTCCCTGAGTGCCCCTGCCCCTTCCTGGGGAGAGATTTGCTCAGTAAAGTGGGGGCCCACATTCACTTCAACTCCTCTGGAGTCTCGGTGACGGATGATGCTGGAGAGGCCATAAATGTCTTAACCTTGGCCTTGGAAGAGTACAGGTTATTTAAAGAACCCCAAATGTCGATAGGGGGCTCTAGTGAGCTGTTGTCCCACTGGATGTGGGAGATCCCGGAAGCTTGGGTGCGAACGGGAGGAGCCGGGTGGGCTAAGCACCTGGCCTCCTATAATTGTCCAGTAGAATGCCACTCCTGCCCGGGTAAGATGATACCCGATGCCTGAAAAAGCCAAACAAGGGATTGCGCCCCATATTAGGTGCCTTAGAAACCTGGGCATTCTGATCCCCTGCCAATCCGCGTGGAATACTCCCTTGTTGCCAGTTAAAAAGCTGAACTCCTCAGGTTACCGCCCAGTACAAGACTTTGGGATATTGTGTGTCCGCTAAAAAGGCCCAGCTCTGTCAGGAAAAGGTGACATATCTGGGGTATGTACTCAAAGGGAGAAGGAGATGGCTGTCTCAGGCAAGAAAAGAAACTATCTTACACATTCCCTGACCTGCCACTCGCCGAGAGGTAAGAGAATTCCTGGGGCCCACAGGATTTTGTAGGCTGTGGATCCCAGGATTTGCTGAAATGGCAAAACCACTTTATGAAGCCACGAAGGGAGGGAATGCCCCGTTGGACTGGGCTGAGCCTATGGACAGGGCATTCCACCAGGTCAAAAGAGCCCTCCTGGAGGCCCCGGCCCTGGCCTTGCCAGACATCACCAAACCGGTCCACCTGTTTGTGGATGAAAAGCAAGGGGTGGCTAAAGGAGTCCTTACCCAAACACTGGGGGCCTGGCGGCGGCCAGTGGCATAACTGTCCAAAAAAGACTTGACCCGGTCGCAAGTGGGTGACCCCCATGCCTCAGCATCGTCGCAGCCACAGCGTTGCTAGTAAAGGATGCTGACAAATGGACTCTGGGACAGCCGCTCCAAGTGACCACCCCCCACGCCATAGAAGGAGTCTGATAAACGGCTGGCCAATGCCAGGTTGACGCATTATCAAGCTTTGCTGCTAACCCTCCTGGCTCCAGTTCACAGCCCCAGTGCCTTAAACACGGCTACCCTATTGCCTAATCCAGACCTGGAGGCTCCTAGACATGATTGTTCTGAGATTCTGAGCCACCTACAGGGAACTAGACCAGACCTAAGAGACGAACCCTTGCCAGACGCAGAGGCCACTTGGTATACAGATGGCAGCAGCTTCAAATTAAGGACGGCACCAGGTATGCAGGGGTAGCAGTCATGACAGACAAGACATCATCTCCCGGTACGGTCTCCCAGTGTCAATAGATTCGGATAACGGACGTGCCTTCATCTCTTAGGTAACCCAGAAACGGGTAAAGATGTTGGGGACAGATTGGAAATTACATTGTATATATCGTCCCCAGAGTTCAGGGCAGGTAAAAAGAATGAATCGAACTCTTAAGGAGACCTTAATTAAATTAACCCATGAGACTGGTGGTGACTGGGTATCTCTCCTCCCCTTTGCTCTTTTTAGAGTACTCCTTATGAAATTATGTACACTCGGCCTCCACCTCTGTCGCCTAACCTGAAGGCCGAGTTACTAGCTGAGCTCGATGATCAAAAATTTCTTTCCTCCCTCCAAGCCCTATTCCAAGTACAAGAAGCACTCTGGCAGGACACCAAACCAATCCAGAGAGAGGGCCGCACTTACAGGACCTGTCCCAGGCAGGGTGGTTGTAACCCCCTGAAAGTTTTTCACTCCGGCTAGCAAGGCAGTAAAAGATATGGGGACTACCCCTATACAAGAGACCCATGATTGGGCCCCATTAGGTACTAGTGAAGGGGGGAATGAAAGGTCTCGGACCAATGAATCAGGTTCCACTCCTCACCAGACCAGCCCAGACCAATTAATCAGACTCCACCGCTCACCAGACCAGCTTGGACCATCCTTAGAGCACCTGTACCCTCCAAATAGAGACACCTGTTTCCCGCCTTGGAAACTAGAGACACCGGTTTCCCGCCTTGGAAATGTGCTTAAAAGGAGCCTGCGCGCTCCTCTCGTGGTCGCCATTTTACAGAGTGGCTAACCCCAGCATGCTGGAATCTCAACGAACGCTCTTGCCTTTGCATACGTGTCTCATGCTCTTTGGGGGACGATCCAAGAACCCACCAGTGTGAGGTGATATTTCATGGTGGTTTTGCTTTGCAGTCCCCTGATGATTAGTGATATTGAGCACCATTTCACATACCTGATGGCCATTTGTATGTCTTCTTTGGAAAAATATCTAATCAGTTCCTCTGCCCATTTTTTAATCAAATTGTTTGTTTGTTTTACTATTAGGTTGTATTTCTTTTTATATTTTGGATATTAACCCCTTATCAGATATATGATTTGCAAATATTTTTCCTATCCCACAGGTTGCCTTTTCATTTTTTTTAAATGTTTGTTTATTTAGAGAGAAAGAGAATGAGCAGGGGAGGGGCAGAGAGAAAGGGAGGGAGAGAATCCCGAGCAGGCTCTGCACTGTCAGCACAGAGCCCTGTGTGGAGCTTGATGCCATGAACTGAGATCATGACTGAGCTGAAATCAAGAGTTGGATACCTAACCATCTGAGCCACCCAGACACCCCTGACTTTTCATTTTAATTTTTTTCTCTGTGCAGAAGCTTTTTAGTTTGATGTAGTCAATGCTTGTTTATTTTTATACTTGCTGCCTTTGTTTTTAGTATCAAATCCAAAAATAACCATTGCCAAGACCAATGTCAAACAATCTCTCCTCCCCCCACTCTCACCACTCCAATGTTTCTTCCAGGAGTTTTGTGGTTTGGTTTTTTGGTGTTTTGAAGTCTTTGATCCATTTTGAGTTCATTTTTATGTGTGGCTTAAGAAAGTGGTCCAGTTTCATACTTTTGCATGTGGCTGTCCAGCTTTTCCAACACCATTTGTTGAAGAGACAATCCTCTCCCATTATTTATTCTTAGTCCCTTTGTTGTGAATTCCCTGACCATATAGGCATGGATTTATTTCTGCCTCTATTCTGTTCCATCTGCGTGTCAATTTTTATGTCAATATGATACTATTTTGATTAATATAGACTTATACATAGTTTGAAATCAGGAGGTGAGAGGCCTCCACTTTGTTTCTCTTTCTAAAGATTGGTTTCACTATTTGGTGTCTTTGGTGGTTCCATACATATTATGTTTTTTTCTACTTCTGTGGAAAATGCCTTTGGAATTTCGATAGGGATTACATTGAATCTGTAGATTGCTTTGGATGTTATGAACATTTCAACAGTATTTATTCTTCTAATCCATGAATATCTTTCCATTTATTCATGTCTTAAAGTTCTTTTATTAATGTCTTATAGTTTATAGTATATAGATCTTTCACTTCCTTGGTTAAATTTATTCCTAGATACTTTATTCTTCTTGATGCCATTGTAAATGGTAGTGTTTTCTTCATTTTTCTTCTGAGAGTGCATTATTAGTGTGTAGAAACTCAAAAAACTGCTGTATATGATTCTGTATATTGTAGCTTTACTGATAAGTTATTAGTTCTGACAGTCCTTTGGAAAAGACTTTAGGTTTTTCTATACATAATATCATGTCATCTGCAAATAGTGACAATTAGAGCATCCAATTGTAAAGGAGGAAGTCAATCTCTTTCTTTCCTTTTATTTCCTTTCCTTTTCCTTTCTTCCTTCCTTTCTTTCCTTTCTTTTCTTTTCCTTTCTTTCCTTCCCTCCCTCCTTCCTTTCTCTTTCTTCCTTTCTTTCTTTCCTTCCCTCCTCCCTCCTTCCTTTCCTTTCTTTCTTTCTTTCTTTCCTTCCCTCCCTCCCTCCTTCCTTTCCTTTCTTTCCTCTCCTCCCTCTCCTCCCCTCTCCTCCCCTCTCCTCCCCTCTCCTCCCCTCTCCTCCCCTCTCCTCCCCTCTCCTCCCCTCTCCTCCCCTCTCCCCTCCCTCCCCTCTCCTCCCTCTCCTCCCTCTCCTCCCCTCTCCTCCCCTCTCCTCCCCTCTCCTCCCCTCTCCTCCCCTCTCCTCCCTCTCCTCCCCCTCTCCTCCCCTCTCCTCCCCTCTCCTCCCTCCCCTCCCCTCTCCTCCCCTCTCCTCCCCTCTCCTCCCCTCTCCTCCCCTCTCCTCCCCTCTCCTCCCCTCTCCTCCCCTCTCCTCCCGTATTGAAAAAAAGTGGCTAGATCCTCTCTTGTCCTGATCTTAGAGGAAAAGCCACTAAGTGTGGTAGCTATGAGCTTGTCATATATCATGTTAAGGTATATTTCCTCTATACCCAGTTTATCATGGGTAAGATACGCTCCCTCTATAACCACTTATTAAAAACATTTTTTTTCATTTATTTTGAGAGAGAGAGAGAGCACAAGTGGGGGAGGAGCAAAGAGAGAGGGAGAGATTGAATCCCAAGCAGGGTCCACACTGTCATTTAACACAAAGTGTGAGATCATGACCTGAGCCAAAATCAAGAGTCAGCCACTTAACCAACTGAGCCACCCAGACACCGCCCTCATAACCACTTTGTTGAGAGTTTTTATCATAAATCGATGTTGAATTTTGCTAATGCGTTTTCTGAATCTATTGAGATAATTATATGATTTTTATGTTTCATTCTGTTAATGTGGAGTATCACAATGATTAATTTGTGGGTGTTTAACTATCCTTGTATCCCTGGAATAAATCTCACTTGATCATGGTATTATTGAATTTTTATGTATTATTGAATTCAGTTTGCTAATATTTTGTTGAGGATATTTGCATCTATGTTCATCAGGTATATTGGCCTGTACTTTTATTTTCTTATGGTGTTCTTGTCTGATTTTGGTATCAGGGCAATGCTGGTCTTCTAAACTTAGTTTGGAATGGTTTCCTCCTTTTTTATTTCTTAGAGTTTGAAAAGGATTGATCTTAATTTTTCTTTAAATATTTGGTACAGGCGTACTTGGCTGGCTCAGTCGGTAGAGCATGTAACTCTTGATCTCAGAGTTGTAAGTTTGAGCCTATGTTGAATGTAGAGATTACTTAAAAATAAAATTTTTAAAAGAATAAAATTAAAAAAATGAATATTTGCTGCAATTCATTGTTGAAGACATCTGGTCCTGGGCTTTTTTCTTTATTTGGGAGTTCTGTGTTTACTGATTCAGTTTCCTTATTTGTTATTTATTTGTTTACACTTATTTCTTCTTGAGTCAGTATTGTTAAGTTGTATGTTTCTAGGAATTTATCCATTTCTTCCAAGTTGTCCAGTTTGTTTGTGTATAATTATAATAGTTTTATTATCCTTTTTATTTCTGTGGCAACAGTTTAATGTCTTTTCTTATATTGATCTTATTTATTTGAGTCTTCTCTCCCTCTTTTTTTAGTCTGAAAGTTTGTTAACTTTATCTTTAAAAAAACCAACTCTTAGTTTTGTAGAATTTTTTTCCTAGTCTCTGTTTCATTTATTGTTACTCTAATATTTATTACTTCCTTCCTTCTGATAAATTTGGGTTCAGTTCATTCTTCTTTTTCTAATTCCTTAAGGTATAAAGTTAGGTTGTTTATTTGAGATCTCTTCCTTTGAATGCTGGGTGTCACTGCTATGAACATCCGTCTTAGTTCTGCTTTTGCTTCCTCCCCTAGGTTTTGGTATGTCGTGTTTTTCCTTTTAGCTTGTCTTAAGATACAAAAATTTCTTTTTTGATTTCATTTTTGACCCAACTGTTGTTTAATAGTATGTTATTTAAATTTCACATATTTGTGAATTTTTCCAATTTCCTTATATTATTGAATTCTAGGTTCAGTCTATTGTGATCAGAAAAGATCCTTGGATGGATTTGTTGTCTTAAGGCTTGTTTTGTAACCCAGCATATGATCTATTCTAGAGAATGTTCCATGTGCACTTGAGAAGAATAAGCATTTGGCTACTGTTGGCTATAATGTTTTATATCTGTCCGTTCTATCCACTTGGTCTACAGTGTTCAGTTCTGCTGCTGCTGTTTCCTTATTGATTTCCTGTCTGGATGATCTACCATTATCAATAGTGAGCTATTGAAGTCTCTTACTATATTTTATTATTGTCTATTTTTCCCTATAGATCTGCCAATGTTTGCACAAAAGCTCATCTTTTAATGGATCTAAATATGAGAATTCCATGTAAGAAGCTATTAAAATAAAAGGATGGAGTGTTCTGATAATTTTTAAAATTAAAAATTTCTTTGTTCTATTGAGAAGAAAACCACAACTTTAGGAAACTGCTTTCTCAAAACCCCAAAGCTAAATAGCAGCAGAAGAAAAGTCTAGATTTGGTTCCTTTATCCAAGCTGTTCTCAGTGAGGAATCCTATGTGGTAAGGAGACCACTTCCATTTAAAGGCATCAAGACTTAGAAAATCAGAGCCATTAAGCATTAGAAGAGCCCACCGTATCCGAGTTCCCAACCAGTAGACTCTTTCCACCACGTGTGTGACAGACAGTTATTCAGCCTCCACTCAGGTATCTCCAGAGACAGGAAGATCGCTTTCTCATGTAACAGTGCATTCTAGAGCAGGGACATCTGTAATCAAAAAGTGTTTTCAGATATATGGAAAAATCTACTACTTAGAACGTCTCTGTTAGTGTAAACCTGATTTTATGAGCCAAGCAAAAGGATAAGCAATGCAAAACTAAACTATCACGGAGGTGTTTTTTTTAGTATTTGTATTTAGCACACTTAGGCAAAGCATATCTCTTCTGCACTTTCATAAAGTTCAATGTGTTAGGAAAGTTTTGAGCTGCAAATCATAGAAAACTCAACAGTGGCAAAAAAAAAAAAAACCCTCAATTAATAGTGGCATAAACCATAAACATAGCTTTTTATTTTCTATCTAAGTGGTTTGGAAATAGGCAGTCCCTAGATGGATTCAGTGGTGCAATGACATTGGGGACTCGGGCCCTTTGCTCTGCCATTTTCAGGATCTCAGCCATGTCTCTCCTTGCCTGGTCTGAGCATAATACTATGCTCTGTGTAAAGAACTATTGTTTTTAACCTAAAGGGAGAGCCCAAAGAGGAAAAATTTCCAAGTATCGCAAATACTGTACAGGTGAAAGTCAGAGTCCCCTGAATTACGAAAATAAACACTGAATTCCTTTGGTAGATATATCTCTCTAGACAAAATAAAATAATTCGGCTTCGTTGCTCAGTTCCAGCAGCCCTGTGTTGGGTCCTTCAATGTATCTCTCACTCTGATTTTAAATACTTCTAGTTATAATACAGCTCTCTGTGAAGATTTTCCTGTAGGAAAAGAAGGCAGTTAATGCACCAGAAAACTACATATTCTAATGTGATAAATATCAATAAATAAACAGTAGTAACTGAAGCTACACTGACTTCAATTCTTATCTTGGACTCTGTTGGAGATGAGCTGTGTGAACTTTAATTTCCTCATCACTAAAATTGGGATATTCACACATAAAAGAAATGATACAAAGGTTCAAAAAGAAGAAATTTACTAGATGGTTTAGAAAGGAAAGACTAAATATATTTTTCCATTATTTAGTTGATATTCTGACTTCTATATGAGTGTCATATGAGATTGGTAAAGGTAACTCAGTCAAAAATTACTTCTGAAGGGATCAAGGAGTGTGCTTGTGATGAGCACCGGGTGATGAGAACTGTTGAATCACTATATTGTACACCCGAAACTAATATTACATTGTATTAACTAACTGTCATTTAAATACAAACTTTTAAAAATTACCTCTAAAATCAGGCGATTGTTTGGGACTTAGGGGCTACCCTTAAGCCCTTGTACCCCAATGAATAAACTACCCCAAGATTCTCTGCTCAAGCAGCCATGAGCGACTCAGATGAGGGCTCCAGACTGAAAATTCTAGACCTCACATCCGCCACCTTTAACAAGTGCTTCATTGTTCTTGGGTCTGCACAAAGAGTGACATCAGCAAGATCCCTGCCTTCTAGCAGTTATCCTCTGAGACAGTCAACAAAGACATGCCCATAAGAGGCATGGAGACAGCGACTGACAACCAAGATGCAGGCGGCTCTAACACGATTTACATTTCAATAGAATATTCTTCCTCCCCCATTAGAATCTTATTTTGCCTTCACGGCAGAATACAGATTAAGAGTCCCTTTCTCTTCCTGACTATGGTCACAGAAAAACAAATTCTTTTAAAAAGCCCTGAATGTGATCAACATGACTCAAGCATATGGGAGCTATTTTTAAGTGTGACGGAGCACAAAACATTTTTCCTAAAGCTAAAGAACTTTACCAAACATTATTTCCAGGTTAAAACAACACACGTCCTGACTGAAGCTGCAAGGAGCATATTTTGTTTGCAAGCTGGCTTCCAGCAGGTGGGTGCAAACTGCCCATCATTGAGAAGAAAAGGAGGCCAAACTCTTCATTCAGACAAGACCGCTTCTGCAAACAGGTATCAACTGGGAGCTAGAACTATGAATGTACTGGTTATTAGGGAAATAGAATTTCAGGTTCTCACTAAATCCCGAAATAAAATGCACTTTTTAAAAAAGGAAACAATAATTAAGAGGGATCAAAATTATTCATGCAAAGGAGAACTTAATTCCAAAATGAAAGTGATGTTTTAGCATGAATTCAATGTTTTACTGGTTAAAACAATTATGAAAGTAACATTTTTCTTCAAATGCTTTCTCTCCATTAGTGGAACAGTACCAGATGGCTTTACAAAGAGAGTAGAAAGATCCTTGAAAGAACTAAACCTTATGAAACAGCATGTATTGTTGTACACAATAGAAGTTTATTACACCTAAAAAAGTACCTTTTGTAAATTATGGCCAGGACTAAAGCATCGTAATTTCACCACTCACTCCTCAATTTAAGCTATCATGTCCATGAAACTACACCTGGGTCTGTGTGTGTACATTTCCTCTTAAGAGTTAACATTCAGCGGGGCACCTGGTGGCTCAGTTGGTTAAGGGTCTGACTTTGGCTCCGGTCATGATTTCATGGTTCGTGGGTTCAAGCCCTTCGATGGGCTCTGTGCTGACAGCTCAGAGCCTGGAGCCTGCTTCGGATTCTGTGTCTCCCTCTCTCTCTCTCCCTCCCCTGCTCATGCTCTCTCTCTCTTTCAAAAGTAGATAAACATTAAAAAAAAAAAAAGAATTAACATTCAGAAAAATAAGGACAGATCTATCAGCCTGTGTGGGAGTCACCTTCTTAATCTATGTATCTAAACACCTTAATCTAAATATCAATGCAGGTCCATTTTCAGAATTCAAACTTCTTACAATTAAAAGGAAGCTGAACAAACTCTCAAATAAAATTGGGAGGTGTCAGGTAATTCTTCAACAAGAGTTTTTCTTTGTTTGTCTTTGTGTAATACAAACAATCAGAAACCATTGTTGTCTGTTTCTAAAAACGGCACTTCCTGTCTTTAGGCACAATTAACCAGAATGCTGAGAAGTTTGAATATAGCCAGAGCAAGAGCTCCTCTGATTTAGAACATTGCCACTTGATTATGCATGTTCATTTGTCCATGCTTACCTGATTCATTTAAATATTTGATCTATCTCCACCCATCTCCCTGAAGCAATGCAAGTCGGCAAGGTGATTTTTAAATTTAAATAAAAAGAGAGTGGACTAGCCCCACATCTCTTCCTGTTTTCATTTATGAGATGTGCTTGCTTAATAAAGGAGAAAGGCTAGGAGGGATGGCACGTTCAAACTGCATGGCAATTTGGCCAAATCTGAACTTCCAGGGGAAGGTGTGAAAAGGTGGTGAATGAATAAACTGGATGGGCAATTTGGGGTGAATGCTTTGGGGACACCACCTGCTAAACACAGAAACCTATAGAAACATTGCTCGTGTGGAGAATGAAGAAGGGTAACCGTGGAGAAGAATTAAGAATTGTAGATGAGTCCACAGGATGGAGACAGTTAACAGAGGGAATACACTGAAGTTACCAAAGTGAGGACAACTGTCTTGTTAGCACTTAATTAGGATGATAGGTATATCCCTGGTACCCTATCAGGCCTCTTTCTTACTTTTAAATTGTAAGAGTTGGGTTATTAGGCATGGTCTCTTTAATTACCTTTATATTCACTTGTCCAATAAAACTGATAACAGTCATAGTGTCCTTCAGACTCAAAACATTAACTCTACCAGCAGTGCAAATGAGTAACAGAGAGAGGACCTCGTTCACCTCTAATGGGGCTTTTCAACCAGCCCTCTCATCAACTCTACAGCCTGCTTTTTGCTGCGAGCCCTGAGTATCGGTAACGGTCACATGAATACTGGAAAGAAGACTTTACTTTTTACTTCTTGTGCCCATTTGAAAGCCCAGTCTCACCCAACATGACATTTGTAACATATTCAAGAGACTTCTAGAAAAATAATGCCTTCTAGACCTGCATTCAGTATGCACCATCAGTCTACTCCATATATATACCTTAAATCCAAGTCATCTGTTCTTTTGGCAATCAGTGTGATGGTGGCTATACTAATTGCCACATCGTTCTGGAATCCTAGGACCAGAAAGGATCTTAAATAATCTAATTAAAACCTCATCCCACAAGTATCGTCCTCCTCAATTACATAAGACCGAAGATGATTTATGCTCAAAAATAGAAAAATGAATGCCATTTATTCATGTCAGCATCAATGTCTATAGTGTGTAACCTTGGCTTAATTATAAGTCAATTATGAAAAATATAAGCATCATACTTCTTATGAGATACTGTGGGGAATTAAAATGAAGACATAACTCCTGACCTCCAGAAATTTACTGGGAACGATAGAGGCAGAGTAAACATAGAAAGTTGGGCACACCAGTCGTAATAAGAATTTATTATCCTCAGTACTGAACTCTTGATCTAGTAAGGTACCCCAGTGTTATCCTGCGGCCAGGTGACTAGATGTCTCATCCCTGCCCCACCCCTGTTAACTGATGTTTCAGTTGGATTATCTGTCACACTTGTCCCTTAGGATGAGCCTCGTCAGCCCTGCTTCACCCAGAAGATGCACTGAGGCAGAGAAACAAGGTGCCTTGGATATGAGAAATTCCAGCCAAGGGATCAGAGATGAGCTGAAACAACGAGGTTTTTTACTTCATGTTATTCCTTCAGTGGAAAAGCATAAACAGTGCTTGTCACACCATCAAGTATTTATTGATGACCCCTCAATCTACTATTTTCATTGTACACTATCCTAGTTTTTTTAAGGGCACCAGGAAGTTTTCCTACTTCCAGTCACTTTTATATATTACCATTAAACTTTTTTTAAGGGATTGATTCTTAATCATTTTCAGAGTTTTACTGAATACTCATTGAACTGAGCTAACCAGTACATACAGTCTGTATGTGTAATTAAGTACATGCCTTTTCACCCTCATTAAAAAACAACTTTTTAAAGTCTTTTATACAGCTCGAAATATATAACAACACATTTTTATAGCAGAAAAATAAGGCTTAGCTCTTGTGTGCCATACTTATAATCCTTGATTGATTAATGCATTGAGTTATATCTTATTTTGGTAAAGTCCCAACCTAGGCATTCATTCACTTAGGCTCCTGTCTTTAATTCTATGGGGGAAACTCATTATTAGATTAAATGAGATAAATAACTTGTTTATAATAACCATTATGGGAAAATATTGGGTAAGTTTATGCCTGGTTGGAAATCCAAGACTTCAGTTCAAACAAAGTGTTAGCACATCATAAAAGTAAATCTGTAAATAACTTTTTCAAGTCTGGGTCACTATAAAATATGTCACTGAAAAGATCTTTCAGATTTTTAGCCATCCCATCTGATGTTTGTAGAGTTGATTATATTGTCAAATAATGTAATTAAATTTTACCTTGGACACAATGTAATTCTTAAGGATACTCTCACCTTGCTACAAATAGGAAATATGATAGTAAATCTGGGTACTATGTTATATGACCTATAGCAAAATATCAAATTTTAGGACCCCTTGTGGCAGGGAGTGGTCGTCTGTTCAAATCCTATGAGATCTCATCTGAAGATAGGGGTGTACTTGGAACGGTACCCATCTATCCTTGGGACAACTGCGCTGGCCAGGGCCCAGCAAGAAACAGAAGTCACTCCTCAGATTATTCAAATGAAGAGATTTATAAGGGAAGTCATTATAGAGGTGTGGGCAGGGTTAAGGGAACCAACAGGGGATACTGAGGCACTGAGATTTTAGTAACAAAAGGAAGTCATTGTTATCACTTTGGTTACACAAGCAAAGAGGAAATACTGATATCAAAACACAATAAAGGCTGGGCAACAAAGGAGGATATGCTGGGCAAGGCTTGAATTTCAGCCACTGCCAGAAACAGGCTACCAGAGCATGGAGGGAGTGGAGATGAAATACCCCGATTATATCTCCTTCAACCCTTTCATCTCCTGCCAGTGTTTTCCATTGGCTGCACCCAATCAGAATCCAGAAAGAGAGCAGGCCTCAGACCTTAGCCTTCTGGGGCACAAAGCAGGGCAGAGAAGAGAATAGGTTGTGGAAAGGACATACAGAGAACACGGGCATAACCACCAAGAACCAACAAAACCCAAGAAAAGGAAGGAAGGAAGGAAGAGAGGGAGGGAGAAAGGAAGGAAGGAAGGAAGGAGGAAAAGAAAGAAAAGAAAGAGAAAAACTCTATAGAGTCTCCCAGGTTGTTTTCTCCAAATTCTTAGAAACTTCACAGTAAGTTCCTAAGAAAATTATAAATCCCTCCAGTTTTCAAATAGAAAATTCATCAAGCCATCCCAAATGGCCCTGGCCTGTACTGACTGGGGAAAAAACAGCCACAAGCTGTGGGCAGAGTACGTGGAGGTGTTGACCAAGACTCACAGGAACAGAAACAATCAACAAATCTAGTCTATTCATGACTGAACTTGGAGCTCAGACACCTAGGGAACGCTTACCAACCGAGGACCTGGAGGAAGATACAGGTCAATGTACTGCAGGGACCAAGGGAAACCCAGAACAACAATTTTATATCTTTCTCTGCTTCCAAACGCCTCCATGGGGTGAACCATCAGCATTTCAAACTCAACACATACAAAAAACAAACTTATAATTTTTTCCTCTACCTAAATGCTCCCATATCATGTGCCACCTAAGCCCACCACCAAACATGCACACGCATACTACAAACCAAACGCCTGTTCTTTTTTCTGTCCTTCTCATTCCTAATAATGGACTTTATAATACTGTACTCTGAGGAATGTATTGTCACATCATCATCCTGGATTCCTCCCTACCCACCAAACCTAGAGCCCAACACTTCTGAGAGCCAACCTGGCACTACACGAATGCCCAAGAAGAGTTAGCATCGGGCACTGTGCTTTGCTCACTCCCTTGTCCTGAAGAAGTTTGGTTCTTCTCACCTAAAAATTTCCTTCATGATCCCTTTTGGATCTCATGGCCAGGGCTGCATCCATTAATGTCCTACATTAATTAATTAATTGAGGCCCCACTTCTCTGGCACTGACTTTGGCTCAACTGATGGCATCATTTATACCTACCGTCTGACTATTCTTTGTTTCCAGCATCTTCATGGAAATACACCTCCTGCCTGATTTTGCCTAATCCAGAAACTGACTCACTCACCAAATTTGCTCCAGACTCGGATAAGCCTAAACACCCACTAACTTCTAAATTCCATAGATTCTACAAGTTCCCCATCCATTTTTTTCTCTAGTCTCACTAAATACTCTTCTTCAAGTCTATGATGCTGTATTTCTAGAGATAAGCAATCGTCTATTCTCTCCCACGTTCCCTGCTTGCATATAATCATCTAACTTCATAATGCTGGTATATTAATCTCAACGAAGCTCAGCTGTGAACACTGAATTCATCTGCTCAAATGTCTCTAGAGTTTCTCAACTCCTATAAACTAGAGATGAAATTACTTAACATGGTAGTCAAAGTCTGGCCTCTACTTTCCTCTGCAACTATATTCTTTATTGCTTTTCTTTCATCCACATAATATTCCAGCCAAACTCATTTACCACTTATTTCTGAAATACACTTGAACTTTCTGCTTTTAAGACTTTCTTTATACTACCTTCTTTCCTGTCATGAATATCCCACTATCTTTGTATGTCCAAATACGTCTTTTTGCTTATTTGAAGCCGTCGTTGATGGCTTTGCTCCAAAGTTACTCAATATTCAAAACATCCCCCACTATCCTTAGATTTTATAAAGTTGTAGAGTATCCGGCATATGGTAGACTATAAATGCTAAGTGTCCCCTATCCTCTATCACCTTTTTATATCTGAACAAAGGACATTATATGTTCCTCTTGTGATATTCATTACTTTCTAGCTTACATTATAATAACTATATATTTCGTATTTCCTACATGGCTATATCCATAAGAGCTAAAAAGTAGATGCTATTCAATTTTACATATTCCATGACAAATAAAGGAGAAAAACGTTTAATACGTGCATTTTATACTTTGCAAACATCATCTCATTTAGGCCCCACAACAATAGCAACTGATATTTATACCCTCTTATTTTTATATCAGAAAACTGAATCTCAGAATGGTTAATTGGCTTGCACAATTTGAAGCCAGGACTACAATCAATATCAGACTGTGTGAAAGCTTTTGTTCTTTTTTTAAAAAACTCTGCAGCGTTATGTGAATGGCTTCTTCATGGTACTGTGATGAGTTCCAAGGAAATTTAAGATCCTTTAGTCTGAAAGGCATTTCAATTTACCAATTATCATCAGATACGGTTCATCATCAAAGAACATAACACTTTTTTTTTTTAATTTTTTTTAATGTTTATTTATTTTTTTTGAGACAGATACAGAGCATGAGCGGGGGAGGTGCAGAGAGAGAGGGAGACACAGAATGTGAAGCTGGCTCCAGGCTCTGAGCTGTCAGCACAGAGCCCGACGCGGGGCTCGAACTCCCAGGCCGTGAGATCATGACCCGAGCTGAAGTCGGACGCCCAACCGACTGAGCCACCCAGGTGCCCCTTTAACACTTTTATCAATCCTAATGGAAGCAACGTCAAGAACCAAAACCTGAGTGAAAACATTATAGACTTCAAGGTTATGTTTTTTTAAAAAACATGGTTATTCAAACATAACACACATTTTTAAAAGGCACAGATCGTAAGTGTCCAGCTTGATGATTTTTTACAGAGTGGACTCACCCACTTATCAGCGCCCAGATAAAGGAACAGAACATAATGAACACCCTTAAGTCACCCTTGTGTCCACTCCCAGTCTCCCCTGGCATCCTCAAGGATAATCGCCATCATGACTTTTATCACCGTGCGTTAGCTTTAACAAATTCAAACTTTATACAAGGAGAAAAAGAGTATTCATTCTTTTGTGTCTGTTTTCTTTCCACAAACGTTATGTTTCTAAAATTCATGTATGTTTTTACATAGAGATGTATTATATTTATTCTCATTGCTGCATGCTATTATATTACATTATATACTTTAACTTATTATTGATTTTACTATAGATGAACAACTGGATTGACGAACAACTGGGAAAATTTCCAGTTCAGAGCCAATATAAATAATTCCCCTAGCAACAATTTTGTTATCTAATTTGTGAATGTATTTGCATTTCTTTGGAGGGATATATGTAGGAGTAGAATTCCTGGATTGTAGGATATCTATATTGATATGCCATTTTTTCCCCAAAATGTTCCTATTGGCAGTCTAGTCAACAGTGTACAAACAAACCTTTTGGTTGCTTTATGTACTCACCAGTACTTTTGTTTCTGAGTTTTTGGTTTTTTGTGTTCATTTTGGCTAAAATCTGTTCTAATAGCTGTATAGTTGTATCACCTTATGGCTTTAATTTCCATTTTTCTAATGACTAATGAAACTAAGCACCATTTGTTTCACATACATATTGACCATTTGGATATTTTCTTTTGTGAAGCGCCTGTTCTACTGTTTTGTCCATTTTTTTATTGGTCTTTATACTCATTTCTTATTAATTTTTAAGAGTTCTTAATGGATGATTACAAATATTTTCTCCCATTCTATGCGTTGCCTTTTCACTTCCTTAGCTGCATCTTAGGATGAACAGAAGTTAATTTTAATATAACCTAACTTGTCAGTTTCCCCTTTATGTTTTAGTTTTGTTTTTGTTCTTTTGGTTTCTGTCCTTGTTTAAGACATTTGCACCTGCACCAAGGTCATAAAGATATGGCTCTATGTTTTCTTCTAAAAGCTTTATTATGTTTTTGTTTCATATTTAGACCTCGATGTGGACATTGATTTTTGTGCAGTGTGAGGTAGGGTCAAGGTTCATTTTTTCCCACGTGGATATCAGGTTCATCCTGAAACATTTACTGTAAAGATCATTCTTTACCCGTTATATGGCAGGGTCGCCTTTGTGACCAGGTGGCCATATGTAAGTCAGTCTATTTCTGAACCCAATGTCCAGTTCCATTGGTCCTTTGCTTTTGATCCTTATGCCAGTAACACATTCAATTAATTACTTTGGGGAAGCCCAAATGTTTAAATCTGAGAAAACTGAAAATCATCTTTCTCTTAAACAAAACAAATAAGGCAAACGTCTGTGTCTTTTTTCCCATGACTGTGAAATCTACATTCACCAAGGAGTTAGTGAAATCTATGGTTGGGTATTATTAACTTAAGGACTACTATTAGAAGTAGTTGTAGCTCAAAAGCTACAACTTGTTTCTCCTTGTCAGAGTCAAGAGTCAGTTTTTTTCTTTTCCTTGCAGTGACTATTGATATAGATCAAAGCAAGCAGACTGATAAAGTAAGCAGGGGGTTTTTACAGAAACATTAGATTCATTTCCAAGATAAAAGAATATCGTGATGATTCAAATTTCTATTATCTAAAATATCACCACAGTAAAAATTTCCAAGAGAAGACATAGAATTTCGAAATACTTTTTTAAATGAAAGAGAGAAAAATAAAGTCATTAGTTCTGCAGAGAAGCAAAAAAAGGATAGTATCCATTTGCTGGTCATTATTGTAGCTTTGATGCCTGAAAAAATGGCTGGTACGTAAGAGCTGGCCTGTTAGGTTCCTAGGGCTGCTGTAACAAATCATCGCAAACTTAGTGGCTCAGAAAAAGCAGACGTTTATTCTCTCACCCTCTCGTAGGTCGGAAATCCAAAATGAAGTTGTCAGCGGTGCTGGTTTCTTCTAGATTCTCTGAGGGAGAATCCGTTGCACGCTCCTTTCTCCTGGCTTTCTGGTGGCTGCCAGCAACCCGGGTGCTCCTTGACTTGTAGAGGCATCGCTTCAGGCTCTGCCTCTGCCTTCAGGTCACCTTGCCCTCTCAGGCTTCTTCTGTCTCTTCCCTTATGAGAAACTTGCCATTGCAGTGAGGGCTCACTCAAATCCAAGGTGACCCCTTCTTGAGATCCTTGACTTTAATTACCTCCAGAAATATATTTCCCCCACCCCTAAATGAGATCAGATTCACAGGTTCTGAGGGGACATATTTTTCTTGCAGCCAAGGTGGGGGTGAGGCACCCTTCAACCCACTACAGTTCTACAAATATCTGTGAATCATCAGGTAGACATCCTTGTATGCTTCATGATAATTTTAAGAGATAGACTCCAGCATTTTAAAAGTTTGAATAAAATTTGATTTGTCTGTTTTTTACTCTGAGTATAGGGGTATAAAAACTATATGGAGATGAGCCACGCTAACACTATATGGCAAGTTTTTATTTTGTTTTGTTTTTCCATGAAGTTTTTTTTTTTAAGATGGGCATTTAAAAGTGGCATTTAAAAGTTGCAGAGAAAATTAATTTGATAAGTTTCAACAACCACTAATGATAAAAAATAAATAAATAAATAACTTTCAGCAAACTAGGAACAAAAGAAAAAATTCTTCAGGGCCCTGGGTGGCTCAGTTGGTTAAGCGTCTGACTTCAGCTCAGGTCATGATTTCACACTTTTGAGTTTGAGTCCCAAGTTGGGCTTTGTGCTGACAGCTCAGGGCCTGGAGCCTGCTTCGGATTCTGTGTCTCCCTCTCTCTGTCCCTCCCCTTCTCATTCTCTGTCTCTCTCTCTCAAAAATAAATAAACATTAAAAAAAATTTTTTAAATCTTCACCATGATAAAGGTCATTTATAAAAACCTTACAGCTAATGTCATGTTTAAAGAACACTTCCTCTGAAGATCAAGAACATAGCAAAGATTCTGCTCTCTTCTTCCGTTCCACAATGTTGGAGCCAAAGAAATGAGACAAGAAAACAAATTCAATGAAAAGGATGAAATAAAATTGTGTATTTTCCATAAACAACATGACTATTTTATGTTGTAAAAACTACAGACAGAATGTACAACAAAGAAAGCTACAAGAACTAATAAGTTAGGAAAGATGCAGGATGAAGTTCAACATACAAAAATCAATTGCATGTCTACATGTATGGAATATGACATTGTACAGCCATTTTAGAAGATAATAAATATTTGGAAAATAACTTTTTAAAAATACCACTTGTAGCTCTCCAAAGCATAAACTGCTTAGGGATAAATTTTTAAAATATGTGTAGAATTTGCTCAGTGAATGTTACAAAGCATAATTTGCTGAAACAAATCAAAGTAAATGGAAAGAAAACAAAATAAATGCAGAGGCTACACATACATGGATCAGGACATTCAATATTGTTAAATGTCAATTCTCCCCAAAATGAGCTATAGATATGGTGCAATAAAAATCTCACCAGTTTATTTTTTAGGAGCTGACAAGGGGATTCTAAAGTCTATTCTCACAAATAGTCAAAACAATTATAAAAAGAAGCAACTTGGATTGCGTGCAGTGCCTGGCTTCAAAATGCTCTCTCAAGGTCCAGTAGTCATGACAAGTATGGTGTTAGCACAAGGATAGAAATTTGTATCAATCGAACAGAAAAGGAAGTTCACGAATAGACCCATCTACATAAAGTCAACAACTTTTAAAAGAGATAGATAGCAAAGTAACTCAATAAGGAAAGACAGATTCTTTTAACAAATGGTATTGAAATGACTGGATAGTCACATGAAACACACACACACACACACACACACACACACACACACACACCCTACCTACTTTGGTCCTAAACTCAAAGCAATCAACAAACCTGTGTGTAATGCTAGAGTTATATAACTTCTAGAAGACAATGTAAGTGAAATTATTTTTAAATTTGAGGTAGGCAAGATTTCTTAGAAATGACAAAAAAAAAGAAAAAACCATGAACCATTAAAATGATAAATTAGGACTCATCAAAATTCAAAATGTCTCTCTGAGAGAGTCCAAGAAAACAATGAGAAGACAAAACACCAACTGGGAGAAAATATTATGCATTACATGTATGTGCAAATGAGCTTTAACGTGATCTCTCATCTGAAGCACAGAGGACAGAAATGTATTTGTGTGACTATTTGCTCTATTCTTCCAAGATATTCTCCCCATGACAGTGTACCACTTGCTCTATTATAGAATCTTTGGAGAGTAGTTAATGTGTTACATATAATAGATGCCTTTGGGCATAAGTGTTTCATTCTTTCACAGAAATCCCACTGAGAAAGAATGCCAACTCAGTAAGAAGAAGACAATTCACCTAATTTAAAAATAGTTAAGAGACTTTTCACCAAAGAAGATATGTGAGTTGTCAATATTAATATAAGAAGATGCTTAACATCATTAGTCATCAGAGAAAAGCAAGTTGAAATCACAATGAGATAGCGCTGCAGAGCCATTAGAATGGGTAAAATTCAAAGCTTCGATTATACCAAGTTTTTGAAAGAATGTGGAGCGACTGGAACTCTCGTACGTCGCCGATGAGAATGCAGCATTGTACAGCCACTTTGAAAACCAATTTCTTATAAAGCTAAACATATTTCTACTATATTAAGTGCTATTCTATTCTTAGGTATTTTCCAAGAGAAATGAAACCGCATGTCTACAGGAAGACTTGTACACAAATGTTCTCTGCAGCCTTGTTCATAAGAGTCGAAAAAACTGGAAACAATCCAAATGTCCAAGAATAGGTTCATCCTCAGCGCATCTATATTTTGACAGGAACCTAGCAATTCATCTGCACAGAACTTTGGAATGCAACCCTTCTTTTTTATTTTATTTTATTTTATTTATTTTATTTTATTATTTTTTTAATATTTATTTTTGAGAGAGAGTGAGTGGGGGAGGGGTAGAGAGAGGGAGACCAAGGAACTGAAGCAGAGTCTTCCCTGACGGGTTGACAGCAGCGAGCCCAATGTGGGACTCAAACTCACAAACTGCGAGATCATGGCCTGAGCCAAAACCGGATGGATGCTCTACCGATTGAGCCACCCCACCCAGTTGCCCCGAAATGCAACCTTTCTAAAATTTCTAAGTTATGGTAATTTTATAAATTCCTTTTCTCTCATATTAAAATGTGAAGGTTAGAGTTTATAAAAGGTACCATTTAAATCAAGCAGATGGGTTTGCTCTCACACTTCCCTCTGTGAGGCAGGTATACCAGGGATACGAGATCTTCCTCAAGGTCAGTGGCAACCTGGGCTGCACATTGGCACCACCTGTGGAGCATTAAAAAGATACCAATACCTGTGCCCCAACCAGATTGTGATTCCATTGTGCCAAGAGTGGTGCGGGCAGAGATTTTAAAATTGGTTTTTAAGTTATTTTAAAATTGGTTCCCCCAACCTCCCCTCCCCAGGCAATTCTAATGTGCAGCCAAGGTTGAGAACCACTGCTATAGGCCCAGCAAGCACCTCCATCTCTTCCACAGTGGGAAGGATGAACTAGAAGAATGGGTAGGTTACTGCAACAATCAAATAAGTTCACACACACACAGGAAAACTGATTTGCACAAGGCATGGCTGTGGTAGGTGCTCAACAAATGGGTTTTCCTAAGCTTCTACTTCGTCTCCTGTTTCCCCTCTAAAATTGACAGTCTGCTGGGGGAGGGGAGAGGGTCACATTCTTTTTAGGTGACAACTTAATTATCAAATAACACTCAGGCAAGAACCGACCACTAGAAACAAAAATCCTTTAGGAATCAAAGGAAGAACAACAGCAAAAATGAGAAGAGGATCGTTCAGACTCCTAACTCACTATCAGTCTCCTCTAGGAAGCCAACACTGTCATGCATAGATATCCTTCCTTGGGAGTCACTTTGTTCCTCAAAGATTCTACCACCATGGACTCAACATTCGCCATTAATGGACGCATTCTTAAACTCTCATTAAGAAGTACCAGAAAACTCTTCTTTCTATAGTTTTCCCACCTGCCTGCTAAAGTCATCCTGCACCCATATGGGCCAAGTCAAATCTCAAGTCTTCCAAGAAAATTTTATAGATTCTCTAGAGTGGAATTACTTTTTCCCTCTACCTTCCCATTGTAACTCTTCATTGATGAGCACGATGCAACGTACCACTAAAGATATGTATGTGTTTAATAGTCTCTGACAGACCACATAATCCTAGAAGGCAGAGACCAGAATGATCGTCTTCGTATCCTTCACCACGTACGGCTGAGTGTCTGACATAACAAGTGCTAGCTAACTATGGAGTTTAAGGTGTGATGATCTGAGTGTCACATAGGGTTCTCTGTAATGCGATACGTGCATTTCTTTTTTTTTTTTTTTGTTAACATTTATTTATTTTTGAGAGATATAGAGACAGAGCGTGAGCAGGGGAGGGGCAGAGACAGAGGGAGACACAGAATCCGAAGCAGGCTCCAGGCTCTGAGACATCAGCACAGAGCCTGACACGGGGCTCAAACTCACAGACCGCGAGATCATGACCTGAGCTGAAGTCGGACGCCCAACCGACTGAGCCACCCAGGCGCCCCGATACGTGCATTTCTGAAACTCCTGGGCCATGTACTATCTTGCAATAAGAACCACAGAGTGTATGGGAAAATATGGGGTTAGGTGTACAACATTTATCAGCGACACCGAAAAACAAGATAGGAACATGGTCAAAACAGTAGCACATGTTAAACAGTTGAAAAGTTGACACTTGTCGAATGGTTTTATAATACGCGAATACTATAATGAATATGGCACTTTACTTCAAAAAGACCTGAAGTTTGCCTGCAGGAGTTATGTCTGGAAGGACTGCAGCTTGTGAGTCATTGTGGAGTGGTGGAAGACGGGTTTTCTAAAACCAGCGGGGAAGTTACAATGGCAGATGTAGATGCGAGTCTCACAATGCACCCGGTGACCAGAGAGCTGGTGGATGTTTGAGGGGTGTGGGGTGAGTTTCGTGTTCCTGGGCTGCTAGGGCCTGCTGAGCATAATTTTCCTGTATTCGCCCAATGCTTCTGAGGACAGAATCGCACCTACGGAAATGTGAAATCCACTCATGTTCTAACTGTTTTCTGACATATCAATCACGTTGGAAGCAGATGCACATTTGCAAAATAAGTGTTCCAGCAGAACTGACCATATTATATATGCGGTGTGAAATATACTTAATTCATATTTACAAACAGGCAGAAAACTACACAAAGACACATTCCTTACTGTTTCCAAACCAAGCTAAAGTAAAATGAAAGTGTGAGATTGTGAGCCAGAAATACAGGTTATGATCTCCTCGTGGGATGTAATGTAGGCAAGTCACTCAGGTTTACGCTCCCCTTCTTTTACATTCTCTAAGATGGGGATAATATTCAGTCTACTTCCCAGACATGTACAGTGCGAAGATTGCATAATATTCCACAGAGCAGTCAAGATGAAAGTCATTCTGATAAATTCTGAGACATGAGCTTTTATAAACTTTAAAACAAAGTTACAGTCTTTGTATCTCAAAGACTGAGGTTTGTCCACAGATATGTTCTGTAATCTCTGGAATAGCTTAGTAGTTGAGTGAAAGTCAACATTTCCATATAAAGTGCCCCAGGCTGGGGGTGCGTCGTTGAGAGACAAACAGCTGGTCGTATAGGAGACAGCGCTGCGCATGCCCACACTGACATTGAAGTGACCTGAGGCAGTTTGCTTCTCCAGCAGTAAAAACTGTACAGATTTGGACTGTCATTTAATATTAAGTTTGCCTTTTAAGACAAATGTCAAAAAGGCAGCTTCATTTTCTCTTACCATACTGAGGAAATGAATGGATACTCTTCAAAAATGACTCAAGGCAAAAGACATTAATGGTTCTTCTCTTCTCAGATGAGAAGAAAGTCAAGAACCACGAGAATCCCACATGAAGTTGGCTGGTCATTTCCTGAGATGCTGGCTTGGATTCATAAATGATAAAGTGGGAAATAACCGTATTTTTCATTTATTGGGTATGATAGGGATGTTTGTAAAATAAAATTTTTTGCATAATTTACCATCTATCTACAAGGTGGTTATTTCTCACTGAAAGACGTGCTGTTTATAATTATCTTTCAATCTACTTTTGGAAAACTGAGCTTCCTTGCTATATATTAATTCCATATTTCTGAGACATATTTCCTTGCTATATATTAATTCCATATTTCTTAGGGAGACATTCTGTACTCCCTAAGCAAAGTTGGAAATTTTCTTAAAATCTTAAATTGATATACCTTCAGGATTTATGAATTTTGACACTTTGAATTGCTACTAGAGTCAATATATTTATATTCTAATTTTTGTATGACTCCTTACAGATTTTACTGAAAGCTATAGCGGTAATAATAAATGATGATCTAGTGCTTACTAAGTATTATATTCTTCTTGTCATTTTATTTATTTATTTGTTGATTTATGTATTTATTTATAAAATGTTTTGTTAATGTAACTAATGTTACATTAGTTTCAGGTGTGCAATGTAATGATACAGCGTTCCTCCTTAATTTCTCAATATTCATATGTTAGGTAATTACTCCTATTATATAGAGAAGGAAATTGAGGCACAAAGAAGTTAAGTAAGTTGTTCAAAGTCCAAAAGTTAGGAGTTGTGGACCTGGTGCTTGAAACTAGGCAGTAGTCTGTGTCCAGAGTTCATGCATTTAACTTTTGTGTTATGCTGCCTTCATATATATCATAATATAGTATACCGTATTAGCTTATGAAAATAAAGCAATTTATAAATTTCTCTGTTGCCATTTCAGGATCTTGATCATGTTCAAAATCAGCTTAAATTGCTCTTGCGTCAAAACTTACCTACCGTCACCCCTCCTTGCACACACTCATTTTATACCTCTTGTTTCCTCCGCACTTTAGTTGATTTTGATGATTAAAGAGAACTGTTCATCTGCCACAAAAGCAGACATTCCTGCCGATAGCAATAAATGACAGCTGAAACAGCATTTAAAGTACATCTTGAATAAATGTTCAAAAGCATGGCCTTAGGGCAATTTCCTGTTTTACTGGAAAATCTACTTTGCTAGTGTCTGAATAAAATTGTAGGAACAGTGGAAGCCTAATTCTCCAAGGCATGTTCTATGAAGCATTTGACAGCTTATCTGATGAAATCCACTCTACCACCAGTTCAGAGAGACCGTGTGCCCCTCACGGAGGAAGCCCAGCCTGAATGGCTCTTGTAGCCTTGGGGCTGATGTTATTAGTTCCTAAATGAACTGATTAGTGTTTCCTTGACTTATTTCCCAGCAACTGTACGTATGCCTGACACACCAAAGGTTTTCCATCTTGTATAATCAATCCACTGTTGAAAATGACTTGCTGGGGTATGGAAATCTTATTAGAGCTATTTAATATTTTGAGCCATCCAGGTAATTCAATCAATTTGACCAAAATTAAATCACTACTTACATGAGATTAGATGAAGTGTCAGTTCAGGCCCACAATTAAATGTTACACTTTCCCTAAACTATGGCAGGAATAAGCAACTATTCATATGTGGAATGCCAAGCTGTTGGCCCCAATGCCCCGTTGCACCAGTTAATAATGCATTAACATTAATAACTCTTCAAATTCAAATGCAATTCCCAAGATTGCCCGCCCCAGATGCAATGATCTACGCCAGAGCCACATCTCTTCTGATTTCATTAACTGTCAAAGTTTATGATTACACACACAGCCAGTATCAGAGTCAGAGTCTTTGCACCCCAGGTAGTTGTCAGTGTGTGTGTGTGTGTGTGTGTGTGTGTGTGTGTGTGTCCCAGCCTCCTTCCATCAAATGCTGATCAGTACTGAGCAGGCTGGGTAGAGAGAATGGTACTTATGACCTGATGTAAACCTGATACTTCCAAAATGGCCTATGATATATCCTTTGTGTTAAGCCATCCAGCATGGAGCTGGACAACCAGCGAATGGTTTTATTTTGGGGTCCCTATAAAATCGCTCTTAGAGTCCTCAAAGGATTATTTTTTTTCTCATTTAGGCTTTGATGTTCTGTCACATTGTAAGGGGGAAAATGAAAATTTTGGCTCTATTTACCATACAGATGCTATGGAGAAGATTGTTTCTTATAACACACAATGTCTTCATTATGAGAAAAGTCAAGGATATTTCTCTAGGGTCTCAAAATTCTTCTGCCTTTGAATCGCTGGTTAGTTTTTCCTTTATGAACACTGTGAAGAATGTAATTGTTCTTTCTCTTCTGGACAATGTAAAGCCAAAGGTGTGACTTGCTCTTACAACATGTACCAGTTTCTGATGAGCATTTTATCTACTGATCTCATTCCTGGCTTCATCCTACGTTTTTAATCTCATCTACTCTTGGGATGCTTTTCCTCTTTCACTTATTTGACCATGGAGAGTATCTAGCTTCAGGGCATATGTTTCTGAGCCACCTGAAATTTGACTAAAGCATGCCAGGGCATAAATAAATGAATGAATAAAAGTCCTGGGGCTAAGCATATCGGTCGTTTACTCTCCAAGGTGATTCTGGTGATAAGATGACAGGGCAAAGAGAAGGAAGATATGGTTATTGATGATCATGAAAATCTGACAAATTCAGTGACATAGAAAATTCCATTTGCTGACTCTGCATCATCAAGGAAATTACTTAACTTCTCTGAGTCCCATTTTTTAAATTTTTAATAAGATGATATTTCATACAATGGTTATGAATATTTGATGAGACCATTCATTTATTCCCCAAGTGGAGCAGCCACTAGACTATGGTCAGTGTATGCACACGTGTACAGCCACTGACTATAGTCAGTGTACCACGTGTACTGCAGACAGCTGTGGATGTTGGGGACAGAGGAGCAAACAAGAGACGCAAAGCTCCTTCTCTTTGGAAGTGTGTAGTCCCATGAGGGGAGACAGAAAATAAATATGTAAGCTGATAGACAAACAAGATCATTTCAGACAGGAGTGAATGCTATGAATGCTGTGTGAGAGAAGTTCGTCATCCAAGTCTTCTTAGGAAGGTACCACTGAGCCGAGGCCTGAGTGTGATGGGTAGCATCGGTTGTACGAAAAAGAGGGAGGAACATTTCAAAGTGATCCAGGCAAAGTCATCAACACATTCAAAGGCTATGAGATGGAAACCCACTTGCTGCCATCAAAGAACAGAAGGAAGGTCACAAGGCTGAGTATGGTGTGTAAGGACAGAAGGGTCAATAAGAAAAGAGGATATATGTGGCACTTTCTCTGTGCTTGGCCTACAGTCAGACTTCTTGTGTGGCAGATGGTAATTACTACACTGCAACATTTTTAAGAAATGCTGGAAAACAATGATTGCTTAAAGTTATTTTTGCCACTCTAGAAAGGAAAAAAAAAATCTGTTTATTTCCATCATGAGCCAAGACTAAAGCAGAAAGCAAGAAAGGTGACAGATACAGTAGGGCAATGTTCGTGTCCTAAAGAGGCAGCCAGGCTTTGTTCTCTAAGCACAAATGGAAAAGAAAGAGCTCTGAAGAAGGTGCCTACAGGCATCACCGATACACCTCCAGAGTCCACATGAAGTCCTGGCTCTTGATGAGGATACAAAACTAGAAGCAAGAGTTGAGGAAGGTTTGTCCTCAGCCCTGTGCCTTCAGTAGTAACCAGATCCCCATTGTGGAGACAATCAAGCTCCGTTTTCCCTTCTGGAAAAGGTGATAAAAGAGAACCATAATACATCCTCTGCTTTTCCTGGGGGAAAAAATGAGAAATTAGTACAGTGCAACAGGCACAGTCGCTACTCCGCAAAAGCTGAAGAATAGTATGCAGCATATGCCGTGTTTTACTAACACTAATTTGGGGGATATACAAGAAAAATGTCTGGAAAATTCTATAAAAAATAATCCTTTAGGAAATCGATAGCTATTTATTACATCAATTAACACAATTGTAAGGGAGTTTTGGGAGAACATGAAGCCTTTTAATCATCTTAAACCATTTAAACAATAGCCAGTGTTCTGAATAGCCTCAAATTCTCCAGAGGCTTTTCATTGTTAAATGAGAAAAGTCAAGTAGTAGCCAAACCTGTGTAGCTGAACTATCAGAGGCATCTAGAATTATGTTGGATTCTTTCTTTCTTCCATCAACAGGGTGGGCTTTCCCAATAATGAATATGCTCTGTGTTAGAACACTTCTGATCTCAACCCAGAAAATGAAGCAACAATTAAAATGTCACTCTGCACATATGGTTCTACTTCAGGCTACAGAAGCTTGTATCTCCCTGAGAGCCCAAAGATGTTCGTACTAGAGAACACTCTCAACACTGCTCCCTCAATGGTGTCTCGGGGCCAAAATAAGCGTTTGTTGCTGATATTTAGTAGAATCCAATGCCCTGAAATGGAGTGCTTTTCATCAGCCTTCACATTTCACAGTCTCGGGGGAAAAGATGGCAGGATTCCCCTCAATTCCAAAGTAGATACAAATGTGGAAGGAAGGATCTTATTTATTTCCCACTCCAGAAAAAATTTATAGCTAAGATAGCAAGTGGTAGAGGCGGGACAAACAACAAAAACCAACAGGCTTGTCTCCTGACATGACTTCTTGATATCTATGTGAGTTTTTATGAGATAAGAACCATCTGGCAGTTCCTGGACAGCTGGGTTTGGAGTTTTGGTGTTATTCCTCTGTTGATGTTATTGGAGTTTATTTTATGTAGAAAAATAGCAGCCAGAGTGGCTCTTAAAATCTTGCCTTTAACATTCTCCTTTAAAACTCTGGGACTTTCATAGGGAGGACGTGAAGTTGATCTATCATGGGATTCTGAAAACAGTCAAACTTTCATTGATTAACATTCTGTAAAGAGGTAAGTGAATTTGCTTTGAATCTTTGAAGCAATTGATATTACCTTAAAAAGACCAAAACTGGGCTTCACATACTTCATTAACCCAGTGATCCACCTAGAACAAGAAATACATCTGTTTGTTAAAAAATGTCGCAAAGCTAACACCTTCAGGGACATGTTTGTCAAAGGGTGTAACTTTTTGAAAATTTAAAATATTTCCTTTAGTTGTAATTTGTTGTGCAAAATAAAAAATTAAGTTATTTCCTCCAAAGATATAACTCATTTTGTTAACGATGAGGTTTTCTAAGAGAAAACTTGATTGATATCATGAAGTCCAACATTCGACACTTGGATTTCCCCCATCCCCCATTCAATCCGATGTGAGCTCCAGGATCTGGTAGCATAGATGGGCCTCCAGAGCTAATGTCGCCAATACTTCTTTTTGAAGCATGTACGGAAAATGACATGAAGGTAGACAAGATTTTTCAGAGTTCACAAGTTTCTCCCAGCCCAATCTGCTCTGTGGCCAAGAATTTCAACACTGACTCAGTATCCATTTCTAGAAGTTCACATTTCCTTCATTTAAAAACAACTCAGGGTATTTGCACATCAGCTCCCATCATGTTGTTTTCAAGCAGCCTTCTCATCATAAACTCACAGTTGTTCCCGCAGACTAAACCAAAAGCTCGCTGTACAAACTTGGCCAAAATTCAAAATATAAATCACAGGTGCTTGTCAAGTTGATGTAAGCACTGGAAGGCCGTCCTAGACACATGCCCAGAAAACCTGCATGGCTCTGAGAGGCAGCCCAGAGCCAGTCAGAGCACAGGTCCTGTTTCCTCCTGCACCTCTAAATCAGTCCTAGGCAAAGCTGCCTCCTTCCACTTCACATAAGGCTGGCCGAGTGTGACAAACACAACTTAGGCAAAAACAGGGGTTTACAAACTTGTTCAAAGGACATCTTGGAACACATCTTGTCTCTCAGATTCATTTACCTCCGTGAAACAATAAACAAAAGAGGCAGTCCAAACCACAACTCTTAGCAGAGTAATAGCTTCCCCAAGTGCTCCCGGACTCAGCTTCCTGAAATGTCATCATTTGTCACCAGGCACAGAAGTCTTCTTTCTGCTTCCTGAGTCATGACTGCAGAGTAGCATTGCTGGGCAGCACGGTCAGCCACTGGGAAGTGTCTGGGAGCTGGCTATGGAGAACTGATGAGGCTGAGTGACACCCCGGTAAGACAGGCAAAGGGTGGGGGCTCAGCAGCTCCATAAGTAGGCAATGACTCAGATTGCCCAGCTAGATAGATACTGTGCAGAAAGGAAAAGGTGGCAGGGAAAAGGAAGGTGTTTGAAAGATATCGAAGTTAATATCCATAGCGAAAGACATCACGAAGTTAAGATCCATAGAAGTCTCCACAGCAGTCTTTTATCATAACTAGTCACTGTCTGCTAAATGAGAACAGACATGAGTTCCCCTTGCCTTCAGCATCATGAAAGCAGGAGCAGCCAGAGGAGAGTCAAGAAGTCACCAGTGGGAAATTCCTAGGGAAAAATTACCTGGCACTGTCCCACCACCTAAAGCCGTCTTTTCAAGAATTAAAAATATTTCCTTTTCCCCCAAAATAAATATTATTTGTAAAATAAGAAAATAAAAGGAAAAAGAATACAGGAAGAAGAAAGAAGAAAATAGAAATACACAGAAGGATTAAGAGAAAGATGGAAGAGAAAGAGAGAGAGAGTGCGCGCAGAGGGAGGGAAAAACCAACACAACAGTTCCTTCAAGGGACGAGTTCTGAGCAGATCAATGATGAACTATAACCACACTTGGATGAGGCTGAAGCTGACATTTTTTATTATTAAACTATTTTCATTTCTCTAGGATAAAGGAAATCCAAGAAATAGAAGCCCTTTTGGTGTGAGCTTCAGCATTCAATAACAGAATGTTCATAAGACTTTTCAGTAAGTCCTTAGAGAAGGAACCTAGGTGCTCCTAATCTCTTTGCATATGTTATTCCAGTTAATTCTAGCAGCAATTTCTTGATGTAACTGATATTATTCCTACTTTGTATAAAGAAACCAAAACTCAAGAAGTTAGTTGAGGGAAGGTTGCACAATAGAAGAGCTAGGATTTAAATTCAGATCATGAGATTCTAAAAACTGTGCACAACTGCCTGTGCACCTGAGCACCTGTATTTCAAGAACCCTCCTCCTGTGTTCATTTACTTTATGAACTCAAACTTCACGCAATCTTAACAAAGACCTTGAACTATGGCAACCTCAGCTATTCTAATCTTTACCTTAGAATACTGGTAAACATAAGAAAACTATTGGGTTTTGTGGGGGCTTTCACATTCAATGTATAGCTTAGCCAGTTGCTAAATTGCCAAATAGCATCAACTGGCCCAGTTTAACCCCAACGCTACACCTCGGTCATTCTTGTCAAGGTGACCAGGGGTTCCATCTTGCCGACTCCAGTTGTCAGGACAGTCTTCACCACACTTGATATGGTTGACAGCATTTGACATTCCATTTTGAAAGTCTTTATTCACTTGGTTTCCAGAGCATTTCACAGTCCAGCTTTCCTTTTGCTTCAGCTGATGCTTCTGTACAGTCTCTGGTGCAGGCAGTTTTCTTTCTTCTGCACCCTTCTTGATCCACATCACCTCCCTAATTGATTTTATCCACAGCCTCAGCTCAAATACCATCTAGATACCCCACTCGTAAACTCTCCCATAGGCTCCAGATTTATGTTTTGAATTGCCAAGACATCTTCCAATGGACATCTAATAGGCAGTTCAAGCTCCACGTATCCAAAATGAAACTCTTCCACCTTTAAAATCATGCCCCTTCCTCAGTCTTCCCAATTTTAGTAAATTAACCTTCATTTACTTAGTCACTCTGGCTAAAAATTCAGGAGTCATCCTTAAGTTATTTTTCCTTTTACACACTGTATAAAATCCAACAGTAATACTTTTTCACTCAACCTCTAAAACTATTTCCAGAATTCAAACAATTCTCCAAATCTACTGTCATTTTTTGAATCCCAGATCCCAACAACCTTCACTATGTAACTGCAACAATCCCTCTGTGTCTCGCTTCCCATCAGCTTCCTCTCTTACACTTTTAGAGTCTATTCCAACTCAAGCCTACAAGTTCCTACATGATCTTGCCCTGCCTGTCTCTGTGGTCTCATCTCTCGTGATCCCCTCCTTCACTCCCCTCCACTAATGTTCCTCTTCCTGTTGTCCATCAAACTCACACACTCATTTCTACCTCAGGATGTTTGCATTTGCAATTCCTCTGTCCAGAATGCTCTTCCACCAAATCTCATGACTCATCCTCACATTTCATTGATGCCTCTACTAAGATGTTATCTCCTTAAAGAGAGCTCCCCTAACCACCCAAGCCAAAGATACCTTCTTCCATCTTTGCCCTGCAGCGCATGTTGTATTTGGTTCCACTGGATGTATCCCTAATACATCACATACTGTTTTGTTTATAACCTGTCCCCCATTGAGATACCAATTCCACATGGGCAAAGGCTGCTGCCCCGTTTTCTCAATGGTACCAACAGTGCGCCTGGTACATATTAGGTCCTCCAAAAATAAAGCAACACGTTTAGTGTAAAAGAATGTAGTTAGCGAAAGGAAATCGTTGAGAGAAAACATTACAGAGGTAAGTTATTGGTCAAATGACATTGGGTTTTGAAGCCACAGGAAGTAGTTTACATTCTCTTCTAAATACAATAGAAAACCGACCCAGGGTCTGAGAGACGAGAATCATCTAATTAATGTTTTAACAGATGACTGCTCTGTGGAGAATGACATGCATGATTTCACACAATCTCTTAGAAATCCTTGTGCAAACCAGATCTTGGTAAATCAAATAATATTCTTAAGGCATTATAGTAATCCTTACTTGCATGCAATAAAGAACCTGTGGGCAGCGGAACTGCTGCCCATTTTATGGGCACAGATTTTCCCCTCGAGGTGGGATAAGAGCAGAAACAATTCCAGCTATGAACCAAGTTGATTTAAAAGCAAAAGTGGTAAAACAGAAGAGTTACCCCTTAATTTTATCCCCTGAAACTTAGGGATCTAAAGTTTTTTTTTAAGTTTGTTTTAACAAGGATCGGAGCTTCACTTCACCGTCAACTTTTGAAAGTTACCTTCACCTTCAGCAGGTAGAAAGAATATGTGGATAGAGAAGTAAGGTCCTAATGTGAAGGGAAGAGGAGGGGAAATTATAAAGCAAAGGAAGCTATCTGGAAGGGAAATTATAAAGCAAAGGAAGCTATCTTCACAATGTGGACCCATTTAAGCTTATTTTATTTCCTCAGAACAATATAACAATATAATTCCCCCAGAATAAGAATAAAGTCATGCCCCCGATTAATAAATTCAAAGCAAACGACCTACGCAGAGTGTGAAACATTGTATATTCCTGCCGTTGTCACATGGCAATGGGGAACCATATTTTGTGATATTGCGCAATCTCAAAAGCAGATCAAACACAGATGGCAACATTCCATGCCTAATTATGTAGACTTTGCTTATCTCCAACGTCCATGAAATAAACAGAGCCATTACTCTAAAGGGAATTCCCAGATTTGGGAAACTGAGGCAAAGGCATGCCTAAGTAGCACGGGATCCACAGCCAAATAAAAATAAAAAGAGGCCTCACACTGAAACTCCTTGCCTTCCCTTGCACAATTCGCATTTCCTTTCAAGATGTTTACATGCAGGAGATAGATTCAATGAAGAAACCAACTCTAACCCCAAGAGTCATGCACATGGAAATCTGAAACAGATGAGAAGCTCATTTATAGCCAGTTGTATTTCAGGAGAAAGGAAAAGAAACACTCTCCACACACACGCGCACACACACACACACACACACACACACACACAGGGTGGGGTTTGAGACAGACTTCCTAATTAAGGACCAAGAAACTCCAACCAAAGATGACACATCTCTCTGTGATCAATTAAAGGGGGATTGAACAAGTGTGGGTGGCATGTGAGTTGAGAAAAATAAGTTTTTGCACAGGGACAAAGTGGGACAGAGCATGGAGAGTGCAATTCTCAACGGAAAGGAAAATGGAAAATGAAATTCTGGCCCTTTTTGAAATATTTTCTCCACTTCTTAACTGAACACAGGCTCCAGGTGAAATGCTACTATATTGACCGTAAGCTCCTTGAAGACAGGAACGAGGTCTTCTCACTTTTTTTTTTAATCTCAAATATCAAGGACTCAATGAATGTTAACTAATAATAACTGAAGAGAAGCAGAGAAGAAACAAAAGAAAGTGAAGGAAAAGAGTTAAGGGTTAATCAGAAGCCTTTCCCTATCTCACAACAGAAAGTAAACACGCAAAAACAGGGATTCACAGAATTCGGGGGCTTTCTTCAGTTAAGTGTTTTGCCTTAACTGCTGAGTCAAAACCACTGCCTCTACAGTGAAGATAACTGTCTAAAGCAAAGCAGAGACTTTAAAGTACACATTCCAAGAGCAGCTTTGCTGATCAGCACAGGATTTCGGTTCCTTGCAGATCGCCCACGGATTGGGCTTGGAGCCTGCAGACAGAAGGAAAGACAGGAGATGGGAAGCAGGTGCTTCATCCTGCTGGGCCCCGCGAGACCTCCCAGGTCCTTGCCGGTGCTCTGGCTGCCCCTACTCCCCGTCTTCCCTCTCACCAAACCCCTGCGAGGTGATAGAAGGGAGCTCTCGGCATGGTCACTCACTCCAAAGATGCTTTATCTAAGAAGAAAACAACGACCAGAAGGAACTCTTGGTCCCTGTAAGAAACAGACAGTCGCCTTTCACTGGACGTGCAAATGCACAAGATTGCGAGCACTGCGACTGTTTTGCTGAAGCAGGACTTGGCTGTGTGACCTTCCTGTTGAATTAGCCTGGCTTCTGCTTTTGAACACAGAGAAGCATCGTCTTCCTAGTGCATCTGGATGCCTGGATGCTAATAATCACTCTGAGGACTTGGTTGGGAGAGAGTGGTAATGCGATCCAATGAAGCATTACTTGTGTCAGGGGAAACAGGGCTGATCGAGAGATTCTAAAAGTAGGACTCTGGTTCAGCAGGTGAGCAGACACGGCAAGTCCAGGAGGCAGGGTTCAAGATACACAGCCAGTTAGTATCCGAGGAAGAAAGGAAGGACGGTGGATGCACCTAAGACACCTGCAGTGAGTTCTGCGAGAACAAGGAATACCGTGATCTGGGCCAACATACTCAAGCAGAGATTTCCAGCTGAAGGGGCGGGATTAAACAAATGCATTTATCTCTGGCACCCGCTAAGCCCTAAAATTTAGAATGAAGGATATAAAAAAAAGTGATTCCAATTAATAAGAACAAAAAGACTTGTGGGTGAAATGGTAGGAAACAATATACATCGATAACATGTTAGAAGGTGGAAATCCCAAGGACCAGTCAGAGCTGCCTCCACGGAGCCCAGATGACAGACTCCTCTCTGACTGAAGCCAATCCCCACCTGCCTGGCTGGGATGCAGGCTGATCAAACAGGATCCATTCGAATCCTTGTAAGAAACAGCAGACTTTCAAATCCACTCCCTGACTCTTACAGTTGGCTGACACAGTATAAAAAAAATACATATAAAATGGAAGGTTTATTCTCTGGTAATGTTGGACCAGAAAGGCTCTGTCAGCGGCAAAGGTGAAACATCTCATGGAAAACAGGGGATTGTATTAATTTTGCATATTGAATGTTTTAATGTTCTTCTCTGTGACTGAACAAAAGTTCCCAGGTCTGAGCTTGCAACCTGGGGGGTGGGGGGGTGGGGGGAGAATAATTTATTGAGACCAGTAGATATAAATTATCATATGGGCAGAGGGCTCTTTCTTCCTGGAGATCTTACGATGAAGCAATTATACCTCGTTAATTATAGTCAATAATAATATAAAATGAGGAAAAATGAAGTGTAACAACCAAAACTCTTTAGCATGCAATTTTTTAATGAACAGCTTATTATGGAGAATTTCAAACATGTACAAAAGTTGAGAAAATAATATAATAAACCCATTACCCACATTTAACAGTTACGAATTTCAGCAATTATTAATTTTTATGGCCTATTGTTACATGTTTACTCCCTTCCTTCCCTGGAGCTTCCTTCTTTTCCTTATTATTTTGAAGCGGTTCCCACATATCATGTCATTTCATCTACAAAGAGTTCAGTGCATGTCTTTAAAAAATAAGATGTATTTTAAAACTTCGTAGATTTAGACCCAGCATGTAAATAGGCACATTCATCAAAGATCATGTTTATTGGTTAAATTTTCTGTAGTCGCTTCTTTTAAATTCAAAAAATAAGAAGGTGAATCTTAAGAGATAGGACATCGTGGTGTTGGAAAGCCATTTAGAGATATGATCTCAGTGTCCTTATTTAGCCAATGCGGTAGCTTAAGGTCAAGGTGTTTAAGTGACCTTCAAAAGGTAAGGTGCTGCTTGGTAGTGAAGTCTCAACTAGTACCCAGCTCTTCTCTGGAATCAATGAGCTTCAAAGAAATACATATTTTCAGTTGTAGGGATTGTACAGCTTAGTAAAATCTACCGCCTACTGTGGTGACTTAGTATTGACTAAGCCAGAACTGTATCCCTGAACGGTTTGAGTTAGTATTGGCCAAGAGAAGTTTATTCAAGACTTAGAAGATGGAAGGGAGGCAGCCGCCATACTTAGAGAAAAGATTGGTCGACAATAAGGCGAGTTGCAGCTCACCTCATGCGCCTCGTCACAGGTGTGCTGGGTCACCTCGTTGGCATGGGGCAACATCCGGGCCTTAACCTATTTTACTGTTTAGGAAGACTGGAGACAAAACCCTTATGTTCTTATTTCCCAGGCAAGCTAGGGACTCAAAATGGACTGTCAGAGAAAGGGAAGTGAGCATGGATCTGAAAAGAATGTGCTAGAGGCTAACCTAGCTATGAGGCTAAGTCCTGCTGGAATGGTTCCGAGAGAGGAAGGCAGGTCACCACATAATTGGAACGGGATATTTGCACATGTAAGGGCAGCACCAGTTAAAAAGTAGCCAACACCCCTAGCTTGGTAGATTGTGGCTGAAGCTTTGTAGATTGTGGCTGAAGCTTTATCCCAAAGAAACGATGGAGAGCAAATCTGGACCCCAGAGAGACCAAATCCTAGAATTACTCCAGAAACTACCTTGCTGGTGGGGTTGAGGCCAAGTTGGTTATGACTGACTGAGGGCAATTCACAAGACCGAGCTGACAGTTGAATTCTGAATTGCCTGTAGCTCAGTAGATTGGAGGGGGTATGCAAGAGAGCCTCATCTCAGTCAGGTAGATTAAGACTGGCTTTTATGGAAAGTATCCTTTGTTGTTCATTATTGTTCATTTCCCTTTAGTTTTTCTGTGCTGGTTCTTGAGCCTGTTCTTTACCACCTATTTTACAAAAATAGGTTGATAGGATGTGGGATTTTAGGTAATGACATCTCAAGCCCTAACTAAACAATCGATTCACAATCATTGAGATAAGACCCTGGGTTCTACCTACTCCTAGGCAGGACAGGAATCAAATACCAATTTATATTTAAGGTCAAAGCTTTTGCTTCAAAACTTCTATCATCCACTTCTACTTCATCATCTAAAACTGGGTTGGCAAACATTTCTGAAAAGGCCACATGGGAAATACTTTAGGCGTTGGGAGCCAAACGGTCTGTGATGCAACAACTCGGCTCAGCTATAAACAATATGAAAATAAATGAGCATGGCTATATTTCATTAAAATTTCATTTACAAAATCATGTGATAGGCCAGATTTGATCCACGGGCTATAATTCCCAGCCCCTGGTCTGTCTCAGCGCTCTTCCAACATTTGTGAGCACACAACACCTCTCATATATACACGCTCACACATTCTATACCTGTCCACACATCATATATGATATAAATAATGTATGTAATATAGTATATATATATATATATATATATATACACAAAGAAGTAATTTTAAAAAGCTGAGATAAAAATACAAATGGAAGCTCTAATACTTTCTTCCTATAGTCTCAATTGATCAGCCCATGTACCTCTTGGGAAACATGCACCCCGTTTTGGAAATCCCTTATGTAAACACAGTTAAAGCATGTACGTGAATGTGTGTGTTGTTTGTGCACATGGATGCCCTCATTTGCATTAGAATCCACTTTGTGTTCCAAACGTTGAATAGTAGAATAAACATAGCTTTGAGGTCAAGTATAGAACTAGATTTAAATTCTACGTCTCCCATTCAGTAGACATGTGACCTTAGAAAACCAAGGTTGGGTTGCTCCTCTAAGAAAGTAACATAATAATATACAATTGTATGTTTGGCAAGTAGGTTTAACACTTAATTTTAAATACTCAGTAAAATGCCTAGAAATAATGAGAGCTCAAAAACTAAGTTTCTTTCTCTTTCTTTTTTGACGAATTATCAAAAGTCGAGTCTGAATGTCATACCCGCAGGCGTGAGCAGCAACAATAGAGCTTTTCCACCTTCTTGTTCCCAATCACTGCCCAGCAGGCCACCTGGCCACATCCCTTAGATTAGAAACCTCACGTGGAGCTTCCACGGTAAGGGCTCTGGGATTCCATCCTTCATGTCTTCCCCCTCGGCCACCACTCTGTCCCCACAGAGGTAGTTCCCTGTATTTAAAGTTGTTCCCTGCCATCAAAAAGAGATTGATGAATTTCATTTCTCTGCATTCTTTGGAATCATTTTTTTCTTAGTGAGGGAGCTGGGTCTACAGTGGACCCCCTATTCACCTGACCACCACCACCAGCCTAAAGAAGCTGTAAAATTTGCATTATAAAATCCAGGGTGTTTTCTTTATCCTTTGGCAAAACTCGAACCATTCATTAGGAATCAAAAGAGAGTTATCAGAGAGGTGCCTGGCCGGCTCAGGCGGTAGAGAATCCATGTTGTGAGTTCAAGTCCCGTGTTGGGTATGGAGCTTACTTAAAAAAAAAAAAAAATGGGGCACCTGGGTGGCTCAGTCAGTTAAGAGCCTGACTTTGGCTCCGGTCATGATCTCATGGTTGCTGAGTTTGAGCCCCACATCAGGCTCTGAGTTTTCAGTGCAGAGCCTGCTTTGGATCCTCTGCCCCCTTCTCTCTGCCCCTCTCCCACTTGCACACACATGTGTGCATGCACACACAGGCATGCTTGCTCTCTCTCTCTAAAATAAATGAATGAACGAACGAATGAATGAATGAATGAATAAATAAGTAAATAAATAAATAATTAGTTACCAGAAATTAGCATGATGGGTGGCTCAGTCAGGCGTCTGACTTCATCTCAGGTCATGATCTTGCTGTCTCTGAGTTCGAGCCCCACATCGGGCTCTCTGCTGACAGCTCAGAGCCTAGAGCCTACTTCGGACTATGTGTCTCCCTCTCTCTCTGCCCCTCCCCCAGTCACACTCAGTCTCTCTGTCTCTCAAAAAATGAAGAAATGTTAAAAAAATTTTGAAAAAAAAAGAAATTAGGACGATAATAGCAAAAACATCTCTGCAGAGTAAACAAACCAAAATTGCATGCTAGCGCTCTCTGGCTCGCTAACTTAATAGCTAATCTGTGATATAAATAATTAACTCTAAGGAGACAGTGCTAAACTCTATCCTTGTCTCTCCTGCCCAGAAAGAATGAATGACAGAGGCCTGATAAGCACAGATTTCTTGTTGTCCCGAATCAGCTGGAGGCAGCTCTTACTACATCTTTCACACAGAGAGCCCTCAAAATCTGGCTTATAGACAGCAACCATGAAAACCCTCAGAAATTTTATGGCAGGCACTGAGAGAAAATATACGAAGGCTCTGTCACAGTCAGAAGAATCCAATGCAAGTTTCTTTCAATAAAATCCAACAGAGAAACACGGTCATTGTTCTCAATGTTCATCAATCCCGTAATGAGATGAGCCAAATGCAGTCCGGACTAACCGATCACGGCAGGACTTCCCATGTCATCTTTCTTAGAACAAAGCCCTTCTGGTTCCATATTGAACAGGACAAGACTGTTGTGATTAGGCAGAGTGGCACTGGTAATACAATCTGAATCAGATTCCCAGGACCCCACCGAAGTGCCAGGAGGGAATCCGTGTGAACTGGCTTTGAGCGGCTTGGAAGAACAACCTAAAGTTTTGTTATTGATATTTTTAGCGGCCTTTGTGTTCCTAGCACTTGGCTGGATCTGCTGGATTGGTACGGGAAGATCAAAGGCTCTCCTCCCCTTCAAAGAGTGCCCATTTGGGGGGAAATAAAAAACCTGTCGGTATCCAAAGACTCGTATTTGTTTGCATTTCTGCTCCCTCTTGCGGCCTCTCCTTTCTTCCCATGATGCTTCCCCAAGAAGAGGCACAGGGTCAGCTAGGCACAGTTGAACACAATTTCTATCTGAAAGAGCTGGGAACTGAGAACCTGAGTCTCTTGACAACAATTATTTATCTGAGACTGTTTTCAGATGCTTACTTTCGTATGTCTCCTTCATTTTATTTTTATATTTCAAAACCACCCAAAAGAACAATTCTGCTCATCTATCACAAAACTTTAATAAATTTTAACATTTTGCCACGTTAGCTTCAAAATTTTATTTTTTTCCAACATGACATTATAGTTCTGGCTACAATCCCGATCTCCCGCCTCCTTCCCCTCCCACCCTCAAAAAATCAATTTCCTGATTGGGGATTTATCCTGCCTTGTAAGTATTTTCAAGTCGTGTGATAAATACATACAACCTAATGATTTTTTAATTTTACCATTTACATAAATGTTCTCGTTTTGCACGTCCTTTGCCACTTGCTTTCTTCATTCAAAATCATGTTTTCGTTGTATGTCAATTATATCTAAATAAACCTGAAAAGAGATTATGTTTGCAAGACTTTTCCATGTTCTCTCATATTATTTAGTTTATTCAGTTTAGCCACCATATACTTTTCCACTGTGTCCCATGGGTTTTTGACCCATAGTCCTACCGAGGCTCATCTAGATTATTTCCTATTCCTTACTATTATACAAAATTCTTTGGTGAGTGTTCTTGGATCTTTTCAAATACCATGCATATTCCTTGCTTTTTAGATATTTATGTCATCATTCTCCTTTGAGGTATAGTTATGGAAAACAAAATTTAACAGAAATTTAAAGGAGAAATGTTCAATTCATCCTTCATCCTAATGACATAGGCATGCATAACAATCCTCCGTACCTTCCCACTCACTCTGAATTAAGAAAAACTCAGTCGTTTTCTATCAACTGATCACCCGTGACAGCAGCAAAGCAACTCAGCGTTTATTCAGTAACTTCGTGATGGTTGTCCGTTTCTAAGGGTTTGCTATCCCATGATCACAGGGAGAGTATCTGTATTCACAGAAGAGAAACTATCCAATTTTCAGAATATTATTAGTAATAAGAGGAGTTTTTCCAAGACAGTTTAAACTGTGGTTTAAAATGGATGATTCTGGGATTCTGTGTTTCCAAGGATTATAATACAGCGGTTGATGCAAACTATGGAAATACATACCATTCTATGTTCCCCATGTAGCAGGTCCTGAACGGCTCTCCTCCAAACGTAGTAACCTCCAGTTCAAGTACTGATGGGACAATCTCCAGGCAGGGGTTGCACAGATGCTTAGGCTCAACAACCCTACTTGTCGGGTCACTTCTGAGGAAGAAGGAAAGATGGGCTCAGTCTGGCTGGGCTGCTCCTGGAAACCTGCCCCTGTGTGGCTGGGTGGGATGACGGCTTGGGGTTGCGTCTTTAGGTTCTGGGACCTGGGGGAGTGTGTATGAAGGGACAAACGTGATGCTGAAGAGTTATCATAGCTTTTTTGAAGGACTTGGAGTTTTATAATGATAATTTAAAGACAAGAGAAAGAAAAGACGAGCATGCGTTTCAGAGAATAGTTGACACCAGAAACACATAGCTCTAGCAAACTTGGAGTTTGGGGTTTTCTCCACCAGGCATCTCCTTCAGATTACGAGACTCTACCTCTCCAAATTCTACTCAGGGTGTAGGTCAAGAGCTCCTGGTGTGGAGCGTGAGTCTCTTTGCTCTTCCAGTGCTTATACCAACCACTGCACTATAAATAATTCACTTAGAATTCCTGCTCAACTAGAGAACAGCACATTTAAGCCGAAACTATACCTAGAACACATGCTGCCCTCCTGTGGACTGTAGTGGTATTGCTAATCGTCTCATAATCAGCAAACTTTTGAAGGCTGTATATTTGTTTACCCATTCACATCTATAATTAGTACATATTATTTTATTCAGAAGTAATTATGTTTGCATAAATATATTTGAGTGTTTCTATAAATAAAACTTTCGAGATTAAAGTTAAAATTAATTAAAATTAAAATTAAATGTGTCCATTAAGACTTTTTCAAATCAATCATAAAATTTTGTGAAATCCATCTTTTGAGTTATCATATGCTTTTTTAAAAAACGTTATCAAATAAAACAAAAAAATAATAAGTAGAAAATATTAGAAAGGATTGCACAGATCTTTAGCAAGACCCACGCACACTAAGAGATGGTCATTGTGGATTGGAAGAAGTGCAAGGTTCAACTGACACAATAATGTGATAAATCAATGTCTTAGCTAGGGAAGGTCATTTGATCTTTTCCTCACTAGTTTCTCACTTGATTTTCTGGCCTGTAATGGTAATTTACGTTTCAACATAAGGATCCAAGGTGGTAGGCAGTTCTAAGGGGCCCTCCAGAGCTCTACTGCCCCCTAATGCCCACACTTTGTATGAACACGGAGTATCACTCCCATGGTTAGGTTACTAACCTGTTGACTTTTGAGCTAATCAAAAGAGATTTTTCAGGTGGACCAAATCCAATCAAGTTAGCCCTTAAAAGAACCAGGGCCTCTCCTGAAGGATCTGAGGCATTAAGAGGGAGCCACACAACCAGAGAGGAACTTTAAACTGACCCTCGGCTGAAAGCCAGGAGAACAGGGGCCTAAGTCCTACCAATGTAAGGAAGTGAATTCAGCCAACAACGTGAATGAAGGGACAAGAAGACCCTGAGCTTCAGAAAGGAAAGCAAACCATTAAAATACTTTGATTTCAGCCTTGAGAAACTCTGAGCAGAAAACTCACTCCCCCCAGCCTGGAGTTCTGACCTTCACAAACCGTAAGGTAATAACCTTGTGTTGTTCTAAGGCCCTAAGTGTATGGCAATTTTTATGCAGCAGTGGAAAACTAGTGCAGTCAATGTCCCACAACTAGATTTTATATTTTATAATGAATTGTGAAGCAAACTGTAACATAACTTTATCCTGTCAATGGACTTACCACTGAGTTATTTCAGTGTTACTACGGGGTGCTCATCAGGTGTTCTAAGTTCTTGACAGGTGTAACTTTGTCACTAAATAATCCAACTACACTTTAAATAGATAATTTGTCATTAGAAGGTAAAAAGAACAATGGCGTGTAAAATACAGAGGTAGGACCAAGTTCAGGCATAAATAGTAGATCCGAAAATATAAATAGTGTATTATGAGAAAATCCAACTAATCCGTAAATTTTGATTTCATGGGAGTCTCCTAAAAAGAAAAAAAAAGTGGAATATTTTGTACAGATATCTCGTGTTTGTTTTTTATTGAAATATTAACATTCAATATTGGTTTCAGGTGTACAATATTGCAATTCAATAATTCTATACATTACTCTGTGCTCTCCATAAGTGCAGTCACCATCTGTCACCATTCCATGTCATTCCAATATTGACTATATTCCTTACGCTGTGCTTTCCACCTCTGCGATTTATTTTATAACCGGAAGTTTATACCTCTTAATCCCCTTTATACCCCCATCCTCCTTCCCACCTCTCCCTCTGGCAGTCACCAGCTCGTTCTCTGTATTTAGGAGTCTGTTTCTTTCTTTGTTCCCATCTCATATTGTTTCATGGTGCATGAAAATAACAAATCAGGATGTATAATCTTTAAAATAATCTTAGGGGTGCCTGGGTGGCTTGGTTGAGCATCTGACTCTTGATTTCAGCTCAGGTCATGATCTCATGGTCCATGGGTTCGAGCCCCAGTTCAGGCTGTCTTCAGATGTTGGGCTCTGTGTGCTGACAACGTGGAGCCTGCTTGCAATTCTCTATCTCTCTCTCTCTTTCTCTCTCTGCCCCTCCTGCACTCGTATTCGCTCTCAAAAAAAAAAGAAATAAACTTGAAAAAAAGAAAATAGTCTTAAAACTGAAAGCTTACCCACTTCAAAATTAATGAGACACCTGGAAACACAAAATGTGAATTTATTAAGTCTCTTGAATATTACTTAAGAAAAGAAAAATAGTGAAGCTCCTGTAACTATTTCCTAGCTATTCTACAACTAAAACCTCATACTTACCGTGTAGCAAAGGAAGAAATAGTAGCTAGCAAAACAAAATTATTTTGACATGTATGGCTGTGTTTTCTATCACTTTCCAGGCTAAAGAAGCTACTATGTGAAAATCCATCTCTCTTAGTAGTAACAAAATACAATTGGTTTGTCCTATTGCATAATAAACATTAAAACTTAATGTTTTAAATAATGTTACAGTCTGGTCTAGAATTTTGTGACCAACTTGATGCTTTCACTACTGGGCAAAACTTTGAGTTTATGTCAGGTAAGTGTGGCCAGATTATCTTGTGAGAATCTGTTGTGTTGTTTAAATTATACACGTGGCTGAATTTTAATATATTTACAGAGTTGGAAGAGAGTATAATTGATTAATTTAATTAAACAGATATTTTAAAGGAATTACTGGGGTGCCTGGGTGGCTCAGTCAGTTAAGCGGCCAACTTCAGCTCAGGTCATGATCTTATGGTCTGTGAGTTTGAGCCCCACATCAGGCTCTGTGCTGATGGCTCAGAGCCTGGAGCCTGTTTCGGATTCTGTGTCTGCCTCTCTCTTTGCCCTTCCCTTGCTCACGCTCTGTCTCTATGTCTCTCAAAAATAAATAAATGTTAAAAAATTTAAAAAAAGAATTACAACTCACAGTAGTAGATCCTTCTGTATTAATTTCTGATGGTATTAAAAGTTGCTCTAAGCCATTAATAAGAGTGTCATTGGGAATCACTGTCTTATACGCAGTTAGCATTCCTTCGGCATCTAAAGAAATTCTGAATGTCATAGTATTTTGAAAGCCAGTGAAATATACTGATTTTATTAAAAGAGCTCCACTGAATAGCCCTCCTCTCCTTTTTATTCAGAGATTGGAACCGGCTTATATCAGTTTTTGGTTGTTCTAAGGGACAGTAGAACATAGGAACTTGATTTGTGATGCATATTTTTTATTGAAAAACAAAATATTTGGGTAACAAAATGGACACATTTAATGCTTTCAACATCCTTACTGAATAAAATTTAAAATTACAAGAGAAAAATGTCTAACATGTTTAATGGTTCCAAAAGACTTCCTTGTTATGTCAACCAAAACTTAAAAAAGCAATTGCCCTAGCTACTCAGTTCCCCAGCATTATTTGCAAGATACTCATGAGAGCATTATTAATGAAGAGACGTAAAAAAGAAAAAGTGAGGAAGTGTCCTACCTCACTTTTCAGTCTCAAACTTTCAATCATGACTTTTCAGAACAGAAATCTAAAAATAATACTAATCCATTTTACTTTCAAAATCTAAAATCAGTTAGTGACTTAAACTTCATTTCCCCAAGGAAGAAAATAAACCATTGCAGCTTATTTATTCATTTACATGGAATAACTAGGTTTTTCATTTGTACTGAATAAATGTATCTTATTATTATAACAGTAAGTTTATCATAATTTTAGGTTAAGAATCAGGAGAACATAGAGCACGATGCCTCCAGCTTTGTTCTTTCTCAATATTGCATTGGCTATTTGGGGTCTTTTGTGGTTCCATGCAAATTTTAGAATTTTTGTTCTAGTTCCATGAAAGGTATATTGGTATTTTGATAGGGATTGCATTGAATCTGTTAACTGCTTAACAGGGTAATATGGACATTTTAGAAATATTAATTCTTCTAATCCATGAGCATGTAATATCTTCCATTTACTTATGTGTTTTTCATTTTCTTTCTTTCTTTTACTTCCTTGGTTAAACTTATTCCTAGACATTTCATTTTCTTTTATGCTATCGTAAAGGAGATTGTTTTCTTAATTTCTCTTTCTGGTAGTTTGTTATTAGTATATAGAAATGCAACAAGATTTTTTTTTTTAAACATTTATTTATTTTTGAGAGACAGAGCGTGAGCAGGGAAAGGGCAGAGAGAGGCAGATGCAGAATCTGAAGCAGGCTCCAGGCTCTGAGCCATCAGCACAGAGCCCGACGTGGGGCTCGAACTCACAGACCGTGAGATCATGACCTGAGCTGAAGTCGGCCACTCAACCGACTGAGCCACCCAGGCGCCCCAACAAGATTTTTATGTATTGATTTTGTATCCTGCAACTTACTTTAATTCATTTCTTCTGACAGTTTTTTGGTAGAGTCTTTAGGGTTTTCTATATATAATGTCATCTGCAAATTGTTTTGCTTCTTTCCTTCCAATTTGCCCCTATTTCTTTTTCTTGCCTAATTGTTCTGGTTAGAATATGCAATACTATGTTGAAATAAAAGTCGTGAGAGTTGGCATCCTTCCTGGTGTCTAATCTTCACCATAGAGTAAGATCTTAGCTATGCGCTTATCATATATGGTCTTTATTACATCGAGGTATGTTCCCGCTTTCCCCACTTTGTAGAGAGTTCTTATCATTAACAGGTGATAATTTTTATCATCTGCTTTTTCTGCGTCTATTGAAATGAACATATGATTTCGTCATTTTATGAATGTAGTGGATCACATTGATTTATGAAGGTTGACCATTTTTGCAGCCCTAGAATAAATCCCACTTAACTATATTGCCTGACCCTTTTAAAGTATTGTTGAATTCGGCTTGCCAACATCTTATTGAGAATTTTGGCATCTATGTTCATCAGGGATATTGATCTATAATATTCTTTTTCACTGGTATCTTTTGTCTGTTTGGGGCATCAGTGTAATGCTGATATCACAACAGGAGTTTAGAAGTCTTTCCTCCACTCTTTTTTTTTTTTTTTTTTTTGGAAATTTAAGAAGGATTGATATTATTTCTTTAAATTTTTGGTAGAATTCACCAGTGAAGCTATCTGGTCTTGGACTTTTTTTGTTGGGAGGTTTTTAATTGCTGATTCAATCTCCTTACTGGTATTTGATCTTTTCAAATTTTCTTTTATGTTTTAGTCTTGGTAGGTTTATATACCTAGAAATTTATCCATTTCTTCTAAGTTTTCCAATTTGTTGGTGATAATTATTCATGACAGTCTCTTATGAGCCTTTGCATTTTTGAGGTATCATTGTAAGGTGACTTCTTTTATTTCTGATTTTTTTGAATCCTCTTTTCTTTCTTGGTGAACGTAGCTAAGAGTTTCTTAATATTTTTTATTTTCTTTAGTGACCCAGCTTTTAGTTGCAATGATCTTTTTTATTGTTTTTTTAGTCTCTATTTCTTTATTTCTGCTTTGATGTTTGTCATTTTCTTCCTTCTACTAACTTTGGGATTCATTTGTTCTCTTATTTTTTAATTGCTTGAGTTGTAAAGTCAGGTTGTTTATTTGATTACCTTTCCTACTAGCTATATAGATTGTTGGCCCACTGCCTTTACCATTACCCCAGTGACTGTTTTTCATCATTTTCTAATTTTTTGAAATGGCCTTTTCTTTTCCATGCAAAGAAGTCCCTTTAACATTTCTCATAAGCTGGTTTTATTGATGAACTCCTTTAGCTTTTGCTTGTCTGGGCAACTCCTCTCTCCTTCAGTTCTTAGTGATAACTTTAGCTCATAGAATATTCTTGTTTGGAAGTTTTTTTCTTACAGCACAGTGAGGATACTGTGGCACTCCCTTCTGGCCTATAAAGTGTCTGCTGAAAATCAGCTAGTGGTCTTATGGTTGTTTCCTTGTACGATGTCCTATTTTTCTCTTGCTGCCATTAGAATTCTCTCTTTAACTGTTAACACTTTGATTAGAGTGTGTCTTGGTCTCTTTGCATTCCTCCTCTTTGGGATTCTCTGTCGTTCCTGGACTTGGATATCTGTTTTCTTCACCAGGTTAGGGAAATTTTCAGCCATTATTTCTTCATATATATTTTCTGTCTTTTTCTCTCCCTCTTCTTCTTCTGGGACACCTGTAATGTGAAGTATAGGAACGCTTGATATTGTCCTGTAGGTCCCTTAAACTGTTCTTTTGTTGTTCTTGCTTTGTTTTTTTTTGTGTGTGTGTTGTTTTTTGTTTGTTTGTTTGTTTGTTTGACACTTGTGCTCTCCTGATTGGGCGGCTCCCACTGTGCCGTCTTCCTGACCATTGATTCATTATTCTGCATCATCTAATCGGCTATTGATCCCTCGTTCTGCATTTTTCATTTCAGTTATTATTTTCTACAGCTCCAATTGGCTCTCTTTTATATTTTTCATCTGTTTGTTACTGTTCTTGCCGTGTTCATCCATTCTTCTCCAGAGTTTGGTGAGCAAGATTATGACTATTACTTTCAACTCTTTATCAAATAGTTTGCTTATCTACATTTCATTTAGTTCTATTTCTGAGATTTTTCTTATTCTTTTGTTTGGAACACATTTTGCCGGGGTCCTTGTTCCGGCAGATCTAGGGGTCCACGAAGGACGGACGGTCAGGCGAAAGGAAATGAGAGAGCCACGAGAGAGATGTAGTCTGATGACCAAGCAGGCAGCCCTGGCAATTCTGGCGTCTCTGCCCTGCTGGTCTCAGTGTCTTTATTTAAAAGGTAGTGAGTGACCTTACATCAATGAGTGACATTCCATAGTTTGATCTCTTTAACAGTAATGCGTTTTTACCAGCAAGGCTGCAACTTTCTCAATCCTGTATGTTGGTTTCAGGTTAATTAACATATAAATTTAGGGTGGGAGGAGAGAACAGCGAGTTTCCTTAAGGCCTTAATGTTAATTATCTGTAAACAGGAGAAATCAGGGCGTTGCTTTGAGGGCTATACTTCCAACTACAATGGGGGAGGTGCAACCCATCCCCAAGATGCAACTTTAAGGTTATTTCTCAATCTGTGAGCCCAAAACGGCTCCCAAAAATATTTGTCTCCTCGTTTTGCTTAACTCTTTGTTTCTATGTATTACATAGGTCCTTTACATCTCTCAGTCTTGAAGGAGTGGCTTTATGCCCAGTAGTGTAAACATCTTTGGTCATCTGAGCCCAATAACCCCTGTGTGAGCTACATGCACCCTCCTGTTGTGGCTGTGTCATTATTAGTGTAGAGTGACTAGTGTGGGGTGTCTGCATTCTGGCCATGATTGCTATGAGCGTTCTGGTGAACATGTGTGGCCCTGGCCTGTCTGGCTGAGAGATCCAGCCATGACTTTTGTAGCCATGCTAGCGTGTAGGATTGGTTCTTGGTTCGGCAGCTGTGAGGCCCAGCTGTGACAGCTGCAGGCATGCTGGTGGGCAGGGCAGAGCTGTGGTGTGGCTTCCTGTGAGGTCTTGTTGTGACCATTATAGGTATTCTAGTGTGTATGACTGGTGCCCCAGGGCAGGAGAGCTTGGTTGGGGCTCCAGTGCCATCTGAGGCTGCCTGCCAGTTGTGGTGGAGGGGACGGCTGCTTGAGGTGGGCTCCCGTGCTGTCCAAAGGGACCAACAAGCAGTGGCAGGGCAGGGGCCCACTTAGGATGGTCTTTGGGCTAGGTGGGCAATTTGGCAGGGTGAGTTTGCAAGGGAATGTCAAGAGGGGTGAGTGGTGCTAGCACACTAGGTGGAGAGTATCGGAAATAGCTTCCACCAACATCAAGGCAGCTAGATAGAAGGTATAGTGGGAGGTGGGGGAGGTATTTACAATGCTTCCATCCCCAGAGTATATTCCAACAGATAGCTGCCCCTCAGGCACATGCCCAAAAATTAGTTAATAGATCTTCATGTGAAACCCAGAGTCTTTTCAAGTCTTTGCCTCTGGTAGGAATCACAGTGAGTGAGATAGTGTATGCACCCTGCAAGTGCAGGGTCTTGGGTTCCCATTGTCCTTCACTCTCCTAAATATAAGCCCTGTTGGTTTTCAGAGCCATCGGTTATGAGTGTCCCTCTTCCTGGTGCAGGTCCCCTGGTCTGTGGAGCCCAGTGTGGGGCTTGGACCCTTGCTCCTCATGGAAAGTTCTGATATACCTTCCACTTGTGTTTTGTTGTAGATCCTCACCGACCCACACCTCTGTCCCTCATACCCATCTTGATGTGATGTTTTCTTTCTATCCTTAGTTGTGTATGATCTGTTAGGATCGTTTCTGATTTGTAATCAGAGATAGTTGTTCTACCTGCAGGTGTGTCCCTGGCAGGAGAGGAGCTGGGGATCTTCCTACTCCGCCACCTTGATCCTGCCTCCTAAAGTCATTATTTAAAAGTATATACCTATTGTCTTTCGTTCATTGTTTTCTGGCTATTTTATGATTCCTCTGTTCCTTTCTTCTTGCTCTTCCTGTGATTTAATTATTCTCTCTGGTGGCATGTTTCGATGCTGTGTATTTTAATTTTAATTAAATTAATTTTCTGTGTATCTACTATAGGTTTTTGCTTTCTGGTTACCATGAGGATTACATATAACAGCTTATAACAGTATATTTTAAATTGTTAACAATCTAGAATTGAATGTATTCTAAAGTTCTACATTTTTACTATCCCGTGTTTATTTTATAATTGTTATAAATTTTAAAGTTATAATTTTTAAATTTTTTTAATGTTTTTGTTTATTTGAGAGACAGAGACAGAACATGAGCTGGGGAGGGGCAGAGGGAGAGGGAGACACAGAATCTGAAGGAGGCTCCAGGCTCTGAGCTGTCAGCACAGAGCCTGATGCAGGGCTTGAATCCATGAACAAAAAGATCATGACCTGAGCCTAAGTCAGATGCTTAACTGACTGAGCCACCCAGGTGCCCCTAAAGTTATAATTTTTTAAAAAATTAGTTCTTTTATAATTATTATAGTTTTTTTTTGCGTGTTTTAACCTTCATATCAGCTTTTTAAGTGATGAATCTACCTCCTTTACAACATTATATTATTGTAAATTTTTATACATATTTACCTTTATCAGGGAGATTTATATTTTCTTTTTTTCAAATAGAGGTAATTTATTTTTATCTCTTCCCTTTCAATTCTTACATTTCTTTTTTTATGTATAATTTATTGTCAAATTGGTTTCCATACAACACCCAATGTTCATCCCTACAAATGCCCTCTTCAATGCCTGTCACCCACTTTTCCCTCTCCCATACCTCCCATCAACCCTCAGTTTGTTCTTAGTATTTAAGAGTCCCTTATGTTTTGTCTCCCTCCCTTCCTGTGGCTGTTTTTTTTTTCTTTCCTCTTTTCTCCTCCCCCATGGTTTTCTGCTAAGTCTCTCAAAATCTACCTATGCATGAAAACATATAGTATCTGTCTTTCTCTGACTGACTTATTTCACTCAGCATAATACCCTCCAGTTCCATCCATGTTGCTACAAATGGCCAGATTTCATTTTTTCTCATCACCGCGTGGTATTTCATTGCATATATATACCGCATCTTCTTTATCCATTTGTCAGTTAATGGACACTTAGACTCTTTCCATGATTTGGCCATTATCGAAAGTGCTGCTATAAACACCAGGGTACACGTGCCCCTATGCATCAGCACTCCTGTATCTCTTGGGTAGATTCCTAGCAGTGCTATTGCTGGGTCATAGGGTAGTTCTATTTTCATTTTTTTGAGGAAACTCCACACCATTCTCCAGACCAGCTGCACCGGTTTGCATTCCCACCAACAGTGTAAGAGGGTGCCTGTTTCTCCACATCCTCGCCAGCATCGATAGTTTCCTGATTTGTTCATTTTAGCCACTCTGACTGGCGTGAGGTGGTATCTCAGTGGGGTTTTCATTTGTATTTCTCTGATGATGAGTGACGTTGAGCATCATTTCATGTGTCTGTTGGCCATCTGGATGTCTTCTTTGGAGAAGTGTCTATTCATATCTTCTGCCCATTTCTTCACTGGATTATTCGTTTTTTCGGGTATGAAGTTTAGTAAGTTCTTTATAGATTCTGGATACTAGCCCTTTATCCAATATGTCATTTGCAACCTCTTTTCCATTCCACTGCCTATTAGTTTTGCTGATTGTTTCCTTTGCAGTGCAGAAGCTTTTTATCTTGATGAGGTCTCGATAGTTCATTTTTGCTTTTAATTCTGTTGCCTTTGGAGATATGTCGAGTAAGGAATTGCGATGACTGAGGTCAAAAAGGTTTTTTCCTGCTTTCTCCTCTAGGATTTTGGTGGTTTCCTGTCTCACATTTAGGCCCTTCATCCATTTAGAGTTTATTTTTGTGAGTGGTGTTAAGGAAGTGGTCTAGTTTCATTCTTCTGCATGTTGCTGTCCAGTTCTCCCAGCACCATTTGTTAAAGAGGCTGTCTTTTTTCCATTGGATACTCTTTCCTGCTTTGTCAAAGATTAGTTGGCCATATGCTTGCGGGTCTATTTCTGAGTTTTCTATTCTGTTCCATTGGTCTACGTGTCTGTTTTTGTGCCAATACCATACTGTCTTGATGATTACCACTTTGTAGTAGAGGCTAACGTCTGGGATTGTGATGCCTCCTGTTTTGGTTTTCTTCTTCAATATTACTTTGGCTATTTGGGGTCTTTTGTGGTTCCATGCAAATTTTAGGGTTGTTTGCTCTAGCTTTGAGAAGAATGCTGGTGCAATTTTGATTGGGATTGTATTGAGTGTGCTTGGGTAGTATTGCCATTTTAACGATATTTATTCTTCCAATCCATGATCATGGGATGTTTTTCCATTTCCTTGTGTCTTCCTCAATTTCCTTCATAAGTTTTTATAGTTTTCAGCATAGAGATCTTTTATATCTTTGGTTAGATTTATTCCTAGGTATTTTATGGTTTTTGGTGCAATTGTGAATGGGATTAGGTTCTTTATTTCTCTTTCTATTGCTTCATTGTTGGTGAAATGCCACCATTTTCTGTACATTGATTTTGTACCCTGCAACTTTGTTGAATTCATGGATCAGTTTTGGTGGATTCTGTTGGGTTTTCCATGTAGAGTATCATGTCATCTGCGAAAAGTGAAAGCTTGACTTCATCCTTGCCAATCTCGATGCCTTTTATTTCATTTCGTTGTCTGATTGCTGATACTAAGACCTTCAACACTATGTTAAATAGCAGTGGTGAGAGTGGACACCCCTGTCGTGTTCCTCATTTCAGGGGGAAGGCTCTCAGTTTTTCCCCATTGAGGATGATATTAGCTGTAGGCTTATCATAAATGGATTTTATGATATTTAAGTATGTTCCTTCTATCCTGACTTTCTCGAGAGTTTTTTTTTTAAGAAAGGATGCTGTATTTTGTCAAATGTCCTTTCTGCATCTATTGACAGTATCATATGGTTTTTATCTTTTCTTTTGTTAATGTGACATATCACATTGATTGATTTGCGAATGTCGAACCAGCCCTGCAACCCAGGGATGAATCCCACTTGATCATGGTGAATATTTCTTTTGTATGCTATTGAATTCGATTTGCTGGTACCTTGTTGAGAATTTTTGCATCCATATTCATCAGGGATATTGGCCTGTAGTTCTCTCTTTTTTTGCTAGAGTGGGAAACAAAGTGATGCTGACTTCATAGAATGAGTCCGGAAGTTTTCCTCTGTCCCAATTTTTTGGAACAGCTTGAGAAGGATAGGTATTAACTCTGTTTTAAATGTCTAGTAGAATTCCCCATGGAAGCCATCTAGTCCAGGACTCTTATTGAGAGATTTTTGATAACTGATTCAATTTCTTCGCTAGTTATGGGTCTGTTCAAGTTTTCTATTTCTTCCCACTTGAATTTTGGTAGCATGTGGCTGTTTAGGAATTTGTCCATTTCTTCCAGGTTGTCCAGTTTGATGGCATATATTTTTCATAGTATTCCCTCACAATTGCTTGTACTTCTGAGAGATTGGTTGTAATCAAACTCTTTTCATTCATGATTTTATCTATTTGCATCCTCTCTCTTTTCTTTTTGAGAAGCCTGGCTAGAGGTTTATCAATTTTGTTTATTTTTTCAAAGAACCAGCTCTTGGTTTCATTGATCTGTTCTACTACTTTTTTGGTTTCCATGTTATTAATTTCTGCCCTGATTTTTGTTATTTGTCTTTCTGCTGGATTTGGGGTGTCTTAGCGTTCTGCTTCTAGTTCCTTTAGGCGTGCTGTTAGATTTTTGTGTTAGTGATTTTTCTTCTTTCTTGAGATAGGCCTGGATTGCAATGTAGGCCTGAATTGCAATGCATTTTCCTCTCAGGACTGCCTTTGCCGCATCCCAAAGCGTTTGGATTGTTGTATTTTCATTTTCATTTGTTTCCATGTATTTTTTCATTTCTTCTCTAATTACCTGGTTGGCCCATTCGTTCTTTAGTACGTTGTTCCTTAGCCTCCATGTTTTTGGGGGGTTTTCAGACTTTTTCCTGTGGTTGATTTCAAGTTTCATAGCATTATGATCTGAAAGTGTGCATGGTATGATCTCAACACTTTTATATTTATTGAGGGCTTCTTTGTGCCCCAGTATGTGGTCAATCTTGGAAAATGTAGCATGTGCATTTGAGAAGAATGTAAATTCCATTGCTTCTGGGTGTAGGGTTCTAAAAATGTCAGTCAGGTCCATCTGTTCCAATGTGTCCTCAGGGCCATTGTTTCTTTAGCGATTCTCTGTCTAGTTGATCTATCCATTGCTGTAAGTGGAGTATTAAAGTCTCCTGCAGTTAGCACATTTTATCAATAAGATTGCTTACATTTGTAATTAATTTTACAAATTTTACAAATTTGGGTGCCCCCGAATTCAACACATAGACATTTATATAATTGTTAGCTCTTCCTCCTGGATAGTCCCTGTGATTATTATATAATGCCCTTCTTCATCTCTTGTTACATCCTTTACTTTAAAGTCTAGTTTGTCTGATATAAGTGTGGCTACTCCAGCTTTCTTCTGACTTCCAGTAGCATGGTAGATAGTTCTCCATCCCCTCACTTTCAATCTGAAAGTGTCTTCAGGTCTAAAATGAGTTTCTTGTAGACAGCAATAGATGGGTCTTGTTTTTTTTAATCCGTTCTGATACCCTATGTCTTTTAATTGGAGAATTTAGTCCATTTACATTCAGCGTTAATATCGAAAAATCTGGGTTTAGAGTCATTGTGTTATCTGTAGGTTTCATGCTTGTAATGATGTCTCTGTTACTTTGTGTTCCTTGCAACATTTCCTTCATAGAGTTCCCCCTCAGGATCTCTTGTAAGGCTGGTTTATTTGTGATGAATTCTTCAGTTTTTGTTTGTTTGGAAACCCTTTATCTCTCCTTCCATTCTAAATGACAGGCTGGCTGGATAAAGGATTCTTGGCTTCATATCTTTCCTGTTCATCACATTGAAGATTTCCTGCTATTCCTTTCTGGCCCGCCAAGTTTCTATATATAAGTCTGCTACTACCCTTATGTATCTACCTTTATATCTTAAGGCCCATTTATCCCTAGCTGCTTTCAGAATTCTCTTTTATCCCTGTATTTTGTCAGTTTCACTATGATGTGTCATGCAGATCTATTCAAGTTATGTCTGAGGGGAGTTCTCTGTGCCTCTTGGATTTCAATGCCCGTTTCCTTCCCCATGTTAGGGAAGTTATCAGCAATGATTTGTTCAAGTACCCCTTCGACTCCTTTCTCTCTCTTTTCTTCATCTGGAATTCCTATGATACAGATATCGTTCCATTTGATTGTATCACTCGGCTTTCAAATTCTCCTTTCCTGTTCCTGAATCAGATTCTCTCTCTTTTTCTCTGCTTCCTCTTTTTCCATAATTTTACCTTCTGATTCAACTATTCTCTTTCTCTCTTCTGCCTCTTCAGTGCACGCTGTGGCTGCCTCCAATTTGTTTTGCACCTCATTTATAGTGTTTTTTAATTCTTCCTGACCATTTTTAAGGTCCTTGATCTCTGCAGCAATGGACTTCCTACTGTCTTCTATGCTTTTTTCAAGCCCAGCGATTAGTTTTATGACTATCATTGTATTTTTGTGTTCTATTATGTTGCTTATATCTGTTTTCATCAATTCTTGAGCTGTCACTACTTCCTGTAATTTCTTTTCAGGAGAATTTTTCCATTTCATCATTTTGGCTAGTTTTCTGCCCCTTATAAGTTTTAAAATCTTGTTATGTGCTCTGCCTCTGCAGGTACTTCTATATTAAGGGGGGCTCATGTACTCTCTAGGGCCTGGCCTTTTGAGAGGTTTTTTGGAGAGTGCCACTTGCTCTTTGTTGTTGTGACTTTGGTTGTCCTCTACCAGATGTGCTTTGGTTTGTTTCCTGAAGTAGCCCGGAAAGGAAAACAGACAAACAAACAGGAAACAAAAACACGTAAACATACCGACAAATAAAACAGACAAGCAGATCAAAACAGAAAAAAGAATAACAAACGACACTCTGAAGGCATACAACTTGAAATACCAGCTACAAATTAAGGACAGGGTGTGCGGGGTGCTGATGGAAGACTGTATACAGAAAGTGTAATGACAAGTGCAGAGAGGAAGAGAAAATGAACTTTGACCAGGTAGAGAGACTGAAAGGCTTAATCCAGAGAGAGAGAAATCAGAATAGGGAAGGAGGCGAGGAAAAAGAAATGAAGATAAAGTTCCCCAGAGGAACCATGTGGCCTAATTATTCCAGAGAGAGAAATAGGAAAGTAAAGGAGGAGGTGTAGAACGTGCATTGCGAGAATGGGTTAAATGTCTGTTTAAGGAAACCAATACCCCCGGGCAACCAGCCTAGGGGTGGGGAGAGATAAGAAGGAGAAAAGGGGGAATATATCTAAATAATAAGAACTGACCTGGAGCTAATCCAGGCAATGCTGCAGTACTTGTTTTGCAGCATCTATCCGGCTCCCCCATAGAAGAGCGGCTCCCCTGTGAGGAGGGGCGTGGTTTGGTGTAGGCAGGTCCCGCCTCCACTGTGGGTTGGCGGACAGAATCCTAGAGTCTGGCATTGCTGATATGGGGGACAACAATGGCATCCCCCCAATCCCTTCTTCACGGACCAGGAGTCCCAAATCACCCCTTTGTTTCCATCCTCACTCTGCCAGGGACACAGGCGCAGTGCGATCTTTTTGTGCGGTCCTGTGTCCCACGCTTATCTGAGTTTTTAAACTCGTTCCAAACACTACACATGGTTTCCCTTGTGTAGATTGCGTCCCTGGCGTAACACCAATCGGAGGTGACTCCCCACCTCCCAGTTCTGTGGTTGGGGCCACTGCAGGCCCCAGTCCGCAGAGAGTTCTACCATTAGAAACAGGACTTCTCTTGGAAAGCTCTGCAGTTAGGGAATGGATGATAGGCTCCTTCTCCATCCTGGTTCGAGGTTTTTGTCTTGTCCAGACACAGTCCTAGCTTCCCAAGTCATTCTTTCTCTTCCCTTTGTCTTTCCGCAGAAGAGTCTCCCTCCCCTCCGTACCTCCACCATCTGTTTTATCTCCTCCAGTTTGCACTCACATTAGGTGCTTCCTGGATTTTGCATTTTCTTCCTTGTGGACTCCAACTCCTTTCCTCTTGGTGTTGAGAGTCCTTTGGCTTCAGTCCTTCTTTGTTTGAGAGACGCAGGAAGACCAGGTCCCCCTACTTCTCTGCCATGTTGGCCTCTCCTTCTCAGATTTATATTTTCTTATGCTTTTCTGTTACTAATTGACACCCTTTTTTTCTGCCTAAAGAAGTCTCTTTAACATTTATACTTGTTTGGTGGTGATGAATTCTTTTACCTTCTGTTTGTCTGGAAAACTCTTTCTCTCTCCTTCAATTCTGAATGATAGTCTTGCTGGATATAATATTCTTAGTTGTGTTTTGTTTGTTTTGTTTTTCCTTTAGTACTTTGAATATGTCATGCAACTCTCTTCTTTCCTGAAATTTTTCTGCTGAATAATCTGCTGATGGAGATTCTTTTGTATGTAACAAGTTTTTTTCCCCCTTTCTGGTTTTAAGATTCTCTCCTTGTCTTCGATTTTAGACATTTTATTTATAATGTGTCTTGGTATAGATATCTTTGGTTTTATCTTATTTGAAACTCTTATTCAACTCACATTGAAATGTCTTCCAGGACATGGATATCTATTTCCTTCCCAAGTTTAGGGAATTTTTCAGCAATTACTGCTTCAAATAAGACTTCTGCCCCTTTCTCTCTCTCTCCCCTCCTTTTGTGACCCCCTTGTGTGAATGTTATCCTGTTTATGTTGTCCTAGAAGTCTCTAAACTAACTTCACTTTTCTTCATTCTTTTTTTTTTTTTAATTTTTGCTGCTTTGATTGGGTGAGTCCAACTGCACTGTTTTCAGGTTCACTGATACTTTCTTCTGATTCATCTAGTCTGCTGTTGAGTCACTATAGCATTTTTTTTTTTCAGATTAGCTATTATATTCTTCAACTCTGTGACTTTTATTTGGTACCTTCTTGTATTTTCCACCTTTTTGTTGAATTTCTCACTGTGTTTGTCCATTCTTCTGAGTTTGATGACCATCTTTATAACCATTTTTTTGAAGTCTTTATCAGGTAAATGGCTAATCTCCATTTCACTGAGTGCTTTTTCTGAGGTTTTATGTTGTTGTTAATTTAAAACCTATTCTATTTCTTCACTTGGCTTGATTGCCTATGTTGGGTTTTATGCATTAGGTAAAACAGCCACCTCTCCCAGTCTTGAAAAAGTGGCCTTGTGTAGGATGTGAAACTTCTTGTTCACCTCTGCCCTAGCTCTTTTTTTTGTTTCTCAACCTTTGTGACTCTGCTTTATGACTTTTTTTTTTAAGAGACTCCCAAGTATTTGAAGGTCTGCCAAGACCTTTAAGTGTCACAAAGGAGAGGATCTGTCAGCACTTAGATTCAGACTGATTGAAAGCCAGACCCTCAGGGAACAGTTTTTCAAGTGTGCCAATATATACAGTTTATGGGATGACAAGTATAAATCCCATTGGCCACCAAAACCAGGTTTATGCTAGTGTGCCCTAGATGATAGTCAGTGAGTCAAATTCCTTTCGGGGAGATACCAGTCATCTGTAATAAAGCAGAGAGAGAGCACAAAATGGCACCTACCAGTCACTGTCTCCAGAGAACACCTCAGTAGGTTCCTAGATGTGTGTCAAAAGAGATGGCTGTCTCTCAAGCCAGACCTCCAGGACAGGCAAATAGGCTTCTCTTCTAGAAAGACTGGGGTGAGTTTCAGTCAGGTCTCTGCAGTGCCTTGGGGGAAGTTGCCTGACAAGAACTGTCTTTCCATTTGTCGGAGTTCCATTGGATCCACGAATGCATGGCCCCTGGGCAACAGCCATAAAATCTGTGGTACTAGACATAAAAACCAGAGCACCAGATGGGTTAAAGCTCCCCACTGGGGAATATACTCTGGAACCTGGGAAAGAGAGAATGCAAAGATGACACTTGCCGGCCTCCATCCCCAGAGAGAACCCCAGCAGGCTCCTACATGTGTGTTAACTGAGATGCCTTGCCCTCAGCTCAGTGCTTTAAGATAAGAAAATAAGACTGGGTGCCATTAAATCAGCTGCATCTGTACTGATCCCTGGGGTTAGTGAGGCCAAAAGTACAAGTGCTGTAACAGCCATTTCTCAGTGTGGGTCCTATGGATAAAAGCACTGTTGGTTTTCAAAAATAAGATGTTTTGGCAGCATGGGGCACCTGGGTGGCTCAGTCAGTTAACCTGATTTCAGCTCAGGTCATGATCTCACGGTTCTTGGGTTCGAGCCCCTTGTTGGGCTCTGTGCTGACAGCTCAGAACCTGGAGCCTGCTTTGGATTTTGTGTCTCATTCTCTCTCTCTCTCTCTCTCTCTCTCTCTCTCTCTCTCTCTCTCTGCCCTTCCCCAGCTCGCTTGTGCTCTTTCTTGCTCTCAAAAATAAAAAATAAAAATAAAAATAAACTTTTTAAAAAGATGTATGGTGGCTTGTCTCCTTGGTGCAGTCTTGTAAGTTGGGGTAGCTAGTGTGCTCAATCCCTTTACTCCTCAGTGAGAAGCTCCCTAGCCACTGGCAACTGACATTGATTTGACTAATCCCGCTAGGTAACTCATATAAGTAGACTCATAAACAGTATTTGTCTTTTTGTGACTGGCTTGTTTCACTTAGCACACTGTCCTCAAGTTATATCCATGTTGTAGCATGTATCAGAATTCTCTTTCTTTCTAAGGCTTAATAGTATTCCATTACATGTATACACCACATTTAATTTACCCATTTGTCTGCAGATGAACACTTGGGTTACTTCCACTTTGGTCTATTCTGAATAATGGTGCCATAAACATAGGTGTACAAATATCTGGTTGAGTCCCTGCTGTCAGTTCTTTGGGTATGTACCCAGGATGGAATTGCTGGATCATGTGGTGATTCCGTGCTTTTTGGAGAAACCGTCATAATATTTTCCATAGTACTACACTTTACTACCAGCAGTTCACAAGGTTTCCAGTTCCTCTCCATTCCTGCCCAAACGTGTTCTGTTTTTTGTTATCCTGTACTGTTGATAAAAGCTTTTCTAATGGGTGTGAACTGCTATCACGTTGTGACTTTGATTTGCATTTCTCTAATGATTAGTGATATTGAGCATCTTTTCATGTGCTTATTGGCCATTTTTTCTTTAGAAAAATGTCTATTCAAATCCTTTGGACACTTTTTAACCCGGTTGCCTTTTAGTTGTTGTTGTTGTTGTTGTTTTTATTGCTATACCTGTTTTTGCATATCAAAATTATATTTGCTGTAAACTGTTTTTCCTTTATGCCAATCGTTTCCGTATATTAATTGTTAATTCTGTTTCATGTAAGTATATATGTGGAGAGGTTTACTGGGTGGTGATAAAAACTGTATTCCAGGTCAAAAAAATTTTAGAATTCAGAGCTCTAACTAATCTGTTATATAAACATAAGCTATTAGAAGAATTATAACATTTTATGAGAAGAAATTATTAAAATTTAACAAAGTAAGGCTTTATTTTTCAGACAATGAAATAAAGACATTTTGTAACACTTCTCTTTTTAAGAATTGCCCCAAATCAGCAGAAAGAATAGAAACAAACAAACAAAAAACGAAATCTATTTTCAATAAATCAGAAGATATAATACAAATCACAAGATCTGAGACAGAAAATTGGCAGACAAATGTCAAAGGGTTTAGCTGATTAGAAGAAGGTTTAGATGTCCTGCATGATGTGGTTTTGGGGGTGATAGTGGGGTTCATGGGGTCTGGACTGACGACCAAGAAAGAATTCTTGAACATGTCTTTGGTGCAAAAAGTTTATTTTATTAAAGCACGGGGACAGGGCCCATGGGCAGGAAGAGCTGCCCCGGGGCCATGAGGAGAGACTGGTTATATACTGTGGAGTTGGGGGGAGCTAAAGTCCAAGAGAAGTTTCCAGTGAGATTATCATATGCTAAAAAGACTCATAGGATACTGGAGGCCTAGCTATTGTCAAGCTAAGATGTTTCCCTCTAGCAAAGCATTAGCATTAAGACAGTAGGGAGTTCCTGGAGAAATGTTTTACTCCACCTGCCTCAGGTACTTGTCGATGCGCTTCAGGTTATAAGGAAATTTAATTTTATCTGCCATTTCCTTCTGCCTTTGTTTCCCACATCACTGCAGACACTAACTGTACTAACATTTAAAAAGTATTGATGTCGGCAGGCTGGGTCTGAGGAGGGGGTCCTACAGTATCAGCCAAGGGGGTCTTTGGCTTTGCACACTAAGGAAATCAAATGCAAGTGAGCAGGAAATGAGAAAAGAGTTCATTGAAGATATAGAGAGAATAGATACAAACAGCATCTCGGAGACTCCGAAAGGAAAGGAGCATGAGCCTTGTCTTTGCTTGAAGTTTGGGGATTTTATTGAAGATTGTGGTCTGTTGTACATGTCCTCTCAGGCATCCAGGAACAGATTAGAGCAAAGACAAGGGCTCAGGTGTTATTCCTTGGCATTGAGATGTCTAGGGTGGTGGTCTGGAATATGCATATGGAAGCTTTGGCCATTCTTACCTGGTCCTTCCTAAGATATGATATATCTATTCTAAAGAAATCATTAACTCCTTGTCCCTTACAAGGACATACACTATTTGCATTATGAGGCATATGTAAAGTGGGGTGGAGGTATGGGTCCTAGCAAGATAGAAGCAGGAAAAGGAGCAAAAAGAAGATTTTTATGGTTTCCTAAGTCAGTTTCCCTGACTTATTATTCAATTGGCTTAGCAGTCAAGCAGTGAGAGATTAGGAAAATGGCATCAGAGCTAAAAAATAAAAAAAATTAAAAAAAAATGGAGACCCTTGTTGTGCTGTGGCAAAGAATGTGATACAGCTATAGCCTTCAATGATTTTTCTTGCTGGGAGACGGGGAGAGAGCACGTCACAGCCCTTACTCACCTGCAGTCACTGGATGTGATGTTCACTAAATGAATCTTTTGAGCACAAGCTGATATATTGCTTTAGCTCTGTTTAATCCAAAGTGTATCTAATAAGTCACTAACTCCTATCTATCTGTGTCTCTCTAATCTTTTCCTTCCAGTCTACCTACTGTCCACTAGGTGAATACCTCATCTCCATGGTGAATGTGGGGCTCCTTTGGGTATGTCTTCCTACAGTGGAGAGAAATAACGCGAAAAACCTCATCTTGTAGACCTCCTTGCTGCAAGGATTCCAAAAGTAGTCATAGGCCCACCACTCAGATGTACTTGTAGTGAAAGGTGACGATTCGGGGAAGCCTGGTGTTTTCAGCAAGCACAGCCAGAGAGGCATTGGCTTTACTCTGCATTAGCAAAGATCCCCCTATCTGGTCACTGTTTTCATGGGTGGGAAACATGAGACCCATGGTCAATCTGATTTTTGTTAGTGCAGATCTGGAAGGCATGATGACAGCTGGATGCAGCCTGATCCTTGGACCAGAGCTAAAGAATGTGTTAGTGAAGCCAGTGGTTCCAGGTCCCTACCTCCAGTCTCTTACAACCTCCCTGTCTCTTGGTCTGCAGGGCTATGAAAGCCATTCTCAGAGGTCCAGCCTGACCCAGTAAAACTGTCCTTCCAATAATTTTGTAGGTACTAGTTTCTACCATCTAATACTTTCTGTTTGAAAACAATAGTTTGTGCTACCTGGACTAAACCCTGGCTAACAGAGCATTGGATGGTATTCTTGCTTTCAAGTCTTCCTTGGAGAAATATGGCTCTCCATTTATACATTGGCTAGGATAAAAGGACATCCAAAAACTATATCTTGCCCATTTCCCAGCTTTTTAATTTATTTTTATTTTTTATCTTTTATTTTTGTAAGTATGTGAGCAAGGGAGGAGCATAGAGAGAGGGGGACAGAGTATTCAAAGCAGGCTCTGTGGTGACAGCAGTAAGCCCAGTATGGGACTCAAACTCATGAACCACGAGATCATGACCTGAGTCAAAGTCGGACGCTCAATTGACTGAGCCACCCAGGTGCCCTGTAAGCTTGTATCTTATAACACTCCCTTGCACCCTGCAGTGCAGCTAAATGAGACAATCTTGGATTCACCAAGCATTGCAACTTCTATACTTTGCACATCTGTTTCTATGTACAGCTCCCTTTACAAGATCTGCACATATCACCCTGTGCTTGTTTCCAGTCTTGCATTCTTTAATCTTTGTCAATATAAAGCAAGTTTTTACATTGAATTATTAACAAAGTATTATATTGGTTTCAAGTGTACACATAAAGATATAAAAATTCTAAACATTACTAACTGCTGGTCATGATAAGTACAGTCACCAGCTGTTACAAAACAGCGTTATTACAAGATTATGGACTCTATTCCCTATGCAATAATTTTCACATACCTGATACTTATCTTTTCACTAGAAGTTTGAAACCCTTAATACCTTTTATCCATTTCACCTCAAACTGTACTCACCGTCCCACTAGTGACCACCATTTTGTTTTCTGTATTTAGTAGTCTGCTTTTGTTTGTTTGTTTCTTAGATTCTTCTTGCTGGGTTGGTTGGTTTTGTTTTTGAAATTTCAAATGTAAGGAACATTCTATGGCACTTGTCATATTCTATCTCACAAATTTCACTTAGTATAAGGCTTTCTAGGGCCGTTAATGTTGCATTGAATGAAAGATCTTCTTTTCAATGCCAAGTAATATTCCTTTCTATGTGTATACCACGTGTTCTTGATCCATTCACCTGTCAATATGTACTTGGGTCTCCTTAATATCTAGACTATAGTGAGTAATGCTGCAACCAAAATCAAGGCGATTATATATTTTCAAATTAGTGTTTTTATGTATGTATGTATATATGTGTGTATGTATTTTTGCATGAGTACAAAGCTTTGGAAGTAATGGGTCCCATATTATTTCTCTTTGTAATTTTGCAGGAATATTCAGACTGTTTTCCCCATAGGGCATACCAAATTACATCCCCTCCCAACAGTGCATGAGGGTCCATTTTATTCATACCCTTGGCAACTCCTGGTATTTCTGACTTTTGTGTTCTACCCCTGAATTGTCAGCTGATATCGCACTATGGGTTTGATTTACTTTTCCTGGACGACTAGTGATGTTGAGCATCTTCCCATGTGTCTATTGGCCATCTGTAGGTCTTCTCTGGAAAAATGTCTATTCAAGGCCCCTACCTATGATTTCATCTAACGATTTGGTGATTTTCTGTGTCGACTTGTATAAGTTCTTCCAATACTTTGAATATTCCCCCCTTATAAGATATAGCATTTGCAAATGTGTTTCATTCTGTAGGTTACCTTTTAATGTGATTGATGGTCTCCTTTGCCATGTAAAAGTATCACATTTTGATGTGGTCCCAATCAGTTGATTTCTGTTCTTGGTTCCCTTGCCTGAGGAGACCTACCTAGAATAGTGTTACAAAGGCCAGTGTCCAAGTAGTTACTGCCAGTGTCTTCTTCTTGTAGTTTTATGGTCTCAGGTCTCACATGTGGGTCTGTAACGCATTTCAAGTGTGTTTGTAAGGGGTCAGAAAGTGATCCAGTTTTATTCATTTGCATGTACTGTCCAGTTTTCCCAGCACCGTGTATTGGAAAGACTCTCTTTTCTCCTTAGCCTATCCTTGCCACCTTTTGTAGATTCATTGACCATGTAAGTGTGGGTTTGTTCTATGGTTATTTCTTTCCATTGATCTATGTGTTTATTTTTGGTGCCAGTTGTGCCAGTTGTGTGTGTGTGTGTGTGTGTGTGTGTGTGTGATTGACAATGGGATTTTTTTCAAATATTCTGTTTCTGTTGTTATTAGTATATAGAATTACATGTTTCTCAGGGCACCTGGGTGGCTTAGTGGGTTGAGCATCTGACTCTTGATATCAGCTCAGGTCATGATCTCATGGTTCGTGGGATTGAGTCCTGCATCAGGCTCCCCACTGACAGCACAGAGTTTGCTTGGGATTCTCTCTCTCTCTGCCCCTCCCCCACTTGCTCTCTCTCAAACTAAATAAATAAACATTTTAAAAAATTTTTAATTACATGTTTCTCTATATTAATTCCATATCCTCTGGCTTTATTAAATGTATTAATCTGTTCTAACAGTTTTTGAAGCAGTTTGAATTTTGTTTATACCATACCATGACATCTGCTTACTAACAGTTTTACTTTTTTTTTTTGGCCAATTTGGATGACTTTGATTTCTTTTTCTCATCTGACTGGTGCATTTAGGACTTCTAGTACTACATTGAATTAAAGTGGTGACAGTGGATCTTCTTGGCTTGTTCTTGATCTTTGAGGTAAAGCTCTCAGATTTTCACCGTTAAATATGATTTAGCTTTCTGTTCATCGTATATAGTTTTTATTATGTTGAGGTATATTTCCTCTAAACCTACTTCATGGAGTTTTTATCATGAATGCATGTATTATTCTATCAAGTGCTTTTTCTGCATCTACAGAAATACCTGCTTTAGGTGTTTTTTCCTTTGTCTTGTCAGTGTGATGTATATGTATCACACTGATTGATTTTGCAAATAGTGAACCACACTTGCATCCCTGTAATAAATCCTACTTGATTTTGGTAAATGAATTTTTAATGTTTTTTATTTGTTTTGGTCAACATGCTGTTGATAAGTTTTGCATCTATGTTCATCCAATTTGCTTTTATGGAATCATTCTTGCATTCTTGGAATAGATTCTACTTGATCATGGTAAGTGATTTTTTAAAAGTATATTTGAATTCTGTTAGCTAAGGTTTTATTAAGAATTTTATCATGTATGTTCATCAGAGATATTAGCCTATGGTTTTCTTTTCTTTTTTTCTTTTCTTTTTTTTTTTTTTTTGGTAGTGTCTCTATATATTTCTATGTCTGATATCTTGATATCAGAGTAATGCTGGTATTAATATGTAGGAAATTTTCCTTATTATTCTATTTTTTGTTTTGGAATAGTTTTAGAAACATAGGTATTAACTCTGCTTTACACGTTTGGTAAAATTCATCTATGAAGCTGTCTAGTTCTGTACTTTTATTTGTTAAGAGATTTTGTCATTGTTGTTTAATTATTTAATTTTATAGTTAGTAATCAGTCTTCAAATTTTATAATTTTTTATCTGTTTTAGAAGATTGTATGTTTCTAAGAATTTCTCTCTTCTAGGTTATGCAATTTGTTGACATATAATTTTTCATAATATTCTCTTATAATTCATTTTATTTATGAAGTGGTTATTTCTCCTTCTTTATTTGTAATTTTATTTGAGACTTTTTTGGATGAATCTAAAATTTTATCTATTTTATCTTTTCAAAGACCTAGTTCCTTGCTTCATTGGTCTGTTGTTTGCTTTTATTGTCTATTTTATTTTTATCTCTGCTCCCATCTTTATTACTTTTTCCTTCTGTTAGCTTTGGACTTTGTATTTTTTCTAGCTCTTTTAGGTGTAAGGTTAGGTTGTTTATTTGAGATTACTTTTTTTTTCTTTGGTTCCTTGAGGTAGGCCTATATTGCTATTAACTTACCTCTTAGATCTGCTTTTGCTGTGTTTCAAAGATTTTGCACCGTTGTGTTTTCATTTTCATTTGTCTCCATGTACATTTTTTATTTACTCTTTGACTTCTTGGCTGACATATTTATTGTTTAGTAGCATATTGTTTAACCTCCATGTGTTTGTATTCTGTTCTTTCTAGATTTCTTATTATATTTGATTTCCACTTTCACATCTTGTAGTCCGAAAAGATGCATGATATGAATTCAGTCTTCTTAAATTTGTTGAGACTTGTTTTGTGGCCTAACATGTGATCTATCCTGGAGATTGTTCAATGTGCACTTGGAAAGAATGTGCATTTTGTTGGTTTGCCTGAAATGTTCTATATATATGATAGGTGTTTCCATATAATGTGTCCTTCAAAGCCACTGTTTCCTTGTTTATTTTCTTTCTGGATGATCTTTACATTGTTGTAGGTTGGGTGTTAAAGTGCCCTACTATTATTGTATTACTGCCAACTTCTTTCTTTAGGTCTGTTAATATCTGCCTTATATATTGGGTGCATCAATATTTATAATTGTTATGTCTTCTTGTTGTTTTGTTTCCTTTATCATTATGTAATGTCCTTCTTTGTTGTTGTAGTGTTTCTATTAAGGTACATTTTTTTCTGATATAAGTATTGCTATCCAGTTTGTTGTTGTTGTTGCTTTCATTTGTATGGTATATGTTTCCAGCCCTTCATTTTCAGTCTGCATTCATTTTTAGATCTAAATTGGGTCCCTTGTTGGCAGTGTATAGATGAGTCTTGTGTTCTTTAGCTTTTGTTTTTGCTTTTTTTTTTTAATCCTTTCAATCACCCTATTTCTTTTGATTGGAACATTTTGTCCATTTATACTTAAAGTAATTATTAATAAGTATGTATTGAAATTTTAATTGCTTTCTGATTGTTTTTGTAGTTCTTTAGTTCTTCTCTATTTTTTTTTTTTTTTTTTGCTTTCTTTTCTTGTGGTTTGATTGCTTTCTTTAATGTTATGCTTGGATCTATTACAGGTTTTTGGTTTGTGGTTACAATTAAGTTCATATATAGCATCTTATATGTATAGAAGTCTATATTATGTTGATGGTTATTTAAGTTTGAACACATTCTTAAAGCACTGAATTTTTACTCCCCTTTCCATATTTTACATATGTGATGTCATATTTTACATCTTTCTGTATATCCCTTTACTGATTTTTGTAGATATATTTGATTTTACCACTTCTGTGTTTTAACCTCCATACTGGCTTTATGAGTGTAATATTAACCTACTACTACCTGTGAATTTTTTTCCTTTCATAATTTTCTTAATCTAATTATGTTCTTCCCTTTCCACTCAACTTTCTTTAATGTTTCTTGTAAGGCCGATTAAATGGTGATGAACTCCTTTTGTTTTTGTTTGTCTGGGAAACTCTTTTTCTTTCCATCTATTCTGATGATAGCCTTGCTGGTTAGAGTATTCTTGGCTGCAAGTTTTTTCTTTTCATCACTATAAATATATCTTGACACTCCTTTTGGGTCTGCAGAGTTTTTGCTGAAAAATCAGGTGATAGCCTTATAGAGTTTCCCTTGTATGTAACTGTTTTTCTTTTCTCTTGCTGCTTTTAAAATTCTCTCTTTATCCCTTCTTTTTGTCATTTTAATTATTATGTGTCTTCGTGTAGACCATCTTGGATTAATCTTTTATAGGCTCTCTGTGCTTCTGATAACTGTATGTGTATTTTCTTCCCCAAAGTAGGGAACTTGTCAGTTATTATTCCTTCAAATATGTTTTCTGCCCCCTCCTCTCTCTTCTCCTTCTAATAACTCTAAATTGCAAATGTCATTATGCTTGGTGATGTCACTGACTCCCCTTACCCTATTCTCATTTCTTATTCTTTTCTCTTTTTGCTGCTTATCTTTGTTGCTTTCTATTGCTTTTTCAGATTACTGATTCTTTCTTCCGCATCCTCTGATCAGCTGGTGAGCCCTGTAATATATTTTTAATTTAGTTATTGAATTCTTCATCTCTGTTGTTTTTTTTTATGTTTTCTGTCTCTTGGTTAAAGTTCTCACTGAGATTATCCACTCTCTTTTTTCATGTTCAATGTGTCTCTTTATCTCTATTACTCTGAATCCTTTATCAGACACATTGCTTGTATTAGTTTCATATAGATCTTCTGCTATGATTTTATCTTGTTCTTTCATTTATAACATTTTCCTTTGTCTATTTTATCTAACTCAGTTTCTTTTTTAAATTTTTTTAATATTTATTTATTTTTGAGGGAGAGAGAGTATGTGTGATCAGGGGAAGGGCAGAGAGAGAGAGAGAGAGAGAGAGAGAGAGGTAGGGAGACACAAAATCCAAAGCAGGCTTCAGGCTCTGAACTGTCAGCACAGAGCCCAACATGGAGCTTGAACCTATGAAGAATGAGATCATGACCTGAGCTGAAGTCAGACACTTAACTGACTGAGCCACCCAGGTACCCTCTGAGATTGTTTCTGTGTATGAGGGAGCTCAGCTACATCTCTGGGTCTTGGTTGTAGAAGAGGTCCTGTGCCCTGTAGTGCAATTCCCCCTGGTCACCAGAACCAGGAATTTCATGAGTGTCTCCTTCCTGGATTGCATGTGTCCTACTCTTGTGGCTGTACCACATATGCTTTTAGCCCACTTGGCTGCAATGACCTGCTTTGCCTGCCATTGACACACCAGTCAGGATTTGGTCCCTTTGCTATTGAAGGGCCTGTATGAGGTTGCTGCTGGCTTGTAAGTGGGCAATGTCAGCAGCTAGGCTAGCTATCTGCAGTTAGCCTCTCTGCCACAGCTATGAGCACACTAAATGCCTGGGCTTTCTCCCTGTGCAGCCAGCTAATAAAGCCTTGGCTGCTTGAACCATGGGCATGCTGGTGTGTGGGGCTATCTCTCCCTCCTCCCTGGGCAACAGTTGTTTTGGAGAGGAGCCAGTTCCTAATGGGCTGGCTTGCAGGGTATTGCAGGGCAAAAGTGGCTTTATGGGGATGCCTGCCAAGATGGGTGGGTTGGATGGGGTGGGTCTGCAGGGGAACAGTGAGTTGGGCACATGGCACTAGCAAGGTAAAGACTGTTAGTGCCGGCTCTTACAAATGTTTAGTTATCTAGGTGGGGGAGGGGAAGAAAAATGGTATCCATTAGCATGTTTCCTGAAGATCTCTGCTCCTTTAGCACAGGTTCTATTAGTAAATAAATCTTTATGCATAACCAAAGTGCTTTTCAAACTACTGCTTCTGTGCTGTATCTTGGGCAAAGTTATTATACTAGGTTATTAAGAATGAGGCTTCTGTTTCCTATTGCCCTCCAGGATCTCTTGATGTTAAGTCTGTTAATTTTTTAAGAAGTACATTTGTGATGAGCACAGGGTGATGTATGGAAGTGTTGAATTAGTATATTGTATACATGAAACTAATATAAAACTGTATGTTAACTAACTGGAATTAAAATTAAACGTTTAAAAAATAAAGAATAAAAATAAAAACATAAAGTACCCAGAGTTAAGCCCACTAGTTTTCTCTTATTTTTTCCTTTTCCTTTCTTTTTTTTTTTTTTAGAATCAAGTTAGTTAACATATAGTGTAGTATTGTTTCAGAAGTAGAATTTAGCAATTCATCACTTACATATAATATGCAGTGCTCATCCCAACAAGTGCCCTCTTTAATGAGCATCACCCATTTAGCCCATTCCCTGGCCCAGCACTCTGCAGGCAACCCTGCAGTTTGTTCTGTATAGTTAAGAGCCTCTTATGGTTTGCCTCCCTCTCTGTTTTTATCTTATTTTTCCTTTCCTTTCCCTATTTTCATCATTTTATTTCTTAAATTCCACATATAAGTGAACTCATACAATATTTGTTTTTCTGTGACTGACTTATTTCACTTAGCATAATACACTCTGGTTCCATCCATGTTGTTGCAAATCATAAGATTTCCTTCGTTTTGATCACTGAGTTATATTCCCTTGTGATTATTTATATATATCACACTATCATCTTTATATATTCATCAGTCAATGGACATTTGGGCTCTTTCCATAATTTGGCTATTGATAGTGCTGCTATAAACATTCAGGTGGATGTGCCCTTTCGAATCAGCATTTTTGTGTCTTTTGGATAAATATCTACAAGTATAATTGCTGGGTCATAGGGTAGTTCTATTTTTAATTTTTTGAGGAACTTCCATACTGTTTTCCAGAGCGGCTGCACCAGTTTGCATTCTCATTAACAATGCAAAGGGGTTCCCGTTTCTCTGCATCCTTGCCAACATCTGTTGTTTCTTAAGTCGTTAATTTTAGCCATTCTGACAAGTGTGAGGTGGTATCTTGTGGTTTTGAGTTGTATTTCTCTGATGAGTGATGTTTAGCATTTTTTCATGTGTCTGTTAGCCATCTGGATGTCTTCTTTGGAAAAGTGTCTATTCGTGTCTACTGTCCATTTCTTCAATGGAATATTTGTTTTTTGAGTGTTGAGTTTGGTAATTTTTTTTTAAATTTTTTTAACGTTTATTTATTTTTGAGAGATATAGAGACAGAGCGTGAGCAGGGGAAGGGCAGAGAGAGAGGGAGATACATAATCTGAAGCAGGCTCCAGGCTCTGAGCCATCAGCACAGAGCCTGACACGGGGCTCGAACTCACAGACCATGAGATCATGACCTGAGCTGAAGTCGGCCGCTTAACCAACTGAGCCACCCAGGCGCCCAGAGTTTGGTAAATTCTTAATAGATTTTGGATACTAACCCTTTATCCGATATGTCATTTGTAAATATTTTCTCCTATTGTTGGTTGCCTTTTAGTTTTGTTGATTGTTTCCTTCACTGTGCAGAAGCTTTTTATCTTAAGGAGGTCCCAATAGTTCATGTTTGCTTTTGTTTCCCTTGCCTCCAGAGACATGTCTAGTGAGAAGTTGCTGCAACTGAGGTCAAAGAGGTTGCTGCCTATGTTCTCCTACAGGATTTTGATGGTTTCCTATTTCACATTGCAATCTCTAATCCATTTTGAACGTATTTTTTGTGTATGGTGCAAGAAAGTGGCCCAGTTTCATTCTTCTGCATGTAGCTCTCCAGTTTTCCCAATACCATTTGCTGAAGAGATAATTGTTTTTCCATTGGATATTTTTCCCCGCTTTGTTGATGATTAGCCATAATCATTGGCCATACATTTGTGAGTCCATTTGTGAGTTCTCCATTCTGTTCCATTGATCTATGTGTCTGTTTTTATGCCAGTACCATTTGCCTTGATGATTACAGCTTTCTAATACAGCTTCAAGTCTGGAATTGTGATTCCTCAATCTTTGGTTTTCTTTTTCAACATTACTTTGGTTATGAAGGGTCTTCTCTAGTTCTATGCACATTTTAGAATTGTTTGCTCTAGCTCTGTGAAGAATACTGGTGTTATTTTGATTGGGACTGCATTGAATGTGTAGATTGCTTTGGGTAGTACAGACATTTTAACAATATTTTTTCTTCAATCCATGAGCATGGAATGTACTTCCATTTCTTTGTGTCTTCCTCAATTTCTTTCATAAGCATTCTATAATTTTCAGCATACAGATATTTCACTCTTGGGTTAGGTTTATTCCTAGGTATCTTATGGATTTTGATGCAATTGTAAATGGGGTCAACTCCTTGATTTCTCTTTCTGCTGCTTCATTATTGGTATATAGAAATGTAACTGATTTCTGTTCATTGATTTTATATCCTGCGACTTTGCTGAATTCATGTATCAGTTCTAGCAAATTTTTGGTGGAGTTTTTTTAGTTTTCCACGTAGGGTATCATGTCATCTGCAAAGAGTGAAAGTTTGACTTTTTCTTTGACAATTTGTATGTCTTTTATTTCTTTTTGTTATCTGATTGCTGAGGCTAGGACTTCCAGTACTATGATGAACAACAGTGGTGAGAGTAGACATCCCTGTCGTGTTCCTGACCTTAGGGGGAAAGTTCGTAGCTTTTCCCCATTGAGGATGATATTAGCTGTGGGTCCTTTGTATATGGCCTTTATAATGTTGAGGTATGTTCCTTCTATCCCTAATTTTTTTAGGATATTTATCAAGAAAGGATGCTGTATTTTGTCAAATGCTTTTTCCACATCTTTTGAGAGGATCATGTGGTTCTTATCCTTTATTTTATTAATAAAATATCACATTGATTGATTGTGGGTACTGAACCAACCCTGAAGCCCAGGCATAATTCCCACTTGATCATGGTGAATAAGTCTCTGAATGTATTTTTATATTCGATTTGCTAGTATCTTGTTTGAGAATTTTTGCATCAAGTTTCATCACGGATATTAACCTGTAATTCTCCTTTTTAGTGGAGTCTTTGTCTGGTTTTGGAATCAAAGTAATGCTGGCCTCATAGAATGAGTTTGGAAGCTTTCCTTCCATTTCTATTTTTTGGAAGTTTCAAATGAATATGTATTAATTCTTCTTTAAATGTTCGGTAGAATTCCCCTGGGTGCCATCCAGCCTGGACTCTTATTTGGGAGATTCTTGATTACTGATTCAAATTCTTTACTAGTTATGAGTGTGTTTAAAATTTGTATTTCTTCCTGTTTCAATTTTTAGTAGTTTATAAGATTCTGGGAATTTATCCATTTCTTCCAAATTGCCCAACTTGTTGGAATGTAATTTCTCGTAATATTCCCTTATTATTGTTTGTATTTCTGTAGTGTTGGTTGTGATCTCTATTTCATTCATGATTTTATTTATTTGGGTCTTTTTCTTTTTCTCTTTGATACGTCTAGTGAGGGGGTTATCAATTTTGTTAATTCTTTCGAAGACCCAGTCCCTTATTTTCGTTAATCTGTTCTACTGTTTTATTTTTTATTTTTATGTAATTGATTTCTGTTCTAATCTTTATTGTTCCCCTTTTTCTGTTGGTTTTTGGCTTTATTTGCTGTTCTTTTTCCAGCTTCTTTAGGGATAAGGTTAGGTTGTATATTTGAGACATTTATTCTTTCTTTAAGAAGGCCTGCATTGCTATATACTTTGCTTTTATGACTGCCTTTGCTGCATCCCAAAGGTTTTGGACTGCCATATTTTCATTTTCATTGATTTCCATGTATTTTAAAAAGAAAATGTTTTAGTGTTTATTTATTTTTGAGACAGAGAGAGACAAAGAATGAGCAGGGGAAAGGCAGAGAAAAAGGGAGATAAAGAATCTGAAGCAGGCTCCAGGCCCTGAGCTGTCAGCACAGAGCCCGACACAGGCTTCCAACTCGCGAACCATGGGATCATGACCTGAGTGAAGTTGGACACTTAACTGACTGAGGCCCCCAGGCGCCAGTTTCCGTGTACTTTTTCATTTCCTCTTTAATTTCTTGGTTAGCTAATTCATTCTTTAAGATGTTCTTTAACCTCCAAGTATTCGTGATTTTTCCAAATATTTTCTTGTGGTTCCTTTCAGGTTTCATAGCTTTATTGTCTGAAAATATGCCTGGTATGATTTCAATCTTTTTGTACTTGTTGAGGGCTGATTCGTGACCCAGTATCTGATCTACTCTGGAGAATGTTTCATGTGCACTTGAAAAGAATGTGTACTCTGCTGCTTTAGGATGAAATGTTTTGAGTATATCTGTTAAGCCTAGCCAGTCCAGTGTGTCATTCAAAGCGATCATTTCCTTGATTTTCTGCTTAGCTGATCTGTCCATTGCTGTAAGTGGGGCGTTAAATAATACAATAATAGTATGGGACTTTAACAGTGAGTTTTTTTATATTTATTAGTAATTGACTTATATATTATGGTTCTTCCAAGTTGGAGCCATAAATATTTACAACTATTAGATCTTCTTGGTGGATAGGCCCCTTAATTATGATATAATTTTTGTCTTCATCTCTCATTATAGTCTTTGCTTAATTTTTTTTTAATTTATTTTTTTAAAATTCACTTCCAAGTTAGCATATAGTGCAACAATGATTTCAGGAACAAATTCCTTAAGCCCCTTCCCCATTTACCTCATCCCCCCTCCCACAACCCCTCCAAAAACTCTGTTTGTTCTCTATATTTAAGAGTCTCTTATATTTGGTCTCCCTGTTTTTTTTAATTATTTTGCTTCCCTTCCCTTATGTTCATCTGTTTTGTATCTTAAAGTCCTCATATAAGCAAAGTCATATGATATTTGTCTTTCTCTGAATGACTACTTTCGCTTAGCATAATACCTTCCAGTTCCATCCATGTAGTTGCAAATGGCAAGATTTCATTCTTTTTGATTGCCGAATAATACTCCGTTGTATGTATGTATATATGTACATCTTTATCCATTCATCCATCAATTGGACATTTGGGCTCTTTCCAGACTTTGGCTATTGTTGCTACTGCTGCTATAAACATTGGGATGCATGTGCCCCTTTGAAACCGCATACCTGTATCCCTTGGATAAATACCTAGTTGTGCAATTGCTGGGTCATAGGGTAGTTGTATTTTTAATTTTTTGAGGAACCTCCATACTGTTTCCCAGAGTGGCTGTACCAGTTGGCATTCCCACCAGCAGTGCAAAAGAGATCCTCTTTCTCTGAATCCTCACCAACATCTGTTGGTGCCTGGGTTGTTAATGTTAGCCGTTCTGATAGGTGTGAGGTCTTATCTCACTGTGGTTTTGATTTGTATTTCCCTGATGATGAGTGACGTTGAACATTTTTTCCTGTGTTGGTTGGCCACCTGGATGTCTTTGGAGAAGTGTTTATTCATGTCTTTTGCCCATTTCTTCACTGAACTATTTTTCTTTTGAGTGTTGAGTTTGGTAAGCTTTTTATAGATTTTGGATACCAACTCTTTATCTGATATGTCGTTAGTAAATATCTTCTCCCATTCTGCTGGTTGCCTTTTAGTTTTACTGATTGTTTCTTTCGCTATGCAGAAGCTTTTTATTTTGATGAGGTCCCAATAGTTCATGTTTGTTTCCCTTGCCTCCAGGGACGCATTGAGTAAGAAGTTGCTGTGGTCAAAGTCAAAGAGGTTCTTGTCTGCTTTCTCCTCATGGATTTTGATGACTTCCTGTCTTACATTTAGGTCTTTCATCCATTTTGAGTATTTTTTTGTATATGGTGTAAGAAAGTGGTCCAGGTTCATTTTTCTGCATGTCACTGTCCAGTTTTCCCAGCACCACTTGCTGAAGAGACTGTCTTTATTCCATTGGATATTCTTTCCTGCTTTGTCAAAGATGAGTTGGCTATACATTTGTGGATCCGTTTATGAGTTCTCTATTCTGTTCCATTGATCTGACTGTCTGTTCTTGTGCCAGCACCATACCGTCTTGATGATTACAGCTTTGTAATACAGCGTGAAGTCCGGGATTGTGATGCCTCCAGCTTTGGTTTACTTTTTCAAGATTGATATGTCTCCTTGGGGTCTTTTCTGGTTCCATACAAATTTTAGGATTGTTTGTTCTAGCTCCATGAAGAATGCTGGTGTTATTTTGGTAGGTATTGCACTGAATACGTAGATTGCTTTGGGTAGTATTGACATTTTAACAATATTTGTTCTTCCTATCCAGGAGCACAGAATATTTTTCCATTTTTTTGTGTTTTCTTCAATTTCTTTCATAAGCTTTCTATAGTTTTCAGTGTATAGATTTTTCACCTCTTTGGTTGTGTTTATTCCTAGGTATTTTATGGTTTTTGGAGTAATTGTAAATGGGATCGATTCCTTGATTTCTCTTTCTGTTGCTTCATTGTTGGTGAATAGGAATGCAACCGATTTCTGTGTGTTGATTTTATATCCTGCCACTTTGCTGAATTCCTGGATCAGTTCTAGCAGTTTTTTTGGTGGAGTCTTTTGGGGTTTCCATATAGAGTATCATGTCATCTACGAAGAGTGAAAGTTTGACCTCCTCCTTGCTGATCTGGATGCCTTTTATTTCTTTGTGTTGTCTGATTGCTGGGGCTAAGACTTTCAATACTAAGTTGAATAACAGTGGTGAGAGTGGACATCCCTGTCTTGTTCCTGACTTTAAGGGGAAAGCTCTCAGTTTTTCCCCATCGAGGATGATATTAGTGTTGGGTCTTTCATATATAGCTTCTATGATCTCGAGGTATGATCATTCTATACCTACTTTCTTAACGGTTTTTATCAAGAAAGGATGCTATATTCTGTCAAATACTTTCTCTGCATCTAGTGAGAGGATCATGTTGTTCTTGTCCTCTTTTATTGATGTAATGAATCACACTGGTTTTTTTGCCAATATTGAACCAGGACTGCATCCCAGGTATAAATCCCACTTGGTCATGGTGGATAATTTTTTTTAATATATTGTTGGATCTGATAATCTCATATCTTTTGAGGATTTTTGCTTTCATGTACATCAGGGAAATTGGTCTATAGTTCTCCTTTTTAGTGGGGTCTTTGTCTGGTTTTGGAATCAAGGTAAGGCTGGCTTCCTTGAAAGTTTGGAAGTTTTGCTTCCATTTCTATTTTTCGAACATCTTCAAGAAAACAGGTGTTAACTCTCCCTTAAAAGTTTGGTAGAATTCCTCTGGAAAGCCATCTGGCCCTGGTCTCTTGTTTTTTTGGGAGCTTTTTGATCACTAATTGATTTCTTTACTGGTTTGGGATCTGTTCAAATTTTCTATTTCTTTCTGCTTCAGTTTTGGTAGTTTATATGTTTCTGGGAGTTTTTCCATTTCTTCCAGATTGCCCATTTTATTGGCATATAATTGCTCATAATATTCTCTTATTATTGTTTTTATTTCTTCTGTGTTGCCTGTGATCTCTCCTCTTTCATTTTTGATTTTATTTATGTGGGTCCTTTCCTTTTTCTTTTTGATCAAACTGGCTAGTGGTTTATCAGTTTTGTTAATTCTTTCAAAGAACCAGCTTCTGGTTTTATTGATCTGTTCTACCGTTTTGTTTTAGATAGCATTGATTTCTACTCTAATCTTTATTATTTCCTGTCTTCTGCTAGTTTGGGGTTTTATTTGGTGTTCTTTTTCCAGCTCTTTAAGGTGTAAGATTAGGTTGTATGTCTGAGACCTTTCTTCCTTCTTTAGGAAGACTTGGACTGCTATATACTTCCCTCATGACCACCTTTGCTGCGTCCCAGAGGTTTGGGGCTGTGGTGTTATTATTTTCATTGGCTTCCATGTACTTTTACACTCCTCTTTAACTTCTTGGTTAGTCCACTCGTTCTTTAGTAAGATGTTCTTTACTCTCTAAGTATTTGTTATCTTTCCAAATTTTTTCTTGGGGTTGACTTCAAGTTTCATAGCATTGTGGTCTGAAAATATGCAGGGTGTGATCTCAGTCTTTTGCATTTGTTGAGGGCTGATTTGTGTCCCAGTATGTGATCTATTCTGGAGAACATTCCATGTGCACTGGAGAAGAATGTGTATTCTGCTGTTTTAGGATAAATGTTTTGAGTATATCTGTTAAGCCTAGCCAGTCCAGTGTGTCATTCAAAGTCATTGTTTCCTTGTTGATTTTCTGTTTAGATGATCTGTCCGTTGCTGTAAGTGGGATGTTGAAGTCTCTACTATTATGGTATTATTATCAATGAGTTTCTTTATGTTTGTGATTAATCGATTTATATATTTGGGTGCTTCCACATTTGAAGCATAAATATTTACAATCATTATGTCTCCTTGGTGGATAGACTCCTTAATTATGATATAATGCCCTTCTTCATTTCTTGTTACAGTCTTTATTTTAAAGTCTAGATTGTCTGATGTAAGTATGTCTACTCCGGCTTTCTTTTGTTGACCATTAGGATGATAGATGGTTCTCCATCCCCTTACTTTCAATCTGAAGTTGTCTTTACCTCTAAAGAAGGTATCTTCTAAACACCTAAGATCGATCTTGTTTTCTTATCCATTCTGTTACTCTATGTTTTTTGATTGGAGCAGTTAGTCCATTGATGTTTAGAGTGAGTACTGAAAGATATGAGTTTATTGCCATTATGTTTCTTACAGAGTCAGAGTTTCTGGTGGTGTTCTCAGGTCCTTTCTTTTGTTCATTTTGTTTTTTCTTCATCTTTTCTCCCCTCAGAGAGTCTCCCTTAAAATTTCTTGCAAGGCTGGTTTAGTGGTCATGAACTCTTTTAATTTTAATTTTTGTTTGTCTGGGAAACGTTTCAATCTTTCTATTTTTTTAAAATTTTTTAATGTTTTATTTTATTTTTGAGAGAGAGAGCACAAGCAAGGGAGAGGAAGAGAGAGAGGGAGACACAGAATCTGAAGCAGACTCCAGGCTCTGAGCTCTCAGCATGAAGCCCAATGTGGGGCTCGAACTCACAAACCGTGAGATCATGACCTGAGCCGAAGTTGGATGCTTAACCAACTGAGCCACCCAAGCGCCCCTGTCTCTATTTTGGATGACAGGCTTGCTGAATAAAGAGTTCTCGGCTGCATATTTTTCTGATTCAGTGCATTGAATATATACTGCCCCTCCTTTCTGGACTGCCAAGTTTCTGTGGATAGGTCTGCTGCAAACCTGATCTGACTTCTCTCATAGGTTAAGGACTTTTTTTCCTTGCCGCTTTCATGATTCGTTCCTTGCCAGAGTATTTCGTTAATTTGACTATGATATGCTTAGTTGACTGTCAATTTTTGTTGAATCTTGTGGGAGCCCTTTGCGCTTCCTGGATTTGATTTCTGTGTCTTTCCCCAGGTTTTCTGCTATGATTTGCTCACATAACCCTTTTACCCCTTTTTCTCTCTCTTCACCATCTGAGAACACTGATTCTGATGGTGTTCGTTTTTAATGAGTCACTGACTTCTCTAATTCTTAAATCATGCTCTTTTACCTTAGTCCCCTCTTTTTTTCTGCTCCATTCTCCGTAAGTTTGTCCTCTATATTGCTGATTTGCTGCTCTGCCTCATGCATCCTTGCTGCCATGGCAGCTATTCAAGATTGCAGCTCAGTTAGAACATTTGTTATTTCATCCTGACTAGCTTTTACTTCTTTTATCTCCATAGAGAGGGATTCTAATCTATTTTCAACCCCAGCTAGTATTCTTATTATCGTGATTCTAAATTCTGGTTCAGACATCTTGCTTGTATCTGTGTTGATTCTGTTCCTGGCTCTCGTTTTTTCCTGCTCTTTCTTTTGGGGTGAATTCTATCATTTTGTCATTTTGAGGGAAGAAAATCAATGAGGTAAAAAAAATTAAAAACAGCACACACACACTAATCAAATAAATGATGCTAGATTCTAGGTGTGTTTTTGTCTGGTTATTGAAAGGAGCTTGATAGATTAGAGAGAAAAAAAGGAAAAAAGAAAACATTTGAAAATTTGAGAAAATGAGTACAATGAAATAGAATAAATTGAAATGATGGAAGTAAAACAGAATTGGAAAATTTTGCAAAAAAGTAAAAAATTTTTTAGAAAAAAACTATTTTTAATAAAAATTGAAAATAAAAATAATTTTTTTCTATTTCCATATTCAAGAAAAAGCAAAGAAACATAAAAAAAAGAAAAAAATTGATAGATGGACCAGTGAACAGTGTGAAATACGATCGAAATTATATCGTTTTCCCCTAGAAGTCAAACTATAAAGCACTTTATAATCTGTAAACTAAGCAGGTGTAGAGATTTGTGGTGTTCCTGAAGAGCAAGGTTGGCCCAGTTGAGCGGGGTTCTCCACTAGATGGTGCTTTTAACTTACCGGGGTGGATTGTCGTGGCACCTGTAGGTGCATATGTGCATGAATGGGAGTCTGTAGCATCGAACTCTGTGCTCTCCCTGACAAGCAATCGCACACCCGTCCTTCATCTCCAGCTTCTGTCCACTCTCTGCTTTTACACTGTCCGTGATGAAGACGTCAGGTTGCCAGGCGGCACCTCCCTCCTGAGTTTTATCTCAGATGCAACTGTGTTTCCCGACCCCTCACTTCCTAGGGACTGCGGCTTTGACCTGCTCAGATCCTCTGGGAGAGGGTCCCACCGAGCAATGACCAGGTGCTGGCTACACCCAGGAACATTCACGGAACTGTGCTGCTGCCAATGCCCGGAGACTGCGACTGGGTGCCTGCCTGCCCCAGAAAAAGTTCACTCTATACTGTAGCAGCAGCGTTTCAGGAATTATGGAGAATCACAACACACATCTGGCACCAGGCTTCACCATTAACGACCTTGTTCCAGCAAATGTGGTTGTTCTCTGGGGTCTGCTGGGACGAGGTCGCTGCACAGCCTCTACCAAATGTCCTCCCAGCAGTGAAACTGCTTATCCCCATGTGGCCGGAGAACCTCCTGGACCCACTCTGCTCCTGGGGTTTGGCCCTTCCTGCTAGAGCACCACCAGGTACTGAGCTGTGGAGTTTCAGACTCTGCACTCCCCCTTTAGACTCTTAATGGAATTTAAACCCTCTCCTTTCTCCCTTTTTAGTTCAGTCCCTGTGGCTGTTTCCACTTTTCTACTTTCTCACCAGCTGCTTTTGGGGGAAGGTGCTTTTCCCATACTCTTTCCTCTGTCTTCGTCCTCTCTTCATGAGCAAAAACAGCTCCCTGCCCTCCGCAGCTTCTCTCTCCCCCAGTTCACCTCCCCATGCCATGTACCTGCTGAGTTCTGTGGTTTAGGTTGTGCAGATTGTTGTGTTAATCCTCAAATCAGTTTTCTAGATATGCAGGATGGTTTAGTGTTGATCTGGCTGTATTTCATGGACACAAGATGGAAAAAAATTTCCATGCTGTTCCACCATCCTGGCTCCTCACAGTCTTTGTTTTAAAATCTACTTTGGCTGTTATAAGTATGGCTACTCCAACTTTCTTTTGATGTTCATTAGTATGACAGATGGTTCTCTTTCCCCTCACTTTCAAACTGCAAGATTCTTTAGGTCTATAATGAGTTTCTTGTAGGCAGCATATAGATGGGTCTTGTTTTTTTTTTTTATCCATTCTGATACCCTATGTCTTTTGATTAGAGAATTTAGTCCATTTACATTCAGAGTGATTATTAAAAGATATTAATTTAGTGCCACTGTGTTGTCTGTAGAGTTGGTGTTTCTGGTTGTTTTTTTTTTGTTTTGTTTTGTTTTTGTTTTGTTTTGTTTTTTTGTTTTTTTTTTTGGTCTTTTCTAGTGTCTGTTGCTCTTGGTCTTGTTTTTTATTTTTCTACACTAAGAGTCCTTCTTAAAATTTCTTGCAGGACTGATTTAGTGGTCACAAATTATTTTAGTTTTTGTTTGTCTGGGAAAATCTTTATCTCTCCTTCTATTCTGAATGACAGGCTTGTTGGATAAAGAATTTTTGGCTGCATATTTTTCCCATTCAGCATGTTGAATATATCCTGCCACTCCTTTCTGGCTTACCAAATTTCTGTGGACAGATCTGCTGCAAACCTGATCTGTATTTCCTTGTAGTTAAAAACATTTTTTTCCCTTGCTGCTTTCATGATTCTTTCCTTGTCTGTGTATTTTATGAATTTGAGTATGATATGCCTTGGTGATGGTTGGGTATTTTTTAATTTAGTGAGAGTTCTCTGTTCTTCTTGGATTTTGAGGTCTATGTCCTTCCTCAGATTAGTGAAGTTTCAGCTCTAATTTGCTCATGTAAATGTTCTGTCCCTTTTTCCTTCTTCATCCTCTGTGACTCCTATGATATGAATGTTATTCCTCTTTAATAAGTCATTGAGTTCTCTAAGTTTTGTATTGTGATCTTTTGCCTTTGTTTCATCTTCTTTTCAGCTTATTTTCCATAATTTTATCTTCCATATCACTAATTTGCTGCTCTGCTTCATCCATCCTTGCCTTTATAGCATCCATTCAAGATTGTGTCTCTGCGATAGCATTTTTAATTTTGGCCTGGCTAGATTTTAGCTCTTTGATCTCTGCAGAAAGGGATTCTCTGATGTCTTCTAAGCTTTTTTCAACACCAGCTAGTATTCTTATAATCATGATTTTAAATTCTAGTTTTAGATATCTTAATTATATATGTGTTAATTAAATTTCTGGATGTTGTTTCTTCCTGTTCTTTCTTTTGGGGTGAATTCCTCCATCTAGTCATTGTGGAGGAAGAAAAAAATAATAATAAAAGAAAAAATTAAAAACACAACAAAATCAAATAAAGGAAACTAATCCTAGGTGTAAAGTTTTGGTTCACTTATTAAGAGAAGCTTGATAGAAAAGAGAAAGAAAAGGGGAAAAAATTGAAGAGAGAAAAAAAGAAAAGAAAAAAGGAAAGAAGAGAAAAGAGGAAGAAGAGAAAAGTAGAGAAAAGAGAGAAGAAAGAAGAAAGGAGAAAAGAGAAAAAGGAAAGAGGAAAGAGGAGAGAGGAGAGAGAAGAGAGAAGGGAAAGGAGAAGAGAAAAGGGAAAAGAGAGGAGAGAGGAGAGAAATTAATTTTTTTAATTTTAAAAACTAAAATACAGTATAATAAAAAATTTACTCTCTCTGTATCCAAGAAAGAAAAAGGAAAGAAAGAAAGAAAAAGAAAAACATAAACAAAAGCAGAAGCAAAGAAAATGAACAAATGAACAAACAAAATAAAACCCAAATGAAGCTAGATCCAGTTTCCCCTAGAGCTGAAACATTGCAGCATACTATGATCTGTAGAGCAAGTGGGTGGAAAGGATTTGTGCTGGTCTTCTGCAGGAGTGGCCTGATATGCCGATTCTCAGGTAGACTTGTTTTAGTGGAAATGAGCCTCGAGGGTGCAGGTGGTTGGGGCTTGGTGTAAGCGGTTCCAGCCTCCTCTAGGTAGCACTCTGTTTCTCTCTGAAGTCTGACCCTGCTCGTGGGTGTCACACTACTGAGGGGAACTTGTGGCTGCCTCTGTTTAAGAGGCCGTCAAAGAAAAGTGTCCCAGGCTTTTGTCAGATTCCTGTTCTTAACCTGTCTGTGCCCAGCAGTCGGCACACCCAGTACTACAGTTCTGCTTTATCTCTGGCCGGTGACTGGGATTCAAAACTCCTAATCTTAAAGAGTCAGTAAATCGCAGACCCGCTCCCCTCCTCCAACATGCCGGGTGGCTGGAGTCTGCCTGGCACACAGGAAAAAACTGCAACAAGGAGATCTGCCATCTACACGTGCTTCTGTTCCTTATTGTCGAAAGGCCATTCCACAGCTCCCAGCAGGCTCTTAGTCTTTGGAGAGGCAAAAAAACCCTCTTCCAAATATACACCTGGAACCTCTCCCAGTGCGACCCAGGGGGTCCCCATGCCACAGAGTTTTGCACAAATCCTACACGTAGCTCACACCACACCACACTCTCCCTCTTTTCCTGACCACTCTCTGGGGAAAGCATTCCCTTCCCTCCACAGCACCGCAGCTTTCCTCTCCCTAGTTCACAGCTCTGAACCTTACACCTGCCATGTTCTCTCCCTCCAATTGCACAGATTGTTTTCTTAATCCCCAGCTAAAGGGATGTGTTTGAGGGATGAGCCAACTCAGGGTCCCCCTACTACTCTGCCATCTTAACTTCTCTCCCAAGCCCCACTGGCTTTCAAAGCCAGATATTATGGGGACTCATTTTCCCAGTGTGGGCCCCCAGTGCCCGGAGTTCCTGGCATAGGGTCTGATCCTCTCTTCTCTGTGCTTGTGGTTTCTCCCAATTTTTGTTAGTCTTGTCGGGGTTTTGGTTCTAAACTGTGCGTTCTCCTCTCTCGCATCAACTATGGAAGGTCTGTTTTGCCAATGTTTATATCATTTTCAGAGTTAGTTGCACAAGTATAACTGTTATAGAGGTGTTATATAGGTGTGTCTGGGAGTGTGAGGGGAGACAAGGTGAGCTCAGGATACTCCTACTCCACCATCTTCTTTTTGCCTCCATATAAAGTGAGTTTGAAATTCACATTTGTCCAAATTTCTGCTTTTTGTCAGGCTCTGGTGCTTAATAGTTCTATGATCATAGGCAAGTTTTGTAACCAATCTGTACCTGAGTTTCCCCATCTTTAAAATGGGAATAGACAAATCTGCATATCTCACCACTTATATGTAGAATCTTTAAAAAAACAAACAAACAAACAAACAAAAAACTCCCAGATAAAAAGAACAGACATGTAGTGACCAGTGGCAGAGCGTGGAAAGTGACCAAAATTGGTGAAAGGGGTGAAAAAGGCCAAATTTCCAGTTATAAAATAAGTCATAGGATGTATGGGGATAATCATACTTACCTCAGTATATTTGCTAGATCTATTTGTTAGATCTTAGATTGTTGGATCTATTTGACACCTATTCCTCACAGTGCCAGACTATCAATGTGCTTACCGCTCTTCTCTAAGTCAGCTTACCTGTGCAGACCTGCTGATATGTTGCTGCCCACCCACTTTCTTAGGCAATTCTCACACACCAAACCAAATTTCTCCTGCCCTGAGTCATCCCAGGGCCAACTACCAGGCAACCAGAAACCACTTTGGTAGCCCTAAACCCACTGGCATTATTCAAATAAGCCCATCCTAAAATGTTCATTCTGCTTTCCCCACAGGAGCCCAGTAAAATCTCTGGCCTAGACTTTCCCCTCGCTCTTGCTTCTGCCTCCTGAGCAAAACCTGATACTTCTCACATGGCCCTGCAGGGTGTGACTGCCCCTTCCTCTCGGGAAGTGTCACTAATAAAATCTTGCAAATGTGTTGATTTCTCCATGTCCTCAGTCATCTCCACAAATCCCACAAATTTTAGGACAGTAGGTTGTGTTAGGATTAAACTAGTAAAAACTAAAGAATGTAGCAGAGTGTCCAGCCCATAGGAAGAGCACGATGTCAGTATTATATAGCTTCTCACTGAACTTCACCTACAATTCAGAGTCCATCCATACTTGAAGTTCTACAGGGTCATGCCCATCTCTTCTCCAAACTCATCTCTCAAACTCTCCCTCTAGCTAGGGCTGGCTCCTTGTCCTGTGACCTGCACAGAGGCATGTGCTCAGAAGGGTCCTTTAATTGGTTTAATGTTCCTCTGTTGCCATCCTGAAATTCTTAACGTCTTCAATATTCATTTTACATTTTTGATTTTTTAAAATTTTTTAATGTTTATTTTTATTTTCAAGAGAGAAAGAGAACATGAGTAAGGGAGGGGGAGAGAGAGAGAAAGGGAGACACAGGATCTGAAGCAGGCTCCAGGCTCTGAGCTGTCAGCAGAGCCCAAGAGGGGGGCCAGATCATGACTCGAGCTGAAGTCAGATGCTCAGCTGCCTGAGCCACCCGAGTGCCCCTACATTTTCATTTTGTACTGGACCCCAAATTCACGTGGCCAGTCCTTTCGCCAGCACCCTAAGATCCAGCCCTGCCAGCCTCCTTTTGGTGTTTTATACTCCAAATTCTTCCCCATCTCTGTCTAAAATAATCTTTCTCCTTCATTTCATTGAATTAATCCTCTAAATCCTCAGCTTAAATATCCTCTTTGCAGCCCTTTCTGGAGCACCCCATTTAGGTAAATCCTCCTTGTCTTCTTCTGACCCCCTTATTCTATAGAGGTAGGACATAGTAGTTATTTTATCCTTTCTCAAATGAATCAACTATGTAACTTCCATGAGGGCCCGGACCAGATCTGATGTACTGACTGATACCCTCAGCATCTAACACAAAGCCTGACAAATCCTAGGCTGTCAATAACTATTTGTGGGGCGAGTCAACTCAGGGTCTGGTTTAAGATGAAAGAGAAACACTACCTGGGAAACTTACCTGCTGATCATTCCCTTGGTCCCATCACTTTCTCTAAATATTTTTTAATCATACAGTGCTGCATTGTTTACATGGCTAACTCTGTTTTCTCTGAATTTCAGAGAGCCCAAATCTGTATATGATCTTTCTTCCCCAATCCCTGGCTGAGACATAAATTGCATGTACAGAGATTAGGTGTCAGGAGGCTAATGTCTAGTTTGACACTAGATTGGATATAAGGATGTCTTTGTTTAGCCCAGGAGGATGGTAATGTTAAGATTAATATTCTTTGATAAGTTAGGATAAAAATTGTAATTCCTTGGGTAATCACTACAGACAGCACCAAAAGAACATTAGAGTATACTTTTCAAACTAGTAGGAGAGAAAAGTAACATAAAACAAACATCCCAAAAGGAGGTGGTACATTTATATTTAAATATGTCTGTAATTTTATATACTAATGGTTTAAATGCTCAAGTTGAAGGGCAAAGAATTTCATACTAGGTCAAAAACTGAACTATATGCTGTTCTCACAGAAGAATGATAAAAGCTTGATGATAAAGATTTAAAAATCTATATCCTACAAACACTAAAAGAAAGCTGATATGGCTACATAATATCAGAAAAATAGATTTCGAGACATTAAAAAAAGAATAGTTCCAATAACAGGTTCACTCTGCTAGGAAGATAAAACATATGTAAATATATATTCACCAAATCCTATGTCCTCGAAAGACATAAAGCAAAATTTAACAGAACTATATATAGGTGTCCACCTCTGAGATAGGTTTTCTTATAATGTTTGTGGAAGTATAATAAGTAGACACGAGGCCAGATTTTTCAAAAAGACCTGGATTCCAGGCCACAATGGCTTCACCAATGAGATTTATCACCTGTTTTAAAAGTAAGAGAAATAAGGGTGCCTGGGTGGCTCAGTCAGTTAAGCGTCCAATGTCGATTCAGTCATGATCTCATGGCTTATGAGTTCAAGCCCCACGTCAGGCTCTGTGCTGACAGTTCAGAGCCTGGAGCCTGTTTTGGATTCTGTGTTTTCTTCTCTCTCAAAAATAAACATTTAAATTTTTTTTAAAAAATAAAAGAGAAATAATTTGAGTATTAACACAAGCTCAACCAGATAGAATACAAATACTTCCAACTCATTTTATGAGTCTAATACTATCGTAATTCCAAACCTAACAGGGATAGTTAAAGAAAAATCACAGATCAATCGTATTCAAAATATTGAGCAAAAACCCTAAACATTAGTAAATCAAATCCACTTATCTTTAAAAAGAATAAAATGTCCCAAATTGGATTTATCTCAATTCAAAGTTGATTCAATTAAAACTGTCATAAAGTCGGCATATTAAGACTAAGAGATATTTTAATAGACACAGATAAAGGTTGTTCAAATTCATTTTTATAGTTTAAAATGCTCTTAGCAAATCTGAAAGTTAATGGTAAATAGAAAAGCTTTTTTTTTTTTAATTTTTTAATGTTTACTTATTTTTGAGAGAGAGAGACAGAGCATGAGTGGGAGAGGAGCAGAGAAAGAGAGAGACACAGAATCCAAAGCAGGCTCCAGGCTCCGAGCTGTGAGCACAGAACCCGATGCGGGGCTTGAACTCGTGAACTATGAGATCATGACCTGAGCCGAAGTCGGACACTCAACTGACTGAGCCACCCAGGGGCCCCAGAAAAGCTTTTTTTGATATTAGCAAAGAGAAAAATATTATCCTTTATATTTAATACTGCTTTGAAGGCCATAGTCAAGAAAAAGAAAGAAAGCAGGACAAGAAAGGAAAAAATAAAACCAACATTCACACATTTAACTGTGTAAGTAAAGACTCTAAAGATTAACTGATATAAATTTAAAGTTGAATAAAACATTCAAAACATCAGAAATGAAATTTTTAAAAATATCCCTTATAATTGCATAAAAATATCAACTATCTAGAAATTCACCTAACAAAAAGTATACAAGTGTTCCATGGGGAACCTGCACATTTTAACAGAGAGATTAAAGAATACCTCCATCAATAAAAGACGCAGACTATGTCCATGGATTGTAAGACTCAATATTGAAAAGAATTGATTTCTCCCAAATTGAGTAAGTTCAGGGCTTCCAATCAAAATTCCAAAAGGATGTTTTTTTTCTGGAATGTCATTGACTACATGTCTCTCTATATTTTTGAGCAAGCTTAAAGGGGCAAGAATAACTAAGATACTCTTAAGGGAAAAATAAGATGCAACATTGCTTTGCTGTTCAGTGAAACTTACTATAAGGTTACAGCACTGAAAACAATATGGTTCTGGTATGAGAATAGACAGTTGAAATAAGTACACATACACAAATGTATCTGCTGTTTGACAAAGAAACTGAGGCAAGGATGAAGTTTTCAGTGTTATTAGAACAACTAGATAGCCACATGGACAATAAAATAAATATAAGCGGAAAGTAAGTAATAAAGCTTTGAGAATACAAACTGTAATCATGATTCTAGGGTAGGAAAATACTTTTTAAAAATTTTTTTATTGTCAAATTGGTTTCCATACAACATCCAGTGCTCATCCCAACCTGTGCCCTGCTCAGTGCCTGTCACCCACTCTCCCCCCTCCTATACCCCCCTCAACCCTCAGTTAGTTCTTAGTATTTAAGAGTCTCTTATGTTTTATCTTCCTCTCTCTCTGTGTCTTTTTTATTTCCCCTCTTCCCCTCCCCCCTAGTTTTCTATTAAGTCTCGCAAAGTCCACCTATGTGTGGAAACATATGGCATCTGTCTTTCTCTGCCTGACTTATTTCACTCAGCATAATACCCTCCAGTTCCATCCATGTTGCCACACATGGCCAGATTTCATTCTTTCTCATTGCAGCATAGTAGTCCATTGTATATATATACCACATCTTCTTTATCCATGCATCAGTTGATGGACACTTAGACTCTTTCCATGATTTGGCTATTCTCGAAAGTGCTGCTATAAACATTGGGGTACACGTGCCCCTTTGCATCAGCATCCCTGTGTCTCTTGGGTAGATTCCTAACAGTGATATTGCTGGGTCATAGGGTAAGTCTGTTTTCATTTTTTTAATGAACTTCCACACAGTTCTGCAGAGCCGCTGCACTAGTTTGCATTCCCACTAACAGTGCAAGAAGGTGCCTTTTTCTCCACAACCTCGCCAGCATCTATAGTTTCCCAATTTGTTCATTTTAGCCACTCTGACTAGTGTAAGGTGGTATCTCAGTGTGGTTTTGATTTGTATTTCCCTGATGCTGAGTGACACTGAGCATCATTTCATGTGTGTGTTGGCCATCTGGATGTCTTCTTTGGAGCAGTGTCTATTCATATTTTCTGCCCATTTCTTCACTGGATTATTCTTTTTTCGGGTGAGGAGTTTGGTAAGTTCTTTATAGATTTTAGATACTAGTCCTTTATCTGCTATGTCATTTGCAATTAACTTTTCCCATTCCATTGGTTGCCTAGTGGTTTTGTTGGTGTTTCCTTTGCAGTGCAGAAGCTTTTTATCTTGTTGAGGTCCCAATAGTTCATTTTTAATTTTAATTCCCTTGCCTTTGGAGACGTGTCGTGTAAGAAATTGGTGCGGCTCAGGTCAAAGAGGTTTTTTTCCTGCTTTCTTCTCTAGGATTTTGATGGTTTCCTGTCTCACATTCAGATCCTTCATCCATTTAATTTTTGCGAGTGGTGTAAGGAAGTGGTCTAGTTTCATTCTTCTGCATGTTGCTGTCCAGTTCTCCCAGCACCATTTGTTAAGAGGCTATCTTTTTTCCGTTGGATACTCTTTCCTGCTTTGTCAAAGATTAGTTGGCCATATGCTTGCGGGTCTATTTCTGAGTTTTCTATTCTATTCCATTGGTCTATGTGTCTGTTCTTGTGCCAATACCATACTGTCTTGATGACTGCCACTTTGCAGTAGAGGTTAAAGTCTGGGATTGTGATGCCTCCCGCCTTGGTTTTATTCTTCAGTATTTGGCTATTTGGTGTCTTTCGTGGTTCCATACAAATTTTAGGATTGTTTGCTCTAGTTTTGAGGAGAATGCTGGTGCAATTTTGATTGGGATTGCCTTGAATGTGTAGTTTGCTTTGAGTAGTATTGCCATTTTAATGATATTTATTCTTCCAATCCATGAGCATGGGAATTTTTTCCATTTCCTTGTGTCTTCTTCAATTTCCTTTTTAAGTTTTTTATAGTTTTCAGCGTAGAGATCTTTTGCATCCTTGGTTAGGTTTATCCTTAGGTATTTTATGTTTTTTGGTGCAATTGTGAAAGGGATTAGCTTCTTCATTTCTCTTTCTGCTGCTTCATTGTTGGTGAAATGCCACCTTTTTCTGTACATTTGATTTTGTACCTTGCAACTTTGTTGAATTCATGGATCAGTTCTAGTAGGCTTTTGGTGGATTCTGTCGGGTTTTCCATGTAGAGTATCATGTCATCTGCGAAAAGTGAAAGTTTGACTTCTTCCTTGCCAATCTCAATGCCTTTTATTTTGTTTTGTTGTCTGATTGCTGATGCTAGGACCTCCAACACTATGTTAAATAGCAGTGGTGAGCCAGTCGAACCAGGGGACACCCCTGTCGTGTTCCTGATCTCAGGGGGAAGGCTCTCAGTTTTTCCCCATTGAGGATGATATTAGCTGTGGGCTTCTCATAAATGGCTTTTATGATATTTAAGTATATTCCTTCTATCCTGACTTTCTCGAGGTTTTCTTATTAGGAAAGGGAGCTGTATTTTGTCAAATGCTTTTTCTGCATCTATTGACAGGATTATATGGTTCTTATCTTTTCTTTTATTAATGTGACATATCACATTGATTGATTTACGAATATTGAATCAGCTCTGCAACCCAGGGATGAATCCCACTTGATCATGGTGAATAATTCTTTTTATATGCTGTTGGATTCGATTTGCTAGTATCTTGTTGAGAATTTTTGCATCCATATTCATCAGGGTTATTGGCCTGTAGTTCTCTTTTTTTGCTGGGTCTCTATCTGGTTAGGGAATCAAAGTGATGCTGGCTTTATAAAATGATTCCAGGAGTTTTCCTTCTGTTTCAATTTTTTGGAACAGCTTGAGAAGGATAGGTATTAACTCTGTTTTAAATGTCTGGTAAAATTTCCCAGGGAAGCCATCTAGTCCGGGGCTTTTATTTGTTGGGAGATTTTTGATAACTGATTCAATTTCTTCACTAGTTATGAGTCTGTTCAAGTTTTCTATTTCTTCCCGTTTGAGTTTTGGTAGTATGTGGCTATTTAGGGATTTGTCCATTTCTTCCAGGTTGCCGAGCATGGCGGCATATAATTTTTCATAGTATTCCCTGATAATTGCTTGTATTTCTGAGGGATTGGTTGTAATCACTCCCTTTTCATTCGTGATTCTATCCTTTTGGGTTCTCTCTCTTTTCTTTTTGAGAAGCCTGGCTAGAGGTTTATCAATTTTGTTTATTTTTTCAAAGAACCATCTCTTGGTTTCATTGATCTGTTCCACTACTTTTTCTGTTTCTGTATGATTAATTCGTGCCCTAACCTTTGTTATTTCTCTTTCTGCTGGGTTTGGGCTGTCTTAGCTGTTCTGCTTCTAGTTCCTTTAGGTGCACTGTTAGAATCTGTGTTAGGAATTTTTCTTGTTTCTTGAGATGGGCCTGGATTGCAATATATTTCCCTCTCAGGACTGCCACATCCCAGAGCGTTTGGATTTTTGTATTTTCATTTTTATTTTTTTCCATGTATTTTTTACTTTCTTGTCTGATGGCTTGGTTAACCCATTCATTTTTTAGTAGGTTGTTCTTTAGCCTCCATGTTTTTGGGGATTTTCCAGACTTATTCTTGTGGTTGATTTCAAGTTTCAAAGCATTGTGGTCTGAAAGTGTGCATGGTATGATCTCAATTCTTTTATATTTATTAAGATTTTCCTTATGCCCCAGATGTGGTCTATCTTGGAAAATGTATTGGGTGCAGTTGAGAAGAATGTAAATTCCTTTGCTTCTGGATGAAGGACCTTGAAGATGTCAGTTAGGCCCATCTGTTCCAATGTGTCACTCAGGCCCATTGTTTCTGTAGTGATTTTCTGATTAATGTACCTATCCAATGCTGAGAGTCAAGTGTTAAGGTCCCCTACAATTAGGACATTTTTATTGATAAGGTTGCTTATGTTTGTAATTCTTGTTTTACAAATTTGGGTGCCCCGAATTCAGCGCGTAGATATTTATAATTATTAGCTCTTCCTGCTGGATAGTCCCTGTGATTGTTATATAATGCCCTTCTTCATCTCTTATTACATCCTTTACTTTAAAGTCTAGTTTATCTGACATAAGTGTGGCTACTCCAGCTTTCTTCTGACTTCCAGTAGCGTGGTATACAGTTCTCCATCTCCTTACTTTCAATCTGAAGGTGTCTTCAGGTCTAAAATGAGTCTCTTAAAGACAGCAAATAGATGGGTCTTATTTCTTTTATCCAGTCTGTTACCCTATGTCTTTTGATTGGAGCATTTATTCCACTTATATTCAACGTTAATATTGAAAAATATGGGTTTAGAGACACTGTGTTATCTGTAGGGTTCATGCTTGTAAGGATGTCTCTGGTAGTTTGTGTTTTTTGCAACCTTTCCTTCATAGAGTGTCCCTCAGGATCTCTTGTAATGCTGGCTTCTTTTTATTTGGGGAAAACCTTTATCTCTCCTTCTATTCTGAATGACAGGCTGGCCGGATAAAGGATTCTTGGTTGCATATCCTTCCTGTTCATCACATTGAAGATATCCTGCCATTCCTTTCTGGCTAGGCAAGTTTCTGTAGATAAGTCTGCTACAACCCTTATGTGTCTGTCTTTGTATGTTAAGGCCTTTTTATACCTAGCTGCTTTCAGAATTCTCTCTCTGTCCTTGTATTTTGCCAGTTTCACTATGATGTGTTGTGCAGAAGGTCTATTCAAGTCACGTCTGATGGGAGTTCTCTGTGCCTTTTGGATTTCCATGCCCATTTCCTTCCCCATGTTGGGGAAGTTCTCAGCAATGATTTGTTTAAGTACCCTTTCAACTCCCTTCTCTCTCTCTCCTTCCTCTGGAATTCCTATGATACGGATATTGTTCCGTTTGAATGCATCGCTCAGCTCTCAAATTCTCCCTTCCTGTTCCTGAATCAGCTTCTCTTTTTCTCTGCTTCCTCTTTTTCCATAATTTTATTTTATAATTCACCTATTCTCTCTTCTGCTCTTCAGTTCACGCTGTGGCCACCTCTAATTTGTTTTGCATCTCACTTAAAGCATTTTTTAATTCCTTCTGACCATTTTTAAGGTCCTTGATCTCTGCAGTGAGGGACCCCCTGCATTCTTCTATGCTTTTTTTAAGCCCAGCGATTAGTTTTATGATTATCATTCTATATTCATGTTCTGTGATGTTGCCTATATCTGTTTTCATCAATTCTTGCGCTGTCACCACTTCCTGTAATTTCCTTTGCAGAGAATTCTTCCATTTCATCATTTTGGCTAGGTGTGTTTTGATTTGTTTCCTGAGGTCACACTGGAAAGGAAAACAGACAGAGAAACAGAAAACAGGAATACTCAAACGTATTGACAAATGATACAGACAAGCGTGTCACCACAGAAAAAAATGACAAACAACACTCTGAGGGCATGCGACCTCAGAGTACCTGCTACACATTAAGGACAGGGTGTGCGCCGTGCTGATGGCAGCGTATCTACAGAGAGAGTAATGACAGGTGCGGAGGGAAAATAAAATATTCTTTGACCAGGTAGAGAGACTGAAGGGCTTAATTCAGAAAGAGAGAAATCAGAATAAGGAAGGATATGAGGAAAAAGAAATGAAGATAGCTATTACCCAGATGAACTATGTGACCTGGTTATTCCAGAGAGAGAGACAGGGAAGTACAGAAGGAGGTGTAGAACATGCACTGAGAGAGTGGGTCAAATGTCTGTTTAAGCCAGCCAGTACCCCGGATGACCAGCTCAGGGGTGGGGATCGGTAAGACGGAGAAAGGGGAGCATATATTTAAAAAAAGAATTGACCTGGAGTTACTCCAGGCAGCAGTCTGATCTCTGCGTCTATTGCTCCCGCAGAAAGGCGTCTCTCCTATGAGGAGGGGCGTGGTTTCGTGTAGGCGGGTCCCACCTCCACTGCTGCCAGGATGGATTCTTGCTGCTGGGTTTTTGTGGGTTTGCAAGATAACAATGGCGTCCCTCCAGTCCCTTCTTCCTGGTACCGGAGTCTCAAATCGCCCCTTTGTTTCCGTCCTCGCTCTGCCCGGGAGGGCCGTCGCGCGCCCCACGCTTAACTGAGTTCTCAATTCTCTTCGCCTGCTACACCCGGTTGCACTGCAAATTGTGTCCCTGGGTTAGAAGCATACCGGAGGCGGCTCTGTGCCTCTGTGACGTGGGTCGACTGGACCACCGCTGTGGGCCCCAGTGCGAGGAGAGTTCAGAACTTCTCTTCAAAAGCCACCACTGGTTGGTGGTCTTTCTCCTGTTTTTCTTGCATTCAGATGTGGCCCACTCCGCACTTTCCCAGATTTCTCTTCCCTTTGTCTTTCCTTCCCTCCACTCTCTATCCTCACAGTTCTTTTTCTCTCCCCCAGATTACACTCATGCTTCCTTCGGGCACTTTCTGGATTTCGCTTTCTATTCCTTGTAGACTCCAACACCTTTCCTCTCAGACTCTTGGGGTTGAGAGTCCTTTGGTTTTGGTCCTTCTTAGTTTGAAAGACACGGGGGATACCGGGTCCCCCTAATCCTCTGCCATGTTAAATGATCGTGACACAGAAAATACTCTTTAAATGATATAAAATGACTAATCTTAAAGGAATAATAAGTGGTACTATATTAAAGTTACTATGTCTATAAAAATACACCATCAACAGAATTAAAAGGTAAGCTACGCAATGTGAAGATCTAACACCTATAACTGACAAAAGGGTTAGAGCAGGTTTTATAAAGAACTACTACAAACCAGTCAGAAAACCCCACCAAAAAAATGGGCAAGAGACCTGAAAAGGAATCTATAAAAGATATGCCAATGTTCAACATAACAAATGAAAAGGTATTCGATCTCAACTAGTGACAGAGGAAATCCAAATTGAAATCAGTGGACACTTACTACATGCCCATAGATTACAAAGTTAAAGACATTAGGACACAAAGGGTGTGTAGCAACAGGAATTCTCATACTGTTGGCAAACAAGTACAGTGTTAAAATCATTTTGGAAGTGAGATTGACATTATCTAGTAAAGTTGATGGCCGTATTTTGTGGGAAGCTTGTAAGATCCTTCTCTCCAGGTATTAACATTCTTGTGATATTCCCTCACCTTGAATGAGGGCTGGACTTAATGACTTCTTCCAATGAATAGAATACGGCAAAGTGAGGGGATATTGCTTCAAGTTAGAAGACTAATTTCCATTATTTCAGGCGCACTCTCGCACTTCTCCCTTGTTTGTTCCAAGGAAGCAAGCACTGTGTTGTAAGCTAGAGTTCCATGTGGAAGAAACTGGGAATGGCACACAAGGAAAGGAATCCTGCCAATAACCCCGTGAGTAAGCATGGAAGCCGATTCTTTCCTAGGTGAGTCTCCCCATGGCAGTCCTGGCTGACACACTGACTGCAGCCTTGGCAGAGACCCTAAGCCAGAGACCGAGCTAGGCTGTGGCCAGACTCCAGACCCATAGAAACTGTGAGATACTCTTTTAGGCCACTAAATTTTGTGGTAACTCGTTACACTGAGATGGCTATTACAAATAGAAGTCATGCTAGATTCTGTGTGAACCCAACACCATAGCTTCCTTTCAGGTTTGAAAACTAAGCTCTCAGGATTTCTTCACCCAGTACAAGGAACTCCCATAAGCTAGAAGGCATATGTGCCTAGCTGTCAGTCTTAGTCCTCTTTTATCTGTCTAAACTCACTCTGATGATCTCAGCCGGAGTCATGGCTCTCACATGTAGTTCCCACGGCCTCCCCATCTCTGCCAGAGAGGCTCCCTCCTTCTGATTGCCAGCCCTAAATGCTTGTTTCCGTTTCCGAACAGAGTATGTCCAATCCATAAATCATGATGGCTGTACTTTTAGAACATATTCCAAAGATGACCATTTTTACCACCTCCAATGTGATCTTTGGGTTCAATTCCTTCTCTCTTGCCTGGATGACTGAAATAGGTTCATCTACGATTATCATCTTCTAGTCTATTCCCACCAACTGCCAGGGTAGCATATTTAAACATAAGGCAAATCAGGAACTCTGCTGCTCACAGCTGCACACAGCTCCCATTCCAGAGTAAAACGAAACTCCTCCCGCAGGCCACAGTGCCCTCCATGATCTTGCCCTGATCTCCACTACTGTCCTCCTTGTGCTGTCTGCTTGCAGCCACATTGGCCTTGCTCTTCCTAAGCCTTTGCACAGGCGGTTCCCTCCTTCCCAGCAAGTCTTTCTCGGAGGATGAGGTTCTCCAAATCACCTGGAGGGCTGTCTCAACAGGTCTGGGGAAGGAGGGAATCCCTTCTGGGGAAGATTAGAGAATGTGCCTTTCTAATAAGTTCCCAGGAGATGTCAGTGCTGCTGACGTGGGGACCACGCTGAGAGCCACCACCCTGTTCTAGACCATCCTAGGGAGATGGATACCGCTGTGTTGCGCAGAACTCCAGGGGAAAGGCTGTGAACTAGTAACTTTAGGACCAATTCTCCATCTTCTTAACGGACCTGTCCAGATGACATTTAGTAGCGTGATCTCTTCCCATCTCTATCTTCTCTTGTTTGACTGCACCCCATTATTTGGAGCACCTCTTTTCCCTCCCAGAGCAGTATGGACCTACAGCGAGATTGCTGTCTCTCCCCCAACTAGAATGTGAGATCCAAGGCAGGGAGATCTTTTTTTATCCCAAAGGCTGAACAGACTTTCTGGAATAGATATATTTGTACTGAACATGAAATTAATCCTTTAATTTTCTCGGAATATGAACCCATTTTTTAAAAAGTGTACTAACGACATCAGCTCATAGAAAGAGCACAGCAGTGAAACAGATTTTTGAGATGAGCTAGACCTGGATTCGTCAGCTTCGCCGCAGCTAGCTGTCTGGAGGAGGTCGGCATGCTCTCTGGCGCGCCTGTCGTCATCTCGCAAATGGTGAGAACAGCAGGTGATTTGGGATAGACAAATGAACGTGAAATCTCTAGGACACTTTTCCTCACCGAAGAAGTGCTCAGGAAACCTAACTTGCCCTTTGGTATCTCCCCTCCTCTAGCTCACATTTCATTTACGTCGCAGGTTAGTTAAATGCCATTCTAGATGGGACTATATAGAAGTTTCTATTTTAAAACTCAACATTAAAACCTTTGCCTAACCTTCCATAGTACCTGGAGGTGGAAAGTTTTCCAACATCTACCAGACGTAGTGTAGAATAATAAGATTTTGCTGATTCTGAGACGGTACTTCAAATTCAACCCCCGTAAAATATTAATCTCCATGGACAGCCTTCATCCATGAATGTATTTCTGGGCAAGAGGCTACTTGAATTTTTATGGCCTTTCTGAGACCCAAACCTCACTGCAAAATCAAAACCTCCCATTTCTTATCAGGAGCATTCTAGAGAAATACTTTTCACAAAAGTGAGTATTCTACCTTACCTGCTTCAGATCTAACCGCTCTGTGCAAGAACACAGCGACAACGGCTGCTTGCACAGTGACCGTGAGCACGAAAGGGTCTTATACTGCTTATGCTGCACATTCATGCGTGACCTGGTATTGCTGAAATAGTCTTTATTTTGGAACATTCCAAAAGAGCAGTGTACACAGTAACAAATATTAAGTCATATGCCATAAGAAAGCATTCATTAGTGCAAATGGGTTTTGTAAAAGGTCTATCAAAAAGATTTATTTGCTTTAAAATGCATTCATTTTCAGAAGCATTGTTAATAAAACATTACAGTTTCTCATCCTCTGTAATAAAGTGTTGAAAATCAACCGTGGTACAGTAGCAAACATTGCAGGTATTAAGTGCAATGAGCCTGTGATGCCTTTATAAATCTGAAACCCATGTAGGACAATAAATTAACAATGAAAAAGACAAGACCATCGCACTGCTGTCTGGCTATCTCCTTGCAACACTTCAGCTTATGTTGTGCTCATTTCAACATAAAATTAGGTCTTTCAAATTGTATGGTGGATTTTTGCTGATATATCCCTAGAGCTAAAAAAATAGTACCTTACCACAAAAATATTTTTATGGCACAAAATTTAAGTTGTTCCATAGTGGTTCACATAGGTGTAAAAAGAAATAGGCACAAAAAATAAAATTCCTGTAAACTATAAAAAAGTAAATTTCAAAGCATAAATTATAGAACCTAGTTGTAAATATGCAATGTATTAAATACAGAACAGGTAATGGGAAGATGTTTAGAACACGTAAGTAAATTGAACAAGTTACTTTAAAAAACTCATGGCAAAGAAAGCATTATTGATACATCTCAATTCTCTCAAAAAGTATTCAGGTACAGAGCAGTTCTACAAAAACTTCCTAGATCTAAGTGTCACAATACTGCAACCGTGGATTTGAGAACGCTGCAGTATCATCTCAGGCAAATATTTAAGTGCAATAATTAGTCTCTGGCGCTTGGTCCATTGAAAAACAACGCAGTAAATATGTTAAAATGCAAAAGGGAAAGAATATCCCGACGTTCACGGTTACCCAGCCAGCTAGGTAACTCAACCCTCATTTCCACGTCTTTCCCATTCTTCAAGGGTGCGTGAGACCGCGTCAGTAGCAACCGTCTCTCCAGTTCCCATCTCTCAGCGTGCTGAGTGAAGACAGAGGCTTTGGAGGCTGAAGGAAACTGAAGGGACGAGAAAAGGAAATAGACCGTTAATGCTGCCGTGAGTCCCAGCGCTCACTCCCCTCTGTTCTCCACTCCACTGCGGGGGGGGGGGGGGGGGGGGGAGGGGGCGGGGGAGCCTCACCAGCACCTGCCCAAGCGCGCCTTGGGGTTTCAGGCACCCAGCCTGCACACCGTGCTCCCCGTCTGGAAACCCCATTTGCCGCACACTGCCATGTGCGTTGTGGGTGCAGGGGTTGCAACAGAAGTGAAAAACGACCAATATCCTCAGTGGACAAAGAGTATTTATAAACAGATAAACAAGAGTTTATCTTGTTCTCTCTGATTTTAAAACAGTTACTTCCTTGAATGCAGATAGCAAATTACCATGAAATTTTCCACCTTACAGATCAGGATCTATCATACTAGCAAAGAATCTGAAAAGAACCCTACCCGTTTTTGCCTAACTTTGGGGAACCCTCTTCTCATATGGTCTGGCAGTGACGACCTTCACGGGGGCTTCGGTTGGAGGCATCACCATGACCTACATACATCAAAGCATGTGGCTGTGAACAGGGGTCTGCACTTACGGGGCAGAATAAGCCAGAATTTATGAAACTTGCAACAAGATGTTTTCCAGCTGGGTAGCAGGATTATGGTGTTCGCTTTTGCTTACTTTGTGTTTTTTGATAGGTACTCGGATCAAGAAGTCAGAAACTAATACTTCTAACTGGAAAATAAAGACTGCACGTACTGACACATGAAGGAGGACCAACGGCTCACTCACACATCCCTTTCCACCCTGGCTCTGTGGGCCGGCCCTCTCCGCAGCCTCACTCCTTGGGGAAGCTGTCAGTGGTTACTGGCCCCATGGTCTCATCTCCCAAACTCTCCTCGACCCCGCTCCGTGGATGCCCGTCGGCCACTCCGAGACATCCAGGTCCAGGCGGTGCATCAGGGCCACGAGCTTGGCTAAGGTGTGCCTTGCAACTCATCTGGAAGTTTAAAGAATAAAAAATCCTACCCGGACCATACTAAACTGACCAACGTCAGCTAACAAAGGCCCGGCTTAGTATCACTAAGGTGCTTTTGCAGCATGAGTGTGGGCAAGGGTGTGCGTGTGCCAACAGAGATTTGCTTATTTTGATAAATTACTGCTTCAAGGAATTTGCGATTCTATCCTGTGCTAGACATGGTTCTTGGCACTGGGGATTTCCCCCTTCCCCGTGCGGCTCCTGTTCTAGAGGGGACAGCCAGACCACAAACTAATGAACAGGTAGACTCTACAGTCCCTCAGATGGGGACACGGGCTCTGGGGGGAAATGGAGGAGGAGGGTAAGAAAGAGGAGTTACAACTGTCGAGGGAGTTGCACTTGTGGACAGAGCGCTCACGCGGTGAACTCCTGGGGGGACCGGCTGTGCAAATAACCTGAAGAAAGGAAAACGCACAAAAGCTCTGGAGATGGAGCTTACCTGGGAAATTAAAGCAAAAGCCGCCAATGCGTCAGGAGTGAAGTGGTGAGGGAGGAAGGGAAGACCTGACCACGCAAGAGACTTTCCCCTCCAGCCCCATCACTTTCTAGAGGAAGGAGGTCACACGTCAGGCCCTAGAGGACAGCAGGCCAGAGACAGGAAGAGAGCGGACAGTTCGCCAGCAGTGTCCAATTTCAAACTGCAAAAGAGGAGATGGAGACGAACGAACAAGCTTCCTACCTTCTAACGGGCTGTGCAATTTTGCTTCGGGGCAGGTTACTCCCGTTTATTGCCAGCGAAGGTCTCGGCAGAGCGCTGCGCCCCATCATCCCCGCCGCCGCGGCTTTGGTCGGCGTGGGGATCCCCGTGCTGGAATACAGCTGCAGGCCGTTGGATGAAGGCATGTTGCTGCCGCCTTGAACGGTCGGGCTCACGTAGGCTGTGGCTTTCAGAGGCTGTCGGACGGACACCGGGAAATGTCCCACGCTGTGGATTCTGTGCTGAAGCTGTCCCGGGGACGGAACTAGAAGAGACAACGACAGGGATGGGAGGGAAAACCTGCTATCTAACTGAGGAAATGCGCCTTACGTCCAGAACCCATGGGGTCGGAAAGGTAACATGCGGAGAGAAATAAATGAAATATGGGTTCCGGACAGCATTTAGTACTAGAAAATTCTAGCTCTTGACAACAGTCTCCTATCCTGTCAATCAGCAACATTTCTGGGTGCCTAACTATATTCAGAAGCCAGATCTAACAATGACTTCCTTTCTTTTAACAAATGGAATCATCCCTGAGTTCTCACAGGAAGGTTTCTTTGCTTGCTTGGAAGATAGAAGGATTTTCTTGATGGTTGCTCTGGGGATGGTTTCATGAAAACAAAACAAGGGGACAATTAATAGTTGTGACAATAGAAAGACAGGTGTACCTACTGACCTCAGTAGGCACAAATGACTTATTACAGACTGAATATTTTCATAATAACGTTTACAGACTGAATATTTTCATAATAACGTTTACCTATCTTATCTCCTAGGGTTGGTGGGAAGAGTAAATGAGTTACTCCACATACAGCCTGACACTGGCACCTGACACTCAGTGACCACTCAACAAGTGATATTATCATCTTGATAACAGCAAAACCTGAAAAATGAAGGGAACTCTCTGGGTAAGATCTCTTAAATTTATCAATATACCTACCGAACAGTGTGTACCATTTCACATCAAACAATGAGCTGTTTGGCAGAAACTTTTAAACTGTAGAGTCCTTTTCTCCAAGGGAAAAAACTGAATCACGGATTTAATGAAAACTTACGCATAACCACTCTGTTTTTACAAACTATTCTAGCCTTTGCTGCCTAATACTTGCAATTTAGTTAAACATGAATGCACCATTTTCTAAAACAGTTTGTATATTTTATCGTTAAGTTCAAAATTAGTTAGTCTCTTTTCTTATACAATATCTTTTTGAAATAAAAATAGAAAGGGAGAAAGACAAAAAACATCCATGGTTTTATTTAATGCCTATTGAATGATTTCCTTAAAAAATCAGTTTCACATAAGGGCACGTTAGGTGAAATCTACACCTAGGAATGCCGATGCACACGTACAGTAGTCAAACCTCAATGCAAAATAAGGTTGGGGTGCCTGCGTGGCTCAGTCAGTTAAGTGTCCAACTCGATTTCAGATCAAGTACTGATCTCACAGTTTGGGGGTTTGAGCCCCATGTCAGGCTTTGCCCTGATGGTGCAAACCCTGCTTGGGATTCTCTGTTCTCGTGCTCGCTCTCTTTCTCTCAATAAATAAACTTAAAAAAAAAATCTATGCAAGATTCTTCTATAGTTTTGATCCGGTTCCAAGTTTTTGTGACATAATAAAACTTCTGTTGATTGACAATCTCTAAGTTCCTTTCCCACCAGGTCTACAACTCCTCAGTTAGGTAAGCTTTTAACCATGAATATTTCAATATAGTGGCTCATCAGGTAAAACAAATGTACCATACTGAAGTGAGAGGTTAGCGGGAAATCGGGAGAGGAGGGGACATGCAGGGATGTACGGGAACTCTGTCCTTCTCCATTCTGGGCTAAGCCTAAAACTGCTCAGGAAAAAAAAAAAAAAAAAGCCTAAACTTAAAAATTCAGTATGTGAGTTTGCCTCAATTTCTTTTGAAAAACGTACTATACATCCAGTACATAAATCGTAAGTCTAGTACTCAATTTCGAAGGGAACACGGTTGTGTAACCACTAGTCCCTCCAAGCTATCAAAGGTGATCTGCACCCCAGAAGGCTCTCCTGTCCCTTCCCTTCCTACAACAGTACCAGTTATTCTCACCTGGTTATAATAACCAGCTTGGTTATTCCTACCCTGAACTTCAAATAAATGGAATTACACAGTATGTTCTCTGGCTTCTTTCACTCGATATCATGTTTCTGAGATTTAGCCACATTTGCCCTGCTATGCAGTACTTGATTGTATGAATGTCACAATCTGTCTGCCTGGTGATGAAAGGCTGGGTTATTTCCCGCGTGGGGTTTTGTGAACCTGCTGGAATATGTGGCGGTGTTCACATGCACTCATTATTTAAAGTCTGTTCCAAATTCTATAACCATCATAATAGATGAAGTTAAGCAAAGTCACTGAATACAACATCAAAATACAAAAATCAACTATTTCTAAACACCAGCAAAGTAGAAACTAACATTTGAAAGAACACATAGGAATAAATTTCACTATGATACATTAAAACTACCATACGGGAAGCCACGCACACTTAGCCTGAGAGACGTGGAGGAAGATCTAAATGAAGAGAAGGATTCCATACTAATGAATTAGAAGAATATTCTGAAGATACCAGCTCTCCTAAAATTTATCTACAGACTCAATGACATCCCAGTCGGTATCATTGGAAATGAAATTACACAAGTTACTCAGGAAAATCATCCCATGAACTCTCCTAATACACAAAACATATAACCCTTTGAGTATTTTAAAAGAAGAAAAAAAATGATGAGAGTTATACATAATCGTAATTTTACAAATAAGAAAACAAGAATCAGCATCGACCCAGAACTCCGAGAGCATATGATAAAACCCAAACTCAGATTGTTTTACTGCAAAGCCCGTGCTCTTCCTTCTGTATCACGCTGCCTTTCCAACACTATCTTACCTCTGTTTTCCAGAAAGTAAAATGGTCCAGAACTAGGAATCGTCAGGATATAAACTTAGAACGTATGAAGAGTAACTGCTTCGAATGCCTACAAATAAGAGTCAATGAGAACAGAACCCTCCGCGCTGAGACGAGTGTACGGCCGCCCTGCTGCAATCAGTCCTCTGAGGGGCTTTTCTTCTCTCTTTATTATGCTTGACTTTCAAACATTGATTTTTCTGCTGTATTTTTTACGCTGATGAATTGGAATTCTCCTGTAAAGAATTTTCCCTTCTCCATTTATGCATTTAGTCCATTACACAGGGACCTGTAGTTATTCTACTGGTTATAATTCTTTGGAATTAATTTTTTCTGTGGCTCCAACTATCACTGATTTGGTCACTGGGGGCTTCTTCAAGTTGGTTTCTATACCCTACATTCCCATCATTTTTTGAGCACTTCCACCGTAACTGGCCATTCTTTGTTGTGTGCATTCTATTTTGGGCTACATACGTTCTTCTGGCGCTCAAATCACTCTATTAACCCACACAGAGTCAGAGTTAAGAAAAATTTCTAATCATTATCGCATTTGCCACTGTAAAAACTATAATTTTCCACAGGTGCCTGGGTGGCTCAGTCAGTTGAGCATCTAACTTCAGCTTAGGCCATGATCCCATGGTTCAGGAGTTCGAGCCCTACATCAGGCTCTGTACTGTCAACACTGAGCCCACTTCAGATCCTCTGTCCCCTCTTTCTCTGCCCCTCCCCCACTCACATTCTCTCTCAAAAAAAAAATTAAAAAAAAAAAACCAACCTGTATTTTCCTAGTCAACACTAACACAATCAACTCTTGTACTCAAGTATAGAAGTGTGTACTTACCTTAGTTAACTTTCTTCATGATCTCATCTGGCCAATTGTCTTAGCCGCCTGACATGAAATTAGTAGCTCTGTTTCCCACCGTTAACAAATTTCATAGCTTGTCTTTGGTGTCTTTACACAAGTCATTAATTCCGATATTAACAGATTAAGCCCTAAGATACAGCCCCATGGCATTCATCTACTCATTCATTCAAACATTTACTGCAAACTCATTATATACCAGGCAGTGTGCCGGGTGCTAGCCACACAAAATCAGCTAGGCTGCTAACCTGGTGTGGAAGAGAAACAAAGACCATAAAATATGACACACTGAAAAAGAGAAGTACCAAAAATCTAATCCATCCTAGACATGTTTTGGGGGCTTATGGGGAAGTCCATTGGGGTCATCAACAGAGCCTTTTCATCAGTGGTGTTTGGGCTGTAGAACAAAGGTAAACAGCGCAAGCTGCATAAAGAAAGGGGAAGATCGGCGTGCAGGAGTCAGAAGGTCATAGTAGCTAAAGGCATAGGCTCCGGGGTGATCAGAACGAGTTTCTGCCCCTATTCCTTCACCAGCATGGCCTCGTGCAAACTGTAACTTTATCTGTTTTCTCATGTGCACAGTGGAGACAAGGACAGAAACGACCTTAGAGGGTTGCTGGCAGAACTAAGACAAGAGACATAAACCGGTTAGCACAGCTCCTGTGCACGGCAAATGTCGTCATTTTGTCTTTAGCAACTAAGACAATAAGAAATGAAAAACTGTCACACGTGGGGGAAATGCCACATGAACCCCAAAAACGGATCCGAGGTAGAAGGGCTTCAAACCACCCTGGTTGAGGACTCGGCTGGCACACATGCGTCAGGCCTCCCACGTTTGGGTACCAACTCTGGGACTGTGACCCTGAGTCTGCCCCCCGGGGGTCAGTCTCGGACTTAACCCCAACTACTCATGTAAACAGAGTGAGGAGGAATGGGAGGGGGACCCCAGAACCACCATGTCCCCACACAAAATAAAAACCTATGAACACAAGATTTCACACTCGCTGCGTCGCCCACTGCTGGGTAAACATGCAGAGAAGGAAGGACAGACTGTGAGGTAAGCTGAAAGGGAGCAGGGAAGCACTGCTCTGCACACTAACACAGAACTTCGAAGCTACGGACTGGTGAAGAGCAAGACTGAAGTGACACAACACTGAACAACTATGCTTCCTCCGGAGATCAGGTACCAAACAGACAGAGCTGCAAGGAAGCGGATCTGCAAGGAAAACGGAGGTTACTTTTGTTTATAGATGAGCCAGCAAATTAATCACCATGTAGTGCTTCTGCTGCTAACCTTGGGTACAGAGGATTAAATATCATTTACTGATTATTAATAACACACGCACTGATGATGATGCACTACTCAACTGTAATGGTGAAGCTAAAAAAAAGTCGCAAGAGAAAAGTTTCCTGCCATGTTCTCAAAAGAGAAAAAAATAGAATAGTAAGACAGTTTTCTAACTATATCACAACTAAAAATTTCCAACAAATTACAAATTGTCACACTTACTGCAAGACTGTATTCTTGAAATGCCGTTCCCGGCTCCATGCAAGCTTGAGTCAAAACTCTGACTGTTTCTCACGGCGACTGGAGAACTTGCACTTGCACTGCTGCTAACAGCGGCTGTACTTGGCATCCGGGCTAGATTAGGCATACTTCTTCGGAGCTTGTCTAGAAAAGAATTTTAATTGAAAATCATAAGTTTATGCCAATTAAAATGCTAGCTTCCAAAAGTAAATGTATTATACTCAATAACATAAAAAATATCATGTATTATGAACTATAACAAGCTACCATAGAATTAACCTTCTGGGGGGCGCCTGAGTGGTTCAGTCAGTTAAGCATCTGACTTTAGCTCAGGTCATGATCTCACGGCTTGTGAGTTCGAGCCCTGTGGCGGGCTCTGTGCTGACGGCTCGGAATCTGGAGCCTGTTTCAGACTGTGTGTCTCCCTCTGTCCCTGTCCCTCCCCTGCTCACCCTCTCTTTCTGTCTCAAAAATAAACAAACATAAAAGAATTTTAAAAAGAATTAACCTTCTGTATAGAAAACATACTCCCCAAGAAAGGCTCTACCAAGTAACTGTTTAAAAAAATATGTTCCATAAAAATAAGTAGGGGTTAGCTAATCAATTAGCTATTTGTATACAATAAATGGATAAAATCATATCCAAGTGACGTTAGAGAATAATCTTAACAGCCACTTAGCTTTAAAACTCACTAGAAATTGTTATGTATTAAGTAAAAAATAACAGAATCAAACCAACACTGTATCTCTTGCTAGCATAAGAAAATGGAAAAAATTATTAAAATTCTAACTCGATGTGTTTTTAGATACCCACTCATCACATCAGCATGACCACATTAACATCTGGAAAGATTTAACTATGAGTATGCTACTACACCTCTTGCGACCTGAAAAGAGCATGCTTCCATTTCACTGTCCTGGCTGAGCACATGTGCTGCCACCAGAGGGCAGCAGAGAGTCGCCTACGGATCTCCGTGTTGCAGAGTTGTGCATTCAGCGCAGGACCACAAACGACCCCGTGAGACACACCGCCCCCAAACTGAAGTTCACGTAACAGGTCCCTCAACCTCAGAAAATGAAGGATATATTTGAACACTAAGCCGCAACCCACTCAAGTACAAAATCGGATTCATTTCTTCCTCCCCTTCACACAGGGCTCCTTCCACACTTACTCAGACCCGCGGAGTGCAGCCTGCCCAGCAAGTCGTCTAATCCGGAAATCGGGGCCATCTCCCCAGATTCACCCCCCTTTTAGAGCCTCGATCACCAGTCCTGTCAGTTCTGCCTAATAGTTAATGAATCTTCCGCTACATCTGGTTCGGACTTCATTATTTCTCACCCACATTTTCACAAGATCCTCTTAACTGGCCTCCATGCACCCTGCCTGGTTCCTCAGACCCGTCTTCCACACAGCCTGCTCTGGTCTCCCCGAGCGCAAGCACAGCCCAGTCACCCTCTTAAAGCCTTCCAGTCACTCTGCCACCTTCATCTGAAAGCCCAAGCCCCTGACCTTGGCCTACATGAGACTCTCCAAGGTTTCCGTTCTGCATCCTTCTTCAGCCTTACCCCCACTCCCACCCCTCTGCCTAGTCTCCACGCAGGGGAGGAAGGAAGCTGCCTCATGCTCCACACTCTTGCATCTGTGAAGTGCTGGTGCCTCCACTGGGCCGCCCTTCCCCACTTTGTGGAGTGACGAATGAACAAGGGCACAGGAATTTACTGTGTGTATTACTAAATGTCAGGTACCCCCAGAAGAAGTTGGGGGTACCACACTGTACACAGTCCAGTCCCTGACTCTGAGTTTATAGTGTAGACCAGAGCTTCTCAATCTTGTTTCCGTTATCAATCCTAAAGAGAAAATCTAAAATTTAACATTAAACCTTGTTTTTCCCAAATGGAATAAATGAAATAGAAAAATAACATTTTGAAACATTTGGAACTCTGCAGGACCACAAACCATGGTAATATCTCATGCTTTTCATGCACTGCCCCCCCACTCTCCAAGATATTTTAATTTTTATTGGTATATGCCCTAAAACACCGGACACTCAAGTTTGTGGTCACTTTCTTTCAAGCTAAATCGGAAAACTAATGACATACTTGAACTTTAATCCGAAATGTGTCCAAGGACAAAACCAAACTCATCTCCTCTTTTCCCCCCTCTTTGCACTGCTCGTTCTACATTACTTATACCCAATCACTGGAGCCCTGCCTGGCAATTTTTGCCTCTTTGCGGTAGTCTAGGGGAAAGGCAGAAAAGTAAAAGAGTATAGTAAGTATACTTACGTGATAAGCGTAAGAAAGTAGAATAAGAAAGTGTGAAGAGCGCGATGAGAGGAGACCGAAAAGAAGTAGTAGGTCGACCCGGCTAACTCTTTCTGTACGCCTCCTAGCGGGCGTATCGGCCACTCCCACAACATGTCCTTACTCTCCGTGCATATTTCTGGAGTTAATAATGCTCAAATACGGCCACTGACTGTTAGATTTCTTGACCGTTTTCCTCAAAATCTCCTTTAGGTCTATTTTTAACAACCACAGGTCTCATATTCCCAAATTCTTGTTAAAGTTCCTCCCCCCAGGCAGCAGGCATTTAATAATTCCAGCACGTGTTATTCATGTGTATGCGGGCAGAGGGTGCGTGGTAGGAGAAATTAGAGAGAAGGGACTGAGTCCTAGAGTCTGCATCCAGCTCTTTTGAACATCACACTAACTGGCTGAAAAGCGAGCTTCTATTAATGCAAGACTAAATTGCTTTGACTATATATATTTAAGCTGCTGGGAGACACAAAGAAAGAATTATATGTGACTAGAGTATGAATTGAGTTTCTACATTTCTAAGTTTCCAAACTATTTACTATAAAAGTTTTTATAGGGACATCTGGGTGGCTCAGTGGGTTAAGTGTCTGACTTCTCGGTTTCGGCTCAGATTATGATTTCATGGTTTGTGAGTTCGAGCCCTGCACTGGGCTCTGTGCTGACAGTGTGGAGTCGGCTTGTGGTTCTCTCTCTTCCTTTCTGCCCCTCCCCCACTCACCTGCTCTGTGTCTCTCAAAAATAAATTTTAAAATTGAAAAAGTTTTCATATATACAGAAGTGTTGAAAACCAGTATCGTATCTGTATGTTTTCCACTTAAGTATGCTGGTTGTTTTCATTTTGCCATAATTACTTCATCCCCACATAGACACATAATTGTTTGCTGTGAAGCCACATAAAAGCTGCAGGCCTCTTGACCCTTGAACCCTAAATGCCTTCTCCTTCAGTTTCAATATGATGTCATGCCTTCCATTAAGCACATGGAATACAAATACATTTTCTTCCTGATATCTTGAGCTTTAATAATAAATTAGTCACTATGACCCTCCTTAGCTGCTACTATTTTCTTTTAAATTTTAAATCTAAAGGTATTCAGGTACTTTGAAATGTTAGGTAGCACTAAGAATAAGAAAATTCTATAGAAGCAAAGTACTTTCATGATTCACCCGCACACAAAAGTTTCTAAACATCAAGAATGTCCTTCGTAAGCGTTTGCCCCGAAGCCGCACATCGATCAAGGTTCACACATCAGATGTGGAGGTGACGTTTCCAATCTCTATCAATCTAGACGCCTCTGCCTTTAAAAACCAATCTTTATTCACGCAAGCATCAAGGCGGTCTCACGCAGCTTTAAATCGGAAAAATGCTCTTAAAAATAAAGGCTTCCAAGGGTCAATATTTAGAACCCTTCTCCTCTGGGAGCTAAGGGGCGATCTCCAAGCTCCGTCAGGGACCATCTGGAAATGAGGTACGCTTTTCCCGTCAAACTATCTGGATCACATTAATGACCGTATATGCTTTAATGTTCAAGGAATCAAAAACAACGTTCTATTTCTATCTTCACAAGAAATCGGCAATTTACTCTCAAGGACTGTGGCGCAGTGGGGAAAGCGGGAGGAACCGACCGAGGAAAGAATTCAAACACGTTTTCTCATGTTATTTCTCACGCAGCAGCACGAGTTACCACTCCAGAAAACAAAGACTAAGGAATAAGAAAGGAGATACGTGGTTACCCACCAATCGGAGGGAGCCTTCCAATCTAGTACGAGGGCAGACCCTGGGCTTACCTCGTGCACAGACAACCCCTACCGTACCCTGAAACTTACAGTTAGTAAAGATCCTACGAGAGTTAGTCACTTTTCACATCTGTCAAATTATTCCAAATACGGTCCTTTTAATTCCGTAAGCCCTGTAAATAGTCCCATAACTTTGAGAGCCCTCTTTTCTGAACGTAGGCAGTGTTGAGAGAGAGAGCATGACTGGGGAAGGGGCACAGAGAGAGGGAGCGGGAGAGAGAGAATCCCAAGCAGGTTCCCAGTTGTCAGCACAGAGCCCAATGCGGGGCTTGAATGCAGAGTTGAAAGATCGTGACCTGAGCTGAAACCAAGAGCCGGACGCCTAACCTGCTTAGCCACCCAGGTGCCCCTTTCGTCACTTTAAATGGATCAATAATTTAACAATTACTCTCTCCTATCCATGTTATTTTAGTAATTTAGAAAAAATGCGGTCGACTAGTTTCAAAGTTACCATTCTTACTTTGCGATTTTGTGCGACTAATATTCCACGTATAACAAATGAAGGGTCAGTTATCTGAGTCATATTTTTTTAAAAAGAGGGTGGGAGGGAGGACAGACAATCGTCATTCACTTGCTCAGCACCTTCCCTCCAGGCAATGCAGGGCTCGTGATTTCGCTTCTTCCTTAGGTTGGGAGAATGTGCACCCGATGATTCGATGTGAAATCACACCGAAGTTTTCCAAAAAAGAGGTTATTATTTGCCCACATTTTACAGCCGAAAAAAAGCAACCTTTATGGACCCGAGAGACCAGGGAAAGACAGAAGTGGTGGGACAAGACTGGACCCTAGTCTGCGCTCTCAACCATGAAGTCCATCGGCCACCAGTCCAGCCCGGAAAACCGCGGTCGTATTCGATTTCCCTTTGTACGTGCACACCAGGCCTTTTGGGAAAAATAAAACTGCCACAGTCGGACGCTAAGCTGTGGGATGTCTCTGCTTTCCTTACAGGAGTTTTCGCAGCGCGCAGGTCCAGGCGAACCTGAGCCTTCCCATCGTGGTGCTCGGTGTAAGGTGAAACCCCTTTTCTAAGGGAAGACAATGATCCGCTGGCGACGGCGAGCTCGCTGCAGAGCCGGCATCTGCCGGGCAGCTGGGAGATGATGTTCTGAGACACCTGACGGCCGCCAGGGCATCAACGCCAGGTGTCCTTCTCCCCGGTTTTAAAATGAGGCAGACTTTCACCGCACACGCGGAATATACACTGCTTTCCGGCCATTATGAGTGCTAATAAATTAGTTACCACGACATTCCTTAGCTGCCGCTGTCTTCTTTTAAATTTGAAATCTAGAAGTACTAAAAGAGAAATTATGACTAAAATGTTCAGTATTTTCAAACGATCTCTGAATCAGCACGAATGATACAAGTGCAGAAGGAGAAAAGGTAAAAACCGGAAACACGGTAGCAGGTGATCAAGAACCCACGTGCACTTGGCCTGCAGGCCTTTTAAATAAGCGGCTTCCTCACCCCTGGCCCAGCCTGCAGAAATGGTGCTACATAATCATTAAGAGCTGTAATTATAAACATGGCTTATTTCTCCATATTATACAGGATTTGTGTGTGAAGTCTGACCGGTCATTGGTACAAAATCAAGGCAGGCTTAGGATATTACAGGATTGTTCTCCCCTTAGTCTGCTGGAGGTCAAGGACGGTACCTCCTGGATTGGGGAAGGACGACTAACGGTGAAGACAGAGAAAGGAAAAAGTACACAAGAGAATGACATGTCCTTGGAGCCACCACGGTGACAATGGCACCGGGGCAGGTCGACTTCCTGTTACCACGCTGAGAATCAGCCTCCGTATCCCTCCTGGTACACGGATCTTACTTCTAGATGTGGGAGGGGAAGACACATCCAGACGTGCCCTAAATTGGGATGTGCACGAGCATCACCGTCCACACTTCCCGTCCATGACCGCACGCCAGGAGCAGGCAGTGCGAGACCGAGGTGGTGGGAGAGGAACGGAGACACCTCGGTGCGACGGGCCCCACGGAGCTGCACTGTGAACTCGGCCAGCACCACGTGCCCATCCTGCCTCGGAACTAGCAACCACATAAAGAGGCCCCACATGCACGACTCATTCTGTGTTGGCCACATCGTGGTGGTTTTCTTGAAGCTATAAATCTGTCGATCTGGGACATATAATCAGAAACTGGTCAATTTTAAATTTAAACTCAGACCACACTGGTAAGTTCTTGAAGACATGCTTAATAAATCCGGGAAACATTTACCAATTATTTTTATTGACCTTAAAAACCATTTCTTGGCCATATATGAAAGATCGAAGCACATTAAATACCAAAGGACACATATAAACCTACCTCCATTGGTCCTATTTGGTTGCTGATCTGGAGTTTGGGCTTGAGGTGAATAATACTGTTGCTGCTGGTAATTATTTGAAGGAAAATACTGGGAACTGGGGCCCCTCCGACACTCCCGGATGCTGGAGAAAGTCTGTGAATGAGGAATTCCTCTTTGGAAAGGTGAACACCGTGGAAGACGGGGCTGAGGTGGTGGCAAATGATCAAATTCTTCCTCGTCCTCCAGACTGAATCGATCAAATTCCTGATCGCTACATGTCCCTTTTTTTCCTGAATTCAATGACACACTGGAACTATGTCTGGACACGGATGCTGAAGTGGACGCGTAATCTTGCCTGAGACCTATGACAGAACAAGAACTAGTATTACCTTAGGACACATTTCAATCCAGCAAAAATTAACTTGCAATTAAGTATCAGAAGAAAATTTCTGCCAAATAATTCAAATGAAGACCTATTATCTTAAGTCCCAAGAAAACAGATACATTTACCTACCAAACAGATGTCAAAGATTAGACTATCCTGTTCTGCAAAAAAATGGCCCCAATTCCAATGAGGAAGAAATACACTGCTACAGTTCATCAATCAGTGTCTGTCAATGTCCCCAAATGATCCCTTATGAAATCTGGAGAGATACTTAGGAAAAGCTATTTGTCGTCATTATGAAGAGTATGTTATAAGTGAGACAATTAAAATAATCCAATTTCTGCCCAGGGAGGAACTCCTCCTGCTCCCCACCCCAGCTTTCAAAGTCAAAGCAAAGTTCAAAACCTGGGGTACAAATATTTTCTAACAAGGTCACCTCTCTGTTCTATTTGTTACTAATATTATCTTTTCCAAAGCACACAGACACTCTAATACTTCAATAGTTTTGGGTTATCCTAAGTGAAAACCATCTAAAAATAGTCCAACTGGAAGTTTCTAGTTATTCATCTCATTGCCAATACCACAATTTTTTTTAAGGTAGTCTCTCCCCGACTAACTTCTGAAACTGACATTGTCTGGTCATACATTTTCAGAAACCGTTACTTGTTATTTTACTACTTCTAAATAATAACTAAAACAATCACTTTCCCCCTCTGAATGGATCTTATTAAACTCTCCATAAGCATTACCATGTTTCTCATAGTAGCCTCGACTAATTCTGAAAGCAGGAAGTTGTTGTGCTTCAATGAAATGATACTTAGCTGTTTCTACTTACGTTGACCTGAAAAGATGAAACTCCAACCCAAGCCTAGCCCAGTTCTGTGATCTGCATCTTCCTGTGCCTTTAACACCCTTGTGGTAGTTCGCTCCTAGATGATTTGTTAACCTCCCTGCAGTTCCAGTGATAAACTGTCCCATCCCCAACGACCTTCTCTTCCATGATTATTTATCCTGAGAAGTTTATCAGTGCATTCTAATTGAGCTTATATTAAGATAAACTATAGACTCACACGCATCTCTAAGAAAGAATACCGAGAGATCCCTTGTGCACTTTGCCCAGGGTCTCCCAATGGTAGCATTTTGAGAAATTATAAAATAATATGACAATCAGGATATTGTGATACGAACCCAACTTGTTTAGATATTTTCAGTTTTACTCGTGTATATTGAAGTATTCTATACGATTTTATCGCCTGCATAATCAAATATTTACCACTGGTGTCAAAATACTAAACAGTTTCAAAAATCCACAAAACACAAAAATCCCTTGTGTTACTCTTTTAGAACCAAGCTCCCCCTCCTTCCTGAGATCCCACACCCTGTCTCCCCCATCAATCACTAATCTGTCTTCCATTTATAAAATATAAAATTTTCTGACTCCAAAATGTTATATAAATGGAATTACACAGAATGAAATCTCTTGGGACCATCTTTTTTCACTCGGCAGAATTCCTGGGAGATTCCTCCAAGATGCTGCCTGCATCAACAGTCCGCTCCCTCTTCCTGCTGAGCAGTATCCCCTGGTCTGGGGACACCACAGCCTGATTAACCACTCAGCTCCTGAAGGGCATCTGAGTTCATTCCAGTTTGGGGCTGTCACGAATAAAGCTGCTATGAACATTCATGTAGAAGTTTCTGTGTGAACACAAATTTCCACTGCTCTAGGATATGTGCCCAAGCCTGCGACCTGCTGGGGCCTATGGGAATTGCAGGAAATTCAATTTGTTTGTTTGTTTTTTAAGAACCTGACAAATGGTTTCCACAGTAACTGTACCAGTAATGTCTTTATATTCATGTATTTCGACCAGAGTATGTCCTGACACCTGACGATGCCCATGAGAGCCTGAGGGGCCTTGGCTGGCCCATCTACAAGGAACGGGAGGCATGAGAAGAATCTAATGTCTACCCATCACCTGGGGAGAAATGCCTCAGCCTCCTTATCCCCTCCTTATCCCCTCGCATTTCAGGTAGAAGCCTCTAGTTTGAGAAGTTTCCTACTTTAAACAGCACATACTTTCTTCTTGGAGACGAGCCATGATCTGGACGTCGGTGAGATCCTGTAACTTATATCCCATGGAGATAGAATCATCCTCCAATTCCGAAGTGCTCAGCTCACTGTCTATAGATGACTGGGGGCTGAGAGGGGAGCCCCTGGAGGTGTAACCTGAAAAACAAGGGAAGCAGGTTTATCATTTGGCCTGAAGAACTGGTACCTACGTAATGCTTTACAATTCCTCTATCAAGTCAGCAATTTTTTTCCTATTTTCATACTGCCACTGAAGAGTGACCAACACAGCACCATTTAATGGTGAGACAAAATGCACATCCTTCATGTGTTCATGATTCGCACATATCTTTTTAAGTTCGATTTTCACAATTTAAAAAAATCACTCTGTACTATACACCAAAAAAACTGTTAAGAGGGCAGATTCAATTATGGTTTTTACCACATTAAAATATATATATATATATCACCAGTGCTGAAATCTGCATCCCATTAGGTAAGTATATATCTACAGGCATTATATAAGAATGCTTAGTTCCATGTTCACTTTTGATTAATAATCAGATATATGCTTGTCTCTAGTAGTAACTGATTATAAATTTTAAGATTAAACTATAATCTGGTCCATTTTTCAAACAGGTGCGAATAGTGCTATGAATGAATAAGAACATCGCATGTAAAAGGCTTGCATGTATAGGCAGAAGCACATATACGACCTGAATAACGGAGGGTACACGTACTCCCAGGAGATGGGCAGTCACCCACAAAAGCAAAAAAGCAACGGCTTGGGTAAAAGAACAAAGGAAGGAAAGACCCAAAGGGAGAAAAACTGTAGGAATAGGATCGCACCAGCGCTGAGACAAATGAGGAAATGGTGAGAACTTCATCTCCTAAAAAGCTACCATGGCTATTTTTTTCTATGGAGCCCCAGCTTAATAAAAAGCTACCAGAAAAAATAAAATTTTAAAAATTAAGACATACGAGACTTATATTCCCGAGTCACAGTAAAAACAACTGAATTGTGTTCGACATTTAATTTTAAAAGCACACCAGGCATTTGGAAACCTAACTATATGTATCGTTTTGCTAACCAGGAAAACTGCCTGTTACACACACCCGGAAAGCACATTTGTGGTGCTCACGCACGAATAAAGGCCGGCCTTCTCTGGACCCAAAGTAAGCGTGGGGCGCACACTCTCCGTTACAAGATCACCCTCCACTTTTCAATAAGAGAGGACAGTTAAGCTGTTTTTTGGTGACTGAACAACAAAGCAGGCAGCTGGTCAAGAAGTTGAAACATTACCTGTTCTTTCAGGTGTTAGTATTGCTTTATTTGAGGTTTTAGAGAAGCTGGGAGTATTAATGCCATTGCTATAAGGGCTGAGTCTTGCAACAGGACTATAAGGAAAAGCCAGGGAGACATTTGAAGAGAGGAGACTCCGCCATCGGCTAGCTGTCACAGAAGCAGAAAATAAACAGCAGCAGTTAGCTATCCGGAAGCAGATGCTGATTTGTCAGAAGGAGAAAGGGAAGAGGTTAAAAAAAAAATGAAAAGACAAAGCAACTTCTCATAAGGATATCTTAAATGACTTCCATTTATCGAAGGTGAAAATATGTAAAAACAGGCAATTTGTCAAGTAGGGTCCTGCTGATCCCTTCAGTTAAGAATCAGTGATCGGCTTGATTAAAGCCAATATGCTTGTGTAATAAAGAAAAGTTGTCTTGAATTTCGACATTAGAAATGTTTTCTATTTCCTATTTCTGTGCAAGTATTTAAGTGTTCTGTAATAACGTAAACGTTTAGTGTCCAAAAAACATCAAACTTAGAAATTGTGGGGAATGTTACTATTAACTATACACAGTCCCATATTTTTTCCTAAGGTTAAGTATCAACCCATTTAATATTGGAAAATATTGATCAAAAAATATTTAAAGAAACTTGCTCTTGGCTTCCAGGACAAACTTAAAGGGACTACTGCATTTCTGAACGGCCCTGAGTCCAAACCACGGTTTATGGAAAAACAATACAAAATCACAGAAGAAAGATACGAACATTAATGACAGCTATTTTTGATGGCAGGTGTAGAAATTAACTGGCGATTTGTTGGATTTTTTAAATAAAAAATATTTTCCACATTTTTTGTATTGAACATGTATTACTTATGTAACATTTAAAGGTAGGATTATACATAACTATTATTTTAGTACTTAAAATAAGGAAAAAGAAGGAATTTTACCTACAATGGGAAAATGATCTAATTCTTCTTATATTACTTCACCTGACAGAATTAATGTATTTCTCTCCGCCCAAAATGCTACACCCTGCTATTTCCAAGTTCCTGGGATCATGCAAAAGACCTCAAAACTGTAAAAATTTGAGTAAGTCACACCAAACATCGCATATTCTTCCTTCAAGGGATACAGATTACTGTGCTAGGCAAAATCCATTCTTCTAAAAAGCACATGTCCACGTGGACTCGGACTGACAAGCAGGACAGGAGGGAACAGATAAGAAATACAGAAGAGGTTAAACCTCCCTTAAAGCAGGAAGCTGGATTGTATTTGCTGGAAATCTGACCAAACCTGAAGAAGCAAGTATGACAAGGACCGCCCTGACATGCATCCCCAGGCCACTCTTAATGAGCACCGCTAATGAGCCAGGAGACGGCTGAGGAGTGCCTCAAACTGGGCAGCGTGGCTGAAGGGACAGAGACGATGGGATGTGGGCAGTCGAGAAAATTATCTGCTCCAAATGAGGATTCTTAAGATCTTTGCAAAATATCACCAAAGTTATCTCAAAGAGCAAAGCGTTTCCTCCTATTTCAGCAAAAGTTGTTGAGGTAAGTTACAGCCCATTCAAGGATTACATGCAAAACAGCTTTTCCTCCTGCAGGTGAAAGAGGCAAAGAAGCCGCATTCACAATGATCACACTTCTCAGAATCCACCAGTGTCCCGAAGGCGGACAGCGGGCATCGCTCCTGACTGACAGCAGTCACCTCACCTGCCCGACCTGTAATTAAGGGTGAGCTCTTCTCAAGCTTAGTCAGAGCAGAGCCCTGTGGGGCTGCTGTTCCCCGTCCTGTAACTTCTAGACACATAAACTCGATCCCCAAATATGCTGTAAGATAGGGCTTAATATGCAACACACATGAGGTAGCCACTCTTGCACCTTCAATCTCCAGGACTCGAACTTTCTCATTAAAATTCTATATTAAAAAAAAAAAAAAAGATCAATAGCTCTTTGTGACTGCTAACTTGCTTAACAGACGATGTCTGATCACTTGCCAGGCAAATTACAGTAACTGCGTGTTCTCACCCACAGATGCAGGCGACAACGCATCCCAAGTAAACAGCATTCATTACTCCACACAATAACCACTGTGACCCAGCCTCCCAGCACAATGGCACAGTGATTGTGGCGATGACAGCAAGATCCCGACTAAGAACACAATTAGCATCTATTGCAAGAAAGAATGCTCTACATTGTCCTTTGGCATGGAGGCTTTTAAGGAGAGGGAGGAGAATTATCGTGGGGCAAGCTAACAAAACAACAACGTTAGACTAGTACCCGAGGCTGTGGCGGAGGAGGAGAGGGGAAAGGAGCGGAAGCCATCACGTCCTACTTATTCTCCACCATGCAGCCGAAGAATTGTAGGAATTGTAACAGGAAGCACTTTTATTTTTTTGTTAATTTTTGTGAGCAAAATTCTACTCCCCAACGTGGGGCTTGAACTCACAACCCCAAGATCAAGAGTCACATGCTCTACCAACTGAGACAGCGAAGTGTCCCAGGAGGCATTTCTATAGAGCATAAAACAAAAGAACCTTCTGAAGGGCACTTTTATCTTCTTCAGTCAACTAATTTAATGGATTTTTCATATGAAGATGGTATTTGAGAGGCTCAGTGATGATTGAAATGACCCTAAAATAGGAGTAAGACGATGTTGCTGAAGGAGAAAATGGGAAATAAAGTTCTGAATGACAGTTATGTTTCCTTACACTCCACTGCAAAGTTCCACCTGTAAGGAGAAGGCTTCTTGAACTTGGATGAGGCACGGACTACGTATCTTCTTGATCTATTCGAAGCCCTAGAATAGCAGAGCGGGGCCTAAACACCAGGACACACAGAAGGTTTTCATTCCCAAACACCTAAGGCTGGACGGCCTCCCAGGACACTCCTTCCCGCATGCTCTCTGGAGTCCTACTGCAACTTCCTTAACTCGCCACCTCGTACCAGATGAGTGCCATCTACTCTTCAAACACCCTGTAGCCACCACCACTGTCCCCGGCAGGCTCACTCTGAACGTCACGACCTAAGCTGTGTTAGTCGGATACTAGTACTGCAGTGTCTTTTCATGGCACGCAGGATCTAGAAGGCACTCTGGGTCATCCCCCAGGACCCTTCCCCACTGCCATGCCCTCCTACCCACCTCTAGGGTTTCTGAACTTCCTTGCTGACACACCTGTTCTGAAAAACCTTCTACGTTGCCTCTCTGATCTAACAAGCATCTTCTATGGAAATAAATGTGATAAAGTACTAAGGTGTGGACTGAACCCTCATCTTTCTACAAAAAAACAAAAATAATCTCAGAGTGTCTAATGGTCAATTATTTTTGGTACATCTTCAAAGTTACCAGACTTAAAAAATAAATTACACATCTGTGAAGCTATTTTGTTGTTGTTGTTGTTTTTTAAGAGAAAAGGGAGAGGAGAGGGAGAGAGAGGAGGAGAGGGAGAGAGGGAGAGAGGGAGAGAGAAAGAGAGAGAAAGAGAATCTTTTTTATTCTTTCTATAATTTATTTTTTATCATTTACATCCAAGTTAGCACATGGTGCAACAATGATTTCAGGAGTAGATTCCTTAAGCCCCTTACTCATTTAGCCTCCCCCTCCCCCCACACACACAACCCCTCCAGCAACTCTCTGCTTGTTATTTATATTTAAGAGTGAGAGAGAATCTTAAGCAGACTCCACACTCAGCACAGAGCTCAACCCCACGACCCTGGGATCATGACATGAGCCGAAATCAAGATCCAGACACTCAAACACCTGAGTCACCCAGGCGTCCCTGAAGCTATTTTTGAAAATCATTATGTGTAACGCCCCCTCCCCAAGAAAAACTTAATTTGATAAATGTTGCAGTGATGATAACAAGAAAAATCACAAAGGACAGATGATGGGATAGGTTTAAGAATCTAAATTTCTTTAATTCTCCACACTGAGAATTTCTGACAACAAATAAGTTCCCAGCCTCAATGACACTCCCTCCATGCCTTGCCTAGATTCACAGCCAATAAAGCAAATGTTCGAATTTCTGTTGAACGTGTAGGTCTCTGCATATAATCAAAATCAAATAGAAGAAAGCGGTAACTTGCACGAAAGGAAAAGAGTAACTGATCTATTGAGAAGCTCGGTGATCATCCTCAGAAGATCAGTAACTCCACGAAGCTAAATGAGTTCAAAAACAAAACAGTGCTAGGACATATTCTGGAAACAATCATTTTCACACTTTCTTCTCACTACGGAGACAGCCAGTCCAGCACCTAACACAAAGTCTGGCACATAGTACACCATCGAGGTGCAATGTGGTCAAAATCTTACTGAGTTCTCTACTATTTCCTCACATCAAACCATTCTACCATTCCTACCTTAACATCTAAGTGATTCTGCCCAATTTCTTAAACTTATTAACTGTAATTTAATATATACAGTATCTTTGAAGACAAAAGTTAGTTTAGACATTTCAGCCCAGCTAAAGGCTCAAGGAAGAAATACACCTGTAGGAGCCCAATCATTAATACTTCCTAAGAGCTACCAAGCTGTTGAACTTTGCGTGTGTGACTCTTCTGGCTTCCGCCTAAGTGATTTTATATCACTAATGGCTAGGACCTATGATCAGGTAACAGACACATCGGGATTAAACAGGAGTCCCTGTCTAGGATAAGCTAGTTCCTGCCATGCTATGCTGCACAGTTAAAGCGAAGGGTTGTGCCAAGGACACTAGCTGGCAGGAAGCCATGCAAGAAGGCGACAAAGCTTCCTCAAATTCTTGAAATGCTACCATTTCTTACAATCAAACTGTTCACAAAACAGCTAAAAGAGTGTTTAGTGGAATTTCTATAAATCCTACCTCCAACAGTGTAGCGTCTGAGTTGGGTGAGGAAGTCGTGAAGAGCACTGCTCTTACTCTTTCTAGTAGCTTCTAACAGTAGAGGAGTGTTTCTAATCTGTGTACCGTGGTTTGAATGTCTGTATTCCCCAAAGTTCACGCTGAAGTGCTAACCCCCAAAGAAGAAGGCATTATAGGTGGGGCCTTTGGGAGAAGCTTACGTCATGAGAATAGAACCCTCATGAACACTGCATGAGCAGTGCCTTATAAAAGAGGCTCCAAAGAGCTCCCGAGCCCCGTCCACAATGTGAGGGCACACGAAATGTGCACCCTGGCAGAGGGCCCCCCATGCCTGGGCATGCTGGCCCCTGCCCTTGGCCAGCCTGCCGCCAGAACTGTGAGCGGTAAACTGCGGCCCTGAACAAGCCCCTCCTCTGTGGGATTTTGTCTCACAGCAGCCTGAGCAGGCCAAGATCCAGGGGGACTTACTCTAGAAAATAAACCTTGATCTTCCCTACTTCCATCCTCTTTCTCCTTCCTCATCGAAGAATAAGACTGCCCGAGGCAAAACTGCAGCCTGCAGAGGCTGGCTTGCCCTCATCTGCCACGTTCTCTTCCCCACCTCTCACGCCAAGCAGGTGGCCCAGGACCATGGCATCAAAGGCCACAAGGATCCCGGAAGTGTGAAGCAAATCAGTCTAAAGTAGCCCTGTAAATGTTTTCCTTCTTCGGCGTTTAAGAAGTCTGATGAAAACGCATTAAAAGCAAATTTTAGATCTGTTGTGTTAAAATTCACAGAACTGCTTTCTAAATAAGTCATAATTTTGTATCTCCTCGCTCATGGCTTTTCTCAGCCACCCAAATTTATATTCTCCACCATTCCCTGACCCAGGATCTTCCCTGAGAAACTGGTCAACTATCATTTAAATCTTCACAGGCAAGACCCTGTGTACCCCGGGGGCCAAAAATAAAGTGGCGTGCTCTCGCGTGATGCAGACATCCGACATTTATAGACCACGTCCAGAGTCACTCCTTCATTTGAAATTTACCGAGAGATATAAAAACAAAACCGAACCGAAAAACATGAAAGGTCAGTCTCCAGTGGTGACACAGCTATCTTTCAAACACACACACAGCACATGGTTATTTCCCTGCTCCACAGTCGTCCTCAGAAATCTGGCCCTGATGCTCCCACCTGCTTTTTAAAATTCATTTCTCTATTCATTTGAGCAGGCAGCCACCATGGGACTATAAAGTACCAGATGCTGCAGATATGGAGATGAATAAAATATGATTATTGCTCTCCTCTCCTTCCCACTCCAATTTCTAAAGACCAGCTAATGTAGAAGGCAGGCAAGAAAGATATGCATATAATTTGATACAGTCAGTGGGAAAAAGGCACCATGAAGAACACTCACAAAGTAAAGACCATGATTAACTTTCCACGGGAGTCCAAAGCCCTCACCGGAAGATATTATGTTTAACATGGCCCTTGAAGGTTGAGAAGCTTATCCTACAGGGTCTGATGCCATTCCCATCCCAGACAGAAATAACTTAAGTGAAGCCACAGAGGCAGGGAAGAGCCGTGCATGTTCCGGGAAGGGCGAATGTTGTTAGGACTGAAGCATGGGGACGCGGGAGAAGAGCTAGGGCTGGAGGGTGGGTAGCGGTGGCTTCTGCACTGTCATTAGGAGGATGTACTTTAATATTTGTGTTTTGACTGAGAAAGAGAGAGGCATGGTCAGATATGTATCTTATGAAGATGGCACAAATAGCCGTATAGATGATGGACAATCTGGGCAGAGAGTGATGACTGGAAGACCAGTTCAGAGGTTTCACAGTAAAGCTGGTGATTCATCACAAGGCATAGAACTAAAGTATCAACAGAACGTTTGATGAAAACATGTTAAATAAGCCACATCTGAGATAAAGAGGGGATATCTGGCGAACCAATGAACACAGGGAATGGAGAAAAGGAGGTGGTCAAAGCTAACTCCATGGTTTCTGAAACACTGATGCCATCCACTAAGACAGGGAACATAAGATAAGCATGCTTACATGGAAGGAAAAAAGGAGCTGAATTTGAGATGGTTACAGGACAGCCTATGTGCTGGAGCCCACTAAGGGGTGGAGGGTTCAGGAAGAAGCTAGAGGAAAAAAAAGATTCGGGGCACAGCGACAAGTAGGTGTTACATGAAGCCACAGGCAGGAATAAAATCACCCAAGAAGCTGGTACATAAGGAAAAGAGAAGTGACTTCAGGAACATTTACAAGTGGATAAAGGGAGACTCAGTAACAGAGACTGAGAAAGGTTGCAGAGAGAATTCAGGAGCTCAGGGATGAGCAGAGCCCAAAAACACTAAAGATAATGAAGGGTTGCAACGTGGAAGCAGCAGTTACTATGAGAATTACTGCAGAGAAGTCCCTATGGGATGATGACTAAGAAATGCCAACTGTCTGGACAACTGGGCCACTGACGAGAGCAGATTCAACAGAGGAGCTAGAAACCTGTTTTAATAGGTCATGCAGATAGAAGATGAGGAAGAAGAAATAACTCTTTCTAGAGAGATCGGGCTATAAAAATAAGAAGAAATAGGGCTGTAGGTTTACAGAGCATAAAACTCAAGGGAGGATAGTTTTTTTAGGATAAAGGAGACATACATACTGATGGAATGAGAACAGAACCAGTGGAGAAAACAAGAGTCTACAGAAAAAGGGAATGCACTGAACTGAGGTCCCGGAGATCAGAAGGAACGTGACAGAGAGAAAAGGTAGAGGGAACAGCCTTGGAAAAGGGAGCATTATTTCTTCCTATGCAACCGGAAGGCAAAGCTAGTGAGAACACAGAGAATGCAAACAGTGGCCTCCGTTATCTGTAAATTAGAAGGTGATAAATATGCTCAGAAGGCAGAGGCTGGAGGAAAGAACCAGTGTAGCAGTCACGGCCTGGCCCTCGTGGGGAGAAGTCCCAGTAATTGCCTAGGTGGGTCTGTCACAATATGGGAGCCTAAAAAACTATTTGAAGATGTTTTATGTTTCTGTAAAGGTGTTTATGTTCTAGAGGTTTAGGTTTAGATAGCTGACTACCTTAGTGACTGCGGGCTATATGCCACTGGGGAATTTTGGAGAGCTTTGGTAAGATCTTGGTAAAGGGAGTAAAATGAAGGGCTAGATGGCTGTATTCAGTGCCAGTGAAAATCAGCGATCCAGCAACAGGCTCACACAAGGGTTGGCCAACGTTTTCTATGAAAGGCCAACTGGTAAATATTTAGGCTCTGCTGGTCATCTAGTCTCTACTGCAACTTAATTCTGCCATCATAGCATTATAGCAGCCACAGGCAACACATAAATGAATGACTGGGACTATGCACCAATATAAGTTTATTTATATATACTGAGAGTTGAATTTCGCAAAAATGATAGGCCATGAATTTTTATTTTTTCCAAACGTTTAAAAACAGGAGCAGCATTTTTATCTCCCGGGCCATGCAGGAACAGGCTGAAGGCCAGACAGGGGCAGGATTTGCCAACCCCTGGACATACCAGTTTAACAAGATTCACTCCGGAGAACGCACAGGATTAGGACTGCATCATAAGGGTATGTCAGCTGTTGTGATAGAACAATGATGGCCAACAGTGTACTTCTGTACTATAATTTTTCGTAACGTATTAGAATAAAGATCAACAAAAGACTAAAAAGACCATGGACTAAGAATCCAGATACTAGAATTCCAGTCTCCATCTGGCCACATGCTAGTTCTCAAACGGAGCAAATCATGTAGCATCTTAGTTTTGCAGGGTTCCCACGTTTAGGCGTGTTTGTGGGAAGATAAGAAGCAGGCCGCAGCGAGCACCAGACAAAAGCTTGCAGCCTGCATTCACACACTGAAGCATTTGTTTTTTTAAAAGAAATGGACCCACAAGCATATGGCCAACTAATCTTTGACAAAGCAGGAAAGAGTATCCAATGGAAAAAAGACAGCCTCTTTAACAAATGGTGCTGGGAGAACTGGACAGCAACATGCAGAAGAATGAAACTAGACCACTCCCTTACACCACTCACAAAAATAAACTCTAAATGGATGAAGGACCTGAATGTGAGACAGGAAACCATCAAAATCCTAGAGGAGAAAGCAGGAAAAAACCTCTTTGACCTGAGCCGCAGCAATTTCCTATGCGACACATCTCCAAAGGCGAGGAAATTTAAAGCAAAATGAACTATTGGGACCTCATCAAGATAAAAAGCTTCTGCACTGTAAAGGAAGCAACCAACAAAACTAAAAGACAACCGATGGAATGGGAAAGGATAATCGCAAATGACGTATCGGATAAAGAACTAGTATCTAAAATCTATAAAGAACTTACCAAACTCCACACCCAAAAAATGAATAACCCAGTGAAGAAATGGGCGGAAGAAATGAATAGACACTTCTCCAAAGAGGACATTCAGATGGCCAACAGACACATGAAATGATGCTCAAAGTCACTCATCATCAGGGAAACACAAATCAAAACCACACTGGGATACCACCTTACACCGGTTCGAGTGGCTAAAATGAACAAATCAGGAAACTGTAGATACTGGCGGGGATGTGGAGAAGCAGGCACCCTCTTGCACTGTTGGTGGGAATGCAAACTGGTGCAGCCACTCTGGAAACCGATGTGGAGGTTCCTCAAAAAAATGAAAATAGAGCTACCCTATGACCCAGCAATAGCACTGCTAGGAATCTACCCAAGAGACACAGGAATGCTGATGCATAGGGGCACGTGTACCCCGATGTTCACAGCAGCACTGTCAACAATAGCCAAATCATGGAAAGAGACTAAGTGTCCATTAACTGACAAATGGATAAAGAAGATGTGGTATATATATACAATGGAATACTATGTGGCAATAAGAAAAAATGAAATCTGGCCACGTGTAGCAACATGGAGGGAACTGGAGATAAGGTATTATGTTAAGTGAAATAAGTCAGTCAGAAAAAGACAGATACCATATGTTTCCACACATAGGTGGATTTTGAGAGACTTAGCAAAAACCATGGGGGAGGGGAAAAGGGGAAAGGAAAAAAAGACACAGAGAGGGAGGGAGATAAAACGTAAGAGACTCTCAAAGACTAAGAACAAACTGAGGGTGAGGGGGGTGAGGGGGGTGAGGGAGGGGGGAAGGGAGTGACGGGCATTAAAGAGGGCACGTGTTGGGATGAACACTGGGTGTTATATGTAAACCAATTTGAAAATAAACTATTAAAAATAAATAAACAAATAAATAAATAAATAAATAAATAAATAAATAAAAAGAAGACTACTGAAAAGTTACAGCAAGTTGGGCAAAATCATTTTCTCGACCCAGAGGAGAAATGTTCTAGAAGCTAGAAATCTTCTGCTCTTTTATTCTTCCTAATTCTCAGGAATTTTAACATGTCTTCTCAAAGTGATGAGCATCCTTTTTACATTACGTCTTCTTATCTAGACAACCTGACAGACACAGTCTTTCCTCAGCTCAGTCAGAGGCAAAGTACTACCCCTTGAACATCCAACGATTTGACCAGGGTAGGTCAACGGTGCTCCCCTCTGTATCCAAAGACTGTCTCAGAGGAAGCATATGTCTCAAATGCCACATTTTAAGAAGTATGATTTCTTCAAAACCACAGGTTCCTAAGGTCATGTCTCTGACTCTAAAGTAATGGTGGGGTTTGTTTTTTTTTAACCACGGAGTCCGGCAAAGGAAGGGAAAGGAGGGAAGGGGAGATGAACTTTCAAACCTCTGCTTTTATTCCTTCTTCACACAACAGGTGGGCAGGACTCAACACTAAGTCAAGCAATTAGAGGAATTCCACGCATGGCTCTTCACAAACACCACTAACAGAGTGGCCTAAGATCAGGGAATGGACAGGACACACAACCTCTTTCAATGCTTGCTATTTTCCCTTATGTCGGCAGGAAGTTTTATCCAGACCGCAGCATCGTGACCTAAACCCACACACCGCCACTCTATTTTCACGAACCATCGTCTCAGCTGCAAATTCCCCAGGTGATCAGATCACAACTGTCCATACCCAGAGGCAAGAGCCTATAGGAACACTTGCACACAATGCACTCCCAGGTCTACGCTAAACTTAAAGGAACTCAGGAACCTGGGTAAAGAGTATTTTACTGGTTCACACTCATTGAGTCTGATCAGACTGAAATACAAGGTTTCTGAAGGGTCTTAAGTTCACATTAAGCAAGCACTGCTGACTTGCCCCAACCTGAGCAAGCCCCCTGGGGTAGGAACATATGGGCTGCAGCTCATCTGATCCGCTAGTTTTATTGGGTAAACTTGAGTAGCATTAACTTCTCCACAGCTCTCCATGGCCTGAGGAACGCGCACACAGGAGCTGGGAAGACCTGCTGCTTCTTTGAAACAGGTGTTCCTACGCTCTTTCACAGACACGCGCAACTAGGATACATTTGCCAGTGTATTCCTACGAGGAGAAGGGCTACAGAAGTGGTAAATGTCCCTCCCTGATTGGTATTCTTGGTGATTATTTATTCAGGATAAGTCAGTTGTAGCCCCCAAGTCCCTCATTCTTCAAATTATAGCTAGAAACACCTACTGGATTAATTTGAATCTTTCCTCACAGTTCTAGTTCATTCAACCCATGATGACAAATGCAACGTTTTCAAAAGAGTAACCATGACATATGTACCTACACATAGAGTATACATGTACTTACTTGTTATATGTCAATATATACATGTGTTTGTTACATGTTAATACATATTCATGTTTGTAAACGTATTTATTTGTGTTATAGGCTAATACATATAATTTATTATATGTGTTTAACCTATATATATAACACATATGTTACATGTAACACATATGTTATATGTGTTTAACCTATATATATAACCTATATAACCAAATATATATGCATATTTGTTATATAAGTTAAACATGTTTATTATATTTATATAAACATACAGCCCCAGAACACTGCAATACTCAATATTTAAACTTCTAGTTGTATTCAAAATGTAACAACTTACAAAAGCAAGACTTACATACCATCTTTCAGAAACATCTAACAAAATAGGTCGTGTACCCATATAAATAATACCTAAAGCTAATCAAGGAAGTCACTTTCAACATTAGGATTAAGTTTTAAAATATATTAATGGGGTGCGCCTGGGTGGCTCAGTCGGTTAAATGTTCAACTTTTGGTTTCAGCTCAGGTCTTGATCTCCCGAGACTGAGCCCGGTGTTGGGCCTCATGCTGGGTGTGAAGCCTAAGATTCTCTCTCTCCCTGTCCCTTTGCCCCTCTCCCATGGGCATGCGTGTGTGCATGCACTCTCTCCCCCACCCCGTCTCCCAAAAAAGTTTTATAATATATTAGGTTTAAAAGTAACTAAGGAATTGTATACCTGCAAGGACTGGCGGATAAATGTTTAATTACTGAATGAGAGTTAAAAATTTTTCACAATGGAGTATTATTTAACAACATTTACTCCATTGGGATCTGACTTTTATAATTATTCTTGATCTTGAATTTAATAGGTCAAATGTTTTCTAGGTCTTTGTAGCAAAGTAAGTGTGTCTAGTCATCCTCATTAAAACATTAGGCTTTTTCTACTTCTCAGCCCTTAACCAGTCTCAAGGCCACATGCTGAATGCTCTTCTCTCGCTACCACTACTGGAGCCTCCTGTGGGTCTTCTCTAACCAGGACCACGGTCTAGAAACTGAAAAACGTGGGTCAGAAAGGGTCAATAAGGCCTGTCACCTTATTTCCACTTCATCACCGGTCAGAACCGAAGCTGCTGACTCTAAGCACACACGGACGGAATTCAGTGTTCTCTAAGACCGGAAGGAGCCCTGCAACTCCACAGATCCGACTTTCCGTCTCCAATTAACGAGGGAGATTAGAAAACAAGATTGACTTCAATAGTAATTATACTTCAAAGGCATGCTTAAAAATTCCCTTTTATAGAACCCTTAGACCTGACTGCTGTGGCCTTAATCAAATGTAAGGACAGGGAAAATGGCCACAGAATGTGAGGAGTCAGCCTCTGTGAAAGTCCTAATTTAACCTGAAAAGAACAAGGGAAGAGAGTGACCTAATAATCTGCCCACAAAGTGATATTGTCATGTAGATTCTAAACAGCTGCTTCAGTTTGGACTACAGCCACCCTTGCAAGCCAAGACAGCCAGCTAAGAGGAATTTCCAAGTTCTACATGGCGATAATGTGGTAAATTAAGGGGTGACTGGGTGTCCAACTCTTGATCTCAGCTCAGGTCATGATCTCACAGTTTTTGAGTCTGGGCCCGCTCTGTGTTGACAGTGTGGATTCTCTGCCCCTCCCACGTACACACTTTCTTGCTCTCTCTCAAAATAAGTAAGCTTAAAAAAAAATGAGGTAAGTTAAGGAAGATGCTACAGAGTCCAAATCTAGAAGAAACAGGCTACATTACATCATGTCTGAAAGTATTTCCTCTTTAGAAAGGAGAGACTGGATAACCAATAAGGACCTTCCTGCCCTTGACCACGCAGTGTCAGCAAACACAAGCCTAGCGGGCTACCAGAAAACCCTGTACATTCCTGAACAGAAGAGTGTTGGAAACAGAATTTGCATAATCCTTCTTCTTCAGCATCTCCTGGGCTAAAATATTTTTCTTCCAATAAGGGACCAATGCACGTGCTTATGGTCCATGGCAGAAAAGGCCTCTGACCCACTAGACCTGAGAAGTGGTAGAAAGTAAACATACACAATTAAGAATTTTGACAAGGAAAAAAAAATGTATTTTCTTGGTCCTAAAAGTAGCTGCTGTGTGATTTTATTACAATGCCTGCACATGGAGGCAAAATGCCTGCACATGGAAGAACATTAAAATATATATAAAGATATAAAACAGATACCTTCTCTTTCCCTTTCCCACCCAGATCCACTTTCCAGGAGTTTTGTTTGAGAAGCTGAGGACAATTATGTAACTACTATGTAAGCGGAAGTTTTTTTTTTTTTTTTTTAAGTTTACTTATGTTGAGAGTGGGTGTGGTGCACCCATAGGCAGGGAAGGTGTAGAGAGAATCCCAAGAGATCAACGCAGGCTCGATCTCACAAACCATGAAATCGTGAACTGAGCCAAAATCAAGAGTCAGATGCTGAGCAGACTGAGCCACCCAGGCGTGCCTGTCAGTGTAACTTAAAGCAGACAAACCGACCTCCTCTCGTTGCCATCTGACTCCCCGGAGTGAAAGGTTAACTGTTTAGCCCCCGCACTCCCTCTTCCCTTCTACTACCACCACGGTTCTGCTTTTACACTGTCAAGGTTTCCTGTATTTCCATTCTGCTCGACGGCTGCGATCAGGACAACTTTAGGGTCATCGTCAGATGTTCGACCACATGCAAGCGGCATTTCAGGGTTCCGATGGACGCATCATTACTGGAGAGCTGGGCATGGTCAGAAGACCTCAGGGAAAGGAAAGGAACTGTCTGGCTCTAGGCCCCAAACCGCTGGGTGAGGAACGTCACGAGCCTTGAGAGTCCCCTTTTCTCCTTTCCTCGTTCCTGGACTCTCCTGGGTCATCTCCACGGCCGCTCTTCTTTAGACCTCCCGCATCTTCTTCCTGCTGCTTCTTCCTCCATTAAAACAGAGTGCATAGATTTTCTACATCTTTGCAGAACCGAAACCCTCTTCTGTTGGTCTCCACAACCTATGATTTGCCCGGGTACAACATTACAGTTTGAAAATACCTTTCCTCGAAACTGAAAAGACAATATTCATTTTTCAGCTAGCATCTAGTATTCTCTATGAAATGTCTGAGGTGTCTCAGACATTCTCACACTGCAGACAACCACTTTCTTCCCTTGAACATTTTTAGGATTTTAACCCTGGAAATTCAACAGGATGTCTAGGGCTTAGGTCTTTTTTCATCTATCTTCGTTCATGCTGGGGAGTTGTCTTTCTTCAGCTCAAAGAAATTTTCTTCGATGTATTCTTTCTTCCTCTCAACTGTCTGCTCCTACTTCTAGCACTGTTAGAGATGAGAGGTTTGGGAAATGCCCTCCGTGTGCTCTAACTGCTCTCCTATTTTCTCTTTTTGGGGGCGGATTTCCTCATGTAGAAGCAGCTTGGTTCTTAGCCCTGTCCATTCCGATTCCCGTGTTGCCAAGAAATTAAAAATGACTACAAACAATGATCTGACTGCTGCTTTGCCCAGTCATGCTGCGTGAAGGTGGAGTGTCCTCTGAAATCTAAGCACGTGCTGCTCTCTATTCCCTTAGTTTCTCCTTTCCTACAAAGTCAGCTGATCTATTTATTTTGTTCATTTATTTTGTTCTTATTGTGATTCTGTAATCGCACAAGATGATTACAAGTCTGAATTTGTCACGCACGTGCACGCACACACACACACCCTGTTCCTTGAAATACAACTTTATAGCTATGATGAAAAAAAAAATTCACAAACAAATAACACGCTGTTGTTCATGCTGTTAGTCTTCCCAAAGAGCAAATGAGACTTGGTTCCTGGTCTACATTTATGAATATACACTATGTTAATTTGAATAAGTAACTGGCACGACTTTCTTCTGCACCAGTACAGGTATTACCCCGACGGGCCTCCAACTTAAAACATGGACAACAGGCACTACGTAAATGCCTGGATTATTCCAGAAGCAAGCTACCCATGAGGTGCCTAGACCTGCAGCAGCAGAGTGGCTGAGCACCCCAGCAGGGCAAAGGAGGGAGGCCTTGACCTCTGGAATGCTGTCCAAGTTCATCTCTCAGCACCCCCCGCCCCCGACCTTCTCAGGCTAAAGTGGACATCACAACTCAAATCACCTCACGCTCTCCTTCTCAATTAGGGGTAGGGAGCTCATGCTGAGACCTCTCTACCTTCTTAAAGAACAGCATCTGGTTTTACGCCGAAGACTAAATTTCAGTCATCATCTTTTTGGTGCATGCCAGCAACATGACTTCCCTAAAAATGCCGTAAGAGTGGAAGATCGGACTGCGTGTGCAAGTGCGTACGTACACACACACACACACGTGCATTTGAGTACACACACACACGATGATTACAAGTCTGAATTTGTCACGCACGTGCACACACACACACACACACACACACACCCTATGCCTTGAAATACAACTTTATAGCTGATGAAAAAAAAATAAATTCACAAATAAAAACTTACAAGAGCTCCAAAATTCAAATGTATGAAAGCTGTTACTATATAAAAGTTTAAAGCTTCACCTATTTTAAGTAATTGAGAATATCCAAGCTTTATATTTTCAAAGTAAATTAAGTCTCATGAAGAGTTTGGCAATATTTTAATAGATCACTTCCCACATGAAGTCACACAAGAAATACAGGATATAAAAGAGAGAAGCAGAAGAAAACATTTCCAAGTTTAACTAAGTTAAAGAATCTCCTCAAAAACAAAAAAATGCTCACTCACGTTGCAAAAAATTTCTAAAGTCACCATTTCATTCTCCATATCTTGCCAGATTTCAAAAAGAGTGGTCTTACAAGACAATTCAATTCGCCTGTTTTCCTTCTGGAGTCTGGAGTTGTAGATGCTAGGCAGGGGGTACCTATGTGACTGACCCCAATAGAAGCCCTGGAGTCCTAAGTTGAGGTTTGTTTTCCTGGGAGACAAAAGGCTCACTGGTTGTTACAACTCATTGCTGGAGGAATTAAGCAGGTCTTATGTGTGATTCCACTGGGAGAAGACACTGGGAAGTTTGCACCGGGTTTCTTCCAGACTCTGCTCCGTGTGCCTTTTCCCTCTGTTTGATTTGTACCCCTTTGTCCTAATAGATTCTAGCTGTGAGTACAAACATATGCAGAGTCTTGTGAGTGCTCTTAGCAAATTACTAAACCGGGGCGGGGGCAGGGGGTCGTGGGGATGCCCAACATACTGAGTGAAATCTAAACACGATAAACTCCAAAAAACCCATGCCGAGACACAGCGTATTTAACTACTGAAAACTAAAGATACAGAAAACTCTTGAAAGCAGCCAGACAGCAGTGACATGGTACCCAGGAACATTACCGAGGAACACCACGCCAGTGGGTCTCTCGGCTGAAACCACGGTAGCCAGAGGAAGCCAGAGAAGCGGCACAGCCTCTTTCGAGGAAAGGCCTGCCAGCTGCACCTTCCGGGTCTGGTTTGCCAACTCGTCAGGACTGGAACAGAAACGTCCTTAGACAAAGGAAAACTCAAAGAATGTGTACCCTTAAATACTGGCTCAAGACGGTTCTTCAAACAAAAAGGAAATGATAAGAGAAGGAGTCGGGGGCACCAGGAAGGAAGACGAAACAAGAGGAAAACAGAACTCTGGGTATAAAGAAGAGACTATCCTTTTCCTCAGGGTTTATGTAAACTATATTTGATGACTGAAACGAAAATTATCATACCATCTGATAATCAGTGATATTTAAAAGTGGGGGAAGGTAAAGATATCTAACTGAAAGTGAGGTTTCCATATTTCACTCAAAGTGGTAAAATGCTGAGGCGTCTGGGTGGCTCAATGGGTTGAGCATCCAACTTTGACTCAGGTCATGATCTCGAGGGTTGTGAGTTCGAGCCCCATATCGGGCGCCACACTGATGGTGCAGAGCCTGCTTGGGACTCTCTCTTTCCCCCCCTCTCTCTGTCCCTCTGTCACTTGCATGCACATGCGCTCTCTCTCTCTCTCTCTCTCAAAATAAACTAAAAACAAAAAACAAGACAATTCAGTTAATACTCTGACACTTTTCTCTTCAGGGTCATGTCACTCCTTTGTTGAGAACTATCCAAAGGCTTCCCAACCACCTTAAGACAAAGTCCTGAATCTGTAAGTTCCCTGAAAACCCCACGTGTCTCTCGTTTCATGCAGAATCACCAGGCTGCCGTTTTCCCGACTCCATTTCTCTCCACCGCACTCCCACCGCAATGATCTGCTGCTTCCTCTCACGCCCGGAGTCTCGCCCCATCTCAAGACCTTTCCACATGCTGTTGCTGTGGTCTGGCCACTCCTCCACGCCCCCCACCCCACACCCTCCCCATACACTTCCTCCCACACCCCCTCCCCCCAGAGTTATCTGCTCAACTCTTGCTGACTTACAACAAACATGTCACATCCTTGGGAGAGCATACCCCTCCCACTCAGGCCCACTAGTGCCATCAGGCCCGTTTTAAGGGAAGGGAAGAAGAAAAGAACCAGAGCTGCTTTCCATGCCGTGGGTTATGCCAGACTGCATGTTCCCAAGGCGGGGTACTGGGCTTGGCTTGCCACCGCACCCCTCGTATGTTGCACCGTGCTTGCAGGTAGTAAGTGCTCAATTCATTCACTTCATGATTAAGCATCTGAGTCGTCTCTCTGATCAAGGCCCAGTGATTCAGAAAAGGAGAGTCTACAAATTCTTGCCTAAACTGGCTATTTTGTAGAGGTCCCAACAAACAGGCATGAACATCTACCAAAATAAAATTTCACTGCCATAGAAGCAAATTCCATCAATCAGCAGGGTACTATGAAAGCAGTAAACATCTACTGCGGGAGGATGTCTATGGTTTTATTTTTTCCTCTCTGGGGTAAGAAAGTAACATGTCAGTTATACATTCATTGTAACAAAGATTATGCACTGTCATAAGCTACTGCTTATTTTAATAACTTACTTGTGGTGGACATGCAAAATAAAAACAAAAAACCACAGAGAAACACATGTAACTGACAAAAGAAAGGAAAAAGAAGAAAGAAAAAGGAAACATCCGTGTTGGTGGACATAATGGGATAGAAACAGCAAATTCCACAGGAGCACGGTCCCTATGTGTTTGCTACTTACTGTACGTCATTCCCGATGCTGAAGCAAATGCAACAGGACCATTCCGAACATATGAGCAAAGCAAAGATGTGGCGAAAGCCTACAGCCATGACAATGGGTCTTCGATTTCTGGCACACGGGAACAATAAATAGCAAATGTCAAGAGGCCCTGTGTCTGCAAATTTTCCCACTGAGAAAGGGACTCCTTTACAAAGCTTACCTAAAATGAACTATACAGACTAAGTTTTAATTTTGTGTTCCCAATTTGACAGAGCACCTCAAGACTGGAAACATGAGCTGATAGAGATAGTATCTCGGGCCAGGCAAGGAGAGGCTGGGCAGGTTCCAGGAGACAGACACTTGAGAAGCTTCCTAATGTCTCAGTTCAATCTGTGCAGCTTTTAACAAACGAAAAGGCCACCTTCGGAGCCCTGGATTAGTCGACAACTTTCTTTTCCATTGGCTAAATTTAGAGAGGGATACTACATCTTAACAACAGAGACAAGAATGGGAACTGGTATCATAGGAAGATGAAAGAAAAACTCAATAAAGAAGCAATATCTATTTATATTTGCTTAGCATATAATCCCAGAGGAAATGAGAGATGCTCACAAGGAAACACGACCCAAGGCAGTAATTGTGGAGGGCCGCTATTTGTGAAAACTATACCCACACTCCGCAAACGTGACCTGTCCTGATTCAATAGTTATGGATATTCAAGTATCTTCAGGCAAGATAAGCTTTTATTAACTGGCCCCAAATTAACTGAGCCACATATTGGGCGTTTCAAATTACTTAGATAAGCTCATTTATCATTATTTGGTTATTCAACATCTCAGCCTCATGACATGGACTCACCACAGACTCTAGATTAGCCTTATTTCAATTTAGGATATCCCGTGAGTCCATGCTAATGAGAAAGTTCTAGGGATGTTTGTTACGTACAGTCTAAAGGGGTGGGGGGAGTGGAGAAAAATAAAGAAAAGTGTGTCAGAAATGGAACACATACAGACCTAAGAAGTATAAGAAAAACAGCTAATGCAGTTGGCCTTAATTTTCTCCTACTCTTAAATCACACTCAAAAACTTTCCAATCTGAGATCCTAACTCTAACAAAATATGTTTATTAATAAGTAGAGAAAACAACCCCCCCCAAGAAAAAAAATGTTGTTAGTTTTCTATAAAGTAGAAATAGCCAAATGAAGAGGGTTCCCTGTATGTTTTGGCTCACATCTGAATAAGGAACTGCATAGCGGGAACGTGTCCACATATCTGCACAGCATTTCACATTTATCAAAGTAATTTCATATTCAACATTTCCTGGACTCAATAGCCCTGTGATATCTGTGAAACATCCCCACTTTACCAGGCAAGACATGGAAACAAGTGACATGCTTTCTGTTTTTCCTTAACTAAAGTGTAACAATGAGAGCTCACTTCACACCTGTCAGATTGGCTAGTATCAAAAAAAAAAAAAAAAAAGTGTAACAACATTGGTGAGGATGTGGAGAAAAGGGAACTCTTATGACTACTGGTAGGAATAAATATTAGTACACCCACTCGGGAAAATGTCATGGAGTCTCCTCAAAGAATTAAAAATAGAAGTACCATACAGTTCAACAATTCCACTTCTAGGTTACCCAAAGAAAACAAACACGAATTCAAAAATATATATGCACCCCTAGGGCCACTGCAGCATTATCTGCAACAGCCAGGACACGGAAGCAACCTGAGTGTCCACTGATGGATGGACACAGAAGGTGTGGTGTACACACACACAATGAGATATTACTCAGCAATAAAAAAAGAATGAAATCTTTCCATTTGAGACAACATCTGGATGGACCTAGAGAGTCTTATGCTAAGTGAAATAAGACAGAAAGCCAAATACCATATGACTTCACTTATATGCGGAATCTAAAAAGCAAAACAAATGAACAAAACAGAAACAGACTCAAATACAAAGAACTGGTGGTTGTTCTCAGGAAGGAGGGTGGGGGGTGGGCAAAACAGAGGAAGAAGATTTTAAGAGCTATAAACTTCCAATTATAAAATAAGTCATGGGACAACTGACACACTCTTACTCAGAGTTAAGGAACACTGAAGCACGCATGGCACTATGTATAACTACTAAATCAAAAACCCTCTTACCATATCCATTCACTCAACAATTAGCATTCAATATCTACAGCATGACAGGAACTATTCTAAGCACTGAGAGGGTTAGGGTTATAGCAGTGAACAAAAGAGCTCAAATATCTACTCCCCAACCCACATTTTAATGAGCACCATCATGTAATTTTTTTTGGACTGGCTACCTGGATGCTATTTATAACACCAATGTTCAAATAGTTCCTTTGCTCATGTAAGAAACTTAAATGTACTCAAATTAATAAATCATAAAAAACCAAACATTCAGCAATTAAAACATGTTTGACAATTTATTAAGCACTGACAATTTGAAAGGAAACTGAGGCGCAGCCCTCTATCATCAGACACTGAATCTATTTGAAAGACATACACACATTAAAAATTAAGTAAAAAGATGCTCACAAAACAAGGCATTTCCAAATGGAAAGTAACAAACACTGTTAGGACCATTTTCAACAGAGAAAAACCAACCAAGACTCAGAGTTTTGTCTAAAAATCAGAGTCCAGTGTTTTGTTTTTTTTTTGGGGGGGGGGGCAGAGAGAGATTATTATTCTAGGCTTTCTTAAGTTTATCCCAATAGATTGCAGATTAAGAAGTAGCAAAAGATTTAACTTTTAGCAATTACTTTTTTTTAAATGTGTATTTATTTATTTTGAGAAAGACACAAAGAGAGAGAGTTCAAGTGGGAAAGGGGCAGAGAGAGGGAGAAAGAGAATCCCAAGCAGGTCCTGAGTTGTCAGTGCAGAGCCCAGCACAGGGCTCCATCCCATGAACTGAACCATGAGATCATGACCAGAGCTGAAATCAAGAGCCAGACACTCAAGTGACTGAGCCACTCAGACACCCTGGTTTTTTCACTTTTATTACTTTCTGTACATTATCCAAAAAAGCCATTTACGTTATTCAAATGTATTAGGAAAGAGACCTAATATTTAAGCCTTTATTACGTCTGCTTCACAAACATCCTTACTTATTGTCTTACAACAAATCTACAAATTAAATGTAAATTTAAAGGACACTGGGAAAGCTTAAGTACCCAGCCGTGTGGCCTACTTGATATAGAAGACCTTATAAGTTATGAAATTTGAGCATGAAAATACCAGTTTGGAAAAGGGGAAAATAAGTTTTGGGATCTACAATAAAAGTTTCAATTTAATTAATTTTCAATTAAAATATTAAGTAACTTGCTCAATTAATACTCCCTTTAAGAATTTAGGAGCATTGGATACATATGAGTCATCTGTAGGGGTGTGAGTGTGTGTGAGTGTGTGTGTGTGTGTGTGTGTGTGTGTGTGTGTACATACATATGTATGTATACCACCAAAAATAACTGTCCTATTGTATTGTAAACACACACGTCTAACCAATTTGCAAAACTGTAGCTGTGAAGACAAAGCATTTCTTTTAGCAATATCTTGATAAAGGTCTCAATGCAGGTGCTATCCCAATAAAACTTCTAATAAACCATCCCTTTCTGTTCCTCATTTTCTTCAGAAAAACACACTTTCTCCAGAAGGGTAGGACTTTAATAAGCCTGTTCTCATAACCTCAAGACAACACATGAACACTTCCCATACATTCTCCCACAACTTACCAGGTTTTGTTACCTAGATCCAGGATCACGAGGCTGTCAGATACAGCGTGAAGGCCACGGGACGACCCCCCCAGACAGAAGAAGGCAGGTAGCAGGAAGAGAGCCAGGGGTCCTTCACGAAGCGACAGTCAAACTCATTGGCAACCACATAATCAGAGAACCTTGGGAGAAACGCTACCTGACGCACCCACAGAAACCGAGCGTGACCAGCTCCTGCTCAGATGTGCTCCTGGGGAAGTTTACTTCTTAAGCAGGAAGACCGCTAACTTGCAACCAAGAAAACAGTACAGGCTACGTTCCCAGGGTCCAAGAAGGAATAAGGAGGGGGATGTAGGACCAAGGGACAGAGGGGTAGAAGGTCCACCATAGACACAAAGGCTCCTTATAACTACAGCCCCCCATCCACACGTTCTAGAGGGATTTAGTCTTCAATTTTTGAGTAATTTTCTTCCCAGAAGCATCAGGGTCAAGAAACAGAAAACAAATACCTAACATATTTGCTCTCTAATTATGAAAGCAGCATCTAATCTAAAGCCCCAGGCTAACAGAAAAGAACATTTACTTACTCCCTGGTTAACAAGTGAGAGAAACAGGAAAAGAAAAGGCAGAAAGGGGAAAAACACTTCCTTTTCAAAACACCCAATCTCTCCTCACTCTTTCTCATGGCTGTGGATGGTCTTAGTGAATTCGGGGAGGGGATGGGGAGCAGGTACAACCACTCATTTCCCAATGAAAGGTAGTAAGTAAAACCGGACTATTTTAATATAAACATGCTTGTGAATGGTAAAACAAGGCTGCAAATGAATACTTCAAAGGACACCGAAAAGGAAAAATGACATGGCTGGTAAGGAAAGTGGTGCCAAGACTCCACTCCATCTTAGAATGTGCAAAACCAAAACTGAAATTGTTAACAGCAGTAACTGTGACAATAGGTTCAAAAAGAATTAAACAGGGTGGCCTGGGTGGCTCAGCCGGTTGAATATCCGACTCTTGATTTCACCTCAGGTCATAATCCCAGGGTCATGGATTGAGCCCCAAGGCGGGCTCTGTGCGGACGTGGAGCCTGCTTAAGATTCTATCTCGCTCTGCTCCTCTCCCCTGCTCACTTTCTCTAAAATTTAGAATAAAAAAATAAAATAAAGAGAAATTCCTTTATTTTCACAACAGCAATTCCTGTTCCCTTTTAGCTGGTGTGACCAACAAAAACAAAGTCACTGTCCTTGGGCAATTTCTATTCAAATTAAGGAAAACAAACTTGCTCTCAAAGAAAATGCTCAATAATATTTGTTACTTGAAAATGCTGATTGCTCAAGAGACAAATGAAGTCTAAACAAAATGTTTTATTAGAATTACCTGAAAGTTCTAAAATACGGAATGCTTACATAATCCTAAATATTTATGCTACAATATAAAGTTAAAACCATAATTTCTGATACCTGTTAATTAGCTATCATTGACAAAGGACCCCTTCATTGGAAGCCAGTAAGAATTCTAGGATATTGAAGACTAACTATGAACTCCTCTCTATTCTCTTACAAAACCACACTAGATGCTCTGAGGAACCTCCATACTGTTTCCCACAGTGATGGCACCAGGGTGCATTCCCATCATCAGCGCACCAGCGTTCCTTTTTCTCCACATTCTCAACACTTATTTCTCGCATTTTGATTTTAGCCATTCTGACAGGTGTGACATGATAGTTCGTTGTGGTTTTAATTTGCATTTCCCTGAGGAGTGATATTGACCACCTTTCCATGTGTCTGTTGGCCAGCCATCTGTAGGTCTTTAGCAAAATGTTTAATGGGGTCATTCCTCTGCCCATTCTTAACTGGATTTATTTGAGTTTTTGGTGTTGAGTTGCAGAAGTTCTTTATATATTTTGGATAGTCACCTCTTCTTGAGGGTACCTCTTCAAGTACCTTCCATTCAGTAGGTTGCCTTTTTGTTTTGCTGTGCCAAAGCTTTTCATTTCGTGTAGTCCCAATAGTGTAATTTGACTTCTGTTTCTCTTGCCTCAGGAGACAAATCTAGAAAAAGGTTTCTACAGCTGATATCAAAGAAATTACTGCCTATGTTTTCTTCTAGGAATTTTACAGTTTCAGGTCTCACATTTAGTTCTTTAATCCATTTTGAGTTTATTTTTATGTATGGCGTAAGAAAGTGGCCCAGTTAATTTTTCTTGCATGTAGCTGTCCAGTTTTCCCAACACCATTTATTGAAGGGATGGTCTTTTCCCCATTGTATATTCTTGCCTCTTCTGTCATACATTAATTGACCATAAGCATGGGTTTATTTCTGGACCCTCTATTCTGTTCCATTGATCTATGTGTCTATTTTTGTGCCAGGACCATGCTGCTTCGATTACTATAGCTTTGTTACTTGAAAATGCTGATTGCTCAAGAGACAAATGAAGTCTAAACAAAATGTTTTATTAGAATTACCTTTGTAGTATAGCCTGAATCTGGTATTGTGATACCTCTTCTTTTTGCAGATTGCTTTGGCTATTTGGGGTCTTTTGTGGTTCCATACAAACTTCAGGATTATTTTTTCCATTTCTGAGAAAAATTTTGTTAGTATCTTGATGGAGATATTACAGTACATCTGTAGACTGCGTTGGGTAGTATAGTCATTTTTAACAATATTGGTTCTTCCAATTCATGAGCACAGAATACCTTTTACTTGTGTCATTTTCAATTTCTTTCATCAATGTTCTATAGTGTTTGGAGTGTACGGGTCTTTTGCTTCCTTGGTGAAGTTTACTCCTAGGTATTTTATTATTTTGGTTGCCAATTGTAAATGGGATGGTTTTCTTAATTTCTCTTTCTGCTACTTCATTATTAGTGTATAGAAACACAACAGATTTCTGTATATTAATTTTATATCCTGTGACTTTACTGAATTCATTTATCAGTTCTAGTAATTTTTTGGTGGAGTCTTCAGAGCTTTCCATATATACTATCGTATCATCTGAATATAGTGAAAGTTTTACTTCTTCCTTACCAATTTGGATGCATTTTTTATTTTCTGACTGCTGTGGCCAGGACTTTAAAAATTGAATTACTCTATGATCCAGTAATTCCAGTAAAAACTAGGTATTTACCCAAATAATATGAAAACATGAATTTGAAAACATATGTACTTTTATGTTTAATGTAGCATTATTTACAAGAGTCAATATATGGAAGCAACCCAAGTGTCCACTGATAAATGAACAGATAAAGATGTGGTATATATACACACATTGGAGTATCACTCAGCCATAAAAAATAATGAAATCTTAACCATTTGCAACAACATGGATGTTGAGAATAGAGTATAATGATAAGTGAAATAAGTCAGAAAAACAAATACTATATGATTCCACTCATATATGGAATTTAACAAACAAAACAAACAATGAAAAGAAAAAAGAGACGAACCAAGAAATAGACTCTTAAATACAGAGAACTGGTGATTACCAGAAGAGAGGTAGGGGGAATGGGTGAAAGAGATAAAAGGGATTAAGAGTACACTTATTTTTTTAATGTTTATTTTTGAATGAGAGCATGAGCAGGGGAGGGATGAAGAAAGCGGGAGACAGAGAATCCCAAGCAGGCTCCTTGCTGTCAGCACAGAGCCCGACAGGGGGCTCAAACTCATGAACCGTGAGATCACTACCTTAGTCAAAATCAAGAGTTGGATGCTTAACCAACTGAGCCACCCATGTTCCCCATGAACACACTTACCTTGATGAACCCTGAGAAATGTACAGAACTGTTGAATCATTACACTGTGCACCTGAAACTGGTAATTATACTTGAACAATAAAATTAAATTTAAAAACACACACAAGCATGAAAGCTAAACTCAAAAGTCTTCTAAATCTATAAGACCGAAAAGGAGAAGACACACTACCATTCTAAGGAGGTCATTCATTTAGTAACGGAAAATGGATAAACGTTAGGTAATAGACTTGGGTTTTAATATTCTCTGCTCCAAGGGCCCACAGTGGGGGATAAGCCAACAAGAATCTGGAACGTTCTGGAATTGAACGTGGAGGATACCACAGAGGGCAGGGAGCTTCAGAGTGAAGCAAAAACAGGATGACTGTTGGGAAGTCTTTAGGAAAATACTCCCTCTCACCTCCCCAAGCAACTGCCCCTCTCCTGCTGTTATCAAAGACAGGTTCTATTGCTTAAATAAACTGAAGTAAAATGCTACTGGATTTAAGATACTTACACAAATAACAGTACCTTACAAAACCAGGAGGATTAAGTGAAGGTGTGTGTGCTAGAAGGTAAACTCAGCAAGGGCATGGACTTAACACCTGTTTGGTCACTGCTACACCCCTGTTCCCTACAATGGTGCCCAGCACATGGAATGCACTTAATAAATATGCAGCAAAGGAGTTTTGAAAAGGAGTTTTTACAATCTCCAAGAAAACAGAATATCAGTATCATGGACAGAAAACAGGAGAGAAGAATATAAAATCTGAACATCAATGCAGGCAATTCAACATCTGACTAAAAGGAGTATCTAGAATGAAAGAATAGAGAAAACTAGAGGATAGGAGGGATTTGCAGAGAAATAATGCAAGACATTTCGTAGACCTAAAGTTTCCTTGTTGAAAGTGCCCACTAACGGTCTAGCACAAAAAATGAAAATTTCAAAGTCCCAGGAACGAAGAGATTCTAAGAGGCATTTTAGAGAGAAAGCTCACATGGATCAGATATCAGAATGATACAAGGACTTCAACAGCAATCCCAAAGCTAAAATATAATGGAACCATATCTCTACCACTCTGTTGGAACTGGTTTCTAACCCGGAGTTCTACACCAAGCTCAAAGAATAATCAAGACCGAAGACAGAATTCAGACACTTTCAGACACGGGAGGTTCTCAAAGTTTCCGTCCTCCACATCCTCATTCCTCTTCTACTCCCCTGAAAGGTGAGAAGAGAATAACTTCTACCCAAAGAGGGAATATAAGGAAAAGGAAGTCTGCATCCAGGGAAAAGGCACGGTGACATTGAAAACGAGACAGGATCCGTGGGATGAGGGCAAGAGGAAGTCCCACGAGAGCCATGCATGGGCCTGCGGAGAGGCAGTTCAGAGCGCATTACCCGTCATCCGAGGAGGACACTACCAGGAACGGTTGAAAAAACAAAATGAAATAAAACACTTGGTGGACTTGTATGTCTAACTGTACCGAGGATGGTTGATTTGGAGAGTGTGGGGTTAAATTAATGACAAAAACCACAACCGGCAAGTAAGGGTCTTTTTACTATTAACTCGAGGAAAAACAAAAGATTAGATGAAAAAGAAACATAACAATAAAATGTTGCACGACCTAGATAAGATTATTTCTATTGTAATCAATATTAAAGAATCTATTTACGGACTGGCAAAAAGCTACATGGGAAGATGTGCAGAGAAAAGGTGTAAGGGGAAGAGGGTATTAAAAGAATTAAACCTTCACCACCCAAAGTAAGAAGTTGACAACTTATACATATGGAAATTCAATGAGAGAGAAATAGCAAAACCAAACAAATAGTTTTTGTTAAGTAACTGCACCTGAGTAATCAAATAGACGTGAGAGGTGGGGTAGGGCTATGCTATTTTCCCTGTAATACTCATAAAATTAATACTTTCTAAACTATCAACAAATTGCCTTATAAAATATAAGTTAACTTTTGAAAGAAAATTTGATCCAATGAATCAGTGACTTCTTGTCTCCTAAGGGATTATGGATCTTTGGAACAAAACCATTTAGTCTCACAGCAAAAGAGGATTTAGATTTATACACAAATCCTGCAAAACACTAGGTTTTGAAAAGCTAGTTCTCTGCTTAAACTCTTACACGAGATTTAAATTCATTACATTATGAATCAAACTACAGCACATCAATTCTTGTCCTCATGACCTCACCATTCTGCTTCAGCCACTTGTCAGTGAAAGGAAAATTAGATAATCAGCACTTAGTCTTAATTCTCAAAAGCAGCCACCAATAAGGTTTATTTACATTAAACTTACCAAAGTCTCTATTTTTCTTAAATGTTTACTTATTTTGAGAGACAGAGAGCAGCATGCATGAGGGGGAGAGGCAGAGAGAGAGAGAGAGAGAATCCCAAGCAGATTCCTCACTGTCAGCAGAGAGCCAGAATCGGGGCTCAATCCCACAGACCTTGAGATCATGACCTGGGCTGACATCAAGAATCAGACACTTAACTGACTGACAAAGTCAACCTTGTATGTCAATCTACCTTGTGTGCAAATGAACTAAAGCAGGGGTCGCAAACTAAGGCCTGGGTAGCCCAAATCCAACTCGTCCCCACCTTTATACCTTAGTCTCCACTCCAGTTCCTACTCCAGTCTCAAATCTCAGCGGCCACAGATAAAGGTTTACTGGAACAGAGGAACGTTTGCAACTATGGCTGCTTTCCACTGAGGGTGGAGATCGTGCGGCCTGCAAAGCCTAAAATATTTACTATCAGGTCCCTTTCAGAAAAAACTTTTTGATCCCTCAACTAAAGGATTCTAGTTCTGAATTTCATTTGAACTTTATTTCAAATGAAAGTGGGCCAAATCGTATATAAGACTGTCCATATAAAGAGTCCTTGAATCAAGAGATGTTTGAATAAAGAACCTTAGAGACAGTCAACAGCACCCTTAAAAAAGTCCAGAGGGATTTAATGGTTTGCTTGGAGTCAGCTGGATAGAAGAAAAGAGTCAAGACAGGCGTCTCCTGACTCAGATGGTTGCTCTTAGAGAAGCATCTGTCACTAAAGTTTTAACCCTAATACTTCTCCTTTGTTCCCACTCCACTCTTCAATGTATGCCTAAATCAGTTATTTTGTTTTAGTTAAAATGTTAATAAAATGTGCCTTTTAATTTGATGTTTCCCAAATATTTAAAACAGATTTCTGTTGATATTCACTTATGACTGTGCCAAAAAAGCAGCACAGAACACTGATTAAGGACAGTCATTAGAGTCAGGGAGACCCAGGTTCTGGCTCTGCCCCGGGTGTCACTCTGGCCCCAGTAATCCTCTTAACTTCTCTCCACTCCACCTGTCTCTTCTCTAGGAGTGGGTAGAGTGCCCACCTCAGATGAGTGTGCTTAGGCTGAATAAAATGAAGGATGCCAAGAACCGAATGCACTGACTGTCATGGAATTAAGAGCTCAAGAAATGTTACCTATTATACTTTGTCTCCTGTCCAAATTTGGATAACCATCATTATCTCCGAAGAGCTTCATAGGTAATGTTCTCAAACTACCGTGTGCAGAGGAATCGCACTGGTGAACTTGGCCCTGCAGATTCCCTTGATCCTACTCCCAGTTACTCTGATTATTTAATCTGGAAAAGGCAGGAAATCTGCAATTCCAAGCTCAAGTGTGATGTGGATACAGGTAGTCCTTGGAATGGAAACAGTGCTCCTAGATAATGAAAGAGATAGCAAGAGTTAAGAGATGAGCAAAAGCCTAAATAATCACAACCTTAATTAAATGCAAATGGCAAGGAGCTAAATCCCGCTTGCTAATTCTTTTTACTGTTCTTCCTTCCACCGCAGTACGTTTTTGTTTTGTTTTACTTGAACCTATGTTGGGCTCCATAAGTTAACTAATGTTATATACAATGTGAAGATTATTCCCCACTTTACAGAAGTTAGGACTTCCAGTTATACAACCAATTAAACATTCATGGAACTCAAAAAGGTCAGCACTCAGGTCCCGATGAAACTTAGGTTTTCTATCTTGGAATTCGGCCACACAACCTTCTTACTGTCCCCAGAGAATTAAAGACTGACCCATTTCATTTACTAGTATATTTGCAAACAGAAAGGAAAAGAAAACAGAAAATAATGTTTATTCCTACCTTTCAATACAAACTGAAGCAAGCTAAAAATGTGGCTAAAAATAAGCATGAAACTAAATATATTCTACATTGAGAAAGCTTGACGTGTAATAAATGTGAAGCAAACTGCACAGAACGATTGTACATTTGGGTAAATTTTTTTCTATTTAAGTGTCAATTCCAAAACCAGCAACAAAAACAGAGTTGACAGTGGCAAGAGTTCGAGAATGGAAACGCACAGGTTCGAAATTACCTTGCTCCAGTCTAAAGCACAGGGAACGCCTTGCTGCTTCCATGTCTGGAGTCGGATTATCTAGGACGTGTCTACACCACTGCAAAGGGCTCAGGGATTTCTCTGATGATGTGAATGTCTTTGAAGAGCCAACGTATAACCTTAAAAAGAGAAATCTACATTATAGGTATTATATAGGTATACAGAGATGACCTCTCTTCTAGGGAAAACAACATTAACAAGTTCCTAGTGAAACATAAGCTCACATTTGATTGCTTCAAATACCAAAATTATTTTTTAACAGGCGAACACCCCCAAATAAAATAGGATGCCTTCTGTAGCTTGGTGGGAAGGAGGACTTCAAAAAGCTAGGAACTGACATCTCATAGTGAGATCGGAGGCTTGTTATTGAACTGACCTTGAATAGGACAGCGATGATCTATCTTACTCGCATTTGTAGAAATGAACACTTTCAGTTCTTAGGCGACAGAATCTTACATGAATGTATGTAAACCTAATGTATGTAAACACGACATGGCAAACAAGGCAAATCTTACGTGCTTTTTAAAAATATAAGCAAAGTCTGCTGTCCTCTCAATCCTTAAATAATCGGTTATTCTCATCTCATATCTGTACTAAATCTGGTATGTGCTTCTTTCTCACAAAAGCCAAACAGCTTTCAAAGATACGTTTTAGGAAAAATTTGGTTTCAGCATCTATACCATTAATCAGTAATGGGCAGAACTCAAAATAACCACCATGAAGCACTGTAAGTTAAAGATTTTCTCTCTGATATATGGTGCTAAGGTAAATTGAAGAGTATTTTCAGTCATGGTCACAGGGTTATACAAAAGAAGTTCATCATTTTAGTTGACTAAAAAGAGGAATAAAATTACAATCACTACTAATCACTGCTTCTAGTAATTAACATTTATAAAGCTGAATTCTAATTACAAATATCATGAAAACACCCCTTTAAACAAAGTTATAATTCTAATGAGCACATATTCTTGTAACACCATACTTCATTATTCATTCTCATACTGTTATAGTCAGGATTCCTATCCATCAAAATAATTTCTCAGTTATCCAAGATGGCTGGGGAATGATACTATTCTTCAGCAAATTCTTCTTATAGATCAGAGGTTGACGGGCATTTTCTATAAAGGGGCAGCTAGTAAACACTTAGGCTCTGTGGGCCACACAGTCTCTATCACGACCGCTCAACTCCACATGGCAGCTCCAAAGCATCACAGACAACATGTAACATGAATAAGTAGGGCTGTGCTCCTACAAACTATTTATAGACACTGAAACTTGAATTTCCCATAATTTTCAATGTCATGAAATGGTATTCTTTTGGGTTTTTTACCCAGTCAAATAATAATGTAAAAATCTAGCTGACTAGCCATAGAAACCACACAGCAGGGCCGATTTGCCCCAGGACACAGTTTGCTAACTCCTGTTACAGATGCAGATTCTAAATTATCTTTTAATAGATTTTGTAGTAATACTAATACACCATTCTTCCCTTAGACAGTGAATCATGGTCCTCCCTTCATCAAGAACACAGTGATTAGTTAAAACTTCTTATTCCTGGGCGCCACCTTGGTCTACCATGACAAGAGTAATGCCTACCTATGTAAATCCATCCTTTTCACCCTCCCTTGCTGAAAGCCCCCTGAACTGTTCAGTACTGGGTAGTTTAGTCTAGACTCCCAAGTAAAGACAAGCCTAAGTCAGTTGTTCTCATTCTCTGGTGCATCAAGATCTCTTAGCAGGCTTGTTAAAACACAAACTGCTAAACATTTGATCGCAGGTAGGTCTAACCTACCCGAATCAGTAGGTTGGGAGTGTGGTCAAGGAACTGGAATGTCTAGTAAGTTCCCAGGTGATGCTGATACTACTGTCTGGAGAGCTCGCCTAGAGATGGATGCACCGGGTTTAGCCAATCTGCGTAATTCCATTATTCCTGTTTGCCTGATCACTGGTTTAGTTCTGGATACAATTCTAGCCAATAAAAACTAAGGGGAAACCTTCTGATGGGCATGTGGACATGTTTCTCCTCATTTCTAAAGTGATCAGAAAAGACCCAACTATATGCTGCCTACAACATATGCACTTTAAATATAACCACACAGGTTAAACGTTAAAGGATATACATGTAAAAAACTACCCACAACAAAAAGCCCAGATCCAGAAGGTTTCACTCCTCAGTTTTACCAAATATTATAAAGAAAGGAATTGAAGACCAAATCCCTCATTAACATAGAAGCAAAAATTTGAATATTTTAACAAATTGAGTCCAACCATATATAAAAAGGATACTTCATCAGTACCAAGTGGGGTTTATCCCAGGAATGAAAGTTGGTCTAACATTCAAATATCAGTGTAGCTTACCATAGAAAAGCCATGTGATGATCTCAACAAAGAAAAAGCATAAGACATCCATCCATTAAAAGCTCTCAGCAAATTAAAAAGGAAACACCCTCAATCTGATTAAAGGCATTTACAAAAACAGTGTCTTTTTTTAAAAAAAAATTTTTTAATATTTATTTTTGAGAGCACAAGTGAGGGAGGAGAAGAGAGAGAGAGAGGGAGACACAGAATCCGGAGCAGGCTCCAGGCTCTGAGCTGTCAGCACAGAGTCCGACGCGGGGCTCAAACTCACAAACTGTGAGATCATGACCTGAGCTAAAGTCGGACGCTTAACCAACTAAGCCACCCAGGCACCCCCCAAAACAGTCTTTAACAGTGAAAGACTGAATGCTTTTCCCCTAACATCAGGAACAATATAAGGACTAGAGGTTCTAGCTAGTGCAATCATGCAATAAATAAAAACATTTAGACTGAAAGTAGTCAATCAATCTTTATTCACAGATGACAAGATCACATATGTAAAACATCTGAGGAACCTACAAAAAAGATACCAAAATTAATAAGGAGTTTAGTAACAAGATTGTAGCATACCAGATCACTATAGAAAAGTTAACTGCATTTCTATACTAGCAACAATCAGTATTTTTGAAATTTCATTTCTGTTTACAATAGTATAAAAAAACCGTAAGATGCCTAAGGATAAAACTGGCTAAGGATGTCAAGCCCTATACACTGACAACTACAAACCATTCTGAAAGAAATTAAAGAAGATAAAAATATAGACCATGTTCACGGATCAGAAGGCAGAATATTGTTAAGATGTAAATTATCCCTAAATGTATCTATTTAATAGAATCCCAAAATTTCAGTAAGCTTGTTGAAGAAATGTAAAAGCTGATTCTGAAATTCATATGGAAATGCAAAGATCCTAGAATAGCCAAAACCTTTAAAAACAATGAAGCTGGAGAGCTACCACTGACTGAGACACACACAAAGCTACAGCAGTGAAGACAGTTTAGTAGGACATAAAGGTATACAGATCAATGGGGAAACGAGATGGCCCAGAATGATATACATACGGAAAACTGAATCTTGACAAAGTATCAAGACAATTCAATGAAGAAAAGATGGTCTTTTGAACAAATTGTGCTGAAACAAATGGATATCTATATGCAAAAAGTAAATTTTTAAAATTCTTTTTAGAGACAGAACACCAAGCAGAGGGAGAAGAGAAGGAAAGAGGGACGGAAGAGAGAGAAAGAATCTTACGCAGGCTCCATGCTCAGGGCAGAGTACGACGGTGGGCCTGAGCTCCCAACCCTGGGATCATGACCTGAGCTGAAATCAAGAGCTGGACACTCAACTGACTGAGCCGCCCAGGAACCCCACAAAAATACTTCGATCCATCCTTCACACAATATCCAAAGCTTACTCAAAACATGTTCACAAAAATGGAAAACCTGAACTACAAAATTTTTCAAGAGAAACCATGGTCAAAGTCTCTATATTCCTGAGTTGGTAAATATTTCTTAGACACAATTTCTTATATGGAAAGTATGATTCATAAAAGAAAAAAATTTTTATGAATTAGGCTTCACTAAAATTAAAATTAAACCTTTTCTCTCTGAAAGAGAAAGAGAATAAAAGGCAACCCACGGATTGGGTAAAAATATTTGCATATCACATATCTGATTTAAAAACTTGTGTGTAGAATATACATAAAAACTCGGCAAACTGAATAATAACAACTCAATTTTTAAAAATGGACAAAAGACTTGAACATCTTACCAAACAAAATCTATGAATGGCAAATGGCATATAGGAAACGTGCTCAGCATCCGTCATTAGGGAAATGCAAAGCAGAATCACTACGAGGTACTACTACCCACCTATTAGAATGGCCACGATTAAAAAGACTAGCCATGGCAAGTATCGGTGACCACAAGGTGCAACCGCAGCTCTTGTACAGTGCTGGTGGAAATGTGAAACAGCAGAAGCACTATGGGAAAGACTCTGGTAGCTTCCTGAAAAGTTAACATACACCTACTCTGTTCCAGCCTCTCAACAATTATTAAGCATTTAGTCAAAATATATGAATGCGTGTGTACACACAAAGACTTATTTGGAATAGCTAAAACTTGAAAACTGCCCAAATGTTCATTTAAAAATGGATAAACAAACCATTGTTACATCCATACAATCCAACAGTTCTCACAACAAAATGGAATGAGCTATTGATTCATGTAACACAGATGAATTTCAAAATAATTATGGTAAAAAGTCAGACCAAAAACAAATAAAAAAATAGAATATACTATATAATTTCGTAGATATGCAAGTATAGAAAATGCAACTAATCTAAACTGACTGAAAGCAGACCATTGGTTGCCTTGATGGGAGGTAGGCAGGAGCAGGAGAGAGGGCATACAAAGGGCCACAAAGAAACTTGGAGCATTAAAATATGTCCACTCTTCTTGGTTGTGGTGATGGTTTTATCGGTGTATATGTATGTCAAAATCTATCAAATATATTTTAATATATGCAGCTTATACTTCACTTATGTCTCAATAAAGCTAAAAAAAAGTCACGAAACAGGAACCTACTGTCTTCTGTCCCTCAATGTCCTTGAGACTTGAGAAGCCATCTTGAGGTGAATCAGATAAATTCAGGTGAGACAAGCAGGTGACAGTCCTGACATAAATGAGCCACTAAATTAGTCAACTGTGGAGATTATCTTTAGACTTCTTTAAGTTAGCAAGTTATCCTCACTGTTTAATACCCACACAAATTCAGGTCACTGCCTGAGTCTCTGCTTGTTCTCAGATCCTCTCAGCTGCCACATGAAGCTACTTACTGTCTGAAGCACTGTTCTGCCCATTACCTCTAGCATCATAAGAACTGCTCATATCTTCTATTAGAAAGCTTCCACCAACCAGGTTGCCTCAGTTGGATATTTGGGGCAGTTTTTTGTGGATTTTCTTGCTCATAAGGGAACTCTGTAAGATTTCCTTAATCCCTTAGGCCTATGTTTGACCGCACAGCCTTGTAGCATGTTTAAAAGCAGTGCTCACTCCCAACAGGCTCAGTCCCACCACCTCTTTGCCGTCACAGTCACAACTTGAGACCAGAGACAACTTAAGACCTGAACTTAAGGCTGACCCAGAAGTTCTAACTTCAGGCACATCAATTTAGTGGAAGGAGGGATGAAGTACTTTACTGAGCCAGAGACGTGAAATGAAAGTCTACATGCTGACTAGTTAAAACCCCAGCCCCATTTTCCCTTTACATTCCTAGAATTGACTGAATTACTTATATCTCTCAGCAGGACAGAAACATTGTGTCTGGAGAAACAGATGAACCCAAGAAAAGACTTAGAAATACTGGGGCGCCTGGGTGGCTCAGTTGGTTGAGCGGCCGACTTCAGCTCAGGTCATGATCTCACGGTCTGTGAGTTCGAGCCCCGCGTCGGGCTCTGTGCTGATGGCTCAGAGCCCGGAGCCTGCTTTAGATTCTGTGTCTCCCTCTCTCTCTGCCCTTCCCTTGCTCACACTCTGTCTCCATGTCTCTCAAAAGTAAAATAAAAATGTTAAAAAAAAAAAAAAAAGAAATACTGAAATGTGAACTGGCTACCCATCCAATCACTTATCAAGAGCTCTACCCATGCAGAACTTCAGATCAACTTCAGTTAACTGTCCCCTTTGGGTATAAAGAGATAATCAATGACACCAGATACTTAGACTACTCCTTTTAAATAGAAGGCTGAGACTAAAAGTAAAGGAAAAAAGAACTGAGAAAACAATGCACAGAACTGATGAAAAATCCAAGACAACTATAATTGGTATCATCTGAGAGAAAACATAGCTTTCTCTCTCTCTCTCTCTCTCTCTCTCTCTCACACACACACACACACACACACACACACAAGGATATTAAAAAAGAAACAGTTTCTTCATTCTTGGAAAATGAAACTATTTAAGCAGAAACAAAAAATTCAATAAGTGAGTTTGAAAGATCAAGAAGTCTTCCAGATGCAAAACAAAGAGAGATTTACTTACAGTGAAATGAAAGAAGACAGATTAAAAAATTAAATGACTGTACCAGCTGGGTCTGCATCTGATTTTACAGGTTCTACAACACACACATACACATGCATACACACACACACACGGGAAAAAGTTATTTTTTTTTTTAAAACGGCAGAAAATTCTGAGACTTGAATGCAGGCCACTGGGCTCTAAAGTGAAAACACCTACAAAGTCCAGAATGACAAATAGAGGCCCATACCAAGGTACAACATGACATTTTAGAAAACTAGCAATAAAAAAAGCTAAAGAAGTCTAGAAGGATTAGGTATCCAAATCACAGTACACTTCAATATCTAAAACACAATAAAAACTAGAACAAAATAGAAGAATGCCTTCAAACATAAGGGAAAGTAACTAACTTAGACTTTTATACCCAGCCCAACTATGAATCTTTATGAGGACAGACATTTTTAATTTTTTTATTCATTTTGAGAGAGACAGATTCAGTGAGAGTTGTGGGGGAGGAGGGGAGGGGAGGGGGAGGGGGAGGAGGGGAGGAGGGGAGGAGGGGGAGGAGGGGGAGGAGGAGGGGAGGGGGAGAGAGGGAGACAGAGAGAATCCCAAGCAGGCTCCACACTCAGTGGACCTGATCCCACGATCCTGGGATCATGACTTGAGCCAAAATCAAGAGTGGGATGCTCAACCAACTAAGCCACCCAGACGCCCCTATTTGAAAGTCTTATATCTGTTTTAAAACAATTTATGTCATTCCTTCTGGAACTTTTAAGCCCATTGCTCTAGTCTTTACTGTTTGCTTCTTAGGCCGCAGTCACAGTGCTTTTCCATGGGAATTTCTTAGGTTTCTTGCCTTTGTAGGATCTCCCATTTTTAAAATTCTTTGTCTTCATATTTCATTTATTCTAGTAGGTGGGACCCAGCTTCTGAAAATTTTATGAGAAAGGGCACACTTATGACAAGTACACTGTGAAATCTTGTGTATTTAAAAATGTCTTTATCAGGGTTCTTGGGTGGCTCAGTCAATTAAGCATCTGGCTTTAGAATTTGGCTCAGGTCATGATCTCATAGTCATGGGTTTAAGCCCCACATTGGGCTCTGTGCTGGCAGAGAAAGATTCCTTCTCTCCCTCTGCTCCTCTCCCCTACTTGCACATGCACTTTCTCAAAAAGGAAAAAAAAAAAGAAAAGAAAAGAAAAGAAAAAGACTGTCAAATATATATGACCTAATTAAGGAATATATATATGGCTTCAGTAGCGTATTTGAAAAAATAATTAGTAACAGGATTAAAAAAACTGAAGGAGAAAAAGAGAAGCCATTACTAACTCTTGGAGGAACAAAGGGATTAGAGGAAAATAAATGTAATATACAATTCACAAGGCTCAGCTAAGGACAGTTATAATCATGATACAGGCATTACAAAGGATTTAATCCAAAGATCCTATTATGAGTAGGGTAAGAAGATAGGATGGTTTGGGGGTGAGGAGAAGAGAGCTTAGTCTCCATCTTCCAAAACAAGTCTACAAATGTCTAAGATAGTATGGAGGACTGTTTAGAAATAAAGAATGAAAGAAACAGAAGTATCAAGTTATCCCTCTGTGGAAGACTCTGAGGTAGGAATGATAGAGGGCTGCTGCTTTCTGTAAAAAGCCTTGCTGTATTTGTTGCACTGCCTTGATAAAACTTTAGAAACATTATACAAATGGATGATATGAAGACAAGTGATTGTTTTCAGAGGCACCTGGGTGGCTCAGTCGGTTAAGTGTGTGACTCTTGATTTAGGCTCAGGTCATGACCTCCCTGTTCATGAGTTCAAGTTCCACATCGGGCTCTGCACTGACAGTGTCAAGCCTGCTTGGGATTTTCTCTCTCTCCCTCTCTCCCTCTCTCTCTCTCTCTCTCTCTCTCTCTCTCTCTCTCCCCCTCTCTCTCTCTGCCAGACCCCCACTCATGCTGTCTCTCCCCCTCTCTCTCCAACTTAAAAAAAACCAAAACCCACAAGTGATCATTTTCAGTCAGTCAGTCTCCAAACAACCTACCAGGATAGCTTTGAGCTACTATTTCCATGGCTAAGTGTAGAGCCGGATGTAAACACAGAACAGAGGCAGATGGAGATCACATAACTACAAACTCCTTGAGTACAACATAACTCCAAAATTAGGTCAGCAAGGTAAAACTTGTATTTCTCCTCAATGGTTCCAATCTTCCAAAAAGTCATAAAAGTAACCTTATTTGTTGCATCACAGTATCCTAATTTGCCATCATTAATACAGCATACCTCCTGACTTCCAAACTGCTCTTTCAAATTCTATAGCTTCATGGATGAAACTATATTAGCATCTGGCAAGAATATAAGAAAAACCATCTAAAACTTGAGAATTCTTGAAATATTAGAAAAGCTAGCTCTTAAAATGTCACACTCTTAATTTTCTTTAACTTTGCTTCAATAACTTTCAAAGGCACAGGAGTAGAAACGGTTAGTTTCCTCACAGAATGTCTTCTTTTCCATACATTTCACGTTCTAGATGCCCTCACTTAATACCAGTGCTGACACGGGGAGGGACAGAATAACCATAATAACCATAATCTGAATGTTTCAAAGGAAGTATTACAACTATCTGGGGAAAAAAATCTGTTATTCCCAAGTAGACATTTGGTTCTAAAGTCATCCTTCTGATAATACAAAAACAAATGATACAGAAAAATATATACATAGATTTTACAAACTTATCACTGAGAAGTAATATGCGGCAATCTTCAGACATAGAATTTAAGAGCCTTCAATTATCGCAAGTTCTGTTTTAAGAAAAGCTAAAACATTAGTAATGATAAGCACAATCAATCAATCTTTAGTCGAATTAAAGTGTTTGATTCATCAGTACCTGCTAGGGTGAAAACGGTCAGCCACGCAAAGCCAACTCCCGCCACTAAGCCATTAAAAGGACACATGAAGTTCCACATTTCCGTTATGGAATCTTCCCACAGCAGCCTCTTCCCCCAACCCTCCACAGTTCAACTTAAACTTTTATGTCTATGTCTCGCTGCAGCGTTTCAAAGATCTCAGCACATGCTTCAGTCAACTACATTTGCTTCTAGAAAACACTCAGGTTTTCAATTAGCATTGTCAGAAAGTGAAGCACCCTCTGGTCTTTCCGCTGAAAATCAATTATGGAAAAACAGTTCAGGTGGTCTAATTTAGCTGTGCCATATGCACAGTACAAGTGTTCGGCAGCTCTGATCAAGAACTGGCAAGGATTTTAGCCAGCTGTCCAGGGTCTTGGGGGTTACACATGAAAGATGAATATCTCATCATTAAGTTTTCCTTAATTTGTACATATCACCGTTTCCCCCTTGTATAATTATTAACTTTTCTCCTGTCCTTTCCAATTGGGCAAGTTCAAAATCTCTGCCGCATCCCTTCTGCACAAGTCTCAATATTCTTCTAATTGCCACTCTGCTAAAATGAAGGCCCTAGAGGACTGTATCTTATGTTAGCTGGCGTATTTTTATCTTGGCATTTTCTGAATACAGAGCGGTCTTCCTGACTGAGGTGTGGAAGGCCTGACCGTCCCCAGTGCTGCCCTATCTTCAGAGAGCTGTGCTTTTCCACCTATTTCCCCCAAGACCGTCTTGCTTTCAATTGGTGTAAAACTGAATTTTTCTGACTGCAGTCACAACGCACAAATACAATTACTACTTCAAGCCAGGGCACACGCACCTAAAACTGAAGTAAGTTTAATCAAGACCAATTTGTATTGTAAGACACAATGTATTCTAATATTCTACTGCTCTTCATTTTGTAAAAAAGAAACGCTGGTCAATCCACAAAACTGACTTCATAACACACTTAATGCGTCATAACCGAGCCAGGGGAAAAATATCCGTGGGGTAAACACTTCCGAGCCTGTGTGAACAATCTGAACTGTGGGTCTTAACCTTCCGGTCAATAACTGGGGGAGCCTACGGAAGGCATTCCACCTTGGAGCTTCGGTCTCTCAATCACGAAACAGGGGAGCCGAAATGGGTCATGGAAAGGTCTAGTTAACACAGTTAACTCACTGCTCCCCTTCCCACTTCATGCCAATCTGCTTTCTCCTCCTTATGTCCTGGTGCCTCTCAGCCTGGGGACACTGGGACAGTGAGCCTGAAACCATCCTTCTACACAGGCTGGCGTATCATGCAGTCACGCCCTCCAGCTATGCATCAAAAATGTCAATCCTTGGAGCTTCGTACTTGCTTCTGCCACTCACAGATCCCCCCCACACCCCGTTACTTTCTAGCCTAGGGTCTTCTGGAGAGCTAAGGCTGTCAAATTAGTAGAAAGATCACTGAAACTCCATATAAGCAGGATGAGAAGTTTACTATAAGATTTTAACAACTGGACTTAAGAATTAAGGAGGTTCTGGAACCACAATCTAATTTTCTGGGACACGTAATTCCAACAGCCCTGTGCTAAGATTAAAGCAAAATCAAATAATTCAAATTCCACTGGGATCAATATTTGAAGAACCAATACCATTATTTTCTTTCAAAGCTTTTCATCAAAATGAAAAGCAGAACACACCATCCTTCTCACGAAGTTTTGTTTTGTTTTTGTAAACAGAAGATATTTATAGATTAAATAACTGTTTGGAAAAAAGACCTAAGAGAGCTGATTGATCATTCATTAACTAATGAACTTTCATCATGCAAATACTGATTCTATGGTTCACCGTTTTCCTGCTACACATAACTCTTAAGCCAAGAATTGTCCAGGTTGTTAATAAAAGGCAGACAGTTAAAGTCCAAAGTTTTATTAGGAGAAAATGGACCCATAAGGAAAGAACTTCTTAAAACAGTCCAGGATTAATCTAAGTTTGTGAATTTCTTTCCTGAAGATAAGACATCTTAGTGGGAAGTATTACTCTAAATAATCAAATATCAATTTTATTTAACCCATTAGGATGAAATCATAACAATGCATGAAAAATTATAAGCAATACACTTAACAGTAAGCTGCTCCTTAATACTGTTACTTTCACAATGACGCAATTGTTACAAGGAGACAGAGGTGTCCTAGATGTGTGCAGTGAAAGGTCAGTAAAACAAAGTGATGTGTATATGTTTGCATCGTGACTGGTATGATTATGTGTTTATCCTGAAGTATCTACAGAACGTTAAACTCTGAACCACGGCAGTGAATTGAGGACAAGAGGGAAGACTCCTGGGACGTTATACTCACTTCGGTGGTGTTTTGTTTTGCTTTTTGATAGTGAAAATGCAAAACTATTTTTAGATTTTTAAAAAATATTCAGGTACACATGATCCACTACAGTTATTTCTTAACAGGGGAAATAAAAATAAGTTGCCTCCGTGCAAACGTTTAGGGCACCCAAGTGACAAGCATCCTGTTTGTGACACTACGGGGCAGGGACTTGAACAGTTTGCAGTGATGAGCGAAAGTCAGAGCTTTGCAAGCATTAACAAGCAGGTTAAAATTCGATGAAAATCAGACCCTGTGGTTTATTTGTTCATCAACAGGCCCAAATACTGCAATACAAAACCTTAATGTACAAAATGCTAAGACACAGAGTTTTCTGTAGATCAGGGGACCTGAAAATTTTTTACGTTACATCCCACCTGAGAGTAAGGATTCCTGTTTTTCCACATGGGATTCTAATCCTAGGTTTGTTCTGAGAAAGATACTCCATAAAACAGTATGCCACTTGCCTGTAGAAACATTTGTAAAGTGTCAAGGCATTGATTTATGTGACTGACTATGTGACTGACTACTTGAGGACTGAAATGAGTAGAACCTCTTATGATTTACACTCACTTGGAACCACCCGAAGTGCTAACAGGAATCCCACCAAGCAGGTCATTGTCTTTCAAAGTTATTTCAATACTCTTTTGGAAAAAAAAACTACAAAAAGAAAGCCTACATATCAAAATTCTAGCAATAGCTGGATAACAGGAAGTATATAATACATTTAAAAATGGTAACATTTTTAATGCATAGGATCAAAAATACAAACGAGTTCCTCTCTACCAAATTTAAGCACGTTATTCCTGAAAAAAAAAAAAAAAAGGCCAAGTAGGACTAAATCAACATAAAATAATTTGAAAGTGGCCTAAGGACTGACAGTTATTATACAACCTAAGAACAACCAGCAGGAGAGCATCTTCTAGTACCATACCCAGGCTGAAACTGAGTTTACAACACAGCCTGGGCTTCACGAAAATAAAGGTGTAGGTTCTAAAGAATTGGCTTAACTGTCCCCAAAGTGGTAAGCAGTTATAATTTTTACAACTTGAGCTACCAGCACAGCTGCAGACAAATAAAGTACTGAGGGGGAGGAGGGGGAGGAGGGGGAGGAGGGGGAGGAGGGGGAGGAGGGGGAGGAGGGGGAGGAGGGGAGGAGGGGGAGGAGGGGGAGGAGGGGGAGGAGGGGGAGGAGGGGGAGTTTGCTTTGCTGTAGCTCCGTACATTGATTCTCCCAATCAAATCAATTGGATACTATACTTTGCAGGCTGAGTTCTAAGAGTATAAAGGAACACCACAGTTCTCAATAGGAAACCAGGAAGGTTCTCCATTTTCCATTCCCGCTGTGTGATCATGCAACAGGAACACAGAGAGAGACAGTGAGGAAAACCCAGCTGGCCAAAAACAGGAAGGGTCCTAAAGTAGAACGGCCCAAGATGAAAGGAGGACTACAACCATTCTTCAGGCCACAGCTCTGCAGAGGTGAACGCTGCCCGTTTTCCCTGCAGGGACCAAGTTTCACCTTATCTACGGCTTCCGCTCATCTTTCCATATCCCTCTACTTCTAGTGACGCAGGAAAGCGTAGGAGCCAACCAAAATTAGTCGGTCATGAAAGGACTTACTCCACGAGTAAGCAGCATGAATAGGGAACTATACCCCCCAAAGCGAGTCATGGATGGAAAAGTATAAAGGGTTAACCAGCTTTCAAATGAAAAGCTGCTACCAGCCAGTTTTCTGATAACCATCTTACAGTTTCTAAAAAATAAAAGTTTCTCTAGTCTCACTTTTCTTCAGTCAACAGTCTGACTTAAAAAAAAAAAAAATTAAAGACAGATCCTCGGTTTCTAAGTAACAGAGGGCTTTCAAGCTGCGCACTCCATTCCCTGAAAAGCCCTCGTTTTTGACATCATTACTGATAGGAAAGCCAGTGATGGCAGCACATTCCAAAAACCAAGTCAGTCTTTGAAAGGAGAAGCTATCAATGAACTGCCCCAAAAGCGGACATGCGACTTCACAAGTCAAACTGCAAGAACGAATCTCTAAGGAAGATCCATCACTAGGCGGCTCGGGATGCCACGGGAGGGGACGACACGCAAAGCCTGTCCGGCGTTCGTTGGGGAGAAAAGACCAGGGAACAGTCGCAGACTGAGGCCAACCCCTACCCATCCCCCGTTAGTCTCAAAAATGACTGGGGGAAAAAAAGCAGGACTGGGTAACAAAAAGGTGGCATGGATTTCTCAGTTAAGGCGAACAAGGAGCTTGGGACCGAATAATCAGCAGAAGCAGAATACAGCCGGATGGATGGGACCAATCCATCCTCAGCTGGGTCAGCCTGAGCTAAGAGAAACAGGTTTCCGCCCTCGTGAAAAGCCTCAGCTCGTCGCCGAGTTGGGCACCTGCCAGGCCACCACGTCCGGGGGCAATGGCGAGGTCCCCTTCTTCCTCCCAGCCCACGCCCTCCCCGCCGTCCCGGAGCCTCCGAGGCCGGGGTCCCGGGGGAGGGAGCGGAGCTCGTCAATACCAGGTGTAGTCGTCCTCGTCCCGCCAGGCGGCCACGCTCTCCAGGTCCAGCGGCTCCACCTCGTCCAGCAGCGTGGGGGGCGGCGAGGGCGGCGAGGGCGGCGCGGTGGCTCCCCCCGGCGGCGTCCCCGCGCCCCCCGGCTCCGGCCCGCCACCGCCCGCGCCGAAGAAGCCCGCCGCCGGCTTGAAGTAGACGAAGGGCACCTCCGGGGGCTGCGCCAGGCTGCAGAGCAGGGAGGGCGCCGGGCTGGGCAGGCAGTAGGTCCCCGAGAACGCGGGGCTGGAGCCGCCGCTGCCGCCGCCGCCGCCCCCGGCGCCCAACGCCAGCCCCAGCCCCAGGCTCCCCGAGGCGGCGGCGTTGGCGGCTGGGGGGCTCCGCGGACTCAACGGGCTGCAGGCCCCGGCGGGGGGCGGCGCAGCGGGCGGCGGCGGCGGCAGCAGCAGCAGGTGCGGGGCGGCGGCCGCGCTGGCCGCCCGGCTCCGCAGCTGCTCGTTCTGCTTCTCCAGCTTGCGTACTAGCTCCTGCAGCTTCTTCACCTCCAGCTCCGCGTTCACCACCGGCCCGGAGCCCGCTCCGGAGCCGCCCCCTGCCGAGGCGCATTTCACCTGCTCCGCCATCATCGTGGGCCCCGAGGGCGCCGCGGCCGCCTGGGTGGGCGCGCTGCCGCGCCTGCTCCTCGGGCCACGGGAAGGCTACGGCTCCTTCCCTGCCGCCCGGGCCCGGAGCGCCGACCACGCTGGGGCAGAGGCCGAGTCGGCTGTTAGCATCAGCACCGAGCCCCAGCCTCCGGCCGAGGGAGCAGCAGCCAAGCAGCTCTGCACATGCTCAGAGCGTCCCTCCGGTCCCCTGGGCGCCGCGGCGGCTCCGGGTTTTAGCCCCGGCCCGGGGGCGGGGCGGGGCGCGAACGCCGGGTGGGCGGGGCCGGTGGAGTGGAAGAGGCGCTCCTGCGGGCAAGGCTAGCTGCCTGCGCTGGCGTCTTGGGTCCTGGAGCCCCCGCCCCCGCCCCCTGACCCCAGGTGCCTGATTGGACCTGGCCTGAACTTTGCCACAGGCACTTCCTCCCGCAGCGGCCCAGGGTGCGAACTGCGCGCATCTCTGAGCCAGGGGCGAGGTTCCAAAAAAGCCGCTGCAGGTGCCTGACCTAGAGGAGTGCACCTTGCGCCAGATGGTTTGCTACCGTCCGAGAGCACTTGTGCTCCAGGAGCTTAGCCACTAGCCCCTGGTTTATGAAACCTATAAAGAACCAAAGGGCCGGGGAACAATAAGAGCCGAAAAGTGAAAACGTGGAACAGAAAGACTTTGAAAGGATGCTATTAATCCATTAATTGGTAATACAAAAGCAAAATGGTGGGAGAGAGGAGGCGGAGGAGAAAGAAGAAATCCTTCTGACAGCGGCCGGCTGCTAAAGAGCCAAGTGTTTAGTTTATTCCAAAGTAGTCAAATTTAAATTATTCTATTACCACCAGTGTCTGTCATAATAAAACAAGAGCGTTTTCCATACTGTGTATGTCCTCACATTTATCAAACAGAAGATCTTTGACCACTTAACTGTGCCAGACACGATTCTAAGAGTTGGCCATCAAGCAGTGAACAAAACAACCAAAAATCATTATGGGTGAAATATGAGTAAAATTGTATAGTGCTCCATCTCTTTAATAATTTACAAGCTATTAGGTCAGACTTCTGGAGTGGAAGGGGGCAGGGAGAAACAAAACCTTAGACCTCTATCCCAATGTCCCTAATCTTGCCTGTAAGTCTGCTGTTCTTACATCTTTTGGAAACCATTGGCAACTCTGCTTGGGAACGGTGGAAGGGGGAAGCTTTGAAGCAGAAGAGTTGAATCACCAGTTTCATTCAATTAATATTGACTTAGCATTGCAAGTGTTTAACACAGAGAAAAGTCTGAGATTTTATTATGAGAAAAGTCCACAAAACTGGTTCTCATCCTCAGACGATATGCTATCTAGTGAAAGTTCCTTCTCAGGACTTTGCATACCAATCTTTGCGACAATGTACCGCATCCTCTGGAACCGCTAGCACATCCTGTCATTGGTTTTAGATATGGCTCTGTGCCTTCCTGCTCAGAAACTCTTGGATCTTTTCAGTTATCAATCTCTATCTCTAGCTTTTGCATGTAGGGTGAGTGTTCTGCGTTTAACTTGCTTGGTGAGAGCCTCCATTAATAAGTATGTATAAAAACCACCCTGACCCTTCCTCTCTGGAGTTCCAGCTTGCTAGACCACCACTTTAACCACCTGTATCACCTTTCCAAGTTTCAGTCTATCTTCTGGATATTCTGGCAACTACTAAAACCTGGAGAAGTGGAGTAATACTACTGAAAGTCCTAAGTAAAGAATCTATTGAAGGATTTTTCCGCATGCTCAGTGGCAGATGCGGGTAGCAGTATCCCTGCAACACAAAGAAAGGGAGACAACAGACACAATGAGAACAAAGAGCTGCTGGGTTCCACATTACCAAAAGAAATTGAGAATAGGCACATAATAGTAAAGACAACAAGAATTAAGATGTAAAGAAAAGCAGTTCTTTCACTACAAAATTTATATACCCTAGCGGAGTGAAATAAACAGCCTGCTCCTCCCCCATTTACTCAATATGGTCTTCAGAATACATCCAACAACCAGTAGTCAAGTCTTAGAACTGTATTTTCTAAGTAACAATTATCGAATAAAAAAATTTAGTGTTTAGGAAGAAAGCATTCATTGAAATTTAGACATAGAACACATTCTGCCCTAAATTTCTCTTCTTCATTCTTCTTCTGAAAAGACAAACTTGCCTTCTTCCTAACTGTTTGAAAAAGTGTAAAATGACTCGTGTCTGGAGAAATTTTCAATAATTTCTTTTTCTTCCTATTAAAGCACCTCCTTTCCCCCCCTCTGTGAACGACTCATGTACCCACAGCAGAGACAATCAGGGTGTACACAGATGTTAACTTGGGATCCCCAGATGCCTGTCTCTTGAACACATAATTGAAGAGGTTGATGGTGTCAAGGTTTTAATTAAGCAGTCTTGATTTTTTATTTTGATGCAAATTTGTAAAGCCTTGTGTTTTGAAAGAAATTGCATGCAAAGTGGCTCCGTTTTAAATTATTTTTATTTTAAATCAAATGTATGATTTCAGAGATTTATGAAACATGAAAGAGCATGTCCCATTAAGAACTTTGCATTAAGAATGTATTTGAAATACGATGAACTAATGAGAAACATCAATACATCACACGTTCAAAACCAGATGAGTAAATGTGTATTTCTCTGGTGCCTCCGATTCCTTACACTTCAGAACTATGCTCACTGGGTCACTCTAGTGAATTCTAAGACAGAAATAACTTACTCTGACTTATATGTTCATGTATACCTCTAACAGTGTCTATGACCATCAAATTGGCCTAGTCACAGAATTACAAAAGCAGCATTGTTTCTTCTTTAGTTTGTAAATCTAATTCTCTGAGGAAATCTAGGAACAGCTTGCTATTATCCTAGTTTTACTGATGACCTAACAAGGTTAGGCTACTTGCCCAAATTCAGGCATGAAAATGATGACAGTTCTCAGCACAGGCTCCAGTGGTCCAGCCGCTCTTCTCCTTATGCCCTTGTCCTTAGAGTAAAAGCCCTCTAAGAGTAACCCCCATATATTTTAAATGTGGATTTTCCATCAATGCAATGGACATACCCTAACATGAGCGCTATGTTTATCAAGTTGATAGATCCAACTTGGAGCAAGAAGAGTAAACCACCTAAAGTGTTAAACTTAGATCAAAGATCGCCAACAGTGTTTTCAAGTTCATTCAGACAGAATACAATGTTTGATTTTGTTTGCCTCTTAATGAAAATGCCTGTTTATCCATATAGAATAGACTTGAATACTGTGGGTACCCACGGCCCTGGTGCAGCACGTAACACAGTGTCTAGCACACAGCAAAGACACATTGACATTTTTAAAAGAATAAATGAATAAATAAATAAATCTCCAAGTTTGAGCTGGAATTTAGACAAATACCTAAGTAGTTATTTTCATAAGCCTTATTTATCTTGTGGCAACAACATGGAAGGATTAGAAGGCTTTTTGCAACCCTGTAATAATTGATTATTTCACATCCGACCCAATTAAAAGCTAGAAAAATACTTGCGGCATCTAATGTGTGCATTTTAATGTAAAGGCATAATGCAGAGAGGAAACAAAAATACATGAAGCCACAATTTATGTAAATGATCCCTGTGTGGGCTGCTCCATTCAGACCCCACCCAACTCTGGCCCTCGAATTCATGCCAACAGCCCATGTAATTACACCCTGTAAAGTCACACAGTGTAGTAGTTATAATAGTAATAATGATAATAATTCTGTTTATTTGGCAAGCTAAGTTTGTCAGAGCCCTCTTTAATAAACACTTATTATGTGTCTATTATGTTCAAGTCACAATGCTAGATGATTTTTAAGAGTGAGTAAGACAGTGACTCCGCCACCAAGACCTTATCTAGTTGGAGAAAGAAGCATATCAATAATTAACTATAGTACAAGACTTAGTGTGTTAAGTATCATGATGAAAATACGAGTCAGCAGCATAGAGTGCCCAAGAAGGGGCAATTAATTTGGGTTAAAACTTTTAGGAAGACTTATGCAGCAAGTGAGCATTGTTCCACATGGTTCTCTTTATCAAGCTGTGGGGCATTGGGGCAAGTATGGTGATATTCATTTATCAGACGGGATATAGGATGTGTCAGAGAAACAATAGAACTAGGATACAGCATCCAGCTCTAATTTCTAGTCGATGTTGTTTTCTCTGTAGTCGTTTTGTTTTATTTTTTGTAAGTAGCTCACATATCCATCCTTCCCATTAAAATGAAACTGTTTACAATTTATCTTAACAGTAGCAACCGGTGCTTCCTAAATGCCAGTAGCTGTTCTAAATCCTGTACTCACATGGACTCCTTTCATTATCAAACAACCCTTTGGGGTAGTTTCTATTATTATTCCTGTCTTATAAAGGAGGAAACTGAAGCACAGAGAGGTCAAACACTCTTACCCAGCCAGTAAGCAGCAGCACCAGGATTTGAAGCTAGGCAGTCTGGGTTCAGGACCCAGGCTTATAAAATGCAGTACTTCCCTTCCAGTCTTAGGCAGCACCTACCCGAATACCAGGGTTCTGGTCTCAGTGGCTAATCAATAAAACTTGACTAATGCAAAATCAATAGCCAGGAATGTCTTGAACAACGTCTGATTCATTAATAAGCAAACATTACTGGAACTTAACAAGTCACCAAGCACAGATTAGAAAACAGTAGGTTTCCAAGATCAACAAAGTTGCCAGACCTGGTACAACATTTCTTACAGTACAATCGCTATTCATTCAATGCTTATTTCTGCACAGATGACAAAATGGCATTCACTGTCACTGCTTTGTCTTGCATTTCTAGCCATTTAGATTCTTCAAATGTCAATACCACTCTTGAGAATACTCAAAAGAAACAACGTCACAGCCCATGCTGAACAGAGTCCATAATGATTTGGGAGATATTTTAAAGTTCAAAAGAAAAAAGTTCAGAAACTTTTTTTGAAAATTGAAACTTTTTTTTACCCTAAACAAGGTTTCTCTTCTTGAAAATGATTGTGTAAGATTACCTAAACCTTGAAGGAAAACATCATACTGAAAAGCATCTTTATTTTTTCAAACTTTGTTAACTTTATCAGAGAAAAATGAATCTCATATGACTTGAGGCTTGGTGGCAAAAATTGCTACTTGTGCTACCGTTGCACTGGGTATCCAGTCTGGAGCTTTTGAATGTATTTCAATTTAGATCAATCTATCTTCTTGCTTTCCTCAAATGTTTCTCTCATCGTAAAAGTCAATGTGGTAAGGAGTTTTCTTTCTTAAATCAAGAGTTATTTTTCTTTGATAATTTCCAGAGTGTCTGCAAATCTCCTTTGCAAAAAATTGTAATCACACTGGAGTGTTACAAACCAAAGTCAGAAATTATTTAAAAGTCAGTGCGACATAGTAGGCCAACAAGCCCTCCCATTACAGTGGATTCTTTCATTGTTCTTCAAGGGAACAGCACAGCTTCAAGGATGTGACTATCCAAATCTAAGGAAATGGCAGTTGGAGGCAGCATACAGAAAACAGTGCAGTATTCTCTTGGCAAATCATCACATTCTAGAAGTTATAAGCCAGTCTCAAAAAAGTTGCTGTAGGGGCGCCCAGGTGGCTCAGTCAGTTAAGCATCTGCCTCTTGGTTTCAGCTCAGATCATGATCTCACGGTTTGTGAGTTCGAGCCCTGCATATGGCTTTGCACTGATGGTCCAGAGCCCGTTTGGGATTCTCTCTCTCCCCCCTCTCTCTCTGCCCCTACCCCTACTTCCTCTCTCTCTCTCAAAATAAATAAGTTAACTTAAAAAAAAATTTAAGTTGCTGCAAGTTTACTCAAAACAAATGATTAGTGAGTATCTAATTATGGCCTTGTACACAATTAATTTTCAGAAAAAAGTAATAATTATGCCAGAAAGGGGTGATCTGTGATTTTAACTATAACATCTCATCCTAGACCCTTCACAGAGACAATGGTAACAATCATGTCACTAGAAGGATTGTGCCAGTATGATTATAGATATGTTCTTATTTTTCAGCTTTAGAAATATTGTTTGTTTTTTATTTGTTTTCAGAAAGGAAGATATGTCAATTAGCAGGAATACTTTATTAAATTATGATTGCCTTCACCAACACCAAACGCTAAAAAGCTCAAAGATGAATGCACTCTGGCAACTAGAGAATAGTCAAATGGGTAGGCTAGGGGGGAATTAACCACCGGACAGTTTTGCAGATATATAACCAGCTTAAAGCCTGTGCTTTCAGACTCTTCGGAGGGGTTTTACTCGGTGGTATTTTAGCACTTTCTATTAGTCTGTGGAAAACAGTATCTGAAAGTTCCCAGATGCCACTAAAAAACTAGAGACAGAGGAAACAACAAATAATAAAACATAATTTTAAAAGATCAGGCTGATTAGGTGATAAGGCCAGCCAGCAGATTGAGAATGCAGCTCTAAAGAAGAAAATCTAAAATAATTCAGCTGGTAGAAGACAGAAATCCAGAGAGTAACTGGAAACCTAACTTGGAAATGAGATGGGGGCAATCTGTCCCTTTGATGCTTTACACATGTGGACAGACAGGAAGAGAGTCGGGGGAGGAGGGCGGGGGCGGGACTCAGAAGAGCGTCATCCTCACTCAGGTGTCTGGGCCAAGGGAGACCTCATCTCCATGCTTCCTAACCGCCAACAGAACAAAGGGTCTGGCCAACTGTACACTAGTTAAGTTCATAAAGATCCTGCCTAAATGTGGCAAAAATTCCTTCTACTTACGTTGCATAGACCTCAGTAAGTCATATGGCTACACATAGCTGCAGAGCAACATGGGGATGCGGTCATAACATATGACTAGAAGAACTGGGAATATTTAGTGGACAGCGCTGAAGTATAACCCGCTCTTATGTAAACGCTTCCTGCTACTAAATAAACTTAAGGCTAAGATCTACCTTAAATATTTTGGCCGATTCCCATAAATTTTGGAATCTCCTGTTTTTGTGGTTGTTGGGCTGGAAATTCATGGTGATTTGTCTTAGGTTCATTTGAAATTTATATTACAAATTTTATTTGTATATATAAACTTTTTTCATTATCTTTTACTATTGAATCCTAATTTAATGGCATTGTGACTAGACATCGTGGCCTATATAAATCTGTTTCATTGAAATTCTTTTCTTGAGGTATAAATGATATACAACATTAGATTAGTTTCAGGGGTAAAACCTAATAATTCGATATTTGTATGTATTGCAAAATGACCCCTGGAGGAAGTCTAATTAACACCCACCACCATACACAGTTACAAAAATGTTTTTTTTCATGAGGAGGACTTATAAGATCTCTTAGAAACTTCCAAAGATATGATACAGTATTATGAACCAGATGCCTCATGCTGTACACTACGTCCCCATGACTTAATTATTTTATAAGCAGAAGTTTGTACCTTTTCATCCCCTCCACCCATTTTGCCTACCCTTTAACCCCACTCTGGAAACCACCAATCTGGTTCTCTGTATCAGTGAGTTTATTTTTTCATTCTGCTTTATTTTTTGAATCCACATATAAGTGAAATACTATGGTATTTTTTTTTAAGTAATTTATTTTCAAATTGGTTTCCATATAACACCCAGTGCTCATCCCAACAAGTGCTGTCCTCAATGCCCGTCACATACTCTCTCCACTCCCACACACCCCCACACCCTCAGTTTGTTCTTAGTCTTTGAGAGTCATTTATGTTTTGTCTCCCTCCCTCTCTGTGTCTTTTTTTTTCCCCCTCTTCCCCTCCCCCATGGTTTTCTGCTAAGTCTCTCAAAATCCACCTATGCGTTGAAACATATGGTATCTGTCTTTTTCTGACTGACCTATTTCACTTAGCATAATACCCTCCAGTTCCATCCGTGTTGCTACACATGGCCAGATTTCATTCTTTCTCATTGCCACGTAGTATTCCATTGTATATATATACCACATCTTCTTTATCCATTCATTGGTTGATGGACACTTAGTCTCTTTCCATGATTTGGCTATTGTCGAAAGTGCTGCTATGAACATTGGGGTACACGTGCTCCTATGCATCAGCATTCCTGTGTCTCTTGGGTAGATTCCTAGCAGTGCTATTGCTGGATCATAGGGTAGCTCTATTTTCATTTTTTTGAGGAACCTCCACACCGTTCTCCAGAGTGGCTGCACCAGTTTGCATTCCCACCAACAATGTAGGAGGGTGCTTGCTTCTCCACATCCTCGCCAGCATCTATAGTTTCCTGATTTATTCATTTTAGCCACTCTAACCAGTGTGAGGTGGTATCTCTGTGTGGTTTTGATTTGTGTTTCCTTGATGATGAGTGACGTTGAGCATCGTTTCATGTGTCTGTTGGCCATCTGGATGTCATCTTTGGAGAACTGTCTATTCATTTCTTCCACCCATTTCTTCACTGGATTATTTGTTTTTTGGGTGTGGAGTTTGGTCTATGGTATTTGTTTTACTCTGACTTATTTCACTCTGATTCATTGAAATTTGATGAGACTTCCCTTGTGCCCTGGCATAATGCCAATATCTGGAAATACTCTGTGTGTTTAAATAGTATGTATACATTCAATTTGCAAGGTGCATGATACATACAAACACGTATTTAATTATATAAATATATAATATTTAAACTTACATTTATAAACATGAATAATTTATGTACACTTATTTGAAATCAAGTTGCTTATGTTGTTCAAACCTTCTATAGTCTTACTAACGTATCAGTTGCTGACAGAAAACTGTTTAAATGTCTTATTCTGATAATGTATATTAAATATATATATTTGTTGTGTTATATATTTTACACATTCATGATCATAATTCATATCCTTGTAGATAATCCCATTTATTTTTATGTAATGTTTCCTTCATCCTTTTTGATGCTTTTTTGACCCTAAACTATAACTTAGTTAACATTAATAATATTAATATTATTGGCATCTGGGTGGTTCAGTCAGTTGAGCATCCAACTATTGATTTCAACTTAGGTCATGATCCCAGTCTCATGGGATCAAGTCCTGTGTCAGGCTACGCACTGAGTGTGGAGCCTGCTTGAGATTCTCTCTTTCTCCCTCTGCCCTCCCCCACGTATATGCATTCTCTTTCTCTCTAAAAAGTAAAATAAAAAAATAATATTAATATTGCTATAACAGCTTTCTTTCCTTATTGTTTTATCATCTAATCTGAAGGCCTAAGTGAATTAATTTATTGTGCTTATTGGTGTTTCTGGACTTATTGCTATCATTATATTTTGTGATTTTTGTTTCCCATACTTGTATCTTTTTTTTCCTATTTTTTCTTGGATTTTTATGGTTCATTTTTTCCCTCTGTTGATTTAGAAATTATGGATTTTGCCAGTTAAAAAAATGGACAGAACACATGAACAGATATTTCTCCAAACAAAACAACCAGATGCCAACACACATATGAAAAGATGTTCAACATTACTCAACATCAGGGAAATGCAAATCAAACCACAAAAGAGAGAACAAACTGTGAGTTGATGCGGGGGAGGGGAAAATGGGTGATGGGCATTGAGGAGGGCACTTGTTGGGTGTGGTATGTAAGTGATGACTCGTGGGAATCTACTCTTGAAGACAAGAGCACATTGTATACACTGTATGTTAGCTACCTTGACAATAAATTATATTTAAAAAAAACACAATGAGATATCAGCTCATGCCTGTCAGAATGGCTAAAATCAAAATTAAAAGAAACAACAAGTGTGACAAGGATATGGAAAAAAGCAGCATTCCTACAATGTTGCAAACTGGTGCAGCCACTGTGGAAAACAGTACACAGAGGTTCCTCCAAAAATTAAAAATAGAACTACCGTATGATCCAGTAATGATGCTCCTGGATACTGATCCAAGCAATATAAAAACACTAATTCAGAAGGATATATACACCTCGTGGTTATTGCAGCATTATTTACAATCGCCAAACTATGGAAGCAGCCCAAGTGTCCAACAATAGATAAATGGGTAAAGAAGAAGTGGTATGTATGTATATATAACAGAATACTACTCAGCCATAAAAAGAATGAAATCTTACCATTTCCAACAACATAGATGGAGCTATAGAGTATAATGTTAAGCGAAATGAGTCAGAGAAAGACAAGTATTACATGATTTCACTAATGTGTGGAATTTAAGAAACAAAACTGGTGAACAAAGTGGGACAAAAAGAGTGAGAGACAAACCAAGAAACAGACTCCTAAGTCTAGAAAACAATAGTTAACCTTCTGATGATTACTAGAGGGAGGGAGTTTGGGGGATGATGGCTGAAATAGGTGAAAGGAATTAAGAACATACTTGTCATGATGCGCACTGAGTAATGTATAGAAGTGTTGAATCACTGTATTGTACACCTGAAACTAATAGAACACTGTATGTTAACTATACTGGAATTAAAACGTAAAAACCTTAATAAAATTTTAAAAAGAAATTATGGATTTTATTTCTATTATTTTGCAATTACCCTTCAATTTTTAAGATTTTGTTCAGGGGTGTCTGGGTAGCCCAGTCGGTTAAGCATCTGACTTTAGCTCGAGGCATGATCTCACGGTTCATGAGTTCAAGCCCCGCTTGGGGCTCTGTGCTGACAGCTCAAAGCCTGGAGCCTGCTTCAAATTCTTTGTCTCTCTCTCTTTCTGCCCACCCCTGCTCATACTCTGTCTCTCTCTCTCCTCTCAGAAATAAATAAACATTAAAAATATTTTTAAAAAGATTCTCTTTAACCATAAATTTTTCTATCAAAATTTTAATTTATTTCTTTGCCCGAATAGGACAAGGACTTTAGACTCTGTTTTGCACTGTTTCCTCAGACTCCTTGTTATTTTTCCTCAGAGTTTCAGTTTTATCTTTTTTTGCACACACTCATGCATACACAATAGTTATTTAATGGTAAATAGCTGAATTACTAACTTCTCAAAAAATCAATTTGTACCCGCATTATTTTTTCTTTTATCTTTCTTTTACCTCTGAGCTTGGATTTAGCTAGATACAAAATTCTGAGTAGATACATACTTCCCCTAAGAATTTTAAAGATATAATTTTATCTCTTCTGGCATCTACTGGTAATAAGAAGTCCATGTGTAGGTACACTGTCTTTTCTTCCTGGTACATTTTAAGAATATATTTGTGTTTTTTTGTTTTATTTTAATGTGTCTAGTTGTGCATTTACTTTTATTCATCTGGAATATACTTTCGGTATGACATCCCATGTTTTATATTAACTCTGAAAATTCTCGGTTTTTCTCTCTCTGCTTGTTGCTTCTGACCCTATTCCCTTCTGGGATTCGTGTGTGCAGATGTGTGTGGGTGCACACGTGTGTGTACATCTGTGCTCGTGTGTGTGTATTCACCAATTTATTCATTCGTTCATAACTTTCTCCATATCAACCTATCTCCATCTCTTAACTGACATTACAAATGTTTTTATTTCTCTTTGCCTCTCTGCTATATTCTTGGTGAATGCCTTCGAATTGCCTCCCAATTCATTCATATTATTTTGATAATTCTGGTTTAGTGCTCATCCACTCGACTGAGTTTTAAAAATCATCTTTTTTTGCATATTTTCTCACTTCTTTGGAATGACGCTAGTATTTTTTATTTTTATATCTCTTTGATAACTCTAGATATCTTGAAGTCTTCTTAGAGTGGCACGTTTCTTTTTATTTTGTGCAGAATGATTTTATTTCCCGATGTTTGATTTTACTTGGTGCCATTCTTGGTGTTGATATTCTTTGCATGTTTTGAAATTTTGGTTTCAGATCTGCCTTAAGTTGATGCTAGTTTTCTTTTCCTCTCTCTTATTCGTCTTTATTCAAAAGGTTTTGTGGTTGCCTCAACTCAGCCCCTAGGGCCCAATGTCCAACACCAGATCTCTTGGTGCTCAGCGTTCTTATTCCACCATGACATTGGGAGTAGTTTAGAGCCTGATATGTTGGCAACACTTGGTTGTGAAGGTTGAGTCTGTACTGGTGCCTGCCTGGGCACTCAGACCCTTACCAGCTATAGCTCTGGGGAGCAAATGGCAGCACCTTTTTGCTGCCATCTCTTCCCAGAAGGGACAAAGGAAGGAGGGAGGAGAGTGACTTGTCACTCCACCTCACTTCTCTGTGGTCCTGGGAACTTGTATTCCCCTTGGCCACATCTGGTACTGAGGCCTGCCATTCTGTGATTTCTCTCCCACATTTCTCTTCAGTTCCTGGTCCATAAAGAGGATTTTTTTTCCTCCCAGTTTTATTTGTTTGGATGTGAAGTCTGTGGGTAGATCAAAGTATGAACTTTGAATGTCATTTTGATCTGAAGTCTACACTCTTTGGGGCACCTGAGTGGCTCAGTCAGTTAAGCATCTGACTCTTGATTTTGGCTCAGGTCATTACCTCATGGTTTATCGGATCGAGCCCCATGTTGGGCTCTGCACTGACAGCGCAGAACCTGCTTGGGATCCTTGCTCTCCCTCTCCCTATTCCTCCTCTGTGCTTTCTCTCTCTGTTTCTCAAAATAAATAAGTAGATTTTCAGGGCACCTGGGTGGCTCAGTTGGTTAAGCATCCAGCTTTGGCTCAGGTCACGATCTCTTGGTCTGTGAGTTCGAGCCCCACATCAGACTCTGTGCTGATAGCTCAGAGCCTGGAGTCTGCTTTGGATTCTGTGTCTCTCTTTCTCTCTGCTCTTCTACTCTTCACATTCTGTCTCTCTCTCAAAATAAATAAATACATAAATAAATAAACATTTAAAATTTTTGTCATAAATAAACATAAAAAAATAAGTCTACACTCTTCTAGTATCTGATTTAAAAAAAAACTAACAAGTGCACCATACCCCAACTCCACAGTAGATGTCTGCATGTGTTCTCGCTCTCTCTGCAGGTTACGGCCCCACTTAGCCTGTAGCGCTTCATGGACTGTACACTATTTAATCAGCATGTCATTCCTGACCAAAGAACAAGAGGAAGCTACAGTGACTTTAAATCTCTCTCTATTATAAAAACTAAAAGGCAAATTGCATAAAACATTTTCCCACAAGAAGAAAGGTAAAAAATGTTCACATGCATTTAGGTATAGTGACAGGATGTCTTGTGTCAATCTGGAAAAGCCAATTGGGCAGTGACCACTGCTTCCTCTCTCCTACTGCCTCCTAGAAATTTTGAACTTCATAACTCATGCTCCCACCTTTTGGTCATGAGTGAGGGAAAGCTGATAAAAATCAAGCACTGGCTCACCAAAGAAACCACAAATGACCCACTGTTTAATGTGAGTTGTAATGGATTTTGAAATCTAGGATAAATGATACTTTTAAAATAAACATCTCAGAATCATACTTACGATGTTTTTCTCCCCTTTCTTGGCAAAGAGTGGGATGAAGTTGAGAGAGGTTTACATTTGGATTTGTTTTAAATTTTCAGAAGCTGTTCTTTTAAATTTGCCATCTGTTATTTCAGTGCCTCAAAGTGGCTATGGTAACTGTTGAAGATACTAGACAGAACCATGGTGTAATCGGGTATGGCTTGACCCCTACTGTGCCTTTCTAGCGGAGGGAGACCAACTCATTGTGAGTCTTGTCACATTTCAAGAGAGTTTCTCTGCGAATATGCTAATGCACAGCAGAGATAAGAATTAGTTATAGATATTTCTGTGAATCACTTGAATTACAAGGTGCTAATTCTTAGACCAAGAAAATTTTATTATCCTCTTGAGCTGGACTTCCACGCATACTATAGTACTTCTACTGATCTTAAATAACACCATGTAAATATGTTTAAGCCATTCAGTGAGTCTTTGCTTCAGAAAGAATCATCCATAGTGTCAGTTTTCAGATTCCATCTCTTTCCTAGAGATACTTTTTTTTTGAGTTGAAGAAATTACTAGCAATATATTGTCGATGGTGGTGTTGATATGGTAATTTAGAGACTGTGATGTGTGCACTATGGTATAAAGTAAAAGAGTGTAATGTTTGTGTCATTGAGAACTGGCATTAGTTAATAGCATGGGAGAAAAGATATGTCCACTAAGATCATGAGATTAAACTTTATAATTCTAAGCTGAATTAAATTGGAATATCGGTTCACACTCGTTTTTAGTAAAAAATATTTACTTTTAACACTATCCACTGAAATGGCATAGAGATACTGACCAATACAATAGCAATGAGTTACCCTAGTGCCTAGATTTTGGTCTTTAAATACCATTTTTCACAAAAAGATCAGGTGCAATGATGTAGATGGAGCTAGAGTGTATTATGCTATGTGAAGTAAGTCAGTCAGAGAAAGACAAATAACATACGATTTCATTCATGTGTGGAATTTAAGAAACAAAACAGGTGAACATATGGGAAGGGGATAAAAAGAGAGAGGGAAACAAACCATGAATGACTCTTAACTATAGAGAACTAAGGGTTGCTAGAGGGGAGGTGGGTGGGAATGGGCTAAATATTAAGAAGGGCACTTGTTGGGATAAGCATTGGGTGTCATATGTAAGTGACGAATCACTGAATTCTACTCCTGAAACCAATATTGCACTGTATGTTAACTAACTAGAATTTAAATAAAAATTTGAAAAGAGGGGGGGGAGAGAGGGAGAGAGAGAGAGAGAGAGAGAGAGAGAGAGACGAGGGTTCTTGAAAAAGGGGTTGGTTGGAAGTCTGAGATAGGAGATGTACTAGATGATTCTGAAACTTTTTGTCAAAAGCTAGCAGGATTGTGTCAAAAGGACTGAGAAGCCAACTTCAATAAGTTTCCACTGTCCAAAGATCACACAACTCAAGTATCAATAAGGACAATAACTTTCATGAATTGAAACACATCAAATATATTTAAATCTATAAAATGCTGCTTAAATACATAGATCATCATTGGAGCATACTAGGGCTTTGAGTTATTATTTTGAAAACTGGTAAATAAAGGAGAAGGCATTTATTCTATCTTTTCTATACAAATTATGAGTAATCAAATTGTCAATGAGAGAAAGTGTCTTTTAGTAGCTGTGTTCTGGCTAATAAATGAGAAAGGAAACACAGAATGAGAAAAATTGCTTTTTTGCAATCTCTAATAAATTGCTAATACCCCACCCCCACAATGAAAGACATTATGCTCTTCTAATGAATGTACCCAATACCATTTCCTAAGTAGTCTTCACATAAACACACCATACCACCACCACCACCATCAGACCTAAATTTGACCATATCTCAAAACATGGAAATACATGGGCCAAGAAAATGATATAAAACACAACAAAACAAAAATATAAACTTCAGAAAACTCTATGAGACAAGTGACTACCTTCTTCTCTTTCTCTCCCTTCTCCCCCCCCCACCCTTTCCCCCTTTCTCCTTCTTCTTCTACAACAACTACAAAATTCCAAAGGGGGGGGGGGAACAGATGGAGAAAGAATCTATATATTAAAAGAGACAAGAGCATGTTAACCAAATGCGATGTACGGAACTTTCTGAACCATGATCAAACAAACTCAAATAGAGACAGAACATTTATAGCATAATTTGGGGAATGTGATCACTGCTTGGATATTTGAGGGGATTAAGGAATTATAGTTGATTTGGGAGATATATTGCTGATATTGTGTCATGTTTTAGAAATGTAAGCATAGTAAACGTAATATAGCAAGCATGCTATTTTAACCACCATTGAATCGGTCTCCTACGGCTGGAAGTAAGTGGGAGTAGGGTGGTGATGGGGGACCAAGGGTCATGGAATTGGAAAGGAAGGGTTGCTGCTTCCTTTTACCAGAAGAATAAACTATAAAATGTGGTTCAAGTTTGGTTTTAGTTCACCCTTAAGCACATACATGAGTAGTTTAACAAATGAATTGATGATGCTGTTAAATCACATAGATAGTGGAAAAAATTTCTCTCTCGTTCATTTTTCTCTACTAAAAAAAGAGCATACTGAAATTTTGTAACAGATTCAGGCAACTCCACGTATATTGGATTTACAGAATAGAAGTCAACACCTCATGAAAAAGTTAAATATACAGACATATGCCTGCATTTTAGAATTCTGGGTTTGCTAAAAGTTGATAGAATCCTAAGATTTTTTCCCCTCTTCTCCCTAAATTAACCATCCAATACTGAGCTAGAAGGCAATCGTAAGAGTGAAAAATAATAAAGAGAAAGGAATTCTTGAGGCTGAATACTTCAATACTTACGTATTTTTGCTTCCTGGGGTACATATTTCCTTTTCTGTATCAAAGTATCATGGAATTAATCACCTCAGCAGGATACACCTATAGCATTTCTTAAGTGATTTTGCCTCCACTTAACAACTGTTGAAAACCTTTCCAAGCTGTGCCATCTCTGAAGCAGCGAGATACTACATCCAGAAACGTAGGTATGCAAAGTGAAACAGTTGGTACCTGGTGAGTGGAAGTTATTATTATTGTATCAGAAAAAAATTAACACTGGCATAAGCTTTGATTTTCCCCATTTTCCTACCTATCAGAGAAAATCTTCATTGGGAAGCCCAATTTTCCACCTCTTCCCGGTGTCTAAAGGGGATGGATAATTTTATGCTGAATTTAAGACTAAATTCTGCTAAATAATGTGATGAGAAAGAGGAGAGAGAAAAGGAGGGCAATATTCAGAACTGGGAGTTTAAGAGGGGTTTGGGGAAGAAGGACAGGGAAAGAGGGAAGGGGATGTTAATAAAAGTGGAATGTTGTGGAGGTTAATAAAAGAAGGTTGTGGAGTATGTATTTGGAGCCTCTTGAATGTCCTTTGAGAGTCACTAGTAAAAGAATTCTTTTTAATTACCCTTTAAGGATTGAACTACGCTTCTTAAATGTAGACTGTTATGGGACTGAACTCTGAGTGTGTCTGGATTTACAAGCTTATGTTATTATTTACTTGAAGGTTGTTATGTAATAAAAGATCAACCTTGCCCAAAGAGAGATTTGGCTTTTCCCTGAGACTCCTGTGGGGGAGGGGGAGGGGTGGTCTTTAGACTGTTCTACCTGCTAAGTGCACCTTCATTTACCTGAAGGTCTTGGGCCACTCCAGATAGTCTCGGCGACAGTGATAAATCTCAGTGATTTATGGTGGGGTTTGGGGCCACACAGTATTAGAGATTAAGGTCAACTATGTAAGCAGTCAACCAAGTTTACATGACTGAACCCCAGTAAGAACTCTGGACACCAAGGCTGGGATGAGCTTCCCTGGTTGTCACAACTCATTGCGTATTGTCACATATCATTGCTGGAAGAAACAGGAGCAGCCCACACAAATCCTCTGGGGAAGGACAACTGATGCTCTGTGTTTGGTGTTTCTTGGACACTGCCCTAAGTGCCTCTTCCCCTGGCTGATGCTAATTTGTACCTTTTCACTGTAATAAACCATAACCATGACTATAATAGATTTTCTGAGTTCTAAGAGTCTTTCTTGTAATTATTGAACAGTGGTCCAGGAGAACTCTTGAACTTGCAGTAGGTGTCAGAAGTGAGGATGGCCTTGGACACCCACAAACTTAGCAGAAGTACGTGATGAAATATATCTCTACACAAAATATGAAATGAAATGTTTAAGGCAAAGCTCTAAAGTGACAAAGGAAACCAGATTTGGAAGGGATTAAGTCTAGAATTGTGTTTCTAGAGGAAATATTCAAATACATATTCAAAGTAGCAAAATATGGAAAATAATGTGACTTTCAATGGAGAAAATCCTAATCTAATTTTTTACAATAGTGATAAATATAGTAAATTGGGGGCATATTATGGACATAACACATATGAACTTTAATAAAAATTTTTATTTGATCCCAGGGTTTGACTCTTTAAAGCATCTCATATTAAAAGGGATCCAACTAATTTAATAGTGACACATAAAGAGTAGAAAAAGCAGCTCATGAAAGAAGAAATCTATACAAAAGCGAGCTAAGACAGAACTTATTTTGCAAATGTATGGCATAAAATGATTTAGAATCACAAAAGCCACAAGATATGTAGGAGTTAGCAGTGTGTCGCTGTAATTCTAAAAGTTAATAAAGTACTGAATTATCTAAATAAGAGAATGGCATGTGAGGCTTAGTCTGTCAGTTCTGGTGAGATCATTTTCAGATCATTGTATTCATTTTTAAACCCCACATTTAGTGAAAGAGACTTCAGCATGCTGGTTTCCAATACCAGTTTTGCCACTGACAAATTGGCTGAATCATGGAACCGTTCGTTCATGGACTCAGACCCCCAATTCTCTTCATCTGTGAATCCCAAAATTGAGGGCATCAGGCCGGAATCATTCTCAAATGGCCACACAGATCTAAAATCCTTTGTTCAGGGGGAAAAGCATTACTAACAATGATTGTGGGGAATCTGATCACAATGTCTTTGTATACTAAGAGGTGTTTTGTAGGAGACTCTGTGCTACTCTCCACTGATAAGCTATCACAGGGGATGGAGTAGGAGCCCTAGGTCACAGGGTTCTGTGCTGGGACTACTATCTATTTGTCCATCTTCCTTTAGTAATAGAAATCTCACGTTATCTTAGCAGACACATAGCTAGGAACTATATGTCACCTTGCAGTTAGGTGTGGCCAATGGGGCATGAGTGGCCAATTGGATGTGAGTGACAGGAACAGGCCAGCTTTCATCACATTCTTTCTCTTTCTCTTCCCTCAGGCAGGGCCACAGTTATGCAGCTGGTGAGCCAGTTTTGATTGTGAGCTACTAGGCGATGGCTTCACAACAGTATGCTCTGGACGATTTCATGGGCAGAGCCCCTGTTTCTGTCTTACTTTGAGAAAGAGAAAAACGAGTCTTATCTGAGCCACTATACTTCAGAAGTTCTTTCTTACAGCCATTTAGTTGTGCCCTAACTTGTTTAGAAACTGGTGCTAGAAACACATGTGGTGTTAGTTAATTTTTCATGCGATAGAGAATGAGGAAATACATGTTGCAGGCTGGAGATCTGGTAACCCTTGTTACGCCAAGGCCAAACATTTGGCAAAGTTCTCACTTACCTTAGCTATGATGCTCATGATTCAAGGAGAAGAGCTAGAAAAAAGCCAGAAAGAAAGAAACTAACACTAAAGCCTACATTTTATTCTGAATTCTTCAGTTCCCTAAGTAATCTAAAGTTCCTTCAGTAACCTAAGCTCCTCTTTTTCTTTTTTCTTTTCCAGAATCTCATCTATGTACCACGTTACATTTGTCAGGTCTCTTTTCCGCTATGACAGTTTCTCAGACTTTACTGTATTTGATGACAGTTTTAAGGAGTGTCAACTCTTACTTTTTTTACTTTCTATAATGTATGTATTTTTTATCATTTACATCCAAGTTAGTTAGCACATGGTGCAACAATGATTTCAGGAGTAGATTCCTTAAGCCCCTTACCCATTTAGCCCATCCCCCCGCCCACAACCCCTCCAGCGACTCTGTTCTCTATATTTATGGTCTCTTATGTTTTGCCCCCCCTTCCTGTTTTTATACTATTTTTGCTTCCCTTCCCTTATGTTCATCTGTTTTGTATCTTAAAGTCCTCATATAAGCGAAGTCATATGATATTTGTCTTTCTCTGAATGACTAATGTGTCATTACTACTTTCGCTTAGCATAATACCTTCCAGTTCCATCTACGTAGTTGCAAATGGCAAGATTTCATTCTTTTTGATTGCCAAGTAATACTCCATTGTATATAGATATACCACACCTTCTTTATCCATTCATCCATCGATTGGACATTTGGGCTCTTTCCAGACTTTGGCTATTGTTGCTAGTGCTGCTATAAACATTGGGATGCGTGTGACCCTTCGAAACAGCACACCTGTATCCCTTGGATAAATACCTAGTAGTGCAATTGCTGTGTCGTAGGGTAGTTGTATTTTTAATTTTTTGAGGAACCTCCATACTGTTTTCCAGAGTGGCTGTCCCAGTTTGCATTCCCACCAGCAGTGCAAAAGAGATCCTCTTTCTCTGAATCCTCACCAACATCTGTTGATGCCTGGGTTGTTAATGTTAGCCTGTTCTGATAGGTGTGAGGTCTTATCTCACTGTGGTTTTGATTTGTATTTCCCTGATGTTGAGTGACATTGAGCATTTTTTCCTGTGTTGGTTGGCCACCTGGATGTCTTTGGAGAAGTGTTTATTCATGTCTTTTGCCCATTTCTTCACTGAATTATTTTTCTTTTGAGTGTTGAGTTTGGTAAGCTTTTTATAGATTTTGGATACCAACTCTTTATCCTATATGTCGTTTGCAAATATCTTCTCCCATTCTGCTGGTTGCCTTTTAGTTTTGCTGATTGTTTCTTTTGCTATGTAGAAGCTTTTTATTTTGATGAGGTCCCAATAGTTCATTTTTGTTTCCCTTGCCTCCAGGGATGCATTGAGTAAGAAGTTGCTGCGGCCAAGGTCAAAGAGGTTCTTGTCTGCTTTCTCCTCATGGATTTTGATGACTTCCTGTCTTACATTTAGGTCTTTCATCTGTTTTGAGTATTTTTTTGTATATGGTGTAAGAAAGTGGTCCAGGTTCATTTTTCTGCATGTCGCTGTCCAGTTTTCCCAGCACCACTTGCTGAAGAGACTGTCTTTATTCCATTGGATATTCTTTACTGCTTTGTCAAAGATTAGTTGGTCATACATTTGTGGGTCCATTTCTGGGTTTTTTATTCTGTTCCATTGATCTGAATGTCTGTTTTTGTGCCAGTACCATACTGTCTTGATGATTACAGCTTTGTAATATATCTTGAAGTCCAGGATTGTGATGCCTCCAGCTTTGGTTTTCTTTTTCAAGATTGCTTTGGCTATTTGGAGTCTTTTCTGGTTCCATACAACTTTTAGGATTGTTTGATCTAGCGCTGTGAAGAATGCTGGTGTTATTTTGACAGGTATTGCACTGAATACGTAGATTGCTTTGGGTAGTATTGACATTTAAACAATATTTGTTCTTCCTATCCAAGGGAATCGAATATTTTTCCATTTTTTTGTATCTTCTTCAGTTTCTTTCATTGCAAACTCCTTCTATTGAATCCTATGTCCTTTTAACACAGCCACATTATTTTGAGTGGGTGTGTACACATGTGCAATTGAACATTTCCTTGTTTTTTATAGCACTATAAGAGGCTCCAGATTCATCTATGTATATCCCACACCAGTCATAGAACCAGCCATTTCTTCAAGAAGGCTTAGTTCCTTTTATTGGAGAATGACATTAGAAATCAAGATCTAGGGGCGCCTGGGTGGCTCAGTCGGTTGGGCGGCCGACTTCAGCTCAGGTCATGATCTCACGGTCTGTGGGTTCAAGCCCCGCGTCGGGCTCTGTGCTGACGGCTCAGAGCCTGGAGCCTGCTTCGGATTCTGTATCTCCCTCTCTCTCTGCCCTTCCCTTGCTCACTCTCTGTCTCCATATCTCTCAAAAATAAAATAAAAACGCTAAAAAAAAAATTAAAAAAAAAAGAAATCAAGATCTAGCTATCAGCTATACTCATCTCATTGCTATTGGAGTTTCATTGCTTCTCAGTCCTTTCAGCTGACAAAGCAAAAAAATATGTGTGTGTAACAATCCATGTATATGTGCATATCTAGAAGTATTTCTACATGAACCTTCTGTACCTATGTTAAGCTAAACCTGAATCCATACCAACGTAGCTATTATCGCATGGATCATTCTAGCCTCCTCCTCTTGCTTATCTGTAACCTCCTACTCCAGCTGTGGGAAATCTGACCCCACTATCCACTATGCACTTAAATATTCAATTCCAGAATATATTTATAGTAGTTTCAGAATTGTTAACCTGGACCCCATAGAAAACAACCTTATCAGCTAGAATACAGTGTTCGTGTACAGTTACTTTTGTCATTAGTCTTACAGAGGCCACTCATCTCCAAAGTTACTTAAGTCAGCATCAGTGAAAAGGTGTCATATATTCGAATTATGGTTAAATTATTTTGGCACATTCTACATTCTATTCTGAGATCCCCTGCCCCTGACCACCTAAATGAGATTTTAAATCTGCATATAATAAGGTTTATTCTTTGTATTGTAAAGTTCTATGGGTTTTGACAAATGCATAGTGTCATCTATTCAACATTATAATATCATATAGAACAGTTGCTCTACAAAATTCCCTGTGCTTCATTTATTCAACTCTCCATCTTCCTAGGCCCACTTTCCCTATCCCCCAGCAATCACTGATCTGCTCACTGTTTCTATGGTGCTGTATTTTCCAGAATGTCACAGAACTAGAATCGTACAGGTTGGAGACTTTGTCAGACTGACTTTATTCATTTACCAGTAGGCATTTCAGAAGTGTCCATGTCTGCAGATTTGAGAGTTCATTCCTTCATGAGCCTGAAGTGCCCTCCAAGCTCATGAATTCCTTTTCTCTTGGGAAAAGAGGTAAAATTAACAAATTGTGACTGCCAAGAAAGTTATACCAAGATCTGAATGTTTCTTTCCACCAGATAAATTATACATATTGCAACAAGGGAAGAGAACATGTAATGTTTATAAAATTCCTATGAGATATCTCTCCCAGATCAGAAATCATGCTGGGTGCTTCATGTGTCCACTTGGAAAACAGAAAGAGACTTAATCCTTAGTGCCTCAAATCGAGTGAGGAACTGTCATACCCAGCCCATGGTTTCCGCTCCCCTGAGGGCTGGTTCAGACCTCTCTCTCTCCCATCAACACCTTTGGCACAATCACCAGAACGTGCCTGTTGGCTCCTTTATCCAAATAAGGAACTTCAGCTTGAGGCCCAGGATTTAGGAGCTGTTTGGTATAATCCACCCCTTGCAGAGACTTGAAAGCTATCTGAGTAATATTTGAATGTTGTTTTGAATGAGGAATAGAGGAAGCTTAAAAGTTTTTCGCTGATCTCTCCCTCCTGGCATCTTTGAACTTCCATTTTATTATGTTTAAAAGAAGAAAATGGTCTGACTTTGGCCAGTACTAAGATCTAGTTACTGTGCTTTGTTTCCTTCACGGGTCTTATTACTTTCAGAAATTACTGTGTTTATTTTCTCTTTCAGCCATTCCATGAGGGCAGGAACCTTGGCTTTTTTGGTCATCACTAAGATCTGGAACATGGGATCTAAATGGAGATTTTTAAGTTATTGAATAACAGAATGAATGAATGAATGAATGAATGAATGAATGAATATTGAGGGATTATAAGCTATGTATTTTTCAATACAGCACTTACAACAATCCAGCAATTCAATGTTATTAGGAGAAGAATATATCACAGAAACTACAGAGGCAATGATGTTAAAACATCCTTCTCATATCTTTCATAAGGTAATCATGATGTTTACTTTCCTCTCTTCTAGTGAAAAACTGAAACCTTTACCTGACTCATGTATCTGAACATTTCACTAACATCTCTTAGGAGCCATTCTTCTCAATTGACAGGACAAAGATCCAGTTAATAAGATTCAGATGGTGCCAAACATTTGTATTGCGATAAAACCAACATGCATTTCTGAAGTACGAGAAGATATAACATAGGTAAATATTCATGCAACCAGCATAGGAACACCAAAATATATATAGAAAATATTAACAAGCCAAAAGCGAGAAATAGACAGGAATTCAATAATAGCAGGGGACTTTAATACCCCACTTACATCAAAGGATAGATCATCCAGACAGAAAATCGTTAAGGAAACATCAGCCTTAGATGGCATGTTAGACTAGAAGGACTTAACGATATACACAAAATGTTTCATTCAAAAGCAATAGAATACATGTTCTTTGTAGGTGTACATGAAACATTTTCCAGTAGAGATTATATATTAGGCCACAAACAAATCTTATGAATTTGAGAGCATAAAAATCAAATCAACCATCTTTTCCAAGCACAATGATATGAAACTAAAAATTAATTACATGAAGAAAACTGGACAATTCACAAATATATAGAGATTAAACAACATGCTACTGAATAATCAATGAGTCAAAGAGAAATCAAAACAAATTTTAAACTACTTTGAGAAAAACAAAAATGGAAATATAGCATATCAAAATTTCTGGGACGCAGCAAAAACAGTTCTAAGAGGGAGATTCATAGTGATAAATGCCTACCTCAAGAAACAAGAAAAATCTCAAATAAACAACCTAACATTATACCTCAAGAACTAGAAAAAAGAACAAAGTCCAAAGTTAGTAGAAAAAAGGAAATAACAAAGATTAGAGCAGAAATAAATGAAATGGGATTTAAAAAATTAAATAGAAAAAATCAATAAAATTAAGAGCTGATTCTTTGAAAAGATAAATAAAATTGACAAGCCTTTAGTTAGACTTACCAAGAAAGAAAGAGGACTCAAAAAAACAAAATCGGAAATGAAAGAGACTTGCACTGATACCACAGGAACACCAAGGATCACGAGATCACTATGAACAATAATACACCAACAAGCTGAACAACCTATAATAAATGGATAAATTTTAGAGACATACAACCTAACAAGACTGAATCATGAAGAAATAAAAAAATATGAACAGACTGATTACTAGTAAGAAAATTAAATCCTTAATCAAAAGCCTTCTAACAAACAGAAGTCCAGGACCAGATGACTTCACTAGTGAATTCTACTAAACTTTGAAAGCAGAATTAATACCAATCCTTTTCAAAATCTTCCAAAAAAAAAAAAATAGAAGAGGAGAGAATTCTTTCAAATTCATTAGGCCAGCATTATCCTGATACCAAACCAGACAAAAATGCCACAAGTTATATGCCAATATCCCTGCTGAACATAAGTGCAAAAATCCTCAACAAAATATTAGCAAATGAAATTCAACAACAGATTAGAAGGATCATACATGATCATACCATGATCAAGTGAGATTTATTCCAGTGATACAGGGATGGTTTGACATCCACAAATCAATGTGATATACCACCTTAACACAAAGAAAAATAAAAATTACATGATCATTTCAATAGATGCAGGTAGCATTTGACACATTCAACATCCATTTATAATAAAAACTCTCAACAAAGGGGGTATAGAGGGAATGTAATAAATGCATGTATGACAAGGGCACAGCTAACACCATATTCAATAGTGAAAAGTTGAGAGTTTTTCCTCTAAGATCAAGAAAAAGACAAGGATGCCCACACTCACTAATTTTGTTCAACATAGTACTGGAAGTCCTAGCCAGAACAATTAGGCAGGAAAAAGAAATAACAGGCATCCAATTGGAAAGGAAGAGGTAAATGACATATTATATATAAAAAACAACCAAAAAACTGTTAGAACTAAAAACAAAACAAAACCTGTCAGAACTAATAAATGTATTCAGTAACGTTAAGGGATACAGAATCAATACACAAACCTTTTTGCATTTCTATACACCAGATAACCACAATGAGATATTACCTCACACCTGTTAGAATGACTATTATCAAAAAGAAAAGAAATAACAAGTGTTGGTGAGGCTGTGGAGAAAAGGAAATTCCTGCTGATGGGAATGTAAATTAGTGCAGTGACTGTGGAAGATAGTATGGAGGCTCCTCAAAAAATTAAAAATAAAACTATCCTATAACCCAGAAATTCCACTTCTTGGTGGTTATCCAAAGAAAATGAAAATGTGATTGGCAACAGCATGATGGACCGGTCCATGCTAATTTAAGTATATCAGATCGAGACGACAAATATAGTATGATCTCTCTTATATGTGGAATCTTAAATAATGACAACAACAGCAAAAAACAAAAACGAGCTCATAGATACAGTGAACAGATTGGTGGTTACCATAGGCAAGGGTTAGGGATGGGAGTAGAAGAAATGGGTATAGAGGGTCAAAAGGTAAAGAGAAAAAATAAATACATAGAAAACATTCAACAACTCCTAGGCATCTAACAAAAGAGTTTATCTCAGAATGGGATAAGCAGCAGGAATAGATTCCCAGATTTGTGCAGTGTTTGAACTGGTGGCTACATGTTCTAAATGTTCTAAATCTCACATTTTATTCTTATTTAAAAAATATTTTAATTAAGTAAAGTCTATTCCCAGCGTAGGGCTTGAACTCACAACCCTGAGATCAAGAATCTCACGATCCACGAACTGAGCCAGCCAGGCACCCTTAAATCTCACATTTTAAATAGTGAGTAGGCTCATGAGGGAAAGGGCATGCCCAAGTTAACAGAGATATTTATGGGTGCCCCTGGGAAATGTTGAGTACTTAAGAACAGGTGGAAGCAACTTATTTACACTGTCACAAAATAACCAGTAAATTCAGTAGTATACACACACAAAAATAAAAATCAACATCATCATTGTTAGTTTGCCATAATGTAGACCAAACAGTCTCTTGTTTTGGTAGAGCTCTGAATCAAGCTGAGTAGGAAAACGTTCCAAACACTCAGGATTTTCTATGGTAGTAAACAAGTCAGACTCTGCATTGACAGTCAGAGCTGGACCATATGTTGTCACTCATATCTAAGTAGAGGAGTGGCTGCAGTCAGATAATTAGGGTGTACAAATTACTTCTCGAATACATTTTGATTTCTTCACCTTATTAAAACAAAGAATACTATCTTAACAAATTCTATTTCCAAGATTATTATATTTCTTCCATTTTGTTTTTTAGATGGATATTGTCATGCTGCAGCAATTCATTACTTTTAGAGATATCTCTTAATTAACAATAGAATTCAGGACGTGGTATTCTGAGAGTTAGGCTATTGTGTCCAGGAAAATTATGCCAATAATAACATAATTGATTGGCTGCAAAAAAATTGCAATCTTCCAAAATGTCTTAGAAATCTGTATTCTGATGGTGCAAATAAAGCCAGACATGATGAAGTGGTCTTAGTGAATTGGAAGCCCTGATCTCTCCACTCTATATTCCATTTTTATAACAGCTTTTGGTTTAATACATTATTATAGAAGAAAGGGTCCATTAAACAGCTACAGAAAAGTGAAAAATACATTCTTTTTAAGTTTTTTTAAACGAAGCATAAAATGTAGAATACTTCTAAAATGATATTCAAATGATTTTTAATTACTACAAAGGCATTGAGATGTTAATACACTTTATATAAAAGGCAGGGATACTATTCCATCCGTCCTTTTCTGCCACTAATTTCAACCCTAAGAAAATTATTTCTTTTGATCCACTTTGATAGCATGTAATAAAAGAACAATAAAACATATGGCTCAATTACCACTGCTTCTCATCAAGCGTGAATTAATGAATATCAAATTATTATTAATTGTTTTTTCTGGCTTCCTCTCCATAGGACAACAATTATACATTGCTGTATTTTGATAAGCGTTTTGTGTTTAACACTTTGTGGACCAGTGTCTAAGAGGAACAGATGCTTGGAATCATTATACAGAAGAATAATTCTTTAAATTTGTCAACACTTGGAAAATACATGATGATCATTTAATCTCCCTAGTTGATGTCAGCTTTTCACAACCACCTTAAGCTTCCCTAAAATTCCACCCTCTCCTCAATGTTCTATATGCCTTCCTTTGAGAAGCAGTTACTATGTGCATATAAAATAGTTTATAAGTTCAATTTCTCAATTTTAACAATAATACTCATTCCTCGCACATGATTATTGAATTTTCAATTCCTCAAGAAAAAGCTCTTTCAAACTAAAAGCTATAGCTCATGCAGTTAAAGAATTAAGTTAGCCAGCAGGGCATAGACTATAATAAATTTGATCTCTGTAATTGACAAAAATCAATGTCAGTGAATGATATTTATAGACATTCCACAAAAAGATCCTGTGTAACTGGTAATTCATTTTATTTTTATTTATAAGCTGTCTGTAATTGTAAAGTGCTATGTAATACGAGTAGACGCGATATGCAAAAGAGCATGTCTCTGTAATCTATAACCATTATTTCTCAGAGATTATTCATATACCCAGATTTTGAAATGCATGCAAAGAAAATTTAACAAGGTATAATATGTAAACTATACATGTCATGAGATTTTACCCATTACCCACGAATCCATGTTTTTGTTTTTAAAAACATTCTATAAAAATTGTTTTTGTGGTAAATGAAAGGATAATATTAAATTGTTTAGATGTCCTATTTAGTTCGATATGCTTAATAGACACATATTCAAAGATCCTTTTAAAGAGCAAGGAACACTTGCTTTAGAAACAGATAATCTGAGGACCAGAAGGGGACCTTAGAAATCATTTTGTCTGGAAAGGTCAAGTGATGCTCTGAGGTCCATACAACTTTATATGAAACACCTTTCCGCCAAACTTTGTAAAAAAAAAAAAAATTCTATAAACATTTCTTTTGCGTGTAAAAGAAACATATCTTGTTTTTTTTTTGACAGTTCATCAGGATGTCAATAATGTTCGTAAATTCAAATCCTTAGAGAAACAAAGATGACAAAAAGGGAAACTTGTCTTTTATGGTCACCACGGTGCACAGCTCACACATGGTAGAGGTGGGCCTACTTAGTGGTGACAGAGCTCACCGCCATGAGAGGCATCATTCCTTTGACATTCGTAGCTGGAGCCACTTGAAGTTTTCATGGCTAAATCTAGCCAGATACCAGATGGTTTCCTTTATGTATATGACCTTACATAAGGCAATTAGATTATTTATGCAATAGCAGAATTATTAGTTGTACGCAAGAGTCAATCTTCAGTGTGAAAGCTTTTCTAGATTACATATTCTTAAAATAAAATTTTAACTTCTTAATAAATGCTTTTATCTTGATTCGCATGTGCCAGAATTATTGAATCCACTTCGCTGAAAAATTTAAAGAAAATAACAGTTAGAACTTTAAAAAGAAACTTTAAAAAGAACTTTTAAAGAACTTTAAAAAGAAAATGACAATTATGACTTCAATATGAAAATAAGCCTGTAATGAAAAATTTTTAAATAGCCATTCATCAAGGGGGTAGTGGTGAATTAAGCGTTTTATTTTTTATTTCTGCTGCATTTATCACTCTGGCTTTTGGTCATATACCATGAACCCAAAGTACCAATGCCTGGCACTTGTATTTAGGAGAGTCCTGAGAGTCACGCCTTAACAACTGCTGTGTCCCATAAAATAGCAATGCCTATGGGGTGCACATAGTCAGGGAGGAAGACGCAAAGACTTCTGAGTCTTTTGAGAAACATATTTCCTAAGCCATTTCATGAACTTCTGGAAGACCGAAAGTTTTAAAGCTGCCACCATGCACATCAAGGCCCTTGATATAATACTGGATCATGATAAGGCTGCTAAATTAGGAAGAAAATGGAACATGGGAACTGGCTAGGGAAAGCAGAAAATAGAAGGCGAAGTATGAACATAATTAGGCTTGTTCTTGTAATTGGAACTGCAGCCTGATGGAACGTGGGTTTCTGAATACTTCTCAGAGCATTTTCCAGATGTAGCTCAGTAACTCATTAATGTCACACATTTGTCATTAAATTCCATATTTTGGATCCCATGTAGAAATCACACATGCTCCTCGTTCATTCACCATACCAATGAGGCAGCAGAAAACTCACCCTCACGTCGTGCTGTTGGCCAGCTCTCTAATATCATCCTGATTATTCTATCTACTTACCATTGAATTAAAAATAAAATGCTGATACTGGCTATTAAAGACGAATCAAATTTTGTAGTATTTAGTGCTAATTTAGTGTACATTGTGCATATATTTGTTTTCTTCTCGTACCATTTGTGCCAATTAAAAGCCCAAATTATAGTAAAGTTGGTCTTAAACTCACAAAAAATACTTAGATGCTATATTTAATATAGAAGTATATAGAACTAGCTCTAAACTTCTCATTTAAAAATAACATTAAAAAGCAGTTAGTGGAATAATCAAATTAGGTACAAAAGCATATTTCAGCACAAATACAAAAGGTCATTCACAGAAATGGACTTCAATTCACACAGTTATTTGAGCAGAAAAGATCTATTTTTGTTCAGAAAAAAATAGAAAATTTTCCAAAATAAATCCTCTTTGCCTAGTTGTATTATGTCTGGTTTGGTATAAGGAGACAATAATAAATATTGACCGATTTTATACCAAAAAATACTACCATAGTATAACTGTCTTCAGCTAAATTCTTAACTAAATAGAATTAATAAAGTACTTTTTACTTTACTGAAATTCTTCATTTCAACAATATTAAGTGCACACTAATATTAGTAAAAGCAAAAATTTCTTAAAGAGCTTAGCACTTACCCATAACTTTAGAGTAGCAAGGCTCACAGTGTATTGTCTGTTTGTAAATCCAAATACTGTCACCTGCTTGTAGGTTTTCCAAAGGTCGTTTGCATATTTCACACTAAAGAAAAAAAATATATAAAATTTACGCACATTATATATGTAGTCTAGACTCTTAGTGTAATAGGATAGAAAAGTTCTTTCAATTCATTCAGTACCATCCTTCATAGCAACACTCAGATTTGAAAGACGACCCACAGGAAAAGTGAGAATGCACTTGTCGTGATCCTACTGCTGAAATATTCAGATAAATACTCACAACATCTCTCCACTCTGAAAATGTACACTTCAGGGCATATATACCACTAAAGCTTCTACTTAACTCACATAGAGTAGGTAAAAATTTTCAAAAGTTTGTTTTTCCAAGGATAAAATCACTACTCAATATCTCAAACAAAAACAGAAAGCATTTTTGTTTGCTTACTAAGAGTTATGCTGCCCAGTTACAGTCTCATTAGACAAAACAATTTCTGATCTTACATAGGGCTTAGGGAACAGTTTGTTTTGTGTTGTGTTGGTTTTGCAGACAGAAAAGGGTTGACATCTGCCTTAGACCTGTGCTCATTGGAAACAAGTTCACTTGCCAACTGGCTGACTTTCAAGCATGAGGCTGTCCCTGATGGTTGGCTTTCAGAGGCAAGTTTGCTAAAGCAATTGTCATTGATCAATTCGGTATGTTTAAACCAGTCTGGGTAGTTCTCTATTATCATGTCTATAGAATAATACATCTTTTCCTAGGAGTGTGGGGACATTTTTATTTTCAGTTAGTAGTATTTTATAATTAAATTGAAAATGGAAATAAATCATTCAAAGTATAATAAATGGACATTACTGTTATTTACTAAAAGTCATAATCAGGAGAACTCCTTATTTTAAAAAGTTTTCTGTATAATAGCTTTAAATAAAGAGCTATAGACTTTTATTTTATCGAGTAAATTTTCATAACTAAAAGGAAATTTCATTTTCTCATAATTAATCATGAAATTTTCATATTTATATGGAATTCTATATACTATGGACTAAAATTGGACATAAAATTGGACATTCTCAAAATGAGACACCGTATATCTGATTGCTATGTGTCACTGTGTGAAGCTAATTGAAGAAGCAATCAGTTGTTAAAGCATTACATTTACTTGACTGAATTAGATAATTTGCATCAACCACAGAATGTCAGCACAAAAAGGACCCTTGGGTTTAAGCAAATGATTCTCAACTTGACTACCCTTAGATCTACGTAAGAAGTTTTTTAAAAATACCAATGCCTAAGAAGTTATCTTTGAGATTTTTTATTTAATTGGGGCTGGTCCCAACCATTCTATTTATCTCCTAATGTCCCCAGATGATTATAACATACAGCAAGGGTTAAGAACCACTAGTCTAATCAGCTACCCCATTTTATAGATAAGGAAACTGAAGCCAAGCTAATTAGGTGGCTGTCCAAAATTATAGCCATAGCTAGTGGAAGTTAGAACTCGAACTCAGGCCTTCGGGCTTCCAGTTCAGTGCTCATTCATTTACCAACACCCATCATGCTGACCTACTCAATATTACTGTGAGAAGTAAAAGAAATGGCATATAACCACAAACTGAAGCATTCTACTACATAAGATTTATTATTATTATACTAAGCCACAATTAGTTAGAATTAATCACGTTCTCAAAAGCAGACTGAGCTTCAGCTGTTGTGAGATCTATCAGTCGTAATTACATGCACCACTTAAAAAGCTGGTAACTTTCTTCTCAATAATTTCTTTTTCTTTTTGGATTTCATTATTTTTTATGTAATGCATGATACAATAAAATATTGTAAAAACTTTTATAAAGAGAACAAGTGTTTATATTTTTACTGATTTAAATCTCCAGGGTAAGAGTAATAAATGTGTCAGTAATCAACTCTAAGCCTAAAGCCAAGATAGTAATTACAAACCTTTGAGGTTGAGGCTGCAGAACTCCTAGAAATATTTAAGTACTGCATTATTAATGTGGATGAGAACGTTTCTGAAAGCTTTAACTTCATCACATGTATTTCATTAAATAATTTTTTTATTCCAGTCATTATGCAGTTTTATATTTAGTTAACTGCAATAAACATATCCTTACCTTGAAGCAAGTGGAATGGCAGCAAATTTGTAATTCATCTAAAATCATTTTGGTGTCTGTGCCCAAAGGTTTCCGGCAATAAGTGCACATGTCTCTTTCAATGACGGACCTATAGAGACATAGGCAATTACAAATAAATTTGTCATCGTGCAAAAGATGGATGTAGTCCTCACAAAGTCATGTGGAAACGGTAGATTAATTTTGTTGATACTTTACAAAATTGTGTGAAAATCAAAGAAAGTTCGGGACTTACTTGTTCTAGTGATAGAATTGATTCTGCTAGTTACCTCAAAAACGATTTCAAAGAATTAACATGAAGAAAAACTCAAATTATTAATTCATTAGCAATCAAGAGTGCAGCTGGGCAAGGCAAAGATGGTCACAGTTTCCTAATTAAACTAGGTCGTGAATACCCCTTGAAGCTAGAAGAGGGTTTTGAATTATTAATTTGCATATATTACAGAAAAACTATGTTGTAGATGAATATAATATTATAACTCTCAAAACATTCAATAGGACAAAAGTACAAATCCATTCAAGAGTGTTTTGGTAAATTTGGGGCAGCTGGGTGGCTCAGTTGTTTAAGCGTCCGACTTTGGCTCAGGTCATGATCTCGCAGTTCATGAGTTCAAGTCCCATGTCAGGCCCTGTGCTGACAGCTCAGCTCAGAGCCTGAAGCCTGCTTGTATTCTATGTCTCCCTCTCTCTCTGCCCCTCCCCCGCTCATTATCTCTCTCTCTCTCTCTCTCTCTCTCTCTCACTCATTCTCAATAAATAAATAGAAAAAACTTTTTAAACTTGGTAAATTGACAAGTGATGAGCCTGTGGGACCCCAGACTCCGGGGTCTAGAGTCCCCAAAATATCCTCCTATGACAAATCTCTTGGTGTTGTTGTAAGAATCAGAATATTGGGGTAATTTTCATGATGAAATTTATATTCTCCAATAAGATATAACCCCATCACAAATTTGATGAGGAAAAGAGAATTTTGTTATTTACTTTGGAAAAATAATGTTCAATACAAACGAACCATAGATATGATCGGGAAGTCAAAAGAGCTCAGGTCACACCAGAACCTTAAGAAAGGCCAACAACTCTGATTTTTTTCCTTTTGGAAGAGACTAGGACTTTCTTAAATAGTACTTTGCAGAGTTACTAGTTTCAAGGAACTAGCAGGCAGGCCTGAAATTTTCGGAGTAGGGTACGTAAGAGAAGGGTAAAATAAAAATAGCCAATATTTATGAAGTGCCAATACGTACATACAGTGTGCTTTCCATGCATCTGGCTTATGTAAACTCATTTCTTCTTCGCAACATTGCTGAGAAGCAGGGACTGTTATTTTTACATCATTTTACAGAAGAAGAAACTGAGCACAGAGGGCAATAAATTTGCTCCCTTCATCCAGCCAGTTGAGTGGCAGTGGCAGGATTTGAATGAAGGTGGTGTGGCCCCAGAGTCCCTGTGTTCCTTCTAGGCCTGCCCATGACGACTCTCAGGCTCACTGTGTGAAAGTGAATAGTCATGCCCCGGAGCCATGTTCCTATGATCAAGCCCAGAACTAGAAGCAGAGAGGAGGGAAGGAGGAGGTAAAAGAAAGGGATTTAAGTAGATGAAATGTAACTGGTTTTATAGTTTCAGTCATTTTAAGAACTCCCTAGTCCTTATATATACCAATAAATATTTTCCCCTTTCAATTAACTCTACAGCTAATTTCTTATATGTTCCTAGCAAATACTTTCCTATGGGGAATTAATACATATACACATATATATGCACACATGCTTAAATTTCCCATGTAATATTGTAAGCACGTCATGAGTAGAAAACAGACACACTCTGTTCTTCTTCCATTCCCAGAGGCACTGAGGTAGGAGCTGGAATTATAAAGAAGAGGAAGGCAGTCTCCTTCCTTCCACGAGGGTAGCCAGGTGTGTGATTCAATGATCATAGCATATTATGGATACCTGGAGAGAGTTAGGAGATCATGGCTAACGAAGCAACTATTCCCTGGGGTAGAGTCAGGAAAGCCGTTGTGGAAAAAGTGCCACATGAGTTAGCTTTGTTGGGAGCCATTTTGGGCTCACAGGTTGCGACACCTCCCTGTGTGGAAAAGGCGGTTGAAGCAAAGTTCCCACTGGCCAAAATGGCGCCTACTCTCACCTCCTTCTAAATAATTTTTCAGGCTTGGATTTCTTGATCCACTCTCGTTGGCCCCAAGGAATGGAATGGAATGGAAAAGGAATACTCTTTTGTTTTATGGCGCTTAGATAAAAGGGAAGGACCTGGAGCACGATGCTCTGAGGGATTACATCTGAATGAGAGTAGCCTGGCCAGAAGTAATCTTAAAGTTGCATCTTGGGGATGGGTTGCACAAATTGATGGCAGTTATGAGCTGGCTGAATATTGGTGTGATTTGTGTAAACGTTAGGCTCCTATTATGTAAATTCACTCATTCACAAGCAAAGGACAAGCATTAGGAATTCTGTCCTTACCAGATGGGTTGCACCTCCCCCATCGTAGTTGGAAGAATAGGCAGAATGATTCCTGGCCTGGTTATAGATAATCAACATAGGCAGGCCTAGGTAATACCCTGTTCCCTCCCCCTGCCTTAAATTTATATGCTAATTAACTTGAAAACAACTTGCAAGATTGAGGAAATCAAATCGCAGCTTTGCTGATAGAAACACATCGATGTTCAAACTATGCTTATCGATGGGATGTCACTCATTGCTGTAAAGTCACTCACTACTTTTAAATAAAGACACTGAGACCAGCAGGGCAGAGAGAGATGCCTGCTTGGTGATAAGACCACATCTCGTGCCTCTCTCATTCCTTTCGCCTAACCGTCCATCCTTCGGGGACCCCTGGACTTAGCCAGAGCTGGACTCCAGCACAGCTTGAAGACAAACGGACTTTCAAGGTGAACTTGGGGAGGTGTGGAGGGGTATGATGGAGGAATTCCAAGCAGGATAAACAGCATGTGCTAAAGTGCCAGACAAAGAAGGTATCTGGAGCGATTAAACATCAGTCAGTATTCAGTAGGAGCAGGTTCTAAAGGCCCGTAAATAATTGTGCAAAGGAACTAGACTTTATCTCGTTAAGTGGAAGCCACTTTAAATGGGATTGAAATGCTTAGACAAGAACTCTGGGGACATAGCTAATTTCACACAGCAATCAACAGAAAAAGTTGCTTGATGGGCTGGTCTTACAGAGAACTGACTTTTACTCTGATGACTAAGAAAAATTTCAAGGACCACTTTAATAACGGAACTGAAATTCTTCCTATTAAGAGCAATACTTTTGTGAAGAATGTTTTCCTTCCTTAAGTTAACAGGAATAATATGAGCCCAGGGAAGGCTCTGATGTTGGTGTTGTCCTTATTAAGATCACACTGTTGGGGTACCTGCGTAGCTCAGTCAGTTAAGCCACCAACTCTTGATTTTGGCTCAGGTCATGATCTCACGGTTCGTGAGTTTGAGCCTCCTGGCTGGCTCTGCATTAACAGGGATTCTCTCTTTCCCTCTCTCTACCTCTCTCTCTCTCTCACAAAATAAATAAACAAACAAAAGGATAATATAAAAGTTGTTTTTTATTTGTTTGTTTGTTTTTGGTTATTTAGACAGTATTTGTAATTCTAATGCTTATGTAGATCACTTTATTTTTCAAAGAAGTGTGATTTAAAAGTAAGACACTCAGAAGGTCACTGGTAACACAAGATCTTAAAGGAGTGACAGAAAGAGGACAGAATTTTGATGCCTGGCCCATCCATGTTTTCCTTGGCAAATGTAGCATTAGTTTATATTTTTCAGAAAACACTTACTGAGTAGCCTCAGGTGCCAAACACTCATGACAAGCTTAGGCTGTGCATAAAAATAAGATATGCCTTTGCCCTCGAATAAGTCATTACTTCCAGCCTCTCCTACAAAGGAACATCACCAATAGAACGTCATACATTTGCATTGGAGCTGATTTCCAGTGGTTGGATAGAAATGCTAATTATTTTCACTTTCTCCACCGGAAATCTGCAGGCTATACTCTCATGAGCCTCACCTATACACCCCACTGAACATTAAATGGTAAAAAAGGATTACCAGGAGCACCTGGGTGGCTCAGTCGTTTAAGCGTCCAACTTGGGCTCAGGTCATGATCTCATGGTTCGTGGGTTTGAGCCCCACATCGGGCTCTGTGCTGACAGCTCAGAGCCTGGAGCCTGCTTCTGATTCTGAGTCTTCCTCTCTCTGCCCCTCCTCTGCTCATTCTCTCTCTCTCTCTGTATCTCTGTCTCTCTCTCTCAAAAAATAAATAAACATTAAAAAATTAAAAAAACAAAAGGATAACCAAGAGCAAAAGCTTGATATGCACGTAACCCCTGTCCTGGGAACTGGCTGTGGGCTCAGAGTGGGTCAAAGCTGCATGTCCACGCAGCTGTTTGTAGGTGAGCTGGCTCTGGAAAACCACAAAGAGGAAGGGCTGAGGGCACAGTCAAGGGATGCGATGAAGCATAGACACTAAAAATGTGGCCATTTCTGGGGACTCCTGGGAATCAGCAACAGCAGAGGGACTGGTCTGGCAGGCAGCTGTAGGGCATGGAAAGCCCTACTGGAATGAAGTACAGCAAGTACACCAAAATCAAAGAGCAGTCACAGCCAGGAAGCCAAAGAATGAATTCCTGGATCAGGGGTTGTTGTCCTTGTTCCATCTATACACATGCACAACAATCACCATCAAAACTCAATGGAAGAGTCATGTATTTTAATATTATATATATAATAAAAATATATCAAATATGAATATAAAATATACATTGCATGTAAAAGTATATATACACATACACATGTATATATATACATATACACTAAAATATATAAAATATCTTATATATATAAAAGTATATATACATATATCTGTATATATGTGAATATATGTATATATAAGTATGTGTATATGTATTTTTTTAGATATGGAAATATAGACCAACTCACCTATCCGAAGTTGAATAAACAGTTTGTATGTATTTTCCAGAGATAGTCTCCTGATATCCATCCTTCAGCACTTTACTAGAAGCAAACAAAATTGACATGTGAGAACTGAGCTATGTCCCCAGTCTTGAAGTACACGCCCATAGGCAGGTGACAAAGCACACACACCTCATGCAGCCTCATCATTCTTCTCTGAAATATTACAAGCCAGGACCATGTATTAACCTCTTTTTTTTTTTTTTATGTGGAAAGTGCTGATGCACAAGCCACCTCCAGGTTGATGTAAGTTGACTATCTACTGAAGGAAATGAGAACAGCACAAGGAGCTCAGGGACAAGCGTGAGCAGGAAAAGAAGCTATCGTTTCTCATGAAATGCATACTTGCCCCTCCCTCATTCACTCGCTAAAGGAAAGCCACGTGTAATCTAACACAGAAGAGGAAATATGCAAAGCATGGGTCAGTGTAAGCACATGAAAACATCAACACTCACATAGAGAAACAGAGACTCTTGTATGCTTAGAGAAAGCTGCAGAAGTGTTTAGTTTTACTTGAAAACATCCAAGAAATAATAGTCTAGAATGAAAGCAAAAAAAAGTGTAATTTTAAGTCCGCTTTGTTCTATTTTTCAGACTGCCCCAGTTTGTCCATGTCGGTCTTTCCAAGAGACAAATGGAATCTGCAATACGCTAACCAGATGGCAGCTCCTGATTGCTTTCCAAGTACTTGTGCTACCTGTGAGTGTGTTAGGGCTGGAAGCAATATATTTCTATTATTTCCTCCGGTGAGTGGTAATTCCACAGACTTTACCTGGGATTTTTAAATAAGAAATTTCTCTCTTTCCCTCCAAACTGCCTACAGGCACACTGTTCTCAGAAATAGAATCTCTTTGGAATACATAACCTGCAGGGCTCAGTAAGAGTTTGCACACATTTGTGCATGATACATATATTATTGCTCCCATTTTATTGATGAGGAAATTGAGACTTGAAGAGGTTAAGTAGCTTCTGCCAAAACCACGTGGTTCGTAAATGACACAGACTCCATCCCAAATCTGACACTTGGGCCTCTACGCTATCCTGCACCATCTGTGTAGAGTTTAGGGAGAACTAGATTCAGCAGAAAAATCAAACTTGAGTCTGCATTTTACAAGGTAAATTAGGTGTGATTTTGAGAAATCTTTTTTGGCTTTTTGGAAAAGTATCCATCTTCTGACACACGCTGAATTTCCTAGAGCCCTTTCAGGGACCCCTCTCCAGAGATGTTCTTCCTTCTTTGAAATGGGCTCTGGTTAACACATGTGTCACGTACATCACATTTGTAGTCCTAACCAGTATATTACTCCACAGTTAGGCTAATTGCTGTTTTTATACTCCCTGAAAATCAAATGCGTTGTGAATTCATGACCTTGGTTGATATTCTACTCAACATTCATCCCTCCAAGCAGCAGATTTTTTGGAACAATCAATCCTGTGTAATTTGGGCCAGAATATATCTACTGAAGGTAACACCCCTGATTTCAGATTAGAGGTAAACAATAGTATATAGGACCAGAATAGCATATAGAACTATTTAATTAAAGTGGGACTTGAAATTATCATAAAAATATTGTAGTAACTTTGTGTAATTTTACTTTGTGTAATTTTAGAGACTTGTTATAAACATATAGTTATATATGATTATGTGAGAACTTTCAAATGGTTATCCTAATAGGTATACACTTGTTATAGTCAAGCATTTGGTTCATCCAATGACTTTGGTTATTTGCCAGCTATTTAATATTGGAAACATTGTAAAGAATGATATACCTAGAACTCAGTATACCCCTAAATGGTCTTCTTTTGAGGAAAGCAAACATACTCCAAAATAATAGCATCTCTTAACATAGATGATTTCAAAATTAGAGTAAACATAGCAAACAAATTTTAAATAAATTTCTAGTACCTGTTCTCCACATAGGTCCTTGTGTACACCACAGTATCCTTTGGTCCTGCGTGCCCTGTTTCAGCATTGGAGCTGTAACACAAACCATTTACTTAATGTTTAAAGTTGATTTACAAGAATAATAAAAACAACAAGGCTATTATCCAATTCAATGCAAAAAGTAATGTTTATAATACTCCTTTTAAATTACAACTTTTGAATGTAATTGTTAAAGGGTACTAATCCACTTCTGCAAAATTTCTTCATATCTCCTATTTTGTTCCTAGCGTCCACTATTTTGGCCTACTTACAGAATGCTGCTATGCAAATGGGTCACTCAGAATATCTGCTGTAGAGCAAGAAGATTATTTTGAATATTTATAATATTTCAATGTGTTTCCTGGTGTCTCATTCATATTTCCAAACCATAACTTTCCCTGTAAACCTCAAAAAGCTGATCTTAGCTGCATACTTTTCCCATATATTAGCATGTTGAATATATCATGCCTTTCCCTTCCGGCCTGCCAAATTTCTGTGGACAGATTTGCTACAAACCTGATCTGTCTTCCCTTGTAGGTTAAGGACTTTGTTTCCCTTGCTGCTTTCAGGATTCTTTCCTTGTCTGTGTATTTTGTGAATTTGACAATGATATGTCTTGGAGGTGGCTGGCTTTTGTTGAATCTAGGGGAGTTCTCTGTGCTTCTTTGGTTTCAGTGTATGTGCCCTTGTCCAGGTTAGGGAAGTTTTCGGCTACAATTTGCTCAACTAAACCTTCTGCTCTCTTTTCTCTGTCTTCATCTTCTGGGACTCTTATGATACTAATGTTATTATACAAGGAGTTGCTGAGATCTCTAAGCCTACATTTGTGAGAATGGCTAAAATTAACAACACAAGAAACAAGAGGTGTTGGTGAGGATACAGAGAAAGGGGAACCCTCTTGCACTGTTGGTAGGAATGCAAACTGGTGTAGCCAATCTGAAAAACAGTATGGACGTTCCTCAAAAAGTTAAAGATAGAATTACCATATGTATTTATCCAAAGGATACAAAAATACATATGCACCAGAATGTTTATAGCAGCATTATCAACAATGACCAAACTATGGAAAAATGCATACACACACACACACACACACACACACACACGCACATATATATAAACATAATGGAATATTACTCAACCATAAAAAGAATGAAATCTTGGCATTTGCAACAACATGGATGGAGTTAGAGTGTATTATGCTAAGCAAAATAAGTGAGAGAAAGACAAATACCATATGGTTTCACTTATATGTGGAATTTAAGATACAAAACAGTTGAACATATGGGAAGGGGAAAAAAGAGAGAGAGAGGGAAAAAACCTTAAAAGACTGTTAACAATGGAGAACAAACAGGGTTGTACAGAGGGAGGTGGGTGGAGGATGGCCTAGAGGAGTGGTGGGTAGGTAGTACGGAGGACACTTGTCATGGGAACTGGGTGCTGTATGTCAGTGATGAATCACTGAAGTCTACTTCTGAAACCAATATTGCACTGAATATTAACTAACTGGAATTTAAATAAAAATTTGAAAAGAAAACTAAAAAGTTGACTTTAATGAACTTTAATGAACACGGTAACATCTAATTTAATGAAACTTTTAAATCTTTCTAAAGAATGTCAACATCAGTGTCACAAACACGCTTTTTTTTTCAAATGTAAAATTTTCAGGAAAAAAAATCATATTTACGCTTTCTTACCCAGATGTCAAAGCTTACCAATGACCAAGTTGCTAATGCAATACCTTTGTGTGGAGCTGTTTACATAAAGCCACTGATAAAATTAGAAATTCTGCATGTCAAAGGAAGGGGAGGGTGATTATGTAAGATGAGTTTTAAAAACAGAAGGAGAAAGTCCTGTCACTTATTTTACAATTGGCCGTGGTACCTGAGCTTCTTCCTGGCTTCATAAGAATGGGCAGGAGTTCTAGTAAACTGGTTGTTTAAAGCATCAGTGGATCCACCGACTTGGCCATCCACCCTGGGAAAGCACACACGAATATTTGGCACTTAAAATGAAGGCCCCTTAGAAGGGTTTTTTTTTGTTTGTTTTATTAAAATTCTGTTTGCTTAAATTTTTACATGCAGTGAACCTCTTTATGTTTCTCTGGCTTCTGTGCAGATACACAAATAGAATACATATACTATTTTATACCTTCAGAGCGACAACTGTCTTACCTTGAAGAATAATCTACAGGCATGGGTCATAAGGGTCATATTATCTAACACTAGAATGGAATACCTTTTTGCCAAGGGCAAAACCATCTGAAATTGGTTCTAGTAACCTTGCCACAGCAGCAGTGGCATTGTCGGAAGCATCACATGTACAATATATCTTGTGAGTTTATCAATGTAATGAAAACTATCCAGGGATTGCTTTTGGAAATTCGTTTCCATCTTGATTAAAAAAAAGTATTTTGAAGATTACCAAATTCTGACCTAGATTTCTGCTAAAGGAAAATTGTAATGCAGGCATAGCAAAAAATTTTACCCACTTTTCTCCCACCGGGTTAGTAAACTCCAACATAGAGGAGATGTGAAAACGAGAGGGCAGTTTAGATCTTAATCAAGCCGTATCACTTTTAAACACACTTTTCCTTCCATTTCCAGATAGCTCTTAAAGAAGGGGAGAACATTTGTTCACATATTATCTCTGGCATACAGAAAATCATCTTCTAGTTTTAAGACAGATGTTTCACAAAACATACAGCTACACTAAAATGAAACTAAGTAATGAGAAAGTAGAACGAACATTAGAAAACTTTCTAACGTAATTATTAGAATATGTCATTCCAGGAATAATAAACCTAGCTAGGAATTGTTTAAAAGTATTCAAATCATATAACGTGCAACACAAAACCCAATTTTAACAAACAGACAGCTTCGAAGAACAAAAGTTGTCAGTGCGTTTGAAATGTGTTTGCACCATCCCCAGCAGTATAAAATCAAATATCACCAGTTAGCAACATCTTCAGATAAGAAAGGGGAATAAATTGCATACAGTACTATAATGGACTGAATGGTCTCCCCCAAATTCATATGTTGAAACTCTAACCTTTAATGTGATTTGGAGACAGAGCCTGCAAGAAGGTAAAATGGGTTAAGTGAGGTCATAGGCTTTGGTACCACAGGACTTGTATCCTTATAAGAAAAAGTGACACCAGAGATCAGTGTATGTTTGTTCATACACAGAGAAAAGGCATGCAAGGACACTGTGTGAGAGTGGCCACATGCGAGCCAAAGAGAAAGGCCTCAGGAGAAGTCAAACCTGACAATATCTTGATCTTGGACTTCTAGCTTCCAGAATTGTGAGAAAATAAATTTTTGTTATTTAAGCCACCTGGTCTGTGGTCCTTTGTTATGGCAGCCCAGACAGAATAATAATACAAGTAACATTTCCTAGCTGTGTTTATAATGAGATTAATGACAATGGCTTCATTTAGATTTAATTTTTATAATTGTAAATAACAACCAAATACTAGTAAACGAATTTGAAATGTGGAACAATAAACTCTTTGATGGGTTTTGCTATGCCAGTAGGTTTGGAAGATGACAGGTTTTTAAAAAAAGACCTTTTATTTTGGAATAATTTTAAGCGTATGGGAAAATCACAAAGACAGGGGAGAATCTATGTCTACCCTTCACCTAGCTTCTCCTAATACTAATATCATATGTAACCATGGCATATTTGTCAAAACTAAAGAATCAACATTGGTACGATTGTACATTAGTACAATTTACTAAACTACACAATTCATTTGTATTTCATCAGTTTTCCCACAGATGTCCTTTCTCAGTTCCCGAATCAGAATCAGAATATATCTTTCACAATAATAATCATGTCTCTTTAGTCTCCTAGGCTCTGTAATAGTTGCCAAGTCTTTCTTTGTTCTTCCAGAGATGGTGATAGATGTCACAAAGGAAATTCTATCTTGATGCCAATAAGTGGTAACAATATATTTATATATATATAATTTAGAACCACAGAAATGGTTAAAAAAATACTTTGGCAACCAGTGAGGTAACTTGTGGTGCTTCTTACGATGCTACGGGGTCCCCCATCCAGATATCCTGATTTAATTTGCTTGGCTTACAGCTTGGGCACTAGGATTCTTCAAGCCTTTTCAGTGAGTCTCACATGCAAGTTAAGGTTGAGAACCACCACCTTAGAGGCTGGGCAGTCCAACATCTTACCCAGAAGAGTATTGGTTCTCAAAATGTGACCCTCTATCAGCAGATGGTTGTGACATACACTAAAGTTTGGGAACCGGTCCAATCAAGGATCCTCTGCCCAAGTGTTCCTCTCAGATGCCTTGAATAATCCTCATAAAGGAGAACTCGTGACTCACGATGTTTGTTAGCTAACAGTTTTATCATTAAGAAGTTATTCTCATTGAAACAAATTGTTGAATTATAACTTCCAATTAGTGGTCATAGCTTTGTGTCTTAGTTAAATAACCACTCCACAAAATAGGAACTCAAACACTGTGTTGGATCTTACAGAATTTCAAATGAGATTACTCTTGAGAAAACATTTCCTGGGTGGAAATTCATTTTGAAAATTTACCTATTTGGAATCTTCATGCATTGTTAGTGACAGTGTAAAATGATACAGCTGATTGGAAAATAGTTTGGCATTTCCTTAGATGGTTAAACACAGCGTTATTATACAATCCAGCCATTCCACTCCTAGGTATATACCCAAGAGAAATAAAAACATATTCCACACAAAAACATATATGCGGCATTGTTCACAATAGGTAAATACAATCCAAAATTCAAAAAGAATTCAAATGCCCATCAATTAATGAATAAACAAAATGCTGTTTAGCTATACAATGGATAAATACTATTTGGCAATAAAAAGAAATAAAATACTGATACATGCTATAAAATGGATGAATCTTGAAAGAAGCCACCCATAAAGGGCCACATATTATATGAGTCCATTTATATGAAATGCTCAGAATAGGCAATTCATCAAAACAGGATAGGGCTGAGAAGTCGGGAGGAAAATGATACATGACTGTTCATGGGTATGGGGTTTCTTTCTGAGGTGATACATATGTTCTATAATTGACTGTGGTGATGGTTGTACACTCCATGAATATGCTGATTAGAAAAATATATTTACTTGGACATCCAATCACTATACAAAATGAATACATTCATACACTGAATCACGTCTCAGTTTAGCAGATTGGCCCAGGACTCTTATTTAGATTTCCACTGTCTTACTAACTTACTATTAGCAACCTGAGATTCAACACCATAAAACCACTTCAACTGATAAACATGATACCACTGCAAATTTTATAAATCTCTTTTGCATAAACAATAAAATCTTATTAAGAGCTTACTATTTTGTATCCTGTGTGTTGGGGTTTACTTCTAAAAAATGTCGAGGTCTTGAGCTCTTGTAAAAATGATAAATTTTAAATATATTTTTTAAAAGTACTCTACTGTATAAAATAAAGAGAGGACTTGATGCCAGAAAAATTGGGTTCATTCCACCCCTCTAATTACTAACCTTTTATCCTTAGTCAAGTCTCTTACTCTCTGTGAATTTTCTTAATTTTCTTCCTACTAAATATTTACCCATTTACCCATTTTGACAGTCCTTTTTGTAACCAGAATACATAGGCACAAAGATTGGGTCCAGAGATTTCTTTTTACCGTTCTTTTCCAGAGGAAAATTTTTATTACAGTTGTGTCAGCGCCAGGGTGGTGCTTACATTTTCCATTTCGTTTCTAGAGAGCAGAACCATGAGACATTGTACATACACAGGATTGTGATCGAACTGAAGGAGAATGAACACTACCTGGAAACAGAACTCAGGGATCAACAAATGGTTTTGTAGTGGTGGTAGTTAAGGCCTCTGGATATAGTAACTGAACATGATGATTCCCATCTCACTGGGGAGGCAGTGGGTGCATTTGTGAATGTATATGTTAGAGTTGGATCATGTCAGGTAGGAGACACAGATGAAATTGCAAGAAGGGAAAAGAGAATGTGTGTACCTTCTTGTCAACCATGGTGTTTTCCATCTATACACCAACTTCAATGCAGATGGCCACACCCATACTGCCTTGCTTTAGGAGGCCAGAGAGGCCATGAAAAACCTTGCCATGAGTAAGCTCAAGGTAAGAGGAGGCAGAAACTTTGAAGCAGCAAAGATTCTTGGTTATCAAATAGATACAGAGTAGAGAATGAGGAAGCCAATAGGCAGAAGGAAAAGCAAGACAAAAGTAGGGAGCGGCCAATATTCAGAATGCAGCTAAGTTATAGTAATAACAAAGAACTAGGCTTAATGTCCAGGAATTCCTGATGGAACGTCCTCTGGTCAAGAAGGAATAACCTCCCAGATCAGGCCTCTATGAGGTCTGCCCATGCTACCATTCCTGCTCTCGAATTTCCATAACATTCCATTTCTTCGTTAATCCTTCTAATAAAAACCATTTCATTAACAAGCCACTGCTCCACTGAAATTGGAGCATGTGTCAAATCATATTAAATGAGAAGTTCCTTAATCATATATAATCATTTACTTGTAATTTTTTTACCTTAATCATTTCCAGGTAATACTTAAATGAGATTGGTTAACTGTAAGCCCAGTCCTACTCCCGAAGTAATGGATATTTCTCCAAGATAAACAGATTCTATTGAAAATTTACCCTCCCTAGTTTTATCAAAAATTTTGGGTGATCACAAGAAAAGAAGGCAGAAGATAATTCAGGGAATTAAGGGCACAGAAAGAAACTAACATTAGATGTAAAAGTCTTTTGTAGACATTTTGGGGAAAAAATGACCCAGATTTTTTTCTGCTTTTCTACTCTCCACACACAATACTGACAGTATCACTTCTCTGCAGAAAAAAATGTTTTAATAGAAAAGACAACTGTACCTTATGACAGCAAAAAATAGGAACCTATTGTTTTTAGGGTCCCCCATATGTGGGGGAGATTGCAAAACATGGAAAACAATTCAATTCTTTATTAAATAAAGTCTGTAACAATGAAGTAGAACTTCTATCCCAACTTCCTTTGTATAAGAAATAAAGTATGACAGTTTTAATGCCATTACACTGTGCGGTGTAAAGAAATTTCAAAACTAGGTCCTGTTTTGTAGCTGCGATGAATTCATGAATTCTTTTAGCACTAGGTATCCAAGGAAGAGATTCCCAGAGTGCTTTCTGCACCACTGAAAAACTACCAAGCAACAATAAGTAAAAATAAATCTTCACAGTCCAAGTGCAGAGCCTTGAATTTCCATGATGCCTTTTACACTAAGCAATTGAATAGAAGGCCCTTAGTCAGAAATTCCAACAGAATTTAAATTTTGTTAGCTTTTTTCCATATTATCTATTAAGTATTCTGTATATTGATTTTTGTATTTCAATCATATTTATATCTAAATACCATAATACAATTCAACTCCTCAGTAAATCTTGTAACATTACATAATTTATGTAGGCTCATATGGAACTGATAACAAGAAAGTAAGTTATAATAAGTCTTACCCTCCATTTTTATTTTCAGAGACATTAGAATTTACTTCAATTAAATTTTTCAGGTCTTGGTCTCTATAGGTGAAAAAAATACACATAATTAATACGTACAATATAAATATGTATAAATATATATATCATATGGAACATTGGAAACCTGACATTGAGCTATTTATTCTATACAACTCAAATATGAGAGCATAGATTATGTGTGAGAGAGAAAGAAAGGACTAATATTTTGGAAGTTTTGAGAAACCTGGTCTGTAAATAAGCAACTGATTTATAGTCTCATTCAGTTAACATTTAATGAGTACTAACTTTGTGTCACAAAGTACTAACTATGTAATTTCACATGGATTATCTCATTCAGATCTCACAAAACCCTGCAGGACAGCATCTGGGGCTCAGAAAGGCTAAGTGAATTTTCCAAGGTCAATTAACTAATTTGCAAAAGAGTCAAGATTTGAGGCCAAGCCACCTGCCCATCTGAAATCAATTCTTGGATATTTAATTAGAGACTTCATTCCAGCTTTGTAGATCACAGAAACATGAACCCAAAATTTGAATAAACAATACATAATGTAGAGGATAAATGGGACAATTAGATTCTTGAATCTTGAGTTGCAGCAATGATTTTAATATGATTTCATGATCTAAAATGTCCTCTGATATGTTTTATCAAATATTAGTTGTTTATATATATAACTATAACACTGGTGGTTCTTGATTTCTTTTCCCCATGTGCTTGGAAAAGCCTTTGTCATGAATCCAATTGATTAGGACCATTGTTTTGGAGTCAGAACAATGAGGCCATCCCTTCCTCTATTTCTTTGGACAAGTTAATCAACCTTCCTAATCTTCCTTTTGTAAACTAGACTAATCATATCTAATTTTATTAGGTTGTGGTGAGAATGAATGAGGTAATGTAAGTAAAATTCATGGCACAGTGACCCCCATTGTGAGTGACCTGAATAAGCATAAATAAATGATAGTTAACAGAAGTTCAGTGACACAGCAGGAGGCACTACTGATTCCACTATTTTGATGGACTGCCCTTTCATTTGTATTTCTGCTCTAATTTCTCTCATCTTTGGAATTAATTCTAGTTTTTATAAATCTCCCTGCTCATGATTGTGAATAGTAGATTTAAATAAAGTTATTATGCATGGAATCAGAGTATGGACTCTCACTCACAAAATTAATATTGATAAGGATGAAAAATACTACAAAAATTTCTTGTTGTGTATTGAGATTTAATACTCTTTTTATATAACATCCAAACCATCAATAATTGATAAATCTGCAAATTGGGCAGCATTCCATAGCTACACTTAAACTTCCCATTTAAAATACTAGCTGCATAATTCTGAAAATGTAGAAATTAGTTAGATTATTGTTTTAATGTGAGTTACAGTAGGAAAAATATGCTAATTAATACATGTAAAAAGCACAAGATTTCAGAAGTAGCTCAGAAGCATCGTAATCATTCGATTCTGCGGTCTGAATGATGTAAAATTCGGAACTGACTCCCTCAATGTAACTCCCTCAGTGAACTATGTAAGGAAGCCTCCCAGGTCACATCATTCGAATTTAGAAAGGGAGAGAGAAGACTTTTGCTGAACTCCTGATGGTCCTTCACTATTATTAGAGCTACCTTCTTGGCCTCAAGGGCCACTGTACTACTTTAATAACCTGGGCATTAAGTAATTCTCCTTGATCACTTTAAAATAATACTTTACTAAATACTTGGGGATAATGAAATAAAATTAAGAGATGTACCATGGTGTCACATAATCCAGTTTCCTAGGAGTGCCAAACCAGAATGGTTAACAGTGGTAAATAGAGATCACCAGGGTATGTGAATCTTGGGAGAATTAGAATTTTGTCCCTTCCACTGTTAACCTAGGATCGCCCGAGGGCCATTTTGTAAGGACGCTGATGCTTTTCGCTACAACTTGAGAGTAGAGTCTCACTGCCATGGCCTTACATGGCCTTGTACTTACAAGCTGCTCCAAAAGATTTCTGAAATTAAATTTAAATTCCCTCTTTCCACTTCTCTAGGGGAAACCTTTAACTATCTTACCTGTCTCTGGGAAAAATATTAAATGGGTCCCCAAGGGGAAGACATTAGAGCCCGAACTTTTAAGGCAGTCAGCTCCACCCACATCTAGGCACTTAGTGTGCACCATGACCTTGTAGAAAAAGATCGGTAAAGGTAGTGACTGACAGTTCCTCTCCATTGGTGTCAGTCACCCCTGAATTGCATATATTTCTTTTTTTTATGCAGCTCTCAAATCTGGCTTTGTATCCTTGTTCTGGGACGTTATTAGGGACGAAATTGTGTTCCCCCATCAAATTCATATGTTGAAGTCCTAATGCTAGTATGTCAGAATGTGACTTAGACATAGGGTCTTCACAGAGGTAATCACATTCAAGTGAGGTCATTGGGGTGGGCCCTAATCCAATAGACTGGTATCTTTACAAGAAGAGGAAATTTGGACTAAGACACACACAGATGGAAGATAATGTGAAGACACAGGGTAAAGGCAGCCTTCTACAAGCCAAGGAGAGGGACCTGGAATAGATTCTTCTCTCTCAATCATCAGAAGGAACCAACTCTACAGGCAAGTCACCTTATTCTTGGACTTCTGGCTTCTAGAACTGTGAGAAAATACATTTCTATTTTTAAGCCCCTCGGTCTGTGGTACTTGTTATGGCAGCCCTAGAAAACCAATAGGGATCCCTTCTGCTTTCATGACATGATTACATTTAGTTTCTCAGCCTGATCCTGGACATCCTCACTTCTGCTGGAACTTTCTGTTCCTGGTTGCTGCAGACACTGGATCTTTGCATATCCTCTACCCCTGCCCAAGGACTCAAGCCTTTCTGGATCACAGCTATCATGAGGGCTTGTATCTGAAGGAGTGAGAAGCCAGAATCTAACAAATCTGTTAACTACAAGTAGGTAACTCAAACTTGGAATCTATGCATGCCTTCAAAGAAGCATATGCCCAAAGAGGTATAATTGTGAATCATCGAATAAACCACATTAGTGGTTTCATAGAATTTTTGTTGTTTTTATTAAACAGCATCACATATCAATTTTGATTATAAGATTTTATTCTGAACAATCTATACTCACATCTAAAGCAAAATGAAAAGTTCCAGATTATGAGAGACACAAAATGTGTATTTGCTTTGGTTGCTCACTCTGGCTGATGTCATCAGCTAGATTAGAAGATCCAATAAAAGAAGTTCAGATTGCCCATGAATTCCCAAGTTGAAGGATACAAAAATAAATTTCCACTCTTTAATTAAGAACAGTTCTATTGCATCGTGTTTTCACACTGTGGTAGAAAACGAAAAGCTGTGAGCCAAAGTGTGACAAGTAGATTTTCACAGAAGCCCAGCTACATGCAGCAGGCTGGAGCAAAGGCTTGATTCCAAATCCTTTCCATGACTGTTGCAGTAGAAGGGAGGCCTTATAACTGTATACATTTATGAGCAGTTGGGATTAGCTCCAAGAAAAATCAGCAGTTCTCTGTGAATACAGTGAGGAACGCTAGAAAGAAATTTTGTTAACCTTTGCACCTAAAAATGCTTTTTTAAATGTAACTTTCAAAATTGGGGCTGGGGTTGGGAAATGAGCTACCTGTTACATAAAGTCATAGCACAAATCCTGAATATAAGTATATTGTTATAGTAACATAATCTATTTTTCACTGTCCCACTGCAGAGCAGATTAAGGAAAAAATAGGTATTACTATGTCTGCTTTTATACAACTTTTCTCAAGACAAGCTCTGCATGAGAGAAAGTTAGCACCTCACTCACCACTACTCTTCCTCTCTCACAAGGGTGTGGGAAGTATTTATTAAAAGCTACAATATGTTTCTCTCTCTACAGCCTACTTAAATTGCTTTTGTAGAGTATCAAACACATTTGCAAAATTAAGAGCCTCCGTATAAAAAATTTACTATGGCACTTCTTTTATGCCAAGAACTAAATCTTAGGCATTAAGCTTTAGTTCAAAAGGAATATTTGTCTCTCTGAAAGGAGTACAGAATACAGTGAGATAAGTGGTATAATTCTTCAACTCTGTTGACACGGCAAAATGGGCCTGGCTTTATATATCTTTATAGTTCTTTGCAATGAGGAAGTCTTAAATATTTTATATTAAAGAGATTAACAGGTCCATAGGAAATTGGACAGTGTAGGTATTTTAAATGTAAGCTGTACTCAAGGATTTTAGTGGCTCTAATTCATCACCATGGTTGATTGAGGTTATGCCATGAGCAAGAGATACTCATTGGCTTCAGCAAGCAGACCAGTCTTAAGATATCAGATCCCTTCTGTCTGGTTTTACTTGTGGGGGCTCAGAATGTTAGAGCTGGAAAGCAAGAAGCTTTATCTAGATGGACGACCAAAGGTCCTTGATCAGTTTGAGATTTTAGCCTTTAATTCACAGAGTATTTGTTAAGCACCTAATATGTGCCAGGTATTGTGCTCTCTGTTGTAAATAAAGAAGTGAACAAGACAGACCCAATCCTTACTCTCAAAAATCTTACAGTTGGGAGAGATGATTAAATAATGATTCCCTGCAGGAGACCAAAGCTTGGGACAGGAAGGTCAGAGAGCTTGAGAATATCTAAAAGAAGCATCTGATGCAGATGTGGTGGGTCTGGGGTGGGGGCCTCCCTGAGTTAAGTGAGAGACACCTAATTTGAGACCTGAAGAATAAGTAGAAGTTATCAACGCAATACCAATGAAAGACGGGTGGGGTTTGCCTGTGGGGGGAGGATCACAGCGGGTAGGGGTGGGGAAAGCCTGTGAAGGCAGGCTCAGGGAGGCTAAGGAGTATGGTCATTGTCCAACGGCAATGGGAAGCCACTGGAGGATTTAATCAGAATGATGTGATCATATTTGTATTTCAGGAAGATCACTCTACAGTGTGGTCAATGGACTGAAGGGCAGAAGGCAAGACTGGCCGCAGGGGGACCAATTAGGAGGCCGAGTTGTAATCTGGTCATGGTAGTATCGGGGAAGATGAAGTATCTTAGTTCCTGAGACAGAAGCATGCAGAGTGACCTACCAATTATGGGGAATGAAGCGCTGGAAAGAGTCAACGTTACCCTTTCCCCAGCTTTCTTCCCTGAGCAGAAATGTGGGAAATCTGCAATGGAAGACAGGAAGAAACTCTTCTCTTGTTGGAACACTAAAACTCGGAGGCATATGTCTTAGGAAATAGGAAGCCCTTAAATTTGTGGCAGTATAATAATACAAATAGTTCAGAATCTTTTTTTTCTGCTTCAGATGAAGAATGCCTTTTCTAACTGTGAAGGCCTCAGTGGCACTAGCTGCTTTTCAATCTTCATTTGGGAGCAGAAGTTTATAGGCTGTAGATAATTGAACGTCTCCTTTTTATGTTGCTTCATGACAGTGTGAAGCTGTCACTGCTAAAAGCCATGCAGTTTCCCCCTGAATAAATGAAACTCTGGGCACATTTTCATTTGTTCAGGTTGTTCTGTTCCTAGAAGGAGCTCAGGGACACCTGCTTACATTCTGATCAATGACCAAAGTTTATTCCACCCCTCAGTGTGAATTACATATACAGCTGCTGGAAATGTCAGCAAAGTCACATAAAAAGGACTCTAATTCACTGCCGTTCTACTATTAAATAATCAGTGCTCATGTCACATTGAATTGGATATAAAATTGCCTGTGACTGTTATTCCTCTGGGAGATGCTTTAAAATGCCCCCTCTCTTTACCCATTAAAATCAAGCAGGCAGGGCAGATACATTATAGTTACAGGTGGCTGAGCCAATTGAATGAAGTCACTTTTTTTCAAATAAGCAGCCTTCCTGTTTGTCTGTTCTGCTCTAATTCTTGGATAACCTGGCTGATTACCATTAAATCTGGTGTCACTCCTAAAGAAGAGTCAGACATTGCTTAGGTTATATTTATGGGTTGAGCCTCCATCTGAAAGCCACATGATGGCCAATATTTTAAAATTTCCTTTTTTTAGGAATCTCATCCATATAAGGAAAATGTCTTCTTTCTATAGATATTTTATTAGAAGTTGCTAAAATACAAACTATCTTTTTTAGAAAATTGGCATCTTCTAATAAATGAAAGACAAAGCTCTTACTAGAAAGTTACCATAGTCTGTCAACATAGCACATTTGCTACATTTGCTATAAAGGAAGGAAGGAAGGGAAAGTGAGAAAAAGGGGAAAGTGTGTGTGTGTGTGTGTGTGTGTGTGTGTGTGAGAGAGAGAGAGAGGGGGGGGGAGAGAGAGAGAGAGAGAGAATAGAGAGAGAGAAGTACATTTTGTGGAATCAGACACTGAGGGAGGGATTGGCTACAGTAGCCACTGTTAGTTATTCTCCAGGTGGTTGTTAAACCTAATCACTTCCAACATGGTTGGGAACCTCCTAATACTGTTACTAATAAAAAGAAAAATCCATCCCAACCAAAACCACTATGAACAAATGGTTCTACTTGATAGAGATATTTCCATACAACTATCAGTGGCAGGGATGACACCCAAAATCTGCTGTTATTTCAGCTAGTAGGAAACCTCTATGAGATAAGTACTTTCTTTCCTCCCTGCCACTTAGGTGACAATTTGCTAGAATAATCGTATATAATTGTATTCCTTTCTCTGCAGGGTGGGAGGGGGATTTAGAAGAGAAGGGACTGTGGTGAGTATAAAGGATGGAAAGAAGACAGGAGTCTGAGCTGTTTTAGCCCCAGATTTTTTTTTTTCTTCTAGCCGGTGGCATCAGAAGGACTTGAGTTTAGACCCAGAATATGTTTTCTTTCTTCCGAAGGTCATTTTATGCCTTTGAGCTATACTCTCCTCTTCTATAAAGTAGGCTATATGAATATATTTCTAACGGGGTAGTTGTAAGGACTGAATGTATATAAATCACCAGTTACATGAGAGGGGCTCAGCAAGTGCTACTCTCTCAGTGGCAGTGGCTCTTCTGCAAAAGACCCTCCCTCCTCCAAAGACCCCAGCACCCCAGTCCATAAAACCAGATAAGCAGAAATAGCAAAATCACGCACTAATGTAGACAACAAACTAGGAGACGCAAGAGCTGGGCCAATGAGTGTATTACACTGCCTTCTTTCGCCCAGTGGGTTCAAAGCACTTTTCCATACGTTTACTTGCTTTCTGCATCTTAGAATACTGAGACTATGGTTCCCAGCTCTATGTTTATAATGATAACATTTCAGGTCAGCAGGACAATTTGAATTTCTAATATTATGTACTTGGATGCATTATCCATTATTACCTTATTGTCTATTAACAAGGCCCTTTAGGTGAAAGATACAGCTATCACATAAAGCTAGTAAATTATAATACATTTGCAGAACTCAAAATGGAAGTTCAAGGTTAAAATCTGCTGTAGTGTTCTGCGAACCCACACAGGCTGTGGATCTGTGATGTTGAGGGCCCTGAATACCCTTTCCGATGCTCTATAGTCATCTACAAAAGCCACCAGTTTGTTCAATGTCTCTGAAATACTTTTTCATCTTATTTGATTGCATTCAGTTTTTATTTCGGTCCTAACATGCTGTAGACAACAAACACAAAGTTGCACTCCTGTAAATAAAAAGTACAGAACTGAGTCCCAAACAGGGCGATTCCAGAAGAGTGCAACATGTTTCCTCGCTAACAGGAGACGCATGAGTTAGAATTGTGTCTTCATGTGAACACTAATGAAAAATAAAAGGCTTCTCTTAAAAAAAATGCTGTTTATTTATTTTTAAGAGAGAGACAGACAGAGCGCAAGCAGGGGAGGGGCAGACACAGAATCTGAAGCAGGCTCCGGGTTCTGAGCTGTCAGCAAAGAGCCAGACACAGGGCTCAAACTCACCATCTGTGAGATCATGATCTAAGCTGAAGTCAGATGCTTAACCGACTGAGCCACCCAGGCAACCCAATAAAAGACTTCTTTAAGAGAGAGAGAGAAAGAAACAAAAATCCCTAACTAGAACTTTGAGAAAACCTCAAGATAGGAAAAGTCATTTACTGCTCAGTGTTTTTGAGAGCTGAAGATTTCACTTTAATGAGATTATCCAAGCCTTCATTGTTCAAAAGAGAAAAACGATAAATTAAGATTAGTGATAGGTTTCGATTGTGCTAGGTCAATAAAGTCACATCATAAATCCACTGTACCCAGGGGCAACAGACAGATGAAAACATGAAATGACTATTTTATTTGATTACCTCTGACTGCTTCTGGTCACTGCAGGATTCACTTTGATGAGGTTATCCACATCCTGGTTTCTTTAAATAGAAAAATAAAAGGAAAGAAAGTTAATGTTAAAGTTCTTTTGGCAGGAGCATTAAGGTTATAAATCTGCTTGAAATAATAATAAACCAAAAGATTCTTCTTGCCCAAAGCACAAAAGTTAGTATAGTTCTGTTACCTTCGGTTTTTGGTGAGAGTTTCAGGACTCACTCTGATGAACTTATCAAGATCTCGATTTCTTTAAATGAAAAAAAAAATTAAAGCAGCTTGGGTTAGAAATAATGCAGGTTCAAGTTGGTTGGAATTAGAAGAAAGGATTAGCCGCCTTATCATTTAGCATGAGACATAGTGGTTTGGCATAGAATAGCCTTGAAGCAAGTTTTCTAGCTAATATGGGGGGACGGACCATGCTGGATTTGAATAGAAGTTGCTCTGACTTTAAGTACTTTGCAGCCAGAGCACACCTACAAGGGCACGCTGGCTGGCGTTCACAGCAAACATCTGGGGATTAACAACTTTCTCCTCTGCAGTGTTTTAAACATTGTGAAGATACAAGCTGATTTTAATGGCCTTGTCCTTGTTAGTTTTTAAATCATATTCGCCAACTGAAGATATTTTTTAAAATAAGCTCTAAAATTGGGATTATACTTAGCATAAGATTTGGCAAAGAGCGTTCTAGCAATCCATCAAAACTGTGACATTTCTTTCTTTTACAATGGCGAAAAAGCTGAATTGAACTCAGCTGTTCATGGTCAAATTAGTTACATGCTCTGAAGACCGTCGGCTTCCTGCTTGAAGCCCCACCAGTTTCTTTTCTCAGTCAAGAACAGCATTTCTTCCCACATGGTTTGCTGCCATTCACTGCCTCGGTGTCATACCTTGTTTTAAGGACTGACTTTTCAGCGTGTCCCAGTAAACCCCTTTTTAATATTTATTCAGAGAACTATAATAGCCAATAAAGGCAAGAAATCACAGGAGTGGGCGCCTGATGACTCATTCAATTAAGCATCCAACTTTTGATATCAGCTCAGGTCATGATTTCACAGTTTGTGGGTTCGAGCTCCATGTCCGGCTCAGTGCTGACAGCGCAGAGCCTGCTTGAGATTCTCTGTCTCCCTTTCTCTCTGCCCCTCCCCCACGCATGCATATGCATTCTCTCTGTCTCTCTCAAAAATAAATTTAAAAAAAGAAACAAATAAACATTAAAAGAAAGAAAGAAAAGAAATCACAGGACTGAGACTACCTGCTTTCAGTACCATCTTGGACAACAACCTGCCTGTCTCCCCTTCTCCCCCTCAAGCGGTCCTTTCTTTTTATATAAAAATAAGAGACATTTTACTTGTCAAAAAGATTAAAACAAGGTTAAGAGCTAAAGGGGAGCCATTTAGAGCTTCATCACCGAAAAGTTCTGAGAAAAAGTCTGTATTTCCCTTTCCCACACCTAAAATTTCCATAGAATGTGCTTCCCAGCCCCCTGGTTTCACTCTGTTTCTTCTTTCCATCGTTGTTCTCAGATTTCCATGGTAGACAGAAAGCTGCTAACTGAATTTTCACTGTTTTGAATTATCTTCAGTAATAGTATTTGCAATTAAAGATAATCAGTTAGTGCCTACAAATACTATTAAAGGAAGGATTATTCTATGAGAGCTATTCGAAATATAATTTCCTTGTATAAATTGATTGCAAAATCTAGTATAGAGCTCAACTGTGCCTAAAAGACAACAATCTCTAAAGTGAGATTATTGTACACCTTAAACTACTGTAACACTGTATGTTAACTGTACTGGAATTAAAAATAAAAAACAAAATAAAGTGAGGTTAATTTCATCTATTAGAATAAAAAGTATGAAGAATAAGACTTGATAGAGAAGATAATGTGTTCAAAGGCCACAATATTTTTAAATGTAACTACATAGAACATTCGTGCCAACATAATTAGAGTAAGCTGCATACCCAGCCATGAGAACTTCCATTTTCACTCCTCTAATGAGCACAGAAAATCTCATTTAGGCAACAACCTAGAACAGTGATATTCAAATTACTGTTTCATAAAGCGCATTAAGAAATACATTTTAGGGGCGCTTGGGTGATTCAGTCAGTTAAGCATCCAACTCTTGATTTTGACTCAGGTCATGATCTCAAGGTTCATGAGATCGAGCCCCCGCTGTTAGTGCAGAGCCTGCTTGGGAGTCTCTCTCTCTCCATCTCTCTCTGCCCCTTCTCTGCTCGTGCTTGCACACGTGTGTGCTCTCTCTCTCTCTCAAAATAAATAAACTTAAAAAAAAATAAATAAATGTTATATCACAACTCAGTATTCTTTTTTCAGATAGAGATACACACACACATACACACACCCACACATACACAAGCAAACACAAATTTCATTAAATAATACCCTTACTACATAATAACTCTCATATTTTCCACTCTAATTAATTTTATTTAATTGGGAGAAAATGCTGATTGCCACTTACTATATTAATTACAAGACCCATTGGTGGGTTTTGACCCACAGTTTGAGAAATCCTGGCTTAGAAAATATATAATGTACACTATGTTCTACCACTACTAAAGAAAGACAACGCAGTGCTTTAGCAGAACGAGGATCTCAGTACTAGTTCTGAATTGCCTCAATTGATAGCATCACACAATTTATCTCAATGACTTGAAAATAACAAATTTATAGACCTTTTTTTCAGGCCCTAGATTGCCCAGGAAAAATGTAACATTCTACCTACTCGAGTTACTGCTTTCATTTGTTTTGCTTTAAGGATGTCGTGAAGGGATGTATTAGAATATTTAGCTATCACTGACTCCATGTAGTTTAAAAGCTTTAACATGTTTTGCAGCTATTGCACATTTATGCCATTGTCACCTATGAAACATTTCAAGTGACCCTATAGAGTAGTAAAGGACACTTCTTGACTGTCCCATGGCAAGAACAACAATCTTAGCTTTATAAACCTCCACTATTTCTGGAAGCGTTTAATTAACTTTCATTTCTTTTAAGACCAAAGTTAGTGTGCTGTGGTTTAAAGACCAGGAGTTGGGCTGGGAGTTAGAAGAACTCACGGGAGATTATGAAATTTTTGCCCCTGGCCTCAGTATTCTCATCTGTAGAATGAAGAGACTGGATTATCTCTAAGACTCTGCCCATCTCTAACATCTTCTATTCCTAGGAAACTTATGAATATGAACTTGACTGCCTGTCATGTTTATTAAATTAGCTATTCAATGTCTCTTTTCCTTTTTAAATGCAATGTCCTGACAATGCATTCTATATTCAGCAAGCAGTACATGAGTGTTCCAAAATGTAATATATTAAATTGACAACCTATTATTCTCTTGGAGTAACATCCCTGTGCCCCCCAGTACATAATTAGCTTTAATCTATGATAATTGCCTGCTGTTAGCAAGATTGAGTATGTCTACTGAATTCTCTTTTTGGCGTCCATGGCCTATAATTATACCTAATGTGCAACTAATGATACCTAGTTGTAAGCTTCAAATCCAGTAGGTTCTCCATAATTATTCACTCCCTAACAGATCACAGAATTACTATCAGTCTTCCACTTGTTTTTTCTCTGTGACACTGGTCAGATCACTTAACCTTTGTGAGTCTGTTTCCTCTTCTGGAACTTGAATAGGTTTGACCAAGACAGGGGTTTTCAAAATTGTTCAAACTAACACGGCTGGAAGTTCTCTGGGATTTCTTCCTTCATCTCTAAAATTTTGCAACTTTTTTATGTACGAACTAAACTAAAAAAGGAAAATCAATATATGTATCTAGTGTGTAACAGTTCAAAAATCTTCATATACCCAGAGACAAAAAGTGAGTTTTATTATCTTACAGACATTGCCTAAAGAAATACCAAATTTTATGTCCACAACTTTGCTGGGAGCATCAAACCATCCAAGGAACAATAAATCTCAAAAATTTCCACTGACTACCAGAAAATGGTCTATGAAATGAAGTAAATGGTATTGTTGCTACTGAATCTAATAAAGTGTTCTAGGTCTTTTTAGGAATTAATTATTATTCATAAATTGTCATCAGTTCAGGAGACAAAGGTATTGACATCAATACTATAAAGAAAAAAAACAAAACAAATGTAGCACATAGACCAGCTATGTTCCCACCCCAAGCAGCCCCTCTTCAGTTGCTTCACTTGAGGTGGAAGGAAGCAGGGACACCAACATATTATTTTCTTCAGCTACCTCTCTGTCTTGGTAGTAACAAATAGATATTTATTTCCAGAAACATCAAAATCGTGATGGTTTTTCAAGACCTATATTCAGTTTGCCCGTGGAATGACCAAAAATTATTTATATTCATATCGTGTTTTAAAAGGAAAAACAAAACACAAAAACAAAACAAAACAAATTAACATCTTTCTCTTACCCGGCCATGTTTTTGACAGCTTTGGGGCTTACATTAATAAGTTCATCCAGACGTGCATTACTGCTAAAACAAAATAAAATAAAATGTCAAATTCAGCTGGAAACCAGCAAATTTTATGACCAACATTTTTATCTTTTGACACATGTAAATCATACAATGGAATCTAGTCATAAGTTTACTGAGTTTCTACTTCACAAAGTTTTTAAAACTCCTCAAAACAACCCATTGAGGTAGATATTACCATCCTTCCTTTACAAATAAAGAAATGGAGCCTCCTGGAAGGTAAGGCATTCTTTGGGGGCAGGTAGGAAGAAGTGACTGAGAGTGAACCAGGTTTGAAACCATAGCAACTGGACCCTAACCCTCACGCTCCTTCCCATTATCATGCTTTGGCTCTGTTCACAGTAACTGCTTCCATCTGCACAGTGCCCTTCACCAACATCATCACAGTAATCCTTAGAGGGAGCTTGGACTTACTCTGGTATGCATTTCTTGACTTTTGACCCATATACAAGGAGACTTAACTCTTCAAGAAGACAGAAATATATTCAATGTCATCCAAAAATATTCTGGTCAACTATAAGAATGTTATTTCACCAACTTTCTGAGTCATTTAAAAATCATTCTTTGGATGTGTGAAAGGGTGGGGAGCCAATATTCTTTGGTTTATTCAGCTTTATGAACTTATAATTTATTGATTAGAAATTTACAGCAATGATCTAGTTACACTATTGTTATGTCAAAATGAATTTCTCAAGTGGTAATTATACAGAATTTTCTTCAATATTGTAATGAAATAAATTGAAACAATGAAAAAAGAGTCTATCCAACATCACTGCATATCAACAAATCAATTTGTTCTCATTAGCCAAATGATTAATCTTATATTTTGGCATAAATTGGAGACTTGCTCAAAAGTCTTCAATAATCTTGGTAAAACCTACATCGTGTTTGTTGAGGGAATGAGTTTGGATCCTAAAAAAATGTTGCAAGTTGCAATAGATGGTAAAATCAACTAAAATTAATAATAATGTGTACATTTTTTTCAACTTGAATATTAAATTAAGTAATTGTTGCCAATTTAAAACTTCATCATTACTTGAATTCTTTTTTCTTTTAGCCCTATATAAAAGCAGGTGGCTATGAATGCATTTCTTACACAATTATGTACATACGAGAATTTAATTTAGTTTTATTCTTGTTTCTTTCAAGACAACCTCAGATTTAAATTACTCTTGAGCTTTTGATTTTCCACATTATATTTTTTATCAGAATTAGCATTTAGGATATTTTGGGAGGTTGTAACAAACAAAAGAAAAATACAAAAATATAAAATTATTTATCATTTCCATGTGTTCCCCATTCTCAGCCTCTCCAAATCAGAGGTACAAAAAAAATGGAAATAGAACTACCCTATGACCCAGCAATAGCACTGTTAGGAATCTACCCAAGAGATACAGGAGTGCGGATTCATAGGGACACATGTACCCCAATGTTTATAGCAGCACTTTCAATAATAACCAAATTATGGAAAGAGATGAAGTGTCCATCAACTGATGAATGGATAAAGAAGATGTGGTACATAGATACAATGGAATACTATGCAGCAATGAAAAAGAATGAAATCTGGCCATTTGTAGCAACATGGATGGATCTGGAGGGTATTATGCTAAGTGAAATGAGTCAGGCAGAGAAAGACAGATACCATATGTTTCCACACATAGATGGATTTTGAGAGACTTAGCAGAAGACCATGAGGGAGGGCAAGAGGGAAAAAAAGTCACAGAGAGGGAGGGAGGCAAAACATAAGAGACTCTTACATACTGAGAACAAACTGAGGGTTGATGCGGGGTGTGGGAGAGAGGAGAGTGGGTGGTGGGTATTGTGGAGGGCACTTGTTGGGATCTGCACTGGATGTTTTATGGAAACCAATTTGACAATAAATTATATTTAAAAATTAAGTAAAATAAAAAACAGAGTTACTTCCTGATCTAAGGTATGCGGGTAATATGTATGATGTGAATCCGTAACGTTGAGGGCACTCTAAGATATTAATTAAATCACTTCTGAATTGCACTTCGTATAGTGCTAAATCAGAACAAGCAAGACTTCGGATTACATAAATTGCTTTTATTCTAAACACTCAAATAGATAATCATAGCTCTAAAGAGACATTTTATTATTACAATGGGCTCTTATACCAACACTAACACCAAAGGCCTAAACAAGAAGCCTAATGTCATATACCTTATTATTGGACAATATGGTATATACCCTGAAGAGAAAAAAGGCCAGAAATGTTTGTATCATTTAACTAACTTTTATAATTAAAAACTAAACTAAATTTTAACTAAACTAATTTTATCATGTACAGCGCCTTTCATGTAAATTATTGCATCCTATTATATGGAACTATTAACTGAGATAGAATTATGTTGAAATCACAAGCATGGAACACAAATCCCATATTGATAAGAGACATTTTAAGAAATTCTCTATCTTCCATTAAAGCCACAGCCTGGGAGCCCTGAGCAAGGGCTCGAACACCAGGTTTCTAACACAGTTCTTGATTTTGGGTCCCATCACTGGCTGTCTCTATGGTGAGACAATGAATTTTATTACATTTTTTAAGTTAACCAGAAAAATACAGAGATATAGAAGAGTTCCATGAACCTCACCTTTGGTTAATTCTGTTTGTTTCAGGAGCCACTTTGATGAGATTGTCAAGACTGTGGCCCCTTTAGAACATGAAAGAAATGATCAGATCAGTGGTTGATTTACATCATGTGGTTGCAAATACTTGTTAAAACCAAGAACCATTTTTTATTGTAAAAATATTTTATTATAAAATATTTATGAATATAGAGTTCATCTCAAAGGATCGGAGTTTTCAGTCCTATGAATATATATATTTGGACCTATCTATAGCTGCATAGAAATAATAAACAATAATCAATGGTTTTAGAAAATTCATGATATGCCAGGCACTGTTCAAGTGATTTACATGATTTATGTAATTTAATCCTAGTCAATCATCCACTATAGGAAGTATTATCATCCCATTTTCACAAAGGGAAAAACTGAGACACGGAAAGATTAAGTGTAAGCGAAGTAATTTAACTTAAAAGCACACACACTTCCCATGATACCAACCATTGCATTGGGACTTAGTAATTGAATTAGCTTTGGAGTGACTAAACAGCACTTGGTCCAATTTCCTTACATGAGGACAAGAAACTTAAAGCCCAAAGAGAAGTGATCAATCACATTTCACAGTTAGGGAGGGCAGAGCCAGACCTAGACCCAAATCTATAGTCTCCCATCTAGTTCTCTTTCACCTCTTCTAGCCCATCCTCTGCTTAAGAAAACTACACAAATTGGGGTGCCTGGGTACCTCAGTCAGTTAAGCATCTGACTCTTGATTTCAGCTCAGTTCATGATCTCATGGTGGATCATGAGACTGAGCCCTGTGTCAGGCTCTGCACTGACAGCGTGGAGCCAGCCTGGAATTCTCTCTCTCCCTCTCTCTGCCCCTCCCCAGTCATGCACAGATGCATGTGTTCTCTCTCTCTCAAAATAAATAAGCTTAAAAAAAATTAATTAATTAATTAAAGTGTCTTGTCCGTTCTTGGAAATCAATTGTGCATAGAATTAATCAAAGGTTACTTCCATTATATTAAAAATTAGTTGGCCAAAATCTTTACCATTTTATATATTTTGTAATGTTTATTTATTTTTGAGGGAGACAGAGGCAGAGTGTGAGCAGGGGAGGGGGTAGAGAGAGAGGGAGACTGAATCCGAAGCAGGTTCCAGGCTCTGAGCTGCCAGCACAGAGCCAGACACAGGGCTTGAACCCATGAACTGTGAGATCATGACCTGAGCTGAAGTCCAACGCTTTACCAGCCGAGCTACCCCGGCACCCCTACCATTTTAGACATGAGGTCATGGAGGTCATACTTTCTTGAACTATCATTGAATTCAGTGTCAGTCTGCTAAAATGTTAATTTAATTATGTTTTCAAGCATTGGTATGTGTGAAACAAAAAAACAGAAGCCTATTAAAACTTACCCTTGCACACTTTTTCCTGTTCTTGGAACCACGTTGATGAGGTTATCAAGATCTTTGGAACTTAAAACAAAACAAAACAAAACAAAAAAATCAAAAACAAAAACAAAAACTAAATGATAACTAAAAATGGAATTAAATCAACTAAGCATTTATATGCCCAAGATGAATTTTACTATTAAGTTTTGAGAGAAATCAATACCAGGCTATGTCCTTAATTTTAAAAAGTACGATTTTGACCTCCATACAGATCATCCATATACTGGCTCAGATTCTTATTTACCCTCAAAATAAAACCATAACATCAGGGCAATATTGAGTTTTTAAAAAATCAATCAGGAACTCTATAATGATTTGCTAAAAACTTTCACCTGCCCCCCACCCAAGTATTTAATCCAACATTGTAGCTGTTATGAAACTATATTTTGGTAATAATTTCCAAATAATTATTCCACAATAATTTTTGGTGCCTTCTGGCTTTAAAGGGATTTTATATCCATTATTTCATTTGATCCTTACAACAATCAAGTGACAAAGGTAGAACAGACATGACTCTCATTTTATGACTAAAGAAGCCTCAGCTCAGAGTGTTTCAAGGGATTTGCTCAAAGGCACCCAGCTGGGAAATAATGGATTTCAGACTTGCTGATTCCAATCCAAAGATTTTTCCACAAAGCTTCTCTGACGATTGCCACAAACTAATGCAGTCGGGGAAGGAAGAAAGATAAGACATAATCTTCACCCTGCATTACTTCTGTTTACTTCAGGGGTCACGTTGATGAGATTGTCAAGGCTTTGGCCCCTTTAAAACATTGAAGAAATGATAAGGTTAGTGATAGATTAACACCCAGTGAATACAACTATTTATTAAAACTCAGAAACTGTATTAACATTTACTGAGATCACAGTAAAGAATGGAATAATATTAAAGTTGGCTTTGTAGGGATTTATACATCTCTGAGGGTCAGTGAGACAATATTTTAATCTTGGAGCCTTTAGGCCAGTTACAAACACTGCACTGGAACTCTTGTCTCTATTGTGATTTGTTTAATGGCATGCTCTTAACCTTTCCCAGGTGCACTAAACATTTCCTAAGAGTCTATATGTGCATCTCATGGAACATTCCAGAAGGCACATCCTCTTAATATCAACTTCCAACATGCTGTGGGAATTTAAAATCAACTTTGGAGAATCCATGTTTTGGAAAAGTGACATTTATCAGCAGGTTTTCTATTCACAAGACTGGATTAAGATTAATATACTAATTTGTTAAAGTTCATGATATAGAATCTGGTATCTACATTTGGTACTTGTAACTATGTGTTAAAACACTACAAATTTTGATTAGTTGTGTTGGCAACAAACAACAGGAAGATTAAAATCTATAGAGTTCTGAAATGTGAGATATATTTACTGTAATAAAAAAAAAAACATGTAGTCACTAAAAACATGTCAGTATTGTGTTGTTATTTTTTAATATTCTGTTTCTGATCTTAACGGCATTTTGCTTTTCTAATGTTTCTATCTGTTTTCCACATACGTAGCACAAGCCAATGGCCCTGTGATCTACAGAGGATGCCACATGGGTAAAGGACATCTGCAGAAGGTACTTTTTAAAAATGTCTATTTATTTATTTTTAGAGAGAGGGAGGGAGAGAGAAAAGAGAGAGAGAGAGAATGCACTGGAGGGGTAGAGGGAAAGGGAGAGAATCCCAAGCAAGGTCCATGCTGTCAGCACAGAGCCTGATGTAGAGGCTCAACCCCACGAACTGTGAGATCATGACTTGAGTCAAAATCAAGAGTCGGGTGCTTAACCAACTGAGCCACCCAGTCTTCCCGCCAGAAGGCACTTTTACACCCTGTTTCTCCATGCCCCGTGGCCCTACGAAGACTGTATCACAAAGTCTCTGAGGTTGCATCTATACAACATCACAGATACAGGTATTTGGAAGCTACCAGATGTTGACTTAAGTTTTAACTTGTATCCAGATGTCTGAGAATGTATTTACCCTGGCTAAAAGCAGCAATGAAAAAAAAAAAAGTGTGGACTTTTTTCATGCAAAATGAAACAACCTGAAAGAAGCAACTATCCTATCCCAGAATATCCCCTTGTTGATGTCTTTTACCTCTTGGTGATTTTTGCCTAAATAAAGTATGTGAGATTTAAATTCCAGAGTTGGAGAAAAAATTTACAGGATTCTATTTTCAGATTTGAGTACTCAAAAAGAAAAATAATACCACAATGGTAAGCATTGCAACCCCTCCCTTGTCATATTTCTGTTGATTTTGTAGCTTTGATTATATTTCCAAGAACTTGATCTCTTTAAACATATTAAATAAAGTGCATATCAGTGAGGGGTTATTTAAATCTCAAAGTAAATAAAATCAATAAAGAAGATTGTGATAATTAATGGAGTATTTTTAAATAATATTTTGAGCTAAACTGTGTGAATCAATGCCTCACAGTGTATATATTCTCAGTATTTGTTCATTCCTTCAATCCACAAATAGTAATGAACACCTGTGAATAATACAGACATATACTTAGTCCTCATGAAGCTTCCAGTCTACCTCAGGAAGAGGCAGGCAATACACAATCAAGCATATAAAAGAGAGTCACAATTCCAGATTACAACACATGCTCTGAAGAAAATTAAAAAGAGTGCCTGGTGCCTGTGTTCTGGGGTTGGAGGAGAGAGTGGTGACAATTATATTTGGTGGTCAGAAATGACCTCTTTGAGAAAGTGACAATATGAGGAGGGTAGAGCAGTCCCAAAGTGGGAATAGCACATGCAGAAGTCTTAAGGCAGGAATGAACCAGGAATACAAAAAAGATCAATTTAGCTGGACCTTATTGAACAAGTGAAAGACAATCGCTAAGGGTTAGAATTGTATTCTACCTGAAATGGAAAAACATTGTACTTTTTTAATAAGAGAGGGAGAAGGATTTGGTTTTACATTTAAAAGATCTACAGTGGTGTCTGGGTGGCTCAGTCAGTTGAGTGTCCAACTTCATCTCAGGTCATGATCTCGCAGTTCATGAGTTCGAGCCCTGCATTAGGCTCTGTGCTGACAGCTCAGAGCCTGGAGCCTGCTTCACATTCTGTGTCTCCCTCTCTCTCTGCCCCTTCCCCACTCACACTTTGTCTCTGTCTTTCTCTCTCAAAAATAAATAAACATTAAAAAAATTTTTTAAGTTAAAAAAATAAAAGATCTACAGAACTTAATTATGTGTAGTAAAAGAAAAAGACAACTATCATCCTAAAAGCTCTCGGCAAGCTCAAACACACACTGTGCATATCCCCAAGCACATGCACATGGGTGCACACACATACATATCCATGCACATATGTACTCATATACATACAAAAGCATGGATATACACATATCCATATACACACAAGGACATGTGCCTCATTATGCAATCACACACAGGTGCATTTGCAAAAACACGCACATACCCACATGCATGTGAACTGGTGTACACACAAAGGTGCCCCTCTACATACACATGCATTCATGCAAACACAAGCACACACACATAAAAAATTTATTTGCATGTAACGTATAGGCATACAAACAGTCACACACCAACATATGAAAAACAATAGGTGACTATTTGAAACACTCTTTTAAATAAAAATTAGCATAGAAAACATGAATTTTTCTTGGAGAATCAAAGTAAATTAAATATTTGAACAGTATCTGAATCATTAAGAAAACATAATTCACCTGAATCTTTATTATTTCTAACAAGTTCTTGTAGCTACTATGGGCCAGGCAGAATAGGGTTATGATCCCTATTTTGTGGATGAGTAAATTGAAGCATGAGAACTAGCAAATGATCAAGCCAGAATTTGAAACCAGGTCTTTTGGATTCCCTGTGTACATTCACTACCCTGAGTTACCTCTTTGAACCACCCATGTAGCCGAGGAAATCAATGCTTTCTTCTCAGTCTATTGGATGCAAATACAAGCCTCTAACTCCCTGGGTTGCTGGCCTCCAACCATGTCATGTTGCTGAGAACAGGACAGCCTGCCAGTATGCACACCAGCTTTTCAGCTAGCTGAGCCTTGGCACTGCTGACTGGGCCTGCAGGCATCAGTGACACATTTTAGAATCAACTAATAATATCATGTACTGAGTTAACTGAATGGAAAGAAGTTCAAAGGAAACCACATGGAATTATTTGGTGCACTGTTTTCAGCAACATACCAATGAGCTCAGTTTCAAATATATTCCATCTGCTTTTTAAAAAATAAAAAGCAGGAGGACATAAGCTTTCCAGATTTACTTGACAGTTCATGGGTAGGAGAACTCTTTTTTTTTTAAGTTTATTTATTTATATTTAGTGAGAGAGTGTGAGAGGGGGAGGGATGAGGGAGAAGGAGAGGGAGCCCGACGCATAGCCCAAACTCGTGGAACTGTGAGATCATGACCTGAGCGGAAATCAAAGAGTCAGGTGCTTAACCCAGACAGAGTCAGACTGAGCCACCTAGGCACCCTCGGGAAAACTCTTTTAACAAAGTACACTTCGTTAAGCTCTGCATCTTTATACACCACATACGTAGACAATACATGTGCTACACATAAAAATACTACATATGTGCACACATTGTTCTCACATAAACGCATCTACATGTATTCACACATACATACATTTACACATAGTTATACTATGTATATATACACACATACGCATATATATACATACACATACTTTGATGGTTAATTTCATATGTTAACTTGATTGGGCCACAGAAAGCCTACATATTGGGTCAAACATTACTCTAAGTATGTCTGTGGGGGTGTTTTGGGATGAGATAAACATTCGAATCTATAGACTGAGTTCAAGCAAATGGTCCTCCCTAACACAGGGGCTGTGACCAACAAGTTGAGGATTAGAATGGAACAGAAAGACTAAGTTAGAATGGAGTTTGCTGCCTGACTGATTGATCTAACATATCTCTTGGCATTGGAAGCTAAACCTTTGGTTCTCTGGATCCTTAGGCATTTGGATTTGGACTAGAACTGTATATCACTGGCTCTCCTAGGTACCCAGGTTGCCAACTACAGAGCGTGGGACTTCTCAGCTTCCATAAGAGCATGAGCTGATTTCCTTGTAATAAATCTCTCTCTCTCTCTCTCTCTCTCTCTCTCTAGACACATATATATATACTTACACACACACACACACAGAAAGGAATCATTTAACTCAATAAAGAAAGTCAAATTCCCATTTAATTTTGCAAAATCTACCTGATACTAAACTTTACCCATAAATAAAATGCAAAAGATCACTTCTGAGTATCACTTGTATAAAACGCTTAATGTGATATGTTTGGGGAAAAAGAGAGCCTGGATTGAAATTTCAATTTACTCTCATGAATACAAGCAGTCAGGATTCCAATGCTTATAAATGCCAAAGGGAGGAGAGGAAGCTTTACATGTCTTACCTCTTGATATTTTGATTTGCTTCAGGATTCACTTTAATAAATCCATTGAAGTCTTGTTTTCTTTGAATAAACAAATGAGTTTTAATGAATGTTATTAAGTAAAACACTAATCAAGTGAAACACTGATTAGAGAAGTAATATAAGTCAGATAAAGTTCTATACTGGATCGAGACAGAATATAAATTTCTACTCAACAAATCAGATACAATTGACTATTCTGTTTTTAGATAATGAGAAAAATATTAATAATAACAATAACAATATTTTAAAAGTTATAAGAAGAATATATGTCTTCAAATAAACTGAACCATTTCCCTAAGCAAGACTTTTAGAATATAATTAGGTTATGATGAGTTACAAAGAGCAAGAAAAATACCTCTCATGGTAGGAAAATTAATGAATCATTTCTCAGGGATACACGTCACCCTCATTGAAATGCACTGAATGATATCAAAAGGGGGTGACTTGAACCCAAAAAAGATAATACTGCAGAGGATGGCAGAAGTGTCATGACGGGGTGCTGCTGCCAAGTTGACAGAGCCCTGCAGAGGTGAAAAAGTGGCGGAATATTCTTAATCCCAGCGGATATACCTGCCCACTGGGCTGCCGTCTGAGACCATATTTTCCTTAGAGAAATTGATTTACAACAGTTTCAGTCAAGCGTCACTTTTGACTTTGTTATTTTGGAGAGCCACCTTGAAAACGTTGTCAAGACTGTGCTTCCTTTAGATACAAAGAAACAATTCAGTAATGCACCCATAAAAGCAATTGAAACCCTAAAATCTGGGATAGAAGGCACCTTAGTATCAAACATTAGGACAATTCTTCAAAAAATAAGTAATTTTATTAGGAACAAGAAGAGACGGTCACGTGGCCCACTGTTACTGTCTCACTCTATGCTAATAAAATACAGTTATGAAGTTAAAATGCCAAATCATTTTATCATAAGATTGCCACTTATAGAAATCAAACTTAAAGACAGTAATAACTCTTACCTAGTGGCATTTTCCCTTCCTTTGGGATTCACTTTGATAACATTATCCAGGTCTTCACCTCTTTAAAAAAAAAATGTTTCGATCAGTTTCAAAGTACTCCCACAGTACTGTATATAAATATTCCATATTATTGGGTGATTAATTGAAAGCTTTTGGAGAAAGTTATTATACAGATATTAAATTCATTTTATTATGAAAATTGCCTATCAATAATATAGTTAATCTTTGGGATTTTATATTGACCAAATGTAAATTTAGGTAGAATCCACTGTAGACCCTCCAAAGTGAAAACCAGGGTGGTAGGGATCAGACACAGAAGACAGAGAGCACACTCGAAGATGCGACCCCCCCTCAGTGTCACTGAGAAGATGATACAATGAAATTTGGGGGAAAGCAACCAAGATTCAGAAATCAAAACGGTTCTCATCCTCTCCTAGTCTTATCTGTGCTGGAATTCACTTTGATAATCATTTGGAAATCTTGGCTTCTCGGGAGGAGGCGGGCGGAGAAAAACACATGAAAACCTTGTGTCGCTTAGGTTATATTCAATTTTCTCTGATATCTGTATAAATAAGAATGTCCTGGAAAGAGTATCAGATGTTTCCAGGACAAATGACCTGGAAACCTTGGATGTCATTATCCTTAGCTGATCTTTATTAATTTTCACAGCAGCACTTAGTTTAAATCAGTTTAGAAAAGCTTCCTAGCGTACCTCTCATTTGGAATTTTGTCCTTTATATATCTTAATTTAAATACAAAACTTGGCTCATGTTTTAATTGCTTAAGAAAATATAGTATAAGAGATTATGTAACACATTTCTTGTACTTAGTTCAGTGTAGCTCAACATGTGGTCCTATGGAAACAGCATTCATCATAATCCTTTGCTTACTCTGATTGGCTTAAAGTACAACAATTCACCCGTGACTAGGAAAGCATAACACTCCCACTTCTAATGAGATATGAGTGCTAATTTGAAAAAAGAGAGCCCCAGCAAGGTAGGACCTTCACTTACCCTTTTTCATTTTTGTCAGTCCTTTGATTAACTTTAATAAGACTTCCAAGGCCTTGGTTTCTTTATAACATTGGAGCGGGGAGGAAGGCAGAGTAACAGAGAGAGAGGAGAGACAGGAATTCAGTCTCTTATGGCAACAGAAGATTTCTCACAATAGGAGTAAGATGTTATCAGTACGTAAAGCCTCAGAAGTCTTTAGAACTGTTTAATACAAGTGGCTCTTCTCATGCGAAATGCCAAAGAGATATGGTAACTTTTCTAATAGTAAGGTCCCAGTCATTACTCCATTATGATTAAATCATTTTAATGGAATAATATTTAATAAAATAATAAATATTCCTGCTATTTAGAAGTGAGTTGGTGGGTGCCAGAGTGACTAAGTCGGTTAAGCAGCCAACTTCGGCTCAGGTTATGACCTTGTGGTTCACAAGTTCCAGCCCCGTGTTGGGCTCTGTGCTGACAGCTCAGACCCTAGAGCCTGCTTCAGATTCTGTGTTTCCGACTCTCTCTCTCTGCCCTTCCCCTGCCGTCTCTCCCTTTGTCAAAAATAAGTTAAAAAAATTTAAAAAAAATTAGAACTGAGTTGTTGTGTTGATCATTTATGCAATGTTACAATTTTCAGCTTACTTTTATTACTGTATATCATAGCCCTAGACCCTGCTATCAGTATAAGGAGGAGATCTGTATTCAAAGTCTAATTCTGATTTTAATGAGATTGCGACCCTGTTATTTCATTTCTCTGCACCTAGTTTCCTCACTATAAGTAAAGGAATTAGACTATGCTATCTTCAGGTCTTTTTTTTTTTACTCTAGTATTTTATTCTTCATATTCTCAACAGACCTAATGGTCAACAAGCCTCACCTGTTGGTTGAGGCCAAATTATTGCAAGCTCTTTATTTTTTTAGATTTATTTTTCAAGCTCTTTATTTTTTTTATTTTTAAAGTAAATTTAACATTTTTAATTGAAATAGAGTTGACACATAATGTTTACATTAGTTACAGGTATACAACATAGTGATTAGACAACTTTACAAATGATACAATGCTCACGACAAGTGTAGCTACCATCTGTCACTATATAATGCTCTTACAATACAATTGACTATATTCCCTACACCATACCTTTTATCCTCATGACTTACTCATTCCATAACTGGAAGCCTGTTTTTCCCACTCACTTTCACCTATTTTGCCCATCCCCCAACCGCCCTCCCCTCTGGCGACCTTCAGTTCCTTCTTTGTATTTATGTGACTATTTCTGCTTTTTTTTGTTGTTGTTTTTTTTTTTAGATTTCACATATAAGCAAAATAATATGGTATTTATCTTCCTATGTCTGACTTATTTTACTTAGCATAACTCCCTCTAGGTCCATCCAAGTTGTCACAAATGGCAAGATCTCACTCGTTTTTATGGCTAAGTAATATTCCTGTGTGTGTGTGTGTGTGTGTGTGTGTGTGTGTGTGTGTAGTGTACACACTACATTTTCTTTATCATTAAATCATTTTAAAAGTAAAAGTTCCCTTTGGGTCTCAGTTTGTGCTTTCTTTGTCCTTTGAGGCAGGGTTGGTGAGACGCTAACTTTAATACATTTGTTGATATGTTGCCTTCTTTAAACATGAAAATCATTCATATCAGGGGTGGAAATTAGAAAGTCAACATTTTAAATCTAAATCCTCTGGGGGCCCTGGGTGGCTCAGTCGGTTAAGCATCCGACTTCGGCTCAGGTCATGATCTCACGGTTCATGGGTTCCAGCCCTGCATTAGGCTCTGTGGTGACAGTTCAGAGGCTGGAGCCTGCTTCAGATTCTGTCTCCCTCCCTATCTGACTCTCTCTCTCCTTCAGAAATAAACATTAGAGGGGCACCTGGGTGGCTCAGTTGGTTAAGCTGCCGACTTCGGCTCAGGTCATGATCTCACGGTCTGTGAGTTTGAGCCCCGCGTCGGGCTCTGTGCTGACAACTCAGAGCCTGGAGCCTGTTTCCGATTCTGTATCTCCCTCTCTCTCTGCCCTTCCCCTGCTCACGCTATGTCTCTATGTCTCTCAAAAATAAATAAACGTTAAAAAACTTTAAAAAATAAAATAAAATAAAATTGCTTTATTAAAAAAAAAGAAATAAACATTAAAAAAATTAAGAAATAAAAAAGATAAATAAATAAATAAATAAATAAATAAATAAATAAATAAATAAATCTAAACCCTTTGGAGATTTAGACATGTCATTTTTAGTAAAAAGTTCCAGGTCTGAAGCACCCTTGGAAAAGTAGAAATAACTCTATGATGTCTCCAGTGCTTTATATCAATTGACTACAAACAATAATAAGCCTTTTCCGTGCAATCGCTTAAAGCTATTAGGGGATATCTAAGTTAATCCCTCTAAATCTCCCCAATTGTCCAGGTGTTTCCTCTTGCTATTTTCATCTGTCTCTGATTTACTGTGATAAGACTATTGACATTTTAGTCAACAGGGCGGGTTGGAAGAAGGAAAAGGAACGACGGACGGACTCTACTGGTCAGCAAGTTCCGTCATTCCTATATCAAAAAGCCAGTTGTTATTAAGTTATCCCACATTATAAATCACATCTCTTTTCTCCTCCTTACCAGCCCAGAAATGATTTACTTGAGATGCTCATTCTAATTTTCTTATTTTTCACTACTTTTGCAGACCCTTCTCAATTTCATTTTTTAAATATCTAAAATCACATCTTTTCCTATAAAGTTCATATAACCACTCGCCGACAATTGACTGTTTTCCCATTTCATCTGTTCTCCAAGCGAAAAAAAAATTATTTGTATTAATACTTGTACATTTACATTATAATAATATATTGTTAATAAGGATTCAGTATCTGAAATTCTTAGTGCCAACACTTTTTACCACACAGACTTCAAGTGTTCTACATGAGAGAGGGTTAAGAATGTATTTGCCAAGATGGACTTGGAAAACTGGAATACCACTCTGTGCACAGACTGACAGAGATAGATGCCTTTAAAAGATAATCGAGACGATAGAAAAAATTATCATGTTAGGAAGGTGAATCTAAGAAGTAACCAAGTACAAGGTAAACATCCCGTCTGGAGGAAAGACAGTAGAGATCTCATAAATTTTTACCCTTTGTCATTCTTGACTATTGTCATTCTTGACTATTTATTTTCTTGAATAAAACTGTCAAGAATTCGGTTTCTTTTCACATAAAAAAATAGTATCATAATGTAAGTCAGTTTTCTAGTACATCGGTATCAGTGTAGAACTATAAATTAACCTTTTAAATGCTATGAGGGTAGTTACTAATCATTCACTAACCCTTTTTATAATATAAAATATGTAAAAGCATGACTCTTGATCTTGAGATATTTATAAATATATCCTAGATATACATATGAAGTGACTCAACCAAGATTCCAACTGAAAAGTGCCTTAGAACATCATAAAGACTTCAGTGGTGAGAAGTTGTGCTCCCAGCATCAAAATATCTTATAGTAAATACACTTATTTCATAAACCAGCCTACTGTTCACTACTTGTAACAGTCAGCTAGAGTTCCTTCATTTTTAGACACAAAAGGGAACTTGGAGATTATCTAGGTCATGCCTTCGTTTAATGGGATGAGGAAATAGCCGTCTCCAGAGATTAAGTGACTGGCCCAGGGTCATCCAAATGGATGTTGGTGGCAGAGCCACCACCAAGATATCCACCCATCTCCTGACCCCCATTCAGGGCCTGTTCCACCAACCTGCCTTGTCCTGAGCCAGAGGTCATACCCAGAACATGGTGTATAGTCTAGGACTCAATCAAAGAGGACTGTGAGAGTCTCAGTCCAATCTTACCCTTTGCCATCTTTGTCTGTTCGGGTACTCATAAAAATGAGATTTTCAAGGCTCTTGGCTCTGTAAACACAAAGAAGTTCAAATAAAATGACTACATATTGAAATAAAAATGACTACATATTGAAAGGTCAGATACAATAAACATTCTTCATGAATTGCTCATTTATTCTTATTGAATGGAAGAGCAGAAATCCTTCCGGGCAATTATGTCTGAGCTAAATGTACAATACAGGGAGCACTACCCCATCTGCTAGCACATTTCCATGCCAGAGGCTACAATTCCCTTCCGGCTAATGTCTGGAAGAATACAGCAAGCAATCTGGGAGACCATATTTTCAGGTTGGGAACAGGTGCACTTACCTTTTCTCTGTTTGCTCCACCTTAGGATTTGCTCTGAAGAGACCATCAAGACCTTGATTTCTTTAAATGTATGGAATAAAAAACCTTGTCAGTGATAATAATACATACTTAACCCTAAAGAAAAATAGACCAGTTTGTATTTCTATACATAGGCCAGTTACCGACAGGAAATAGAAGCTGGTTGCAAGTGATGAGACACAATTCTTGAAATTGGCTTATTCAAATTAGGTATTTCCAAGGACTCAAAATTTAAATTGCAGTGGCCCTTTGAGACAATAAGATAGAAGATGCAAACTGGGAATCCACACATAGTCAGTAGACCCACAGATGTGTTGTTTGGATTCAGAGTGTTTTGTTTTTAATGTGAGCCAATGTTTACAAAAATGGCCATGACACATCGAAACCTGGATTTTCAAGATATCCTGAAAATGGTCTGCAACACTGGGCCTGTCAGAAGCAGAGAAACAGCTGGACTCTTTGGACAGGGCATTCTCCTGTGTTTCATACAGTCGGGCCCCTTCAGTTGTCATACTGTCTGCCCTGGGAGGCCATGGAGTTGGTGGTCCTTGCTCTAATACCCTCTTTCTTTATACATGAAGAAACTGAGTAGCAGCAAATTTAAATGAGTTGTTGGTAGTCAATCATAAGATCATATTGTCAGAACAGGGTATAAAAACCACATCTCTCAATTCAATTAGATCATTTGACATTTGCCTCATTTCTCTTTTTCTCTGATTCCTACCCATTTAGTACATTGGTAGGCAAAGTAACAGAGAGGTAGCAAAAACTGCACTCACTTCCAACACAGACCTCAATTATTATAATTTTTAAAGTGAGCAATTATAAGTGATTTAAAATTAAGGAGATAAAGTTAACTAAGATAACAGTGGCTTTTGTAAAGCGTAACACTGAATGCATTCAGTGACCAAACTAAACTCTGCCTCCATGCTAATATACTAATATTTCAGGAAGTGAACTGTGGTTTTATATAACTGTCTTACCAAACAGAGTATGAAAATCAAAGACACCTTAATATTAGTATCTTTAGATTGTAATAACCATTCACAGTAGTGATGAAATGATGATGACGCCTGCAAGCTTTTAATTCAAGATTTGTAGTCCCTTTTAATTAGCCCCGTATGTGGGTCCTTGGGCTGAAATACTAAAGAGACATAAGAAGTCACAATATGCAATTCAGTAATAGAGTAAAAATGGCTCTTTTCAAATCTTACCTATTCAAGCTTTTGTTCATTTTGATGATATTATCCAAGTCTTCACTTTTAGAAGAAAAAACAAAAGAATCTCTTATCAGTAAAAGCTTGTTCAGAGTCAAAGGGCAGGTCCACCTTAAACCACTGTTTTGGTTAGTCCTCTGGAATACGATACATGCCCCACCTTTCTCATCTGCAAAAATCTTGTTTATCGTTCAAGGATCTTTTCAAATACCTCTTTCTCCAAGACATATTTCCCAGGACTCCAAACGAATAGAACCCTCTATATTTTTGGATACTTTGCTGCATTTTGGTTTTTTGCATCGCCTTTGCGGCACTTACACTACTATATTTTGTAATGTAGCAACTGCACACTTGTCCCATGTTAATGTCGCTGCTCCTACATCTCTCTTCTCTCTCTCTCTCTCTCTCTCTCTCTCACACACACACACACACACACACACACACACTCCACTTAAAATTTAGAACTATATTTTACATTGGATCCTCTTTGGCCTTTAATACTGTGTCCTTTATACAATAAATACTTAATACAAGTTTTCAACTGAATCAACAAATATATGTATGTCGACTAGTTATAGATTCTATCTTTGCATAATGTACCTGCACAAAGTAGCTATTGGAAAACACCTGTTCATCTGTAAGTCTGGCTGCTTTATTGAATTGTGCTCCTACCTCATTCCAAGTCCACTAAATTTGCTATCTCGTTTTTGGTTTTGAGAACCGCAACTTTCTGGCTACTTCTTGAGGAACAACCCGTCTAAGCTAAGCCCCTGGGTTCCAGAATATCCTTAGAGCCACCTGAGCTCAGGTCTCTTCCCCAAAAAGGGCAGCCTTAGTGGGTTTCTGGTTCCTGTTTGCTCCTCACAGCATAGTCTCTCTTCAACGTTTCTGTCACCTCTTTGCCCCCATTTCTCTTGCTTTCCTTGTCCAGTTTTAGATCACAAATCATGGTTTTTTCCTTCTTCCTGCTCTAGAATCACACATTTTCCACACTTTCTCAACGTTCCTCTTGAGTCATCACTGGTACTGACCAGGAGACTGTGAGGTCAAGTAACTCGGTAGTTACATACTCAGAGTCCCAGGTCAGAGGTACCTGGATCCCAATCCAAGATTCACCACTTACTAGTTGGCGACTCTGGGAGGGTCACCTAACCTCTTGCTGCCTCAATTTTTCCATCCGTACAACAAGAATACTAATTGTACCCACCTGAGAAAAGAATGAATAAGCTAATGAGTATAAAGTTTGCAGCATGGTGCCTGGCAAGTCATAAACTTTCAATTAATTTTGGCCATTATAATAAACAGTTCCCAGTCTACTAAATTTTTCATTTAATAAAGGCTTGCTATTTTTATTTATTAAACTGCTTTTAGAGACATCAAGACTTTGGGTCGGGCTAGAGAGGTACAGTTGCTGAGTCATTCATGTGCTCTGAAGGTGCCTGGCACCACGCACTGCTGGAATAGTGCTTGGACAGTCCTCTCGGAGACTCTAAAACATGTTACATTTACAGCCATCACATAGAAATATCCTTTCGAATAATGTTACATATTCAGTGGTAGGATTGAAGGCTGAGGATAAATACTGAAATACAACAGTTGCTGACCCTGAAAAAAATTAATTATCATTCTACCCCCAACGTAATGCCCATTGTTGTTTCTTGTTTGAAATCCCACCTTCTACCTCTGAGGGTAGGACCCTGGCCATGTCTCCAAGGAAAAGAACAAACCTAAGAACGCTGTAAAATTGTAGCCCCAGATCTTTCTGACTAATGTGAGACACAACAATGTGATTACCAGGACCTGGGGTTGCTCATGTTTATCACAAACAAATCGGCATAAATCATGAGAAGACAATTTGTGGTAGATTAAATAAAATGGAGATAATATTCTGAATAAAGATGTTGGACCTTACATTGATGAAAGCTTTTAATATTAAATTTCACCATCGAATGTGCAAGGAATTTAATGCTCTTAATCAGATAGGAGTGACAGTCCACTTCGCAAAGGAATGACACAAAGAGCAGCTCAGGGGAATAGAGCTATTTCTAGTCCCTACAGACGGCCCACAGTACTGGTCCTTGGGTATGTCAATCCAACAGACATTCCCCCTGGCTGCTGCCAGAGCAGTAACTTCTCCCTGCGAAGAATACATCTCACTGCGGATTTCAGGCATCGTGCCTAGGGAGAGGGGACAAGACTAACTGTAGTTCTCAGTATTTCTGTTTGCGCCAAACCATAATTTCCCTTTGGCATCACTCATTCATCTCTCCCTCAAACATCCCCACCACTCACCAATCTCTCTTAAAAACAGAATATTACCTCATAAAAGTAAAGTAAATAAAATTAGAGATCTAGGCACTTGGACAAGAGAAGGTGGAAGCGAAACATTCAGGATACTTTCTGGAGTCCCCGCCTGGATTCAGAGCTCCAATTAGTTTTGTTTGCACAGAAGAGCAACGTGTCACTTCTGTTTCTTCTTTTCAGTTCTTTTGACTAAGACCATGGTCCTCAATCACATTCGGCATTGCTGAATTCCACTGAGCAAGGAGAATTTTTGTAGGCATGGCATTTAAAGTATGGAATTTTTATACTCCAGGTTTCCCACTGTTCGTCATTATTTACCATGATCTATTATATAAGTACCTACACTGCACAAAAGAGTCATGTCAGACACTGCAAATGACTTATGGTGAATAAAACAAAATATCTGCTCTAAGAAATTGAAGGGATGACAGAGAGTATGAGATGTTGACATAGATATCATGAAATAACATCAATCATGATTAGTTGTTACAATACATAAATAGGAGGAGGTTCTAATAGCTTAGATAAATAGAAGTCACATCTCAATGGATCATTTTGGGAAGACTTCACAGGAGAGGGATATCTGATCTAGATCTTGAAAGACAGGTAGGACTTGGATGGATTGATATGTGGCCTTGAGGCTGGGAAATGCTGCTATGTGGGTGGAATGGCATAAACAAAGGTACAATGTCTGGAAACTGTAGAAACAAAGTGGCTTAATTTGCTATTGCATGTAGGGTAAATGTAAGAGTGAAGTCAGAAATAAACTCTGGAATGTTAGTTTGGAGCCCAGTTAACCAAGGTTATATGTAATTGAATGGGCAATGGGGAGCCAGTGAAGTAGTCATTCAAGCAGAATTTTAAGAAGAAAACTCTAGCAGGGATGGGTAGTAACGGTTTAGGGCAGGAGAGATTGAGGGAACGTAAGTAAATCTTGATAGCTACTCTAACAACCTATAATGGCGCCGATGAAGGTTTGAACTGGGGTAAAGCCATGTGAGCATGAGGAGAATTTTAAACATTTAATGCACATATGCGTGATACAACATCGAGGGAAAAGACGTGGAAGAATTAAGAATGATTCCAGAAAGGTGAGGTTGGCTGAAGGAAAGAACAGAAAGAAGTCAGGAAATAGCGCATTTGGGAAGGAAGGTAAATACGGCCTAGGACATTCTAAATGAGGGTTCTGGGAAGACAGAAAAGTTGAGATCTGAGCCAGCAACATAAATACAGGACGAGGACTTGGAACAAGGTCAAAACCACAGACAGCTGAAGTGATGAGAATGAGTACAATCACCAAAAGACAAAGCAGAGGAAGAAAAGTATCCATAAATGTCAGTGTCACCCATTTTTCAGGGACATTTATCTAAAGAGACTGACTCTTCTTTTAAATTATATAAGTAACTTTGGAATTTTGTTATATTTGGAACTTTTAAAGGTACTGGTTAAGCCTTTTCTGAAACATTAAAAAAAAAAGAAAAGAAAAACATAAGCTCAAAGCTCTGAGCTCTTACCCCTTGTTAGTTTTCTGAAGTGAAGTGGCCACTTTGACGATGTTCTCGAGATCCTGACTCCTTCCATTGATGAAAAATAAATACAAGTCAATAACAGTAGAGCTGTATTTGAAGTAGCTAGAAATTCTTAGGTTTTCAGTAAAGAAAACAATAGCCTCGTGTTCAGAAATTATTGACTTTAACTGCATAATGAAGTTGTTCTATCATACCAGCTCATGATATGGGGCTGATATGATAGATATCACACACACACACACACACACACACACGCGCGCACACACACACACGCAACACACCAGTCATTTCACTGGGCATGGGCTCTGCCATCTAGTGCTCACTGAAATAACTACAGTGTTTCCTAAGCACATTGGGTTCTCCACGTTCTATATTCAAAAAAGGAAATGGAAAAGAAAGTATGGTTAACTGCACAAGTAAACACAGAAGTAGGTCCAGAGGTTTTTCAACTAGAGCCAAAGAGCATTAAGCAACATGTCCAGATGATTAATTGGTCCCTCACGTGCAAAGTATCTGTCTACTTAGGCTTCCAAAGGGAAAGAAAGTATATTTTAAACTATAGGGTAGGAGGAATCATCTGATACAGAGAGGGCTTGAATTCACACTGGTCTCCCTAGATCATAAAAAGATCATAAAAAGGGAAAATTCTTACTGTATTTAAGATCTGTTTTTCACACACAGTGTCTCATAGAAGGTTAATAGGGTTCTATGAAGAAAGAATTTTGTAGTCAAGTAAATTCGGGGAATAGGACCAACTTTCAGAGATTCAGAATATGCATAAGCACACTAAAAGTTCTGAGAAGACCTGCGGTAGAGAACTCTGTTTAATTGTGTCTCCTAAGTGTGTTGGCCACTAAACCCTTCTTTCACAGAACCTGCATTGACATCTTGTGGTACATGGGACACAGCTTAGGCAATGCTGAGATACGGTTACACTTAAGTTACTAAGTACAAGGGAAACGTGATTCTCCCCAAAGGTAAGGTATCCATGTGATGTATGTTTCAAATTGGAACTCTTCTGAGAGTCAAGGGAGAAAATAAACAAACAAAAAAGTATGTAAGTTTTGAACTTTGAAACATTGGTTTGTCATAATGGATAAGATAGTAAACTTAATATTATGTTTTTTACCATAATAATAAAAATGGTTTATCATATTGATAAATCTATAAAATAGCATCATTCAAAACTAATTTCAAAACTAGTGTTTTTTCTAAAAACCAAAAATATAAAAACAGGATATACATACAATAAATACTAAACTAGATAGGATGTGCAAGACAATAGGCATAAATCAGAACTATCATGGGGAAACCTTACCTAAAGATCAATACAATTTGTGAGTCTTTCCCTGATACGTAGGTGGAGCTGGATACAACCTTATTTTACATCCAATTTTAGCAAAGCTTTTGTAGAACAAGTTCAATCAAATGACTACATTTCTACCTGTTAATTTAAACAACACAACTAGGGATGCCTGGGTGGCTCATTTGGCTAAGCTTCTGGCGCTTGGTTTTGGCTTGAGTCATGATCTCACAGTTTGTGGGTTCAAGCCTTGTATTGGGCTCTGCACTGACAGTGCCTGCTTGGGAGTCTCTCTCCCTCTCTCTCTGCCCCTCCCTCCTCTCCCTCTGTCACTCCCTTTCTCTTAAAATAAATAAGTAAACTTAAAAAAAAAAGAAGAAGAAGAACATCGACACAACTATATCACAGACCTTGGGACAAGTGCTGGGAATAAAGAGTTATTTTCCTTTCTTAAGTGGTCTGATTTTATTCTGTTATGTTCAGACAAGTTTGGTTGTTTTCTTTGTAAAGCTTAGGATAGAAATGAAAGGAATATATTTATATAGAAATAAAAGGAATAAATTCTGTAGGTACCTATAAAAATACTTATTACCCACTATCTTGAAGCCAGCTGGAGAACTGATTTTGTCTGTTTTATTATTAATTGTCTTGTACGTTAAGTATGCTAATAAAGCAAACTTCATCATTTCTACAATTACATAGACATAGATAGAGATCACTGTACCTTATATTTCTTTCAGCAGATCTGTTGGTTTCTGTATATACACCTGGTTTAGGTGGACATATCTGCCTATATTTTCAAAGTTAAAGAGAATGTTTGTTAGGTAAGAAAACACTTCTCTGTTAAATATAAAATTTTAAGGAAACATTTATTGTTCAAAAACATCACAGCGTGTTGGAGCAATATAACTACTCGAGATAGCAAACTTTATCTTAGCTCTTCTGTTTGGCTAGAACTCAACCATTTCCTATGTGAAAATCTGGAGTCCAATATAATAATTTTTCAATTTAGCCTGTCTCTTTTAATATATTTGTAACCACTAGATATATCCAGAAATATCTGTCCTAAATATGTTCATGTTCATTTTATTTTAGTCTCCAATCATTGATAAAGCATGTACAATACTTATCTCTTAATAGTCTTTTTTGTTGGTAGGCATCAAAGGAATGATTCTTTTTCTTAAAGATTTATGCCATTTGAATACGATTGAGAAAAATACTTGCTCAGATAAGAACTATTTTAAATTCCCAACAGACCCACCACATTGAGAATGACCACATCGAGTTGATAGAATAAAAGCTTATGAAGTTAAGTTCTGTCACAAGTTATGACATAAGATTTTTCTGTTATTTTCCTAAATATCTGACTGACCTATTTAAACATTCTTGCTTGTCCTCAAGAAACTATATTCAACTATTTTTATACTCCTGAGGACATGTGTTAATTACATAAGAAACACTTCCCTTTCATATTCTTTCATTAAAATCATCTTGCTGTGATTAAAGTAATGAGGGTGTAAAACATGCAAGTTGTCCTAATTTTATTTTTAAGATCATTAGTAGAAGAAAGAAATTAAAGTAGTAAAAATGGATTAGACCAATTCCCATGAAATTTAGCTTTTTTTGAATATATGCAAGTTCACTGTTCTAGAGTTGCTGTGTTTAGATTAGAATTTAGATAGTACTAAAGCCAACTTATTTAAGGCCCCTTAAAAAATCCTACTCAAATTAAGGTTTAATTGGTCAATACTATATAAGGAAAAATAATGTAAGTTAGAAAGCTTAAGAAGTTGTTTTAAGAGTATAATTATAATCATCGCACAAAAATATAAAGTTATAAACGGTCTATATTTTTAATTAATTCAATGAAGAGGTATTCTCTTGACTCATTAAAAGGGAAAAAATTATCTTCTCATCTTAAGGACAAAATTTCAAAGCCTTGTGAAGTTTCACTGAATAGATATTTGGACATTGTGTTTTAACTCAATAGGCTGAACACTTAATGCTATTTAGCTCTGCTGCTCAGTCAGCATTTTCTATCTGAAATTACTCTCTTCCTGAAGAATAGTTCTAGAATTTTCTTTCATGTTGTCAACAAAAATCACCATCAAAATGCAAAAATACAAAAGAATCAAAGGTAGGCAATCAAGTGAATCTAATGTATTGAGTATTCAATGAGATAACATTTTTTTAAATCTCACAATAATAACGGAAATGTGCAATGCACATATTAAAAAACAGCCCAAGATTTTTAAACAGTTTAACATAAACACATGGGATATTTTTCAGATCTTTGAATTTATATCTAAGTATTAATTATAGAGTGTCATAAATTCAAAATGTTTTTTTCTTGATTTGGAGACAAGTTAATCAGAACATTTTTTAAAAAGTGTAATTGTTTTGAAATAAATTGCAAATTCCTTAGCTAACACAAGAGTAAGGATCTACCCAAAAGCATTTCTAACATAAGAGAGGGCTTAAGCAGTAACACAAAGTTTAAGAACATCTTTTATCAGAAAATGTAGTTTTTAATGGGAAACTTAACTAGGAGTAAATATAAACCATATATATATGTATATATATATATGTGTGTGTGTGTGTGTGTGTGTGTGTGTGTGTGTATGTGTGTGTGTTTTCGGAAAAATATGTAGTTTCTGTGTATGTTATATATGTCAAATACTATATATGTATACATATACATTTATGTATTGATATACAAGAGACAGGAAGAGAGAGATTCCTTATATAATGGCTCCCAGTGCATACATTAAAAGAAACCTGAGGATGAACACTTCCTAGAAATGAATACTATTCAGCTTCTATCTTGAAAAGAGTATTTCCATGAGACTGGAAATGGCCATAAGTATTCAAAGGCAAACATAAATACATGTTTGTGTTGGCAAATAAAACTTGAAAAGCTTTACAAGTGCTTCTTCAGTGAATGCGTGCACAAAACATACCCACGCTTTGCACAAAACAGGTCACACACAATTCATTTGCTTTCATTTCTATAACTGCTTCATTTGGGCAAGAAATTCTGGAATGCCAGGTCTCACCTATTCTCCCCTCTCTGCTGGTTAGGAGATGAAACAGGGGAAGTGGGCTTTGGAGGTATTGGAGGGTGAACAGTTGGTTCCCTTTAAAACAGAAAACAGCAGTCATTTCACCATGGAAACATTGCAAATTTTAGCATCTATTAACCAAATGTACTTATTGCCTATATGGAAATAGCTCATGCGTCTTACAACCCCCTCACCTCCTGGCATGAGGTAGACGAAAGGCCAGAATCTATATGGTACCAAACTTTAGAGGAGTCAAATATTTAAATTACAGGCATCTAAAAAGTTCATCTAATCAGATTTTTGGAAACCTTATCCTCTGTAACTATAGTTTGAAATATAAAGTGTCCTTTTAAAAGCTTAATATTTTGCTAGACTGTCAAGCTCAAGTTGTGATTTTTTGGGTCAGCAGCGCGTAAGCGTAGTAAATCGTTCTTGGGCATTAACATATAATCTTCTTTAGGAATTATGTCAACCATCAGGCTGCTATGGAAACAGCGAGAAAGGTTTTCAGTTTTACAGACATCAAGATAAAGTTGATTCGAAGCTCTTAACTAAATCTGACTTAAATATGGGCAGAACAGGCCAGTTTGCTGCTAGCAAAGCATAGATATACTGTCAGCCTAAACTTTCCAACCAAGAGCCAAGGCAGTTTCTGAGCCAGCATGATTTGATGACCCAGGAACTGCAGACAGGCAAGTATGTACATATTTTGGATGGAGTCGGCACCTTACCAGGGCATGTCGCCCCCTAATCCCACACTCCCACTCCAGTAGCTCCCTATTATCCTCAAATCAATTCCATACCTAGTAAAAGTACCCCGTGATCCAGACTCCAGGTACCCCTCTGGCTTCTGTAGAGTGCTGGTGAGCATGTAGGCTCTGGAGTCCAGCTGTCTGAACTGCCTGCGGTGTGATAACGGGCTGACCTGATTCCATCTCTTCATCTATAAAAACCCTTCTCATATGATTGCTGGGGTGTTGTCAGGGATGAACGAGATCATGCTTTTATTTAATAAACATTTATTGGTAGCTTTCTAAGTACCAGGCACTCTACAAAGTGGATAATTTCTCTGTTCTCAAAAGGCTTTCAATGCACAAATAAATATATGACAGATGGAGAAAATAAAACACAGTAAGAGAATATGTAGTGTGATGGTGCAAGAACGCTATTTTATATAAAATGGGAATGTGAGGTGAAATTTGAGCTAAGACCTAAAAGAAATGATAAAATGAGCCATAAGGATATTGGAGGAAGATATATAAATATGGGCATCATCAGCTTAAAAATGACATTTGATACTTGAAACTGGATGAGATCACCAAGAGACTCAGTGTAAATACAGATACAAAGAAGGCTAAGGGTTCAGCTCTGCAATATTTAGATGCCAAGGATATGAGACGGAAACAGCGAAAGAGTCCAAGAAGAAGTGACCAAGGAGACAGGAAGAGAAATATGAAGGTGTTGTACCCCAGAAGTCAAGTGAAGGAAGTGTCAAGTAGGGAGGAAGGGGACATACCAAATGCAATGGACAGATCAAATAAAACAAGGATTGGGAAGTCTCCAGGGTTTTGGCAAGATTGTGCTCATTGGTAACACTGATAAGAGCAGTTTTGATGCAGCAGTAGTGAAAAAAAAAAACTTTACGGGAGTGGATTTAAGAGAAAATAGAGGTGTTTTGCAGAAAAAAGGTTGATAGGTCAAGGAAGGTTACTAGAGTATGCACACACAGTGATGAGAATGACCCAGTGAAGGGGTGAAATTTGATTATGCAGGAGAGGGGGCAGAAAACATTAAGACTTGAGAAGTAAGGGGACCTGAGACACAAGTGAGATGATTGGTTGGTCACAGATGGAAACACAGAGAGCTCTGTCATTTAATCCTTACTGTGATCCCAGAGATAAGTATCATTCTTCGTCCTATCTTATAGATGAGAAGACTGAGGCTCAGAAAGTGAAGATAAATATCCCTGATGATACAGCTGGTAAGCGGCAGAGGGAGGAATCTGAACCAGGAAGTCTGACTCCATAAGCCCTCCCCATGATATCCTAGGGATCCCTGGGGAGCACCTGTAGCTCAATGGAGATTCGAGGTCATTGAATTAAAATGAAGCTAGTTGCCATTGTTTTCTCTTGCTGTATTCAGCTACTTAGGGGAAAGAAACAGATGAAACAGAGGGTTGGATTTAACTAAGCTTATAATTCAGCCAAGTGAATGCAACAAAGAGAATGAGGGCAAAGGAGAGGAAGGGGGATGTGAAGAAGTGATTATAAGAAAGGACTGTGGGATCCGAGGCGGATGTGGAGGAATAGAGGATATGAGGGGAGACGCAATGTGAAAAATCAGTGGATTCATGGTTGGTGGGGCTGAGACTGAGAAAGTTCTAGAATCAGAGGACTGAAGATAGTGGGCTGAATGGAGTAGATAGAAAGCAGAAGTAGAATGGGGAAACTTTGAAATGTATATGGTTACTTACAAAGGCAAGATGTATGGGTGACTGAGGTAGGACAAAGGACAAGAACATTGGAGAGGAGATTAAGAAAGTGAGAGGCCAGGGCGAGGAAGGATCCTCCACATGGGTTTGGAAATCACCAAGCATTATGGCAGGAGGCACGTGTGACAGAGACAATGAGCCTGGTGCCAGAATCTTTAAAAAGTGGCGGTGAGTGACTCTGAGACCTTCAATTGACTGCAGTGATGACGAGAAGCTCATGATGCCATTGATTTCAAGGAAGACAGGGGAGCTTAAGGGAGGAGAAAGCTAACACCGATAGGAAGTAGCAATGAAGAGCAAACAGGACCTATTCTTCTGGACCCCATGGAAGCAGAATCCTCTGGGAGAGTTCAACAAACAGGTGAGTGCTATTCAAAGACAACACCGCAGAGCAGTCAGTTTTGATGGTAATAGATGAAACATCCAGGGAGGTACTGTGGAAGATCTGAGTGGTTAGGCTGACGTTAGGTGAGTCAGGGTCGGTGATGGACAGAGCTCTGTGGGGCTACTCTAGGTGACAAGAAATGTTGATACCAGGCTTGGCATGGGGATCCGTGGCCATAGGGATGAAGGAGGTGATGCAATCAGTCATAAATCTTTCTCAGCAGAGTGTGGTAGTGATTGTCTGGGTGACGGGCAGTGGAGCAGCAGAGCACAGAGCATGGTGGGTCTCCTGCCCCTTGTGTTGATGGTGGCATTGAACCCAGGAGAAGGGCCTGCAAAGCATTTGAGCACTGCCTGGCTCACCGTAAGTGCTCACTATATGCCTAGTGCTGTGGTTTTTGTTACCCCACATGAACCCAACACTGTAGCTGTGCCCAAACCCTTGCACTCCTAACCACCCCATCACCATACTCTCTCTGCCTTCTCCTGCTGCTCCTTTTCCCCTGGATACGTCCTCCTTGCCCTTCAGACTTGGCTTGATCATTACTGTCCCTGGTGGTACCCAAAGCTGTGCTGGATACATCCCTATGTCTCCCCACAGCACACCCTCTTTCTGGCCCATACCACACTCTTCTGGATTACACATAATTTCCCGTCTCCACACTAGGCTGAAAGCTCTTAGAAGGAAAGTTATATCCTAAGTACTAGGATTGTGTATGATTTGGGTGCCCAATAAAGATGTGTTGAAAGAGGAAGCATTCGGCTGCATTTCTATTTGTTGAGGAAGTAAATGAGAAGTGAAGAAGGATTTGACACTTTTAAAAGCTGTTCATATTTAACTGTCCCACTGGAGAAATTCATGTTAAGTCCACTACTGAACACTTAGCAGGTGCCAGGAGCTCAGATGGGTTCTGGTGTTAGATGATATGCCTGAAAAACAATCTAAAAATAGTCTCCCCACCCTGGTTTAGTGTTAGATTTTACAATTAGATATTATTTTATTTGAAATGCCCTAACTTTCTCTTCTCAAAAAATATCCCTGCGTTGGGGATAATGGAATATCACCAGTGATAATGTGTCTTTTAGCGTATCTTGGTGAATTAGTGATTATATGCTTTTCTTCCAGGGATAGATGAAAGGGGTAAGAAGGTGGTCAGTCCTGGGAAATAAGTCTGCACAGGACACTGGCAGAGAACAGGCAGGAGAGAAGTAACAAGATGGAAAGGAGGATTACAACAAGGAGAAATAGGATGTTACCAAACTCTGCTTATGCCAGAATCACACTGATGTAAAGCTCAAGTTCCTTCATGGTAGAATGGCTAAGCCCTCCGAAAGGCAGGTGATATTGACTGGGTGTATGTGGGAAGCAGGTATGGGTAGAGAAGTAGTACACGGTGCAGATACGGTTTGGGGACTACCCAGGCAAGAAAAGGTGGGTGTGGTGTGAGGTCGTGAAGGCCAAGAAAAGCAGAGGGGCATATTTATTTCTGAGGGTGCTGCATTTAGAGCGCCGCCAGGCTAGGGTTAGGCAATGCCACATTGACTTCGGTTCACCTCAAAGAAGCTTTCATTTGCATCTCTGCAATGACAGCCACAGATGACAGAACCCAAGCCCTTGGGGGCAATGAGAGAAGTCATTCATGCCATGCCAGGAGCTTGATGTGATGCCAAACCAGGGGATTAAAATGCAAGAGCGAGGCAGGAAGCTGTGGCCCAGAATGTTTTGAAGAGAAGGAAACAAGAGACACGCATGTGGAATGATCCTCTTTGAATACCACTGTGAGACGCAATATTTAAGCTTGGATAAGTTGACCCCTGGCTCTACCCCCATCTTTCTTTCAAGCCCACAAGACCTTTGCAGGATCCGTGCCACAACATGAGTGACTATAATTGTAAAGAATAACTTCCGGGAATAAAAAAGACAGCTTTCACAAGAAATGGAAAAACTTGCAGATACTAGCCCAAAGGCCAGAGCTAATAGAAATGAAACCATGACACAGTTTATATTACTTCATTTTCTTTTGCTGCTACAAAGATGGCTTCTTTTCATTTTGGCTTTTTTTTGCACAACATGCCTGGCTCTCTCTGGGACTTCTGCCTGACTGCCTTTGTGAAGAGCATTTCATTACTACAGCGCATGCCTAGACTGAAACAAGAATAACTGACTCTAACATTTAAGTGTGAGTTTTGTTTTCATTTTCCATCTTGCTTAGCCTTTGTTTCTCACACGCTAAATTTTTATTCCAACAGTAACAAAGGTAGTGGAACCTCTGTTTTCTGTTTCAGTAACATGCTAACTTGGTCAAGCTCTCACAAGCATTATTTTATTCCATCCATACATCTATCCTATGAAGTGTGTGTGTGTGTGTGTGTGTGGTTTTTTTTTTTTTTTTCAATGAGTCTCAAAAAGTTTAAGTAATTTGCCCTGCATCACGGTGCTAGTAAGTAGCTCAGCCAGCCAGGGTTTCAGCTTAGTTTTTCTGATGTTGAGTCTCATGTGTTTTTCTCTAGGTCATACTGGGTCAAACCAGTACTCTTCCAGTTATTCCCAGTGAATATCTAATAACAGTATGTTGCCGTGCATTACTTCCTTGCCCAAGGAAGGAGTCATCAGCTCAGCAAGCACTCATTCCACAAATGCCCCAGTTATAATATTAGGACACATAGCAATGTATGAGCAAAATTGGGCATTCGAAAGCCAGAAAAGGTGTGGTCCCTGCTCTCAGAGAGCTTATAGCATGTGACGCACATGGTCAAAAGAATGATTACTGTAATGAAGTCTCACTTCCTGGTGGCCAGGGGCCATTTCAAGACACCGTAACACAGCAATAGAGCATGCAGCTTACTTAAATTCCAGAGACCCAGGTGTTAGATTAGCTTTGCCACTGACTCAGCTGGACCCCTAGAAAGAGGGCTGATTCTCTGAACCTCTGCTTCTTTACCTGTAAAAGGAGAAGGTAGGTCCAGATCTGTGGCTGCACACCACTACATGACTGTGGGAAGGCAGAGTTATTGCAATACCTTGTCAATTCCACAGAGCCCTGAGTGCTATACACCAAGCACCCTGCACATTCATATACTGCACTTTCCAAAGGTAGGTAGATGCAGTTGTGGTTAATACAATTTAAATTAACACAATTTACATCAGCTCTATAAGAAAATATATAAACTTTAGCTAGTCGATAGTCACAAAGAGACACAAAATTTTAAGTATTGCTAAATTCATAGCAACTTTCCATCCTTAGATATTTTCTCAAAGACACAATAAGAGTAGTCCAATTATTATCAGAGGAAGTTGTAAAAATTTTTAGCACTGAAGGAGAGTCTACTCAAGGGGTTCCTGAGTGGCTCAATCAGTTAAGCATTGACTCTTGATTTTGGCTCAGGTCATGATCTCACAGTAGTGAGATCAACCCCCATGTCGGGCTCTGTGCTGAGCATCAAGCCTGCATAAGATTCTTTCTCTCCCTTTCCTTCTGTCCTTCCCCTGCTTGCACATACCCACATGCTCTCTCTCTCTCTCTCTCACACACACAAGAAAAAGTCTGCTCAAAATGAATCTTAGACTTGTATATAAAACATACAAGTATAAAACTCTTAGAATAAAAGCCTTTGTGACTATGGGTTATGCAGAGGGTTCTCAGATATGACACCAACAGCACAATTCACTAAAAACAATAACAATAACTTGATAAACTTCATTAAATAAAAACTTTCACTCTGAAAAATACATTGTTAAGAGAAGGAAAATACAAGTCACATGGGAGGAAAATATATGCAAATCACATATCTGACTCAGAACTTGTAAGCAGTACATAATTTTTTAAAACTCACAGATATACAGTAAGGAAACAAACCACCCATCAAAAAAATAGGCCAATGATTTGAACAGACATTTAACCAGAGAAGATGTACAAGTGACAAATAAGCAAATGAGAAGATGCTTGATATCACTTGTCTTTAGGGAAATGCAAATTAAAGCCAGGATGAAATACACTCCACGCTATCAGAATGGCTAAAATAATTCTTTTAAAAGCTAACAATACTAAGTGATGTAAAGGAAGTGAAACAACTTGAACTCTCAGGCATCGCTGGTGGGATGCAAAATAGAACAGCCACTTTTAAAGCTGCTCAGAAGTTTCTTACAAAGTTAAACAGATGCTTACCTTATGACCTAGCAATCCCACACATCAAGAAAAAGGTACACACAAAAACCCGTATGTGAACACTTAAAGCCCATGAAAACAATCTGAATTTCCTTTACTAGGTGAATGGATAAATGAACCGTAAAGCTCCAAATAGTGGAATACTACTGAGCAGTGAAAAGGAACAAGATACTAATATACGTAACAGCATGGATGAACCGTACCTCCATTGTGCTAAGTGAAAGAGTCATATTCGAAAGGCAATATGGACTGTGTGATTCCACGTGTCTAATATTCCATCTATTCCTGACAGAGGAAGAAGAAAGATCAGAAGACAAAGAGGTGCCCCCAACTGTGCCGACACTCTTAAGTAAAGTGTGGGCCCTTGCACACACCCCTCACCCACTTTTCTCACTACCCTCCCCCTATGTTCTTGGAACCCTAATCTCTATGTCACAGTATGCTCCTGTCACTCACACTATACCACACCTAGGACTCTCTGCCTCCCAGTCTTCTTCCTCCAAAGCCATCCCCTATTCATGAAATTCAAGCCACCATCCCTCAGCATGTCCCAATTCTGTCCAGTTTTAGCAGGATAAAAACATTATCTATGTAATTGACACTAAGCTTTGGGTCACCACGGACAACCTCTTTCGTCTCTTAGAATTTTCATGCTTTTAGCTGAGGTTAGATTTACGATCTTTAGTTGATAGACCTTCAGACAATACTACTACAGGGTGAAATCACTTAAAAAAAAAATCAAACTGTTTTTATGGCTGGGACAGAGGGAGCTGTAACCTGGAGGGTGAGAGTTCTAGCAGGACTCTTGCCCCTCAGTATCCTGATTCTCACAGCTTTTTCCTTGTCCCTGCTTCTGAGCCTGAGGATTCCTCAATTCATCATAGTTCAAGGCTCCCCCAGAAGCAATAGAGGCAACAGGGGCTCCAAGGGAGCAGGGGAGGTTGAATCCAGATGGGGGGAAGCAGGGATGTCTTTGTTGGTTGTTGTTTGAATGTATGAGTTACTTAAAACTAGCGTTAGGAGAGCAGAGCCTGTCTATGTTGACCTCATAGGACTGAGGAAAAAGCAACTGTCTGCAAAATAAAGGTTAAGCCCTCCACTGACATATTTTGAAATCGCTTTCTCTTCGTTCTATTCAAACAACACATTTCAAAAATAATAAACCTTGATTCAGGTTAACATTTTAATTATTTTGAATGTCCAGAAGGGTTATTTCTAGGCATTCAGATAAGCTTTTAAATCCCTGCACTTTGACATTTTACTTAATTTTTACAAAACAGATTCTAGTTAATATAAAGACTTTTGTTGAGATACAAATGACATATATAGATTTAATTTACCATGACAACAAACTTTGCAGAGGGCCTGGTACCAATAGAGTTAAAAATGTAGCAGTATAATTAGAAGGGTTACATTTTACCATTTATAGTTACAGACAGAAAAATATAACTGTAGCGCAGGGTTGCCTTGGCAACTCACATCTCAATCAGGATTTTCTTTCCTCCTTCAACTCTACCCCCAGTTCACTGACAGTTAAAACCACTGAAGAAGAAGAGGTTGAAACAAATACAGATGAGAAATTATAAAAGTACATAGCAAGCATTTAACTATATGATAATCTCTTAGGGAAATTTCTTAGATGTGTTTCCACTATTTTAATTTTATCAGAAGCTATGGATTTTCTTCTTTGTCTTCTGGAACGATTCCAGAAAAAGACAGATTAGTGTTTTGGTAGTGGTGGTGGTGGCGGCGGCGGCAGCTTCATTGGTGGTCTTGCATCGCCATAATGGGTAACATCATAAACATTCTTACTGTCTATTTAGAATAAGGTAAGAAACTACCTTAATTCAGCTTCACTAAGTTTCTTAAAGGAGCTTCACATGCTGTTTAACCACTGACTCTCTGAGTCACATAAGCACATAGTTAGAAACAGTTGAATGTATCATAAGCAGAACACAAACATTTAATGGTTGGTTCTGAAATTGGAAGTAACTTCAACATCAACTTCCTAGAAATCCTGTGTGCATATTTCATGGTGACGTGACGATATTTCCCATGAATGGAGCCTATTATCCATGCCCTCGCTCAAACCTGCCAAACATTATCTCATCGCTCTCGTGAAGGACTCAGAAATGAGGGAAAGTTTAAGAACTTGAAAAATGAAGGCATACACTAGTGATGCTAACAAATTGCTTTCCAATACATATTAAATGAAAGAAGTGGGAAAGGCAGACTTCACTGGCTCTTACCTAATAATTATCCACGGTGATGACATTTGTACTTTCTGCAATATATTTCACAATCTCAAGCACAGCCAGAGCTCAAATTACATAACAGCAAAGCATTAATGAAAAAAAGAACATGATATTCTGAAAAGGTATCTACGCTTATCACAAATTATAAATGTATATCTATAAATGGTTATCTAGACATTTTTCCAAATGACATTGGATTTGCAATTACTAGATTTCCTGCTACCACTAAACATAACTGATAAAGGATGAATGCAGAGAATGCTTCTTGGACAGAAGTCCCATAGTTCTATACACACACCCATACACACACGCGCGTGCGTGCACACGTGTGCACACACAAAAACACACACACACCATGCTCTCGCCAGAGCCAGACACAGACACAGACACAGAAATAGAACATTTGCCCCTCCTCTCCTTTCTTCTTGGAATGGCTTCATCCCCACCTCATCTCTGTACCTGGCTTTCTCTTGCTTATTCTTTAAAGTTTACCTTAAGCATCTCTTTTGATCCTACGATATCTCAAACATATCCTCTACTGCCTCCGTCTGCACATATTTTGTGGCTATTGAGTTTCTGTGTTTATCATACCCTCAAGGACTCACTCTTAACTGGAGCCAGTCTTCATGTTTAGTACTCCTGGCTCAAACTGACTCCCTCATATACTTGGACTTTCTTGAAATTGGGACTAGGTCTTACACATCTCTGTATTCCTGGCTTTTAGCAAAGTGAGTTCCTAGCTTTTAGTCAGAGCTCAACAATTGTTTTGGAAAGACAGAGAGACAGAGACAGACACAGACACAGAGACACAGACACAAACACAAACAGGAGGAGTGAAGGGATATATATATATATTTATAGTCATCATAACTTAAGCATATAGACTAAATATATGTATATACATATATATATATACTGTGTGTGTGTGCATATATATATATATATATATATATATATATATATGGTCATGATAACTTAAGCATATAGAATAAAGCCTAACTACAAAAAGATAAAATATGATAATGGGTTGAGGGAATTCCCTATTTTGTAGTTACTAAGAAACATTACATTTGTCAATTTGTACTTATTGATAAGTTACTATGGATAAAGTCATACGGATGATTCAAAGAATTATAATATGATGCCACCTAGTTGAGTGCGCCATGAAAATAAGTAATGTTCTATGGTAATGAACAATTAATTGCCAAGTGGGAATTGTGGACAATAAGCTTCTGAGTTCAGATGACAAAAACAACCTCGTGGGCGGAGAAGGGCGCGTGGTGGAAGGAAGATTCATACCAGACTTAGAAGGATGGCTGACTTTGGATGTAGAATGCATCCACTCACTCTGTCTCCCCATGGCCTACCTCATATTACACATTACCTCTACCATGTAATTGCACTAGTTATAGTCTCATTTTCTGGTTCCTCCCTCGCCACCTGATGTGTAGACACACATCAAGGTTCAACTTTCATTCTCTTCAAATTTAGTATTTTCTCCCTAGGTAACTTCACTCTGAAGATACCATATTTAAAATCTCTGGAATTATTCCCAAACCTGGATCTCTGGCACCAACCTCTTATCTGAGCACCTCCCTCATTTCCCGCTGTTTGGTAATTACCTTCACAAATATATCCTTTCAGTGTTCCAGCCTCTCCCTGCTCAAATCAATGCACAGCCTCTTAAGACCAATCGTGTATTCCATTCTGTTCCTGTTTCCTCCTATACTGATTGGTGGTATCACTACACTTAAAATCACTCTGGACTTGAAAACTTAGTATTATGTAATTCCTCTCTTTCCCCCAAATGCCACACCTCTTTCAGGACCTTTTCCCTGAATCTCCTTCTAGAAGCTTTCCCTACCAAATCAGAGTTCCCAGAGAATATTGATGCTTTTCTTATGATACCATAGCTGATCTTGTGTTGTGATTACTTGTGCATCCATACTATGTAACTTTGGTTTGGGAGCCATAAAAGACCCCAAGCCCCTACGGCCATGCTGCTGAGTGGCATCACCTAGACAGTAAAGCCCCCTCTATGAATCTCTCTTTCAGAGTTCCCTTGCCCTCCTTCTCTTCTGGGTGGCGGCTCCTATGCAGTTGTTTTTGGAAAGTCTTATGTTGGGAGTGACTCGCTCCCCAGGCAAACCTATCAAAGCACCATCCAAATAAGGCTCTGAGTGTGTAACTGCCCCCCAGTGGTCATATCGTTTTTTTGATCAGCATCCAAATCCCTCAAACTCACTATGACTATTGAATAAGAGAAGAGAAATACAGGAGTTAGAGAGGTCACTGACAGTCTGATGATTTAGGTGTGGATGACTGGATGTTTATATAATTGTGACACAAAATAATTTTATGTTAGGAAAAGTAGGATAAAGTGCTTCTCAAAGAGTAACTATATCATCATGTTTGGTTATGGGGATGAGATTCTCTGAGGAGAGCTTGGCACAGCAAAGAGAGAACTAAACCACCCACACAAATAATTAATAGAAAATTGAGGGGTGCAGGGAAGAGGGGAGAGGAGACTGTGGAGTGGGGGAGAGAAAAAGAGAGATGGAAGAAAGAAGGCATGAGAGGCCACTGAGCAGAAGGGCAACTGGGTCAGGCCTGTAGAGAAATGTCAGCCAAGAAGAAATAACCAATAACAGATGTTGGCCAAAGAACTAACAAACAGGAATTTCTAAAATCACATTTGACCTAGTTTGGTCCGGGCTTCCACAATGTACTGCTAGCACTTCCATCATCCCACGTCTTTATTAAAATCTTATACAGGGGATATTGGGACGAATTCGGGGGGAAGCTGCTGTCTCCTATACCTGAGTTAGTGTGAAGCAGAGAGAACAGAACAGACATGAGTTAGAAGTGATATTTTCAAGAGAAACTAGATCAAAATATGGACACAGGAACATTAGGGCCCCCACTGGTGGAAAAGATAGGATTCTAAGCAGACAGGACCTTATATGCTATAGAAGGGTCTATAGAAGGTGGGAGTACAGTACATTTAAAACTAATTACATGACAAGAACAGAGAGCAAAGTGGAGTTATGAGGGATGGAAGCCAGGGAATAGCAGGTACTCAATGCTAAGGATTTGAGTCTTTATTCTAAGAACAATGAAAAGTCATATTTTTATTTAGGAGGGTGACATGTTTTAATTACCTTTTATAAATATCACTCAGGCAGCTGTGTAGAGAAGAGATCAGGGCAGTGGGTATCCAGGTGGATGAAGGGAGAATACCTAGGTAGCTACTACTGGAGTCCAAGGGAAATATGATGAAAGAAATGAAAGAGGTATATGGATTCAAGAGTCATTCTGGAGATAAATTGATAAGATTTACTAGATGGATTGGATATTGATGATTAATGAAAGAAAAATGTAAACAATAACTGCAAGTTTTCAAGAGTGTCAGTGGGCTGAAGGATAGTGTTATTAGTTGAGATAGAGCACCAGGTTCGTGTGAAAAATTATGAATTTCCTTTTGAACATGTGAGATTTGCAATTCTTTTTAAAAATTTAAATGAAGGTGTTGAGCAGGCAGTTGGCTATCCAAAGTAACTCAGAAAGGAGGTGTGGAGTGGATATAAATGAAAGAGTTAAGAGCACACGCATGGCCATTGAAGCTTTGGGCATGGGTGACCTGTGTTAGGCGACAATACAGAATGAGAAGAGAGGATGTACTTTGAGGTTTTTAGGAGCATCAACAATTAAGGATTGATAAAGGATAATGAGGTAGTAAAGGAGACTAAGAAAGAATGGCTAGAGAAATGAAACTCAGGAGTTATTTGGGGTGGGGGAGGAGGGAGGAGAGGAGGAGTTTCTCAAAAGATAGAAGAGAGATTTCCTAAAGGCAAAAACATCCAGTGATGCCTTCTGAAAGGTCAAGTTGTCATAGAGGCTGATATGTCAGCAAGAATTTATCAGAAGGTCATTAGTGACCTTGAAGAGAGCTGTTTCTGTGAACTAATGGTGGTGGGAACCAGAAAATAAAGATGGCAAGTGTCATCAACTTTCCTGAAAACTTTGGTTGTGATGGAGAGATCAGGTGCCAGTCGAATGAATTTGTATAATTAGGCTATTAATTTTTAAGAAGCTATATTTTAAGATGAAAGGGGTTTGAACATGGAAAGAGAAGGAAACCGGTGAAGCAGGGATTTGATCACAGAGGTAGGAGTAGAGACAGATGACAGTAACAGGAAAGAGCAATTATAAAAGCTAAAATCTTGATTCAGCCTTAATTAAAATGAAAAGAAATTATAGGTTCTGGGGGCATTTGATAAGAATATTTCAAAAGAAATGATCTTGATGACATAGATTGGCCATTCAAAATGCTATGCTGGTTGTTTCCCTTCTCACAAGAGAAGGTAGAGGAGGTCGGAGAATATTTCCATCCCAATAACCCAGGAGCTGCCTTAGACACCAGCTAGAAAAGTTTTTACTTAAGTTCCAAACTTTACATGCTATGTCTTGTTATTATGAATTACAGCTTCTCTCTTTAATCTTGTTTTATTTTAAAAAAAAGGCAAGAGGCTTTCAAAGATATTTAATTCTTAACTTCCAAATTCAGTTTGATCACCTAGATCTTAACCTCTCATCATAAAACTAATGTATATCATACGTAATATGATACTTGTTTGAGAAAATTCCTTTTTATCTCCCCATTTGCTATAATATATGGTTAGTTTAGAAAATTAAATTCTCTTATTTAATCTCTAATTGAATGCACCAGTCTTATGCTAATTGATACAGAATCACATGCAGCTATAGTTATAGGTGTAGATACAGAAATAGATATAGACGTAAACACAGTCTTATATAGTCTTAGCTATAGATAGATGTAAATAATTTTAAATATAGATAAAGATGTGAAATTATGGGTTCTTCTGCTGATAAAAATAAAGCTTGAGACCCTTTGTAAGGAGCTTACATCATACCTGTAATAGATTTTAATCCAAACATAATCCCAACACAAGTTTTCAATCCAAACACAATTAAGTTTGATTTTTCCATATTTATAAGTCAAGAAAGAAACAACTGGGGGATGGTGTGATCCATGGTGTCAAAGTCCATGGAGAGGTCAAGTGGGGGAAAAGGTTGAAGAAAAGGATTCACTCCCACAACGGCTGGGAAGTCTGGAGTTCTTTTCAAATGTGCTGCAAAGACAGGGCTGTTTGAGAGAAAATGAAATCTCTGGGAAACATTAGGTGACGGGAAAGACGAGGTTCACAAAATGAAGAACAGAAAGAGAGTGAGAGTGTCAGTATTAAAGGGGAATTCTGTTACAGAAGACATGAGAAATAGAAAAGAGAGGAAGAGACCAGTGTATAAGTGAGGGATGAGGGAAATAAGGATAGCACTGAGACATTAGCTAGTATTAAAAACTATAGTCCCCCATTTTTATATTTTTGACCTATTTTCATTTTCTTTGTGTTCTTCTGGGGACAAAGATCTCTTTTTGAAGCCTTTGCTTCCTTTTATCATTTAATAATTGCTTCTATTTTTCAGCTTTCACTAAAAAGACTCTTTTTCAGCCGTAGGAATGCACTGGCATTAAAGGTGAGAAACAGAAGCTGTACTCTGAGCTCTTCAAAGAAAAGCATTTTAGAAATCAAAGGCATTGCCATATTGTTATTATTCCCTCTTTCCCCTTAAATCTTGGCATGACATTAGCTCTGATCCTCAAAGAGAAATCTTTCAGTTTAGCTATGATATTAATAATCTGTGCCTCTAAAAACAGAATGGATATCTAAATTGATCAATCTAGTCCAATAGTCTTCTCTTTCCCTTAGTTCTGGTGCTATGGACCTGATCCAGGAACCAGAAATAAGAGCATTGTGACTCATTTTATCCTCCATGTAAATTACATCCAGCAATGCATAAATTGTAAGGGCATATAGCCAAGCACTACCAGTTCTGTGCAAACAGAGATCCAGAAACTCAATGGGCATTGAAAGCATGAGATAGTAACTCATGAATAATTCTTCTGTATTTTTACACAGCTATACAACCAGTTCTAATTGTAATGATACTATACATTAATATTGGAATAATACATAGAAGATGAACGTAAGTTTTTGGAAATAAGTAATAAATATTTCTAAGTACCAGTTATTATCTATTAAGACAAAATTAGATGGATCTTAAAATACTCAGGAAACATTAGTAACTACCAAAACTCCTAGTTAATATTTCCCCCATTTTGGTGGCTCCATGAAAGGTGTCACTCAGAGAGAGAGCGAGCTTCCTGCCTGAGGCGAAAGAAGGTTATTAACTAGAAACATAATCCATAGTTGGCAGCTTATATCATTGGAAGTAACTTATAGATGAGGAGGTTTAAAAAGAAAATATTTTAACAGATAAGGTAGATGTAATTCTAAGTTGTGATTGTTCAACACGTTTAATAATTATGCATATATAAATAATATATATGTAAATATAGACATATAAAGATGCAACAAGTGTGAAAAAAGCAACTTGGGCTCTTTGTGTCTATTGGTCAAATAAATTTATTTACATCCTTATAGAGGCAACCTAAATTATAATAAAGGACATTTACTTCCAAATATTTCTATTATTTGCAGATTAAAATTTTGGGAAATAAAACAATCTAATACTACACAAGCACATTGTTTAATAACTCTTGTTTCCAATTGTCGAATTGGAAAAGTAAGTCCCATTGGAACATAGGGGCTGATGACATAAAACAATTTTAGATACCCTAAAGCAACACCAACTCAGACTTATTTTTCTTTGTGTGGTAGAGATGGCATAGATTGTAGGAGTTCTTCACATGTGTCTGCTTCTTTGAAGGTCATGGTAGGCTCCACGTTTTGTGCACTAATCTATCCCAAGATCTTAGCACAGTATCTGGCAGGCACACAATGATCACTTAATAAATGATTGTTGACATTCCTAGCATGGATTTTGTAGAACCAGGTGCCCTCCACATGGTCTATAGTTTTAGTTATAAGTATTGCTCTCAACAAAAAAATAAAAGTGTAAACAACCTGTTTATCCCTTAAAGTTTACAAAGAACTTGCCATTCATATCCTTACCTGGTTCCTATGGGATCATCACAGCCTAGAGGCAGCGGTGCTCCGGGAGCCCACAGCGGAGCCCCATCTGGTGCTGAACTCTGTTCTCTCTTCTGCCACTTGTGTGGGTTAAATTGTGTGCCCCCCAAATTCATATGTTGAAGCCCTAACCACAGTGCCTCAGATATGACCTTATTTGGAAATAGGGTCATCGCAGATGTAATTAGTTAGGTTAGGATGAAGTCATATCGGAGCATGAAGGGCCAGGTATCCTGTATGACTGGTGTCCTCTTAAGAAGGGAAATGTGGACACAGACATCCACGCAGGGAGAACATCATGTAACGATGGAGGGAGAGCTCTGGATGATGCTTATACCGACTCAGAAATGCCAAAGGGTGCCTGAAAACTGCCAGAAACTCGCAGAGAGTATGGAATAGATTCTCCCTCAGTGGGAACCAACCTAGCTGACACCTCCATCTTGGACTTCTAACCGCTGGAACTGTGAGAAACATTTTTGTTAAGCCACCCAGTCCGTGGGACTTTGTTATGACAGCCCTTAGTGAATGAATACAGCTACTTACTCCTTGCACCTTGTCAGATTTCCTACCAGAGGCTCTGGTACCCTGACCTCACTCCCACTGGGCACTGTCTTGGTCAGCACTCAGAGTTCACAAGAGAGCTTCCAATTTATTCCAAAGCTTCTGCAATTATACGTTGTCAAATTCCAACACATTCTCCCATCAAGTTACTCAGCAATTACATCTGACACCTTTCCCTTACCTTCTGCTTCCTCCCGTGCTTAGAGTGGCGCTGTAACCAGGAGGAGGTGGCGGAAACCAGGACTGTCTGTTAGGAAAGGACATCGGTTATAAACATGGAGACCTGATCCCACCCACATGTCTACCAGGAAAAACTGAAAATAATTTGACAGTTAAAAGGCATTGAGATGACTTTTCTATGAGCCTTGTAAATAAAATGAAAACTATTTCAGCAACTCAATAGGAAGTAACTATCCTACAATCTAGACTCTCTTCTCCCCAAGTACGCTCCTTTCCCTGTTTTCCTGACATGAAAATGTGAACATTTCTTTAAAAAGAAGCATGAAAAGAATCTGGAAAATGATAATATTTGTTAAATCTAGTTAGTTGGTTCATTGGTGTTTATCATCAACATATCTCTTTTTCTCCTTATTTTTCTGCATATCTGAAGCATTTGATAATAACAAACAATCTTATGTTCTACTCTATGGTTTTTAAAAAGCTACATGATAAATTCTGAAAGTAAGAATTTTGAAAATATAAGTGAATGCCACAGTAATATTAACCTCAATTTTATATACCCATATATATGTATGTATATGCATATATACAAACACACGTATATCCAATTAGAAAGATGTCTTCACATTACCAGGATGTGATTTTAACTGATAGAGATAGCTAAGGGCTCTGTCAAAAAGACTTAGATATGGACCAAAAATGATGTTCAGAGAAGAGTGACATGTCAGAGGAAAGCACGGAGAAGGAAAGTCTGGGATAAGGAGGGCAGGAGAGCTGGCTTTAAATTTTTGAAGCAGGTCTATTCTCTGAGGCACTACAGGACTGAACTAAGGTGAGGTGGGCATAGATCAAAGTAGATTTCAGCTCAATGTAAGTAGTCGATGCTACTCACAAGAGCTAGTCAAATGTATATCACAAAAGTAAGAGTCTTACTGCTGGCTTCAATGATCCTAAATTATGTCTAACCTGACAGAGGAAAGATTCTTGAAGAGGGTAGGAGATGTGAAGTTTGGGTCCAAGAGAAAGGTGATCACATTTTCTGAGACTCTGCAAATATAACCAAAATTCTGACTACAGTAGCATTTTTGGCAATCATCCAGTCTGTCAACATACATTGAGCACCTACCCTATACTAGGCACGGTCCTAGGTGCAGACAAAGAAAATAAAAACATTTTAGAAGCACTGAGGTCCATTGATGCTTGTTTTCCATTTGATCATGATTCACGAGCACTGTGTTCTCATCAACAAGCAAAAATTGCTTCTACCGTCATGCTCTGTCTCATGAAGAATATTCTGCCACCACAGGTCTACCTAAATAAATTAAGTCAGCACAGGCAGAAGGTGGGAGGCCAGGCACAGGATGTCAGAGAAGGAAGCAATAATCACACAAACACAGATTGATGTCTCGAGATAGGGCCCTTGGCTCTACTTGGAAATAGGGTCAACCCAGTCTGTAGAGCAGAGGAGGCAGCAATGATGCAGGCTGATTGTAGGAGCCTGGTGACATCTGGCCACACCGCAGCCATTATTTTAGGGTAAGGCATTCCCTGTAGCAGGACTCTACTACAAGTGCTACCTGAAGTAGCTTACCCTTTGCTGAGCTCTGTCATTGAAAATATTACCTAGGTATTCAAGGCCCCAAGGGAGCTGGAGATAAGACTGCATATTTGAAAAGGAAATTAGGGGGGAAAGGAACAAAGTTTGAGGACGTCAGAATCCAGTAGGCACTGGATCTCTCAAAAGGGAGGAAGAAACAATGAGAGAGCAACTTCTGAATGCTGCCTGGGAATCTTGGTAGATGATTTGGTTCAGAAATTAATAAAGACAATCTGCTACAGAATATCAACAGGAGGCAGATACAACAAGCCCATCATACCTCTTTTTCTTTACAGGAGTTGTAGCAGAGGCAGGAGCCGGGGAGTTGATTGTGTTTGCACTGAACGAGCCTCCAGGTTGCCTGTGTAATCACAACAAACCACATTCTTGAAACTTTTTTTATGCTGTCCCACCTTTGAAAGGTCTTATAATCTACTCATATTCCCACCTGCTCTCTATCCACCACAAAATGTTTCAATGATAAAGGAAGGAAAGAAAACAAGTTCTTCCTTAGTTTACCCATTTTATGAATCGTCAGGTCCTCATCTAAGTAATTAGAACTGAAGGAACTGAATGAAATCACTCATCAGAAGACATTGTGTGTCTGAAATCCAGAACAACAAATTCTCATGTGCTCTGGGTTCATAATATATATTTAATATTGTATATATTGTGACTAATAGAATTTTATTGCAATTTTTTTCATTAAAAGCACTAGGTGGCTTAAGAAAACATTTAAAAATCACACCATTTTAAATTTCTATTTAGCATTTATTAATATACCTAGACCTTCAAAAAAAATAGAAGTGACCCAGATCTGTTTCAACTACTGAGAGGTGTGGTCCAAATTCCTTAATTTTAAACACAAATTTAAAAACCGATTCTGTTTTCAAAGCTCTACCTAGTTTGGCTGTTTATAATCACCACTAGTACATTCCAGAGAGAATGTATTTCATCTAAACAGATTGCTAGCAAACTTATGATTTCATAACTCAGATGAATTGTAACATGATGGGTGTCTTGAAAGACAAGTGAAATGTAGGGGAAGAAAGAGTTAGTGGTCATAAGAACAGAGAAAATAAAGTTCTGTGGGGGAAAAAAATAAACAATCAAATATGTGATGAGAATTAAGGAGGGCACTTGTTATGATGAGCACTGGGTGCTGTATGTAAGTGATGAATCACTAAATTCTACACCTGAAGCCAGTATTACATGTATGTTAACTAACTGGAATTTAAATAAAAAGTTGGAGAAAGAAAAAAAGAATGAGAAAAAAAAGGAGAGAAAGAAAAGAAGAAAAGAATTACTTAAGTTTGAGTGAGAGCAGAGGTTAGAGCAGAGGTTGAAAAACATTTGGTGTTAAAATCCAGATAGTAAATATTTAAAGCTTCATGGACCATTTCCTTCTTCCTACCTAAATGCTGCATAAGCAACAGGAGTGTGACTTTGTTACAGTGAAATTTTGGCCTGAGAGGGGTGTGCCCCAGTTTATCTTGAATGCATACGAAGAAATACACTTTATTCTTAAAATGTAACTTTAGTCAGTACATACGTCTTTCCTGCTTCCGGTGATCGAAACGTGGACAAGCTTCTGGTAAAAAAAAAAAAAAAGGCAAAACTTTGAGCAGCCACAAAGAATAACTACTTGCATCAATTTGCAATTGCCCATGAATTTAGAATTGTTATTTAAAGTTAGACATTATTTGAGAGAAAGGAAAAGAAAGCATCAGTATTTGAATAAATTTGATAAGGTGATCTTTTTGCCTTATACTAGATTATTTCAGAAAATTCAGTATCATTTAAGTCCAATGCTTTTATTTGTGGAGTTCAGGAATTTTCTTTATCAATAAGAATATAAAACTTGCATTTACATGTATTTCATACTTTTGTCACCAGGATGACTTAAAACAAAAACATGAATGTCACAAGAATGATAACCTGAAGCAATGGGCTCTTTTGATTTTTAAGCAAGACAACGAAGATTTTCTATTCCTCTAACCATGAGGAGGAATAAAGGTTTTTACTCCAGAATTTTTGTGTTTAAAAAATATTGGATAAGAATTTATAGAAAGATATTAGGTAGGACAGAAGAATTGTAAGTAAATAAGTAATGCTTAGAAAACTATTGTACTTGAGTCTTTCCCAAAGTCAATAGATATTGATACCTATTGGTTAGTCGGTTATCCAAGGTATTGGCCTTATGTGTGTTAGTGACATCATTTCTGTCTGAGATCCTTTATAAAGAAACAAGACAAAAGTTTGGATGAATATTTAGATCATTAAAGTCCTTGTACACCTCTTTCATGAAAGAATAACTTCACAATATAACATTTGCTAGTAAAGAGATTTGTTTTCAGGTATTACATTTTAGAATATTTTGCAATTAAAAAAAAAAGCTACTTAAACCAAAATCTACTTATGAGGCTATTTTGATAGTTCGGAATTTTTTAAATTTATGCTTTACTACTAGCCTCTGTGATTCACTGAGCATTTGACCCACTATTTTATATTCATTATTGTTTAATAATACAGTTGACCCTTGAACCACATAGATTTGAACTGCGTGGGTCCACTTACATGCAGAATTTTTCGATAAATACAGTACAGTATTGTAAATGTATTTTCTCTTCCTTATGATTTCCTTAATAACAATTTCTTATTTCTAGCTTACTTTATTGTAAGAATTCAGTATAGAATACATATAACATGCATATAAACACACATAAAAATATGTGTTAATCAACTGTTTATGTTATTAGAAAGGCTTCTGGTCAATAGTAGGGTATAGTCATTAAGTTTTGGGAGTTAAAAGTTACATGTGGATTTTCGATTGCACAGGGGTCAATGCCCCTAAACCCTATGCTGTCAAATGTACATCCAGCCAATGACAGTACATCCCAAATCTGTAAAAGGTATCAATGGAAGACAAGTATTTTTTTAATATTTTATGGCATAGATAATGCTATATGTTTGCCAAACTCATTTTCTTTTCCTACCGAGCACACAGGAAGACCACATTTTCTACTCTTCATTGAAATTAGGTTGGGGCCATGTGATTGAGTTTTAGACTAAAGAATGTGGGCAGAAATGTTGTTTGCCACTTTCCGATCCATCATAAAACCTCTTGTGTGATCCTCCACACTCTTCCTTCCTCTTCCACTATAGTTTTTGTTGCCCATGTGTTGAAGAGAGCAGCATTAAAACATGAAAATAACTTAGGTCTCTGAGTGACTTCATGGAGCTGAGACATCCCCTACTCTTCCAGCCTATCACACTGGACTCTGAAGACAGTGAACAGTAATCTTCGTTTATGCTAAACCACAATAGATTTGGGGTCAATAGAAGGAACTTGTTAAAAGAGTTACTCTGCCCTGGTGAATTAGTTTACTTTGACTAACACATTTAGTTAATAGCCCCTACCAGCCATCAAATCTCAGGTCTCTTAGATATGTCTGAAAAGACAATTAGGAATCCCATACTGTAGACCTCCTTCCCTTCTTCTCTCATGCCAGATAGATAGGAAGTTTCTTCCTAAGACATGGGGCTATCCTGTGGAGCATTCTGCAGGCTTGCACGAAACTAGGATGTAGCAAAATTAGGCTCAGGAAAACAAAAGGTCAGGAAAACTTTTCTGTTGATCAGACATTATGGATCTACCCTAACTCTCTCTAAACTTTCAATTTTACCATCGAGTTTAGTGCATGGCTTTATACAAGCTATTCCTGGAAAGATGGGCATTAACTTTGCCTCACTCAAAAGAAAAAAAAAAATGTGGGAGAAAATATGACTTAACTGTCATAGATTTAAAATGATTTCAATTCCTAATGTTACCTTGAAATGTGTAACTAAAATATTGGGTAAATAACTCTAATACCTTAAAATGTTATGAGTTAACTCCAAACAAGGTTTTGTTTATAGTGCACTATGCCACAAACTGATAACTCTTGAAAGCAAAAAGGAAGGAAGGTTGAAATCTTCCAGAGCTCCATATTCTCAACAGACTGTTCACAATACAGGCATTAACTTCTACAGGCTCCAAGAATCCATGTATAAAAAACTCATATCTAAGGTGATCATCAGGCAAAGGACTATGAATATATACCATCACTAACTGCTACTGAGCCTCTGAGATGTTTATATTTAAAGTGCTCTGCAATAAACCACTGTGGTACAGTAAGTAATATGTCAAAGGACTCTAAATCTTAAATCTTAAGTATTCCTTGGAGGGCGCCTAGGCAGCTCAGTCAGTTAAGCAACCGGCTATTGATTTCGGCTCAGGTCAAGACCTCATGATTCATGAGATTGAGCCTCACATCAGGCTCTGTGCTGACAACGTGGAACCTTCTTGAGATTCTCTCTCTCTCTCTCTCTCTCTCTCTCTCTGCCCCTCCCCCACTCTCACACAAGCTCTCCCTCTCTCTCAAAAATAAATAAACTTTAAAAATAAAATAAAATTAAAAAGAATTAAATATTCCTTGGAAACTCTACTCAGACTTTATAGCTGTCTATGAGACCCTAACATGAGATAAAAATAATCTTGGGAAATTACTACTCTGGTACATGGAAAACAACAATTTGTCTAAAGTAAATAGATTCTTAATATCAAACATTCTTAATGTTTAAATAAAGGCTTAAAATTAAATGAAGTTAATCAAAATTCTATGGTGTAAATCTATGTGGGCAATATTGAATGTAATAATAAAAATAGCTACCTACTCTTCGCTACTTTCTGTATACATTTTCCTCTGTACTCTTTGAAACATCCTTACAAGGGAGGTGTGACTATTTTCATTTTATAGATGAAGAAAGGGAGTCTCAGAGAAGGTGATTGACTTTCTCTTTACCCAACTAGGAAGTAGTGTGTCTCCAAAGTCTTACCAGTAGAGCCCAATGTCCTACATCTAATTTTGTAGTGTGATTGTTTCAACACTCATCTATTAGGTCAACATGTCTTCCTTCACTTACTATTCTTCACCTCCAGGATCTCTTCTATGCCACTAGGGGGATCAGTCTATGAGTAATAGTGGAGAGAACTGTAAACCACCATTCCAATACATATGTCAATTTCTCAATTTCTTATTACTTAGGAAGATTAACTTTACTTTGTATTTCTCTTGAAAATTAAATTTTTAACAACGTGATATGAAATAGGTTGTTTTGATAAGTGTCAATCTTAGAAACAGTAAATACTCAAATGTAGTAATTAGCAGTATGATCAAAAGACCCAAAGGAAAAGTTACATTTCCACAAGAGAACACTAGAGGTCACTCTAACCTAGGTTTTCCAAATTAGTGAACCTACCTTTAGGATTTGGGCCACAGTGCATGCTACGTACATTATTATTTACTTATGTTTCTTTAGAACACCTCATACTTTTACCTGTATATTTTTAAAAAGACAACACCAAAGTATTTTTCTCATATTCATTTAAAATAAATGCATTATTTGGAGCATGTGACTTTTGATCTCAGGATTGTGGATCTGAGCCCGACGTTGGGTATATAGATTACTTGAAAATTAAATCTTTTAAAAAAATTAAAATTAAATGAAAAATAAAATAAATGCATCCTGCAAATGCATACACACATGCATATAGTTGGTCATCTTCTTCCTAAAGTTATTTCATATCTTACATTTAGAGTGGATAGCATTATGAAAATCTGACTCCTGCTAATAGGACTTGCCTTTCTGTACTGAGTCCTGAGTTCCCTCCCTCACAGCTATTTCCACACTTAGAAGAGGTAGCATACTACTGGAACTCAGGACTGCCTGGGGAATGGGCTGACCAAACAGGCCACTAAACCTCTGTGTAAATAAAGCAAGTAATCTCTGGCCTCATTTTCTAGTGTATAAAATGAAGGATTTGGGCTAGATTAATGGTTCTAAATTTTGGCTGCACATTAGAATCACTTCATAAGCTTTAGAAATGCCCGAGTCCCGCCTCAGACTAATTAAATCAGAGTTTTGGGAGTGGGATGCTGTGGGACCAAGTTATCGGTAAAGTTTAAAAGCTCTTTCAGTGATTCTAATTTGCAGCTGCGGCTAAGAACAACTCAATGGGTTAGCCTGTAAGGTCTAGTCTAATTCATTGCTAATGTTCCAAGGCTCTGTCTTGACTGGCCTAATATAGACCTTTAAATACACAACTTACAAAGGCTCCCACCTATTTCCCTTTCTTGAAGCATAATTATCTCACTTTCAGATTCATTCCTAGAAATAGGGTGTCCATCTTCAATTAATGGTGCAACAGCACGGCCCTCAAGGCCAACGTGAACAGACAGTTATTCTGACTCCTCTCTCCATTCAGTGCTGTGGAGATGAGATCTTGGACAAATACTTCTACAAACTCATTTTTGTTGAGGCTATTAATTACAAGAGAGAAATTAACTTCTTAGGAATACCACTGTGGATTAGCCTGTATTAGGGAGACTGGCTTGAAAACCTATGAATAGTGCAGAAGTATATACATTTCCTACATGAATTAATACTGGCAAATATTGAATATAGAGTCTATAAGATACCGTAAATTACAGCATATCTGCTTAAAATGCAGCAGGTGGCATTTTTGCCTACAATGGCAGCATGTCTTTAGCTACAGGGAGTGACCTCAACTGTCAATGGCCTCAGGTGTCCATTGTCTACACTCCAACTAAAGATGTTAACTTTGCTCTTTATATGCTTACTAAGCATCATTACCAAATATAAAATAAAAATGTGATTTGTAGTATTTACACTTCAATCTATATTGAAAACATAGAAAAATGAAAATATAGATGTTTCTCAATTTTCTCCATAGAAATGAGCCCTTTCCCTCTGTGTAGGAATGAATTAAAAACAGGTACAACACAGTGGACCCTTCTATAAGCCATATGGTGACTCTACTGCCACCACAAAAGTAGTTTCACTTTGTAAAAAGCAAATGCCTTTATACTAGAGTGGATCAAAATGATTGTATTATTAAAATTTACAGTCTGTCCATAAAAGCAGAAACTGCTGTTTTTCCACCAGTGGGATGGAAAGACCAAAAGTTAGAACAAGAACTGACTACCCATATTCACAGAAATAACTAGATTCTCCATTTTAAGCTGAACAGATTCCATGGAGTGTCCACCCTACTTATACCCAAACCAGTTTCTTCAGAATTGTTCTTATCAATCTACCATTAGCAAGGTTTCAGGAAAATAGCATATTGAGTCAAGATTTTGTGAATTTTGAAGAAGGTAATTCGATCTGAATAGCCCTTCTGTCCATGGATACAGAATATCATGTTCAAAACTTACTTTGGCAAACATTTAAATACCTTATGTTTGACAAAAAAGGGGCTTTAATATTCATTATGCATTCTGCTTACATGATTAAAAAACACCTTACCTGTCTAAAGTGTCATCAGATCTGTACCGACTAATTGTAGCTTTTGGCTCATCTCTCTCATTTGCTTTCCTGTAGCAAAAAATAATTACAGAAGATCAAATAAATTACCAAATATGTTTATAACCTATCATGCTTTTGGTAAAATTTTGGCCTATTCAAGTAGGAAATATACACGTTACCTAGAGAAGATAGCTTCAGAGTATCTAAGTCTTCCAAGGTTTTGACTTGGATGGAATAAATTATGGCAAACCCAACTCCTCATACTAATAAATAGATTCTTCTCTAGGTCCAATTATTTCTAACTACAGTGTAACACATTCAAATTGGAGACAAGGATAGGCAAAACAAATAACACGATATGCAAAATGGTTAATAACTAATATGCACTCCTGTCAATACTGTTGATTTTTACTTCATAGGACTTAAACACAATAGACTTAAAATCAACTATGTTTTGTTTGCAAAATTTTAGTAGCACCATAAGCCAGCTGCTCAACAGGCTAAATACAAATAGCTTTATTTAAACTTCAGCACCGTGGACAGGGTTGAAAAAAGAACTTGCTGAGTGAAGGGATAGGGAAGAAAGAAAAGGAAGGAAACAGGAAAAGCTGGGAAAAAATAAAAGAAAGTGGGAGAAGAGAGAAAGAATAGATGTAAGGAGGAGAGGTGAAGAAAGGGGAGATAAGGAGAAATAGAAAGCAAAGAAAGTTGAGGAAGACAGGTAAGCAGAACAAAGGGGAGAGGGAAGAAGATCAAAAGGGAAGAGAGAATGGGAGCTTCAATGGTAGGAATCAATATCATCAAAGCAAATGAGAATATCTTGATCAGACTGATCAATCAGAAAAACAGGAAGTTTAATGCCTTCTATAGCTCTGTGATACAGGAAAAGCAAGCTCTTTGGGAAATTATACCATGGTTTACTGTGTTTGCATTTCAAAGTATCATTTGAAGCTGACAGATCAAAGATACTGAATCAGAAAAAGTACTAAAACAGTATATGCACTAAAATTTAAGTTTTAACTTGGTATAGTGTACTTTTATTAAACAAATTTTTGAAGGGAAATAATATACTATGCACTGTGTTGATGACTCTGAGGATGTCAAGAATAAAAACTATGGACCCTACCTTCGCAGAGGCAAATTAGATGTGTACATCCAAGGAACAAAGTGGCTAGTGTCATAAAAGAGGTTCAGGTAAAGTTCGAGGAAGTTCTAAGGTGAGACAGTTTATTTCTAGGTAAAAGAATTTAAAAAGGCCTTATGGATAGGGTGCAGTTTGAGTGGGGTCTTAGAGGGTAAATAGATGTGAACATTTTCAAACAGAAGCAGAGGGAACAGTGTCTGTTGATGGAAGAGAAAAGTAAAGACAAATTGCTTAACACAATTCTATAAGTTTTAGTGTTTTTAATGTTTTTATTTATTTTTGAGAGAGAGAGAGAGAGAGAGAGAGAGAGAGAGAGAGAGAAAGCTAGGGAAGGGCAGGGAGAGAGAGGGAGACACAGAATCCAAAGCAGGCTCCAGGCTCCATGACGTCAGTACAGAGCCTGATGCAGGGCTCGAACTCATGGACCACAAGATCATGACCAGAGCCAAACACTTAACCCACTGAGCCACCCAGGCACCCTGCTGTTCCCTAAGTTTTAAAGGAACCTCGAAGTGAAATCACAGTATAGTCCACCATTGTGTTTAATGCATGAATGCAAAGGGGCACTGCAGGACCATCTGCCCCCCTCCTGAAAAACAGCCCCTTCTCAAACAGCATCCTTTATGTCTCATTAGCTGACTTTATTCTTCCTAGCACTTATGGCAACACAACATATTATATTGTGTTTATTTATTTTCAGCCTCTCCCGTCCTCCATCTTCAGCTAAGATGTGGGTTCTATGAAAGCAGGGACTTTGTTTTGTTTCCAGTGACAGGCCAGTGTCTGGTTCACAACTGACATCTCTACAGGTATGGGTGCTACCAGGCTCATTTGACTGGTTTAAACAATCTGGCAGAAGTACACGGCAAAAATTTCTTAGTTTGTGCATACTGTGAAGCTGTTATCTAAGGTGAGAGAATACATTATTTATCTTCCCTTTCCTTTAGTATCAGTCTCTGCTCACATGAACCTTTTGCACACATTGCCACTGCTGCTGGAAGCACTTCTCTTTTGCCTCCTGCCCACCAGCTGCCCTTCCCTACTCAGAAACCCCTCCTCATCCAATGAGCAGCAATCACAACACCAAAGACCACTTTCCAGGTGGTATCTGTGATTAATTCAAGCCGACTTGGGCTCTCTCTTCTCTATTCTCATGGCACTGTCATACGCTTCTCCAATAGCACATCCATGGTATATATTTTAGTACTGTAGTCTATAGATCCTATTTTTCCAGAATGTAAAAGCTCCCTAAGGCCAAGAGTGGTGTCTTATGCATCTTTGTATTCCCAGGTGCTGGGAATAGCAGATGTTCCAAAATGGTGTTGAGTCTCCACCAAAGTGAGCACGGCCTCTGTGAAAGGGCAGAAAAGGGCAAGGAGAAAAATCACTTGCACTTCCATTCTGAGAACATGTATTTTGAGATACTAGTTATGGGTCAAGGGGAAAACATCTTGGGCTCACACATTTTCGTTACTGAAGATATAAGTTCAATGTGCTGCGTTAGACAGAATGTTGTCCACCAACAGGAAGGCTCAGGAAACCAATATAGTTTATAAATAAGCACAAAAGGCATTAAGCTCCTGTTGTCTTAAAATACACTAAGAATATGAAGCTTACTTTTCACTGCCACACTTCAAAACAAGTATATTTGTTTTCAATAGTTCCAGAGAAAGACAAATAAAGTGGAGGGAGCAATTTCCACTGGTGGCTGGACTGAATTGATCAGATTCCCTTTGCTTGGTGAGATAAGAGCCAAGAGGAAACAGGCTGAAATCTTCAGTCATGAAGACCAAAGAGAGTGCAGAGGTAGTCACAGAACAATCAATCAGATTAACTAAGGCTGAAACCAGAACAATAAACAGATATTTTGTGTAGAGGATTCTAAGCTTGGTACCCTTAGAACAGGTCAAAATTATGAACAGGCTTAAAAGAGTTTAGAAACATTCATGAATAAGTTTCTAAAATATTCAAGGTGTCTACCTAAGTTTTTTTTTCCTTTTTTTTAAAAAAAGTTTATCTGTTTTGAGAGTGAAAGAGAGAGAGGGAGAGAGAGAGAGAGAGGGAGAGAGAGAGAGAGGGAGAGAGAGAGAGAGGGAGAGAGAGAGAGAACAAGTGGGGGAGGGGTATAAAGAGAAGGATCCCAAACAGGCTCTGTGCTGTCAGTGAGGATCCCAACTCAGAGCTCCATCCCACAAACCACGAGGTCATGACCTGAGCCAAAATCAAGAGCTAGAGGCTTAACTGACTGAGTCACCCAGGCACCCCAAGAAGTCTACTTAACTTTTTAAAGTCCACGCCATGAAAAACAATCACACTCTTTTACTCAGTGTGTCTTGGTGGCACACAGACACAGTCTACTGGACCAGATAAAACTTGTGTCTGATAATTAGGTTCTGATGGGTGTGGTTGTTTGTATGTGTGTGAGCATAAATGTTTTAACGAGAATATTATCTGCTTATGTGATCAATCTTAGGTTATTTACATTATTGTGATTATGAGTTTTGTCTGAATTTTACTATAATTTGCCTGTCAGTATTTTTGCCATTCAATATCATTTAATGGTTTTCCACAAGCCTAGGAGTTTCTAAAAAGAAGTATATTGCTCATGAAGCAGGTGAACTCTAGGGCTGTTATTTCTGTATTTTAGGGGTTCCTTTTCCTAAGGTTCAGAGATATCTTATCTGGTCACATTTCTGTGAGCCATTTTCCCATCAAGAGGGCCCTTCCTTTTTCATTTAAGTGAGCTACCTCAGGGGATTGGTTATTCTACACCTCCAAGCTGTGGTTTGGAAGCATGGAGCTGCAGAAGCACAGACTTTGCCTTGTGGAAATTCCTGATGATATCACAGAGTCTTCCAGAATGCCAGGGAAACCCTGAGGCAAGCCACAAATATTCAGCTTGTCTTGAACAAGTCTTCTCTCAAAACTATCGTCTTTGTGTTTCTTATAATGATGTAACTTGTCTGAAACACCCACCTGTCCAAGGCATCATGGGAGTTATGTCGATTGAGCACCACCCTACCATAATTTTCATCTCTGCAGAGAAAGAACAAAATTAAGTCACATGGAAAGTTACCACAGTATTTGGTAAACATTAAATAAGGGATATGGGGAAAGGACCTCACAATTTAGGGCAAGATGAAGTCATTTTATTTCAAGCATAAGAACACAACTATGCATTTATTTTTTATTAGTTTCCCCTTGAAAAAGCATGATGAAAAGAAACAAGTTTGTCAGTACAAATGATCATTATTCTGAAATATCCCATGAAGTTTCCAAATGATTCAACAATGGAATGAGTGTTATTTTTTTTATCAGAGTGTGGGAACGTGTAGATATCTACTTTGTGTACATTACAAGAGTGCTTTTCTGCAGGAAGGCAAAAGCTTTCTACAAACATGTTTTAAATTTTGTCCTTTATACTTGGACATTTTTATTGGATGGACTTGATAGTTTTCCTTGACAAAAAGTAGGAAAATAAGTACCAATATTTGTGGCTAAGGAGGTAGATCATTCACAGGAGATTTAGCCCATTTTCGAACTATGAGAATACATAGTTTGCTCTGTTTGGTCCTTAAAATAATCCTATGAATTAGGCAAGGAAGACTCTGTCATATCCAATTCACAGAAGAAGAAATTGATCATAGATTTTGTGGTTTTCCTAAGACTAAAAGGTGAGCAAGTGACAGACATGGGTCTAGGACCCAGATCTTTTTATTTCAAACCTCAGTTTTTTCCTACTGCTTAACCCTTCATATATAACCCTTCATACATAGGTAGAACTTCATACATAAAATTCAAAACCAAGTCTTTCTTACTTTTTACAGTGGACCTGAAAGTACGGGCAATTTTAGGAAATGTCAAAACATGTAGAAGAGCTTTTGGCATTGACCCAAAGCCAAGGAGTAAGTACCTGAACCTTTTTCATGTCAACCCAACCAAACCTGAAATACCACATTGTTCCTGGTTCTGCTCCCCTAATGTTATGCAACACTCTGGAACTATTTGTAATAAAGCTGTACAAGAAACTGCGGTGGATAATTAAAAAGAAAGATGAACAGTGAGGTTGAAACAATCCCAGCAAATTTATACTCTCAAAAATCCCAAGAGAACTGTTTCATCTCTCTTGGTATCTCTTCCTTAAATTTGTGAGAGAGTAGCAGACACCAGATACACCCTTACCTGAAGAAGAATCATAACACACAGCCCACAACTGGGCTGGTAGGAGTGGGCAAAGCATCAGAGCCAACTTCCCTGCATTCAGCAGCTGGCATGTCCTCTAAGCTGGCTTCCCTGGGCCTTTATAAAGGAGGCACGCCTGGCATAAAACCATCATTCCTACCAATTACGATTTGCCTTAGACATCTCTATTTTCACCCATCTGTGTGAATATTTGCAACACAGAGTTATGATTCACGTTTGACATCACTCTGCCATTAGGGAAAGATAGAAATGCCATATTAAGCTCTGACAGAAGTCATAAATGTGTTACTGAAGGAAATGATCGTTGTCCAGGAATGTTAACTCCAAAAGTCATTGTGAGTCTCTAAATTCACCTAAATTCCATTAAATAATAAGATTTAATAACAGAAACTAACAGACATCTTCATTTAATGGTTACAAGTATGTCCCTTGAATAACTGTATATGGGCATTTTAGTAGAAAGCGTACAGTAAGTATCCTGTAATGCAGAGCTTCTCAACTTTAGCGCTGTGACCATATAGGCTTGATAATTTTGTGTTGTGGGGAGAACCCTGTGCATTGTAGCATGTGTAGCAACATCTATGACCTCTACCCACTAGATGTCAGGAGCACTCCCCGATTTTGATAGTTAAAAATGTCTCCAGACCTTGTCAAACATCCCTTGGGGACACAACTACCCCTGAATGAGGACCATCAGTGTAATAGAAAGACAATGGGTCATGTTAAAATCTCAATTCCATCACTTAATAGCTGTGTGAATTTGACAAGTTACTTAACTTTTCTGAGCCTCATATCCTTCTTCCATAAAATGTAGGATGCAATAACTGCCTTGTGTGATTTATGAGATATTTTTTAATTTGATAGAGAGAGAAAGCATGCAAGTAGCAGAGAGAGAGGAGAGAGAGAGAGAGAGAGAGAGAGAGAGAGAAAGAAAGAGAGAGGAGAATCTCAAGCAGGCTCCATGCTCAGTGTGGAGCCGGACGCCGGGCTCGATCCCACAGCTGTGAGATCATGACCTGAGCCAAAATCAAGAGTTGGATGCTTAACTGACTGAGCCACCCAGGCGCCCCAAGATTTTGTGGTACTTTGTATGTAAAGTATGTACCTAGTATCAAGTATGACACATAGGAGGGAAACAAAAAATATACGTATATGTATCATATAATTTATAATAAATATATCTGGGCTGACAAATGTCTATGTTGGCAATGAGGTGATATGCCTACAGTTATAGTTTTCAGGTCTATAACATACAGCTAGTAGAAGCGATGCTCAAAACAGACAAACTTTCTTGGTGGTAAATGTTTTCCCTTACAAAGTAATACTGCATTTACCACCCACTAAGTACCTAAAGATATATGCCCATTGGGACTAAAATGAATTGAGAATGTATTGACTTCGTTTGCACATACAGAAATTTTAGATAAATTATTTTTAAATTTGTAAATTAGAAATCATACTCTTATTTGTTTGTTTCGACCGACATGATTAACATGCATCTGGAGTCTCCCTACCATGGATTGAATATTATCTTTTGGGAAACTGGAAAGTCATGTTCTTTTCTGTTTATCGAATAAACACAAATGTCTATTCAGTTCTAACAATGAAACTCTGCTTTTTCTCCCTAATGACTCACATCCTCTTTGGTATGTGGATAATAAAGATGGTAGATATATTCTTGAAAATCTGAATGCCAATATATGCCTACTAAGTCTTACCAAAATTAGGTCATGCAACAGAGTGCTTTAAGGAAAGCACTTGCTTTCCAGATGGCACTAGCTTCCCAACTAGAGAAAGGCTCTCTCTACTCGTCCACACACCCACCCTCTCCATACCCTCTTACTTTTCTTCTTCAGGACGTTTCTTGATCCAGCTGTTATCCTGCAAGAAAATCCTTCTTTTGTTCACCTCGTGAAAACCCTCTTGCCTCAGTGTGGTCCCCTGAGTGGTACTCTTCATATCTGTCAACAGAAAAAATAAGAAACTGGGCGGTGTAATTGCATGGGGCCGAGAGCGAGTTTGTTAACCTAGATGTCTTGAGAAGCACATCTGATTGGCCAGCACCTATCTTCTAGGCTGACAAGGCCAGTACTGTTTTTCAGTAGGATGTGCTGGCAAGAAAGAATATATCCCACACCCTATCATCAAAGATAACATGTAAAACTGCTCAGGTGCCAACTGAAACTGCCAGTTGGTGTTCAGGAGGCCCCATGAGGCACTCAGAAATACAGAACCACGGGCTTGAGATAAACCAAGCTGGGGTTTGGTGGGTTGGCCATTCGATTTAAAAAGAAATATGCTTCAGCAGTACCTACAAGATTTTTATAAGTACCTACTAACTAATAGTTGAGCAGTCCTGGTGCTTTTGATTATAAGTAACTGAATTCTTTAATCTCAGGAGAGTTAGAAGCACAGAATGTCCCCCACACAAAAGAACATTTGTATTGATTTCTTTAAAAAAATCTTTGAATTGCAATTACATGAGTAAAAACTATAGCACCCTTACTTTTTCCTGAATCCTAACTTTGGCAATGCTAATTAAGTTAGACTATTGCCTCTAAGCATTCCATATCTGTATAAAAGAATTAGGAGCTATGAGATGTTTTCTCAGATTCTTAAGTTTTCTGAGTAAGGAAAATATTATCTACATTACCATTTCCTGTGGGAGACACTTTTCTCAAGGTAATATTTGACATGCTGCCTTCCAGGAAGGATCTAAAAGAAAAATAGGGAGACGGAGAAATACAACAATGGCTCTAAGAATCTACAAGTGACTCTCTCATTGCTAATAAAACACATTTTTCGATGGCATTAAGACAGTCACATGATCTGGTATAAGGAATACATGACATAAAGTGCACCTTGAGAACCTGAGAGTTCATCATTTCCAACATATTTATTTTACAGATGCAGAAATTGAGGCCAAGGGGCACCTAGGTGGCTCAGTCAGTTAAGCATCTGACTCTTAATCTCAGCTCAGTTTGTGATCTCACCATTCGTGAGATCCAGCCCCATGTCAGACTCTGGGTTCACATTGTGGAGCCTGCTTGGGATTCTCTCTCTCCCTCTCTCTCTTCCCCCCATCCTCTCTCTCTCAAAATAAATAAATAAACTGAAAAAAAAGAAAGAAATTGAGGCCAAGAGCAATTAGTGTCCCCTATATTATATAACAAGCAATTGGCTGAATGAGGCCATCAATTAACTCATTTATTCAATCAATAAATATGTATTGAGTGCCTATAGTGTGCTTGGCACTGAGCCAGGATCTGGAGACAAAAAGATGAGTAAGAGAAATATTTTCTCAGGTAAATAGGGAGATAGAGACATGGAATTCACAGCACAATATGCACAGTGCCTTAAGAAGGGAAGTGGCCCCTGGGGAAGCCAAAGTGAGTCCAGGGCTGCATTGTGACTTTGTGAGTCCTAGACACTTATGCCTTCATAGGCCTCTTCCCTCACACACACACTTAGGTGCACACACTCCCACACTGTTAAAATTATATTTTGTGACTGTTAGTATAAAGGTGAAAAATAACCCATTATTATATGTTCATTATTATATGTTCATTATTATTATAATATTCAGTTTTTTCTTCTGTTGTTAAAAGGAATTAAAATTAGAACTTTTTGTAGGACCCTAAAGGTATCCTAGGCACTGCCTTTTTCTGCTTAACAGTTAAGTTGGCCCTGGGTTCTCCTGAATGTGGCATTTTCAGTTTTAAAACTGAAAAAGTCCTGAGCAAATGGAAATGGCTGGTCCTCCTACGTGGGATATTATGTTTTTTGCAGAATCCATCCAACCATATAGTGTATGAAGTGTTGGAGGGACATCAGACTTCAAGTCAAAAGCAAGTCATAGGCCCAGCTGTATCACGTCGAAGTTCTGTAATTGAATCAGGTTATCTCCCTGTAAAATGGGCTAATGAAACCTGCCATCATAAGTTCGTGATGATTAGGAATGGCTGAGTGGCTCAGTCTGTTGGGTGTCCGACTTTGGCTCAGGTCATGATCTTGCCATGAGTTAGAGCCCCATGTTAGGCTCTGTGCTCACAGCTCAGAACCTGGAGCTGCTTCAGATTCTGTGCCTCCATCTCTCTTTTCCCCTCCCCATCTCGTGCTCTTTCTGTCTGTCTGTCTGTCTCTCTCTCAAAAATATATAAACATTAAAAAAAGTTTGTGATGATTAAATGAATAATGTACACAAAAACCACTCTTTTCGACTGTAAGTGCTATTTCAACTGAAGACCACATTGCTATCAGGCAGCTGTTTATAGGTATAACTCAGAGGTTCTATAAGCCCCTGTCTCATCTTCTGATGCAAAAGTATCTCCTACAATAACTTGCCATAGGACCCGAAGTGGCAAAGACACATTTCTTTGGATCACATCATTGTTTTCCTTTGGTTCTTCTTTAAAATGTGATACTCCTGCCCTAGAGTAGGGGAGAAGTAGAATGTGTCGGTGCCCAGACCAGGTCTGCTCTACCTGTCTGGTGTTTGGTACTATGGACTCATGACTAGACCTGCTCTGGGGAATTGCCTTTAGCGAGTGAGGCTGCCTGGTTACACACCCTCCCCACACACTACAACCTGCAGTGCTGAATGACCAAGGGTAAAAGGTGAGTCTTTTGCCTCAAGGTAGAGCCAATTCTGCAGGTTATTTGTGCTTCAGAGCTCACTATGGGATCAGGCTGAAGCTAGACTAACAGAGAGCATAAGCTTGCTCAGCCCCTTTCTCTGCCTAATCTTCCTCCATTCTCCTTTTTCCTGAGAGCCTACCCTCAATAAGTCACAGGCACCCAAATTCCTCTCAGGCAATGGTTCTAGGAATGCAATCCAACAGTAACCACCAATGTAATCAATCATGACATTATCTTCTTAGAGATCAGAAGTTGTTCACATCACTAATAGCTGAGAGGCTGAAGGTCTTAGTGAAGTTAGAAAGATGTGCATTTAAAGGATGCTATTTGCTGACTGTTACCTAGAGTGTGTTGTAGTTCCACTTCCTCATGTATCAAATGAGGTGAAATATGGCTGCTTTGAAAATCAAATTAGATGACATATGTAAAATGTCTAATTATTGCCTGACACAGAGAAAGTGCTCAGTTTTTAACCTTATGCTCTAATCATCTTGGAAAGAAGAGATCAAATACATAAGGCAGGTGGTTGGGTGTGGGGAGGGGATGGAAGTCTTGAATTGGGGCCACTGGGCATGCAGGAAGTGTGGGCAGCTTCTGGATGGCTGTTTTTGAAGCTCACTAAGATTTGGCAGAACAGGATGGAAAAGAGGCATGTGAAGACACACTTCAATCTCATCTATTTGTTCATTTCCCCTCAGTTTGGCTCAGCTTCTTTGGGTTCTTGGCTAGCCTTTTCCTGTTTCTCAGTGGGCTCCAATAAATTCTCTTCCTGATCTGGTAAAAACCTAGATGGTTCATAGCTGATTGAAATGAGGTTCTGAGGTGGTCAAAAGGCTGAATGTATATTTGATGATATATTTGTAAACACTGAAAATATAAGTGTAAGACACAAGCCAAGGTAAATGGAGAAAAGGCATTTTATAACTGTCTGTTTACCTGTCTCTTTCAAAAGACTGACAGTCCCATGGGCAAGACCTGACTCTTTCCCTTCTATACTTCCAGTGCCTAGGACAGAGTAGATGCTCACCAGGAGCCTATTATGGGCTGTATTGTGTCTCCCCCAAGATTCTTATGTTGAACCCCAATGCCCAGTACATCAAGATGTGACTGTATTTGGAAACAGAGCCTTTAAAGGAATGATTAAGTTAAAACAAGGCCATTAGGTAGGCCCTAATCCTACCTGTCTGGTGACCTTATAAGAGGAGGAATCTGGGACACACGAAGAAACACCAGGGGTGTATGTGCACAGAGAAAGGCCATGGGTACAGAAAGTGGTCATCTGCAGGCCAAGGAGAGAGACCACAGGAGAAACCAAACCTGACAGCACCTTGATCTTAGACTTATAGCCTCCAGAATTATGAAACAATAAACTTCTACTGTTTAAGTCAACTGGTCTGTGGTATCTCGTTATGGCAGCACTAGCAAACAAATAGAGTACTTATGGGAAACATGATTTAAACATTTCTAACATAGTTAGGTCACTCAAAAGGCTTTGTGTCACTCTGTCTCTGACCTGTGCCCTTTGTGTCTTCAACTGTCCTACTGCCCAGGGCAACCACTAATAGCAATAGCATCTGCTCTAAACAGAGTACCTCACAGGCATTGTCTCATCCTTGCATAAACTCTGTGAGGTAGTTATTGTGACTTCCATCTCCCAGATAAGACAACTGAAGCTCATGGGTATGTAACATACCCATGGTGGGAAGAAGCAGAATCTGGCTTCTGAACCAAAGCCAACTCTTTCCATATCAACCAGCAGTAATGCTCATCATGAATCATTGCAAGACTAGACCAGTACCCTGACATTAGGGTGACAAAAAAGAGAGACAGCAGTGACCCACCTGACTCTAGACATGTCACTCTTTGGAAGTCCCATGAGCTCTGCCCCTAGTGCCTGGCAGTAGAAGAGCCAGGACAGCCTGCGCAACAAAAAAACCCTCACAGGGCAGGGTTCTCTGTGCACTCTTTGATATTCTCTTGGTTATGAACATACATCTACACAAACACTTGTACAAGAATGGTCATAGCAGCATTATTCAAAATAGCCCAAAGTGGAAACAACACAAATGTCCATCAATGGATGAACAGGTACATAATGTGTGGTATATTCATATAATATGAAAATGCTATATTCATACATATTACTCAGCAATTTTTAAAAGCTGAAGTATTGGAGTCCCTGGGTGGCTCAGTACATTAAGCACTCAACTTTTGATTTCAGCTCAGATTAGGATCTCAAGGTTCTTGAGATAGAGCCCGGCATCAGGCTCTGCATTGACAGTGTGGAGCCTGCATAGGATACTCTCTCTCTGTCTCTCTGTCTCTCTCTCTCTCTCCACCTTTCTCCCTGCTCCTCCCCCACTCACACTCTCTCTCAAAATAAATAAATAAATTTTTAAAAATAAATAAATAGTGAAGTATTAATCCATACTACAACATGAATGAAGTTGAAGCCTGCTAAATGAAAGAAGCCAGACATAAAACACCACATGTGTGTGATTCTATATGGTTGTTGTTTGTTAGATTTTCTATGGTATTCTATTCACATCCCACCTCAATTCTCCTCACAAGAAAGGCTTCTGCTGCCCGTTTAAGTTCTGCTGGGTAAGGAGGAGAGTTCAGACAATAATAACACTTTAGATGATTTTATAGAACTTTATAATTTATCCCATTTGGTTTCCACAACAAGATGGATGGAACTAGAGTGTATTTCGCTAAGTGAAATAACTCAGAGAAAGATAAATACCATATGGTTTCATTTATATGTGACTCTAAAAACAAACAAATCAACAAATACAACAGAAACAGATTCATAAATACAGAGAACAAAATGGTGGTTGCCAGAGGGGATGGGAATGGGGGAATGGGCAAAATAAGTGAAGGGGATTAAGAAGTACAAACTTCCAGCTATAAAATAAATAAGTCATGAAAGTGAAAGGTACAGCATGGGAAATATACTCAATAATATTGTAGTAACATTGTGTGGTGACAGATGGTGACTGCACTTACAGTAGTGAGCACTGAGTAATATAAAGAATTGTCAAAATCACTATGTTGTATACCTGAAATAAATATAACGTCGCATGACAACTATATTTCAATTTAAAAAAATCAGAGTGATCTAATCCATACCTTGCAGAGACAGAAGCAGAGACTCAGCTCGAATAGCTAATGAATCGAAAGCTGGGACTCAACCTGAGGCTTTCTGGCTGGAAGCTCGTCATTATTTCCTTTATGCTAGGGACTCCCACATCCTCAGCACTTCCTGCAGAGTTGTACAGAGAAAATCAGGTATCTCCTCTTTACCTTGTATTTAGAGAATGGGTCTAATCAGATCCAGCATTCTGCTAGAGGGTCTGATATTTTCATGCCGTCTGTAGCTAGGCATTCTCCAGAAGGCCTGGTTAAATGGAGTCAAATGAGATAAGACATCCAAGAAGCTCATGGCCCTTAACCTCTTTCTCTCTGACAAGCTTCAGGTGTCCTGTAAAGACCTCACTGGCTCCACCCCAGCATCTCTGTAATACTTTCCAGGAAAGGTTCCAACAATCTCACTTATTCTCTCTAGGAAATCTGGTTCTATCCTGTTGCCTCCTCCAATGAAAGTCCCTGGGAAGAACTTAGCCTTTTGTGCTTCACCCTCCCTCTTCTCTCAAACTATGATGCCATGCAGAAGGTAGGAGCCACCATCTTGGGACCATGGATTAACCATGAGGACTAAAGTCACATACTAAGAATGGCAGAGTAAGAAGTGGAAAGAGACAGGTGCCTTGACTGTATCACAGACGACCACAGTTGTCCTGGATTATCTATCTCTTGACTTCTTCTTGGAAGAGAAAAATAAACCTCCTAGTTCACTCGGAAGATTATTTTTCCATATTTTTATTACTCAAGCTTAATGTTCTTCATACCTGTTATGAAGTCATTGTGTAGCAAGTAGAAGGATTAAGGCATAAAAAAGCCTGCAGTGGTCTACAAAATATAAGATACTTGTGACTCTTTATTTGTAAAACACTATTTCTTGCAATTTCTATGTGTTTGATGTTCCTAGCAAGAAGGATCACTTGTTGAGTCCCTACTATTGCTTCACATGCTTTGTGCATATTATTTTATTTAATTTTTCCAAATGAGTATTATCAACTCTAATTATAGGACTCCAAAACTCAGAGAGGTTAAATAATCTGCCCAAGGTCACACAGTTAAGTGGCAGAACCAGGAATTATAATTAGGTCCACACTACTGCAATGCCAAGGCTCTTTTGAGTACATGATACTACATGTTGCTCAAAGTACTGTGTGATATAGGCAACACCGGACACTCAGGGAAATGCCCTGGAGTTCCAAAAGATGGGAGATAATGGATGTGGAGCTGGGAGGAGCAGCAGTAATGAATGGCTGCCCCAGTATCCCTGGACAGCTCAACTTCGAGCCTCCCCCTTCCTGAATCTACATCCAAGTCATGAGTGACCTGGTGCTATTCCTGATTGGACTCCTTTCCTGGACAGATCTCCATACTAGATAACTTAATAAAGTTTTATACTCTTTCCTAGCCCATTGTGTCCATTGACACAAAGTAAATAAGAAAGGAACAAGTAATATATTCTATTTTCAGGTGGTAATAGTTTAATAAACATACAGAGGGGTTTTTTAATGAATGTGAGTAATATTGTAAATAAATAAAATTTTCTCATTAAATCTGCATGTGTTCTTCTTACACCCCTCACATAATCCTTCAGTTCCACCTTCTCCTTTTCCTTCTTAGGACACCCAATACATGTTGGCCATGTCACCCTATACATTTCCCAGCCCATCTGGTGGGCTCAGAACAATTCCTAAAAGCTCCAGTCTAAAACTTCTAAGGTGCTGGGCATCTGGTGGCTCAGTTGGTTGAGTGTCTGACTCTTGATTTTGGCTCAGGTCATGATCCCAGGATTGTAGGATTAAGTCCCACTTCAGGCTATACACTGAGCATGGAGCCTGCTGGGAATTCTCTCATTCCTCTCTCTGCCTTTCTCCCCGACTTGGACTATCTCTCTCTCTCTCACTAAAAATTAAGCAATTAATTAATTAAAACAATAAGACACAAGTCCCTTTCTCATTAACCTTTAATGCCACAGAAATTTTACTACAATAGAACTCTTTCCATATTGACTGGAATATAAACTAATCATTTTATATATGGATATTTCTTGTACTATTATTAAAAATGGATCAACATGTTTTTGTGAATAACCCTTATTAATAATCAATATTAATTAAATATCTTTTTGTAGAGTGGATTAGAGATTATAAACCTCTTAAACTGACAATGTCAAAATATATGTACCATCTCTGCATTAAGTAAAAAAATATATATGCACCTGATTTTTATTTTTATGGCATTTTTAAAAGAAATTACTTATTTCAGGGACTGAGATTACCCTGAGTTTCAAATCTGCTCAGACAACTTTGTGTCTACATATGTCTGTAAGGTATCTAATAAAGATGCCTTAGTAGCCTCAGTTCGACCAGTTTGACTTATTTCTAAGTATTGTCCTTCAGTTTCATTCCAAATAAGTTTTCTAACTTCTCAGAAGAAAGGTGAGATCTAACGTTGGCTCCTCACAACACTGCTACCAGTGCCTATGCCTCATGATGGCAAATTACCAGCAACTGTATTTTATTTTATTGTTTATTAAAAATGCTGATTTATTTATTTTTGAGAGAGAGTGTATGCAAGTGGGGGAGGGGCAGAGAGAGAAGGAGAGAATCCCAAGCAGGCTCCATACTGTCAGCACAGAGCCCGAAATGGGGCTTGAACCCACAAGCCGTGAGATCATGACCTGAGCCTAAACCAAGAGTCAGACACTTAACCGACTAAGTCACCCAGGCGCCCCACCAGCAACTATTATTTTAAATATGGAATTTTATGGGAAAAGATATATGAAAGCTATTTCTCTCTATTCTACTGGGAACTACAAAAACCTTTCCCTTTAAAGCATAGAATGCAGAAGTCAAAAATTCTAATATGAAATCATGATGTCAAGTCAATAAAGATAGAAGGAAAAAACTTTTCAATGTCTGGACCATCCTTTGTTTCCCATTTGTGGCCAAACAGCAGAAAGAGCTGGTTTTTATCCAGTGCCCACAGCCTGCACACAGACATATGTCTTTAGGTTTTAGATGAAATCATTCTCCTTAAGCTCTGAATCATAAAAACAATCAAGTTTCTAGGTGCTCTTTGGATGTATTTGAAAATATTAGACATCTCCTATTTCTTTAATTTGTCCCCTTCTCAATTTTTCTTCATCTCCTTATGGTCTTTTTCAATTTTCTTCAGTGTTTTCTATTTGTAATAATAGCATTTCCCCAAGAGCTTTTAGGTCCGTTAGGTTAAATCCAATCTCAGTCCCAGCTCCTCCTGCCCCAACTCGAAAAATTTCCTGGGCCACCTCCTAAGCCACAATCTTTTCTTTCATGATTTGGGTCTTCTTGACAAAAAGACTGTGGATCTCACTCTTCCCTTCCCACGCAAGGACAAAATGCCTCTTGGCTTACCTAAAAAGGTCTTCACCATTCTCTGCTAACTTTCTATTATTGGGTGAGCAAAGAAACTGGAATGGGGTGTTGCATAGAGGAAAGGGAATAGGAAAAGTGAGGCAGAAAAGAATAGAAAATGGGCTAACAGAATAGAGGATGAGAGAAGAAAGGGGGAAAAAAAGAAAAAAATAAATTCTGACCACTGGACATGTGATAGTGTCAGCTCTATTGAGCTCAGGTTTTACATATGTTATCTCATCTAAGACCTACACAATTCTTTAAGTTTGATGCTATTATTATCCCCATTTCACACTTAAGTGAAACTTTATGATGAATGATTTCAATGAAGTCAGACTCTTTTTGTAGAATGTAGGGCAAGAGTTGGAAATGTGGGCAGTGGGTGAAAGTACTTGTATCTGGAAAGAAGTTTTAGGATGAGTAGCTTGCCTGAAGCTGCATAGCTGGTGCACAGCTGGTATTTGACCTGGTAATGAAGTTCCTATTCCAGAAACCCAGAAACAAGAAGGGGATGGTGGGTGGAAAGTGACAGGCTAAAAGAAAGGGTGAGAAGAATGACTTTTCCTCCACTGTAGAGCCCTTGATGGACCTTAACCGAGAGTAAGATTGGAGTAGGCTTTCTTAGATCATTGTACCAAAGTATTCTGAGATCTGCATTGAGTGATAGTTGGATATTTTAACTGCTCCAAAATCTTCCAATTTATCAAGATTCTAATACACTTGAATATTTATGAAAAAGAACTTGAATAGCTGCCTAGGGGAAATCACTGTAGTGACGGAAAGTATTAAAAAGCTAATGTAGAATAAGGAAATAAATACAGCAAAAATGGCTATAAAATGACACACGTACATTCACCTTTGTGTATGAAAGTCTAGAGGGTTTCATGGCCCAATAATAGTGCCATACCCACCAGTACTTGTTTCCCAGAAATCACTAGTAACTGGGAAAACCCCTTAGAAACTGGAAAAGGATAAATGCTACTAAACTATTTTCTATAGAAGAATAAGAGGAGCCCAGTAATTACAAACCAATAAACAGAAGCCTTAGCTTCTGGAAAATAAATAAAACAAACCACTAAACAACCAATTACTGCCTAAAAGAACATGAAATATCATAGAAGGAGAAAACAAACAAGTCTTCATGAAGTGCAAACATTAACAAGTCCATTTAAATTAATGGATTGTGTTTAGCCTTCACATGCAGCATAGAAGGAAATCCAATAATTATCAGGCTGGTAAGGACTCATTTAGCCTGCTGGGATGGTTAGAGATTTGCTATTTCTTTAGTCACACAGCCTCACAGTCTGAACTTAGCACTGGGAAACTTGCTTACTGACAGTGAAACAGTTGGGAATGTAGTGCAGATGAAATCTTTCAGCCAGCCAGATGTCTACATGCTACTGGTTCTATGGTACCCACCATAAAATTTTCTGACTGTTCTATTTTTACTAGGAGCCCTCACCCACCCAGGTTGCCACCACCCAGCTTTTCCACAGACTGACAGCATCAAGTTCTAGCATGAAGAGTCCTACTCTCTGGGACAATGATTTGTTTCACTTTATTAAAGACACTGATCTAATATTCATTAATAAAAACACTACCTAACAAAAATTATCTATCACCTGAGCCCTGCATAGGCTATTTTCTTTTCTTTTTTTTTTAAGTTTATTTCTTTATTTTGAGAGGTGAGAGGGCAAGAGAGGGGCAGAGAGAGACAAAAAAGGAGAAAGAGGATCCCGAGCAGGCTCCGTGTCATCGGTCTGGAGCCGGACATGGGGCTCAATCTCACGAACCATGAAATCATGACCTGAGCTGAAATCAAGAGTCAGGCACTTAACTGACTGATCCAGGTGCCTTTCATGGGCTACTTTCAGTTCTATCCCAAATCATTTGTTAAATGAGTGAAAACCCAAATTTTGACCGTGGACTCTGAGCCAAAACCCCATTAGTTACTATAAGTAGTTCACCATATTTCATATTCACGATGGCTCTGTCATAAGGTCATTCTTTATCCCAATTTTACACAGTACCATCTTTTTCATTATATCAGTAACACATGCTCAGCAGAAAATGTGTAAAGTCAAAGGAAACACAAAGAAGAAAACAATGAGACACCTTTCACCTATCATTATTTTCTTCAAGGGTTCCCTTTGCCTATTAGATTCTACTGACCCACATTTTTCAATGTTATTAAAAATATTTAAATGATTATTTCTTCTGCAACTAAAATATATCTCATTTTATGTGTCCACCTATTAATATGACATAATTTCTCTGTTTCTCCAACAAAACCATACAAAAATCTTTGACCACATCTCTGATCATTTTCTTTGGATGGATCCCTAGAAGTGAGATTGCTTGCTAAAGAATATAACTTCTAAAATGTTCTTGATCCCTACTGTCAAATCTCCTTCCTTAAACCCTGTCAGTTTTTAATGCACCAGCAGCATATATATCTCCATACATTTGCCAGCATTTAGAAGAACATTTATTAATCTCTTTAATAATTTAATAGATGAAAGTAGAATAATTTGCCTCAATTGCATATTTTATAATCACATCCATTATTTTATTTATTTTGTGGATTATCCATTGATTAATATTATGTGTTTCTTATTGCTTTATTTTCTTAATATATCAGTAATATTAATCTTTCCTTTTCTAATTTTCACTTACCTTTCTTTTTTATCAGCAGCTTTCAATTTTCTAATTATCTTTCCTCTCATAAATTCTTTCACTCTTTAAAAATTCCTGTAGACCATCTATGAAACTTCTTTTTGACCTCAAAATTCAAGCAGTCACCAAGACCTAGAGCTCTATTCTTACATATCTCTCGATTGTATTTCTTTCTGTATTCAAGCTACCAATTCAAGTTGCTATAATCTCTTTGTTACTATTTTAACAGCTTCCTAGGTATATTTCCAAGAGTCTAGACTTCATTTCTTCCAACCCTTTCTCTATCAAAGGAGTCACCATCTTGCTTAAAAGTCTTCAGTGGTGCTCCACCTCTGTCAGGATAAAAGCCAAGTTGTTCACAAGGCTTACAAGTTCACAGCTGCTGCCTCATCTCTCCCCACTCCCCATTCCTCACTCTAGCTCTAGTTTCAGCTACTCTAAGTCATGCCGATTCCCTGAGGGTTTCATCGATTTTACCACCCTTAGGCTGTTGCTTAGTCTATGCGCTATGCCTAAAACAGTCTTCGTTCTGAGCTTTCCTCGCCCCTTACTCTCTTTTCAGGAAAGACTTGTCTTCATTCTTCAGGTCACATAATCTCCCAGGAGCATTCAGTGACACCATTGCAACCTGGCCCCCCACCTCCCCAGGCTGAGTCAAGGGCCCTACCAAGTGTTGAAATAGCAAAGAGTATTTCTACTCTAAATAAAAACATTTACCAAACAGACTGCCTGTTTGTGTGGCTGACTATCCTTCTATTCCCAGGGCACAACCTGCATGCACACACACGTACACATGGAGTAAATCTTGAGAAATGCAAACAAGACCATCTTCTCTATAGTTGTGTTTCCAGAACTTATTACAGTATCTGGCACATAATCAGTTCTGGAGGGATATTTGTTGGACAAATGAGATTAATTAAATGTTTACACAAGTTTTCTTATAATTTAAAATTTTTTTTAAATGTTTATTTATCTTTGAGACAGAGAGAGATAGTGCAGGAGTGGAGGAGGGGCAGAGAGAAAGGGAGACACAGAATCCAAAGCAGGCTCCAGGCTCCGAGCTGTCAGCACAGAGCCCGACATGGGACTCGAACTCACGGACCACGAGATCATGACCTGAGCCGAAGTCGGACGCTCAACTGACTGAGCCACCCAGGCGCCCCTCTTATAATTTTTAAAAAAAATTTTAGGGGTATCTGGGTGGCTCACTCAGTTAAGTGTCTGACTCTTGATTTTGGTTCAGGTCAGGATCCAAGAGTCATGGGATCTGAGCCCTGCATCTGGCTCTGTGCTGAGTGTGGAGCTTGCTTAAGATTCTCTCTCTCTCTCCCTTTGGCCTCCTTCCCTGCTTGTGTGCTCTCTCCCTCTTCCTAAAAAAATAAAAAAAAAATAATAATATTTTATTGTTATATGGAAACTCTAATACATATGGAATAATTTTGCTAATGGTGGAATGAATCCCTTTCCTATTAATACATGATTTTTCCTTTGTCACATATAAAATTCTTACATAGTCTAGAATGTGCCTCGTGGCTGTCTGCTTGCTCCAGGAATCTGTTTTTAGTTCCTTGCGATAGAAACAAACTTTAATTATTATCTTTTTATAATACATTTTAATACCAGTGCAAGCACCCCTAATTAATTTCTTGTGTATAAATCCTATCAGCTTTTCTCATTTATTTCTTTCAGATGAACTTTAAAATTATTTCATCTATTTCCAAAATAAATATTATTTTGGAACTTTTGATCAGAATTGCATGAACCCTATAAAATGGTTTGGGAAGAGGTGACATCATATTCAATCTGTCCATCCAGGAAGCTTTACTCAAGAAATTTTTTGTTTCTTACAGTAAATTTTTGTGATTTTTTTAAATCAGGGTTCCACATGTTTCTTTCAGAGATTTTTTTTGATGTTTTACCTTTCTTTGTGCTATTGTGAAAGAAATAGCAATACAATATATATATCATTAAGAATTCTAAATTTTCTTTTTATCTACATGATTGTACAAGTTACCCTTGGTTCAAAGTAGGATTACGATTATATCCAAGTCTCTCTGGACTCTAGCCTCCCGCAGTTTTTTCTACATGAGTTCCTTTCAAAATTTTACCTAATGACAAAAGAGAGGGTGCTGGGAAGGAATGGGGAAAAGGGAAGAATTGTAGGAGAGCATTTTCTACAAAACCTTTTAACTAAAATTAGCTCTCAGTGCAGATGTACCATGTGGCATCTGTGCATTTTCTCAAATACTGCCAGTCTCCTGGGATGTTTATATTCCAGTTTGAAAGTATGGTCTACACTACTTTCCCCCAGGAGGTTCCGTATAAATGGGACTTAATCACATTTTAGGCCGGGGAAACTTGGGTCTAGAAATGCAGAATAAATTATTTAGATGCTTAGAGCTCTCAAAACACATCTATGATGAAGAATCAGCAATGTTGGTTCCCATGTCTAGAAGTAAGCCAGTTGTCATAAAATACACTCTTCCCATAATAATCACAGTAAAAGGATGACTTATGTTCTTAATAAGTTTAGCAACTAACATAAAATGCAATCTAATAAATATAGCTGTCATTTGACAAAGCATCCATTTTAAGAAGGGCCTTTCCCAAATTCTAAAATCACATCGATTTTTACAACAGTAAACTAGAAACACTTAAGAAACATACTTGATGAAGACTTTTGATTAAAAGGTAAACTCTGAGCAACTGAAGACAAGACACAGAAATTAATACGTAAAACTCTTATTTCAAAGTTCTCAGCAAGAGAAAAGGAAATTTGATCCACAAATGGCCCAGATAGTATCAGAAGACAAGCTGTGTTGGACAACAGAGATTTCTTTTGGACTGCTGGCCAAGGATTTTATTACTTCCTTCTGAAAGAATGCTTCAAGTTAATGCCTGAATCATAGGGAGACCCTCAGTTAAACCATGTTTACTTAACTTGACTGCTTAGTGAATTATACGCAGCTCATTCCACAGTATGAATTCAGCCATTCAGAACATACTCTCTTTGTTTTGTTTACAGAAACATAACTATTTTAGGTATGTCAGTCAAAACTCCAGTGGTTAGAGAAGATAGTCAGGTAAGGAGAATGGTACTGCAGCTACAGAATGGTGGCTGAGGTGAGGATGTCACTGACTGGGTGCACCACAACCTCTAAACATGCTACATTGCCTTTCTACAGAGGGCTGACCGCTCCTTCTATGGAAACTCTGGGAATACAATGAATAACAAGACAGAGCCCATAAACCACAAATTAAAATGTCTTATGATGTCATGGTCATACTATACACACAAGTGTATTACTGGATAAGGACATTCTTATTTCTATATCATTTTAGCCCTTTTATGAAGCCAGAGGGATGCTCATTTGTTGCTACTACATAATTTATGTAAAAGAAAATTGAAAAATCATTGAAAAAATTCAGTAAGACAAAAGTCGGGCTTCTCATTCTGGTTCTGTTAACTATGTCTTGGAAAGTTGCTTAACATTGATGTTTTTGTTGTCCTCACCTAAAAAATTCATGAGTTTCACTAGATAAGGCTATGCTCCATTCCAATTAGAAATTTCTGTCAACTGGATTAAAGATTTACACAAAGCTAAAATTTTAATAAAAACCCTGGCATGTTTATGTGTTCTGTCTAACATGAAATTTAAAATCAACCAAATGTTTTACTAAAATTTCTACCGATAACATATCTCAGTTTTCTCAAACTGATTTTTCCAATGAAAATTGGAATACGACAAATATCAGAAAGACTGTTACCTGCTATATCAACTGTGAAAGCCAAACTCAGTTTAAAATTTGATCATATTTCATGAAAAGTCAACTTATAAACCACAAATGCTGTACTTTAGCTTTCTGATTACTATAGATGTTTGAAAGCCAAGTTATAAAATTCCTCAGTAAACCTTTGGGAATTGAGCTCTCAAGCCCTCTGAGATGCACATGACCTAGTCAGCAATGGGGAGCGATGAGAACGTTAGAATGTAAGGCAAAGCCAGGTGTGGGAAACACCCTCTGGAGGGGACAGAGCTGCTAGTTACAGACTGCAGGTGACCCTGGTTTGGATTCCCACAGCTCTGTATCATGAATGGAAATGGTGGAGAAAAAAAACATGAGTCAGACAAGTCAGCTTTGCTATCGATTATAAAGGAAAGCCTGGCTAAAATAACTTTTCTGTTCCTATCATTGAATCTGCTACTAAAACTGATTTTTTCAGGACTAGGATATTAATAGAGGATGAAAATTGGCCCCATCTACATTAATCAATTCCCAGGTTAGAACCCAGGATATAACCTAGACAAGTTAGCCAAACGCATAGGAATCCCTGGAGGATGCCACACTCCCATGGTACACTCATGCAAGAAATGTGATTTTTCTTATTGGGGGAAGAGAGGATAGAGTGGGTATGGGCTTAGCATCTCTCCCTCGCAGCTCAGTGCTTGCAATGTTTTTAGCAGGCAAGAAAAACAAATCTGTAAAACAATGGAGTTCACCATTTCAGTAAAAGCATCATCTGTGAAAACAGGGAGGTCCTTTTAAAAAATGTTTTTATAGTCACTTGCAAAAATAGAATTGCCTTGAAGAATTTACTATCCTTATGGGTGACAGGATTCACCAGCTGACAGCTCCCACACTGAAACTCAAAGAGGCTCTCATTTCTCTGCTGCCCGGAAATGTGTTAAGTTGCAGAGAAGTTAAAAAGCAATGCCATCGAAAATCACACGCAGCAGCAGAGCTGTTGACAAGCAGAACAGCCCCCTTGGAAGCTGTCGAAATTTAACTGGAGAAAAGACAGAATTAATACGGTAAGTTCTGATTTTAATCAATTGCAAAGAAAACAGGGAAAGTTGTACAAGTAAAACAGATATGTTTGTGTGTGCAAATATAATTCGACTTACCTCTTTTGGGCAGAAAACCAGGACTTTGTGTCTGAAATGCCTTCAGTGGTTCCCCAGGTGGATCGTGCTGAAACTAGTGTGTACCTGGAGTTTAAGGAGTGTCGTTTCCACCTCTACTTGACTACGTTAATGAACAGTTCAGAGGCTTCTCCTCAGTGGCTGAGTCACCCAGGGAGGAGGTGGGTGGTGTGAAAGAGGGTGTCACCTTTTATAAATACCAATTCAATTAAAACAGGCTCACTCATGGACCTACTGTCTTTGTTTGGTGAATTCTTTGTGCAAGTTATTGCCTCGTTATGCCAAAAAGAATGTGCTCTTGTTATCACCCTTTTAATTGATATCAACAATACACACAACTCTATCACAGAAAAGGAGGCGTGGTACCCAACCTATTTTGGAGTCTCTTCAAAATAAAACAGAAAATTAAGGTAGGAAGAGTTTTTTTTTTCTCTCTACCCAAAGTGGCTGGAAGGCTGGGGCACAGAGGCACGAGATGGGAAGTCCACTGTGGGAACCAACATTCTTTAGTATCCTAAAGAGGAAAAGTCCTTTGAAACTCTGAGCTCAGGAAGTATGAAACAACACAAGTTCTACACATGGGATATTTTGTAAACCCATCAGAGGAAAAATACATTCTGAAATATAAGAATTCTGATCCTTTTATTATTTTGACATAGATAAAAATGTGACAAAGAGGCTTGAAAGTTCTTTCACATCTGAGGGTGGAAGTAGACTCCAGCATCAACACCTGCATCTGGCAGGGGACCAACAACGCATAGAAGCCATGCCAGGTGGGGGTTCCTACTACAGCTTCTGAAATACACCTCCCATAATAGCCAAGGAGGCTTTGTGAGAAGCTTAGCAAACTTGGAGAACATTGCTGAGAGAAGTCAAGTCATTAGAAATCCCAGGGTCATCTTTAGGCATCCATCATACCAACAGTTAACCAAATGCTCCCAGTTTCAAGACGGCTCCTGAAAATTACATTCCAGCTGAGCTATAGCACAGAAATGACTGTAACAAGAGTAGAAAAATGTTCAGATTGGAAGGTACAGGCAATCATAGTGTGCAGTCATTACATACTAGGACATCACTTCCCCTATGTGTCCTTTCTCTGGCCTGAAGAATTTGAAAATGGAAAATGGAAAAATGTTCTTTAAAAGTAACATCCATATACATGTCTATTCGGTCCTTCTATGGAATTTTTAATGCAAAATATTTTAGAAATATGTTCTAGGGGTGCCTGGGCGGCTCAGTCGTTTGAGGATCCAGCTTTGGCTCAGGTCATGATCACATGGTTTGTGGGTTTGAGCCCCGCATCAGGCTCTGTGCTGACAGTACAGAGCCTGCTTGGGATTCTCCTTCTGCCGCTTCCCTACTTGTACGCACGTGCACGCTCTCTCTCTCAAAATAAACAAATAAACTTAAAAGAAAAGAAATATGTTCTGAATTTCTGTGCTGCCCATAAACGTTGGTTGAATTTAGGTTGGATTTAACACTACAGATGAGAAAGTTGGAAAAACATGTTTGGCTCAATTCAAAAAATAAATTAGAAGTTATACATAGCATAATAAAGACGTTATATTCAGCAAAATAAATCAGAAGTTATATTCAGTATGATTCAGCATTCATTTTGCCAAATGAAGGGCTACAACAGTTTCAGAGCCAGCTTGTAGGGGCAGGTAGTAACTCACGTTATAGAATGTTTAAATGTATGTTTTTGTCCTCATAAATTATAGAACCAGAAAAATGGGTTTTTAAATTTTAATGAAGTAAAATATACTACCCAAGATACATGTTATGCTTTTGAACTTCTGAGCAATTATTTCTTCATGTAACTGATGGTTCCTCTTATTTTATATACCAGGTTCCTCTTATTTTTTATACCAGGAGCCCATACCACCAAGCTACACCAGTGTCTTTTCATTTAGAACCAAATCTTTAAGAAGGGGCTAATTCTAAACACTTGAGGGAAATGCATACCTCCTCATGGCTCTCAAAGTTTGAAGAGGTCAATCAAGAATGTGTTTGGGTGTGGAGATGGCCAAATAGGTTTGGTCTTGGTTTCACTCTGGCCTTGAACTGGGAAGCCTTGAACATGCTTGGAATAACTTTGTTTCACCATGCCTATCTCACTGTGCGTGTCTGAGTTCTTCAGGTCTCTTTAGAACATGAGCTCCTACCCTGGGGATGGCAAATGTTTTATCGCAGATGCCAATGCCAATTGCTTCATGGTGGCCGCCTGGGGGGATACGATGAGGTTTGTAAAGCAATCTTCTTTTGCTGAGTATATCTCCTAAAATAGAACAGTGTTTTTTTTATGTCTTCTATCCAATGAATCGAACAGCCAAAATGAGCACTTATTACTTATTAGTAAATACTCATATAGCACTGTTAATGTGTCAGGCATTGAATTTCTAAGTAATTTTCATACATTAATTTAAAAGTTGTTATTAAATGATTGTCTCCTTATACTATGGTCTGAATGTTTGTGTCTCCCTGAAATTCATATGTTGGAATCCTAACCCCCAAAGAGGATAGGCTTAGAGGTGGGGCCTTTGGGAAGATACTTAGGTAATGAGGGTGAAGCCTTCATGAATGGAAATAATGTCTTATAAAAGAGACCCTTCAGAACTCTCTAGCTTCTTCCTTCATGTGAGGACACAGTGAGAAGGCACAGGCTATGAACCAGGAAGAGGAGCCTCACTCAACCATGCTGGCACCTTGATCACAGAACCCCCAGCCTCCAGAACAGTGAAGGTTAAGTTTCTATTGCTTATAAGCTGCCCAGTCTGGGGTATTGTTATAGCAGCCTGAACAGACTAAGATACCCTCTAACCCAGAGAGATTCTAAAAGTGATGTGAATATGCAAAAAAAAAAAAAAAAGCAAATAGGAAAAATCAACATCTCAAAGTTCTCTAATCTATTACCTAGGGGCTCTGAGGGTTGAAAGATACAGGGTTCCCCTTTTTCCTCCCAGATGGAAAAAATGTTATGTGCATGTTAAAACAAAGATATATCATTAGGAGGATACTTACAAAGCCAATTTCCCTTTGGCTGGGAGTAGACAGATGTCAGAAGTAATGAATTACTGTCAGCACCTCAAGAGCTGGTGCATTGCTTAATATACTTCGATGGTGCCAGCAAAATGCAGACCAAGGAGAGCACAGTGGAGAATGCACAGGAGCCTGGATTCTCTTTCCTTAGAGACCCACTCTTCACTGTGGGCAAACCACTTAACCCTTATGCCATGTCTTTCTTGGTACAGTGAGACTCATGAGATCTATCTCTTTACCAACTGGGCAGGTTACGATGAAGATATCATGATTTTTTTAACCAGGACTCCAAAACTTAGGTCTATTACAAATATCAGGAAGAACCAGGAGGACTCAGCTATGAGTCCTTTCTGACTCTTCATGCTACAAACAGGCATGTATTCTTCCCCTGCCCAAAGAAAACAGCATGTATTATTTCACACGTATTATTTCATTTGATCTTCACAAAATCCTACACTACAGGAACTTCTATTATATCCATGACAGAAATAAGAAAGCAAAAGACTAAGGTTAACACAGCTAGAAATTAGATGTGTCCAGAATTTCAATCTAGGCAGACTGACTGTGGAGTCCACATTCTTGAGGATGAAGCTCCGCTGTCTCTCCAGAGTGCCGGAAAGGAACATGAACACTTGATCCAAGAGACTGTGGCTAGGCCAGAGGGTGAGCTAAACTTATAGCAGGCCTAAGCACCAACTATAGGTGGCAGAAAAGTACAATGGCTTTTAACAATAAATGCGTATACATACGTAAGTGTATGTATGCATGTATACATACATATGCACCTACACCCTCATAGCCCACATGTTTTAGATTGCAATGTGAAACCAGAGAATGGCCTCGAATGGCTTCAGAATCTAGGGTCCTTTAATGATAGTGTAAACTACCTCGTCACTTTTCTTCTTTTCTTTATTTAGAGAATATTTATTTGTTTGTTTAAGACTATCTTTAAAGCAGTTTTTGGTTTGTAGCAAAATTGAGAGTTGGGTACAGGACATCCCATACACCCCTCCCCCTACACATGCACAGCCTCCTCTATTAATATTTCACACCACACTGGTACATTTGTTAAATGGATGAATCTACGCAGACACATCATTATCACTCAAAGTCCATAATTTATATTATGACAACATTCTTAGTGTTGTACATTCTATGGATTTGGATGAATGGATAATGATATGTATCCACTATTATGGTATCATGGAGAATAGTTTCACTGTGCTAAAAATCCTCTGTGCTCTGCCTAATCATTTTTCCCTCTCCCCAATCCCTGGCAAACATTGACCCTATTACCCTATTACTGTCTACATAGTTTTGCCTTTCCAAAATGTCATCTTGTTGGAATCATACAGTATTTAGCCTTTTCAGATTGACTTCTTTCAATTTGTAATATACATTTAAGGTGCTTCCATGTCTTTTCATTGCTTGAAAGCTCAGGGCTTTTTAGCTATTCCATTGTCTGGATATACCACAGCTTATTTTTCCATTTGCCTAATGAAAAACATCTTACTTGGTTCCAACTTTTGGCAATTATGAATAAACTTGTTATAACCATCCATAGGCAGTTTTATTTTATTAAAAAAATTTACACAATATATTTTTCTTTTTCTTTTTTTTAAGTTTATTTTATTCATTTTGAGAGAGAGAGAGCGCGTGAGGAAGTGGCAGAGAGAGGAATGGGAGAGAATCCAAGCAGGTTCCACACTGTCAGCGTGGATCCCAATGCTGAGCTCAAACTCATGAACCATGAGATCATAACCTGAACTGAAATCAAAAGTCTGATGCTTAACCAATTGAGCCAACCAGGCGCCCCTACATAATATATTTTGAATCAGCCATATATTTATATTTTTCAGAAATTAAAAGAATAGAAAGAAAGACAATGAAAAGTCTTCCTCTCTCCCCAAACTTTGATCTCCAAAAAAGGGCAATGGGCAATTATTTAGTTTCTTATAGGTCATTTCAAAGATGTTTATACATATACGAGCAAATGTAAGATACAGGTATTTCCTCCATTATTTATACAAACGTTTGCATATTACACTGTTCTGAATCTTATTTATTTATTTAGCTCTAACATTATATCCTGAAGATCTTTCCACACTGTGTTTTTCATAGCTGCTTGGCCTTCCATTGTATGGGTATGTCATAATCTATTTCATTAATCCACTATTAATGGACATTTCCATCATGTCTAAGCTTCTGCTAACAAACAATGCTACAGTGAGTAACACTGTACATAAATGTTTGGTACATGTGTGTATATTTCTCTAGGATAAATTCTTATAGACATAACTTCTGGATCCAAGAATTTATACATTTTAATGTTGGTAGATAAATAATACCCAATTGTCCTCTATAATGGATTTATCAATTTATCCCTCTTACTCTCATTTGTCTTCTTCAACAATCTGCTCATTTAACAAATATTAAGTACTTAATATGTGCTAGTACTATTTCAGTTCAAAGGACAGGAAACTCAATGAGATCCAGTGCTTGATCTCTGGGAATTCCATGTTGGGGGAGACAGACACTGAGTTAAATAGCTATTATACACCAGAATAAAGCAATACACAGCAATTTTATGTGCATAGTTACATGGTTACTCTACCTGGACCTGGGGGCTGATGTTGATACTGAGTTTTGAAGTTTGTATGACGTTGATTAGATGTTTGAAGGGGAAAAGAGCCATCCATCCACTCTGCCTTCCTAGATTTGCTTCTTACGGTCTTCTAGATTCCTGCCTATGAATACAGTTCAGGACTTGGCAGTGTGAGACAGTGGGAGGTATGGCTGGTCCAATTAATGAGGGAAGTAGGAGCAGAGATATAGTTGAGTAAATAGGACTTCCAGTCAGATTCTCCTCAATAGTGCCAACGTTGAGAAAGCCTGCTTGAAACTGTCTACTTTCCTCATTGTTCCAGCACCACCTAAACCAGCATTTTTGCAGCAGCAATGATAGTTCCTCGGGGTGGTATATGTCTGTCCACATTTTCCCACTCTCCTGTAGACAAAGTGAGCTACACTGCAAACACAGCACAAGCTGCCTGCTAAAGTCTGAAATAAACAATTTTGTAGGGATTAGAAGAAAGAATGGCTCTTCCTTCCACTGAAAAACTTAGAATGCAAATCCATTGTTATTTTTTTGCAAATCAGTTTTTATAATTAAAGCCTTTACTTTTAGATTGCGAGTTCATAATTTCATGATCCTCATGTCTGCTTGTCTGTTTTGTTCAATTCACAGTCAATGCTTCCACTTCACACCAGTCTCTCCAATACCTCATGGTATTACATCACAAGACCCTTGAGATCAGAGAGCAGGGTTTAAGTTGTCTGTATTCAGGGGCACCTGGGTGGCTCAGGTGGTTAAGTGTCTGACTTCGGCTCAGGTCATGATCTCACAGTCTGTGAGTTTGAGCCCTGCATCAGGCTCTGTGCTGACAGCTCAGAGCCTGGAGCCTGCTTCGGATTCTGTGTCTCCCTCTCTCTCTGCCCCTTCCCCACTTGCACTTTGTCTCTTAAAAATAAATAAACATTAAAAAATTTTGGAAAAAAAAGAACAAGAGTGATTCACAAAATTAAAAAAAAAAATTGTCTGTATTCTAAACATGTAGCACACCTCCTGACTCATACTAGCACTCACTAGTTGTTGTTTTAATGAAGGAATAATGATAATAAACAATAAGTGGGCATACACAAGGTGTTTTCACCATTTGCCAAAAAATCTAGTTTACCTGTTTCTAGAAGTCTGATTTTCTTATCAGATTTTTCCACCTCTGGCTGAACTAAAGACTGTAGTTTCAGTTCTTCAACTCACTTGTAGTACCCACTGTTCTCTTAAAGCAGGAAAGTATTTCTCAGTATTTTATAGAGATTGCTCAAACAATAATTACTATAACGGAACTTCTTGCCCAAGGTTAGAACCTCCATGACCATTGTCTTCTCCCTTGCTCTCTCCACATCCACATCCAATTAAAAAGTCACTGACCCATCATTGTCAAGCCTACCTCCTGCTTCACTCTAACATTTTCCTTCTACTTGACCCCTACCACCTGTGCTAGAGTTGGGGCCCTCATCATCATGAGGGAAGACTATTTCAATCCGTGTTCTGATCTGTCCCCCACTGAGTCACTCAGGCTCTTTCAGGTTGTAAAGATCAGATATAAGCTCCAGAAATCTCAGTCAACAGGATCACACTAACAGTGGCAATTAAATAGGGAAGAGTCACAGTACCCCCCAAATAATGACACTCAGAGATCTACAGTTTAATTCTGGAAAAAGATCCAATGTAGCAACTGCATTGAAGTAAAGACTGGTATTACAGGTAAAGGCTGTTTCACAATAAAGGGTTCCAGAAGCCACTTGCTAGCTCCAGTCATTCTCCCTCTGAAAAGGGTCTTTGCTAAAATCTGCTTTCTTGTGTATGAATTCCCCAAATGGAGTCTCAGCTAGAATTTTTTATACCCTGCTGGTCATGTAGGCATATTCCTGCTATGTGACCAGGACTTCTGGGGTTTCACCAGGTACAAATCATCAGTTTTACTGTTATCAATGAACAATGCTGTCTAGGCGCACCTGGGTGTTTCAGTCAGTTAAGTATCAAACTCTTAACTTCGACTCAGGTCATAACCTCACAGTTCACGAATTTAAGCCCCACACTGGGCTCTGGGCTGACAGTGTGGAGCCTACTTGGGGTTCTCTCTCTCTTTTCCTGTCTCTCTCTGCCTTTCCTCTGCTTACTGTCATTCTCTCTCAAAATAAATAAATAAACTTAAAAAAAAAAACAACACAATGCTGTCTAGCTGGTACAAACCATTCTTGTTGGGAGCCTTCTTGGGCTCACAGGCTGAGCTGCCTCCCTGTGTGGAAAGGCAGATGTTGCAAGTCTCCTGCCAATCAAATGGTGCCCAGTCTTACCTCCTTCTAAATAATTTTTCAGGCTTGGATTTCTTGAGCTGCTCTCATTGGCCCCAAGGAATGTAATGTTCTTTTGTTTTATGGCATTTAGATAAAAAGGAAGGACCTAGAGCACGATGCTCCGATGGATTACATCTGAATAAGAGTAGCCTGGCCAGAAGTAATCTTAAAGTTGCATCTTGGGGATGGGTTGCACAGATTGATAGCAGTTATGAGCTGGCTGGATATTGGTGTGACTTGTGTAAATGTTGGGCCCCTATTATGTAAATTCACTCATTCACAAGCAAAGGACAAGCATTGGGAATTCTGTCCTTGCCAGATGGGTTGCACCTCCCCCATGATAGTTGGAAGAATAGGCAGAATGACTCCCATCCTGTTTATAGATAATTAACATAGGGCTAGGTAACACCCTGTTTTCTTCCCCTGTCTTAAATTTACTAATTAACTTGAAAACAACATGGGAGATTGAGGAAATTGCCACTTTGCTGATAAAAACACATTGTTGTTAAAGATATCAAACTATGCTTACTGATGGAATGTCACTCACTCATTGCTGTAATGTCACTTACTAGTTTTAAATAAAGACACTGAGACCAGCAGAGCGGAGATGCCAGAATTGCCAGAGATGCCTGCTTGGTGATCAGACTACGTCTCGTGGCTCTCTCATTCATTTCACCGACCGTCCATCCTTCGGGGCCTCTTGGACTCGCCAGAGCTGAACTCCGGCACATTCTGAAACTATTAGGGCACCTGGTTACAAAGTAATGCTATTAATTAATATGTTTCAGATGAGGGCTATGCATGCTTATTTCTTATAGTAGTAGAATAACTCAAGCTAATCCCAAACTTGTTGGAATTAGCCCTCACAGCACAGAGGGCTTAGTGCAAAGACTCAGGAGGCTGAAAGGAATACAGATATTGTCAGAAGCCTTCTTAGAAATTATATAATATTTCCTGGTGGTTACTTTGCAAAAACAACACTGGTTACTTTGCTACCCAATAGCAAATCCATGAATCTCTCTACCATGACTCAGTTCCCCTCCCTCTGATTCTCTTCTTCCTTCTTTCTCCCATGTCACCAGTTCATCAGAGTCTCTGCATGTATCAGTATAAATCCTGGGAGAGAGAAGTGTGTTGAGTTGATGAGTCACCTGACTTCCTACATGTAGAGCCCTCGCACCAGCCCATCTCCTGGGCTTCTGGTGAGCCACAGAGGACAGCTTTGCTCAGACACCTAATCCGTCTCAATCAGCTGCAACCAAAGCAACAGGATTGCATGTTTCAAAGTTCTCGTAACTGCTCAGAAGTTGGCTAAACGCATCGTGCACATCAAGTTATTACTTTCTCCCTAGTAAAGACACATCCTCCCCTAATATTGTTTTTCTAAAACAGATGTAATCATATCATTCCCCAGCTTCAAACATATCCTAAGTTCCTATGTCCCATAAAATTCAAACAACTTACATTCATATAGGACTGTGTTGTCCAATACAGCAGCCACTAGCCATGTGTGGTTATTTAAATGTAAATTAATCAAAATTAAATAAATTTAAAAATCTACCTCTTCAGTGCACTAGCCACATTTCAAACACCATCTTAAGCAGGGCAGATAAGATAAACAAGAAGTTGGTCTGGATGCCTTACTGAAGCCACTTTCAACTATTCCGGGCTCGTCTCCCACCACTTACCCCCCTGCACCCTAAGCTCACATCAAAATCCTCGCCGTTGCCCAAACATACTATGTACTTTGGGCCTTTAATATTTGCTCTTACGGCATACCTGTGACCTAAAATATCCTTGCCTCTTGTGCACCCGGCAATGTCTTATCTACCTTCAAAGGCCCAGCAGACACAACTCCCCGAACACAGGCAGGTACCCCTTTACTCTCTGTTCCAAGGGAACTCTGCATGTACCCCTATTGTAGTACTTAACTATGTTATTTGATAACCTAGTTGTACCCAGCATACCATAGATATTTCTAGAAGACTTTAACCGTGGAGGCTGTGTGGCTGGTACTTAAGACTCAGGTGCCCAATGGTCTCTGCCATAGTGTAACCTCGTGCTACCCTGGTCTCAGTTTTCTCATCTGTAAAAGGGGGATAATAAAATAATACTTCCCACATAGGGTCATAGTGATGATCAATTGTGTTCATAGTCACACGCACTTAGAATGGGGCTTGGAACTTAGTCAGGGTGCTACCTAAAAATAAGTTATTAGTAAAGCATTAATACATTTTGTTTATGTACATACAAAATGTATCTGAGGGGCGCCTGGGTGGCTCAGTCGGTTAAGTGTCAGAGTCTTGATTTCGGGTTCATGTTATGATCCCAGGGTCGTCGGATCAAGCACCATGTTGGGTTCCACACTAAGCGTGGAGCCTGCTTAAGAATCAATCTCTCTCCCTCTCTCCCTCTCCCCCTCTCATGCATGCTCTCTTTCTCAAATAAAATAAATAAATTAAAAATAAATAAATAATTAAACTCTATCTGAGAAGAACACGGATTGCAGGTGTGATTAATCCCACTCTTCTAGATACACTTACTGTGCCCATTAGTCACAATCTTTAACGAGCAAGTATAATTAGTTGTCTATGACTAAACATAGCTTTTGGAAGGTGTATGATGATCTTCTCAAGAGTCAGTTCCTGGGACTTGTGAATACATTATTGATGAATTTATAAAGAGCTTCTCATCCAGGAAACTTGGGTCTTTTGAGTGAGAAAGGATTGGTTACAAACACTAGACTGAGAGGTGCCCGTGTGTGCTCCGGCGTTCACTCCAGCATTCCACAATTCCTCCTCTTCGATGATGGTTTGTTACTATACACATTCTCTTCCTTTTGATTAGCTGGATGCTTCTGTCTTCTCGGTCCCAATATTTCTTCTCTTCCTCAGTGTTCCCACATCCATCCACCATGGTAGTGTTTCATTCTTTTCTTCAACTTTGTTTTCTCTCTCCTCTATTAATTCACTATTATACAGCTTCCTATTGCTGCTTAACCAATTACCACAAAGTGAGTGGCTTAAAGCAATACAGTTTATTAACTAACAGTTCTAGAGATCAGAAGTCTAAGTCGGTTCCATTGGGCTAAGGTCAGTGTGGTGGCAGGGTGGGCTTCTTTTGGAGATTCAGAGAAAAAAATGCATTTATGCCTTTTTCAGATTCTAGATGCTGCCTCTTTCGCTTGGTTCATGACTCCTTCTTTGCCTTGTTCCAACCTCTTCCTCTGTTATTACATCTCCTACTTCTGACTCTGATCCTCTGTCTCAGAAGGACACCTGTGATTACATTGGACCCACCCAGAGAATCTGGGATAATCTTCTCATCTCAAAATCTTTAATTTGATCACATCTGCCAAGTCCCTTTTGCCATCCAAGGGAACATATTCCCAGGTTCTGGGGATTAGGATGTGGACATCTTTGGGGAAACATTATTCAGCCCACTGCACCTACCACATTTTTACAATTTCACAGCATTATTTCTAATTTCATCTATTAATTATAAAATAATTTAAAAAACTAAACATTTCATTAAGTAGAGAAATGTACAAAATGCAAGCAATTATTTGATTTAGTAAATAAATTTAAAATCTATACTCTTAAAAATAGTTGACATCTTTAGAATTGAATCTAATGTTCTATATTTTAAAATCTTGTGAATAAATGCAAGAAATACATGCAATTTTTTAAATTGTCATTCTCTCCATCCTACTCATGAGTAATATAAACAATATTAACATAACAGGCATGTTTTCCGATGGTCACCGAGTGCTCGAGTTTGAGTTAGAGTGATCATGTGAAATCAGTACCCAGCTGAACTTGGGGGAAAGCATACCTGCATTGTATATATTACTTAGACAAACACATGTACATACCTCCATATATATACCTCTATATGTTCATATTTACATACATACATGATGCATTCATTATATTGATACACATATACCATATATTAGATTTATACTTATATAGCACATATATATTAGATTTATACATCTACACACATGCACACACACATGTCAATAGCTCTACCTGTGTTTGTCTTCCCTATCAGAATATAAGCATCTCCAGGGCATGAACCCAAGTTTACTTGTCCTGAAATCTGTAATGTCTACACTAGGCCTGATTTAGCCAATTCTCAGTGACTATTTCTTTTTTTTTAATTTTTTAATGTTTATTTATTTTTGAGAAAGAGAGATACTGAGCATGAGCGTGGGAAAGGCAGAGAGTGAGAGAGAAAGAATCTAAAGCAGGCTCCAGGCTCTCAGCTGTCAGCACAGAGCCTAATGCGGGGCTCGAACTCACTCAGATCATGACCTGAACCAAAGTCTGGTGCTTAACTGACTGAGTCGCCCAGGCACTCCTCTCAGTGACTATTTCTTAATTAAATATATTTGCATTACCGTGCAACACAAGGAAAAATGGAATATGGATAATGGATAATCGTTTACTGAGACAAAATTTGGAATAACTATAATGATGTCCCTAGAAGAGGGATCTGCAAATATTTTGGAAGTGGTATGCCTTATTATTTGCTTTGATTTTGCAACAATTCCTCACCTCACCTAGTCATTTAAAATTATTAAAAAATAGTTGGCCTCAATAATTTGGGAGTGGTGTGTGTGTTTGTGTGTGTGTGAGAGAGAGAGAGAGAGAGAGAGAGGAGAGACAGAGAGGGAGAGAGATAGAGAAGCCTTGAGGTCACTGAGAATACTACAGGTAATCTGCTTTTTATTTCATGCATCTCATGCTCTTTTTAAATTTTGGATGTTTTTAATTTTTCTTTTTTTTCTACTATTGGTTTTCTTTTTATTTTCCATTTTCTGTATGTAATATTCAGTTCTTTCAGGCAGAAAAAAACTTGTCTATGTTTATACATTCAAATGTCTTGCATGAAAACAAATCTTGACTTTTGTCAGTTCTACTACTAATACCTAAAAGAACAGTAAAGAAGGTGAAGACATTTAAAACTAACAAACTAATCAAATTCCCAAGGCAAGCTAAAATGTAATGCAGAGACTTAATTAAATTCATATTTATACATAAAAGGCACAACACCGACCCATAGATTCAAAGTCAATGTTTAAAATATGACAGTTACAGAAGTGCATCTTATAGAATATTGCTTCCCAATCAGGGAATATTTCCAAGAAACCATGAAGATCATTTTTCACAAATGTTTCATTAGCAAACAAAATATGACACCCCATGGCTCTGGTACAGATAGAGACAAAGGCTATTATGAAAGCATCAAGCAGAATACAAATGTTATAACAGCTTTCACTATTTTTTAAAAAGTTTATTGATTGGTTGAGAGAGAGAGAAAAAGAGAGAGAGAGACCACAGTAGGGGAGGGGCAGAGAGAGAAGGGGAGAGAGAATCTCAAGCAGGATCCGCACTGTCAGTGCAGAGCACGCGGGGGTCTATTTCATGAACCGTGAAATCATGACCAGAGCCGAAATCAAGAGTTGGACGCTTAACCAACTGAGCCACCCAGGGGCCCCTAACAACTTTCACTATTAACATAATTGATGCAGCTCAGAATCAATCCTCCTTTTTGTTCTTTGTTCTATGACCAGAGGTCAGCGATCTTTTTTTAAAAAAAGCAATCTTTTTCTTAAACTCTGCCATTGCGTTAGGTGGCAGCCATAGACAACGTGGTCAAGGAATGAGCATGGGCAGAATATTCTGCAGAAGCAGGAGCTGGCAGTACTGAGCCAACCTCTGGCTGATGCTAACTGAATCCTACTGAAAAAAACATGTCTCTTCCTTTTCCTCCTCCCAGTGGAGGGGGAACACTAAATGAAAAAAAAAAAAAAAAGATAATAAATATCTACTGGAAACTTCATTTTCCAGACAAGAATACTGAGGTTCTGAATGGTCAGGTGACTTTGCCAAACCGCCAATGACTTCATTTGTGTGGAAGTGAGACCAAAGCCCATTCAAAATTATGGAAGATTCCTTGACCACCTACTCTCTCAGATAAGCTACAAAGCACTTAAACCTTATCTGACTTCGCCCTTACCACGGCTTTCTAAAGTACTAGTATCATCTTCATTTCACAGATGAAGAAACTGAGATGCAGAGAGGTTAAGCAATACACCTAGGGTTTCACAGCAGGCAGGTGGTACAGAGAAGAGCCAGGACTTTAACCTCCTGCTACTTGCTGCTGCTGCAACAGGCCCTACCTTCCACTTTCCATTGCACACTATTCCCTGTCCTCCAGGGAGAAGTCTTTTCAAGCCAGTGTGCATGTTTCCTGTGCTTGGAAGCTGACGCCAGACTTCCCACATGTGATCCAAGCTGCCATGGTTAGGATTGTCTCCCCCTCAGAAGCACTCCTATAACCTGACTTGCCTATCCAGTCTAACTATAATTCTGCAACACAGAAACAGGGAGTGGACCCTGACTTCACACACCCATGGCCAGCCCCGTCTAGAAAGGCTGGGAAATGTTAAGTGTTGTTTGATTTTTGCTTGCACAACACCAGCCTGAGGAGGCCCACATGAGGAAAGTCAACTTCAGGCTCCCTCCCTCTGTCATACTCCTGGAGCAGCTCCAGTGTCCATAACCTCCGGAAGTCCAGGGAAGGCCCCCCGAAAAACTGGACTGGAGTTCACTTCCATTTCATAGCTTAAGTGTGTGACTCTTTTAGAAAGTTGGGCCTTCCCAGCATGCTTAACCCTGCACTGCATTAGCATCTGCCCACTTCACTCGCTTTGTTTCTCCATAAACCCTGTAAAACAAGTAGGTGTAGAAAATGTAGGAAGGGGGAGGACACCTTCAGTGCCCACTTCTTTTCTGGATAAATGTCTTTCCTTATGAAGGTTTGGTGTGTCATACCTCAACCTTCCACTATTAAAACAAAAAGCCATCACAGGGCAAATGAGCTGAAAAAAAAAAAAGTTTTCTAAATTGGTGTGTTCATGTTACAGAATCAAATACTATTCTTCAGGTATCCTAGGCATGAATGTAAGTCACTGTTTCTTGTCCCTTTACTTAAGAAGTAATGAGGTCCGCACACTTTTACTTTTATCTCAGACTCTAGAAAGAAAGCATACTTAAACTGCACTGTCCCCAGATTACTGAAACCGGTAGCATATATTGTCTCTCTGCCTCTCCTTCCCCAACCAAGCCCTATTTTGCCTCTGTTAAAATTAAAAGAAAAAATTAAATGAGAGCAAACTTCTGTCTTACAGCAAGAATAATTCCTAGTGGGCTTCTAATGAAGCTCTTGGTAAGGTCTGTGGTCCTTTACTCTTTTACCCAGATCTTTATTTCTCCAACAGAAAGAAAAAAAATCTGGAGTCACATTGGGGAAGACAGTCCCTAGTAAGATGAGACTGGGATAGCAAAGCAATGGGTCACATCATAAAACAGCAGCATTAAACACCTTCCTTTCTCTTTCATTGACTCAGCAGAGTCCACAGCAGCGAAACAGTGTGAGGCTCCTTCATGGGCTTCCTGAGTCACTTTCAAAGATTAGAAGGAAAGAAAGCCAACATGGCTCCCATAACTGTGACTTGCCCCAATAGCCGAGGCAAATCAAGAAATGGTAAAAGTTGTGTCATCGAGACATAACTGAAGGGAAACAAAATTATTAAAAAATAACAACAAAAAAATTACCCTCAAGAGGACCTCACTGAAGCACTTCAGATACCTCTGGCCAAATGCCTAACCACATGCAAAAATTCTAATGTGGCACCTGAAGTTCCCAGTGCCCTGTGAGCAGCTGGGTAGCTTCCTGGGTGTCCCAGGGAAGGTATGCAGCCCAGCCTGTGGGCTGACCCGCCCTTCACAGCCCAATCTGACAAGGCCTGAGCAAATACACTCTTAAAAGCAAAGACATTCTTTAGGGATTGTGGAGAGGAATTTGGCAGCCGTGACTTCCTCATGACGTGTGGAATAAAGAGCAAGGTCCTCGGCCAGGGGCATAAGATTCTCTACAGCTGCTTTAGAAGAAATCAATATTACGGTGCTTTTATCCAAAATATCCACATTTATTTTAAAATGCCTGCAGCCTTCTTCTGTTACTGATATCTTTAACATAGTAAAACAAAATCTGGGGCACTCGGATGGCTCAATTGAGCATGTCCATTCAGGCCATGATCTCTCAGTTCGTGAGTTCGAGCCCCACGTCAGGCTGTCTGTTGTCAGTACAGAGCCTGCTTCAGATCTTCTGCCTCCTTCTCTCTCAGCCCCTCCCCTGCTCATACTCTCTCTCTCTCTCTCTCAAAAATAAATAAACATTAAAAATATTATAACAGGGGTGCCTGGGTGGCTCAGTTGGTTAAGCGGCCGACTTCGGCTCAGGTCATGATCTCACGGTCTGTGAGTTCGAGCCCCACGTTGAGCTCTGTGCTGACGCCTCATCAGAGCCTGGAGCCTGCTTCAGATGCTGTGTTTTCCTCTCTCTCTGCCCTTCCCCTGCTTATACTCTATCTCTATGTCTCTCAAAAATAAATAAACATTAAAAAAATATATCATAACAAAACAAAACTTAGCCTGGCTAATATAATGAACCAAGGAAAGAGTGGATCTCATACAGGACATTTTTCTACTTCTCTCTTTTCTTCCCTCCTTCCCTCCATGAGCACTGGTGAAACAGCTCCTGGCAATCCAGGAAGGAGGGCTCTGGTACTCCTTACATCCCAGGAAACAACAGGCCTCAGACCCAGAGCAGGCTCTCCAAGGTGTTCTTTTTCAGTCCTAACGGCCACTGTGTGTGCAGACAGGTATTAATGTCTTCATGGGAAAAGTCAAAGGCTTGAGTGGAATTTGGTTCCAGCCCCCACGTTTTTATCTCAAGGATTCCTGAGAGACCCATTCTGACATCACTATCTTTCTATTTTCGAGGTGTAGTTCTGCTTACTTTGGACAGAATGCAATATTGGGCGATAAAAGTGCCGTTACCCTGCTGGCCTACATGGGGTAAAACTACTTCTATACTGCAGGGGAGGAGTCTAACAGTGAGTGAGAGAATTAGGGAGACTGCAGAGGTGAGCTGAGCTGTCACCCCGGGTGAGGGCTGAGTCTCATGTTGATTCTCAGTGGAAGTCAATTGTAGTGGCCTGTGAATCATTTGTGAACTAGGCCTGACCCTCATGAATGCCAGCATTGAGTGGGTGGAGCAGTGAAGGGTATTTGTTGTTGTTATTTTGTTTTTTGCACTAAGGAAGACTCTCTGACTTATTCATGATAGGGGAGGATGAAATAATAGGCCAGTTCCTGGAGGCCAGAAAGACAAAAACTGAAAGCAGAAAGAAGTCATACAAAATGTCTGTGGGATGTTATCAAGGTCCTTTGGGACTAGAGCAGAGTTGCCTCAGGGACAGAGACCTGTACTGTCTGTGATCATTTCTGTTTGTGTGTGCTGTAACAAAATTGATTCGTGAATGGCAGTTTATAGACTTCTCTCTCTGGCCCCTATTGGAGCATTTGAGAATTTCCCGCTCAACTGTACCTTCTAATGCCTGTATTTCCCAAGTCTGTCTTCAGGAGGAAACTACTCAGAGCCAAAGAACAACTACACACCATAGGTCCTGCACAAGACAGAGGAGGAGGAAATTGATGTGTCTTAAAAGTCTGTTGCATGGTGAAGGAGAAAGTGATAAAAAAGCAAGATGGCAGGGAGAAGGGCTGTGAATTAGAGAGACAGCAACTGGGGATAAGTTAGAGAGTCGCTAGAGTCGCTGGGCACTAGGGAAATACTATCAAAAAACAATTGATTGCATATCCTTGCCAGCATAAAAGCATTTTGAGCACCTACCACTATCTAGTATATTGACTTCTTATATGCACTTTTGCATATTTTGTATTGTGCAGATTATGCGTGGGTAGCCCAGCTCTATCCACCTTGCAAGGTAACTTTTTCACAAAGGCTAGAAGACTAGGAACTACATTTCTCAGAATCCCTGCCAGCAGGACTTTGTGTTACATTCTGCCCATGAGAAGGCTCACATAAGCTTTGGACAGTGGGAGAGAAGCAGAAACCATAATATTGTTCCTTGCCACTAGTACACATGCCATGTGCTTTGGCAAACAGTAAGATGTTTCCAGAAGCTTCTGGTATTCTTCCTGTGAATTATTTCATTTCAGTGGTGAGCAGGTAGCTGAATCATAATCAGCCATTTCCTGCAATTCCTGCAAAACCTGATTTCCTGAAAGCCATCAGCAGCTTTGTTTAACCTTCATCCTCTAGGCCTTTCTGTTTCTTAAGCAGAAATTTGACTGACACATATTCCTTATAAAGCATAATATACATAATAGAAATAAAAAAGGAATAACATAAATAATATTTTAATTATTTCAGTTGATAAGTAAATTTTTTCCAAATAAAAATATTAGTTTGTAATTAATTCTTTTCAATTAATTACCATATAATTCAAATGTCCGATTCTAAAATCATTTTATTTCAATATTTAGCTTTAGTAGCTAAAGAACTTAAAAAGAGACATCTCACAAAAATATATAGACTAAATAGAAGATGCACCTCATTAGCTCTTCTTACTAAATTGTAATATGCAAGAAAATTATGATATGCAGAAAATTTATGAAGATTTCTGGAAAGTTATTAAATAATACCTGAATAAAATGCAAACAGATCTTGTGTTCTTAGATAGGAAGATTTAATATCATAAAGACCGTAATTTTTCCCAAAATAATCCACAGACCTAGTGAGGTTTCAAACAAAACATCAATAGAGATCTTCATGGAAATGGATGAATTGATTCTAAAATTTACATAGACAAGAGAGAACACTCAAGAACTTTCTGAATAAGAAAGCAGGGGTAGGATGCAAGACTTGCCTCACCAGATATAAAAAACTTGTTATAAAGCTGTAGTAATTAATATAGTGGTCTATAGGAATAGATACATTGATTAACTGACTAATTGGACAAAAAAACAGAAGAGAATTCACGCAAAGATTTAACTTTGATGTACGACAGAGTTGTATGTATTAAGTCACCCAATCCAAGTCACTTTGTTAAGGCAGTCCTAGCTAACTAATACAGTATCCAAGTCAGAATTTCTTTTTTATTTTCAATTTTTTTAAGCTTTATTTATTTATTTTGATAGAGAGAGTGAGCAGAGGGCGAGAGGGAGAGAGACGGAGGGAGACAGACTATATCCCAAGAAGGCTCTGCACCATCAGCACAGAGCTTGATGAGGCTTGAACTCACGAAATGTGGGATCATGACCTGAGCCAAAATCAAGAGTTGGACACTTAACTGACTGAGCCACCCAGGGACTCCAAGCCAGAATTTCTAACAGTCACTCCTCCTCCATATTTCCAGGTTTACAAGAGAGTACATCGAAGCCTGAAACGCACTAACACATTCTGGAAAATGACTTCTGTGCAGCTACTCTGGCATCATTACAGAAGGAAAAAGAAACTGATAAACATTATTAGATTTCAAACTCTCTCACCAAATTTTCTTCTGGTCTCATGATTATAAAATTCAATTTAATACAATTGTCACTAATGTATGTATCAACCCTGCATTTTGCTTCTTTTTGGTGATTATCACATTTGTCATTTATTATATTGACAATAGCCAACACATTTGTCATTATTAATAGCTAAATAATATTCCTTTATATTCATGAAATCTATCAGATGGCTGGCATGAAAAAGTTATGCTGCCATTACCAAAAATGGGTACCAGGGAGATGACATGAATCATAAGACTGGGAGAGACATTGGAACCGATCTGAAAACCACACCTCCCTTCGAAGCCAACCTGCTCTAGGCTGCTACTGTCTCTTCCATTCAAAGCCAAGAGAAACTAACAGAGCAGAACATCAAGGCAGCTAAGCAACAAGGATACACAGTCCCAGGGCACAGCTTCTCAGAATGGGGAAGCCATTTTCCAAGTATTAACTAACTGGTACAAAAATTTTGCCAAGGATCTTAGAGCAAATGGAATTCTACTTAATGTACGTGACCAAGGTCACTGCCCTGAAGATGTAGAGATAGAGAATCCTTTACTCTGACTACTACCTGATATAAAGCATAACCCATCTGTCAGTGCTCCCTGAGCAGTGTCTCCCACTGCTTCAGAAAGAGAATAAGACTGTGTGTCTCCCCAGAAGTCAGGCCCAGGAGTATGGCTGCTTCTCCACAGTAAGAGAACCAGGAAGCTCAAGAAAGAGTAGTCACCACCATGAAATCACAATTCAGGAGTTTGCTAATCTGAACTCAGATTCAGTGGGTTGACCACTGAGAACAGCCCAGAAATGTAATTGTGAGGGGGGTGCACTGTACAGAAGGGAACTAGATAATTCCAAAAGGATTTGCCTTAGTAGAGCTATGAAAGTTTATTTTAAAGATGGCTTAAAGATCATTGAAAGTCAAAAAATATATAATTATTTCTACTTTTAAAAATTTCCAAATTTATTATAACTTCTGTTTATTAAAACAGAAAAAAATTGATCAAAAACAAAAACAAAAAGCCTATGTCAATATTTAGGTCAGTTTCTTAGATGATACATTAATTAATGATTGTGCTGGGTATGTTTTAAAAGCTCTCTGTTTCTCTAGTTGAGTTTTTCTACATTTGAAATTTTTTATTTTTTTAATTAATAGACTTTATTAGAGAGGGTTTAGGTTTGTGAAAATATTGGGTAAAGTGCAGAGATCCCATATACTCCCCTTGACCATTCCACCCTTCCAGTGTCATCTATTAACCTCTCACATGAACATGGTACAGTTTTTACAATTGATGAGCCAATATACTTTTTCTTTTGATTAACATTTTGTTACACTCCCAGTGAGGGTTCCTCTATACCTGAACAAGTCTCCCTCTAAGCCAATTAGCCAATGGTCTGTCTCTTCCTTGGATAAGTGCCATTAACAACATAAAGCAATGATACATGGGTGTCCTTTGAAACCTCCAGACAGTGCATACACATTTTGCTCTGTAACTAGCCAACATTGACAGATTATTAACTTAATTGTTAAAGTCCATAGTGAATGTTAGGGTACATTCTTTGTGTTGTACTTTTCTATGGATTTTGACAAGGGCAAAAAAATCATATGTCCACCATTAAACATCAGAAAGAACAGTTTCACTACTATAAAAATCCCCTGTGCTTCACGTATTGCCTCTCCCTCACCCCACCAAATCCCTGGCAATCACTAATTTTTTTATTGTCTCTATAGATTTTCTCTTCCAAGTGACACATAATATGTAGTCTTTTTCAAACAGAATTCTTTCATTTAGCAATATTAATTTAAGGCACAACTTGCTATTTTTCTGTAGAGAGTGGTATAAAAGAGAAAAGGGTAAAGCAAACACAAGCAATTTTAGACTATTTAGACTATGCAATTTTAAAAGAAATACTCTTGATGCTTTACCAACAATTAGTGTGTGGAGGGCATGCACATTCGCGTGCGTGCACACACACACACACACACACACATCCCAGTTATTTAGGATTTGCACTTGACACTGTGAATGTGCCAACTACAGGAATCACTGAACTTTAGAGCAAAGACTATTTCCACATTCATTTTACAATTGTGGGTCAATAGTAGATGAAAGTCTCTCATTTGTGACTCTAAAATTTGTTCCCCCATTAAAATAATATTTATGGGGTGGAAAGTAGGAATAGAGAATTTGCAAACAAGTTCTGAAGTCTTTTTTAGTAGATTTAGTTATTGTAGCAGAATGAGTGAGGTGATTCTGAAACAACTGAGATATTTTATAGGATTAAGTAAAGAGTAAATGTGTTGTTGAGAGCCAGAGTTCTCACTAATGAAGAAGGGACACAGAAGTATACAACAGTGAATTGCAAGAAAGAACCTCATGGGAATGGACTGGAATTGGAGGTATTGATGTGAAATCTTTATTTCTAAAATATATCAGAATGCGTATATGCATTTGTTTGGGCACATGTGTGTGCATATGCATCTATATGTTTGTATGTATGTATGTATACATATACATGCATACTTCTAACTTTGCATACTGAAAGGTCCAAAAAGCAAGGACACCTCAGTAACCATAAGCATACCTAATCTCAAAATTTGGCCTTTAATACCATTCCAACTAAAGGAAACAAGGCTGTATTTCATGGAGTTACGCTGAGCTAAATACTTTAAAATTAATATCAAACTTACCTGTACAAAGGCTTGCAATATCAGTTAGACTGAGGGTTCAAAGATATAATGTGATATTCCTAATCACCCACAAGCTAGATTCTCTATAGTACAAGATAAGTCAGTAATATATTGTTATGTCAGAAAGTGAAGAAGAACTTGAAAAAAAAAAAAAAAGGAATGGAGACTTGTAACAAGGACACGAACCAACTTGAAAAAGGCCTTCAATTGCCAAGTCAAACTGGGGATAATATAAACACCCAACTATTAATTACAGTAATGAATCATAAACCATTAAAAAATATGAGCTAATGAGTATGTTATTGAATAAAAAAAGATATGGTATCTCAATGCAGTCTTGATTGTATTTCTCCGATGATGAACAATGTTGAGCACCTTTTCATGTGTCTGCTAGCCATTTGTATGTCTTCTTTGGAAAAATGTCTCTTCATATCTTCTGCCCATTTCTTAACTGGATTATTTATTTTTAGGTGTCTCAACACCTGGTAAGTTCTTTATAGGTTTTGGATACTAATCTTTTATCCAATATGTCATTTGCAAATACTTTCTCCCATTCTGTTGGTTGCCTTTCAGTTTTGTTGATTGTTTCTTTTTTCTGTACAGAAGCCTTTTATCTTGATGAAGTCCCAATAGTTCATTTTTGCTTTTATTTCCCTTGCCTTCAGAGATATGTCAAGTAAGAAGTTGTTGGGGCTGAGGTCAAAGAGGTTGTTGCCTGTTTTCCTCTTTTCTAGGATTTTGATGGCTTCCTGTCTCACATTTAGGTCTTTCATCCTACATTGCATTTCATAGGATTTCATGCTACGTTGAGATACCACCTCACACTGGTCAGACTGGCTAAAATTAAAACCCAGGAAACAACAGATGTTGGCAAGAATGTGGAGAAATGGGAACCCTCTTGCACTGTTGGTGGGAATGCAAATCTGTGCAGCCACTCTAGAAAACAGTGTGGAGGTTCCTAAAAAAATTAAAGATAGAATTACCCTGTGATCCAGCAATAGCACTACTAGGAATTTACCCAAAGGATACAAGAGTGCTGATTCATAGGGTCACATGTACCCCAATGTTTACAGCAGCACCACCAATGATAGCCAAACTATTGAAAGAGCTCAAATGTCCATCAACTGATTATGGATAAAGAATACGTGGTACATATATACAACAGAATAGTATTTGGCAATGAAAAAGAATGAAATATTGCCATTTGCAGTAATGTAGATGAAACTGGAGCGTATTATGCTAAGCGAAATAAGTCAGTCAGAGAAAGACAGATATATTTTCACTCATATGTGGAAGTTGAGAAATTTAACAGAAGACCATGGGGGAAGGAAAAGAAAAAAAAATAGTTACAGAGAAGGAGGCAAACCATAAGAGACTTATAAATATAGAGAACAAACTGAGGGTGGAAGAGGGTGAGGGTGGAAGGGAGGGCGGAGAAAATGGGTGATGGGCATTGAGGAGGGCACTTGCTGGGATGAACACTGGGTATTTTATGTAAGTGATGAATCACAGGAATCTACTCCCGAAACCAAGAGCACATTGTATACACTGTATATTAACTAACTTCACAATAAATTATATAAATAAAAAAATAAATAAAATAGTCTTTAAGAAAGATAAACTAGAGAAAAAGGAGATCTCAAGCTTTTAAGGCAGAATGCTGAGTGCTGGCTGGTTAATGTGGAGGGGATACTGGAGTTGAATCATTTGCAGCACTACAGTAATGACTAGATCAGGCAAGAATCATCAATGGATGCTAACCAAATCCAGAGAGAAATTTTGCTTGAAACCAGAAACTTAGAATGGACTTAAAGTGCCTTATCACAAACTGTCAATTAGTTTCAAGTGAAAAAATAAAGTAATTATACAGGGGAGAAGCTAGGCAACACGCTAACTGGGCAATTAATATTAATATCACCAGTGAAGAGCAAATGGTCACTGTGTGTGTCCCTCAGATGGTATACCTTGAGAAACACACACATCACCTATGAAGTACATGTTTGAGAATGTATAACCTGACTCGAATCCTGAGGAAACATCAAACCAATGAAGAACACTGTATTAAAAAGAGGGGAAGATCATAGTCTTTAAAAATATTGTTAGCATAGGGGCACCTGGGTGGCTCAGTCAGTTGAACAACCGACTTCAGCTGAGGTCATGATCTCATGGCTTGTGGGTTCAAGTCCCACATCAGGCCTGTTGCTGTCAGCGCAGATCCCGCGTCAGATTCTTTCTCCTCTCTTCATTCCCTTTGCCCACCTGTGGTCCGTCAAAAATAAATAAAACATTTAAAAAATATATTGTTAGCATAAAACACAAAGAACAGCTGTGGAAACGTGTTTGATTAAGAATGCAAGATGGGGTGCTTGGATGGCTCAGTCAGTTGAGCATTCAACTCTTGGTTTCACCTGGGGTCATGATCTCATGGTTTGTGAGTTCGAGTCCAGCATCCAGCTCTGCACTGATGGTACAGGGACTGCTGGGATTCTTTCTCTCTCTCTCTCTCTGCCCCTCCCCCACATGCTCTCTCTCTGTCTTAAAATAAATAAATAAACTTAAAACAATTTTTAAAAATGCAAGACAATTTGTATTAATACTTTTCAGGTTAAAGACACAAGATAACTAAATGCAATATCTGACCCTGGATTGGAAGGAGAAATGCTGTAAAGAGCATTACTGGGGCAATTGAATAAGGACAATCGCTCAGATAAAATTATTGCATCAATGTTAAATTTACTAAGGCTGATGAGAGAACTATGATTATGAAAGAGAGTATTCTTACAAAACATACAATGAAATACTTAGGAGAAGAGTAGTGCTGGGTTAAAGGGTTATGATGTATATGATTTAATATTGGTAATATAATGTGAAATACGTAAACAGAGGGAGGCAGCAAATACAAGCAAATAAGGTAAAAAATATGTTCACCATAGATAAATCTGAGTAAAGGGTATAGAGGTGTTATTTGTATTATTCTTGTTCTTGCAATTTTTTTGTAAGTTTGAAATTATTTTCAAACCAAATAACAAGAACATTAAGGAAAACAGGATCTAATGAAGTAAGTAGTGACAATAGATATTCTTCTACTAGAATCCTCATCTCCTATCACCTGGACAACTCCTATTTATCCTTTAACATAATCTGCCAAGGCATTAGATTCTCTCTGTTACCCTCCCCAGTACCTTTGTCTTAAAACAAAACAAAAAACCCTGCATGTTCAATATCATCTGGAATTGCATTTAGATTCTAGTAACACAGTGAAAATAGCAGTAGCTTAAACAAGACAGAAATGCATTTCCACCCTAAAATTCAAGGAGAGGCAGTCCAGGGTTCTGCTGTGTCATCAGTGATTAGAGTCCTTCTCCCTCCCTTTCTTATCATCCTTTATAAAAGGTTTCCATTGTTAAGGTCACATTATCCTCCAGTATTACTCCTGGAGCTCCAGCCATCACAACCACAATCCAGCCAGCAAGCTCCAGCCTTTTGTCCCCAAGCTAAGGAGACTTCCCCAAAGTCCAATCCCAAATTTCCACTTGCATTACATTAGCCCAAACTTAGTCCCATGGCCAGATCTCCTGCAAGGGAGGATAGGAAATGGAGTCTTTTGCTGGGCATTTTGCCACCTGGTACAAAATTGGAGTGCTTTTGTAAGAAAAGAGAGGAGAATTAATATTTTGGGTTGGGTAGGCAACTATCAGTCTCTGAATACCATCCTGTTATGAAATTTGCCATTATTTTGTATATAGTCTACTATTACCTGTGTCATACCATATTTTGTTTGTGTTTATGTCACTATCCTAAACTATAGCATATAATTTTTGGATTCGAAATATCTATGTTGGCTCTTAAATGCCCCAGTGCTTGGTTCACAGCCAATCCCATATTAATTGCTCATGTAAGGTTCATGAACTTAAATGAGTTGATAGGTAGTCATCTGAGATATTCAAGATATATATATTTGCTATTCCACAGGATTACCCTGCCATTATGGAGAGAACTTGAGGACAAAGTTCTTAAAGTTTTGTGTGGTTGTAAAACTCAAGGACTGACAAAATTAGCTGGTGATTCCAGGTCATAGAATATAGAAGATGGTAATCAGCTGAAGGATCTAACAGTAAAATGCAATCCTTTTTCCTTAGTTTTGATGACTTGTCCCTTTTTAGACTCCAAATAGACCTAAAATATTAAATATTTTAAAACATAAACTTTAGAAAACATTTAACATTAGATATATCCCTGACTTCATTTAACCAGTCAATAAGGAAATAGGTTTAAAAAAAAAGGAAGTAGGTTTAGAAACAATTTTGTTATCATGCTCAACAATGAGCAACATAATAGGAAAAAGGAAGCGAGGAATATTAAATTGCTGACTGATGTTTTATCTTCTCAAGCATATGATATGCTGTAGAACCCAACCGATCTTAGAAAAGAGCAAAGAGGAGTCTTTTTATATAAAAACACTAACTCGAAAAGAATTATCATGCATAGAACAAAAAGCCCTTATCACTCATGTAGTCATCAAATATATTTGAGCTTTTACTATGCATCAGACAATTTGCTAGACATGAAAGGCAGAATGGCGTTTAAGGAAGACTTAATTTTAGCCTCAGAGCGTTTTCCCAGTGGAACATGTTTTCAGCCTCAAGGTTGTATACTTCCAAAACCCATGCACTTGGCCACTATATTTTCATATTAAGATACAACTCTTCTTGGGGCATGTGAGTGGCTCAGTTGGTTAAGCATCCAGCTTTTGATTTAGACTCAGGTCAAGATCGTACGGTTGTGAGATTAAGCCCCAAGTTGGGCTATGTGCTGGGCATGAAACCTGTTAAGATTCTCTCTCTCCCTCTCCCACTGCCCCTCCCTCCACTCTCTGTCTGAAAGAAAGAAAAAAGAAGGAAAGAAAGAAAGAAAGGAAAGAAGAAAGAAAGAAAGGAAGAAAGAAAGAAAAGAATTAACTATTCTTGGGTGCCTGCAGCTGGCTCAGTCAGTAGAGCATGTGACTCTTAATCTCAGGGCTGTGAGCTTGAACCCCATGTTAGCTGTAGAGATTATTTAAAAATAAAATCTTAATTTTTTTAATGTTTATTTATTTTTGAGAGAGAGACAGAGCCTGAGAGGGGGAGGGTCAGAGAGAGAGGGAGATGCAGAATCTGAAGCAGGCTCCAGGCTCTGAGCTGTTAGCACAGAGCCTGAGGCGGCACTCGAACTCACAAACTGAGAGATCATGACCTGAGTCAAAGTCAGACACTTAAGCAACTGAGCCACCCAGGTGCCCCAAAAATAAAATCTTTAAAAAAAGAATTAACTCTTCTCGGAAACTTCCATCTTAAATTTTTGGTCTATAGTCAAGTGATAGTTGAAGATCCTAAAATGTTGCCTTTATATTACTTGCTATTTCCATTAAAATGTGAAGCTGATGATAATGGGTAAGAGAACTAAAATAATTTTTCTAAGTGAAATAAAATGTTCGTTGAGATTTTTTTAAATTTTTTAATGTTTATTCATTTTTGAGAGAGAGACACAGAGCGTGAGTGGGAGAGGGGCAGAGAGAGAGGGAGACACAGAATCCAAAGCAGGCTCCAGGCTCTGAGCTGCCAGCACAGAGCTTGATGCAGGGCTCTAACTCACGAACCGTGAGAACATGACCTGAGCTGAAGTCGGACGCTTAACCTACTGAGCCACTCAGGAGCCCCGATATTTTATTTTTATAGTCTCACTTCACTAAGTTCTATATAAGTTAGTTGCCAAAACTTTGCAGTGTTCAGATTGATTTACAGTTGTCTCAACATAACAACCAACATTCTGAACTGCAAAGCAATTATCTGGACATTATTTTTCTAATTGATGCCAAAAATTCAAATTATTGGAGTTTTCCCCTAAATTAACCAGATAATTTGGAACCGTGAGCAGTCTCAGCACAGCTGCCAGAGATATCAGATAAAATATCCAAATAAAAGGTGGGGCTCCAGAATGAGTAAAACAAAAGGCATGCCAAAAAAGATAAACACACACCCTCCTTTGAAGACTACTGCCAAGCCTCTTTAAAATAATGCCAAAGAAAACTTCTCATCCAGGTTTACTTCATCTCGACCTTCCCTTTTCTAATTCAAAATATCCAGGATGTCCCTGGCATCTCAACAGTTTTATCTTGAGCTTTAAAAACATGTCAGGGAACTGAGTAAAATCCAAGAGAGGTTTTTATCATGTCGCCTGATTATCATCCTGACGGCAAATAGGCAACAAGTGTGAAGTTGAGGCATCTGGCCATATTTTTGAGATCACAAAAGGTCAGGGTTGGACAAGCTCACAGTTAATCCAAGTGCTACTCTGTTGGGCTGTCCAGGACCTTCTTCTTTGAGAAGAGGACAAAGGCATCTCTGACTGGTTGTCACACCTATATTCCCTGATTAAGAGACCTGTCATTGTGGGAAGTTGTCCAGCCTGAGCTGTGAGGTCACCAAACCCTAGAAAAGCCTTAAAAATATCATCTGACCATATATACTCTGCCTCCTGCCAAAGGGAATTTTAAGTGGCTCTGACTCATGCTTCCAGAGTGCTAGCCCAGAATGACCAAAAGCCATATTCTTCCTCATTTAGAATATCAACATGGTAGTAATTCTCTCTCAAAGTAACAACTCTTACTGTGGTAGCAAGCTTTGATTATTGTTCCCTTTTTGAAGACCAGGAGAAAGACAGACACATATTGCCTCATGTGCTCAAGAATCATCACGAATATGACCAGATTGATGTCTCTGATTCAAAATGGAGTACTTGACACCAGAAATCCAAATATTAATCCAATTCCCCCTTTTTAAAAATCACAATGTTACAGCATAATAAAGCTAATATTTGTATTAAGCCTATAAACTAATTTGATTGTATTAACCTACGGGCTAAAAATGGTTCCAGCTCAAGCCTAAAGCCTTTACTTTATTACATTTGTAGGATTATTAAATTCAGGAAAATACCAGATCCAGACAGAAGACATGGAAACAAACATAATCATATGCGTGGTCCCTTGAAATCTGAGTATTATCCGGAAAAGAGGTGTTCAGTGGTCCTGGTGGGTTCAAGGAGGAGAGAGGATTCAGAGCCACGGGCCATGCATGGTCCTAAAGGGGCAATCGTGCCCAGGCTCTAAAAGAGATCATAAGAATGAACTTCCCAAGTTTTTAAAAATGAACAAATGCCTTTGAGTTGGACATGTCTCCCTATAAAATACCCAGGCACTTTTCACTTTGGGGCACTAGAGGGAAACAAAGTGAGAAAGAAAAATGATGAATACTTTTATTTTCATTTTATTAATGCATTCTTCTATTACTTTACAGGGATAAAGGCTTTCAAATGGTAGCCAGTTTCAAAATACACCAGTTTGGATTTTTTTCACAAACCAATCCCACTTCTCGAAATCTATAGCTGGAAACTCAGAAAGTCATCATCTCCCATAGAGGCGGAAAACAATAGTAAAGCAGTGAGTCATGTTCAAGAAGGGTTTGGGTTACATTTGACTATTATTCAAGGCCTATTTAAAATCATTTTAGAAAATTATTTTCCCAATTACAGGTAGGAGCACATTTTTCACTGTTACTATGAATAGGAAGTAACAACCCATTTCTGATGACAGCTCCTTCTAAAGGACACCAATAGGAAGTTCATGGCTTTCAGAAGTAAAAGAAAAAAGAAGTGTTACAATTTAGTGCACACGCTTCATTATCATCTTTCCATAAAGAAAGTCAGCATTTTTTATTTTGTCTTTCACTTCTAGGTTTTGTGTTTGTGATGCTCAAATAGTAGTTAGAGAAATGCAGCAAGAAGTGCCCTAAAACAAATCTGTCTGAAACAAAAAGGGAAAGTAAATGTTGTAATAAGGTATCGTAAACGCGTTTACAGTTTGTACAGTTATTACTAGAACGTAAACCCCATGAGAGAAGCAGCCTTTTTTACTTTACTCAGTATTATGTCCGCATCACTGGGTAGTGCTGAGCGCAGGGAGGGCGTTCAGTCTTATTTGGATGCATTTAAGTAAGCCTTGAGCAATGGGAAATGAAAAATTTGTCCTCATCTTGAGAACAGAAATCACCACTAACAACTAAATAAAATCAAGGGGAGAATTTAAATTGCGTAAGTTCTAAACATTCTGACTCACTTACAGGCTAGTCTCAGCTAACCAACCAGAGTTTCCAAGAAAACGGATTGATCATACAGAGCCTCTTATCTGACCCTATAAGCTGAAGTAACCACTAAAAATTTTGTGGGAAAGAACCATTACTATTATGCCCATTTTATAGATGAGAAAATTGACTTACTCTAATTTTCATAAAGGTCACTGGTAGAGATGGAACAATCTCTGTCTCTCTGAAATCAAAACTTGTGAGTTTACCACTAGTAGCTAGTTCAAGAACATTTAAACCAAAGTGAGGAACAAAATACGGATACAGTCATTTAAATAGTGATGGCTCATGTTCCTTTTTCATGCCAAGACCAAAGATGGATGGACGAGAAGACAGAATTAGGGAACATGCAATTTTTAACAAATCTATCACTCCAGTATAACTATTTCTAAAATGTAAACGAAATACATGATGTCAGATATTCTTCACCCGAATGCTTCTCTGAGCATCTTGGCATAAAGCAGATTCTGAGTTAGCTGATTCGAGGTAGGGCCTGAGATTCTGCATTTCTAACAGGCTTCCAGATGATGCCAATCTGTTGATCCACGGACAGCTCTGTAAGTGGGAACTTTTTCCTGATACCTATTTGAAAGATGAGGTGAGAACTGCATCTCTCTGCTTTGTCAAATGAAGCAAGAACTTTTCAGGTTCTACCAGCTTGAAACAGGTACGGTAATAGCTAGTTGTACCAGAAATCGTAGCAATCACAACAGACTTACAGTGAGATTTAGGAGATTAGAAGTGGGGTTTAGGTGGAGTAATAATTATGCAAAGATTTAGGACACCTCCCTTTTGGTTTCCTTATTAAAGCTGTTGTATTCCCTGAACTTCTCATCACTCATAAAAAGAGAATATAAACATGACAGTCATGGAGTTCAGTACAGCATAATGGTAGAACATGCGAATAATCGTGATTTTTCCAAGAGATCAGATTTGTGTTTACCAGAAGCAAAGGGTGGGGATAACGGGGATTGGAGGAAGGTGGTCAAAATGTACAAACTTCTAGTTATCGGAGAAATAAGTAAGAGGGATATAATGTACCACATAATGACTATAGTTTACATTGCCGTATGATATATACAAAAGTTAAGAAAGTAGATCCTAGAATTCCTGGGTGTCTCAGTTGGTTGAGTGTCTGACTCTTGATTTCAGTTCAGGTCATGATCCCAGGGTCATAGGATCGAGCTCCACACTCAGTGTAGAGTCTGCTTAAGATTCTGTCTCTCTTTCTTTCTCATTGCCAAGTAGTATTCCATTGTATATATAAACCACACCTCCTTTATCCATTCATCAGTTGATGGACATTTAAGCGATGAACCATGAGAATCTATGCCAAAAACCAACAGCACACTTTATACACTGCAGGTTAGCCAATTTGACAATAAATTATATAAATAAATAAATAAATAAATAAATAAATAAATAAATAAATAAATAAATTTTAAAAATTGAAACAAGAAAGTTTTTAACTTTCTCATCACAAGGAAATTTTAATCTTTTTTCTTTTTTGTGTCTATTTAAGATGATGGATGTTAACTAAATTTATTGTGGTATATATAGGTCAAATCATTATGCTCTATACCTTAAACCTATACAGTACTATATGTCAGTTATATCTCAATGAAACTGGGGGAGAAAAAGAATCATGAGTTTTCCACGTCTTTTAAAGTACCATGGAGGTTCATACTGTTTTGTTTTGTTTTGTTTTGTTTTGTTTTGTTTTAGCTAATGTGTGTTTCCCCACCTGCTCATTTTAAAGATAGCAAAGAAGTTATAGTTACATTAGTATCTTTCTTGCTTTTTTCGATGGCATTTATGAAGGGCACACAATGTGTAGATAGTATACTAAGTATTTAAATAAACTCTTTCTTTTCTCTTTACGACATTCTTGTAAGTTCTGTTATTATACCCATTTTAAAGATGAGCAAACTGAGGTTTAAGGACACGGTGCAGTTTTCCCAAGGTTACATAGATGACAAAAGGGAGAAGAGGGAGTTGGGGTTCCTGAGATCTGCTAGGATCCAAAGCCCAATCTCTTATCCACTATCTTGATAGTTCCTTTTCTGAAAGTTAAGAGTACATTTTCTTTTGAATTTGTAGAAAGCAAGTTTGAGGATCCTTTCTAGAGATCATTTTCAAACCAAGAAGGCATAATGGTTGCCAAGAGATTACCAATAATCTCAGTGTGACCAATTTTAATTTACATGATGATGGATTTTGACAGCTTGCATATTTGGTCTCTGGGGGTTCTTTGGTTTGTTCTTGTGAGGACTCCTTCTGCACCGTGCATCTATTAGCTCCATGTTTAATTTGTAACTGCAGCTACCATTAGCAGTGTCCTCCCTCTGCCAACTATTCCACCCTGACTGTGTCTCTACAGTGATAAGTATATAAGTACATAGCATTTAGTTTAGTTTAGTTTAGTTTTGTTTTGTTTTAACATCATGCTGACCCAAACTTCTCATCTGTCATCGGTCATATGAGGTGATAGTATCCTGGAATGAACTAGATAGGAAAGCAGAAACCCAGAGAATAAAAGCACCTTACTGGAATGAGCAGTCCAGAAAGCTCCAGGCAGTGCTCAGAAGCCCAGAGTGTCATACAGCTAGTGGGTAGCAAATGGGACAAAGTAACAGGGGCATCTACTGAGTGTAAAGTTGGATGTGGTTGACATCAGAGGCAGATGCTGCAGGATCTCAGAGGAAGCATTAGGCACTTATTCTTTGGAGGAATGAAAAGAACTTTGGTCCTGGAGAACCTGTGAATGAAGTTCAATGCAAGGGCTTATTTTATTTAAAAATAAATAAATAAAAAACAAAGTTTAGAATCAAGGAAAGTGTCTGAGAGGGAAATCCATGGCATGTGACTCTTTCAAGCCATAAATGTAAATTTTCTGAAATTTCTTCCAGGTCAGAATGGAAGTAGTTTTCCAGTCAAGCATGCATCTGACCCAGTGGGGAATCTACTATGGGAATTTAATAAATATGAGTGTAAGAAACCGAGCAGATCACTAAAATTACATCTTTTTCCAAATTTCTAATTCACTGCTAGAAATAAATGAGCTCCTTTGTGATAATTAAGTACTATATTTTAAGAAACTGGACTATTGGATACGGCTTTGAAATACCTGGATGAACATTTAACTGGCTTTTGCATTGCAGCTCATTTTACGGGTTGATTAATAGTTACTCAGACCCAGGGTGGCAAAGGCAGCTATTTGTTGCAAGAGAGCTGGTGTCCCTTCTTCCTGGGCACATGGCCGTACAGAATAAAGAGTATAGCTCTCAGTATCCGTGACAGGTAGGCACAACCCTGTGGCTAAGTTCTGGCCAATAGACTGCTTGCTAATGGAGTGCTGTGAAAAACACCAGGAAGGGTTCTGAAATGGTAGGACCATGCCCTTCTTCCTTCCTTCATTCCCAATGTCCGGGATGGAGAAGCACCAAGATAGGGTCTTTGAGCACTTCGAGAAGCAGAGCTGCCTGCCATTAGAGCCATGGAATGTCTACATCCAGCCATTAATGGAGAGAAATGAATTTTGTTGATTCAAGAATTGTCTTTGAGTTTTACCGAAAGTCAGAAACAAATGCAATTCTAAACAATTTACAGAACCATCATCTTTGCAAAAGTCACATCAAGGCTAAGTGGTCATATTGGCTATCAATGTCCAAAGTGGCAAGAATGAGAGTGGCAAGTGGTGCCTGGGTGGCCCAGTCGGTTGGGCATCCGACTTCGTCTCAGGTCATGATCTCGTGGTTTGTGGGTTCGAGCCCCGCGTCAGGCTGTGTGCTGATAGCTCGGAGCCTGGAGCCTGCTTCGGATTCTGTGTCTCCCTCTCTCTCTCTCTCTGCCCCTCCCCTGCTCGTGCTCTGTTTCTTTCTCTCAAAAATAAAAAACCATGGGGGATGGGAAGAGGGGAAAGGAAAAAAAGACACAGAAAGGGAGGGAGATAAAACATAAGAGACTCTCAAAGACTAAGAACAAACTGAGGGTGAGGGGGGTGAGGGAGGGGGGAGAGGGGGTGACGGGCATTAAAGAGGGCATGTGTTGGGATGAACACTGGGTGTTATATGTAAACCAGTTTGAAAATAAACTATTAAAAAAAATAAAAATAAATAAAAATTTAAAAAAATAATGAGGATTATGAGTTTTCAGATCATTTAATATTCCGTTTTAACACAACACCCAAAAGACCAGTGATATTAACATTCCCAGAATAAACATTTTTATTTCCATCAAAATTTCTTGAGACATCTTCAGTCACCAAATTTTCTTACACAAATATAAGATTTACCTTGAACAAACTTTATACTCCTATCGCTTAGTACAAATAAAGCTTTGTTAAAATAAATGGAACTGGAGGGAAAAAATAACTGACTAGGGAACCAAAAAATTCTCCCACTGACGAACAAAAGGGTTAATCTCTATAAGATGGAGAGAAGATTTCTACTAATCTTTCTCTGGCAGCCACAGTAGTAAAGGTGCTTTTATCAGTAGCTGGCTGGATGATTCTCTGCAAAGCCGTGAAAAAAGGGAAAACTAATAATTGATACTCACTGCCGTTCTGGGTGGACTCTTCATGTTATTTTCTAGCACTCCCACTGTTTTTACCCCAAACATTCTTTGCGATGTTCTTTGGCTGCTTCCTGTGCACACACTTACACACACACTTACACACACACACACACACACACACACCTCTCATTAAGGCATGATTCCATTCTCCAGACTTTTCCTCTTGTCTCATTAACATAATAGGAGTTGATATTTGTACAGTCTTTAAATATAGCTCACTCTACCCTATGGAGTCTAATAAGGGTACCTATAATGTACCCTTATTATCTCATTTTAAAGATGACAGTGGGAGTCACTAGGCTAGTAAATTTTGGAGGTAGAATCCAAACACAGGCAGTCTGGCTCAGAGTGAGTCTGTGTCTTCTGAAGAAGAATCAGCAATCTATTGGGAGAGTACTTTGGGAAGAGTGCCTGTGTATTCCTCGAATCATACTCTAGACACTCAACCAGTTGGTATAAGCTGGTTGTCCATCAGAATCCTATGTATAATTATGCTTAAGCTACTAACAATATGAACATTAGAAATTAGGTTAATTTTGCAGTTTTTAAAATGAGGTTAGTAAGAGTGAGCCCTAATATACCTGAGCACAATATATTCAAATCTTCCAAATGGTTCTCTTTTCTCCTTTACGAGGCTTAAGTCCTTGATCTAAGGAAACTGCTGGAATTTTATTATTTCCGGCTTACTGTTGAGCTGCTCTTCTTTAATATCACTTGTGCTTCATTGTTATCTTCACTCTATCATTGATTTTTTTTCTCCATGCTGCTAGCCTTTTGAATCTGGCAAATATAGACATTAAAAAAGACCTTTTTATCCATTGTGACCATGATGTACTCTTTATTTCTGAATCCGATGCTGAGTTTTTCAGTAAAGGCACTACCCAGGGAAGCTACTCCCTGTAAAGTAGTATATTTATAACAATAACTGATATTTTACATTCTGTGAAACGGATTTGTTGTCCCTAATTGCAGATAAAGAAAGTGATGCTCAGAGAGATACTGTGCATTGCACAGAATTAACCAGTGGGTAAGGGTAGAAACCAGAATGCATCCAGATCCAAACTCCAAGCTCTGTACTCCTTCCATAACACTGTCATGTCTTTACCAGATTTAAAGGGTTCATGGGGCGCCTGGGTGGCTTAGTCGGTTAAACATCCGACCTCAGCTCAGGTTTGTGAATCTCACGGTTTGTGAATTCGAGCCCCGCATGGGGCTCTGTGCTAACAGACACAGACAGAGTCTGGAGCCTGCTTCAGATTCTGTGTCTCCTTCTCTCTCTGCTCCTCCCCCACTTGCGCTCTGTGTGTCTCTGTCTCTCAAAAATAAATTAATAAATGTAAAAAAAAATAAAAAATAAACAAAATAAATAAATAAAGGCTTCATCTTAGTAATAGTAAGAAATCTATGAATTATATCTTCGAGCTTATAAAATCTATGAAAATTACAATACAATTTATAAAAATTGTATAAAAATCCAATCAGTATTTGCAAAAACACATTCACTTACATCTTTGGTCAGTACGTATTTTATGGTGTCTGTTGCCTACCCTCTCTTCCACTGAAAACTGGGAAGTTGACTAGCCTGGCGAGAGACAGCAGCCATACTGTGTACCAGAAATTCCACCTTCAACCCCTATACATAAGATTGGACCAAAGCAAGGCACTTGCCTAAAAGGCAGCCTGCCCGCTGGCCTGCCAGGAACCAATACCGATGTAGCCCAGTTTAAAAAGATGAACTGAGCCAAAGAGATTCCTTTCTTGAGAGTGTGGGACTGAGTGAATAGGAGCACCAAGCTATCTTGCAGGACATATTACGACAACCATGATGGTACACAGTCAACTGAAGTTACAAGGAAATGAAAATAAAATGTATAAATAATAACAGTTACCATTTATATGGTACTTACTATGTGTTTCACTTTCTTAATGCATTTACCCTACAAAGTAATTACTGGTATTAACAACTCGCCACCACCACCACCCTTTTACTGACGAGAATACTGAAACACAAGGGAATTAAGAAACTCATTACAAGCTATAAGTGGGAGAGCAAGATGGAAATCCAGGCCATGTGGCTTTGCTGCCAAATTTGATTTCACATAAAGGCAGATTAGTGCACAGACATAGAGAAGACAACAAGCAATAACATACACGGAAAGAGAAACAACAAGTGGCAAGAGAGAAAGACTCAGCAACAGGCAGAGAGACAGCGCGCAATACACAAGAGGCATCCTGTTCCCAGCTATATGCTTTAGCTCCCCTTCTCAGATTCCCGTGAAATCTCTGATTATGTCCTTACATAGGACACCTTAGTGCATCTGTTCCTTGTAAAGGGGAGATCCCTATGTAAAATAATACTACTCCTTTCAGTACTTTGTAAATACAGTACTCAAAGGCAGTATAAGTGATATCACTGTATATTTCTTGTTTGAGGTAACGATTGGCTCTCTTACAGATTTATGACCTGGTGTGGAAGAGAAAGTAGAGATATACACACACAAGAGAAATATTTATAATTTTAAGAGTACAATGAGAGTATGATGTAGATTGGAGTTAAAGGTGAATAAACTCAAAATTGTTGGTAATAATAAATCATGAAAACTTCCCTGAAGAAATAAGGCACACACAGGGAAATGTTTGTTGTATACACACCTTGAACCAAGGTGGGTAGAATACTTTTTGTCTCAGTGAAGAGGAGGTAAAGGCACCGCGGGTGTTGGATAGTAAAATCTGTGTGTATTTGTGGGTGTGGAAACGTAGCACGGGGGCGCATGCTTTTGGAATGTAAAAGAAAGAAAAAGATAAAGCAGAAAATTTAAATGAAGTCAGGTGTCGAACAATTATACAAGAGCTCAGGCCAGGGTAATTAATTTCTCTGGTCTTATGACAATCTGGTATATTTTGGGCTGATGCCTTTGTTAAAAAGCACTTAAAACAAATACAAAATTTTATGACCATAATAAAAACATCACCGAATTATCATTTTATGACATTAATCAAATAATCAAGCATCCTGAAATCAAATGTCTCCTTGCTTATTGTTTCCAGCCATGTTGTGCCTTTCTTTTTCGTTTCAGTATTTTTTAACATTTATTTTTGAGAGAGAGAGAGACAGAGACAAAGACAGAGCAAAAGCAGGAGAAAGGCAGAGAGAGAGGGAGACACAGAATCTGAAGAAGGCTCCAGGCTCCAAGCTGTCAGCGCAGAGCCCCACGCAGGGCTCGAACTCACGAACCATGAGATCATGACCTGAGCCAAAGTCAGAAACTTAACCGACTGAGACACCCAGATGCACATGCTGTGGCTTTCATGAAGTCCTTTGTGCTAGTACATAGCAGGCACTCAATAAATACATATAGACTGAATAAGCAAGTGTCCCATGTTCTCTCTGTTCAAACATGAGATCATATCTATAAAAGTCAAAGTCCCATACAAGTATTTTTCAGATGAATCATTTATACACATGTCTTATAAAACCAAAAAATTCTTTGTTCATGTCTCCCTGCTTTCTGCATGCCCCCCAGTCTATCTAATCATGTTGTGTCATAGGTTTTTGTGATTGCAAACAGATTAGTTAAAATATGAATTTTCAGTTATTTGAGCAGATTGATTTTGTCCTAAAATAGAATGCTAGCAATTCTGCACTGTGTCTGCACATAGTCCAAATAGCATCCCAGTCCTGTCTAACCTGGAAATGCCACATGGGCTGAATTCAAGGAACCATGATGCTAAAAAATGCAAATGAAAAACACCAGCAATATAAAAAGAAAAGAAAGCAATTCATAAATATATTCTCTGAGAACAACTGGCATATAATTGTTATATTCTCTCCTGATGTTTGCTAAATATTTCCAAGTACAAAAGGAAACAGTCTGAAGGGTTGTATGGATAAATGAATATTTACAGAATTACAGATAAGCATTAGTATACACAATGTTTACATGGCATAAGTGAACTGGCAGAAAACTCAGAAAACTAATACGTTCCCTTTCCACTTTTCTGAATTACCCAGATTTTCTGCAATAAATACGTGTATTTTATGACAGAAGAAAAAACCTTCTAGAGAAATTTTTTTAATTAATGTGGATAAGTCAGGTCTACCAAGCCATATTTTGAGGAAGAGTGACCTGACATCAATTTTTCTTAATATTGTTAACAAAGAACAACATTTGATAGGAGGAGATCTTCCCTTTGCAGTTTAATGCTTGGCATCAAATCCAAAGTTACTCAGCTCAAGGACAAAGCTAATTCACTTTATATAATCAAATGGGTGGATTCTGAAAACAAATGGGCTGAAAGATAAACCTTTGCATAAATCATTCTTCTCTTGTTATACTAAGCTTCCATGAAACCATTCTGAACAAAGAGATTTTAATTTCAGTTTAGACACCAACATCCAGCCAGCTATTCCACTGATTAATGATGATAAAACTGAGTGGAAAGAGAAGCCATTTATGAAACAAACAATATTAACAACCAATCAAGCTTAAGGCTGATAACAAACACTGTAGAGTCCTTGACTCTCTAGCACCACTCCATGGAGACTAGCTGAGCTGCTAAACACTTTAAAATTAATGCCAAAATTATCAGTGCTAAGGTTCACAGTGTCAGAATGAGGACTCAAAGATATAACGTGGTACCTATTGATCGCCCCCAGTGAGCTGGATTCTCTGTTGCACACTCAGCTTGAATTCCAATATCAAAACACAAACACTTCTTTCTCCAGCGCCCATCCTCCTCCCGCATCTGCCACACGGGCACATTAAATGGAGACCAGATAGGGAATGAACAGCCCTGCACCTTCTCAGTCCCTGCTGGTGACTTTTTAATTCCTTCTACCATGTGAAATTGGTTTTTTGTTTCTTATTTTATCCATTTGGTGTTATATGTTATTTCATTATTCCTTCAAACTGTGTTCACTGGCCACCACAATAAGCCCAGGAACCCCCACCGCAGTCCCCATCACCTTGTAATCCCAATTGGCTCTGAGAAACAAGGCAATCCCTCTAACTCATTCCATCCCTAATTTAGTTTCTCTGTGGCACTAACCTGCATACCATATACTTCACTTATTAATTTGTGTTCTTCCTCTAAGATTTTTACCTCACTAAGGTGGAAATTTTTGTTTTGTTTGCTAACAAATTACCATGCATAGGCTCTGACATGTAGTAGGCAATTTATAAAAATTGTCTGAATAAGTGAATCAATGAATGATATTTTAAAGTCTAGGGGCTTCCAGTAAGCAATTCTTATCATAACATTTAATCCATGTGTCAGAAAGTCAATAAGGGAATTTTGTAGCTGCTGGAGATTTTTAATTCCAATCATAAAATCAGGAACTGAGTGAAGTAATAGAGATGAGCCTGTGTTTCTTTGAGGTAGATTCAGTTCAAATTTTTGAACTTATTACCTGACGCTCATAAGCCCTCACTCTGACTGACTGGCACAATGGGGTTCTGGATCCTCAGGAACTGGTGTTAGCTCAGAGTAACTATTGTGTTATACCTGAAAGATTCAAGCATTTTCCTCCCCCAGTGCAGGGCCATCTTCACAGCTGAAGGTCCCTTGGCAGAAGACTAGAAGAAATGCACACTGATGATATCTATCACAGAATTCTTTTTCAAGACTACCTAACCTTCCTTTTCATGTCTAAACTTTAAGTTTGGAAACTGGACAAAAGGCCAAGACTTTCTTAAGTGGTGGTTCAAATTGGGCCTTGGATTGACATACCTAGAGTTCAGGGGTTTGGTTGATGTTGGTATTGTTTTACAAATTAAATGTTTTCTTGGTGGGCTGTACACAACAGCTCATTTCGAGAGTACTCATGACTGATCAGCAAATACCAAAAATCTCTGGGGGTTAGACCATTGTGATTTCCCACCAGTCACCTCTTCCTCTCCACCACCCAACCAAACCCTAGCTGTCTCTAATGTTAACATCTTGTTGTGTGACTTCTGCCTCTCTGGATTCTAGTGCCACAATAAATCAGAGAGTTCACTTCAACTGTGTCTCCTCTCACTGGATTCTAGGTCCACAAAGAAGAGACCCTACAGGCATTTCCTAAAAATTCCTTCAGGAATTTCTTACAGGCATTCTCCACACCAATGAATTTCTCAATGTTTGGCTCAGGGAGGCCTTGGGGCCACAGCCAAGAGTTAAGGGAATGGATTAAACACAAAAAATTCCCTCTTGTTTCCCTACATATCTAAGTCTTTTAATTTCTTTCTATCTTATATGAGAAATGTCTGGGCCATTGTTGAGTCCAAGTTCATCAGCAGACTATAAAAAAAATTAATGTCTCCCCAAGTTGAATACAGAATTGCATGTAGGTACATATACAGGTACTGACATAGTCTTCTTGATCTAAATCACATTCTTCCATCCTTGGTCTACAATCCTCAGAATTCATTCTCTCATTGTATTACCCAGAGTTTTGCAAATATGTTAATAAAATCTTGCAATTCCATTGGCTTAACTTTGTAATAGGCCCTGGGGCATGCTTACTCTGGGAGTAAGGCATAGGGCACAGTGCAGTGGAGTTTGATGGTTTGAACACTGAGCAACCCAATGCCTCTCATTGGGCACATCTCCACCCCACGTTAACACCTCTACTTAGCATCTGTTAGTTAAAATATAAATTTTTTATAAGAGACTAATGAAAGCTATAAACTGGCATAAACGACCTGGAGGATAAATCTTGGAGTACAGATTCCAATCATCTTAGCCTTGTGGCTGAAAGAGATTATATAAGTGACTGGTTTGCAGTTGGTGCCTTGAGCTGAGAGCTAAAGACTCTGACTTTGTCATTTTCTTCTATTAAACTGCTATGCTCCACAGACCTTGAACTCCTCACACTCCTCAACTGCTCCCTTGGAGCAATTACTTTGCCTCACAAACACAGCCTTCAGCTTTCAATGGGACTGTCATTCAAGGGGACAACAGATGAAATTCCCACTAATTTCAATGGATGCTCAGGTCCATTTTCTTAATATCAACTTGATTTCCATTTTCTCTTACCCCCTCTGAGGACAGGTGATAAATTCTAGGTTCCCCTCAATTTTTCTAAAGGTGTATGGGATGCAATCTCTCCTGGTACAGCTTTCAGTAATAGGGCTTTTGGATGCAAATAAAAGAAACCAGTGCCAGCTAATTAAAGCAGAAATGTAAATTATTTAAAAGATGCTGGATAGCTCACACACTCTCTGGAAGGGCTAAAGAAGCAAACTTAGAGATTTTGTTGCCAGAAAAAAAATTTCCAAAAGCAAACCACAGGACTCATCAAGTAAAGACATCCTGAAACTCCTGCCAGGCACAGACACCACAGTACATTCAAGCAGCCTCAATGACCAGACCCTGGACGCTGTCTGGGAAGCTGCTGCCACTGCTCCCTCGGGAACCAAATGTGGTTGTGTATGCCATCCCCAAACCCAAATTTGTTGGGTTGTCCAAATATATTCTGGATGATCCTTGCTTCTTGGTGTCACTAGTTACTGATTCACAGTCTGGAGAGCAGGTGGATCTGACTGGCAGAGCCTAGATCCATGCCCGAACTGTAAGAAGCCTGGAAAGGTGAGTGTTGGAAGGTAGGGGAGGAATGTATCCCACAAACTGATAAGGCACTTTGAGACTGGAAAACAGAGTAGGTGACTCCAAACAGTTTACACAGAGTTTTATTCAGAATAACTTACTGACAGGGATGGGCCGGGCAACGATCCAGTTGGTGCACAGCTATTCTCAGCAAAGTCCAGAACTTAATCTACAGATTTTATAGAGCAAGGGAGTGGAGGTTGAGGGGAGCAGCCTGTAGTAAGATCCAATGGTTTGCATGCACCTAACTGACAGCTAACCTTTAATTAGATCTGGTAGCGCCACCTGTGCATCAGGAAAGGGAAAGACTATGTTATTCTAACAGATTCTTGGGAGGTCAGAGTCAGCTCCCCTCCTTCCAAACTTGGGAAGCATTTCTAAAGTATGCATATTAATCTCCAAGGGAAAAACACGCAGCCCCAAGAGAGGTCATTGAATGAACTTGAACAAGATGGAAGGCCAAAGATGGAGTCACTGTCATCAGCATGCCTACAGTGAGCTCTGGCAAGGCATCATTCGGGAGAACATTTCCCAGACAGGGAATATGGGTTTTGATGCTTGGATGGGAAAAAACAAAAGTGATAAATGTCCACTAGTCATGCTTTATAAGAAATGGCAGGGGCTAAGGTGACACAATCAGGAGATAACTTGGTATTAGTGACCATGTTTTATACTATTTTTATTTCCTCACAGCATCACACACACACAAATACATACACACGCATGTACACACGCACACATGCACAATAAATGAACTAATATCCCAGATCTCATAAGTTAAAATGAGAGGTAGCAATGCTTCATCCCATAGCAGTGGATCAAAGAATATAGGAGTACAGGGTACATCATACTGACTTTGGAGTGAGTTCCTAGAGGGCCTGGCCTCTACTGACTGATAAGTGCACAGTCCAGGTGTCTTATTCTGCATTAAACTGGGCTCTAAGTCTCCACTAAGCATAAAGGATACCAAAGAGATACTCACCAATACAAGCAACTCAAATACAAGCCTTCACCGAACCAAGTCAATTCAAGGAGAAACAAACGGCGGTATCTGGAAAAAATATGATAGTAGCAAAAAGGTAATATATTTCTTGTACAAGTCAAAAAAAAAAGAAATCACAACAATAAAATTAATTTGAGTCAAAAATGCAGTGAGAAATATTTTTTAAATACATATAGTTTTTAAAATTTCTTTTCAGTACTGAGTAGTAACTCTTGCTAGATTAACTTCTAAAGTATAAATCTGACCATTTCACTATCTTCCCTAAATTCCTCACAGTTTCTCAAAATAGACCTTAGACCTTTGAAATGGAGATTATACATGAAGAATAGGTCAATAAACCCTGATTTTAATTTTTAAAAAATTCTACCTCCACTTACCCGGTCCTTAGAGAATAGAGTTTTTCTACTGTCTGTACCAAATATTAATGATTCTGTAATGATTCGACTAAGGGAGGAAACATGGGCTCTTATTTCTGTCCCCCCAGGATGGCCTTGGCAAATCATTTGGGCTTTCTAAATTCAGTTTCCACATTTGCAAAATGAAAACATTGGACAAGCTTCTTTCCAGCCCTGAAAGATTGTCAGCTCTAGTTGGCCAAAGTCTACTTGCCCATGCCCCACTCCCACCTAAAATAGGCTTCATTTCTATTTGGTTTGATTGATCAAGATAATCGTCCAAAAGAGAAAAAGCACAAATTGTAAAGTTGCCAGTTCTGAGTCACAAAAGCAAGAAATAATCTAGTTGTTCGGAATTTCTATAATGCTTTATTATAATTTCATACAGTATTTAGACATTAATCAACACAAGTCATAGTTGCAAACATAAAAGACCCAGAGATGAAGGAAATCATCATTGACAAAATTTACCTAACAAAGTCAAAAGCAGAGAAAATGACATTTAAAAATTGTGGGTGGGGGCACCTGGGTGGCTCAGTCAGCTAAGTGTCCGACTTCAGCTCAGGTCATGATCTCATGGTTCACTTGTTCAAGCCCCACATCAGGCTCACTGCTATCAGCACCAAGCCCACTTCAGATCGTCTGTCTCCCTCTCACTGCCCCTGCCCCTCTTGCACTCTCTCAAAAAAAGAAAACAAATGTGGGTGAATGATCCCATAGGTGACTGGGCGAGACACATGTATTTTGGGCACAGAGTTGTATAACATAATGCTCGAATGGGAGAGAGATGCCACAAACTAGATTGAGCCCTAGTCCTCTTGGGTCCTCATCCCCTCCCTGTCCTACTCACCCGGACTCATCTGGACCTGTGATGATGGCAGTTACTCTCCCCTCTGACACCTAGGGACCACTGTTCTGACACTCCCATACATCCCTCCTTATTACAATTAGATAATTCATTCAACCCTCCTCGAGCATGCATTGTGTATGCCAATGTTTCACGTAACCCCCAAGCAAATGAATAATTGGAATCCTCCTCCATCATCCCTATCACCTCTCTTGCTCTGCTCTCTGCCTGGTTCTGCTCCAGTCCCACTGGCCTCTCTTCCTCCTCACACATAGTGGATGTCTCTGTGTGTTCTCTGCTCCGTCTCCTCTCTCCTGCTAGGACTCCAACTACACCACTCAAGTGTCAGTCCAGCTCCATGTCTACCTGCTCTCCTAGCCCTGCTTCCCCTCATGCCTCAGCCTTCCCCATACCTGGGACTTTATCTTACGTGTGTGAGACTCCCTCAAGTTTCAACCTGCTGTTCTCGAGACATATTTCCCTCCCTTCATTCAAATTGCAACCAGATTAAAGGTGATAACTGTGAGCAGTGACTGAACCTTAACTTTTGGTAAGGAAGGAACTTATGGAATTTCAAATAAAACTTTTATTCAGATAGTAATATATATTGGGAATGACATCTCTGAAAATTAATTAGTTTTTCAGTGAAGATATAATGGAATCATACTTTATCTAATAAAGATACTGAGTGCCTAATATGTCTTAGGGATAAAAAGATATAAAAGATATATTCTTGTGCTCAAAAGGTATACTTATAATGGCATGGTAACTGAAATAGAGGCATGATTTAAGTGGGAGAAAATGGAAAGCAAGGTGCTGTTCTATTTTAGCTCTATCATGGTACTTACTGGAAGATATTAAAATTGTGTGTTTATGTCTCTGTTTTTCCCTTTAGTCGTAGACTACTGAGGAACCAAACTATGTCTTTTACATCTTTGCTATCTCCAGCACCTGGAAAAATACTGTGCCATACATATTGTAGTCACTCAGTAAGTGTTGACTTGAATTATTTGTTCTATCTAGACCAGGGGGAATATTCATGAATGTATTTGCAGAGAAGATAACATCTGAGCTGTATCTTAAACGTGAGTTGGACTTTTCTATGAAGATAAAAAAATAGAATAGCATTTGTAAAGTCATGGGAGATATGAAATAATAATAACAGCTCATGTATAATATGCCAAGAATGATGCTAAGAACTTATATGTATTGTCATTTTATTGTTACATCATCAAGATGATGTAAGTTTAGTTTTTGCAAATTAGGAAAGTGAGGATATGGTAGTTAAAAAATATGTCCAAAGTCACTCAGCGGTGAGTGTTGAGCTGGGATATGAATCTCAGGGACCCCCATGATTCTCTGACTCTAAAGCCTGTAAACTAGGTAACATTATCTATTTATTCTTTCAGAATTGAGCCAGATCAAGTATCCCAAGCAACACAGCACTTATAGTCACTATTTGTCTCACTATCCCTGAGAGTGGACATCAATCCGTCCCCTGTCCTCTTGTGACTCTACCATTTTCATGACACAACTTCTGCATGTCCCACCTGCTCTGAGTCTATCTCATCTTTGCTTCTCTCTGTTATTGCTTCTCTATTTCTACTGCTTTCCACTGATCTCTTCTCTTGTCTCACGTTCATGTTCTTCACAAGAGCACCTCATTGTGTTAGAGAACCATTTATAATCATCATTTGTTGGTTTGGACTTTGTAGCATCCAACTCCTGTTAACATTCCAATCCCCTTTCTAGGGCATCTCCTACTGTATAGAAATGGGCATGGAACCCACATCCTACATAGTAACCAATGAGCCAGTGCTGTGGAACAAGCATGTCGCTCAGCCTAGGCCAGTCACACAAGTATAGGGACAGCTGGAGACCAGCTCGACAAAGAAGTAGGAGTGGAGGCAGCAGGCTGAACATGCTCCTCTTCTTGCATAACTTGTGCTATGCTCCCCACTGCAGAACACCTTGTTCCCACCTCTTTTCTAAGTCAGGTCCTCCAAATCCCTGTAGATAGCTGAGCCACAGATATCCATCCAGTAAATCTTCTGTTAAGGTTAAATTAGCCAGAATCATTTTCTATTGCTTGCAAACAGGAATCCAACCAGGACTCAGACACCATGTAGTTTTGGCTCTCACATTTGAGCTGCCTTTGGCTACAGCTCTTACATCTGCTGCCTTTGGCTACAGCCCCTATCCAAAATGCAATCCCTTGAAGCCAAGGTGGCAATCCCTTGAACTGAAAACATGGCAGCTCTGTCAAATGAGCCACCTGTGGCCTCTGTGTTCAGGAAGGAGCTGGGGGCTGTCACTTGGACTCTGATAGATCTAAAGCAATCCGCTGGGAGAGATCATGTCAGGTTTACATGCTGAGCAACCTGAGTCAGTAACCAGGGAGAGACTGCAGATGTACGCAAGAAAAGAGACAAGGGTGGAGCAAGGGCTCTGAGGAAACAGGAGTGAGATGGAAGGATTGTTCTTGGAAAATCAGAGGAGGCTCCTTGCCCCTGAGATCGCAAATGTAGGGTATGTTTATAGAGTGAAAGGTACTTGAAGGAGTTCTTGTAAATAGAGTCTACTTCCTCTGCGAGTTAAGAGGCAAGGTAATCTGGTAACCCTGAGTACAGGGGATTGTGGAGTGGATTGGAAGAGAGGGTTGAAAACTTGGAAAACCCACAATGAGGACCGGGAGACAGGGCCTACTGGGGACTGACAGAAGGACAATGAGCAGCACTGAGGCAACTGTTTGTATCTTCATTCCCTGACAACAATTACCCACTCCATAGACATTTTTTTGAACAAAGACCCTGACAAAGGAGAACAACAAGCTTACCCTGAAACTTTTTTGGTGCAAAACCAGGGACTTGGCAAAATCTAGCAAATTTCACAAAACAGAAAAACCTTTAACCTAGCTTCTCAATTTTGCAATTTTGCAGCTTTGGGACTTTTCAGGGTGAACCCCTTTGCCAGCAAGGAAGGTAGTAATTATTGGACAAAAAAAAAAGTTTGAAACAGTATACATTTTTTTCTTAAGAAATCTGGATTCTGTCTGATTCAGTTCTTTTTTTTTTTTTTTTTTGAAAAAATGGAAGGACAAAATAAAACTTTATTAAACTACAAATAAAAGGAAAGTTTTCATTTTAATTGACGATACAATAGCCAAGCTACTCTCGTTGAAATCAGAATCAAGGTAAGGGAACCTGTTATCACTATAAGTAGTATTTTTATCTGGAAACTTTGCCCAAATAAAATGTGAAATGGAAACATATGCATATATAAAATACATATAAATTCGATAGACAACAAAGAAGATATATATGATGTATGGCTTATATAGGTATATTATATAATACACTCCAGTAACATATTATATTGTGTATTACTACTAACTAAAAACACCACTAATTTTGAGTCCTCCTTTCTGAAGTTATTTGTTGATGATTCAGTTCTTTTTGAGATTAAAAAGTTGGTCCATTTTGTACACAAAAAGTATAGAAGAAAATTTAGACAAGAGACTTTTAGAATCTTTACAGAAATATTAAGTAGTGATAGCCATATTGGCAAACTTATTCAAAGTGGCCATTACTATTATTGGAGAACAATGTAAACACCAAAATGGTCCCTGTTGAAATTCAGTTAGGCAGTAAAAAGCTCGCCTCTAAAATCTGAAAAATAACACAGCCTGGGTGTGGTTATGTTTGATGATTCAGCATGCTGAATTAAATCTGAAAATGCCCTGTCCGCTGGTTCTGGTAAGCAAGTGGACTGATACATAAATTGCAGACTGTGTTTTGGATTGCTAGTTAGATTCATGAAATAAAGATGTTCTTCTGACATGTTATAAGAAAATGAACAATCACTCTGCATCAGTTGGCACGTCCTAAAAGAAGACAGCATCTGGATAAAATTCAACATGTAATTTTAGCTTTTGTCACATTTTGAATAAAAATAGTTGGCTGAACAACTACCTATTTAAATTATTGAAAGCTGGTGATTACAAATAAGCGTCCTGGCTGATAATTAGAGTGGCAGTGGGAACTATTCTGAGTATAAAGAGCTTGGAAAGGATTCCAGAAGTAGTTTTCCCTTCAATCGTATGCTGCAGACAAAAGAAGTTTGCTCTTCAAAAAATGAGTATTCTTAAACTATTACATTCATTGATGGAGGCTGTGCAGACGTGGGTTAATTTATTTAACATTTCAATGGTTTGGGGTTTTCAAACTGTAGCAAAGATGAAGCAAAATAGAAATTAAAATTCATCATTATTCTCTTGTTTTTTTTTCAAACACGAAAGCATCACATCCTTAAAGGACAACTCCAGGCACGCAGGTTTTTATTTGAGACACGATAAAGAAACAAAACGATAAACAGTTTTTGAAACATCATATGATTCGAAGCAGCCACTAGAGGACAGTCAAACCACTGGGGATGGCACAAGGCAAGTCCTTACATCAGTAGCTTCAAATGAAAAGATTTTAAACGCATTTGGTTGTTTACAGAGAGACACAGAGACAGAGAGACAGAGACATGGAACAAAATATCTTCTTGATCACATTAATGTAACATTAATGGGAAACAGCAGTAAAAATGTGGCACAAGCCTGCCAAGATTTTTATTGGCACACATTTCCATGACAGTGCAATGACAGCGTTCCTTCTGCCCCGTGCCTTGGGGACAAGAGTTGTAGGATGCTGATTCAGCACATATGACGTAATGAGGTCAATTCTCCAACACACTCTGATTTCAAACGCTGCCTCCAAAACAGCAGAAGATCAAGGATACTTACTACCCAAAACACAAATCGCCAGCATCTCCCTCATGGAATACTCGCAGGCAGCTACATGGTAGGTAATTCACCGTGTGTCTGTGTTTAATGTAAAAGATGTCGTTTTAGATTCCAACGCTGGAGTTATTACTTTAAAAAAAATTCCCATGGCTCAGGGCACCTGGGTGGCTCAGTTGGTTAGGCATCTGACCTCAGCTCAGGTCATAATCTTATGGTTCATGGGTTTGAGCCCCGCATCAGGCTCTGTGCTGACAACTCAGAGCCTGGAACCTGCTTCAGATTCTGTGTCTCCCTCACTCTGCCCCTCCCCTGCTCCTGCTTTGTCTCTCAAAAATAAATAAATGTTTAAAAAAAATTTTTTTAATTCCCATGGCTCTACTGAACCCACGCTATTTGTGGGAGGTGAGGAAGCGATGACTCACAAGATTGCTGAAACCTTGTGAAAATGCAGATAAAATGGTGACAGACATTGAAGCACTCAGCCCTTATTCTTTAAAAACCTTTCCAAAAGAGAATTGGGCTAGGAGTGAGGAAGGCATGAAGAAAAATTAATCCTATGCATTATGTAGATTCCCAGACCTTAAAGCTAACAGATATTTTTTTTAATGTTTTTTAAATTTATTTTTGAGAGAGAGAGAGAGACTGCAAGTAGGGGAGGGGCAGAGAGAGAAGGAGACACAGAATTTGAAGCAGGCTCCAGGCTCTGAGTTGTCAGCACAGAGCCCGATGAGGAGCTTGAACTCACAAACTGAAAGATCATGATCTGAGCTGAAGCCGACATTTAACCAACTGAGCCACCGAGGCACCCCAAAGCTAAAAGATATTTTAAGGTCCTCAGCATCTAATATTTTCCATTATCTCCAGCCTAAAATTTTTCTCTTAGCCATTTTAAATTAGAAAAATGTATATACTGTGATGTCACATTCGAGAAGCTTTCCAAATCAGCTACTGCTGAATTAACCACGGAAATGCGGCCATAGATCTAGTTTGCAAATGTCAAAGGGAACTAAGGAATCTTGTAGGCATAAGAGGAATGAATATGGACAGAAGTCGGGGCCAACACAGTTTGATTTCCTGAAGCAGACCTGGGCCAACCGGCATTGGGACTTCCTTGAACATCACTCTGGTTCCTTGGAGGAAAAGGCTCTGCGTACTTTGAGCTGACACAAAGGGAAATAACTACATCCTCATTCCTTCAAAGTGAGAGACTAACCCTAACTTGTTGACAGTAGAAGGGAGCAGGTGTGATAAATAGGTCCCAGACACTTAGATCTCCAACCATTTGTCTGAAATATAGCTGCAATTAATTTATTGAACACTTTGGCTTACATTTTTATAGGCAAATACTTATTTTTCATATGAATGCACTGAAAAACAAATCATTTAGCCTGACATAAGACATCTTACAATATGTCTTCTGACCATGTTTTATTCAAATCTCTCCTCTAACAATTTATGTGATCCTGGGTTTGCCTTTCCTAGTTCTTTCATAAACCAGATTCACACAGGGGCAGTAGAATCAGGCATGCCTTGAATATTTGGCCACAAGGGTTCACTGGAGTGATTCTACTTACTGTAAGAGACAGGGGAATTTGAATTAGTGATTCCTAAGATTCCTGAAGAGGTCTTCATACACTGCAGTAGTTCTGAGCACCAAGTTTGTATATCTGATGCTACTGTACACCTCGCCTAAAACTATGTAACGTTTGGGACATGTTGTAAAATAAATTAGGCATATACAAAGGTAAACGGTCAAATCATAAAGTGCCTGCAAGTTTGACATTTTTAAGCCTAGTTCAAATGTGCAGATTTCTCTCTGAAACTTCCCCAGTCTCACCAGGAGAGAGGCACACCCTATAGTTCCTAATATCTTTCAGATAGCCCTGTCCATCTTATATTATAGTTACTGTCCATTCCTAACAAGCAGAGTTGTGTCTCACACATCATTCAATTGTCCGGATTGTCTTGCACATCTGTATCTCAATAAATGTTGACCAGATGAATGAGATTGCAAGGTAGAAGGTAAGCAAGAGATGGGACTCACCCAACACATCTCCCTGGGCACTTCCCTTTTAAGGCAATTGAGTGTTCCATCTAGAGGCAAGGCCCCAGAGCTTCCTGGAAGGCTCTCCACTTTGTTCCCAGTGCTGCCTCAGGCCATGCCTTCCAGACACAGGTGCTGGTTAGTTTCCTTTGTGAAGGATAGTCATCCTTGACGTTCTTGAACTGCTGGACAATCTTAATCGATATACCTCAAAAGGATGCATTGACTGGGTAGTTTCCCACATAGCATTTCTCACGTTGGACTTGCTGTGTACAAGAGGAAGGAAAGAATGATTATATGGAAAGACATTAAGCTCTAGTTCCTGAATATCGACAGAATTTTCAAAATCAAATTTGCCAGACTACTCTGACCCCTTCCTGTCCCTTCAATCTTACACCCAATGATGCCATTTGAACAAGTCACATAGCTCCCTTGATGGTATTGTACAAAGTCTGAAAGTTTTTGGAAGAAGTTGGGCTCTTTGATCTTTATGCTGGTTTGGAACTATGTTTCTAGTTATTCACTCCAGGCTCTGCTCTTCTTCCCAAACCTCCTCCAGGTGTTGGTGTTTGTGAAATTGCTTGTTCTTTCATTATTTTTAATGTGTGTTCCACCAGAAGCCTATAGTACTCCTGCACTAAGACCTAATGCTGATAGGCAGAGGGATAAGCTGGTATAACTAAAAGAAAAGAAAAATAATTAAGCCTGATGCCAAAGCAAACACTTAAATAAAATTCTGCCAACTTATCTTTTTATTCACAGTTGGGAGAAAAATCTTAAAATTTTTCGAGCTCAATTGTTTAACAAAACAGCATTAAATAGAAAAATAAGTATGGGTGAGTTTATGTACTAAGTATGATTTTTCCTCCACCCTCCCTCCTTTCTTTTTCAATCTTTCATTTGATCATTCATATTTTTATGACGACACATGTAAGCAGATAAAACAAAGGGGCTTTTCTTCTTTCGAAAATATGAAAAATGAGAGAAATGGGAAGAGGTCAAATTTCCTGCAAAAATGGCAGGATCGACTACCAAAAAAGTGACTAAATTGTCTTCAGTGGATACTATAATATTCCTAATTGTTTTGTCATGGAAACATTTAATATATTGGCAGTGTCACAATTCTGGTATATTGACCATATAAATTTTCAACCTTCAATATAATTTCATATGTTTGACTTCCTTTCCTTATTTCTGTACATCAAAATGTAATTGTTTCCCATTAGTAAGATTCTTTGTGGACTTTGTATATACCCTTTATGGCTGCCATATTTCAACGACATTTTAGTTAGTCATTTGATTAATAGAACCAGATGCTCACTCATGGCATCTGTGCCAACAATGAGTTTGTTTTTCACCAAATGATTTTTTCTTTCTTTCCAAGTACACTGCTGGGTGACAAGTCATAGCTACTTTTCCAATTGGATGTAACCTTGTGACTGGGTGTTGGTCAACGGGATATGAATAGAATAAACAGTATATGAAGAGTCTTATACTATTTACGGGACTCATATACACTTTCTCTCTTTTTTCCCATTGCACCCATTGAATGGAGAAGTCTAAGGATCAAGAAAAGGATCTAAATGTGGAGACAGGGGAACCCTCTTGCACTGTGGGTAGGAATGCCAACTGGCAACAGCCACTCTGGTAAATAGTAGGGAGGTTCCTCAGAAAGTTAAAAATAGAACTACCCTACGATTCAACAATTACACTACTAGGTATTTGCCCAAATGATACAAAAATACTGATTCGAAGGGGTACATGCACCTGGATGTTTATAGCAGCATCACCAACAATAGCCAAACTATGAAAAGAGCCCAAATGTCCACTGATTGATGAATGGATAAAGAAGATATTATATATATATATATATATATATATATATATATACACACGCGCACACACACACACACACACACACACACACCATGGAATATTTCTGAGCCATCAAAAGGAATGAAATCTTACCATTTGCAACGATGTAGATGGAGTTAGAGTATATTATGCAAAGCAAAATAAGTCAGCCAGAGAAAGACAAATACCATACGATTTCACTCATGTGGAATTTAAGAAACAAAAACAGATGACCATATGGAAAGGAGGCAAAAAGAAAGAGGGAAATAAACCATAAGAGACTCTTAACCATAGAGAACAAACTGAGGGTTGATGGAGGGTAGGTGGGTGGGGGGTGGGCTAAATGCATGATGGACATTAAAAAGGGCACTTGTCTTGTTGAGCACTGGGTGCTATATGCAAGTGATGAATCACTAAATTCTACTCCTGAAAACAATAGTACACTATATGTTAACTAACTAGAATTTAGATAAAAATTTAAAGGGGAAAAAAAAAGGAAAGGATCTAAAGCCTACATTGCTATTTGGAGGACATCTGCCCAGTAAAGCCAGCCAGCCAGGCTAAATTTGTACTGTGAGTGACAAATTTTTATTTTGGATTTTCAATCCAAATTTTCAACTTTAAAATTTTGACATTCTGTGTTGTAGTAGAATTTTCACATTCTGTTCCAACTAATACACCAGTCTGAGAAAATGATGAAAGATGTTCATGGATGTAAGCTGGAATGGGAAAACCAAGCTACTGGAATTGGTGTGAATACAGAGACCTTCTGTTTTCTCTCTCTCTGTGTCACTCACTCATGAAGTACCAGACTAACATAAGATAGCCATGGCAGAGATACTGTGAATATTCAATTCAAAAAACATTTAGTAAGCAAAATTATGTGCCAGAAACCAACATGGTCTTCTTTTAGTTAACCACTAGATGGGAGTGGCAAATGGTTCTTATGAAAAGAAAGCCAGAAAACAACACAGCTTAATAAGACAATTAACTACAGGCTTCCGTAGGGAGAAATAAACCAGGCATGAAGAAATGGGGGAGAAAGGGAAGAGGACACCAGAAGAAAGACGTATAGAATGGAGGTAGGAAGCAGAGCTTAGAGAGATTCCTTGAGGTACTCCAGAGGATTCTCAAGGGACCTGAGGTCCTGCCCAGGGATGCGGAAGAAATAGAAACAAGGACCAGTCCTGGATCTAGTGACTTCAGCCTTTTATTCATCCTTCCCCATCTTCTTTAATCTTTCCTCATAAATTTTATTTTCTAAACATGTAATAATCATTTCATTCCCTTTTCTCTCTTTTAAAATATATAGGCTATATGTTGGCTTTACATAGGCAATTTCCGTTACAGTCCCCTAAACTGTATTCAAGATAAAAGACTAACCAGCACATTCCCATACTTTCCCAGGCAAGCTCCACAGTTACACCTCACGGCACTCCCCAAGTATCTGGTGGGAATCTTAGAGGGACCGCCACACCAACCAAGCAATAGCAATTCCTGGATCCTTTCTTGCCATGGTGAAGCACAGACCACCATGCAGAGCCTTGGATTTCTATGTAATACTGTTGGTAGGATATGAAAAAAAAAAAATCCTGCCTTAATTGTGATTCTCTGTAGTTGGCTGCCACTGAGCAAGGTTGAGCAATCTATTTCTCTGAAGGGAACACCCATCTTTCTGGGAAAATTTAGGCACATTCCTTCCTAGAAGAGAAGGGAAAGACTAAGTGGCCTTTGGCAGAATTTTAAGACCTGTCTAAAAAAATGACATTTCACAATGATGACATGGTGTGGCAGGGAAAATCTTGATTTGACATCGCCTACTGTCTCCAAAAGAGTCACAGTGCTTTTCCACATAAATCGTTTTGCCCAAACGATTTGCTTATTTTGGTAACAGCCTCACTTGTAGACTCAGGTAAATAGGTCTGTCCAAGGCTTCCAAGGGAATATTGTAGACTTAGAACTGGTGCTTTTGTTCAGGAAATAACTAGATGAGGCTAGAATCATAATGTTATTCCTTTTGAGTCAAAGGGCCTTCAGCAGGCCAGGTAATTCTGCCATCAGTATCTTTATCTGTAAAATGGGAGTAGGACACTGGACCTTGTCCCCTTTCCCTTCACTCCTCTGATTCTTCTCACTCTCCCCAGTAGGTCAAGGTGGGTTCTCTTTGTGTCCATCCTCACCCTCAGTGGAGAGGGGTCTGTTAGCATAATATTCAGAACTTTCCTGACCTCCCAATCTGAAGTAAACATTCAGTTCTCCATCACATTGCTCTGGTTTATTTTCTCCATAGGATTCATCATAACCTGAAATTACATTTTTATTTTTTTAAGTTTATTGATTTATTTAAGCTTATTTATTTATTTATTTATTTGAGAGAGAGACAGAGCAAGAGGGAGCATGTGGGGGAGGGGCATAGAGAAGCTCTCCACTCCCCACTAAGCCCAATGCAGGGGCTGATCTGACAGCCCCGAGACCATGATCTGAGCCGAAATCAAGAGTCAGATGCTTAACCAACTGAGTCACTCAGGTGCCCCTGAAATTTTCTTTTAAAATAATTTATTGGTTCACTCACTAAGCATTTGCACTCCCTCATCCTCATCATGGACACACATTAGACCATAAACTCCATGTCTGTTTGTTTACCACTGTATAGTACAGTACCCAGCACACAATAGTCATTTAATTAAGTGAGTAAATCCCAGATGCACTACGTGAACTGATCGATTTTAGCTTCTATTGGACTTTATGGATGTTTCCCGAGAATGGGGCATACGATGCAAAGAGAACTTTCCAATATAGGTCAAAGTAGTACAGTAACATAGTCAGGACTGAGGAGAGGGCAGAAAATGACATGGAAATGAGGAGGAGACCAAGGGAGGAAGTTGACTCCATGAGCCCCTGCTGAGAGCAAACTGGCAGTGACTGGAAGACAACCAAGGGGAGCAGTACAGAAACATCTGCACTTTCCTTTGAACTTCAAGGATATTTCTAGTAGACGTGAGTAAGCCTGGGGTCAGTCTCACTGGACGTCTAGGCATTTAGATTGTAATGAGGTGGTAAAACTGTGATATTTATTCCTAGTGTTGTTGTAAGGATTAAAGTGGGCTAATGTATGTACTACCATAGTACCCTGATGCAGAGTAAGCGGTGGCCTTAACTCCTTGGATCCCTTCTTTCCAATCTTCGGCATCTTCTCTCTCCTCATTAGTCCCCATCAACATTCAGGCTGCACTCTTGGCTCCTATCTTTTGAATAATCTCTTTGCCCCTGCATCTATCTCTATCTCTGTTTCTCTGTGTCTCCCTCACAACTAAACTTCTGGAGAAAAACAAAAACAAAAACAAACAAACAAATGAAAAACCCACCCTACCCCATCACTGGTTGGACTACCAACAATCCAATTACAGAAACTGCTCTTGCGCTCTTGGAAGACCACAACTAACTCCCTGTTGTCAAAAAGGAGGAGCCATTCAGATTCCCTCTCTCCTACCTCTTCACAGCATTCAACATTCTTGAACACTTGCTTCTTAAAACCCCTTTCTCCTGGATATTTAAAAAAAGTCAGTATTTTTACTTTTAGTTGGGGGAGGGGGAGAGAGAAAGAGAGAGAGAGAGAGAGAGAGAGAGAGAGAGAGAGAGAATCAAGCAGGCTCCATGCTCAGCATAGACTCCTACATGGGGCTGGATCCCATGACCCTGGGATCATGACCTGAGCCAAAATCCAGAGCTGGACGCTCAGCTGACTGAGCCACTCAGGAGCCCTTGGCTTTTTTGATGCCACAGCCACCAGGGTCCTCTCCTACCAATCTGGCCACTCCTTCTCACTCCCTATTGTTGCCTTTTCCTCTTCCAGCTGATTTTTAAATATTGAAATTCCTCAACAAGGCTGAAGGTCAGCTTCTGACCTTCTTCTCTGTCTTTATTCTTTAAGAATCCTCATCCATTCCTATGCTTGAAATTCATCTGTAGTACAACTCTCAAATTAACAGCCTCCAGATTTATACCTCAACTCCAGATCTGTGTATCCAAATGTCTACTTGACATGTCCACTTGATATCATACAGACTTGCAAACTTAATGTGTCTAAAACAGAATCTTGCTCTCCTCTCTCCCCAGCCCAAACCAACACATTCCTATTACAATCTTCTTCCTCTTGGCAAATGACAGCTCCATTCATCCAGAAAATAGCAAGCCTCTCCCGCAACTGCTGTGGCCAATCCATTACTAAGTCCTGGCAGTCTTCTTTCTAAATTAAATTTTGACTCCGTCTCTTTCTCTTCATCTCCACTTCCCTCACTCTGTTCTTTCCTTCATCATCTCTCATCTGAGAGAGATGAGTTTTTTTTTCTTTCAATTTGCAAAATTCCAATTCATTCTTAGAATTCCTATCTTTGCCATGATATCTGGGTTTCATAGGAAGTGCCCACAGAAGAGTTCCCTTTCACCATGTGAAAAAGCACTTGACATTTACTCAGACTGACCCAAAATAAATTCAAACCATTCATGAGGAAATAACTGACTCCCGATAGACTCCTATCACACAGACTTTCCACCATGAAATTCATTCTCACTGACATAACCATCTCCTGGGAGCACTTGAAGCTCTACATTTTGCAATAGATTTGGGAGAAAAAGATAATTATAAGGAATCCCGTCCAAATCCAGCATCGCTGCTGCCCAAGATGTATTTAACAATAAAATTCCGCCTCACCTGTCCTTGCCCCTGCTGCCACCTATGACTTACAGGACCTCTCTGCTAATAATTTTCCTGAAACTTCCAAGCGTGTTTGTGCTTACATTATAATGTTTTCACCTTTAAATTCAGTACAATGTTATGTTTGTGCTTACATTATAATGTTTTCACCTTTAAATTCAGTACAATGTTACAAGTTAACAGTTATTCTTTGGGAAAGGTTATTTTACTCTAAATTATTTTGTCTACAAAACAATTAAGAATTTATGAAAGGCATGCCTGGGTGGCTCAGTTGATTAAGCATCTGACTTCGGCTCAAGTCTTGATCTCGCAGTTTGTGAGTTCAAGCCCCACAACAAGGCTACGTGCTGACAGTGTGGAGCCTGCTTGGGATTCTCTCTCTCATTCTTTCTCTCTCTGCCCCTCCCCCACTTGCACTTTCTCTCACTCTCAAAAAATAAACTCTAAAATGACATTATAAAAAGAATTTATGAAAAATTTCTATCAAAACTTAACAACAAATTCATCATTTAAAAGGGCCTATTAAGGAGGAAAAATTTAAGGTGCTTTATATTCTATTAAAAATATGTCTAGGTGCTTGGTGTCCTCTTTCCTCTTACCTTTCACAACCAGCCTGGGGTGGAGGTAAGTACTGTTCTAAAATAAATTATGCAAGTTTTGGATGAGAATTTGAATTTTAAAACACCTGACAGATTATTGTAACTTTACTTTTAAAAAATGGAAAAATTATTCTCACTTTAGTATTATTGGCATGAAACTTTGATACATTAAGGTATTCATGAGAGTTATTATAACAAAATAAATAGAAAAATAAACAACGTTTCAGGCATTAGTAGCTTACTTTGAGCACCATACAAAGGTAAAAGAACAGTAAGATTTGGTCAAATATTCATAGAGGAAAAGTAAGCATATCATCAATAACTGGGGTTCCCTCTAGCAAATAAGAAAATATTTATAAGCATCTTTAACTTGATGCCAAAATGTGCATTTTAAAATGTGTTCTCTAAGAAGATATGGTAATATCACATCTTTGATATAAACTGTCAGATGTATAATCTTCCAAAAGGCAAATTTCCAATATGGTAACATTATTTTTCTTCATTTACTTTCCATATTTGTAACTATAAAACAAATGAAAGATGCAACTTAAATGTAACTCTGATTTTATGTGAATTCAAAGCCATAAAGATTGTCTCAGATCTGATGGCCTACCAAAAGAAACATCTTAAAATGACCCAAAAAGCCATTGGTGATATTTTATTCAGCCTTAAAGCAGCAGAGACACAGAATTTTGGAGAAACAGGACGTAAACCTCTCTTAAACTAGGAAAAGGGATAAACATGAAAATGAGAAAAAATGAAATCTGGCCATGTGTAGCAACATGGATGGAACTGGAGGGTATTATGTTAAGTGAAATAAGTCAGTCAGAAAAAGACAGATACCATATGTTTCCACGAATAGGTGGACTTTGTGAAACTAAGCAAAAACCAGGGGGAGGGGAGGAGGGGAAAGAAAAAAAAGACACAGAGAGGGAGGGAGATAAAACATAAGAGACTCTCAAAGACTAAGAAAAAACTGAGGGTAAGGGGGATGAGGGTGGGGGGAGAGGGGGTGATGGGCATTAAAAAGGGCACATGTTGGGATGAACACTGGGTGTTATATGTAAACCAATTTGAAAATAAACTATTATAACAAAAAAAAAAGAAAAGAAAATGCAGTTGAAGTCATTTTAAACTTTTTTTCTTTTAAAATTTTTTTTTGACTGGGATAAAAGAGGCATAACGTAAAATTTGCCACTTTAACCATGTTTGAGTTTACAGTGCTATAGCTTCAGTACACTCACATTGTTGTGTAAACCTCGCCACCATCTGTCTCCAGAACTTTTTCATCTTCCCAAACTGATACTCTGTATTCATTAACACCAACTCCCTGATCCCCACCCCCCCAGCCTTGATGACCACCATTCTACTTTCCTTCTCCACCATTCTACTTTCCTTCTCCACCATTCTACTTTCTGTCTCCACGCATCGGACTATTCTAGGTACTTTGCCTAAGTGAAATCATACAATATTTGTCCTTTTGTGACTGGCTTATTTCACTTAGCATAATGTCCTCAAGGTTCACCCATGTTCTATCATATGTCAGAGTTTCTTTCCTTTTTAAGGCCAAATAATATTCCACTTTTGTATATATCACATTTGTTCCTTCCTTTATTCATCTGTTGATGGACATTTGAGTTACTTCTACCTTTTGGCTATTGAGAGTTATGGTGCACAAGCTCTTTCTTTAAAACACATAAAATATTGGCTAGAAAAATTTCCCAACAAGATAAAACTGACACCCTTTCTTCAAAAGGAAATCTGTTTAGTCAGGGAAGAAACTCCACTTTTTTTCGGTGATACTACAATTACCTTCACAAGTTAGTCATTGTTTCAGTAGATGAAAAGTAAACTGTCCTCTTAACTACCTTCCCTCCAAATCATGAAGCTTAGTTTTAGAATTTATGTAACATACAGATTGAATTAAAACATATTCCTGTTGTTATTAGATTTGTGCCACTGAAAGGTGGCAAGCATTGGCCAAATTCACTAAGTTATTAACAAGAACAGAGAATAAATCTTTGTCTCCTAATTTTCCAGGGAGTTAAATTTACAACAACTCTGTGAATACATGTAAGCTTCAGAAAGACAACAGTCCAAATACTAGGTAGACTCTAGGATGAATTTAGGTCTATCTTAACCACCTCGTAAGGTTTATTATGAAGACTTCGCCTTATGGTCTATCATAATGAAGTTTTGAAAGACAAACTCCCCAAACTTTCTCATAAAAGGTATAATGTGGGGGGCGCCTGGGTGGCTCAGTTGGTTAAGCGGCCGACTTCGGCTCAGGTCATGATCTCTCAGTCTGTGAGTTCAAGCCCCGCGTCGGGCTCTGTGCTGATGGCTCAGAGCCTGAAGCCTGCTTCAAATTCTGTGTCTCCCTCTCTCTCTGCCTTTCCCCTGCTCACACTCTGTCTCTATGTCTCTCAAAAATAAATTAAAAAAAAAAAAAAAGGTATAATGTGGAAGACACCTTAGAGATGATCTTGGGCAATCCCTCATTTTGCATCAGGCCAAGAAGCAGTACTTTCCTTGCCTTGCCAGTTGCTTTAAATCATTTTAGGAATAAAGAAAGAGAAGAATTAGTAACATGCTATGTATTATAAATGTCTTCCTTTTGTGTCTAAAACTAAGATTTTAGCATAATTTGATGGTTTTCAAGGCAGCATACTAGTGTTTTTATTTCATATTTTTAGGCTGCAGAGACTGAGTGCCATGAATTTGTGTTTCTTTGAAAGCATCTAAACCTTTTGTCTCAGGGACTGCTATTAAAGTGGATGTATTTATCAAAGGCTAGATCTTGTTGACAGCTCACCTGATTGAATGCTTCTTGGAGATGAACTTTTCATATGGGAGGATCATTATAGAGCTCAGTAATACATACAATTACCTTCCCACAAATATAGCTCTGTCTCTTAGATGAAAATTATACTGCCTTCCTCACATTCTCCTTTCCTCCCAATCACTGTCTTCACGTTGCCACTCAACGTGATTTCATCGTGAACGAATAGAGGAATAACTTCAGGGTTTCATATTATAAAGAAATCATAATAAAAACTCCACTGTTGCTACTAAATTCGTGCCACTCAAAGGTGACAGCCTTGTCATCTGTTTAAAAATTTTGTGCTCGATCTCTCAAACAATGTCACATAAAAAGTCAGCGACAGGAAAAAAAATTCATTTCCCTTTGTGTCAAATAAAGGATTCAATCATTGCAGTGAAAACTGAACAGCGATTTCTTGCTTTAAAGAGGGAAAGGTCTCTCTTTATAATTCTAAACTTACAAAACCAATAAATTAGGGAAATTATTATCTATAATTGCAAACAAATTATTTTTTTTCATATATGGTTTCACTGAGCCTATATGTTACCTTCAGGATCTCGCATGAGTTCATTTCACTGACAGAACATAAATTGTACCCAGAGCACCAAAAGCAAAGGAATCTCAAAAACAGAGTTCCCAGCCTTCCAGTTCTGCAATACAGGGGAGAGCATAAAGAGTATGAAAGTAAATGCTGCTGATAGATACCTAGATACATGGATCGGTATGGAGAAATCAGCATTTATTTTCATATTTTTCTTGATTTTCTTTTCCTTTTTTCTATTTTTGAATTTTTTTATTTGAGTATAGTTGACACACAATGCTATGTTAGTTTCAGATATACAACACAGTGATTTGACTTCCCTAGATGTTATGCTATGCTCCCCGCAAGTGTAGCTACCATCTCTGCCCGTACGATGCTATTATAATCCCATTGGCTACATTCTCTGTGCCGTATTTTTTGCTCCCATGACATACTTATTCCATAACCGGAAGCCCACTTGTTTGCACCCATTTTGCCCATTCTCCCTATCCTCCCCCTCTGAGAAAGACAAGCATCATATGACTTCACTCATGTGGAATCTAAAAAACAAAACACATATTTATAGCAGCACTATCAACAACAGCCAAATTATGGAAAGAGCCCAAATGTCTACCGACTGATGAATGGATAAAGGAGATGTGATATATGTAAATATATATATGTTCCTCCCTTATTTTTGTATAAATATACAGTGAAATATTACTTGGCAATCAAAAAGAATGAAATCTTGCTGTTTGCTGCAACATGGATGGAACTCGAGTGTATTATGTTAAGTGAAATAAATCAGTCAGAGAAAGACAAATATATAATTTCAATCATATGTGTGTGGAATTTAAGAAACAAAACAGATGAGCATAGGGGAAGGGAAGCAAAAATAAGATAAAAACAGAGAGGGAGGCAAATTTTAAGAGACTCTTAAATACAGAGAACAAACAGGGTTGCTGGAGGGGTGTTGGTGGGAGATGGGCATTAAGGAGGGCACTTGCTGAGATGAGTGCTGGGTGTTATATGTACATTCTACTTCTGAAACTATTATTACACTATATGTTAACTAACTTGGATTTAAATAAAAAATAAAAATAAAATTTAAAAACTAAAGACAATAACAAAGATAAAAATTAACACATTAATAAACAAAGAAAAGCAAAATCGGATCCTATAAATACAAAGAACAAACTTATTATTGCCTATTTCCACATTGTTTCATGCTCTCCCCTGCATACATGGAGAGAGACAGAACCATAATGTAGAATATATTCAGGTAAGACACACACACACACACACACACACACACACACACACACACACACACACCTGCCAGTTAGTATATACATACATACTTGCTGATTATCAACTGTGCTCGTCAGAGGCCACACCTTCCATGTCTCCTGCATGGAATCATCTCTAGGCTCTTCCACGGAAAATGTTATAACACTGCTTCATGAAAGGTCACCTCTAACTTTACTCGTGCACCCTCTTCTTAATGCTGTCACAGTTATCCAACAATGCACAGTTTAAACAAACAAACAAACAAACAGTAAATAAATAAGCCAGTTAGGTCTGACAATTCCATTTCCCATTTATGAATTAGATGAAGAAGGCTTTCTTCCTAAGAGTTTGTCTAGAGCAGCCAGCTGGCTTGCATTTTAAAAGGCAGTTTCAGCATGTGCTCTTGTGTCTGCATCTGAGCAGTCTCTTGTTTGGCAACATTTCTTGAATATCCGCACTAAAGGGAAACAAAGAAAAACCTCAGACATTTACCTGGAACAACATACATCCTAGTTAGTTTCCTGAGCACCGATTGAGAACCAGAAACTTTACATATGTATGTGAACATTATTAAAATAAATCTGCAAGGCAAATATTATCCTGATTTCTACAATAAAATAAAATTAAAAGGAGAAATTGTATATCTTAACAAAATCCAAACTCCAGTCAACTATCTCAACAGGTATTGCAATTGCTAACCTCCTTTGTTCCAAATAAAAACTTAAGAAAGTGACATTGACCTCCATTTTCCAATGAAATACCTTTGCTTGCAATGTTTAAAGTCTGAATGTCCTCTACTAACAAAATTTGAATCACCATTATTTAATTTTCTAGTATGAATCTTGCTCCCAGAGATTGCTAATTCTCTCTTCTGTGCATGATCTCTTTCTCCTAGTAAACTATGGATTCTTCAAGGACAGAAGTGACATTTTATTTCTATGAACACAAAGGGACTGGCAGACTATATGATATTTATTGACACTTTACTGTATCTTATAAATCATCCTGGTTTAAAATTCACCTCAGTAGAATAATGGTAATTATATCATCACAGTCATTACAGGCCCTCCCTTTGTATTTCCAAGAAAATATTATAGAGCTTTCCTCTGATTTTTCTGGGGAAAAAAAATGAAGCACAAAAACATAAGGACAAAAGTCAGGAAATATTATAGCACACAAAATAGTATTCATATGCCATTACTAAAATGAGCCTGTGTGTGAAACTAGTTGTAAAAGTGCCAAAATGTAAGGTGACATTTTGCAGAGTCTAGCTCAGTTTCAGCTCACTAAAAAGTGTACTACCTGCCCACATGCACACATAGAGAATTCATTCTGGTCTAAAATGCAATATACTCTTCCATGAAAATATTACATCAGGTACTGTTCTACTGGGCTTAAGGCAGAGAAGATCAACAAGCATTTGGGCCAAGATTTGGAGACTCAGAGTCTAGGTTAGAAGCAGCTACCATTTCAACCAGAAAGGAATAAAGAATAATTTTTTAAGAGCCCATTAAGTCTGTAAGAAGCAGAATAACATTCCCCCAACCCCACCCAATATATTCACATCTTAATCCCTGGAATGTGGAAATATATTGTTTCACATGGCAAAAGTGATTTCGAAGACAGTATTAAATCAAGGATCTGGAGTTGGAGAGATTGTCCTGGCCTCTCTGAGTGGGCCCAATGTGATCACAAGGGTCCTTCTAAGTGAAAAGGGGGAGGCAACAATGAAAGAGTCAGAGAAGGGGCTATGCTAAGGGAAATAAAGTCAGAGTAAAGAGCATGAAAGACCTGACTGGCCACTGCTGGCTTTCACCATGAAAGGCCACCACCGAAGGAACAGGAACGCAGGCAGCCTGTGGAAGTGGGAAAAGGCAAGGAGCAGTTCTCTCCTAGAGTTTCTAAAAGGAACGGAGGAACACAGCCCTGATAACACATTGATTTTAGCCCAGTGAGGCCATTCCAGCCTTCTGACCTCCAGAATTGTAGACGATAAAATTGTATTGTTTTAAGTCACTAAACTGTGGTTATAGCAGCAACAAGAACCGAATACAAGGTCACTAAGCCCTCAGAACTCTGGTCCTAATATTCAGTAATCACATTGCAATTTTCACATGGAAAGAATAACTGCACAATTTATACGTAAAGGAAGACAATGTGGACTAGAAGGAAGGAAGGAAGGAAGGAAGGAAGGAAGGAAGGAAGGAAGGAAGGAAGGGGGAATCTGATTCAGCAAGCTCACAAAACACTAGGGTTTTACAAAAATTCAAAATTTGGGGCATTTTCTAGAAACGTGCTACTGAGAGGAGAAATGTTATGAAGCAGACAATTCGAGAAAATCCAGTGAGCTTGGGTCCCCCAAGGACAAACAGAAAATGGAAAGAACTTCAAATTAATGAATAAAAACATGATTGAACGTTTTTGAACATCATGGGTGGGAGTAACCAAGCTAGAGAACATATTCTCACGTGCCCTCGATGGAGCAGGAGTTATGCGCACAGGGCACTGCCAGGGCAGTGGAGAGCGCCGTGGGAACGCACCTGCTCACTGAGTGCATGAAGGCCTGCTGATCAGGGCTGGAGCCAAATTCTTCCTCCCAGAGGCAACGCTGTTTTCTGATCTAATAAATAGTACTCCCTGGTGAGCCCTACAGACAAGGAGGGCTCCAGTCCATTCCAGTTTCAGCGAGCAAGGAGAAGGCAAGCAGAGTTCAGATTAATAGCTTCGTCAGCGCTTCTTCAGAACTCCAACCTTCGCCCTGGCAACACTTGCTCAGAGCCAACTCCGGCTCAGAGCCAGGAAGGTCAGATCTTCATTCCCTGTGGCAAATTTAAGCAAGGAGATAAGCAGAGTTGCAACACTGTTATAGACTTAGAAGGAAGACAAATGGGGAACTGTTCCTTGTATCTCGTGATTTTGGCTAGACCAAACTTTTTTTAAGTGCATTTTTTTAATTGGAATTATTTTGAGAGCCAGGCTAAGGAAATTTTATGAAGTGGACAAAATGTTTTGATCCTCTCACACCATTTCTTGGCTTCTTCCCCTTCCCTCTTGACTTGCTCAGCTCAGAAAGGCTCTCCCTGCATTATGCTTCCTGGGTCAAATCTTGTTGCTAACGGTCACCCCTCCTCAGAAGTAAGGGTTCCATTATTTCCCAGTCGTTTTGAAAATGCTCTGCTCCCCAACTTCATCCCCCACTGTGCTGTAACTGTTAACAGCCTAAAATGTTCCTCCTCAGGGTGTCCTGCCTTTTAACTCAGTGTGAATGAAGACCTTTCTGTGGTCTCAAGAAATGCAACTTAGCACATGAGATTTTCACCAACAAGGCTTCCAATCAGCTGAAGTCTTATTGTAAGCTTGATAATGGCCACTCCTCTGGAAGTCCTGTCCATGTGAATGTGACACCCCAAGAGCCTGACAGAGAGCATCACAGAACGCAGAGATCAAATCCTGTGCTCGAAGATTATCCCCATTGGCTTGCAAATGAACAAGATGACTGGAGGAAGTGCAAACTGCTCTAGTGGGTTTTTTTTTGCTGTATACAAGGTTCAGTTTTGGAAGAGCCAACAAATATCCCAAAGGTGCATCATGCTTTTGTAAAGTTAATACTTTCCTGCTTGCAAAGATGTTCTTTTGTCCTTGGAAAGAAGTCTAATGGAATTTCATTGGATTATGAACAGATCTGCCAAGGGTATATTCTTAGTCTCCTTTGGAGACTTCAGTATATTCTACAACAGAACCACCAAATTCTTAATAGATTGCAGGCAGATTTTGTTGTTGTTTCATTTTGTTTTGTTTTTAGGAAGTGACACTCTTTTTAAAAAGATACAAACTTGTAAATGCTGCTACAATATATAATGTTATGCTGATCCAAGACATACTAGTTAACAGGAAATTCACTTTGGGTAATAATTCCTGTAATATAAACAGTATCATCTTCCTTATAGCCATTAGGGTAGCAATGACACATGTGGTCTGAGGTTGATTCTCCAAGCCCTGGGAAGAGCTTCATTAGTGAAATAGGGTTGTTTAGGTAGGTGGTTTGTCAATATATCTAAAGTGGTTATATAGTAATCATTTTTATGACTACAAGCACAAGAAAGGCTATTTTAAAATCACAACTGGGGAAGATAAAAATACAGACTGTAATCAATGTGGTTGTGACCTGTCATTTTAGATATATTCTTTTGTTGGTTGCCACTAGCAACAAGCAAATCAAGCTGAAGAAATTTTAATCAAATAAATATTGCTCTTTACCTCCCTGATCATAGACTCTGTTGCACTGAAAAGTAGGCAAGTTCAATAGAAATCAATAATCTGAGATACGAATCCCTTGGATGGGACTTTTATGTATCTTAAGACAACAGTCATCAGTCACAAAGATTAGATTCTTAGAGCTATGAAAAATAACGTCCATTGAGCTCAGGAGCATCGTTTTGCTCTGCAGCATATGGGACAGTGAGATTGGCTTCCTAGCCCTCATAAACAGAGGCAGAGATAAAATGAAATACCCAGTATTTGAACCAGAAATTGATCCGAGCTCTAGCATTGCTGCCTGCAATCCTGAGGGTTTTTTTTTTTTAAGTAAACTCTACACCCAGCGTGGGGCTTGAACTCATGACCCCGAGATCAAGAGTCATATGCTCTACAGACTAAGACAGCCAAGAACCCCCTGAGGGTTTTGATCATTAGAGTATGGTGAAAATAGAAGGTGCTTTGAAAGAAAACCTTAATAAAAAAAAGTCTTAATAGCGCAAAAATGATATAACTAAAGCTACTCTTAATTGAGCATTAATTATGCCATGCATTGTACTAAATGTTCACATAACTCATTTAATCATTACATGTCTACAGATACAATCTTCTTTTTCTTTTTTTATACATTGGGAAATAGAAATTCAAAGAGGTTAAATAATTAGCCTAAAGTCAGATGGCCAATGAATGGCAAAGGAGAGTAAGTCTTGTTCTGTGCTTCAAAAGCCTTGCTCCCTCCCATCTGCCACACCGGCTCTCTGAATATGCAAACGCTACTAGTCCCTCATAGCTTATTGTATTACAGGTCAAGGAGGGGAGAATATAGAGAGCCTCTATGTGCCAGCACTTTACATATATTATTTTCTCTAAAGCACACTGTAACATTGTGAAGTAGGCATTAAAAAATATTGACATTCAAACCTCTCAAGGGACCCAACCAGATTACAGAAATACTAGTATTTGAACCACATCTGTCTGACTCAAAAACATATTCTTTCAGCTCTCTCCATCCCACCTCTGCAAAGTGGAACACTTAGATGATGCTGGTATTTGAGGATTGAACAAAAATCATTTTAGGTGAGGCTGTTTTATTGACTGTAGTTATGCTTCAGAGAATAATATTAGTCCTGTGGCATAGCCAAATCCATATATATCACAAATTTCTGGATAACAATGTTCTATGTTTCCTAGTTTTTAGTAGAATAAATCTTTAAACATCTTTGGTGGGGGGGGTGTTTGTCTGTTTTTATTTTACTTGCACAGAAGAAAGAGAGAAAGGGAAGGAAGGAAAGAAGAAGGTAAGGAAAGAAAGGAGAAAGGGAGAGAGGATACAATGAAGCAAAAAAATATTATGGTAGAATGACATAATAAAATGCAACCGCTTATGCATAAACAACCTATTCAAACTTTTATTGAGTCTTATGAATGTCACTTAAGAAAAGAAACCTAAACAAAAATTCCAAATTCAAATAGAAACTAACACCATTCATTGATCAAATTGTCATTTTCCGTAGACCAAATTGTAACTTACATTCTTACAAATGTAAATTTGCAAATGCCATGAAAAATGTACACGGAATTTGTAAGTTTTAACAGCATGTTAGGTGGAAACGAGAATATGTAGCCTTCTCTTCTAGAGAGTACTCTCGTGGAGATCCTGTAATAAGACCAAATCCAGCCCTGCTGGCTCTGCGTCTTGAATGGAATCTACGTGAGTACTGGCAGTGAGAAATCTGGAAGAGGTCTTGTCGACAGTGCTGAATAGCAAAGAGAGAAACTGGTGGCATAGAAAAGTGGCAGGCACTTCTTTATTTTGAGCAAGATAAGATTATACTCATATTTTAAATTTCAAAATGCTGTTAAAAAAAATAATACATGCCTTGCAACCCTATGGTACAACAACAGCGACCAGGTGTTTTTCTGCAAAGGCCTGCTGACATTCTGCCCCTTGGCCCAATCATCCTCATATTGGCATCCCCAGAGCACTCAGCTTCTTCTACTCTGAGTCATGGCTTTGCTAAATTTCTCGATTGTTTTTCTTTAGTTCCACTGGTTTCTATTCTTTATTATTTTTTCTCTATTTCTTTTCACCTTACTTAGCTTTTTGTTTTCAAACTTCTGTGTGTTTTTTTAAGTTTATTTATTTATATATTTTGAGAGAGAGAGAGAGGGAGAGAGAGAGCAAGGGAGGGGTAGCGAGAGAGGAAGACAGAGAATCCCAAGCAAGTTCCGTGCTGTCAGCGCAGAGTCTGACATGGGTCTCGATCTCATGAAAAGTGAGATCAAGACTTGAGCAAAAATCAGGAGTCAGTCCCTTAACCGACTGAGCCACCCAGGCACTCCTTATTTTCAATCTTCTTAAGATGGAACCTTAGATCATTGATTTTAGACCTTTCTTCTTTCCTTAAATAAGCATTTTAAGGATTAAATTTCTAAGTGCTGCTTGTGCTGCATCCCACTAATTTTAATATGTTGGTCATTTTGTTATTATTCAGTTTGAAATATTTTCCCATTTATCTTATTACTTCTTCGATCTATAGGTTACTAAAAGTTTAATTTCTGAAATTCGAGGTTTTTGATTTCCGGTTTAATTGTTATGGTTAGAAAACACACTTTGAATGGTTTTAATACTTTCAGATTTACTGAGGCTTGTTTTATAGCCTAGCATTATCATCATGTACATTTTTAAAGAATACATACTTTGCAGCTGCTGGGCATAGGGTTCTATAAATATCGGTTACATTTTGATTGTTCACATTATCTACGTCCTTATTGAGTCCTTTGTCTAGTTGCTTTCTCAATAGTGAGAGAGAAGTACTAAAATCTCCAGATATGATTGCGGAATTGTCTATTTCTCCCTTTGATTCTGTTGATTTTGCTTCATGTGTTTGGAGGCTCTATAATGAGTCATTGCGGTATAGTGGAATACAAATATTTGGGCTTTGTCTCTGGCGCCTGGCACAGAACTCCTAAAACCTCTGAAACTCCCTATCTTGTTTATGCTTATGAGATGACCCATGAGAGGGACCTAGACAGCTTTGGGACTGGGGCTGATCACCAGAAAAGCTAACCAAGTGACGAGAGAGATAGGGGACCTGGAGATTGAGTTCAATCACCAATGGCCAATGATTTAATCAATCATGCTTACGTAACAAAATTGTCATTTAAAAACTCTAAAAGACTGGGGTTTGGGGATCTTCTGGGTTGGCAACCTCATCAGGGGCCTAGGAGGATGGTGTCCCCAGACAGGCATATCAGTTTTGCATGCCTTCCCCCATACCTTGCCCTAGACATTGCTTCCATTTGTCTGTGCTGGAGTTGTATCCTGTATAATAAACCTGTAATTGTAAAGTGCTTTCCTGAGTACCGGGAATCATTTTAGTGAATTATTGAATCTGATGGAAGGTTGTTCGAACCCCAGAACCTGTGATCAGTTTGGCAGAAATATAGGTCTCCTGGGGACCCCTTTTGTGGTAGGTGGCTGAAGTGAGTACAGGACTGTGGGACTCAGACCTTAACTTGTGGGGTCTGCACTAAGTCCAGGTAGTCTCAGAACTCAATTGTATTGAATTGTAGGACACCCACTTGGTATCAGAGAATTGGAGAATTAGTTGGTGTCAGAGAAAAAAACTACACAGGTGTATAAATATCTATAATTGCTAGGGTTTCCTGTTGAATTGATTCTTTTCTAATTATGAAATACTCCTATTTATCTCTAAGAATACCCTTTGTCCTGTAGTCTCTTTTATATGACACTTGTATGGTATATCTTTCTATATCTTATATTTAAAGTGGATCTCTTACAGATAATACATAATTGGATATGGCTTTCCTTTTTAATCCACTTGACCTTCTCTGTGTCCAACATGGTCTAGTAGAACTTTCTATGACGATGGAAATGTTCCACATCAGCACCATCCAATATGATGGTCACACATGGCTTTTAAGCACTTGAAAAATGACTGATGTAACTAAGAAACTGAATTTTTAATTATATTTCATTTTAATTAATTTAAATTTCAATAGCCATGTGTGGTAGTGGCAGTGGCAGTCATATTAGACAAGGCAGGTTTAGTTTAGTAAATCTTAAGGTAATTGCTGACGTGGCTGGACATGGGTCTACCATTTTGCTTATTTTCTGTTTTGTGTTCCTCTCGGATAATTTCTGTTGATCTATCTCCAAGTTGTCTGACCCTTTACTTTGTCATATGAATTCTACTTCCCTGCACACTCCATTCCTCTCTATCACTTGGAAGCACACATCCAACATTGAATAATCCGTTCAATGATTTTCAGCTCTTTGAAGAAGCTCCTGAATTCCCAAAAATGAACCTGCTCATTCCACCCCTTGGTTCCTCTACTATCCCCTGCACACTTCTCTCTCCTGGTAACCTTAAGCTTATTATGAGGTGATAGCCCTGTCTCTCCCTCCTAGCTGTCTATGTCTTATTCATCCTTGATCTTTCTAACACTGATTTGTTCGCCTAAAACTGTATTGATTCTTTTTTTTTAAAAAAAATCATTTTGTAAATCTCATGAAAAGATCCACCAGAGGCAAAACTATTCTAGATTAGTACTTTTCTTTGCCATGGACTGGACAGATGTTAATAACACTATCCTTGGCTTCATCTGACTGAAAAGGTTATGAAAGAATTGCCTCAGAAAAACCCCTAACAACAGCACATCCTTTGTCAAGCCAGTGTCTTGTTGCTATTAGATTGAATTGAAATCCACATCAATGGAAATAATTTAATCAGCTAAAGGGATTCTGGATTCTAGCAAGAAGAGAATACAGGATTCTCTCAGAGGTTGTGAAATTGGCAGCAAAATATTTGATATTCACTAAGGAGATAAAATCACCTGCTGATTTTCACTGCATTGAACTGAAAGGATGAATTTACTGGACCACTTGGCATGGTCTCTGAACATCAGCAGGTGTGTCAGAAAGAACAAAGGCTCTGAAGCAAAACAAACCTTGTTTTGAATCCCAGATCTTCTGTTTACTAGTTGTGCAGTCTGAGATGTTCCTTAATCACTCTGAGATTTTGCTTTATCTATAAAATATGAAAACTGATACTTAATTTGTGCTATTGTTTAGGGTATATTAAGGCTAATTTGATGGCTACTCTTGGCAATATATTCTGCTTTGCATAAATGCAAAAATGTCCACAGTTTTATTTTATTGTAGGTACTCCTAGGACTTATAAATCAACCTGTATGAGGGAATTTCAGACAAAGAATGATTCTCCAGGATCACATATCAACAATAGAAAAAGCTGTCACTTACCAAGCACTGAGCATGTGCCAGGCACCGTGCTAAATACTTTATATAATTAACTAATTTAATCCCTACAATAACCATTGGAGGTAGGGGCTATTGCAAAAGAAGAAAGCAAAGCAAGACTTTGAGAGGTTAAACGACTTGCTCAAGCTCATACAGTTAGATACAAAGCTGGATTCAAAGTCACATTTCTAAAGCCCTTACTTACCCTTTATACTTTCCTTAAAAAAATTATTTAGTTTTGAGAGAGAGGGAGAACACACTCATGCACAAGTGGGGGATGGGCAGAGAGAGAGAGGGAGACAGAATCCTGAGCAAACTCCATATGCAGAACCCAAGACAAGGCTTGAACTCACGAACCTGTGAGATCATAACCTGTGAGATCATTGAACTCACGAACCTGTGAGATCATAACCTGTGAGATCATGAGATGAGCCAAAATCAAGAGTTGGACGCTTAACAAACTGAGCCCTTACCCTTTAACACTCAATACTGTTTTCCAGATTATCCAAATACTCTGTTCTCTGTTCCTGCTACACCTGGAGGCCAATCCAGGGTTCCATCTACTTAACAGTAAAGGCAATTGAAAACCAATATGAACCAGAAAAGAAAATGTCTTGATATCAGGAAACCACATCATTTTTAAAGGTGCTACAAATTACTGTTTCTAATATGGCAGGGGTCATCAAATATTAGAATGCATTAGCAGTCCTCCACTAGACTTAGCCTTCTTCCAAACACTTTGCTATGTATTTCCCTAGTGCTCACAAGGGGTCTCCGGACACAGCTGTCCTCACACTTGTTTACTGATGGAGAGAGCAGATCCTGCTCCTATTCAGGGACACTGCTCACACAACAGAATGAGTCACCCTGAGAGCTAGTGAAGGTACAAGTTCTTTACTCCATCATTAGAATTCCTTCCACTTTGTTGCTTCGGCTTAACAGAATGGCAAACTTCAGTATAAAAGAAAAGATTAAGGGGGCGCCTGCCTGGCTGTCAGTAGGACATGTGACTCTCAATCTCAGGGTCCTGAGTTCAAGCCCACATTGGGCATGGAGCCTACTTTAAAAACAAAGAAAAGAAAGATGAGGATTAACAGGAACTAAACAGATACTGAGATCTATCCACAGAGACTACATTTCTAAATGCATTAGGGGACAGGAAACCAGTGTTCTAACCTGAGGACTTGCAAGCTGAATTGAAACATTCTCTCTTCCCCATATGTTCAAAATTGAAAATAGTTCTGTGGTCCTTATTAAAAATAAATACAAATATCACTCTTAAAAGGCACTGTATAGCAGAGCTATAAGCATCAAAGCAAGAGGAGGTTTTAATTGACCTTTCCATTGGTCAAGAAAGGAAAATTGGTTTGCTTAACTTTTGGAGAGTGTGTCTAAGTGATATGAACTGAAGTTTTAAGATTTAGGTTTTAATAAACTCCTCTTAAGAAGCTATTACAACAATGATCATTTGCAATTTATCAGAGCTGTTCAGAGAGTCACTGATTCTAGCAGAATTCCTGTGTCTCTTGGTATGAATCAGTTTGCCCCTAAATTCCCACTTAGCACAGAAAAAAGCTGTGCGTGTGTGTGTGTGGGTGTGTGCACGCATGTGTGTGTGGGTGGGTGTGCCCATCTGAAAGAGAAAAAAACAATTTCATGTTTTTTAGACTCTGGCTTCAACTATTTATTTTCTAATGGTTCACCTAAAACAAACAATGAAAAATGTCACAAGAAAATCAGTAGAAAATGCAAAGAATGTTCCAATACTACAAAACACAGTTTCAGGGCTCAATATTTTTGGTTTCCAAAATCTGAAAACATCCTATAAAAATTGTTTTTAGATTACAGTATCAGGAGAGAAGGTACTAATCTACCTAATGCACTTTCTTTGAATAATAAAGACTGACATGGAGATTTAATAAGGTATAAATCAATAGAATGCAATCATTTTACATCTTTTCAAACTAGGCAGACTAGTGTTTTCTTGATTGAGAAAGACAAAAAGACATTTGCCCTAACTCCACCACACCCCCCAAATCAAGGGAAAGGTGAGGTTAACCCTGACTAAGACTAGGGAAGCTCGTGGGTTTGGAAATCTAAGCTCTCTTTGCCTAGCTGGATTCCACTGCTCTCTGGAAGACTCTCTTCACAGGGCTAGGTCAAATCAGGGAGGGCACATCTACCCAGAGGGTTCCTCGTCCTAATTTACACACTCCGGGAGACCATTTTTTCTAATTTATAAAAGGCCCTGTAGAGGCTGGCTGTGGCTGAATGAAAAAAAACACATTTTTAATGATGTGCCTTTTCTTTGTTTAAATCTAAAATTGCTAGTGCTTAATTTCTTCATGCTTCATTCATTCAACAAGTCGTTATTGAGCCCCTTGGCTGTGCCAGCCACTGATACAAAGCCATAGCACCTGACTACAAGCAGCTTTCAGTCTAGATACATTGAGATGAGAACCAAAGATTACAAAGCACAGTTACTTTCAACCTCTTGTGTGGACATGTTCCTAAAATTACCATGACTGTCAAACCTGAAACTGAAAAAATTAAGATCCAGCAGAAATAGATGAAAAAGGATCTCACTTACACAGCAAACCAGATACCCCCCTGTTAAAAACCTGCTCCAACAGCAAATATTTTCCTTGAATAATTTTATTCAATTACTCAGAAAATACTGCTTTATCCCTGTGATCCAGGAAATTGTAGAATTTCCTACCAATTTCACAATTTCCAGACTAAGTCTAATACAAACTCTACGCTTTTTTAGTATACACTTTTTTAGTATGCCAAAGTTTCTCACTTGTTAATATGGGTCATATTAATGTGTTTATTTTAATAATTGTTATGAGTGTTAAATAAGATAAATATAAAGGGACTAGTACATAATAAATATTTTATATTTTCTGCATTTATATTAAAGTTTGTAAATCTGATATTATTAGTGAGTTTGAATTTAATGGATGGTTATTTTGTTCTGTTTGCATTTCTATTTTCCCCTGACTTATTTTCACAATTTCCAATAATAGTTTTATTTATCTCATGAGCCTTTCACAAGTATTGTGGTAGTTGAGGGCTGATTTTCTGAATCTGAAGGGATTAGGATAATGGTAAATTTATTGGTTCTGAAACCATACAATCCTGAATTCAAACCAGCCTCTGCCACTCTTCAATCCAAATGTATCTGACAACAGGATCATCTTAGAATTTGTGTGTGTACCCCAGGGATATTTCCTTCTCTCCCTGAAAAGATACTGTTAAATTAATAGTGTTTTGGCTGTAGTGTTTTGAGTTTTTGGTGTTCTTTTGTTTTTGTTTTTCCTCATTTTATTTTTATGACCTATGGCACCTTAACATTTAAGAAACACAAGTAATCTGTGTAAAGATAAGCAATTTATTTAAACTCCTTAAGTTGCTGTTTCTTCATTTATAAACCTGTTTTACTCATAAACCTATTTATTAAAGTCGATATAAATAAATGAAATAATACACACATGGTGCCCAGAACAGTGCCTGCATGTAATAAATGATCTATACATGGTAGCCATTAATAACTGTATCCACATTTTGCATTGAGAGGATGAAATATAAATAAATCGTCTTTCTCTTCACTACGCCGTAATCTTATCCCCAGAAGGGTCTATAGAAAAAGGAGTCATTATCACTACCTTTTTAAAGGAAAACACATTAGAAGACTAGAGATCTCTAATTTTGTCATCTACATGTAAGGGGATGGCATCTACCTGTAGATCTCTAATTGCTGTAGTGTGATGGCTGTTTTGAAAGGATGAGTAGAGTCCAAGAGATTCACAGATCTGCCCCCTGGAAATCGTCTGTGGAAATTATCTTCGGGGAAGTGACTTATAGAATGAGAACTGGAGGATGAGCAGGAGTTAGCCAGGTAAGCACAGGGAAAGCACTGGGAAAGAGATCTTCAAGTAAGAGGAACAGGATGTGTCAAGTCCTGAAGGTGGGAAAGAGTCTGGTGTGTTTGAGATTAAACAATGCTATTCTTAAAGCTGTACTATATTTATGATACAAAAGCATATTTGACCATAAGTAATGAATGCATCTCTTCCAAGATCAGGGAATCATTCCTAAATCGCTAAACTTTAGATTCTTAAAGATGTTAGGGATCAAATTAAAGCCTTTTTGAGATAAGGAAGCCAAAGTTCAGATGAACAAAAGAGGGGGCAATAGAGAGGAAGTAACTAACATGTTGAGCACCTATTATGTGTCAGATAAGTGACAATGTGCACATATAATAGATGAGGAGACTGAGACATAGAGAATTAAATAATTCACTCGAAGCCATAATTTAATAGGAGTGGAGCCAGAATTCAAACCCAGATTTACAGTCTTCCAGATTCTAGGACTGTTTTCACTATACTCCCTGGAATTTGTGTGAGCTCATCCACCGGTGAATTTATCTCCATAGGGGCATTATATTATTTGTATGTTTATTTTTGCACCAGTCTGTAAGCTTCTTGGGAGCCTTGCTAATTGCAAGCACATTTTCTGACAGATGAATGAACCAAAAAATATCAGAAGCCTGGATGGATGGATGGATGGATGGATGAGCACTGGAGAGATTACTTGGATGGATTTTTTTTGAGTGTCTACCCAATTATCTTTCAAGCTTATTGTGATACCCTCAAATATACTTTTAAATCTAATTAATAACCTACCAAAAAGCCAATAAGTAATCTACCATAAATTTAACAAATTTAAAACTCAATGGTTCTGAATAAAGTAATAAGTGGCAGATCTGGAATAGAAGCCTTGCATATTGAATTCTTTGCAGACAGTCTGTGGCCCATATATCCTTTCATCCCGAATACATGGACTTTGAGCACATTTGGCATATATGTACTGAAAGTCTAATCAGTCAACAGTTCTGATTAGAATCATGTATGGTTAGCCTATTAAATAATAGAAGGAGTCCAATTCTGAAAATAACATTTTCTGGTGGACGAATAATTCCAGACTGATTGCTAAAGAGGAGAACTAATGTTTTACCACACAGAAGACCTACATTTATTATCCTCATACTGAAGTTCCAGTGATGCTTTCAGATATCACATTAAATGTTGATTATGGGCAGGAATGACACAGAACATATCTAACCACCAGTACATAAGATACCAACTAGTCAGAACAGATGCCATAGCCCAACGAAAGGATGCCTCAATACGTCAGAACAGATACCAATGTAAATAAGCAGTTTAATGCACAGTGTAGGGCATGAATGACAACCCTGCTCGTAGGTCTTTGTAGATAAGGAGGAGAGACATGGTTCATAAGGAACAGAGACATTGATAACAGGAAAGAGGATCATAGAGGCTATAATTTAACAGGATAGAGGACAGTTTCCAGAATTCAACCACACAATCATATCAGTCTTGTTATAAGGTACAAGGGTTGCTAGAAAGAATGAGCATGAATCAGATGTTTGCATATTTGGTACTGCTGAGTATTGACCTAGAGGTCCTGACAAAGGATGGAATTGGGGCAATGGTCTCTGGGGTTAAACTGAGTCTCTAGGTGGAGATTACATGATTCAGCAATGGGGAAAGAAGAAAACCACTCTGACTTCGAAAAGGATATCAGTTTTTGTTAGCAGGGCTGGCTTCCTTTTCCTCCTTTTGTTTCTTTTCTGTCTGAATTAGCAAGAAAACATTTCTACTGCTTGCAGTTAAAGAACAACTATTACATAAGATACTTTGACTTCTTATTGACACAATATCCTTATTAATTCTATCTAAATTCACTAGCTCTTTGAACAACCAACTACTTACTCATTTGGTGTTTATGTAATATTTTGAGTTTAGCCGTAAAATATTTCAATGCAAAATAATGGACAAAAATTAGCTGAGTAAGGCTTGGCCATATAAGTAGTGGACTTTTCCCTCATGACTTTATATTGAACAGGCCATTGTCAGTTTTGACTAATACCAAGTTCAAGTGCTCTCTCTCCACAGCCTCATCCTTTGGTTCATGCTGCTTTTTCTCTCAGAAATGTCCTTCCTTCCATCTTCACCTATAGAAAGCATATTTTTCCCCAAAATGCTGATTTAAATATCAACTCTGCAAAGACTTCCCTATTTTGCAGGTTAGAACTAATCATTCCACATCTGTGATTCCTGGCAACATCACCTCTGTTGGAACAGCAGAGGTATGCCTTGAACAGTAGATAACTGGACTCCTCAAAGAATTCCTCTTAAGTTACCCGGAGCTACAAAGAACACAAAAATTTTATTTATGGGGGTGCCTGGGTGGCTTGGTCAGTTTGTTGGACTCTTGATTTCAGCTCAGATCAAGGTCTCACAGTTTGTGAGTTTGAGTCCCACATTAGGCCCCGCATGGATGGTGCAGAGCCTGTCTGGGATTCTCTTTCTTCCTCTCTCTCTCTCTGACCCTCCCCAGTTAGTGTGGGCTTTCTCTCTCTCAAAATAAATAAATAAACTTAAAAAATTATATTTATGTCTCACTGGCATAAAGATGAATGTATTAATATTATACACTAAAACATTTACTTTGACCTAAAAATTCATTTCTTTCTTCCAATTACAAAAGAAAGTAAACCATTCTCATGGCCCCCTAAAAGTAGAGTGGATCCTTGGCGCTTTGTCCACTGTTTCATGAGAAAGTTTTCCCTATGTGCATGTACTCTCATTTATACATCATCCTCACTTATACAATCCATAGGTTAAAGGGGCTTCTCCAAAGGACAAGCTTGGTTTCAAAATGGGGGGATAGGATCAAACTTGAGATTAGAGTAAATGATTGAGTGTCAAGAGGGTTCTCTTAAAGGAAGATTATATTTTTTTCCTAATTGAATGATTCAAATATATAAGGACTCTTTTTTAAAAGAGTCTAAAGCCATTGACAATTTGCTGATTTAAAGCCTAGTTTTCTAAAGAAAAATTTTCTAGATAGAACCAGGGCTACTTATGGGCATTAACAGTTATTTGTTTTGTTTGCGTCTTACCAATTTAGAGCAATATTTGAGGTAATCTGATATAAAATAACTGTCATGTGCATGATGCTTTACAACTAACAAAGCATTTTCACATATATTACTCATTTAATTTGCATACTCAACCTGAAATTTGGTGTCTTTTATTTTTCATTTGACAGGCAAGAAAAACAAGCCTCAGATGGATGAAGTGACTTCCCCAAGGTCATTCAGCTGGTAGTGCAGAGTCTGGGACTCATGCCCAGTTCTCCTAATCCCAGAATCTCATATTCTTTCCAGTACATCATGCTGCCTGTAGATGGAAAAAAAGCAACTATGTAAACACATGCATTAAAAAGTTGAGCTCATACTTCTAAGTAGATTGATGTTCTTTTAGAAAACTTAATGGCATTTTTGTAGATGTAATTGTTATGGGTTTAGTTCTAAAACATTTTAATAAGAAGATGGTTGACAAAATTTATTTTCAATGGAAGTCAAAATTAATAATATTTTGAGTTTATATGGAATTCTATGGATCATGAACTTTGATAGAAATTATGATGAATATGTCAGGAATGGATAGATAAGATATGTATTTTTAATGTCAAATTCCAAGTCTTTGTTTCTTAGCTTGTTAGATTTTCCTTTCCTTCCTTTCTCTTCTCAGTTTCTTAAGCTTTACCTTGGATGTAGACTCCTCTCATATCCTCTTTTGGTAAACAACCTAAAACAAACTTTTCTGTGAGTTATCTTTTATCAACTCCTTTGCTCTTGAAAGGGGTAATTTCCTCACAAATAAAACAATGGAAGGAAGGAATGGCATTGAGCAAGTCTGATCTTGAAAAAATCAAAGTTCTGCAAAGCATGAAGACTAAATCATACATTACCTACAAAAACAAATGAGGGCTATTAAAGTTAGCATGAATACTTGCTCTTGAGAAGAAAGTTGGGTGAAACAAAGAATGAGATTTTAGAGATTACAGAAGGACTGTAACCCAATGCCATACAATACACAAATTGGCTTTTTCAAGTATAAATTTGATAATAGTTTCATAGTTCTGGGAATTAGTGTGACTGAAAAGAAACTCTATTAAGCCAAGTTTGTAAGGTCAGGAGGTGAATAACTGAATAACTGAATGCAAACTTGTCATACCAGTTCAATTTCATTTTAATTACCTACAGGAGAAGGGTCAGGAAATATTTATAATATTTTTCTGGAATGAATTTCTGAAGTTTAAAAATATTATTTTACTCAGAAATAATCAAATTAATTTAATTTCACAAATGTCATGATGTTACATATCTTGCCACATGGTATTCTCTTCTATTGTGATATGAATATAAATAATTATACTGCATGATTTTTAAATACACAACCTGATATCATTTTACTTTCTGTATTTCTCAAACTTTTGGTCTCTGGGTCACAAAACAAAAAGTATGTTTCAGGTGTAACTTCACGAAACTAGTGCTGCATAGATTGCTTTATCCACAACGGATATCCTATCTAGAGAGTCAGCAATTCAACCAAGTGCTGCATTAAAATGCAGCTTCAGGCACCTGGGTGGCAGTCTGTTAAGTGTCCTGCTTTGGTTCAGGTCATGATCTCACAGTTTGTGAATTCAAGCCCCGCATCAGGCTCTGTGCTGACAGCTCAGAGCTTGGAGCCTGCTTCTAATTCTGTGTCTCCCTCTCTCTCTGCCTCTCCCCCCCACCCGCTCACTCTCTGTCTCTCTGTCTCTCTGTCTCTCTCTCTCAAAAATAAACATTAGAAAATTTTAAAAAAACAGCTTGATATAGCAATCAAGTACCTGAAGCAATGTTTACACAGTGTGTGTCCCTTATACGCAGGCAATTTGCTACCACAGTAGTAAATTTCATTTGAAACTCTAAAAACAAAATTTTACTGACAGGTACATGGAATAGTCCCCAAAATTTGAATAGACATTATTGGAACTAAGATGACTCAATACAGATGGGATACTTAACAGGCAGATGGGCTTTTTGGGATACTTTTTTTTTTTTAATGTTTATTCATTTTTGAGAGAGAGAGAGAGACAGAGTGCAAGCAGGGGAGGAGCAGAGAGATGGAGACAGAATATGAAGCAGATTCCAGACTCCGAGCTGTCAGCACAGAGCCTGATGTGGGGCCTGAACTCACTGACCATGAGATTATGACCTGAGCCAAGGTCGGACGCCACCCAGGTGTCCTGGGATACTTTTTTTTTAATGCTTATTTATTTTGAGAGAGAGAGACAGAGATAGAGCATGAGTGGGGGAGAGGCAGAGAGAGAGGGAGACAGAATCTCAAGCAAGCTCCAGGCTCTGAGCTGTCAGCACAGAGCCCAACATGAGACTTGAAACCAGGAACTGTGAGATTATGACCTGAGCCAAAGTCAGATGCTTAACTGACTGAGCCACCCAGGCACCCTCGGATACTTTTAATATCAGTTTTATGGAAGGTCAGCCATGAGTCAGGTGTGTGTCAAGCAGGAGGGATACAAGGATGAACGAGACATAACCCCTAACTTCAAAGAACTCATAGGGACCATCATTATCTTATCTCCACAATCCAACACACTAATTGGCACAGAATAGGTGCTAATAAATCTTTGCTGAATCAGTGGAAGTTCTGCTTAATATTACAAAAAGACTACTACAAACACAGATATCCACAGGAGCTCCAGGCCAGAGGGTCAGAGTGAATAAAAGAAGGAGGCATGAATGAAATGGAAGGGATAATAATAAATGTGTCCAATAGTAGACAACATGAATGAGAAAGAGTGTGAAAAACTTTTCTAAAATGAAAGTTAAAAGTGAATTTTCTCAGAAAGGAAAAAGGAAGCTAATGAAGATACTAGAACCATTTTCTCCCACCAAAAAAAGATAAATGTACAATAAAAAATTATAATAGAAAACCAAGATTTAGGTTGGAACAAAAACATCTTCATTGATAACGTATATTTTGTTTCAGCTTAAAGTATAAATTTTAAAACAAATTTTGGAGACCTTAATTATAACTTGCCATTAACAAAATCATCATTGTTTTAAAACTTCCATTTTCTTCAGCTTTTGGAGCTCCTATGCTAAATAATGATAGATTATTGTTAAACATTGTTTTCCCATAGTACTCGTTAAGTAGGTTTTTTAAAATTTGTTTTGAAACTTGGGGAAAGAATGCAGTGCTCTAGATATGGTGATGGAAATTGTCAAAACTAAAATTCAAGAGCACATTTTAGAAAAACTAGGACCCACATAATCGATGACTATCTCAGAAAATTCTTAGTTCAATTTTTGTTCAACTTTACTTTTAATGAAATTACACAAAGCAATAACTGGTAATGATTTGCATAAATCTACTAAAAATAATCTTTTCATCTTCACAATGGACTTTTCATCCACTTAAATTAATAGGTTTGGAATCAGAAATACAAGCGATTCATCAACTTGACTGAATTGTTGAAATCCGCCAAGGTTCAGAGAGCAACTGGCAAATCAGACAAAGCAGAGGGTATAAGAATTGATATCTCAGATGTCAGTGACATTTTGGCTATGGAAGTTTTTTAATTGAAAAGCACGATTAATCTTAAAAGGACAATTTCCACTTAGTCTTTATGAGAGATAAGCATTGTTGACAAATAAACTAATATATGATACTGGAAAAAAAATCTTTATTCTAAGGTCTAAAATGTAGCCAACTATCAAAGAGTTACCTGCTGCAAAGACCCCTTTAGTGCTTTGTTAATTCCAACAGGGACTTTGCTATTCTAAAAACCTAATAAAGTTTCAAAGCCCTTTCAAAGAGGTCCTGACTTCCCAATAATATACATTTGTGCTTTCTTTACTCAATAAAGTAATAAAATCATGACACATTTTTCCCCCAAAGACCTGCACAATAATAAATGCAATATTTAATTTTAAACTTTTTTCATTAGCCAGAAAAATTCTGAATTATAACAGACAAATTTTATATGCTCAGTGATATTATTTAGAGGTGAATGTTTACATTTTATTTCATATTACATAATATGGTCTTATAACTGCTTAGCTACTTAGACATTAGGAGAGACTGACAGTGTCTCAAGCATTTCACAGTATAATATATGAATTTTTACAATTATTGGAATAAAATATAGATTTCCTTGAAATCTATACCTACTCTATTTTGTGAAAACTGTGGCAAATTAAAACACATATGCTAGTAGCATAATATTACAGCCAAATTGAGAAAATCTGGCCAAATTTGTTTCTACTCGAGAACAAATATTCACTTTCAAAAGGTATAATGGCAACTATCAAAATTAGTAAAACTTTCTATACACATAGGCCCTGTATAACCTATGGACTCTGTCGTATCCCAGGACTGCATGTTTTATGCTGTTTAAAAAAAAAATCATAAGGACACCTGAGTGGCTCAGTCAGCTGAACATCTGACTCTTGTTCTCACCTCAGATCTTGATCTCAGGGTCATGAGTTCAAGCCCCACATTGGGCTCTACAGTGGATATGAAACCTACTTAAAAATAAATCGTTCAATCAGGGCCCCTGGGTGTTTCAGTTGGTCGAGTGTCCAACTCTTGATTTTGGCTCAGGTCATGATGCCAGGGTCGTGGATTCCAGCCCCAGGTTGGGCTCTGAGCTGAGCGTGGATCCTGCTTGGGATTCTCTCTGTCTCTCCCTCTGCCTCTCTCCTGCATGTGCACTCTGCCTCTAAATAAATAAATAAATAAATAAATAAATAAATAAATAAATAAAATTCTAAAAATAGACCTGGAGCTCACAATTCATTTTGAAAATAAAGAGATTAATCCCATTAAAAACAGTAAGAGCAATACCTGGAACAAAGAGCCTCCCAGGGCAGGTATTTTCCACAATACTAGGAAGAGAGTGCTGAGAAGATGCCAATGTTCTGAAGATATAAAGAGAAGTCTAATCAAGAAAAAAATGACCTGCAGAGGGCCAAGAAAGACAAGATGTTGCAGTCCCAGAAAGCATGGAGGTTCAGGAAATATAAAAAGAGTTAATAAGAATAGAGCTTAGGTAGGTTTGGCTCAAAAAGGAGAGAGATTGAGAGAGACAGTAATATAATTATTAAAACTGGGACAAGTAATTAGAAAAGGTGCAAGTAAAATTTTCTGTTTTAAATTGACACTGAGCCCAGTGCTTATGCTTTGCCTGAGCCAACTGGTGGAAAGTAACTGAATTTAGCTGCTGATAGAAAAAAAATCTGGGGCAGAAGCCAAACAAGCAGTATAGTACCAGTAGACTGTACTGAAAAAGGAATATGCTTTTATACAAACATGTACTATGGTAGATCGATTTTAAAGATGGGCACCAACAATTCCTCTTATATGCATGCCCCTCTTCCCTTCAGGAAGGGGAATCTATTTCCCCTCATCTTGGTTCTGGCCTGGACTTGTGTGTGACTTCTTTTCGCCTAGAGGATGTGGCAGAAATGATAGACACTGTGACAGTTCTGGGCTCAGAATTTAGAAAACATGGCAGCATCCATTTCTCTCTGGAAAGCCAGTTGTCAAGCTTTAGGAAAGACAGTCTAGACTGCTGGAGAAATGGATGTATATGGAAGAGAATCAAGGTACTCTAGCCACTTAGCCCCCCACAGATGAGGAACCAAACATGTAAGTAAGACCATTTTTGATGTTCCAGACCCAGCCCAGCCACCAACTAATTACAGCCATGTGGCCCCAGCTGAGAGACACTACATGGAGCAGAAGAATTGCCAACCAACCTATAAGAGAAATAACAAATCATTGCTTTAATCCACTATCTTTTAAGGTGGTTACTTATACAACAATAGATACTAAAATTTTGCAGCAAATTAAAAGAAATAATAAAAAGTAGCTGGAGAGGAGCAGATGAATTTAAAATGAACTTAAAAAAATACAAGAAGTAATCAATGTTAGAGTAGAAGCAAAATGATGGCAATAGAAAGCGGCAAAGAAAGCCAAGTAATGAGCCTGGGAGGACTGATGTTTGAATGGCTAAAGTTGCTTTTTTCAAAAGATAACCAAAAAAGCATCATGAAAATGACCTGCAGAGGGCAAAAAGCATCATGAAAATAAGGAGAAAAATTCATTGTTCTGATAAAAGAAAATTAGGTCATTTCAATAATAGTAAAGAACTTACTGCATTCCAACTTGAATATGACAATAATTCTAAATTTATACAAAATTTAAAAAGAAAATCTCTTTGGAGAAATCAGGAAGCTACCAAGGCAGTTAATATTTAAAATGCCAGGATCTCAGAGAGAAAGAAGTTCACTGATATGAACTCAACATTCTGTAGCACTTTCCCCCAGAGGAATTTGATGATTTCTGAGCTACACAGGAGGAGGGAAACCAAGCAGAAATCAGTGTCTAAAGGCTGCCTGGGATTTCAATAGCACTACTATTGAAAAATTGGGGCCCCTGCAAGAAGGGGGATCCCTAGCAAATCTCTCATACTTCCAATTAAGAATCAAAAACTATAATGTAAGAAAAAAATATGAACCAAAAATAGACAAAACTTACCAAGGACTGAAACCCGTCTTTTGAATCAGGTAAACCCTAGGTAGGAGTCAGGTAATATTCCCTTAATCTAATTGCCGATTAGAAAAGGTGGGGGCAGGGGGGGAATCCTCCTTGGAAGAAGATAGTGTCTGTGAAAGTGTCATTATCTTTACAATTTTTCACCACAATGTTTTGTGCTCAATCAAAAACTCCCAGGCATGCCTTGAAAGGACCAAATACCTGGCAAACAAAATAATAATAGACAATGGAGGCAGAGCTCCAGTTGGTCCAGACGTTAGAGTTATTATACATAGCTTTGAAATTATCATAAATATACCCAAGGAAACACATGACAGTATGGTTGATTTCACCAGAGAACTGGAATCTTCAAGAAATAATTAAATTTAAATAAACACTCTATAAATGGATAGACAATAAACATTTCAAATTCAGTAGATGAGACTAACACAAATTAGACACAACAAATGAAAAGATTGGAAACTGGAAGAAAGGTCAATAGGACCTATCAATCTCAAGCAGAACAAGAACAACAAAATACTCAAGTACTTCATAGTAAAACTGCATAAAACCAAGGTCAACAATAACAACAAACACCTTTAAAGTGAATACCGCACAATAAATATTTAAAAATGTGAATTGAGTTGCTTTCCTTGAAGTTCCTCTACAATTTAATGAATACACACAGGGGCACCTAGGTGGTTCAGTCAGTTAAGCATCCTACTTTGCCTCAGGTCATGATCTCACAGTTTGTGGGTTCCAGTCCCCCATAGAGCTCTGTGCTGAGCCTGGAGCCTGCTTCAGATTCTATATCTCCTTCTCTCTCTGCTCCCCCACCCCCAACCACCACTGGCTCGTATTCTGTTTCTCTCTCTCTCTCTCAAAAATAAATAAACCTCAAAAAATTTTAAAAAATACAAATAAAAAATAAACTCGCACACTCAGTGTTTTCTTATATGATTTTCTATTGGCTTGGGACAAAGCAGGGAAGATCCACAAATATTTGTTGGATCTCTTTATGTGACACACATGGGTAAGGGAATAAGAAACTTTGCCCTTCAGGCTTCTCTTCTTTCCACACCTCTTAATCTCCCTTACACCCTCTTTAGAAAACCTCTCGATCTCTCTGGCATAGAATCTTAGAATTGACTTTAACCCTAAACACACACACACACACACACACACACACACACACACACAAGCCTTGAAACTCAAGGTGGCATCTCCATCTGTAAAATCTCTCTTTAACCAAGTTTAGGCATCAGTGAAGTCAAAAAAATGTCCTTCCAACCCTAATTGTTTAAGTTGTGATTGAAATTGCTTTGAAATTTAATTAAACTAGAGGACCGTTACTTCCTCCCTGCAAATATCTTCTAAGTACCTCAAGGATAGCTTTCAATTATCCATTTCTATCTCTTCTTCTAAGTGTGTGACGATGTTTCCTTGGCTACAGGAAGTGTGTTGCTAAGCAGCACATTGTTTTGCTGGATATAAGACAAAAACCAACACCAGCAATGAAAAGAGTCATGTGATATAATTATTTCCTACCTGTAATTATCTGTGGGGTTTTTGTTAAAACTCAACAGACTACATCTGTAAAGCAATTTGATTTGAGATGAATCAACATTCTTAGAAAACTTCCAGTAATCCCTACTAAAATTGTACACTATCATTAAATAAATTCACATGTTGTTAATAGATAATTGAATTCAATGACTTTACAATTGAAAAGTACTATGTTAGAAAAAAAACAACCCAGCATTTTAACTGTCATCACTAAGCATTCCCCCATTCTACCTTGCATGAAAACATTCATTTTGCCCCACTAGTGCTATTATTTGGGATTTGAAAAACTAAATTATTTAAAAAATTATCTAGTAGCACAATTCACCTGAAATGGTAAAGGATAGTGAGAAATGTATAAGGCATAAATTAGCAAATATTTATGCAAACAGATGAACCATCTAAAAGTGGAATTTCTTGATTCTTTTCTATGCCTGGAAATTCAAAGGAGCTTCTATCCATTTTTCCATCAGACTCTGCATGACGTTTCATTACATTGTCTTCTAATGAGTGAGTCCTCCTGTCTGCACATCTAATCTGCCTTATCAGGGATTTTTCCCTATCCCAGGTCCATGTATTTCCACTTGTAGCACTAGAATAATGATGGGCCAAATTAAGTTTATTAAACCACCAGCCCAAGTGAGTTCTCACCAACTTGAGCAGTTTCATCTTTGTTGATAAGGCAATGAAAGGATTGCTCTGAACTTTGTCTGCTTTCATAAAAGGATTATATTTTGGCTCCAGTTTTTAGACTTCTACTTTGGGGTAAGTCTTACTTCTAGAATATTCCAACTAGAACCCTATGGAATGTAGCATGTTTTCTTTACTTCACATGTAAAATATGTCATCCTCCTATGAAGCAGATCTTTTTTGAAAACAATAAACTTTTCAAAATACTGTATTGTGATTTTTTTGGTTTTGTTTGTTTGTTTGCTTGTTTTTCTCCCAAAGGGGATGCATTAATGTCTGTATACTAGGCATAGCACTTGCTAAGAGCACTGCAAAATTCATTGCAGCAAATTTGGTTCTTTCAAATGGGCAGATCCATCAGAAGACTCATTAGCTGCTGCTTTGCTTGTCTCCCAGGAATGGGAGGGAAGTATCATACCAAAGAACCTGTTTACTCTTCTAAGTGCTTTTTGTGAAAAGACAAAATGTATCCCATCATTTTATTCACTATTTTCTTATCACTTCATCAGGATTGGCCCATTTTATCTCTGTGTGCTCTGGGAAGGATGGCTCTGTCATAAAGTAACCAGATATGACAAATATTAATCAATGAATTTTTATGTGAGTTTTACCATATTCAATATCTGGAGCATCTCACTATTCCCTAGATTTTCCCAAAGCAATTTATTTGCATCTTTTATATGACTTTTAGTAAGTATTATGGGCTAAATTATGTTCCCTAAAAATCATATGTTGAAGATCAAACTCTCAGTACTTCAGAATGTGGCCATATTTAGAGATAGGATATTTAAAGAGGTAATTAGAGTAAACTGAGGTCATTATGGTGGGCCCTAATCCAATATGACAGGTATCCTTATTAGAAGAGATTAAGGAGACTTTAGGGGAAGATGGCAGAGAAGGAGGATCCTGGACTCACCTCATCCCACAGATACAACTAGATAACATCCACATCAGTGTAAATAAATAACCTGGAAAATAACCCAAAGACTGGCTAAACAGATTCTCTACAGCAAAACATAGAGAAGAAGCCACATCAAAAAGGGTAGGAAGGGCAGAGCCATAGTAGAGAGACAAACTGACACTCAAGACTGTCCATGAGAAAGAGAGACACCACAAGTAGGGAGAAGGGAGAGGAGTAGACTGACACCATGCACTGCAGTCATGGGTTGCCTGCACTAGGAAGACAAATCTCCATAATACTTGGCTTTGAATACCAGATGGGCTTAACTTCATGAATTCTTATGATCAACCAGGCTTAACTCCCAGAACTTTAAAAATCAGTGGCCAATGGGGCACCTGGGTGGCTCAGTCAGTTAAGTGTCTGACTTCAGCTCAGATCATGATTTCACAATTTGTGGGTTCAAGCTCCACATCGGGTTCTGTGCTGACAGCTCAGAGCCTGAAGCCTGCTTCAGATTCTGGGTCTTCTCTCTCTGCTCCTCCCTTGCTTGTGCTCTCTCTCTCTCTCTCTCAAAAATAAATAAATATTAAAATTAAAAAAAATTGTTTTATATCAATGGCCAAATAAAACTGAGTCCCCACCCTTAAAGAGATAGCATAACAGATAGCCCCCCTCTGAGATACAGCATAGAAGCAGCAGTCTGTAAAACCCTGGGGTATACAAGAAGGAGATTTATTTATTAATCTCAGAACTTATAATGGAGGGCCAGGGATCTTTAGGAAGCCTCTAGAAGAACAAAAAAGCAGGAAGTTGCCATTTCCCTCTTCTAGCCCCCAGCCTAGATACACAGAGAGCTGCACAAACCAGCATAGTACAAACACTCTCCACTCAGCTTGGTAACAACACTCCTACTCCTGCATTCTTCTGCAGACCCTCTTCCTCCAACTGGGCCTCCCAGTTTTCCAAAGCAGTACCACAAGCATAGCAGTGTGCAAACAGCTCAACAGGAGCCAGCACCACCCCAAAGTAACTCCTGCCCAAGGAAGTGGGGAAGATAATCACACACATCAGTTTAACTGCAGCCCAGCAATGGGCTGGGGACAGACAGCCACTCTGACTGCAGGCCCTACCCACCAATGAAAGCTTTCCAAGGGCCAACAAAGAAAGAGCACCTTGCAGTTCAGTGAGACAAGAACTCTGGCAAAGCCGAGCCTGAACCAACTCAAGCTCAAGGTGCTCCCAGACTCAAACTCAAGGTGGCCCCAGACTGGCCCATCAACAACACAAGGACCAAATCCTACCAACCACAGGCAAATAAGGCATTGTAGATAACTGACCTGAAGGCAAACATGGCTTAGCCATAACAGTTGGGTGCATGCAACACACATAGGAGACACCCCTGAAGTGCCAGGTTCTGGGGAACAGGGAAAAATGCACTGCAGGGCACTAACAGGACTTCTTCTTCCTAAGACCACTACTTTCAAGATCATGAAATGTGGCTGATTTTCCTAACACATAGAAGCAACACAGAGGTTTAGACAAAATGCATGAAATGAAAAAAAGAGGACAAAACGCCAGCAAGACAGCTAAACAAAACAGAGATAAGTAATATGCCTGATACAGAATTTAAAGAAGTGGTCATAATGGAAATTCCAGAGATTCCACCAAAAAACTGCTAGAACTCATCCATGAATTCAGCAAAGTTCAAGACATAAAATCATTGAACAGAAATCTGTCGCATTTCTATATACCAATAAGGAAGCAACAGAAAGAGAAATCAAGGCATCAATTCCATTTACAATTGCACCAAAAACCATAAAATACCTAGGAATAAACCTAACCAAAGAGGTGAAAAATCTATACACTGAAAACTACAGAAAGCTTACAAAAGAAATTGAAGAAGACACAAAAAAATGGAAAAATATTCCATGCTCATGGATTAGAAGAACAAATATTGTTACAATGTCAATACTACCCAAAGCGATCCACATATTCAATGCAATATCTGTCAAAATAACACCAGCATTCTTCACAGAGCTAGGACAAACAATCCTAAAATTTGTATGGAACCAGAAATGACCCTGAATAGCCAAAGCAATCATGAAAAAGAAACCCAAAGCTGGAAGTATCACAATTCTAGACTTCAAGATGTAGTACAAAACTGTAATCATCAAGACACTATGGTACTGGCACAAAAACAGACACAAAGATCAGTGGAACAGAATAGAGTCCCCAGAAATGGACCCACAAATATATGGCCAACTAATCTTTGACAGAGCAGGAAAGAATATCCAATGCAATAAAGACAGTCTCTTCAGCAAATGGTGCAGGGAAAATTGGACGGTGACATGCAGAAGAATAAACCTGGACAACTTACTTACACCATACACAAAAATAAGCTCAAAATGGATGAAAGACGTAAACATAAGACAGGAAACCATCAAAATCCTGAAGGAGAAAACAGGCAAAAACTTCTTTGATCTCGGCCACTGCAATTTCTTATTTGTCATGTCTCTGGAGGCAAGGGAAACAAAAGCAAAATTAAACTAATGGGACCTCATCAAAATAAAAACTTCTGAATGGTGAAGGAAACAATCAACAAAACTGAAAGACATCTGATGGAATGGGAGAAGATATTTGCAAATGACATAGCAGATAAAGGCTTAGTATCCAAAATATATAAAGAACTTATCAAACTTAACACAAAAAAAAACAAATAATCCAGTGAAGAAATGGGCAAAAGACATGAATAGACACTTCTCCAAAGAGGACATTCAGAAGGCTGATAGACACATGAAAAAATGCTCAACATCAGTCATCACCAGGAAAATAGAAATCAAAACCACAATGAGATACTACCTCACACCTGTCAGAATGGCAAACATTAACAACTTAGGAAACAACAGATGTTGGTAAGGATACAGAGAAAGATGAACCCTTATGCACTGTTGGTGGGAATGCAAACTAGTGTAGCCACTCTGGAAAACAGTATGGAGATTCCTCAAAACATTAAAAATAGAACTATCCTACAACCCAGCAATTGCACCATAGGTATTTACCCAAAGGATACAGGTGTGCTGTTTCAAAAGGGCACATGCACCCCAATGTTTATAGCAGTGCTATCAACAATAGCCAAAGTATGGGAAGAGCACAAATGTCCATCAACAGATGAATGGATAAAGAAGATGTGGTGTGTGTGTGTGTGTATACACACACAATGGAGTATTACTCAGCAATCAAAAAGAATGAAATCTTGCCATTTGCAACAATTGGATGGAACTAGAGCATATTGTGCTAAGCAAAATCAGTCAGTCAGAAATAGACAAATATCATATGACTTCACTCATATGTGGAATTTAAGATACAAAACAGATGAACATATGGGAAGGGAAGCAAAAATAATACAAAAACAGGGAAGGGGACAAAACATAAGAGACTCTTAAATATAGAGAACAAACTGAGGGTTGCTGGAGGGGTTGTGGGTGGGGGCATGGTCTAAATGGGTAAGGTACATTAAGGAAGACACTTGTAGAGATGAGCACTGGCTGTTATATGTAGGGGACTTGATCCTACTCCTGAACTCATTCTTGCACTGTATGCTGACTAACTTGGATGTAAATTTTAAAAAATCTTTTTAAATTAAATAAATAAATAAAGTAATGATCATAAAGATACTTATAGGACTTGAGAAAAGAATGGAAGTCCAGTGAGACATTGAACAAAGAGATAAAATGTATATAAAACATCAGAGATGAATAATTTGATAACTGAAATTAAAAATATACTAGGAGGGAATAAATAGTACACCAGATGAAGCAGAAGAATGTGTCAGTGACCTGGAGGAGAGCGAAAAGGAAAGCAATCAAGCTGAACAATAGAGAGAAAAAATAATAATAATAAATGATAATAGATTAAGGGAACTCAGTGATACAATCAAGAGCAATAACATTCACATTATGCGGATTCCAGAAGGAGAAGAATGAAAAAATGTATTTGAAGCAATAATAGCTGAAAATTTCCTGAATCTGGGGAAGAAAACAGAAATCCAGATTCAAGACGCAGAGAAAGCCACCAACAAAATCAACCCAAGAAGGTCCACACCAAGACACATAGTAACTAAAATAGCAAAAAGTACTGATAAATAGAGAATTTTAAAAGCAACAAGAGAAAAGAAAACAGTTACATACAAGGGAAACCCCATAAGGCTATCAGTTGATTTTTCAGCAGAAACTTAGCAGGCTAGACATGAGTGGCATGACATATTCAAAGTGCTGGAAGAAAAAAACCTGCGACCAAGAGTATTCTATCCAGCAAGGCAATCATTCAGAGTAGGAGAGATAAACAGCTTCTCAGACAAACAAAAGTGAAAAAAGGAATCCATCGCCACTAAACCAGCTTTACAAGAAATGTTAAAGGGGACTCTGAGTGGAGAGGAAAGACCATAAGCAGGTGTGAGGAAAGTAGGAAGCACAAGTGGTTAAAAAAAAAAAAAAAAAGATACCTATAAAAATCAATTAAGGGATTCCCAAAATAAAAGTACATGAAGTATGTTACCATATACCTAGAACATGGGAGGGGGCAAAAACTTAGTGCTTTTAGAATGGGTTCAAATTTAAGTGACCATCAACTTAATATAGAATGCCATATGCATGTTATATACAAACCTAATGGGAACCACAAATCAAACACTGGTAATAGATATGCAAAAATAAAAAGAAAGAAATCCAAGTAGAGCACTAAAGAAAGCCAGAAAACAATGATAGAAGGGAGCAAGAGAAGAAAGAGACAGTGAAAAAGTTCGAAAACAAACACAAAATAAGTAACAAAATGGCAACAAGTACAGTAATGACTTGGAATGTAAATAGACTAAATGCTCCAATCAAAATCATAGGATGGTGGAATGGATAAAAACACAAGACCCATCTATATGCTGTCCAGGAGAGACTCATTTCAGACTAAAGACACATACAGATTGAAAGTGAAGGGATGGAAAAACATTTATCATACAAAAGGAAGTGAAAAGAAAACCAGGATAGCAATATTTATTTCAGACAAAACAGTCTTTAAAACAAAGACTGCAACAAGAGACAAAGAAGGATACTGCATAATCATAAACAGAACAATCAAACAAGATATAATAATTGTATATATTTATGGACCCAACACATAAGCACCCTAATACACAAAGCAGCTAATAACAAACATAAAAGAAGCAACTGAAAGGAAAACAAAAATTGTAGGGGATTTTTAACACCCCGCTTACATCAATGGATAGTTCATCCAAACACAGGAAATAGTGGTTTTGAATGACACATTGGACCAGATGGATATAACTGATATATTTAGAACTTTCTATCCTAAAACAGTGGATTGTACATTCTTTTCAAGTTCACATGGCATATTCTCCAGAACAGATCACACATTAGGCAACAAAACAAGTCCAACCAAATTAAAAAAGATCAGAGGCACCTGGATGGCTCAGTCAGTTAAGCATCGACTTCTGCTCAGGTCATGATCTCATGGTTTGTGAGTTTGAGCCCCGTGTCAGGCTCTGTGCTGACAGCTTGGAGCCTGGAGCCTGCTTCAGATTCTGTGTCTCCCTCTCTCTCTGCCTCTCCCCTGTTCGTGCTCTCTCTCTCTCTCTTTCAAAAATAAATAAACTTTAAAAATTTTGTTAAAAAGATCAAAATCATATCATGCATCTTCTCCTGCTATAATGGTATGAAACTAGAAATCAACCACAAGAAAAAAAATTTGGAAAGAATACAAATACATGGAGGTTAAATAACATGATACTAATAATGAACGGTCGACCAAGAAATCAGAGAGAAAATAAAAACACATATGGAGACAAATAAAAATGAAAACACAGTGGTCCAAAATCTTTGGGATACAGCAAAAACTGTTCTAGGATGAAAGTTTATAGCAATACAGGTCTACCTTAAGAAGCAAGAAAAATCTGAAATAAACAACCTAGCCCTACACCTAAAAGAACTAGAAAAAGAAAAACAAACAAAAGCCAAAGACAGCAGAAGGAAGGAATTAATAAGTATTAGAGTAGAATGAAATAGAAAGTAAAAATACAATGGAACAGAACAATGAAACCAGGAGCTGATTCTTTGAAAAGATCAACAATTGATACACCATTAGATACACCAGATCAAAAACAAAAACAAAAATATTAGAAAGGACTCAAATAAACAAAATCAGAAATGAAAGAAGAGAAATAACAATCAACATGACAGAAATACAAACAATTATAAGAGAATATTATGAAAAATTATATGCCAACAAACTGAACAACCTGGAAGAAATGGATAAATTTCTAGAAACATACAACTCCCAAATCTGAATAAGAAAGAAATAGACAATTCAAACAGACCCGATTACCAGCAATGAAGTGACACATATATACAATGGACTACTACATGGCAATGAGAAAAAATGAAATCTGGCCATGTGTAGCAACATGGATGGAACTGGAGGGTATTACGTTAAGTGAAATAAGTCAGTCAGAAAAAGACAGATACCATATGTTTCCACGAATAGGTGGACTTTGTGAGACTAAGCAAAAACCAGGGGGAGGGGAAGAGGGGAAAGGAAAAAAAGACACAGAGAGGGAGGGAGATAAAACAAAAGAGACTCTCAAAGACTAAGAACAATCTGAGGGTGAGGAGGTGAGGGAGGTGAGGGAGGGGGGAGAGGGGGTGACGGACATTAAAGAGAGCACGTGTTGGGATGAACACTGGGTGTTATATGTAAACCAATTTGAAAATAAACTATTATATTAAAAAAAAAAAACTCCCAAGAAACCAAACTCCAGGACTAGATGGCTTCACAGATGAATTCTACCAAATATTTAAAGAAGAGTTAATATATCTTCTTCTCAAACCATTCCAAAAAATAGAAGAGAAAGAAGGAAAGCTTCCAAATTTATTCTATTATGTCAGCATTACCCTGATATCAAAACCAGATAAGGACACTACAGGGGTGCATGGGTCGCTCAGTCAGTTAAGCCTCCGACTTTGGCCCTGGTCATGATCTTGTGGTTCATGAGTTTGAGCCCCGCATCGGGCTCTGTGCTGACAACTCAGAGCCTGGACCCTGCTTTGTATTCTGTGTCTCCCTCTCTCTCTGCCTCTGTCCCACTCTGTCTCTGTCTCTGTCTCTCTCAAAAATAAAAAATAAAACATTAAAAAAATTAAAGAAACTATAAAAAAAGAAAACTATAAATTGATCTCTGATGAACAGAAATGCAAAAATCCTCAACAAATCTTAGCACACCATTTCCAACAACACATTAAAAAAATCATTCACCACGATCAAGTGGGATTTATTTTTCAGATGCAAGGGTGGTGCAGTATTTGCAAATCAGTCAATGTCATACATCATATCAACAAGAGAAAGGATAAAAAACCACATGATCATTTTGATAGATGACAAAAAGGCATTTGATGAAGTCAAGATCCATTCATGATAAAAATCCTCAACAAAACAGGTTTAAAGGGAACCTCCACATAACAAAGCCCATACATGAAAAACTCACAAAAAACATCATACTCAACGTTGAAAAACTGAGAGCTTTCCCCTCTAAGGTCAGGAACAAGAGAAGGATGTCCATTCTCACCACTTTTATTCAACATGGTACTGTAAGTCCTAGCCACACCAATCAGACAACAAAGGAAATTAAAGGCATCCAAATTGGTCAGGAAGAAGTAAAACTTTCACTATTTGCAGATGACATGATACTATATATAGAAAACCCTAAAGACTCCACCAAATATCTACTAGAACCGATAAATGAATTCGGTAAAGCCGCAGGATATGAAATCAGTGTGCAGAAATCTGTTGCATTTTTACATCCTAATAATGAAGCAACAGAAAGAGAAATTAAGAAAATAATCTCATTTACGATTGCACCAAAAATAATCAAATAGCTAGAATAACTTAACCAAGGAAGTGAAAGACCTATACTCTGAAAACTATAAAACATTGATGAAAGATGACACAAACAAATGGAAAGATATTCCATACTCATGGATTGGGAAAATCAATATTGTTAAAATTTCCATACTACTCAAAGCAATCTACAGGTTTAATGCAATCCCTATCAAAATATCAAAAGCATTTTTCACAGAAGTAAAACAAGTAATCCTAAAATTTATATGGAACCGCAAAAGACCCTGGATAGCCAAAGCAATCTTGAAAATGAATGGGGGCTCCTGGATGGCTCAGTTGGTAAAGCATCCAACTCCCGATTTTAGCTCAGGTCATGATTTCTCAGTTTGTGAGTTCAAGCCCCACATCAGGCTCCATGCTCTCAGTGCAGAGCCTGCCTGGTATTCTCTCTCTCCCCCCTCTCTGCCCCTCCTCAGCTCTCTCTCTCTCAAAATAAATTAACAAACTCAAAAAAAAGAAAGAAAGAAAAAGAAAAAGAACAAAAGTGGAGGTATCAAAATCCCTGATATCAAACTATACTACAAAGCTGTCGTAATCAAAACAGTATGGTACTGGCACCAAAATAGACCTATTGATCAAAGGAGCACAATAGAGAAACCAGACATAAACCCATAATTATTATCTTCAACTAATCTTCAACAAAGAAAGCAAGAATATGTGATGGGGAAAAACATAGACTCTTCAACAAATGGTGTTGGGAAAACTGGACAACTACATTCTGAACAATGAAACTGGACCACTTATAGAAATAAAATAAAACTCAAAATGGATTAAATACCTAAATGTGAGACCTGAACCTATAAAAATCCGAGAAGAGAGCACAGACAGGAATTTATCTCACATTGGCTATAACAGCATTTTTCTAGATATATCTCCTGAGGCCAGGGAAACAAAAGAAAAAATAAATTATTGAGATTATATCAAAATAGAAAGCTTCTGCACAGCAAAAGAAACAATCAACAACACTAAAAGACAACCTACTGAATGGGAGAAGATATTTGCAAATGACATATCTAATAAAGAGTTAATATGTAAAGTATAGGAAGAATTGATACAATTCAATATCAAAAATATCAAATAATCCAATTAAAAATAGGCAGAAGACATAGAGATGGCTGGAGACAAAGCAAAAGATATTCAATATCATTAATCATCAGGAAAATGAAAATCAAAACCACAGTGGGATATCACCTCACACCTGTCAGAACGGCTAAAATCAAAAATACAAGAAATAACAAGTGTGGGCAAGGATGTGCGCTGTTGGTAGGAATGAGAACTGGTTCATCCACTATGGAAAACAGTAGGGAGGTTCCTCAAAAAACAAAAAATAGAATTACCATATGATCCAGTAATTCCATCACTTGGTGTTTATGCAAAAAATATGAAAATACCAATTTGAAAGGATATATGGAATCCTATGTTTATTGAGGAATTATTTACAATAGCTAAAATATGGAAGCAGCCCAAGTGTCCACTGATAAATAAATGGATAAAGAAGATGTAAGATACATATATGTGAATGGAATATTACTCACCCATAAAAAAGAATGAAATCTTGAAATTTGTGACAATATGAATGAAGCTACAGGGTATAAGGCTAAGCAAAATAAGTTAGAGAAAAATAAATACCATATGATTTCATTCGTATGTGAAATTTAAGAAACAAAACAAATGAACAAAGAAAAAAGACATAAACAAAACAAACAAAAAACACTATTATAGAGAACAAACTGATGGTCCCCAGAGGTGGGGGTTGGTGGGGCAATGAGTAAAACAGGTGATGGGGATTAAGAGTACACTTATTGTGATGAACACTGAGTAATGTACAAAATTGTTGAATAACTATATTGTATACCTGAAACTAATATAACACTGATCACTAATTATACTAGAATTCTTTAAAAATTAAAAATTAAAAAAATAAGAGGAGGAGATTAGATGATAGACATGCACAGAGGGAAGGTCATGTGAAGACCCAGGGAGACAGTGGCCATCTGCAAGCCAAGACATAAGACTGCAGCAGAAATTAACTCTGTCGATAACTAACTCTGTCTTGACCTCAGACTTGAAGCCTTCAGAATTCTTAGAAAAATAAATTTCTGTGAAGCTCCCCAGTCTTGTTATGACAGCCCCAACAAACTAATACAGTGTGTGACCTTGGGCAAGAGTTATTTAAGTATATATACTAGCTTCTAGGTGCTGATCTTATATATTTATAACTCAGGGAATGTTAAACCTATTAAAAATTATGCCAGGGCCCCTGGGTGGCTCAGTCAGTCACCAACTTCAGCTCAGGTCTTGATCTTGCAGTTTATGGGTTCAAGCCCCTCATTAGGCTCTGTGATAGAGCCTACTTTGGATCTCCTCTCTCTGTCTCTCCCTGCTCCTCCTCTGCTCACTCTTTCTCTATCTCTCAAAACTAAATATTAAAAAATTTTTAATTATGCCATGTTACATACATACACATACATAGACATACATTTTGTCTTTCCTTAAAAACACTCACAACTTACAAAGGCATCTGTATAATTTTGAAACCCTTAAAATATAACATTTACATCAAGTATCACATTTTTTTAAACAGTCACTATCATTTATAGGAGTAAATAGACAAATTCAATATTCTATATCATTGGATAAAGTAGCAAATAGGAGTACTTTTCCCAATTTTAACTCAATACTACCTGTGTAACCATAGGCATATCACACATAGTTAAGGGGGGAAGTGAGGATGCATGGGAACATATGGAATTTTCCTTTTTTGGTAACTGTGACCAGTTATAAGTAGCCCATTGGTCAGCTAGAGCTTATGGATATTTTGAGGTGGATCACCTAAAGAGCTCGTTTGCATTCAGCCCGGTGGTCACCGTGGGCCCTTTTACCCTACTCAGGTTTCCATTGCTTAAGCCTGCTGCCTAAACCTGCTACATTAACCACATAACTCCATTATGGTGAATTGCATACGAGTTTTACAATTTTTAGTCAAAATAAAATGCTAGAAAAGAATTCAATATTAGCATTCACATATTGTTCTCATATAACCTAGAGATGAAACGGCCACAAGAGATATACCTTGAAGGACATAAAAGATGAAATTAACATTAAATTTAAAAGGAAAGAGCATTTCCCTTCTATCCTAACCCAACTTCCTAAAAACACAGGATGCTGCCTTTGTAATAGGTGCTCTGTGAATTCAGGTGTATTTTCCTAGTAGGAGTTGTTGAAATATAAGAGAGAAAAGAAAGCAAATATGGAGGAATGTTGTTGACGTTCTTGACAAAAGAATTCAGGAACTACATAGGGGTGTGATCTTACGGCTATGATGTACACAGCACACAAACAAGCTATTTTGACAATGTGTAACAAAGACCAAGAAAAAAACGCTTATAAAGGAACAATTCAAAGTCCAGAGCCAGCAGAAGACTGTAGCCATTAGCAAGGGCAGAGAAATATCTTTGTTACAACAAACAAGCATTACGAAGCATTTTTTGTAATAGCTTTCTTATAATTACACATTTAATTATAAATTCTTTCTTACCTGACTGAGGCCTGCCTGGCCTGTCCACTCGCACTGGGTACCACTAGTACCCACCAGTCGGGTGTGGAAAAGACCAAGCACATTTGTAGAGAACAGATGAGTGCATATGGCAGTAGACAGTTCTTTATTCCCAGAGGAACTAGCTTGTTCTCACAGAAAGGCTTAGAAAAGGAACTGAAGGAACCACTCTTGTTCAGACAAGAAAAACGTAACCATTTCCCTTTTGCATGCACAACTGGAGGCAACATGCTTCAGTCTCCTTGATTATAGAAAGCCAGTAAACGAGTAGAATGTCTACCGTTTTCTGCTACCAACTGTGAATGACTTCCATTACATTTCATAGTTAATGAACTGAGTGACTGGGGATTAGGGAGAAGGAAAGCTATCTTAGTTTCACACACACACACACACACACACACACACACACAGTCTAAAATAAAACTAAGGTCACGGATGGTACTAAAAGGCTTTCAAAAACAAAAAGTCCCCTGACCACTAAACAGAGTTTCACCTATAAAGATAATAGTTTTATAGATAAAACAAAAGCAAAATTTAAGCAATCAGCAGATTATTTTTATCAAAGACACAACCTGAGCTGCTTAGACCATCAACATTTACTTTTTTGTCCCTCTCAAAATCAGATACTGAGTAATGTCCCTTAAGGCATATTACAAGGCATGCAGTTTTTCAGGAAAAACCACATTCTCTACTAAGCTCAAAATTAGAAAATGTCCTTCCTGATTCCTTTATTTGTTTATTTCTTCTGACTTGTTATGCTTCATCTCATCACTGACGTTAAGGACAAGCCTGGCATAGTTACTAATGAGCAGGTGTCCTTCATTAGACCTGGTGTGCTAGTTACAAGGGAGGCTAGAGAACATCCACCAAAAGAACATAAGCAATCAGTCCTGAACACAGTTCCTCAGAATCTGCTTCAGGCAAGCTACTGGATGCAAGCAGAAGTCTAAACTGCACAAACACTAAGGCACATTAGGTCTCAAAGGGTAGGCTGATGTCCTAATACCCGAGTACGGAGTAGTCAAAACTATGCGATATAGCTTCCTCATGGCCTGGCTTGCCCCAGTGGTTGGGCTTATAATATCTGAGAGATAAATGGCATCTCCTTCAGGCAATCATATATCTATGAATATTAGATCCTCATATGTATGGGAATATTATTCCTTTAGACCCGGGTTTAAATATTAGATATTCATATTTATTAATTTTGTTCCTGTAAAGGAAGGCTTTGAAAATGATTGAGTAGCAGGTGTTCAAGGTTAAAATTTTGGTAGGCAACTTGAATATGGTTAGTCTATGCTTCTAACTAAGAGCAGATCAATAGTCTTCTAAATTAAATGAAAGAAGTGAATTTCTTCTGAGTGCTAAAGAGCTGGACTAGGACTCAAAGTCACCAGACATCTGTGTAGAGGAGCAATAAAGCATGGTCATTGTGGAGGTCTCCCCAAAGCTACCAGTTAAGTATCACTCTCAACACAGCACAGTACTTAAACAAAAAGAGAAGGTTCTAATAATACTCTACTTTTTATTTTTCTCTAAAATGGGTGAAAATGCTTCTATTTTATTATTTCAGTGTGTGTGTGTGTGTGTGTGTGTGTGTGTGTGTGTGTGTGTGTGTGTGTGGTGTGGTAACTAGAGAAAATCGAGCCCAGAAAAGTAACAGAGATTTAACTAGAAGTAATTTCTTCATTCCCAAACCATTCTACATGATGTCTGAGCAACCAGACACTTCTGTTAAAACCAGTGATTGAGATCAGGGAGGGCAAACAACAAACTGAATTTTCCACTTTCAACTAGTCACATGCTTTTGCTTGAAAAAGCTACCAGTACATCGTATCAATTATCTTATATGCCAAATGGTACAAGTCACGAGGTGCAATTTCAAAATTCCCTCTAAAGACACGCTGCTGAGCAGAAAAATCTACAAATTATCTGCTACTAAAAGACAAGCAAAATTATATTTTCTTCTATGTGACATCAGACAGAAATCATTCAAACTCAAAATAAGACATCGGGTCTGTAACATAACAGGATTATCTTAATTGTTTAAAACAAATGTTATTCTATTGCAGTACAGAAGCAAAATAGGATTGTTGCAGCTGCATGTTCATAGGCTAATATACAGCTCCTTGGAAATGTTATGTGAACATGCAATAATTTTAAAATTAGAAAGGTTTACAATCTTTTGCTGGAGAAGAAATAAGGGATAACGTTATCTATGTATCTTCTCTCCCATACCAATTCAGCTCTCAGATACATTTTAAATTTTATTCAAAATTATTTTCCATAAAATTTCTATGTGTAGCAATTCTATATAATATATCCATAAAATGAATAAAGATTTAAGGTAACAATAAACTAATGAGTTGAAAGGTAGAAACAACCAAAGCTATTTCCTATTAAACACATGAAAGCTTTTGTTAATATTACACTTCCTCTCACTGAAATGCTACACAAGCTATTCTACCAAATTCCCCTATCAATATACAATTCGCCTCTAGTTCGGTAAACATGATCTTTCCCAGTTATGCTGCAGGAACTAAATGTCCAATCTGTGAAAAGATTTCACAATATTTAAGCAGATATTTCAACATCTGTTTCTTAGTAAACAAGCAAAAAGTGAGCAGGCCCTTCAGAGAGGTGCCCCGTGTGAAATCAGTTTCCATCACGTGACATTGCTTATTCTGTGTTGAGCACGGCGTTATGCTTGTTGAAGGGTAAGCTCGTAGGCCTGAAGGAGCTCAAAGGTGAGATGTGCAATGATCACAATGACTGTTTAGGGCAATGGCAATGCTGGATTCAGAGCAGACTGCAGGTATGAGCATGACTCGGTAAACAGGAAGCAAAAGATTTCAGTACAGCCTAAACAGACTACATGCAATGATCAGGATCAAGCACAGCAGAGGAAGGAAAGCTGGCTTCCGTGGAGACAGCCCGAGAGATACTTGCCAGTCCCCAAGGAGGAGGCTGATGTAATGGTGCTATAACCTTCAGGTTGCTGAGCTGCAGAGAATAGCCCAAGGGGCTCTTGGCAAAGATGATGTTGCTTTCATCTGGTCTCATGTGGAAACACATTAAGTGGGGAATCAGAACTGAAACGGTTGCCTGTATAGGAACCAGACAACCTAGATTTGTTATCTGCTAGGGCCTGTGTGATGGGATAATGGTACCTTTCACAGGGCCTTTGGGAAGACTCTGGGAAAGAGCTGTGGACTGGGATTTGGGAGTATAGCCTCACATTAGTTGTCTCCACTTCCCAGGGTGCCTGTCAGCCGGTCCTCAATCTCTGTGCCCCTGCCTAGGCCACGTCCTCACCAGCCTTCCCACGGTCATTTAAAGCCTCCTAAGTGATCTTCCTGCCTCCAGTCTCTCATCTTTTCAACTCATCCTTCAGGAATTAGTTTTTTGAGGTTACATCTGTTCTTTTAATACAAAAGCAATACATGTCTATAATAGAAAATATGTTAAATATAAAAAAGCAAGAAAGCCAAAATCACTCATAATCTCACTTTTATTTTTTAATGGATATTGAAAACATCCATTAAATAACAAGTGAAACCCCTCCTTTCCTTCTCTCCTGGCTTTTGAAACCCCACCTCCATAGCCACTATCAAGAGATCATTTTATATTCTTCCAGGCTTCATTTTATGATTGTAGGGACATATATTAATATTGAGTTTTCTCACCAAATGAAAATAGAACCAGGCTATGAATATGGTTTTGCAATGTGCTTTTTTGTTTTACTTGTAATAAGACTTTTCAAGCCAGTACATATGAATCTACTACTTTCTTTTTAGCTGCTATGTAAATTTCCTTTAATGAATATTCCGGAGTTGGTTCAACCATTTTCCTATTGATTGACAATTCTTCCTGAGTTTTTGGTTAGTAAACAACACTGCAATGAGCATTCTTGGACAAACGTATTTATATATATACAATTAAGTAAGTATTTCGGTGGACTAGACCCCCTATAAGTGGAATTCCTCATGAAATTGCTGGGTCAAAGGTCACACATTTTTATTTTGAAAGATAATATCAATTTGCCTTACAAAAAGCCATACCCACATTCACCACCCTTGATACAAGAGTGCCAATTTTTTCTTACCAAGGATGGATGTTATGAATCTTTTGAGATGTTGCCCATCAATTGGGCTAATAATATAGCTAGTTGTTGTTTAATTTTCATTTGTTTAATAATTACTGAAATGGATAATTTTTCCATGAGTTTGGAAAAATTTATATTCCCTTTTTCATTAATTTCCTATTTGTAATCTTTGCCAATTTTCTATTTGGCTAGTTGTCTTTTTCTTTTTCTATTTATTAGTAGAATATTAGTAACATGTTCTAGACATTAGTCTTTTGTCTTTACATATGTTGCATATATTTTTCTCCCAGTCTCTCATTTGCCTTTTAACTTTATTTTTATCTTTTCAAATAAAAGGGGTTTTTTTGCCTTTAATACATTGACTTTTTTTCTGCAATTTGTAGCTTTTATATCATGCTGAGAAAGTCCTTCCTCATCCTACAATTATAAGCCTGCATTTAGTTGTGGGTTTTTTTTTTAATGTCTAGATTTTTTTTTTAATTTTTTTCACATTTATTTATTTTTGAAAGACAGAGAGAGACAGAGCATGAGCAGGGGAGGGGCAGAGAGAGAGAGGAAGACACAGAATCTGAAGCAGGCTCCAGGCTCTGAGCTGTCAGCACAGAGCCTAACGCGGGGCTCGAACCCACGGACTGCGAGATCATGACCTGAGCCGAAGCCGGACGCTCATCCGACTGAGCCACCCAGGCGCCCCTAACGTCTAGACTTTTAATCTACTTGGAATCTACTTTTGTGAAAGGTATGGTACAGATATCTCACGAGATTGCCAAGTATTGTAACATCATTTTTACCTATCATTTCTGAAATTTCACTATTTTTATTATACTAAATTCTCAGGTGCGTTAATGGATGTTTTTAATACAGAAATAGTCAGTGTGTGTGTATATATGCTGCTGATATATATGTTTTAATGTCTGTAGGCAAGTTTCCTGTATTACAGACCTCATCCAGAGGCAGCAAATGTCTATGACCATATAAGTGTAATTATGCTTAAGACACTGAATTATGGGACCCAGGGTGGCTCAATCAATTGAGCACCCAACTTCGGCTCAGGTCATAATCTTGCAGTTCGTGAGTTCAAGCCCCACATTAAGCTCACTTGCTGCTGTCAGCCTGGAGCCCACTTCAGACCCTCTGTCCCCCTCTGTCCCTCCCCCACTCTCTCTCTCAAAAATAAAAAACATTAAAAAAAAACTGAGTTACTTATAAAAATGACACTATTCAAAAGCACACATATACATAATGCTTTTTAATTAGTTCTCTCAAAATATTGCAAAATATGCAGTTTAAGTTAAAGTGTAAAACAGTATTGCAGAAAATATTCCTTTTTTCAGTTTTATCTCACAGTCTGTTTGAAAAAAAAATGCTTTTTTAAAGAGCAGACAATTTTCTGACATTTCTTTAAGCTGAGAGTAAATTATTGCTACTACATTTTACAGTGCATGTCATGACATAGCTTCAATTAGGAAACAATTTATTCTGTCCAGTGAGACAGAATAAATGGCTCACAGTGGCAGTCCATTTTGCCATTGCCAGGTCTCTGGTTCAATAGAAATAGAATTTTTTCACAGATGGGTAGTTCTCAAGAGACCAAGTCTCTGGAATCTTCCCTCAGAGTCTGCATTTTTAAAAACCTTTGTTTCAGTACAGAAGAAAAGATATTTATACTAAGCCTATTCTTATTAGCACCAAATTAAAGAAAAGAAACTTTTAAAAAATAAAGTGCTTAATAACCCAGACAGGGCTAGCGTGAAGGATATCATCAATGAGGACCTACAGAAGGCACAAAGTACTAACAAACACTACCACTTCTTCACCTCCACTGAATGTTCATTCCTCTGTTGCCGAAGCCAGATATTCTAGAAGGAGAGGAGGCATGGGGACAGGGTGGCAAAGAGGTTTTACCAACTCCTCCATCCCTGCAGCGTTGTTATGAAGCATAAACATCTTCACAAGGAGAATGAATGGAAATGTATACAAACCACTGAATTATTAATGTTCTTCACACTGTGAAGTTAAGTGATAAAATGTTCTTTAAATTAGCTCTACATGAAGATGTGGATTTTGTCACTGGACGAGGCTGCCTTTTTAGCTACCTACAGGCAAAGATCAAACATAGTAGAATACAGTTTGAGGAAAGGTCTCCCACACTGTTCTTAAAGAATGTAACATCAGTCAAAATCAGTGAACATCTCTCCCTCACCCATAAAAAGATACAGGTTAAGTGGTCCCAAGTGAGTTATTAGTATCTGTCTGCACATCTGAGCATCTGCTTCTTCAAATTGATAGAGATAATTAAGCCAGGCATAATTTGCATCTTGAGTATATAATTATTCTTTTTCTTAGCCAAGGACTAAAATCATGCCATTATTATTAAAATTGTTTTTCTTGTCCTTTTAGGACTGTATTGGCTATCCTGCTTTGTGCTCATGTGTCTACATATAATTGTTATAATCCCTCCACACAAAGGCCAGGACTATGCTTTACTCATTTTTATATCCCTCACATATCCCATACTCCTTTTGATATCCTTTATAATGCATTGCCTTGTATATAGCAGGTATTCAGTAAACATAAAGGGTGAATTATATGAAGCATCAAATATTTTCTAGAATAGTATGATCTAGGTGGTCCCATGGTCCAATATGATTCATAGAAAAAGTCAGTACTCATTTGAAAATATAATATTCATTGTAAGGTTTAAAGATATAGTCATCAGACATTTAAAAACCACTTTTCAGAAAAACAGTTTGTAGATATACATTGTGAATCAGTTAAGTCTCACATTCTTTTGGATTGAAAACAACTCCTGCATTACATACCAAAAGAAGGAAATCCACATCTAACTCCTTAAACACTGACCTTACTAGTTCTGCCAGATATTAAGGATTTAATAAATAGTTAATATATTTATTAGATGTGTTCTTATGCATATTTCTTGAAATGCTCCTCATAACTAAGCAGGCAGCAACACCTCAAACACCTCAAAGACAATTGAAAAAAATTAATCAGGTCAATCAATCTGATACAGATACTCAGGTGGCCTACCTTGGAACCAGTTTTGTGATTCTAAGTCATCCTTTTGCTGTTAGCAGAGTTCTAGAGAGAATTCCCAGGAATGGGGTTGACAAAGTTTAAAAAGAATATGGGGTCCTAGACAAAAGGGCTGAGTCAGAAGCATAATATCCATTCTGTAGGTGAAATTAGAGTACAGAAAAAGAAATCCTGGCACGAATTTTGTGCCAGGGCAAACACAATAAGGGGCTTCGGGGTCAGGATGATGGTTGAGGGGGTGCTTCATAGGGACTTGCTTCTCAATTTAGACTCATTCCAGACCCTACTGTCAACTACATTTGAGCCCAGTGATATACTGTTGCCTTGCACAGGATGCAATAAGAGACTGGGCAAGAGAGGAGCCTGCTACAGAAATGATCCTCTGTACCTGCAGCCGAATGGGGCTGGAATAGGTAAAATGGACCAAGACATTAATTCATTAATGGACCAGTGTTCTCTCTGTACTATCAGACTTATACCCAGTGACCATCTTCTCAGAATAACTTAGTGTTGTGTAAACACAATTCTAATATGCTGTCTTAAAAAATATTTATTTTGAGGGATGCCTGGGCAGCTTAGTTGGTTGAGTGTCCAACTCTTGATTTCAGCTCAGATTATGATCCCAGGGTCGTGGGATCGAGCCTCACATTGAGCTTTGCACTGAGCATAGAGCCTGCTTAAGATTCTCTCACTCCCTTGGCCCCTCTCCCCTGTTCGTGCTCTCATAACTGAGTGCCATAAACTAGGATTTGGAATAAAGATTCTGGAATTGAGAATCAAAAAGTAATATCATGGTAAAACACCCAAGGTCAAGGCCTGCAACCTGAATCAGGATATCCGGCAGGATGAAGTGAGTGTTAACAGTTAGGGAAAAAACCAGGAAAGGCAAAAATAGATTCAGAGCCTAAAATGGAGTGAAAGTCCAAGCAAGCATTATAATAACATGATTTCTAGATCAGAATACCAGGACAACATACTAATGCCAGTGTTCTATTAAGAAGGTCTTTGGACTCTCATTATTACAAAGGATTCTAAGACTAAGGATTCCCAGTGAGAGACGGCCGAGAGGCAGGTGCAGGACAGCAGATTACTATCCCCTTATCAAACATAGGCTAGCTAGTCAGCTTTGAAATAGTCTACATAGTTAACGCACTTGAAATTTCAAAACAAAACAAAAAACTAGCTCCAAAGCATTTTATGAAAGCACATTTAAAAAACATTTAGTAGGGGCGCCTGGGTGGCTCATTTGGTTAAGTGTCCAACTTCAGCTCAGGTCATGATCTCATGGTTTGTGAATTCAGGCCCCACATCGGGCTCTGTAGAGACAGCTCAGAGCCTGAAGCCTACTTCGAATTCTGTATCTCCATCTCTTTCTGCCCTCCCCCACTCACATTCTATTTCTCTCTCAAAAATACATAAACATTAAAAAATAAAAATAAAAAGCACTGAGTAAAATCTTGTTTCTGCCTAACCCAATCTTATCTGCCCCACCACTCTCCAACACGAGTCCACTACACTCACATCTCCCACACAAGCCTTGTGTCATCCTACCAGCACACGTTTCGCTAACTCTTCTTGCAATCCAATAATGTCCTCTATCATACCCCCATTTACCCAAGCACACCCCATCCAATAAGATCAACTCAAATCCCACATCTCTCAAGAGGTCCTTTTTATTCATCCCAACTTGAAATGACTTCTAACTCCTCTGAACTCTCACATCAGTCATTGGACCCTTCACATACATTGTCTTATAATGTTAATTTTTTTCCTGTTTCTATAATTAACTGGATTGCTAGCTCTTTGAGGAGGCAGTGACTGTATTTTATTACCTCTGCATCCCTATTGTACACTAAAGCACTCAATATTTACTGAATGGAACTTGAAGTCAAAGGCCTTGTCTTAGAATATGTATCTCTGTATCTCTCCAGCCCAGCATTAGCCAAACAATTCAAAATGGTACCCAGTACTGGCTCTGATTGGTTAAAATACTAAGCACAACTTTAATTTTCTTTCTTTTCTCTTTTTCTTTTTTTTTCCGCCAGTACATTTCATCTTTTCCAAAGCAACATTTTATTGTATAATTTTATTGTATAATTTGTCTAACAAATGGAATTAGACCAAAACTAAAAAATGACAGAGGAAAAGGTATAAATCACAATCTAGCGATATTATTTCCTTCTTTTCCAAGTCATATGTAATTATTTAAAATTAGAAATTAGAGAAACACAAAAAGAAAAATATATATACATATATATAATGTATATATATATATATAACTATATATACAACTATATATGTAACTATATATAACTATGTATAACTATATATATATATGTATATATGCATATATAATTTTCTTTTCCTTGTAATCCTACTACCCAGAAATACCCACTATTAATTTTCTGGTGCCTAATCTTTCCTTAAGAGAATTACTTTATGCTGCCTATATCCTATATCCCTAGGTCATTCTAAATAAAATTACCCTACCCACACCCTTCTACCAAATGAAACTTACCACCCCAGTCCATCACCCCAGCTTCAGGTAGATATCTCCCTAAAGGAAATAATCAATAGGTTGTCCAGAAACAAATATAGTCCAACAAAATAAGCCAAAGTTCCATCTTGAGAATTTAAACTGAAAATAGTTAGCAATAGTATCTGAAACCAAAAGGTCATGAATTGGAGAAACCATACTGTGCTATGAGCAAATAAAATTTACAAGGAGCAAATATAATGAGTATGTCAATTCAAAGTGAAACAGAAAGAAGCTGGGAGGCACAGTGTGGCTGAGTCAAGTTCAAGGGGAATATTGTAGAGAAGGCTCTGATCACCCAGAGTCTTCTTAAACCCTCTAGCTCCAGACTTTATGACGTCAGCTCTATAATGAATGGCTTGGACTTCTGGGCTCCCAGGAGATTTCCTTTAAAACTTCTTGTGCAGCCCATCAATGAGATCTCTTTTCTTAGGCTAACTTGAATATTTTAAGAACAAAGGAAATGTTTTCCTAGGTTTTTACAGAAATATATATATATATTCTTTTTCAAAACATAACACGTATGCTGTTTAAAGTCAGCTTTTGACCCAGTGATATGCTATAGACATTAAATATTGTTGTGCATCTTACTTACAAATGGCTTCATGACATTTTGTTGTGTCATAATCTAACCCATTACTGGATATTGGATATTGTGTCCAATTTTGCCCTGATATAAATTATTCCTCAGTTGGTATTCTTGGCAAATATTGTGTTTTCCAGTTATAGGACTTTCTTGTTCATACAATATAACTTACTAATAGGGTCATCATAATTGTATTCTTGAAGTTCTATGCTGTCAAATACTGATAAAAATAAGCAAGTCACAGTTTGGAAACAATGTTATTGCAACTGAATTCTATAAGCACTATTCTAAGACAGGGATTCTTAAGGTGAGAATTCAGGAATAGGCTTCAGGGGACCTATGATCCCTAAAATTATATACCGACATTTGTGTTCATATATATATTTGCATCTTTTCTTAAGCAGGTCCATAGCTTTAACGAATTATCAATACATGTGTATAGTGAACAATGATTATATAAATCCAAATTAAATTAACATAATGCATCTAATATACTCAGCATTAGACCTGACACATATTAAGCTTGAAATAAACATTAATTAATATAATTAATTATAATCATGAAAACCATATATTCTATTGCCTTCTATAGTTTTTAAATTGCTATCCTGAGATGACACTTAATCATTAAAAATATATCCATTAAAAAATGGTGGATATGAAATGGAAATGAAACAAACCCACTGAAATGGTAATTTTTTAATTTTTTTTTTTGAGGAGAGAGATAGAGAGTGAGTGGGGGAAGGGCAGAGAAGAGAGGGAATCAGAGAATCCCAAGCAGGCTCAGCACTGTCAGTGCAGAGCCGGATGCAGGACTCGAACTCACGAACTGTGAGGTCATGCCCTGAGCCAAAATCAAGAGTCAGACACATAACCGACTGAGCACTCAGGCACCTGAAATGGTGATTTTTATATACCCGCAAATTAAACAAAACTTGCTGATCTATGCCTAGACTCATAATGCATTCTTGTTATGTGAAACGAGAGCAGTTTATTTTCTACTTGATAAGGTAGCTGACAGGACAACAAACCTAGTCATGTAAATAATTTTCTCACCTATTTGAAGTTTATTAAATAAAGTCATCAATGTATTATTTTCTTTAGAACAATCCACTGCAGCTATACTTAACCTAAAGTCTATTAATTTGGTTATTGTCTTATCTCTCAAGAGAGAAAATATGTCAAGATAAAATAATCACCTACAAAAATTTTTATTTTTTTAAATATAGTATGAGTTTAAATCACTTGAAAAAATTCATCAGGATACATATCTAGCTTCACATGCCATTTTAACAATAATATTGATCATAACTTTTCCTGAAACTGAGTTATAGTTGCTGTTTGATGAACATACTAATTGATTACTTACTTTTGAAATGTTCTTAACATATTTTAGTAATACATATGTGGCCCACAATTTCATTCATTTCGTTACAACCAAACATGTAAAACCAATTCACAGAGAAAATGAAATCCTTTTTTGGAGCTCTTGGGGCAGCCTTATTTACCTCATCAAGGTAATTTCCCTATTAAGGAATGCTATGGAAATGTTCGATTAATGACTATATGCTGATCACGAAGCGGAAAGGCACATAATCACATTTCCTTCTCAAAACGTACGTGGAGAACCCAAAACTAACCTCAGCTCCTCAACCAGAAAATTATATGAATACCTACTTCACAGATTTAATTATTAAATGAAACATATACATAAATCAGCCCAGTATTTGACACATAAGTGTTCAATGTTTTTGTATCTGAAATTGGATTAGTCACCCTAAGGACTAAGCATTGGTTAGTCACCCTAAGCATTGGTTTCAGTCCAGTTTAGTGCCTATGAAAACTCCCAAAAATTTGTGACAGTCTTTACAGAGGTAAGTTCTATTTATAAACTCCACATAAAAAGATGGGAAAAAATATCAGTTCCCCCAAAAAAGTAGAAATGAGTTTTCTACTCACAACCCCCCATTGTATTGCAGACAACTGACATAAAGAGAACCCCCAAAATGATCAATTTTGTTATTTCTAACGTAATCTAAGTTTGGATATAACAGATCAGATTTATTTAGGTTAACCAGATGGTGTTGAGAAATAAAAAGGTGAGGCGAACATCATCTTAGCTTTAAATAAAAGAAGAAAAAGTATTTTTAAAAGAGCTAGTAGAACAAACACAAAAGAGGCTTGATTTTGAAGAATGAGATTAATGAACTCTATTAACCAGACAGAGATGAGTATTGGCAGCTTGGTGTTAAAACTGGCTTGCAAGAGCCAATTGTTAAATTTTCAGGAATTTTGCAAGTCAATTGTTAAAGGTGGCCAGTATTAAAAATTAAATTATGTAAACTTATAACTAAATTAGTTATAGTAAATAAAGATAATAAATACTCAAATACTTCCTAATTATTTTAATAAAATTTAGTATTATCTATTCTCTTGGGATTATGTCTATTGTATCTATGAGATAGAAATACTACACAATTGCATATTATTGTGCATCTCTTCCTAACTCCACATTCAGTGGTGGCCTCTTGGAAGCTTAAAATCAGCCACGATGGGAATATTTCCACCATAGAAATAAGCATGTGCCACAAATTAGGGCTTTTTCTTCTTTTCTTTTTCTTCTTTTTTTTCCTTCAAAGAATCAGTTATTAAACATTTGTTGGTATAACACTGAGCATTGGTCTCAGTTTTGCATTCAGAAAGACATAAATCCTGACCAACTCCTGGCTCTGGGAAAGACATAGGCCTTTATATCTTTGTTGGAAGACAATTCTCCATGAGTCTCTCATGATTCCATACCTCTTGGGAAACTAGGCACTGGCCATAGTTCATTCTGAATTATCTTTTCAAGGATTTTAAAGGATTTTTGTACAGCAAACAGCCTTTAAGTTATAGATATGCTTATTGTACATTATAAAAAAAAATTGAGGTTCCCTAAGCTCAGGGTTACTCTCCTGCTGTGAAGACATCTATGTGCCTATCTGTGTCACCTCAGTGCCACTTGGAAGCAAAGGGAACAGATACAAACATGCGGATGCTCAGACTATTTGCTGTGCTATATTCATGTTACTCTCCCTCCCAGGGGTCTTGCGTCATCTGCCTGTCTCCATCAAACTGTGGCAGGCTCACTTGTTCTCTTACAAAAAAAGGTAATATCTTGGGTCCTTCAGAGTTCTTACTAAACTTTACCTGAAAGAGTAATCTAATAGTTTAGGATAGCCTACAAAAAGGCTAAAAAGGACTATGGGACTACAAAGAGAGTTTATTTTCTTTATACTTCAATGCGTTGTTTTTCTTAAATGCAGCTTCAAGGATTTTAGGTGCTATATACTTCCCTAGCTCCTTTTCTATTCATCAGAAGCTTCATAATCTCTCAATTCAAAACTAGATCCCTTTTGTTTCTCTTCCATGGCACAAGCCAAAAAGTCTATGAAAAAGTCTCTTGCAAAAGAGAATGACAGAGAAATATTAAGGCATAGAAAAAATAATTGCTTAGAAGGAAAGAGCAATATCTTTCTTTTTCAACAGTGAAAATTAAGTGTAAGATGCTAGTGAAAAGTTTAAAATTCCAAACGCTGTTGGAAAAATAAGGGGAAAATTTTAACCTGTTTTACAGAAATGGCAGCTGGTAGCAGAATAATAATCAGAGTCACCTAGGGAAAAGAATGTCTAATGGTTCTAAGAGAGTATGACTATAATACATTTATTACTATGATGATGATGATGATATGATACTATCCCCACTTTAGGAATACCCATGTTTTACAACAATACAAAATCGTATTTTGTAGAGGATCATGATAATTTGGAAGGAGTGTCCTCTTAGCCAACATGAAGATCTATGAAGTCATCTTCCTCTTTGGTTATTCTGACAGGCTCTGGGCACTAGAAGCCACTGTGAGAGTCACCAGAATGAAGATTTGTGAAAGTCAAGTTATGTATAACCAAAGCAATGCCTGGTCCAGGTGGCACATGCTTAGAGCCTTGCCAGCACTGTTTATGACACATTGTACCTATTCACAAAGAAATGGGCAATAGCATTAAAGGCTACCACTCTTACTAGCATATTCTAATGTAAGATCTCTTTAGTTCACCACTTTTGCGTGAGTGGCTATGTCTTATTTCTCAGAAACAAATGACAAAGTCATCACAATAGAAAAATAATCCATTATACACCAACGTGAACTTAAAGTAGACATTATTTTTTGAAATCACACTCTTTGCACTTTTTACCCTTTACAGATCTGTGAGCTTTAGAATTAATTAGCACTTAGAAATCACAGCAAATTTTTCATCATCTAAAAATAGTTAAGAATAGCAGGAAAATAATTGTTGTCAAACAAGAAGACTTTTTTATAAAGACATGTTGATGGGTAGTTGACTTTATCATCATGTTTTTCCTTCTTATATCTCATTAAACTGGATTCCAATTACAGTATGTTAAATTAATCTGACCAGAATATATTGCCATATTTCACCATATAACACCCACTTATACACTAGAATTAAGGCACATTAATAGTAACAACTCATATTTCTTCTGACTTTGTCCCCCAAGCCACAGTTTTAAGATCCTTGGATTCCCTCAAAATCCCTCCAATTTTACCTGGGAGTCCCCAGGAGCAAATCCATTGGATTTGTATGCAGGATCCAGCCTTTGTGATGCTAAATTTTCATGATGCTAAATGTGGAGAGCTTTCTGGAAACTCCTATGTGCCAAAGCCATGCTGTGTTCCTCCCAGAAAAGGAAAAATGCACTTCTTCTTTTCAACTTTGTGCCCAGAGACCAAAGTAGAGATGCTTGGTGTCCTCCTGTCTTAGAACTGTGGACACTCCTATTCTCAACTCCTCTTTTCTGTAAGATTTATGTGGCCCTGAACCATGGACAAAGTGAGACACATAAAATCAAGGCTCCCTTTGATGCCTGAGGCATCTGTTAAGCCAAATCTTCCCTGCTTGACTTTTCCTTCTTAGGCATGAGTTCTTTCCCAGGAGGCTTCATTTAGTCCTGTAAATAGACCACTGGCAGGACCACCTCCCCACTCCCATCCCCTTCACACTCCCATCCAGTCAGCCAGACATGTTTGAATCCTAGCAGAAAATACAGCTTATACTCTAGTGAGGTTTCCTCAGTATGACCAAAAAAAGTACTAATGTAAAAGTTAACAGCCATCCTTAATTATTGTTATATACCCAATGTAAGATAAAAGACTAAAAATGGTATTGTGAGTTGAGACCATAGAAATGAATGTTTCATACTCATCTGGAGAAATTCCTTTGCTTGTATTATTTAGCGTGTCAGGCAAGGCATATTTACCTATCTACAGATGTGCTCTCAAAAGATGGACTCAAGAGAGGATTGCTACATATAACACAAAAATACAAATCACCTAATATTAGAGACCAGTACTAACACATAATGGTCTAATATTCAAACAGAAATGGAGTGAACTGCTTTGAATGGCACAAATATTTACTGTTCCTTTTTCTTCTTTCTTTGTATTACTAGAAATCAAGAGCTGTCTTTCCTCCAAAACTGGATGGCATTATACTAACAACTTTTTTTCTCTAGTACATTCTGTACATCTTTGTTTCCAGAAATTTATCATCATTCTGCTAGAAAAATTCACATCAAAGTCTGTGCAATTTGGGATTTGTGACATGTGCTTTGTCCCATCAATAATCGGAAAACCTACAAAGATTAAACTGTGTATTACCAAACTAAAAAAAAAAAATTGTAATCTTATAAATAGATGCAGCATGTGAGAAAATCCAAATCCGTTCTTCTGTTTCAAATATTTATTTATTTATTTTGAGAGAGGGAGAGAGGTGTAGGGGAGGGACAGAGAGAGAGAGAGAGAGAGAGGGAATCCTAAGCAGGTTCTGCACTGTCAGCACAGAGCCCAACACGGAGCTTGAATTCACAAACCGTGAGATCACAACCTGCGCTGTAATCAAGAGTCAGACACTTACCCATTGAGGCACCCAAGTGCCCCCAAATCCATTCTTGACACAAGTTTCAGTAAAGTAAGGAAAGAACTTCCAAACTGCTAAGTGACATCTGTGAGAAACCTACAGCTAATATCATACTTAATGGTGAAAGAGAGAAAGCTTTCTCCTTACAATCATGATCAACGGAAGTGTGTCCAGTCTCAGCACTTCTCTCCAACATTATGTTGAGGATCCCAATCAGTCCGAAAGGGCAAGAAAAGGATATTTAAAATCTTCTACATTGGAAAGGAAAAACTATCTTTACTCAGAGATGACAATCATTTATGTAAAAAATCCTACAGCACCTACAAAAAAAAAAAAAAAAAAAAAAAAAGCTATTAAAAGGAATGAGTTAGCCAAAGTTGTGAAAAAAAGATTGACATAGAAAAATCACGTTTATTTCTATATTCCAGCAATAAACTATCAGAAATTAAAATTGAAAGTACAATACCATTTCTAATAGCATAAACATAGGAAATGTTTAGGGATAAATCTGGCAAAATATGTACACGCCTTATACATTAAAAACTGCAGAACACAGCCAGAGAAATTAAGAAAGACCTAAATAAATTGAGAGATATACCATGTTCAAAGGTTGAAATACTCAATATTGTTAGGATGTCTGTTTTCCCCAGACTGATCTATAGATTCAATGCAATTGCAGTCAAAAAAGGGGGATTTTGGGTAGAAATTGACAAAGTTCTAAAATTCAAATGGAAACATCAAAGAACTTAGAATAGTCAAAATAACTTTGAAAAAGTTGGAGGACTGATGATACCATATTTTAACATTTATGATAAAGCTACAGTTATCAAGACAGTGATATATGGATGTGAATATTCGAATAGATCAATAGTACAGAATAGAGATTCCGAAAGCAAACCTACACACATAGGGGGCATGTGACTTTTTTAACAGACGGGCTCAAGCATTTCAATACAAAAGGGCAGTCTTTTCAATAAATGGTGCTAGAATAGTTATATGTAAACCAATTTGAAAATAAACTATTATAAAATTAAAAAAAATAGAATACTTAGATCAATACATAAAAAAACTGAACTTCAATCCATTTCTCATACTATATATACAAATTACTTAATTTTTTTTGTTTTAACTCCAGTGTAGTTAACATACAACGATACATTAGTTTCAGCTGTACGATATAATGATTCAACAGTTCCATATATTGCTCAGTGCTCATCAAGGTATGTATACTCTTAATCCCCTTCACCTATTTCGCCCATCCCTTCACCCACCTCCCCTCTGGTGACCATCTGTTCTCTATAGCGAAGAGTCTGTTTTAGGGATTATCTGTCTTTTTTTCTCCTTTGGTCGGTATTTTGTTTCTTAAATTCCACATATGATGAAATCATATGGTATTTGTCTTTCTCTGACTAGCATATTTAACTTTGCATTATACTCCCTAGATCCATCTATGTTGTTGCAAATGGCAACAATTCATTTCTTTCATAAAAATAGTGTTCCATTGCATCTATACACCACATCTTCTTTATTCATCTATCAATGGGCACTTGGGCTTCCATAGTTTGGCTGTTGTAAATAATGCTGCAATAAACATGATGATATAGCAGCTCACACTTGTCAGAATGGCTAAAATAAAAAACTCAAGAAACAACAAGTGTTGGTGAGGATGTGGAGAAAAAGGAACCCTAATGCACTGTCAGTGGGGATGCAAACTGGTGCAGCCACTGGGGAAGACAGTACAGAGGTTCCTGAAAAAATTAAAAATAGAATACCATATGCTTCAGCAATGCCACTACTGGTTATTTAACCAAAGAAAACAAAAACACTAATTCAAAGGGATATATGCACCCCTATATTTGTTGAAACAAATTACTTTTTTTTTAATTTTTAACGTTTATTTATTTTTGAGACATAGAGAGAGAGTGTGAGCAGGAGAAGGGTAGAGAGAGAGGGAGACACAGAATCTGAAGCAGGCTCCAGGCTCTGAGTTTTCAGCACAGAGCCCGACGCGGGGCTCGAACCCACAGACCATGAGATCATGACCTGAGCTGAAGTTGGCCGCTCAACCAACTGAGCCACCCAGGTGCCTCAACAAATTACTTTTAAATGCACCAAAGACCTAAATATAAAATCTACAGCTATAAGACATCTAGACAAAAGCATAAGAGAAAATACTTGTGTCCTTGGGTTAGGCAAAGATTTCTTAGCTATACCACCAAAAACACAATTAATAGAAGAACAAAAATGATAAATTGGTCTTGTTAATTTTTTAACTTCTTCTCTTAGAAAGGCACTGCTAAGAGAGAAAAAAGCCTCAAACTTGGTGAAAACAAAGAATGTACTTTTATAAACCCTCAAAATTCAATACTAAAAAAACCAAATAATACAATCACTTTAAATTGATCAGAATATTTGAACAGATACTTCACTAAAGAAGATACATGTATAGCAAATAAGCATATGAAAAAACTCAACATTTTTAGTCATTAGGGGAATGGAGATTAAAGCCACAATGAGATGCCACTCCACAGCTATTAGAGTGGGTGAGGTTAAGAAGCTGACTATACCACTAATGTAACATTGTGTGTCAACTATACTCAAATATTGCAACCATGCGGATGGAGCTAGAGCGTATTATGCTAAGTGAAATAAGTCAGAGAAAAACAAATACCATATGATTTTACTCATATGTGGAATTTAAGAAATTGAACAGATGAATATAGGGGTGAAAGAGAGAGAGGAGCAAACCATAAAACTCTTAACGATAGAGAACAAACTGAGGGTTGCTGGAGGGGAGATGAGTGGGGATGGGCTAAATGGATGATGGGCATTAAGGAAGGCATTTGTTGTGATGAGCACTGGGTGTTATATATATGTGATGAATTACTAAATTCTTTACCTGAAACTAACATTACATTATATGTTAACTAACTGAAATTTAAATAAAAACTTGAAACTAAATAAATAATAAAAATTTTTGAAAAGTGTTGAAAAAAATTAAAAAAAAAAGACTATACCAAATATTGGCAAAAATATGGATTACCTACAACTCTTATCCACTGCAAATAGGAATGTAAAATAGTAGAGTGCTTTGGAAAAAAGTTGGCAGTTTTTGAAAAGTTAAGCATAGACCTAGAATATGATCTCATTATTTTTTACCTAAATATTTGCCTACAGAATTGAAAGTACATGTCCATACAAAGATTTGTATAAGAATTTTCATAGCGGCTTTAGTGTAATGGCCTAAAATTGAAACAACCCAAATATCCATTAATAGGTAAAAAGGTAATAGGTAAATAGGATAAGTAAATTGTAGTATATACATATAATGGGATATTACTTGGCATAAAAGTGAACTATTGATACATACAGTAACACAGATGAATCCAAAATAACTATTCTAAGTGAAAAAAGATAGACAAAAAGAGTACTGACTACACAATTCCTTTCATATTACATTTGAAACATGTAGGCTAAGTGACAGAAAATAGATCAGAGGTTTCTTAGGGATGGGGAGTAGGGAAGAAAGGAGGAAATGAGGATTACGAAAAAACTTCTGGGTGTGATGGATGTGCTCATTGTTATGATTATGGTGATAGTTTCGCAGGTAAATAAATAAGCTAAACATCATTTTATACTTTAAATACGGTTTATTATATGTCAATTATACTTCAATAATGCTGTTAAAAACAAAATACAAAACATACTTTCCCCAGACTATGAAATGGGAAATAGCACTTAAGTTTCAAACGTGGCACCAATATTAAGAATTATTAACATTCATATCAACTTCCTAACTTTTTTTTTTTAACGTTTATTTATTTTTGAGAGACATAGATACAGGGTATGAGCAGGGGAAGGGCAGAGAGAGAGGGAGACACAGAATCTGAAGCAGGCTCCAGGCTCTGAGCTGTCAGCACAGAGCCTGACGCGGGGCTCGAACTCACGAACCGTGAGATCATGACCTGAGCCAAAGTCGGCCGTTTAACCAACTGAGCCACCCAGGCTCCCCAACTTCCTAACTTCTAAGAAGTCTGAAAAGACTGAAATAAATGGAGATTTGGAATTACAATACTTTATCACTAATAGTCTCATTTTGCACCATAGTGAAATAGTAAATGTTAAATTACTACTTTTACTCTTTTTGAAGCAGTGAAATCGTAAATTACTACCCTTTAAAATTTGAAAGTGTTCAATCAATTTGAGAAGGACTAATATAGGGATCCTGGAGTAAGAGTCCACCCTCCCTGAAGTTTTAGCTTAAACACATAGAACACAGTGAGCTGTGTTAGTAACCCCAACCTCTGAAGGTGTGAACTAGCCATTAGGTACCTAGCATTCTAGCCAGTCAGTGGGGAAAGAAATCCATTGCCTCAACAATAGAATGATAACACTTTTATCTCATCTGTAGTAGAGGTTGTTCATTGTACTTCGTGCAATGCCTACGATGTATGCTAGGCATATAAGAGTGATTATTTAGGTCTCTGTCTTAAGAGGCTCACTGTTTAGTATTATCTTGATATCAAGAACCAATGCTCTTGTGTCATGAATATAATTTAGTAGACACATTACTAAAGAGTAAGATACAACCATATAATTACAGAAATAATTGCTGTGACTTTATAGGGACTATGGCTTTATGCCCATGGAAGAATAAAGATTAATAGATTATGGTTTTGATTTGTGAACACCCTATGAATCAGATACTGTGACACAAAAGAGATCATCAAGCACACGGTATGGCTGGTACAAAGAAAGAGGGAAAATATAACTCTCTGTAGCAAATTATCTATTTGCTAGGCTTCAATTACCTTTAATATGAATTTATTTTTGCCAAATATGAAGATTGCTGTTTCCATATAGACTTTCTTTTGACATCTGTAAAATGTTTTCAGGTTGATTCATTACCTTGGTGATAGACTTCCAATTCTATTTCAAGGCTTTTTTTTTCTCCAAGTTCCAGAATCAAGATTAACTGCCTGTCTCATCGTTTCTCATCATTCACATAGACATGTCCTAGTTTATGGTCGGCAAGCTTAAATACACAAATTCAACTAATGGGTGTAGTGCAGGTATAAAGAGTAATTAGGTAAGCACTTCCTTATAACTAGTTTGGAAACTTTCATAATAATCCTTACACCTATTAACAAGCCATTATACTTTTGCATTTACCCCTTCTTCTGAAATTTGATTCAAATTCTAAATGTTCTGGCCACAACACAGAGCAAAAATTAGAGAGAGAAGGTAAGCTAGATACAGTAAATTTGAGTGGACTTACATTCAGGTATATTGCCAAACTATGAAAGCTAAATCACTATTCAGTCCTAAATTGGTCTCTTTCACTAGAAGTGACAAAAATTTGATTCAACTAATACAGACTGGAAATAATTTAGTATTGTATTTCTGGTGAACATGCCCAAGCTTAATTTAAAGGGCTTTAGTGAAATTCTTGAGATGTCTCACCTCATTCTATAATTTCAAATTTTCCATCAAATAATATTAAAAGACGTACAATAGAAAAATTATATTCGAAGTTTAGTAATACAGAATAACCTTTTATTTTGAAGACAGATTAGTTGAGCTAGCAATTAGATTATCATACTCATCGAAAGCTTTCAAAGAGTTTGTCTACCTTCTCTCCTTCTTAGTCAAAATTCATTACAGCAAACACAATGAAGCTATGAAAACTTATCTACCATCACAACCAAAGCTAAGTCAATACAGACTGATTTATCTTGCTAGAATACATTCTTCCTATAAACAGACATTCACTTGGCTTTAATTTTCTGTTTCCAACTTGCAATAAACTGAATGCATGTTGCTGCTCTATGGACTTTTATCGTATGATTATAATATTGTAATTAAGCGAATTTTATGATATTGAAGTGAACTAGAATAACTGAAATGTGAGCCTCCTTTGGGAATTTCTAGAATGCACGTTCTAAAATCAGCAAGAGAAATGAAAACAGAATGAATCTAGTTATAAGGATTCTATTCTCTTTATAGATATGTTTCACTAAGAATACAGTAATGCTAGTTTTTATCTGTTTCCAAAATAAAGACAAAATGTTTTAAACAGGAACTGATCTGTGCAGGGTTGTGTAGAGAATTACAAACAGTACATTTATTTCTCCTCCAGTGCTCTGTGTCCTCTTAATTACATATTTCAACAGCCTTAATATTGCTTCTCTTGGGAATTTTCCATTAGTTGATCAACCTGTCCATTAGGATATTTTCCCTGATATAATATTGCACTTCTGCTCTTATTTGCTATTTTCCCCACATTAGTGCTAATTAGGTCTCATTGGGTCGGAGAGAATAATACTGTGCCATCTTGGCATTCTCTCTCAAATGCTGCACACATGATGCAAAGCTTTATTTATTATGCACTGAATACTTTTAAATTTTTTTTAGCATTTTTATTTTATGCTTGAGAGACATAGAGACAAAGCATGAGCAAGGGAAGGGCAGAGAGAGAGAGAGACACAGAATCTGAAGCAGGCTCCAGGCTCTGAGCTATCAGCACAGAGCCCGACGCGGGGCTCGAACTCACAGACCTTGAGATCATGACCTGAGCCGAAGTCGGCCGCTTAACCGACTGAGCCACCCAGGCGCCCCTGAATACTTTTAAATGGTACCAAATGATTTTGTCTGAGATTGTAATTATGTTGACTGCCCTTCTTTGAAAGTTCTTGAAGTTTCTGACCTGTTTAAAGTTAAAGCATTTAAAATCTACTATAATTCAAAAAAAAAAAAAAAAAGGAAGGGAGGGAGGGAGGGAGGGAGGAAGGAAGCAAGGAAGGTGGGTCTTTTGCTCAAACTACCTTTGACCTGGTTAATTGATAAATACATTATTGGTGGATAATGGAGGGAATAAATACAAATAGGATTAAAATGTCATATCTCCATAGGATTTAATGTATGACATGGGTTGCCATATAATTTAAGTAGCTATGAGAATCCATGTTTGAACTCTTCTAATAATTGCTAAATTATAATCCAGTGCATAAAAAAAATAAATAAGTAAGGGGGACTATTTTAGGCTAAAAGAGGCAAAAAAAAATCTAATAATTAAATACAATGTGAGAAATGACTTTGAATCCTGTTCTAAACGATTCAACTATAGAGGTGCTTGGGTGGCTCAGTCATAACAAGCTTCCAACTCTTCTCGCTCAGGTCATGATCTCACTGTCATGAGATTGAGATTGGCCTCCTGTTCCATCCTGAGCATGGAACCAGCTTAAGATTCTCTCAAGCTGCCCCTCCCCGACTAGTGCATGTGCGTGCTCTCTCATTCAAAAAATAAAAATAAAAAAATAAAATAAACCAATTGTAAAAAGATATTTTGAGACAATTGGACAATTTGATTATGGGCTGGGTGTTACATGATACCAAGGAATTATTGTCAATTTGTGAAGTATGATAATGGCACTGTGATTGTGTAATAAAGTTTCTATAATTCTATTGACATATACTAAGTTAGTTAGGAATAAAGTGGTGTGCTGTCTGAGAATTGCTGTAAGGTATTTCAGTAAAGAAGAAAAGGTACATGGGAAAATGAAGTAAATAAAGTAAAACTCTGATCATTCTTGGCTATACTAGATGACACATATATGGAGTTTCATTATTCTATTTTGTACTTTTGTGTATGTTTAACATCTTCATAATATAAAAACATTTTAGACAATACAAAAATAATATATATTCAATATATAAAATACAAATAATACAAGACATATATAAGTTACAAATGCAAAAGTAACGCCCTTTTACTACTACTCCCCACAGGAGGAAACCACTATTAAATTTGGTGTGTATATCAATATGGACATTTCTATTTACACATACACCTATATAGAGATTTTTAATTTTTTCACCAAAACGTTTTTTTTAACCTTTCCTTCATTAAAACTATATCTTGAACATTTTTCCATTTCAGTAAATTCAGATTTACCTTACTCTTAGTAACTGATGTAGAGTACTCCACTTTCAGGATATTTTGCATGGATGGCTATTTTTACAATCCCATATGGATGAATATTTTGTCTGTTCCCAGTTTTTAACTCTTAGAAAATTTACAGGGAACTTCTCTGTGCATGCCTCTTTGTACATTTGTATGACCATATATATAGGATGAGGTCTTAGAATTAGAATTGAGATGCAGTCTACACGCAGTGTAGAAGGGTGTGGGACACTCCAGTCAGATTCCCTGGGTCCTAATCTCAGAGCTGTCACCGATGATCCAAGTGATCTTAGGCAACTGTTTAACTCTCTGTCAGATTTTTCTTCTACAAATAGGATTAATGATAATTGTATTCGTTTCATAACATTGTAAGAATAAATAATACATATAAAGTGTTTAGAACAGCTTTGAAATAATAAGAAGTATATATTGGTCTCTCCCTGGTTCCTGCTAATATTTGGTCTTTAATTTCATTTCCTGACACAGAGCTCCTAAAACCCTTGTAATTTCCTTAATGATAGGAGTGTCTGACCCAGGACTCTTAAATCTTTGGGGATTTCTTAGGTAATAGAAGCATCTTTTGTTCTAATGAAGTGATTCTTGGTGGGCTCATGGATGGGGGCTGGATACTGCAAAGAGCAAGGCATGATTAAAACTTGGAACTTTCAGTTCCACCCACTACCACCACCCATTTTCTGGAGAGGGGAGAGAAACTGGGAGGTGAGTTAATAATCAATCATGCCTACATGATGAAGCCTCCATAAAAATCCCTAAAGTACAGGGTTTGGAGAGCTTATGAATTAGTGAACACATCACATGTTGTGAGGGTGGCACACCCCAACTCCAAGCGGGAAAGAAGCTCCTGTATTTAAGACCTTTCTAAACCTCAGCCTTGTACCTCTTCATCTGGCTATCCTTTGTTACATCCTTTATAATAAAGTAGTAAATAGGGGGCACCTGGGTGGATCAGTCAGTTGAGCATCTGACTCTTGATTTCGGCTCAAATCATGATCCTAGGGTCGTGGGATTGAGCCCCACATCAGGCTCTGGGCTGAGCATGAAGCCTGCTTAAGATTCTCTCTCTCTCCTCCTTCCCTGCTCATGCTCTCTCTCTCAAAAAAAAAAAATGGTAATAAACTGGTAAATGTAAGTGTTTCTCTGAGTTCTATGAGGTAGTCTAGCAAATTATTGAACCTAAGGAGAAGGTCAGGGGAACTTTTACATTTATATCTGATCAGTCAGAAGTAGAGGTGACAACCTGGGACTTAGTATTGATGTCTGAAGTAGGGGAAGTCTGGTGGGACTAAGCCCTTAACTTGCAGGATCTGACACGAACTCCAGGTAGTGTCCAAACTGAATTAAATTGTATAACACCCAGCTGTTGTCAGAGAAATTGTTGGTATGGGAAAAAACTCAAACACCTGGTCACAGAAGTATTCTGTATGAGTGCAGTGAGTAGGAAAAAAAATAGAGTTTTTTGTTGGTAGAGCATTTCTCCTCCCTATAAAACAGCTCATGACACACACAGTAAATGTCAGCAAATGTCAGTTATCATTATTGTTGATGTAGATTTGGTTGATTTACATTCTCACCAATAGTAAGAAAATGAACTCTTTAATCTGATGGAGGAAAATCATTTCCTTGTTTCGATTTCCATTTTCTTAATATTAATTGAGGTTGAACATTAGTTTATAGATTTCCTTGCCACATTGATATTATTTCTGTGAAATATTAATTAATATTCTCAGCCCATTTTCTCACTGAGATAAAACTCAGTGATGGTACATCCCAGAGACATGAACAGACACACACAAGTTCTGGTCAGACCTGACTTTCCAGCAAAGAGAATCTGCATACTTTAGCTTCACCCTGACCTAAAGAAATTCCAGAAGACACCTATTTCCAGCTACATATCAGACTGACACTCCCACCAAGAAGCTGGACAAAATCTTATTTTTTTAATGTTTATTTATTTATTTTGAGAGAGAGAGCGAGAACACAGGAAGAGCAGAGAGAAGGGATAAAGAGACAATCCCAAGCAGGTTCTGTGCTGTCAGTATGGACCCAACATGAAGCTCAATCTCAGACCTGAGCTGAGATCAACACTCAGACGCTTAACTGACTGGGCCACCCAGGTGCCTTGACAAAAACTTATTTTAAAAAATCAGCTATTTGGATCTGACTTCAGCTCAGGTCATGATCTCACAGTCTGTGGGTTTGAGCCCCACGTCGGGCTCTGTGCTGACAGCTCAGAGCCTGGAGCCTGCTTCAGATTCTGTGTCTCCCTCTCTCTCTGCTCCTCCTCCACTCATGCTTTATCTCTCTCTCAAAAATAAATAAACATTAAAAAAATAAAATAAAATAAAAAAGGTCAATAAGCACATTACATAATTATAACACACAATTTAGTTAAAAGACAAGGTTTTCTATAAACTCTTGCTTCCAATTACTAGAAATTTTTCATCTTCACGACACACTGTATTGTAGACCCCTAAAAAAGAAAAATGGTATCATTTCAGAAAAGTTCTGAAGGAAAGTCTGAAGAATTGGTATTTACTGTGTATTTAATGCATCTGGAGTGAAAGGAAAAGGCTCTTGAATTCTAGACAGGAGATTACTTAGAAGATACAATACAAAATCAAACGGAAAATGTATTACAAAGGAGAAGAAAAACACTACAGCAATAAGGCCTATTTCTGTGGCATTTTAAGCTTTAAATTAAACCATAACAGATAATTACAGTTGCCCCTTTGTTTCCATGATAAATTTATAAACAAAGAATTGTAAATTGTGATTTGCTTACTTTTTGTCCCTCACTTATGTATACCATGAACTTCTATAACAGCAGGAACCAGGCCTCCAATTTACTATGGTCTTTGAGCACCGAACAGAAAGTTTAGCACATGGGAGTCACCTAAAACATTTTCGGAATAAATGTTTTACTGAACAATAGGAAAACATTTTTCAAATTTGATAAAATTGATAAAATGTAAAGTTGGTGAGAATGGGGGAAACAAGGAAACAAGTAAACAAGTACTCACAGACACTGAGAGAACGTAAATCAGTACTTCTTAAAAATAATTTGGCAACATGACAATACAGTAACACCCTTTAAAAACTGGAGCACCTGGGTTTCTCAGTTGGTTAAGCATCCGACTTCGGCTCAGGTCATGATCTCACAGGTCATGATCTCACAGTTCAGGAGTTTGAGCCACACGTGGGACACTGTGCTGACAGCTCAGGGACTGTAACTGTTTCGGATTCTGTGTCTCCCTCTCTCTCTGCCTCTCCCCCACTAATGCTCGCACGCTCTCTCTCAAAAATAAATAAACATTAAAAAAATAAAAAATAAGAAATCAGCTATTTCATGGGTGCCTGGGTGGCTCAGTCAGTTAAGCATCCAACTCTTGGTGTCAGCTCAGGTCATGATCTCACAGTTTCATGCATTTGAGCCCCACATCAGGCTCTGTGTTGACAGTGCAGAGCCAGCTTGAGATTTTCTGTCTCCCTTTCTCTGTCCCTCCCCTACCTAATGCTGTCTCTGTCTCTCTCAAAAATAAATAAATAAACTTTAAAAAAATCAGCTACTTTAAGTCACTACAGAGCAATGCAGACAGCCAATACTTAAAGGACCAATATCACAGAGGGAAGAGAGCACATAGAAGAGAAGTTCATAGAAGAGAAGCTCAACATTCTTCTAAATTTGCCCCTTGAGAAATATGCCAATGCTTAAGCACCACAGGGCTTAGTGACCAAACAGAGCACTAACTTACAAGCTCAGAGCATTCAATATGTTTGCAGGGATGAAAAGATAAAAACTGATGCCCAATAACCATCACGGTGAACATCTTAACTTTGCATTAAACCCCAGAAAGGCAATGTCCCAGGACTGAGCCAAACAAAAATATGCTGAACCTCACATGGACTGAAATTCCATCATAAATCATCTTAATGGTTGACTAAATCAAGGAGATCTATCCTTACATAAACGGCCTATTAACAGAAAAGTAAATCCTCTCTGAAAAGAATATAAAATCATCCAAATATCTATAATTTTTTGTGCCTAATATCCAGCAATTTAACAGTTACTAGCCATGCCAGACATGACCAAATTACCAACAATTAAAATCCAAAACAACAACAACAAAGTTGACAGCAGAAATGGGTTCACAAATAGTCAAATAATGGAATTCTCAGCTATAGCAAAAAAAAAAAAAAAAAAAGAGAGAGAGAGAAACATTTTCTTCAAATAAACAATAATACTGACACTGCTATATCATAAATTTTGAAATAAAATAATTGGTAAGCTAAAATTCTATACTACACCAAAAGTGAAGAAGTTTTGAAGGATGAAAAAGTTCTACAGACGTGTTGCATGATAATGTGAATATACTTAACACTACTGAACTATACACTTAAAAATGGCTAATGTAGCAATTTTATATTGTGTATTTTACCACAAATTTTTTAAGTGAAGAAGAGAGGAAGAAATAAAGTAGATTAAGAAGGGGACTTTCTGGTATATAAATTAAATCTCAATAAAGGTGTTTTTTTTTTTTTTTAATGTGAAGAATAAATACACTTCGAAACAAAAACTGAGAGAATTCATCATTTGCAGCCCAGTATTAAAAGGAATATTAAACATGTTTCTTCAGACACACAAAAAAATAATCCCAGGCAGAAACAAAGAAATGCAAGACAGAATGAAAAGCAATAGGGGTGTCTGGGTGACTCAGTCGGTTGAACGTCCAACTTCAGCTCAGGTCATGATCTCACCGTCCCTGAGTTCGAGCCCCACGTCGGGCTCTGTGCTGACAGCTCAGAGCCTGGAGCCTGTTTCAGATTCTGTGTCTCCCTCTCTGTCTGTGTCCCTCCCCTGCTCATGCTCTGTCTGTCTCTCTCTCTCTCAAAAATAAATAAACATTAAAAAAAAATTTAAAAAAAAATGAAAAGCAATAGCAAGAAACTGTAAGTAATTATAGTGGCAGAAAATAATAATAATTCTCCAGGAGGGGGGCTAAAATATACATACATATGTAAATAGAAAAAACAGGCAGAAGTGTATTATATGGAGTGAACATGTTGTAATTCCTGACATTGTTAGAGATTGATAAAAGTATTAAGTTTTGTAGACTCTATTAAGTCAGGATTGTATGCTGTAATGTTGATGGTAACCACTAGAAAACATTATAAAATAGTGCATAATCAATAATACTTAGAGGGAAAATAGATTGATAAAAATATTTCACCAATTCCAAAGAGGCAGAAAAAGAAAGAAAAAACAGAGGGACAAACAGAAAACAAATAATAAGATGATTGATTTAAAACCAAAAATATCAGCAATTTGGATGAAATTCTCCAACTAAAAAGATCATCAGACTGAATAGAAAATAAAACTCTACCATATATTTCTTACAAGAGACACCTTAAACATAAGAACACAAATAGGTGAAAAACAAAATACTGGGGGGGCTCCTGGGTGACTCAGTTGGTTAAGCGGCCGACTTCAGCTCAGGTGGTGCTCTCACTGTCTGTGAGTCGAGCCCCACATCAGGCTCTGTGATGACAGCTCAGAGCCTGGAGCCTGCTTCAGATTCTGTATCTCCCTCTCTCTCTGCCCTTCCCTTGCTCACTCTATGTCTCTCAAAAATAAAATAAAAACATTTTTAAAAATTTAAAAAAATATTTCGGGAACAAGTGTACAAAGCAAAAAAACATAACAAAATAAAAGCTGCTAGAGCTAACTAATATTAGAAAAGAAAAAGAACCAATATTAGAGGTAGCAAATAGTATATAAAGATAAAAGGGTCAGTCCACCAAATTGGCTTAATGATTATTAAAGTGTGGGCTTCTAATAACATAGCCTCAAAAGAAGCAGAAATTGACAGAATCAAAGAAAAAAATGGATGCATCATTATTAGATTTGAAGATTTGAATGCATCTCTCTCAATAAAGAACAAAAAAAATCATCAGATTTAGACGATTTTAACAATATGATTAATGAGCCTCATTAAACTGTTATGTACAATACAATAGCACACATATTTTTTCAAGTGCCCATAAACCACTTGCCAAAATTAACTAAGCACTGGACCATAAATCAAGTCTCAACAAATTTCAAAGGATTTAAATCATTAATCTTATGAAATAACCTAGAAATCAGTAATTTAAAAAATAACAAGAAAAGGCCCACATGGTTGATAAAAAGCAATTCACTTCTAAATAACCCATTGGTTAAAGAAGCACTCACAATAAAAAGCTTTGAAGTGTAACTGAAAATATGACATATAAAATCTGTGAGATGCAGTTAAAACTGAGCTCAAAGTGAAAGCTTGAGCCTTAAATGCTGACATTAGGGAAACAAGGGGCTACAATTCAATGATCAGTAAATGAACACACACTTTTAATTTGTGCACTTTTCAGTACGTACATTCTACTTCAATTTATTTAAGTTTACTTAAGAACTTTAAAAAAAAAAAAAGAAAATTCATAAGGTCCAGTCTCTGGTTCTACAAATACTCAAAGGATCTCACCATCTGTCAATGGGCTCGATACACCACTCAGTTCTAGTCCCATCCTAGCATGTGCACATGCTAAATCCTATGCACATCCCAATCTCCTGGAGTTTGGGGGGAGTGGGGGTGCTGCTTTTTGCCCCCTTTTTACAAATGATCTAAGATAGGTTAGCCTCTTTAGAACCACTCTGCAGTAGAAAAGAATATTCAAACACTCCATGGTTCAGACTCAATCTTCCAGAAACAAACAGACACAAGTCTGTGAGCCGATAGAAAAAAACCAGTTACTCCGCAGATACTCACCTCACCACACCCATTCTTCAAGAAATATCTCTTTGGCACATGCACTATCACACTAGCCTCAAAACAAGGTTTGCCAAGTATGAAATTTCATAAGCAAAATCTTCAAAAAGTTTCTGACCTATTTTCATAAATAATAAAATACATAGTTAAACATCTTACTTGAATGTTCAAAATTATTAACTATAATCTCCCGTTATTGACATGACTACTCTACTTTATTCATAAAACTAAATGTTGTTTTGAGAAAACAATGAATTTAGAATTTTGGTTCTAAAATTTAATAACTACTTCACTGAAAGAGAATTTTCATAATGTACTTATGAGTTTTCATTTGAAAAAATCCTCTGAGCGTGGGTGTATATTATAAAAGTATTCAAATTTATTCTTTCATGAATAGAATTAGATTATCTGTGAGCACTAATTGGAAAGACTTAATTGAAAACACTGGATTAACATATTATCAATGTAATTCCCAGCCACACTAAATATTCCAGAACTTAACTTTTCTTGCTTTCTTTTTACTTTATTTTATTTTTTAATGTTTGTTGGTTTGTTTATTTATTTATTTATTTTGAGAGAAAGAGAGAGAGCATGCAAGTGAGCAGGGGAGGGGCAGAGAGAAAAAGAGAAAGAAAATCCTACACAGGCTCCACGCTCAGTGCAAACACCAACACGGGGCTTGATTTCATGACGGTGAGATCACCTTCTTTTTAAACACCAGTGTGAGACTGATCTATTTATGTAGTTTCATTACATAAAATGTAGGAAATTACTTATTTATTGAAATTAATAAGTTCATTTTGAATAGTCTTCCACTTATAGAAATGTTAGAAATAATACTCTTGATAAATCTGAGGTCAGTGTTCCCTACCAAGTGTAAGCAATGTATTTCCTTGAGCAAGGAGAGACCAAGAAACCTCACCCTGTCTTGTACCTAGTGCACTCTATGTAATACCTTTGCATCAAGCCCCACCCTTTGTTGAGAGATAATTAGCATGATGCAAATCTATCTTCACCTCCAAATATTTCCTGACCTCTTATCTCCCTTGCATATCTAAACTATTAGAACAGGCAGTCTGCTCACTCCCTTCCTGTCTGAATTCTGTACCCATTTTTTAATGCATCTATGGAAATTACCAATACTTTTCTCTCTGTCAAAACTAAATCTCTCTTTAATTTTTTTTAATGTTTTATTTATTTTTGAGAGCAGGAGAGACAAAGCATGAGCAGGGGAGGGGCAGAGAGAGAGGGAGACACAGAATCTGAAACAGGCTCCAGGCTCCGAGCTGTCAGCACAGAGCCTGACACAGGGCTCGAACTCACAAACCGCGAGATCATGACCTGAGCTGAAGTCGGACACTCAACCGACTGAGCCACCTAGGCGGCCCTAAATCTCTCTTTTAAAGCAATTATCTAATGCTACTTATTTCAGAGCTTCTTTATGAAAATATATTGAATTATGGAATGAAATATCTGTCAATTTGCAAAGAGAACCAAAATACAGATATAAAGCTCTAAATGTTATTCAATGCCTTGGGAAACTACAAAAAAAAAAACCAAAACAGTTTTAGAGTGGAGAAAAAAACAAGACCCATCTATATGCTGCCTACAAGAAACTCCTTTCAGACCTAAAGACAGCTACAGAATGAAAATGATGGGATGGAGAAACATGTATTATGCAAATGTATGTCAAAAGAAAGCCTGAGTAGCAATACTTATAATGGACAAAATAGACTTTAAAACAAAGACTGGAAAAAGAGACAAAGAAAGACACTATACAATAATAAAAGGGACGATCCAACAAGTAGATAAAACAATTGTAAATACTTACGCACCTAATATGAAAGCACCTAAATGCACAAAACAGTTAATAACAAACATAAAGGAACTAATCAATAGTCATGCAATAATAGTAGTGGACTTTAACACTCACTTATATCATTGGACAGAACATCCAAACAGAAAACCAACAAGAAAACAGTGGCTTTGAATGACACACTGGACCAAATGGATCTAACAGATATAGTCAGTAACATTCCTTTCTAAAACAGCAGAGTACACATTCTTTTCAAGTTTCATGGAATATTCTTTAGAATAGATCACATATTAGTCCACAAAACAAGCCTCGATAAATTCAAAAAGATTGAAGTCATACCATGCATCTTTTCTGACCACAACACTATGAAACTAGAAATCAACCACAAGAAAAAATATGGAAATAACACAAATACATTAAATAACATGCTACTAAATAATTAATAGGTCAGCCAAGAAATCAAAGAAAAAACTCAAAAAGTACGTGGAAACAAACAAAAATTAAAACACAATGGTCCAAAACTTTTGGGATGGAGCAAAAGCAGTTCTAAGAGAGAAGTTTGTAGCAATACAGGTCTACATCAAGAAGCTAGAAAAATTTCAAATCAACAACCTAACCTTATACCTAACAGTGATAGAAACAGAACAACTGGGGCACCTGGGTGGCTCAGTGAGTTAAGCACCCAACTCTTGGTTTCAGCTCAGATCACGATCTTACAGCTTCATGGGATCAAGTCCTCCATCCTGTGGTTTTGTGGGTTTGAAACCCACATGGGACTCTGCACACTCTACTTGGGATTCTCTCTCTCTTTCCCTCTCTATCTGCCCCTCCCATACCCATGCTGTCTCTGTCTCTCTCAAATAAATAAACTTTAAAAAAGAAAAGAACAACAAAAAAGACCCCAAATCAGCAGAAAGATGGAAATAATAAAGATTAGACCAAAAGTAAACATTACAGAAACTACAAAAAACAATAGAACAAATCAATGAAACCAAGAGCTATTTGTTAGAAAAGATTAACAAAATTGATAAGCCTTTAGCTAGACTTGTCAAAAAGAAGAGAGAGATGACTCAAATAAACAAAATCAGAAATGAAACAGAAATAACAGCCAACACCACAGAAATACAATTGTAAGAGAACATTATGAAAAACTATAGGCCCCAAAATTAGACCACCTAGAAGAAATGGATAAATTCCTAGAAACATATAATCTACCAAAACTGAAACAGGAAAAAATAGAAAATTTGGACAGACAGTTTACCATCAATGAAGTTGAATCGGTAATCAAAAACATACCAACAAACAAATGTCCAGAATTAGATGATTTCATAGACAAATTTTGCCAAACATTTAAAGAAGACTTAAGACCTATTCTTCTCAAACTATTCCATTTTATGGAATATGGTTATTCCAAAACCAGATAAAGACACCACAGGAAAAGGGAACTATAAGCCAATATCTCTGATGAACATGGATGTAAAAATTCTCAACAAGATACCAGCAAACCAAAACCAACAATACATTTGAAAAAATCATTCTCTATGATCAAGTGGGATCTATTCCTCAGATGTAAAGGTGGTTCAATATTTGCAAATGAATCAATGTGATACATTACATCAATGAGAGACAGGATAAAAACCACATGATCATTTCAATAGATTCAGAAAAGGCATTTGACATGAAGTATAACATTCATCAGAATAAAAAAAAAAACCCTCAACAAAATAGATTAGAGGAAACATACCTCCACATAATAAAGACCATATATAAAAAACCCACAGCAAACATCATACTCAAAGGTGAAAAACTGAGAGCTTTTCTCCTTAGGTCAGGAACAAGTCAAGGATATCCATTCTCACCATTTTTATTCAACGTAGTACTCAAAGTCCTAGCCATAGCAATCAGACAACAAAGGAAATAAAAGGTATCCAAATTGGTAAGGAGGAGGTAAGACTTTTACTATCTGCAGATGACACGATTCTATATATAGAAAACCCTAAAGACTTTACGAAAAATCTACTAGAACTGATAAATGAATTCAGTAAAGTCACAGGACACAAAATCAATGTGCAGAAATCTGTTGTATTTCTATACCCTAATAATGAAGCAGCAGAAAGAGAAATTAAGAAAACAAACCCATTTACAATTGCACCAAAAATAACTAAATACCTAAGAATAAACCTAACCAAGGAGCTGAAAGACTTCTACTCTGAAAACTATAAAACATTGATGAAAGAAATTGAAAACAACACAAAGAAATGAAAAGACATTCCATGCTCATGGGTTGGAAGAACAAATATTATCGAAATGTCTATACTACCCAAAGCAATCTACAGATGTAATGGAATCCGTCTCAAAATACCAACAGCATTTTCCACAGAACTAAAACAAACAACCTATAATTTATATGGAACCACAAAGACCCCAAATAGCGAAAGCAATTTGAAAACGAAAAGCAAAGTTGCAGGTATCACAATTCCAGACATCAAGTTATATTACAATGCTGTAGTAATCAAACAGTATGGTACTGGCACAAAAACAGACACATAGATAAATGGAATGCAAAGAAAACCAAGAAATAAACCCACAATTATATAATTAATTAATCTTTGACAAAGGAGGCAAGAATATGTAACGGGAAAAGGACAATCTCTTCAACAAATGGTGTTGGGAAAACTGGAAAGTTACATTCAGAACAATGAAACTGGACCACTTCTTATACCATACACAAAAATAAACTCAAAATGGATTAAAGACCTAAAAGTGAGGGGCGCCTGGGTGGCTCAGTCGGTTAAGCGGCTGACTTTGACTCAGGTCATGATCTCACAGTCTGGGAGTTCGAGCCCCGCATCAGGCTCTGTGCTGCCAGCTCAGAGCCTAGAGCCTGCTTTGGATTCTGTGTCTCCCTCTCTCTCTCTACCCTTCCCCTGCTCACGCTCTGTCTCTATGTCTCTCAAAAATAAATAAACATTAAAAAATAAAGACCTAAAAGTGAGACCTGAAACCATAAAAATCCTCGAAGAGAGCACAGGCAGTAATTTCTCTGGCATTGGCCACTGAAACATTTTTCTAGATATGTCTCCTGTCATAAGGGAAATAAAAGCAAAAATAAACTATTGGAACTACAGCAAAATAAAAGGCTTCTCCATAGGTAAGGAAACAATCAACAAAACTAAAAGGCAACCTACGAATGGGAGATGATATTTGAAAATAACATATCCAATAGAGGGTTAGTATCCAAAATTTATAAAGAACTAATACAACTCAACACCCAAAACAACAAATAATCCAATTCAAAAATGGACAGAAGACATGAACAGACATTCCTCCAAAGAAGACATTCAGATGGCCAACAGACACATGAAAAGATGCTCAACATCACTCATCATCAGGGAAATACAAATCGAAACCACAATGAGATAATACCTTACATCCGTCAGAATGGCTAAAATCAAAAACACAAGAAACAAGTGTGGCAAAGACATGGACAAAAAGGAACCCACTAGCACTGTTGGTAAAAATGAAAACTGGTACAGCCATTGTGGAAAATGGTATGGAGATAGCTCAAAATGCTAAAAATAGGATTACCCTATGATTCAGTAATCACACTATTGGGTATTTACCAAAAAAATAGGAAAACACTAACTCAAAGGGATACATGCACCTCCATGGTTATTGCAGCATTCTTTATAATAGCCAAATTAATAGCAGCCTAAGTGTCCATCAATAGATTAATGAATAAAGAAGAGGCGGTATATGTATATACAATAGAATATTATTCAGCCATAAAAAAGAATGAAATTTTGTCATTTGCAATGACATGGATGGTGCTAGAGAGTATAATGTTAAGAGAAATCAGAGAAAGACAAATACTATATGATTTCACTCGTATGTGGAATTTAAGAAACAGAACAAACAAGCAAAGGAAAGAGAGAAAGAGACAAACTAAGAAACGGACTCTTAAACATAGAGAACAAACTGATGGTTACCAAAGGGGAGATGGGTGGGGGTATGAGGGAAATAAGTGATGGGGATTAAAGAGTACAATTAACATGATGAGCACTGAGTGATGTATGGAATTGTTGAATCACTATATCGTACACCTGAAACTAATATTACACTGTATGTTAACAATATTAGGGAAAAAAACAATCATAAATGACAATGTTTTGTCAATTTTTTCATTTATTTGTCAGTATTTCATTAAAGTTATCTCTAATACCATGGTAACTCAATCTTCAGTAAAAGATGTATTTCAGAAGAAAAAAAAATTTTAGAAAGACAAGGAGCAAGTCAAATAATAACATCTTATGTTTATATAGTATCCTAGGAACACCTCGTTTTCATATACCTTCTGTAATTTTATCTTTCAAATAGCCACATGAGGTGGGCAATGCAAGCCTGAAAACTTGCGTTCTAGCACCAGAATCTGGTGGCCAATGCAGCATTCTTGTACTTTCCCTTTAACCCACACACTGCCTTTTCAAGCATTCATAGCAACTCAAATACTCATAGCAACAATTCATCACCATAGATAATATCTAAGCAGTACTAAACAAACATGACATTTTCATTTTCTGCAACATCTTCAAACCAGAACGGAAGACACTAAATATGAATTCAGCCCAGGGACTGCAGGACTTAAAGGATATGATACAACCTGTCCTCCCCCGGGGGAAAGGCCCAAAGATTGTCATTAGCACAAGCCCCAGTATTGGCTATTTATTTGAGTCCATATCCTTTTCTGCTAAGGGGGAAACTCACAGAAACAGTTACCTGGGTATGCTGGTTTGTGACCTCCTTGTAAAGTCAAAGAAGAAGAGGGCTAGCATCTCAGCATGTGGATATATGTGAACTAAAAAGGCCATTTCTATTCCCTCTCCACCTTCCAGCCCAAAGAGAGAGCTTGGGCTCTATTCCATGGTAAGAAAATCCCCAACAAGATCAGCTTGCCTAGAGAAGGGCCAAAGATAATTAAGACAGACACTATCATCTACAATTGGAGCTGGTCTAAGAAACATAAAACTGAGCAGTTGGGTTTCTCTACCACTGTGGAAAAATTGTGACACACAGATGCTTCATATGGCTCTCCAGCCTCATTTACCCTGAAATCTTAAGGTTCCTGAATGATTCATTCCTTCTCTCAATTCACAGGATTTGCACAAACCTCAAAACTTCATCTTTACTTGCCTACCTTCTACTCATCTTTTTTGACACAGTTCAAGAGAAATCCTCTTGAACTCCTCCAGGGAGCCACCTTTTATAATCTGTGCCCCTCACTGCCACCTTGTGTGCTCCTGTAGAGCCCTGTGGTGATCTTTATCACAGTTCTTACCACACTTGGTTGTAATCGGCTTGTCTAATTTAGCTACAAAACTCTAAATTATCAGACTGCAGGTGTTATGTCTTATCATCTTTGTGTTCCCAAAACCTAGCATAGAGCCTGGCATATAATATACACTAAATAAAAAGGAATGCTTCCCCCAACTCAATCCCAGAACTTCTGACATTCTGGTCCGGCGGTCTGATAGTGTATATAAATGTCCTCTCTGAATTACTGCATTTTGTTTTAGCTCTCCTCCTGCCTATACTCATCCTCAGTTGAGAGGCTCTTAACTAACGCGAGCCTAGTGGGACCCTCTTCATCAGAGAAATTTTGTTCTCCAGCCAAAGGAGGAAGATACAAACAATCCCATTCTTGCTCCAGGTGCTCCTAACAACACAGCTATCACCAGACACAGAACAAACTGGATTATAGTTTGCAGGTTCTTTGAAGTTCCCTCTCTGCCTAGTTTGCTCTGTTAAAGCAGCCTGGTCAGACTCTCATTGTGTGGTTCTTTGTTTTGCTTATAGTTGTCCTATCTACCCTGAGCCACAGGTAAGCCTGTGTAGTCCTTCTGCCTATATTTGCTTTTCCCAGTCTCTGTCACCAAGCGAAACACTTCTTTTGCTTTCCTGCACTTCTACTCAAGTGGTCTTTCCTCTTAACTGTCCTAAAATCCAATGTGGCCCAACATTCCTAATGCCATCTCATTCAACCTGCTTCTCTTGGATTGCTTTTGAACTTGGATTATAACATCCAGTTCTGCTTTAAGGCAAGAACCTATACTTTGTCTGGGTTTTTTTTTTCACTCATATTGCCTTTTTTATTCCAAATTCAACTTCCAGAAGTATGTTCCCTACTGTAGATAAGAATAATCAAACTGAAAGTCAACAAATGACATTATATATTTCTAAGATAAATTGCTCCTAAATGTTCTCCTTAAAGTAATGAAAATTTATATTTTTGTTGATCCTGGCAATAACATTGATAGCATAACTGATCAGCTATTCAAAAGGGCACAATAATTAGGACCAAAATTAAGTGTCTGAAATAGCTGGGGAGTTTTCTCCACAAACATTTGTGATCACGCCATAGCCATTGCGTTTCATGGGATATCCATTTTTATAAGTCTATTTATGAGTACAAGGAGGCTTAGCCACCACTGGTTTGACTCGCCAGCTTGGACTGACTGCTGCTATTTTAACCACATTCCCCTTTAGAAAGAGCACAACCAACAGTTCCAAATTCCTGAAGGAACCGTAACTGTTTATACTGAGAAAACCTAATGACACATCACTTGGAAATTCATTACTATTTAAGCCACTATTAACTTGTTTTGTTTGTCTGTTTGTTTGTTTGTTTTTATCCAAAGTGATCTCGTAAGACCCAAGGTGCCGTACTTTCACCTTGACAATTAAGAGTTACTTGTCCCGGGAGCAGAAGACTATCCTGGAGAAGAGCCTGGACAACAGGACACCAGGAACCGACACACCCTAAAAAAGGAAAATCTCAGGGCTCAGCCAATGTTCCCAATCAGGCAAAGAACATCATTTTCTTTTAAACATTAATAGTGACAATGACTAGGATCTGCCAGATCTGGGACTAGAACAGCCCAAGGACTTAGCAACTTAAAAACTCAAAGTCTTGGGACATATGGGTGGCTCAGTCGGTTAAGTGTCTGATCAGGTCATGATCTCACAGTTTGTGAGATCGAGCTCTGTGTTGGGATCTTCACTGACAACATGGGGCCAGTTTAGGGTTCTCTCTCTCTCAAAATAAATAAATAAACTTAAAAAAAAAACTTCAAAGTCTTACTTAGGGGTCACTTTTGGAGGAGGGAAAAGAGCCCATTCTGTACAAAAAAAAGTCATGCTCTAGAATAGAAAGTAATCAAGTGGTTACTTTTTGCCAATCTGTTGCTGACCACTTTTGTCTGGGATATGTGCTTACGTGAGCCATCCTGTAGCCCTAGAGAGGGCTATCTACTCCCTAGTCTGTTCACTCATTCAGATCTACTCCAAACCCAGCTTAGATTGCTTTTCTCAGATAAGACCAGATCAACCCTGTTCACTGATATTTGCCTCAGGACAGCAAGGCTTTTCCCTCCAGATTCAGCTCTACCTCACCCTGATCATTTAGTAACGATCCATGCCAGGGCTCCTGATTCAGCGCGAGCTTTGATGACACCCAGGAAAAAAACCTTCTAAATCCATATGCCTGAAGAGGATGCTTCTTACAAGAGTCAGAAATTGTTACAACAACAAACCTGTTACAGCTCTGAGATTCTACCAAGCTCTGCAAGGTGACAAGTTAGTCTGCCATAGTTTTTTGGATACTGGCAGAAGACGTGTGACTCTTGGGTTGGAGACAAAGGACTTTACTTATTTATTTTTTAAAGTTTATTTATTTATTTTGAGAGAGGGAGAGAGCAAGTGAGCAAGTGGGGGGATGGGAAGAGAGAGAGAGAGAGAGAGAGAGAGAGAGAATCCCTAGCAGGCTCTGCACTATCAGCCCAGAGCCCAATGAGGGGCTCAATCTCACCGTGAGATCTCAACCATGAGATCATGACCTGAGCCAAATCAAGGGTCACATGCTTAACCAACAGAGTCTCCCCGGTGCCCTGAGATAAAGAATTTCATTATTTATGGCACAGTCAGCACCTTGAGTTTCACGTTTGTGTTAGTCCCTCTTATCCCTCAAGTTCCACATAAGCTACACAGAGCGGCCTGGGCTCATACTGCTCACCCAAAGGGTTTGCATCACTGCTGAGAAACCCTGAGCTTGATGAATCTCAATTCTTCCTTATAAAAAAAGATTGGGTTACAAGAAAACCTGTCCAAAGCTGGTAAGAGGACAATAATGAAAATAATTATACTGGACGACAAACAGACTGGCTCTTTGCTCCAGAGGGAGGTATTATCTCTATCTTCTGTCAACTATCAAACATCTTTGAAAAGATCATCCAGAACAAAGGACTATAACTATCTCTGCTCTGCTCACAAGATGTGCAGAAACATGAGAAACCTATGGAAATTGCCTCTTAACAGTAAGTTGAAAAAAAATAGTGAATAAATGAATAAATGACACAATATGGACATCTCAGAGAAACCAACAAAGTAACGAGTATTCAATACAAATAGTCATCCATTTCTCTATTTCTCTAAATAAGTACACAAGTATATGTCAACAAAGATCATTTCTATTCACCAAGAAAGATGCTCATTTTATTAGTTTAATGTATGTCATTCTTTCAATAATTAGCACTCATTTGAATAAATCCCGCAAAACTCAACAGGTGATACTTTTTAACTTACCAAAAATTATTAATTTCATGGAAACAATTTGTTTCAAATATCATTCCATCACTCCACACAAATTCCTTGATTATTGTACAAATTCCTTGATTCTAAAATCTTTATCCCAAAGACTAAAATGTAAATGACACCAAATTTTGAGATTGAAATTAGTCAAAATAAGGAGAGAATACAGAAAAATTGTCCATAAAGACTGTGCTTCCAACTTTATAAAATAGACAATTGATTACAAACTTTGAAGAGCATTTGTCTAAATCACAGAATTAGTTCCACAAGTACTCCTTGTCTTTTGTGGCTTCCTTCTTGTAAGTGTCTTGGAATATCTTTTTAAGGATGAGAACTTTTTTCTAAATAAATTAAGTTATTGCGGTGAGAAATGGCATGAGCAGTATTCAAGGAATTCCAAGCATTTTGATGGTTAAGCAGCACTCTATAAATGTATTCTGGAGAACACAAGTATCTTTCATGATGTTAATGAATATTCTGCTATCCAAAAAAAATTCTTTGGTCAAGTAAGTTTGGTAAACTATATATTAAACTGGTTTCTGGGGGCTCCTGGGTGGCTCACTCAGTTAAGCGTCCAACTTCAGCTCAGGTCATGACCTTGCAGTTAGCGGGTGTGAGCCCCAAATCAGGCTCTGTGCTGACAGCTCGAACCTGGAACCTGTTTTGGATTCTTTGTCTCCCCCTCTTTCTGCCCCTCTCCCACTTGTGCTCTCTCTCTCTCTCAAAAATAAATAAACATTAAATAAAAATAAAAACTAACCTAAAAAACTGGTTTCTCACTGCAGTATTTGTCTTCTAATTGGGCTAATGTAGTTCTGATTGGGCTAATGAGGTTCATTTATCATTGAACCTACAGTAGGTGGGTCAGAGATATAATATGCCACATTTCTCAAACTTATTTCACCATGCAAAAATTTTAACACCAGATGTTCTATATGCGAGATGCTAGATGCTTTCTATTGGGAGCACTAGAGTTCCACAGAACACAGGAAAGCTCTGGACCACAGCCCAAGTTAGACGTAAAACAGTAAAAGCAAATGTATTAAGAAAATTGGGAGTTAGTTTTGCAGAGGACCTTGAATTATATGCTAAGATATTTGAACTTTATTATGTATGCAAAGGAGAAATATTCTATTGACATTCTGTTTACCTATTTGGTATGTTTAGATGTGGTCATTTTAGTAAGAAACATATAAAAGACTAGGAACTCTACTTTGTAATACATTCCTCCAGAGGAAGAGATCTACAGAAGAGAATTGCCTCTATTAATCTCCCAATGTCAAAACTTCACAGCCCTCACTCTTAAGAACGTATTTTTTATGTCTAAAAATTCCTGTGTCATAGTTTAAATTAATTTACCTTTTTTTTCCTCTTCTGTGTTCATCGTTCTTCCTCTTCTCTGAATTCCAGCTCTAGGACTCCATCTTTCAACAGAGTCCAGCCGAGACACAAGATTCATTCATGAATTGTCATAGTCTGAATAAACTCACCTTCCAAATTTTTATCATTGGGGCTTATTTTCCAAAATTTGATAATAGTCAAGACTATTTTGGATACTCTAACCGAGTTTTCTTCAAAGAATGCTTAATAAGCACTTATATGGTACAAGGCTTTGTAATAAGTGCCCAGAGAAATAAGAGGAGGATTTAAACATATTTCCCTTAAGACTTGTGTACTTTTGGATATTTTTCATTAAGATCATATTAACTTAATTTCTTTCAAGCTTTGATTGATATGTGCAGCTAATAAGGGCCAAGTGTATAAAGGACAACACAGTCCATCAGTCAGTGAATATTTATTGAGCTCCTACTATTACCTTAGGTGCTGAGGATACAGCAATGTGCAAGACAGGCCTGGTCTCTGCCCTTGTAGAACTTATAAGCCTAGTTGCTACTAAAGGCCATAAAATGTGTGTGAAATGTTTCTTAGTTATCTGCTCTAACTGCCTCAAAAAATAAGTGTTATTAGTTATAAAGGGGGATAAAACATACATGGCACAATGTAAACAATTAGTTAATCTGGGAGAAATGTATATAAATATTAATTTTACTATTCTTTTGATCTTTTTGTTGAGTTGAAATTTTTCAGAAGAAGTTCAAAGAAAGTTTCATGAGAATAAACTAGCCAGAAAATTTTAAAAATTGGAGTCAGATTTCTTCTATAATCTAATACTTTCTTGTTTAGTTGTAACATTTCAGTGTTCTAGGACTTCTGATAGAATTATTTCCATATCAGAACTCCAAAGACAAAAGCCAAAACATTATTGTATGAATAAAAGCAGAGATTTGGATTGCATTTTCCCTACTGTAGAACATCCTGCTGCAAGTGAACAGGCTGTTAAATTTGGCCAGAAATTTTTGTTAAACATTTTATAAAATAGGGGCGCCTGAGTGGCTCAGTCGGTTAAGCGGCCGACTTCAGCTCAGGTCATGATCTCACCGTCTGTGAGTTCGAGCCCAGCGTCGGGCTCTGTGCTGACAGCTCAGAGCCTGGAGCCTGCTTCAGATTCTGTATCTCCCTCTCTCTGCTCCTCCCTTGCTCATACTCTGTCTCTATGTCTCTCAAAAATAAAATTTAAAAAAGTTTAAAAAAATAAAAAAAAACATTTATAAAATAGATCAGCATACTTAATCTAGGTCTAAGAAGACAAGAAGAATTACAATGTCCAGGCATGTTATTTGCTGTCATTCATTTGGTATTTCTTAAGCCATTCTCTAAGGCAAGTACATATACTTTAATGAGCATAATAACCTATGACAAACAACTAATTCAAAATATCTGCGGTATACATGCTAAAATATACAAAGTGGAAACTCTTCATTTTACTAGTGGCAAGGACAGAATCAATACCACCTGTAGTGTGTTCAAATAAAACAATAGATGTTAAGAGAAAGTATGGACAAATTTAAGTGGCTTTTAACAATGTCTTCCTACTACTCTTAGTCCCAGATCCACCGAATAGATATTATCATTATCTGTATTTTTATTTTCTCACCATTTCCAAGTTGCCATATTCATGCTGTCTCTGATGTATGATATGTCTATATGTTCAACAAGGAATGCATACAGGAGAAAACCAAGTACACAAAAGGAATAGCCCATGGTTAAAAGGGAAAGGGAGCATGAAGGAATTTAATGGGATAGTAAATATGAAATTAGAGACCTGACACAAGTATTCCCAAAGAATTGAAATACAAATTAATAGGTAAATGACACTTCTCCTCTATCCACTCATTCAAAAAGTATGTTCCGTGTCTGCCATGTGCCAGACACTATGCTAGGCAGTGGAGATTAAAGAATACAATATAGTATCTACCTTCAAAAAATTTACCAGATTCCACCTAAGTAATCAGACTAACAAAAGAGAATCCACTATGCATGGTGGAGATAAGAGAAGCTGTAGATGTAATGGAAACAGCAATCTGAGTCAAACTCAGATTAAGTCTCTGTCATTTAAAAAGAATCACCTGGCTAAATTACCTAATTTCTCTGACCTTCAAATTCCTCATTTGTAATATGTAGAGAATACCTACCTTGTTCTATAACTTTAAGAATTAGGAATAAGGCATACAAGATATCTGCACATGCAAGTACTCAAAAGTTTATAATTACAAAGACTTCAACTGAGGTATGTACGTAATGATTAAGGAATGCAAATTTGCCTCTCCTAATTTTACAGCCTGAAGAATCCCAAAAGCTGTGCTATCAATTAGTGTCCTAAAGGAAATTGAGATGTTGAGTAGAATTTAATCAATGGACTCTAACAGAGATGTGAGTAAGGCTCTGGGACCCAACAGGCATGTTGTGTCCCTAAGGACCAGCAATGGAAGGGAGCCAGCCCTAGACCTAAGCCCAGTGAGAGCTGGAGCCTTGGAAGAGGATCATCCCTCTACAGACAAACCCTGGTGCAGAGGTAACTCAAGAGTCTGATGTCATCAAAGATAACTATTACCTTTGTTCAATAATCAGCTGGCTGATTATAAGTTTGGTTTTCCATTTCTGTTGTCTGCAAGAATAGAAGTTGCTGACCAGTTGACACAACAGTTTACAATGCTCATTGGAAAACAATGACTTAAAAGTAAGTATAAAGAAATGTTCAGACAACTAGACAGCCTAAACAAGCACACTGCTCCTAGCTGTGGGTTTAACTCAGGAGGATATAGGGCACCATTTTCTGGCTACTGCGGCTCTATTAATTCAGGTTAACTAATTAAGCCACCCTGCAGCCTACAATTAAAATCCTAGGCTTTTTTACTCATGAAATAACTGCCGAGCTATGATTCGATAGTAAATTTTTTAACCTAAATTTCACATTTTGCCTTTATCCCTGTTAAAATAGATTCATTTCAGCACTACATTTCAACATATTGGGATATTTATATGTTCCATTTAAACTAACAGTGTCTACAAATTTTATTGATAAGCATGTCATTTTCCGTTTTTTTCTAAGTTGCTGATAAAAAGATTGATTGCAATTAAGGACAAGAACAGAGCCTTTTGTATGCATTAATTTAAAAGAATTTGGGCATCTAATATAGACCAGGCTCTGTATTAATTGCTGGGGATAGAAATTAAGAGAGAAGTAATAGGACTTTGGCTAGTAATAAATGCCACAAAGAAACAAAAACAGCAATAAACTAGTGACTGGTTAGGGTATAACAACTTTAGATAAGGGAACTAAGGAGCCTCACTGAGCCTTAAATGATGCCGACGAGACTGCCCTATGCGTACCTGATGGAAAAGTTCCAAGAAGATGGAAACAGAAAGCACAGAGATCATAAAACGGAAATGAGCTTGACATTGCCAAAAAAGAAATATAATTTGGCTGGAACAGAGTAAACAACAGAAGAATAATACTTGATGAGTTTAGAGAGGTGGATAAAGACCAGATTATGTAGGGATCTGTAGTCTCTAGTAAAGAGTTGGAGTTTTATTCAAAGTGCAGGGCCACCTCCTTCTATCTTAGCATTGATCCCACTGATCTATTTACAAATAAAGCTTTTGAACAATAACCTTATTGTACTAACAATCAGCCTATTAAAATCAAGAATCAAGATATCATGGAAATTATTCATGGGGACACAATGAAACATTCTCTGCCAAACAAGAATTTAATCTGCCTGGGAAACCTATTCATTACTTTAATCTACTTTATATGTTGGGGTTCTGCATAAGCAATCAGAAGAGAATTAACACGAGCTCCCTACTCCATCTACACATCTACTGCATCTGGACCCAAAGACTCTTCATTGCTTCCTATCGTTGTAGAGGAATTATCTTCCTCCTGAGATCAACCTCCCATGTGTGCGTTCATACCTACCACCTCGCTCTTACTCAACATCACTTCTTCTCTTCTGCGTCTCAACTTTTGTCTTTCTATAGATTCTTACTTATCAATATTAAACATACAGTAGTGTCTCCAATCTTAAATACAAACCTCCCTTGGCCTGTACATCACTGTCCAGCCACCACTTCATTTCTCTTCTAGTTTATAGCAAAATTCTCAAAAGTGTTGTCTATACTTACTACTGTATTGACTCTCTTTTCACTTTCTCTTGAATGTGCTCTAATCAAATTTCCACCCCCACAGCTCCCATAGAACAACTCCTGTCTAGGTCACTTAACCTGTCTGCCTCACACGTTGTTGGTTGTCCAGGAAATAGTCATTTCTTTTTGCCAACTGTCTTGCTCATAAAACAATCATGCGCTTTAGGTGAAGTGGGACTTTCTCTAGCCTGAGGGACAGCAATCACAATTCGTCTCTAAGCCATTCACTGTACCACCACTGCCCTTACTGTTACCTGGCTTAGGAAGGACAGATGTGTCATAGTTCTGACCAGTGAAACCTCAGGGAGTTTTACCCTTATAATAAAGTGAATGCAGTACTTTAATTATTGCCCTAATGGTGAACATTAAACAAATTTCAGTTTAGTCTTAATTATTAATCAGTAACAAACATCTTTTTGCATGTAGGAATTCTGTTTCCATTCACTTTGTTGATTGGACAGAATTCTGGAAGTCAGCTTTTCAAGAATGACTTTTCACTCCAATCTCCATTCCACTATCCTCTCCTATAATTATAAATTGCTTATCATTTTAGCCTTCAAATCAAGTTCACTCCCCACTCCCACCATTCATGGTTAATAAGATTGTCTGGTTCTTTACCTTCTTAGAAATCCATTCCATTCCTTTTGGATACTCATCTCCATAATAACACAACAGCAAGCATCATTAGTTTATGGTACCTATCTCCCCCATAAAATTGTAAGCTGCATGAGGACAAGAACTTTCTCTGTTTTTTTCTCATCATACTCAGCACTTGTCACAGTGTAGGCACATAGTAGGTACTCAATAATTATTGTTGAAGGTAGGAGACTGAGCAAGCAGAAAGAAAACACTGCACAGTAATATAAAAATGTTTTACATACAGAAATGTGTTGAATTCAGACATTTTGTTCCTTGTCATGTGAATGAATTCATTTCATTTAGATGACACATTAGAAAAGCTTTTCTTTAGGGGCATCAGTGTGGCTCAGTTGGTTAAGCATCTGACTTCAGCTCAGGTCATGATCTCTCAGTTCATGAGCTCAAGCCCACATTGAGTTCTCATGCAGAGCCCACTTCGGATCTTCTCTCTCCCTCTCTCTCCCTGCTCACATGCACGGGGGCATGCACTCTGTCTCTCTCTTTCAAAAACAGTAAACATTTTTAAAAAAGCTTATTATTCTAGGTAACAGAAATAAATTCTAGATAACTTCAACGAAAAGTAGTGGAGAGATGGATTTCCTGGACAAATACTGAGGTATTTCACAGAATCAGTGGAAGAAGTGGACGACAAAACCACAGGAAGGCAGGGGAAAGGCAACTAGAAAACCTCACAGTGAGAGTTCATAGGCCTTGTCTTTGGGCACTGCCATTAACACAACAAGCTTCCAATCAGACCAGTTTGTGTGTTTCTCTCTTACGAGTTTCAAATTGTTAAAAGAGAGGGTATGATTGGACCAAGTGTGTGTCCATCTACACTTGGGGCAATGAACTTTGGCTGGAGTAACAGTATCATGTAGCATAGGCATGGCCACTAGAGGCCTGCTCCTGTGTTATGATCCATTCCCAGAAAAGAGGAAATTATTGTGAGCAAAGTGGCCACCTCAGATGGCATCTCCTTTAGATAAGAACAAGGAAGACTTTTATGTTGTCCAGGAATCATGCCAGATCAGGGAAAGGGGCAAGTTCAGGGGTCAATTCTGTGAACAAATATTTTATACTGCAACATGATCAGGAACCCAAAAACAAATAGGCAACAAAAAAAAGTCACGGGCATAACCAGAAACTGAGGAAGTGGAAGATCCAAAATTCAGATTAGCACCTGGGACTGAAGGACTGACATACTTGAAGAAACAGTATGTGCATCAAAGCACATGGCACAGTTTAGAATAGGAACAGAGGACCGCAAAACAAAGAAAGGAGACCCAATTATCCTGATATTAACCGAGGGGCAAGTACAAATCTTCAGTAAGTAGCCCAGAGGCTACAGATGATGAAACCAAGAATTACTTAGAGACACTCAGGATACCTGGGTCCAGCTAAATCTGTTGTTTACTGCTGGCTTCGCTTCCAATTGTACAGGACTGTGATGCATGCACTGTTAAATATTTGAATATCACCCCTGATTACATGTAATATTTCCATGACATTGGCTTTTAAAAGAAAGGTATCCTTAGTGCCTAGCCCGGGGTTGGAAACAGAGAAGGAACTCAAATATATTCTGATAGCATATGAGTACATAAATGTTAAACTGCTATTCAGACACTTTATTAAGCTATTTCTAAAGACATATAGAAAAAATCTCATTAATTCATTTATGTCTTTAGAGCTCCTACTATGATAGTTTCCAGCTACATTGAGAGATTTCTTCATTAACTCAAATATGAATTGGCTCTAAAAAGGATGTGAAGAAAGAACATTTTAGAGAAATATTTTTTCTCAATATGCTTCAAATATACATTTCCTAATACTAATTAGAGGACTACCTTAAAAGAGAATCTTAAGATTATAACCAAAGTAACTAAATATTTCAACTAAATATCAAGTAAATATTTCTCTTGTTTTCAGAAGCACGAATGTAAAAATCATACATCATAACATAAAATATCTGATGTGAATGTATGTCCTTAACCAAAAGGGAAAGTTCCTTTTTTACAAAAAACAACAGCAGTAATATTTTAGAATTACTTTATTCTTCCATAAATCAGAATTACCTAAAGATCATATATCTCTATCATTTCTGTAGTATTGGGAACTTTCTTATTACTCTTTCAACAATTAAAAACAAAGTGGAACCAGTGTGACTATCATTTGTTATTCACACAAACATTTAATTCATATTCTTATCTACATAGCTACCCTACTAGTCAACAGGGGTTCCTGAGCAAGTTTTATCTTGTAAGGGAGGGCTGAGTCAATTAAGCTCCTAAAACAATGTGTTAGAATGAACAAGGCTGGTTAATAATGGATCATTGAATCCCTGGGCAGGAAACATCTTTGTTAAATAAACAAGTTTATAAAAATTCAGTGCTGAGTAAGAAATCTGGAGTTCTCCACAAATTGCTGAAGGTCATAATTTTAAATTATAGGCAATCAACTCTTGATTTTGGGTCAGGTTATGATCCCAGCATCATGAGATTGAGCCTATGTTGAGCATGGAGTCTGCTTGAGTTTCTCTCTCTCCCTCTCTCTCTCTCTCTCTGTTGTCTCTCCCCTTCTGCCCTTCTCCACCCCCTCGTGATTTCTCTTTAAAAAATTAAAATATTTATAAAAAGAAAAGAGAGAGGGAAACAAACCATGAGAGACTCTTAAAGATAGAGAACCAACTGAGGGTTAATGGAGGGAGGGAGGCGGGGGATGGGCTAGATGGGTAATAGGTACTAAGGAAGGCACTTGTTATGATGAGCACTCACTGTTATATGTAATTGATGAATAATTGAATTCTACTCCTAAAACCAATATTATGCTGTATGTTAATTAACTAGAATTTAAATAAAAATTAAAAAATAAAAATAATAAAATTATAGGTAATCTCAAGCATCCATCTCGGGAACACTGTCTGTCTTTTGTAATAATCATTATTCTGAAAAGTAAATATTCACATTAAAAGGAAAAAAAAAATTTGCTCTACAGTAACAATAATAAAATTCAAATTGTGATTTCTGGAATTACTCAAAAAGTTATGGCCACCACCTGTATCATCCAGATCCCTGGCAAGATATGAGTGGATGAGTAAAGAGAGAGATGGAAAGATTTTCTGAAGGGGCGAGCAGGATTAAGGAAATCAACAAATGATAGTGAAGTGCCTCAAGGCTAAAATAATTGGGAGTCATTATTATCACTAGATCTGAGGGGACAAGAGGAGCAAGCAACTAAGGAGACCTGAAAAGGTGTTATAGTTATATGTGTGGGAGAAGGTTACTGACAAGAAGCTGTGTACTCAGGTAGAGGAAAACAGCCATAAAGGCCTGCAGAGTGGGAACAGTGTGAATAAATACCCTGTTCTGCTGTTCAGATTACCTTCCAATTCCTCTTGTTGGATGAAACCAAATGGAAGACAAAGGTCAAGGTAAAAATTGATAACCGTCCATAAAGATGAGTCAGAGTAGGATGGAGAGTGAGTCTGGAAGGGCAATGGGTAATATCCAATACACAGTCCCTTCTACCATTACATCTACAGTTTGACTAACTATACATATTTTTCAGCAGTTTTTCTCATTCCCATGATGATCAAATCAAGAAACAATCTAAAAGGTATTTAGAAAGCTCTATCTAGATTCTAGCATTATATTAAACACATAGAAAAACATAAAGAGGTACAAGACATGAATTCTGTCCCCAGGAAAAAGAATGTGAAATAAATGGGAGCAGGATAATATGTATAACAAGTTACAGATTATTAAAATGCTGAAGATTTGGCTTCAGGCAAGACCAGGAGTCTCCTCTATGGCAGTTTTCACAAGGTTTTGTATATGAGTTTCAGGTTTTGCAATTTTTATACATAAGGCAGGAAAAGAACATTGCAGAACAAAGATGTTCTTTGGGGGTGACAGTAACCTAATATCCCTAGAAACACTTTAGGAGCAACCTGGAACATTGCATAGCTTATTTGCTGGGTACTTATTCCAGAAGAGAAAATGAAGTTTATTCCAGCTTATTCCAGAAGAGAAAGAGAAATTGCCTATTCTTTTTATCCTCTTAATATGTACATTTCCTTAAAGAATAAAGACCAACAGTTATCATAATACCTATTTTCAACATTTGCAAGGCTATCACATAAAACTAAACCCAACATCAACTGGCAAAATCTATTACCTCTACCTTAAATGCTTTCTTCACTTCCTCATTGTACAAATTCTTATTATTCAAGACTTCACTCAAATATGAACTCTGCTTAGCTTTTTCTGAGTATTCCTGGCAAAGCTAAAACCTCCTCTGAACTTTAATTTCTAACAAGATTAAAAAGAGTAAATTTTCAATAGTATCCTGGTTTGTATAATTATTTTTGAAGTAGCTACCTGGTATTTTTTTAACTATTTCATTTCATTACAAAAATTTCATAAAAGATACATATGACTTGCTTTGTTAAGGATCAAAAGCATTGCCAAGAGAGACCTTTCCATGGTTAATAAAATTTTCTAAAAGAGAAAAGTAACAACTTGCAATAACCATTGTCCCTTCTAAGACAATAACTCTAAATTTGAATATATGAAAGCTTATAATATAGCATTGAAAGAAAAACCTTCTCTGATGAAATATCTCATCCTTTGTTGAATAAAAAGTTAGTACTCAACCACCATTCATTTATTTTTTATGGATTTTTCATAGCAATAATTCTGGTTGTCCTTTTTTAATTCTCTAAGCATACCTATGGAATATAATGACTTCATAACTTAACAAGCCATTATTGAGTCTGGTTAATTTTGAGAAAGAAAATCAGAAGTACTTATAGATGCTCAATAAAAACCTTATTATTTGAAAGCCAACCACAAGGTTGAAGAATGTATCCTGAAACTACATGGAGTAAAATAATCTAAATGGAATGAAAAGCTAAATAAAATTGGGTACGAATATGAAGAAACAATATTTTTTATCTCAAATTTCCATTTGGGATTCTAGAAAGTACTACCATTTGGAATCCAAGACAAGGTGAAGATGGAGAAGATGAAGGAGCTGCAATCTCATCTAATCTCCCATTTGAACTGAGTGTATGTATGTTTGAACACAGAACTGATCCCTTAAAGCAGGTAGAAAACCACAACTTTCAAAGAAATTTGGAAAGAAAACTCAGAGCTATTCATTCATCAAAGTGTCTGGGCCATCTCACTCCCTGCTGGTGTAATCTAGTTGGAGATAGACTAAACATATGGTCAAAATTATACATGTCAAAACTTAAAGGGTGGAGCAAGGAATTAGCATTTATGAATGAACCACGAACATTGTCTTACAGAATCCTCCTCAACCTTCACAATGACCCCATGAGCTGGGTATTACTCCTCCAATTTTACAAATTGGAAACTAAAGGTCAGAGAATCAATGAGTCATCAAGTTTAACTTGCTAATGAGTGGTGAGGTTAAAATGTCAACTAAGATCTGACTCCAGAGTTCATTCTCTTTTCTCTACCAGTGAGAGGTGAATCTTGAGGCACAGGAGAACTGAGACCTCTCTGCATGAGTACTTAGAGTGTACGTAATGTAAAAAAATAACTACGCCTGGAGGGACCAAGTGTGGTAGAAACACAGAGCTATAGGTAACTGAGTCTCTGTGGTGCCATGAAAGACCAGGGATTATTTGACGAATGTGGAAAAGATCACTCTGTGTGGTTAGAGCATAGGAGGAAGTAGTGCAAATGGAAAGCGAGATAGGGTCAAAGATAAAAGCTCAAGAGGTGTTTTCAGCTATGCCAACAAGGAGGATGACGACAGATTTCAGAAAATAATGGAAAGATTACAAAATATTAAGATAAAATTATTGCTGTGTCCTGCAGAGATCAAATCTTTCATTTAGAGAAAACCAAATGCCAAGCTTTTCTAATGCCAAGGAAGTTATTGTTATGCAAATTGTTGTTGCATTTCTGTTAATTGGGGCTTATTCTGAATGAAAGAGGAGGGGAAAAGTTTTTATCTTTAAAAATGGAAATTAAACCAATTTTAAAGTATACAACGAAACTCACCCAAATTGCAAAGTATGTTTTTCTATAATTAACACTTTTCAGTGACCCCATTTTCTTTGTTGTCAGTATACAGCATTGCCAACGATTTGTATTGTATTTTTTTTTTGTCGCTCAGTAATATTCAGTAATTCAGTAATTTTGTCTTTCAGTAATAGTAAATTCCCATCATTGGTAAAGACTTGAACGAAAAGCAAACAAAAGTCCACATGGAACATGAGTAAACATTTAACAACATCAGAAATTCCTCCCAAGCCAAAATGTAAGCCTAGGATTAAAAAAAAATTCTGGTTAATTTAATCTAGAGTTAGTTCTGTAAACTCCGTTTGTACTTAGGGCAACTCTGGAAGTCTGTGACCACTAAAACTGAAGCATTTTCCTCACACAATATCATCTAGTCTCTGTGGTTGGTCTTCCATCCCAATTCCTGTCTTCTGCCACTGGGACAGGGGCCCTTACTTACTTCCTGCTAGGACTGAAGTTCTGATATTGCTTGTGGGGCCACTAGGGGAATGGACTTGTTAATAGAGTCCTGTCTTACGTTGAGTAAACCTTTGCAAACCGTGATACCACTCCTAGCCAGATAGTTCCAGTGTCATCACTGCCAAGACAGTCCTGCTGCCATTCTCACAAAGACTACCACTCACCCCACCCCCACTCCAACTGCCAACCAGCCTCCATCTGGCTTCCTTCTCTTCCTAGTGGAAAAGTACCCTCAGATGTCAGCAAGTCTCATGGAATCAGATGGCTTCAGTCACTGTCACTGAGTTCACTCACCATTGCTAAAAGTGAAAACTGTAGGGATTTTGTGTTATGGCAATGATTTAAATGAAGCAAAGCACTAAGGCTAGCCAGGTCTGAAGCAAAAATAGGCAAGTTGAGTACTTCTAAAATCACCAACATTTGTATCGTTGTATGACTTATACAAAATAGTCAACATTCAAACCCTGCTACTCAAAACAGTTTGCAATGGGAATAACTTTAGCATTAGTTGCTAATCACTAACATCAGAAGTTTTTTTCCTGGCATAGGTATATATATCTATATCTTGTTTTTAAATTGAGATACAATTGACATACCCTAAAATGGACCATTTTAAAAGTGTATGTTAGTGATTTTTAGTATATTTACAAGGTTTTACAACCATCACCGCTAAGTCAAGAACACTTTCTTTACCACCACCTCCCCTAAATCCCCATATCCATTAGCAGTCACTCTCCATTCCCTCCTCTTCTGAGCCTCTGGCAATCACTAATCCACCTTCTGTTGCTATGGATTTGCCTATTCTGGACATTTCATGTAAATGGAATCATATAATATATGGCTTTTTGTATCTAACTTCTTTCTCTTAGCGTAATGTTTTCAAGGCTCATCCATGTTATAGCATGAATCAGAACTTTATCCGTTTATATGACTGAATAATGTCTCATATCAATATACAATTTTCCTTTATACATTCATCAGTTGATAGACACCTGGGTTGTTTCTACTTCTTGGCTATTATGAATCATGCTGCTATGAGATTTCTGTATAAACTTTTTTGTAAGCATGTTTTCAGTTCTTTTAGGTATGTATCTAGAAATGGAATTGCTGGATCATATGGTAACTCTATGTTTAACTTTTTGAGAAACTATCGAACTGTTTTCCAAAAACAGTTTGCACCTTTTTACATTCCCACTAGCTATGTATGAGGTCCCAGTTTTTTAACATTCTCATCAATACTTGCTATTAAAAAAATTATTATTAGTGCCATTCTAGTGGTTGTGAAGTGGCTTTGATTTTTATTCCTTAATGACTAATGATGTCATTTAAGAAGAAGAATAATAAATATTATGTAGTGTTCAAAACATCGGTTTCCTTATTGATTCTTTGTCTGGATATCTATCCACTTGTTGAGAGTAGAAACAAATAACAATAATAAAATTAGGAAAGTGTTGTTTCTGTTAAAAAAAAAACCACAATAATGCTTTATATGTTAACATCAATAATGTATTTTCCAAAATTGAAAAATGAGAAGATTGGTATTGTTTTATATTTTGGCAAATCTCTTTAATATATGGCTTAAGTAGATAAGAGTTGGATTCTGGTGTCTGCTTCTACATTTAATCCATTGTAATATGTTGTTGTGATTGAAATATATGAAGTAAATCTAGTCTCTCCTAGATATACAGTATCTACAGATATACAGGTAAGGGTATTTTAAATAGCCTTTTCAGATAATTGTGGATATTCTTCACTGATAACTATACCAAGTCTGGGCATCAATCATTTTTTTAGAAGTTAGTTGCAATATAGAATCTAAAACCATACCAGTGAATTTTTCATTCTCTGTTACAAAACCTATTGGTTTGTCTTGGTCCTTGAAGGGATTTTTTCCCATGATTTTTTAACATCCTGCATTGGTCATTTTGCTAATATTTGCTCACTGAATTATATAGATCTTCCAAATGTTGACACAGTTGATTGAATAATTAAAAAAAAAAATCACATCCAGGGGCGCTTGGGTGGTTCAATCAGGTAAGCCTCTTACTTCAGCTCAGGTCATGAACTCGTGGTTCGACCCCCATGTCAGGCTGCACTGACAGCTCAGAGCCTGGAGCCGGCTTCAGATTCTGTGTCTCCCTCTCTCTCTGTTCCTCCCCCACTTGCACTCTGTATCTTGCTCTTAAAAATAAATAAAGATTGGGGCGCCTGGGTGGCTCAGTCGGTTAAGCGGCCGACTTCGGCTCAGGTCATGATCTCACGGTCTGTGAGTTCGAGCCCCGCGTCGGGCTCTGTGCTGACAGCTCAGAGCCTGGAGCCTGCTTCAGAGTCTGTGTCTCCCTCGCTCTCTGCCCTTCTCCTGCTCACGCTCTGTCTCTATGTCTCAAAAAAATAAATAAATGTTAAAAAAAAATAAAAATAAATAAAGATTAAAAATATGTATAAATAAAATAAATCACATCCATTAATTTCACCAATAATCTCATTAGAAAAATCCTTGTGTTAGATTGTTGTTGAGTTGACAGATACAGGTTTTTCAAAATTCTAATTTTATCACTGACCACAAAAACTATTTTTTTCCTAAAGGACAGATTCATCTCATTCACTTTCAAGATAGTGTCTGCCAACTAGCTAAAGCTCAAAAATCATCACTTGTCAGTTGTTGTTTCAAGCAAAATTGATGTGTAGGGAGGAGGCAAGGAAGGCTATTTCAGCTTCCAATTCAAACAATTATGCTTGTCTTTTGCACATTTTGATGTGCTCTAGGCCCTATTTGTACTCCTCATTTCCTCACCTCCAGAGTGTTTCCCCCACTTTTTCCACACGCTTTCCAACCTTAGAACATACATTGCACTTCCTAACTTGTAGTGCATTTGTCTGAGCCCCCACACCTTCCATGTCTGGGGCACTTTCCCACCTTTTAAATCTTCACAGATAGCAGTCTACCTCCCACTAAAGAAGCTGAAAAGGATGGGTACTTGTTTTCCCAAGAAGTGTGGCGGTTAGGACACATGTACATGAACAAGGCTCAGCCAATCATCTGGATCAAATTGATGTGGTTTTGGTGTGGTGGTGGGGGTCCAGAAAGCCAAGAAAGAATTCTTTGAGATGTCCATGCAAAAAGGTGATTTTATTAAAGCACAGGGACAGGATCTGTGAGCAGAAAGAGCTATATTATAAGTGTGAGGGGTGACTGATTATATACCTGGGTGTCGGTGGAGGTAAGGAAAATGGAGGTTTCCAAAAGGACTTTCAAATGCTTAAGAAGACTTACAAGATACTAGAGGCCTACCTATTGTCAAGCTAAGGTTGTTTTTCCCTCTAATAAGGCATTAAGACTTTAGGGAGTTCCTGGAGGAATGTTTTACTCTGCCTATCTCTAGTATTTGTCAATGGGCTGCAGGTTATAAAGAAATTAAATTTTATCTACCATTTTCCTTCTTGCCTTTTCCCCCCACATCACTATGGAGGGGAGGGTGATGTTAGAGCTCTAGGAAACTGGGCTCCTAGAGAACTAGGTTTCTGTTAGTCTATTGATAAGATTGCCTTTTTCTTGTAAACTGATGGAGACTCCTGTTCTGCATGACTGTGATCTCTATCAGTTAACCATTTGTTTTTTCCTTCTCTTAGCTTTAGGGCAGCCAGGAGTGCCTGAGAAATGTCACACATATTCCACCTGAGGAGGGAACAGGTTTATGAGGTCTCAGCTTGCCTTATGCTCTCTCATCAAAACTCTATGATTTTTAATCTGGAGCTAGTGACATAAAGAGCTAGGAAAGAGGGTGAGGTGGCAGATTCATTTGGGAGTTATCATGACAGGACAATGACCCTCTTTGGTAGCTCTGGTAGCATCCAGTGTCCAGGGGCCATAGTGGTGGCAGTGCCAGCACCAGTGGCACTGGGAATATTTGATGGTGTGAATGGCATCTGAGCTGCAAGCTATGGAGCCTAGAAGTTCATATTCCTTGGATAAACTTGGCTAGAGTGACTGGTTCTGACTAAAAGGAAATAGAGTTTCCTGCTGCACAGTAAAGTCAAGTGGCAAAGGCAACAGGCTGAAAATAAATTTCTATTCACTTTTACCACGTAAGAGAAAAAAAATTGGAAGGTCAAGCAGAAAACTTTATCTTCAGTAAATTTTTGTGTAGTTTACTAGAGCTTAGAACTAATGAGACCACAGTCATTATTTCAAAGGCCAAAAAGGTAAATCAGCTGTATTGTTTGGTCACACGCCACTGGTTGGGGCACAGAGGTGGCAAGTGATCAAACCAGAGCCCAGGAAAAGAGAGTATTTGGGTCAATGTGATCACACTCTAAGTGCATAGTTTAGTGAATCTGTTCTGGTGTCTTCATATACATTAACCAGAGTCCATTGACTAAGTCCCTCAATCGAAATCGGCAGAAAATTCCAAGTATTTCATGAAATTTGAATTGGCATTTATTTTCTTGTTCTTTATAACATTACATTATGGGAAGAGAAACATTTCCTTCTATTAGGCTCACAGTATGGCTAACAAAAAAGACACCGTATTAAATAAACTCTCTGCTGCTTGATTTTCTTTTTTCCAGAGGGCTGATGCGGTTGGTTACTAGGCCTTTACCGGTTTCTTTCATGTCCTAAGTTTACTCTTCTTTTCATTATTCCATTGACCTCTGGATCCCACAAGTATACATATGACTTACCACTGTGCAAACAACAATGCATTAGTCAAAACTTGTGTAACGTTCTGTACGGCAAATTTGAAAAAGTCCATTACAAAGGGACAGATATCATTAAAAATTAGGTAGTAAAAAGTGTGAGAAAAGAGTTTAATTTATGCAACCTGAAGTAAAGAGGTCTCAGAGAGACTGACCCTTGTTTTTGAGTATGAAAACCATTTCTACGTAAATGATAGAAAACAATAATTCTTAGTCCTGTGCAGCAGATGGAAATCAGAGCAGGGAGAATTTAAACTAGACATTAGAAGAACTCTAACAATTGTGAAGTGTGGGTAATTATTATCACAGGATTATAGAGTTTTTTTGAAAATATATATCAATTTTAATTGTAAAATAAAGTCATTCCCAGTAAATAATTACAACATTTTACCCTTGACACAACTTGAGTAACTCACAACTCTGGGAAACATGGCAGCCAGCTCCCTCTGAGAAAACAATAAGCTATAGTTATTAAAAAAAAAAAAAAGGACAAAATTAGTGGTATTTTTCAAATAATTTGCCCTTGCTTCCAACTCAGGACCAACCAGAGAAAGTCAAATATGCTCCCCAATAAAATCACATAGGATGTGCAATTCAATTCTCGAAACCAGATGACTCAATTCAACTTCCTAAAACAAAATTTATATCAAGAATCTTTGCAGGGATGGAGTGATAAGACACGTAGCTGCCCTCTGAGAGTTATAATATTGGATGGTGGGCAAGCAGAATTAATCAAATATAAATATAACTATAAAATAGGACAAAATATAACTGACAAATACCAAAAAGAAAGTCTTATATTTCTCCAGACCATGTCACTGTAATGACAACTTAATGGTTACAATGTTGGTGACAAAAACTAAGATTCAGATGTTTCAGCCCACAGGACCATGTTTGCTTCTCAAAATAGAGCTGACCATTGGTTAAAAGGCCATAAAAAAATTCACTGCAGAAGATAAAAAGAAGCTGCCATCTGGCTATGCTGTACAGCAATATCATTTAGCCCATTTGGTAACCAGGGTTGAGCATTATCGTTTTTCTCATCTTATATTTGAGGAAGCATATAAGGAAGAAAGAGGTTGCAAGTTAGCAAAGTCATACAGAAAGAAGAAAATGTGCTCAAAGAAGAATCTATGTTTCAGAAATTCCAACTTCAAAATAGGCCTAGAATATAATTTTGAAATCTCTACAGTATGCCCATGTATTGGTGACCCTGATAATTGAAAGCATGACCATATCAAAAAAAAATAAGGAAACTTCTACAGAGGAGTGAAGTAGCAGTAGAAGCAGAGTTTAAAACCTTGCTCCATGTTCAGTGTTATGCTCTGGACACTTAATAAATATAATTAGATTCATTGCTAAAATATTTACTACAATAAAATATCCACTTAGAAATAGTATCAATTTTTAAATTGCTTAACCTGACTGATTTTTATGTATGTGCTAGAAATCAGCTTTCTGGGCATGAGATACAGAGAAACACTTCCCACATTTTCCAGTGTCTTTCTAATGCTGGTAGGATCATGGTATCTTTTATATAACAGCCTTCTTCAAAAGTCAAACTGTAAAAAATAATTTTCAGTATAATATAATCTGATATAATGATTATTTAACTTTCATTGTTTAGAAAATGCTGAAACTTTAGTATAAAAGTTGGCAATGGGATAACCAAAACAATTTACAAAAAAATACAAATAATTAAAATTAAAAAACTGTAATCAAAATTACAGATAAAATATTTTTATATTATATTCAGAAAAGACTTTTTTTCACATTTAGGTGAACACTCAAAACCACAGCTGCTATCAGTGAAATTTGGTACACTGTTTATGTAAAGCTAACCAGCAATTCAGATCATCAGCTCAAAGAAGGTTTATAACTTTGACCAAATTTTTCTACATAATTATAAGAATTTTCTCTCATGGTGCAGCCACTATGGCAAATAATATGTTTCCTCAAAAACTTAAAAAATTGAACTATCATATTATCTAGCAATCTCACTTCTGGGTATATAGCCAAAGGTAATTCAAATAAGACCTCAAAAAGATATCTGCACTCCTATATTCATTGCAGTATTATTCATAACAGCCAAGATATGGAAACAACCTAAGTGTCTATCAATGAATTAATGTCTAAAGAAGACATGTTTTATACACACAGGTGCATGCATGCACACACACACACACACACAAATACACACAAACATACACACAAAGTAAAATATTATTTAGCCATGAGAAAGAAGGACATCCTGTTGTTTGCCACAACATGGATGGCCCTTGAGGGCATCATGCTAAGGAAAATAAGGCAGATCATGAAGGACCAATACTGTGTGATATCACTTATATATGGAACCTATAAAAGCCAAACTCACAGAAACAAAGACTAGATGGTGGTTACCAGAGGCTGGAGGATGGAAAAAGGGGGATGTTGTTCAAGAGTACAAACTTCTAGTAATAAGAATAATAAGTTCCAGGGACCTAATGTACAGCACAGTGATTTTAGTTAACAATAGTATATTATATACTTGAAAGTTGCTAAAAGAATAGATCTTAAATGTTCTTACGCAAAAAAGGAACGGTACTTAAGTGACGTGTTGCAGATTTTAGCTAACACTATGGTGAAAATGATTTTGCAATATATAAGTGTATCAAATTAACATCTTAAACTTATAAATGTTATATGTCAATTACATCTTAGTAAAGTATAGTTATGGGGTGGGATAGAACTTAAGGAGAAAAATGTAGATTCAACAATATTCACTATTCGTAGTACTGCAAAGTGGGATCCATTGGTCTTTCATGGGGAAGGCAACCATGAGAACCCTTGCTTAGGATTAGCTTTGTCTGCACTGTAAATGATATGAAGAAACAGCAATAAATATGCTCCTCAATGTTTTTCAGCTTGTGTAATTTAGAGCAGAGTGTCTATTTCCTAAGAAAATGTGTAGCAATATGTGAGAAATTTTGATAGGAGTATGGGTGAGACAAGGGGTTCTACAACACTTTAAAAAACATACCCCCAGGGGGGTACCTGGGTGGCTCAGTTGGTTAAGCATCCGACTTCGGCTCATGTCATGATCTCACTGTTCATGAGTTTGAACCCCATGACCGGCTCTGCGATGGCAGCTCAGAGCCTGGAGCCTGCTTCAGATTCTGTGTCTCCCTCTCTCTCTGCTCCTCCTACACTCGTGCTCTGTCTCTCTGTCTCTCAAAAAATAAATAAACCTTAAAAAAATAAGAAAAACAACTATAGGGGCAGCACCTGGGTGGTTCAGTCAGTTAAACATCCAACTCCTGGTTTCAGCTCAAGTCAGGATCTCACCTTTCATGGGATTGAGCCCTGCATCAGACTCTGTGGTGGCAGTGAGGAGCCTGCTTGGGATCTCTCTCTTTCCCTTGTTCTCTGCCCCTCCCCCACTCACACTGCCTCTGCCTCTTTCAAAATAAATAAATAAACTTTAAAACAAAACAAAACAAAACAAAAAACTATATATTAGTCTGCTTGGGCTGCCACACCAAAATGATGTAGACTGGCTAGCTTCAACAGTGGAAATGTATTTTTTCATTGTTCTAGAGGCTGGACATCTACGATTTGTGTGCCAGCATGGTAGGGTTCTAATGAGAGTTCTCTTCATGGCTTTCAGACAGCCATATTTTCTGTATGTCCTCACATGATGGGGGGTGAGCAGGGGGAGAATGTACTTTCTGGTGTCTCTTCTGCTACAAGTACTAATCCCAGGATGAGGGCCCCAGTCTCATGACCTCATTGAAACCTAATCACCTCCTAAAGTCTTCATCCCCAAATAGCATCACTTTGGGGGGTTATGGTTTCAACGTATGAATTTTGAGATGACACAATTCACAATATTAAAAAATGTTTCCAGTCCAGTCTAATAATGACAATAAATGATAACCATGTTAACTTGAATTCATTCATATAAGCTAAAGTTTCCTGATAAAGCTAAAGCATCCTGATGTAATTCTTTAAAAAACATTAAAATATCAGAAAAAAATTCCATTTAGTATGGCAGAAGAAGAAAATCAAGATTTTGAAATACCTAGGAAATGGCTTCTAAAATTCTTCCTATCCTGTTAGGAGAACAGGATATTCCCGCAGTACCCAAATATCGCCTCTCAGATTATTTATTAATTCCAAAGGGTAAAATGTACCTTTACAATGTGGAGACCTGGCAGTTGCTATCTGAACTTAACAATCATGTTAAGTATCATTAAGAGTGGGACAACATGACAATATATACTTCCAGATTAGATGTGAAGTCACATTATGTGTGTTGTGAATGAAGTATTCTTAACAAATAGGCTTATCTGAATTTAATCAAGTCTAGACCTAAATTTCAGTCTACGTGAAACACAAGGAATAAAGGAACAGGTTAAATAACATTATAGGAAACAATCTGAATATATAATATACTGTATAAGACAAATGTCCTATACATTCAAAAAGTCAATGTCATTAAAAATTGGGTTGCAAATTGTTCTAAATTAAAAGAGATGACTATCAAATCCAATATTTCAAATTTAATGCTTTAAAATATGCATCTATAAAAGGCATTTGGAGACAATTGGGAGACTATGAATATGGAGTGGATATTAAATAACAAAAAATTACTATTAATTTTCTTGGATGTAATAATGGCATTGAGATTAGGTAGAACATTCTTATTTTTAGAGGTGGCATGAAGAAATATGAAGGGGTGGCATTTCATATATCTGCAAATGACTTCTAAATATTTCAGCAAGGAAATTAATGTATCCATGTATATAGACAGAAATATTTAAGAATTTGGCAACATGTTAATAATTGTTGAATTAATGGAGTATATGAATTTTTTGTATTATTCATTTTGTACTATCCATTGTATTATATTTTCTCTATATTTGAAATTTTTAAATAAAAAGTTGTCAGAAAATTAAATTAATTTTGTCATTTAAAAATAAATAATGCTAAGTAAACAATATATGTAATAAACATGTAATAAATAAATAATGTAATCAATACTCATAAATATATCACCCAACCCAAGATCTAGAACACTAATAATAGAATTAAATCTATATGTGGACTTTAGGGAAGATGGCAGAGTAGAGGAGAATTCTGAGTTCATTTCATCCCACAGATACAATTAGATAACATCCACATCAATATAAATAAATCAGAGAATGACCTGAAGACAAACAGAAGAGCTATATGTAGAGAAGAAGGTTACATTGAAGAGGGTAAGGAGAGCAGAGATATGGTCAGGAGCCAAAAAGATCTGCAGGACTGTCCACAGGATGAACTTCACAGGTATGGAAAGGGGAGAAGAGAGCATCCCATACCAGGTAGCTCAGGCACAGCGGGCCTACACTGGGAAGACAAATGCGCATAACACTTGACTTTGAGGGCCAGAGGGGCCTGGCTTTAAAAGTGTTTATAATCAGTGGAGTTTAACATCTGGAACTTTTAAATTCAATGGGCTGAGTCCTTACCCTTTAAGAGACAGCACCAACAAACAGCCCTGCAGAAACAGAGCATAGAAGCAGTCATCTAACAAACACCTAGGATATAAAGGCAGTAGATTTGTTTCCTTTTTTTTATACATACATAAATTTTATTTATTTACTTATTTATTTATTTATTTATTTGGAGAGAGACCAGAGAGAGAGCAGGGGAGGGGCAGAGAGAGAGGGAGAGAGAATCTCAAGCAGGCTCCACACTGCCAATGTGGAGCCTCATGTGGGATGCTAACTCACAAACAGTGAGATCATGACCTGAGCTGAAACCAAGAGTCAGAAGCTTAATCAACAGAGTGCCCCAGGAGGTAGATTTATTTCCTAATGTCAGAACATGTGCTGGAGAGCCAGGAATTATTGGGAGATTTCAAGAACAAAAGGGCTGGTGGATGCCATTTCCCTCCCCACCCCCTAGCCTAGATACACAAACACATGCAGGGAACCAGCACAATGCCAAATCTCTCCACCTAACTTGCTAACAGTGAGCCTATCCCCTGAGTGCTTCTGTGGATCTACCCCTTCCATCTCAGTGGCAGGAGTTTCCTAAGTCATTCCAGGTCCCCTTGCCCCACACAACGGACCTGTGTAAACCTTGCTAGCACCATATAACCATTCCCTGCATTCTCCTGCAGACCCGTCCACTCCAATATAGGCTTGGCCAGAGCCCATCCAAAGTAGTGCCACAAGCCCAGGAGTATGCAAACAGCCATGTCAGGGGCCAGTACCAGTCCAAAGTAACTCTTGCCCCAGGGAGTGGGGAAGATAGCCACACACAGCTGTCCAACTGAGGTCCCAGCAGTGGACTGGAAGCAGACATCTCGTCCCACTGCAGGCCTACCCATCAACAAAAGACTCTCAGAGGACAACATAAGGAAAGTGCCCTGTAGCTTTATGTATTGCAGCTCCGGAAAATGCCTCGTCTGACTGGACTCAAACCAAGGTGGTCCCAGACTAGCCCACTAACAACATAGCAACAAAATCCTCCAACAGGCAAAGAGAACCATTGCAGACAACTGGACTGAAGGCAAAAGCAGCTCAGTCACATTACAAGGTACATATAACACACGTAGGAGACACTTTTGAAGCACCAGGTTCCAGTGAACAGGGGCCCTGTCCAGTGGACACTACAGGACCTCTTCTTCATAAGGCCACTACTTTCAAGAACAGGAAACATAGCTGACTTTTCTAACACATAGGCAGACATAGAGAATTAGAAAAATGAAGAGACAGAGGACTATGTCCCAAATGTAAGAACCGGAAAAATCATAGTAAGAGAGCTAAATGAAACAGAGATAAGTAATATACCTGATAGATAATTTCTAGTAATTGTCATAAAGATACTCACTGGACTTGAGGAAAGACTATAAGGCCTCAGTAAGACCCTCAACAAAAAGACAGAAGACACAAAAAAATAACAAATCAAAGATGAAGAACTCACCAATTGAAATTAAAAATACACTAGAGGGAATAAATAGTAGACCAGAGGAAGCAGGAGAATGAATCAGCAACCAGAAGGACAAACTGTTGGAAAGCAATCAGGCTGAACACAAGAGAGAAGAACAAATAAGAAAAGTGAAAAGAGATTAAGGGAACTCAGCCACATCATCAAGCATAATAACATTCACATTATAGGGATACCAGAAGGAGAAGACAGAAAATGGGGCAGAAAATGTATTTGAAGAAATAATAGCTGAAAATTTCCCAAATCTGAGGAAGAAAATAGAAATTCAGATCCAGGATACATACCAAAACCAACACAAGAAAGTCCACATCAAGACAGATAGTAATTAAAATAACAAAAAGTAGTGAAGAGAAAATTGTAAAAGCAGCAAGGAAAAAAAAAAAGTTAAATACATAGGAAACCCCATAAGGCTATCCATTGATTTTTTCAGCAGAAATTTAGCAGGCCAGAAAGAGCGGCACGATATATACAAAGTTCTGACAGGAAAAACCTGCCAGTAAGAATAATCTACCCAGCAAGGCCATCAGCCAAAAAAGGAGAGCTAGTTTCCTAGAAAAATCAAGTGTTAAAGGAATTCAACCTTAAAAGAAATGTTAAAGGCAATTCTGTGAGTGGAAAGGAAAGGCCATAAGCAGGAATAAGAAAAATAGGAAGCACAAAAGTAGCAAAGTTAAGTATATCTATAAAAAATCAAGCAAGAGAAACACAAAATAAAAGGCCGTAAAGTATGACACCATACCTGAAACATGGGAGGGAGAGGAATAAAAATTTAGTGTTTTTAGAATGGGTTCAAACTTAAGTGACCATCAACTTAATATAGACAGCTACATGCATAAGATGTTATAAATAAACCCGATGGCAACCACAAACGAAAAACTAGTAATAGATATGCAAAAAATAAAGGAATCCAAGTAGAGCACTAAAGAAAGTCAGCAATAAATGAAGTGAGCAAAAGAAGAAAAGGATAGAAAAGAACTCTAAAAACAAACATAAAACAAGCAACAAAATGGCAGTAAGTACACACCTATTGATAATTACTTTGAGTTTAAATGGACTAAATGCTCCAAACAAAAGTCATAGGGTGACAGTATGGATAAAAAAGCAATACTCATCTATATGTTGTTTACAAGAGATTCATTTCAGACTTAAAGACACATACAGATTGAATGTGAAGGGCTGGAGAAATGTTTATCATGCAAAAAGAAGTGCAAAGAAATCCTGTAGCCATATCTATTTCAGACAAAGCAGACTTTAAAACTAAGACTGTAACAAGAGACAGGGAAGGACATTGCACAATAATAAAAGGGACAATCCAACAAGAAGAGATAACAATTGTAAATATTTATTCACCCAAAATAAGAGCACTCCAATATATAAAGCAGTTAATAACAAACATAAAGGAAGTAATCAATACTAATTCAATAATAGTAGAGGAGTTTAATATTCCATATACATCGATGGATAGATTATCCAAACAGAAAATCAACTAGGAAACAATGGCTTTGAATGACACATTGGATCTGATAGACCTAATAGATGTACTCTGAATACTCTATCCTGAAACAGTGGAATACGCATTCCTTTCAAGTACCTATGGAACACTTTATTATTTTTTATAATAGTTTATTTTCAAATTGGTTTACATATAACACCTAGTGTTCATCCCAACACGTGCCCTCTTTAATGCCCGTCACCCCCTCTCCTCCCTCCCTCACCCCCATCACACTCAGCTTGTTCTTAGTCTTTGAGAGAGTCTTATGTTTTATCTCCCTCCCTCTCTGTGTCTTTTTTTCCTTTCCCCTCTTCCCCTCCCCCTGGTTTTTGCTTAGTCTCACATAGATCACATGTAAGGCCACAAAACAAGTTTCAACAAATTCAAAAAGACTGAAGTCATACCATGCATCTTTTCTTATCAAAACACTATGAAACTAGAAATTAACCACAAGGAAAAATCTGGAAAGAACACAAGTACATGTACATAAAGGTTAAATAACATGCTACTAAACAATGAATGAGTCAGCCAAGAAATTTAAAAAATAAAAAATAAAAAAGTATATGGAAACGAACAAACTGAAACACAATGATCCAAAATTTTTGGGATGCAGCAAAAGCTGTTCTAAGATGAAACATTACAGCAATGCAGGCCTACCTCAAGAAACAAGAATAATCTCAAATAAACAAGCTAATCATATGCCTAACGGAGCTAGAAAAAGAAGTACAAACAAAACCCAAAACCAGTAGAAGGAAGGAAATAATAAAGATTAGAGCAGAAATAATGAAATAGAAACTAAAAATACAATAGAACAGATCAATGAAACCAAGAGCTGGTTCTTTGAAAAGATCAACAAAATTGATAAACTGTTAGCCAGACTTATCAAAAACAACAGAGAGATGACTCAAATAAACAAAATCAGAAATGAAAGAGGATACATAATAACTGACACCACAGAAATACAAAGTATTATAAGAGAATATTATGAAAAATTATATGCCAATAAACTGGACAGCCTGGAGGAAATAAATACATATCTAGACACATAACTCCCAAACAGAATCAGAAAAAAATAGAAAATTTGAACAGACTGATTACCAGTAATGAAATTGTTTTAGTATCAAAATGTTCCCAATAACCAACAGTCCAGGACTAGATGGCTTCACAGGTGAATTCTACCAAATATTTAAAGAGGAGTTAATACCTATACTTCTCAAACTGTTCCAAAAAATAGAAGAGGAAGGAAAGCTTCCAAATTCATTCCATGATGCCAGCATTACCCTGATACCAAAACTAGATAAAAACAGTACAGGCCAATATCTCTGATGAATCTAGATGCAAAAATCTTCAACAAATATTAGCACACCAAATACAATACATTTTAAAAAATTACTCACCATGATCAAATAGGAATAATTCCTGGGATGCAAGAGTGGTTCAATATTTACAAATCAATGAATGTAATATATCATATCAATAAGAGAAAGGATAAAAACCATATGATCATTTCAATACATGCAGAAAGAGCATTTGATGAAGTACAAGATCTATTCATGATAAAAACACTCAACAAAGTAGGTTTAAGGGGGAACATACCTCCACATAATAAAGGCCATATATAAGAAAACCCACAGCAAACATCATACTCAACGGTGAAAAACTGAGAGCTTTTCTCCTAAGGTCAGGAACAAGACATGGATGTCCATTCTCAACACTTTCATTCAACATAGCACTGGAAGTCTTAGCCACAGCAATCAGACAACAAAGGAAATAAAAGATATCCAAATTGGTAAGGAGGAGGTAAAACTTTCACTATTTTCAGATGACATGATACTATATATAGAAAGCCCTAAAGACTCCACCAAAAAACTACTAGAACTGATAAATGAATTCAGCAAAGTCACAGGATACAAAAATCAATATGCAGAAATCTGTTGCATATCTATACACTAATAATAAAGAAGCAAACACAGAAATTAAGAAAACAATCTCAGTTGCAGTTATACCAAAAATAATCAAATACCTAGGAATAAACTTAACCAAGGAAATGAAAGACCTCTACTCTGAAAACTATAAAACACTGATGAAAGAAATTGAAGATGACACAAACAAATGGAAAGATATTCCATGCTCATGGATTGGGAAAACCAATATTGTTAGAATGTTCTTACTACCCAAAGCAATCTACAGATTTAATGCAATCCTTATCAAAATATGAAAATCATTTTTTACAAAACTAGAACAAATAATACTATACTTTGTATGGAACCACAAAGGACCTTGAAGAGCCAAAGCAATCTTGGAAAAGAACAAAACTTGAGGTATCACAATCCCAGATTTCCAACTATACTACAGATCAGAACAGTATGGTATTGGCACAAAAACAGACACATAGATAAATGGAACACAATAGAAAAACCCAGAAATAAACCCACAATTATATAGTTAATTAACTTTTGACAAAGGAGGCAAGATTAGGTAATGGGAAAAAGACAGTCTCTTCAAGAAATGGTGTTGTGAAAATTGGACAGATACATTGAGAACAATGAGACTGGACCACTTTCTGACACCAGACACAAAAATAAACTCAAAATGGATTAAAGACCTAAATGTGAGACCTTAAGCCATAAGAATCCTAGAAGAAAGCACAGACAGTAATTTCTCTGACATCTGTCATAACATCATTTCCCTAGATAAGTCTCCCTAGGCAAAGGAAACAAAAGAAAAAATAAGCTTGGACTACATCAAAATAAAAAGCTTCTGCATGACAAAGAAAACAATCAATAAAACTAAAAGACAACCTCCTGAATGGGAAGATATTTGCAAATGACACATCCCATAAAGGGTTGGTGTACAAATTATATAAAGGACCTACATGTCTCAATACCAAAACAACCAACTATACCAGTTAAAAATGGACAGTAGACATGAACAGACATTCCTCCAAAGAAGACATATGGCCAACAGACACATGAAAGATGCTCAACCTCACTTGTTATCAGGGAAATGCAAATCAAAACCACAATGAAATATCATCTTGCACCTGTCAGAATGACTAAAATCAATAACACAAGAAATGATAATCATTGACGAGGATGTGTAGGAAAAGGAACATTCATGCACTGTTGGTAGGAATGCAAACTGGTGCAGCCACTCTGGAAAACAGTATGGAGTTTCCTCGAAACATTAAAAATGGAATTACCATATGATCTAGGAATTCCACTACAGGGTATTTACCTCAAGAATATGAAAACACTAATTCAAAAAGATATAAGCACCTCCATGTTTACTGCAGCATCATTCATAATAGCCAAATTATGGAAGCAGCCCAAGCATCCATCAATAGATGAATGGATAAAGAAGAGTTGTTAAACAAAACAAAACAAAACAGGTTGTGTATATATATATACAATGGAATATCATTCAGTCACTAAACAGAATGAAATCTTTCCATTTGCAATGACATGGGTGGATCTAGAGAGTATAGTGTGAAGTCAGAGAAAGATGAATACCATGATTTTACTCACACGTGAAATTTAAAAAGCAAAGAAAAAAGAGACAAGCCAATAAACAGATTCTTAACAATATAGAATAAATTGATGGTTACTGGAGTGGAGGAGGGTGGGAAGATGCGTGAAATAGTGAAGGGAATCAAGAGTACACATTGTGAGGAGCACTGAGTAATGTAAAAAAATGGTGAAACACGATGTTGTACCGCTGAAACTAATATAACACTATATATTAATTATACTGAAATTAATATTAAAAATGTCTACATATATACTCCTCCCCATCCTATCCACCAAATTCCCCAACTATCTTGAGATTTTTTCAATTTTATTACGGAAATTTTCAAGTATATATAAAATCCGTAGCCCCAGCACTGCAATTTTGGTTTTGCATGTTAGATATTATCCTTAGAAAACTTCCCTATCATTTGCAAAACTAGTAATTCTTCCAAGGTGTACACTCCCCGCAAGTTAAATATTCTGTAAGGAGGATACTCTCAGAGAAATTTAGACCGATAAGATCAGAAGCAGAAATCCTTAGTACAGTTCTCAACCTTTTTGTGGATGAATATACACCCTTACTTCGGTTCAGATCAGTTCTAAAACACAGCATTGTTTTGGATACAGTATTTCTTACTATACAAAATCAAATCAATGCTTAATATGGAGTACAGAATATATCTTATAACTAGCATTACCAGAAGAACCTGTTCTGGTACTTCATTCGGTTTAATTCATTGTTATTGTGAAAGGACCTTGTAAAACAGATATGAAACTTAGTTCTCGGTCCTGAAAATCAGTTAAGTGGAAAGTAAGTATGCCAATCAGAAGACCGATATTCTTGGCATTTGATAATTAAGTCGCTAGTACTTAGTTCAAGAATGAATAAAGAATTCTAGTTAGTTAGTAAATGAAATGAACCTAGCAGAACATTGATTAAGAACAAGAAGCATTTAAAAAATAATAAAAGGAAAGAAAGAAAGACTTAAGTCAAAGTTTAGAATACTGTTAGAGAGGAAATAAGAAAAGGAAGTGGTTTACAGACTGAGGGTTTTTATATATAAACTTTAGGTTTTTATCTTTATTGAAGGAAACATAAGAGTTACAAAAAGAAGAGTTATAAAAAAAGGACAATACATTATGGGAAGAAACTGGTAAAGCATAAAGTAATTATATTCTCCCATTAATCAGTTTTCCATGGTGTGTCCAGGTGCTCTCTCATGGTTTGATTTTGAAGGATGATAGAATGTCGTACACCAATTATGTGCTGGATTCTTTTACATAGCTTCTAATTTCTACAACCCCAGAAAACAAAGTTTATCCTCTACATTTTATCACTGAGTTAGTTGAGACTCAGAGAAGTTAAGTACGGATACAAATCACAGTACTAGTAGATGGTAAAAATAAATCTTCTGTTCAAGTTTCTCTGGTTCCAACTTAACGTTTATTTTTGCGGGACTAAACAACCACAATAGCCTAAGTACGTGTCCATAAGTTAAGCCTACCCTTAGAAGATATAGGATTTCTGAGTTGTTAACAAATGCAAAGTTATACAATTTGATTATTACCTAATCAAATCTGAAAAAGTAGAACTTAAAAAGTGAGCTTTTTAAAACTGCCGGTTGTGGTTAGGAAAGGAAAGAACAAACAGTTCCCAGAAGACAGAGTATAAACACATGCACACACATATATGCTTAAAATAAATATGTACATATACACGTATTTTTAAAAACACCACTCTAGTAAACAAAAAATGACAAAAACAATCATATATCCATTTTGCCTATTAAAGTAACTTTGGCAAAATTACTTTATCACTAGCAAGAGTGCTATGACATAGGTGTTTCCATCATTGCTCTTGGGAGTCAAAATTGGCATTACTTTTCATAAAAGCAATGTACGATATGCAAAAACTTAAAAGAAAACCTGTGGTCTAGTATTTCCAATCTTAGAAATGTAGCCCAACCGAAATAAAATTAGAGATCATGACAATATTTTGTAAAGGATGTACATCTCAACATTATTTTTAAGGGTGAAAGAATGGAAACAATAGGACACAAAAGGGGAATTATTGAATAAAAATGGTACTCTCATATGTTTCTTATTATATAGCCATTAAAATAAATTTCTCAATTATTAATTTAAAAAGATTACAACATAATATGGGTAAAAAAAGCAAGATAGAATGTTGATATACAGTATAATCATGAATATCTTTCAAAATATATGCATACTCTGAGAAGAAATATCAAATAAAAACAGACCAAAATATTAAAATTTATTTCTGTGTTATATGATTATGAGTCAATTTTTATAATGCTTCTCCAAAATTTTTTGTAAATGAGCACATATCAACTTACAATAAAAACATAAACCTGATTTTTTAAATGCAAGGCTTATTCATCTTTTATTGATGTAGTGTTAATGATGTTTCATATGAAAGAATACAGTAGCAATCCTTGGATTCATTTACTTTTAAAATTTATTCTCCCCTCAAAGTATTTTGTACTTCTTTGGGGTCTAAATTTTAGAGAAAAACAAGTATATATATATATTTTAAAATAATCTCTTCGTACTCTTTTCTAATGTTTTCTTTTTTATTTATTTTTGAGAGAGAGTGTGTGCATGAGCAGGGAAAGGTCAGGTTGGGGTAACAGAGGATCTGAAGGCAGCTCTGCACTGACAGCAGTGAACCCCATACGGAGTTTGAACTCAAGACCCTCTAAGATCATGACCTGAGCTGAAGTCAGACACTCAACTGACTGAGCCCCACACGCACTCCAAGTATATTTTTTAAATGCTAGTTGTTCAACTAAAATGAATAATCAGTGTATTTTATTATGTACCTGGCTTACTGAGGAATCATAATTCAGGAGAGGTATAAATATAAGATGGTTTTATCTTTAATCAACAATGCTCTGTTTACATCATTTTAAGCAAATTCCATAAGATTCAGTCACTTTCTTTTTCATCCCTCTTTCCCCTTTTCCCCTCTTCCCTCCACCCCAGCTCCCAGCACAAGTGGCTCTCTCCAGCTACACATTGTATCTACCGGTTTGCTAAAGGGTCTAAAATGTGAAAAAAAGGTATTGTTTACTCACTCACTCCTCTTTTCCATTCTTCTTCAAAGTATAGGTTTGATGGGACCGGGGCAGGAAAGGGGACTGACCAAGTAAAAGGTGGTCTTCCCTACACTGATTGTCATTAATCGACAGATAGCCTCTGTCCCAGGCACCAAAAATACCATTTTTCTCATAGAGTGCTTGGGTGGGTTCTTTGGCAACCTGTGAAGGACTTCACTACTACACAGGTCCCTAAACTGCAGAAGACCTGCTCTGGTTCTATCTCTTACCTACCCACTACCACAGCCCCCACTATGTGTGGGACACCCATAGTCGCCTGCCAGTGGGTCCCCTTTTCCACAGGAAGTGATCCCAAATGGCATTCTGAGTATGTGGCTCAGGGCCAGCTCTGTTCCATCCTGCTTACTTAGCCCGTGGAAACTCATATATACTGTCCTATGTGAAAGACTGCATTAAGAGTCCAAATTATTTTGAGGGGTTTTTTTTCCAGTTAAAAATGAGAAATAATTGACATATATCACTGTATAAGTTTAAGGTATACAGCATGATGGTTTTATTTACATATATTGTTAAATGCTTACCACAATAGGTTTAGGTAACATCCATCATCTCATATAAATACAACAAAAGATGGCACCTGGATGACTCAGTCAGTTGAGTGTCCAAGTTTGGCTCAGGTCACGCTCTTGTAGTTCATAAATTCAAATTCTGCATCAGGCTCTGTGCTGACAGCTTGAAGCCTGGAGCCTACTTCAGTTTCTGTGTCTCCCTCTCTCTCTCTGTCCCTCCCTTCTCATGCTCTCTCTCTCTCTCAACAATAAATAAACATTAAAAAGAAAATACATACATACATACATATGTACATACAACAAAAGAAATTTTCTGCTTGTGATGAGAACTCTTCCAATCTACTTTCTTGACAACTTTCCTATATATCATACAGCAGTGATAACTACATGTCATCATGTTATGAGTAAGTACATCTCTAGTACGTACTTATAACTGGAAGTTTATACCTTTTAAATCACCTTCCTCCAGTTTCTCCTGACCCTTACCCCCGACCTCTGGTAACTGCCAATCTGATTTCTTTTTCTATGAGTTTGATATTATTTTGGCTTCTTTGTTTGGGTCTTTGTTTATTTATTTTTGAGGGGGAGAGAGAGTGTGTGTGCAAGCAGGGGAGGGGCAAAGAGAGAAGGAGACAGAATCTGAAGTAGGCTCCAGGCTGCTGTCAGCACAGAGCCCAACGTGGGGCTTAAACTCAAAAACCATGAGATCATGACCTGAGCCGAAGTCAGATGCTTAACTAACTGAGTCACCCAGGCGCCCCTGGGTTTTGTGTGTGTGTGTGTGTGTCTGTGTGTGTGTCTGTGTGTATTTTTTTGTTTTGTTTTTAAAGATTCCACATATAAATAATATCATACAGTGTTTGTCTTTCTCTTTCTGACTTATTTCACTTGGCATAATGCCTTCACGGTCCCTTCATGTTGTCATAAATGGTAGAATTCCTTTGTTTTCTATGACTGAGTAATACTCCATTAGAAAGATAGATAGATAGATAGATAGATAGAGAGATAGATAGATAGATAGATAGATAGATAGATAGATAGATAGATGATATAGATATAGATGAATAGATTAGATACAGTTATAGATCAATCACAGCTTCTTCATCCATTCCATCCATTGATAGACACTTAAATTATTTTCAAGTATTGGCTATTGTAATAACACAGATATAAACATAGGAGTGCAGATGTCTATTCAAGTCAGTGTTTTTGTTTCCTTTGGGCATATTCCCAGAAGTAGAATTGTTGGATCATATGGTTGTTCTATGTTTAAGTTTTTGAGAAACCCTATACTGTCTTCCATAGTGTCTATACCAATTTACAATCCCACAAACAGTGCACAAGAGTTCTTTTTAATCCGAATCCTCACCAGCATTTTGTCATCTCTTGTTTTTTCGATGATGGCTATCTGGCAGGTATGAGGTGATAGTTTATTGTGGTTTTAATTTGCATTTTCCTAGTTGCTAGTAGTGTTGAGTGTCTTTTCACACCTATTGGCCATTTCTATACTTTCTTTTGGAAAATGTTTATTTAGGTCCTTTGTCAAATTTTAAATCGGATTATTTTTCTTTGCTTTGAGTTCTTAATCTAATTTGGATATTATCTGTTTTGGATATTAACCGCTTATCAGGTATATAGTTTTGCAAATATTTTTTTCTGATTCTGTAGTTTGTTTTTTCACTTTGTCAATAGTATCCTTTTTCTTACTTTTCTTTTCTTTCTTTCTTTTTTTTTTTTTTAATGCAAGTTAGTTAACGTACAATGTAGTCTTGGCCTCAGGAGTAGCACCCAGTGACTCATCTCTTACATTCGACACCAGTGCTCATCCTCAAAAGTGTCCTCCTTAATGCCCCTCATCCATTTAACCCATCCGCCCACCCACCGCCCCTCCCACAACCCTCAGCTTGTTCTCTGTATTTAAGAGTTTCTTACGGTTTGCCTCTCTCTGTTTTCATCTTATTCTTCCGTCCTTTCCTCTATGTTCATCTGTTGTGTTTCTTAAGTTCCGCATATGAATGAAATCATATGACATTTGTCTTTCTCTGACTGACTTATTTTGCTTAGCATAATACCCTCTAATTCTATACATGTTGTTGCAAATGGCAAGATTTCACTGTTTTTCATCACTGAGTAGTAGTCCATTATATGTATATACCACATCTTCTTTATCCATTCATCAATTGACGGACATTTGGACTCGTTCCATAATTTGACTATTATTGATAGTGCTGCTATAAACATTGGGGTGCATGTGCCCCTTTGAATCAGCATTTTTGTATCATTTGGATAAATACCTCGTAGTGGAATTGCTGGGTTGTAAGTTAGTACCATTTTTAATTTTTTGAAGAACCTCCACACTGCTTTCCAGAGTGGCTGCACCAGTTTGTATTCCCACCAACAGTGAAAAGCGTTCCCCTTTCTCTACATCCTTGCCAACATCTGTTGTTTCCTGAGTTGTTAATGTTAGCCATTCTGACAGGTGTGAGGTGGTATCTCATTGTGGTTTTGATTTGTGTTTCCCTGATGATGAGTGATGTTGAGCACCTTTTCATGTGACTATTAGCCACGTTTTTGGTTTCTTTTGCTGGGCAGAGCCTTTTTAAAAAAAATGTATTTATTTATTTTAAGAGAGAGAGAGAGGGAGGAGGAGAGAGAGAATCCCAAGCAGGCTCCATGCTGTCAGTGAGAAGCCCAACACGGGGCGCAATCTCACAAACTGTGAGATCATGACCTGACTGTGCAGAGCCTTTTAGTTTAATGTAGTCCCACTTGTTTGTTTTTTATTTCATTTCTTATGCTTTAGGTTGATTCTCAAAAAATTATTACTGAGACCCGTGTCAAGGGGCTTATTTCCTATGCTTTCTTCTAGAAATTTCATGGTTTCAAGCCTTACATTTAAGTATTTAATCCATTTCAAGTTAATTTTTGTGAGTGGTATAATATAGCTATCAGGTTTCATTCTCTTATATATGAATAGCTAATTTTCCCAGCATCATTTATCCTCTTAGAGCTGCTTTTACAGCATCCCATAAATTATGGTATGTTATGTTTCCATTTTTCAATGTCTCAGGAACCTTTTTTATTTCCCTTTTAATTTCTTCTTTGATCCATTGGTTGTTTAGAGCTCCAATTCTTTACCTTCCCTGTATCCGTGCTTGTTAGCATGACTTTATAGATTCTTTCACTAAGACATAGAGTCTATTTCCTTATTTCTTGAACCTGGGCTTGCATTGGGATGTTTTTATCCCAAGATGGTTTTATTTTCTTTAGTTGATGTTATTTCTGGGTTGTTCTTTAGCCAGTGGGTTATTAGCAAACAAGATGCAAACAGGAATTTGGAAAATGTTGGCATAATTGGGCTTGCCATGCCCTTGTTTACTGCCATCACTATGAGAAGGCTGTGTTTGTGCTGACCAACTACCTGAGCCCAAAATCAGAAACACCAAAGCCATCCTAGCTGAAACCATCCTAGGTCATTGAGAAATCTCCTCAAAAAATGAATGATTGCCACTCATATCCATTGAATCTCTCAGACTTTTGAGTGAAATAAATTGCTTGTTGTTGTAGTCACTAAAATTTCATTGTTGTTTGTTGTGCAAAATTACTGTGGCAATAGATAACTTATGTACTCTACCCAATGGTGGTTATGTAAAAGCTGGTCCATTCAATTTCTTCCATCTCACCGTCTTTCTCCAATTCCCTTTTCTTGTGATCAGATAAGCACAGAGGAAAAGCAACACAAACCCACTGCCTAAGTAGAATGTTAACAATTGTGAAAAATCTGAGACTATATTACTTGCAAACTAACAAATTAGTCTGTCACAGTTTCAAGAATTCTGGTAGAAAACACAAGACTCCTGCAACAGAGAAGAAGAACAGTTTGTTACTCAAGGCAAGAGTGTAGCCACAGCATCTCTAGTTTTGTACTGTTTTCCCAAATCCTAATTCCCACACAGGGTCAGAAAGAGGGCCAGATGACACGCACATGAAATGGGTTGCATTTCAGAAGAAGAACTTTGAGAGGCGCCTGGGTGGTTCAGTCGGTTAAGCCTCCAACTTCAGCTCAAATCATGATCTCATGGTTCATGGGTTTGAGCCCCATGTTGGGCTCTGTGCTGACAGCTTGGAGTCTGGAGTGTGCTTTTGATTATGTCTCCCTCTTTTTCTGCCCTTCCCCTGTTCTCTCTCTCTCTCTCTCCCCCTCTCTCAAAAATAAACATCAAAAAAATATAAAGAAGAAGAAGAACTTTGAGTTTAGGGAACCCAAATGTTTTAAGATAGGCACTTGGTGAGCCTGACCTTTGCTCCCAAAGAAGACATCTTCATTACAGTAGACAGCATGCATTCTTGCCCTTTGCTCTGGAGGGAGACACTATCCCCAACTTCTAAGACCATTTGCTATTCAAACATTCTTTAAAAATAAACCAGAACAAAATGTAGTCCATACTTAATTTGTAAGGCATACAAATATGTGAGAGACTCATGAAGAATAGGAAGAATTTTCTCTCAATAAAGATGTCTACTAGGAAACAGAATGGCAGTCTCTTCTTCTAGCCAGGTAGTCTCAATTGTTGGAAGAAATTCTCTTGGCACCCTTTCCTCCCTACCACTTCCACTGACAAACAATGACTGTCTTTCATTGTCCTGACTCTCAGACTTCTTATATAGACTGAGAAAGGATGGTGGGCACCAGTTATTTCAGAGCCAGCTCTGTGGTCCCTAAGCAATCCCTAGCCCAATTCTCAGGCAACAGGAAAAGTCCCCATTCTAGTACAAATGGACTGTATTGTTTAACTTGTGTGTGGATGATAGACTCTTCAAAAAAAAATAATGCAAGCTAGTAGCAGATATTTGATTTAAAAAAACTTGGTCATATAAATTTCTATGTGCAGCATAGACGTGTAGTCATGGAACTTGGCAACATATGCTACATCATCAAGGTTTCCAATATTCTTAGATGGAGAAGTTCTTTTTTAGAATATTCCAGATGCCACATATTATGTAACCTATGAAGCAAAGAAGACTTAGAACTGGATTCCACAAATGGTAAACATTCTTTTTGTGAATGAGTTCTCCAAGTTAACAGAGAAGTCATTGCAACCAATCAGCCCTTTATTGCAACCAATGAAGGATTAATATTTAAAATATGTAAGGGATTCCTTTATCCATGAGAAAACACTAGGCAATTGTGGTGACCTTGGAGATATTATTCTGATCTCCCTTCAAGAGAAACTATGGCAAAAAGTGTGGTTGGTGAAATAGGCGATGGAAATTGAAGGCTACACTTATTGTGATGAGCACTAAGCAATATAGAACTGCTGAATCATTGTACCATATATCTGAAACTAATATAACACTGTATGTTAACTATATTGGAATTAAAATGGAAAACAAACAAACAAATAAATAAAGAGGGTAGTTGGTAGATAGCTGCAACATTTTAGGATCCACTGCAGTATTCACACCAAAGCCAGTCTCTCTAGGTCTGCTCCCAGCCAATAACTGAGCAAAGCAGGGTACTAGGGCCTAACCATTCCCACCCACCATAGGACTTCTCTGACAGGCATTATTGGCCTGGCTAATATTTTCTCAGAGCTTAATTGAAATGACAGACTCCTATATAGTCATCTTTTCTTCCTCTCTCTTTTCACAGGTGTCAAATCAGCGCTAAGATCTGAGGCTTTCACTGTTTATGCCAAGGCACTTTTACCCTTCTTCTTCTTTTTATTTTAGAAAAACTTGTACATTTTTAATTTCAAATTTTGAAGGCAACCAATTGTTCCCTGACATAAAATCAGAAACAGGAAAATATAAAGGTGGCAGTTTTACATCTCAACATTAACAAATCATAAGTCAATGGTTAAAATGGATGCTACTCTTGAAAGATAATGTAACAAGTGATCTCATAAACTAATGATAGACATATCAGTATCTTTCCCACCCCAGACTGACAAATACTCCACTACAGCGTAGCCAGCTAAAGCAATAGCAATACAAAGTCTCATTGCAAAAAGGAAAAAAAAAATAGAAAAGAATTCTCCCCTCCCTATTACATTCTACTATTCTACAAGCAGGTCACCTTTTTTCCCATAAAGTTTGAAATGCAATTACAATTAATAATAAATGTCTCTGTATATGTTCAGTTTGGCATCTGCTTCTTAGAGGATCCAAACAGACAAAAAACCCAATAAAAAAATAGCAAAAGATTTGAACGGACAATTCGTTAAAAAAGAAATTCAAAGTAGGTATATAAACATATACATATAGGACACACATAAATAAAAGTATGGAAGGCGGAATGAAAAATCTACCATAAATATATGAAACTGAAGACCTACTGAAGGAAAGAAAATGGAATTAGAATTCAGAAAATCAAGGCCATCCTCCTGAAATGCACTATTATTTATGGATGAAGGAAAAGGCTATAAAAGATCAGTGGTCTCAGTAATTACAATGTTTAAATTTACTGAGCACTTACTGTGTGCTGAGCTATGTTGTATGAGTTTCCAAGAATTAGCTCACAACAATCCCGTAGACAGGTACTACTACTATCTCCATTTTAGAGATGAGGATGTTGAGAGTCTTACTCAGATTTAAATACAATTTAAAAAATAAAATAAAATAAATATAAAATAAATATAAAATAATATAAATAAAATAAAATAAAATAATATAAAATATTGGAAGAGAGGTTAAGTAATGTGCCCAAGTTGTTTAAAAAGAATTCATTCCAGTTCAGTTTGAAAGTCATATATATAATAGTTTAGAGATTATTCTAAATGCTGTTTTAAATTATAATGGGAAATGATAATAGAATGAAATATAGCACTCAAACATATCTTAATTTTGTGACCTTGGGCACATTTTTTAACCATTCTGGACTTAGTTGTCTCACCTAGAGTAGAATGATGGTACTTCACTATTTGCAACTATGTTTTGGAAATTATATTTAAAACTATCATGTGCTATACAAATATGAGACCTTAATCTTAGCTTATCTGCTACATAAATTGAATTTTTAAAAAGAGAATAGCTATAAGGTACAGTTTAGAAAATCCTAAATATAGAGACATGTAATAAAATAGAGCTGAATATCAACTGAAAATTTATTTATTATTCTCATTCTTCCTCAACTAGGTATCTACCTAAGCATGCATGTATGCATGTGTGTATACCTGAAGATTTGTAAGTAAATAAGTATTTTATCAGAGCTGGTAATAAGCAACAAATTTTAAATGTCACTACTTTCCAAGTTCACCCTCTTGGGAAAGAAACAGTAACAATGATTATTATTGTTATTTTATTGAGATTGAGATTATTATTATCAATTACCTCAGATTATTGAGGTTATTTTTAACAAATAATTTATCATACTCATAAAGCATAAGATGCCACGGTGATGATTTCTGTGTGTAAAATAAGAAGGTAAAAGACAAGAATGGAATTTTCTCATTGATTCTGCAAAATTCTGCTAAACCTCGTTACCTTTATGACTTACCCTTTCCATTTTAATTCTCTAATTCAATCATTTCACTGTTTGAACTGGGGCTGTTTTCTTACTGACTTTTAGCCATATAAAAGTATTTTGGCTTTTTAAATTTATTAATAGGGCTACACCACAAACTCACACGGCAACAAATTCACTTCATATAAGACAAACTGTTAGTGTGGTGCTCTACAAGTCTACTGTTCTATCCTGAATTAAATAAAGCATGGAATCGTAGCAGCGGGATTTATATAGTTTACAATAGTTTATTCAATAGTTATCAGATCTGTGCAATTATGAGAAGTAATAACTCTAATAAGTGAAAATCCATTAAATAACCAACATTTTGAATATTGGAATTGTAATACCACTACTGACAAATGTATTTATAATTTTTAAGTGTATCTCATGTTATACTTTGAATTGGGGGATGCATTTTTCTTAGATATGACAGAAAATCGATTCTTTCTTTTGTACTATGTCTTGTTTTTATGTCAGAGAAAAGAAAGAAATTCAGGAGTGGTGCTCAGTTCTGTGCTAGTGGCTATAAAATGTATCCATTGGGCAGGATAGTATATACACACACACTTTAAGGAAATATTTGTTTGTCAATAGAATTAATTTTCTCTTGTATTCTGTAAAGATCCTTAGGACAGTCAAATGATCATTTTTAGATTAAATATATATTCCTTTGAAATAAGTACAATGCTGGGATGAGCACTGGGTGTTGTATGGAAACCAATTTGACAATAAATTATTTAAAAAAATGAAATAAAGTATAAACTTTTAAATGTCAGAGATATGATATTAACTCAAACGATATATGAACCTATATTATAAACAATATTGGTGGGTTGATTTTAAAATTTACGATTATTTAGCTTTTTGTTACATTTTCTTTGATCCAAAGTTTAAGGAAAGTTTTTAACACACTGAAAAAAGACTTTATGATTTGTGTGGGGAAAAATAAGCAGTGACAAAAAAATATTTGTAATAGCTTTCAATATTGCATATTGGCAGTGTTTTAAATTAGTCATTATTTGTACTTATAAGGAGTCAAACTAATTTTTCTTTTGCCACATTAGAATTGAGGCTGACCTAGTTCCCCATATTAAAATTGATGCAGACATAGTGGTTGGCTTAGGGTGGGGATTTTCTTTCTGTGGTCAAACATTCATGGGGTTCCCACACTAAATACTCAGTTTTATAAATCATGAAGATAAAGCTTGATGTGAAACTAGATTTCTCTTGTCCTTCCTTAAAATAGTTTAAGAAGGAAAATGAGAGTGTTTACTAGAGCCTATTGTAGCAACAGTAGTTAGGTAATTATGTCTCTTATACCTTTTCCATGATATACTACTCAGTGGCCATTTGTGCCTTACACCAGTGGTAACAAACAGAATCATTTCTCTGTTTCCCGCACAGAAGCAGAGTGATGATTTATAGGACTACTTTAGTTTGAGAGCTTGGTTCTCTACTGGCTTACCAGACCAGAAGGGCAACATCTGTCTACTAAACAAGCAAAGTAGCATCTATCTATCAAATAAGGAAGTAGCATGTGTCTGCCAGCTGGGAGGGGAGAATTGGCCAACCAGACCAGAGAGTAGCACCAGATCAGGTATTACCTGATCTACCAGATCAGGAGGGCAGTATATGTCTACCAAAACCAATGTTTAACATCTATCCAAAAACTAGGAGGGTATCCTCTGCTTACTAGACCAAGGGGGTACCATTTTCCAGACTCCACAGCAAAGAATATTAAAGGAGTTTATTTCATTTTTGTTATTTTTCTACTTGTTTTAAAAATCATATTATGAGAAATGCTAGTGATTTAATAATCAAAGACCCATTTATGTATTTCAGTATGAAATTATAAGCATTAGAAAATAAACTTTTGAACATAGAGTAATGTATTATATAAGCAGTAGGAGATGACAGAGAACAGACTATCAGTACTTATAGCTCTACAGAATTTAGTTTCAGGTGCTAAATATATTCCTTTTTTTTAGTTTATTTATTCATTTTGAGAGAGAGAGAGAGTGTGTGTGTTTGAGCAGGGAAGGGGCAGAGGCAGAGGGAGAGAGAGAGAACCCCAAGAAGGTTTGGCACTGTCAGCGTAGAGCTTGACATGGGGTTTGATCCCATGAATTGTGAGATCGTGACCTGATCCAAAATCAAGAATTGGATGCTTAACCAACCAAGTTACCCAGGTGCCCCAGGTAGTAAATATATTCTAAGTACAATATTTATTCAACTTAATATTTTAAGAAAAGTTATGCGATAAATACATTTATACATAGGCTGGGCTCACTAAAAAGTCTAAGAATACATTTTTTTTTCTTGAGAACACCTTAATATGATGTGAAGCAATTTGCAATGTCAGAAATCTAAAATTGTTATGTATAATTTCCATCTTATTCCAAAAATATGATTATGTAGTAAATAAATCAAGAAACTGTTCTTATTAAGGTACACCAATAAAATATAACTGTTGTTACGACACATTATCTAGACATTCTTATTAATCTCGTTCAAACTAGAAAATAACAAAGAACTATTTCTGTGGGAGAAAAATCAGTTTTGAAGATAAGTACTATATAGTCTATGAAAATTATACATTTTAATAACTGGAAAAACCACAGAACTATTTATTCATTCATTTACTCATATTCCTTGTATTATTTTTAGAGTTGATCTGTGTCTAGAGAAGACAAATACAGAAACCAAAAGGGAAAGCTAGAGTATCATCTCCGGTCACACAGAAAAGTAATTTTCAACTCTATTGCCATACCTTCTCCTTAGAGCAAATATTGTATAACAACTCCTTTGCTATTCTGATATTAAATTAATAAATAACTTATAACATCTATATGTAATAAAAAACAATACAATGCCCTAATTTAAAGGAAAACTAAAATTAAAGTTTGTTTCTTTCTACTCTTCTATCTACAAATATTTGGTGTTATATATAATTATACTTGATATACATATTTAATAAATAAAATAAATATATAAATAAATTATTTTATAAACATTTTATAAATGCATTTTTAGAAAATATTGTTTTAATATATAGATATACTTCAACTAAAATGAAATATATATATATTTACACACATACACTTTAGCTAAAGATTTCACTAGAAGACAAAGAAGTAATCAGATACTTGAATCTAAAAGTTGACTCACCATGAATGTGACCAGTGCAAAGACAGAGGTAGGTGTGTTATATTGGTGACTCACATACAATGAAATAACATTCTAATCAAACAAAGGTCAAATTCCATTTGGTTTATACTTTTGTTATATTTCTGGAAAATCTTAAAACTAGACAAAAACCACTCAGTGTGTGAGGTAGTTACTCTCTGAAGAATGGCCCTCAGTATTCTCCTCCCTATATAGGCAAGCTGCCTCTCACTTCAAGAAGTGGTTTGTCCTCACCTTGGACTGGCCTTGACCAATAGAAAACAGCATTAAGTGCTGTTCTGGGACTTCTGGGCCTAAGGCTGAAGAGCGCTGGCAGTCTCCACATGTCATCTTTTGAAAACCAGCTACTATGTTAAGAGAAGCCCAAGCCACGTGGAGAGACCTTATGAAGGAGGTCTGAGGTGCAACTGATAGCTCCAGGTCAACTCTCAATGGTGAGAGTCAGCCATCTTGGATGGCCAAGCCCCACTGAGCCTATTCGAGTGCAGCAACACTCAATATCACATAGAACAGAAGAACTTGCTAACTGAGCCTGTTACCCCACAGAAACTTAGGAGATAATAAACTTCTGCTGTTTTAATTCTCTAAATTCTGCTTTGTTTGATTATATAGCAGTAGGCAACCAAAACAGCATTTACTTGTGAAACTAAATTAGGTTACAGATTCAAGCCAATACAAACAGGTTTTTCATCTATTTGAAGATCCAGTGGTACATGTGAAAGTCTTGCAGGACAGGGAAGAGCTCTTCACTGTGAGGGACTGTCCTATATAATGCAGGATGTTTATTACCTCTAGCCCATACCCTAAATGTCAGTAGGGTTTCCTGGTTATTATGACAATGAAAAACAAGTCCACAAATTTCAAAAAATGCTCTCTGGGGGGATGGTACTAACTCTTCTATGCACTACTAACTAAAATGATTATTTGTATAGTGACTACAATGATAGGTACTGGGAAAGGTAGAAATGAAATACAATCCATGCCTTCAAGAAACTCATAGCTCAATTAACGAAATGAAGAAATAAATGAAATTATGACATAGAGTGATAAATATTACGATGGAGATGTTTTCCTGGCACTATGGTTGCACCATGGAGGACCAGTAGTTACATCAGCCCTGGGAAGGGTCAGAATAAGTTTCTTGGGGAAGTTAATGATTGAGCTGAGTTCTGAAGTGATCCAGGTGGACAAGAGGGAGAATGAAAACTCAGGCAGAGGAAATAGCTTGTGCAAAGGCACGGCATGGGGCACTGGCAATCACAAAGGTAACAAGGCAGGCTAGGGCCAGATGGTAACATATCTTTTGTGCCCTGCTACAGAGTTCATTTAGATGTGAAGGTAATTCTGGAGTACCAGTCATAGATAATGCCATATGTTTGCTATACCGGTATTATAGCAGTTAGTTTGGGACCCCGTGACTTGTTCTGGGCATTAGATTTGGGTAGGATAGATGTCAACCTAGCCTTAGAGAGCATCTCCTGCAACCTTCTAATTTACTCTTTCCCTGCTTTATGTTGGATGCCACAAGGTCCAGATGGCAAAAGAGGGCTCTCTGACTTATATCAAATGTAAGAGGAGTAAACTTTTACCGTGTCAAGCCACTGAGATTTGGGTGTGGTGGTGGTGGGGGGGTGAGGGGAGGGGAGTACCAATCAGAATTCTACCAGAAAACAAATCATCCTAGATGGTTCAAATTAAGAGATTTTAACAAAGGAAATCCTTTCAGAGGTGTGGACAGGGTAAGGGGAGAGACATGGGATTTAGGAAGCTGTTCCCACTCCTACAACAGAAAAGGCAAAGAGGAAATAGAGTTATCAGAGAGCCCTGAGAGCTGGTGCCAAGGAGGAGGAACTGCCCAGCAGGAACTCCAGTCACAAAGGGACATTGCCACTGCCAGGAGAAGGGCGTAGAGCCAGAAAAATATCTTTACCTTCCTCTTCTTCTGTCCTTGAGTCTCCTGAGAGGGTATCCCCATTGGGCAAACTCAATAGGAACACAACCTTGAGAGAGCACAGAGGATACAGTGTACTGGAGCTCTAGCCTTCTGAGGCACAAAGCTGTTCAGTGAAGGGAAGAGAATGGCTCTGAAGAGTAAAGGGAATACGCAGTTCATGAGGTCTGTCTGTTGTGGCAACTAGCTTTAATTACTCTAACACGAAGTCACTGAAGGCATTGAAGCAGATTTTTAAAATAAGTTCTATTGAAATATAATTCATATGCCATAAAATTCATCCTCTTAAAGAATACAATTCAGTGGTTTTTTAGGATATTCGCACAGTTGTGCAATCATCCTCATCCACACAATCTAATTCTAGAACACATGGAATTTCATAACATTTCCCTGCCCCCCCAAATACCATACACGTTAAGTAGTCCCTCCCCATCCCCATTTTCCCCTCAGCCATGGGCAACCACAATCTACTTTGTTTCAATGGACTTGTCTATTCTGGATGTTTCATATAAATAGAATCATACAATAAGTGGCCTCTGTGTCTGGCTTCGTTTTTTAGTATAACACCTACATGTCATCCATGTTGTAGAATGTGTCCATTTTTATTGCTGGATAATATTTCATTGCATATAGTTTTCAAAGTTTTCAAAGATGACAGCTGTGTAGAGAATAGGATGGACTGAACCACAAATCAATGGCAGAGGAATGTGTGTAAGTGGGGGAGTTATCACATCCTCTAAAAGCATTCTCTTAAATTGTTTTCAGACCAAAAAATAAGTTAGAGAAGATAAACTGCACACTCTTAATTCCTGTCCCAAAACAACCTTTTTTCCTGGGTTCTCCTCTCAATGAATGACACCAGAACCTGGGAGTCACATTAGGATCCTCCATTTCTCTCACCTTCCACATTAGATCACTTTTTCCTGTGCATCTTACCACTTGAATAGTCCTCTCTCCTCTATGCTGACTGCCTTTGTTGAGGCCGTCAACAGTTCCTGCTGAACGACAACAATAAGTGCCTAACTGATGTTTTTTGTTCATTGTGTCCAATGTGTTCTATCACCAGGAGAAACAGTGATGACAGAAAATGGATGGATAGGGGAGGAGCAGTTCATTATCTCACTGTTGAGTTAAGAAGCAGAAATTGGGCATGTATAGCCCTAACCCCTTCCTCCTTTCACCCAGTTAGGAGTTAGGTACCTTCAGGGAGCACTCAGTCTCCTCCCTATCATGTAAGGAGGACTACCCTAACAGTATTAAAGTGAGTGGATGGCTAAAACTGCTTTTTTAAAAAAAATTTATTTATTTATTTTGAGAGAGAGCAAGCATGAACAAGGGAGGGGAAGAGAGAGAGGTAGAGAAAGAATCAGAAGCAGGCTCCATGCACTATCAGCATGGAGCCCAATGTGGGACTTAATTTCACTAACTGTGAGATCATGTCCTGAGCTGAAATCAAGAGTCCGTCACTTAACCGACTGAACCACTCAGGTGCCCTGGCTAAAACTATTAATATCTGGTGTTCAGAGAAAAGAGCTTCTTTGGCTTTATATTAAGGCCTTCCTTCTTGCTTAGCCATTAATTTAATAAAGATAAGTTTTTGCTTCCATTTGCTACAATTTATAATTTTTTTTTATCACAATCTGAGAAAGGACGGTAACAAATACCAAATTTACTGTTTCTCAGTAGCCAAGTGTAAAGAGAATCATGATCAATTATGAAACTTTTATTAATAAAGAAAAGAACAGACTTTAGGGAAAGCAATTTTTTTGAGTACTTAACTGTAAGATAAAATTTGTAATGTGGCATATCATGAATAACGCCATCAATATTTAAAGCGAATGCAAGATGAATTTTGTATCTTTTAAATCACAGTATCTGTCTTAGTCTAAGTTCTCCAGGAAATCAGATCTGAAACAAAAACTTGCATGCAGGAAGTTTATTAGTACACTTAGGAATAAAAACTGTAAAAAGGTGAGGAAAGCAATTTTAGGTAGAGGTAGAAGATGAACTGAGGATCAGTTAAGAAGAGAAGCATCAGCCAAACACACAGAGAGCTATGAAATTGGTAAGACCTGTAGAGTTGTCCCCAGATTAAGGTAACAAGGCTAGGCTCTTGTACTGCAATGTTAAGTCACTAAAGCAAACTGCACCTCAGGGAGGGGACACAACCATGGTCCAAGCAACAACCTTCTGCTGAGGACAACGCTCAGAGACGGAAGGGCTCAGCTGTGAGCTGTCAGTAGCCAGCACCTCTAACCATGGGGAAATAAGTGACTCAGTCCCCAAACAGCAGCCAATCAGGGCAATACACTATAATATCCATTTCGCTTCACTCCTACCACTGCTCAATTTTATTTGCTTCTCTAGAGAGTTCACCCCATATCCAGGATTCTGGTTTCTTTTTTCTGCAGAAACCTAAAAGAGGAAAATAACTGGGATAAACTACAGTCCTTGTTGCTACAAAGTGTCTTAATGCTACAACTTAATGCTATAACCCTCCTCCTTACCAGTCCTGGATTTTCTTCACCTTCAGCTAGAACCTCTGTTAGTCTAGGGGACCTACATTGGAGAGTCACCCATACTCATTTCTGAGAGTCCTAGGACCCTTGTCACCATGCCCTTCTCAGGCCATGTGGACTGTATTTGTTCATTTAACATAAAAATTGTGTAAGGGGGGGCGTGTTAAGAGATACACCCTGTGGCTTGCCTAAGGACTATACATACTCTTCCCTGCTTCCATATGGAATAGTAGCCCTATCTACTTCTGATGACATGAGTCACTTACTCCTGCCAGTATAGAGCTTCTTTTCTTGGTCCGTTGGTCTCTGGGACTGAGAAGCCTGAAGTGACTGAGAGCAACCAGGATTCAAAGTCCAGTGGGGCTCTTACTGTGTACTCTGGTGAAAGCATTAGACCTTTGGGAACTAGGAGTTCTAGAACTTCAGAGTCTAAGCAGGACTGAAAGCACATATTCTCTAAGGGTTTGGTTGGAGTAGAGCCATTACTACTTTCACTCTGTGTTCTCGATTTCATATATTCTACCTATAAGGGACACGATACCACATAATAGCTGTTAATTTAAAGTGTATTATGTCTAGCTTGTGCCCTAACCATACCTTCAATTCTATCAAAAGCAAGTTCTGGATCGCACTTTATATGGTAAGATAAGTGGATCCAATGGACACTGTATTTGTTTCATTTTACTGCTATAACAAATTTACTGGATTAAAAGAAACCAAATTTACTATCTTACATTTCTGATGGTCAGAAGTCCTAAAATAAAGATGTTAGCAGGGCTGTGTTTCTTTTAGAGGCTCTAGGGAAGACTTCCTTATCTTTTCCAGCTTCTAAAGCCTTCCTGCATTCCTTGGTTTATGGCCCTTCCTCCATAGTCAAAGCCAACAGCATAATAATTTTAAATGTTTCTCTCTTTCTCTCTCTCCTCTCTCTCCCCCCTCTTCTCTCCTTGTTATCACATCCTTTCTGATTCTGTTTGCATTGTCACACTGCCTTCCCTCACTCTGACCCTCCTGCTTCCTTCTTATAAGAATACTTGTGATTACATTGGAACCTTCTGGATAATCCAGGATAATCCTCATCTAAAGATCTTTAATATAATCTCATCTGCAAAGCCCCTTTTGCCATATAAGGTAACATATTCACAAATTCTAGGGATGACAATGTGGATAACTTTGGAGGGGGATCATAATTCGGTCTACCACAGACACATATCTACTGCCATACATCATTTGCTATTAAGTGACCTCTTGGTCTGAGACAGGATCCCATTATTTGTGAAACAGAACTCTGTAAGCCTTCATATAATGGTTCTGGCCAATGTAGGAAGGAAAAGCAAATGCAGAGCAGAACACGTATCACTCTCAGCCAAGTTGAATCACTGGCCTTTCCAGGGTAGAATATAATAGATCTTCTTGCAAGTGGCTGTTTGGTCTCCTTCAGGGATCATGCTGTATTAAGTGCTTAGTGTTGGTCTCTTTTGCTGGCAGGTTGTACATTCGGCTGTTGCAGTAGCTAGATTAGCATTGTTGAGGAGAGCATTAACTGTAAGTTCCATGAATAACCTCCATCTCTGCACCATGGCTACTCTGTGCACATGCTCTCTGTGCCCCCAGTGGGTGGACAAAAGCAGAGGCTAGCTAATATCAACGAGCAGAGTCATCTTGCATATGTGGTCATTCATTGTCTCTATCATGATGGAATGTTATCTGACAGGCATCACCATGTGATTTGATTCAAAGACTGCCACACTTCATGCCCACTCCCATAGGTCTATTCTCATGTCTCTTCCACACCCCTCCTTCCCAATCTTTCAATCTTTTTACTTCCAGGACACTACCAAATACCCAACCCATCTGCCACTACTTATGAGTCTTACTTCAGGCTACTGCTCTTTCTTTATGTGCAAAATAGAGGATCCTAGACAATGGATGAAGTACAGACTATTGGGAGGATTTTGCCTCATCACTATCAGGTCATAGTGTAGCAGCAGTTCATTTCAGCTTGCATCAACTTACCAAATCAACCTACGCTGAACTGAGCTCAGCCTCTTTTCTCCTCCACCAGTCAGTCTTAAGGGACTCTCTAATCCCATACAGTCATATGTTTAAGCTTGGAGGCAGGTCCCAGTGCAATAATGGTTGATGACATAGGAGTCTGGCCATGCATTCATGCAGCTTACTTGTGCTCTGGACCTGCTCATGCCCAATCTTGGATATATTACTTATATCTTACCATAGGTTTTACTGGGCCCACTGGACCTTATGAGTTAGTGAGACTGACAAAGCTCAGCTGTTGATAGGCAGTTCTAGTCACTTGACATCTCATGGTGAGGTGGTCTGCCTCTGTTAGGGCCCAAATAGCCTACCAGAAGCCATTTTTCAAGACTGCATGATTTTTGTTGTTGTTGTTAAAATTTGTTTTTGCCTTGCTCCGGAATCCTTGGACTTTTCTTTGTGATTTCCCATGGAAATTTCCCATTCATTCTGCAGCATCTTTCCCCACCACTGATATATCTAATACCATAGGCTCTGTCATGTTGTATGGCTTAAGAAGCAAAACTGTTTTCCCTACAGTTAAGAGATGATGCTTCATTGTTCTAGGCAGTACTTAAAGTTGGAAACTATCTGTGTCATTCAGGAAATGTGTCAGAGCAATATTCTCAAGTATATTATGCCTACAGACCCAGAGAAGCCTAGCAAGTGTTGTCTCTCCTTCTTTGTAGTAGGAAGTGTGAGATGTGATAACTTACCCTTTACTTTGTAGATGTCGGACATGCCTCAGACCACTGGAACCCTAATTTTCAGCATTTCATTCTTTCCCTAGTGCATCTATGGTGCTCAGCAAGAGTAATCTAGTTTTAATGTCTTTGTAATGAACACTTTCCCTAAGCCTCTCAAAAGCTTTGGCTATTACTCCTACAAATGCATCCCATCTGCACCTCTCACACCTTAGCTCACCCCAGGGAGTCTCGGCAATTATGCGGTTCTACCCATTTCAGGGCCGTCGTGCTCAGTCTACCACCTGTGATGGTCTATTAGGGTTTTTGTTGCTGCATAACAGTATTGTCACAAACTTGGTGGTTGACTATATCACACACTTCCTATCTGACAGTTTCTGTATATTAGAAGACTGGGCAGGGCTTAGCTCTGTTCTCTGCAAGGCTGCAATCAAGGTGTCAACTGGGGCTACAATCTCATCTGAGACCAAACTGAGAAAGGAAACACTTCTAAAGCATATGGTTTTTGGCAGAATTCAGTTCCTTGCAGACTGCTGGACTGAAGCACTCAGTCCTTATTGACTGTTAGCCAGAGGCTACCATTAGCTCTTTGCCTTGTGTGCCTGTCTGTGTGGTGGCTCACATATGGCAGCTTGCTCCTTCAAAGTCAGCAAGGAAGAGGGGACCCCAGCAAGAAGGAAGTGATAATATAATATTAACTTAATCATATATGTGTAATCTTGTACAGCCTGTCATTTTTGCCATATTCTATTGGTTAGAAGATATTTTCAGGTCCCACCTACACACACAGGAAAATGCTTACACAAGGGCAGGTATATGAGGGGATGGAGATCAGGAGGTCACCTGAGAAACTGTCCATCATAGATGCGGTTCCCATTGCCAACCAATCAGTGGATGATCTAGATCCAACTTCCCATTTTAATTTTTCTTTAATTTTTCAAATGGTTTTATTTATTTTTGAGAGATAAAGAGAGAGAGAGTGTGTGAATGGGGGAGGAGGAGAGAGAGAGACACCCACACACATACAGAATCTGAAGCAGGCTCTAGGCTCTGAGCTGTCAGCACAGAGCCTGATGCAGAGCTCCAATTCATATACTGTGAGATCATGAGCTGAGTTGAAGTCAGACACTCAACCGACTGAGCCACCCAGGTGGCCCTATTTGTTTTGTTTTTGAAGTTCACTTATTTATTTTGAGAGACAGAGACAGAAACAGAGAGCATGGGGGAAGGGCAAAGAGAGAGGAAGAGAGAGAATTCCAAGCAGGGTCTGATGTGGGGCTTGATCTCACAAACCATGAGATAACGACCTGAACCAGGACCAAAAGTTGAACACTTAACTAACTGAGTCACCCAGGCACCCCATCCAACATCCCATTTTAGAGTTCACTTCTTCAGACCACTTCCCATACCAACAAACTTAAGTCAGGTTCCCTGAGAAACAGACTTAGAAATGGAGACTTGCACGCAGGAAATTTATTGTGGAGTGCTTTTGACAATACTGCTTGTGCATTAGTGAGAAAAGCAGGATGGGTCGAGAGAAAGAAAGAAATAGAATTGCAATGCAGTTGCAACAAAGGACTTAGCTAATTCCATGGAGAATTGTGGAGCTGGGATGGCTCTTCAGAATCATCTTGAATTAAGGTCCAGAGGTCCAGGTCTTTGTACACCACATCCACCAGTTATTTGATACAGATTCCCCTGGGGATGGAGTGGAATCCTGGGCGAGACAGTTCCCTAAAGCCAAGAGCAACTTACGAAAAGGGACTTGTTATGAGCAGCCGCCAGTCAACACTCCCAGCAGCTGGGCGAATAAGTGCCTCAGATCTGCAAGGTTACCTGGGAGTCACATCACTGTAGAAATCTTTAATAAATCCAAAGGCATGACATGAAATAGAGTTCAGTGAACTTTCTGATGTTTGACTTGAAGAAAACAAGAAAATTTAGGACCCAGGGGAATGAATGGATTTTTATGTTTGACTATTTTTTCATAAATATTTCTTCTTTCAGGTAGACTACTCATGGAAGCTAGCTAGAGCACACACTCTCTGACAAGATGTGGGAGCTGGAATGTCCAGTAGGAACATTTTTAGATACAAGTAAGAATACTTTATTCACAGTAGCTGAGATAATTTAGAATTCTTTTTCTTGTATAAAAATTAGTTAGAAACTTTGTTCAATGGCTTTATAATGTCAAGGCCAATGTCAGTGATGCTCTTGGCCTTTATCTTGTAGTTCTTGTAGCTACAAATGTCAGCCATCCTCCCACCTTTGAAGTGGGAAGAGAGACAGACACAAGAAGAACAGATTCTTTTTTTTCTTGCCGGCCTGAATTGTCTCCTAAAGCCAACCCTAAGTGCAGGAGAGGCTCACAGAGAGAATATTTCACTTTTTTCAGTCTTTAAAATAGAGGCAGGCAAGGAAGAGGGAGATTTGGAATGGATGCGGTGAATCAATATATTTAGTTTTCAAATCAGGTTTCTGTTTTGCTGATTGAGGTCAGATGCACAAGCTTTAGAGACCAGATACGGGATGATAAAATGCCATCATTTGGCTGAGAAGTCAATTCAAGACTACTATTTGGATGGATGACTATCTGCATCATTACTAGGGTCCAAACAGGAAAACAGAAAAGTGTGTGCCGAGTAATTAAGAGAGAGAATTGAATGTAAGGAACTAATTTCAACAGTAGTGAAGGAGCTGAGAAGCCAAATGAAGGACAGAGGCATCTAAAGATTGATATCTGCAGGAAGTCAATATAATCCTTATGGCAGGAGAGACCAAAGGAGGAGATGCTATTGCCAGCTTCCAGGAGCCGGGGCTGCCCAGTGAGAAGTGGTTCCACAACAGAGGTTACCTGGCTGGAACTGGATCATGGAAGGAGAAGCTGCCAGCAGGAGCTAGAACCACAGAGAAGTTGCTCAAAGCAGAAAGAGAAGCGGTGGTGGTAGGTCGGGGAAGCAGGATTTCTCTCTCCTTCCCACTTACCGATCATCCATCTCACTCTATTGACTGAATCTAACTTGAAGCTAGCTGGCAAGGGAGGCTGGAAAACGTGATTTGCAGGGCTCCGTCTCTTGCTGTACTGAGCAGGGAAATGGAGAGGAATGGACTCAAGAGGAAATAAGCGAATTACTGGCATTTAGGGGTGCACTTTAGGAATACTTGTGTGGAAGCCAGTTTTTCTCCAGAAGCAATGTTGTCTTTGTTCTACCCCATAAACAGTTTAGTTCTGAGCATGTCACATCATACAGATAGGATTATTTTGTCTAAACTAAGAAATATCGTCACCATAAATTAATTTAGGAAAATATGAACTATTTTTCACGAATTACATGTTTTAAAAACTTTTTAAGCAGCTCTGGCATAATCTAAAAGGCAAACCTGGGGCACCTGGGTGGCTCAGTTGGTTAAGTGTCCAACTTCGGCTCAGGTCATAATTTCATGGTTCACAAGACTGAGCCCTGCATCGGGCTCACTGCTGTCATCACAGATCCAGCTTCAGATCCTCTCTTCCCCTTGCTCTCTGCCCTCCCCCACTCTCTCTCAAAAATAAATAAAACATTAAATAAATAAATAATAAATAAGGCAAACTTGACTTGATATAGGCAAAATCTTTTTGAGAGAGTTAATTTTAAAGAATTAGTAAATCAACTTATTTTTACTTTCAAAATATTAAAGTAAAAACAATGATCAAAACAGGAAATGGAAGTAGGTGGGGGCTAAGATTTTTATGTTAATTACATATAAATTAACAGAGAATGTGAGTCATGGATCATATATAACTTTTGAGGTGTACCATAGCCACGAGCCACTTGAGAAGAAACTATAATCTGTTTTGACTATTACTAGTCAAGAATTCCAAAATTAAATTCCACTGAATTTAATAAAAGCAAGCAATATGTTTTGTGAATTAACAAATCATCTAAGAGCAGAGTGTTTTAGGGAAACAAGTAGTTTGTCACGTCACGATAAAGTAAATCTGTGTTTGTGGATAGGACTCTGTTAAAAAAACATAACTTTCAGGGACACCTGAGTGGCTCAGTCATGTAAGTGTAGGACTCTTGATTTCGGCTTAGGTCATGATCTTGTGGTTCGTGAGTTTGAGCCTGCATTAGGCTCTGTGCTGAAAGTGTGGAGCCTTCTTGGGATTCTCTCTCTCAGTCTCTTTCTGCCCCTCCCCTGCTCTCTCTCTCTTTCTCTCTCAAAATAAAGAAATAAGCATTAAAAAAATACTTCCAAATGCAAGTGTATATAACTCAAAGTGTATAACTGTTGGTTTCTTCCTCTAAGCGTAAGACTGGGACACATCTCAAATAAGGGAGATTCCACACACAATTAACAAGAATAGCTATGCCTGACAGTGTGCTAAGCAAGAACTTGATATATATTACTTAACTTAATCTTCAAAGAATCTAATGAAGTAGGTGTTATTATATCCCTCATATTATTGATGAGAAAACTTAGCCTGAAAGAGGTTAAGTGTCTTTAAAAGAAGATCATGTCTAGTATAATCATTTTAGAGCCATTTAGATATATCCTGATATCTGGATTAGCCTAGAATGATCTTAAAAAAAATATTTTTAAACATACTATATTACTGTAAATAAATACTGTATTTCAAAATAACATATTTAATATGACAAAATTACTATTATATATAAGAATTTCAATAGTCCTTTAGGGTTAGGGAGATATGATTTAACTATTAAACTATTTAACCTTAGTAATAATGATGAACCTAATAATTTATAAATTACATTGAAGTTTTCAAGGTTAAAATGCAAGGGTCTTACATTTCTCCTTCAAACAATTATACTTTATATGACTTTATCATTTGTGAAAGCTTCCTTTGGTCTAAAATGCATCATAACAATAAGATTTTTAAAACATGATTTGAATTCAAACATATATATATTATTGAATTTCATATACTGCAAAGAATATAGTCACTTAAAATATTTTAGAATAAGTTTTCAGGGCTGAAAATATCCACATTTACCTCAAGCTTTCTAGAATCGAAATTTTTTATTTATAGAAAAACATAGACATAAAATACGTATCTTTAAAAACCAATATGAATAAAAATAAAAGAGCGTGTCTCTTCATGTCTACAAATTACTTAATCTTCCAAGGCTCTAAAAATACACTTGTTTAAAGCAAGACGTCAAGATATCTCAGGTAATTTATGTTTAAAAGAATTTAAATAGCCATGTTGAATATTTTGTGTTTATTTTGGAGTATTAAATACATTACATAAAATAATTTTAATTTTCAAGTGCATATGGTCATTTAATCAGGAATGCAGAATCATGGGTCCTTAAAAGGTTACCAAAGAGTGAAACATTTTTTCACTCTTTAATCTTGAAAAATTTTTTTTCTTCCAAATTGTTCTCAGCTACTAGCTTTGTTTTAAAATGGTCTTAGCTATCAATTTTGTTCTTAAATGTTCCAACACTGTTGTACAAATTTGGGAAACAATTCCAAACTCTTGACCACAGCATTTTCAGTAGTCTTGATGTTCCTCCTATTATGTGTGCTTCCTGTGTTTGTAATCCTATAGCATTAGTACAATATTAACCTTTTAAATGAAACTAACAACATCAATCATTGTCCTCATTTATCTTTCTGCCTGCTATTTACTACACCAGCGCTGATGGCTTCCTTTAAAAAAAAAATCAAAAAACAGAAAACACAAGATAGAGTACAAAACAACATAGATATAGAGCACAAAAAAATTTAAACCTTTGGAGTTCAGAAAATTGTACTCCCAGCTTTGCAATTTCAAGTGGAAGAAACAAAATCTGTGATCATATGTAGGAAAGATGAAGTCATAGTCTTCCATGATCATTGACAAGAGATGCTTTTGAGAAATGAACATGATTATTAACCACAAGGACTAAAAAAATACTACGCATGTGCTCCATTTACAAAAAGGGCAAAGTCAAGATTTGCCTTAGTTCAGCGTTAATCTTTGAGGGTGATCCTTTCAGGGCGATGTCCTGGAGTCCTGTCTAGCCAATTCTGACACCCAACCCGCCCAGTGCTTCCTCCACTCTCTCCCACTCTCCTCCACCCTCCCTCTGAACCAAAGGCACACACACGCCCAGCCTGGCCAGAAGATAAAGCTAAGATGGCAGCGCGGAAAGTACAGGAGCGGCGCTCAGTGGGGCTGGAAAAACAAAAGCAAAACTCTCTCTGTATTCTTTCATTCTACATTTTCTGTAATAACAAGATTCCCCACCCCCATCCCAACACATAGGCGGTGTAAGACATTCAGTAGTAGTGCGAGCAGGATTGGCAGGCGGGGACTCTTGCTTTGCACGTTTCGAGAAATCCACATCTCCCGTCTGCAGCAACGGTTCAGGTGGACCCTTTCGACTTGCCTTGGGGACAACCCTCCCCTCAAATCCCCTTGACAGTGGAATTAAGGGTGACTCCTAACGCCCTTTCGTTCCCGACTTGCGCTCCGTTCCCTGCCAACCCTTGGGAGCCTTCCCAAGTGCCCAGCTGCCACGGCAGTAGCTGTAGCATTGCCCAGGGAGCGCGCAGTGCCCAGGCAGGAAGAGTGGGCGGAGGAGGAGAAAAAACTCTGCATTGGCTATCAATTTAGAGTGGAGCGGCGGTTGTCGCTGCCGTGGAAGGAAATGCGGCCAACCGCAACAGAAACGCCACTCTCGGCCACCTAAGTGAGCATGTGTGCGACTCTGCGCACGCCTAGTTGCTCGGCTCAATGACAACGGGGTTCGTAGGAAATTATCCAGTGTCCGGGTTTTGCGTGTACCCAGAAGGCTCAGGAAGGGGCCTTGTGGTAAAAACTGAAGCGAAATTAAGGGGTGGGAGGAACTCTGAGAACAGTGCAGCCTCTGGGTTTGATGCCCACTATAAACTCCAAGAAGGTAATGACTGCGCAAGCCACCACCTAAGCCTGGACGGGAAAGGCTTTTCTGTGCAGGCAACATTCATTCGTTCGTTCGTTCATTCATTCATTCATTCATTCATTCAGGTAATACCTGATTCCCTTCTGCTTAAGGCCAGAGCTTGGGCTAGGAGCTGGAAATGTAACATGGGAACAGACACATTTATCATCCCCGTCCTCATAGAAAAGTCTAGTTAATGTTTTGTTTTCCGTGTTACAATTTGTGAAAAGCCATGTGCCATGGTGGATATCCATCCTAGATGTTTGAAATCCTCCCACAATCTCATGCAATATTATTTTGACCATTATTCAGAGGGTGAAGCTTGCCCAGTGACATACAATTAGCAAAGTCAGGATCTAAATTCTGGTTTGTCAGAGCCTTTTGGCTACCTGGCTGGCTGCTCAACAGTAATGAGCCTTTGCAGTTCCTACTTGTTCAGGCCTTTAACTTTACTAGCCTTTCACTGCCTCTATACCTTGTCTTTGGGTTTGGGGCACTTCCTGTTTAACGCTGAGGTTTATAACTGTGCTGAAGCATCACGATAGGAATTTAGTTTAATAAATCATTATTGGTGACCTACTATGTGCCAGTTTCAAGGCTAGGGGCTGAGGAAGACACAGAGATAAACAAGAAGCTCTTGTTTATGAGCTCATAGTTGAGGAAACAAGTACAAAACCTGTTTAACAGGGCTACTCACAGTGCTAAAACACCCATGCCAGTCCTTTGTCCCTATATTTTCGTTATCCCACTTGTAGTTATCTTTTTTTTTTTTTTAATCAAAATGATATCCATCTGTTACAGTCCAGGTAAAATGCACTGCTGCAGCACTCTCTCCCCACCAAAGCTAGAATTAATTTGTTTCCCCACTCATTGTTTGTACTTTTCAAAACCCTTAACAAGGCTTTTTTTTTTTTTTTTTTTTTGAGGAGGATATTTATGGAAAAAGCACAGATTTAAGAACTAGTAAGTAGATAAAGAAAATAGTAATGATAGGACTTAAAAATGACTTTGTCAGGAGTATAAATTAGGCAAACTCTTCAAACTGAGTGCCAAAAGGATAAAACTTAATAGCAATCAGGGTTCGGTGGCACATACATTTCTAGTGCACTTACTTAGAAGGGACTAGTAGAACAGCTCGACACAAGGGACTCAGCAAATGTCACTTTTTAATAGATAACAATGATAAGATCTTTGGTAGATAGGACATTTTCAGATGTTCCAAATAGTCACAGTTACAGCTTCAGGTCATATTTGAGAATTATCTCTAGAAATGTTAAGTCTAGGCAGAAAAAGATAAGCCATTAAGTAACCACTGTCAAGAGGTAAGTGTGCACTCTAGGGATTGATGTGGGGTCAATATAATATGTACGAAAAGTACTACTGTATTAAGGTTTGGCTATAATGAATGTTGAGAACGAGAATTTAGGAATGACTCTGGCTTGTGAATACTCGCATATCTGTCAATTAAACTTTCATAGAAAAAATAATGCACTAGCTTACTACCCGTTTTTTGACGTAAAAGCTATTTTAATCCTAATAATAAAAAATACAAACGAAAATCTCCAGAGATACTTCTAACTTGGCTGGCCTTCTTTGCGTTGGATTCTGAATTAGCCAGCACTGTTCCCAGTAAATCTTCATGTTGGCAACACACCCTCTGAGAAAAAGTAGCAGGAGTGGGTGACACTCATTCTCTAGCGGTGGCACATTCCCTCTTTCTGGTCCAAGTTCTCCCACCTGGGGGGAACCCCATTACCTGAAGCCAAAAGCCTGTAGCTGACAGCCTTCCCAGCGCTTTCCTTACTCTTCCTCAAGCTGCTAGTAAAACCCGGAGAAGTGGCTTTCTTTCAGAATCCGCACGACTCAACCTCCCCACACCCAAAGCCCTGAGGCGGAGGGAGTGGTGGCGAGAGGGGGGTGGGGAGGGAAAGGGGCTGGGGTTACTGAGCATGTGCGAGGAGTGGCGCATGCTCAGTGCGAACGGCAGCTTCCCATTGCGGGTAGCCCCGGCGGTGGCAGCGGTGGCGGCGGCGGCAGCGGCGGCACCGCCTCCTCCTCACACTCCCGAGGTGGCGGGGTTAGATGAGCGGTCCCAGTAGCGGCGAGGGCGGCGCAGGGGGGAGGAGGAGAAGACGGAGGAGGAGAAGGAGGACGCTGTCTTTGTAGTCTCGTGCTGCGGGAGCGAGAGGCCGCCGCCGGAGCCGTCGTCGTTGGAAAAGGGCTGTGTGTGCGCGCGCGTGTCTGCTTGCCCGGCCCGCGGGGACGAGGCGGCGGCGGCGGCGGCGGCGGCTGCGAGGATGATGATGTGCTCAGCGACTGCCTCCCCCGCCGCCGCCTCCTCGGGGCCCGGCGGGGACGGATTCTTCCAAGCCGCCACCATCTCTTCCTCCCCGGCGCCGGGGGCGCTGTTCATGCCGGTTCCTGAGGGCTCCTTGGCTGCCGCGGGGCTGGGGCTGGGGCTGCCGGCCGCGGACTCCCGGGGTCACTACCAGCTGCTGCTGTCAGGCCGGGCCCTGGCCGACCGCTACCGGAGGATTTACACAGCTGCGCTCAGTGACAGGGACCAGGGGGGCAGCAGCGCTGGACACCCAGCCTCCAGGTGCGTCTCCAGTGCCCTTCCTTGCGCCACATACCGCGTGTGCGTGCGTATGTGTGTGTGCATGTGTGTGTATGCATGTATGTGTGTCTACGTACCTGTTTACTGAGCTTTCTACAAGCGCTAGATGCTGAGTGGTAGAAGCACTTACTGAGATAGGAGGGTGCGGTGGCAACAGTTTCTGCTCTGTGTGTGTGTGACTGTCTTTGTGGGGGGTTAGTGAGAGTGGGAGGTAGCATGTGATGCTAGAAAAGGTGATGGTGCCGGTCGGTTATGACACGTGTGTGTGTATTGTTGAGAAGGAGGAGAGCTTGGTTGAGGGGAAGAGGGCAATGCGCGGAGAGAATTTGAAAAAGTGGTGAGGGAAGTGGCGTTTCTAGTATCTCTGCCGCAATGGTATTTGCACGTATCTCCCCCCCTCCCCCCCCATGATATTCCATCCTCCACTTTCCACCTCCCTTAAAAAAATCTGCCTTTCACTAACGGGAGCAATGATATAGGTTAAGGAGAGTGTCATATGTATAGGATGAGTTTTAAATAATCATGCTTTAGGATAAGGCATGGAGTTTAAATTTGAAAGATTTATGCCAAGGGGATGCAGATGGAGATTTATGATTTATGTGGATGTGAAGGGTTTCCGATACAGATTTGTAGAGCTGTACTTTGGTAACTGGACCTCAAGGTATTCTAGAGATGTGATTGCAGCTGCACTTGTGTTCTGATGTCCCATCGGCCATTTGCCTTCATCTTATGTTCAATTTCCTCTGTCACTTACAGGCTTTAGAGGGAGTTGGGGGTTTTGTGAGGAAAAGGGGGAAGCGGTAGAACTTTGAAATATGACTGCTTATACAATATTTGCCTGCCACTAACTAAAAAATTTGAGTAGTTCCCACATCTCTTCCTAGGCTCACTGCATCTTCAGCTTCCTCCATGTAGAAGATTTTAAATCACTTTCATTTTCCTTTTCTTAAAATGTGGGTTTTGTTGTTTTTTTTTTCTTCTGAGGGCTTTCCTATTGTTTTCTTTTCCATGTCCTTACATGCCACATACCCTGAAGGATGATGACTGACTAGTTTCGCCAGCTTGGCTTTGACAGTGGTAATTGGGAGTTGGCTTCATCATTTTTTTTTTTCTCACAGCTTCTTGCAACACATGGGGAAAGCATACTAGTATTTTGTCAAATAAGTTACAGAGTTTATGGTATTTATTGAATGTGCAGTGTGTTAGACAATAAAAAGATGTCCTTTTCTTTCATTGTGAAAGGGACTAGGCCGTAAGTCAGGAATTTGTAATTTACCGTAGTGTACTGGGGTTCTTATCCTTTGCAGAGTTGTGAGGATGGAGCTTTGTTCACACTTCTGGGTAAACCAGTTTTCTCATGTCTATAATTGTTGACAGGATTGGGCAGTTTTATTATATGGATATAAATGTATGTAACTACCTTTTGCTATCCAAACCGAAGGCCACAATGGCACAAGTCTACTTCTTGCTCATGGTTTTGAAAACAGCACAAAACCTCACTAGACAGTTTTCTGTGGCGGGTATAATTTGAGCTGTGAGTGTCTGAATTGTGGTACATTTTTACAAAACCCTCTCAAAGAATTTGAATTTATTTTGTATGTTGTTCCAGTGTTAGGATTTTCTACTGGTATATTCCTATTTGAAATTTCTACTAATATACCCGGTAATAATACTGTTTTGTGCATGTGGAACTAGATTAACAGTTTTAGACAAAATTAATATATTTTAATCACAGATATAAAGTTTAAGAGTGATTTTTTAGTCGTTGATCTATTTTTGTACAAGTGGTCAATTATAATTAATGAAAAATTAAAGTAATTCAAGAAGTAGTCATGGAAACCAGCCTTAAGTTGTATAATATTGCCTTCTAGTGCTTGTTCAGAACATTATTGCTTATTTTAGTTCACATTATTTTATCTAAGTCAGCTTGCAATTGCCTTTTATTGAGGATTTGCTTAAGAATCCAATCACATTTCTTATTAAATATGATGGGGCTAGTGGAGCTATGATTTAGGTTGTGAATGAATGGTATACTTATTTGAATAGGGGCACTAGTTGAGTTCGAGGAGAGATCTATCAGAGAGCAAAAAGAGAGGATGAAGCTCTTGTGAGCTTCAAATTTAAAGGTGTGAGAGGAAGGAGACAGTAAAGGAAGCTGAAAAAAAAGATAATAAAAAATTAAGAAGACAGCTGTGAGATAGTGGCAGCTCTGGTCCTAAGAAAGTGGATTGAAAGTCCTTAGCAGTATTAAGTCCTTAAAAAAGTGAGAACACTTTCCAGGTCACTGATGACTTTTGAGGAAGTGGTCATAGATGTGGTGAGGAGTCATTGGGAGATGTTGAGGTAATGGAATGGCAGGGTCGAGGGAAGAATATTCAAATATGGGAGAGTGGGTGGGAAATGTTCAGTATGTGGAGAAAGAGAAATTAAAGAAGTGAGAGAGGAGATGATTGATGTGAGAGAAGTCAGAAGAGATCTCAGGGACAGGCTTAAGATGTCAGGTGGAGAGGTTAGCCATTGAAAAAAGTTAAAGGCTAGTCTTCCTTTAATAGAGAAAAGGAGGAGTTAAGTACTTATAATAAAGACTGGAGTAGATTGAGCATAAGAATTGTATTTTATTCATTTTAGTAATCCCAATGTATAGTACAATTTTGGGGGCATCCATTCTGTAAATACCAACTGTCTACTGTGCCAGGCTCTGTTTTAATGTGCTGAAGATGTAGTAGTGAGCAAAATGACAAGGTCTCTACTGTCACAGAACTTCCACACTAGAGGGGAGAAATAAATAACTGATAGTTTCAGGTACTGTAAGTAACTATGAAAGAAATAAAACCAATTTCATTTGATAGATGATTTATAGTGGGGAGCTATTTTAGGTAGGGTGGGCAGGACAAGTTTCTTTGGCAGTAGACATTTAAGTTGAATCATAATAATGGGAAGGCAGATCTAGAGGAAGAGTGTTTTAGGAAACTATAAAGGCTCTGAGGTAGAAACAAGCTTGTGTTCAAGGAAAAAAACAAGGCAAATGAGTTATCAGTCATTGTCGAATGAATGAATTACTATGAATTATGTTTTAGGTGTCCTGTAGAGTAGTCGAGGGATACAAACGTAATGGAGTAAGTGACTTCGATGGCATTTTAGCGAAGTGGTTAGGAGCTCAGACTCTGAAACTAGATTAGTTTTATGAGTTTATTATTATTATTTTTAATGTTTATTTATTTTGAGAGGGAGGGAGGGACAGAGAGAGAGGAAGAGAGAGAATCCCAAGCAGGTACCTCACTGTCAGTGCAGAGCCTGACAGGGGGCTTGATCTCACGAAGTGTGAGATCATTACCTGTGCCGAAATCAAGAGTTGGTTGCCGAACCCTCTGAGCCACCCAGGCACCGCAGAACCTAGACTGGTTTTAAAACCTGGCTCTATCACTTTTTAGCTGTGTGACCTTAGGTACATTATATAACTTTTATGCTTTAGTTTTTTTAAGAAAAATTTCATTGTGATATAATTAGCGTATAACATTATGTTAGTTTCAGGTGTACCACATGATAATTCTATTTTTGTATATATTGTAAAATGGTTACCACAATAAGTATAAACATCTGTCACTACATAGTTAAAACTTTTTTTTCTTGTGATGAGAACTCTTAAGATTTACTCTCTTAGCAACTTTCAAGTATACAATACAGTATTATTAATGATAGTTACCATACTGCGCATTGTATCCTCATGACTTATTTATTGTATAACCTTACTTTTGAACACCTATAACTGTTTTATCCATCACCCACCCCTCCCTCACCCTTCTCCCTCCCAGCTACCAAGCTGTTCTCTGTTATCTGTGAGTTCAGGTTTTTTGTTTAGTTTTAGATTTCATGTATAGATAAAATCTTATGGTATTTGTCTTTGTCTGATTTATTTCACCTAGCATAATGCCCTCAAGATTCATCCATGGTGTTGTAAATGGCAAGATTTCATTTTTTATGGCTGAGTAATATTCAATTGTGTGTATATACCACATTTTCTTTTTTTTTTATTTTTTTTAATGTTTGTTTATTTTTGAGAGAGAGACAAACACACACACACAGGGGGAGGGGCAGAGAAGGAGAGAGAGATGCAGAATCTGAAGGAGGCTCCAGGCTCAGAGCTGTCAGTACAGAGCCCCATGCAGGGCTTGAACTCACAAACAGTGAAATCATGACCTGAGCTGAAGTCAGATGCTTAACTGACTGAGCCAGCCAGGCGCTCCTATATACCACATTTTCTTAATCCATTCATCCATTGATGGATACTTAGTTTGCTTCCATATCTTGGCTATTATAAATAATGCTGCAGTGAACATGGGGTGCAGATATCTTTTGATTTAGTGTTTTCATTTCATTTGGATAAATAATGTGGAATAGCTAGATCACATGGTAGTTCTGTTTTATACTTAAAAATATTTATTTTAATGCTTATGTATTTTTGAGACACAGAGACAGAGCATGAGCAGGGGGGGGACAGAGAGAGAGGGAAACACAGAATTAGAAACAGGCTCCAAGCTGTCAGCACAGAGCCTGATGTGGGGCTCAAATCCCAAACCGTGAAATCATGACCTGATCCAAAGTCTGGTGCTGAACTGACTGAGCCACCCTGGTGCCCCTATTTTCTAATTTTTGAGGAACCTCCATACTGTTTTCTTTTTCTTTTTTTTTTAAATTAATTTATTTTATTTTAGAGAGAGGAGCAGACGGAGAGAGAGAATCCTAAGCAGACTCTATGCTTGCTGTGGAGACCTAAGTGGGGGTTGCTCTCACAACAGTGAAATCATGACCTGAACTGAAATCAAGACTCGAACGCTTAACCTACTGAGCCACCTAGGTGCCCAAGGAACCTCCATACTGTTTTCCATAGTGGCTGCGCCAGTTTACATTTCCACCACCAATACATGCTTTCTCTTTTCTCTACATCTTTGCCAACACCTGTTATTTCTTGTATAAGAAAGATGAGAAGTATAACCTCATCATGGTTTTGATTTGCATTTCCCTAATGATTAGTGATACTGAGCACATTTTCATGTGCTTGTTGGCCAACCGTATATTTTCTTTGGAAAAATGTCTTTTCAGGTCTTCTATTTTTAATTGGATTATCATTATTATTTGTTTTTCTTATTGAAATATATGAGTTCCTTATATATTTTGGATATTAGCCTGTTATCTGATATATGGTTTGCAAATATTTTCTCACATTTTGTAATTTGGCTTTTCATTTTATTGATAGTTTCCTTTACTGTGAAGCCCTTTATTTTAATGTAGTCCTACTTGTTTATTTTTGTCTTTGTTTATGCCTTACTTTTCTTGTATGTAGAATGGGGATAATAATAATGAGGATTGTTTTGTAGATTAAACGAATCCATATATGTAAAGTGCTTGGCACATTAAGTACTATTAAATATGATTTTTGCTGAGAGTGAGGGGACAGATGGCATTTGAGGACTTTAAGATGGGGCAAAAATAAGGTCTTACTCCTGTTTTTGGTCTCAATGACTGATGAATGTGAGAATAATGATTTCATTTATTCAGTGACTCAATATTTTTTAATATGAATGAATGAGTCAAAATTGGAACATTGGCTTGAGGAAAGGGTTGGACTGTATATGAGTAAAAGAATATTTGATCATTTCTGAATGTGAATGGCAGTAGAGCATTGCATTTGGGAAGAACTATAGCTCCGTGGCTAAATTTACCTTAGAGGCAGACTGCCTTGGTTCAAATCCCAGTTCTACCTTTTTCTGAGTTGGGCAGGCTAATTGCATTTCTTTGTCCTTTTCCTTACCTGTAAGCTTATAGGGCTATTAAAAAGACATCAAGCCAGTACAGGGTACTGTTCATTAAATGTCAGCAGCTGCTGCTATTGTTACTATTAAAATTATATTTTAAAACTCTAATCAGCATGCTATTGTAAGTTTTTCCACTCAACAAAGAAATGGGAAAAACTATTGGTTGAGTTAGTCTAAGGTTAAAATGTGACTGGAGGTCAAGAAAAAAAGAAAAGAAAGTGCAAGTTTGGTGACACTGACCGTTTTGGTAAAAAGGAAAGTGATGTCAAGGAGGGGACAAATAGACTGGGAGATACAGAGGAGTCAGAGTATGTGGGTTGAAGTGTTAGAAGAACAAAGTGGAAACAATAGAGATTATGGTTAAAATTGGGAATTGGCTTTTCTTTAAGCTAAACTCACTTAGTTCCTTTAGCTTTTTTATCTCAGATGCATGGGATTTTGGTTTTGAGAGGTAAAGTAGACAGTCCAACAATGGTTCAGGAATTACTACTTGGTGCTAATGATTGGTCCAATAAAGATTTATAAGACATAGTTTCTATACTTGAGTTTATTTTCTGGGTAATGTGAAAAAATACAAAGGCAGGTACTTACAAAAGTGTTAAAGAAAATGACATTCTGGGCTGGCATGAAAGCATGAGCAAAAGGTGAGAAAGTACAGTTTGTGTGCAGGTAATGGTAAGAGCTCTGTGAGAGCCCTCATGTAGGTGTTCACAAGGGAGAGTAGTGGAAATTCATTCTGGAAATGGAGGCTGTGGTCAGAGGGTGAGGCAGCTTGAACCGCAAGGTACGAATTACATTTTATTCAGTAGACAGTGATAGTTTTGAACTATAAAGAGACGTTATTGTAGGAGTATGTTAGTGATGTGGGATTGGGTTAGAGTTTGTATATCTATATTTGTGATTAGGTAATAATTTGTTTCATATAGTTCTTACATCTATGGAGTCCTATATTTGGCATGTTGGTAGGTAGAAATATGAAATAAATTAGTCCTAACTCAAGAGACATTTTTCGGCTTAAAAATAAAAGGAAATGTTAACTTAAAAATACTTTTGCATTTTAAGATATCTGTTTAAAAAAATCAACAGAGTAGTCAGAATACTCTTTTTAATTAAAAAACATTAAATATTCAGGTTTTTTGGAGAAGAATCAGGTTAATCAGGTTTAATTTATGTATAATAAAATTTACCCTTTTAAAGTGTTCATTTGAGGGGCCCCTGGGTAGCTTAGTCAGTTAAGCCTCTGTCTTCAGCCAGGTCATGATCTCATGGTTCGTGAGTTCAAGCCCCGCATCAGGCTCTGTGCTGACAGCTCAGAACCTGGAGCCTGCTTCGTATTCTTTGTCTCCTTCTTTCTCTGTCCCTCCCCTGCTCTCACTTTGTCTTTCTGTCTCTCAAAAATAAATAAACATTAAAAAGATAAAGTATCATTTGAAGAGTCTTAGTACCATCACCACAGTCAAGTATAGAACATTTCCATCATTCCAAAAAGTTTGTTCAGTAAATTCCCTGCTACCAGTAGCCCCTGGCCACCATAGATCAGTTAATATTTTACCTTTTCTAGAATGTCTTATAAGTCTAGCTCCTTTAGGGCCCCAGACACTATTAGTCTCTATGTTCTATCCCTGTATTTCCTGTAGATGGGAGTTAGGATTTAAGCTTCATTGAGTTTTGGTTACACATTTTTTAGCAAGAATATTTTGTTTGTAGGACTGAGTATTGCATATTGCATCCTATCCAGATGTTTTCAGGTTATGTCACTGTTTAATAATGCTCAGTCTGAATACTTGGGCAAGATGGTACCCAGTAGATCTCTCCTCTGTAAATGTGTCCTTTTTTCATGTGCAGTAATCAGGTAATCATGGGTCATAACTTCGGTACACTATGAATGTCTTTCATCTAATGGTTTTAGCCTTCTTTGATAATCCTTGTCTGAGTAAATTATTTCACTAGGGGTTTCAAAATGATGATGTTTATACTTCTGTTATTCTTTCTGTATGTATTAGCTGGTGCTCTTCTGCAAAGAAGAGTTTCTCTCAACTGATGGTGAACTGTGGTTCTTCCTAAAAAGGCAGGATAAATGCGAATTCTCTCCTCTCATTAGCCAAATTAGTGTAATAGTCCAGTAGTGGTGTGGTGGGTGCCTGGTTCACCACCCAGATCCCTTCGTTCATGTACAAGTGCCCCTAGCTGTTGGGAATATTGGCAGCTAAAACTGCAGCTAAGTCCCTTTTCAGGCATTCCCTGAGCCAAGAGAACTGCTTCCCACAAAGTCGTGCCTCTTCTGCAGGGTCAGCCTTTACCCAGTACCTGTACTCTTTAGGGATGTAAATCTCTGGCCCTGTGACCCTAAGGCAGGACAACCTTGAAGATCCACTTCAACACCAGAGGTCCACATGGGATTGGCTGAGTCCTTCCTGTGACCGCATTACAATTCAGCTCATTCCTCTGTTCCATCTTACTTCCTTCACTCTCCTGTAGTTGTTGGTTCAGAGGATATTCCCTCGGAAACTTCTGGTGTGCAAATCTCCATTTCAGAGTCTGTTTCCCAGGAAGCCTTACCTAAGACAGTTGTGGTGCCAGGAGTGATCTGAGGAAGTAGACTTTAAAATGGGGTTTTTGAGCTAGATTCGCTGTGGGGTGTAGATGGAGTGCTGATATTAATAACCCTTGGCATATGCTGTGGTTGTGCAATTGTTAAACTTTCAGTAATGGTGAATTGGAATGGAATTCCTGTAGAAGGGAATGCACTGGTGGGTACAAATATTTTAAGCTTTTGAGAAGTTCAGGGAAGTTATTACTTGTAAGGACAGTGTAATCAGATTGTTTTTGATGCTTGATGTTGATGGATTGGAGAAAGACAACGGCCGAAGGTAATTGGGGGCAAAATGAGTAAGTTAGGTTATTTCTTTAGCATCATGTAAGGAAACTCATCTTTTACAATAGGAGGAAAGAAGAAGCTAAACATTAGGCCCAAGACTTAATTTTAAGGGTAGCAGAGCTCCAGGGTGGGTTGAATTCTCAATAAGTCTTCTATGCCAGTGCCTGCTTTAGTTAGAAACGAATAGGACCCTAACTCTTCAGAGGGGATATCTGAGTTGATGCACCTGAAAACCTTGAAACCCCAAATTCCCCTTTGGGCCTGCAAAAGTGGCCTTCTTCTCCTAGCTAGAGGGTAGTTTCCTGAAGACTATGCTGCCCTTGGGGTGCCTCGTTGGCTCAGTTGGTTAAGCGTCTGACTTCGGCTCAGGTCATGATCTCACAATTCATGAGTTTGAGCCCCATGTTGGGCTCTGTGCTGACAGCTAAGAGCCTGGAGCCTGCTTTGGATTCTGTGTCTCCGTCTCTCTCTGCCCCTCCCCTGCTTGCACTCTATCTCTCTCTCAAAAACAAACAAACAAACGAAAGACTATGCTGCCCTTACTATCGCCATCTCTTCTCCTCTCCTCTACTGGCTATCATCAAATCAATAACTAGAGTTAGGTCACAAGAGAGCCTAGTGGGAGGTGCTGGGCCCACTAAGGGAAGGAAGGGAGTACTTGTGCATGGGTGCACACATGCATGTGCTGAGTGATTCCCAAACTGTGCACTAAGGCACCCTGAAACACCACAGCAGACATTCAGGAATACCATGGGAATACCATGTGATATTTCAGAATTTCAAAGGAAACAACATTACCATCTGTCACAAATAACTAGCTTGAGGTTGTTCACAGTTTTTGTTCTTTTTTTTTTTTTTAAGTTTATTTATTTATTTTGAGAGAGAGAGGGAAAGACAGAGAAAGGGAGAGACAGAATCCCAAGGAGACTCTGCACGGTCAGCGCAGAGCCTGACCCGGGACTCGAACTCGTGAACTGTGTGAGATCATGACCTGAGCCTAGTTCAAGACTCAGATGCTTAACTCACTGAGTCACCCAGGCACTCTGAAGTTGTTCACAGTTTTGATATTAGGTTATGCTGCGTTCTTTTTGATGATGCCATAATCTTTTTGAAGTTGGAGTTTTGGTAGTTGCTGTGATACAAATCAAGGACTGCACACAAATTAGTGTGAAATAGAAAGGGAGGGTGGTGTGTTCAATCTGATTCCAAGTTTGAGAAGTAGTGCAGTGTCTCGCATTGTACATGTCCTGTTCTTTTTTTTTTTTTAATTTTTTCCTAATGTTTATTTTTGAGAGAGAGAGAGAGAGAGTACGTGTGCGTGCACTACTGGGGGAGGGGCAGAGAGAGAGAGGGAGACTTAGACTCTGAAGCAGGCTCCAGGCTCTGAGCTGTCAGCACAGAGCCCGACGCAGGGCTCGAACTCATGACCTGAGCCGAAGTTGGAGGCCTAACCCATGAGCCACCCAGGCGCCCTTTACATGTCCTATTCTTAAGCAATTGTGGCTATTCAAGAATGAAAGAAAAATATTTTTATTTCAATTTATGTGTATTTTTTTCAAATGGTTAAGGTTTTAGGACATAAAATTCTTATTAATTATTTAGATCTAACTAGTTAATAAACACTACTGTTAGGGATTTCTTTTGGCCTATAAGCGTTGTGGAAAAATTACTGTTGATGGCTGTTCAAGGGCCCAATAACAGACACATAACAGATCAATACTCATCCAGCAACTGAGTTGCTGAATGTCCTGCCTGAGTAGTGGAGTCTAACCATCCTCCACAGAGACCATGATTCATTTTGACTGAATTTGTCACATATTTTAAGTATGAGTTTGCCTTGACAGCTTGAAGGGGCTCAACCATTGCTACTGTTTGAGGTCTTATAGAGTGTTTGATCCATCAGCATAAGATCCCACATGACATTGTTTCAGAGTAAGAGACCTACTTTTTTAGCAAAGGAGGATTCATGGGATCCATTTATTCCGTCATGCACCACGTTACCCAGAAGTTTCTGACCAGATAGAGCAGCAAAACAGTTGCGTTTGATGGCACAACTGATGATGATACCCTGAAATTTGACATTATACCCTGCCAGGTTCCTAGCTGGAACCATTACATGTGGTAATAGGAGTGATTCCGCTTAGCATCATTCTCAGTGATCCCCTGGGGAATTTATGCTTCCTATCTTTTTAGCTAAGCACTAGGGGCTTAAAAGGTCCTGACTTTCAGAAGGAAAACATTTGCAACAGAACAAATACAAGAGTCCTGTTACACTTTTAGGCATGGCTACCTCTGGGACTTGACACTCCATTTCCAGGGAAAGGAGTCAACATTTTGACAGGGCTGTTGTACCGGATCATTGGGAGAAGGTGGAGCTGCTGTTACATGAGGGAGTATGGGGGTTTGGCACACAGGTGATCTACTGGGTGTCTCTTGGTACTTTCTTGTTCAGTTATAATGGCGAATGGACATGAGAAAGACCTGGTGACTGCCTCACAAGATCAGCCACCTGGACCATCAGAAATGCTAGCCAAAGATGAAAGGAATCTAGAATTACTAGCGGAAAATAGGTTATAACTAAGTTTTGGCCTTGAAACCATCTGAAACACTGTTTCAGAATATCCTGAAACACAGTGGTGGGGACTGTAGTTTGTCCTACTTTACTTACTCTGGATAATTTCTCCGGGAAATAAGGACCAACCAGAATTCTGGAGGAGCTTTTCCCAGAACATTCTCTGGGATGTCCTAAAATCAATCATCATTCTTTTTGATTTCCAGAAATCAGAAAAGCTCTCCCAACTTTTATTCCAGTAGCAAGAATCTCCATAACAATGCTGAATAGAAGTGGTGAAAGGTCCATCTTTCCTTTTTCCTTAATCTGAGGAGGAAACAATTACAAATTAGTCTTTCAGTATTACCATGTTAACTGTGAGCATTTTGATGGCCTTTCCAGTTTGAGGAAGTTCTTTAATATTCCTACTTTTGCTAATAGTTTTATCATAAATGTGTTTTGAATTTTGGCAAATACCTTTGCTGTATTTGTTGAAGTTATTATTTATTAAGAGAAAAAGGGAAAAACTAAATTAATTTTTGAATGTTAAGTCAACCTGGCATTCCTGGGATAAAACTTTCTCATATGTGATGGTAATATTTTGTTAAGAATTTTTGTGTTTAGATTTATGAAGGGTATTGTTCTGTTAATGTCTTTGTCAAGTTTTAGTATTATAGGATTTTTGTCTCATAAAATGATTTGGGCAGTAATCTCTTCTGTATTTTTAAAGTTTCCATGAAATTGGTCTCATTTCTTCTTAAATATTTGATAGAATTCATCAGGGATACCATCCGAATTATCTTTTGGGGATGCTTTTGACAAATTTAGTTTCTTTAATAGATATAGGGATATTCAAATTTTTTATTTATGTCAATATCGGTAACTTGTGTTTCTTTTTTTAGAGAAATTTGTCCAGTTCATCTAAATTATTGAACATTTTGGCAGAAAGTTACTCATAAAATTCTTCTATTATCCTTTCTATGTGGCATTTGTGGTGATAGTCCCTTTTTCATTCTTCATGTTTGAGGTTTTTTTTTTTTTCTTTGATCAGTTTAGTCAGAAGTTTGTCAGTTTTGTTTACAAGTTCAAAGAGAAACTTTTGACTTTGTTAGTTTTCTCTATTATTGATTTACTTTCTACTTTATTGACTTTTCTATTATCAGTATAACTTCTACTTTGAGTTTACTTTGTTCTTTTTTCTAGTTTCTTAAGGTGGAAACTTAGGTCATTGATTTTAGACTTCTCTTCTAACATAAGTATTTTAAACTGTGAATTTTCATCTAAGCACTGCTTTTAGTTGCGTCCCACAGTTTTGATATTCTGAATATTCTGTGGCATTTAGTTTAAAATATTTTCTAATTTTTTTTGTAATTTTATCTTTGATCCATACATTATTTAGAAGTATTTTATTTAACCTTAAGGTATCTTGTGTTTTCTTACATATATTATTGCTATTGCATTCTGCATATTTTTGTATGATTTCAATCTTTTAAAATTTATTGAGATAAGCCTTATCTCCCAGGATATGGTCTACCATGGTGATTATACCATGTACACTTGAAAAGAATGTATGTTCTGCCATTTTTGCATGTAGAGCTCTGTGTTAATTATTTCAAGTTGGTTGATGGTGTTATTTGGATCTTTTATGTCTGTACTCATTTTTGTCTAGTTCTATCAGTTTCTGAGTGACAGATATTGAAAATATCTACTCTAATCGTAGATTTGTATTTGTCCTTTTAATTTTCTCAGCTTTTGCTTCATGTACTTTGGGGCTCTGCTATTAGGTACATATACATATATAATTATTAAAATTTCTTGATAGGGGCACCTGTGTGGCTCAGTTGGTTAAGCATCTGATTTTGGCTCAGGTCATGATCTTCAGGTTTCTGAGTTCAAGCCCCACGGTGGGTGAGCTGCTGTCAGCGCAGAGCCTGCTTCAGATCCTCTGTTCCTCTCTCTCTGCCTTTCCCTGGCTTGTGCTCTCTCAAAAATAAATAAAAAACTTTAAAAAAAAACACTTCTTGATAAATTATTCTTTTATTTCATTATGACACATTCTCTTTACCCCTAGTAATACTCTTTGTCTCAAATTTATTTAATCTGATATTAAAATAGTCTCTCCAGCCTTCTTATGCTTACTGTTTGGATGGTAAGTTTTTTCCTATGTAATTGCTTTTGAATTATCTGTATTTTTATATTTAAAGTTTCTCTGCTTTAGGCAGCATATTTGGGGTTTTGCTTTTTTTTTTTTTTTTCTTTTCTCATTTTTCAATCTACTCTGTCAGTCTTTGGCTGTTGTTTGGAGAGTTTAGATCATTAATATTTAACATAATTAATTATTGATATGGTTGGTTTTAGGTCTATCATTATATTGTCTTATGTTTTCTTCTTTGTTTTACATTCCTCTTTTCCTGCTTTCTTTTGGATTATTCTTTGGTATCAATTTATCTATTTATCTATTGGACTTTTGGGTTTATCTTTTTATATTTTAATTACAGTATATATGCCTAATCTTTCACAGCCTACTTAGAGCTACTGTTGTACTGCTTCACTTAAAATAGAGAAACTTTGCAGCCATACAGATCCTTTTTTTCCCTCTACTTTGTTACCCACCCTCTTTATGTTATAGTTAGCATATATGTTTATAGCTACATGCTTTGAAAACTTCACCATTTGCCATACAATATTATATTTTTTGCTGACAATAGGCACAATATTTTAAAGACTTTAAGGAAAAAGTGGTTATTTGTGTTTACCTCTATTTTTATTAATTCTGTTCTTTCTTTCTTTCCTGAAGGTGCCACATTTCCTTTCAGCCTGAAGTACTTACTTTAGCATTTCTTGTACAGCAGTCTACTGGGGATAAACCCGTCTTTGTTTTTCTTCATTCGAGAATGTCTTTATTTTGCTTTCATTCCTAAAGGATATTAGGATTCTGAGTAGACTCTTGTTTTCTTTTAATATTTTAATGATGTTGTTATACTGTCTTTTTACCATTATGAATTCTGAGGAGAAACTTTTGGTAATTTGAATCTTATTCCCTTCTACGTATGTCATGTTTCTCTGTTTTCAGGAATTTTTTTGGGTTTTGGTTTTGGTGGTTTGGTTTTGGTTTTCAGCAGATTGATTTGATGTGTATGTCATTATTTTCTTTGAATTTAGCCTCTTTGAAGAACACTCAGCTTCTTGAATCTGTAAATTTGTCTTTCACCAAATTTGGGTTGCCATTGTTTCTTAAAATATTATGCCCTAAAGTCTTCCACAATTCAATGACAATTACAATAAAACATTTGAGATTGTCCCAAAAGTCTCTGACTGTTCATTTTTCCCTTTGTCAATGTTTTTTTTCTCTTAGTTCTTCAGATTTGATAATTTTTAATGATCCAACTTCAAGTTCAGGGACTCTCCTCTGTCATCTCCATTCTCTTAGTGAGCCTGGCCAGTTAATTTTTTTTTTATTTTATGCATTGTGGTTTCCAGTTTAAAATTTGACATTTGGTTAATTTTTAAAATAATTTCCCTTTATCTTCTGAAGGAATTTTTTGTTCAAATGTGTGTGCCTTTACTTGATGGAGCACATTTACAGTAGTTGCTTTAAAAGTATTGTTGGATAATTAGAACATCTGAATCACCTTAGGGTTAGCACCTGTTAATTGTTTCTTCCCTTGAAATGAATCACATTTTTCTTGCTTTTTTGCATTGTGAGAATTTTGGATTGTATCTTGGACATTGTGAATGTTATGTTTTATAAAGTTGAGGGCTTATTGTAATTTTAGGAAAACTTACATTTTTGTTGTTTTGTTTAGCAGACTGTCAACCCATTTAGAGTCAGACGGCAAATTTTGTCTTGCCTTCTGTGGATGGTGCTTCAAATCTCAGTTTAATTCTGAGTCTTTGATATAATAGTAGGTCTTACCTGTACCTGTATGGCTCCAGAGTGAGCCCAAGACTTGTATTGGTTTATAGACAAAATTAAGGGATCCCTTTCTTTCATTTTTCTCTTTTTTTAGGATTTCCTCCAAATTCTCCAGCACTCAGGAGCCCCATTCCTTAATTCCTCTGGCCAGAAAGATATGGTTTCTTATGGAGGTTTAACTTCTGGGATTGTTGCTGTATATGCAGTGATCCTTTCCTAGCCTTCGGGCAAAGCTGTTAGAGAAAGGAGGAGAAAGAACTGAACTGGAAGCTCACTCTCCTGTGGGTCACTTTTCGAAGTTTAACTTCACTCTACAATATGCTTTTGTTTGCTTTTCAGAGTTTTCAAGATAGGCTGTATTTGGGTTTATGCCACCATACTGGAACCAGCATTCTTTCTCTGACTGTTATTAAGATTTTTCTCTTTATCTTTGATTTTTAGTAATCTGACTGTGGTTTGCCTAGATAAAGTTTGTGTGTGTGTGTGTGTGTGTGTTTAACTTGTACTTGGTATTCATTGAATTTCCGAGATCTGTGTGATAATAATTTTTATTTAATTTGGCACATTTTCACCTTTATTTCCTCAAATATTATTTCATACTAGTCTATCTTATTTCCTTCTGGGAATCCAGTTATACACATATGAGACCATTTGATATTGTCTCATGGGTGAAGGGTCAGCAAACTTAATTCTGTAAAGGGCCAGATACCCCAAAGTATTTAGGCTTTGGGGCAGTACAGTCTCTATTGTAACTATTCAACTCTTGTTACAATTTGAAAACAGCCATAGCCTCCGTAAATACTGTAAACAGGTGAGTATGTTGTGTTCCAGTCTAACTGTATTTACAAAAATAGGTGGGAGACTAGATTTGGATTATAGACTATAATTTCCTGAGGTAGACGGTTATAGTTGCTGGAGCTTCATTGTGAATTCGGGGATAAAATAAAACCGGTGCAAAACACAAATATTAGCAAGAACTAAAGTGTGGGGAACTGTGTGAATGAGAATAAGGGCATAAAAGAGACCAGAAACATGTTAGGACCAGGTTATTAGGTCCAAATATTGCTTTATTTGAGAACAGTAGTAATAGAATTAAACTTTGAATTTACAGAAATATCTGTGGTAGCATTATAGAGGATGAAAGGTTCAGATCCCCAAAGCAAGACTATGTTTAAAGAAACGCTTGTAGTGGTTCTGACAAGTGATAATAAATCTTGAGAAAAGGCAATGGGAATAGATGAAGTGGAATAGATTTGAGAATGTTTGGTGTTAGAAGGATGAAGAAAAAAATAATAGGTGTTACATGTGACTAGATTTCAATTATAGAAATAACAGTGCCTTTTCTTTAGATAAGAGGGGTGAAGAGCTAGTTTCTCAAGAGTCCGTTCTTGGTAACTTTTTCTCTAAATTTTCTTCCTTGATTATTTCAGTTAGTGCTGTGATTTCAGTTATTACCTAATTATTTTTTTTACTTCCTGGTGTGTGGTTTATGGCTAAAATCTTTTCCTTGATCTGTATTTTGAAAAGTCTGTTGCTGGGAGTCTCTCAGTCTTCTCTCATTACGTTCAGTATATTCAAAGGCTCCTCATGAACATACCCTCACTTATAAACTGCCTCTTTTTCTGTATATTAGCTAAATGTTAGCTGAATAGAAGTCTGAGACATCATCTTGAAGTTCATATTAAGAAATCATAATGACCTAACACCCACTCACCCCACCTCTTTTTCCCAAAAGGCAGGGAGAAGTCACATTTTAGCAGGAAAGTAAATTGAGGTTAGGTGGAGAAAGGAGCACTTAGAAAGCATTATTTAAAGGGAAGGAAGGAAGATGGTAGCTTGAGTAAGGAAATACAGAATTATCTGTTAGATAAGAGACACTGTGGTAGATGTTATTAGTGTCCTAGCCATATCTCTTTGGTACTCATCTGCATGCTACTTATGTCTATGACTTTCTGTCTGAGAGCTTTCATACTGGTGATAGAGACATCTTGGCTTATGGGAAGAGCAAGCCAGAAATGTCAGAGTTAATGCCTTCAGAAAGGCATTAAACAAGTGATGGATGAGGAGTTGGTGGAAAAATACCTCATTTTTCTCATCGTTCAGTTTGGTAGCTGAACCATGTTCGACACCATCTATCAGAGTTCTCCAGGAGAATCATGCTTTAGTTCCCCTTCAGAGTAACTGGCTAATGCACTCTTTACAGACTGCCTTCCTTTCCACCAGTGGTTTTCCTGGGTCACCCCTCAAAACAGTTATTTTTAAATGAATCCTTGATTCAAGTCTTCTTCTGGGGAAACGCAAACCAAGGTAGACACTTTAACATGGTAAAACTAAGACATAAAATTTGTTTAGTAGTCATTTTTTTTTAATACTTATTCTGAGAGAGAGAGAGCGAGCGAGAGAGCTAGAGCCTGCAGAGGAGGGGCAGAGAGCCAGAGGGATAAAGGGAATCCCAAGCATGCTCTTGCTTAGTGCAGAGCCCAACTCGGAGCTCAGTCTCAGGAACCGTGAGATAATGACCTGAGCCAAAATCAAGAGTCTTATGCTTAACCAACTGAGCCACCCAGATGTCCCTGTTTAGTACTTATTAAATACCAGGCATAATTCTAAGTGCTTTTTAGCCAGTGAGAGAGGTACCATTTTCACCCTATTTTGCAGCTCATGAGACAGAGAGGTTAAGTAACTTTCCCGAGATCACAGCTAATAAATGTCATAGCCTGCATTTGAACCTAGGCCATTTGTCTTTAAATTCTGTACTCTTAACCTGGTAGACTGAGGGACGACAAGAATAATGCAAAGAGAGAGAATGGGGATAACTTACGGAGTAAGGGCCTCGTAGAGAACATTTCATGCTGAGTGGAAGGAAAGTAAAAGGAGTACCTTCATAATGGTGTCCCCATTTAAGAAGTAAAGAAGAAGATTAGATTATCGAATCTGGATAAATTGTTAAGGAGCGGGATTTTGAAGTGGCTAGGAAAGTTGCCAGTTTTTATGGTAGATTACCTTTATTATGAGAGAACATAACTGGCTCTAGACCAGCATTCCCATGATCTTCATGAACTCTCAGTAGTTATTGTTATGGATTATGGCAAACAAAGATTGTAAAATACCAATATAGAAATAAATATAGAATGTAAATAAATAACTCTCATAAGAAGTAATATACGTACTAAAGATTTAAAGGACAGGAAAAGGAGCTAATAAAGAAGACTGAGAATCATCATCAAAAGTAGAAGGAACCCTAACATAGGGGTTGAAACCAGGTGGTAGGAGGAAGGTATTTAAAGTAGACTGTTTGACAACACTGACATTTGGAACAATGTGAAGGATAAAGACAAGTTAGGGAGTTCAATAGGCAGCGGAAGTTTGTGAGAGTCTCATATACTTGTAGGAGCTTGAAAGTAAGGGATTGAAAAAGTTCAAGACAGTTTTTTTCTAAGAAATTTAGTGATGAAGAGAAATAGAGAATTAAATTTGTTTCTTTTTTTCCATTTGGAGGAGGCTTCTAGGGTTAGAAGTCATAGGTAAAAGAGATTAAAGGGTGAACAAAGAATGGATGGTAAGTAGTTGAGTGAAGTCCCAAGGATGGCGAATGAGATGGAGCCAGTGTATGAGAAGTATACTTGGATGGAATAAGGGCCGTCTTGTTTGGAATGGTGGGCGTTGAAGGAGGAGGTTTTAGGACTGGAGGCCTGAGGGGCACATTTTCAACCTTTTCCTATGCTGAATTCTAGATACGTTTTTCTAATCTCTTCAAATTCTCTATTCACCTGTGTCTGATATGCTGCAAACCTACCTAGTGAGTCCTTAATTTCAGTTATTTTATTTTTCATCTTTATACAAGTTTGATTTGTCTTTTACATGTGCTGTATTCCCCATATGCTGCAGATATTTTAGTGTTTTATTTCTTTAAATCTGGTAAGCATAGTTGTATCTGAAAATTTTACCTGCACTCTGTTCTGGGGTCTTTCTGTTGTCTATTTCTGCTAGTTTTCATGGTGCCTTGTATCTTTGTGGACCTGCTTATTTGACTGCGAACTGTCATTACCCTTGTAGTAACTCTCTGAAGCCTGGAATGAATAGATTGTCTTTAGAAAGTTTTATAGTTGCCTCATGCTTGAGATTTTCTGACCCATTTAGGCTACGTGTACCTACAGTATAAATCTAAATGAGGCGTGGTCTAAAAGTCCTAACTTTTCAGAGACTTCTTTCCTCTCACCCTCTTTTTCTTACACTCCTCTACCCACTGCCAAGGTGGTTTTATTTAGTTTTTATCCCGTATCCCCAACCCCTTCCCCATATGAAGACTTCTAAATAGATCAGGAGACTGAAGCTATATGTAGGAAATCTGTTTGCAGCTCTCCCCTAGATCAGTTTGAACTGCTAAAATCTCTTTTCTCGTTACTAATTATCAGCTTAGGTTAAGTAAATAAAAGTTTTCTACTTAGTAATCAGACTACTGTTCCTCTCTAATTTATTTAGTGATGCTTGAACACAATGATAAGAGTATCATTACATTAATTACACAGGAGAAATAAGTCTGGCTTATATAGAAAAGCTTCAGTTTATATAATAGTGCTCTATAAATTAGTGGATTTTTAAAAAATTAGTGTTGTATCTAATGACCTGGGTAATTCACTTATTATTTGTGGATTACTTTGCACTTTCTATAAACACAGGTTATCCACAAATAAAAATGCTTTACTTTTTTTTTTTTTAGCCATTATAACTTTTATTTCTTTTGATTGATTTACAGATTAAGTAGTTATTAGATTTAGTAATTAACAGATTACTTTTTTTTAATGTTTATTTTTGAGAGAGAGAGAGGGACAGAGCACAAGTGGTGGGAGTGACAGAGAGAGAAGGAGACACAGAATCTGAAGCAAGCTCCAGGATCTGTGCTGTCAGCACAGAGCGCGAGGCGGGGCTTGAACCCATGAACGGTGAGATCATGACTTGAGCCGAAGTCGGATGCTTAACCGATGGAGCCACCCAGGTGCCCCAAAAGATTACTTTTTTTCCTTCCTTACTAAGGCATTTCATCACAAACATTTGTTGAGTTTTATAAAATACTTTTTCTGTTTCTATTGAAATGATCATATTTTTTTCCCTTATTTTGTTATTACGTTGAATTATATTGATTGGATCTTACATTTTATCTATCCTTTTTATATGTTGCTGAACATTAGAATTATTTTTATATCAGTGACTTTTGTCTCTCATTTTTAATTGAAATATAATTAATATATCATGAAACACCACGTAAAAGTATACAAATCAATGGTTTTAATATATTAACAAAGTTGTGCAACCAGAACAGTTTTCCTCACTCTGAAAAAGAAATCTCACACTCATTAACAGTCATTTCCCTTATCTTTTCCATCAGCCCCTGGCAACCACTAATCAGTTTCCTGTTTCTATGGATTTTTCTAATCTGGACATTTCATATAAATAGAATCCTACAATTTGTGACTGTTGGTGGCCTTCGTTTCTTTCACTTAGCATAATATTTTCAAGGTTCATCCATAATGTAGCATTCTTCCTTTTTTATGACTGAATAATATTCCATTATATGGATGTACCACATGTTGTTTATCCATATTCGTCAATGGATGAACATTTGGGTTGTTTCCACTTTTTGGCTATGTAGTATTTTTGCTTCTATGTTCATTGGAGATAATGGCTTAAAATTTTCTTCTTTTGAAATATCCTTTTCAGATTTTGGTATCAGAATTATGCTAGTCTTATAAAATGAGTTGGGCAAAGTTTCTTTTTATAGTCATAGGAAGAGTTAGTTTAAGATTGAAATTGTTTGAAAGAATGTACCAGTGAATTAAGTGTTTAGAGGAATTCACTGGTGAAGCCACCGAGTCTAGGATTTTCTTTGTGGGAAGATTTTGGCTAAGGGATTCAATTTCTTTAACGGATAGAAGACTATTCAGATGTTATATTTTTTTTCCTTGTTTAGTATTGAGAATTTATATTTTTCAATGGAATTTGTCCTCACATTTAAATTGTGAAATTTATGGGCAACATCTATAGTGATGTCCCCTTTCTTATTTCTCATATGGGTAATTGTGGTTTTATTTTTTTCCTGACCAATCTTGCTAGTGCAATCTTGCTTTATTAATCTTCTCAGAAAAATAGTTTTGGTTCCTCGATGATCTCTTTTGAATGTCTGCTTTCTATTTTATTTATATCTGTTCTTTCTTTCTTTTCCTCTCTTCATATTCTTTACATGCTGTTGTTTTTCTAGTTTCTAAATTTGTATGCCTAGCTCATTTGCTTTCAAAATTTCTTTTTTCATTGTATGCATTTATGTCTTTGCAAAAGCTGTACATTTTCCCTGAGCACTATTTTAGCTGCATTTCACAAGTTTTGATATGTCATATGTCATTTTTATTTAATTGAAAATATATTCTGATTTCAATTTTAACTTTCCCTTATAGTTCTTTGACTTATAAGTTATTTAAAATCTTTTCATTTTTTTTAAGATTTATAAACATTTGGTAATATCTTAATTTTCTTTCTTTTGGTCTCTAATTCTATGATCACAATCACAGTCTTTAGAAATTTGTTGAGACTTGGTCTGTGGTCCAGCATACTGTTGCCTATTTTGGTAAATATTCTGCTTACAGTAGAAAAGAATGTGCATTCTTGGGGTGCCTGGGTGGGTCAGTCGGTTAAGCATTAGGTTCTTGATTTTGGCTGAGGTCACAGTCTCATGGTTTGTGAGTTCAAGCCCTGCATCTGGCTCCATGCTGATAGTTCAGAGTCTACTGTGATTCTGTCTCCCCTTCTCTCTGCCCCTCCCCTGCTTGTGCTTTCTCTCTCTCAAAATAAATATATAAACTTAAAATAAAAAGAATGTACATTCTGCAGTTGTTAGGTGTGATTTTCTATGTATGTTAATTAGGTTGATTAATCATGTTTTAATGTTTTTCTATATCCATGCTGTTTTGTCCTCTTGTTTTGTCAGAGAGAGGTATGTTGAAATCTTCTCTTTTGATTGTGAATTCGTCCTTCTCCTTTTACTTTGCTCAGTTTTGCTTCATATGTTCTGAAGTTATGTTATGAGATGCATTCAAATTTGGGATTGCTATGTTTTCCCGTTGAATTGATGCTGTTAGCATTATGAAATACTCAGTTCATCTCTAATAATACTTTTAGCCTTAAAAATTAATTTGTCAGGGCACCCGGATGGCTCAGTCGGTGGAGCATCCAACTTTGGTTCAAATCATGATCTCATGGTTTGTGGGTTTGAGCCCCCATTGGGCTCTGTGCCAACAGCGTGGTTCCTGCATTGGATTCTCTGTCTTCCTCTCTGTCTGCCCCACCTCTGCTTGCATACTGTCTCTCTCAGTTTAATAAACATTAAAGGGGCACCTGGGTGGCTCAGCCAGTTAAGCGTCTGACTTCGGCTCAGGTCGATCTCATGGTTCATGGGTTTGAGCCCCGCATCAGGCTCTGTGGTGACGGCTCAGAGCCTGGAGTCTGCTTCGGATTCTGTCTTCCTCTCTCTATGCCCCTCCCCCACTCACACCCTGTCTCTCTCCTCTCAAAAATACATAAAACATAAACACATTAAAGATAATTAATTTGTCAAATACTAATATAGCCATACCAACAGTTTTTGCAAGGGCGGTAAGTGTGTTCAGGATATATCTTCTCCATTTCTTCTACTTTAGGTCTGTGTCCTTTTTAAAATTGTGATATAGCAAATATTAAAGGAAGACCTTCCTTTGTATTTCTTGTAGTGTTGGTATATTGACAGTGAATTATGTCAGCTTTTGTGGTTCTAAAAATATCTCTATTTTTGTCTTTATTTTTAAAGGATACTTCTGATAGGCACATAATTCTAGGTTGCTACCCGCTCTCCTCTGTGCCTGCCAACACTGTTCAACACAGAGAATGGAAGCTATCAATCTTATTGTTGTTTCTTTGAGTGTATCTTTTTTCTCTTGTTGCTTTTAAAATTTTTCTCATTATTCCTTTGTTTCAGCAGTTTTGACTGTGCCTAGCACTTGGTGTGCTTAAGTGTGATTTTCTTTGCATTTTGCTGCTTGAGATTTCCTTGAGTTTCTTGAACCTCTGAGTTGATTTCTTTCCTCACTTTTGTAAAATTGTCATTAATTATTTCACATATTGCTTCTGTTCCATTCTTTTTTTCTCTGTCTTGGATTTCAATTACACGACTATGAGACTATTTGATTATGTTCCACATGTTTCATACTCTCTGTTTTATTCATCTCACTCGTTTCTGTGTTTGAGTTTGGATATTTTCCCTTGGCCTGTCTGCAAGTCCATGAATCCTGTTTTCCTCTAGTCTATTCCACTCATAAAATCATTTGACAAGTTCTTAATTTCAGATATTTATTTTTCAGAAAATCCACTTGGCGTTTGTTTTTTTCTAGTTAAGTTCTGTTGCAAATTATGTCATTTCTTTCCATTTTTCCATCTTTGCATCTATGTTAAATCCTTGACTCCTAACTTCAGTTATCAGTTATCTTGAGTCTGCCTGATTGTCTGGTTTTCTCTTGATGATCTGGTGTCTCATTAATCTTGCTTCTTTGTGTATCTCTTAATATGTATGCTATGTGCCTAACATTGTATGTGAAAGAACAGTTGTTTTCTTTCAGAGAGGTTTGCTATTTGCCGTGTTGGTCAAATAGGATGAGATGTTGACAGTCTTAGTCCAGTCATAGATTAAGTAGACTCCTCCCTCCACTGGGATTCTGTCTTCTAGACATTGGGAAGCTTGGGAAATTGACTCTGTCCTGTTGGCCCAGCCTCCATATCCTTCGGCGTCCCATCACTAAGCTTTGTATCATTGGGGAAGTTGGCTGTTTGAAGCCTTTTTAGATTTCTAGTCTCATTTTAGTTAAAGCATCACTAATTCCTGGTTTTCTTTAGTAGAATTCCTCTGTTTAAACTAAGTTCAATTTGACCTCACTTGTACCCAAACTTTGCAAATACCCCCATGGAAGAAAATGCCAATGGTCTGAGCTCACCCTGGAAGTGTTCTTTCATCTCTGGAGTTTTAGTTCATCTGCTCGTTAATTACTTCCACAGCATTCCTATGCCAGTGGAGTTTTTAAGGAAAAGCAATGGCTCCTTTCTCTCTTATTTTACGGAAGTGGAAGTCAGGAGTTTATCTTTGTGAAATGAAAAGGCAGATAATTTTAAGAATGCTTATTTATATAAACATAGTGACATTTTGAATAGTTTTATCTGTGTTGCATACTAATAGTTTTTTTTTTCTTTCTGATATGAGCCTGTTTATCAAAATATACTCTAGTCCAGGGGTCGACCAACTATGACATACAGACCAAATTGGTCCAGTGCCTGGTTTGTATGGTCTGTGAACTAAGAATGGTTTGACATTTTTAAAAGCTTAAAAAAAAGAAAAGCGTTTTGTGGCACATAAAAATTATATGAAATTCAAACTTCGGTGTCCAGAAATGGTTTGGAATATAACCACACTTGTCTGTTTATGTGTTGTCTGTGTCTGCTTTCATGCTCTAATGGTCAAGTAGTTGCAACAAAGATCCTATAGTCTACAAAGTGAAAAATACTTATAATCTAGTCCTTTACAGAAAAAAACAACAGCAACAAAAAAAAAACAAGAAAAGCAAAAAAACCAATTTGCCTATTCCTGCCTTACACCAGGAATTTTTCCTTTCTTGTTACTAAGAGAAATTAAACAAAAGATTGAAATCTTATTCCACAAGTTCTTTGAATTTGGACTTATTAAAACTCTAGTATTTTAGAGATAAAAAGCATCTCAGAAATAATCTCCTTCATCTTTTTATTTTACAAATGAAGAAACAGATTCAGAGTGAGAGACGTTTTTAAACTAAATTATGACTAATTTTTGTTTTGTTGGAAAACAGACTCTGTAATAAGCTGATATAAAAGCTAATGATCTGTATCATGGAACAACTTGCAAAATTCACCTGTTCTTATATTGCAGAAAAAATTGGTTTTCCATAAACAGTGGTAGCTATTAAAATTGCTTTTTTGGAATTTTAAAGTAAATATTTTTAAAATAAATATTAAAGAAAGTTAATAGCCTTTGCCTTCTATTAGCACCCATAATTCTTTCACATCTCACAGGTATGAGGTTCTTTTTTTGAAATGATTAAAAATCAAATAGGACCAATTCCAGACATTCTTCATTAAGTTCCTATTTGATTTAGAATTTAAAATGTCCTAAATCATCATAAATTCTAAGGTAAATTGTTAACTTGTGAGAATGGTTTCTAGAATTTTTCTTTTATTTGTCCATCCTCAGATAGCATGAAAAATTTATTTTAAACTTAAGTTTTCAACTAAGCTTTCCCATTAGTCATATATTGGGATGTTAACTTACTAGCAAACATTTTTATTTTCAAATGTTGACTATAGATTTTCTTCATATAATTTTTAACTTACTACTTGCCTTTTTTGATAACCATTTAATTCTAAAACAAGCCAAATTAATAAAAAACACAGTGAGATCAATTTGTGAGGATTCGGAGAAAGCCATTTTTATTCGGGAATTGGTGGGTTTAGATTCATTAACATTGTTATAGCTAATTAAATGCCTAACTAATTAAATGCATAAGAAGAAGTATTTTGGGAATACATAGTAAAGCCACTTGAACTTTAAAAGTGTTCATTATACAAAAGAAAAATATTGGTGTATCTTTGTAAAAATTTAAGTCTGTGATAACTAGACTTCAGGAAAGTCATCTTAAATTGGCTTTATGTATTCTGCTTCTCTGAAGATTGGTTTTAAGTCAACCTTGAGTAAATTGTATAGAAAGGACTAACCTTTTAGCAGCTACATATACTTGTTGCTCAAATAACTCATTATTTTCTAGTATAAAGAGAAGTTAGTTTTCTAAACCATAATGAGAATTACTGCTTACTTTTCATTAACTTTTTCTTCATGTGACAATTCTTGAACATCCACTTTATGTCAGCACCGATGTTGTTATTGAAAGTAAAGAGTTAAAATAAACATTCTTCAAAAAAAAAAAAAAAAAGAAATAGACATTCTTCATGCTCCCACAATGCTCATAGTCGAATAGACTGTATGTAAGTAGGTATATCTGTTTATGTGTAGCACATGATACTGTTGATCACTCTTTCTCTTTACCTTTGTAGTATGCTATCCGGGGGAAATTTCATCTACACACATGGTTTTTCCATTACCTGCTTTGCACCAAAATCTACGTAAAATAATCTCATGGATAGCTCCTAAATGGACATGTCTGGCTACATATCCTTTAAATGTATTGGTGTATCTATGAATCTATCCTTGGTCTTCTCTTATTTTACTCTGAGTAAGGCTTATAGCCATAGCTCCGAACTTCTTCCCTCTTTTCTCTTCTTCCTCTCTCATTCCTCCTGCTTTTCTCTCTTAATACTCAAAATAGTATTAAGTACTTTGTTTCAAGTGCTTTTCTAGATAAAGAGGCTACAACACTGCATAAGAAAGACATGGCCTTGTACTTTTGGAGCTTATAGCCTTATGAAGGAGTAATGCATTAAACATATAACCTCATACATAATTACAGTGGTAGATTACACAATGAAACACAAATGTAAAATGAAATGAGAGTATATATTAGGGAAACTAGCCCAATCTGAGACATTCCTGAGTAAATGACACTTCTTTTGGGACCTCAGAGATGAACAGTGGTTAGCAGAAGATGTGGGAGAGAATGCCAGAAAGAGGGAGAGCCTTCGTGAAAGCCTCCAAGGAGCTTATTAGGTTCAGACAACTAGAAGGATGTTTTTGTGGCTGGAGTATGATGAACAAGTTGCAAGGAGATGCAAAATGAAGCAGGAAAGGCTGGCAAAGGCCAGATCTCGGTAAAAGATCTCTTAAACCATGCCAGTGCTTTTGGACTTTATCCCAAGAGACTTGAGGAGCTATCAGTAGGGTTTTGAGTGGGGCAGTTACCTTCTCAGATTTGTGTTTTTAAAAGTTGACTTGGATTCCTGTTTGGATTTGTGTTGGACTGAAGTGGGGCAAATGCGGATGTGCAGAAATGAGTTAAGCTTTTGCAGTAGACCAGGTGGGAAGTAGTGGTAACTTAGATTATTAGAATTGCAGCAGTAGAGATGATGTAGACAGATTCAAGAACTATTTTTACAAGACATCATTGACAAGATTTTGTGATTATTTTGGTTTAGGAAGGAACCTAAACCAAAGGAACTGGCAGAGATGAATTTTCCTATGCTTGTTCATGTCTGTCTTGACATTTTAGTATCTTGAACTCAAACGTCTTTAAAGTTGAAACAATTTTTTCTTTCTGGAAACTGATTCTTCCCCTTGACTCTCCTATTTTTGCGAATGACATCCCTACCTCCAGGTGGCCTTACAACTTTTGTTTTGGTCACAACTTCCACTGTATTAGTTATCAAGTGTTAAGGACTTGACCTCCACCATATGGAGTCTCTTCCTTCCCCTCCTCTTCCTCTACCTTTCTCTTCTCTTCCCCATCCCCCTCTTTTCTTCCTCTTCCTCTTCTTCTTCACTATTTTTTTTATAGCAGTAGCATCCTCTTCGTAGATCATTAAACTATGTTTTTCATTCAAGTCTTTGAGCTTCTTGAGGACAAGAACTTTTTCTTTTTCATCTTGTATTTTTAGTACTAATAGTATGCACGTCAGCATGGCAGACATTAAAAAAATATTAAATGAAAATAAAATAAATTATTTTCCTTGACTCTTGTTTCTTCCAGTATAATTCTTTGCCACATTTTTTGCCACTCTTTCTCAAAGTCATTCAGAGGCTTCCATCTGCTTAGAGAATAATTTGGTCTTAGGACTGTGAGGTCATGAAAAACTGACTGCAGGATATGAGAAGAGTATGAGTTGGGGTTTTTTTCTCTAGTAATTTGGTTAAAAAGTTCTTCCTGTCCCTTTTTTACACTGTAGTCCTCACTACTACAAAGAACACATTTTTCTGGGAAGGGAATAGATCTGATATTTTATTAGCATCCCCACTGTTGAATAAAATTTTAAAAGCTTCATTTGATGCAGTATTACATTTTTTAGTTTTATAAAAATATTTGCAGAGGGGCACCTGGGTGACTCAGTTGATTGAGCATTCGACTTCGGCTTAGGTCATGATCGCAGCTGCTGAGTTTGAGCCCAGCATTGGGCTCTGTGCTGACAACTCAGAGCCTGAGCCTGCTTCCGATTCTGTGTCTCAGTCTTTTTGTGCCCCTCCCCTGCTCGTGATCTGTCTGTCTGTTTGTCTCTCTGTCTCAAAAATAAACATTAAAAAAATTTTTAAACATATTTGCAGAATTCAATTTTTCAATCATTTAGTGTGTATTTCTTAGCTTTCCAGTATTATTATTTCCATAGCTACATCTTAATGTGTATATCTAGAGTATATTGTTTCATAAAAAGAAAGTTTATGGGAGAAATATTCAAATGTCTACTTTGAAAGTACATAGCTTTCAAAGCTATATATATTTCATAGCTTTATATATCCTAATATGAACTTTCGTAATTTTTTTTTCCCATTTTTAGAAATAAGAAAATTTTAAATAAGAAGAAGTTGAAAAGAAAACAGAAGAGCAAATCAAAAGTGAAGACAAGAAGCAAGGTAAGACTGCCGAAAATTTATAGGGAGTAAGGAGTTTTTCATACAGTAATTTGAATAAAAATGTCAAGATTAAAAAGGTATAATTAGCAAACCATTTTTTTTTTTAATTTTAAGTTTTTAAAAGCCCCTTATTACTTGTTTCCCCTGTTTAGCTTCATCTTTAGGGCATTTCGTGATTAATAGTCAGGAAGTTAATATCTGGGTGCTGAAAATTATTTACTATCTATTCATGTTATCTTCGAACACTTCTTTGGGGGAACATATCCATTTCTTTTCTCTTTTTTATACTCTGACTACATGTTCTAGAAACTGAGTAAAATTGGCTTGTGAGTTGGGACGTGGATTTGGGTTCATCATAATGTCTATCCATATATAATGAATTAGGGAGTATCTTGGTATATCTATATTCTGAGCTTCTTTTGATGGTGAGTGGCTGTGCAAAAGAATAGACACTGTAGAGTGTCTTAATTAGATGAGACCATAGATATCAAGGACCTTTTTTTCCATCTAATGCAGAAATCTTAATTAAATCTTAGACATTTTCACATTCTAACAGAGAGGCTTGTCTTTTGAACAGTATGGAGAAGCCTAGACAGGAGAAAAAGAGGAGTCATACCTATGATAACCAAATGCTCCACTTTTGGTTAAAAGAACCAATAGCTTAGGTTGGCCTGTATATCATATTTAAGTTCCAGAGACAGTTGTTTTCTTCCCTTTTTATTACCATTTTTTAACTGAGAGAAATGTACTTTTAAGTAGTAAGCCAAAAAGTAAAAGTGTAGGGGATGAAATTTATTTGGTGGCTCCAGCTTAAGACACCGCTGGGTCCAGGGATTAAGTAATATCATCAATCAGTGTCTTCATCTCTCACTTCTGCTTTCTTCTGTGTGTAGGCTTATTGCCTATGGCTGAAGACTAAGGCTGCTGGGAGCTCCAACTTCATTTTCTTTGATCAAGGGGCAATCTCCTTTATTAGTTCTAGCAGAAAGTCTTGGGAATGATTTTCATCATTCATTTTGGCCTTGGAAATGGGGTACTTTGGTTAGACTGAGTTGCATTTATAACCCTGTGATGGGTGACAGGTAGTGAGCACCCTGACAGGCAGGCCGGGTGGAATGGGAGGGAGTGGTTACCCTGAGGAAATGTTGCTGGGTGCCCAGGCAGGTAAATAATATGTGTTAACTACGTCATTTCTTATTACTTCTGATTGTGGGATAAAAGAGGGAAATGGAGAACATTTTTAATATACTTGATACATAGTCATTCATTCAGAATTTCATCCTCTACTACTTTTCCGCTTCTTGGTGTTATGTGCAAAGTCAGAGTATGGGAATCTTGAAAATCTTTTTTAATTTCTTCTAAGTTTTCACTTGATGATTTTCCTAAAAGTGGTATCATAAGATATCCAGGAAGAGGTGAGAAATCAAGGTCTTTCATCCCTTCAATTCTGTCTTTAGCTTTGTGCCTTTAGTAATAAATCTTCCCTTCTCTTGTCCTCAGGTTTTATATCTGCTTTGTAGGAGCAGCTTGTGATAAGAGTGATACAAAAAGAAGTTACTCATTTATTCTTAAAACATGAATTGCACGCTGACTATGAGCAGCCCTTATGCTGGGTATTTAGAATAGAGAGATAAATAAGAAACGTTTTCTGCTTATGATGAGCATATAAAATAATAAAATGATGTGATTAGTCTCCTTGCTCTCTATTACTGTTTCTGGACTATTTTTCATCCACCATCTGTTTAAAAAACTTACTTAAATAATGCCAATGAGATTTTTTACCCCATATATTTAAGAACAAGCATTTCTTAAAAAAAAAGAACAAGCATTTCTTTTCAGCAAATAAGATACCATTCAGCTGTATTACTTTATCTTCTTCTTTACTGCTGTCATTGGCCCTTCTATGTCTCCTCATCCATTAGCCATCTCCTTGATTCAGTTTCCTTTTTATCCAGCTTAGATAGCACAGTCTTTTTAGAAAAAACCTTGCTTAATCTGTATTAGTGTCCTGTGGCTGCTATAACAAATTATACAAACTTGATGGCTTAAAACAACACAAATATCCTACAATTTTATAAGTCCGAAGTCCAAAATGGATCTCACTGGGCTAAAATCAAGGTGTCGGTAAATCTGCATTTGTTCTGGAGGCTCTAGGAGAGAATTCATTCCCTTGCTGTTTCCAGCTTCTAGAGGCTGCCTGCATTCCTTGGGTTGTGCCCCTTTCTACCTTCAAAGTCAGCAATGATTGTTGAGTCCTCTCACACTGCATTACTCTGACATGTTTCTGTTGTTACAACTCTTTCTTTGACGTCCTGCCATCCTCTCTCATTTATAAGGACCCTTGTGATTACATTGGGCCCACCAGATAATCCAGAACAATCTCTCTATCTCAAGATGTGTAATTTATTCACTTCTGCAAGATCCCTTTTATCATGTAAGGTAACTTATTCCCAGGTTCCATGGACTAGGGGGAAGATATTTTTGGACGCCATTATTTTGCTTACCGCATCTTCCTTTCCTCTGTGTGTATTTGTTGCACTCATCTGATAAAATTTAGTCCTGTTCAAATCCAGCTGTTTTCTTTTTCCCTGCAGGTGAGTGCCATGTGCTACTAAAAGGAGTTAGCAGTTGATACCAGTATACATTCATGAGAACCAATCTTAAATGGATCTTGCATAGCTAGACTGTCTTCTTATTTTTTGATCAAGTAGTTCTGCTATGACTGTTACAAACCTTTGCCACTCTCCTCAAACTTATGGTAAATACTGCCCTCTAGCAAATGACTTCACTTTCTTACAGAAGAAATCGAATCCATTACACTGGAAACTTGCTCAACATTTTGCTACCAAGCATGCCTGTCTTAGGATATTTAATAGCAGAACCTGAGACAGGGATTCAATCTGCGTAATTCAGTGCATTTTCAAATACATAATCAAGGTTTAGAAAATTTCCATCATCCCCAAGCATTTACTTATCCTTTGTTACTGTCTGTCTCTCCCTACTGCTGTGGCTCTAGGCCACCATGAATCTACTTTCTGTCATTATAAATTAGTGTATATTTTCTAGAATTTAATATAAATGTGATCTTGTAGTGTGTACTCTTCTGTATCTGGCTTCTTTCCTTCAGCATAATGATTTTGAGTGCGTCCATGAAGTTGTATATATTAACAGTTCATTTTTTTTTTTTTTGCTAGTAAGTTATTAGTTATCCATTATATGGATATATTCCCAGTTTGTTAATCCATTCACCTATTGATGGACATTTTGATGTTTTTCCAGTTTTTGGCTGTCACAGATGAAGCCGCTATGAATATTTGTGTACTAGTCTTTGTGCAGATAATGTTTTTGTTTGTTTTGTTTGGTTTTGTTTTGAGGAGTAAATACTTAGAAGTGGAATGAATAGATGGTGTTTTTTTTCTCTGATTTGCCAGAAGAATCATATGCATCAAAAGCAGCTTATCTAATGGCTAAGATTTATTACAACCAAAGGTACAGAGTAGGCAAGAGTCCTATTCAAATCCAGCTGTTTTCTGGAAACAGAAAAGAGAAATAGTATTAGTGGTATCTAGGGAATTATGGCATAGGCTTTCTAGTCCTCCCTTGTCTGAGCACACAGGACATGCTTTCTTTCTGGCAATGGACTCTAAGGATATAGAGTATATATATAAGATGTAGATATATAGATATATATCTAAGGGTATAGAGTATAGAATGTTTCTGCCCAGGGAAGCCCATTCCAGTCATAGAACCAGAGACTTTTATGGGGGATCCGATCACACATAGACATGTCCTGCTGTGTACCCAGCCATGGTACATGAAACTCAGGTGCACATAATCAGTCTTGATGTTTGTGCAAAGCAATCGTACAAGCCCGTAGGCAAAGTTCATTGCTCTAGTGTATATTACAAAATCATCAATAACTAAAATAAAGAAAATTCTAAAGACACATTCCTAAGGATTGGCCAGCAGTCAGTCCTGGTTCCCTAAGGGGAAATACAAGGCATAATCAATCATACCTGCATTGTAAACTCTTTCCTCTTGGGTGGCATGGTAGATGAATGTTTAACCTGTTAAGAAACTGTTCAAACTATTTTCCAAAGTGATCGTTGCATTTTACTCTTCCACCAGCAGTGTATGAGAAATCCAGTTGCTTTACATCTTTGCAAACACATCGTACTGTTAGCTTTTAAAATTTTAGTTGTTCTAAGTATATAGGGGTATTTCACTGTGATTTTAGCTTGCTTTTTTCTAATGATTAATGATGTGAACATCTTTTCATATGCCTTTGGCTATTCATATTCTTCTATTGTGAAAGGTCTTTCATATCTTGCCTCCCCCTACTTTTTAAAGTTTATTCTAAGAGAGAGAGAATGAACAGGGGATGGACAGAGAGAGAGAGAGACAGAGAATCCCAGACAGGTTCTGCATCATTAGCACAGAGCCTGACGCAGGGCTCTATCTCATGAACCATGAGATCATGACCTGTGCTAAAATCAAGGGTCAGATCCTTAACCGACGGAGCCACCCAGGCACCCATTGCCTCCTTTTGCTTTCCTTCTTTCTCTCTTTCTTTCTTTCTTTCTTTCTTTCTTTCTTTCTTTCTTTCTTTCTTTCTTTCTTTCTTTCTTTTATGAATGTCTTATTATGGAATTGTCAGAGTTCTTCATGTGTTCTAGATACAAGTCCTTTGTCAGATAACTGTAACACATCCTGTTCTGTGGCTTGATTTTTTTATATAGTGCTTTAGAAGAACAAAAGTTTTGAAGTTTTATAAATGTATTGATTTATATATATATATTCATGATTCATGTATTTTGTGTTCCAAGAAATCTTTGTCTACCCCAAGGTCACATAGATTTTTTTTCTTTTTTTTAGTTTATTTATTTATTTTAAGAGAGAATGCATGGGCAAGCAGTGGAGGGACAGAGAGAGAGGGAGAGACAGAGAATCCCAAGCAGGCTCCGCACTGTTAGCACGGAGCCTGTTGTGGGTCTTGAACTCAAACAGTGAGATCATGACCTGAGCAAAAATCAAGAGTTGGACGCTTAACTGACTGAGACACCCAGGTACCCCCACATAGATTTTTTTCTATATTTTCTTATAGAAATTTTATAGCTTTAGATGCTATATTTAGGTTTGTGATACATTTCAAGTTAAATTTTGTGAATGGTATGAAATAAGGGTTAATGTTCACTTTTTTCTCGTATTGGTATTCGGTTAATTGGCATCATTTTTAAAAACACATCTTTTTCTATTGAATTGTCTTGACATCTTTGTAAAATATCAGTTGACCATATTTGTTTGAATCTATTTCTGCAGTTTATTTTGTTTAGTTGATCTGTATATCTATCTTTATACCGATACCATACTGTCTTTTTTATAGTAGTTTTGAATTCAAGTCATATGTCTTCCAACTTTGGTCTTTTTAAAAAGTTGCTTTAGTTACATTAGGTCTTTTACATTTCCGTATAAATTTTAGAGTCAGCTTGTCAATTCTATTTTTAAAAGTTTTTTGAATTTTTATTGAGGTTGTATTGAATTTGTAGATTTGAGAAAGAGTTGCCATTTTAATGATTCTGAATCTTCTATTAATGAATATAGTTTCTCTATTCTCTTCATTTAAGTGTTCTTTACTTACTCTCAGCAGTGTTATTTTGGTTTTCAGTGTACAGAACGTCCACATAATTTTATTAAATTTAACTGCTGTTATTTAATTTTTTTAAATTTTGAGATGATTGTAATAATGCAGTTGTAAGAAGTAATACAGAGATCCTGTATACCTATCACTTATTTTCTCCATTTGCTAAGGTGTATTGCATAACTATAGTAAATATCACAACCAGGAAATCGATATTGATCCAACCTACTGATCTTACTCAGATTTCACCAGTTCTACATGTACTCATTTGTGTATGTGTGTGTATGTTTAGTTCTATGCAATTTTATCACGTGTGTGGATCTGTGTACCATTATCACAGTCAATATATAGAAGAGTTCCATCACAAGGATGGTTTTTGCTACTCCTATGTGGCCACAAACATTCCTCTACACTTATCCTCTCCCTAACCGCTGACAATCACCAGTCTATTTTCTATTTCTATAATTTTGTCATTTAAACAACGATGTATAAATTTAATCGTGGGGATTAGCCATTGTCACTCAGCATAATTTCCTTGACATTTATGCAAGTTTTTGCATATATCATTAGTTTGTACCTTTTTATTGCTGAGTAAACATCCCGTGGTAATGATTACATCATGTTTTGTTTAACCATTCACCCATTAAAGGACATCTGAGTTTCTGCTTTTTGGTTATTTTGAATAAAACTGCTATGAATATTCATGTACTGGTTTTTGAATGAATATAAGTTTTTATTTCTTTGGTGTAAATGCCCAACAATGCAATTGCTGGATTGTACTATAAGTACATATTTAATTTAGTAGGAAACTGCCATACTTTTTTCCAGAGTGGCCGTATCATTTTACTTTCCCGTTTACAATGTATACATTCAGTTTCTCCACATCTTCACCAGCATTTGGTGTTGTCATTATTTTTTATTCTAGCCACTTTGATAAGTTTGTATATTTTCTCATTTTGTTTTAATTTGCATTTTCCTAATAGATCACTATAGTGAACTTGTTTGTCTTCTGAAAATCTTCTTTGGTGACATGCCTGTTCATGTCTTTGGCCCGTTTTCTTTTTCTTTTTTTTTTTTTTAACTTTTTGTTATCAAATTGGTTTCCATACAACACCCAGTGCTCATCCCAACCAGTGCCCTCCTCAGTGCCTGTTACCCACTCTCCTCCCTCAACCCTCAACAATTCTTAGTATTTAAGAGTCTCTTACGTTTTGTCTCCCTCCCTCTCTGTGTCTTTTTTTCTTCTGGAGAACTGTGTGGAGGTTCCTCAAAAAATGAAAATAGAGCTACCCTATGACCCGGCAATAGCACTGCTAGGAATCTACCCAAGAGATACAGGAGTGCTGATGCATAGGGGCATGTGTACCCCGATGTTTATAGCAGCACTTTTGCCTGTTTTTTAAATTGGATTGCTTATTTGTTTTTTACTGTTGAGTTTTGAATATTCTTTATATTTTTTGCATGCTAGTCTTTTGTCAGGTATGTGTTTTGCAAATATATTTTTCCAGTCTGTAACTTTAATGCTATTATTTTTTAAATTACATTTTCCTACTGTTCACTCCTAGTGTATAGATACATTAACTCTTTCTTTTTTAAAATATTGATCTGGTATCCTGTGATCCACACATTATTTCTAGTGGCTTTTTTGCAGATGTCTTAACATTCTCTCCATGTCTTCTGCAAATAAAAATGTTTGTTTTCTAGAAGATACTTCTTCCTTTCTGACTACAATTTGTATTTTCTTGACTTATCACACTAGCTATCTAGTATAATGTTGAATCATATTACTGAGAATAGATATCTTTGTCTTGTTTGCATCTTAGGGTACAGGGTACAGGCATTTAGTCTTTTACTATTAGCTGTGGGTATTTCATAGATACTCTTTATCCATTTTTAGAAATTTTCTTTTATTCCTACTTTACATATACTTTTTATCATGAATAGGTGTTTGATTTGTGTTAAATGCTTTTTCCATGTTTATTTAGGGTATCGAATGTTTTTTTTTCTTCTTATTTTTGTTGGTATGAGGAATTACTCTGATTACTTTTCCGGTGTTGTTACCAGCAGTTTTTTGGTTGATCATGATGCATTACCTTTTTCATATGTTCTTAGATTTGGATTGCTAATAATTGCTTGTTTTTTATGTCTCTAGAATACATACTTACACGTTATTTTTCAATTAACTTTAGTACATATTTTTTCTAACAAGGAGTATTCCCCTTGTTATTTATGGAAGAAGGGTAGAATTTTGAGACAAAATGTTTTTGGTACTTGAAGTGTCATCTTATTTATCTTGCATACTTCCTGGACATGCTCCATTGTGTTTGGAACTTGCATTAAGAATATCTTAAACCAGTGCTGTGTATTTATAATGTAAATGTTGTCCTCAAAAGTGTGATTGCAGTTTGATGAATAAAATGGATCAGAACAGAAATTGACTAAGTTCTAACAATTAAATTACCAAGCATGCAATTTTTATTATTTATCAAGACTGATCGCTAGGAGAGAGTTACAGGAAAGCATATGTCAGTTATCTATAGAAATCTAATTTCTTAACATTACTACTATTTAAATGAGAATGAAATTGGAAGAATTGACTAAAATTAAAGTTTGTTTTTTAGTTCTGATTTCTGTTTAAGTCCCTAAATCCACTTTTAAAAGCTATCAAAATGTAATTCAGCATTCGTAGTAGGTCATCAAGACTCTGTAATACTTCTGATGTTCCTTAGAAGAGCACCAAATTAATATTCTGTGATGCTCAATAGTTAAGCTTTGTTGGTTTTATTCCTACAAAGGTATTCCTATTAGGCTCTTTGCCACTTTCCAGCCGCTTTCAGGTTATTGCTGTGTTACTTAGAAAGTAGTAAAGTTTAGAAGAAAGGGTACTTACTATAAGTTGAGTCACAGGTCTTTGCTGTGTCACTTATTTGACTTCTGCAAGTTATCCAGCATTTCTAACCTTTAATCTTTCATATAAAATGAGAATTGGTGATAATGGGAAGGAATGTGAAATTGAAATATTATATCTTCTATTTCAGTCCGAAAACTTGGAGAATACAGTAATCATACCAGATATCAAACTACATAGCAATCCTTCTGCTTTCAATATTTATTGCAATGTACGCCATTGCGTTCTGGAATGGCAGAAAAAGGAAACATCATTGGCAGCTGCATCTAAGAACTCTGTGCAGAGTGGAGAATCAGATAGTGATGAAGAGGAGGAATCCAAAGAGCCCCCTATCAAGCTTCCAAAGGTAAGTCACTAAATTCCACTTGGATGGATAACGTACAGATGTTTGGGCTATAGTACAGTACCCACAATACCTTGTTTTTTAATAAAATCGTGCACTCAAAATTAACAGGGCTTATGGGTAAAAATAGGTTTGGGGCAGACCAGGAAAACTCTATGCATCTTTATAACTGGAGTGCTAACAAAATCAATAATTGGTAATCCAGTGGAGAGTACTTGGACAGGAAGAAAGATCAGGGGCTTTTAAAAATGTACTAAAGCAGTAGAGTAGAAATGGAGGCTTCTAAGCATTGAGCCATTGCAAATAGAAGTGGAGCTCCGAGGGGCGCCTGGGTGGCTCAGTCGGTTGAGCGTCCGACTTCAGCTCAGGTCGTGATCTCCCGGTCTGTGATTTCGAGCCCCGCGTCAGGCTCTGTGCTGACAGCTCAGAGCCTGGAGCCTGCTTCGCATTCTGTGTCTCCCTCTCTCTCTGCCCCTCCCCCACTCATGCTCTGTCTCTCTCTGTCTCAAAAATAAATAAACATTAAAAATTTTTTTTAAAAAAAAAAAAAAAAAAAAAAAAAGAAGTGGAGCTCCGAGCTGGTGGGCTGCCATTTGGGTGGGCATAGGCAGACCACACAAACTACCACAAGCCGAGAGCCATAGAAAGCTGGGAGTACTTCCTTCTGGGGAGGGAGCCTTGCATACAGGTATGCATTTTTATTTTTTTTTAAATAGAACTCGAAGGGCTCCTGTCTGTGCAGCTGCTGAGCTGAGAGCTTTTTGCCTTTTCTTCCTTAGGTTATGATTGTACTCTTGCTATTTTGGCTCCCCTTGCCTAGGAAAAAATTACATATGAAGCAGCAAAACTTCTACATTGTTCTGATATCACTCACTTATTTACCAGAAACATGTAAGCTAATTGGTGTTATAGAATCATGTATTGTACATGACTATTGTATAAGAACAAACTATTCTTAAGTTACTCCCTTCTATTTAAGTGTTAGTGTATTTCAAGACTGTAATGTTATTTTGTATATAGTAGTTTTTCTATATTGTAGGTATAGTTAGCATTTCTAACAAAAGAATAGTGAAAATATAGACATATGTTTAAAAGAGCACCTTTATCATAAATGATTTATATGCATATTGCTTTTTCCTAGCATAAACATTTTTAAATGATTTCCTTTATCATAAATGATTCAGAATATTCTCTTTTTACTAAACTGATACTTAAAACTGTGCCCTAAAAACTTTTTTATATGTACACACAGGAGCTATCTTGCAAATATTTTGCACATTTCATGGTGGCTATTCCTAAGTGCACCACTGTCCTTAATCAGTACTGTCAGATTCTTCTCACCTTATTGTCAGCGGATGACTTTCTTCCTGTTTCATAGAGTAAGAGATGTTTTGTGAACTTCCTCAGACTTTTAGTGAACCATCTTTAAATGTTCTTCTCTTGGGACTCTTTTTCCTTTAGTTCCTTTCTCTCCAGTGTCCTTAAGTATAACTTCTCTAGTAGCTCCTTTCTTCTACTTAAAACAACAGGCTTATCTTTTCCATGTAAGCTCCTCTAGGTAAAGAGTTTTCCATCAAGTACGGACACATCAGGAAACAGGGTATAGTGATTAAGAACCTGGGCAGTGGAGTCAAACTGCCTGGGTTCAGATACTCACCATTAAAAATAACTGGCTGTGTAATGCTGGGAAAGTTATTTGACTTATCTGTGCCTCCGTTTTGTCATCTATGAAATGGAGATAATATCTACCTCACAGGGTTGTAGTGAAGATTCAGTAAGTTAATAAATGTCAAATATATCAGGGCACCTGGGTGACTCAGTTGGTTAAGTGACTGACTTTGGCTTAGGTCATGATCTCAGTTTGTAGGTTCAAGGCCTGGAGCCTGCTTCCGGTTCTGTGTCTCCCTCTCTCTGCCCCTCCCCAACTTGTGCTCTGTCTCTCTCTCTCTCAAAAATAAATAAACATTAAAAAAAATTTTTTTAAATGTCAAATACAAGTGTGTGAATAAATAATAGGTGTAGTTATAAGTAGCAGGTTTGGTGCAAACAAGAAATTGTGTAGGTGTAAATGAATATGAGTTACTTTTCAAGGAACTCCTCAGTTTATTAATAAATACTTTATGGCCAAGGAAATGAAACTTCTGGACAGTCAGTGGGATCATGTGATGAATGAGAGGGGAGGAAGTGCTGAGATGCCTTTATGCAGAGGCACTCAAAATGCTGTGGGTTAGGGTGTGTGAGGGGAACAAAACTTCCAGGTGATGTTTTTGGCAGCCATTTGCTTGACATGAAGGGCCGACACTGAAGAAATAAGGCCTGCTGTAGGGCTTGAGGAGATGAGAACTTAAGGGCAGATGAGAAACGTTAGCATTTTTCTCTTCTTTTGACCATTCTGCTCCGGATGCATCAGTTCCCTCCTTTTCTTTGCAATTGTTCCTCTCTTATTCTCCTCACCTACATGTATGGCTGTTGCTTTCTTTCTTTTCACTGAGTTCTTTTTTTCTCTCCCACAGCTTTTCTCTCACATAATTAAGGCAGTTTTTATTTGTTGTTAAAGTATCACTTAGATGCAATTTAATTTTCTACTTGAATTTTAAAAGTTAAATTGAATTTGATTATTACGTAGACCTTGCTTGTCAGGTTTTTTTTGCTTTTTGTTTTTTGTAGGTCAGCAATCATTGATATTTTATTTTTTAAGGTTTATTTATTTTGAGACAGAAAGAGAGAGAGAGAGAGGGAGGGAGGGAGGGAGAGAATCCCAAGTAGACTCTGCACTGATAGTGCAGAGACACCGGGCTTGAACTCACAAACCATGAGATCATGACCTGAGCCCAAATCAATAGTTGGACGCTTAACTGACTGAGCCACCTAGGCACTCCAGTCATTGAAATTTTAAAAAGGACTTGGAACACCTGGGTGACTGTAGATGCACTTACAGGCAGAGGGAACCAGCATCATTACACAAGTACATATGGCCTATTTTTGGCTAGAGTGGAGTCGCTGAATAGGGCAAGAAGCTGAGCATGAGCTAGATCACGAAGGGCCTTCTGTGTCGTGTACCCACTTCCAGATTTTGTCTTGTGATTTGGAAATATTGAAGATTTTAAGCAAAAGAGTTTGATCAGACTTGTATTTTAGTAAAGTTACTTGGGTGCTAGTAAGACAAACCATAGAGGGTGGCAAGGTTAGAGCAGAAGGATCAGTTAGGCAGCTATTGCAGTTGTACAGGAAGCATTACTGAGCGTTGGTAGTGGTGGTGTTTGGGATACAGCAAATGTTAAGGAAGCCGAATTGACAGGAATTGGTAACTAGTTGATGAAGACTGAAAGAGAAGGTGGACTTGAAACCTACTTCTGAAGTTTCTGGGTGGCAGTGCCTTTACTGCAAGGGAGAACTGGACAAGAAGCGGTGCTTCGTTGGAGTGATGATGTTTAGTTCTGGCTGTACTGAGTTGGAGGTACCTGTGAGGTGTCCTATGTATACTATATAAGGCTGAAATTCCAAAGAAAGGTCCCAGCTAAAAATAGAGACTTGGGAGCTGTCACAGTGTGGGGGGAAGTTGAAATAAAATTCTGTGAGAGATAGGATGGGCATGGGCTCAAGAGCATAGTTTAAAAATTGTTAGTTTTGCATGGAAAGAAACTAAGTGCCCATCAACTGACGAGTGGATAAAGAAGATGTGGTACATATATACAATGGACTACTATGTGGCAATGAGCAAAAATGAAATCTGGCCATGCGTAGCAACATGGATGGAACTGGAGGGTATTATGTTAAGTGAAATAAGTCAGTCAGAAAAAGACAGATACCATATGTTTCCACGAATAGGTGGACTTGGTGAGACTAAGCAAAAACCAGGGGGAGGGGAAGAGGGGAAAGAAAAAAAAGACACAGAGAGGGAGGGAGATAAAACATAAGAGACTCTCAAAGACTAAGAACAAACTGAGGGTGAGGGAGATTGGGGGGGGAGAGGGGGTGATGGGCATTAAAAAAGGGCACATGTTGGGATGAACACTGGGTGTTTTATGTAAACCAATTTGAAAATAAACTTTTAAATTTAAAAAAAAAATTGTTAGTTTTGAAAAGTTGTAAGAACACTTTCGGGTGTAAGAAGAAGGGAAGAAGATGGTAGTAGTCACAGATAAATTTGTACTTAGAGGATACTACTTCCACATTTCACACCCAGACCTTTTGAGAAGCAGAATTCTTCCTCTTCTTTTTGTCCTCTTCCTCCTTTGCTGCTACTGTTCTTCCTCCGCCCTTCCTTTCTCTCCCCTCTAGGTTTTTATTTTTCATGATTTATAAATGTCGTCTCTACCAAATATTTGCTTTATATAAAAAATTCCGGGGGCGCCTGCGTGGCTTAGTCAGTTGAGAATCCGACTTCGGCTCAGGTTATGATCTTATGGTTTGTGAGTTCAAGCCCCATGTCAGGCTCTGTGCTCATAGCTCAGGGCCTGGAGCCTGCTTCGGATTCTGTGTGTGTGTCTCTCTCTCTGCTCCTCCCATGCTTATGCTCTGTCTCTCAATAATAAATAAATGTTAAAAAAAATTTTTTTTTAATTCTGTAAGGCAGTGTACTTCCCTTAGTGGTATATATAAACCTGCTTTTGGTTTCCTCTTGAATTTTTTCAAATGGATTCTGGAAGTATTAGAATGGATTCTAGGACATTTTAAAAAATTATTAATGTATAGTTGACAAACAGTGTTGTACTGATTTCAGGTGTACAGCATAGTAATTTGATAATTCTGTATATTTTGAAATGTTCACCGTGGTAAGTGTAGTCACCATCTGTCATCACACAACATTATTAGAATATTATTGACAGTATTTCCTATGCTGTACTTTCCATCCTCGGGACTTATTTAAAACTGGAAGTTTGTACTTTCTAATCCTCCTCACCTATTTTGCTCCCTGCCCTGCTCCCCCTCACCCTTCGTCATTCTCTTTCCTCTAGGACTTTTTAATTAGAACAAGATAAAATTTCTAGTGGCAAAGAGCCTAATTATTACATCTACATGTGATGTAACTAAACTTTTATGCTCATACTTGTTAGTGAGATAATAAAATCACTTTTGGAAATACATGATTTGATGAGAGCAAAATGAAACCTTGAAAGACTCATTATGTCTTTCTTTTTTGGCCAAGCACGTTTTTATATCACTTTTCCCAGCAGTGACATTGGATTAACTATATCAGATACTTACTTGGGTTTGTGTTCCTTTAAGTATAATAGAGAGCCTTCAGGATTTAATTATTTGAAAGCATCTCTAAAGGGAGAATTCAGTAAATTTACCAAAGGTTATTTCTGAAGAGAAGTGGAAGACTGACTAAGTGTTCGGTGGTTAGTTATGGTTTTTCATTGAAAGTACTGAAGCTAGTGTGTTTTATCACTATAATCAACTACTCTATTTAAAAGTCACATTTATTTATATTGCTAATTATAAAACTAGCACATATTGTAGATTGAAAGATGCAGAACATTTTTTTACAAAGAGGAAATAGAAATTAAAAATTATAAATCTCTTTTAATATCCTATTACCAAAATATATCTACTACAAACATTTTTATATACACATATTAAAAATATATTATTTCTGCACAAATGAAATCATACTGTATTTGCTATGCTATATTTCTTCTCCTTATGCTTTTCCTTCCTAATGTTGAGTGAGGAGAAAGTATAGTATGTTCTCAGTAAGTATAAGACAGGACTCAGTGTGTAAAGTATTTCAAAGTTCATACATATGGTAAAATACTCTCAGCCAAACCTCAAAAACAAAGAAATATCCAAACAAACTTACTTCACAACATCTTTTGTTCTTCTGCTCAATAATTCAAAGCTAAATATGATTGGAAACTTGAAGTTGATTTTTATTTTGTATATTGAAAACATATCAATATTCTGGAAACGAATTAGTTTTCCCCCTTATTAAAAAATTTTTATGAAGTAAGGTACAGATGAGTAGTGAGAATCTACAGTAGTTAATCTAGACAGATGGGTAATTTCTCTCTCCTGATCATTTGACTAACATTTTATGGGTATATCTCACCAAAACCAGCTAGTGCTCTGTTCCTAAGCAGCGTACCTGAGTTGTCTATTTTCATACATTTGTTATTATGCCCTGAATTTAGGACCTTGTTCAGTAAGGACCAACAACTCAGGACCTTGTTCAGTAAGTAGCCTCACTCTTTTTGGTAAGGTTTAGTAACTTTCTCTGTTATGGTAGGAATCTTACTTATGTAAATAAACCGTAGCTAAAAATGTTTTATCTGTGAAGAGTCTCCTTTGAACTTTGAAAAGTCATGATTGGTAGCAGTAGAATAAATATTCTCGAAGACTGAAAGGGTAGAGTAGTCTCCCATTGGCCTGAGAATAGAGCCCCATATTTTGTGCTTAGGAGATCTTTGAGTTCAGATTCATTTCCTGTAAGTATGTAATACGTAAGCAGATAGAAATCTTGAACAGCATGTTTTTATTTTCTAGTCTGTTTCAGGAAAAGAAACTATATCAACTGGAAAATTTACACTGCTTAGTGCATTTAATCAGTTGAAACTCTGTACAGGCCACTTCTGAAGTCTTAGCTATAATTAAGTGTGCTAGGATTTTAGGTAAATTCTCTAAAGACAGTCCTACTAGTTATTTTGATTTCTCAGTTATATCTGTATTCTTCAGAAACCTTGCAGATGATAATCAGAACTGCAACTGACTTGCCTGCAACTGATTTGACCATTGCCTGAAAAATGTATTTCCGAGTTGCAGTGGTTTTTAGCACACAACCGAGAGTAATTAAACAAATATTTATTATATGCCTATCATGTGCCAGGCAGTGGGTTAGCCACAGGACATACGAAGCCATCTCACATATGCTCCTTGTCTACAAGACCACAGGGAAAAGGAAACAAAAATAATCAACTACACTATAATATAATAAATGCTGTAACAGAGGTCTAGACTGCATAAGAGTCATGTACAAGGCTTATTTACCCTGTTAGAGTATAAATTCCTAGAGGACAGAGGCTATGCGATGTGTATCTTCATATCTCCTGTAGTGAGTTGCACAAAATTAGTATTTAAGAAATATTTATGTTCATCACACTTATCTGTGAATCTTTAGTTACAGATTTATCTTTTGCCAGATACTGACTGAGTCAGATTTGGTCCTGATCAAGAATGGTAAGATAATGAAAGTAAAAAATAGCAGCGATCTTTTTTGGTAGGCAGTTTTTTGTTTTTGTGATTAAACCCTCCAAGGAGAGGGGATACAATCAGTAAATAACGTATTGTGATTGTAGCATCATTATAGGAATGGCTAAGACGAAAAGCTCCTTTTTAAATCTCTTCATTGTATGAGTTATATTGACTTTTATCCTGGCCTAAGTAACAATTAACATGACCTTTAACAAAATAATGCTGATTTGTACCTGACTACAGCCAAATGAACTTTTGCATTAATAGGGTTTAGTTTTGCTGAGTGAATGTAACCTAGTATCTAGTTCATTGTTCAAATTTTCATGATATTTTATTATGGCTTCCTTGTGCTATAAATACTTTTAAAATAGTGCCGTTGTGGGGCGCCTGGGTGGCTCAGTCAATTAAGCGTCTGACTCCGTCTGATTCCGGCTCAGATTATTATCCCAGGGTTGTGAGATGAGTGTGGAACCTGCTTCAGATTCTCTCTCTTTCCCTCTGTCCCTCTCCCCTGTTCATGTGCTCTCTCTCTCTCTAAAATAAAAAAGTAAAATAAAACATCGCCATAATTTTTTAACCTTCCATATAATTAGATGCTTTTCTGTATCTTGAAATTAAATATCATAGATGGTTGTGTTTTGCTTTTTTATGTGTTTCTTTTTGTTTTCGCCTCGTAAATATTGCAGGATTAATCATTTGCTGTAGAAATAAGCTGTTCTGATTAAACTGCCTGGAAAGTGTTATTAGCTTACTTGTTATAAGATGTGTATATATATACATGTATATATTTTTTATCTTAAACAGATCATTGAGGTTGGACTTTGTGAAGTTTTTGAATTGATCAAGGAGACGCGATTTTCTCATCCATCCCTGTGTCTCAGAAGTCTACAGGCCCTGCTTAATGTGCTTCAGGGTCAGCAGCCGGAAGGCCTCCAGTCAGAGCCCCCGGAGGTCCTAGGTGAGAGCTCTGGGGCATTGAACAAAGTCTTTAAATGTAAATAGCTTCTCTTATGAAGCATGTATAGCAGCCTGGAATGCAGTTTTTGTTTTCATTTTTAAATTATGGTATTGAAACAGCAGGAGTATAAATTTTAAGGTATTTTGCTATGTCTTACTAGAGTTCCAGTTTAAGAGTTTTAGTTCACACATAGACATTTTTTGATTATTGTGATGATGGGGGAAAAAGCAAAACACACATCCTTACAACCCAGAAATAATCCAAGCCTTATAAGTCGCTATTAACTTAAAATCATTTTTGTTAAACCTTTGGGTGACATAGGTAACATTGACTTTCTCTAACTTTATATGTTATTCTGGATTGTTAAAAAAGTGGGAAGAGAGCAAACAAATGCTACCAACGGAAAACAGCACAATTACTTTCTAAACAGGGCATTTTCTTTCGTATTCATTATAAATAAAAATCCATTTTTGTGATAGATCATGCTTTTGAATTAGTAGCAACTTCCATTAAGTAAATGTTTGCTTTTGTAAAGGGTATTTGAATTTTATGAATGTATGCCTTTCTTGCTATTGATGGAGGTTCAACACATAATCCTGTAAAGAAGTTAGGAGCTATTGAGGAATAGAAATAGAGATGGAGGCATAAGTTTGAAATTGGCTAATTGATTTTTTCTGATGCTAACCATGGGCCTTGAGAGTCTAGATGTTTCTAAATCTCAAGCATCAGTTCATATCAGATTCATATGGGTCCTACCCTCGAGTTTCTGATTCAGTAGATTTGGCATGGGGCCCAAGAATCTGCATTTAGAGTAAGTTTCTGGGTGATGTGCCAGTGCCGTTCATCTGAGGGCCGCTCTGCTGGTCTGGACAAGAGTTTGATCTTTTTTTTTCCTGCTTGCCTATTTGGTGTTTATTAGATCCACATGTGAGAACCTAATTACATGTATGCAAGTTTTGTGTTGGCGGATGGTTTTTTTGTTTGTTTGTTTGTTTTGGTGGTGAAGGGGGTGGTGTCACATGGTGATTAGTTTTTGTGTTTGATTTTTTCGTTTGGTATAGTTGGCAGGAGAGTGCTTGCCATGAAAATAAGCGGAGGATTTAAAAAGCACAATGCCCTCCCCCACCCCATGTTATTAAACACTACTGCTAAATAAAAGCTGTCATGTGGTAAGAAGCAGGCACCGTGTTGATTACTGTTACGGTAACACGAGTGATCATATTACTATTGTGCTGTATTACTTGGCATCGCAGCATCTTACCAAAGCTCTTATTTATTTAATTGATTATATTTAAGGATATTTTGCTGTTCTTAGTTCTAGTTTGTCATTTAACAAATAATTGAAATATTTAAAATATCCACTAAAACCTGCATGGGCCTATTTATTACTTTGAACAACGTGTTTATCATTTCTTTTTCCTAGGTCCTCTGCCATTTGGTTGTCTTTTATCAGTTGTTATACACCTTGTTTTGTATCCAGTCTCTGTATAAATACTCCCTTTCTTTTATTCTTTTCATAATAAATCTTGTTGTTAATACTATTTTTGAAATTATAATGTGTGCTTTAGCTTAATCATCTTCTGTCAAAACTTTCACCTGATTAATTTGTCTGTTTTCATTTTTTTGTTAACAGTTTCAAATGCTGCTATACTTCTTTGGTTTCTCTTTTATCCTTTCAGTGTTTACTTCCTATGACTTCCCTGCTTTGACTTATTTTTCTATTGAGGGATTTAACATCACTTTATATTTCTTATTTGAAATGGTTTAATTAGCTCAAAGATGTAATTTGGCTCTTTAAAACTAAATTTCTATTGAAATCTGTTTTTTCCTTTGATCTAATAGCATAATCACATTAGTACACTTTTTTTTATGTTATTCATGAATATATATGTATATACATATCACTCTCACTGTTGGGCTAGCTTGATGATTATGATACACCAAGCTTCTTCTCTTAGCAAATGGATTTTGATTTAGAAATTGTCTGGTTTTAAAAAAATCATTCTTCTATCTTTCTGTTCAATATAAGGTTGGAATTTATATTCTTAAGTATTCACTTAAATGTAATAGTATCTCCTGTGTTCTGTGCTAAAAGCATATAGTTCAGGGGTGATCAGGATAGACATTGTTGCTGTTATTATGGGACTTAGCATCAGACAGTTGGACACTTGTGTGATTGCAGATGTGGGTAAATAGTATGGGGGATGGGAGAGAAAATTCTGGGAGTCTGTAACAGGCCTCCTTGAAGATGTGACATTGGAGGTTTGAAGGATGGATAGGAAGGAGTTAACTGAGTTTCTAGGCAGAAAGGACAGCATTCAGTAAGTCTTTGAGACAGAAAGGAGAATGTCTGAACAAAGATTGGCTAGGATGTAGAGAGTGAAGGGAGGGCGGGCTTTGCTATCGGTGAGGAGAGGGGCAGGGACTAAGATCCTGTGGAGCTTCATAGGTCGTATGAAGGGAGCCTGGCTGTTGTTCTAGGAGAAATGGAAAGTCACTCACTATCTCCTCATACTTAAAAAAAAGTTCATAAATTTTAAAGCACTTATAATGTTTTCTTCCACTTGAATCAAACTTTTTTTTGATGTCATATATTCTTAGTCTTTTTTGCCAAAGTTCTACCACAACCTAGAATAGTTTCTCATGCAGAGGAAGAATTCAGTGAATATTTGCTGAGTAATTAAAAGATGAAGGGGCAGAAGGATAATGATGGAAGGAAGGATGGACAGATGGAGAAAGGGTAGATTAAAGGATGAGGGAAAGGATAGTTGGAGGGAAGCACGAAGGGAAGGTTAAATGAAAGAAAGGAAAGACTGAAGGATGTACGGGCAAGTGAAGAAAAGGAGGGAGAATAGAAAGAAGGAAGAGGAGCAGGAACAAATTAACAAAGGAGCAAATGGATTTTAAATAGAATATCAGACTTTTGGTTTAAAAATTCTCTTCAGATATAAAGGGACAAAAGTGAAGGTGGGAGCTAATTTATGAACACTTAGTCTGATTAATAGGTGGTGATAGAATAGTTTGGGGAAGATGGTCATGAGCTAGAGCAAGTGGAGGAATTAGGAAGCGAAAGTGACAGGGCTTACTAGGGATGAGATGCTTGGGAAATGAGGAATGGACAGAGGGAGGCTAGCTTTCTGTGAGTTAACGAATAAACCACAGATGGCTTTTAGGTTTTGGAGAGTTTTTGTAGTACACGAATACTCCTTCTCTTGCTCTCTCTTTTCCCTCTCCCTTTCTTCATCTTCCTCAGTTTTTCTTTTTCCGATTCTGTTTCTTGCTTTCTCTGTCTTGAGTGTTCATTTTTTAAGGATTTTCAAATTCTCCTTCCCTTCTGCAGAAGAAATGCCTAGAGGTCTGTTGATTCAGTCTTGGGCAGAGTTGTTCAGGGAATTTTGCATGGAAACTTCTGGTGGCCATAGAATGTTCAAGTGTTACACTACCATCTTTGCCACTAACTGGCTTTATCATTTCAGGAAAATCTCTTTACCTCCCTGTCTCAATTTCATTGTCCATTAAAGGAGAAGGATATCTGTCCTATTGACTTGGAGGTTTTTCTAGGGTGTAAAATGAGTTACATACTTGCTTTATAAATCTGAACTGCTGTTATGTTAGCAATAAAGCAATTTTATATTAAAACAAATTATATCGTGTTTTTTATGTGTCTGTTGTTTTACAAATACACAGTTTTCTGGGCATTTAACATTTTAAGAAGCTCCAGTTCTTCCCAGTGTAAAAAGTTAAATAAGTACAGTGAGTAGTCTATTACTTGAGAGGATATTTCTTGAATGTGTGAATGCCTCAAGATAAGTTTCATTTAAACAACCTAGGATAGATCCCTTTTCTTTATTTGCAAAAGTGAAGAGTTGAACTAAATGTTCTCTGTGGTCGTTTGTATATAAATATTTTAACTTTGGGGCGAAAAGGGTAACTGGAAAGGAACTAATGCAAAGCAAGTGTTCTAGCTGACGTGAATATTTTTTTATATTGAGGCAAGTTATAAATAAATACACATTTAATGTTCTGTGTGTCGAATGAATATAATTGAGTTCTATTTTATTCACAGAGGCTCTCTTCCAGCTCCTTTTGGAGATCACTGTTCGAAGTACTGGAATGAATGACAGCACAGGACAGTCTCTGACAGCACTTTCCTGTGCTTGCCTCTTTAGTCTGGTGGCTTCTTGGGGAGAAACAGGAAGGACACTTCAGGCCATCTCTGCCATCCTCACCAACAATGGCAGCCATGCTTGCCAAACTATACAGGTATTTCATTTATAGCTGCTTAGAAGGTACAAAATGCCAGGTCGGAATTTCACCTTAATTTCTGTCAGGAGGAATCATCTAGTTTTTCTCACGCATTATAGTGATTTGATCTATCCAGGGTAATATATAAATAATCCATAGTATATAAAGGTAATAAAATGAAATTTGGCAAAAAACTGGTAAATTTTTAAGCTGGTCTTTGTGTCAACACTCCAGCCATCTCTTCTTTTGTGTTGCCCTGTTCTCTGCCCTCCCCCATCTCCCATCTTGCTCTGAATTCAGTATGGTCAGTGTCCCAATCCCTGCATTGTTCAAGAATCAAATGTAGTTTTTTTTATGGATTGATTTGTTTCTGAGGTTCTTCAGCTTTGCATATAACATTTTAAGCTTTTAATGTCTGATTGTGGAATAAGCTTTTTATTGTTGTTAGTGGTGGTAGTTAGTATTCTCCTTATGGGCAAACAATTTAATTCCTTTGGATTGTTCTGGAAAATTGAGTAAGAAGTTACACTTTTAAGTCTCTGTTATGTGTTCTTCACTGGCCCCTTGAAAAATATCCAGAAGAGATGGAAGGACTGCTTCAATTTTGTTATTAGCAGTCCAAGATAGCAAAAAGGGTATATGGGTCATTTTCTTGGACTTAATTCAGCAATATTGAACTCTCCTTGTCAAACATGAGCAATCCCCTTATTCTACATTTCTGTTCTTGTTTTTTTCCCTCTTTCTGCCCTGCCTGAATTCTTCTTTTCCCTTTTTATAATCCTTAATATTTTGAAGTTCTTATAATGCACTGGTTTTAAGAACTGTGTTCTGCAGTGGTGCTTTGAGGTTTGGCAAAATTTTAATTTAAATACATGCTTAAAATACACAAATAATTCTTAAATTTAATGAAATAACACATTTACATATCATATACCAAATTTTAAAAATATAGTGACCATAAAAACATGAGCTTCTTAAGGCACTGTGTGATTTATTCTTGTGTAGACTCCTTTCAGAGGATATGAGGTGAGATCTAAATGATGAATTGAAAATTAGCCAGTCCAGAGGGAGGAAGCGTTACCGTTGGGGACGTGGAGGGAGAAATTTTCTTGGTATCCACATGCTAAGGCATGGAGATAAGATTAAGAGCGGAATACTGAAGTCTGAAAGAAGTTTAGTATAGCTCTAGTGTAGAGAGCTTTCAGCTAACAGAGACAGGACTTGCATGCATATCTGTCTGATTGCAATATTATCCTTAAGCACTAAACTATGCACGATTACTGGATCCCCTGAATCAACAGCTGAGCTTCTCTATGGACCTGCGCTGATATCCAAACACCAGATTAAACACCATATTAAAGCCTGTTATCTTAAAATTATCTTTTTTTAAGTTTATTTATTTTTGAGAGAGAGAAAGAGAGAGACTGAGAAAGAGAGAATAAGCCGGGTTGGGCAGAGAGGCAGGGAGATACGGAATCCAAAGCAGGCTGCAGGCTCTGAGCTGTCAGAACAGAGCCTGATGTGTGGGGCTTGAACCCACGAACCATGAGATCATGACCTGAGCCAAAGTTGAGCGTTTCACTGACTGAGCCACCCAGGCGCCCCTATCTTAATATTATCTTAAAAGTGTTCTTCATGATTTGGCCTTTTTTGAAAAAAAGGCACTGTCATTGAGAGTTAGTAGAAACAACTATGGCAGAATCAGTCCTGCCTAGTCCATATATATTGAAATTATTTGATACAGAATATAAAACATATGTGTATGTGTGTATATATATATTTATTATGATTAAATTAATAAAAGAAGGTAACAAGTATGATTGAGGAATAAGAATGTAAAAAGTAATCAGATCAGAAAATGAACCAAATTAAACTCCCACAAATAAAAAAAACAAATAACTACAGTTTGAAATTTAAAGACTGAGTTAATCATTGAATATAAAAAAGGAAGAAAATATTCAGAATGCAACACAGAGAGAAAATATGAAAGACAAGATAGGAAACGTGAATAGAGAATGACAAAATCTAATGTATCAATACAATTTGAGTTCCACAAGGGCAATAGTGCATTTGCAGATAGGCAGTACTTGAAATAATAGGCAGAATTTTCCAGAATTGGTAAATGACATGGAATCCTCAGATTAAGGAAATCTAGTTTATCAGAATAAATTTTCTAGGTCCTGACACAGTGTTGGTGAGAGAAAATCAAGAGGAGAAAAAAAGGAGTATATCTGAGACTTTTTATGATAGCACTGGGTTATCTTAAAACCTAAGTACCCTTTTAGAAAGCATGAGAGAAATGAGTTATGTTGAAGAAACATGTTAATTTTTGCTTCTTCCCTAGTTTCAACTAAGGTTATAATAAAGGACTTTTTTTTTAAGTATAAACTTTTAAGAATGGGACACATTTTTGCTAGATAGAAATTGGGGAAAGCTTGAATTTAAGTTCCTTAAGAGGCAAATGCCCATAGAAAGTTCATTTTCACTTAAAACTCCAGATAAGATTTAGAATTGGAAGTAATAGGTACCTGGAAAGTGGTGGTGAGCAAGAGCTAAAAATTGATTAGAAATCTGTATTATGAAAGGTAGAGAACCCCTGAGCCCTTTCTTTGCCCTTCCCAGCCAAGCAACTATCCTTCTGTCAAATCCCAAGACACATTTCTAAAGAAATTGAGTCAGAGAAACCAGGGAAACCAGGCACAATTGAAAGTGGAATTAGGAGCTAGGCTGAAAATGGAGATTAAGCAAAAGTCTTTGTATTGATGATGAAATTTCTTAATCCTCACTGAGTTTCCAGAATACTGGCCATTAGACTTATTATAGCTTCTAGGAAAATGACTGGCAGATTCTTCTTTGGAGAAAGAATGAGAAAAGACCCACAGATGCAGATATTTGAGGGGTCCTCCAATGAAACTGTAAAACTGAGTGTGATCATTTTGAGATGAGCTCACACTGCTGTCAAACCTTGACCAATCACACCAAGCTTCCTACCAGATTTTTAGTAATTTACTCTTAAAAATAAGTGTACAATCAGCTTATTTGGGTTTTGGACGTAGAGTTTGGTAAGTTCTTTATAGATTTTAGATATTAACCCCTTATCCAATATGTCATTTGCAAATACCTTCTCCCATTCCGGAGGTTGCCTTTTAGTTTTGTTGATTGTTTGCTTCACCGTGCAGAAGCTTTTTATCTTGATGAAGTCCCAGTAGTCATGTTTGCTTTGTTTCCCTGGCCAGAGACGTGTCTAGTAAGAAGTTGCTATGCTTGAGGTCAAAGAGGTTGCTGTTTGTATTCTCCTCTAGGATTTTGATGGTTTCCTGCCTCACATTTAGGTCTTTCATCCATTTTTAATTTATTTTTGTTCATGGTGTAAGGAAGTAGTCCAGTTTCATTCTTCTGCATGTTGCTGTCCAGTTTTCCCAACACCACTTGTTGAAGAGACTGTTTCTTTTCCATTGGATATTCTTTGCTGCGTTGTTGAATATTAGTTGACCCCATAGCTGGATTTTCTATTCTGTTCTCTGTTTTTTGTGCCGGTACCATACTGTCTTGATGACTATAGCTCTGTAATATAGTTTGGAGTCCAGAATTGTGATGCCTCCAGCTTTACTTTCCATTTTCGAGATTACTCTGACTATTCGGAGTCTTTTGTGGTTCCGTGTAAATTTTAGGATTATTTGTTCTAGCTCTATGAAAAATGCTGGTGGTATTTTAATAGGGATTGCATTAAATGTGTAGATTGCTTTGGGTATTATTGACATTTTAACAATATTTGCTCTTCCAGTCCATAAGCATGGAATGTTTTTCCATTTCTTTGTGTCATCTTTAGTTTCTTTCATAAGAAAACAGTTTCATAAGAAACTGTGTACTGTGGTTTTCAAAATACAGATCTTTTACTTCTTTGGTTAGGTTTATTCGTAGGTATCTTATGGTTTTTGATGCAATTATAAATGGGATCGATTCCTTGATTTCTCTTTCTGCTGCTTCATTATTGGTATATAGAAATGTAACAGATTTCTATACGTTGATTTTGTATTGTGACTTTGCTGAATTCATATATGAGTTCTAGCAATTTTTTGGTGAAGTCTTTCAGGTTTTCTACATAGATTATCTTGTCATCTGTGAATAGTGAAAGTTTGACTTCTTCCTTGCCGATTTGGTTTCTTTTTGTTGTCTGATTGCTAAAGCTAGGACTTCTAGTACAGTGTTATCTCGTCTTGTTCCCGACCTTAGAGGAAAAGCTTTCAGTTTTTCCCCTTTGAGGATGATATTAACTGTAGATCTTTCGTATATTGCCTTTATGATGTTGATGTATGTTCTCTCTATCCCTACTTTGTTTTTAGCAAGAATGGTTGCTGTACTGTGTCAAATGCTTTTTCTCATCTATGATTCTTAACCTTTTTTTTTTTAATGTGGTATGCCATGTTGATTGATTTGCAGATATTAAACCACCTTTGCAGCCCAGGAATAAATCCCTTGTGATTGTAGCAAATGATTCTTTTAATGTACTGTTGGATTCGATTTGCTAGTATCTTGTTGAGAATTTTTGTATTTGTGTTGATCAGGGATATTGGCTTGTAATTCTCCTTTTTAGTGGGGTCTTTGCATGGTTTTGGAATCAAGGCAATATTGGCTTCATAGAATGAATTTATACTCAAAAACAAAATAATTAAGAAATGGGCAGAAGAAATGAATAAATATTTTTCCAAAGAAGACATACAATTGGCTAACAGACACATGAAAAGATGCTCAACATCATTTATCGTTAGGGAAATACAAACCAAAACTATGATGAGTTAACCACCGGACACCTGTCAGGATGGCTAAAATTAACAACACAGGAAACAACAGGTGTTGGAGAGGATGTGGAGAAAGGGGAACCTTCTTGCACTGTTGGTGGGGATGCAAACTGGTGCAACCACTATGGAAAACAGTATGGAGGTTCCTCAGAAAGTTAAAAATAGAACTACCCTGCAATCCAGCAAATGCACTACTAGGTATTTATCTAAAGGATACAAAAATACTGATTCAAAGGGGCATATGCACCACAATGCTTATAGTAGTATTATCTGCAATAGCCTAAGTATGGAAAGAGCCCAAATGTCCATCAGCTGATGAATGGATAAAAAAGATACGGTATATATGTACAATGGACTATTACTCGGCCATCAAGAAGAATGAAATCTTGGGACACCTGGGTGGCTCAGTCAGTTGAGCCCCCAACTTTCAGTTTTTGACTCAGGTCATGATCATGTGGTTTCATGAGTTTGAGCCTCATCCTGGGCTCTGTGCTAACAGTGTGGAGCCTGCTTGGGATTCTGGATTCTCTCTCTCTCTGTCTTTCTCTGTCCCTTCCCTGCTTGTGCTGTCTTTGTCTCTCACAAAATAAATAAATAAAAACTTAAAAAAAAATGAAATCTTGTTATTTGCAATAACATGGATGGAGCTAGAATGTATTATGCTAAGTGAAATAAGTTAGTCATATGATTTCACTCTCATGGAATTTAAGAAACAAAACAGATAAACATAGGGAAAGATGAATAGATGAACATAGGAAAGAAAAAAAAGAGAGAAAGAGAGGGAAACCATAAAACAAACTCTTAATTATGGAGAACAAACTGAGGGTTGACAGAGGGAGGTAGGTAGGAGATGGGCTAAATGGAGGATTGGTATTTAGGAGGGTACTTGTTGTGATGAGGACTGGGTGTTATATGTTAGTGATCATTCACTAAATTCTGCTCCTAAAACTAACATTACACTATATGTTAGCTCACTAAAATTGAAATAAAAACTTGATATATTAAAAAAAGATAAAAAAATAAAATACTACAAGAAAAAAATACACAACCAAGTATCACGAGGCTAACATGAAAAATAGAGATTCCCCAAATCAATGAAAATGATAATAAAAGAAACTTTGGATAAAAAGATTATAGAGATAGAAGAAACTCTGAGAAGACTGTAATTAATATTTTGGGGAAGGATAAGAGAATATTGTTTACATTAAGTGTCAGTATTCTGTTTTTTAAACTCAGAGAACAAGAAAAAATTTTTAGAAGTTAAGATAGCAGCAATAAAATCAGTAGAAGGTTAGAAGATCAAGTTGAAGCAATCTCCAGAAAATAGAAAAAAGAGAGAGAAAGAAAATAGGTGACATAAAATAAAATTGGATCTAACCAGAAATATAATACCTAACAGGTATTCAAGCAGAGAAGAGGAAATTACTCAAGAAATCTTACAGGCAAAATTCCTGTGCCCCAAAGATACACATCTTCAGATTGACAGAACACTCACTGAGTGCCCAACATTCATTATTAAAAAAAAACTCACACCAGGATATAACTTTGCAGATCAGAACCATGTAAAGCTTCCACAGAGCAAAGACAGGTTATGTAACAAATATCAAACAGATAGGCATTGGACTGGTTCAGAGCAGCACTGGCATAGAAAATAACAGTGTCTTCAAAGTTCTGGGAGAAAATGATGCTCACCATACCTAGCTCAACTAGCAGTCATGTTTGAGAGATGATGAAGATGGCTTTTGAACATGCATGATATGGAACAATCTTAGCTTATATGCCTGCCTCTTAGTTTAGACCAGAATGGGGGTTTATAAGGGGTGTTGCCAAGAGGAAAAAGTAGAAATGGTATGTTTGACTTTATTGAAAGGTGTATGGGGAACACTTAAGGGAAGGAACAGAGAAAACTTAGCAAATACAAAAATAAGGCAATTGTTGACTTAATGAAAAAAAATTACACAAGGAGGGAAATGTAATATGTAATTTGGTTCATGAGCCATAATTACACAGTCATAATAAATGACCTTTGAATACTAATTTAACCAGAAATTATTATATATAGCTCAATTTTGAGGATTTGGGAAGGAAGGGGGGCATCATCGTTCATAATAGACACCGACAGAAAGTATCTGAAACAAGCAAAAATATTAACAGTGGAAGCTTTGGCATATTTTATAGGAATATGGATATCAATTCTAGATAAAAACAGCCATAAGTTTAATATAGCTGCTTCTAGTGAGAGAGTTTGTAGTATTCAACTATGTATATATTATATACATGTCTATTATATATATAAATATTTATAGTATAAATTACATATCTTGGCTGAGTCAGAGGCCTTAGAACTGGAAGAAGAGGAGACTATATCTATGAACAGTGAGTCACTTATTCCTATGAAAGCTCTACCCTCTACAAAGGCCTGTCCAGTGGAAATACAATGTAGTTTATGTATGTAATTAAAATTTTTTTATTAGCCACATTAAAAAGGTAAAAAGAAGTAGGTATGGTCAAATATGTATATATTAATGATGTATTTCACTCAACTCAGTATATCCAAAAAATAATTTCAACATGTAATCAATACAATATTAAGATTCTGTATTCTTATTTTTATGCTAAGTCTTCAAAATCCAGTGGATATTTTGTATTTAAAGCACTAACCACATTTCAAGAGCTCAGTAGACAGTCACATGTGACTAATGCCTGCTGTATTGTACAGTGAAGCTTGGCTGTGTTTTTAGATGTGGTAAAAGAGAGACAAAAGATAAGGAACAGAATTTCCTCTGCTGGCAGAGTGCTAGTCCCATGCTGGTGACTGTTGAGGACTCTTTTAATGTGCCAGGTATTTATAGCTGGTCTTTGATGAATATTGGATAAATGAGTGCCGAATGGATACACAGTTAACAAATGAGTTCTCATACTATAGAATATTGTTGATGTTAATGGGTATTAGTCATAATGGGGAAGCAAAGTGGAAGAGAAACATTGGAAATTTTGTCTTTAGAAGCCACATCATTTGCTTATGCTTAAATTTGTGCTTTTCAGAAAGCGTATTAGTAATTATGCATGTCATATAAAAGATATTTTGGCTTGTGTGTATTCTAATACAGTATAATTTTATATATACCCAGTATTCATACTTTTTACTAATCTAGTATATTTCTGTCCACAAAACTTGAAATCATTGGCAGTACTGGTTATTGAGTGTTTTGGAGAAAGATGTATATTTCAGTGTTTTGAGCCAAAAACGTCAGTTAATATTCTTTGGATTTGACATTTTTATTTTGAGCTGCTTGATTTGCTCAAACTTGATTTACAGTAAACTTCTAGTTAGTACTTTCTGCCGATGCACCACACCATGGTAATTCTGAGCAGTTTATTTTCTCATAGACGATGACATATTACTGAAGTATCTTTATTTTGTCTGTTTTGTGTTTGGGACATTAAAAAATACTTTTTTATTTGTTTCTTGTCTTTTAAATAGGTGCCAACGATACTAAATTCACTACAGAGAAGTGTACAGGCAGTGTTGGTGGGAAAAATTCAAATTCAGGACTGGTTTAGCAATGGCATTAAGAAAGCAGCTTTAATGCACAAGTGGCCATTAAAGGAAATATCCGTTGATGAAGATGATCAGTGTCTACTTCAGAATGATGGATTTTTTCTTTATTTGTTATGCAAGGATGGATTATACAAAATAGGCTCTGGATACAGTGGAACAGTTAGGGTAATGTGATTCCTTACAGTTCTTTTTTTTTTTTTTTTTTTTTTATAATAGTTTATTTTCAAATTGGTTTACATATAACACCCAGTGTTCATCCCAACAGGTGCCCTCTTTAATGTCCATCACCCCCTCTCCCCCCTCCCTCACCTCCCTCACCTCCCTCACCTCCCTCATCTCCCTCGCCCTCAGATTGTTCTTAGTCTTTGAGAGTCTCTTATGTTTTATCTCCCTCCAAGGTGCTTACAGTTCTTAATTATAGCAGAAGTTATCCCGAAATGTGTTTTGTTTTCAGCTTCCTTTTTAGAGTACCATTTAATTTTGATGTAATAATATTTCTTTGAAAATCATAATGGAAACATAAGTATTAAATGTCATCCATTTATGTTTTTTTTCATTGAGCATTAATTATGCAACGGTTGATGGACTTTTTTGTTACTTTGCAGGGCCATATATATAATTCTACATCTCGCATCAGAAACAGAAAAGAAAAAAAGTCTTGGTTAGGGTATGCTCAGGTAGGAGAATATCCCCAACAAACCACACTTTTCTTTCTTATCTTATAGAGCATGTGGCTTGTGCTTGTTTGATCAATAAATAATGTCACTTCTGTTTAAACACATATGGTATATTTTTAATAACATGGCTAACAACAATGATACAGTGTAGTATAGAGAACATTGGCTTAGAATTCATATAGGTTTACTTTTAGTTCTGACCCTGATCTTTAACTAGCTGTGTGACTTTGGACAACTCCGTTAACTTATTTGATCCTCTGCGATTTAGCCATGAGATGGGAATAAAAATGTCTTCTGCTAGAGTTTTTGTTTACGTGAGTCTCTAGATAGGAAGAGACTTATCATTATCATTATTAGCAAATATGAATCGGGAATGTATCCGTGACCTGAGTCCAAATAAGAGGTTCTTGCCATAAGATCCTCCACTTTAAGCCTAGATCAGTACCTTCCAGGGAACAGTGTGTGGTCTGCCCAGGGTTAGCTACCTGTATAGAGGATCATGCAAAGTATCCCCAGAGAGAAAAGCATGAGGCCTGTGTTGCTTTCTTAATGCTGTGAGCTCATCACCTGACTGACGTGGCCAAATGGGTGTCAGGAATCAGACATATTACTACACCTCCCATGAAGAGAAGCAAATGCTAAGGATGGAAAAGGGCCAGAAGTGTTTATTTCCATACTATACCTTCCCTAGAGGTAAAGTCAAGATCCCTTGTGGAAGGATGTGGAACAAAGATGGCCCTGCATACCTGTCTTACTCAGCTCAGAGTTTATTGTCATCATCAAATTCTAAAAGATACATGAAAGGATTTTGAAAATTAAAGAAACTGTTATATGAAAAATAATTCTGCTAGATCAACTATTGGGGAGATTTTGAAATTAAATTTTAAATGTCAAATTAATTTCTCAGTGATTGTCTCTTAAAACTTAACGTGGTTCAAAACATCAAATTGTTGTTTGCCACTGTAATATGTTATAAAAAGTAAGGACATGGAAATATGTTCAGTGACTATCATTCCATATCAAATCACTACTCTATTCATTTCTTAATATTAACCTAAATATTTCAGCTATTTTTCCTTAAAATATTTCTTAAAATAGCAGTGGTCATTTCTATTATTTACTTGGCAAATGATGAAATAATTTGGAACAAGATGTCTGTACTGTATCTAATGTATGTATCTGAGAATGTAATAGGTTAAATTGATACTCAGTGGTATATAATTCCTCCTCTTATTAAAGCACACCCCAGGTACTTATATTTTTAATATCTAATCTGTTGTAGACATTAAATTTGACATATTATCATACTTAAAAATGTTATACAGACCTGTATGACTACTATTTCTGCTAAATAGCTAATGAAAAACTATTTGTACACATAACGCAGCAAAATGTTTTGTTGTTTTCAGGGTTATTTATTGTATAGAGATGTGAATAACCACAGCATGACAGCCATAAGAATAAGCCCTGAAACACTGGAACAGGATGGTACTGTGATATTACCAGGTATGTTATTCAACTAGTCCTTTGTCTTCTTTACAGGCGATTTTAAGAGATGTGCATGTTAAGCCATTTGGACATGTAAACAATGATTAGCAAGGAATAGTACTTGCTTATAAGTAGGTTGAAAAAAAGCTTGACATACAAAAAGTTTATAGTGTATATAAAGTTAATGCATGTGAGGCAAACAGACATCAGAAATCTAGTATAAACTGTTTTAGTATTTGTTTTCAAAAAACTGCCCATCTGCAGCCTGATCCTCCGCCCTCACTCCACCAAGACCAAATCGGCTGCCAAATAAGGGAGTGAGGTTACTTTGTTGCTCCTAAAAAAACCATGACTCTGGCTCTTGTAAAACTTGGTATCAAGAACCTTCTGTTAATTTTTGTTTTTACTTTAACAATAGTACACTTTGGGCTTTCCTTTTCATGTTAAAGGGTTTTCAGAGACAGATTTTAGAATGGATCAGGAATTTTTAAAATTCCATCATTTATACTTTTTAATAATACTTGGGTAAGGCACTTTGGACACAATTCATTTTGCTTTAATTTGGAGGTTGCATGTATGCATTTATCACTTAAATCACTGTACTGTCTAAGTTCTGGGACAGCGGATCTTAAATGTTGTGGAACACGGGGCAAATGCATAATATCCATTTTAAGATCTTTGAATTTGCATATACCTTAAATGAATAATGAAGATGTTTGTTTATATTAAAATCTTAAATGTTTAATGTGTCTGTCCATAATTTCATGAAAAGCAGCAATATTACTCCTAGGCACTTGACCATTTGAAAATGATCGAGAACTACTTCTGAAGAATACATTGGGAAGGATAATTGCTCCCAAGCTGCTTGTTAATTTTTTGAGTATTCCTTCAGCTTCATCAAACATTTATTCAGATGTTGCTATGCATATGTATATCCAAATTAGTGTACATGACACCATGTTAAGATAAATGACACATTTCATGTGTGTTTCAACAAATAAAGCTACTTTGGAAAACACTTAACTTATTAGAGCTATTTTGTAAATCACTGTTTTCAGATATATCTACAGGTTTTTGTTTTCTTTTTTTAAATCACAAGTCCTGGACCATGTCTCTGGTGATGATGATGATAATGATAATAATTTTAAAATAATTACATGCACCCCCTTATATGTACACATATTAAAAATAATCATATTTATTCTTTAAGTATATATAAGCAAAAAATAAAAAATTAATTGTAAGCCCACTTCTCATATATAAACACTATCAGCATATTGGTAAATATCCTGTCTTTTTCCTATGTTTAAATGGACGTTATTTAAAAAAAAAAAGAGAGAGAGAGAGCAAGAGATCATATGCTTCCTAATGCTTTTTTTGTCTATCCCTTTCACTTAATATTCTGCATATAGTTCCAGACCATTAAATAGTCTTTCACAATATCATTTTAATGTTACAAAGTATATTCGAATGGAAGTTCCTTCCAATTTTTTACCATGTAAATTACACTGTACACTGTAATGAGCATCCCTATTGCTCTTTGTGCATGTCATTTTAGGATAATATCTTGGAAGAAAAATTTTTAAACACTCATCCCCCCCCCCACCAACAGGTAGATACTAATATAAGATTTACTTCTGAGAAACCCTGATCAGTTACTAGAGATTGTGACTGAGAAGATCATTTGAAAGTGACCTATGTATAGCTATTTTATTTATGATGAAAATATAAAAATTGACTTTTTAAATGTTTTTGTTCAGTTTAAATCCCTCTATATCATTTAATATATGAAATGCAACTTTTAACAATACAAGTGTGGCTTTCTGTGTTTCATAAATACGTACCATATTCAAGGCGAAGAATGAACCAAACTTTGGGAGAACAGTCCCATGTCGTATGTCTTCCTAACTGGCAGAAGTTGCTGATATTTTCCTGAAGATGCTGTCTTATAACGTTACATGCTGGATAAAGAAAGGATAAAGAGAAAATCTTTTGAAATCACACAGCAGGAAGACTTGCTCTCAAGCCTGAAGATACCTGTCATCATTTTTCCATTTCTTTGACTTGGACTGCAGTTTCTTCAATAGCACTTTTTTTTTCCCTAGCTAGGGGGAACTCTATAGTTTTCACATCAAGAAGAAGCAAAAGTAAATTGTCAGGTTTATAGATGGTAATGAATACCATATTTAAATGACACAAATCTGGTAATTCCTTGAGCTTCAGGTTCCAACTTGTCTTATAGTCTAGCTTGTAAATGAGTTATTTTCAACCTAGCATTGATGAACTTAGAACATACTTTTTTTCTGTTAATGGTCATTTTAGCCTTTATATGTTGGCTTATCTTTTATATTGTATCCTATGTCATTTATTCTCCGTGTCTGGTGACAGATTGCCTCAGAATTTTTGCTACTCTTCTTGCGCCGCTTCACTCCTCACCCCTGCATTTATCTGAAATTATAATGAGTTTTTCTTCTTTGCTTTTTAGTTTAAAATCTTACTGCTTAGAGCTTGAGAAGCATCTTTCTTGCGCCTCTTTGTATTCTGTACAGTGGACTAGGAACTCTTTCTTTCGATTTCTCCTCTCTTTGATTACCAAGTCTCTTGGGCTACCAGTGGGCCTTGTCTCCCAGTTTCTATTTCCAGTTTGTGATCACTGAATTCTCTATTTGGTAAGGGTCTGCCTGTGTTTTGCATATTTATAATAAGGAAGTATGCTAGTATGAAGCTCCTGGGCAAAGATATGGAGTAATCCCGCTTATTTGGGTGGGCTCCATTACTGCATTCCAAAACCAGAATTTTATGTTTTGTTGATTCAGGTGCCAATAGAAATGAAATATTATTTTGGTATTGTAATTAATGGAGAGATTCATCCTAGTTCTCTGCAGTTATTTTGAGAAGTGTGTGTGCTTTTATACTTGCTTGCTGAACATTTGTTTTTCTAAAAGGATACAGTTTATACTTAGATGTTGATTTTGCTTGTAGTTTCATGTTATTCAGTAGCAATCACTAACACATGTCCCAGTGGTCCTTCTGTAATACTGGTATCCCTTGTTACAGTGGCATTTGTGCATTATTTTGATCAAAGTATATAGTGTACTATTCCACAAAGATACATCAGTATTGACAAAACACCATATTCCAGCCAAAATATATGAGCGCTTTCAGACAAAAGAAATACATAAACCTAAGTGTGTTTTTTGTATGAAGCAGATGAACATTTAAAATGTATAGCATGCTGTGGGTGCCTGGCTGGCTCAGTCAGTACAACATGTGATTCTTGATCTAGGGGTCGTGAGTTCAAGCTCCAGTTGGGTGCTGAGCTTACTTAAAAAAAAAAAAAAGTATATATAGCATGCTAAATGCAAAAAATGCTGGGAATAACCATTAAGCTTCTAAGTGGAAACGGTATAACCAGTTCCGTTTAATAAAGCAAGGGATATCTGTAGCTGGATGCCATAGACCTCAATGCAGAAGCTTTAGGTCTATCTGTATTTTTCTGTGACACTAATGACTGTGATGTATGTCTGAGGGTAGAGTGTTGCCTACATTGCATGTATTGAAATGATTATAACCAACATTATAGTTTGTTCATCATCGTGCATGCTTATTATCAGACTACATCTAATACTAGTTCATTTTGAATTAGGTGGGCTTTCAGGTCCTTGATTATGGAAGATTTATAAATGTAAGCACAAAATGTAATAATAGTTCAATTATTTAGTTTCTGCTAATTTGTAATTCTTTATTAAAAAGCACAGTATCCCTTTAAGTTTAAGTTTATCCTTATTACGTGGAGAACTCTCATTCTGACTTCAACAGAGGAATAAAGTCATTTGTGAGCTATTCATTTACATTGTAATATAATTACTCTTTCCTCTTTTTGTACAGATTGCCATACTGAAGGTCAAAATATTTTATTCACTGATGGAGAATATATTAATCAGATCGCTGCTTCAAGAGATGTAAGTACTCTGAATCATGAATAGCTGGTGTAAGTGGAATCCCTTTCTCATAAATTATTTGATCTTAATTAGTTTAAAGCCTCGAAAGACCAATTTATGCAACATAATACTCTGAGTGTTTTATTTCTTTTAGGATGGCTTTGTTGTCAGAATATTTGCCACAAGCACTGAACCTGTGCTACAACAAGAACTACAACTTAAACTGGCCAGGAAATGTTTACATGCCTGTGGTATCTCACTATTTGATCTGGAAAAGGACTTGCATATTATCAGTAAGATAGTCAAATCAGCCTTTCTCCTGTATTTAAGTTTTCAGATTCTTTATTCTTTTGAAAACTAGTACTGTGTTTTGAGCATTGTGTTATATTTTGGCAGTTATTTTGCTGTTACTATAGAGCAACTTATGAATTAGTATGTATAAGTGACTAGGAAATATGGCTTTTAAGAGAGTGTGCTATATGAACACAATTTGAAGAAAGTGACTAATAGTTTTCTGTTTTCATTTTAAATAGAGAAAATGTAAATAAACTTATATTTGATAAGAATTATAGACAGCACTTAGGGACATCCTTAATTTATATGTTCTATCTTTATTCAGTTATTTAAAATTTTGAAAACTTTTGCTGTAAATATTTCTACATTAATATACGTAGTTCCCTCATTGAAACCTTTGATTGTTATTTGAACAGATTTTTAGGACAGCCATAGAATGATCCCATAGATTGTGACAATGGTAATTGGCCTGAAAAACTGATTAATAATCTTTCCTTTGAATGCAGAAATAGGGACAGCCACAGAATATTTCTCAGTCTTAGTATACATCCTCCTGCAGTGTTCTAGTAGGAAGTAAGATCCCTGTTTCCTAGGAGGCTCTCAATTTTGGTTTGCCATGCCGTTCCAGGTTTAATAGTGCCATTTTTAACTTGTAGGATTCTTTGCAAGACCTACCTTTTTTTTGTCTGTTATCTCATTAAGTTTAATAAACTTGACATGAATGATATGCTTTGCATATTTTATTTAATTATGTAGTGTTTTTGTAATTTTTCCATAGAAAAGTACTGAATTGAAATTGTAGTTTTTAAATTTAAGAATGCCATAAACTAATTAGTAGTTTATATTAGACAAAATCATTAAACATGCCATATATAATTATTTACTCATAGTTTTACAATTTGAAAATATAAGGGTCTTTGTGTTTGTATGCACACATATGTATTCAAATTCATGGAGGATGAAAAGAGCATAGAACAAAGAACCTGATATACCTTAATTCAGATATCTGCATGACATTGTTCAAGCCCAGGTGACTCTGCGTCTGGACTAACCTCACCAAGTAAACCAGGCAGTATAGTTGTGAAGACTGAACAGGATAAGATTCATGCACTATGTAATGCCTGCTACCTAATAATGCTCAGTAAAAATTGTTCATTCATTAATTCAAAGATCATTGCTGACTTTGGTTTTAAGCATTTTTTAATATTTAAAAAAGTAATTTGGCACTAGTTTGGAACAAATTAAAAATCTATGGTGATTTTATCTTTCCTTGGAGTACTGTACATACTGTTAATCTTTTTTTTTTAAGTCAGGCATAAGGCATCCTTGTTTTTTTTTTAACTGAAATCTAGTTGACACAATGTTATGACATATTTTATCATCCTTGGTTTTTCTTTTTTTTTAATTGAAGTCTAGTCGACACACAATGTTACATTAGTTTCAGGTGCATAACATAGTGATTCAACAAGTTTATTGTCATCCTTGTTTTTGAATGGTACTGAGTTGACTTTTCAATCATTCAAAATAGTGCAAAATTATGATTTACGTTGTCTATATTAAAATACAGTAGTATTTATGAGTCTTGTATTATCAGGTACAGGATTTGATGAGGAATCAGCAATTCTTGGTGCAGGGCGAGAGTTTGCACTAATGAAAACAGCAAATGGAAAGGTAAACTCTTTAGTATTAATAATGAACATTCTCTGTTTTATGAGATAGTCAATTGGTGTAATCAGTTGATTAGTTTACTTAGTTCACATGTTTAAACATAATTGCAATTTTGATTTTAAATTATGTTTTTTTAGTTTGATGAAGTTTTATTCATGTTGAAATAGTATAAAAGAAAATTGTGAGATACAAGAGTATAAAACTATAAAATATTACATTTTTACAAATATTTTAATTATGAAACAGTTTATGTAATTTTTTGAGTTGGAGTGAATTCATATTTTGAGTTTATTTTGATGAACTTATATTTATTTCAAATTTCTGTAAATGTGCAGAAATATAAAGACTATAATTTGGGGGAAGTAGAAGCAAGTATAATTAAGTGACAGATTGCAGAGGTCAGTCTGTAAAGATAGAAGCTTCTTTCTTATCTCATGGATGTGAGGATAAAGTAAGGTAATTACAAGAATTTTGAAAATTAGAATTACTAGGGATGCCTGGGTGACTTAGTCGATTAAGCATCTGACTTTGACTCAGGTCATGATCTCATGGCTCATGAGTTCGAGCCCCCGTCAGGCTCTGTGCTGACAGCTCAGAGCCTGGATCCTGCTTCAGATTCTATCCCTCTCTTTCTGCCCCTCCCCCGCTCATGCCCTGTCTCTCTTTCTCAAAAATAAACCTAAAAATTTAAGGGAAAGAAAATTAAAATCACTAGGCAATTATGGTATATTAATATGTAGGGTTTTTTACATTGGGAAAACAAGAATTTTATCCATTTCCTACTGTTGTGATGTTAGACTATATTTGTGAAGTATATGTATTCATATCTATTCAAGAGACTTATAATGGAAGATTTTAGATACCCTGAGTATATATGAAAAAGCTATATGAACTGAATCTTTAGAAAAAATTGTATATTTCTCTCCTACTGATCTCACAGAAGTTGAATAGTGTAAAAACAGTTTGGTTTCTTGTTATTTTTGTTTTTCAGTAAGATACGAAAGTCTTTTTTCTCTCATGTGAAACCTGGTACGCTGCTCCAAAAGGCACCATAATTCTCTCTCTCTCTCTCTCTTTTTGATATATAAGATATACTATACTGGCAAGTACCAGAGTCTTGGAATCAAGCAAGGTGGTCCTTCAGCAGGAAAATGGGTTGAGCTGCCAATTACAAAATCTCCAAAGATTGTACACTTTTCAGTTGGACATGATGGTTCTCATGCCCTTTTAGTTGCAGAAGATGGAAGCATATTCTTTACAGGATCTGCTAGTAAAGGAGAAGACGGAGAGTCAAGTAAGTTGACTAAGACGCTGGACATTCAGTAAGAACATTGTGGAATTTATTAACATAAGGTATCTCAATTTCAGTAGCACTACTAACCTTACCAGATTAATGGAGGATTTTACATCGGGGCATAATCAGTTAGTAGTGGTGGTATGCTGTTTATTAAAGAACTGGGATTGTTGATTTCATTGTAGGGTTGATTTTCATGAATTTTTATATATGCTTTATGTATGTATATATTGCTATTCATCTATTTTGTTCATTGGTGTTATTTTGAAAGCTTATTTATTACAATATATTATTTTAGGTAACCCAAAATTTTATAAGGAGTATACATTTCAGAATGAAGTAAACCTTATGTAACCTTGTATAATAACTTTTGTTATGAGTCACTATTCTTGGTGTTATTTCTCGGTAATTAAATCATTCCTGAACAATGAAAACAATTTCGTTTACCTCTTATTTTTCCTATCCTTCTGTTCAGTCTTCCTCAAAGTGCCATTTTTCTCTTTTTGTCACTTCCCATATACTTTATACGTTTTAGCATAGTGGAGTAGCATCTGATGAGGACTAGGTTTGAAGTCAACATCTAATGTAAAAATCATGTGTACATAAAAGTTATCTGGAAAAAGAACCCCATAAAGTGTATTACCATCTCAGAAACTTCAGCACAGCCAGGTTTTCCTTCTAGCATTTGGAGGACATTGTTCTTTCTTTGAGCACCAGAGAGTATAGTTGCTGTATATCTGTATATGGGTCATGTTATATGAAAAAATATAATGGTATTTTAAGTCCCAGAATTGTGCCCAGCATACCAATATGCTTTTATTCTGAAAGGCATCAAGAACTGGAATTGACAGAAGGAACAGAAGATTGATATTTCTCAACTTTTGCTCATTTCAGGGATTTAGTTTTTAATAGTGGAGGCTACTTGGATCATCACCCAAATTTAAATTTATTTACTTTTTTTCCATATATACTTTTCTTCTCCATTGACTGGGTGTTTAAATATATGTCCAATGAATGAGGAACTGATTCCACTTTCTAGGATCTAGCATAAGAATGCATGTGAGGTACAGTTTGAGAGAAAAGGGAATTCATATACATACATATTTATATATGTATATACATGATGGTTAATAATGTATAAATAGCTAATACAGAGATTGGGCTTCCCAGAAGTTTGTTAGAAAATTGATGTTTCTCACTGGCAATTTTAATGTATAACATAGAAGAGGATCTGACAGTGATGGCTTAAGTATTAATTAATCAGATGAGGCTTGCAGGTTGACTCATTTTAATTGATGTGTTAGGAATCCCAGGCGTTGGTGAAAATGAAGGTGCCATAAATGCATATATTTTTATTTATACATAGATGACTTAATTTTTTTGTTTTGTGTTATTTTTTAAGCTAAGAGCAGACGGCAATCAAAACCCTACAAACCGAAAAAGATAATTAAGATGGAAGGAAAGATTGTGGTGTATACAGCCTGCAACAACGGAAGTAGTTCTGTTATTTCTAAAGATGGAGAGCTGTACATGTTTGGAAAAGATGCCATTTACTCTGACAGTTCAAGTAAGTTCAACTTAAATGCATTTCATTTTTATGCAAAGAAAGCCCAATACTAGAATTATATATTGGAAAGAGATGTCTAGAAAATTAACAGTTCTAGCATATTTTCTCTATTGTTTTCCACATTTCTTTCAACGAGGGACCATATCTGCCTCGTCCACCAAGCTGCGACACACTGTCAGTTCTTAATAAATATATACTGGATAAATCGACGAATTTTAATCAGCGTTAGCCAGCAGGATTTTAGCAAACAATGGCTATGCTATATGCTATTTTTAAACTATACATGAGCCCACTCCCAAATTTAGATTCACTGTGACAGTTGAGGCCAACCGAGGATGTAAATATTACCACATTAAGGCAACTCACATATCACTTGAGTAGAGTTCAACTTAATAATTGCTAGAAATATTCAATGTGTTATTTCCCCAGCACGAGACAATCACTTAAGCTTCCAATCAGAAATTTCATTCTGTTTTCCTTTTTACAAAGAAATTCACAGGCTTTATATTTTCACCTCATATAAAAATCCTGCCAAGTGGGCTGTCACAACGTACTCATTTCTTAAGTGCTATAAAGAAGATCTAGCAACCAAATATGACAAGTTTCTGAGATTAGAGTTTGTAAATGTAAAACTCATTATTTGGCTAGTCCCACCCCACATATCCACTCACTGCAGTAACTTTCGGTTTATCAGTTACTCAGTCACGTAACAAATAATTTTTAAAACGCTGCCATGTACAAGACAACTGTGTTGGGAACTGGGGCTATAATAGTAAATATAAGAGAGGGAGAATCCTTCCTTAACTATCTAAATAGGGAGATCAGAAATTCATCAATTATAAATCAGTTATGTTACCAAAATCATTTCCCAAGGGTACTACCGAGAACATGCCACATGAGCATCTAAATGAGACTAGGGAAAGCTTTCCAGACGAAGCAATAGCTAAGGTAGAGCTGTGCTAGCCAAGCTCCATGATTTGCTCTGCCTGAAACTACTGGCACTATTCCCAGCAATAAGACAGGAAGGATTCACAGAACGTTGTAGTTGTTTTGAGGATCTGAGAGACAATTGGGCGTTATGCAACTTAAATATTAGATAGGTGTGGCTTATTGGTTATGGATATAGACCTAGATCCTGGCACTGCCACCTTTTAGTCGGCTAATAGCTAACTTAGATTTTTTAACTTTTCAGAGATTACTTTTATTTTTTTTTCCATCTTCAAAAGGGAGCTAATGACAGTACCTGCTTCATATGGTTGTTATAAGATTATAGGAGATAATGCTTATGAAATGCTGAGCACAGAGCCTAGCACATGTAAGGGCCCAAAACATGTCAGCTAGTACTGTTAGTAATAATAAGTAATATTGGTAAATATACATATCTTTTTCAAGCATGCTAAATACTAAAAATGGGAGTTTTTAAGCTAAAAAGATCTAAGTAATATAGGGCGGAATAGAAAGTCACCTTAGAAAACTAGTATTGAGAAAATAATGTAGAATAGCTTTCCCAAAGTGTGATACAAGAATTGTGTTATTTGTAATTTAAATAAAACAAATATTTGTTTTTTTTTAACTCTTTAGTATCTATTGGAAATACTCAACAATCTTTGATTTTTTACTGTTGTACTACTTGATAAGGTTAAAAATGCTTCAGTCAACTTAAAATTGATGCAAAAAATATTAAGATTATATGGGCGGCACTTGGATATGGTACATACAATGAAATTTATATGTGAATAAGTGAGTTTTAGGAGCTGGCTAAACTAGCTGGCTGTTGGATTGTGGAAGAAAGCACTGTAGGTTAAAAAGGATTGAAAAATGCTGCATTAGAACATCTCCCAGGTTTCTGCAGAAACAGTGTTATTCCAGTATACCCCGGCAAGTATTTTACTTTGTTATGCTGAGGCAAGTCAAAGCAGGTGAAGTACATGATTTATAAGCTCCTTTGTGCTTGGACCAGGAAAGTTTCAGAACTAGTGACCCTTCTGAGAGTTGTTGAGAAATGTTTACATTTAGAGGAAATGTTCAGGAGAAGCAAGCTTGAGCTAATGGCCACAGTAAAGATTTGTCTGAAGTCTGGATGGTAATGTGTTAAGATTTTGAAGCTTCATTACAAACCTACAAAATTAGTTTACTGATACCCGACCAGTCTTCTGTCTACTTATTTCTCATTTTGGTGGGTTATTTTATCCCAGAAATAAAAAGTTCTGTAATGGGGTGGTCTTTTTACAATACTGATAACTTACTAGACTTAGAAAAGTTTTATTGTTGTTTTTTACCAAATTTGTATCTTTCCTGTAGGTTTGGTAACAGATTTGAAGGGTCATTTTGTAACTCAGGTAGCTATGGGCAAAGCCCATACTTGTGTTTTAATGAAGAATGGAGAAGTTTGGACATTTGGTGTAAATAATAAAGGACAGTGTGGACGAGACACTGGTGCCATGAACCAGGGAGGGAAAGGTAGGTGTTGGACATATGGATATTAAATTTTGTGTCCTCTTTTCACTAGATTTTCAGAAAAACGTGGTAAAGAATCTTACTCTTCGAAACAAGTGGCTCTTTAATTTTATACTTATAAATTAGGAAAACCCCTGAAGTTCTTATTTATTTGATATTATATCACTGAAACAATAGAGTATACTTTAGACTTTTAATTTCTGAGCAAATGAACTTGAATATTTTTCTTTCTTTTTCGGTTTGTTTGTTTGTTTGTTATGTATGTATATGTATGTAATGCAAGTAATCTCTACACTCAACATGGGGCTTGAGCTCATGACCCCAAGATCAAGAGTCACATGCTCTTCCAAATGAGCCAGCCAGGCTCCCCTTTTTCTTAACTTCATATAAAATGTAATAGCACCTCTTAGATTTAGCGTCTTGGATGACTAGATTATTCTGAAAAGGTGCATTTTTCATACTCTTCATTATTAGCTCCTTTTATACCACACATTTTTAGTTTATTTTTTTTTTTTGTAAGTTTATTTATTTTGAGAGAGAAAGCGTGGAAAGGGCAGAGAGAAGGAGAGGGAGACTCCCATGCAGTCTCTACACCATCGGCAGAGCCAGATGCGGGGCTTGAACCCACATGCTATATCATTACTTGAGCCAAAATCAAGAGTTGGACACTCAACCCACTGAGCCGCCCAGGTGCCCCTACATATTTTCAGTTTTCACCATATTTGGCAGCAGTCTATCTGGCAGATATTATCTTCGTGTTTAATAGCACATGCTACCTGTAATTTAATCAATTCCTGACAACTGAAAATAATCCTTAAGAATATTTGATCCTTTACCAAACACTGAATTGCAGATGCACCTTATTCACCGTATGCTTTGCCCTAACACAAAAGCTATTGACAGGAAGAAGAGTTTATGTTTGTCATGGTTGTGGTTTCTTTGGTTTTAGTAATAGTTTATGTCTACTTCATTCTTGCTCTCAATTTTTACTTCCAGCTGCTATCAGTGCTATCTTGTACCCTTCATTCCAATTTTTGGTTTTCTGTTTTTAATTCTGTGTGGGCAGGAGAATAGGAAATAGATACATATTATCAGAACTAAGGATTGAACCGTGTTTAAAGTACAAAAGAGTTTGAGGATTAATATTTGAGGATTAATATGTGCATAAATTAACAAATAGGTTTGGGACCTTCTTGATGGCAGACTCATCTGTATATCAAGAGGCCACTATGTTTTTTCTTACCTAATTTTATCTGTGTGTACTTAAAATGCTTTAGTTTTTAAAAAGAAGGAAGAACAAAAGAAAGAAATGGATTACTCCACAAAGGAAATATTTTTTCTTCTCGCTAAAATACTGAACCATAGTTTTGGATAATACCTGCTAGGCAGAAAGGAGAGAAGCAGTTTAGTTTTCTAAGTGTAATATAAATATATATTCAGATAACATTTTATAAAAGTTTCGAACCAAAAAAAAAAATTCCCTTATTATTCCGAAACTGTTATGAAAATTTGGCATAAATTTACACCTGTGTTCTGGAGTATTACTGTAAATTTTGTAATAACCAAAATAAAATTGTTAAAAGATTTTTTAGTTTGTAAAAAATCATACCTACTCTCCTAGTAAGTAATGAATTAGAAAGCAGATTAGTAGTATAAGACATAAAATGAATACAGATTATATAGAGTCATAAAGAACATAAAGAGTTTTTTAAAGTTTTTTTAAAAGAAAGGAAAAGTACAGAAAACAAGATTATAATATGAAAAAATTGTGTATTTAGCACAATGCCTTATTTTTCAGTAAAAATGTTACAGGAGTGTCCTGTATTCTCCTTCCAAGGCTTATTATTATACTCCCTCTTTCTCCAAAACCAACCACAGTCATGACTTTCATTCTCAGTCATGCTTCTCTATTTTTACTTGTTCTTATATATTTTATATGTAAAATGTTACATACTCATATTTTATACGTAAAGTAAGAAACTTTTATAAGTGATAATCTACACTTCTTTGCAAATTAGGGTATTTATTTTTTATTTATTTATTTATTTATTTAGTCTCACCATGGTGTTTGAACTCTGTCCATGTTGGTACATACAAAATCTAAATGATTCATATTAAGTGCTCTGTAATAAACCATACCACTAACATACCACAATTCCTCCTTTCTCCTGCTGATATAGGAGTATTTCATTCTTATCTTTTGTATCTATTTTCATTCTTATCAATAATTTCAAAACTTTTTTATTTATGTTTCCTGGCAAACGTGAGATTTTCTCATTCATAATTTCTGGTGGTATAGATTTCAGCTTTGCTAGATTTTTCTTAAAAGAGGTTGTATCAATTTATACTCTTTGATTTTCCACATCACTCCAAGAGGTAGTATTGACACTGTGATTTTTGTCAGTTTGATGGCTAACATTGTATTTCATTATATTTTTTTATTTGTTATATTGAAGTGCCGCAGCAAAATACACATAAGTGTAGATCTTGATGAATTATCACAAACTGATCGACACCTCGATCAAGAAATAGTGTATTATCAGAACCCCAGGAAGCCCCCTTTATGTTCCTCTCTGGTTACTAACTACCTCTCTAGATAATGGCCGTATTTAGTTTTGCATATTTTTGTATTTTGTATAAATTATGTCACATGAACTCTTTGGTGTCTGGTCCCTTTTTACTCAACTTTATGTTTATGAGATTCATTTATATTGTTACAAGCATTCATAGATTGTTCATTCTCATTGTTGTATAGTAATCAGTTGTGTGAATATATACCACAGTTTTGGAATCTTTTCTAGTATTATGGACATTTGGGTGGTTTCCAGTTTCGGTTTTTATGAATAAGGTTTCTATGAACATTTCTAGTGAATGTTGGTGAAATTTGTATGCTTTTGGGCATATAACTAGGAGTAGAATGGCTGGGTCCCTCGTTTTTCTTTTAATTTGCATTTCCTGATTAGTAGTAGTGTCAGACCATCTCTTCAAAGTTCTCATTTTACTTGCCTTCTTATTGATTTGTAGGAATTTTTTATGTATTCTATTGTATGTGTTGCACATATCTTTGACTAACTGTGACTTAACCTTTGCATTCACTTTAGGTTTCATTTGTTGTAAATAATTTCTAAATTTCGGCGATAAGTTTTTCATTGTTTTTCTATGTAAATTTTTTCTTTTTATAGTCAGGTTGGGGCCTTTACTAATTCTTCATATGAATTAGAATCAGTTTTTCTACTTGGTATTGTGATTGGGATGCTTTGAATTTAGAGGTTAATTTGGGGATAATAGTTATAGCATTGTTGGGATGATTAAATGAGTAATGTACATAGACCCAAATACAAGTAAGTGCTTATTATATTTTAGCTATCATGATTATTAAAAATAGGCACTCAAGCCTTCAGAATTGCTTTATCTTAACTCTATAAGTAGTGATCCAGTACTTGGCTATTTAATTTCTTAGCCTGTAATTTCCTGTTTCATTTCCTAGTGGCAAAGATTAAAAGAGGCTATATATTCTACGAGTTCGCTTTTTGATTAGACAGACCTATACTGAGTCTGTTATAAGTGTAAGCAATAAGAGGGTAGGATTGACTAAGAATAAGACATAAAATGAGTAAAGCATAACCTTGTCTTTGAGGATCTAAGTGTATTAGGAACAACAAACATAAAAAATACTTTATTCCCATACATTGACTCTTTTATTACATGCTCTTGCAGCATTATTTGTTTCTTCATAATTCTATCACAGTTGTATATTTACAGTTTTCTGTATGGTATTTTGATAAGATGTCTGTCTTTCTCAATAGATTATAGTAGCTCATTATCATAGTCCTCAATGCCTAGAGCAGAGGTCTGCAAACTATAACCTGATCCTGTGTCTGCTCAGTGGCTTATTTGTATATGGCTTTTCAAGCTAAGAATGGATTTTACATTTGTAAAGAGTTGTTAAAAAAAAGATGGACAGAAACTTGTGCAGCCTACAAAGCCTTAATTATTTACAATCTGGCCCCTTACAAAAAAGTTTGCTGACTCTCATAAAGGAACCTTTGAGTCATCCATAGTAGATGTCCGATCTTTAAAAAGTTGAATGAGGGGCACCCGGATGGCTCAGTGAGTTTAGGGTCTGACTTCTGCTTAGGTCATGATCTCACGGTTCGTGAGTTCGATTCGAGCCCTTGTTGGGTTCTGTGCTGACAGCTCAGAGCCTGGAGCCTGCTTCAGAGTCTGTGTCTCCCTCTCTCTCTACTCCTTCTCCTGCTCATGCTTTATCTGTCTCAAAAATAAATAAACATTAAAAAAAATTTTTTTAAGTTGAAGAAACACAATTATATAAGTTGCAATTGAGGTATAAATAGGCTTTGAGGAAATAGCGACTAACTCCCTGGAGAAAGTGGTAAGTCCTTTCATGGCAGATAACTTCTGAGCTGAGTTTAATTGAATACTGAAAGGAGTTTCTCTGGTAGATGAGGAATAGCGGGCATTTGGTAAATGAGTTAGAGAGATACACATGGAGCAGGAGTGAGCCAAGGCCCTGAGCATGTGAAAGGACAGTATGTTTGGAAAGCAGAGGGAATTTAGGTTCAGACAGAATGTAGTTTGCATGGAAGAAGTAGTTTACAGAAAATTCAAGAGCCATGTTATGACTGACTGTATCTTGGTGAAGAGTTTTGTTTTTTTAAAGACCTTGGAAAAACATTGGAGGTTTGTAAATTGTGAAATCATAGGATCAAGTATATGTTTTAAGAAGCTGATTGCCGATAGTGGGAGGATATTCCAGAGTGGAGGGACTCATGGCTTAGAGCATAGTTGGGAGATTTTCTGTGGTCTGTTGAAGGACAGTGTTGGCAGTGAAGATGGAAAGGAGGGACTAAAATCAACAAAAGTTAAAAGTATGATTGTCAGAAAGTAACAGCTAAGAGATGTTCCTGCTTTCCCTCTTTTTGCAGAAAGGGAATGAGGAGAGCATTTATTTGTGGTCCCTAAATTAAATTATATTTCGGTTACTCTTCTATCTTAGCATTCCTTTGTGAGTTCATTTGGTGTAGTATATGTGATGTGTGTGTTTTTTAGACATGAGAGTAATCTACATAAAGGTTACAAATTGATCTGTCATGTAGGGTTTGGAGTTGAAAATATGGCAACAGCAATGGACGAAGACCTGGAAGAAGAACTAGATGAGAAAGATGAGAAGTCCATGATGTGCCCTCCAGGCATGCACAAGTGGAAGCTGGAGCAGTGCATGGTGTGTACTGTCTGCGGAGACTGTACAGGTTATGGAGCCAGTTGTGTCAGTAGTGGGCGTCCAGACAGAGTTCCTGGAGGGTAAGAAAATGATTCTTCATGAAGAAGTAAAATATTAGTAGACGTACAGAACACATTTCTTTTCAAAATTGTTCTGTATTGTTTCTTGAGGGCATATTGGAATGTACCTGTAATTCTAGTAATTGTTTTCTATTATGATAATTTCTAATTTAGTGTCGTTTACTTGGCTTTTCTTTCTTTCATATGATTCATTTAAACCTTTATTTAAAACAAGTCATAAATTTCTTCAAGGCTTGGGGCTATATTCTTTTCCTAAGACCCCTTTAAATACCAAATATCTATTCATTTTTGTTGAAGATGAATCTTTTCTGGATGGAAGTATCAGATATCCCTAATGATATTCAATTAGGGACATATAATTTTCTTTTAAATTAAATTTATGTTCACAATTTTGGGTATTCTAGGAACTGTCACTTCTTAAGCTACATTATACCTATTTACATTTATACTCTTTTACTCTTTTGGACCTTTTTTTTTTTTTTCCTTTTTCCGGAATCCTATATTATCATTATTTTGAAGTTAATATGTATGTGAGTTTGGCAGAATCAGAATACAATTTTTCCCTAGAATTTTGGGTCCTATTTTTGTTACCAATATAACGTAATGGGGGATTCCTAGTAAGAAAATTAATTATGATAGATCTTTGTATTATGGTAGACCCAATCTTTGTAAGATCAGATTAGTTATGATAATCAGCAGACTTTGGGAAGTGGTGGTGGGGGGGGATCTTGTGAAGAAAAGCCCAGAGCTGGGACAGCCACCCCTGCATCTCTGACCTCCCCCTCTGACACCTATTTAGTAGTCCCACAGAATGTCTGCATCTACTGTGAGTGTATTTCTAGGTTTGTACTTGGCCTAACATAGGTAAATAAATCATATATAACAGGCCTTTAATTTTAGGTTGTTGTAATATTATGATTTTTAACAGTAATTTTTCTTTGCATTTTCAGCATATGTAAGAAAATTTTGGCTCTCTATCAAAGGATAATATTTCCTCTACGAAGCTATACATTTGGCTCTGTTTATTTTAATTTTATTTGGATACAGAAAGAGTCTGTTTATTTTTAATTTAATTTGGATACAGAAAGAGTTTATGATTTTTTAAAACAACATTGGAATTGAAGTTTGTCGTCCTGGATCTCTCCCAGGCTATTTCCATTAAAATCAAGTGTCCCCCGTCTCTGAACTTAAGCTGTTGATAAGTATCATAAATGAATTTCTGAATTCTCCGATCCCTTCTGAAATTAATTATTATTCTTTATGTGCTTTTCCCCAGAGATATACTATCAGTTTCCAATAATTATTTTAGACCTAAATGGTAGTTTATTAATGAGACAGAAATAAATAAATGAAATAAAACCACCATAGGACTACATGCCAGGACACTCTGCACCGTTAAAGATGACTTCAATTATTATAAAACTGTGGCTGTATGTATATATTAGAATAAATTTAGAATGCCACATTATCTTTTAAACAGTTCCCACAGACCATTCTATAGGGCATACTAGTTCATCAGTTTTTACTCCAGTGGTTAGGGATCCTCCAAAATGTCAGTAATCGTTGTATTTTAAACCCAGAAGTTTCACAGGCACCTAGCCGTGTCTTTCAAAACTGTTGCCAGGTAGATCCTTTCTCTTGTACCACCACAAATCTGGATAACTACAGGCTCAGCAAAGCTGTCTAAAGGTTTTCAGTTCCAATCCAACAAATGACATGAAAGCTATGACTTCTACGTCTACAAAATACATGACTATGAAGTTAGTTGTTCACTGACCCTGTAGCCAACTCCTGGGAGTGTTCTAGACTTCCTTATGTTGTACTCAAATGTCATATACATACCAGTTCACAACTGGTAAGAAAAGGGCAAAGAAGAGGGAAAAGAACAGGTAATTGGACACAGTGAAAGGAGAGAATGAGAGATGATGGCAAATAAAGAAGGGAGGGAAAGCTGTGTGAAGCTGGCAAGCGGGGCTCACTTATTGATGGCTCTCCACACTTTCCTTAAGTTATTGATGGAGAATAGTGTTTGGTACCAACAAACCCATCCAGACCATTTAATAGTAAATTGCTGGTGCTTTACTAATTGTGATAACTTTTAAAAATATTTATTAATAGTGGTTTTGAAGATAGCAGAATCCATTTGTATTTTCCAGTTATATATACCAGTTATACCCACGATGAACTTAATAAACTCTTGTTGTTGTTTTTTTAAGTTTATTTACTCATTTTGAGAGAGAGAGAGAGAGAGAGAGCACATGTAAGAGCAAGGGAGAGGCAGAAGAGAGAGAGAGGGAGAGAGAGAGAATCCCAAGCAGGCTTCACACTGTCAGTGCAAAGACTGACCTGAGGCTTGAACTCACAAACCATGAGATCCATGACGTGAACTGAAACCAAGGGTCAGGCACTTAACTGGCTGAACCACCTCGGCACCCCTAAACTCTTGTTATTCCATCTATCCATACCTATTCAGTTCTTTAAAATTGGCACGTTCTGATCTGAAGGAGTGATTTCATTGCTGATTCATGTAACTTTATTTCAAAAATGCAGAAAAGATGGTTGTAGCAAAGAGTTTTAATGAAAGAGTAGAAGAATTTCAGGTAATTTTTTTCTTTTTTTTAAAGGATCTGTGGTTGTGGTTCCGGAGAATCTGGCTGTGCTGTGTGTGGGTGTTGCAAAGCATGTGCAAGAGAGTTGGACGGTCAGGAGGCAAGACAAAGAGGAATTCTTGATGCTGTGAAAGAGATGATACCTTTAGATCTTCTGTTAGGTAATTTGATGGATCGTACTATATACATCTTGTTCTCAGTTTACTAATTAAACAGTTTATGTTAGTATATGTTAAAAAATTAATAGTTAACTATTCACTACTGCTTGTATGGTAACTTAGAATATGCCATTAATTAAAGGATAAGGTTCTTTTTCTTTTTTGCTAAGATACTTCAAGTAAAAATAATTTGTGTTTTCATTGGTATTTTGTTAGCTTTTACTTTCTTGAATTTCATATAGTTCTCTCATAATTATTATTGTATCTATCTGCATGTGTTTTTTTTATGTTTTTGTTTGTTTGTTGTTTGTTTGGTTTTTGGTAAATCATCTAGCCGTCCCAGTACCTGGGGTTAACATTGAAGAACACCTTCAGTTACGACAGGAAGAAAAAAGGCAGCGTGTAATCAGGAGACACAGATTAGAGGAAGGAAGAGGTAAGATGAAGCTGCGTCAGTTTTCGTACTCCATACTGAGACCTGTGAAAAGTTTATAACAACTCATGAAAATAACATGAAAAATATTCAGGGTATTTAAAGTTGCGCTACTCAATAGGGTGTTCATAGAGTAAGGCAACCGTATTAAAAATTGTGCCATCTGTCTTTAACAATGGCAACTTAAAAAAAAATACGGACTTTAAAAACTGGTGTTTTACCCAGAGTTTGGACTCTTGGTTGATATTTAACCATGAACAACACATTAATAATAGTATTTTAGTTTCTGCTTTCCTAGTCATCTATGATCCTTATCATTTGAGCATGTTCCCAACATTCTTCTTTAAATCCAGTGCATAGTTATGCTTTTATATGTTTTTTTTGAACAAAGCTTATTCTGGTTATGAACAAGAAGAGTAAGTTGGAGAGTTTACAGGTTTTACTTGGAAAGATAGATATATCGTTTCTTTTTTCCTCATTGTTTGTGACCATTTCTCAGCCTGAAAATAGATTTCACTGTGGTTATAGTAGATATTTTAGCATACATCCAACAAGCAGAGATAAATACAAATATCACTAAAGCTGTTGTTGCCCGGTAGAATCTTTTCTCTGTAGAATTGAAACAGATGGTTATAGAGATCTGTGACTTTATTCCTCTGCTAGACAAAATCTCAATTGGAAATATTTACTGATATCGTGTGTTTTAAAAGCTTATTAGAAATGACATGATTTGATACATGAGATAAAACCAATTATCCATTTAATTCCATTACAGATTTTTTTTCTAGGCACATTTTTTAAACATAAAATGGAGTAAGTCATAAAATATATATATATAGCACAAAATTCTATTTTTATTAAATTTAACTTGTAAAACATATACTTGGAGCCTGAAGATTGTTCATTACAGGATCTGATAAACAACATCGATTAATTGACACAGGAATATTTGCTGTTACTTTGGCCGTGTTTACATATAATCATTACCTTTCAAAGCAATTTATGTTAATGATAATGTATATATATACTGTCATTATTTACATTATATAAATATGGGGTAAATTGCATATTAAATGTTTTATAGGAAATAGGGTAAAATTTAAGTTCTAGGTCTTTATGACAGAAATTAGGTGCTAATTTCTTTCATGTTAATGATATGATTTGTGTAAGGATAATTATCAATGTATCTTTTTACTACCTGCTTTGTCTTTTTTTGGGAAATACTAGGTTGAATCATATGACTTGACCTACAAAAACCAGCAATTTCTTATGTATCAACCAAAGTATAGTAGATCTTTATGATGACATGTAATTACTTGCTGTGTATTGTGTTAATTATTTTCTCTTTCTATAAAAAAGCTATTCTTCTCTAGCTAGTGTATCTTTGTATAATAGAAGTGAGGAACACCAATTATGCATTAGTTCAACAAAATTTTATGATTGCAGAAATTCTTTTGCCATTTATTTATTTATTTTTTAAAGTTTATTATTTATTTTGAGAGAGAGAATGAAAGAGAGCACTAGCAGGAGAGAGGCGGGGGGTGGGGGGAGAGAGAAAGAATCCCAAGCAGGCTTTGCACCATCAGCTCCGAGCCTAACATGGGGCTCAAACTCAACATGGGGCTCGAACTCCTGATCCCTGAGATTATGACCTGAGCAGAAATCAAGAGTTGGATACTTAACCAACTGAGCCACCCATGTGCCCCCTGCTGTTTATTTTAAAATGTGTCATAGACCTTAAAAACATAAACTCTAACCTTTTAAAGGTTTAAAAAACTCCATTATTTAAATATTTACAGAAATTATATTACTGTATTTGATTTTATGAACACAGATTTTTATGTTGTAGGCAGTTCATGTGTATTTTCTGACAAGTCCGTTTCATCTGCAATCCTCAGTATATAGAAAGACTTCTGCAGAATATTGGTGCACAAAGATTTTGTTTTTATATTTTGGTTAAGCTCTTTCTTACACATACCATCTTTTTTCATTTCTGTTAAAATACAGTATGTAGTAAATATCTTTTCTTGATGGTTAGGATCTTTATTATGAACCTTAATTATGGCATTCATTGCCTTACATACTGCTGAAATTTGTGCATGTTAGAGCCATGTCCTTGCTTTGCACAGTCACCATGGTTGCTATGGAATCATGCACTGAGGACACAGTTACAATCTACGTGTCTTTTGTTTAACACAGTAAAAGTGCAGAGAGAAGCATGCTTAGAAATTTTATTTTGCAAAAATACTTTTAAATAAGAATTTCAACTTTGTAGCTCCTTTATAAAAGTTAAACTTCAGGGGAGCTTGAGTGGCTCAGTCAATCAAGTGTCTGACTCTTGATTTCAGCTCAGGTCATGATCTCTTGGTCGTGAGATGGAGCCCTGCATGGGGCTCTGCACTGAGCATGGAGCCTGCTTAAGATTCTCTCTCTCTCTCTCTCTCTCTCTCTCTCTCTCTCTCTCTCTCCCTCTCTCCCTCTTTTCCCCTCCCCCCTCCTCCCTCCCCTGTACCTGTGCTCTCTCTTTATCTCTCAAAAAATAAAAATAAAAAGTCAAACTTTAGATTCTCACTCAATGATTTTAGAAATTCTTATACCATATTAAATAATTAAAAACCAGTATGTTAATATGATACTTTTATGATATTATCTTTATATTCTTTCCCAGCATATCATTATAAGCAATTTTATAAGAAATTTTATAGGAAAGACACATTTTTATAAGAAAACAAAATAAAATGTACACAGAAATATACCCACACTTGCATAGGTGAGTTTGTATTTTGTTCTTTACAGTGTGTTTTTTAAATAATCTCCAATATGTGTATTGCTTTATAAACAAAATAAGGGTTATGTTTTAAAACTTAAGCCATTCTTTCTTAAAAACAATAAAGACTACTTCTAAGGCATTTATACTTTACCTTTGCTTTTTGAAAAATATTTTTATTTTAATTGGTTGGAACAGTCCCTTTGAGGTACTGTGCTCTTTTCATTATGTTAGGGCAGTGGTTCTCAAAGTGGTCTCAAAGGGACCAGCATCACTGGGCACTTACTACAATTGCATGTTCTCAAACCCACCTCGGACCTACTGAATTAGAAATTCAGGTAGCAGAGCCCAGCAAACTGTGTTTGAACAAGCCTACCAGGTAATTCTGTTGTGCTAAAGTGTGAGAACTGCTCCAGGGACCTTCTACATCAGAATACCTGGGCCTGAGTCAGAATTTCTGCATTCTGCTTAAGGAGCTACAGAGAATTGTTTGTCTTGTTTTGTCTTCACAAGGAAGAGGAATGCCAAATAAATTTTTAGTGTTCCAATTGCCACACATATCTGTGGGTTTTTTTCCCTTAGCCTTTGCTTAGTACTTTTTAGTGATGTGAGTAATTATACTCACTAATAATTGTGTTTGACCTGTGTTGAAATTTCAGAACTTTAGGATTAAGTTATATTAAATTATTTTACTTGATTCATCCGTCTCATTCTATTTATCAAGTTTGTGTTATTTCGAAGTTGATCAGAATTTTAGAACCTAGTTCTTATATTAACCCTTGGCTCAGATTCAGTCCTATTGGTGTAATTTAGCTGCTGTTTATGGACCTAGTCTTCTATAATGGAATATGCTATTGAAATATGAAAGAGCAGTGTTATTACTGCCTTTTTATTATTTTAGAACTATGTCTTTATATTTTTTATATTATTCTTTTAGATAATATTTTTCTTAAATGTATATTCTTAGGTACCAGTGTATTCATTTACATATTTTATTTCAGTGACATTTGTGATAATTTTTAAACTTTTTAGTTTATACAGAGGTGATTGATATTTAAATCCTCTGAGTCTTATTTTAACTTTATAGGTGAAATACTTGTCCATGGAATTTTTAAGTAGAACTTAATTCATCAGAATAACTACTAGGCGATTGTATCTGTGATCTTATCTTCATATTCCTTCTCAGTGCTCTGTTATAGGGAAAACTAAGCTCAAATAATGTTGGCTATTTTTCCTTCTTTCTTTCCCCCTAAAGGTCATCAAACTCTCAAAATTGTGAGCTGTGTGTGGGGTGAGCTTACATCCTGGCTTGCCTGGGAATCCCATTTTATGCTGACTGCCCAGGCCCTCTTAACTCTCAATAGAGTTTCACTTCAATAACAGGTTATGTGGTTAGCAAGGCTGTATAGCACGGCAGTTCAGAGCATAGATTCTGAAGTTAGGCTTTGGTTCAGATCCTGGCTTCTTAAGTTTTGCTGGGGATAGATAACCCTGGAGTTTAATCACTCTGAACCTTCATTTCCTTACCTTCAAAATGAGGATGACAACTGTACATACCTGAGTAGGGATATTAATAAGGATTAAATGGTATGCATTAAAAATGCCTGACATAGACTAAGCCCAAAGTAAGTGTTTGATAATGATGGTAATGGTAATGATAATGGTGATGCTAGTGGAGTTTAATGGACTTGTAGTTTCTTTGGATTTGATTCTTTTCCAGCCCTGGCCTTGACTTCATTGCTTTTCTCACAGCGTTGAGAAGCTAAACACAACAATTTGGTTATTATTAACAAAACCCCCACAGCTTCTGTAGAATAAGACAGATTCCATTTTGATAGGGGGAAAAAATCAGTTTGTTATAGTTACAAGTTAGAATGTGAAAACAAATCTATTATAATTAGTCTAATTTCAGAGTAATTGAGTTGGGGTTGCTATTGATTTTTAAACCCCTAAAACTATTAAGTTTTCTTGATTTGACATATCAAATCCAATATTAGCTGATCTTTCAATGTTTCATGAAAGTCCTTTTTTAAATTAAAATATATAAAGTCTGTCTGTTTACTCCTTTTTTCTGTTCTGTATCCCCATTTCTCCCCATATCTGTGAGCTTTTGTAGTACTACTACTTCTTTTATTGCATCTCAGCTTATGCATTATTTTCTCTTCGTGTACCCTGAAACTCCCTACATGCCCATCCCTAAGGTTCGCTGGCTGCCCCTTCAGGTGCTTAATTTTGTCATATCACACGGTCATAATTTCTTGTTGAGTTGTAAACAAGAAACACTTAACACTTCCTCCCCCTCATTAGACTGTGACCTGCTTAAAACAGAGATAGTGTCTTGTTTTTCCAAGAGTTCCCAGGACTTAGTGTGGTGCCTGAAATTGGTCAGTACTAGTATGTCTTTGTTGACTAATTGAAAACATTTCAGGGGAGTTCTCTTCACCTTTACAATAAAGTTTCATGGTAGAAAAAGATTTTAATTATTATATGTAACTCCAAACTCATTTCCCACCACTTTCTGCTTCATAACCCTATATTCCATCCATTTCAGCTATGTGTGTTGTTAATGACTACAGTATCGTTTAACCTCTGAATGCTTTTACAAATCCTTTTTCTTTTGCCTGGAATTTCCTCTCTTCTCTTCCTTCTCTCTTGGCAAACTTTTTCTCATTCTTTCACCCATGTTGAGTGATCACTTTTCATCCTTTAAGATGTGTATGGATTTCTTTTATCAAACATACTAAAATTCTTAGTTTTTCTTTCTTTCTTCCCTAATGGACTGAATTTTGAAATCTGTGTCTTTGTCATGATATTCATGATGCATGATACCTGGTATCTAGTACATTGAAGATGAAAAATGACAAATAAGTGAATGACTGAGCTATGGTTACATGAAAAATTATTTTAGTCTATGGGACACAAGAGTATTTTAAAACCTGATAGTCTGGTATTATAAATGGTGATTTAAATTGAGTTCAGAAGGTATACTTTCTAGATGTGATTCTTCTAAATTTTTGTATCAAAAGATTGTAAAAAGATTGAATTTAGTGAAACGCTCAAAAACAATGAATATTATGGTTGTAATATTTTTATGGGAAGAAATAATATCCCAAGCAGACCATAGAATTCAGAAAAGGGTAATATAACTTGATAGTGCTGTTACTTTGATATTTATAATTCATTTGGGTAGTTGGAAAGTGTATTACGCTTTTTAGAGTGATTTACATTCTTTGCTTTAATTGAAAATGAATGCATGTTGAAGAAATAAGACATTTTGTTCATGTTTGTATAAACTTAGCTTGAAAATAATTGCTACTGCATTACTAGGAAATAGTTTTTCTATTAACTTTAAATTAGCATATTTCTTTCTATAGTAATCATAGAATATGTTATTCTTGGTTTTTCATAGAATTGGTGCTGCTTGCATTTTTATCTATATTTTGAGACATAGTTAAAAATCTATTTTTCCTACCCATTTTTAAAGATTTGATGAAGGGTACTTTGGTATTAAATTTTATTATAGGACAATAGTTTTATATTGTTCCATTGTTAGAAAAAATAATTACAGCAGAAGAGGTATAGAGAATCAAGAAAAAATTGGCTTTAATTAAAAACATTCAGTGCTTATATACTGTTAACTCCTTTTTCATATACTGGTAACTTCTTAACCGTCAAATGTAGAGTATTTTGGAATTTGCAAACAGTTTTGATGTTGCTCAAACTCCAAGAATGTGTAGTCCTATAAGAACTAAAATTTTAAGATATAATTTAAAGTTTTCCATTCTTTTCAAGCTAAATGATAATAAGGAAAAGCAAGTTTAAATTTTATTGAGATTAATTCTGCTATTGGTTTTTTCTTGGCTATAAGTAGAAATGACTATAATCTGTATGAATGTGCATGTGTATATGTCTATTTGTATACATAGTGGAACTTCAGAAAGAAATTATTTTATCAGAAAATTGTTAATGTTCCAAAATGTTACTTGAGTTAGATTCCCCTCTTCAGCATCAATATGAAGCTCAGCTTCTCCTTGTTACTTATTTTGTGCATGTGGTTACAGCAATCACATATAGTTAGATTTATTCTTTTTAGAAAATTAAATATATCTTCTATAATCCTGTCTTCATAGTGTAGTAGTTTTATACATACATATACACACACACAAATGTGTGCCCATATGTGTATATGTATATATCAGATCATAGTAATTTTTGGTTTGGCTTGGTTTTTTGCTATCTTGATTTCTTACCTCTATGACAGAATGTACTTAAGTCAATAACATTTATCTTGGTTTTGTAGCAAGACTGATGTGGATATTAAATCTTGAAGACTGTTAAAATTTAATCATTTAAAAATTAGTTGGTTTTGTTATTTTAATAGAAAGAAGTTTGTTTTCAATGAATGTTTGGTTTACTAAGTTTGAATATATATGATATTAAAAGTATAAGATAATTTGATTTATTTTAATTGAACTTTCTGATTATATACTTGAGACTCAGTAACTATGCGATACTTTTATGAATATAGAAGATAGGAATTAGACTTTGTCAACTGTATTTAGATTTTAAAACTTGTTCGTGGAATGGTGAAATAGGTTATGATTAGGGATCGGGGGGTTAACTTGGGGGATTGGGAGACCAGTATGATGTCTAAAACAGTAAAGAATAAATTTCCATGCTTTTAGTTTGAATTATTTTTGTTCATTGTAGTATTTTCATTTTGTGAGCTTTTCTATGCACATGCAAAATGTTTCTCCTCAGGCCCCCTTGTATTTGCTGGTCCTATTTTTATGAACCATCGAGAACAGGCTCTAGCCAGACTCAGATCCCATCCAGCTCAGCTAAAGCATAAACGGGACAAGCACAAAGGTATTTGGTCTTCCTTATCAATTAGGTGGGATACTTCCCCAGTTTCCTCCACTCATTTGAATTTTGTCTCTGGGAAAATGCACAAACCTAATTCTTCTACTTTGCTTCTATCATTATATAGCCTGAGGAGAAAGAACATGCTGAAAGTTGTACTGTGTGTCAATGACTGTCAGTCTTACTTCTTTTTATTTGTTAACTTTAATAAAGAAGACATTTTACACTGTATCTTTTTCTTTCCCATTTCTTTTCAAATTTCATAAAGTTAAGGGAAACTGGAAAAATCATTACTTCTTTCTATTTTTTATCCTTTATTATCTGTTCTTAGATGACTGCTGACATCTTATATATATGTCCTTTTTTTAAAAATGCTGTTTGCTTTAGAATTAACAAAATTACTAAATTCAGAGTGTATAAAGTGATAGAGAGTTGACTGCTGTTATGCTTTTCCCTTGTTTTAACATTAAAGTTTATATTTACAATCCACACAGACTACTTGGTATTTGAGTTAAATGGTGATAGATGTAAGCAAAGGGTGAGTTGTGTAGATCTACTCTAGTCCTTGAAAACTTCAGAGGTCTAAACAAGTCTGTGAGTGACTAAGAATTCATTTCTGTGTAATTCTTTGAGATCTCACCATTCTGCATTAACTAGAAATACTCTTACAGGAAGCTTATTTTCTTTTAAACTACAGCTATCTTTTAAACTATAAGGGGGCGCCTGGGTGGCTCAGTCGGTTAAGCATCCGACTTCCGCTCAGGTCATGATCTCTTCGTGAGTTCGAGCCCCAAGTCTGTGCTGACAGCTCAGGGCCTGAAGCCTGCTTCGGATTCTGTGTGTGTCGCTCTCTCTGCCCCTCCCCCACTCATGCTATGTTTCTCTCTGAAAAATGAATAAATATTAAAAAATAAACAAACTACAAGATCAGGAAAGAATTTAATGCAGAGAGTTTATAAATTTATTTGTAAATTCTGCCTTGAATCGTGGCATGTGACAACTGTAACTAACAGCCGCCGTTTTCTTAAATCCCCAGGATATGCCCTGTAAAATAGAAGAGAAAGTTTTAAAAGCGTACGATCCAATAGACAAATTACTCTGTTTTGTGTCTTATGTTTTCCTTTGCTACAAAATAATTATAGACTAATTTTATTTTTAAACTTTCACATGCAGTATATTATAATCCACTTTATTTACATTTGCCTCTCTTGGTTTACCAGTTTGCCACTCAAAGCAAAAACACTAAACAAAACAAACAAAACTCCTGTTATTAGCCAAAACACAGGTAGAGCACTATTTAAGATACATTCTACAGAAATTAAAATTGAGAATATTTTAAATCTAATGTGATTAACCATAGTAAAATTTGTGATTGCTTTATTTACTGAGTGCTCTAGTAATGCCATAAATATATAAATCAAGGGAACGGTATTTACCATGTACTTACTGTGTAAATTATTTTATTGCCAGAATCTCTGATCTCATATGTTATACTACACCACTATTAGAATGAATTTTCTCAGTGTCTTTTTTTACTCCTAGTTAATGAAAAGTGGAATATTTCCAGCACTTTACCTGAAGTTAAATGTTCACATTTCATGAAACAGTTTAAAACTTTTTCAGCTCCATGTTGGTATCTTATGGCCAAACATCTTTGTTTTTTGCAGAACTGAAAATGAAATGCCAAATGAAGACTAGGATTACAAATTCTTTTTACAATGTCCCATTGATTAACCGTAGAAATTACTCAACAATAGTTCCATCTTAACTGCTGCAGGTTTATTTTGTAACCAGACTGCATATTTGTAGCAACCTCTTTAGAAGGATTTACTTGTAGTAATACAGTATTCAGCCAGTTGTGTATATGCATATATGTTTTTATCAGGTTTTATGGTTTTGTAGACTGAAACAGTTTCATCTCTTTACCAACAAAATGAATTTAAAGTGTAAGTAAGTAATATCAAACGGTGCTGTTTTATGTAAAGAGTATTGACTTACCACTCACTAATTCCTATACACTCACAAATTCTCCTTTCCTTAGTCTCATTGCATTCACTGTCCCTGTCATCTAATCACCTTACCATGCACTCACTGCATTTCTTCTTGCTACATAGAATCACAGTCTTTTAAAAAATTTTTCCTACATATATTTTTCTTTTTTCTTATCCTGATTGTCTTCCACTGAGAAATTCACTATATTAATTGCTGTGTTCTGTCTTACCCTTAATTACATTGGTGGTACAAATTGTAGGATGGTAATAGTTCAAATTGCCTAGACTGTGACTTTTTTATGAGGATGTGGAGGTTAAGAACTGCGGATTTATTGTTTATAGGAGTGAGTTCTAAGATGAAAAGTTGGAGAGCTTCTGCCTGATTGGAGGGAATTCTGAGAACGTTACAGGCACATTTTGACTAGAGGCAAACTAGGGCGTATAAGGCTTATTATATGTTAATAAGTCTAACATAAAATCCATAAAACAGAGTAATTTGTTTCCATATGACCATATTTCATACAGATACCTGGATTAACATTTGTTTCAACTATTTAGTGCCTTATGCAGAAAACCATTTTTATGTAGTACTCCCAGTTAGGAACATCTGAATTGTTCTGGAGATAAGTCTTGAAATCTGGCTTGAAGTGACCAATGTGAAAATCCGAAGGCTTATTGATGAACATCTGTGTGTATCATACACCTATTTTCTGTTTAGAAATGACATGGTGTAACATAAGTATTGTAGCCTTTGGAATTAGGCCTTCGTTTTAATCCCAAATTTATCATTTATTAGAATATTTGGCTGTTCATAAATTTCATAATTGCTTTGGCTTTAGTGTTCCTTATTTAAAAATAAGAACAATAATTACCGATTTTGTTGATATGAAGGTTAAGATATATATATGTATATGTACACATATATATTGCTTGCCAGTAGAAATCCTCCAAGAATACTAGCTTTAGTTCTTTGAATTGAATTCTTTGCATTCTCTTTTAGAATTATCCAAAAGGCACAGAATTTGAGATTTGTTAAGTATGTAATTTAATTAGTCAATTTTTACAAAAGATTGAAGATGTCAGCCATTCAGGGGTGGTAAAACACATGAGCCTTATTTTTGATCAAACTCCAAAACTGCTCTACTGTTTATTACTTTGGACTGGTTCCTTAACCCTTCTAAGTCTTGGTTTTCCCAGCTGCAAAATGGAATCACAGTATTGATATCATTGGATTATTGTTGATTTTTAAAAAGCAACAATAGTAAATATTGAGTACTTTTTATATATTATTTCACTTAATCATCATAAGGACCTTGTGAGGTAATGTATCATTATTGGTTTGTTTTTTTTTTAATAGATGGGAAAGCTAAGACTTAAAGACGGTCCAGTGTCCTGTTGTCATACAACTAGCAAATAGTACATCCAGGATTCCAATCTAAGTCTCTTTTCCAAAAGCTCTTTTCCATTGTGCTATTTAAATTTTTAGTGTTTAGCACAGAGCAAGTGGATAGCAAATTGTAGTTGACAACTGCTTTGATGTTTAATTTTAGTGATTTTGCTCAAAGTAGTCACTGTGTTCTGTGATAACATCTTGTGATCTGCATGACTCTAAGATTACCCAAAAAAGTGGAGATTTAAATAAAGATTAAAATTAAAAGTTAAAGTCCTTTAATTCCTGAATCTTCTTTTCTCTGTGTGTGTGCACAAATATGTATTAATAGTGTAGTATATATATAATAATACGTTAGAAACCTACCTGTCCAAACCTTATAGCTATTATAGTTTCAATATCTCATATGTATGAACATACTCATACTAGGAGAAAATACAGATATGCTTATACCTAAATGGCCAATTATAAGAATATTCAGACCTAATTATTTTTCCTGCAAATCTGAGGTTAATTTTATTGCTGCTCATTAACACTTTACTGAATAATGAGCTTGAGCAGAATTAATCTTGCTGAATTTCAGTTGCTAATTCTTAATTGACACTGAACTTTTGGCTACTTATTGGGTACCTTTTTTTTAAATAACCTATAACCTTCTAAATTATTAGAAGTGTATTTGATTTTTTTAACTGACATCAAATACCGGATGCAGATATATATTTTAAAAATTCTGCCACTACTGCTGATAATGATCAAGAACTTCATGTCTGTTTTTTCACTTGTGATATTTTCACCATCTGTGATAATTGAGATTATTTTAAATACTTAGATACAGGTTTGTTTAGATGAACTTGAACAAAATGTTTTCGGGTATTTTTTTTTACCTTTAAATAATAACTACTACTCTTTTAAGTACTGCAATTTTAATCAGTAAATTACTAGGCCTTTTTTTTGTTTTGTTTTTTCCTCCTTCCCTGATTCTATGCCTCTATAGTGGGATTTGTATCTATATGAATCTCTGACTCAAGGGAGAGGGCAGAATGCTAAACTCAAAGGTAAAATCTTCTAATTAAGCATCAATATGTCAATATACAGTAGAATGACACTTGTAATATTGAATTTAGTTAAGTCTGGCAAAAATCATATGAACACAGTTTGTTTTCTCTGTTCAATTAGATTTGGTTTTAATAATTAGATATTTTTTACCAATTGAGATAAAGCAGTAAAATTTCTATACGTCTGTTATCTTATTTAAATAGGTTTTTAGAAGATACTTATTCCTTTTTGTTTAGGCCCTGTCTTTCCTGTCTTTCCAAGATGAGGAGTCTCTGAACTAAGATTGTATTTCATTTTGGATGGAGTGAAACAAAATGTTGTGGTTTTTTTTCTTTTTAGCCCATTCATTCTTGCAGATTTGATTTGGCAAACCCACCTTAGATAATGTAGCAAAAGAGGATTCATATTCTTTATCCTATTATAGTAAAACCTCTCACTAATTCAGAATTTATTATACTTCAGATGCAGTATTTGTGATCTTCTCTGAGTAAAAAATTCAAAATAATTTCTTCCTCTGAATTTTCAGGGTCATACTTATAAGGGGAAACCTGTCTAAAATCACTAGCTTTTCAAACCAAGGGCTCAAGAAATGAAGGATTCCTTCAGCGTGCCTTCAGCCTCTGGGTCCAGCAATTAATTCTTGTATGTTAAAGGACTTTTATGTTTATGGTACATTTTTATGTAATATAGGCCTATTTGAATTATGATGTAGGTAACCACATTTTATTTATTGTAGCCTTTAGTTTTGTCCATAATCTGTACTGCTTGAAGGTATTAAAACTGAATTTTTACCCAAATATTCTATGATTAAGACCTTTTTAGTAAGTCATGTGAGCCAGCCCATTCTGTGTTATTCCGAATTAGTGAGGTTTTACTGTCTTAGTGTTATAAAGCATTTTAAGCTTTTTGAAATGATAGAAAGTTATTTAGTTATAAAAAGGGAAATCATAATTTAGTTTGAAATCCTTCCAGAATTAGATTTATTCCATGTACAAGCAATTTGAATCTCGATGATATAAAGGTCATATTTTAGTGATGTGTATAGTTTTAGATTAGGGAAAAAAGAGTTGCCTCCCTTGTTTACATATTCCAAACTGAAGTTTTATATTCTGGAGTGTGGTTTTTATTTTATGGTCAGAATGCCAGAATATTCAAAGTCAAATGTAAAAACTAGGTGGACAGAAGAAGGCCCGAAGCAAGTTCAGGGGAGGAAATTTATAAAGAGGGGAGGAGGAAAGAAGAAATGAACCAGAAAGGTTTGGCTGAGAATGGTGTTAGGGGCCAGAAGAAGACCACAAAGTAGAATGGCTGAGGGACAAAGTGGGGCAGGAAAGATAAAGGGAGTCAGCCATGGGATTACAGTATATTGGACAAAGCTCTTTGGTCTTCATAAATTTTTTAAAGTTCAATTGAGTGTGTAGCAGTACTGAGTAGCCTTCTAAGATGTTTGGGAAATCTAAGTCATTTGCAAGTCGACTAGGAATATTTTTTAAGTGGCTAGTACTAACACTATCACTAAGTTTAAAATAACTGTGAAATGACTTTGCATGCAGTTATTTTTAAGCAAACTAAAATTTCCCATGTAAACTATTTAGAATTTTATTATTTGTATAATTGTATGATCCATTTACATTACGTAACTGACTAGCTTAATAGGTTTTATCCATAACCAGATCTTATCTCTGTTTTTATTGATTTAGTGATATTTGCAAACAGAAGTATGTAGTATATCTTTTCAGAATTGCTTCTTTGCAGGTAGATTCTTGATCTATCCCTTCTAACAGCTGCAGATTCTTCTCGCTTGTTTCTCTTAACATTTTTCTCTTGTTCTTCCATAGTAAACTGATTTAAAATCTTATTTTGAAGATGAATAATGGCTTAATTACAACTATAACACTTACAGATGGAAGTGGAGAACGAGGAGAAAAGGATGCAAGCAAAATCACAACATATCCTCCAGGCTCCGTGCGATTTGACTGTGAGCTCCGGGCAATACAAGTCAGCTGTGGATTTCATCATTCAGGTAGCAGCTGGAACTTTAGGGTATAAATGCATTTTTACAATTGCGCTAAATAACTTATTTGTTTAGTTTTGACAAATGTAGTCTATTAAGTGTGTGTTAAAAGCTGTAGTTTGGCAGTGTTTCTCAAATCTATAAAAACTTTGTATTTATTACAGAATCTCTTTTAAAAACTACCTTCTGATGGACTTGTATTATAATTCAATTAATGAAACTCCTGAAGATGAAATAATCTCTAAAATCTCACTGGACTCTAGGATCCTATGTTTTTTTTGTAACCTGGTCCCATGTTTTGTTATTATTCGTTGATAACTATGTATCAACAAATTTCTTTTTTTTTTCTTAGAATATAGAAAATAATTAAATTCTTAGTAAATTATTGACATGTGACCTATGTAGCTTATGTTGTACTATTCAATCTTTATAAAAATAAAAATGTTAATTCTTTCTTTGGTACTAAATATTTCCTTATTTGATAAGGCATTGACAGATATTAAAGTTCTGACATTTCATTGATGTCGTGCATAATTGCACAAAGCTCAAAGCCATCTGCTAGCTATAATTACCGTAGATATAAGAGAATAATATTTTCTATGGAATTTTCTACTCATTATTAAAAGGTTTTACAGTCGGTCCAAACCTATGCCTTATTAAATATTAATGTTATTAAAGGGCATTTATAAAAATTTTCAATGTATTACGAAAAACATTATGCATTTTTATAATCTACAAAAATATTTTACAGAACTAAAATTATATTATCTTACTAAATACAAATTGTGATTCAGTTACCCATGTTTTTTTTTTTTTACTTTAATCACCTGGTGCTCATATGACAAGTGCACCTCTTAATCCCCATCACCTATTTCACCCATCTTCCCACCCACCTGTCCTCTGGTAACCATCAGTTTGTTCTCTTGAGTTAAGAGTCTGTTTCTTGGTTTTTCTCCCTCTCTCTTTTTGCTTTGCTCATTTGTTTCTTAAACTCCACATGTGAGTGAAATCATATGGTATTTGTCTTTCTCTGACTGACTTATTTTGCTTAGCCTTATACTCTTTACCTCCATCCATGTTGCTGCAAACGGCAGTATTTCGTTCTTCTTTATGGCTGAGTGATATTCCATTGTATCATGTGTAGCACATATTCTTTATCCGTTCATCAGTGGATGTCAATTACCCATTTTTAATGACTCTCTATTTTAAATAGTGAATATTATAATTCTTTCACTATTGTGATAAAAATATAAAATGTATATAATGAAAAAAATAAAGCTTTGTATATTGGTTTCAGTGGTTTTAATGGAAAATGGAGATGTCTATACATTTGGATATGGGCAGCACGGGCAGCTAGGACATGGAGATGTCAATTCCAGGTACTCTTTTTGTTTGAAGATACTTTTTTTTTTTTAACTTTCCTTTCTTTCTAAATATATATCTCTATACTTGAAATAGTAATTTTATACCACTGTTTTGCAAAATGTGGCCTATAAATTATCGGTGAATCTTGGTTTTTGTGGTTGAGTGATTTGTGGGGATAGATGATTTTCTAGTTCCAGGAGAAAAGTTGATTTACATTTTATATATTTAAAATATAAGAGTGACTATGATTATCACAAAATCCTATTGTATTCATAATAATTATTATCTTTTTAAAAGCTGTTCATGCCAATAGAAAAGACCATGAATATTCCCAAATTGCATTTTAAAAAATCAGCAATAGATTTATTCATATTCCTTGATGTTGTCTGTTTTGAAATCTTGGTCTAATATTATATGAAATCATTCAAGCATTTGAGTAATTTTCAAACAAAACCTGTGGTCTCTCAGAGAAACTGCTTTGACTTACCCGGCATCCTGAAGAACTGATTGTGATGGAGACTACCAGACGTCACCTGATACTCATTCTTCCCTATTTAATTTGGGAGTAGAGTTTTAGTTGGTGACATGACCATGCAGCTAAAGACTTCATTTTCCTACGTCCGTTGCAGCAGGATATGGCCATGCGAATTAAAGTGATTTGTGCAGCTTTGGAATCATGCTGTTAAGGGGAAGGGTACAGAGTACTCTTCCATCTCCTCTTCTTCCCTCTAGGCTTGCTGCCTGGGATGCATGTCCAGGAACTGGAGAAGTCTTTACAGTGATCATAAATTAGAAGCCATGTATTGAGAATAGCAGAGCTACAAGATAGAAATAGTCTGAGTCCCTGATACCAAAGAACTGCCATATCAGGTCCTTACAGTAAAGTGGGTGCTTACCTGAGAGAGAAATAAACTTCTATCATGTTTAAGTCCCTGTTACTTTGGCTTTCATTATAATAATGCAGCTCAATCCATATTCTGCTTAATAAGAGAGAGCTTTTGGTCAAAAGTGTAGAAAATCCACCTTTATTAGTTCAGGTCTTCCACGAAGAAGTTGCTAAGACAGGATTGGATGTACGAAGGATTCTTCGGGAGAAAACTCCTATGGAGGATAAAAGGGGAAAGAGCAGGGAGAGCTGTCAGACACAACGTAGGTCTGACCCCTGTGGAAGGAAAGAGGCAAGAAGGATAGAGTAGGAAGTGTCTAGATTGAAGTGGAGTTCTGAGAGAGTTTCAGGCAGGCAGTGGGGTGTCCTCAAGTTGCCTTTGGAGGAGCCCTAGATTGGGCAGGGTGGCCCAGCATTATACCTTCTTCATGCTCAGACACAGGCTGGCAGCATCCCAGGGGAAGAATGGCCTCATGGGTCCAAAGGGACAGCATCTGAGGTTGTCAGTCAGCTGTGCTCCCTGGAGCAGGTTGTCAGAGACCTGAGTGATCCACATACATGGCTGCCCCACCATTGAAACCAGGCTTATTAATCAAGTCTGTAGATATATATACAGCACTTTCAGGCCAGACTTAACTTACCAATTCATTTTGCCAAAAGAACCTTCTTTCCTTTTTGAATCTTTACTCTGCCTCATTCACCTTTGTAGTCATAAGGTATCTGCCTGAATCAACTGGACCTATATGGTTTCTCATTCACAATTAATTACTCTAGTCGTTAAATAAAATCCATAATTTTCATTTTATTCTGAAACTACCCCATTACTGTGTCAAGGATGTGATTATTGCTGTTTGTATAGTAAAGACCAGTGATTTTTTTTATTATAATAGTTTATTTTCAAATTGGTTTACATATAACACCCAGTGTTCATCCCAACACGTGCCCTCTTTAATATCCGTCACCCCCTCTCCCCCTTCCCTCACCTCCCTCACCTCCCTCACCTCCCTCACCCTCAGATTGTTCTTAGTCTTTGAGAGTCTCTTATGTTTTATCTCCCTCCCTCTCTGTGTCTTTTTTTCCTTTCCCCTCTAGCCCTCCCCCTGGTATTTGCTTAGTCTCACAAAGTCCACCTATTTGTGGAAACATATGGTATCTAAGACCAGTGATTCTTAATCCTGGCTGCATATCGGAGTTAACTAGGGAACTTGAAAAATCCCATGCTTGTATTCTACCTCTGTATTCTACATGCAAGAAGTGTGTGTTGGAAGGTAGGGGTGGTATGGGAGGTAGATGGAGGTGGTAAGGGCAGTGCTGGATAGGATCAAGAGTTTTTTTCCTAAAAGCTCTCCAGATTCTAATGTGTATCAGGATTAAGAACCACTATCTGTCCTTAGAGGGCAAGATCAGATCCATTTGCAGTGTACACAAAATGGGTATGAAATGGAGTATCTTTAGTTAATATGATGAACATTGTTGCTAATGAGAAGAGATGATTAAGGTATCATTGAGTTGAATTTCTCACTAAAAACACAGGCATAACATACATTTGATACTCTTGTCAATAGATTTGTAAAACTGTCACAACTTTTTTTCTTTTATTTAATTCTAGTATATTCAGCATAAAAACTATCACAATCTTAATGACAAATAATTGTGACTGGAAAGACAGCAAACGGTCTTTGGCAGAATTAGTTTATCAAGTGTCACTGGATATGACATTTGGTTATTGGACATTGGACATGATGAAATATCAGTGCCTTGCGGGGTTGAACAGTTACTATCACAGGTGTTAGAAGGCAACAGATGTTTTGTTTTATGGTTGAATGACATCAGTGATATGCAGAGACTGAGTCAGGGTTGTAACTTGAATGGGGAAGAGTTCGGCAACTTTTCTGTTCTTCACTGGGGCTCATGACACAGAAGAGGGTTTGTCATCATCATCGTCATTGTCATCGTCATCATCATCGCTGTTATTGAGCTGGTGTTTATTTTGTAGACATGATATAAACTGAGAAAGGCACATTATGGTTAGACATGAGGGACCATCGATCATGTGCAGCGAGAGGACATTTCTTCCCAAGTCATACTTTGTACCTGGATGCCATTCCACTGAATACAGTTGGCAAATTGCTGTATTTCATGGTCTTGACTGAGTGAGAGGGAAACAGTGAGAATCATGATGATAATCAAGTCATAGCCCTCAAGTAACTCTGCAATATGAAAAGGAAACAGTATAAGCACAAAGTTCTGGTACACTGCATTGAGGCATAATGGTTGTTGAAAGAGAAGGTGCTCTTGTCAGCTTTTAAAATGAGAGGTTACCTAAAAATGTTGTCTTGTAGACCTGATTTTATCAGTGAGCATCATCCCTCGATTTGCAGTGACTTGCTCAGGTGATGACATTATAGTAGTTTGCTGAGTATTTTTGAATAGCTTGAATTGGTCATCTTCACAAAAATATGATAGGTTTAAATGTTGGGAAAAAACAGTTTCTTAAGAAGATTAAACTCTGGTGGAGTTTGCTTTAACTGCTCAAAATTGTTCTTTCCCCAAGGGTACATTTTCATTCCTGGTTCCATTGATTGAGTTGTACCCAGAAGGTTGTAACAGTGCCTACACACTATGCCTGGTGTGTGAAACAGAAATTAGTCAAAACTGATTCTGTTGTAACCACTCTAGCTACCCTGTTTGTCTGGACCCATGTGGGACTTGGAAGGCAGAACACAAGAACTGTGGTGTTAATTCAGAGACGAATTGGCCACTTATGTGGAGGACAGTCCCAGGAGAAACAGAGTCCCTATAGCATACATGTTAACCACCACAAAGAAAACATTTATAGGTATTTAATTGAAATAAAGTATATAGTTGGGGTTTTTTTTTTAAAGTTTCTTGTAATCAAGTTCTTTTAACTGGGATTTATTATATAGCACACATTGATTACTTGTGGTTAATAGAAGATAAATATTGTAGTGTGCATTGTGGTAAAGATTAATAAAAATGTTATTGACAGTCTCTTTATTTAATGTGTTGTCTTGGCAGAATGACTGTGTTCATTCTCCAGTTTGGGTCCTGATTCTATCACTTGGTGCCTGTATGACCTTGGCTATGTTCCTTAACTTTCCTTTGTCTCAGTTTCTTCCTCTGTTTAATTGGAGTAAGTACATTTCCTTCAGAAGGTTGTCGTGAGAATTCAGGAGGATAATGCCTGTCGCTTAGCACAGGGCCTAGTCCATAATAGGTGCTCAGTGCTGTTAGCTGCCGCTTTTTACAGTGAATGTCAGAAAGCTCGTGAGGGCTTTTCTACATTCACTCATTGCATGAGTCTACTAACCCTCTTTTTAGTTTGTTTATTTTGTTCAGTATGCTTCCAAATGTCTGAATTTTGTATTTTTTTAAACCATTTACAGTAAACTTAAACCTGGATATTGGCAAAGAAATTATATAGTTTAGATACTTTTATTCCCTGTTTTCAAAAGTAGACTTTTGAGCATCCTAATAGTATTTTTGAGTTTCATCTTTTTCTTGCTATACTGTCTGCATTCTGCATTAATGTATTTATTACCCAGTCATAGTATCTGGAACCATTTAGACAAGGTTGAAATCTTCATCTCTTACGAACTATGTGACTGACTGCAGTTTACTTAGTTTAAATATCCCATAGGATTGTCGAAGAATTAATTCAGTGTCTGTGAAATGCCTTGTATGTACACATGCATGCAAACGTACACACATGATTTTTCTTTTCTGTTCTTGTGTTTTCAAAATAATTTAATAAATGGGCTCGCTAATATTATGGAAAGAGTTCAAAGACTACGTATTAGAAGGTCTGCTACCAGCTCTTCGGAAGATGCGTTAAGCTCTTCAGATCTACCCATAGAGTTATTTTGATAACCAGCTACACATTATATGTGAAAGTGCTTTGCAAACTACAGATAAGTTAACAGATATCAAAATTTTCCCTTTATTCTTTGTTACTGGACATTTCTGTTAGAGAGCATTAGTTCACCATATAGCCCTTTGAATGGACAGTTGACTTTTTGGCAAAACTCCTTATAGCTCAGAGTTGAAAACCATTTACCTTTCACTACTGTTCTTGGCTGTATTACTCCATCTTCAAGTTAAAAAACTACTGCTCTTTTGAGGCAAGATCGTTCTGTTGTACTCCCTTTTATTACCTACCGTTCAGGCGTTGCCTTCCATTCACTGAAAATTTAGTATCTGGTTCACAGTGTTTTCTGTCTCTGAGTCTTGTCCCACTTGTGAGTGACATCAGTATCCTTGAGAATGGTCCCATACACTATACCTATCTTGGCACCTTATATCTAGTAAACTTTACTTCCACATTCGTGGTGTTTATTCCCAAGACCCATCGTGGATCGAGCACAGCTCCAACTCTGAATTCTTAAGTTTAAAAAGCTCATAGTCTGATGATAGCTTTACTTTACTTGGCCTTTGACTTTATCATTTCCCACCACCCTCTACATTTTTACTCTCTTTCACCTTTTTTACTTTATTTTCTACCCAACTTACAGACTGTTGTTTATTCTTTTCACCTATACTCTTACCAGTAACCTCAGGTTTCTTGCCCTCTTTGTCTTGATAACAGGACATGGCAAAACTTCCTGCATGAATCAATCTATTCGTATTTTCCATGTCTAACTTTAGGCTTCTGGAAAAAAGTAAATCACCATATATGTACAGGTTGTTACATGGTTTCCAGATTTAACCAGGTCTTCTACAGTGGGCAGTAATTGTTCTGTTTTGTGGTTTTGGACTATTCGGTTTAACACCTCTTGAATTTGATGAAAGATATGGGATCTCTCTTCAGAACAACAGATATAAGAATATACACATAAAAGTTCACTTACAAATTGAGAAGATTCACAGATATCCTGAAGTTCACTCATAGACTTCCTAGAAGTCCTTTGAATCTGTGTCAGAACTCCTGGTCTAGATATTTATTTGTTCCCTCTACCACTATCCCTTTTATGTAATCTTCAAATTCTCTGCTTACCCATTTCCTTCTTCCTCTCAGCACGTGACTTCTGTTCACATTACTACAAAAGTAAAAACCGTTAGGTGGAAAATTCTTCAGCCCACCAACTCTACAAACCTACCTGCATCCGTACTACTACTTTGCTCCTTTTCATGTTACTTTGAAAGAAGGACCTGCTCTCATCCATGATATGAAGCCTGTCTCCTTTACCCTAGGGATCTAGTTCTGTTTCTTTTCTCTTCCCTAAACTGTATCTTTAGCCTTTTTATCTTTACTCACTTGTAAACTTAAACAACTTTCTGTCTTCTTTAAAGGAACAAAGCCTCATTGAGCTTCCTTTGCTCCTTAGCGGTTGGTTCTCATTTCTTTTTTTTTTTTTTTTTCTTTTTTGGGCAGAGATTCTTGAAGAGGTTCTGCATAGTCTCTGATCCCACTGTTAACACCTCAGTGTTGTGCCTATTTCCACCAGAGACTTTTTCCTCGCTAAATCAGGGTGGTCACTTGTGTGTGTCTCTGGAGTGTTTAGCATGTACATTATATTCCCCTTCTTGAAATCTTCTCTCCCAATTACTGCCTTCATACCACATTTTCCCAGAGTTCATTCTTCCTCTTTGTTATATCCTAGTTTGCTGTGAGCTGTTCTTCTTCCTCTGTCCGTACCTGAAGTGCTAGAAAAAACTCATAATGAAAATTAGGATCTCTTCTTTGCTCTAATTGTCTTCCTACATCTCATTCATTTTCATATCTTGAGTGAATGTTACCACCATCTACCTTGCTGCTTAAGCAAAAGACCTTCCTGCCAATTCTAGTCAGTTCTGTTCCTTACACAGCTATGATATTCATTCCTTTCTTTGAATCCACACTGTTTTTATTTCAGGCTTTCATCATAACTCATCCACATTATTATGAAATTTTCATAACTAGGTTTCCAGGTGCTAGTCTTGCCCTTTCCAACTCAGTTTTCGTTGCAGCCTGAATAACCGTTAAAAAATACATTTTATATAATTTTTTAAATATTTGAAGTGTCATAGTTGTCTAAAACACAGACCTCCTATTAGGTGTCCACTGTTATGCTACAGTGATTGTTCTAATTACAGATAATGATTACTAAAAATGGTTAGTAAATGGTTAGTAAAGTGATACAAGGATGCGGACAAGGATGGATACAATGGATATGAGGGCGTCATTTATTGTAAGAGTTACCACTTATTCAGTGTTCACTGTGTTCTGGACACTGATCCAAGCATTTGATGTATGTGAGCTTCTTTATTGTTCATAGGAAGCCTATGGGGTAGGTACTGGTTAGTATTACCCTCCATGTTATAGAAGAAAATACACTTTCTTCTATAAGAACACAAAAAAGATGAGGAACTTGCTCAAAGTCTTGGTCATGCTATTGGTGTCATCTAGCTCTAGAGTTTGAGCTTCTAGCCACTGCTGTCATGCTTCTCATCATACTCCATTCTGATTTCATTAACTACTATGTTAAAATATAAAATTATAGGTCAGTAAAAAAAAAAAAAGGTAGGAAAAAGAATTTAAAATTGATTGTTTTATATAGTTCCTGTTAAAGCAGTGTATGATTTTTATTTCATCTAATATAATATGCCATTTGCTATAAAAGGTAAATTTTTTTCCTTTTAAAACAAAAGTAGCACCAGTCTTTGAGAAAAAATAGAAATTGTGTGTCCATAATTAGGGTAATAAATTTAGGAAATCTTTTTAATACTCTTTTTAAAGTCTGTGATAACGTCTTTTTGTATCTTTGTGTAACTAGCATCTAGAATAGAGACAGGCATATAGTATCTCAATAAGTAGTAAATATACTATTAGTGCCTTTTATCTCTTCTATTCCTTATTGCAATGTTTATTTATTGCTTTTTATTTCAGTTGAGCCTTGTAAGAAATTGACTTAATTTTTTTTTTTTTTTTTAACCTAGGGGATGTCCCACCCTTGTTCAAGCATTGCCAGGCCCTAGCACACAAGTTACTGCAGGCAGCAACCATACGGCAGTACTTTTAATGGATGGACAGGTCTTCACATTTGGAAGTTTTTCTGTAAGGAATTTTTTAAGCATTAATAGTATTGCATTGTACCATTGCCTTACAATTTGTCTGTGTTAGCTGTTTTTTCTGGTGGTTCAGTGAAATTCTTGTGTTACAATTATTGCATATGCATATTTCCTGTCTCTACATCTAGCACATACAAGACCTGAATGACATTACTTCGAAATAACTTTCTTCTCTAGGATAGCATTAGAATTTATTAAGTTTAACAATGTGTTAGAATTGGACGTGCTTATTCCAGGTCAGAATCCTTCAAGCATTCAGTAGAGCTAATTCTGTCATTTGAAAGCGTATTTCCTAACTAGCTTCCACAGATTCATTTTTCTTAACCTATAGAACTGTTTCTAACTTAGAACTTCTTAAAGCCCTAGTTTTCTTAATAGATTATTTAAAATTACAGTTTCCTTTTTCCTCTCCTTCTCTCTCTCCCTCTCTCTCCCTCTCTCTCCCTGTCTCTCTCTGTCTCTGTCTCTCTCTCTCTCTCTGTTTGCCTGTTTCCTTGTCTCTCTCTTTTTGCCAAAACTTGAAAAGAGTGAAAATGCTCTGAGCATTTTGAATACAGTTTGGTCATAATAGAGATCAAGAAAAAGCTTCGTAAGACTCTGCTAATAAACCTATACCATCTCTGTCATCGGTAACTGTTCATAACTCTGTAACCGAAGTTTCTGGAATGTAATTTGCAACTGTTGATTTTTCAAAAATGTGAACTTTAAGAAAAAAAATTTTGGGGTGGCTGGGTGGCTCAGTCAGTTAAATATCTGACTTAGGTCATGATGTCACGGTTCTTGAGTTTGAGCCCTGCATCGGACTCTCTGCTGTTAGTACGGAGCCTGCTTGGGATTCTTTCTCTCCCTCTCTCTGCCCCTGCCCTGCTCTCTCTCTTTTTCTCTCTCTCTCAAAATAGACTTGAAAAAAAAAAAAAAGAATCTTTTATTTGGAAATAATTTTAAACTACAGAAAGGTTGCAAAAAGTAAGAGTAGTACATGGAACACGCATATATCCTTGAGCCAGATTCACCTATTGGTAACATTTTGATTCGCTTTATCATTTGTACATGCATGCTCTTGTTGTCTCTTATGCCCTCTATGCGTGTGTGTGCGTAAACCCTTTTTTCCCCTGAATCCTTTAAGAATAACTTTACATACATTATGACCCTTTACTCTTGAATACTTGAGTTTGTACTTCTTTGATTGATCCAGTAATTACTTTCTGACATTTTTTTGTCTCCTCCAATCTAGGATCAGTCACTGCATCTGATTATCATGGCTCTTTAGTCTACTTTAATCTGTACCATAGCCACACCTTTTCTTTGTCTATTATGATGACATTGACGTTTTTGAAGAGTATGGTACTCTTGTTTTCTGAAAAATGGGCCTCATTTTTGTTTCTCTGCTATTTTCTCAGGTTTAGATTCAGGTTGTGCATTCCAAGCCAAAATACTGTGTAAGTGATGTTTTGTTCTTCTCAGGTATCACGTCTGGAGGCAAAAAATGCCCACCTGCCCTTTATTGGTGATGTGGAAAGTGTTTAATTTCTCTACTGCACAATTAGTATTTTTTCCCTTGAAATTAGTAAGGAATTTATGGGTTGATTCAATTAAATGAGTCTTATTAAAAAGACAGTTTTAGGGTACCTGTTTTTCATATAGTTTCCCTCTAGATTTAGCATCCCATTCTTGCCTAGACCATTATTTACTGGTTGCAAAAAGATGTTTTTCCAATTTCAGCACCCCCTCACATTTGCCACTTGGTCCTTTGCATTTTACTGTAAGCAAGAGCCCTTCTTATTTGTGTGTGTTTTTTTTTTTGTACAGATGCACGTATTTGTAGTTTTTTCATTATTGTCCTTAATTATTTGGTTGCTTCGATTGTCTCATATTTCATCGATTGAATCCCTTCAAGCTGGCTCCTGTGTTCTTGTGACATGCCCCTTCATTTTTGGGGACATTTCCTTATTTCCTGACATAACAGGATGTTTCAGGCTTATCTATATCAGTCCTAGAATCAGCCATTTCTCTGAGAATGCTGGCTCATTTTAGTGAGGAATAGGATTAGACACCCAGTTGAGCACGAGATATATTTATTGCTGTGCTGTGTCTTTATATCCTCAGTACACATATACGTACATATACGTATACATGTAAGTATTTTAGAAATCATAAGCCCACACCAGTACCTATAATTCCAATCTACCCACAGGGATCTTTCTTACCTTGACCCATTCCATGTTTGTTTTGTTTCCTTTCTTCCCAGTAAGAATTTTGGCTTCTAACCATATCAATACATAAATTTCTCATTCACTCAGTGCTAAAATATGCATTTTTATATTTGCATTTCCCACGCCACTATATGAACAAACTCCCTAAAAGGAGTTCAGGATTTTCTGCCACTCTCGCTCCTGCCCGTTTTACGTTGTCTTTCCCCAAGGCTAAAGGTATAAAGTCAAATATTATGTTTTTAAGTTACTTAAGTTCTTTCTTCTTACCCCATTTCAGTGGAATTATGTTATTCCTTTGGAATAGAGTTGAATTCATTTGTTTCAGTTTGCTTTTTGTTTCATTTAAAAAAATTAGTTAATACTAATAAGAATAGGTACAAATAACATTCTTTGTGAAGAGTAGCAACAGCCAAGGATCACCCTTCTTCCCCTTGTTTCTGAAAATCTTTTTCAGATCATTTGTCTCACCCTGTCCTGGGGCAGGGGTTCATCTCTGTAAAATGAATAAGATCTGGTGTTGGGGGCTGGAGGAGAAAGAGAGATGACCTTTCAGCATGGAGGAGATCACTTTGTCCTCAGACAATGAATGAGGCTCCCGAGGGGTGTCAGCAGTAGGACAGAAAAGGGGCAGACAGAAAACTGATAGACAATGGCCTTCTTCTTCTCCCTGTGGTAACAGTCTCCCTAGCCCTTCCTGGGAACACGCAGGTTAAAATGCTAACGCCTGACATGTCATGCCCCCTGGGAGCTCTCAGACTTCCAAGGAGAGGGGCTTGTGGCCCAATGCACTGTTTCAATTTGTTTTAGTTTTAGAATCCCTCTTCTCATATCCTTAGGTGTAATTTTATTTTTTGAATATGTAGAACATTAACAAGTTTCTAAAAGTTAAGCTATACAAAAATAGTATACTCTGTTGAATGTCATTTCCCCTGTATCCCTTTTACTCCATGCCTTTAAGTAATGAACTTCATTGTTTTCCAGTTTATCCTTCCTGTGTTTCTTGTAAGATTAATAATACAGAAGTACACACATACACTGTCTACATCTACATTGTACAGATACAGGTTTGTATGCATATGTGTATGCATACATATGTACACACGTGTATCTATAATTATTTCCTCTTCTTTAGTTTTCAAAAGGTAGCATTTTATATATGCTCTTCTGCACTCTGCCCTTTTCACTTTACTGTATTTCCTGGGAATCATTCCATGTTAGTTCATAGAGATCTTCCCCTTCTTCTTTTTCTTTTTTTTATATCTGCATAGTGCATTGTGCATATATACTATATTTTATTCGGTCAGTTTCTTATGCTTGGCCATGTAAGTATTTTCCAGTATTTTGCAACAAAAACAATAAATGGCGTTAGAGGTGTATCTTTGAGATTGCTGGGCTGAAGCATAGCACCTGTGTAGTTTTGTGAGATATTAACAATTCCTCATATTTTGCATTCTCACAGCAGTGGATGAGAATGCCTGTTTCTCCACAGCTTTGCCAACACGATGTGCTGTCATACCTTTTAATTTGCGTCAGTCTGATGTTTGAGAAGTGGCCCTGCACCGTTTGAAGACTTTTTCCTGTAGATGGTGCTGTGAACCTTCAAGTTCTTACCTACATTTAGTATTTTGACATTAAGTGTTAGATTTTCTCTTTGGGTGGATGATTTTACCAGTGCTTTTTCCAAGTTATCTGTACTCTCTTCTCATTCACAAGCCACCCCTTTTGCAGGCTCCACCCTCTCTGGCTTGCAGTGGCAGGTGGGTGGAGAAAATGGTTGGATTTGGTTTCTTCCTCTGGCTACAGGTGACTTAAAGGTCAGCAAATCTGCTATTTCCTAATACTGCTGAAGGCTTGAGTGACGTGTGGTTTTCTTTACCCTGTGTATTGGTTTTTGTATTATGTAGGTGGAATCGTGAATGGTAATATTTGAAATCAGAAAACCATTATTGTCCTTTACCTCTAGAAGTCCTAGTTGTGAACTTTCGTGAATTTAAATATGGCTTATATATAGCCACATTCTGAATCCCTGGGGTTGTCCAGGCATCTGTTGTATTTTTGCACTGCTTTTCTTTTCATTAGTTGGTTGATAGTAAGGGAGTAGATATTTATTTCAGTAGTTAATGACAAATAGAATTATTTTTGTTCTAAAAGCACAATGTCCTTGAATATGATATACTTTGCTCACTGTTCACATATTTATGCCTTTTTTTTTTTTTTTTTTTGGTCAAAAAATAAGGACAGACATTGATAGAAGCCGAGAATAAATGTCCAAGTTTTTTGACTTTTCTGTTCCTGTGCTTGCCACTTTTCCCTCCCCTAGTTCAGCCCAGGGATTGAAGTTCTGTTGCTTTTGCAGTCACTTTGTGGCTGTGGTTTCTTGCTGTGCTGTTGGAGTGATAGAACTCACTAGAAACCTAATAGTCGGCTGAGAATTAACCAGGCTGTTTGTACTGCTCCAGGCTCCCTTGTTCTTTGGGTTTTTTTGCTAATCGTTTCTCATTCCCATTACGTGCAGACAATGATGCTAGAAGCCACGATCCAGCATTTTCCACCCTACAGAGGGTTTTTGGAAGGGAAGTGCTGTGGAGGGAGGGGGAACTCCTGAGCCTAGGATGGATGAATGTTTACCTATCCACCATCAGCATTCTTTTATAGCCGCCAGCTTAGTAGTGAGAGTCTTCCTCCTATTTTTTAAATTAAACTTTACCTAACCTAGTACCTGCGGATAGCCATAGCTTTAAATGAGTTCACAATTATTTACTTAAGATATCATTGTTTACCATTGATTCTGCTGTTTATCTTGAAACATAAATGAAATAACTTGCTAACACATGATCATGTGTAACATATTTAATTTTCAAATTGTATTCACAGTTGTAGTATTCATTATTTTGGCCTTTACTCAAATATTTTCAGACTGTAATTTTATTAGTGACTTTCATTATATACTGTCAACTTAAAATATCACAATGATTTTTTTCAAAGTGAATTTTTTAAATGAACAACTTGTAATACTAATTTTTTAACATGTGTATTTATTGTACTTTCCATTTAAATTAGGTAAGGACAGTATTTCAAGGAGATTTCTTGCATGGAAGAATATTTCAGCTTTATTATTGTTTTTTAATAATCCATTTTGTGGTTCATTAGGGATAGAGTTTCTAAGAATAATAGAAATTATTTTATTCATTTACCAATTTCGGTCCAAATTTCACATAAATGTTATTAATAAATAAAAGTACTAACCTTAAATAAAGAATAATTTTCCATAGAGCTGTTTTTGGTTACCGTCTTCTTAACTTTATAAAAAATTAGAGATTGTTTATCCAGTAATGTTGTTATTATGGTTTATTTAATCTTTTAGAAAGGACAACTGGGCAGACCAATTTTGGATGTGCCATATTGGAATGCAAAACCAGCTCCCATGCCTAACATTGGATCAAAGTATGGAAGAAAAGCTACCTGGATAGGTGCAAGTGGGGACCAGACTTTCTTACGAATCGATGAAGCACTTATTAACTCTCATGTGCTTGCCACATCAGAGATTTTTGCCAGTAAACACATAATAGGTAATACCCCAAACAAACATCCTCCCCAAGATCTTTGTCTTGATTGATAGTAAACGGTTCATCATCTTTCCTTATCATTAGATAAGTCTTAGAGCTTTTTGTTTTCTTTCTATTTGAAGAAGTTTTAAAGAGGCTTCTAAGTGTCTGTGTTTGTATGATTATTTATAAGCTAGGGGGTGGTGGAAATATGAGCTAAATTGAAGTAGGATAAACCCTGTGTTGGAAGGAGGAATTTTTCTTTATTAGTTCTTGTTAGATAAATGGTAGAAATTAATTTTTATGAAAGGTTATGTAAGTCAAACTTTAAAGTTCCATCTGTAGGTATCAATCTATACCTGTGTCTGTGATATCTCAAATAATTATATAATAGGGTGATATAGAAATTAAGAGCATGTGTTATGGATTTAGACAGGCTGAGGTTTTAATCCTAATTCTATTACTTAAAAAATTTTAATCTATTTAAGTCTCAGTTTGTCATTTGTGAAATGGATATGATAATATTTATCTTATAAATATTACTTAATTTCTAAGCGGAGGGAATATAAAAAGGTAATGCATTTTTAAGATATATTAATATCTTACCTGAAGGCTTGGTACCTGCTTCCATATCAGAACCTCCTCCATTTAAATGTCTTCTGATCAATAAAGTGGATGGGAGTTGTAAAACTTTTAATGACTCTGAACAAGAGGACCTTCAAGGATTCGGTGTGTGTCTTGATCCTGTGTATGATGTCATTTGGAGGTAAGCTCTGTTTAGAAAATAGAGTAGTAAATACGTTTTGATCAAATTATACTTTGGTGGTGATACAAGATTTGTGCATAAGCAGACTTTGCATACATGAGTACTTGCCTGTTTAACTGTGCTTCCCAGGGTGTTTACAGTGTAGTGCAGTGGTTAAGGCAACCAGGCTGCCTCAGTTTATCCCACATCCACGATTTGCTTTCTGTGTCACCTTGGAATAGTTACGATGACTCTATGTCCTTCACTTCTCTCATTTATAAATTTGGAATGATAATAGTACCTACCTCATAGATTGTTATGAGTAGTGAAGAATTTAGAGCTGAGGCACATAGTAGGTGCTATAGAATTGCTGGCTAGTGTCATATATTAAGCACTTTTACTTTTAAGAATTCTGTTGTTAATTATTTTTGGTCTGTCAGCAATCATGTCTAAACTGTATAGAACTCCTTCTATTTTTCCATAAATATTGAATTATTACACACTATGTAGAAGAAATTGTGCCAAAGATAGTACAGAATAGATAGAATAAATGAGCTCGCCCTTTATGAATGTACATAACAAAATCCCCATATTGGTAGAGAAATGTAGAAATGTATAGTATAGGGTTACCAAACTCTGGAAACTATAAAAATGTAGAGAATGGATACAGATACACTAGAGACTCAGATTATGTTGTATTTGTTTAAAATTTATTATGGTGCTTTATATACATAATGAGTAAAGAAAAGAGTTATCCCTCTCAGCAACTCTAGCTTTGAATACTAGTAGGAGGTGTCCCCTGCATTACCAGAGTGACTTATCACAGGACTTACCTTTTTTTCCCCCCTCTTGCATTGTTTATTTGGCCATCCTCAGTGGACAGGAATTAGATAAAGGTTTAAGTGGCACCAGTAAGGAGAGGGAAAAGGCTTTTTCTGTCTTCCTTCCTCTCTGCACGTACCTGCTTTCATTTCTGTCAGCCAGCCACGTCTTAAGAGGCCATGCTTTCTATCATTCCTAAGGCTGTATTCAGAGTGAAGGAATTCTATTGCTTCCCAGATTGCTGACCAGCTTACTGTCTTATTTGAGCACTTTGTGAGAAGGCCCAGAAGCCAGAATTGAGTAGTGCTTTTCATTCTGCCTGGCAGCATTACATAGGATAGATTAGATAATGAAAGACTGTAGGTAAGTAGTCTTACATTAATTCTTACGGAGACATGAAATACTAGGAACCAAAATTAGAGGGATCATATGGGATAACCTGGAGGAGATAGAAAGGCACACAGTGCAAAGATAGACTAGTCATTAGTTTTTTACTGATTACAAGTCCCTATACAAGAGGCTTAGTTACCAAAGAGCAAGCTCTGGTTTGGACTTAACGTTTAAATAGGTGTTTTATTTTCTAGAATCTTTCTAGGATATATATAATCTTTAAATGTTTTATTTTTAAAGGAAGCAAATTTGCAATAACAAAATAAAAGTTGATAGTGTGGAATTTGTTTATGGATGCATTCACTAAATTAGAAATGCATTCTCTAAATTAATTATTAGCAGAACTGGATTCTAATAGTATAACTAGACCCATTTCCCTGGAGTCTTAATAGAAGTCAGAAGTGTGGTAGGCAGTTAGTTGAACCTTGGCCTCTTTCACGTGTGGGGATAGCATTGGGAGAGATGATCTCAAATGCCTCTGCAAGTCCTTGACCATTTACCCCTTTGTCTAGAACAAAGACTGAACGGTGAAGAGCAGTCTTTCCTCCAGGGTTTCACTAAAACGGCTGGAAGGTGTTTTCCTGTAATCAGGATCAGTGTTTTTATTCCATTATCCTGACTTCTGGCTATTTTATGTCCTTTGTGTTTTTCACTAGAGTACTTGCATTTTACAGCTGTCATAGATACTGCAGATTCAGTATTAGCTTACTTCGACTTTCCTTCTGGCCAGACTCTGCTTCCTTTTGTATTCTTGACACTGAATTTCTCCTGAACAATTAGAAACTTAACATCTCTAAAAAGCAGATAAATGTTAAGAATAGCAATTTTATTTCCCACTTCAAAATATATAAAAATAATACATGAATATGTATTATCATTAAAAATTTTTTTAACGTTTATTCATTTATTGAGAGAGAGAGAGGGACAGAGTGTGAATGGAGGAGGGGCAGAGAGAGAGGGAGACAGAATCTGAAGCAGGCTTCAGGCTCTGAGCTGTCAGCACAGAGCCTGATGTGGGACTTGAACTCATAGACTGCGAGATCATGACCTGAGCTGAATTCGAATGTTTAACTGACTGAGCCACCCAGGCACCCCTGTTATTTTTTTTTTTAAAAAAAAGAATTATGTGGTCCTTCTTCAAATCTTTTTCTTCTCCCATAACAAATCTTACTAACCTTCTCTATGGGTCACAGGTATTTAGTTTATATTGTTTGACATCTTTTTAAAATGCATGTATTTTTAAAAAATTTTTTAAATGTTTATTTCTTTTTTTTTTCTAATGTTTATTTATGAGAGAGAGAGAGAGACAGAGCATGAGCAGAGGAGGGGCAGAGAGAGAGGGAGACACAGAATCCGAAGCAGGCTCCAGGCTCCGAGCTGTTGTGGGGCTTGAACTCACAAACCGCGAGATCATGACCTGAGCTGAAGTCGGACACTTAACCAACTGAGCCACTCAGGCGCCCCCTTTTTGAGAAAGAAAGAGAGACAGAGCACGAGCAGGGAAGGGGAAGGGGCAGGGGCGGGGAGGGACGGGTCACAGAATCTGAAGCAGGCTCCAGGCTTTGAGCTGTCAGCACAGAGCTCGACGCAGGGCTCGAACTCATGAACCACAAGATCATGGCTTAGGCCGAAGTCGGTCGCTTAACCGACTGAGCCACCTAGGCATCCCTGCAAGTATTTTTTTTTAATACAAATAAGAATATATTCATCTTAAAAGTTTGATTTTTTGCTAAACAATAATTTCTGGGTCTTTCCAAGTCACTACTCTAAGAACTGCTTTGATATTAAAACTGTATAGAATTCTATAGTCAATATACCAAAATATACTGAACTATTTCCCTATCAATGAACAGAAATTTTAGATTATTTTTTAATGTTACGGTATTATCTATAATACCATTTAACACACAAACACACTTGTGTATATATTAGCACAGAGTTTTGTACTCATGGGAGTATATTGCAATAAGGGAGCTTTCAAGACGTGGAATGCTGAGTCAGAAGATAGGCCCATAGAATTTGATACATACCTTCCCAGTTCTCCTTTAGTACTCTCTCCACCAGCTGCATGTGAGAGTCCATATTTTCCTGTACTATAAGCATCACTCTACAATTATCATTATTTAATAATATTAAATACTAATATTAATACTGTATATTAATATAGCACTCTTATTTTTGCTATTTTAATTCTGTAAATATTGAAATACATGTTATAGGATACAAAGTGAATGAGATAGACAGTGCCCTTGATCTTAGGGAAGTCATCTTTTTTTTTTTTTTAACAGGGATTAAGACTATACAAAAATGAATAACTAATATACTTCACAGATCTTACTCAGCATCATAAGGAAGAAGAGGGTGCTATGATCAAGGTTAACATCAGGGATCTATCTTCTATTCGGTGGAAATAGTAAAAGTTAAGACCTTAAAGTATAAAAAGAACCAGGCATTTAAAGAGTTAGGAAAAGTTTTCTGAGCAGGGAGAGCTTAGTAGACCCAAATACTTTGATACCAGCAAGAGCTTGACTGTGTTTTAGGAACTTGAAGAAAGTCGATGTGGTTAAGCAGAGTGAGTGAGTGGCATGAAATAAATTCAGAGGAGTAGGCAGGGCCAGGACATGCAGGACTTTGCAGGGTAGATTGAGAAATTTGAGTTTTCTTCAACTAGGAAGTCTTTGTAGGATTTTGAGTTGGGAAGCGACACAAAGAGATTGTACTTCCTGTGTGGAAAATAGATGGGAAGGAGGCAGGCACAGATACAGGAGGTTACTGCAGCAGTGCAAGGGAGAGATGATGGCATGAAACTTAGGGTTGAGGTGGGGAAGATGGAGAGGAGCCGGCAGCTGCATGCAATTTGGAATAGGGCACTTGGTTCTGTGGGGCGGGGCAGGGGGGCGGAGCGGTAAGGAAAGAAAGTAGTTAAGGGTGATTCCCAAAGTTCTGATTTTGGCATTTGAATAGACATTGGTGGCATTAACTGAACCAAGAAAGGCAGAGAAAGGAACAGATTTTTTCAAGATCTCTGTTTTTGACATGTTAAGTAGGCAGTTAGATAAGTGAGCCAAGCTCAAAGGACTGGTCTAGACTAGGAATGTAAATTCCAGAATTTTTAGTTTATATGTATATCTAAAGCTGTGGTTTTGAACGAGATCACCTAGGCAGAGAATGTAGGTTGAAGAGAGTCCTGAACTTAAAAAATTTTAAGTTAGGTGAGAGAGGAAGAACTAGTTAGGAGACTAGAAAGAACAGCCGGTGAACTATGAGAAAAAGCCAAAAGGGTGTGCTGAAAGGGGAGTGGGTCAAAAAGAGGAGCATCTAATGATGTTGAGTATTGCTGAGGGCTTGACTTAAGTAGATGACAAAACGTTCCATTAGGTTTAGCTACTTAGAAGTTATTTGTAACTTTGAGAATAATTTCATGGACATGTTAGATGTACAAACCAGATTGGTGTGATTTGAAGAGTGAATGGGGATTTCCACTTTCAGCAATTCGATGAACTAAAAAAAAAAAAAAGTTTAAATTTTATACATTGCTACATTGCTTGGCATTCAGCCAAGGCATTGCTAATATACTGCCCCTGTCCCCTACTCCCACCTCAAAGAAAGAAAACCAGCATAAAAATAAAAATCATCCCTCATGAGGTGAGCCTTGAGGAGTAAGCAGTCAGCGCCATAAACACAGGATTTTGCTGAGGGCAATTGCTGATAACAAGCAGTGCTGCAGTTTGGAAAATAAACATTGTGCCAGCTACAAGGTGAGGGAGTCGGAAACTGATCCTGAAAACTCTGTTGAGCATCTGGCCTTGGAGTGATGCTGAAGTGGTGTCAGATAGGTAATACCCCTCTGTCTCCAGCAGAAGGCAAGTGTAAATCCTCCATTGAGGCCCCTAGGTTTTAATGAATTCAGATTCCATCAAATATGAGCACAAAGTCAAAGATTTCCTAACATATAAGTAATATCACTTTTAATGAAATTTAGCAAAAACCAAGCAATGAAATCTTGGAATTATCAGAAATAACATAAAGTATGTATGAAATGTTTAAAAAATAAGAGGGAGTTGAGCAAACAAAAGAAACTCATAATGAGACTCAAAATGATGAGGCTTATTTGAAAAACAACCAAGCAAAACTTTTATAGATGAAGAATAGTTTTTTTACACAAATGCATGAGTAGATCAGATTTGAACAGTTGAAAGGGAATTACACAAAATGCCACAGAGACAAGAATATAAAAAACATGGGAGCCCCTGGGTGGCTCAGTCAGTTAAGCCTCCGACTTTAGCTCAGGTCACTATCTTGTGGTCCGTGAGTTCAAGCACTGCGTTGGGGCCTGTGCTGACAGCTCCTCAGAGCCTGGAGCCTGCTTCAGATTCCGTGTTTCCTTCTCTCTCTACCCCTCCACCACTGGCATTCTGTCTCTCTCTGTCTTTCAAAAGTAAACATTAAAAAAATTTTTGTTAAATAAAAAAAATGTGAAAGAGATTTGAAGAATATAATGAGAAGGTAATGCACATCCAAGAAGGAAATATTAGCGATTAGAGAAAATAGAGGAGAAAAATATTTGAAGAGATAATGCATAATAATTTTCCAGAACCAAAAAAAAGATTTAAATTTGCAGGTATCTGGCGCCTGGGTGGCTCAGTTGGTTAAGCGTCCGACTCTTGGTTTCGGCTCAGGTAATGATCTCATGGTTCGTGAGTTCAAGCCCCACATCGGGCTCTGCACTGACAGCATGGAGCCTGCTTGGGATTTCTCGCTCCTTCTCTCTTTTTCCCCCTCCCCAACTCATGCTGCCTCTGTCTCTCTCAAAATAAATAAATAAAACTTTAAAAAATAAATTCGCAGATGTTAGGAATTATGTATTTCCATTATCTGCAATCAAGAGAAATTGTAGTGAAATTGTAGAACGTTAAGATTAAGAGAAAAATCTTAAAAGCAACTAGAGAGAAATAATCACAAACTAATAGATTACTAATAGATTAATAATACAAACTAATTAGATTACTAGATTAAGTTAAAACTTAATAGTATAATTATATTAATGCTACTAATTATAGTAGGTACTTTCATAGAATTTGTTCTGTGCCAAGTTTTATTTTTAAGTTTAAAATAAAAAGTTTTCAGTAATTGTTTATTTTTAATTATGGTAAAAAACATAAAATTTAACCATTTCTAAGTGTACAATTCAGCATATCGTTGTACAATAGATCTCCAAAATGTTTTTATCTTGCAAAACTGAAACTCTGTACCCAACGAACAGTTCCCTATTACTCCGCCCCTGTAGCCTGTAGCCGCCACCATTCTATTTTCTGTGAATTTGACCACTTTTCATATATAAGTGGAGTCATACAGTATTTGTCTTTTTTGTGACTAGCTTATTTCTAGCATCGTGTCCTCAAGATTCATTCGCATTGTGGCCTGTGACAGAATTCTTTCCCTTTTAAGGCTGGAATAACATTCCATTGTATGTTTCTACCACATTTTATTTATCCACTATCCATTCATGGATGCTTAGGTTGCTTCCACCGCTTGCTGTTGTGGATAATGCTGCTACGATTATGAGTGTGCAACTATCTCTTCAAGATTGTCCTTTCTGTTCATTTGGATGTATACCCAGAAGTGGGATTGCTGGATTTAAGCGCTTTTATATTTAGTAAATTTGGATCATCAAGCACCATTGATTGATAAGACCATCCTTAATAAATGAATCTGATTGTTAGCTATTTCTGACACAAATCAGATTTTCAAAAGAATCCGTGTATTCTATTGTGAAAAAAAATGAGGATTTTTGTTCTTCCTTCCCATCTACTCTTGTATTAATGCTTTAGGGGCTATTTGTAAAATTATCCACAGCAGCATTTTTTTGTAATGGAAAATTGAGTGGTTTTCATTTTTTTGCTATCAGCAATAGAATGGACAAATAGTTGTAATATAGTCACATGAGCTATTAATACTATATAACAACAAGAACGAATGAACTTGCAGTTATACACCACTGTATAAATACGTTGTGAGAATATTCTATTGTTTGAAGAATGCAAGCCACAGAAAAACACATAAAGTGTGTATCCTGTTCATACATAAGCAATTCAAAACATGAAACTTAAATAATATACAATTTTGATATAACATATGAAAAATCATAAACATAAGAGAATAATAAACTTTTAAACTTCATAGTAATTGCTACCTTTGAAAGAAAAAGAAATTAAGTAGGGAGGGAGATCCAGGGCACTTAAAAGATAGTAGTAATGTTCTTTTTACTAGTGTACATTATGCCATTATTCTTCATACATTATTTTGAAAATATTTTGTTACTGTTCTTCTTTATGTACTCTGTAGTTGATTAGAACAACTTTTCCAAAAAGAATTCATAGCACTAAAGTGGTAAAGAAGTGGAGGCAGCTTTTTGAGAATTTTTTATGGAGGAGAAAAGAGAAATGAGATAATGGTTGGGGGTATTGTGCGTCCTTTATGGTGTACTGTTTATTGGTAAGGTTGAAACCTCCTTACACATTATTTGTGTTTCCTTTGTGGAAACAGCATTCCAAGTCTTTTGTCCACTTTTGATACTAGATTAATTTCCTGGCTTGCAGGAGCTCTTATACATTGTGGATACTGTTCTTTTGTCTCATATGTATGTTTCACATATTTTCTTTCGACTTGCCCTTTGTCTTTAAACTTTGTGGAATTTTTGTTGTACAAAGCTTTATATATGTAGGCATCATGTGTACCGTTGCTCTTTTACTCACACAAAAAGGTCATGATATGTATTACTATTTCATTCAAATTATTTAACTTACAGTGCCATAAGTCATTATATTTTTATATTTAGCTCAGAGAGAGAATATAATGAGCTACATTTTATCCTCTTTAAGCTGACTGTAGTCCCTTTGTATCATTAATTCTACTTTAGAATTTTTTTTCAATGAAACTGTATGTTGAAATGCTATAATTATTCTTTCCTGAAGGTTTCGACCAAATACTAGAGAGTTGTGGTGTTACAATGCAGTGATTGCTGATGCCAGACTTCCCTCTGCAGCAGACATGCAGTCCAGATGTAGTATTCTAAGTCCTGAACTTGCCTTACCAACAGGACCGAGGGCTCTCACCACCCGATCTCATGCAGCTTTGCACATTCTAGGTAGGGTTGCTCTTTGATGATCAGCTAATTTTCATTCATGCAGCGTGCTGAGAATTTTTTTTAAGAATATTTACATTTGTATGTCATTTTTTTCATGTGTGTGATGTGTGTGAAACAACAACATGCTAGGTGCAATGTAAGTTAACCCCCCAAACTTGAAGAGGTTTGTTTATACCACAAAGAACAATACATCAGACTTGAACAAACACAATTTATGTATGCCCAAATCTAAAGCATCTCTGAAGATAATTTTCCTAATAGGTATATTTTTTAAAAATAATATCTTTGTTTAGTTTAAATATATAAACTTTAGAGATGCAGATAGAATATTCAAATGTATAATTATAATATTTAATATACATACATTATTTTAAATGACATTCTATAAAATACGTATTTATATAATTATGAATTTTATACATATTACGTCTGTCTCTTACATAACACAGTTTTTCTTCTATTTAATTAATTTGTGATAAAGCATTTTTTTCAGTTTATATAGATATTCTGTTGGTGGAAATTTTATACCAATCCACATAACTGCTTATTGTATTGCTTTTTAAAAAGATCCTTAAAAAAACTCATTTATGTTTATCTAAACTTTGCAGTTGTGAAATCGTATTCCTAAGTATAATTACTAGGTCATACATATAATTCCATGCTTCTCTCTCAGATTAAATCATTATAGACATCCAAAACTAACGCAGTTTTATGCAAAATATTGACTTATAGAATGTGTTTAAATACGATAACTACCCAAGCAGCGGAGAATTCTTATTGGTTGTAGGTGTTCTTTCATGGAACACTGTGTAAAGTTTGGAATACATTTATTGAGCACACTCAGAGTTAACTATTTTAATTTATTCCCTGCAGCATCGCCTGTCCTCAATATAATGGGAAATTTTAATTTCAAGGAGTTGAATTTTTGTTTGTTTGTTTTTTAGGTTGCCTTGATACCTTAGCAGCTATGCAGGATTTAAAAATGGGTGTTGCAAGTACAGAGGAGGAGACTCAAGCAGTAATGAAGGTTTATTCCAAAGAAGATTATAGTGTAGTAAACAGGTTTGAAAGTATGTATATTTATGTTTAGGAAATATTGTCTTATGAGTGAAATAAATATATATATATATGTATATATACCTTAAAACATAAATTATTATTTGTGTCTTTTAGGTCATGGAGGGGGCTGGGGTTACTCTGCACATTCAGTAGAAGCTATACGTTTTAGTGCTGACACTGATATTTTACTTGGTGGCCTTGGTCTGTTTGGAGGTAGAGGAGAATATACTGCTAAAATTAAGGTAAGCAGTTTATTGACATTGTTGCCCTTTTTCGAAGATGTTGTTTTGACTCAATTTAATATTATATATATATAATATATAATAAAAAAGGACCGGAAGAGACATTGCTAAGATCTAATATAATAATACTAAATCATTGACTCATTAGAAAACCAAAAGTCAAGAAGGGAGGAAATGTATGGAAAATGATTTTATAATAATTTTAGGCTGAAAAATACTTTATTTTTTTTAAACGTTTATTTATTTTTGAGAGACAGAGTGTGAGCAGGAGAAGGGCAGAGAGAGAAAGAGGCAGACGCAGAATCTGAAGCAGGCTCCAGGCTCTGAGCCATCAGCACAGAGCCCGACGCGGGGCTCGAACTCACTGACCGTGAGATCATGACCTGAGCTGAAGTTGGCCGCTTAACCGACTGAGCCACCCAGGCGCCCCTGAAAAATACTTTAATAGTCAGTCTCAATCCTTGTGCTGAACTTCCTAGTGGTCTAGGAACAGTAGTACCTTTTGATATGCCTCCTTTTTTGTAGCCACTTTAATGGCGAGAGCACAGCTGTTTTGATTCATAGACATTTTGATGTAGCTTTAAAAGTCGTTAGGGAGTCTGGGTGGCTCAATAAGTTAAGCATCCAACTCTTGATTTCGACTCATGTCATGATCTCATGGTTCGTGAGATCGAGCCCCACATTGGGCTCTATGCTGACCTTGGAGCCTGCTTGGGATTCTCTCTCTCCCTGTCTCTCTGCCCCTCCCCTGCTTGTGTGCATGCTCACTCTCTCTAATAAATAAACTTAAACCAAAAAAAGTCAGCATTTATGATGCCAAATACTATATAAACAGACATGATCACTCTAAGAGTGGGGACCAGGAATGAAGTGAGAGATGGAATATGGGGTATGGAGTTCATGAGGTAGACAAAATAAAAATAATCAAAAGTCCTAAGTTTACTTTACCTGTTTATCTCTAGAAAGGGTCTGCAGTTTTCCAAGCATGTGTCCATTCTTTGAAAATTCACTAACAGCTTGAATGTTCTGCTTCTCAATCTGATTTTGCCTTTTTTTCATGTTTATTTTTTTGAGAGAGAGACAGAGCGTAAGTGGGGGATCAACAGAGAGAGAGGGAGACACAGAAGTTAAAGCAGGCTTCAAGCTCTAAGCTTTCAACACAGAGCCCGATGTAGGGCTAGAACTCACATACCGTGAGATCATGACCTGAACCGAAGTCAGCCGCCTAACTGACTGAGCCACCCAAGTGCCCCAGTCTGATTTTGCTTTTAAAGTAAAACTATAAACTGTCCTTATTGCCTTAATTTCAATAGCAGACATCATTAAAAATTCTCAACTAAACACCGTCTGTTTAGGAGATATATTCTTAGTTCTCTCAATAATATCTAAAAGTTGGGATGCCTGGGTGGCTCAGTCAGTTAAGCAGCCAACTTCGGCTCAGGTCATGATCTCACAGTTTGTGAGTTCAAGCCCCGCATCAGGCTCTGTGCCGACAGCTCAGAGCCTGAAGCCTTGTTAAGATTTTGTGTCTCCCTCTCCCTCTGCCCCTCCTCTGCTTGTGCTCTTTCTCTGTCTCTCAAGAAATGAATAAATGTTAAAAAAAATTCTGTTTAACATCTGAAAATTATATTAATATGTTAAAACTCCTTTATAATGATGGTTTTTGAGGATCCTCCCATAGAGGCCCAACCAGAGCTGATAGACTTTTAAAAATTTTTGCTTATTCCTGGCTATGATTGGAATACATGTGGTAAAGAAACACGGACAATACAGAGATTAAGAAAGTAAGAATTAAAAATCCCTAGGGTTATATAGAGGATAGGGATGGAGTAATTATTAAGAATACCTATGGCATAGTCAGATAGATAGATAGACAGACAGACAGATAGATGATACATTCATTCATACATATATATGAAGGAAGGAAGTGGAGAGGAAGAGTAGGAAGGAAGAAAGGAAGGAAGGAAGAAAGGAAGGAGGGGAGGAAGGACAATAGTTTCAGTTTTTGGCTTATTTCAGAGCAACCCTTTGAAAGGGTTATTTTAAGATGTCTTGATTCAAACTTAAGATAGAGAAGCAAACTCAATGAGTTATATAGTATTAGTTGGCACTGTCTAGTAAGTTTATCAAGAAGATACTTTTTTTTTCTAGCTCTGAAAAGTTTATTGTTTTGTTTTGATGATATTGAACACCAAAGTGGCCACTATCTCCAGTAGTTGTGGTACAGAAGTATGTAGGCTTTCCATAATCCTGTCTTTATAGTGGATGTAATTTTTTTTTCTAAGTCTCAAATCCTCCCTTACTCTAACTCCGATTTCCTGGATGTGAATTTACCTTTGTAATTCAGTTACTAGTGAGTAAACTAAGGTTTTCCAACAGAAGTCTTTTTTTATTCCTCCCTTCACCTTTCTAAGGTACACATTTTTTTTTAAGCAATAAAACCTCTGTATTTTTTTGTTTTGTTTTGTTTTCATATCTCTGGTTGTTTCTTCTGTCTCTTTTGTAGGTTTGTCCTCTTCTACTTGGACACTCTAAACGTTGGATTTCTTCTAATCCCATCCTTAGGCCCTATTTCTACACTTTATATTTTCTCCTAAACATTCTCTTCTAAGCCTGAAGTTTAAATAGCTGTCAGCATACCATGATGTCCAAATTTAGATCTCCAGCTCAGACTTCTTCTTTGACCCATTTCCATGTAAGTGCTTCAAAGGCATGACAGTTGCTAGTCGTTATAGCTCAACTGAATTCATGCTCTTTCCCCAGGACGTGGCTCTCTTCCAGTAGTCCCTTTCTTAAATAGAACCATCCACAATATGCTTGTTACCCTAAGTTAGAAACCATTTTTCTTATTGGGTCCTCCTTTATCTCTTTCCTCCTGCTAGAAGACTCTTCTACCACTAACTACTCTGGGCAAAGGTCCTTGTCTTGGACTAGCCACCTAGCGGGACTCTGTACGTATTCTTACGTATATGCTTTGTGTTTCCATTCTTTCTCTTTCCTTTCCTTTCCTTCTTGAACCCAGTCTAATCACGTTTGCCCCACCTACTCAACTAAAACTGCTCTTGTCAAGAATGTGAGTGACTTCTGATTGCTGAAGCCAGTGGTCGATTCTCACTCCTCATCTTCCTTAACCAGTGGACATAATTTAATCCAATCAACCTTCTTTAAAATACTGTCTTCACTTGGCTCCTAGGGCACCTCACTTCATTTTTGTCCTGTCTCACTGACTGCTCTTCCAAGTCCCAGGCTGGTTCCTCATCATCTTCCTGCCCTTTATGTGTTGGAGTGCCAGAACTCCACTTTTTAAAGTCTGCTTATCCCCATATGATCCAGGACTATGGCTTTAAGTATTTTTCCTCTGAAAACTTTCAATTTATAAACCTCCAAAGTCATATATACAGCTGCCTACTTCACATCTTCATTTGGATAGATAATAGGCACTTCGGATATAACACATTCAACACTAGGCTTCTGGTGATCTCCCAAATAAACCTGCTGTTCTGATGTTTTCCCCATCCCAGTTAACTGACTTAGGTTAGAGTTAACTTTATTCCTCTATCTGCTTAGGTCAAAAATCTTGGAATCATCCTTGCCTTCTCTCTTTCACACCCCACGTGCCCTTCAGCAGCAAACACTGTTGGCTGCACTTTGAAAAGAAAGCCAGGATTTAACCACTTCTAAAAACTGTCCCTAATATCAAGTCAGTCCAAACCATTCTCAGTAGCCATTCTCACCGGGATTATGACAGTAGCCTCCCAACTTGTATCCTGCTTCTGTCCTTGCTCCCTTGAGTCTGTTCTCAGTACAGCAGAGTGATTTTCTTAAAATGTTCACCAAAGTATGCTACCGCTTCTGTTCAGATTCCTACAGTGTCTTCTTAGATTAGATTAAAAGCCACAGGCCTTAGAAGGGCCCACAAAGCACCATGGAACGGACTGCCATTATTACTCTGACCTTATAACTAGCTGCCTCACTCTAATCCAGCCACAGTGGCCTGCTGTTGTTCCTCAAACATGGCAAGCATAGTGAAACCTCAGGACCTTTACGCTGATTACCTCTGGCTGCAACTCTTTACCCTAGTACCTATGTGGATCACTTCCTCATTATATTCAGGTCTTGATTCTCTGGTGATCCTGTTTAAAACAATCCTCTCCCTTACCGTAAGCTTACTTCCAATTACTCCCATTTTTTGTTTGCACCTGTGTGGCCAGTTCCTAGAACTGCACCTGGCACACAGTATGTGTTAAGAAATATTTGTTGAATATAAAGGGGAAGTCATTAAGAACTTTTATATTATGCTGCATACAAAGCAGGAAATGAGAAACCACTGAAAAATTTTAGATTACAGAAGTATTGTAATCGGATATTCATTTTACAGAGTACTAAGGTCATTAAACAAAAACAAAAACTCTTGTGGTTTATGGAACCCTTGTGGAAATGGGCCAGAGCAAGGAGAGAATGGAGATAAGAAGACTGATGAGTTCTGGCTAGTAACAGTGAGCATGCCTCAACTGAGAAGCTATGGTACCAGCAGCAGAATAGATGTAGTGATGGCAGAAAGGTATGGAAAAAAGGATTATTCCATATTTTTTATCCGAGTGAGTAGGTGAATGATAATCAGAACAGGGAAGGCAGGGGAGAAGGGGAGTGAGTCACTTTAGAACTAGTGAGATCCAGCTGCAGGAGCATGCAGTGACTGTTGAGAACAAGATCTGAACTGGAGACAGATTTTCAAATTATTAGCATATAATTGATAAAATGAGACATCTAGCATAATAATTATCCAGTAAGTTTTAATGCTCCCTTCTCTTCCTCCTTAGTGTTTAATCTGCCTTGTTTGTAGTCACCTGCTATATAATTCTCCAGAGAAATGAGGGGTTTTTATATGTTAAAGAATAAAGAAAAAAGATCTCTTCCTGATAATTTTCCTTTATTTTCACTTAATTTCATAACTTCCTCTTTGATATCTTCTCTCTTATCCTTTCCCCAGACTTTCTGGTCTTCCCCTTGTTTTATACCCATTTTTTTCATACTCTTCATCTCTCCTTTTACCGTGCCATGTTACTTTGAACTATTTTTTGTTACCTGTGTTTTTAAGGATTCTTATCTTCTGTTATTCCTCTCTCTCTCCATAGCTAACATTTTTCTAGCCTTTTTTTTTGGGTATTTTTCTCAATGTTCCATAGCATTGTTTCATGTAATTCTCACAATTATTATGAAGTAGGCACTGTTAGTGTCCATTTTCCTTTTATGGATGAGAAAACCAGCTCCCAAATTTCACAGCTTGTACATGTTGAAGCAAAATTCTTCTTCATTGGAAGCTCACTTAGATAAAATGCACTGGTTGAATTCTCTTACCTCCTTCAGATGTTTATATTTGGTACAGAAGAGCTTGGAGCATTTGCTATAAATAGGTGAATATATAAATAAACTGAAATTAATATAGACCATGAGTTTCTTACTTTAAATATATAGGTTTATGGGGTGCCTGGGTGGCTCAGTTGGTTAAACAGCCGACTTCGGCTCAGGTCATGATCTCACAGTCTGTGAGTTCGAGCCCCACGTCGGTCTCTGTGCTGATGGCTCATCAGAGCCTGGAGCCTGCTTCAGTTTCTGTATCTCCCTCTCTCTCTCTGCCCTTCCCCTGCTCACGCTCTGTCTCTATGTCTCTCAAAAATAAATAAACATTAAAAAAATTTAAATATATAGGTTTGTGTATTCAACATTAAAAAAGCAGGCATTCTGGGGGCACCTGGGTGGCTTAGTCGGTTAAGCGTCCAATCTTGATTTTGGCTGAGGTCTTAATCTCACAGTTCATGGGATCAAGCTCCACGTTGGGCTCTGTGCTGACAGCGCGGAGTCTGCTTGAGATTCTTTCTCTCCTTCTCTCTCTGCCCCTCCCCCGTGCTCTCTCACTCTCTCTCTCAAATCAGTAAAGCCCAAGAAAAAAAGCAGGCATTCTGATTTTTACATTCTGCAGTGTCCAGCACATTATTGGAAACACACAAAATTATAAACGTATTATTCAGCAGGTTTGCATGGTTGAATGACTGACTGGACATGATGTGTTTTTCTCTTTCTTCCAGCTGTTCGAGTTGGGTCCTGATGGAGGAGATCATGAAACCGACGGAGACCTTCTTGCAGAGACTGATGTGTTGGCTTATGACTGTGCTGCCAGGTAATGATTGCTTCATTACTCAGCATTGTCCTTACATACTTAACATGAAAAATTCATTGTAAGTGAAGAAACATAAAAAGGATGTTTTAAATAATCCGTGATAAGATGCTTGAGAAATTTAATTGTGTATTAGATAAGTGTTGTTTTTAACAGGGCTGCATTAAAAGTAACAGTATTTTCCATATTTGTATTTTATAAATTATTTTTCCATTGAAGATAAGATGAAACTATACATATATTTTCCACACCTTTGCTTCATCCCTTAGAGAACAGCTACTGTGCTAGCTTTCCAGTGATGTAATACAGTTACTTACTACCTGGAGCATTATGTACATAGTGTCAAATAGTCAGAGAAGGCCAGAAGTCCGATCACCTGTGCAGCCTGTCACCATGCCCATAGCATGTGCTGGGTTGTAACATACTTGAGGTGGTGGCCAGCTTTTACTAAAACGTCTTAGGAAGTTACCAGAATCTGGATGTTTATTTATAAAGCTTCATTAAAGTAAGAAGAGACTTAGATTTTATCAGTCCTCTCAGTGTGATCCCAAGAACTATGTCTAACACTATGTTATGACAAGTTAGTGATTTGAATCAGGGAATGTTAGGGTGAGGAAAAAATAAACTGAACTTCAAAATAATAATAGTACACTACTTCCCAGTGATAGTTACGTTAAAACCTATGTGTTATACATAGCTTTTTGCTAGTGAAAATGTGTTTTCTGAAAATGGTAATAAGGCATTGAGTCTGCTCCTAACAGATAAATACTTTGAGAACAAAACGGCAAAACTAAAGAAACTTCTAATTTTTCACGTTAGGCATTTTCTAATATCAGGAGATACTTTTCAGTCATATTTTACGTGATGAAAAATGAAGATCAGGAAAATTTTAGGAAAGTTAATTGATTCATTTTTAACAGCCTTAAGATGCCATTGTCATTTAACATTTATTTTTGAGCATATGATTATGAGTCAGAAATATATTGTTTCACTTGTTAGAGAATCATGTAGAGTGTATTCATTTGCCTGCTAACAAAGCCCAGGTTCCTAAGGCTAGCATTAAAGGACTTCCATAATCATTTGTAGCATCTTTTTTAACTTACAATCTACTAAGCGTTTTTATCTGTCTTAATGCTTTAACGTATATGGGCCCCCTGCCATTTGCAGGTCCTGTTTTGTACCTTCATACCTCCACAGTGTGTGAATTCGTTCCCTGCCTCAAATACCCTTGATTGTTTTCTCTGTCCCAGCTTCCCAGCTACAGCCACTATACTCCATTACCTAAAACTTTAAAACTTGTGTGTATCTTTATCAGATGTCCTTATTTATATACATGCTTTCTCCTTTTATGTAGTAAAATTTTTTGTGTAGTTAGTATGTGACAGGCACAATTCCAACACTTTATTTGAATTTGCTCAGTCCTCAGAAAAATTCCTGTGATCCAGACATCATCTTCATCCCTATTTTCAGATGAAGAAACTGAGTCACAGAGAGGGTATAATAACTTGCCCAAGGTCACACAACTAGTAAATCATGAAGATGAGCCTTGAACTCAGGCCATTTAACTCTAGAACCGTTTTCTTAATATGCTGCTTTCAAAAAACTTTACTTAAATAAATGAACTTTAAAACTAAAATCCAGAGTTTCATTTTCCAGTTATACTGGCATGTTTTTTTTTAACAATTAAAAATTTTTGTTTTATTTTAATATGAAAGTTTTATAACATGTAAGCAAGTTGTAGAATTCAAGGTGTAGGGCGTCATCACTATAGCACAAGTCACTATTATTTGTGTGTTTTTGTCAAGACTTTTGTGTCTTTTGTCAAGATGTTTTTAAGTTTGTTTACTTGTGTGTTTGTTTATTTGAGTGATCTCTATACCCCACATGGGGCTCAGACTCAAAACCCTGAGATCAAGATTTGCATGCTTTTCTACTTGAGCTAGCCAGACATCTTTTTTTTTTTTAATATAATCTCTTCCTTTAATTTTTTCTTCTTTTTTTTTAAATTTTTATTATTATTTTCATTTAAATCCAAGTTAGTTAACATATAGTGCAATGATGATTTCAGGAGTAGGATTTGGTGATTCATCACATATAAAACCCAGTGCTCATCCCAGTAAGTGTCCTCCTTAAAGCCCATCGCCCATTTAGCACATTCTCCCATCCACCTCCCCTTTAGCAGCCCTCAGTTTGTTCTCTGTATTTAAGAGTCTCTTATGGTTTTCTCCCTCTCTGTTTTATCTTATTTTTGCTTCCCTTCCCCTATGATCATCTGTTTGTTTCTTAAGTTGCACGTATGGGCGAAATCATACGATATTTGTCTTTCTCTGACTAATTCTATTAGCATGCATAATACAGTCTAGTTCCATGCATGCTGTTGCAAACGGAAAGATTTCGTTCTTTTTGATCACTGAGTAATATTCCACTGTGTGTGTACATATATATATGTACATACACACACATACCACATCTTCTTTATCCATTCATCAGTTGATGGACATTTGCGCTCCTTCCATACTTCGACTGTTGTCGATGGTGCTTTTATAAACATTGGAGTGCATTTACACACCCTTTTTTTTAGACTTTTGTTTTATTTTTAAGTTTATTCGTTTATTTATTTATTAATGTTTGATTTTGAGAGAGAGAGACACAGCGTGTGAGCAGGGGAGAGGCAGAGAGAGACACACAGAATTCGGAGCAGGCTCCAGGCTCTGAGCCCTACGTGGGGCTCGAACCCGCGAGCCATGAGATCGTGGCCTGAGCCAAAGTTGGATGCTTAACCCAGAGCCACCCAGGGGCCCCTATTTATTTATTTTAAGAGAGAGAGAGAGAGAGAGAGAGAGAGAGAGAGAGAGAGAGAGAGAGAACGAGAACGTGAGAGTTCCAAGCAGGCTCCACATGTCAGTGCAAAACCTTATGCAGGGCTCAAACTCACAAACCATGAGATCATGACCTGAGCTGAAATCAAGATTTGTATACTTAACTGACTGAGCCACCTGGTGTCCCCAAACTTTTTTAAATAGAAAGTTTTTAATGATGTTTGATAAGAATATTACACAATGTATTTCATGTTTTGTTTATAAGGATTTAAAACAAATAAATGCATATAACAGGGCAAAGGCATCATCTTTGACTCACTAATTTTTCTTTCAGAGAAAAGTATGCAATGATGTTTGATGAGCCAGTTCTCTTGCAAGCTGGATGGTGGTATGTGGCATGGGCTCGAGTGTCTGGACCCAGCAGTGACTGTGGATCTCATGGACAAGCTTCTATTACCACAGATGATGGGTAAGCAAAATCGTTAAGTATTACTTAAGCAACTCTCATTTTTTATAGTGGAATATTGTTTTAAAAGCTCAGAGGTCTTTCAGTAAGGTAAAACTATTCGTAAGACTAGAATATCATATGACTGCCAGACATTTATGTTTATGTGATCTCATGCCAAATTTAAGGTCTAGACAGAACAGGGAGACAATAGGATTGCTATTCTTTGCTCTTGTCATTGGTCATTTGTATGTATTTCTGGGTGTTATATTGTTTCAGAACTTATTACCAATTAGAAATTATATAAAGTGACAAGAAAAATGAGGAATTTAGAAACCATAAAAAAGGAATAAATACTTGCTCTAAAATTTGATAGTTCTTATGAAAACAGTTTATAAGTTTCAGAGTTTTAGTAATATGAAGTAGTACAGTTTTAATAAAATGTAGGGGGAAATTTACTGTTTAAATTTCATACATGGAGCATTTTTCGGTTTATAAAACATGTTCATATCTATCTATATTCTCATTTGATGCTCTCAACAATTTTGTGAAGCCCCCTTTTCCTCTCAGGAGAATAGAGAGACAGAAAGTGAAGTGATTTGCTTCACATCATATCGCTGCTGTGTGGCAGAACCAAATCTGGGCCTGAAATCTCTTGACTCTAACTCTATCCTTCTTTATTCTCAGGACTCTGATTTTGTGTGTTCGAAAGACCATTACTTAGAAGAGAAATTTAGTTTATTCCTTACTCTTCTTGAGCATGAGCAGAAGTTATGTAATAGTATATTTCAAATAGTTTTATTCTATTCATAACAGAGCTGACCAGAAACAGAACAGACTAATGTATGAGGTGAATTCTCTGTTCCTGAATGTTAAAGTAGAATGCCATAGAAAAATCAAGTCGGCTGTAATATATCTCTTTCAACTTATTATAAGATTGTGTGCTGACACCAGAATCGCATGATTCCACATGCAGTTTTTTGAACTTTGGAGTATCACAGGAGTTTGAAGCTAAAGCGTATCATGTATGTGGTTGAGCAGATTTTAAACTGTTTGTAAGTTGAAGTATTTTGTTACTAGCTTATTGTTCTAGTTAAAGTTGAGCTGGGGGGACCAGCCCCTTACCAAGGACTTCCTGATCAGGTTCATTCAGTTCCTTCATTTTATTCCTTAAGCCACTCAGAGCTTGAGGCAAAATAAAAACAATTCCTTTTACTTGTAGGTTTTTTCTTAACAAATGGATCTCTGTGCATTAACATATATTTGAAAATGCAATTGTCAGATTTCTTATTTTCTTTCATGAATCTTGAATCATGTTGTTTTTTGGTGTCATTGTTATTTTTTCTCTTTTTAGGGTTGTTTTCCAATTTAAGAGTTCAAAGAAGTCAAATAATGGTACGGATGTTAATGCTGGTCAGATACCTCAATTATTATACAGGTATTGAGCGTATTTACAGTTAATTAATATGGTTTGTTCCTCTGTTATAATGAGCTAGGATACTATAAAATATATGGCATAATGAGAGAAATTACTTGAAGCACTCAGAAAATTATAACATACCAGTAGAAATATAACTACTTTAAACAAAAACACTTAATTTAAGATTTTGTATATTTTTAAACATTTTCTACTTTGAATTTAATTTGAAACTTTATTTACCTCATGACTTAGACTATCTGTATTATGCCATTAACAGTATTTTAATCTGTGAATTTTCTCACTTATTTCAGAATATTATAAAGTAATAAAAATTTGCCTTAGAGAAATGATATTGGGTGTTCGGTACAGATTTCAGATTCAGGCCTGATTGATTTGCTGCAGTTTTGTGTTTCCTGTTTGTCTTGTGATGGAATGAATTAGAAAATCCCTTACTGCTAAAAAAATTTCCACTTTTGAAATATTGAAAAATAATAACTCGTCCATGTGATAATATTTATTATGTTTGTAACATTATTTAAGAATTTTAATTGCTTCATGGTATTTGAGACATGTATGGAAGCATACACCTGTGTGTCTGTCCATCTGTTTCCAGTAGATTACTCAATAATTTTTTGAATGAACAATTCTAATAGATAACCCTCACTAAAAATGTCACTCTTTGAGTAGTAAAAAATCTAAAGAAATATCTCTAGAACAGTGAGTGTCTCTCATGTCTTCCTTCCATAATAATCACCTTTAAGAATCTAGATGGTTTAAACCTCACTTTTCCCAAGAAGAGATTTTTGTTTGTTTTTATGAAATTTATTATAGTTTGTATTTGTAACATGTAGCATTATTAACATAGCAAGTTGCCTGGACTACTTTTGGGTACACTGAACAACATTTTAATTATATAACACTTAATATTTTGCTATTTCAAAAATGTGTATTACAAAAAGTGTCATTGAACCTTCTAACATAAATTTATATGTATCTGCTACCTTTAGACTTCCAACCAGTGATGGTAGTGCCTCAAAAGGCAAACAGCAAACCAGTGAACCTGTACATATTTTAAAGAGATCTTTTGCAAGAACTGTCTCAGTGGTAAGCCATTTTTTTTTTTAATTTCAGGTTTTTTTGTCCAATGGTCTGTTTCATTTTGATGTTTAGCATTTAGCCACCCTTCCAAGAGTTTATCTCAATATAGTTTTATGAATTCAGGTTTGTTTTTAGATTAGCACTGAAATCCCAAGGCAAACAATAAAGAATACGTACTTTAAATAATGGGAAAATAGAGATGTTGACTGACTTTGACATGAACTTAAGCATGAACTGAAATAACTAGTGGGTTTTCTAGTAAATCTTGTATGAATACATATGCTGAAGGAGAAAGCGAAGTAAAAGTTAAGGCTGATACTGACTAAAAAGTGCTAACCTAGTGCTTGTGGAGCTAAATAGAAGAGTCGTATATTTAACTAAGATTCTGTTGAACTACTTGAGCATCCGCATTCTACATTTAAAGATATGCCACATTACTGGGGTTACTAGTGTAGAATAGAAAGCCAACATGATGTAATTGAGAGATCATAGTATGTCTGCCCAGGAAGTCTGAGTTAAGTTCTTGTTCTTTAATTTCTTAATTGAGCATTCTTATGCAAGTTATCTAAATAAACTGTGTGATAGCTTTGTTATGAATTTCTGATGAGATAAGGCATACAAAAAATTTTTTTAATTGTAAGGCACTATATGAATGTGATTTATTAATATAGTTGGTAGTCTTTCATGTTGGTAAAATGCATAGGGAGAATCCTTTTTTTTTTTTTCCTTTTTGTGTTTTTTAAAATCACAAGATTAATACACATCCCTGATTGGGAATAGGATGGAGTAGGGATAAAACTATATTAAAAGTACACTGAAGTTCTTTCCCCATCACTCCATTATTACCACATATAACTACTGTTTACATTTGGATGTATATCCTTTCAGACCATTTTTTATATATACATAAACTTATTAGTCTTTCATACCGTATGCTATCCAACCTTCTTGTTTGCTTGTAATGATAAAATTTTGAATCTTTTTAAAATTTTCATAGGATACACTAAGTACTGCAGAACAATTAGAAATGCAAGGGATGCTTACTACCCTAAACCCATATTCAAGAATTTAAAAAATCTACTAAGAATGTTTTAGCATTTTTCAGTTAATTTTTATCTTTTATTAACTTTTTTATCAAAAATTGGCTGTAGTTTGTATGATAAAATTTAATATGTAGACATAAAATAAATTATTTGATACTGTCCCTAATACTAAATCAAATATTATATTAAAAATTGTTAACATGTTTTAAATATTTTTGGCCTCTATATAGTACTACAGCAACAGTATAGAGTTTAATTTTGCTTTCAAGTAAACATATATTTGTAAATATTTTTAATTTTTTTCCTTATATGATAAACTAGGTAGGTTGATAGCTGGGAAACTTAAAAATGTAATTTTAGGGGCACCTGGGTGACTCACTCTGTTAAGCATCCAACTCGGCTCAGGTCATGATCTCATGGTTCATGAGTTCGAGCCCTGTGTCGGACTCTGTGCTGACAGCTCAGAGCCTGGAGCCTGCTTCAGATTCTGTGTCTCCCTCTCTCTCTGCCCCTCTCCCGCTAACACTCTGTCTCTCTCTTTCAAAAAAAGAGACATTAAATAAACATTAAAATAACAAAAATAAACATCAAAACTTTTTTAGATGTATTTTTTAAACAGGCAAATATTGAAGAAGATTGTTTTTATAGATGCCCGACTACTGTATCTTTTTTGTCAAGCTTCAAAGATGCTCCTAATGGTAATTTGATAAATGAACTAATAGAATGTCTATTATTTGGGCTAATCAAAACACTGTAAAAAAGTTCAAATACAGTTTTGAGGTTGATGCCATCTTTCCATTTTCCATTTGATTCAATTTATGGTATCATTTGAACTAATCGTTACTTGTTTTTTTTCATACTCTGGATTAGGAATGTTTTGAGTCATTATTGAGTATTCTTCACTGGAGTTGGACCACCTTAGTCTTAGGAGTTGAAGAACTGAGAGGATTAAAAGGATTCCAGTTCACAGCGACACTTCTAGATTTAGAGAGACTGCGCTTTGTGGGTACCTGTTGTCTGAGGTTATTGCGTGTCTATACATGTGAAATTTACCCAGTATCAGGTATGAAGCATCTTTTTAAATGACTTTAGGGAGAAAATATTTGAGACATTGAGAAGGTCTATGTGGGAAAACCAGGAATTTAAGATCCCCAGCTGCCTTTATTCTTCTCCAAAAATGAGGGGAGAAAGTCATCTTGCTGTGACCTTTATATATTTACTTATGAAGAATAAGATAGATTACATGTTATACTGATAACAAAAAGTCATGTAGGCTAAAAATTGCTCTAATAAAGTATTATTTTAACCAGATTTGGTCAAATAGAAAATTTTTGAACAACTCATTGGGACTTAAATGCTGAAACGAATGTTTCAAGGTCATTTTTTTCCTACCTAAATTATTAAAAGAAATAATCTCTAAATTGTTTCATTTCTAGGTTATGAATACTTATGATCTCTAGTTATATAGGAAATTACTTGAATTATTTTGAATGTCTCCGTGCACATTTATTATTCTATTTAATTAGCAATCTGCTTTGTTCCCCCAAAGCTACAGGAAAAGCAGTTGTGGAAGAAACTAGCAAATTAGCAGAATGTATTGGGAAAACTAGAACTTTGTTAAGAAAAATTTTATCAGAAGGAGTTGACCACTGCATGGTGAAGTTGGATAATGATCCTCAAGGATATCTCAGTCAACCTTTGAGTCTCCTGGAAGCTGTCCTTCAGGAGTGTCATAATACCTTTACTGCCTGTTTTCATTCTTTCTACCCAACTCCTGCCTTACAGTGGGCTTGCCTTTGTGATCTGCTGAATTGTTTGGATCAGGTAATTTAAGTTTGTAAAATGTTAGTTGAAAATATGATATGTTACTTACTACTCTTCAAGAAAATAAAGTGCTGTTGTCTCAGTCTTTCTAACTTTTATAAAAGGTAAATTAGGACATGGTTTGGTATGTGTGAGTTAAATAATTAAAGTTCAAAGACTCTTTTATTCTGTTCACTTTATCATTTTTAGTTGTAAAATTGGCAGACACATTGTGCAGCTCTTATTTGCTTTGAATCTGAGTGAGATGTGTGTGTAAGAGAGAAAGAACGGTCGTGAGCAAGTGTGTAAGAGCAAGGACAGCCCTAGGAGGGCAGCTCCAACAGTCCCCTTATCTGCAGAACGGTCAGGAGAAAGAGCTGTGAGTGAACTTGCTTGCTAACATCATTCATTCATGAGGAAACCATAGGCCTCATAAATGTGTATGCCCCACATCACAGTTTCAGAATACTTGAGGCAAAAAAATGGCAGAACTAAAGGAGGAGCTAGACAAATTCAGTGATAGTTGGACACTTTGACACTCCTCTGTTAGCAATTAATAGAACAACTAAACCAGAAAATCAGTAGGGAAATAGAAGACCTGGACAACATTATCAACCACGTTGACTTTACTGACATTTATAAAATAGAATGTCAAGTGCAGAATACATGTTATTTTCAAGTGTTCTCCTCTTGCTCACAAACATAGATCATATGCTAAGCCATAAAATAAATTTTAGTAAATTTCAAAAGATTAAAATTAAAAAAGAGTTTTCAGACCACAATAGAATTAAAGTTAAAATCAATAGCAAAATATATTGAGAAAAACACTAAATATGTGCAGAATAGACAACTCTTCTAAGTAACCAGTAAATCAAAGGTGAAATCCAAAGGAAACTTGAAAATATTTTGCGCTGAAAAATAAAAGTATAACATCAGAAATTGTGAGATGTAGCTAAAGCAAATTTATACCTTTAAAAATATTTATTTATTTATTTTGAGAGAGGGAGAGAGAGAATCCCAAGCAGGCACTCTGCTGTCAACACAGAGCCCAACGTGGGGCTCAATCCCACAAACTGTGAGATCATGACCTGAGCCAAGACCAAGAGTTGGACACTTAACCGACTGAGCCACCCAGGTGCTTCAGGAAATGTATATCTTTAAGTGATAATACTAGCAAAGAAGAAAGGTTAAAAATCAGTGATCTAAGTTTCTTCCTAAAGAAGTCAGAAAGAATTAGCAAACCAAAGTAAGAAGAAAGTGATAAAGATAAAGGAAGGAAATAATAAAGATAAGAGCAGAAATCAGTAAGTAGTAAAAATCAGAAAGTAAAAGTAGAGAAAACTGACCAAAAGTTGGTTTTTCAAAATTAAAACCAAATTAATACACTCCTAGCAAGTCTGAGAGACAAGTTTTTTCTGAAGAAAAAAACACAAAACACCATTATCAAGAATGAAATAGGGAATATCACTATAGATCCAAAACAGACATTAAAAATGATAAGAGAATATTTTGAACAGCCTCATATCAATAACTTATAACTTTAGGTAAAGTAGACAAATTTCTTGAAAAATATTACTTAACCAAACTAGCAAAGTAAGAAATATAAACATCTGAATTGCCTTATATCCACTAAAATATTGAATTCACTGTCAAAAACTTTCCCACAAAGAAAACTCCAGACCCAGATATTGTCATTGGTGAATTCTGTCAAACTTGAAATCATATTAATCTTTTACAAACTCTTTCATAAAATATGGGAGACAACATTTCCCAGCTGATTTTGTCAGGTTAGCCTTATACTGATACCAAAACTTGACAAAGATATTAAAAGAACATGTTAGTACAACTACTACTCAGATACATAGGTTCGAAAATTCTTAACAAAACTATCAAATCAAATCCCATCAATATGAAAAATATTCACACCAAGTAGGGATTTTCTTGGAAATGCAAGGTTACTGTAATATTCAAAAATCCATGTAATTCACCATATTAACTGAATAAACTGGGAAAATTGTATAATCGTCTCAATAGATCAGAAAAAGTGGCAAAACTAGGATGTATTCAATGGTGAAAACTTCTCAGCAAACTAGGATTTAAGGAAACTTCCTCAATCTAGGACTGTAAAGGATATCTATAGAAAAATCTATAGTTAATATCAAACTTAATGGTGAAATACTGAATTCTCCCCTAAGTTTGGGAGTAAGGCACAAGGCGACTGTTCTCACCCCTTCTATTCAGCATTGTAGAGGAAATTCTAGCTCCTTCTCCTCCCCTAAGAAAGTTCACTGTCATCACCAGGGCATCCTAGCTTATTCAAAAGATATTCTAGGGATGACATCTGGGTAGGCAACTTTGTTTTTATTTTATTATTCCTAATTTTTTTAGCTATTTACATAATGTATTATTCTTGGCATTAAAAATGTATTTCTTTGTGGTAAGAACACTTAACATGAGATACCCCTCTTAAATTTTGAGCATACAATATGATATTGTTAACTGCAGATACACCGTTATGTATAACACATCACTAGTGCTTACTCATCTTTCATAATTGAAACTTTATACCTGTTGAACCAGCTCCCCATTTTCCTCTCATCCCAACTGTTCTATTCTCTGCTTCTGTGAGCTTGTCTATTTTAGATACTGCATATAAGTGGAATCATGCAGCATTTTGGCTTTCTGTGACTGGCTTATTTCACTCATCATAGTGTCCTCCAGGTCCATCGATGATCTACAGCAGAGTAGTGTATTTTACCACTCAATTTCCTGAGACAAGATTATTGCCTGGACTAGTGCACAACATACTCTTTCAACCTGTCCAGTCTCATATGGTTGTTCTCTTTGCGACTGAACTGGCTACAGAACAGGCTAGCATTAATGAATGTTGGTTTAACATATAGCATATTGCTGTTAGCCTAAATTTGTAGTACAGATGTTTGGTGAATTAAGTAATGTATACACAGTTTTTGTGAATTAGGATATCATGTCTTGATAACATTTTTAATATTTTGTTACAAAGTTTTATAAGTATCCTGCTAATTTTTCTGAATAAATCATATAATGTGATGATATATTTTGTGACCCTAGTGAAATGTTTTTATAGTAATTCATTATGCTGCATTACCTTTAGTGAGATGTTATAGTTGCGCAGAATTATAATTTAAATCAGTTATTATTTGAGGAAAATTGTTTCAGTGCTTGTTATTGAACATGTCGTAGATATATACTGATTGGGGCCTTTTTGATGTCATTCTTTGAGCATAGTGCTAGAGAGGACTAGGATTGCAAGGATATATAAACTCATTGAATGTAGAACAGGAGGCTGATATCTGACTATATTTAATAATTTTACATCTTCATTAGGTAGTAACTTAAACAATTGTGTTTGAGTATTAATATAATTAATTTCTATATCAAGACAATTAAAATGAGTGCTAGAAAACTTTGATATGATTTAAAAGATTGTTTAACTTTTGTATATCCAAACATTTGGATTATACTGATGCCATATTTCTTTGATGGGCGCATCTTTTTTAAAAGGATATCCAGGAAGCAAACTTCAAGACTTCAAGTAGCCGATTGCTTGCAGCTGTTATGTCAGCCCTGTGCCACACTTCCGTCAAGCTGACTTCTATCTTCCCTATTGCATATGATGGAGAAGTATTGTTACGATCAATTGTTAAACAAGTTAGCACAGAGAATGACTCAACGCTAGTTCACCGGTTCCCCCTTTTGGTAGCACATATGGAAAAGCTCAGCCAGGTAGGTCTTTTCCTGAAGTATCTTTTATACTGAAACAATAGAACCACAAATGGAGGGCATATTTAAGTTGGTGCTTATTCTTCTGTATTGATATTTACCAAATAAGTATGTGTTTCACAGGAAGAGCTAAAAATCAGGGAAAAACAATTCTTATGTTTACCTGTAAATTTGCAATATTTTTTTCTCTCTCTTTTTTATTTTGAATGAAACCTAACCTATAAAAAACTTTGAGAGTTTCACAGTGAATTCCCACATATCGTTTGCCAAACCATTTGAAAGTTGCAGATAGTATAAGCAAACTTGTATATTCTATTATTTTAGATCGCCAAGAAGAATTCTTAGGGAAATAAGTAAATTTTTGAGACATTTTTTCTGTAACATTTTGGTATGTTAAAATAATACTCTAAAACAATAGCCACGGGAAAACATGCCTTAGTAACTGTTTCTGGTTTATTAGAAAGCACTATGGAGAAAAATTAACTTAAATACACATGAAATCCATATATAATACTATCAAGTTGATGAGGAGTAATCTTTAAAATGAAAACCAAAATAAGCAGTAGAAAATAAAATAGTTATCCTAATTATTGTACAATAACAATTTTCTGTTGACCAAAGCAACAGAAATATAATGAGAAAAGTTTAAGTGACATAGAAATAAAGGGCAATTGCAGAATGGGAAGAAAATTTGCAGTTAATAATATCTTTGTAGAATTACAGTAGAAATAATAATAGTAAATATAAGAGGGACTTTAGAGAGTAAGCCGCTATGGGAAAACTTTAAGCCTTACTAGAAATCAAATGTGAATGAACTGAAGTACTAATTTATTTGTAAAAAATTAAGAAAAATGAGGGTTTTCTTTTTTTCTATCAACTCCTACACTCGTGAGACTATGAGGAAACCTCCTGAACTTATTGATGGTTTCTGGCATTATGTAACTAATCTAAGTAATCTTTTTCTTTCAGTCTTTCAGCAAGTATTTGTTGTATACCTTCTATTTACTGGGATTATAATTAGGTACTAGTTGAGGCAGGAGTGAAACAGATAAACAGCTCTTGAATTGACAATGGGGTGTGGTCTATAAACTGGAAGATATTTTTACAAGATAAATTGTCAGTTCGGTATTATGTGTGTTGAATATTTGCAAAGTAAATTATCCAAGGGAATAATTGAAAGACCAAAGCCTTTTGTGTACTTTATTAAAAGGAAAAATGGGAAACCTTAATTAGAGCCCCAAATGTTCATCATTAAGTGAAATACTTGAATTTGGATATATCAACTTGATAGAAAAGGGCTTTAAAAATAACTATATTTACATTTAATATCAAGGCTGATGTTTTTAAATTTTATAAGTAGAAAATCAGAAACTAAAGTTTATATACTTTGGTGTGGCTATGGTATACTGTGATGACTATGGAAAATATGTATGCAAAAGACATTCGTATCTCGTAATATGTGTGTACTACATATTTTGGAAGAAAATACTGAGAAATGAAAATAGTGCTTAGGTGATAAAGCGATGGGTAATTCTATGTTTTTCTTTTGGAATTCACTTTAGTGTTGCAGTGTTTTCCTTCAAAGAATAGTAAAATTTAAAAATATTTTAAAAATTTCAGGACTATAAACATTTGGTAATTATTAATAATTAATAATTGTATATTTGTATGTCTTTGTCAATATTCTCCCAAGGTAATACATATTGTTCTACCCTCTTTAATGGATACAAGATTCTAGCCTAATAAATTAATCAGTTCTTTCTGTCTATGTATATATTTAGATTATTCCTAGTATTTTAAACGATGTTGCTGAAAATACCATTGACTACATTTTTATGTATATTCATGATGATTTTTCCAGAGTAAATCGTCAGGAGTGGAAAAATTCTTTTTTTTTTAATAGTTTATTTTCAAATTGGTTTACAGAAAAATTCTTAAGTAAAAGGAAAACATCTCAAGACTTTTCTACAGATTGTCAAAATGCCCTCCAGAAACCTAATGTCAGCTTATACTCCCCCCCCGACTGGGGATTTTTCTAAAATTTAAGTGTCTAATGGGGCACCTGGGTGGCTCAGTCATTTGGGCATCCGACTTTGGCTCAGGTCATGATCTCACAGTTTGTGGGTTCAAGCCCCGCATCGGGCTCTGTACTGACAGCTCAGAGCCTGGAGCCTGCTTTGGATTCTGTGTCTCCCTCTCTCTTTGCCCCTCTCCCACTTGCGTGTGCGCATGCGCACGCTTGCTCTTTCTCTCACTCAAAAATTAATAAACACTAAAAAATTGTTTAAAGTTAAGTGGCTAGTGATGTACTAATAAATATATATTTTAATATTTATGTTTATATATATGTGTACATATATATGTACATATATACACATACATAGGTACATACATGCGTACATACATTTTGGTTTTTCAACTAAAGCACTGACACTATTCAGCATTTTAAGATTATATGGGAAGCTTCTTGTATTAATCTTGTTAGTTACTAATTAGAAACTAAGTGGGTGTAACTAAATAAATACTCTACCCATCCCCCTAAGAAAGCCCTTCAAGATTATTGATGATGGACTACAAGACAGGATTGAGTTTCATCCAAAGCTAATTTTCTGAGAAGTTCCAAAAAGTAAAGTTTCTGAAGAATGAAAGTGATGTAAAGGCTAGAAGAATTATAATTTTAGCAAAATCAGAAATTGATTATTATAAGGCCAAGAAAACTAATTATGTAAGAATTGATGTTTTATGGTAATCTTATTGAAATGGTTATAGAAATAATCTAAAGATGGAAGATTATTTCTAAGTGACTTTTTGTTTAGTTTAAGATTGTATATTAAGAAAGCCGTTGACGAGATACATGGGTGGATGAATTGACTAGGAATCTGTGTCAAGAGTGGTTTAGTGGTTTATAATAATGCTCATGATGATTTTAACTAGAAAAGTTACTTAACTTTCTATAATAGGTTGAATGTACACTCATTGATGCATTTGATTTGTCTTGGGAAGGCTCATTTAACTTTAAAGACCCTTTTCTACCTCGAGATTTTATTACTTTATAAACTCTGTTAAATTGTTACATACACTGTATCTTGTAAAACAGCATGGAATGTAAGTGTTGTAGAAAAACTTGGCTATTCAGGGTGCAACTAGGTGATTTTGATAACTGAATCAGAATAGTTTCCCTGATTTTATAGAAGTCGAGGCACTATGAGGAAACTGGAACTAAATCCCAAATTGTTTGATTCCCTGGTCCACAGTCATTGGTCACAATTGTCCCCTGATAAAATCTGATACATTTTGCTCTCTGTCCACAGTGGGCTAAATGATATTGAGAATGATAAAAAATATAAATAATGTTCATGCTGGATATCAACTAATCATTTCACTTTGTTTCTGGAAAAAAGACCCATGTTTTTCCCTTGGTCTTAATGGGACTTTATAATTTCTTATGTTGAAATTTTTATTGGTAGGGGTTGGAATGTCTTAGCTTCATTTAGGAAATCAAGTACAGTAAAAATTGTAAAACCGTAAGAGAGTATTTGTAGTAGAATTCCGTATTTTTATTGCATGCATGTACAGAAAAAGTTTTATTAGAAAAAATATTTGTACAGACTATTTCTCAGTTGTTTTACCTGTAACTATACTAGAAATAGTTACCTTAGTTTGAAATTTTGTCCTATAGAAAGAGCTTTTTAAAAAGGAGGAAATCTTTTTTGTGATGTATGATTATTATTGAGAAGTTAAATAAGAGAATAAGTGAAAATGACTCAAAGCTAACAAAAACACATACATCTTATAAATATGTGGTCCTTTTATGATACACAGAAACTAATAATTGAAAAAAGAACAGTAGAAAGTAAAGTCAGTGGTTCCATATACAACTGGATGGATTTCTGGACATAGAGTCAAACCTGAATTTTAAGGGTGTCATCTAGAAAGATAAGATTTTGCAATTGAGTACTCACATGAAGGAAAATAAAGTAGTATCTTGGAACTTTTTTTTTTTAATCTCTCATAGAGTGAAGAGAATGTCTCCGGCATGACAAGCTTCCGTGAAGTTCTGGAGAAAATGCTGGTTATTGTTGTGCTCCCAGTCAGAAACAGCCTGAGGAGAGAAAATGAGCTCTTCTCTTCTCACCTGGTTTCCAACACCTGTGGTTTGCTGGCCAGTATTGTCAGTGAACTGACAGCATCAGCCCTGGGATCTGAGGTGATGTTTTATTTTGAGACTGGATAATAAGCACATGTTGAAGCTTTCCACAGAATGTCTTTTTTCATATATTTTTGCTTAGTAGAAACTAATTTTAATCCCATTTGTACTATTTTTCTTTAAAAAAAAAAAAAAAAACACCCTTCAAGCTAAGCTCTTTGTTTGGTTTTCCCTTCCTTACATCTCTTCTGTGCTTTTGCTAGCTTCCTCTCTCTCATCAGTTTCCCCAAGACATCGCAGTAATACACACTTTATGTTTTCCTTTTATTGCCCCATTGCACAACCTCACTTCCAATGTCCATAATAGTTCACATTGCTGGGTAATGAGGAATAGGAGTGGGGCTACTAGTAGTGAACACACAGTATAGAAAAGGTAAAGAGGTTTAAACCTTCGTTCTGCCCACTTGACTGACACAATACAAATGACATCTGTAAAACGGGAAAAGTAATTTTTTTTAAGTAATTTTATTTTTATAGTTACCTCTGCACCCAGCGTGGGACTCAAACTCACAATCCTGAGATCACGAGTCACACGCTCCTCCAGCTGAGCCAGCCAGGCGCCCCATGAAATGAAAAAAATAACTATGTGAAATGGGCATTAAGTACATTCACATTGTTGCACAGCTATTATCACAAAGTTTTAAAAGGATCTAATATTATTCTTGAGAAAACTACTTTGACACACTTCACATGTTGTAAAGTAACATTATTTTTAACCATTTCACTGTCCTGCTCACTCTGCCATACAGTTTATCTAAACATTTTGACTGAATTTAGTGAATGTTTCTAATTTTTTTCCCCAAATTGCAGACAGAAGGTTGGTTTTAAAAGTCATGTCACAATGCAAAATATCTTACATAATTCAAATAAATGTTTTTATTAGCTCGCATGTACTCAGGTGCTTGCCAAATAACATCTTTTCTCTCTTTTGCTTTTATAATCCCTAGCCTTTGCTATTTCTTACTTGTAGACTTATTTTGGAATCGATTATGAATTAATCCATCTAGTCTGTACTCATTACTAATTCATAGTCACAGTGTAGCCTTTCTGAGTGATTACATGCACTTGAGCAAATTTTAGTATTTAACCCTGGGAACCACTTCCTCTGTTTCTTCGTTCACTTTGACTTTGGCCTAGGTGGTCATTGAAGCCCTTGTCAGAAGATTATAATTTGTCTTTTTTTCACTTGGTCATTCAGCCTATATAATAGGCTTCCCTTCTGTGCCAGGTCCTGGAGGAAAAAGTCTGATGCATAGGTCCCCCTCAGAAGGTTACTATCTAGTTTCCCCCTATGAACTTAACTTTCTAATGAAAACGAGTGCTCCAATTGCAGGTGCCTAATATACAATGTTAGAAGTTTCCAAAGGTCGTGACTTAGACATCCATATTTCCTTCTTTCCCAGAGCAGTTTGAAATTCTTGTTAGAATCATAAACTTCAATTTTTTCGTCTTATAGGTCTTTCAGATTTCTACAGCCAACTTAGATTAAAAGCAGGCTCTATAATTAAAAAGAGCACTTTCAAGCCAGAATAAGTTCACTGATCCTCTCTGATGAAAGTCTGTAATTAGTGATGTACTTCTGTATATATATTCACTTCTGTATACATATTTTCTGCAAATGAAGTCTTGAAAACTCACAGATAAGAGGAGAGGATAGTCTCACTGAAGAGGGGAAACTTAGTCTGCTTTCTTAATTCCCCCTGAAATTCCTAGATCTCTGTGCGATACAGATTGAAAACTGTTGGTCCATAGCATGTTGATGAGATTTTGGTATGTCTTTTCAGAGTGAGGATATAATTCATTCGTATGTTATTACTGTGATGACTTACAGGTTTATAGTTCTGCATTATAAATTGAGTGAAATGTATGACTAAGAGAAGAAGAAAATCTACTGTCACGTGGTAATGATTTGTGAATTTAGAATGATAAAATCTAGTTTTATTGCTGGATAATCTCTTAATAGAATGTACATTTAGGAAGGTTTACACCCACTTGTTAAATGTAGATTATTTTTTTGAATTTCTTAGAAATTTGGAGATAGTTTTGTTATAGGTGTGTTATTAACACTCAAGTACAGACTACTGATGTGTACCTGCTTTTGTTGTTCATAGGTTGATGGACTTAATTCTCTCCACTCCGTTAAAGCCAGTGCTAACCGATTCACAAAAACAAGTCAGGGAAGAAGTTGGAACACTGGGAATGGGTCCCCTGATGCAATCTGTTTTTCAGTAGACAAACCAGGAATAGTTGTGGTTGGCTTTTCTGTCTATGGAGGAGGTGGAATTCATGAATATGAATTAGAGGTGTTAGTTGATGATGTAAGTACCACTCTAACAGTGTCATCTTGCTGTGTAGGTTGTGTATCAGGACTTACCATTATCTTAGTAAGAGTGTCCAAATCTTTGAGGGTTTAGCAGATTAGTCATTAGTCATGGAAGACATTAAAGAAATGGAAAGAGTGATTCTGCATGATTTCTTGTGTTCCATTCTGGATCACTTCTGCCTCATATTTTTTGCACTTCCAGGGATGATGTTAAATGAAAATACTAGAAATTATAGAGCTAAGCCTCTGATTATAACTTTTGTGTAATTTTCTTTTTCGCTTTTGTAGTTTAACAAACAAGAACAGTATTCAGGTTGTATTATTACCTGTAACTATGACTAAAACAGTTTTACCATAGAGTGCAAATGGATGATTCTTAGTAAAGATAGTGTTGATTGATTAATTGATTAAGCTATATCTTGCTATATTCTCTAAATTATTTAATGTACCTGAGTTTTCACAAAGTTTTATTAAAATGGGACAGAAAGTTACCATATAAATCATTTCATAATAAATAGAAATCTATCTGTGTCTTGATCCTCTTTAGCAGTTAAATTATTTCCCTACTTCATTAGGCTCTATTATTAGATTAGCACTCTTCTAATGAAGAAATGGAAATCATTTTAAGACATCAGATGAGAAAAGCCCATTTATATGATTCAGGTTGTAGACTCCTCAGGAAATCAGATAAAAGTAAATAGTTTAGAATACCAAAATTTTTTTCTTCAGTATATATCAGGAAGTGGCAATGGATAATGCAAGGAAAGAAACTGCTTAAAAAACAATAAAACAAAACAAAATTAAGAAGAGGGTGGGTTTTGTTTTTGTTTTAATTAGAGTGAACATGCAGGAGATTCGACTCATTCTCACAGATGGACATCTCTAGAATTAGTCAAAGGAACTTACACAACAGATGATTCACCCAGTGATATAGCTGAAATCAGACTTGACAAAGTTGTTCCCTTAAAGGTAATTTCAACTATGTTTCTTTTATAAATAAGAGGTATTATGTAGTTTACTTTAAAAGTAATGAAAAGGATTCCTTTATCTGATATTTAAAATGTTTATAGAGTCAGTACTATACTCCTGATATTGTACTGTATTTTATTCTATTTTTGCAAAAGATCTCGTGACCTCTGGTATTGTAGAAAGTACTGTTTGGTTTTGGAGTCAGATGGAACTAGCTTCAGATGCCTGCTCTTTCACATAGCTTAAAGATAATGGATATTATTTAACCATTCTGAAGCTTATCTGAAGATTGGGAAGCATCGTACCTACAATGTATTGTTGTTCAGATGAAATTAAATAATAGAATAAAGTAGTTGCCTCAATGTCTAGTACAGGATAGAAACTTAGTCCCTGTCTTTCCTTCTCTTATTGTGCCAAACTCTTTTTGAAAAAATGGACTTAATAGATAGTATTAACTATTAAAGTTACTATTACTTTATATAAAAGTTGTTTATTACTTCATATAACATAACTATATAGCAAAACAGAAGTTTTATTTAACATTAAAGTAGTTATGAATGGAGTAATTCTGAATTCAACTGTAAATTATTATTTTTATTATGGAACAGAATCTGGGATAAGGTAAGTTCATCAGAGGCCTTATCAAAAAGAGTTAGGGTACCAAAAAACAAAAAAAAAATCTTCATTATGAAGTTTATATCATAGATCATGAGGCACCAGTGTCTGTATCTCATATTTTCTATGCACAGTACATCTTATTTGGGACACCTTTCGCTTATGGATATTTCTTCCCATTTCTTTCCACCTGTCTGCTTCTATCTCTTGAGTGTCTCTTAAATAAAATTTATAGTGGGTTCACCGTTATTTTTTCCCACACTTGAAATTATTTCAAAAGTTAAACTCATCAAAGAAAAATACTGGATCATATATTTTAAATCTTTTGTTATGGTTAGTACTCTTTACAGTGTGATGGAAAGCAGGGCCTAGACTCAAACTATCTATATTCAAGTACTCATTCCATCACTTAACAGCTGTGTGACTTTGGATGACTTACTTAACTTCTCTGTGTCTCAGATTCCTCATCTGCAAAATGGAAATAGTAATGGCACTTACCTCCTGAGGTTATTATAAGTATTAATTTAATCAAGCACATGAAGTACTTAGTACAGTTTTTTTTAATTAATAAACATCAGTAAGTGTTAGTTATCTTCCTGTTCTATTCATTAAAAATGTGCTTAACCAAATCATCTATAAATATGACAAAGAAATTCAGTATGTTGGCCCAGTTTTTTTTATATCCTCTGTACATTATAAACATGTTTTACATCTTTATTGTGAAGGAAAATGTTAAGTATGCTGTGCGCTTGAGGAACTACGGAAGCCGTACAGCCAATGGAGATGGAGGAATGACCACAGTTCAGTGCCCAGATGGCGTGACGTTCACATTCAGCACGTGCAGCTTGAGTAGTAATGGTACAAATCAAACCAGAGGACAGATTCCACAGATCCTGTACTATAGGTGAGTAAGTGTGTATGCACAGATGGGGGGCTATTTTAAAGCAGCAGAGCACAAACAGTTTATTATTGAGGTAAAAAATGCTAAATGCATAGTTGTAATTAAATATATTAATTTATATGCATAACTTCCTTGCACATACATGTGCTGATTCATGTAAAAAGATCTTATATTAATATATAGGAGCACCTGGATGGGCCAGTTCGTTGAGTGTCTGACTCTTGATTTTGGCTCAGGTCATGATCCCAGAGTCATGGTGTTGTGGTGTTGTGCCCTGCATCAGGCTCACTGAGCACTGGAGGCTGTTTAAGATTTTTTCTCTCTCCCTTTACTCGTTCCCAACGGGCATGTGCACACACTCTCTCTTTCTCTCTCTAAAAAAAAAATATATATATATATATACACACACACACACACACACACATACACACACACGCATATAATATGTATATATAAAAATATTTTTTTTTCACTGTTTACTGCAAAGGTGAATGCTTTAAAATGTTTTTGTCATTACTTCTTTAATATCTTGGAAATTTTTATCTCCTGGGCATATGTGTTCATTTCTTTTTTTAAAAGTACCAAAAATACTAAAAAAATTCAGTTCATTTTTTTCTAAATACCAGTAATTAATGATGAGATCAATTCTATCCAAGTACTAGCATTGCCTAGATCCTGTTATCCAGTCTGCAATATATTTTGATGTCTGTGAAACTAGTTCTTGGGGCCCTAGGATACATAATGAAGTGTTTCTTCTTTTTTTTTTTTTAATATTTTTTTAACATTTATTTATTTTTGAGAGACAGAGCATGAGCAGGGGAAGGGCAGAGAGAGAGGCAGACACAGAATCTGAAACAGGCTCCAGGCTCTGAGCCATCAGCACAGAGCCCGATGCAGGGCTCGAACTCACAGACTGCAAGATCAAGACCTGAGCTGAAGTCAGCTGCTCAAACGACTGAGCCACCCAGGCGCCCCTGTTTCTTAACACATGTGTTTTAAGTGTATGACCTGTGTTATTTTAGCTAGTCCTCGGAGTAACTCCATGAGGTGGGCACTTGTCCTGTCCCTGCTTCACAGATAAGAGAATGGATGCATTGAGGGTTTAATACCTTGCCTAAAGTCACACTTCTGGTATAGTATGGTCCTGGGTTTGTAGGCAGGAAATTGGTCTCCAGATGACCTGCTCTTAACATGTCCTCTTTAACAATGCTTAAGGTCACCTGAGAGACATTGTGGTTTAATGTGCCACAGTATTCCTCCCCATCCATGATAGGAGCCAAACTTGGAGTTTCTTGACTTCCCTGTTTCTCTCACTCTTTCCATCAACAGGTCTTGGCAGCTGTGCTTTTAAAATGTTATAAGTCTGACCTTTTTTTTTTTTTTTTTTTTAATCTGACCTTTTCTAACTCCCATAATTAACAGGTCAGTCCAAACTATCACTGCAGCCCCCTGGGTAACGATCACAACTTCTAACCCAGTCCCCCCCACACCCACTTTTGCGGCAGGCCTCCTGCAGTCAGTCTGCACAGTGTAGCCAGAGGGGTTTCCCAAAAATGTGCATCAGGCCAAGGTCTGCCCCTGCTCATGGTCTCCTCACAGCTTCCCCTCCCAGTACGAAGTGCAAGGTCTTGTGGAGGCTTCTGGAGCTCACACGGTCTGATTCCTGTCACCCTCCACATTCCTTTCATTCCACTCACACTTGTCTTCACTCTGGTCTTTGAACTTGCCAGTCTTGTTCTTGTCTGACCCATTATCTTACTATTCCTTATGCCTGAACACTTTTCCCACAGATTTTTGTTTTTTTAACATAATTCAAGCCTTTGTTTAAATATGAGTTAAATATGATATAGACTCTTCTGGTCTTATTTTAAAATAACGTTATATCCTCATCTGGCCATATTTTTCTTTGAAGTCCTATCACTCCTGAAATTACATAGTTACAACTTTAACTTTTTTAAGTTTAAGTGAGGAGCTCTAACTCATGTTAAAATAATCTCATTTTACATACCATGTAAAATAATCTCATGTGTTACTCCTGTTACAGGAGTGAATTTGATGGAGATTTACAATCCCAGCTTCTGAGTAAAGCCAATGAAGAAGACAAAAACTGTAGCAGAGCTCTCTCTGTGGTAAGCACTGTCGTTCGAGCTGCAAAAGACCTCTTGCACAGAGCTCTTGCTGTGGATGGTAAGACTTTTCTTTTAATAGTTGTACTGTAGATTTTTTATTCCCTAACTCGCACACAGAGTTGCTGAAGAGGAACCATCTTGTAGAATCCCAGAGTGTTTTATTCGTTGTAGATCTGCGCATTCATATACATTCATTTTGGATCAGCCATAGTCTCCATATTCTAATGCAGAACTTTTTAGAATGTTCAGAAGCAGTTACCAGATACCTGTATTTTTCTCAGTTAACCTAGCAAGAGAAAAACTCTTTCTTTAGCTGAGTCTTTGCTTTATCCTTGCTTTAGTAGTCAAAAAGCATTTTATTTTCTTATTTAGGTGTGTTTTTCCTCCTTTATTTCCAGTAACGGTATCACCATTCACCCAAAGGTCTGGGTAACCCTAAACATCTCCCAAACTCACTTGTCTGATTTCAGTTCTCTAAGTTCTTCCCCTGACAACTCTCCAATTTGTATTCCCCTGTCTGCTCTTCCATAGTTGAAGCTACCATGGTGCAGGCACGTGTCCTCCTCCTCGTAGATGGGTAACATGCCAGCCACCTCATTGCCACCATTCTCCCATTCCCCATCTAGCTGCCTGCCATCTCTGCACTGGCAGTGGAGTTCATTCACACAAGCATTCATTGTAACCCACCCAGCCTTACCGTTACCTGTAACGTTTGTTCCTAAGCCTAGTATACACCAGAATCACCTAGGAAACTTGCTAAAAATAAAAAAATATTTGGCCCATCCAATCTGGGGGTTTGGGCTGGGCTAAACTATTTTTTAAATAACTGCATCCTATTCCTATGCAACAGCAGATCTAAAAAGAAGTATTTAGGAATAATTGGCCTTTAATAGAAAGGTGATCTCAGTCTAGACTCAACTTACCTTCCCAGAACCATGCTCGTGGGTAAATGATTACAATGTCCTTTAGCACAAGGCTTTCTTTGGTAAGATAGAAGGCAATATAGCTTAGTAACAGTAAACATTTTTGTAGTGCTTAATATATGCAGGCAGTGTTCTAAGCATTTTACATATATTAACTCAATCTTCACAATACCCGTTGAGGAAGTACTGTTACTATCCTTTTTACAGAAGAGTAACCCGAGGCACGCACCAATTAAGTAACTGGCCTAATGTCACACATATAGCCATGTGTGGCGTTGGGTATATAGTGTTTTAACATTATGACTGTTGCTATAGGTTCTAATCCTGACTCTTTCATTTTACAGGCATATGATTTTAGATAAGTTGTTTAAACATCTGTACCTTGGTATCGATAATAAAAGTATCTTATTGTGAAGATTAATTGATATGGCTTATGTCAGTAAAGCCCTTAGAATAGGGCCAGGTCCATTATAATCATTTAGTCAGTGTCCATGATAATTTTATTTTGCTCAAGAGCCCAGGATATAGATTTAGTATAGCATATATACATTATAATAAAATTATCTTCTAACTATAGTTTTAATCCCTTTTTTAGCTGATGACATTCCAGAACTGCTTAGCTCTTCCAGTCTGTTTTCCATGCTGCTTCCCCTTATTATAGCCTACATAGGACCAGTAGCCGCTGCTATTCCCAAGGTGTGTAACTTAATTGTATAACTTTGAATCTTTTTTTAAATATCCTATTTTTGACTTCGTATCTTTATAAACATTTTAATCTTTGAGGCACCTAGGTTACAAGTAACATACAGAGATAGATGTGTTAAAATGGTAGAAGTTATCAGTTAAGCCTCTCTTTTCGTCATATTGTTGACTAGATTACTATGCTTACTATTGGCTTTACATTTGAAGAATTTGGGAATGAGAAATATATTTTAGAGTTATGACATATAAGGAAAGTTTAAGTTAATTTAAATTTTTGTAATTTATGAGGTGGATGCCAAGTATTCTTTTTGAATAAAAGTAGTAATGTAGGGTAGGAGTATTTTACAGTTGTGAAATAGTCAAGATATGGAGGAAATCATAAACTCTTGAATCTTTAGCATAATTAAATATTGAGTAAAACCTAGTTTATAGCAGATAACAAAAAGGCAAAGTGTTTAAAAGTATAGACAAGATTATTTTCATATAACATCTAAGACATCTAAGGTGAATCTTTTTTTTTTTCCATAGAACAAATTTCTCTTCGAAAGAAGATTTAGCTAGAAGAAACTCTTGCTAATAGCTTAGTAATTAAGGATGATCAACAATTACAGTAATTAACAACTTTAAAGCAGTGTTCACTTTATTATCTAATTTAATCATTTCTTTTTATACCAGGTGGCTGTAGAAGTCTTTGGCCTTGTCCAACAGTTACTTCCCTCAGTTGCCATTTTGAATCAGAAGTATGCACCCCCTGCGTTCAATCCTAATCAGTCAACAGATAGCACCACAGGAAACCAGCCTGAGCAAGGCCTCTCTGCTTGTACGACCTCTAATCACTATGCAGTCATAGAGAGTGAGCACCCCTATAAACCTGCATGTGTGATGCACTACAAGGTAGGCGCCAATTCCTGGGCAGAGTTTAAATTTAAAACTTGATTTGCTTTGGTGTTCTATAATGATGTCTTAGAAAATACTTTATCTCTGTTTAGAAGTATAATTTTTTATAGTATTTAAATATAAAAATCAGCAGGTGGTTAGGCACTGTTGGATACACAAAAGGGTTTTAGAATTTTTATCCTTAAAGCATATAGTTGGGAGTATTTATGAGAATTGTTCTTACATGTTTTTATAAGTACAGTGCAGTATATTATGTTAAACTGCATATCATTTATTGTAATAGTAGTAGATATAAGCAATAAAATCTAAAAAATCATATTTTTTGAACTGGTATTACTTATACCACAACCTGAGTTCTGAAAATTTGCATATCTAACATAGGACTTCAAGTGCTCTAATATAAATAATGTGAAAAATAGTAAAACATTTATAAATATAACATTATAGAGGATCCAGAGTCCTTATTCCTTTTTAAATTGTATCATGTAAACTAAGGAGAAGGAAGATTTGTCTACTTCATCAATGTAATTATAAGTTTTATGTGCTTGCAAAGTAAGTACTCAACTTTTTATTCTAGACTGTGGGAAACATATAAAAGGACAAACTAGTACAGTCACTGCACTTATCCATCATTGCAGATTCAATAGTTACCGGCTCTTTTTTTTTTTTTTTAAGTTTTTATTTAAATTCCAGCTAACATACAGTGTAATACTAGTTTCAGGTGTACAATATAGTGATTCAGCACTTCCATACATCATCCTGTGCTCATCACTGCAAGTGTACTCCTTAATCCCCATCACCTGTTTAACCCCCACCCATCCACCTCTTGGCTAGACCTGATTCGTTTATTCCCCACCCACTTTGTCCCTTTCTAGATTATTTTAAAGCGCATATATTTTATTATGTATCTCTAAATATAAGACCCGTAAAAAGGAACCCTATTATTATTACACTGAGAAAGCTAATAATTCCTTCATGTTCAAAATAAGAGTTTAATTTTTTTAATTGTTTGAATTAGAATCTAGATAAGATCTATACATCGTGATTGGTTATTATGTCTCTCAAGTCTCTTGTTATCTACAGGTTCCCCTCCAACCCTGTCTTTTTGTTTCCTTGAATTTTATTGAAGAAAATGGACCATATGTCTTTGTTGGTAGGAGCCTCTTCATCTCGCCTCCTGAATCCTTCAGACATACCCTTCATAGTCATTCATAGCATCCTCCCTCTGTAGTAGAAGATATTCTAGGCTCATCTTCTATATTTCTTTTGTTAGTATTTAAAAGCCAGAATTTGGCAGGAAGAATTTGACTTGTTTCTCTTGGGCTGGTAATTTTTTTCTAAATATTTGTAGTGCACTGAACTGGTATATATACTCATTCATGCATGTATTTATACACACAGACACATATTATTTTTATATATGTGTATATATTCCTGTATAGACACATTTTTGTTTATATGTATTTTTTTAAGATAAAATACCTTAGGTTTGTACCGATGATACTAATTCAGAATAAGGTCCGCAGGACCTTACCCTTGAATCTTTTTCTCATACATCTAGATCCCTGTTCCCAATGACACTGGTAATATTAATATTAGAAAATCAATTATTCATTTGCTCTTTCTGTGTGTCTGTGTGTGTGTTTCTTTTGTCATGTTGGGTATATCCCAGCTACTATGTATAAAGAAATGAGTGTGTTTTACAGTAAGTGGGTACGGTCAAGTACTATGTTTAAAGTAAGTTGGAATAGTCACTCTCTGTGTGATTATGCCACTAATTGGACATATATTTGGCATCATTTCTTTTATTTTAGGACTTTAGGAACTGCTTTTTATATCTTGTTTTGTTTTACAAGAACTTAAATAATTACATTGTCCTAACTCAAATTTATAAAGGAAAGAGAACTCAAAGAAGTCTAGCTTTTATTTCTGTCCCCAAACTCTGTCCCCTCCTTCCCTATCCAAGGTAGCATTTCATTTTATTATAAGTTTATAGTTTATTCCTCCGTTCTTTTTTATAATGTAAGCATAGTCACATACACAAATGCAGATATGTGTGTAAATTTATTCCCCATGTGTTTCACCTTTTTATTTCAAAAATTTCAAATCCTTAGGAGAAAATAAGATTTGCACAATGATCACCCATATGCCTAGCTTCACCTAGCTTCATCAGTTAACATTTTGCCATGTTTGTTGTATTTATTTATCTGTATTTATTACTGCTAAACCACTTAAGAGCAAACATCATGACCAGTTACCTTGTTCCTAAGGACCGAGATTTTTTCTGTATGTCAATAATACACTAATCAAATTTAGGGAATTTAACATTGATGCTATATTTCCATAATAGATAATAGTAGTATACCGTGATATTATAAGCTAAATGGTTTGTCAGTGGCCCAACGACAGGATTCATAGCATTTCTCTAAACCCAGATCCAGGATCCAACCAGACTTATCTGTTGTATTTAGTCGTCAGGTCTTTTCTGACTCCTTTGATCTGAAGTAGTGCCTCAGACTTTCCTTGTCTTTCATGACATTGGCATTTATGAAGAATACAGTCAGCGGTTTTGTGAAAGTATCTTTATTTGGACCTGATTGACTGTTTCCTAATGATTAAACTTAGGTTACTTGTCTTGGGCAGCAACACTTCATAAGCAATACTGTATTCTTGTCAGTGCATCCCATCAGGAAGTATTTACCACTTGATTAAGAGGATATCAGGCAAGTTTCTCCACCAAAACCACCTTTCTTCTCTTTGAAAAGATTTATGGGTAGATAGCTAGAGACTGTGTAAAAAATATTCCCTAACAAATTTTCACCCAGTGGTTTTAGCATCCGTAGGTGATTCTTACTCAAATCACTTATTACTATAGTGGTTGCAGAATGGTGGCTTTCTAATTCTGCTGTTCCTTCCATTTGGCATTCTATTATAAAAGACCGTTTTCCTATCACTTCCACTTTTAAACATACATTCACCCATTCATTTTATGTGTTTATATCAATACAGATTTAAGAATTTTCTTTTTGTTTAATGTTACAATCCTTTGCTGTCATTATTCATTTTAATTCTCAAATTTTAATTGATTTGGCCAGTGAAAGTTCATTCAAGCCGGATTTTATGTTTATTTTTTTTTATGTATTTATCATGTTTTCATCAGTTTTTGAATACTACCGACCAGTTCCAGTCAACATTATAGGGGTCTTTTCTTTATACCTATCCCATTTTATATGTCCCTGTGAAAAATAACCCACTAGGTAAAATTAACAGTTTCCTTGCAAAATGTTTGTCTTTAGAATATATATATATAGAAATGTTTGGGATACTCTTATAATAGTAACAAAGTACCAAATTCAGAAGATACTTGGAGTAATTCTTTTTATCTAAGTGTGCAGGTTGCTATATGATCAGTTTGCTATACAATTAGGATTGTTTGTTTTTTTGTACTTACTTTTTGTGAGTTTTCCACCATCCTTCTTGGTTTAACTTTATCTTTTAAATACTGTATGTGAAATATCAACATGGCTTCAGAAATAAAATCTTATAAATAATATGCTCAGAATTATGAGGCCCTTCCCTTTCCCTTCTCTGCTTCTCAGCTTACTCCATTGAGTGTCCTGGTGCTTCCTTCCTGTGTTCCGTTTTGAAAAAAATAGATGGATATAGATGTCATTTTTTCTTTTTATTTAAAATGGTAGCACACCAAATCTATTTGGTACTTTTTGAAATGTAACGAAATGCATAGAAATCTCCCTATATCATTTAAAGAGACCATCCTTGGGGCGCCTGGGTGGCTCAGTCGGTTGAGCGTCTGACTTCGGCTCAGGTCATGATCTCGCAGTCTGTGAGTTCGAGCCCCACGTCGGGCTCTGTGCTGATGGTTCATCAGAGCATGGAGCCTGCTTCGGATTCTGTATCTCCCTCTCTCTCTGCCTTTCCCTTGCTCACTCTCTGTCTCTATGTCTCTCAAAAATAAAATAAAAACACTAAAAAAAATAAAAATATAAAAAAATAAAGAGATCATCCTCATTCTTTTTTACAACTGCTTTGTACTCCACTGTGAAGCTAGATCATAGTTTATTCTGTCAGTATGTGTGTGAGCGCTTCAGGTGTTTTCAGTATTTTTGCTAAATTTTTTTCGATGAATAACTTTGTGTAAATGTTTGGACTTTTTTGTTTGTTTGTTTTTTCATGTATTTAGAAATATATCTTCAAAGCACATCCCCAGACGTGGGATTGCTGGGTCAAACAAATATAGACTGAGGAGCCATGTGCTTCATAGGTTTGGGGTTATTCCTGCAGAAGCTGAACGCATATTTATCTTTGCTAGGGTTGAGAAAGTCCTGTCTGTAGAGGTTATACTGTTTCATGTTCCCAACAACAATGTTTGAGAATGTTTGTTTTCTCACAGCCTCCCCAACAGAGTTTGTGGTTAAATTTTGGTCCTTTTGCTAATATAATGGGAGAAGTGATGGGAGTAATGGTGTCTTACTTTAGTTTTAATTTGCATTTATGTAATTATGAACAAAGTTGAGCTTTTCATTTAAATGGAGATTTTTTTTTTAACCCTGTACTACAGCTGTTTGTTTTAGGCCTAGGTAATTTTTTTGGATCAATATCATACTTAGGAAATTTCCTGACTGTCATATCATATCCTATAACTATTTCATAGTTTATTATTTGACATGGTCCCACTTAGTTGTTATTTGACTACCAAGACAGAACGCTGTCTGCCATAATGATGACAGAAGCTTAACCTACGACCCAGCAATAGTGCTACTGGGAATTTACCCAAAGGATACAGGAGTGCTGATTTGTAGGGGCACTTGTGCTTTCAACAATAGCCAAATCATGGAAAGAGCCCAAATGTCCATCAACTAATGAATAGATAAAGAAGATTCAGTTTATATATACCATGGACTCCTACTTGGCAATGAGAAAGAATGAAATCCTGCCATTTGCAGCGACGTGGATGGAACTGGAGGGTATTATGCTAAGTGAAATAAGTCAATCAGAGAAAGACAAATATCGTATATTTTCATTCCTATGTGGAATTTGAGAAACTTAACAGAAGACCATGGGGGAGGGAAGGGGAAAAAAATAGTTTCAAACAGAAAGGGAGGGAGGCAAACCCGTATTAGACTCTTAAATACAGAGAACAAACTGAGGGTTGATGGGGATGGCAGGGGAGAGGGGAAAATGGGTGATGGGCATTGAGGAGGTCACTTCTTAGGATGAGCACTGGGTATTGTATGTAAGCGATGACTCACAGGAATCTACCTCTGAAACCAAGAGCACACTATATACACTGTATGTTAGCCAACTTGACAGTATATTATATTTTTTAAAAAATACTAATAGAAGATTTTTTAAAAAAAGCTTGTTGAGGATAAAGCTACATTTTATGAACATGTTTGTGTGACTATCAGAACACAATAGCTAATATTTGGCAATTTTCTGTAAATTTTATTATATTTAGTTTTTCTACCCTTCTTCATATTTTAACTTTAATAAACTATATTGACTTACTTAAAAATGTATGTAATTATGTGCCATCATAAACTTATATTACATTGAAACTTTAGGTTAGGAAAATATAAAAATCTAAGCTTTCATTGTGTATGTTTAGTTTATATTTTTTATTGTCATAATTTATGAAGTTCTGAAGATTTTTGCTAATGAAAGGTGTCATCTGTAGCAGATACTATGAATGGTAGATAACCTAAAAGTGACTCAAACTTAAATTTTAATGATTCATTCACTTTCCATCAGTATATCTTTGTATTACTGACTGAAATGGAAAATTTACTATATATGTAGTTCCACAAGAGAACTAGATAACTGAATGTTTATGGAAATTAAACAACCTTGTAATATTTTTTCAATGTTATCAGTGTGTACTTACAAACATTATTAATGTTAACAAGTATTTAAAGCACATATTGCAAGTTGGGAGTAGGGACAATTGATATTGAACATTAATACCTTGATTTCTAATCATATTGAAACTACTATATTAGTTTCTTAAAATTTAGTTTACAGTATGTTTTAAGCATCATCTTTGCAGTATGTCCTGTGTCTAAAATAGGAAAAAATCAAAAATCAAGTTTTTCTTAACAAATCCAAGTGTCGTCTCATCTGTTGACCTCAGGTGACGTTCCCAGAATGTGTACGGTGGATGACAATCGAGTTTGACCCCCAGTGTGGCACTGCACAGTCAGAAGATGTCCTCCGATTGTTGATTCCTGTCAGAACTGTTCAGAATTCGGGATATGGACCAAAACTGACATCTGTTCATGAAAATCTTAATTCCTGGATAGAATTAAAGAAATTTTCAGGGTCCTCTGGGTGGCCTACTATGGTTTTAGTGTTGCCAGGTAAGTTGTTTTTTTTTTCTTTTCTGTTTTATATGGTAAAACATATGCATTTATGACAATTATGTTAAGTAAAGATACAGCCTTGAAAATGTTTACAAACTTTGAGAAGGATTTCTTCAAGACCTGCTATGAATCTGGAGTGCACTTGAGTAGTGAAGAAGACTCTGGACAGAGGGTATAGCATGACTGAGTTTTTGAAGAGAATGTTGTGAGGATCTTGTGACAAAAGATTAGCTTGACCAAAGCAGAGGGTTAATATTGAGGAGTAGATGTCTGTACAGTTGGGAACAAACTATAGAAAAAGTGAATTTGATCTTTTATTTTCCCAATAAGTGCTAGACTTTGAGAACTTACAACTTCTTCCACTCAAGAGAATTGGTGAAACAACTCACTAAGTTATGTTAAAGCTGTTGTTTTTACTTCTTCAGACTTTGAAGGTGTGTGTATGTATATGTCAGAGACAGAGACAGAAATACTTTTGTTACTGCTATTGCTAATGTTTTCCTTTCAAAGAAGGTTTGTAAATTATTAAAACTGCATGTAGTCTGTTGTATTTTTAACCAGTTAACCATGAATATCCATGTGATTCCTTAAACTTTAGCCTATTTGAATTCAGAAGCTTCTTTCTTCTAGTCTGGCCTGCCTTGTTTATTTGTAAGGAACCAGGTTAGATGATTGCTTACTGACTGAAACAGAAAAGGCTAACTTAGGTTACCTTAGTAATAGATAATTGAAAAATGATTGTTCATGTAACATAAAGGTAGAACATTTGATTAAGGAGAGCTTGATCATAAAGAAAAATAACAATTCACTTGAGATGATTCTGTCGTTAGCTAGAGTTGTTTTTAGCAGTTATATTTAAGTAGATACAGGAACACCCTCCACACCAAAAAAGCCTCCGCTTTTTAGTATCTGGTTTGTATTGCTACCTATCTTGAGATAGATAAAAGATAGGGAAATTTTAATAAAGTTGTTTCAGATTTTGAACTCAATGTTAGCTTTTTTTCTTAGGAAACGAGGCCCTTTTTTCATTGGAGACTGCATCAGATTATGTGAAAGATGACAAAGCTTCTTTCTATGGTTTTAAATGTTTTGCAATTGGATATGAGTTTAGCCCTGGACCTGATGAGGTAGGAATGAATTATCTTGTCATTCTGTTATGATTGTGTTTCTGAGAGCTGCTATTGACTAAAGTTGTATTTGCTGCCTATGTTCAAGATGTCTCAAATTTAAGTTAGAGAATATAATTTAAAATCCCTTCCAGTTTAATTTTGTGCAGTGTTTTTTGTTGTCATTTTGCTACTTTTAATGCATGAAGAGAATAGAGTTTTTGCAACAGAAAGTATAATTGTACCTACTCCAAACCTGCTCAGGTGGCTGTACCTTTCTGAGTAAATAATAGAACCTGCTTTCCCAGTGGGACTAATTTAATATCTATTCTAAATGTTTCAAATCACACAATAAACCAAAATCAAGGTGAAAAAAATGATCATGTTATTTCAGATTAATGAATGACAAATTCTTTGGACAATAGGCCTGTAGACCTGGACCTTATAACATGCAAGAGACACTTTATTGACCCTCTTCCACTCTTAATTTAACCACTAGTTGACCTGTTCTTCCTTCTGGTTTCAAAAGTTATGCTTGGATGCAAATAACATTTTATTGATAATCCACATTATCTTCCAAATATTTTATCCTCCAAGGGATATAGGAGTCCTGATGCATAGGGGCACATGTACCCCAATGTTTATATGTATAGCAGCACTTTCCTCCAAACATTTTTTAAAGCAGCTCATTTTATTTTACTTTACTTTACTTTATTTTATTTTATGTTGTTTTATTTTATGTTGTTTTATTTTATGTTGTTTTATTTTATTTTATTTTTGTAATTCTCCAGGGAGTCATTCAGTTGGAAAAAGAATTAGCCAATCTTGGTGGAGTTTGTGCAGCTGCTTTGATGAAAAAGGATCTAGCACTTCCTATTGGTAAGTCTGGTCAAAGAGTAGGTGTTTATGATTTTTTTAAAAATTTTCAAGAGTAGAATATGTTTATTTTAGGACATTCTGGAATAAGCAAAATGAATTCAATAGTCCGACACATTCATGAGTAATAACTGTTTAATATGCTGGTAGTTTGGGTTTTCTTTGATGAAGATTGAAGAGATTCCTCTGGTTTTTTTTATTCACACACAGACATGCGCACAAACCCCCCTTAGGCACATACATGCTATGTGTCAGACACTGGGTTAAGCACTGAATATATAATATTAAACCAAAAGTTTTGAGATATTTCTTAAATATCCTAGTGGACGTATCAACTGGATAGTTGGGTGTTCATTGTCTGGCAGTCAGGGCACAAGTTAAAGGAAATGTCATTTGAACATAGTTGAAATGTAAAGTCATGGGACCATGCAAAAGATGAGCTAGGAAGAGAATGCAAATGAGAAAGAGAAGATAGCCCAGGATCAGAGGTGGGACTTGCCACAAGTGTCAAAAATGGACAGAGTGGGAGGATGAGGACGTAAAAATGACTGGTACAGCAGCCAAGGAAGTATGTGTAAAACCAGAAAAATTGGACACTCATGGGATTTTTTTCTTTTTTAACATTTATTTATTTTTGAGAGACATAGAGTGAGCAGGGGAAGGGCAGAGAGAGAGAGGGAGACACAGAATCCGAAGCAGGCCCCAGACTCTGAGCCGCCAGCACAGAGCCCGATATGGGGCTCGAACTCATAGACTGTGAGATCATGACCTGAGCCGAAGTCGGCCGCCTAACCGACTGAGCCACCCAGGTGCCCCGGGATTTTTTTTAATGTAGTTGAGAAGTCAATTAAAATCTACCATCGGATGTAAAAACTTGTTGGTTACTTATATACTCAATAAGAAATACATCAGTAACATGAGAGAAACATAAGGCCTTTAGAGTAGAGGGAGAGGATGGATAGTCAGAGAGGAGAGGCAGGTTAAATACAGATAGCTCTTTAGAAGAGTTTTCCTGTGAAGCATAGGCATTGGTTGGAACAGTACCTCTTTGTAAAATGATACAAGTTTGTATGATACGTGAATCAATTTATGATCAGGATGGTAAAGACGAAACTAAGGTTAGAAGAATTTACTGATTCTAGGATGCTTGGACATGGTTTAACATTTATTTTCACTGTGGGTGTAAAAGGCATTATTATTGTATTTTCCCAGTTCTCACCCTCAGAAGTCCTTTTGTAGCTCCTCCCTTGAAGACTACCCTTCCCACCTTATCCCTCCTTCCTCCTTTCTTGTTCTCTGCTCTTTTGTTCCTTCCCTTTTTCCTGCTCCCTTCCATGCTTCTCAGTTCCCCTGCTTCTACTTAATGTTGATACAGGTATGAGGAAATGAGACATTTTGTGTTCTCTATATGAAGTCAATGGGTGCAGCCTTTTGGAGGAAGTTTGTTAATCCCGTTCAAATTTTACATGCCATATGCTTTTTGATACAGCAATTTTTGTACATACTTGTAAAAATGCTTAAAAAATATATGTTTTAAGATAGATTAATGTAGCAGTGCTTGTGATTGTAAAACCTAGAAGCAACTAAAATATCTATCAGTTGGAAACTTGTTAAGTAAGTAATGATACATACATACAGTGAGAATATATGGAACTGTTAAAAACAACAACAAATTTTCCTCACCAAGAAAAATTCCAAATTATATTAACTAAGAAATGTTTCAGAAGAGGGTCCCATTTTTGTGAATATTATGTTATACATGTGTATTAGTATATGTGTGTGTGTTCATGAGTAAATATGTTGACACACACACTTATTTGCACACAGAGTTCTTGAACAGTGCATACACTGTTGACACTGTCTTCAGAAGGAGGTGGTAGCAGAATTTTCCATTCTATGCTTCTGTAAAATTTGAATATTTCCTTTTGAACATGTATTACCTAAGTAATAATTTTTAAATTAATTAAACTATCAGAGAAAATTCAGTAAATATAGTTGGATTTTTTAAACGTTTCTTTATTTTTGAAGGCAAGAAATACAGAGTAAGAGCAGAGAGGAGCAGAGAAAGAGGGAGACACAGACCCCGAAGCAGGCTTCAGGTTCTGAGCTGTCAGCACAGAGCCCGATGTGGGGCTGGAACTCACAGACCATGAGATCATGACCTGAGCTGAAGTCGGACTTAACTGACTGAGCCACCCAAGTGCCCCTAAATATGTTTTATATTAAGCAATAAAGGAATAAATAGATGGAGGATACACTCACTACCTTATGTTTTCCTGTAAATTACTGTTTTTACTAAAGGTAAAGCTCTTGTATAAGATAACCAAAATAAAACGGCTCAGATTCTGAATAATCAGCTCCTTCATTTTTGATGGGGTAGAGGGGAATATAAATACAGCAAATTCAGAAGTGCACATTTATATGCCTAAATATAGACCACTTGGTAGATATGTTTTAAATATTGCCTAGAGAATTATAGCCTTATATTCACACTGAAAATTACATTTTAAAATGTAAAGCACTGAGACTGATGCAGAATGATACTAGTTCTTTTCAGTCTGGAATATCAGAATTGCGAAAAAGGTGTAATGAATGCAAGGGTCTAGAGAGTTAAACTAAGTGAGGTACCTGGGTGGTTCAGTGGGTTAAGCGTCCAACTCTTGATTTTGGCTCACGTCGTGATCTTGGCGGTTCGTGAGTTCAAGCCGCACGTCCAACTCTGTGCTGACAACATGGAGCCCGCTTGAGATTCTCTGTCTCTCTGTCTCTCTCCCTCTCCCTCTCCCTCTCCCTCTCCCTCTCCCTCTGCCTCTGCCTCTGCCTACACCTCCCTGCTCTTGCTTTCTTGCTCTCTCTCAAATAAATACATAAACTTAAAAAAAAAAGTTAAACTATTAATATACGTTACTAAAACTCTTCATTTACACAACAGGTAATGAATTAGAGGAAGATCTTGAAATTCTTGAGGAGGCTGCGTTGCAGGTATTGTCACGAACATCATAAGGATAAACTTTGTACATTGATTTAAAAGCAGTATTTTCATTCAGATGTACCTTATTATTTTTTTTTTGAATATAGGACTTTCATTAAGTACTTCATTCTGTTCATTGGCAGATAAAGATTTATAACTTACAATATCTTGATAGGAGACACCCAAGTGAGCCCTTGCTGTGCTGCATGGAGGTTGTTAAATCTGGAGTGAGACATAAATCCTACCAGAGAAAGAAGTTACTAAGTGCCAAGGGTTTAAGGGAGGGCTTTGCAGAGCTGTTGACATTTAGATTGGATCTCGAAAGAAGTTTTATTTACCAGTTAGAAAAAGAGGGAAATGAGTGTTAATAGTAGTAATTTAAATAATTTCTATAGAGTACTTTGTAGTTTATTGTATCTGTAATATTATCTATTTTTAGCATTTACATTTTGAAGTCAGTATCCTCTCTTGTATCTTATAGTTACAATAACCAAAGTTCAAGGAAGTTCTGTGACTTGTCTAAGAATTCAGCTAATTGGGAGATAGAAGCGAGTATTCAGGTCAACTGTTACCAACAACTGGTTGTTTATATCTTATTCACTTCCCAAGATGAATTGATCACAGCAGTAATAATAAAGACAAACATTTATTTGATCCGACCTTATCAAGTACTATTCCAAACACTTTGCATATTTTTAACTCATTTAGTCTTCATAGCATCCCCATGAATGAGAGACTCTTATTTCCATTTACAAGTAAGGAAACCGAGGCACGGAGAACTTAAGTAACTTGCCCAGAATCACACAGCTAATAAGCACCTGGCTAGAATTTGATCTCTGGCAATCAGGTGACAAAGCCTATGATCTTGATCACTGTGCTCCAATTATAGAGAGCCCTGGTATCCTCAATAATGTTAAGAAGCTTCTAGGTTTTAAAAATCCACAATCTTTTGTTTTTGTTTTTAAAAAAGAGTTAAATTTTTGTACTTTAAGATACAAAAATAAAAATTCAATAGACATCTAATAAATACAGTATGTATCAGACAACATTCTAATTAAAGAGAACCATCAAGGAACTCATATGTTATTCTCCTTACAGGGATTATCATGGTTTATAAAATGTCAGTTAGGCCTGACAAATGACTGTTAAAGACAAAAACCCTGATATCCCAGATTGCCCGCATTTTTGGTACACAAGGTAGTTGTCTTGGTGGTCTAACACCTGCTTCTTGTTAGGCAGTATGGTGTGCATTTTATATGTGTTATATAATTTAAATTTTACAATAGCCACAGAAGAGAGATATTATTTTATTACCAGTTTATACATTTTGCAGATTCAGGAATGGTGTGTAACCTCTTAGCTTAAGACCGCATAGCAGTGCTTGTCTAAAAGTCAGGATTTGAACTCCAGTCTGTTTGATTTTAAAGATCATGATTTTTGAAATTGCATGTCTCGTAGAATGCAGAAGGTACTGTTGTATAAGTGTGATAGTAATGGAAGCATAATCTCCTCTATGAAAAATATTTTGTTTCAAAATTTATTATATAGTCATTAAAAAGTTATAGAGTTTCAGCATTTAAAGCAGATCTTTCAAAAATATAAAGCTTGCTTGTTAGCTGAGTGAGAACTAAAATTTCATTTGTATCTGCCTCTTTTCTTAATTTTAATTAAGGCTTACACAGACTAATGGAAATTACGTGCAGCCACAGTCAGGCTTGATACCCACATGTTGTCCAAGTCAGGACCTTCATACCCACCCACCTAAGAGAGCAAAGATAATCCACCCACGAAAGATGCCAGTAATGGGGACACAAAAAGTGAGAGACATCCACAGCTGCCTGCAGAAGGGAGGCTTGGCCCAGACAGATGGGGATGTGACACATGGAGGGTAGAGCGAGGGCAGATGCACCATCTCGGCCCATACTTCTCTGACATGCTTGTTTTGGTGGGAGCAAGGAGGCTGGAAGTATTAGCCCATATTTTTCCCTCCTGGAGGTTTCTTTTCTACTTTGTAGGCTATAGGAGCACTGGGGCATGGAGAGGAAATGCTTTCCCCGAGAAGGCCTACCTAAAATTGTGTGCAAGTTCAAGAAACTCATGTAATTAAAATTATATGTTTTAAAATACATGAATATTCTCTTACCCAACAGGTGTGCAAAACCCATTCTGGTATTCTTGGAAAGGGCTTAGCTCTTTCTCATTCACCAACTATATTAGAGGCACTTGAAGGAAACTTACCACTTCAAATCCAAAGCAATGAACAGTCCTTTCTGGATGATTTTATTGCCTGTGTTCCCGGATCAAGTGGTGGGAGGCTTGCAAGGTAATGTGCTTTAAGTGCTACAGTGTCTTACTTCGGGGGTCCCTCAACCTTCATTTCTGAAAAGAAATGAAAGGGAAGGATGTTAAAATGCAGCCTAAAGGATGTGGTTTATGTGTTTTGAACTTGATGAAGTATAAAATGATAAATATTTTAAAATACCTTTAAAGTATATGGGCAGTTGTTGTTTGATTATTTTAAAGTTTCCTAGGTGAACTTGTATTTAAAAAATATGTGCAGCACATGGTATAATTGAGAGGTCTAGGAATTTGATAGTAACATTTAATATCTAGACTAAATTAAATTTATCACTGTCTTTTATTTTAATATGGCTTTTTAAAAAACCTACACATAATACAAATATATTTAGAATTTAAATGAAATCATTTGGGGTTGTAGAGTTCTCATTTATCTTGTCACTATTTTTTTTTTTATGAAAAGAAAAAAATACGCTGACTTGTGTGATTTTACTAGTAAATATAGAAGTCTAACTTCTTCCCAGTTTTAATTTTAAAAGTACAGAGATTCCTCTCTAGTTTTTAAAATAGTGATTGGAGACTAGAGAATTTTTTTAAATCAGCCTCACGGCTAACTTTGTGGACATATTATGTAATGCTTGACAGAATTACTTTTAACGCATCTCCCATGACCACTTGAACGTAGATCATGGAATGAATTCAAGAATGAATGTCCTTGGGCACCTGGGTGGCATAGTCAGTTAAATGTCTGACTTCAGCTCAAGTCATGATCTCGCAGTTCATGGATTTGAGCCCCGTGTCAGGCTCTGCACTGACAGCTCAGAGCCTAGAGCCTGCTTCAGACTCTGGGGCTCCCTCTCTCTCTGCCGTTCCCCCATTTGTGCATGCTCACTCTTCTCAAAAATAAGTAAACATTAAAAAATAAAAAAGAGTATCCATTTTTTCTGTTTTTTTTTTTTTTTTTTTTAAAGAAGAATGGATATCCCAAACTGTAGAAATTTGACAAAATTTGCATGGAAGGGAAGGTAATAGGGAAGATAGTTGAGACACTGCATGTTGAGACACTTTAACCTAGCTGTTCTCAGACAAGCAAAACGCCATTTCTGTCACTGCTTTTATAGAGGAGTTGTTCTTTCCCAGGTTTTCAGGCTGGCAAATTCAGGCAGACCTCCCTCAGTAGAAATGAGTGTACTGGGACTTCAAATATACACGACCTAAATTCGTTTTCTTGGTTATTTTTTGTCACCATAGTTAAAATTTCAGGTTTTCTGATTTTAAAGTTATTTCTGTATGTAAAACATCAGAAATCTCTTGTACTTTAATGAATGTGTCATTAACAATTTGCAAGGGAGACACTTGTCATTGTCGCTGAATTGGAAATGAAGATATTATTTGGTACAAGTTTTATTCATTTGGCTTAATTTAATGTTAATCACTGAAGGTATTGATGATTGTTTACTTTTTTGCTTGTATTTTCATCGCTGCTAGGTGGCTTCAACCGGATTCCTATGCTGATCCTCAGAAAACATCTCTGATCCTGAACAAGGATGATATTCGTTGTGGTTGGCCTACCACCATAACTGTTCAGACAAAAGACCAATATGGGGATGTAGTACATGTTCCCAATATGAAGGTAATTATACCACAATTAAATTAATAGTCTTCAAAGCACTGTTTTTACTAATAAAATTTTAGAAAAAGCAAGTGTTTAGAGTCCATTTGTAGTACTGTCTTTATATTTATAAATAGAGGAAGCTGAAAAAATTTTTAAATGACTGACTTACATTAATTAGCACCCAATTTTCCAAGTTATATTTTTTAAAGTTTTGTAATGTTCATTCTTAAAGAGAAGGAGATAGAGCATGAATGGGGGAGGGGCAGAGAGAGTGAGGGAGACACAGAATCTGAAGCAGGCTCCAGGCTCTGATCTGTCAGCACAGAGCCTGATGTGGGGCTCAAACTCACGAACTGCAAGATCATGACCTGAGCCTAAGTCGGACGCTTAACCGACTGAGCCACCCAGGCACCCCTCCAAGTTATATGTTTTAGTGTTTGTTTTTTACATTTTGCTAGGAGCTATAGTGATGCAAGGGAAGGATAACAGAATGTTCATATATGCATACAGAGGGAAGGCCCTTCATATACAGTGGTTGAATAAATCAGTGAAGGGACACATTTAAAATTTTGTGTATGTTTTTTAAAAGACATTAGTACATTCGTATTTGGTACTATTGAAACATTTAATTTAAAATATAATATTGAGGGGCGCCTGGGTGGCTCAGTCAGTTGGGCGGCCGACTTTGGCTCAGGTCATGATCTCATGGTCTGTGAGTTTGAGCCCCGTATTGGGCTCTGTGCTGATGGCTCGGAGCCTGGAGCCTGCTTCGGATTCTGTGTCTACCTCTCTCTCTGCCCTTTCCCTGCTCACTCTCTGTCTCTCAAAAATAAATAAACGTTAAAAAAAATATTAAAATATACTATTGATACATATTAATATAATTAGAAATAATGGAGGTCCCTTAAAAAGTTGAAAATAAAATACCCTACGATATAGTAAACACTATTGGGTATTTACCCGAAAAATACAAAACACTAATTCAAAGGGATACATACAGCCATATATTTATTGCAGCATTATTTACTACAGTTGAATTACAGAAGCAGTTCAAGTGTCCCATCAGTAGATGAATGGATAAAGAAATTGATTAAAAAATGGATACACACACAATGGAATATTATTATTCAGCCATAAAAAAGAATGAAATCACTATTTGCAGCAACATGGATGGAGCTAGATAGTATAATGTTAAACAAAATAAGTCAGTCAGAGAAAGACAAATATTAAATGATTTCATATGTGAAATTTAATCAAAACAAAGGAAGAAAAAGAGAAGGAGACAAACCAAGAAATAGACTCTCAATTGTAGAAAACAAACTGATGGTTACCAGTGGAGAGGTTGGTGGCGGGATGGATGAAATATGTGAAGGAATTAAGAGTACACTTGTGTAACGAGCACTGAGTAGAGTATAGAATTGTTGAATCACTGTATTGTACATCTGAAACTAATATAACACAGTATATTAACTATACTGGAATTCGAATTTAAAACTTAATAAAAAAGTTAGAAATTCATGGATTTTTATGGTATAAGAATGAGGAAAGATAATAGTCATGTGCTGTATTAATGAATATAGTTAGTTGGATACCTCTTTCCTGAGACATTAATTAATAATGACATTTTAGAGCATATTGCTATGCATAAAATGAATCCATTGTGATCTAATCTATTAATGTAAATATCTCATTTAAAACTTTTATAGTTCTAAAAAAATGTATATTCAATGAAAATTTATATAGTCAATCCCCAGCTAGCCCCACCTTTCCAAGATGTGTTACAAAGTGATTTGGTTGTTTGGAGTTTATTAATCCACAGAATTCTTTTCACTCATAGAGTAGTTTATAACAGAAAGCAGAATACCTGTCATTCTATAGTATTTCAGTACTCTTAGAGTATAAAATTGTTCAGTGATTCACTTCAAGATTCATAGTACACAGGCAAATGTACTAATGATGCTAATTTACCTAGGGTAAATATAGTTGTTTAAAGGAAGATTAAATAAAAATAAATGTATAAAAATGCATAAAAGTAGTGGCTATAATTTAAAAATCAAATGTTTTTAAATTTGAAAGCACTTTTTATCTCTTCCCCCTTTTTTATTGCATTTAAAGTTTAAAGCTTTTAATGATGGCAGTGTCAATGCACTGAAGAATTTTATTATCTACTTTTAAACTTCTGTGTTTTAAATATAAGATGGGTTTGTGATATTTCCAGGACGTTATGTCAATCCAAATTTCTTTTATTAGGCCTTATTTTTTAAGACTTTTCAATGGAGTACATTTTCTTTTGCAGAACAGCTAAAATTGAAACTGGTGCTTAAAATATGTGGCGATAGGGGCGCCTGGGTGGCTCAGCCAGTTAAATGAACAGACTCTTGACTTTGGCTCAGGTCATGATCTCACAGTATGTGAGACTGAGCACTGCATCAGACTCTGGGCTGACAGGACAGAGTCTGCTTGGAATTGTCTTTCTCTCTCTGTCTCTCTTTTCCTCTCTCTGCCTGTCCCTTGCTTGCACAGATGCACACACTTTTTCTCTCTCAAAATAAATAAAGATTTAAAAAATAAGTAAATAAAATATGTGGAAATTGTGGGAAAGCATTTTTACTTGAATTAGCTGATGAATAATGTTAGTAAGAATTTAAAAATTCAGTGTAGATTCATTCTTTCCTGTACTTTATTAATGGTGGCATTTGTTTTTATTTTATGTTTTTATATCTATGATTACTTATTCCAAAAATCAAGGCTTCTTTTACTCTGTGTTTTCAAGATTCATTCTGTGGAACAAGCTGGAGGTCATTCTGGCAAACCTTTGAAGGAATGCCCAAGATGGACCCATGATCACCTAAAATTTATGGAGTTGTGGGCCCACACTTGTAAATTGCTTCTTTTAATCTGTCATAGACAATTATATAATAATAGCATTTGGTTTTTATAATATCGTGGATAGGTGGAAGTGAAAGCCGTTCCCGTTTCTCAGAAAAAACCATCTTTACAACAAGAGCAAGTGAAGAAATCCCAAAGGCTGCCTGGCAGTCCTGCGGGAGCACCACCTTCCAGCACCGATAGGACTTTTGGCGGGCTGGCCTCACCAAAGCTGGATGTGTCATATGAGCCAATGATAGTGAAGGAGGCTCGATATATTGCCATAACAATGATGAAGGTAATTTATTTTACTTATCAGAAATAGTTTCTTTTTCAGCATTTTTTCACTTAACAAACATTTCAGTGATCTAAACGCAGACAGAAAGTTACAGGTTTAGAGAGCTGTCAGTAGATGCAAAACGTGTAATATATTTTTAGGATGATTTATTTTCCTCCAAAGAGGATTTTCATTTATTTTTTGGCAGTGTCGAGGGGGACTACCAATAATAGATCAAGTTAATCCAATCAGAGATTGAGATGGTTGAAAATTGAAATTCATTTGCTGTAGACGTATTTGTCTATTTTCAGTTTTCCGTTTCTCCTGGGACATAGCCCCTCAGGAATTCAGTTTACCAAGGCTGTCTTTTATTTTTGGGTTCTCTCACATGCCAACCTCATTTCGTTGGGTTTCTTACTTGGGGTTTTCTTGTTCTCTAATGCCTTTAGAACAATTTTTAAAATATTTTGTGCAGCTTTTTTAGTCTCTTTAGGGGTAATGTTAGACTAAATTAGCAAGTTGTGCATTAGTTAAAACAGGAGTTAGGAATTTTGCCAGTAACAGAACAGTGGTGAGCCATTTGAAGGCTCTCAGAGCAATGGTATGGTTAGATTTGTGTGTCATAAAGATCATGGTGGAATATTGAGAATAATTGGACAGATGATCAAGAGGCATGGTTAGGTTTAAGTCCCTTTAAGAGACTATTGACATAATGCGGTATGATGTGCTAATCCCTTGATTTAGTGAGAATAGATTCAAAAGCTATTTAGTATCAGTAGGACTTGGTGGCTGAAGGGAATGGAGTAAAGAGAAGGAAGTAAGAATTAAAAGATGAAGTTCACAGTTTGACCTTACGTAGTAAGATTGATAATGTTGGAAGAGGAACACGTTTTGGTTGAGGAAGATATTTTTGGATGTGCTAAGTTTTAGATAACTCTGAAATATCCATGCAAAGATATGTAAAAGGAAGTTGGTTGTACAAATCTGAAGTGATCATAGTTGGACCTCAAGAACTTGAGAGTAATTAGCACTCATTACTCATGATATTGTGGAAGTAGATGATATCTATCTTCCATGGTGAGTGAAGGGAGAAGTTCCAGGACAAGATCTGGAGAAACACCAACATTGGCGATTCTCAAACTTTTGTCTACATCAGAATCATCTGGAACACTTATTTAAAAAGGATATTTTCCAGTAATCTGAAGATTTAGATTCAGTAGGTCTGGAGAGAGGCTGAAGAATTTTCATATAAAACAAATATGCAGAGTGATTCAAATTCAAAACCTACACTATGAGAAACATTACAAGACATTACAAGACAAATAAAAGGAAAAAAAAGGAAAGGAAAGGGGAAAAAAAATGATGAGAATATTAGCCAAAGAGGTAAGACATTAAGCTAGGACCAGTGTATACTTTTGCCACATTTCTTACCACTTCCTCTACAAGTAACTCATGCAGTCCTCACAACAGCCGTATAAGTTACTGTTTTTATTCCCATTTACATGTGTGGAAATTAAAGCACAGAGAGAGAGATTTAGTAAATTGTTCAAGGTCAGTCAAATGGCAGGGAGTCTGAATCCATGTTTGATTTTCCTGACTTCTTCCCCCAACTACCTTATGGCATGTCTTGAAAGTAAAGAGCAATTTGAGAGAATTGACAGTGTTATGCTGCAGAAGTGAAGTTTTGAAAAGGATCTAGCAACATTGAATTCATCAATGATCTCAGCAGGAGCAGTTTTAGAGGCATGGTAGGTTGATGAGTTCATAGATGCAGAGGAAGTGAAAGTAAAGACAAACAAGTATAGATTAAGTCTTTCAAGATGTTTGGTTATAAAAAGAAACAGAGGAAATAGAATTGAAATAGCCTCTAAAAAGGCTTTAGAATGTGGATGGGTAGAGAAAGACTTAGATGTTTTAATGCTGATGAGAAGACAGTCAAGAGGAAGGAAATCAGGAAGATAGTCCAGGAGAGATGAAAATAGGGTCTAGAGCTACAGGGGAGGCGTGGGCCTTAAATAGGAGTATTGCCTCTTACACGTTACCAGCAGAGGGAAAAGAAACTAATACAAATGCTAGTTATTTTGTAGGTTGTGCAACCAAAAGAATTATTTATAATAGTAATTATATGTTGGAGACAGGAGTGATGGATGTTAGGGTTAGGATTTTGAAACAGAGAGAAAAATGAAATGGTCATTGCAGAGAATAAAAGAGAACTGATGATCTCTTTCTTAAAGGTTTATGAAAATTACTCCTTTGAAGAACTGCGTTTTGCATCACCAACTCCTAAAAGGTAAGGATCATTTTTGTAACATGTAGGCGAAGACATGTATTGCCAATTGCTCGCAACTAATACCATCCTGTATTCCAACTTTATTTTCCCTAATAGATATCGTATATCATTTTCAAATTTCTAGTAGATTTACCACAGATTTTATAATGTATAGACTTGCAAGTAGAATGCATTTTCAGTTATAATATGCCAATATGTTAAATAATAGTAAGGTATTAGAGAAAGAATAATTAGTATATAAAAAGATATATATTGGCTTGTTTAGAGTTGGTTAGTTAGTTTTTCCATTTTTTTTCTTTCCTTCACCTCATGAGTTATAGAGCAATTTCAGTGTACATTATACTTGTATTTTCAGTTATGAGGTCTTTATTTTTCAGACTTTGAGTAGTTCTAACTACATATTTAAGCAGATTTTTTGATTTGCTATTTTATTTGCTTATTAGAAGTACTTTTTTAAATGGATGCCTTGAAAAAATTATTAGGTTGTACCTCAAAGAGACTACTACCTCCATAAAACTTAGGAAAAGCTCCAAAGTAAACTAGAAAAAAATACTTATACATTTCCATTATTTCACGTATCACATGACTTATCAGAAATTAACAGGTTACAATGACTTTATTCTTTTTTTTTAAATAATTTATTTTCAGATTGGTTTCCATATAACACCCAGTGCTCATCCCAACAAGTGCCCTCTTCAATGCCCGTCACCCACTCTCCCCCTCCCACACCCCCTTCACCCTCAGTTTGCTCTTAGCCCTTGAGACTCTCTTATGTTTTGTCTCCCTCCCTCTCTGTGTCTTTTCTTTTCCCCTCTTCCCCTCCCTCATGGCTTTCTGCTAAGTCTCTCAAAATCCACCTATGCATGGAAACATATGGTATCTGTTTTTTTCTGACTGACTTATTTCACTTAACATAATACCCTCCAGTTCCATCCATGTTGCCACACATGGCCAGATTTCATTCTTTCTCATTGCCACGTAGTATTCCATTGTATATATATACCACATCGTCTTTATCCATTCGTACTATGACTTTATTCTGATACATATTCAAAATAGTTTTAATGCACAGTCTACAAATATTCTATAAAAAAAGCCAAGTTTTGAAAACATATCTTGGCCAAGAAAAAGGAAAGTAACATTCCGTCTTTGGTTTAATTTTACTTACAAAATGTCCATATAGTGAAAGCATGTAATTTTTATAAAATAAATACAAGCTGTATAGATTTACTGCATGTTAAATAAGAAGAAACTGGCCATTTGCCAATAAATAGGTTTTCATATACGTTTGACATTTTAAGCCAGATACCTAATTAAAATAGTCTGCTAAGTCAATGCTTCATTTATTCAGCAATATTGTTAAGCATCTGCTTCATGAAGGGCACTGATACAGGCTCTGGGATACTTTTATTAACAATATAGACAAAGTACTGGTTCTTGTGATGTTTGCATTCCTGTGGAGAAACAAACTATAAATAAGTAAACAAAATAGGAATAATAAGGTTATTTGATGGAGAGTGATGGGGATGGGACAGGCCACCAAAGTACTGGGTGGCAGGAGAGGTCTGTTTGAGGAGGTGGTTTTTGATTGCAGAGCTGGATGGTAATTGGCCATGTTAAGATATTGAGGAAAGAAGATGCGGTACACACACACACACACACACACACACACACACACACACACACACAATAGAATGCTACATGGCAACGAGAAAGAATGAAATCTGGCCATGTGTGGCAACATGGATGGAACTGAGGGTATTATGCTAAGTGAAATAAGTCAGTCAGAGAAAGACAGATACCATATGTTTCCACGCATAAGTGGAACTTTGCGAGACTTAACAGAAAACCAGGGGGGAGGGGAAGAGGGAAAAGAAAAAAGACACAGAGAGGGAGGGAGACAAAACATAAGAGACTCTTAAATACTAAGAATAAACTGAGAGTTGATGGGGGTCTGGGAGGGGGGAAAGTGGGTGACAGGCACTGAGCAGGGCATGGGTTGGGATGAGCACTGGGTGTTGTATGGAAACCCATTTGACAATAAAAAAATTTTTAAAGAAAGATATGGAGGAAGTTCATTCTGACAGAGAAAATCTAAGGTGGATGGAGCTAGATGTGTTTGAGAAACAGAAGGAGAGTGGAGCAGGAGAATAGATAATGGGCAAGAAGAAAAATGGTTGGGGATGAGGATAAAGAGCTAGGTGATGGCCTTGTTATATAGGGACTGGTAGGCTGTGTTAAAGAGTTTGAATTTTCTTCTGTGCAGATTAATTTGGTGGGTTTTAAGCAGGAGAGTGAGACACTGTGATTTATAGTTTTTAAAAGATCATCTGGCCACTCTTTGGAGAATGAGTTGCAGGGGAGCAGGAGTGGGAACAGAGAGATGAGTTACACACTGTTAGGTAGCTTGGACTAGGGGTGAGTGGCAGTTAGAAGTGGAAGTGAAGAGTGGATGGATTTGGGATATACTTAGAAGTTGAAGCCAATAACCTTGCTGCCAGAAAGGAAATAGGAAGTGAAAGAAAGAGAAGATCTAGAGTGATTGTAGATTTCTTCAGCTTCAGCAGTAGTATAGAATATATAGTCTATTAGAGCAGTATGGGAGCTGTCCGACTTTGGTCTGCAGACCATATTAGGCCTGTTTTTGTAAAGAAAGTTAGGTTAGAACATAGACTTACTCATTAGCTATGTACTGTCTGCGGTTGCTTTTCACATTACAGTGGTGGAGTTAAACAGTGTGACAAAGACTGTTTGGCACAATAGACTAAATATTACAGAAAATGTTACTGATCTCTGGTATAGAGTATGATGATTTTTATGAACACCAGAGAGTCTGAGAAGAGAGCAGGTGTTTTTTGCTCTGTTTTGTTGGGTGCTGGGCGAGTAAGAAATAAAGAGTTCTTTGAATATGTTAAAGTTGAGATGCCAAGATGCCTTTTGGTTATCTAAGTGGGGATATTTCAGCCTGAAATTCAGGGAGATATAAAACTTGGAGTCCTCTATATAGAGATGGTATTTAAAGCTGAGGAATGGATGAATGATCAACTAGAGAGATGCCGTTGAAAGAAAAAAAGAACAAGACCCAAATCCTTGGACATTCCATAAGTTAAGGGGTGGTCAGAAGAGAGAGAGCCAGCAAAACACTAAGAAACAGTGGCCAGTGAGGAGAATGTTACCGAAGCAGAACAAATATATTTCAAGAAGGTAGGAGATGTCAGCTATCAAATGCTACTGAGAGATTGCTGACGATAAAGAAATGACCATTTAATTTGGGGTCATTGATGACTGACATGAGCAGTTGCAACAAAGTGTTGGGAACAAAGGCCTAATTAGGATAAGTTGTGGAAGAGAACTGGAAATGAGGAAATGGAGAGGGTGATTGTTGACAGTTGTTTAGATGAATTTAATATAAATGGGGAAAGGGACATGAGACCTTGTTAGGTCCCTTATGTCATAAGGGATGTTTAAGGTAGTGTTTAAGATGGGAGATTCTGTAGGTTGTATAGAAATGAGATGGAAATAGAAATCATTCAGGAAAGTGGGAGAAATTGATGATGAGTGAGAGAGAGAAAAGTAATTGTAGCATGTAAGTGTTGATGGAATGAGATTCACAGCACAAATGAAGGGGTGACTTCGAACAAGACCCAGGGCACTTCTTGCATTATAACAGGAGAGGAGGTAGAGAAATAGAAAGTAGGTTTATTAATCTGACTGCAACTTTAGGGTTGTGTCTGATTGCTTCCGTTTCTCACTGAAAAATTAATGAGGTCATGATCATCTGAGAGCAAGGAAGAAGGGTGATGGAGTCTTGAGGAGAGACAGAAAAAATGAAATTCAATCGTTTTGTAGGGTAAGAAAACATACTGTCGCAGGGCAATAGGCTGCCATTCATTGTAAATAATATAATTAGAAACTATCTTAATGATGTTGTCAGCCGTTTAACCAAAAGTATATTTTCCAATATCCATCTTATTTCTTTTCAGACCCAGTGAGAATATGCTGATCCGTGTCAATAACGATGGCACTTACTGTGCAAATTGGACTCCAGGGGCTATTGGACTCTACACTATACATGTGACCATTGATGGCATTGAAATAGGTATTCTTTTTTTTTAAGTTATGGTTACTTAGTGCAAACTGAATTGTCTTTCTGTTCTAATTTTCTCCTTAACTTGTATTGTAGATATGGACCATTGTCATTACTTGTTTGGGGCTTCATTTCCTCCTTTACGAGTAGGAATTAGTACATTCATAACATCTCAAAATTTTGTAACAATTTATGGTATCATTATAGCTCTCATGACTCCTTCCCTCCATTCTCTAATGTGACTGGTCAGGTATGATCTTTGTGCTGCTAAATTTATAACTGTGTGAAAACCTCCTCTCTCCCTTATGGTCTGTCTTCCTTTCCTGGCTTAGAGTAGAAACCATCTCCTTCATCCTCTATCTCCCAGTTTTGCTCAGTGCCTGACACATAACGGCTGCTCAATAAATACTTGTTGAATGAATGAATTTTCTTTATCCATCACTAATTTTGAAAAGTATATTGTTTTTCCTTTTAACATTAATCTTTTCCTTTCTTTATCATTAAGCTGTTCATATTATAGGACAACAGCAGAATAAGAAAGCTCTAATAAATGATTATCAGTATGAATTCCTTATAATACTCTTTCCTGATGTTTTTCAAGAAAAAGGGCTTCTGGGGCTCCTGGGTGGCTCAGTCAGTTAAGCCTAAGACTTAGACTCAGGTCATGATCTCATGGTTTGTGAGTTCAAGCCCTGCATCAGGCTCCATGCTGCCAGTGTGGAACCTGCTTGGGATTCTCTCTCTCTCTCTCTCTCTCTCTCTCTCTCTCTCTGTCTCTCTCTGCCCCTACCCTACTTGTTCGCTCACATGCACTCTCTCTCTTTCTCTCTCTCAAAAATAAATTTAAAAAAATAGAAAAAGGGCTCTATGATGAGGTAGATTTAGAAAACCTAAAATTCTCGTCTTAGACATTCATACAATTCACATATAATCCACATTAACAGGGATTCTGAAGTGCCCTGAAATTAAGAATCTTGTCTAACTCTGTTTAACACTTTTCCTGAGACCCTTTGCATGTAAGGAAGAGGGAGTCAAGGTAGAGATAAAAGCAATTACTGACTAATATTTCACCAAAATACCCTTTGGGGAACACTGATTTAAGTAGTTTCTTTTTACAGTGAAGGTAAGGAGGTACTTTATGTTGATATAACTGTGTAGAATATATATTAATGTAACTATATAGAATCGGATCTATCAAATTCACCTATACTGTTCCAGAGACCTTTATCCTCAGTCTTTGCTGCACTCTTCTTTATTTCAACATATCCATAAAGCCTTTAGGTCAGCAAACTTTAGTTGGTTCTAAGCAAAACATTGTTCTAGGTAAGACCATTCCTATTGAGGCTTAACAACTTAGTGATGACTGCAAGATCGAATGGGCAAACAAAATTGGATGAAGTGGAATAGAAGTGTAGTGACCCACGAGAGGCACAAATTACAAGAATTCAAAAGTGGAGGTAGCCAGGAATGGCTTCATCTTCACTAATAGTGAGGTGAAGAAAGCTTATACACAGTAGATCGTCTCTTCCTTGGATTCACAAATATTACAATTCTCTTTCTGTTCTTACAGATGCTGGCCTAGAAGTTAAGGTAAAAGACCCCCCAAAAGGGATGATACCACCAGGAACTCAGCTGGTCAAACCAAAGACTGAACCTCAGCCAAATAAGGTTAGGATAGAATAAAATCAGAACTTGAATCGGTCAGAGATTGATTTATTAATTTTCTTCATTGATGCTTTAGGGTGGTCATCAAACATCTGATATTTTAGTTGATTTCAGTTTTTGAATTTTAAATATCCCTAAATAAATTTGAAGAGTATTTTGTGATAATTCTAATCATTTCTAAATTATAGAACCTGTACTTTTAGGCTTCTTTGTATAATGCCATAGTAATTTATAGGCCTTGTGTATTTTCTGTTATTGAAAGTGTACAATTAACAAAAAGTTTACTGAAATTAAGTGCATGAAGTTTGCAAGGAAAGTATCTTATGTTAAAAAAAATATAATTTCCTGGGGCGCCTGGGTGGCTCAGTTGGTTAGGCGGCCGACTTCGGCTCAGGTCATGATCTCGCGGTCTGTGAGTTCGAGCCCCGTGTCGGGCTCTGTGCTGACAGCTCAGAGCCTGGAGCCTGGTTCAGATTCTGTATCTCCCTCTCTCTCTGCCCCTCCCCTGCTCATACTCTGTCTCTATGTCTCTCAAAAATAAATAAATGTTAAAAAAATATATATAGATATATATATAATTTCCTAACATCTAAAACAGTAAATATAGGGATTTTGGTAAACTCTTTATTAAAAAGGGAATACTAGGAATAGGATTTGTATCGTACCTTTCTAAAAGGAAAAATATGACTCTTTTCTCCTTTTTATCACATGTCTTCGAAGTTTAGAAAGGAAATTATAAATGTGTACATATTAATACATATAAAATTCAGTCATTATAAATAAGCCAGTGTTATTTGCACAGAGAAAGCAACTACATATAATTTTAGAAACTTTCTCTGAATTATAATAGTTTCAAATCTGTTTAATTTTCTTACTACTGTAAGATCTCTATTCTAGGGGCACCTGGGTAGCTCAGTCGATAAATGTTCAACTTTAGCTCAGGTCACCATCTCACGGTTTTTGTGTTCAAGCGCCGTGTCGGGCTCTATGCTGACAGCCTGGAGCCTGCTTCAGATTCTGTGTCTCCTCTCTCTCTGTTCCTCCCTTGTTCACACTCTGTCTTGCTCTCTCTCAAAAATAAATAAAAACATTAAAAAAAATCTCTATTCCATGATTTTCTATCTCAACTGTCTGTCTTTGCCTTTCCCAGGTTCGAAAATTTGTGGCCAAGGACAGTGCAGGACTCCGTATCCGTAGCCACCCTTCCCTTCAGAGTGAGCAGATAGGCATAGTAAAAGTCAATGGAACTATCACTTTCATTGATGAGGTAATTTGTAAAGAAACACTTGGTAATAAATTTTGGACAGAAAGTTTTTGCATTATTTGCCATAATAATGTTACTAAATTTTCTGTCAGTATGTTTTAATTGGTTTGGATAGTGTTTGGAAAGTTGCTTTGCAGGATGTGTTCGTTGAGTTTCAAACATTTTATTTTTCTTTATCAACAAAAAGTAACTAAAACTATATTTTTAACATGAAAGAAACTCAATTAACAAGTAGAACCTGTACAAGTACTCACCGAAAATGGGTACAGTTTTTCTTACATATTTTAAGTGTTGCTTGTTTTTAAATGTATTCATCATATTGCTTTAACTTTGGACAGCATATTTTTTTAGTAGTACAACCAAAAAACTTATGATTATTAAAATCTAAATTGAGGGGAGGAAAGAACTTACGTTTTTTAGAGAAACAAACATTTTATTTTTAGACTATCTTAAAGTGTGATTTCTTTGCGCCTTTACTCCTAAGGGACATTGTTTTTACTGTCTCACCATGTGAATTACCACATTGCTTGGCATTCTTTGCTGCTTTCTCCTTAAAGTTTCTCTTTTACTCACCTCCTGCAAAAACTAGATGCTTAATCTTCATGTCCACCATTATTTGCCTGCTGTGTAGCCCTGTAGCCCTTGCGAGCCTTCTAGGACTTACAGGTGGGGATGGCTTGTTGTTGTTGCTTATGTCTTGTAGATCCACAATGATGATGGTGTGTGGCTGAGACTGAATGATGAGACAATAAAGAAGTATGTTCCTAACATGAATGGTTATACTGAAGCCTGGTGCCTGTCCTTTAATCAACACCTTGGCAAGAGTCTTCTGGTCCCTGTTGACGTAAGTAAAAGGTGGTTTTAAAAAGCATAATAGGTACACTCTATCCTCATTACAGGGCTTTCTTTAATTAAGGCTTTTCAGTTCTGAGGTAAACCACAACTAAATAACTTTTACTTTGTAAGTGCCTGAATTCATAAGAGCTTCTGTGTAATGAAGGTGGAGTTTGGCAAAGCTAAGGACTAGTGCTTATTTGATCCATCACAGGCAGGAAGTAGTAAGTTAAAACTAGGCCTTTGGAATTCCTTTCAGAGATGTAGGGAAGAGAGTAGTTGTCTGTTCCCTTTCTTATTCACACTGCTGTTTGGAATGAGTTCCAAACTAAACATGGTGAACTCAGTGTTACTATACATTCAAAAAGATGTATAACATATTTCTGTTGTATGTTGGCATTTTGTAGTTAATTCCCTGTCTTTTGTCTAAGTTTGAATCTTTTCTTTCTTGGCTTATAATACTTTGTGTAAAAATGAGGATTTTTAGTCTCCTAGTGGTGTTATAGTGTTCCAACTAGAACTAGAAGCTAAATCCTAATGTCAGAGAATTTATCGAACCTCTGACAAATGCAGTAGAGTACTTAACACCAGTGTCCAAAAATTGCCATAAATATAATAGTAACTCATAGCTCTGTTTACAATTAAACAGAAATTTATGATTTTTCTTCCTTTTCATCACTATCAAATGTATGTACTCCTTATGACACTTATATATAGTGCTGGTAAAATTTTAAAAACCTTAGCATTTTAAACAGTTGAATTTCTTAAAAATCAGCATATAAAGTTAGCTTATTATATCAAACCATTCAATATATAGTTTATTTTCCTCTTTAATAATCCAGAGTAAAGTGCTCTGTCCAAAGGGGCAATTATAGAAGATGATTCTTTGAGGAAAGAAGTAATTGAACTTCTATTTATTAATCTCATACATTATATTCTTTTATATATGTTTTGTAATAGTACAGTGGAGAGAGATATTTTTTCTATGTATTTTTTACTAATAATATGTGATAAAGTTGAATGAGTGTTAGAGTACTGTTTTACTGAGGTTAAGCTAAACAATGACAAATATATAGTTAAAATATAAACTTTTGAATAAAGAAACCAGATCTTCTTTAATTTTCCTCAGATTTATATCTACAGTTAGAAATGAAAAGGATTTTGGGGTGCCTGGCTGGCTCAGTCAGTAGAGCATGCGATTCTCGATCTCGGTTGTGAGTTTGAGTCCCATGTTGGGTGTAGAGATCACTTGAAAATAAAATCTTTAAAAAAAAATGAAAAGGATTTTGACCCTCTACACAGAGGAACTAGAGTGAAAGAGAAATAATAATTCTTTATCATCTGTGGCCAAAAAGGTAGCCTTAAATGGCTTAAAACCATTTTCCGTTATCGGAACCAAATATTCCTCAGGATTATGAAATTTATGTTTTAAATGAGATAACATAATAACTATTTTATTGTTTTATTGACAGTTTATTTTAAAAATTTTGATTAGTTTAGACTTTAGTGTATTTTCAATCCCTGATATTATATTAAATTGTCTTTACCACCGCTTCCACTCCAAAATTTTCTTCTTAATTCCTTTGTTTGTTCACTTGAAGAGATGCTTTTAGAAGAGAAAGATATTCAGACATATGAAACAAGAGACTAAACAAAGGTAGAAAGGAGGAGCAAGAAGTACTGTGTATTGAAGTTTTAAATCCCATGGTTTCATTTTGGAACAGTGGTATTCTGTTATTTGATGCTCCTAAATCACATTCAAGAGACTATTTATAGAAGACAGTCTTGTTGAGGTCAGAGAGAGAAGAGCAGTAACAAAGGTGAGAAAGAAGGCTAAATGGGTGAACCATACAAATACTTTCTGATCAGTTTTCACTGGAATATGTGAAAGAGGTTGTCACTGACTTATTTGAAAAAAATCTAGAGGCAGAATAGCGAAGATAAACAGTAAAACGAAGTGACTTGTGGTATTTTCTAGCCCTCCTTTATGCTGAAGAATGGCATGAGTTCTATTTTAATGTAAATATCTCAGAATGCCTGGTATCATTGATAAAGCTGAGGTTTTTTAGTTCCTTTATTTTAAGGATAGTGGTGATTTGAGATCCTTATAAATTAAAGAAAGATGCCAGTAAAAACGGGGAAATACAGATGTAGATAAGACATTTGAAGACTGAAAAAGGAGGAGAAAATGGAATTAAGGGCACATTTGGAGTAGAGGGGCTATGTCTGGCAGTAGGTAGATTTTTAGAGATGGAGGGAGAAAAGGAAGAGGTTGAAGAAGAGCATGATTTTTATTAAACAGAAGGGAGGAAAGACGTCAGTTGAGATTGAAACAAATGAGTTAAATTAGAGGGTTTAGAAATGCAGTCCGGGTTTGGAATAGCAAGCATTTAAGAGAACCCAATGGATCTGAAGAGAAACTACTTGTTTCTGGATTTGTGGGCCCTACCCAGTGAGGTCACTGGATGTATCCATTCTGGAGGCCTGTCCTCACCCATAGCACTAAGTATGCAGAATCAAAAGTGTCAAGAAAGTAGATTATAGCACTGGCTGGAATTTGGGCTGCTGCAACAGAAAAATAGGGACAAGATTTCAGATGCTGATGAAAGAGGACTTGAGATCAGCAACCATGGAATCCAGCCTCAGTTAGAAACGTGAAAGGACAAGTGGAGGGTCCAAGGGACTGGAAGGCATAATGAAATCCCGGAGCGCTGTAAGAGCGCAGTCTACTTAAAGAGCTAGAAAGATCGGCAGTTTGTGTGATAAAGCAGAATATTTGAATTTGATTTCATAGTTAGAGCATTTTACTGAATGATACAGCCTGTTAATGTGGCCGTGAGCAGGTAGCTGAAGGAGAGTGGAAAGGAGAGTCATTCTCACTGCTTCAGCCCAAGAACTGAAAGGTTCAGCAGTTGGGCGGTCATCCACATCAAACCAAAGACACATGTGATGGCAGCGCCGTGACCAGCAAGGTGAAAGATGGAAGCGTGTCCATTTACCATTGAGGGAGGGATCCTCTTAGGTACAGTATAAAGTCATGGGACAAATAGCAATAGTTCGGTGCTGGTTCTGAGAGAAGCATAGAGCATATTTAGTATAAAAATACTAAAACAGGTAGATGACAGAAAGGTTTATATTTTATGTGGTCACCAAAAATGACAGAGGGGATAAAACCAACTGGCCTAGGGCTCCAAACAGACCTGGTGTAAAGTTGCTTCAGTGCAGATGTTAGATGAGGAGCTACACAGTCAGCCTGGCATGGGCGAAAACAGATGCATTTTCCGAGATTTTGTCTGCAGGAACCGGGGCAGGCTCCTAACGTAAGGAATACGTTACTCCACAAGGACAAACATGGATACGGGATGGAGGGAATAAGGATTCCATCTCATCCTCTCAGGGAACAAATAAGCTAAATAAATATACTTTCCTACCTCTTCATTTGCATCTCTTCCTACATTTACTGCTGGAAAAAGTACATTCACTTTCCACCTAATCTCCCTTTTCTCTTTCAGTCCATTTATGAATAAATCAACTATGAATATGGCTAATAATTGTAAAATAGTCCTCAGTTAAGAGAGAATGCAGAGAGACACAAAAATAATATTAGAAATAACCAATGACAGGTGCCGCTAATTCAAAAAGATACAAAAAATACCGAAAAGTTGCCTTCTGCAATCTTTCCTTCTACCTCTTCAACCCTTTCTAGTTAAAATAATTTTGCATTCATGTCATTGTGTGTACCTTATCTGAATCCTGACTCAAACTGTTGGGGTAGGTGGGCTGAGGTTGTCATTGCAGACAGGTACTGTACCTAACTGTTGGCCTGCTGCCTAACAGTGCTTCAGTACTTTGCTAAGAATTGATGGCGACCTCACTTAGTGCAAATGTGACTCTCACTCTGTCTTAGCACTTTAGTAATGCCCCAGTGCAGATATTAAATAACACTGACTTTCATATGATATATAAATATGTATTTTTTAAAATATTTTTGATCAGTGGTAAGAACAGGGATAAATATGAAGAATCTAAAACTTTTTTGTGAGATGCTGGTGTTCTGTTAGAACTTTGTGCCCTTTTAAAAAAATAAAAAGAAGAAGAAGAACTCTGTGCCCTTTTTAGAACACACTGTTCAATTTTACATCTTGGAGCCTTTGTTTATGTTGTTTCATTTCTCTAGAATGCTTTCCCTTCCTCTTTTTTCCTAGCTTTTTTACTGAATTTTGACCAGACTCAAAAATTTCTGTTGACATTTGTCTTCTCTGTACTTCTCAATAATGCCGTAGTTATTAATCTATTGGTTGTTCATTTAAGGACTATTGAGCCCTTATTAATGTACCAAATATTAAGATGGGAAGTAGGCATTGAGTGAAGAGAGGAGCGGAGAGATATGAAATCAATAAGATGGAGTGCACTTCTTGCCCTTGGAGTACTCACTGTGTAATGTGACAGACACACCACATTCAGATAATTAAGTTGCATTGTGATAAGTTACCAAATAGCTTCACCTAGGAGATGATATGTGAGGAGGAAAAAAGTCCTGAAGAAAGGTTGCCAGGAAGAAGTGAAGGAATTTCTAGATGGAGTATCAAATGTCCAAAGTTATGGAGGCCTGCTGTGTTTGGGAATTGAAAACCAGTTGGTAGGGGCTGGTGAGGCAAAGGATTGGGGGTAGGAATCACAGGAGTACTGGGGAAATTGGGTTTCTCTCTCTTTTCTCATGTCAGAGTAGAAGAGCTCTACTTCTTACCCATACTGTTTAGTTTGTTTTTCTTCCCTTCAGCCCATTTGTATTTGGATACCTATTACTTCTCTTGTTAAGCTCCTTAAGGGGAAGGACTCATTAAGAATCCCTTCTTACTCATATTCTTTTCTTCCAACGTGTTAAATATTATATTTTGCTCATAGTAGGCTTGCAACATTTGTTGAATACTACATTTAACTCTTGGCATTTGATATGATAGTGCTGTTCAGAATAATTCCTATCACCTATATGCTGCTTCGTCTCATTTACTGTTCTCTCATTTAATTTCGTTGTGAGCTGTGATGTTATGTATTTTATCATTCTTACTTTCTAGTGTCAACAGGTAGCTACTCTCTCAAAATCACAAGTAGAAAATAATAGATAAAGATACATCTGGTCACAAGAGGATAAAGTAAATATAGCTATAAAAATCATATTACTTTACGTAGAACTCCCAAATTAAATAAATGTGAATATTCATAAGCTTAATGGTTGAATGAGGATGAGTATTGTGATACATGTCGAAGGTGACATAGGTCAGTTTGAGAAGGCATAAGGCATAAAATGTTGATTTTTAAATTAAAATCTTAAAGATTTGGAAGCTATAGATGTAAGCTAATAGAATGTTTCACACATTGAGGGCAATATAAGTAAAAAAAAGAGAAGAAACAAATTATGTACCTGATATGGGACACATTTGACTGCCTAGAATAGAGCTTACATTTTTTTGGAAAACAAGTTTACTAGAAATCTAGGATAGGAGATATTAGTGATTTAAAACTTATAGACCAATTCTTTGGATACTTTGTCAAAAATGAGGTCTTCCAACATTGTGAAGATTGAGTGGTAGAGTGTTTATGAAGGAGAGTAAGTAATACCTGGATGGAAGTATTCTAAGATATCTTTCTAATGCCCATATTATTGGAATTCTTGGAGAAGAACTCATGGTCCGAATATCTCCCTGCATTTATACAAACCACTTCCTTCCTGCATAGGCTGATAGATGTTCACATACAGAGAGTAGGTTGATTTCTCCAAATTTTAGGGACCGTTGATATGGAGGAGAGATGAAGGGAAAATACCTTTTGGTAATCTCTGATAGCATTACCCGAGGTAATTGTTAAAATTAGCAAATGTTTCTCCCATTTGATGTCCAGTTTCATTCTCATGGGTTACCTGAGGATGCCTGGTAGCGGCAGCTTTAACATACCCTGAATTGCTTGGTTTTGTTATGTTAATAGATTGATGTATATATATGCATAATCTGTTTTTTAACCTTAGTAAATAAGTATTTACTTAATGCACCATTAACAGAATGAAATTAAGGCAATTAAAATAACACTAATTGTTTTCATGTATGCTGTGTTTAATTTTTCGGAGACATTTTATCTTTTCCTCTTTAAAAATGGCGATTCTTAATTCTGCGCTCACCTAGGACAGTGAAAGAACTAATAAGCATTTTATTGCGTGAACATTTGGCATGTTTGGTCATGTATTTTCACAGTGAATATTATTCACTTATCTGATCTTCTATGCCTTGAAAGATTATCAGCAGTTTGGTGTTCATTAATTTAGTTAGGATATTAGTATGCTTTAATTTTTAATTTTCCTAACAGAACTTTTTGCCTTTGAAACAGTCTTTGAGTATACAATGATTTAGATTATTGTAGATGTGTGTGTGTGTATGTGTGTGTGTGTGTGTGTGCACATAGTGGTACTCCTATTAATCTATTAAAGCTAATTTATGTATTTTAATAGTAAGAAACTGAGACTGCAGAAATTAATATTTTCATGCATATTCATATCTTTAGACTAAACTTTCCTAAATTTTCTAAAGAAAACCGTGCAAGTTATGTTTTATGTTTAAACTCCAGCTTTCTATCTGGTGTATTTTTGATATTTGATAAATGTAATTTTATTTGGATACCATATTTTGAAAGTAGTAAACCAGTGTGTACTGGAATTTTCTGCAAATTGAGAACAAAAGCAAACAAGTGACAAATTTGAACCACATGTAATTATCATGTACAAAGATGATTTTATTGGCAATTCATCACAGTGGTTATCGGTTATATCACTTGTTAACTCATGTACTCAGACTGAGAAAACACTTAAATTTGCACATGGAAATAAAAGAGAGGTACAAGCTTTTATATTGTCAATCACCACATTGCTTCTTTATCAGTAACTTCATCTGCCTTGCTTTTCACACTACTTTTTACGTTGCTTTTAATATAGAAAAATTTATGCTAAAAAATAGAAAATGCTAAAAAAAAAGTCTTGATATTGTTTTATGTCAAAAGGTCTGCACCACTATTTTCTGTGAAGGAACTAAAGCACTCACTGAGCACATGGTCCAAAAATTCTTATGTACATGAACGAACCAGTAAAGACATCTTTTTCCCCAAAAAATAGCATTTTAAAATGCTTTGCATCATGTTTCCACTTCACCTAAAGAGAAAGGACCCTATTTGCTATTCATTTTTAAATATGAAAGGAGGGTTCGGTTTTTGGTTTTGGTTTTGTTTTGCATTTATTTGTAAACATATTACTAGAAACTCATTTTTCTAGCTGTTATATGTCTTATATTTCTGAATTAGCACATATGTGTATGTATGTAGGCATGTCTATATCTTTCCATACATAAATACATGAGAAAAATACAGAATTAAAGAATATTAAATAAATTGTCATTATCAAAATGGCTTATAATTGGTCAGGAATTGTGTTGTCTCTTTTGTGTTGAAGTTTTGGATGATGAAAGCTTTTAATATTATTAACATTTTGCGTGTCCTCTTTTTTTGTTCAAAATAACCATTTATCACAGTATTTACATAAGCAGTAAAATTGTGTAATTAGTACTCAATGGAAAGATTTTAATTTCAGATCAAATATATCCAATAGTGTGATATTTTTATGTAAAATGTGTACCACTTAAATTTTCATTAAGATATTTTGTGAAAATGTTGATTTTTCTGGGACTGTGCTGCTGTGAGTTTAACAGAATATTTTTAGATTTTAACATAGAGATGTAAATGCTGTATGCGTTTCCTAAACTTGGTGATAGACAAAACTAGGCCTGTCTTTTGAGAAAAGATTCAAGTTGTATGTTTTTCCTGTGTGCTTTTCTTAACAGATATGCTAACAGCTTTCAGTAACATTTCTGAATGATTTTCCTCATTTAGAGAAGAAAGGGAAATTGAAAAATGACTTAGATTTTTAACTTTTTGATGTTTTTGTAGTTTAAAAAGTGGAAATGTTCACAGATGCTACATGCCATTGATATTCATAATAATAGTCGCACTGTCTATACATCCTATATTATTTACATCTTCTTTATAAAACAGCAGACTGTTTTCTGTCATAAAACAAATCTGGCTTGTATTGGAACAGATATGTCATCATTTAAAGGAGTTTTAAGGTTTCCTACTTGCATTGACTGTCTTAAGCTTTAAATCAATGTCTGGCTCTTAATTTTAGTAAATGGCATGACACACTATATCCATGGAGAGCTTTTGACAAAAACTTATTTAAATATCAGTCTTTCTTTGCTGTGTGGTTTACTCAGGTGGCTTCAGTTTCCCTTTAGTAAAATAATATCACAGTGCTGGTGCTAGAGTACAGAACTATGTTGTTACTGTGAACTCATCTTCTGCAGATAATATCCTGTTCCCTTTCTTTGTTGATATTTTTCTTTCTTAAACTTTGTCGCTCAGAGTATCTTTAATGCTAGCCAAGGAGTCAGGGACTTGGACGTATTTTCATGGACTTCCAAAGCTTTTTTTCCCCAGGTGAGTTAACTGTAAGGAATAGTCATACAATATTCAGGTATTTCAGCATGTATAACAAATTTTACCTTATATCTTTTAAACCTTTGCTCAAGGTTAATAAAAGACTTTTTGCCGAAAAAGATCTTGTACAAAGTACTACAGTTGAGTTTCTCTGGTAATGCTTTTCCCTCTCCTTTTGTCAAAGAATGTATTATTAGTTTAAGTTAAACTTTTATGTGACTTCAAATTTGCCGTATTTATGACTAGCTTCTCCCATAATTACTCCCACGTCTGGCTTTCTCAGCTTGCTTGTTTTGGTGGGAAAGTCCCAAATCCGTGGCTCTTCTCTTCTTCCCTAGTCTTTCACGGTGCCCTTTTGGATATTCATCTGAGAATGGGGTGGGAATGCAAGGAGAAAAAAAATAACAGTGCACTTCATCTGTTTCTTACGCTGGTCCCCAGGTCTTCCATTTCTGTATCGAATAAAGCATGTACACTAGGGTTCCTTGAGAATGGCAACCATGGTTCTATGACTTACTTGTCTACCAGTTCTTTTCATGCTGCGCACTATAAAAAAAATGGGTAGACCTTGTTTAACAGTTATTGATCTGTATAGTTTATTCAATAAAATATTAAATATTTTTATAAAAGTTCATTCTCCTATATTGCCTTTTGCTGAATTACTTGCAGTTATTGTTAGTTTTTGCAAGACTCGTTTCTTAATGTTCCACTGAATGACCAAAGGTTAAATACTGTTTTAAGTTGCTATAAAATGCTCCAGATACATCATCGAATACCAGTAAAATCGATTTTTCACTAAATGTACTAATATTTGCTCGTTATTTTTTACATCATACCATGTAATTTTTAAAAAATGGTTGTAAATAGGACTAACTTGCTTCTTCCAACTATGAAATAACCTGATGTATTTGCTAAAATTGATTATTCACAACTAGACATTTTAAATGTTTACTGAAAACCTTATTAGTGTAGTAGCACAGTTCAAAGTTTAGATCTTCTCTCCATTTTGGAAATGGAAAGGTTGCCATTTCCATCCCAGGTTTTTAAATGTTAATGTTCTTTATCTTTACTTGTATTGGAAATACTACTCACATAATTTTTCTGTGCTTCTTTTGAGCACACTTTTTGTATTCATATGTAAGTTTTTATGAATATATACGCATGGGTGTGTACAATGCATATTTTAAGTATATTTTAGATTATATACCTACTCTAAATTTTTCAAGTATTATCATATTAAATGCAAATAAATATTGTCCATAGTATATTTTTATTCATCTAAAAGTTGGTGATTATTCATCACCACAATGAAATTAATAGAATATTATGTGAAGGTTAATAGTGGGTTAAAAATTTTTCCCTGACCATATATTGAGTTAAAGTCACAGGTACACAGAATTCTTGAATCCACATATTTTTAACTTCAGAATTTTATTTTTAATTTTTTACTATAGAAAGGACCCTTTAGTATGAGACTCCTTAGAGAGATAGAGAGATAGAGCTATTTAGTATTATTTTATCTTGCATAAATAATATGTTAGTTTTTTTCATTTTTATTCCATGTTTATGACATTAATAAATATTTAATTTTAGAGCAGTGTTTGAATAAGTGTCCCATTAGGGTCATCTTTTGTTGTATTTACACATAAAACAATTTGTAGAGTCTTATACTACTGTATTTAAAAGTACAGTTTAAATCTGTTTTAAAGAAATGATAATGACAGTGGAAGAGCCCCAGTGTGGAACTTTACTCCTTTACATTTAGTTGGGAAGAAGAGCAAATATGAGAAGGTTATTATTTCTCTTTATTGCATTCACATAGGAAACAATTTCATTCAGATTCAATAGAAAATTTAGGGAATGTCCTTTTTTTTATATATCCAAACGCATTATATTCATGTAAAAATGCATCGTTGATATTAATCTCTCTTCTAAAAGTATAATCATCTTTTTCTGTAAATAGCATTAATATATCGCTATTTAGCGTTGGCCTAGCAGACCAAGCAGAACATCTTTATTTGTATTATGTTAAGGAAGTATGAGTTGTTAAAATCTTATAAACATTCTTATTTTATCCTTAACTAGCAAATGTTAAGATGTAGCTATATTTTATGCATATTTTTTGTCATTGCTATCCCTGTTTATACACAAGTTTCTAGAGTCTTCACACCTGTTTTCTCTATAAGTAATTATTACAAAATGGAGATTTAGACTTTTTAACCTGTACCAACATAACTGCAATGCAGTAATAATGATTCAAAATTATTCAGTTGTGGTTCACAGAGTATTTTATTTTTGTTTTTCCTACTGTTTAATATTTCATAAAAAATAAAAATAAAATTAAAGACTATATATTTCTTAAATTGTGGTGGGCAAAAGCCAGAGGTTCGTTTGCTCTCCTGCTATATTTTCTTCTCTTCTTTTAAATATTATTCAGCATTGAAAAATTAAAAGATTCTTTAGTAGTGATGTTAATGTATATACTTCAGTTATCTTTGGATATGTATTCTCTTATTTGATAGTATTAAAGACTTGCTGTAAAAGCTATTAATAAGAGGATGTCAAAAGTGATAATAGATTGTATTTTGTTTACTTTTTTTTTTCCTATTCAAATTTTCAGGAACCTAAAACTAATACTGATGACTTTTTCAAAGATATAAACTCATGCTGCCCACAGGAAGCAACAATGCAAGAACAAGATATGCCGTTCTTGCGAGGAGGGCCAGGCATGTACAAGGTAGTGAAGACGGGACCTTCCGGTCACAACATCAGAAGCTGCCCTAACCTTAGAGGTATCCCAATTGGAATGTTAGTTCTGGGAAACAAAGTCAAAGCAGTGGGAGAGGTATGGATTCTTGTAGCTTCATGACTACTAAATTATTCCTTTTTAATATAATACAACCGAAGCATCTCTTTCTTCCAAAGGTTGCCATTTCCATCCCAGGTTTTTAAATGTTAATGTTCTTTATCTTTACTTGTATTGGAAATACTACTAACATAATTTTTCTGTGCTTCTTTTTTAAATAATTTATTCTCATAATTATCCTTGTGAAAATAATATTTATATTAACAAAATGATTTGTATTGTATATATGAATGTTTGATATGTGCATATATCTTTTCATTATTATAAATGTACTATAATGTCATGGATTAACAGCACTTTAAAATATTTACTATGAATTGGTATGGAGATGTGAACATATACAAAGAGTTTCATTTCTTTGTTCCTATTTATGTGTCTCACTGAAGTCCTGAGCAAATAAAATTACTTTTTAGTTAACAGTGGCATTTGCCTCAGCTGATGAGCTTGAAGATGTAGTGTGTCATGCTATTTCTCAGCGTCAGGGTCATTTTCAAGTTGTATTATAGACACTACCAATCTAAATAATAGTTTGCTATGTTGAGACATTGAGGTGCCAAAAAGAGAGAGAGAGAGAGCGCGCCATGTGTTTTGGGGTAATGTGTAAAGTTATTTAGAGATCCTGGGCCTTAAGAATTATTATTTTTACTGAAGTCATAAATAAGCAGCATTGCAGCATTTTACAAACTTTTTATTGATTTCTGTCTTACCTCAGGCTGTGGTCTTAATTTCAGAAACTAATTTCATGGTAACTTTTGGAATGATTACCCTATTCAAACTCTTAAACTTTTGGCTGGTTTTCAGCCTGAGTGCCCTGAAAGAATCAAGCCAATCAACCATGCTTTTTGTTATGTACTAGGTAACCAATTCTGAAGGTGCGTGGGTGCAGCTGGATAAGAACAGCATGGTAGAGTTCTGTGAGAGTGATGAAGGAGAGGCATGGTCCTTAGCTAGAGACAGAGGCGGAAACCAGTACCTCCGACATGAAGATGGCAAGTTGGCTTAAATTTGTGATTTATTCTGATTAACCTTTGAAATGCAGAAGTAAACAGCTTTTTGTGTGTTTATTTTTTAAGTAAAGAGCAAAACTAAAGGTTAAAAATTCTTACACTTCTTAAAATTTGTAAAATAATGGATACTCAGTAAATGCACATGTAAGAAGAGAATTAAAAGAAAATGTGAAACATATAAATCCATTTTTGCAAACTATGTTTTTTTCCCATTGATGAGGATTTGTATGACTCATTCTGTGCCAGTCCAGGATTGATTGTTTTACCCTTTTTAACACTAAATGGAAGTTCACTTTTCAAATTGTCAATCATAGTACTTCTCTAGGCAATTTCATTTGAAATGCATAGCATCTTTTGGGGGTTCCTATTTTGTTGTTAGAGTTTCAGCTTTCAACTTCGTCTTTTTCAATAATGATCTCATTTAATAAAAAAATTTATTTTCCCCTTCTCTTCATTCTCCTGGGGACAAAAACATGGTTCTTCCAAGTTCAGACCATGTCATCACTTGGGTGAGGCTTTAACTGATCCTGACAGTCAAGAATTCTGTGTTCCCAAAGAACTGTATTTGCCACTAGAATAAAAATGATATCATACTGAAGTTAATTTTTATTTCTTTATATCTAGATTGTGAGTCCCTTGTGGACAGGCACAGAGGTTTTAATCTTTATATTCCTACTTCTAAAACAGTTTTGGCACATACTAATTGCATATTAAGTTTTGTAAAAACAAGTCGAATCACAAAAATATTAGTTAGGACATCAAAGTAAATGGATAAGTCAAGCATAGATTTTTCTTCCAAATCCCAAAATTTATAGGAAAAGGTCAGATAAATGAAAGAACATGCATACTTATCCAAAAGACGTAGTATTTATTGTCCAAGAGGCAATATGGCCAGAAGTATAAGTACTGAAACTTCATGAAAGACAGAATACGTTTAGACCTACAGTAAAACCTTGGATTGCAAATAACTTGTCCTGTGAGCATTCCGCAAGATGAGCAAACATTTCTAATAAATTTTAACTTGATAAATGAGCGATGTCTTGCAATACGAATAATACATGACACCGAGTGTCACATGGTCACAACTGAGCCAATGGTTCTTGAAATTCGCTTTGATACATGAGTGCTTAGGATTACAAGCATGTTTCTGGAATGAATTATGCTTGTAAACCAAGGTTTTACCGTATTAACAATATACATTAAACTTGTTTCCTTTTTTTCCCCACAATACGCCTTTGAATAAGTTCTATAATCTTCATTTTACAGGTAAGGAAACTAAAGGTCATAGGATTTAAAATGACTTGCCTGCGGTTATATAGCTAGATGTATGGCAGATGTATTACCTGAGCCAGAAACTGCATTTGTATTTGAGATGCTGACAGCACACCCCTCTGTGTCAGTAATCACTGAATAGAATCTGAGAACTACTCCTTGCCTTGTCTTTACAGATACACTTTTCATAGTCACAGATGATGTGATTGTAGAATAATGTTCTGAGTTGGTTGAACTATTCTTCATTATGTTGTGAGAATGAGAAAGGTTTCATTTGATGAAAATTACATTTTACAAAATAATCTTCCCATTTATAATATACTTAATATATATATTATACATTCAGAAGTTCTTAAACATTTCCGCTATATCAGAATATTCTGATAGAAATGAAAATACATAAAGTGAGATCAGCTTTATAAGACATAGTTAAATATGAGAATGGTTTAGGTAACTATCAAAGTACCTTCCCAGCTTAATTATTGTTTTAACTGGCAATAGAGCTTCAGTGTAAGAGTGAACTCTGGAGCTGGACTGCTAGGGTACAAATACCAACTCCATAGCTTTACAGTCGTGTAACCTTGGCCAAGTTAACCTGACATCTGTGTGCTTCAGTTTTCTCATTTACAAAATGAAAATACTTTATAAGTTCCATATGAAATCGAAATGAACAAATAATAACATAAAGCTAGCAGATGGTAAGGTTAGCTGCTATGATTAAAATGTAAAATGCTCTCTATACTGAAGACTGAGTTTTAAATGGAGAATTTTATTTCTATATACTTAGAAGGTAGAAGGTTCTTCTTAGTTAAAATGCTTCTTAAATTAGAATATTGTTTCTGCTAAGTAAGATATTCAACCCTAAAAGCAGTGTAAGAGAAGTTTTAAATTTCTGTCTATCAACACTTAATAGTCCTTTGCTCTCATATAAAGTGATGTTAATTTTTCAACATAAGACCTGGATGATGGAAAAAAAGTGATAAGAAGTTAGTGCCTGAAAATCACTAAGATTAGTTGATGTTGTATCCAAATAGTCCACTAATTGGTATTCGTATGTAACTGTGTTTAATATGGAAATAAGAGGATTTGGCGCTATAGTAATTTGTATGAGGTAAATAAAGTTAGTAGGCAAAGTTACTGCGCTGGTTAAAAACAGACTTCATACTTGGTGCTGAGACTATTCTGAGTCTAGAGGGTGAGATCGAAGTTGTCTTTCTCATTCAGATTAGTGTTCATGAGTATTTTCCAGAAAACCTATTCTACTGCTGAAATACCTCACACAATAATACAGTATTGCCTAAGGGAAGTGCTGGGGGATTGACTTCTTGAAAAAAGTCAACAAATGCAAGTGAAAGAAAAATGCAAGTGGAAGAAAACACCACATTTTCTAGTTCCATTTTCTCTTTAAAGACATCTTGACTTCCAAAAAATATACTCAAAACTTTTCATTATTTGTAAAGTTGTTTTGATGGAGTAGATACTTTTTCTCCTTTACCTTTCATTTGACAGATTTGATTTTGCCCTTTTTTAGCTGGCATTAATATGCCTATTGAATTATAGTATTTGTCTTTTTAGTTTTATATCATACAGGATACTACGGCCATTTCATTGATAATAGAGGATAACTTAGTTTATTAATTCAGTTGTAAACTGAGTAGAATCGTTTGCTTTTTTTTTCTTGAAATAAGAATTATGATACATTTATTGACGAGCATGTGTAAATAGCTCTGAGTACGTGACTTGATTTATCATCCTTTCATTTAGGGAAAATGCCCTTGTATAATAAGTAAAAATAAGTTAAAAGTTAAATTTTCTACAATTTTTACCTTCAAAACTTAAAATATTTTGTATATTAGTACTCAAATAGAAACAAGGAGCATATATTTAGACATTTTGAAGACTCTTTTTTCTATTTGAGTGCTAATATACAAAATATTTTGATTTATGGTTTACAGGGTACTCATTTTTGTTTTATATAGTGCTCTAGTATAAATTTGTTATAAATTCGAGCTCCTGGTCCAGAAATATTAGTATGCATTCAATGATGTATCCAGCCACAATAAAAGTAAATTGGCTTCATAAGACCATATCCAGTTTCTAAGTTTCACTGTGTATTTGATAAATGAAAACAAAGATTTGTCATATAATTTGTCAGTATCAATGACCTAATTGTTAGACTTCTTATCAAATCTAAATGTGAGGTTTTAAAATCTAACCATCATAAAGCCTTTCTTGGCAACTTTCTCTTTATTCTATGAATAGGGGACTAGCATATAAGAAACTAATTTTATAGCTGTGTCTTTTATTATAGAACAAGTTCTTCTGGATCAAAATTCTCAGACTCCTCCTCCAAGCCCTTTCTCAGTGCAAGCTTTTAATAAAGGGGCAAGTTGTAGCGCCCAAGGATTTGATTATGGACTTGGAAATAATAAAGGTAGGTGTTTGAAAGTGAGTCTTTTACCCACCCAGCCTTAATATTTTTATTACCTTCTCTTTTAGCCATTTTTATTATTTTTCACCCACAAAACTTTATTAAAGTTTGTTCCTAGAAAACTAATAATCAAAATATTTGCAAAGGTATTTTTTTACAGTATTATTTTTACCAGTTTTAGCTTATGTTTGTAGTTTTGCTTATTTGCTCCTATTTAAAGATATTCACTGTGAATTCACATTATAAATTCTATGGCTCTATATCTAGTAAAAGAGCTATTGTTTTTATTGTCCACTTATTAATAGGAGTGTTATTAATGAGCAAAAAGGAGCTTTCCACAATCCACAATGATCTATTTAAAATTAAAATGTTTTAAGTAATATTACATGTCAGCATTATTACATATACATGGTTTTGAATGTTTAGCCAAGTTATCTTAGTTAATTAAGAATTACATGAAATATGCTACCTTTGGGTTTGGTATGTATAATGAAATCAGAAAATTGTAAAAAGAAAAACAAAAACCCTAAGCCAGAGAAATAAGATGTGTGTAGCTGGTCTTGTCTGCAGTATTAGAAGAGACCAACATCATGGACAATCCAAACACTAGTTATTTCAGAATAATTTATACCTGAATTTCATCTAAAATTCAGATATATTCCTTCTCTTTTCTATATATATGATCCCGACTCCTTCTAAATCAGCATATTGTCAGCAAGTAGCATACAAGTGGGATGATGGGTAGGAGGGAGAAGATAGCCTGCATGGAAATAATTTTATTTAAATTATCATTTACACTAATTCATAGGATTTAATATCAAGGAACAAATACAGCATCATTAGACCTGACTTGCAGAGCAAATGAAATAATGAAATTGTCAATAAAATGCAAAATGACACCCACGTAGAGGAGATATTCAGTTTAAAATAAAACCGCATTTCATTCGATATCTGTATTGCTTTCCACAAAGTATTATATGAAGGAAGCCTAGCTACAAGATTTCCTTTCGGCTTTTCCTACTCTATTATATTGATCTATCCTGCAGGCTTGGGGACTGCCTGCTGCTCATTTCTGGCAGCTCAGATTTCAACTAACTTGAGCTAGACCCTCATACTTAAGTGGGGTAAATGCTTGATGGTGCTTTCTTCATGTCCTTTTCTCTCTCCCATTATCAATCCTTAAGTTAAAATCTCAGTGTTTACTTACTACTAATCTGCCTCATTAGTAATCTGTTTTAGAGCCGTGTTTAATTCAAATTGTATGCTGTCAGTCCCTAAAATATCTAAATTGTACTGGTGGCTATCATTTTAAATCAGTCTTCAAAATATAATTTATTTAAACATCGTAGGAATGTAAATCAACTTTTAAGAGACAAACCTTGCCGAGAACATTTGTGATTAAATAGAAATAATGAAGTATTGCTTTTGAAAGTGTGACTTTTATATTATTCAGAAATGTCATGTATTTATTAATAGGCTTTTAAAATACTTAGACAGTACAAAGGAGTATTAAGAAACTTAAGTCTAATTAAATATATCTGACCTTTGTTTATGAACTTACCTTTGGAGTAGTTCCCATTTTCTTTAACTGTTTGTACTGTCCAAGATCAAGAAATGGTTTTTTATAAAAATTCTTTATTCTTAATTCTATAAAATTCTTCATAATTTCTAAAATCCTTCCTGCAATCTAAATAAATTTTTTGAAAGTAGGCATGTAATAAATTTTTGAAAAGTAGACATATAGCCGTGTATATAGTTCTTTCCATATAAATCTATTCTTTCTTCCTGTTTCATTTGAAGTTTTCACTTAAGAAACTTTATTATATTTAGGGAATATGGCTGGAAAGGTAGTTTTCCAGTTTTTGTATCAAGTAATCTAGATATGTTTTTTCTTCTTCTCTTTTTCAGTATTATATAAACTATTTAATACATATAATCTCCTAAAGAGGCTAAGGATCATCCATCTAATTATATTGTTTCATAGTTTTAAAAATATTTTTCTGTTAAAGTCCTGTGTATTTAATTTTAAGGAAGAATGTCAGAATTCATACTTGAGATACTATTCAAATTAGATAGCTCATACTTCTTTTTATCTTGTAAGTCATAAAGATTTTTATATTATCCATCCAAGCAAAGGAGCTCATACTTTAAGGAGTATAATTTCTTTGGCACTAACAATTTAAAAAAAAGAAGAGAATAATTTATTAACTCTAATGTAAATATATTACTAAGTTAATAACATATACTTTGCCTCCTTTCAATTCTACATTTACGTAAAAAACCTTTTCATATTATTTGCTTATTTTCTACATGAAGAATACTGCATATGAGGCAGAGTTACTTAGTCATTTGTTAGGTATTATTGCAGAAGACATCATGTACTTAGATCTCCATTTACACTTGTATGATATTGAGTCAACTTCTCTATCATAGATTCTTCATAGACTCTGAATTCTCCCACACTGCTGCTCAGTGTTGTGTGTGAATTGACATGAATTTGTTTTCATAGGTGGGCTGTGATGTAAGATGATTAAAACAACATCAACATTTGGTCCCTAATTTGAGGATAATGATCACCAACTTACACTCATTCCTGAATTGGCATAGTTTTATTTAGTGTTTAACTTTATCTGAATGTCATAAATCACCATATTCTTTGCCATTTGGATGTTAATTAATAACAAGTTGTAGTTTTGACTGTTTTGCCCACTGCAGGTGACCAACTGAGTGCCATATTGAATTCCATTCAGTCTCGGCCCAATCTCCCAGCTCCTTCCATCTTTGATCAAGCTGCAAAACCTCCCTCTTCCCTAGTCCACAGCCCATTTGTGTTCGGACAGCCCCTTTCCTTCCAGCAGCCTCAGCTTCAGAGTAAGTCTGTCAGCCTTACCTGCCTCATCAAGCCATTTCTGAAGCTTTGTTCTGAGTTGTTCATCAGTTACTAATTATTTATCAACTCACTTGACTGATTTTATTTCATGAGGATGTTATCCCTTTCCACATTTTTGAAGGATTTAAGCTATTCTGAGCTAAGACATTGTGCAGCTGAGACATTTGTTTTTTAATCACGCATTTTTATTAAGTATAGTTATTAAAGTATGGCTATTATGCTCTCTTATTCTAATTCCAGTGTAAGCAAATACATACTATAAAGCATGTTAAGAAAAACATTTTATTTAAATTTTTTTACTATAAAATGCATGACTATGCTAAAGATCACTATTTATAGAGATAACTTTCATTGTTTCACACTGGATTTTTGTTACTTAGATTTGCCCCAAGAGAATAAACCTATTTCATTCACTATGCCAGTGGGTGGAGGAGAGGTGGTACAGGGCAGGTTTGTTTCTTTTAGGTGAATTTGGTATCTGTGAAATGTATAGCAACTTGAGGTTTCCAGATTTTCTCATATTGTTGTTTCTTCTCTTATCACTTTCGTTGTTATTGTTGATGTTGTTGTTTTTCTTGTTCTTAATGTGTTAAAGTGATTATTTTATTTTAGCTATGCCTTCTAAGATTGCTCTAGCCCTCTGTCCATGATAGTAATTCACATTGATCTGGAAAATAGACCCAAACAAATTACATTTAACTGAGTGTTCTTTTTTCTTAATAACCTCCTGAGGACTCCACATAAACTTCTCTTCGTAGCTTACAGTTCGTGTATTGGCTATACAGTATAATAAACATACTCACTGAATGAGATAGTTTGTGAAAGTCCCAGATAGTGCAAATAATGTTACTCTTTAGGATATTATTATCTACCTTAGATAAAGAGATACAAGAGTATAAACTTTTCTGGGATTGCACTATACATTAGGCAAATTTAATGAAATTAAGTAGTTTGGAACTATAAGTAGTATCAATTTCTAGTCAATCATTGTCTATATATACGATATTCACTTGAATATGTCTTAAGAAATAATTTCAAGGAAATATAATAGTATCATGTGTGTGAAATAGTTTTCTCCTTCTTTGGTAATCATTACAGATGAAGAAAAGAGAAGTGACAACTTAGTTTACTCATTTAATGAAGCAGTAATTTTTTTACATTTATATATGCCCAGATTGCCAGAAATTTTAAAGGTAAAGACAAGGAAAAAAAAACAAAGAGGAAAAAAATATCATAATTAGGCAGAAAATCCATATTAGATACAAAATTTCAAACAGGAAATGACCCTGATAATGTCATAGCAGCAGGAGACAACAGAAAAAGTAAGGACATTTTTGTTCTACCCAAAGAATCATTTCATGTCTTCTCAAAAAAAAAAAAAAAGAAAAGTGTAATTATTGTTTTTGTTTTACCCAATTATCGAATAAAATATTTCAAAATATAAAGACCATAACAAAACCAGATTTATCTCTCTGAAAGAATAATAGGTTTCCAACTCACATTGTGTCAAAATAATTTTATGCATCTTGTGTCTAGATGTTATCAGTACCACTGCTTTCTTTTACCACCATCTTGGAACAAATTTGAAATCATAGCCTGGACATACTTCAGTTACCAATTTTCTGAATCATCGCTCGTCTCTATTCCAACAGTGAGAATTCTGTAGATCTTTCTTCTAACCCTCTTAATTCTCATCAGAATATCACTGAAGTTTGACTTACAAATTCCAGAAACCAAAATTCTTAATTTTTTGCATGACTAAAAAAATAGTATGGATTCTAAAATAGTTTTAATGTTTGAGACGTAAGTTGGAATGGTATACATCACATCATATTAGGAAAATTAAATATGGCAGAGTGTGCTTATTGTTACAACTACCTGAGTAAGGTATTGTTTCCTGAACTTTACTGCCATCCATCACACCAGCAGTTCACCTCGCTTTAGAAGATGGCTACAGGGGACCTGGGTGCCTCAGTCATTTAAGCGTCCAACTCTTGATCTCAGCTCAGGTCACGATCTCACAGTTCGTGAGTTCGAGCCTCACATTGGGCTCTGCGCTGATGGCACAGAGCCTGCTTGGGATTCTGTCTCTCTTTGTCTCTGCCCCTCCCTCATGTGTGGGGAGGGCGCATGTGTGTGCATGCACATGCTCTCAAAGTAAATAAACTTAAAAAAAATAGAAGATGGCTACATGCTGAACTTCCCATTACTAATTAGTAAAATGAGAATCACTTTTGTCTTATACATTCATGATACTAAAAGAAAACATTATGGATAGAAGACTATATTTACTAATTTTTGCTTATGTTGATAGTCACCACTATGTACTAAACACTGTATTTAAACACTTTAATACATCCTCATTTAAGATAATGTCTCCATTTTACAAGTAAGGAAAGAGAAGCTCAGTAGAAATGATTTTCCCTAGAAATAAACATAGTAAAATGGTAGGCCAGAGTGTGAGGCCAGTTCTACTGACTACAAAGGCCATGTTTTAAATATTCAGCTTTGCATACTGATAAGTAATGCCAAAACTGACCTTCGATACATATTTTTTAAATTTCTGTCTACCTTTGTTCCATCATCTAGTCTAGAATATTAGCTTTGTTTGGGTTATTTATTTATACCTTACGGTTTAATTTTAAGAATGTAGCATAGTTGGAGAGGAAAAAAAAGACTACTGAATGTCATAACTCAAGTTCCCAGTTAAGTATACAAGCTCTACATAGACATAAATAAACTGCCCCACATGTTAACTTTATTTAGAACTTCTATTAGTGTAATATTCAATATTCTTTAGTTTTGTTTTTCCAGAAGCATAGCTTTCACTAATCTTTGGAATTGGATTTTTTTCTGGTACATTAAAGTAATTTGGTCATTTTTATAGTAGCAAACTTATATATACACACACATTATTTGAAATTTCTAGTGAAATAGAATTATCACAGAAATAAAATTATAAATTTTCCTTGTCTTATGTATGTATTGGCTTGAGGGAGGGAGAAAAGCATGTATATAGACTTTTTCTTTACTGTTGTATAGTTTACTTTTTTATTTCAAACTATTTATGTAATTTTTAGGATAAGTAAGCAATTTTGCAATAAGGTTCTAGTGAACCGAGGTGGAGAATGATATCTCTGCCATTATTCTGTAAGAATAATTCACTGCTTATTTTCACTGTCTTTACTCATTCCTTTTGAAGTATCATTTTCTGTCTCATAGTCCCTGACAGGGTCTTACACATCATAGGCATCGGAGGAATATTTATTGGCTGTAGATGCCTAAGATTATCACTTTCTTCAGTGTATGTAAGATCATGTGTTTCTTGTTATTTTATGCTAGGTATTCCAATATAGAGTACATCTTCAAAGAATAGAAAGAATGTTTCAGTACTAGTTAAAACCACTATAATATGATGATACAAAGTCTGATAATTCTGAGTTTATACTGAGTTACAATAATTAGGAGTTTATACCTAAGCAAGATCCTACAACTGAAAAACTATTCCAAATGACTGTGGTTAACATAGGCATTTAAAAATGTACTATCCAGGAGGCCTAATAGTTTATTTTTATTTTTCTTGTAGAAAAAAATGATAAAATACAATTTACTATTCTCCCAGACATTTTAAACATGTAACATATGTCAAAATAACAGTACTTTCAAGCCCAGATAGGAAACCTCAACATTACCTTACAACAAGACTTTTTCTACTATACCTGTATGTCACATTCTTAAATGAGACAAAACATTTGCTAAATGTGGCTTAAAATGTCCACTTGAATATCTGCATGCATATTCGTTTACGTTTGAGAATACCAATATATACTAAATCACTGTGTTCATTTAGCTATAGAGCTGAAGTGATGGAAAGAAGTTAAAACTCATATTTCCCTTACAGCCACTTACTGGATTTATTTAGGTAGGTTACTTGACACAACTGAGCCCTTTTTACCTCATCCATAAAGTGGGGTGCCCAGTAAATGTTAACTCCTGATACTATTGTTGCCTTTTGATGCAAGCACTTAACATCTCTTATGCTCCTAGGAAGACTGGAAGAAATCACAGCCTGAGAGAGAGCAGTTTATTCTCAGTGTGGAGGAGTTGCAGGAAGGAATTTGGAAGGGGACAGTTGAGGTTTCCTGGCTACTCCTCAGTTTACATTTTTACAGTATAACTTTATTATTTGTCTTGAGATCGATCCTTCATAGAGTAACAAACACTATGTTCAAACATTAGTATGAATGTTAGTATAAAGGCCAGCTTTGTTTCCAAGACATAGAGGTCGTTTCTGTCCTGAATTATAATCATACCACAGAATTTGTCCATTTGTTTACTTGCCTGCTGGGAAGGTGTGGCATGGATGGAACTTTGGATTTACATGCCTGCTCTTTTCTTCTCTCTCAAACCGAAGTATCTTTTCCTAAAAGCTTTTTCGTTTTGGTTTCAGTTTCAGCTGTCTTTGTACTACATAAGCGTTATATCCTTCTGAAGGCAGGGCACGGTTAAGTGTCTGATTTCTCTGATCTATAGTTACTGTTTTTAACTTTGCAACTTTGCAACTAGTTGTGGAGAGCCAGATTTTTATTTTTAAGAGCATTTTCAACCCTCTTGTGCCTCATGTTATTGCTTAAGGAGTAATAACCTTTCCGTGGGATTTTTTGAAGTTATGCTTTCTCAGGCCTAGGATATATACACGTCAAATTTTGCTCAGAATTTTCCTATCTCAGCCATCACAAACTCTGGAATGATATACTTTCCCTTAATGTTATATATTCCTTAACCATAGTTACTTGCAATCTACTATGTATTCAGTAATATGCTCTGAGTATGTTTTATGCAGGTGCAGTCATGTCTAGAAATCATTTAGAGACAGCATGTTTTGGGGGTTATCCACCTTACAGATTTTCATCATTTTCCCTTCAACTTTCCTGTCATGTAGGTTAATATTGTATTCTAGTGAAAAGCTTATTTCTGTTTTATCCTTCACTTGGAAATTTTATTCCAGGTTTCATTATTTTATAATTCATTTAGTATACTAACATTTATACGAATAAGTTTTATTTCCTATTCCATTTCTTAAACTCCTGTGGCAATCACATAATTCCACTTTACTTCTGATACATTTACTAAGATTCTGGATATACTGATTATGCAGTGATATTGTTTCTAAAGCTGTCAGTCCAGACAGCTGCTAGCTAAGAGTATGTAATAATTACTATCACTTTATTTTAAACTCTCCAAAATATTAATAGACAGAAGTGGGAATAATAATTATACTTAATTACACTTATTTTTTTATCTGCATTTTGTTCAGTTACTCATATCTTTTGATTATGTTGAATGTTTATATATTGTCTCAAGAACCAATAGTAGTGTTTTTTATTTTTAAAAGTAGGTATTTTTAAAATAAATAATTGCCAAATATCAAGTTAGACTTAACCATTTGCTGCCTATTATAGACATCTATACTGTCAAAAATATCTCCTATTCAGAGCAGAATACAGAATGTACAGTTACCGAGATTTAAATCAGGTGAAAAAGGTCAGGAACACTGTCCCTATTATTCTTCCATAAACTCAGTGAAATATTATAATCATTGCTTGGGAAAGATCTATAGAATTAGATTTTTTGTTATATCTTAAAAATATATATACAACACACATAAATGTAGGTATGTATAAGAATAGAGAGAATACAGTGAAATTTGAGCATCATCATAGATTTATTTATAAAACTTTCTCAAATTCTTTCAAATATCTGTGTTAAGATTGCATTTAGTAATTTTACTGGGACTATAAAATCTATAACTGCTATACTGCCTTCTTGAGATTGAGAACTAGAAGACCTGAAAAGCAAAAACAGATGCCAAAGTTCATTTCTGCCAGTTATTTGTAGCCTCCTGTGGGATGTTCTATGGAAAAAATTCCATCACTATTACTTCTCCTGTCTGAGCATCAGGGGACAGTGACATGGGTGATGTGATTAGACACCTGACCTCTTGACTATAATGTGTTCTTAGTGCCCTTTCTCATTTTCTGTTTAATATTTCTGATCATTGCTTAATTGTTTACTTAACATTGAAAAAATATATGGGGGCACCCAGGTGGCTCAGTTCGTTAAGCGCCTGACTTTGGCTCAGATCATGATCTCACGGTTTATGAGTTTGAGCCCAGTGTCAGGCTCTGTGCTGACAGCTCAGAGCCTGGAGCGTGCTTCGGATTCTGTGTTTCCCTCTCTCTCTCTGCCCCTCCTCCACTTGCACTCTGTTTCTCTTTCTCTCTCAAAAATAAACATTAAAAAAAAAAAAAAAGAAAAAAAATCCCCTTTTTAAATCCAGAACTGCAGTTTTGTGTACTGCCACCAGATGGGGACCTGTGCCTATTTCTTCCAGTTTATGTTCCCAGGAGCAAGGTCAAGGTTCTCATACTCACAGCAGAACCACAATTTGTCCCTGTTAAAATGAAGTGAGAATGCTTTCCTTATTAAAAATTAAAGTTATACTGTTTTTTTTTATTATTATCAGTATCTAGGGAGTAATTTTTTAAAGTACAATTCACAGTGGACTCAGAGTTGCTGTGATGAGAAAATGAACTAAGTACCCCAGGGAACTTAATAGTTGGGATGCAAAACAAAGAAGACAAAGAATAAATGACACATGAAGAACCGTCTTGTTAATAAGGGGATGTTTTATGCCAAACAGACAACATTGACTTCAGTGAGTACTGGAGAAAAATCTTGTTTTTTATATTGTTAATATTCTCTTTAATGAACTATGTGTTGCACCAAAAAGAATCAAAATTCCACAGAGGTGAATTTGATAATTGGTTGTTTTGCCTATAAAATGAGATTTTTTTTTTAATGTTTATTTATTTTTGCGACAGAGAGAGACAGAGCATGAGTCGGGGAGGGGCATAGAGAGAGGGAAACACAGAATCCGAAGCAGGCTCCAGGCTCTGAGCTGTCACCCAGAGCCCGACGCGGGGCTCAAACTCACAGACCGTGAGATCATGACCTGAGCTGAAGTCGGACGCTCAACCGACTGAGCCACCCAGGCACCCCTAAAATGAGATTTTAAAAAGAACATGATTATTTAGTTTCCAGCAATTTGCCTGAAAGTTGATCAACTTTTTTTCTTTCGTGCAAACATACCAATATATGTCTTAAGGATTGTTTCTCTTTTTAAATTGAAAAATATAAATCTTTTAAAAAGTTAACTATATCAAACTATGTTCAAATATGAGTAAATTTTGTAAAAATTAAATGCATAGAACAAGTGTCTATGGTCCCAACTTAATTTATTTAGGTGTTTAACAACCTTTTTTAGACTTTCAAAAATTGTTAGGAATTCAATCTTTTTAGGCTTTGTAACATAGTGAACAGACTTCAAAGCTGTTCTGGCTTCAAAACTTCTTCCAGGACTTTGTCCTTAAACTTCTAACATCTTATCCTACAAATGTCTTGTTTTTCACATTTATGTTTATGGATGCTTCTAATTATGATAGTATTCTGATTTCTGCTCCTATGTCCTCCTGCTACACCCTGTCTTCACAGATTTTAGCCACAAGACTGTATCCTTACGTAGGTAGGTTGAATTCCCCTTGAATTAATTCTCCAGTGGAAAGCTGATACTCTCCTAACTGATATCTTCAGTGAGAGTTGCAGACTTTGTAGCATATGAGATTTAAGTAGCATGACAATTCCTTTTGCAGCACCTGGTACCTTTGGGGTTTTATAGATCTCAAAAAGAAGTTTGCTCAAAAATATTAAAAATTTAACATTTTTAAAAATTTAGATGAATATGATTTGAGGGCAAGTATGTCACATCTCTCCATTCATTCCTACCTTTCTCTCTTGAACCCGCTGCAGGGGATTCTTGCAATTGTCCTTATTCACAGAAATTACTCTAGTCTCTTTTGTTTTGCTAAGTTCAGTCTTCAGTTCTCAGATCTCATTTCATTGCTGTATCAGCAGGGTGTTGACAGAGTTGATCTCTCTTTATTTCTCTGAAATACCTTCTGCTGGATATTTCCTACCTCACTGACTCTTCATTTCTCCTCTCTGCATCCTCCTCTGTTCTGTCTTCCTAGTAATGTCCCAGGACTTTGTCTCTTCTGGACCCTACTCCCTAACTGGTCCTCTCCAGGCATGGAATGTCACTCAGCATCTGCATGTGTGGCTTCGAGTTCATCACCGCTTCACCTAGTATATATTTGCTTCTTTTCTCTCCTTTTACCTGAAAATAAGTTCCATGAGAGCATGGACTTTATATCTGTTCATCCTTTTATCTTCAATTTCTGGAACTAAGTCTGACATGTAATACATAGTCCGCACCTTGCATGGAGTAGCCTCTTGGTTTTTGAGTAGTCCGTCTTTAAAATCTTGGCCACACTAATGAGTCAGTCAACTATTCCTTTTCCTGTTTTGAGAAAAGTGTATGTTGTAGCCAGTTTTTTATTTCAGTAACAAGAAAGCTATCTCTTTACTACTTTATTTCAGCTCAGGTGATTTATTTTAATCTCCATGAGTTAAAATTTTAAATAAAATGGCTGTTTTTCAGATTTAGATAGTGCATTTTTTTTAGCATACAACTTTGAAAAGACTACAATTTAGAGGTTCTGTTAATTATTTGGAAAAAAGATAAATAATTTTAAGTACTTCATTTTCTGCATGGTAAAATCATTAATGTGTCTAGCATTTTTCAGTGACTTGTAAATTTTCTTTGCTTTGTTTATGTTGCAAAACTTTTTAGAAAACAAAATTTGGTATCTCAGTAATAAGCTTTACAGAACAAACACTAAATATAGAGAGTCCACTGAGGGTGGACTCAGAAAAGTAGTCAACCATATATGTTTCCATACATATTGAAAAAGTCATAATCATGCATCCATACAGAAAACCAGGTGACCGTAGCTATGCTAAACTGTAAGTAATATTTCTGAATCTCCCACTGTTTACAAAAGAAAAAAATTTACTTATAAACTTTTATTTATAAGTAAATGAGCACCAAAGAAAACTGAGTTAAAGAAATATTAGTTAAAAAAGAAATGTTCAAATTTGATTTATGAGAGCAATGAGCCTTACTTAACTTGTAATGCATTTTGAGCTATCTTTATTAATTTAAATCAGTTTGACCTTTGTTTTCAGTTGTAATTTTAGAGAAATATAAACCTGTTGAAAAATTTAGCAGAATATAAACTTAACAAGGTGATTGTGCATACCATTTGAAATGCTTTGTTTCTGCTTGTGTTCTCTGCTGAATTTTTTTTCCATTGAATCTGTGCTGCTTCTTTGCCAATGTTTTCCACTATAGAATCTCCATCTCACAACCTTGCTTCTCGCGAGCGCATTTACAAAAATTATGGTGTAGCTGGGCCTGCCTCTGCTCTCTCATCTCTGTCTCACAAACTCAAGGGTGGGTATGCGTGCATTCACTGATGGGCCATTCGTAATGAACATAGGAGATTTCAATACAGAAGTTTTATTAGTTCACCTCAGTCATTTCCATCCCATTCCATTTTTTAAGATTAAAGTTTATAATTTTATTTAAAATTTGATATTTTGGGGTAATTTGTGTTGTACCTATTCAAAATTATAGTATTATCCTAATTGTTATGCATGTTTATTATATCTGTAGGTTAAATATTACTCTTATTTAATTTCAAACCAATGTAAGATCTTTAAAACTAAAATAGGTATATAGAAAGAAATGCCTGATTTGGGGAGTTGTAAAGTCATTATCAGAACAAGATGTTGTATACCTATAAGGCATAAAGCACATTGTGATCTGTAAGAACATAGTATTTTATGTGACAGGTTTAGCCTTAAACCCATTTTTCTGTTACGAAATGTTAAAATCATTTTCCTGTTTAAGTTTTTTATGCAAAACACTTTGAAAACTATGTTGAAATTTTTTAGTTTAACTTAGTTATTAGAATAGATACATATAGATAGATAGATAGATAGATAGATAGATAGATAGATAGATAGATAGATATACCTACCTGTCCTGTCTGGCATCGAGCCTCCCTTATATTATTTTCTTAGTTTCTATGACAATTGATAAAATTTCAGACAGTTTAAAAATATGCTTTTGGTTTATTACAAAATATAGGTACCTATTCATATTTTTATCTCAAAGTAGTTTAAATTCTGTTTTTTAAGAAAATTTTATCCAGTTGTTTTTTGCACCAGTGGTTAATGTACTGCATAAGTTTTTCAAGTAATTTTCCTTTTTCTTAGAAATGGGTAAAACATTTTTACGTTTCTCCTTTATACAGGTGATAGTGATACTATGTATTCTTATAGGGTAATAAATAGGATTATAGAACCTGATCTCTACAATATATAGTGTTGTCAAACCTGATATATATTATGACATAGCACAATATAGTATTATATTATGGTATGTTAGTTAATAGTACAATAACATATATCCTGATGATTTATGATTTGAGCATGAAAAAATTATAAAGGTCCTTAATGAGTAAATATGTAACATTTAACGTGTTTACTACTTTGTTTGTATGTGCTAAATTTCCATCCTGTCCTGTATTATTTTTTCTACAGAATTCCATTGAGGTTAGACAGTTTTTGTCTATTATCACTTAAACTTACATATGATAACTACAATCATTAAATTAAGTGATGAGTGTGAACGTTATCATGTGTGCTCTAAAGATTTTGATTGATTTGTTTATATTTATTGATCTTTCATGCAGCCACAACATGACAGTTTTTAGTAATATTTACAACATGCTCCAAAATGTTTTTTTAATTTATTTTTTAAAATTTATTTACTTACATTTAAGTTGGTTAACGTACAGTATAGTATTGGTTTTAGGAATAGAACCCACTGATCCAAAATGTTTTAAACACAAATGAAGAAGATAAACATTAATTAGTTAGCACATAGGTCTACACACTTAACAAACCTGACATTTTATTTAAAAAAATATATGAAATATATTTTGAATAGTTCAGGAAGAAATAATTCTGCATTATTTTTGCACTTGGAATCCAAAAGGTGTTCAAATATCACCACTTAGAGATCCTAAGAAAATATTCACCACCACTAGAGGCATAGAGATGAGGTGTGCAGGTGCCTGTGCTAACCCTCTCTATGTAGCAGATACTTTTTACCAACATGAGACAGGTGGTGTTCCTGATATTCATAAGATTCCGTTGCTCAGCCGGCCACAGAGATCGCGCTTTATGAGGAATTGCATGCATTGATTTCTCAAGCAAACCTCTTTCAATTCATGAATTGATTTCTTAGAGGGCTGGCAAATATAAAAGATTTACTGTGTACTTATTTGTCTAGATTTACTGTTTTTTTTTTTTTATGGTGCAGCTTCTGAAATAAATGTGACAATGAAAGCACTTCCAGCTGTCAGATTAATAACAAAAAAATAGTACTCCAAACATCTCATATTAAAAAGTAGTGGGAAGGACTAGACTGATGTTTAATTCAACCCAATACAGTATATTTGTTTATGAAACTTGCTCTGTGGATCTATTACTAGATCAATAAGATGAACAGCAGTTTGTTAAACTACTTCTGTACAGTTTGAGAGCATTTATTTTTCAGGATTTTTACACCTTTTTATCCGTGCTCTCCTAAAACTATATCAGTATCTAGAATTTTTTTATATATTGTGATTTTTTTCCACGATTTTTCCCTCAAATTAGCCCAGTCTCTTTATACTGCTTTTATAAAAAGAACATATATATGGCAAATGAAATTCATGATAGTATAATAAGGAACTGTAGAAATTAAGGAGAGTTCTATTTAGTATAGTTATTTTTATTCCTCCAAAGAATGGGAATAATTATTCTGAACTCTGGCATGTTGCAGTTAAACTAAATATTCTGTTCATTAAAACGCCCTAGATAGGCTGTTTGCCACTCCTCATGGTCTTACTACAGAATTACTTGACTTGTAAGCATCTGATCCTCACACCACAGTGGCTAGTTACCTTTGCCCTGTGGCCTTGAGAATCATAATTGCAAAAAGTGGATTTTCAGAGTATCTGAAATTTGGGAATAGCAGAAGAAAATGTTGAGCACATACTATATTCCAGGACCTATTCTTAACATTTTATCAGTGAAGAGTAACAGACAAAAATACCAGTCCTTATGGGTCTTCCATTAGGAGGGCAGATTCTGTGGCAATACTGCCTTGACCTATTCTAGAAACACATGTGTGCGCTTAGATGCATATGCGCGCGCACACACACTCAACACAGGCCAGCCAAAAAAATCTCCCTACATATCCAAATTTGTTTGCATCTCTTTCTCAAAAAGAGAGAGAGAGGGAGAGAGAGAGAGAGAGAGTGAAATACCTATAATATAACCAGTTAAGAGAACCGTCTCAATTTACTATGTACCCTTTTTCAAAAAATAAAAATGCTTCTAGCAAGGTTTATGGATTTTCAGTTTTTAATACCACTTGAATCATTTTAACCAGATTGCTTTTCTTCTGACAACTAATTAATATTATGTGCATTAAAGTTAGAAGTTTTTACTTCAGGAAAGAAAGGTAATGTTATATGGTGACTACTTACTGGTGACAAAGACAACCTGGCTCTAATGCCTCAAAGGAAAGTAGGAGGAAGGAGACACATTGCATGAGGGCCAGGATGCCAGAAACAAATGGTGTCCCTGCAGATGTAGCTAGTACTTTGCCTAGGAAAGAGGGAAATTTTGTATCCTTTTTTCCTGACTCTTTGTTTCAAGGCCCCATGATTCAGACCTGTACTACTAATTCTGAGGGTCCTCCCATTTCTTGTTTTCCAAGAGGACACAAGCTCTGAGTTCTAACCAGCTAAGCTTAATGAACTAAATAAACTTTTAGAATATAATCTATGTATAAACGGTAGACTGCCTGAACTATATGTAATTAAATAATACGTTTCAGGTGTTCATATATTATAAGTTCTAATCTACTCATTTGAGGGTTTTCTAAGCAGCTCTTTATTAGCCTGAATGTATTTGTGTACTTGAAAATAATAAATATATCTATATATGAATTCCATTTCCCTGTTCAGTAAAACCTATACCATCACCCAAATAAGGATGTGAGATAGGACTTCACTGGAAATTTAGCTTGACTACTTTATATTTAAAATACATATGTTTTCATAATTTCTTATTCCAAAACAATAGTCATGTTTTTTCTTTCTAGTCTGTCCCCGAATTTAAATACAAATTATTATACTAGGGCTGAGGTTCAGATATCATGGATAATTCATACTGATGTATAGGTTTTATTTAGTCAGTCTGTTGTGCATCCATGAAAATAGTTGTTGGTGGAAATGATTGTAAAATGATTCAGTAGAAATTTTATGAGAAACATTTTTCCTTTATTCCTCAAGTATTTTTGTCTACGACAACATGAATTTTTTAGCTATGCTTTTATTTCAGTGTTTAGTGGCTAAATAGTAAGTTATAATTTTATTAACAAGTTTCACTGTGAAATGGACCATACAGGTGACCGAGGAACTATCTCAACATCTTCTAGACCGGTCTCTACATCAGGAAAATCAGAACTGTCCTCCAAACACAGCAGATCACTTAAACCTGATGGACGTATGAGCCGGACTACTGCTGATCAGAAGAAGCCAAGGAGTACAGAAGGCTTATCAGCTAGTGAATCCCTTATGTTGAAATCTGATGCTGCAAAGTTGAGGTCAGACTCTCATAGTAGGTCCTTGTCCCCCAACCATAACACCTTGCAGACACTAAAATCTGATGGGAGGATGTCTTCTAGCTTTAGAGCTGAATCCCCAGGACCAGGTTCTCGGTCATCATCTCCTAAGCCAAAGACTCTCCCAGCCAATAGGTCTAGCCCATCTGGTGCTAGTTCTCCACGCTCCTCCTCACCACATGATAAAAATCTACCTCAAAAAAGCACTGCTCCTGTTAAGACTAAACTTGATCCTCCTCGGGAACGTTCCAAATCAGACTCTTACACACTTGACCCAGATACCCTACGCAAGAAGAAAATGCCCCTCACAGAACCATTAAGGGGACGGTCAACATCACCAAAACCTAAACCAGTACCAAAGGATTCTAAAGATTCCCCAGGATCCGAAAATAGAGCTCCTTCTCCCCATGTAGTACAAGAAAACCTTCACAGTGAGGTGGTTGAAGTCTGCACTTCAAGTACTTTAAAAACAAATAGCCTAACGGATAGCACCTGCGATGAAGGTAGTGAATTTAAGAGTGTCGATGAAAGTTCAAATAAAGTTCATTTCAGCATAGGGAAAGCACCACTGAAAGATGAACAGGAAATGAGAGCATCCCCCAAAATAAGTCGAAAATGTGCTAACAGGCACACCAGGCCGAAAAAGGAAAAATCCAGCTTTCTCTTCAAAGGGGATGGATCCAAACCTCTAGAGCCGGCAAAGCAAGCCATGTCTCCTTCCGTGGCCGAGTGTGCCAGAGCAGTCTTTGCCTCTTTCCTGTGGCATGAAGGCATAGTACACGACGCAATGGCTTGTTCTTCTTTCTTAAAATTTAATCCTGAACTTTCCAAAGAACATGCTCCTATAAGAAATAGTTTAAACAGCCAACAGCCTACAGAAGAAAAGGAAACTAAATTAAAAAATAGACATTCATTGGAAATATCATCTGCTCTGAATATGTTTAATATTGCCCCTCATGGACCAGATATATCTAAAATGGGTAGTATCAACAAAAATAAGGTGTTGTCTATGCTTAAAGAACCACCTCTGCATGAAAAATGTGAGGATGGGAAAACGGAAGCCACTTTCGAAATGTCCATGCACCACCCAATGAAGTCCAAATCTCCTCTTCCGTTAACTTTACAACATTTAGTGGCTTTTTGGGAAGACATCTCTTTGGCTACTATCAAAGCAGCATCCCAGAATATGATTTTTCCAAGTCCCGGTTCTTGTGCAGTCCTTAAAAAGAAAGAGTGTGAAAAAGAGAATAAGAAGGCCAAAAAAGACAAAAAGAAAAAGGAAAAGACAGAAGTTCGGCCCAGGGGTAATTTGTTTGGTGAGATGGCCCAGCTGGCAGTCGGAGGACCAGAGAAAGACACCATCTGTGAGCTGTGTGGAGAATCCCATCCATACCCGGTTACCTATCACATGCGACAGGCTCACCCAGGTAAGCAGTATTATTGAATATATATTGTAAGTACTTTGTGTAAAAAAAAAATGAACTTAATCACTTCTAACTTGAGCTGCTCTATAAATTATATTAAAGTACAGGGAAACTTTAAAGTGCATTATCGATATCGGTTTTGAGGAAAACAGCTAAAGAAGTTCTAATAGTAAGGTGGTAATAGTAGTATAACATTCGGAAACACTTTATTTTTTAAATGCTTTAGAGGTTACCCAAAGGATGCTATTAAGGTGTATCACACAAAAGAGATAGTGACATTTCCATACACATAGGAAATATCCCAGTATTAGATCTCCTTCAATTTTAGTATTTTCCTATTAAAACTTGCAAATTAAATTAGATTATACTGATTTCCTTGAGCATTTTCCTAGAAGTGATCTCAAGTATTAAATCAGAAGATTGTTATTTTAGATAAATGTCCGGATTTCTATAGCAACTGATGAGTATACCAAAATTCACCTTCCAGGAGTTCAGCTAAACTTTTTTTTTTCTTTCAACGTATTACGCCTGAGATGTTTTGTAAAACACAAGTTTCCTTAAAATATATCATTCTTACAGAATATTTTAATCTACTTTATCCAGTTTTCATGGTATATGTCAGTAAGCCTAAATGTACTCTCATCTTAAATTACTTTTCATCCATCTGTATAGAGTATCTCCAGCATTTTAGATATCATTCAGTTGATCGTTTTTGGCCAAGCATGCTAATTTTCTGCTGCAGTTAATAGCCTGGAAAAAAAAAAAAAAAAAAACTCAGATACTTGCTTCAATATTTTGCTTCCTTTGAGAAGGTGAATCTGTCATTCGTGTATAAATGTCACATTGTTAAGGGAACTAAAAGTGTTAATTTTGTTCTTGTTTCAAGGTTGCGGCCGGTATGCTGGTGGACAAGGTTACAATAGCATTGGGCATTTTTGTGGAGGATGGGCTGGTAACTGTGGCGATGGTGGCATAGGAGGAAGCACTTGGTATCTAGTCTGTGATCGCTGTAGAGAAAAATACCTCCGTGAAAAACAGGCTGCTGCAAGGGAGAAGGTATTTTTATTCGGTTCTGACAATACTATAAGTAATAAGAAAATCTTATAAAAATCCTTTTAATTATCATACTATATAACTAATTCTACCTAGTTGATATCAAAGATCAGTTTTTATAATAGGAATGATACACAAATTTAATATCTGTACTAAATTAGCTATCTTTAATTACAAAAGTAAATTATATTTTGGGATAGCCTGTGGCACATATGCCATATTCATAATTGTTTTCCATGTTTTTCTTTATTATTAATTATCTGCTACTCTATACATATGCATAGCTTTTCCTCTTCACCTTTATCTCTCTGAACCCTCCCTTTCCCTTTTCCTTTCCCTTTTCCTTTTCCTTTTCCACTCTTTATCCCCTCTCTTTTTCTTAATCCTTAAGTATCCTATAGGTCTCATGGAAACTAGAAGCACACCCAACTAAAAATTTTGCAGTACACACACACACACTGTTTACTCTTTTTAAAAAAATATTACATTTAGATTTTACTAGTTAGGTTTTTTTGATTTCCCAAGGAAAGAAAAGAAATAGTTGGTGTTCAAAATAAAAGTTTCAAACAGTTCAGGAAAAGCTTAAAGTGAACGTTAGCTTTGGTAATCACTATTATTATTTTAAAATAGTTCTATAAGTGTTTAATAATTTTTATTAGAAACTCAAAACATTTAGGTTAAGAAATTGAAAATTTGAATGTAAGTAGGAAAAGATCACAACACATGTTTCTCCGTCAGGTCAAACAGTCCAGGAGGAAGCCAATGCAAGTCAAGACTCCCCGTGCCTTGCCCACCATGGAAGCTCACCAAGTGATTAAAGCAAATGCACTGTTCCTGCTATCTCTGAGCAGCGCCGCAGAGCCAAGCATTCTGTGTTACCATCCTGCAAAACCATTTCAGTCCCAACTTCCCAGCGTGAAAGAGGGCATTTCTGAGGATCTTCCTGTTAAAATGCCTTGTCTCTACCTGCAGACATTAGCTAGGTAATAAGTTGGTGGTTGTTTTTTTTTGTTTTTTTTTTAATCACTTGGGATTAATAGCTATTGTTGATTGATATCATGCTCCGAATACGTGCACTACATTACCTGTTGTATACAAGAAAGAGACCACCAGGAATTTATTTTCAGAGTTGCCTTGACCAGCATATGACTGATAGGGTACACACTTTATGGTAGTATTTAAAAAAAGAACATGTACATACTATATCAATTTGTATTATTAATACAAAATATGTCTTAGAAACTAAGACTTTAGCTGTCTTTTACTTTTGGTAAGCTGACTTCAGTCCATTACTAGTTGGGAATGTTAAAGTGGAAAGAAACAATTTGCTATCGAATTCTTTCATTTTTTAAATTATTCATTCTGTTAGCATTTAAATATTAGTTATCTGGGTATCAGCTTTGTGCTAGACCTTGAAGACACCAAGATGAATGTAATTAAATCCTGACTCTCGTGTGTTCATACTCTTGTGGAAAGACAGACCTACATGTAAAGGAAACATTTAAAATGTTTTGCGAGGAGTACTATAATAGAAGAATGCAGAGGATGCTGTTAGAGCATAAAAGATGAAGAATACCCGAATCTTCCCAAGGAGATCGGAAAGGTCTCCCAGAGGATCTGACGCTGTAGCAGTCTTAAAAGATAAATAGAAATCCATCAAGTAGGTGACGGAGGACAGGGACTCCTCACAGAGTAAAGCACATGTGTGAAGACACATGTGAAATAGCCTTACACATTTAAGGAATCAGAGGCTGGTTAAAGCATTGGCCACTGGGAGAAATGTATGAAATGCTCTAGAAGTGGTTACCTAAGACCGGGTAATATGGGGCTCTGTAGCCCATATTAAGGTTGGATTTTATCCCACGGACAAGAAAAACAGTGAAAGAATATTAAATAGGGAAATATATGAACTTACGTGCAGTTAGAATATCACTCTGCTTCAAACATGGAAACTTCATAAAGGGCAAAACTGAAGGTGGAGAGAAGCCTGTTGTATACCATTCACCTATATTGGGCATGAGTTTGTGCGGCCTATACTTCCATACATTATATACTGACACTGTAAACAGCCTTTGTATACCAAATTCAGGGGTTTTTTTCAATAGCTGATAAATGAAGGTTTCTACAAATTGCCTACAGGAATGGCTTGCCAACCAACAGTTCCATTTTGGCAATGTTGTCCTCTCTATAGCAGAATTATATTGCTTGGGGTTTTTTTGTTTGTGTTTGGTTTTTTAGTTTTGTACTTCCTATTTTAATAAAACGAATGGATAACAAAATGAGGATGTGACAGTTTAGTCCATCAGACCACTTGGTAGACTAGGTTCAGACTCTTTGTTCCAGTTTGAAAAGGAAAGAATCACATTGTAAAACATATAAAAAATCAAAAATGCCATTGTACCATAATTGGGGATTTTATATTTTTAGCCTTCTGGGAAATGGACACCCACAACCCACCCACCCACTATCCCCCAATGGAACATTTCTTGGCTCTAATCTTTCTCAAATTTGACTCTTACATATGTTCCTACCAAAAAACTTACTGACTGTATTTCAGTAGTCCATGCAAGAAACATGAGCCTGAACCAAGGCATCGTTGATGTAGTCAGCGGAGAGGACACCGAGTGTTCATAGGTGTGAATGACTGGTCACAGTTGAGCACTAGGCCTACGACAGCACCAAGGTACTTTGGCCTAGGCGCCTGGATAGTTGGTGGGATCATTCACAAAACACTAGAGGATGGAAAGTTCTCAAAAGGAAAGAAACTGAGTTCAATTTTGGATTTGATCCGTTTGTGGCACCTGGAATATTTATGCGTGAAATTGTCAGACTTTTATTTCCTCCTGCTTATATTTATGATTATTTTAATACTTCACCCTTATAGAATTACGTGTTACTTTTCTTTTATGAACAAGGTTAAAAATGAAAAATATCTATAGAGCCATCATACTTGAAGTTACTGAGTTTGATTTAATGCAGGCATCATCATGAAAACTTTGTGGGCTATCAAGATGACAACCTATTCCAGGACGAAATGAGATATCTCCGTTCAACATCTGTACCTGCCCCATACATATCCGTAACCCCTGATGCAAGTCCTAATGTATTTGAAGAGCCAGAGAGCAATATGAAATCTATGCCACCAAGGTATTTCACTTCTCTCCTCTCTGTTGAATAGCCAGTGTTAGGTGGTGGGAGAAAGACTGCACTAGAAAACAACACTTTAGAAGTTGTTTTGTATATATGTCCATCTCAAGGAAGATATTAAGTCAGCTCTGCTGTTAGAGCAGTAAGAAAAAGCATATATACATGAATGAGACATAGTCCTTGACAGCAGAGGCAGACTAGTTGGAAAGAAAAGATCAACTAAATGAAGTAAAAGTTTCCATTATATGATATTATATCATTTAGTGCTGTAGTAAATCAGACTAGAGAAAGGTCACTTTGAGGCAGTGCTTTTAGAAGGTTTCATGGGAGAGGTAGCACCAAAAATAAATCTTGAACTTACTGGGTATTGCAAACAGTGTCCTCCTCCCCCTCACTTAGCTACGGTAGCATCAGTGTAACGACCCTCTTGAAAACTGACGAGAAGCATCTAAATATAATGCAGAAAGAATTAGGGTACCACTGCAACTTTTTGGAGAAGGAACCGCATGATAAAAATGGGAAGATAGTCTCACAGTGTCAACTGAGAAACTAATAAATTTAGTGAAAGATTTCCACTAACCGTGTGAAGTTGGATCATGTTGGCAATGATTATGCGAACAGAAGATGGATAAAAGAAATACTTCATAGGAAAAATTAGTGTAGCTTGTTGGCTAACTGAAAAATCATAAGTTTAGGATAGCATCAAGATATCAGGCATGAGTAATTGCAAACACATTATTATTGGAAAGGAAGACATTTGCTGTAGGAAGAAACAATATGTTTATTAAGATATGCCACTGTGTTAATACTATTTGGTTATGATTATAAACTAATAGAGTAGATATTTTAATACACACAATAGAACTTACATATCCAAATGGATATATTTTCTGCTGAAAATACTTGCAACATTTCCCTCCAGCTGTGTGGATTATTCATCAGAGTTTTTTTGAGTTGCTTTTGAAATTTTCTCCAAAGAGTACAGTATAGCCTTTTATATCTCTAAAGGTAATAAAGTATCTCTAAAGGAGATAGATTTTTTTAAAGAGTTAGAAACCATTTTGAGACTAGTCTGATAAATGTGATTCATTGGGTTATTATTATCCTTTAAGATCAAAATCAAGTGGCCTAACCTTCTAGGTAAAGACAATGAAATGGAGGTTCCATGTATCTTAGACTATCAGAATATTCTATGTATCATAGAATATCATAGTCAAGGTAAATTCCTCTAGCATAGAAGCCCCTAGTATCATCACTAGTGTCAGAGAAGAAAGTGGAAATCTAGGGAACCCTATTTCCCAGAGCTCCATACTGAAGCAAAGCAACAATCCAAGGTGCCAGGGAGGGCTGCACAGAAATGGGATACACACTCCCCTCAGCGGAGTGGTTCCTGGTATAGAGGACTCAGTAAGATCTCAGGTTATCTCTGGGAGAGAAGAAAAAACAGGTATCAAATAATGTGGAAAGGGAAGTCTAGGGAAATCCACTGATACTTTATTAGAACAAACAGAAGATCTAGAGAGATCTGCCCACTTTAAAATATTACCAAAAGGAAAATAGATAGTATGTAATGAAAGTCAGATAAAAAACCCAATCTGAAAACTCCTTCAAGGAAAAAAAGAACATTTCTGCAAGTACTCTGTAGTACTGAGAAACGTGATAATGATATAAATTTACTGAAACAATATGAGAATGACATAAAAAGTAGAATGAGTAAAAAGGAGATATCACCGAGCTAAAAGGACAGACCGAAGACCAAATCAACACCAAAATAAAACTAATAAAATAGAAAAGTTTAGAATAGTAAATTGAATGATCGACATAAAGGAAAAGTTTGAGATAATCCCAGTGAGTAAAGAGTAAAAGGACAAAGAAATGCTAGCAGTTAGAATGAGGAGAATAGGTATGGAAACAGGACAATCCAACTGGTCTTTAAAGTAGAAAAGCCAATCAATAAAATTGAAAATGTATCAAAAGGTATAAGAAAAAAAAATCCCAAAATAATGAAGTATTGAATTTCCAGACTCAAAGGAAATTTTTATAGCAGATAACATAAGAAATAGCTTAGGTTAAAAAAAAAAAATAGCTAAAGTTATTGAAATAAATTCCAAGAAAAAAAAAAACGTAAGAAGTTTTCAAGTAATGAGCACAGAAGAAGAAGTCATCTTGTAAAAGGAAAAGTTATACTGAATTTGGACTTCTAACAGCTTCAAATGGCCAGGCGCCTGGATGGCTCTAAGCCTGCTTAGAATTCTCCCTCTCCCTCTCTCTCTCTGTCCCTCCCCTGCTCGCACTTTCTCTGTCTCTCTCAAAATAAATAAATAGACTTAAAAACAAAAAGAAGTCATCTTGCAAAAGGAAAAGTTAGACTGAATTCAGACTTCTGTATAACAGCTTTGAACGAAAAAAACTAAATAATGTCTCTTTCTTCAAAAGAAAGAAAATACTACCTAAGAAGTTTTACCCAATCAGACAAACTGAAATATAAAAGATCTTGGAAATCTTAGAACTAAATTGTGGTTTAATCAAAGGAATCAAATGCATGTTATAAAAAGCATGTTTAAAAGACTATATACTTTACACATAAGGGTAATTTTCATAAAATCTTAAATAAAAGAAACTATGATTCAAGTGTTTATTTTCAGCCAGGTTGAGACTTTTTAAGCATATAGTAATTCAGGACTGTAGCATTTTTGAGCTATTCTTTAAGAAAGTTTTGACAAGCTGTTATAAAAAATGATGAATAATGACTCCATTAAATCAGTAGTTCTCAGTGAGGGGTAAGGGGGTGGTTTTGCCTCCCAGGTGACATCTGAACATTTTTGCTTGTCATAACTGGGCTAGTTGAACAGGCATGCTAGTGTGTAGAAGTCAAGAATGTAAACATCCCACAGTACACAAGACAGCCCTCCACATAAGGAATTATCTGATGCAAAGTAGCCACAGTTGTTAATGATCATCTGTATTCCTTTTGGCTTTCTTGCGTTCTAATTTTTTTTTTTACAAGTATGATCATTTTTATATGAACAAGTCATTATTTTTTTAGGTTGTATAACAATTCTTTTATTTTTTTCCTCAATTCGTTGGATAAACTTCCTCTGAAAGCATGACAAATGTCTTGAATTTTGTAGTAACACCATTTATAAGGTAAATTAAAATTAACATATCCCTATTCTCTGGTCATTCTGGGACCTGTTGGCCCAAGCTGACATCCAGGCACATTTACCCCCATGGGTTATATACGGTATTTATAGCCTGTCCAAATGAGAATGTACATACACTTAGAGAGGTGATGAGTGAAGAAAACAGACGCTTCCTAGAAAATGTGTAAGCTTTACTGACGGATATAGGCGTTCAAACCTGGCTTGAATGACAGAAAAGAAATTCAGAAAAGAATGTCCAGTAAGGACAAATGTCCCTATTTGGAAAGAAGTAACAAAAAAAGGCTACATTGAAAACAATAGCTTGTAAATTTGTCTTAAAGAGAAAGTAAAGGAAGGTACTTCTTTTTATAAAATGCCTCAGTAAAGGCAAATATATAGCCATATTAATAACTCTTCAATAATTTTTTAATGTTCCTATAGTAAATAGAAAAATTGTTAGTTTACTTAAACCTGCGTGAAAATCGTCGAATTCTTATAGAATGTCAGTATAATATAACTCTATACCAAAAGCCAGTTTGTTACCTCTCATCGTACTTAGTGTGACCATGCTGTAGAAAAAGGCTTTGGTACCACTTCCCAAGAATGAGAAACCTAATAGAGCATTCAAGTACAGAGAGAACATTGAACTGTTTCACTTCCGTTTTATTAGGTTTCTGTATGTACAGATCCATTTTCTTTCTATTCAGTGCTCTTACGAATCTGTCTGCCTGGTTTTCCTGAATATCGTGAGAGATAATTTCTAACATGATGCTTTTGATTCTGAAAGGAGATTAGAACATTTAATGTCCTTCTTCTTTTTCATGTAAAATTGCAAAGTAGATTTAAGAAAACCAGAACTTTATAGATGTAGCTCTATAATCAATCAAAATGTTAATGATTTTGGAAAGATCAAATTGTGATTTAAAGAGAAATTGTCAAGTTGGCTTTGAATTTGTGTTTTTCCATATTTGACTACACTGTCCTAAATTGAATATAATTTTTACTTTATTCACTTTTTCTCCTGTTTTTACCTGTCATATGTTCTGTCTACAGTTTGGAAACTAGTCCCATAACCGATACTGATCTTGCAAAAAGAACTGTCTTCCAAAGATCGTACTCAGTTGTTGCTTCTGAATATGATAAACAACACTCCATTTTACCTGCACGAGTTAAAGCCATTCCTAGAAGAAGAGTTAACAGTGGAGACACTGGTAAGTATAAAGGTAAAAAGGAAGATTGAGTGGTCCTCATGATTTTATTTACAGATATTTTTTAACATCTAGTTTTTGAAAGGAAATGGATTAATTTTAAGTTTATTTATTTATTTTGAGAGAGAGCACATGTGAGCTCATGAGAGGTGGAAGGGAACAGAGAAGGAGAGACACAATCCCAAGCAGGCTTTATGCTGCCAGCACAGGGCCCGATGCAGTGCTCAAACTCTCAAACCGTGAGATTGGGACCTGAGCCGAGATCAAGAGTCAAGATCAGACTTAACTGACTGAGCCAGCCGGGTGCCCCAGAAATGGATTAATTTTAAGTTGTGGTTGACATTCCTTTCACAGCCGTAAATGTGCCTCTCTAAGTTTTGCATTTCAGTTGGAAGACACACCTAAAGACCATCTGGTGATTATTCAAGAATAAATTGACCTTACTCGTTAAAAATCTTACTCGTTAGGTGTCTAAGCCAGATATTGCTACCAGAGCTCTTCTAAGCTTCAGTGAACTAGTAGTTCCAGCGACTTACACTTTCACAGTTGTATTCTCACTCCTAATAGAAGCTTATATATAACCCTTGTAGCTGCTTCCTCTCTGAATAGATAATTTGGAGATATAAGTAGTTCTTAATCAGTAAAAAAGTTAGATAATCTGGACTCGTTGGTATCAACAGCCCCAAATTAGGGCTGCTTGATTCTGTGTCAGGAATAAGAAAAGAAACCCAAGAGAAAAGGATAACATGATGATTTATCAGGCAGCCCACTTAACTAAAATGAAGATCTGGTCTAATATTTATAGATGATTCTGTATCTTCTATAGATTCCATGTAGGGAAGAAAATACATCACTTAACTTCAGAGCATTTTAGAAAGCATGAACTTTAGACTCAGCCCTTGATTTAAAACTTAGCTCCACAATTTAACAGCTGTATGATTTTAGGAAAGTAAGATATTTAATCTTTCTCAGCCTCAGTAAAAATTGAGGTTATGATTTGTGTCATATGCAAAAACAAAACAAAAACTTCAAAGATTCTATAATGAATTAGCTGAATACTATTATCTTTAATGTCATTGTAAATATGTTAATTGTATGTATTGCCTATGAAAGTTAATTTTTCTTTTTTTTCCAATAAATAGAAGTTGGTTCTTCCCTCTTGAGACATCCATCTCCTGAGCTTTCCCGGCTAATCTCAGCCCACAGCTCTCTTTCTAAGGGAGAACGAAATTTCCAGTGGCCAGTTTTGGCTTTTGTTATACAACATCATGATCTAGAAGGTCTTGAAATAGCAATGAAACAGGCCCTAAGGAAATCTGCTTGCCGAGTTTTTGCTATGGAGGTATGAATACATTAATGGGGTTATTGATTCCTCAGTCATACAGATCATTTGATAATTCTGTTTAGTGATGTCACTTTTCTATCCAACAGAAATTTCCTAAAATTAAGAGACATTAGCCAATCGAAAATATCAAATATTCACCTCAAAATTAAACTCTTAAGTTTATTAATATAAATGAATTTAGAGATCCATATTTAAGCACTCTCAAGAAATTTATTTTTGCACTCCTTTATTATTTGAAACTTATTAGTGTCTTTTTTTAAAAGCTTTTTGTAATGAGGTTGCCATTTCACTTAGAAGAATGATGAAAAGGGGATGAAAAGTAGGACTTTTGAGTTATAAATTTAACAATAATTTTTCTGAGCCTATTCTCTGGAAATGATAGGATCACTAGATGTTGTATTTTTATATATAGTAAATCTTTCTTCTTTGTCATGAGCATTATAACAATCTGCCACTTGATTGTTGGGAACAATATAAATATATTTAAGTTAACGATAGCTTGTGTAGAGCTTGAGAAACCAGCTGTTTATCCTAAGTACAAGCTGGGGGAAAATGTACTTCAGCAAATTAATATGAAGATCAAAGTTTGAAGCAAAAAGTGGTTTGAAAAAATATTCCTGTATTACATTTTATAGATATTATTTTCCTACTATGTTTTTAATTAGGACCAAAATTATTGACTATTTCAAGTTCAGTGTGTTTTCAGTGAAATGAAAGTCAGATATTTTTAGTATCTTTCCTTGAAACACTTAGTGGAGGTACTTTGTTTCTGAGTAAAGAAAGTCCTGCAGTTTTTACTCGCACATTTTCTGTTTCTCTTTGACTCATTTAACCATCATTTATTCAGGCCTTCAACTGGCTTCTGTGTAATGTCATCCAGACAACTTCTCTGCATGATATTCTGTGGCATTTTGTGGCATCATTGACTCCTGCTCCAGTGGAACCAGAGGAAGAAGAGGAAGAGGAAAATAAAACAAACAAAGAAAATGCAGAACAAGTAAGTGAGATTTTTGTTTTTTTTAATTTGTCCATATTTTTATAGAAGGGTAGGACCACCTTCATAATATATAATAATATGCATGAGTTTATGCACAGATTATGTAAGCTAAAGGCAAGAATAAAATTTCAGTGGTATTGAGCAACATAGTCACTATACTTAGTGACTGATTTCTCACTAAATACTATTGTCATCAAGCAACGAACGGAAAGATATATACTGTTGTAGTCCCGTAGAAGACCGATAAACAGGGCAACATTATTGTATAGGATCTGTCTACCTCACAGGGTTGCTGTAAGTTGGCAGAGAGTGAAAATGATACTCTGTAGGGACATGAAAGTTGGTACAGCTCTTTTAACATCAGGAAAAAAAAAGCTTTAAGGTGAAATTATTAATAGGGATGAAAAAACATATATATATCTAAGCATATATATGTACATATATATATATATATATATAATAATATAGCCTTAAAAATTGACAGAACTGCAAAGAAAAAGAGAAAAAGACATCCACAATTACAGTGTGAGATTGTCTCACACCTTTAACAACTAATCCCTGCATAACAAACCACCCTAAAACTCAATGGATGAAAACAGTTTCCTGTTGGCTGACAGCCCTGTGGGTCAGCAGTTTGGGTGAGGCTCAGTTCCTGCTTACACGTATAGAGTCACCCTGCTAGGAGATTTGTGAGCACCCTAGAATTGATACAGATACAGGATTCATTTGGTGATTTTATTTATGAGTAACTGCATCACTTTTTCCCTCAAAGATAATACAAAGAGAGTTAATCTGAATGTGTGTTTTCGGTATGCTTTGGTTTTGGTTTTATTGTTTACATTTCGGTTACATGACTGTCTTTGAAGTATACGTAACACTTTTTTTTTTTTATAATAGTTTATTTTCAGATTGGTTTACATATAACACCCAGTGTTTCTCCCAACACGTGCCCTCTTTAAGTATACATAAAATTTTTTTGTGGGGAAAGTTCCTTCCAGCATACAGACTGATGAACTTGCTTTCACTTTCCGTCTTAGGAGAAAGACACGAGAGTATGCGAACATCCGCTCTCAGATATAGTGATTGCAGGTGAAGCCGCGCATCCTTTACCACACACGTTTCACCGCTTACTTCAGACTATCTCCGACCTTATGATGTCTCTCCCCAGTGGCAGCTCGTTACAGCAAATGGCCCTAAGGTAATTTTATATCTCAGTATTTTAGGTACGATGGAGAAGAGACTTTACGTGGTATTCAAAGCTCGAAATACTCAAAAAACCTTTTTAAATACTAAGATACAAAGAATACATTATGCGAATGGTGCTTCCCTCATTACTGTCTTAAGCTAGAATTTCCTCCTTGGCTCACACCTGTTTACCCCTCTGTAAAATGAGGATAATACACTCCTTAGTGCTCTGAATTATCCCAGTCTCTAACAGTTTTCCTCGCTTTTCCCCCTCTTCTACCCCAAGTCACTTGTCTCAGTGCTACCCAAGAGTAGAAATCTTAAATGTCACAAAAGGGAGAGTGAGAATGAAATCTCAGAAACAGAAATCAAAATAGCGTTTTGAATTGAAGAGAATTTTAAGAAAAAAGGAACTTTTGTTATATGCAAGATAGCCTTAAAACTAGCTTGAGGAACATTACTTACTTTTAAGTCTGAGCCTGCTGAGATTCTAACATTACTTCTACATTGTGAACCTTGTCATCAGATCTTCTATGCTGGGCCACACATATAAATAAATGCTCTCCTGGTTTTTATAAACTGTGGGTTGTTGGAGTGGATTTTGGTGACCCACATCCCTAAAGAACAGGTAGAGGGGAGATTGTGTTTCCTCCTCATGAGATTTTTGAAGTACAGAATGTGTTATATATCAGAGTATGTATAACTCTGACGAATTAGTATAGGATTGTAAGACTAATAAATTTGAGAGGCTGTTTTGGTTAACACTTTCCTGTTTACCAGATTGATTTATTACCTTTTTTGCTTCTGTAGCCTTGATCTTCGTGGATCCAGTTTTCCTATATGTGGAATGAGTGGACTTTCCTTAGATCTTACCTTGTCCCAAAGAAATTACCTTTATTTCTCACAAAAAGGCAGTGATATTCCTGATTTTTTTCATTTCTGTTTTTTACCTAGAACATTAAGATTTTTAAAAATCTTAACTGTAGAGTGCTTTCCCAAGAATCCTTAGGAATTATCTGATACATTGCTTATACCTTTTTAGGTGCTGGAGTCTGAAATTCAAGCAATCTGATCACCAGTTCCTCCATCAGAGTAATGTCTTTCATCACATTAACAATATTCTGTCAAAATCAGATGATGGAGACAGTGAAGAAAGTTTTAGCATCAGTATCCAGTCTGGCTTTGAAGCGATGAGTCAGGTCAGTCACTGAAAGTTATCCTCTGTTATCCTGTTAATATTCAACAATGTATAGAAGGAGAAAATGAAAGTCACTCATAAACAATTTGATTCATTCATTTCTTATCTCATGTCTTTTGTTTTATTATGTGAAAGATCTCCATTTCAGTGTGGTAATAATGTACATTTGTCTCTGGTAGGAATTGTGCATAGTAATGTGCTTAAAGGATTTAACCAGCATTGTTGACATAAAGACTTCAAGCCGACCTGCCATGATTGGCAGTTTGACAGATGGTTCTACAGAAACCTTTTGGGAATCAGGAGATGAAGATAAAAACAAAACTAAGAACATCACCATCAACTGTGTAAAAGGAATCAATGCCCGCTATGTATCTGTCCATGTGGACAATTCCCGAGATCTAGGGGTAAGAAAGGAAACCTAATTTGTGGCTCATTAGTTCTTTTCAGACCTTCAGTGACCATACCCTATCTTTCTAAGTTTAGCAAAAAGATTTTCATGTGGAATTTCACCAACCAAATAGCATTTTATATTTCCCAAGTAAATCTTATGTCTAAAAACAGATTAATAGGACTAGGGGCACTACGGAATACCAATTCTAAAAGGAGGTGTGATTACAAATACATCCTGGCTACAGCTAAGCAGAATAAATGTCTGGTCTGTAATTGCCTACCTCCAGCCTCACCCCAGCTGTCTTGGCGATGGTGATGGGGTTTCTAGACTAACCTAAATGATCGTAATTTATATTCTTCTTAGCAACTAGCCTGTGCCTATGTTTCAACTGAATTAAATACTCCCTTACAAAAGGCACTAAACAATGGAAAAAGAGTCCTGTTTACTTGAGTATTAAGAACCAAGAAGACGACCAGCTGCCAAATTTGCATGCTTCTCCCCCCATTCCTGGGGAAGGTTACTCCTTAGAATTTTTTCCCTTAGAGTGGATGTAGCTTGCTTCAGAACCTGCTTCCGCTCTCCCTCACTCACACTCTGTCTCTCTCCTCAAAAATAAACATTAAAAAAGATTTTTTAAGTAAAAGTTTTAAAAACTTTATGAAATAATAATAAAAATATGGATGCGGCTTGCTTGCAGATACAGTATTAATAAATCCCCTCTGACCATTGCCAAGCTGCTTCCATCCTATTCACCCATTTCCTTTCCCAGGAAGAGCCAGAGTGATGGGGTTGGGTCTTGGGTAACCTCGATGGAATGCCAACCTGAGAAGCCCAGTCTGCAGTCAGAATGCTCCTCGCCTCCACTGCCACCCCCAACTCCTGTCCATCAGTGCAGCTGCAGTGCTTCCCTGGCGGTGAATGAGAAAAAGGGGCTTAGCTAAAATATCATAAGCGTATCTCCTCTTCAGAGCCAAGAGTTTCGATGGCTACAACTACTTTATCTTACTAGAAAGTCAAGTGTAATAAGTCAGAACGTTTTTCTAGCTAGAACTTACTGTTCAGTACAAAGTTATCTCTGACTCATGGTATATTTTAAGCCAAAACACACTCTGCCTCAGAACAATGATTCCAATCAATTTGACATTTTTCCCTTTTAGGGAGATCATCACAGCAATATTCGTTTTTAAGAGCCCCAGCAGATAAGCTGACATCTGCTTTCCTTTTAAGAAACCTCTCTAAGTTCTGCGCATCTTTGAGGCTTACGGACCTGTGTGTCCCCAGCCTGCTCACCACCAGTGCCTTATACATGGCAGTTGTTTGAATTGCACTGACCTAGAGCACTTAGAGTATGCAGTGTTCCAAGGAATTAATGTGTTCATCTATTTCTTGATGTGCTTTGCATAAAGTTTATTCAACCTTAAGGTCTCCGGCACTTACTGATACTGAACTTCTGTTTGACATTTATTTTGTTTGTTAATGCTCCTTCCCTAGTATGGCAAGGATCTCGAGAGGACAGAACCCATCATTCTCACCTATCCTTCTCCAAGGCTGTAAAGCGGTCTCAGTACATTGTGATACTCGAGAGTGTTTATTACTTAAGCCACCTACCTCCCTTGCTTTTTTCCCCAGAAGCTATGAAAACATAGTAAAGGGTGTGGAGACAAGAGTGACAAGCAGAGTTGTTAAAAGGCCTCATGATAGAGAGAGGATTTAAATCTTTAGACTTTGGATAGAAGGAGGGACTGCCAAGCTCTTCTTTCAGAGCCCATGGAGACTGAAGGTAGAATTTTGAGAACAAGACAAGACTGGAGTTGTAAGAATGTGGTTGGTTGGGCAGGTGTAGAATGAGATCAGTTAGGAAGAACCCATGACAGACATGCAAAAGAGTTGATGTGGTATCAGTAGGCTGTAAGAAATCATTGTAAATTCAGGAGCAGGAATATGGAATAATAATTGTTGCGCATTGTCTATTTTAGAATAAAGTTACCTCAATGACCTTCTTAACTGGCAAAGCAGTAGAAGATTTGTGCAGAATAAAGCAGGTAATTAAAATTTTGTCGTTAAATGTTACCGAGGGAGAAATTCTTCTCAGCCTTCTCTGTTAAATTCTAATTTAGGCATGCTACTAAAGTATTCTAGGAAGTCTTCTATTTACAAAACATTAAACTGACAAATAAATAGTCCAGATATAGAAACATTTACAACCATCCCTGTGCTAATATCCAATGGTGCCCTATATGCTCTCTGTCATGATCGATTATACTATACCTACAGTCCTCTACTCTGCCTCCTGCTCCCTTACAAAGAAAGATTCAGGGCACCTTAAAATGCATCATAAATCCCATTCACAATTAACACTTACACTTCAGGTTACAGTGTAGATTGTTGTCCTCTAGCCTGAAAATCTGTCACTTATAACAGTGCAACTAAATCCAGGCTGCCAGTCAATTTACAGTGAACTCTAGAAACAAGTTAGGTTGTATTTGGGCATTCTGTATAAACTCCCTTGTGTTAGTGAAACTTTATCAAAGCTCTTATCCCATAAATGTTGACTACTTGTTTTGTTTTTCAAATCATATTGAAAGAATAAATTGAAATTTTGGATTAAACATATAATAAATTTTGCTTAAAAGGCTAAAGAATTTGGGGAAATCTGTTCAGTGAGATAGTATTTATGTTTAATGATTTTTCTAGAATATTCCCATTATCAATTAAAATAATATAAATTTAGATGTCTGTATAAATAATGGAGAAGTCCCAGGTCATTTCTGTTAGACATCGAATGCCATGAGAACAGTTTTCATTTTATCAAGTGAATAGTGTCAAAAATCATTTCATAGTGGATTGAAATTTAATCTTTGAAAAGTTACATTATCAGTGAAATAAGGGACCACAAATATGCAGTTACATATTAATTTTTCTTCAAAAGTAGAACATATTAAGTAACTGCACATCAAAAATGCTTATCTATCTTAAAAAAAACATGCTTCTCTTTAAATAAGATAAACATCTTACAATCTGGTTTAATATGAAGATTCACAAAACAGGACCTCATGCTTATCTTGTATTTCTCCTCACAGTCAGATTAGGGAAAGGACAATCACATAAATTGTTTTAATGATTTTACTTAACATAATTTGTGCTCGAAAAGTAGTCAGACCTGTATTTTAATTCTCAATTCCATATCTTACTGAGAACCATTCAACCTGGGTTAACCTCACTTAGTCTGTGTAATAGCTACTGTAGTATTACTTATCCTCACAAGGTTTAAGTAAGATAGTCAGTGTGAAATAACACAGTAAACCTTAGTCTCTGTATAAGTCTTTGTTATTTGAGCTTGAGGCTATTAGCGCTAAGGCTAGGACCTTGATAAGAGAGCGATATGACTGTATCAGGTTTCTGTCCCTTTTCTGTTTGCTAGGTTGATCTGGATTCCAGGCACATTGGTTGGGTAACGAGTGAACTTCCAGGAGGGGATAATCACATCATCAAGATTGAATTAAAGGGCCCAGAAAATACACTGAGAGTTCGACAAGTAAAAGTCCTGGGCTGGAAGGATGGCGAAAGCACAAAAATTGCTGGCCAGATTTCAGCCAGTGTGGCCCAGCAAAGAAACTGTGAAGCCGAGACTCTGCGAGTGTTCAGACTTATTACGTCTCAAGTGAGTGTCCTCACTCCAGATTCTAGCACACGACACACTGAAACCATATCTTATGCAATACTCATACCAAAGGGTAACAGAATACTTTGTGAAGCTTGTTAGAGATGGCTGGCAAACATGTGACCCATTTTCTCTCCTTCTCCTCCGTAAACTCCTGTGTTTTATTTTGCATGTGTTAATTCTTAAAAGTAGTAGCGTAAAGTAAGAACACCATAGTAATTTATAAAACCTGCAGAATTAGCTCATGCATCCTTTAGCTTTCACACTAGTAATTACTGCCATTGATTCCTTCTCACATTCCTGTCTTCATCAGGTTTTTGGAAAGCTCATCTCTGGAGATGCTGAACCTACACCAGAGCAAGAGGAAAAAGCACTCTTGTCCTCACCTGAAGGAGAGGAAAAAGTATACAATGTATTTATTTGTATTCTAAAAATATTTACTTCCCTTTTTCATTTTCTTAACTTTAGTTAAGTGAAATACTCCATCTATTGCTATGGATTTTAATGGATATGTGACATTAATTTATATGAAGTTAATATTTTTTACTTTAATTAGAAGATGAAGAAACTATCAAAAGAAATCATCTGTTTAATACATGATCTAACTAGTATTGTGAGTAACAGCAAAACTTGCTCTGTACCTTGGGCTGTAGTGTTCAGATGTTAGGATCTGTAAAATTAGCTTAGTCATTTACTGTACTGTGTACCATTAATTAACTTCTCTTTCCTCCATTTAATCTGTTCATCACAGAGCAGTTAAAATATACTGTCTTCTCCAGGAATCTTGTTTATGGTTTCTCCCAAACAATATGCAGTTTTCCTTCTGCTAAACTTCATAGTAATTCCTTGGAGTCTCTTCTTGATTTCTTTCATATGTTGATTTGCTCCTACTAAATCATAGCTTCTCAAAGACCAAGTACATACCTGATTTGTCTTTGTGTCCATGGCATAAACACACATGCATTCAGTACATTTTTACTGAAAGAACGTGTTCTTTATATTGTTCTCGAAATTTCTTTTTTCTTTTTTTCATGCTTATTTATTTATTTTGAGAAAGATGGAGCACACACGTGCAAGCGAGCAGGGGGGACAGGCCGAGAGAGAGGCAGAGGGAGAATCCCAAGCAGGCTCCATGCTGTCAGCAAAGAGCCTAATGCAGGGCTTAATCCCGTGAACCACGAAATCATGACCTAAGCCGAAATCAAGAGTCAGACACTTAGCCGACTGAGCCACCCAGGCGCCCCTTGAAATTTTTTTTTAAAACGTGGTTGCCTTTACTTATTTGGTCTACCCTAAAGCACTCTATCCAAAAGGAAACCTCATCTATTTTCAAAAAGAAAACCCTGACTCGTTTCCATATTCTTATATCTTTTAGGTGTTACAGATAATCACCTTGACAGCCCTTTGAAAGATACTTTCAAGGACCTACCTGGTCTAGCCCCTGAGCCTTCTGATATAGTAATATCTAAAGTCATCTACATTTTTTTTCTTTGGGTTCTGTAGAAAATAAGATTTTATGAACTCTGGTTGTTTCTTTCAGCATCCTTTGGAGATACCATTTGAATGACTACAAGACTATGTGACTGTTCATTAAGTCAACTGAATTTTAGCAAATGGCAATTTTGTGCTAAATAACTGTGACAATTGGTACCAAGCCCTCAGAAAGCTTGTGTCTGTCTTTAGATATGAACCATTCACACACCCCAAAAAAGGAAATCAATAGAGATACTATATAGTGTATAGTCAATTTTTTATGTACATGAAAAAATTGCACATGTCATAGGTTTTCAGAGTACACTTGAAAGTGTTGTGCCCTGGAGTGGTCAGAGAAGGCTTTTGGTAGATGTTGGATGTGAATTGGACCTGACAGGGAATGGGTGAAAGTTAGATTGACAGAGGCGATGGGAGCAGGCTCATTGAAGACGCTGGTCTAATAGTAGGAAAGTGTATGTTGGGATGTTAAGGTTGATTAGGAATGTTAATGCTAGTGGTAAGATGCCCATGAAATAGCACGGTTGTTAACAGAATCATTTTTTAAGTCAGGTGTTTGAAGTAAAATTTACATACAGAAAACACATCCTTTTAAGCTGTATTGTTCAATGACTTTCGACCAACATACAGAGTAGTAAAATCGTCATCACAATGAAGTTTTAAAATTTCCCTCCTGGGGGGTCCTTTACAGGCTGTCCTCTCACTTCATGCATAGACCCCGACAACCACTGAAATGTTTTCTGCCCCTGTAGTGTTGCCTTTTCCCAGATGTCATATAAATGGAACCACATAGGATGTAACCTTTTCATCAGCTTTCTTTCACTTAGTGTAATGATTCTGAGGTTCATCCATGTAGGAGCATGTGTCACAGGTTGTTTCTTTTGGTTGTTGAGAAGAACTCCATTATATGGATTTACCAGTATTTGTTTATCCTTTGACCTTTTGATGGATATTTGGATTGTTTCTTCTATTTGGCTATTATTAAGCTGCTGCAAACATTTCGTGTACCATATTTTTATATGGGTACACTTTTATTTCTCTTGAGTAAATAACCTGTAAGTAGGACTGCTGGGTCGTATGGTAAACTTTATAAGAAACTGCTGACCTCTTTCCAAAGTGATTGAACCATTTTACATCTTTACCAGCAGCGTATGAGATTTCCAATTGCTTCACATTCTCAACAGTACTTGGTATTGTCGCTCTTTTTAATTTTAGCCATTGCAGCAGATATGAAGTAGTATCTCATTAAAATCATTTAGTATGGATTTCTCTGACGATTAATAATGTTGAATAGATTTTCATGTGCTTATTTGCCATCTCTGTACTTTATTTAGTGAAGTGTCTGTTCAGATCTTTTACTCATATTTTTTTATATTGGGTTGTTTATTTATTGGGCTGTAAGATTTTTTTTATATATTGAGGATAAAGACTCTTTAGCCATTTTCTCCTACTCAGTGGTTTATCTTTCATGGAACAGAAGTTTATGATTTTGATTAAGTACAGTTTATCTGTTTTTTTCTTTCTTTCTTTCTTTTTTTTTTTTTTTTTTTTTTTACTGTTTATTTTTGAGAGAGAGACAGAGTGCAAGCAGGGGAGGGGCAGAAAGAAAGGGAGACACAAAATCCCAAGGAGGCTTCAGGCTCTGAGATGTCAGCACAGAGCCCGATGTGGGTCTCAAACCCATGAACCATGAGATCATGACCTGAGCGGAAGTCAGACACTTAACTGACTGAGCCACCCAGGCACTCCTATCTGTTTTTTTCTTAATGACTTAGGATCTTTGTATCTTATCTAAAACTTAATGTCACAAGTATTTTCTTTTAGAAACATTAGAGTTTTAATTCTTTTGTTTATAGCTATGTACCTTGCAAGTTAATTTTTCTCAAGTCTTATGAGCTGTGAGACAAGGGTTGAGTTTTATTTATTTTTGCATGTAGATACCCAGTTGTTCCACCACCATTTGTTGATTTAACAATAATAAATTCATCATAAACATGTAGGTTTATTTCTGTACTCTCTGTTCCATTGATCTATATATTTATTCTTATACCAACATCAGGCTGTCTTGATTACTGCAGCTTATAGAAAATCATGAAATCAGATTCCAACCTGGTTCTGTTTTTAGTTATTTCAGCTATTCTTGCGCCTTTATATTTCCATATTAAGCTTAGAACCAACATGTCAGTTTTTTCCACTTCTGAAAAAACAAAAAACCAACCTGGAATATTACTGGAATTGTACCAAATTGTTAGGACAATTTGGGGAGAATGGACATCTTAGTAATACTGAGTCTTCCTATCCATGAACATGATATGTTTCTCCACTTATCTAGATCTTTAATTTTTGTTAGCAGTGTTTTGTAAGTTCAGTGTACAGGTCTTATACACATCGTATTAAATTGATCCCGAAGGGCACATGCATGGCGATGTCAGTTAAGCGTCTGACTCTTGGTTTCAGCACAAGTCATAATCTCATGGTTTCGTGAGTTCAAGCTCCGAGTTGGGCTTTGCCCTGGCAGCACAGAGTGTGCTTGGATTCTCTCTTTCCCTTTCTCTCTCTACCCCTCCCTCACTCACACTGTCTCTGTTTCTCTCAAAATAAACTTTTTTTTAAATTTTTAATAAATAAATAGATCCCTAAATAATTATAATAATCCCTAAATAATAATTGTTTTTGATGCTACTGTAAATGGTATTTTTATTTCACTTTCCAGTTCATTTCTAGTATATAGAAATACAACTGACTTTTGTGTATTAAACTTCTGTGATCTTCTTAAATTCACTTGTTAGTTCTAGAAGCTTTTTTGTAGAATTTTTGGGATTTTCTTCATAGATAATCATGTTGTCTGCAAAGAAAGTTGGTTTTACTTCTTCCTTTCCAACCTATATGCCTTAAATTTCTTTTCTTGTGTTAGCACAATGGCTAAGACTTTCAGTACCATGTTGAATAAAAGTGGTGAGATCAGACATCTTTGCTTTTTCTGGATCTTACTAGGAAGGATTCAGTCTTTCACCATTAAGTGTGATGTTAACTATAGATTTTTTGTAAATGCTCTGAGAATTTTTATCAGGATGCATATTCTTACATATTTTTCTTTTTTCATTTTCTTGTATTCATTAAAGATAATTGATATATTGCTATGTATGTTGTGGATAGGTAATATTAGCCTAAACATAGTTTATTTTTCTTTAATAAAAAGGAAGATATTAACTAGAGGAATGATAACTAAGTACAGGGTTTCTTTTTGGGGTGATGAAAATGCTCTAAAATTAACTGTGGTGATGGTTGCACATATCTATGAATATAAGATAAGCCAATGAATTGTACATTTTAAATGAATAGTAAGGTATGTTAACTATATCTCAAAGCTATTTAAAAAAACAAATTATGAAAGAAGTTTAAAAATAAGGAGATAAAGTCACTATCTAAAAGGAGTTCATTTGTTAATGTATAATCTAGCCAGTGTTTCAAGTAGCAAAAGAATTATTCAGCCAGTGACAAGGCTATCTTCTATTACTTCCTTCCATCTGTTTGCTTTGTTTTTGATTTGTTCTTTTTCTAGTTTCAAAGACTTGAGATCATTTTTTTCTCATATAACTAGCAGTGCTGTTTTCTTTGCCCTACGGGCCCTTACCTCTAGTTGAGTGTCACAAATTTTGGTGTGTTGGTTATATATTTTCTTTTCATTTCATTCAGTTTAAAATAGTTTTTGATTTCCATTTTGATTTCTTCTTTGACCCCTGGGTAATTTAAGAGTTTCTTGTTTAATTATAAATATTTGGGGATTTTTCTGATAGCTTTCTATTAACGAATTTCTAGTTTAACTCATTGTGGTGAGGGGAATATACTTTATATAATTTCAGGTCTTTTAAAATTGTGAAGATTTGAATTCTGACTCATATATTTCAGTGAATGTCCACATGCTCTTGAAAAAAACATGAACTCTGCTTTTCTTCTGTGATGGAGTTCTATAAATATCAGTTAGTTCAAGTTTGTTGTTAGTTTTGTTCAAGTCTTTGACAACTTTACTGAGTTTTGTTAGATTGCTCATTTACTTGTTCTGTCAAGTACAGGAAAAGTTTTGAAGTGTCCAGCTGTATGGATTTGTCTGTTTTGATTTAGTTTACCTGACTCCAATCTCAGCTGTCTGATGGGCACCAAACAATGTATGGTTTTGTAGATTATCAAGTTTTTTCTCATTGTTAAGATAGGAGTTACCATCTCTTATAGCTTTCTCTGTCCTAAGAGATATGAAAATAAGAGTCATTTTTATTCTTAGAAGAGCGGCTTGCCTTACTTTTCTTACCTATAAAATAGAACATCAGACTTTACCTTACGGCCTTATTGTAAAGATTAAATAAGAATATATGTATCTGGTAACTATACATCTGTATATCTGTAACTTACAAGAGTTCTATTCACAAAATAAGCACTGTAAAATTTCAGCCTTTATTTTCTTCTGTATGACACATTTTTTTGATTACTGGTGGTAGTAGACTAGCTTAATTTAAGAACACCATTATCATAGAGTTTTGTTAGGATATTTTCCTTTTAACCAAATGTCATTTTCTGAATTGTTCTAACAACTAAATGTGGGATATCCACAGTTTACAAATAGATCTAATCAAAGTGACCCAAAACGATAAAGAAGTTCATGAAAAGATAGTATGCTTCTCTGGATTTCTTAAATTCAGAAATTTTGCTGTTTTTATGGTCACCTTAGCCAGTAATGATTTCTTCAGACTTTATCGTTTGTCTTAGTGCTGTTGACCTCAATTTAAAATAAATTCATCTTATAAAGTAATCTTCATAGTTATTGATCAAGATACTTTAAGATGTCAAATATACAAATTTTATTCAAAGAGCCTGGGTTCCCCCCCCTTTTTTCTGTGTAAAGGCAACATCAGATGCTGACCTGAAAGAACATATGGTCGGAATCATATTCAGCAGGAGTAAGCTGACTAATTTACAAAAGCAGGTTGGTAAATTGTCATTTCATTGTCTACATCAGTTTTTATTTGTTTTTAGGGTATAAAGTATTTTCCAAAATTTATGGAAACTTTTTACGCTGACTCTTTTATAGGTCCTGCAGAATGTGTCTCTCTTTAGTATACGGGCATACCTTCATCATTTAAAGATTTTGATTGTTAACTTTCTGACCTTGCTGCTCTTTGTTATTTCTCATTTCGGTTTCGATTGTTTCCTTTTGATGTCAAATATCCAGCTATATCAGATTTCATTTGCATTTTCTGTATTCCTTTTCCCACTTTTCTTGTTTGTCAGTTACTTTTTTTCTGAGCAATTATATTGTTAACTAAATCATTGCTAATAATTTTAATTATAAGGAGATGGAGTAGTACTAGATTGTTCATATATAGAACAATTTTTGGTAACGAAAATAAGTCTTTCAAAAGTCGAATAAAATACTGGTTTTAAATTAGCCCATTATTTTAACTTTCAGCATCATTAAATCTTGTTTAAATAAATAAATATATCTGTGCTTTATCTTTTTAACAGTGTTGCATTGAATCTTAAATGCTACCAGTTATAAAATGTGCTGTTATTTCATGTATCACTAACAAATGAAAATTTGCTGCCAATTACATTGTGAATGCCATCAATTATAAAACACATTATGAATAGAAATGTTAAAATGTGGGAGGAAAATATGCCTTAAAAGTGACAAAATATGGTAATTTGCTTTTGTTTGATGTCTTAAACCACAGGTATGGGTATTGGTAACTTGTATATAAATAGTTTCTACATAGGAGTTGATTTAAATATTAAGATTTTTAATCATAGTTCTGTTAATTTTCCTTAATTGTTTTTAAGATGAGTTAAGAGAACGGTTTGATAGAGAATTAACTGGGAGAAAGAGGGTTAAATTGAGTATCAACTAATATTCTTGTCTCTTTTCTTTCTTACTAGAAATAGTAAATCGGCTGTATGAGTATGGTTTTACATTTTCTTCATGTTGCCTCTATAGGTGTGTGCTCACATTGTCCAGGCTATTCGCATGGAAGCCACCAGAGTTCGTGAAGAGTGGGAACATGCCATTTCAAGCAAAGAAAATGCCAATTCTCAGCCCAATGATGAAGATGCCTCCTCTGACGCTTACTGCTTTGAGCTGCTCTCTATGGTCTTAGCACTGAGCGGCTCCAATGTGGGCCGGCAGTATCTGGCTCAGCAGCTGACTCTGCTCCAGGATCTCTTCTCACTGCTCCACACAGCGTCTCCTCGAGTCCAGAGACAGGTGACTGGGCAGAGCAGTTACCTTCTGGCCTACTTTGTTCCTCAAGACACTGTTAAAAAATTACACAAGCAAAGAGATTCACCTTAGGGCCTTAAGTATTGATTTTTATTTTGTTCTGCTATTTGGTTTTTTGGATTGTATTTTAACATCATGCTTTTTATTTTTGACTCACTGTAATGAGAATATGGAAGAGGAAAATATGTTCCATTTTAACAATGTGTTATTTATGATGAAGAGTATTCTGTCTACTGATTGTCTTATTACCACGAAAAGTGTGACTTTTCTTTAATCTTTTTTTTTAATTTTTATTAATGTTAATTTATTTTTGAGAGGTGGGGAGGGGCAGAGAGAGAGAGAGGGAGACCCAGAATCTGAAACGGGCTCCAGGCTCCGAGTTGTCATCACAGAGCTGAGCCACCCAGGTGCCCTTCTTTAATCTTGACCAAATAAAAGACATGTCTTTTTCTTGCTGCCCTGGAGGGGTAATTACCACCTGAGAAATTACAAATAGTGTTTAAGTCATATTTCTGTCCTTCTCAAAACTTTCAAAGTCATAGAAAGGCAGCAAGGCACATTAAAAAAAACGAAAACTTTAGAATACCAGTCTTTAAGAGGGATTCTTCCCTTTCATTTTTCTTAACAGGTAACCTCCTTACTAAGACGAGTGTTGCCTGAAGTGACCCCTAATCGGCTGGCCAGCATCATAGGAGTGAAATCCCTTCCCCCAGCAGATATCAGTGATATCATTCACTCCACAGAGAAAGGAGATTGGAATAAACTAGGTATCTTGGACATGTTTCTAGGATGCATTGCCAAAGCACTCACAGTACAGCTAAAAGCCAAAGGAACTACCATCACAGGAACAGCTGGTACCACTGTGGGCAAAGGTGTTACCACAGTTACTCTTCCAATGATTTTCAATTCCAGGTTGGTCATTGCATCTGTTTTAGTACTAAATAGAACAGAGTGAGCTACTGTTTGGAGAAATAAGACAGTATTTCAAATTCTACCTTGTTTGCTTGTTCACCAAATAGAAACCATAAACAACCAATCCATGTATGAAAGAGAATGCTATATGTAATAAAAGTGTCATTTTAAGTTAGTTGGGAAGGGAAGGTGTACTGAATATGTGATATTGGAATACTCTCGTGTAAAAAAGAATATATTGAAGGCTCCCTATCTCATACCAAAAGTAAACTTGAGATCAGTTAAAATTTTATGTATATTTCTCTTAACACTCTACTAGAACAAATTATAGAAGACTATTTCTGTAATCTTCAATCCAGGAAGACCTCCTTAAAACTCAGAACCATAAAGTCACAGAGGAAAAGATTCACAGATTTGGCTACATAAGAATGAAAATGAACTGATAGACAGTAATATTAAAATGTTTTTAAAATATAAACTGACCTGGAAAAAATATTTAACACCTATATAGTAGAGAATGAGTTATTAGCCAAAATATTTTTTAAATGACCACAAATTAATGAGAAAAGACAAACAAGTAATAGAAAAATATACAATGAGCAGTTAGTCCTGAGATAAAACAATAAGAAACATCTTTGTCTTGGCAGCATTATGAAGAAATAGGTATTATGACATCTAATGTAGATTGCTACAGCCTTTTTGGATGTCATGTTAATAACATATCACTGTGTTTAAAATATGCTTATCCTTTGACCTACCAATTCTACTTCTAGAACTGTTTCCCTCAAAAATGTTTATACTTATGGACAAAGATATGTGCAAGGAAGTTCGTTGCAGAATTGTGTGTAACAGCAGAAAATTAGACATCTGGAACAGTACTACTCAAAGAATCAGTCCATGATATTAACCAAATAACGCTAGAATATAAATCAGTGTACTGGTCTCTTCTTTCAGATAGTCTTTCAAAGGAAAAAAAAATGTCAGCTGAAATAAACAGTAGTATACCCAGTGATGTAGTTGACATATTCTGGTGCAAGCCCGCAATATCTCTGTGGATTGGTAACAGATAGTTTGTGGTCTGTGCATATACTTTGAACAGCAATGTTCTAGAAGATGCAGGGTACAAAAATAATACCCAAATATTTGGAAGGGAACATGTATCAGAATAGCTACTCTCTCGGGGTTGAAGAGAAGATTATGAATAATGTTTTGATTAATTTCTTTTTAAAACACTTTGAATCACTTAAAAAATTAAAATACATGCTGGAATAGTGGTCTTCATCATATTTATTTGTAACTATCACTGATTGTTTTGCAAATGCTGACTTTTCTTCGTAGTTACGTTCGAAGAGGTGAAAGTCATTGGTGGATGAAGGGCTCAACTCCTACCCAGATCTCAGAGATCATCATTAAACTTATTAAGGATATGGCAGCAGTGAGTCCACCTTTCTGGTCATTATGTCAATGAAGTGCAATAGAGACCTGATTAAAACAGACAGCTTATTCTACTACACTAGTAGCAGAAGGACATTAGTATTATTTTGCTTTACTTAAAGCCTCTGTTTAGTAGGTTAATGTACCATTTATCTTTTCGGTCAGTGATATCTTTGTTTTTTGTGTAAACTTCATTTCAAGCTTGAGAATTGTTAATCTTCTAAAACTTTAAAACTTAAAAAATAAAATACACCTTTTGAGCTCTACAAATCAGCCAGAATCCAAAAACCTAAAGGAAAAACAGGGCTCCCTGAAGTGAAAGTTTCTCATTCTTTTTAGTTCTTTTTAGTTCCTGGTTTATAAAACTTTTACTCTTCTTTATTAATATCCTCTACCACTGTCTTTAGATGTTGGCTTTTCAGAGAGATCTGGGAGTGTGGAGGAAAGGAAACTATTTCTCCAGAGTACATGGCTCTTACGGTTTGCTCCATGTTGCTAGTTTTCTCACATTCCATTATATTTCCAGGCTGAGGGGGCAAAGTACTGCAGAGGGTGGGTTCCTGAGAGACAGACCAGACAGGAGTCATTTTGGAGGAGGAGGTGGAGGAGGAACTGCCCTTTGTTTTGTTCTGTTTTGTTTTGTCTTGTTTGTTTTTTTAGAGAAAGAGAGAGCGCAAGCAGGGGAGAGGGGGAAAGGGGAAGGAGAGAAAGAGAGAATGAGGGAGATAGAATCTCAACCAGTCTCCACATCCAGCATGGAGCTGGATGCAGGTCTCGATCCCACAACCCTGAAATCATGCATGACCTGAGCCAAAATCAAGAGTCCGGATGCTCAATTGACTGAGCCACCGAGGCGCCCGTGAAACTGCTCTTTTAAGAGATCGATAACATGTGGATGGGAGGCTAGAAGGAATATTCTGGAGAAATACAAAGTTCTGTCACTTTTCCCAACAGCAAGGACATTTCCTCAGTCAGAGAAATGGAGAACTTTCTCATTTCTCAACTAGTCTTTCTCAGGCTGTTCACTGGATAAAAATATTTAGGAAAAATATTTCGAAACACCTAAATTCTGTAATAGCCAAGTGCTTATATTCAGCAAAAATCAAGTTAATGGGTTGTAACATAAACCCATTTATGCTCTTGGGTTCTAGTAATAGTCATCTCAAAGCACTTATTTAGCAATATGAATTTTGTGTTAAATAACAAGGCTTCGTGATCAGAATTTCTCAAGCATAGATACGTTAGTACTTCTGTTACGTTTTTATCCAAATGTAGAAGGAAATACCCTTGAGTTCTATAGGAAAAGAATATCGAGACCTAATTTTTTATTAACTTTTCATTCATTAAAATAGTGATTAGAAGTTGAGTTTTTCACAGAGTTGTGATGGATTTTTATTTCAAAAGTATGGACCTTGATCTAAAGTTGCACTAATAAATAAATCTTTCCTTTTTGGTGAGAGATGTTATTTAAGAGAAGAAAATTTACTAGTATGATTACACATTTCTGGTTGCTTCTATTAAACTATTCTCTCCTGCCCAATAGGGTCATCTGTCTGAAGCATGGTCCCGGGTGACAAAAAATGCCATAGCAGAAACCATCATTGCCTTGACTAAGATGGAGGAAGAATTTAGATCTCCAGTGAGATGTATTGCAACAACTAGGGTAGGAGTTTTTTTTTTTCATTTGGTCTTTATTGTTGCATGTTCTTTTTCCATAATAGGTTTGAATAAACTTAGTAAGTCAGCTTAATCCAATTATTTTAACCAAATATTTATTGAAGAAGTGTGAAAGGCTTTTTTGGATTATGAACTAAGTATAGTGGTTATAAACATTCACATTCACTGTTCTGTGTTCTCTATCACTTGTTTTTGCTATTATTTAGGAAGCTAAGGATGAACTGGTTAAAAAAGGCTAAGTTACCTTGTGTGGTCTTTCTGATGGTGTATTTACTCTAGGTTATACAGTAAATTTAGTGTCATCATTATGCTGAGATACACTGAAAGTCCTTCGAAGACCAGGTCCTCCCTACTCATTTTGGTATGGCCCAGTTATTCCAAAATAGAGCCTACTTACTGGATTTGTAGGCCTTACTTCTAAAAAAGCACAAAGTGTATTCCCAGAGCAGGGTGGGACAGAATCTCTCAGCTAGGGAATAGGATTGCATTCTTCAGATGAGACATCTGTAGTAATTTTTAACCTACCAAATTTCATGTCCTGTATGCTTCCAAAAGAGATTAGGGATTTCCTTGAAGCCAGGGCAGTGGCGGCATTAGGAAGAAGTAAACACTGGCAGAAATAGCTCAATATAATCTTCACAAGTCTGCAAAGGAAGACAAATTGTGTTTCTCTAGGGCAGGAAAAGCCACCTGACGCTCCCCTGCTAGTGAGTGCGGCGGGTGAGGTGTTACTCTGACAGCACCGCTTCACCACGCCTGCGTTCTTTCTCGCCCTGCGCTCCTCCTTTCTCTCCTTGCTTACTTTGTTTTTCTTGATTTTTTTTCCTTTTTCTAACTTTTCCCTGTCTTACTCTTCATCTCTATTCACTCTTAAGGACTTTTTAAGTAATTAACTATTTTTCAGTAATGAAGAAATGTATCATTCTATGTAAAACTGAATTTTAACTCTTTAAGCGCCAGAAAGTTTTAAACTATTTTTGAGGGCCATTTTATTTAAAAAAAATTTTTTTGATGTTTATTTATTTTGGAGAGAGAGACAGCATGAGCAGGAGAGGGGCAGAGAGAGGGAGACACAGAATCTGAAGCAGTCTCCAGGCTCTGAGCTGTCAGCAAAGAGCCCAATGCGGGACTTGAACTCACAAACGTGAGATCATGACCTGAGCCGAAGTCAGAGGCTTAACCGACTGAGCCACCTGGGTGCCCCATAAGGGCCATTTTCCAAAGTTTGTTAGACACGTCCTTGTTTCTGACAAAGTATACCAAGCATAGTGCTAGGCATTTAGAGGTGTACAGAGACTTCTGAGGAGCTGTTATTATCCAGAAGAATTTAATAGATACCCACCTACCTACTCGTGGGACCGTGTAAAATTAGGCAACCATCGTGCCACCTTCCTTGGAATGTCGTGCCTCAGGCAGATGATGCTAGATGGAAAAATTTGCAAGAGGCATTGGTACAGTAAATATTCAATATGTAAATTCATTTATTGATATAATGTTTATATATCCCAGTAGGGGATAATTTTATATGTCAGGTGAAAAACAGAACGGTTCATCAGAGCAGCAGTGATTTATTCAGTAAATATTCGAGTGCCTACTGTGTGCATGGCACATACAGCACTTAGCATGTGTGCCTGATACCACATCAGGAAAACTGGAGTGTTTTCAAATTTTTTCAAATTTTCAAATTCAGCTAGCGTTTGTTGGACTGTTATTATGAATCAGGCAGTCAGTGTTTTATAAGTGTTTTCTAAAAATTCAGTATTGTGACAGCCTTTCCTGTCAACAGCTCTGGCTTGCTCTAGCATCACTGTGCGTGCTGGATCAGGACCATGTAGATCGTCTCTCCTCGGGGAGGTGGATGGGAAAGGATGGACAGCAGAAACAAATGGTAAGATCAAGATTGTTTTATAAAAACGTATCTTCACGTCTTGTTTTTCTTTATAAGTAAGAATTAGCTTAGCTTAAAAAAAAAAATACCTGCGAGTCAAGATTCTACAATTAGTGGAAAATTGTATCACTTTGCCCAGGTCATCTCACAGCCTGTTTCACTTAGGGTCGTCTCTTCATAGCCTGTTAGAGGCTTTCATTACTGTATAAAAGAGCCTCCCTCTTCTTCTCTGAGCCATGTTTGCACCACAGCAGAATGTGCGTTTTAGCCCACTCATTATGTATCTAGATTTTATACTAAATGTTCTTCAGTCTTATGGTAAGAAGGAAATAAAGCATTAAGAGAGTCACCATGACATACCATTTATTCACAAATATACACTACTTAAAGCAGGTTTGATAGGTGTGCCTACATTCACTGGAAGGGAAGACATTCTATAGGCCATTTAAACATTTTCTCATTAATATTTTAAGTTTCAAAATGAATCATTCATTTAGCATACAGAATGTTTGAACATGGGGGAGAAAAAGTCTGAAGTCATTAATAAAAGTATACGTGTTTATTTTATTAATCATTGAACCCGCTCAGCACATTAATTATTGAATTAGGGGTTTGGAGGGATTTTTTATATTTAAGTTCACTTGCCATAATTCTGTTTAATTTCCAGATTCTAAATTCCTAATAGACTTTAGAACAATAACATTGCGAATAAATTACATACCATTTGTATGTGTGTCTGACGCTTTCTTGTTACTGTAACGTAACGTGGGAATGCCTTGTTTTAGCCTATGTGTGACAACCATGATGATGGAGAAACCGCAGCGATCATTTTGTGCAACGTGTGTGGAAATCTTTGCACTGACTGTGACCGGTTCCTTCATCTTCATCGGCGAACCAAAACTCATCAAAGACAGGTGATGATGTCTGTCTTTACACGCAGAACAGCATCTGAAGCATACGATGCATCCAATAAATTTTAAAATAAATGCAGGAAGGAGGCTTGGTGTAATGGGCAAAAGGGACTTTGGGATCAGAGACCTCAGTGGAGTTCCCAACTGCCTCACTTACCAGCTGGGTGAAAAGGCAGTCGTGTAGCCTCTCTGAGACTCTCATTTCCACATTTTAAAAAACAAGGTTGTTGTGAAGATTCAAGACAAGATTGGAAATAATCTGAAGCTTCTTAGAATGTAGAGTGCTTCGTAAATAAAAGCCATTATTTTTGAGTAATTAAGTATTACACTTCCTTTTTCCAAGTGATAGATAAAATATTTTCCCCTTTTCTTTAATGAAACAATAGGTCTTCAAAGAGGAAGAAGAAGCTATAAAGGTTGACCTTCATGAAGGTTGTGGTAGAACCAAATTGTTCTGGTTGATGGCACTAGCAGATTCAAAAACAATGAAGGCAATGGTGGAATTCCGAGAACATACAGGTAAAAGAGGATTTGAGACTGAACCATGTTTCTAAGAAAAGATTAACCCGTGACTACTGATTATGATTGAATTGGATGATATTAATGTGAATTATTTAATGTGGATTATTTTGAGTATATTCTGGTAATATGACATCACTGATCACTGTATTGTATTTACTAGACGGTGTTATACAGCACAGAGAATATTAGACTGTAAGTTGGGAAGCCAGATTTGTTACTCACTAGCTGTGTTACCTTGAGCAAATCATTTTATCTCCAAAATATGTGTTTTTTAATTTTTGGTTTTTTTTTCTAAAGTAAATCTGGTTATATTCTCAGCTTAAAGTTACATTGAATCTTATGAATCCTTAATTTTCAGCACCTCTGTAGTCTGCCATTTGTCTGACTGACACAAATTTGTGATGTTGAAATTAAGTGCAAATCTGAACAAATTTACCTCTAAATAAGAGTAATTTTTCCTGCTACAAGAATATGGTCTTTCTTTCTCATAGATGATTTCTTTTTCTCCTATCATCTAATAGAGCCATATAATGCATTAATAAATGTTCTAATGTTTGAGCCATTCTTGTATTCATGAATTAAACTATCCTTTAAAAAATTTTTTCCTATAAATATTGCTGAATTCTGTGAATTACTATTATATTTAGAATTTTTGTATCTGTGTTTTCAAATGAGCGTGGTCTGCATTTTTCAAGTCTTCCTATTCTTTTTCCTGTTGTTCTGTTCTTACTTTCTGGATTCTGTTACTTCTTTGACGATTTCAGACATTTAATTTCCTTTTCATATTGCTCTGTCAATTCTAGTTCCTTGGATGGGAATTCTTCTGTTTTTTTTTTTTAAGTTTCATATTATCTGATGGTAGGTTTTCTTTTATGCCTTGTAATTTTGTTATTGTAGAAGTTCTTAAAGAGTTATCTTTCTTCTGTGTATTCTTACCTAATTTTTATTATCTTGTATGTGTAAAATATATTTATCTGTGCTTTCAGAGCTGGGGATTTGCCTTATCTGCTCAACTTCCTATCTGTTTGGGTTCAGATAGATCTTTAGTTTCTTGTCCTTCTACTGTACAGCTGCCAGGCTGATTCCCCAGTGACAGCAACTGGTATACACCTGATTCTCCCGTTGGTTTTTCTTTTATTTAGCTATATTAAAATATGTAGAAAATATATCCTTAAAAAGGATTTTTCATTTTCTGCTTGAACCTAGGCAAACCCACCACAAGTAGCTCAGAAGCATGCCGCTTCTGTGGTTCCAGGAGTGGCGCAGAGTTATCTGCTGTTGGCAGTGTTTGTTCTGATGCAGATTGCCAGGTGAGTATACAGTTAGACAGTCAGGCTGTCCCAGTGAGGAATAGTCTGTATTCCCTCAGGACATATTTACTTCATATAAATAAGAGTTAGAGCTCAGCATCACTTCAGTTTTCTAAATTAGTATATTCCCCATGTCAAGAGTTAAATTCTTGGGGTGCCTGGGTGGCTCAGTCGGTTGGGCATATCCAACTTCGGCTCAGGTCATAATCTCACCATTCTCGAGTTCAAGCCCGACATCCGGCTCTGTGCTGACAGCTCAGAGCTTAGAGTCTCTGTCAGATTCTGTGTCTCCCTCTCTCTGTGCCCCTCCCCCGCTCATGCTCTGACTCTCTCTCAAAAATAAACACACATTTAAAAAAAATTTTTTTTAAAAAAAGGCTTAAATTCTTTATCAGAGCTAGAGAATGGATTAGTTAAGTTTCTCAAGCCCAAACCAGACTGTGTGTGTTTATCAGCTACCACCATAATATATATTTAATGTTTGCTTCTGTGCTAGAAACAGGTAATCTATGGACTGTATTTCCTTTACCTCTTACATACTTTACTCACTTATTTCCCTCTAAAAAGCTTCCAGTATTTAAGAGTTCTTTAGACTTGAACATCCATATACATATTCCATGCTATCCAAATATTTTCAGTTCCTTAATTCAGATAACAAGAATTTGAATAGGACCCAGCTATGAAACATACCTGTGTATTTTTTATACCATTGTAGTGAGAAGATACGTGGTGATTGGGAGATTGTATGTCAGGAATTTTTTTGCTTCAGGACTATGCATGAAAATAAAATAGATTAAAATTATATTTTACTTCCTAATCAGCATTCCCTTTATGTGAAATGAAAATTTAGAACAAACTGCAGGTTGATGAGAGGGTCGGGGGAGAGAGAGAAAAATGGGTGATGGGCATTGAGAAGGGCACTTGTTGAGATGAGCACTGGGTGTTTGTAGTAAGTGATGAATGACGGGAATCTACCCCCAAAACCAAGAGCACGCTATATACACTGTATGTTAGCCAACTTAACAATAAATTATATTTTAAAAATGACACATTAAAAAATTTTTAATTAAAATTAAAAATTAAACATTTAATTAAAATTTAAAACCTTGCTAATAATCTTTAAGTTATATTCAAATGAAGAATAAAAGTAACTTTATTGTTAATAGCCTTAATGGGTATTTCCTGTGGGAAATATCTTGGAAAATTAATATAATGGATATAATTACCAGGATGTATGCCCTTTTTGATATTTTGAATGCCATTATAATTTTTTAATAGGAATATGCTAAGATAGCCTGTAGTAAGACGCATCCTTGTGGCCATCCATGTGGAGGTGTTAAAAATGAAGAGCGCTGTCTGCCCTGTCTCCACGGCTGTGATAAAAGTGCCACCACGCTGAAACAAGATGCTGATGACATGTGCATGATCTGCTTCACCGAGGCGCTCTCAGCAGCACCAGCCATTCAGGTTGTCTCAGCTCTTACAGTGTTAAAAGTGTCCAGAACTTAAAAGGGGCAGTATAAATATATTCGTTAAATAAAGAGATCACTGAACCTATTTTATATCATTGGAAGAAAATGTCCCACTAACATCTTCCAGTTTCTTGAAGAGCAAATTCCGTCCCTTTATGTTTCTTTCCTTTTTGTGTGCTGAGCTTTAATTTGTGATCTGTGTGAGCCTATATAATCAATAGAATGTATAAGATGTTCTTACGGGAGGAAAAAATAATAATATTATCTAGTAACCACTGTCTTCTTAATTTCGAAAACCCAGAATGGTAGCATTATGTAATTGATAAACATACGTATATATGTAGTGCATATGCATACAAGTGAATAATTTTAAATTGCTCCCTAATCTGGCTTACTCTTCTAAGGTGGCTTCGATACACAAATGGTAATAAATTGGGAGAAGCTGAAGATCTAGTTTATAATATGTCATGAATAACAGAGAAGTACTGAAATTTCATTGTTCTAAACTTGACTTTTCTCTTACCTGCTTTAACTAGCACCTTGTGTTGAATAATCTGCCATTTGTTCAAGTGTTTATCGTTAGCACACTTGCTTATATCCCTTTCTTTTTTTAATTTAAGCTGGACTGTAGTCACGTATTCCACTTACAGTGCTGCCGACGAGTTTTGGAAAACAGATGGCTTGGTCCAAGGATAACCTTTGGGTTTATATCTTGTCCCATTTGCAAGGTATGGAAAGAACCAGAAACTATCTACCCTCTATCATTTTTATCTTTATCTTCATCTTTCAGAATAAACATGTCAGCGTCTCTTGGTGTCCTTCCCACTTTACCTTTTACCCCCAGTTCCCACCAGTTTCTGCTTTTTTCATCCAGGTGTGCCAGAGAATATTATAAGATCCCTCTGTCTGTTAATAATGCATTTCAAAACAGTAAGTGTCAGTTAAAAGCTACTTAAATGGAATTAAACATACTGCATCAGAAAAGTCATTTGGACATCGTCCTGCATGGTGTTGGTCACCGCTTTCAGACCAGATCATGTGACATGACAGCAGGTGGCAACCAAAATGAATGGACCTGTGGTGCTTGCAGGTTCTTATTACCTACCAATAAAGATGACATCTGGGTTTTCAGGGCCATTAAGACAGATTCTTTTAGAGTGTAGGTAAAATAAGGAGAAAATTGGGGAGCCTGGGTGGCTCAGTCAGTTGAGCGTCCGACTTCGGCTCAGGTCATGATCTCGCGGTCTGTGGGTTCGGGCCCCGCGTCGGGCTCTGTGCTGACAGCTCAGAGCCTGGAGCCTGTTTCGGATTCTGTGTCTCCCTCTCTCTCTGCCCCTCCCCGCTCATGTTCTGTCTCTGTCTCAAAAATAAATAAACGTAAAAAAAATTAAAAAAAAAAAAAGAAAATTGCTGACATTTTGACACATCTCTTTAAAGATAGTAAACAAAGCAGCAACTTGTTTTGGCAAGCCAGTGATGATTAACTAAAAAATCTTTGTATAAGAATGTGACTGACAGTACCTTCTCTAGTAACTCTTCATTCCTTCTTGTTCTATTAAGTTTTCCCTATTTCCTTCAGATGTACAGACTGGCATAAAGGGTATAAGATGGAAAGACTGAGCACCAACTAGACTGAGGAACAATCAAAAAGATTGTAGTAAATAATTTGCTCTCTCTTACACGGTGCCATAGAAAAGGTCACACTTAGGAAATGACGTACAAAGGTGACGTAGAAAATACTACCTCTTCACTTCTGTTGCCTGACACTCCTCCCTGCCCTGAACAACCAGAACATACACAGGGAGTATGTCTTATTCGTGGCAGCAAAGCGACCCTTTACTCCCACAAGAGCTAAGGCAGCAGGAGATACATTTCAGACTCAGAAAATATGAAGCTAATAAAACAAAATTCTCATACTTTCTGTTCCATTTGCCCCCATTGTCCCTAATCTTGGAAAAAGTGGGCTTGTGAGGGTTTTACAGGATTATTTTTAAAGGGCATTTAGAAAATGTTCACTCTAGTTATTTCCTAGCACAGTGCTTAGTTCTCAGGTGCTCACTTAAGTATTTGTTGAATTCATAAATAAATGATTCTGTTAAAGAATGTTCATTTTTTTTAAATTTCAGAACAAAATAAATCATATAGATTTAAAAGACCTGCTTGATCCAATCAAAGATCTCTATGAAGATGTCAGAAGAAAAGCCTTAATGAGACTGGAATACGAAGGTCTGCATAAGAGCGAAGCCATCACGACTCCCGGCGTGAGATTTCATAATGACCCAGCTGGCTACGCCATGAACAGATATGCATATTATGTCTGCTACAAATGCAGAAAGGTATGCTGTGAGTTATCGTGTAAATTTCTAAGAACTAGAAGTTACCTGTGTGATTAAGAATTTTATAATGATATTGAATTCTTCTATCTTAAGTCTGAAGTTAAAAATGAGAAAGCTCAGTACTATGTCTTAAGTTGAATTTTACTTCATTTGTTTTGGGATTTTTTTTTTAACCTGTAAAAACTATGGGATTTTTTTTTTAACCTACTCAGACTATTTCCAAAGTATGTAATATTTCTGTACACAGGCCACTTCACATCGGTAATCTCCTATTTGCCAAATCCAGTTGGTTCTTAAATAAACTTCTACTTGACTCTTTTCACCATTTCCTCATTAAATTTCCTTGGCTTCCAAGACACCACTCTTGATATTCTCTTTCTTTCTGGTTATTTGTCTTTAACTCGTTTATAAGGTTCCTTTTCATTCATCTGCTCCTTACAGATTTAGTTTCTCAGCACTGTATTCTTGCCTAATTATAACCTTTTTACCTTTGCAGAGCTCTTGTTCACCAAACATATGTACCATTCTGACCTTGCAAAATTTTCGAGATTTAGATACAAATATTTAACCGCTTACCAGACATTTTAATTTCTCACAGATACTTCAAATTCCACATGAGGAATATTACATTCATTGACTTCGACTCTGTGTGTAGTCTTTATTTACAAAGCCTTGTCAATTCTGTCTCTAAATATCTCTGAGTTATTTTTTTCTATTACAACTTCAGCAGCCCTAATCATTTTCTTTGGTAATTATAGTAGCCTTCTTAACTGAGCCCCTTGTGTGGAGCCCCTAAACCCTCTATTCCATCCTTTATACTCACATCACTACTAGTAGATTAACATTTCTAAACCTCAGATCTGATTGTGTCATTTTTCTGCTTATAATACTGTAATAGCCCTGTCCACACCTTCAGTGTCATTTCCAAATATGTTACCATTTGTGCCCCGTGCTACAAAATACTGGACAGCCTGCAGTTCCCCAAGCTTGGCCATGTCTGTTCCCTCACCGAGTCCTCTGGGCCATCACATAGGCTGTTTCTCCGCATGGCATGCTCCTTCCTCCTCCTCCTTCCCTGCATTCTACTCTCATCGGACACCTGCTCGCACACGTGCTCCGACACACAGCCACATCTGTCCAGTCACACGTCCGTTTAACCTCCTCTGTAATGTGCCCACGCTTCTGCTCCACTACCACGTGATTTTGATATCTTGGCTACACCTCCTTCATAGCACCCCATATCTTGTTACTGTGATTACTGGTTCACTTGTCTCCGCACCACTTGATAAGTTCTGTGAGAACAAAAGGTTATGTTTTTTCATTTCTCTTTCTCCAGTACTAGGCACTTAATTAGACACTAAGTTAACTAGAGAATGAATAAAATAAGTGAGGGAATCTGTAAACGAAAGATGCATAGTCTCCCAATGTAACAGAAAGAAAATACAGCTAACGAATGGAAGGCTAAATAGATAGATGATAGCCAGAAAGGCAGATAAATATATGTACACTGAAGGAAAAACAAAGAGTGTACATTTGTGAAATGTGTATTGTTACAAATAACAAAATACTACTTCTCTGTGTTTGATGTGCTAAACCTCATAAATGAAGATTGTGTTACCCCAGAGATGACAGTTGAATGTCTAGGAGACCAAGCAGAGACTCTAGAAAAGTCAAACGGCTGGAATAAGCAGTAAGGCTTGGGACAAATATTTCTGAGGCCGGATTTAGTGGTGGGCAACCGTTGATAACCTCTCTACCAATGGAGCCTGTCTTTTGACCTGTTTTTCTGGTATAGATGATACATTTATATTGACTCATCTTGTTTATTCTCCCATATGGACATAGCTTTTTGGCTGTGGGACATGTACATGCAGATTGCCCCAGTTATAATTGGCCTCATTTATGTTATGCCCACAGCAAATACAGATAATCATCCGCCAAGATAATTTCATTTATTCAAGTGTATATATTGGATACTGTTGGAATTCCTGCATACAGTGTAGCTTTTTAAGTATGAGCAGTCTTCTGAGTGAATTAGCAAATGTCCCTTTCCTTTTCTTCTTCTTCTGTTGTTTTTTTCCCCCAGTGTGGGACTTGAACTCATGGTCTACCAACTGAGCCAGCCAAGTGCCCCTTCCCTTTCCTTTTTAAAAACTTTTGTATGATTGAGATTATTTTTTCTGTTCCATTAGCCCAAGGATTCAAATTGTGTACTAATATTTATTTTAGGCATATTTTTTGTACTACAGTATTAATTTGGATATTTCTTAGGCATGTTTATCAAAGCAATAGAAGGAAACATTTAATGTTTCAAAATGAGAAAAATTACTCATACTTTGCCTTAAAAAAGCAGTTTCTCTTCACTACTTAGTATACTTTTATTGATATTTATTTGGAATATTATATATTCCTTTGTTATTTTGCTTTGACAGTATAGCATTTGACCTTCCTACTGTAAGCATGAGTTTATTCCAGATTAAGTAGCTTTATTTCATACCCTAATCTAACCACATGGGCATCCACTAGGCACTGCAAGGGAGAGTCTAATAGATACTAGTATTTTCTTTTCTTTTCTTTTTTTAAAGTTTATTTATTTATTTTGAGAGAGATAGAGAGTGAATGGGGCAGGCACAGAGAAACAGGGAGAGAGAATCCCAAGCAGGCTCCAAACTGTCAGCATGGAGCCCATTGTGGGGCTCGAACTCACAAATCATAAGATCTTGACCCGAGCCAAAACTGACAGTCAGATGCTTAACCAACTGAGCCACAACAGGCGCCCCATAATAGTATTTTCTAAGACCTCTTGATTTTACTTTTACTATCCTCATACTATATCTTCCATGGCAAGGTTGTTGTTGTTGTTGTTCTCCACATAGGCATATTTTGGTGGCGAAGCTCGATGCGATGCTGAGGCCGGACAAGGGGACGATTATGATCCCCGAGAGCTCATCTGTGGTGCCTGTTCTGATGTGTCCAGGGCTCAGGTGGGTAGCACATTTTAATAGAAAGAGCAGTTTAGATACGTTAAACCTTTTTTTTTTTTTTTTTTTTTTCAAAAATAATAATATAACTAAGATAGTGGGAATAATATAGCAGGTTTTTGCCCAGGGCTTCAGCAGTGTATAATCTTTCAAATTAATTCATATATGTAATTTTCTTGGATGGTATTTGCATTTTATAATTTTGTCTTCTATAAAATAATCACCTATATTCACACTTTTAGGTTTACCTCACTTTAATGAGATCTTCATAGGACATCTGTGAGATTGAGAGATACATTAAATATTATTAACCATCAGTTTGGCTGACCAGGAAAAATTTACCAGGAAATTAACTGTCTAACTTACTAAGTCAGACTGGCTATGATGATCTGAGATTAGAATTTAGGGCTTTCTGCAGACCCTTTGGGCAAAGCCATACATTTATTCATTAATTTTTTGATGTAGATATCATCAGTTTTCCAGTTTTATTTATTTATTTATTTTAATGTTTATTTATTATTGAGAGAAAGAGAGAGAGAGACGAGGGGCAGAGAGGGAGACGCAGAGTCCAGGCTCCGAGCTGTCAGCACAGAGCCCAGTGCGAGGCTTGAACCCACGAACCGCGAGATCTTAACCTGAACAGAAGTTGGACACTTAACCAACTGAGCCATCCAGGCGCCCCTCCAATCAGTTTTGAGAGCTGTGTATACTCCTATGTTACGAATCACTAAGCTATATATTTGACTATCTTAACTGTAATTGAAATAGACTTGCTATAATCTCATTTCTGTTTTCTTTTGCTACAGATGTGTCCAAAACATGGCACAGACTTTTTGGAATATAAATGTCGCTACTGCTGTTCAGTGGCTGTCTTTTTCTGTTTTGGAACAACACATTTTTGTAATGCTTGTCACGATGATTTTCAGAGAATGACTAGCATTCCTAAGGAAGAACTACCACACTGTCCTGCAGGTATGCTTTTAATATTTTTAAACATTGTTGTGATGTATATACTTTCAAGTTTAATTTAATGGTCACATGAGAACCCTCTTTCAAGTGGCAGAAATCTGGTTCAAACTAGCCTAAAGAATCAGAGCCAATTTCTTGGCCCTTGTAAGCTTGTGACATTCTGAGTGAAGCAGAAAGATCACCATGGTGATGAGGGGTCAGGAGTTGTAATGGAAACTGTCCCCTGGGGAAGGAATAGGAAGTCAGTAAAAGAATCACTGTTTTAACCACTAAAGGGCCATGTGAAGTTTGAAGTTAATGAGTTGATAATAGAACAATTTTAAAGGATTTTGTGATTTTTTTTTTTGAGAAGTCTGGAACCAGCACCATAAAATGGACAAGTGATTTGATCTAGAATAGCTGGGAATTGGCAGCATAGTGAGCATCAGAAAGCCAAGGAGTTAAGCCACTGAGAACACGGAGAAGTGAGTGTGCGTGGAGGTCAGCCTGAGAAAAATAAGAATATGCGACCAAAAAGAGACTGAAAAGATTGGAAGAGGTCAGGAGGCTGGTGGTCCGAATGCAGTGAAGTACCAGGCTTCTCAGAAGTGAGGGGAGTGGAAGGGGAGGTAAACGTGACCACAGAAGAGAATTTTACATGAGATATATCCGCATTTGGTGAAAATACATACAAAAGTACATTGTACTTACAGCACAATGTGCAATCTTTTTAAAGCAGAGAAGCATACTCATCCACTGCTTATTAGAGAGCAGATGCGAGAACCCTATAGAAAAAGCCTCTTAAAATTGCAGACACATCTACCCTTCAACAGTCCCACTTCTAGGGATATACCTACATGTGTGTGGCAAATAAAAAAGGCAAATATACAAAGCTATTCATTGCAACATAGCTTGTAACAATATATTCATAAGCAATCCAGGCATCCAGCAGGGGGTAGTTACACACTAAGTACTGTGCACCATCAAAGAACATGGTGAGGAGGATGGAGTTTCTGTGTACTGATACGGAAAGATGCATAGGAGACTGTTACATGAAAAATCAAGTTACAGAACAAGGTCTATAGTATGCTGTCTTGTAGGAGAGGGAAAAATGAAAATACATACTCGTATTTGTTTATATTTGCATTTAAAAACACTGGATTGATACACTAGAAATTAACTATTGGGAAAAACCGGGAAGATAGGTAGAGATGGGAGAAAGGTGACTTATTGTATACAGTGTTTTAACATTTTGATTTTTAAGCCATGAGAAATATATTTTCTATTCAGAAAGAATAGGGTTTTTTTTTTTAAAGTAGAGCTACTTTTGCTACTATGTTATATAGATAAAAGATTGTTCATGTCAAATAGAAATTGTTGCACTCTTTCCCCTCTAAAAGCATTTTTTTTTAAGTAGATATAGTAGACTTGAAAGAAGCAAGATCAGAATAATGTGAGGGTAAGTGTTTAGGATAATGACCAGAATAAAGATGTGGAATGTAATAGCGGGAGGAGGGTGGTGAGCAAGAGGTCAGCAACTGAAGGAAGTGAGATGGGGGAAGTTTCTGGATCGTGTTAGCTTCGAGGGAGGAGGGCTGTTGAATTGAACGTTGTAAGTCAGTGGTCTAGAAGTAAATGGGAACCAGGAGAGTCAGTCTTGCTTCTGGCCTCATGACACAGCGGAGCCCGGGAGATAAGCAGCTTCTAGTTGAGAAAGCTTAGAGGCGAGCATTGTCATCAGGGAAAATCCACAGTTTTACTTAATGAAGAAAGTTTCTTCTATGTTCAGAAACAAAGACAAAGTAACAACCAAACACTGAAAGTAATCAAGAGGCTAGCTAGCAAGAAAACAAGTGTGGAGAACACAGTGGTGGGGTGGTGGCTGAGAGGTTCCAGCAAAGGCAAGGCTTCCCCTACACATTCACATGATCACCCAGCTTGGCCAGTACAGGGACTTTCCCCTGGAAACAACCATGAGCCAGAGGAACGAGTCAGGAAAGGATTTAGAGAGATGACAGAAGAAACTGACATGTATTTTCACATACATTTTTTTACCTGGTTTTTACACCCTACAAGGTAGTTGGTGTTATCCCCACCTTCACAGATGGAAAGTTAGGGCCAAAGAAGTTCAGTAACTGGCCTAAGATCGTAACACGTAGACTGAGGCATGCTTTCCGAAAGCCTTTCACGTTCCTCTCCTCATTTACTCATCCATTCGTTTAGAGAACTGGAATAGAATTGAAGCAGACCCCACAGTGAAATCAGCAGGGAAGACGGCCATGCATTTTACTTAGAAGGACAGAAGGATTGATTTTCTAACCACTGTCAGCCCATTAATTCCAATTTTTAATATATGGTGGAGGACAGGAGTCCAGATTAAGAAGTTAAATTAGATCATCCCTCTGTCCATTATTTTCTAAAATAATTATCGACCACCTTCTTGGTGCCAGAATACTTAACCTTCACATGAAAAATTAAGTTACATGAAAAATCAGTGAGTTAAATATTGCTGTGAGTTAAACATTGCTGTGCCTGTTTAAAAGGTGAGGGACCTAAGGGGTGCCTGGGTGGCTCAGTCAGTTAAGCATCTGACTTCAGCCCAGGTCATGATCTCGCGGTCCGTGAGTTCGAGCTCCACATCGGGCTCTGTGCTGACAGCTCAGAGCCTCGAGCCTGCTTCGGATTCTGTGTCTCCCTCTCTGTCTGCCCCTCCCCTACTCACCCTTTGTCTCTCAAAAATGAATAAATGTTAAAAGAAATTTTTTATAAGAAAATAAAAAAACTAAAATAAAAGATGAGGGACTTAAGAATCATGAAAGATTAAGTTAACTCTGCCTCACTTTTCTTATCTGCACAATGGGGACAATAGTTCCTGCCTCGATGACTGGTAGAAGATTGAGTTGATATACTAGAACACTGCCTCAATATCCAGCATGCAAATGTCTGCAGGTGTTTTTTGTTTTGTTTTTACTTTTACTATTAATATTTTTACCTTCATGATTAGATTACTAACTCCTTGAAGATAGAGGCCATGTACTATTCATTTTTACATCCCAAGGACCTAATGTAACACCGTTCACACATTAGACACTAAGTAAATATTTGTTGAATAAGTGACTGTTTATTTTCTTACCCCCCGCCCTCTACAAAAAAAGAATTGCAGTTTGCCGGAGCCATCATTGGTGGTATTGTGTACTTGAGTTAGGTCTGCCACTGAGTATCCCCTCTCCTGACAGCTCTCCCCCCACCCACTGGTGGGGCAGGCAGAATATCAGTGTGCAGTGTGACTTGGGGTGGGAGGTACTGATACACACTATAATTTATAACTGGAATAATCACTTTCTAGGTTTTAACTGCTGCTCTTGTGTCTGGTATCCAAAACCAGCAGTTGACTTCTCCCTCTGAGATGATCTGTCTTCCACGTGATACTTACCCTCTTGCTGTGGTCTTATTCTTATATGGATAGGGGCAGTTTGTAGTTGTTCAGTGGTAGTAATAACAGCTGATGTTTATTGAGTATTTATACTGTGCCAGGCTAACAGTTTCATAAACACTAGCCTTATATCCCTCCTGTTTTCCTTCTTTTAAACCTAGAAGAGAGAAATTCAGTAAGATCTTATTCCCCTCATCTGGATAAGCTCATTCCATCCAATCTCATACTTTTCTTTCAGGGTCAAAATTTACATTTATTGTTTTGGTTACTAGCTATAATATCAGTGTGCATACTTCTATTCCTTCCTCTGTTGTTAGGGACTCTGCATCCAACTATAAGCCCAGCCAGTATTCCCTGCACAGTAAAGCTCATTTATTTTCTTTTTTAATTTTTTTTAACATTTTTATTTTATTTTTGAGAGACCTAGAGACAGAGCATGAGCAAGGGAAGGGCAGAGAGAGAGGGAGACACAGAATCCGAAACAGGCTCCAGGCTCTGAGCCATCAGCACAGAGCCTGATGCGGGGCTCGAACTCACAGACCATGAGATCATGACCTGAGCTGAAGTCGGCCGCTTAACCGATTGAGCCACCCAGGCACCCCTAAAGCTCATTTATAAAGGAGCTAAAAGTCCTTTTTTTTTTTTTTTTTTTTACTTTTTAAAATATTTATTTTTGAGAGATAGTGAGACAAAGCGTGAGTGAAGGAGGGGCAGAGAGAGGGAGACACAGAATCTGAAGCAGGCTCCAGGCTCTGAGCCATCAGCACAGAGCCCAACGCGGGGCTCGAACTCACAGACCGTGAGATCATGACCTGAGCCAAAGTTGGATGCTTAACTGACTGAGCCACCTAGGTGCCCCTAAAAGGCCTTTTTAAATGATAAGAAACACATGACATGAAGCACAGTAATATAACAGGTCTTTTAAAATAGAAAAGTAGAGTTTTGTGTACACATTTAAGCCTCATTACGTTTCTATTTTCCCCTAAGTGCTTCTTCCAGATTGTTATATTTTATATTATATTACCATTCATATATTTAAACTGATTTTCATTTTTCTACTAATTTTCCTTCAGATACTTTTAAAATAACAGTTTTTAATAATAAGTCTTTCCATTTCATCAGTGTGTACTTTTTCTTCAGAGAAGGAAGAAACCTAACATGGCTTACTTAAATTTAAATTTGTTTTTATTTGCAGAAAAACATTCTGTACAAAAGTCTCCATATTCTCTCATCCAAAATAATTTTCGATTCAACTAAACTGACAGATTTTCATGACCATTTTTGTTCATTGTTTTTGCTTTAAAATGATGTATCTAAATGCTCAACCTCACTAATCAGGGAAATGCCAAACAAAACAACAATGAGGTATCACCTCACACCAGTCAGAATGGCTAGAATCAGAATGATAAGAAATAACAAATGTTGGCAAGGATGTGGATTAAAAGGAACCCTCGTGCACTATTGATAGGAATGAAAACTGGGAAAAACAAGCCAGAAAATAGCCACTGTGAAAAACAAGATGGAGGTTTCTCAAAAAATTTAAAATAGAAATACCATATGATCCAGTAATTCCACTACTGGGTATTTACCTAAAGAAAATGAAAACACTAATTCAAAAAGATATAGGTACCCCTATGTTTATTGTAACATTATTTACAATGGTCAAGATATAGAAGCAACCCAAGTGTCCATCAACAGATAAATGGATAAAGATGTGTGTATACACACACACACATGTACACAGAGTAGGATATTATGCAGACTTAAAAAGAATAAGATCTTCTCTTTTGTGATAACATGGATGGAGACAGAGTATTACGCTAAGTAATAAGAAATAAGTCAAACAGAAAGACAAATATCATATGATTTTGCTTAAATGTGGAATCTAAAAACAACAAAACAAAAAAGTAGAAACAGAACCATATACAGAGAACAAACTGATGGTTCTGGGGGGGGCGCGGGTAGGCACAAAATGGGTGAAGGGGAGTGGGAGATACAGGCTTCTAGTTATAGGATGAATAAGTCACAGAAGTGAAAGATACAGTATAGGAAATATAGTCAGTGGTATTATAATACCTTCGTATGGTGACAGATGGTATGGCTCACTTGGGGTGAGCATAGCATAATGTATACATTTGTGGAAGCATTATGTTGCACACCTGAAACTAATTTAGCCTGTGTGTCAACTATACTTCCATTAAAAAAAATGTTTAAGATGAGGTATCTCATTCATTAATAGAATAAAATCTGTAGCTCATAGAGGTTATTTCTAGGCAAGATGTTGTAGGTAAGGGATTCTGTCATTTTTAAAATTTATATTTGTGTAATCATAGTCCTTTTATTTCTTCAAATAACTTATCAGTTATTTATATTTACATTAAGTTTGTATATATGTGTTTTCTTTTTAAATTATATGCTTTTGCCTCCTTCAAAATCTATACAGGTCCCAAAGGCAAACAGTTAGAAGGAACTGAATGTCCACTCCATGTTGTTCATCCGCCCACTGGGGAAGAATTTGCTCTGGGCTGTGGAGTGTGCAGAAATGCTCACACATTTTAGAACACTCAGATTCCTTTGTCTACAGAGAAGAAGTTGCCTTTATCCCCCAAGTGGATGTGGTAAAGTTTAAACTCTGCTCAGGATAAGGACGGGACCATTTTTACATCCATGAAAATGAACCATTCACAGTGCAAGAAGGATGCCAAATACCTTGTACATAATTCTTGCTATGGAACGTTTCCCCATTATTTCAGTTTATTTTCTTTTGAACCAAGACATCAAACTTGTGAGGTGTTTGCATGTGGCCATTACCGTCATTGGCCTGTGAAGCATTGAACATTTATAGATAATTGATATAAAAGAATCGCCATGCCCATGGACTAAGAATGATGCTGGCTTTCAAGCAAAAAAGAAAAATAATCATTGTTTATTGTATACTGCCTTTTTTTGTAATCCTGTATAATTGCATCACGGGTGGGGATGAAAAGAGGAATATTCTGGTTTATTTCCTAGACTGTTATTTAAAAAAAAAATTGTGTTAGGACTGGCATATAAATGTAATAAGTATCACACTGTATATAAAGATATCAATGTTTGTTCTGTATAAGAATTACTAAATTACAAATGCAGTTTCATTTAAACTTCTAGGTTAAGTTGAGCCTGAAATTTTAATGAAGTGCAATACTGAGTGTGCCTCATTATCTTGCAGCTGTAAACATATTGGAATGTACATGTCAATAAACCACTGTACATTTTTATACAGTGACAAAGTCTAACAACTGTGTGAGGTATTTCTTCCAAAACAAAGTTTAAATACCTTTACTGTCTAAATTCCATCCAATTTTCCCTGTAAAAGAATTCACTAACAAAACACAATGATAACTTTCATAACTCTTAGGGAAAATAACATAATAATGAAGTACATTTTGGAATCTTAATTAAACACTGGGAAGAACATGTAAATATATATATTAATTAACAGACATATGCCAAAGACAGAAAAAAACCATCTAGGAAATTGACCAACCTCCACCTTACTAACCAGAACTTTTTTGGACTTTTATAATCAACAAAATCACTAGCCTCTTCTTTACAGACTACAGTGTGTTTCTGTAGATTTTTTTTTACAGTTAACTCATAAAGTTGACAAACTGTTATTTATGAGTTGTCATAAATCAGGTTACATTTATTTCATGAGAATGACAAAAGTTTTGATCAGTTTTGTTCTATATTCCCATTGTTGGAAATACATAAATTGATTTGTCAATATAATGTTTGCCTTGAAGAAACTTAAAAGATCAAATCAGAACACAGGTAACTGTTTAGAGAATCTTCTAATACATTTCATAAACATGCCCAACTCTTCTGCTTTAGGATTTAAGAAAGATGGTTATTAATGATTTTTGTTTTTATTGTTAGGACAGAAATAGCTGAGAGGCCATTTGAGCTCCATCTTGAAGAATAAGTAACATTTCAAGGGGCAGAGAAAGGCATGAAAAAAAAATATGTAAATAGAAAATTCTAAAATGTAATAGAACAGTGTGAGTAGTCTGACTCCTGATGTTGGAGACTTTACTGCCAAAAAGAAAAAAAAATCTGAAAAGCACAGACTTATCTCTTCATGATGGAGTTTGTGGATCTACTGCACACGCAAGCTCTTGGGCTTGCTGGGCAAGGAAGGACTTTGAAGTAGTATGAAGGTCCCCCTTCATCTAAATGAGATACATCTGATCCTGCACTGAGAAGTAATGATAACACTTTTTAAAAAAAAAAATCTCTTACGGAGATTATGCAAACTCCCTTTATGTTGGGTGATGGTGCCGCAGAGTTGCAAGCAGTTTTTAATTGCTCCAGTGTGTTTGAAAGCAGGAGTAATCTGTTGTCATGAAGGGCACTCTTGGTGGTCCCAAGCCAAGCTAAAAGGTTTGCCTGCAGAACTAATCCACTCTCAACCTGCAGAATACCTTGGGTTATTTCATGAAGAACTCTTGATGCTTTAAGCAGAAAGGTGTCCTGAAGGCATTCACATGCTTATATCCTCAAAGGGCTAGTTGGGACTGGCTGCCTGTGTTCAAAAGAGATTCTAGAACCTTCTGGGCAGTATAGTCCTTTTCTTCAGAACAAGTCATTCTGCCGTGAGGATGTTGGCAATAGGCATCAGGAAGGGATGACTCTGCTCCCAAGACACCCCTCAGCCCCGGGGCCTAACTCTCAGCATCTGCTTAGGAAGCTCTGTGTCTCCCTTCTTGCCCAGCCCTCCTCATCCCATGCAGAGTCCCGTGGGAGAAGACTGAGGGCACAGGCTCAGAACTGGCTTTAAATGTTTCCAAGAAATGCAAAGTAGGGGCAGAGATGGAAGCCGTTCCCAGGAATATCCAGGAAACCTGGAGCAGAGAATGTGGTGAGGCCATTGTAATTACAATGCATTTAACTTCTCAGGCCACAGGAATAAAGCCTACCTTCAGAATGCCACACAGAGAGGAGACATCATGGACACTTGAGAACTGAAGACAATACCAGTTTGTATCCATTAACTTAGCTGGCAGATGGATCAGTTCCCGTGTGCAAATTGGCATGGAAAAGAAAGGAAACGGGAAACTAACAAGATGCTTGAGTAGAAAAAGCCATCTCAAATCAACATTCTAGAAATCAAAAGGATAAAACTTAACTGTCATTTATGAGGAAGCTATATTTAATCATATCCCAAACATCTCAAAACCAGAGAACGTAACTTTAGGAATAAGTTATGACAAAGCACAGAAGGGAAATGCCTTAGCACGCGTTTTTGGCTCAAGCATACTCATGCACAAAGAAAAAGGCATGAACCAGCAGAATCACAATATCAGGAGTTAGGGAATCTGGAAAGAAAATTCCTTTTCCATTATATTTTCAGGCCTAAGAAAAGCCATGTTTTAAGCAGTTTTCTGGCCAGACCGATTAGGTCTAAAGACTCCTTATCCTATCAATAAGCTTATTTGAAAACTGTGTGCAGTATTCTCTGTTCGCTTTTCATTCACAACAGGCATTGATTCTTCTCTTTCAGACTTCTCAGCCCCAACGTCTCTCCCCACTTTGTCACTGAGTTCCACCCGTACACGGTCTCGTGTTTCTGACAGTAGCTCCCAGACGGGACATTGCAGCTCATTTTCCTGAAAGGCGCCAACAGTACGTAAAGAGCTGAAATTGAAGCCAGAAGGCCTGGGTTTGGGTCCCGCCTCCGCCTCTGCCTCTGCCTCCGCTTTGGCTGTGTAAACTTGAGTATGCTACCTCCCCTTTTTAAATCACAATTTCTTAGAAAAAATAATACCTAATCTAATTCTAATTTAATGAGAAAGTATTTACACAAGCACTTTATCCCACAGTAAAGTCTTATTTGAAAGTGAAACATAAAGGAGAAAAGGACGTTTATTCAACACCTCCTAAATGACAGACACCAAATTGTGGGTATTTCGTTTAATCCTCCCAGCAGTTCTGTAGGCTGCAACATCATTAATCTCATTTCATGACTTTACAGGCTTAGAGCAGTTAAATGACTTGCACCGGATCCCTGCTAATCTCATCTAGATTTGGCTGAAGAAAACCTGAGATGTGAATCCAGTTCTTTGTCTCTAGAACCCCAGTTCTTTCTACCAAATCATGCTATTGCTAGTACATCGCCAACTGGCCCAATGACAAAAAGTAATTTATGAAATAATAACTGGACACTTGCAATATGGGCAAAATTACAAAGCGAACATGACAGTATTTGCTTCCAGAAGTGTGCAGCCTACATCTGGAGGTGCGCAGCTCGGATCTCCTTGTGGGGCGGCCCCTATGTCACGGAGCGCAGTTAGCTGACAGCCTCCAGCCAGCCGCGCACCTGCCACAGCATTTGGTCCAAAGCTGCATGCTCCCCAGTGTTGGGAGCCGTTTTGGGCTCACAGGTTGAGACCCCTCCATGCGTGGGAAAGGTCGAAGCAAAAGCTCCTGCCAGCCAAACTGGCGCCTAGTTTTACCTCTTTCTAAATAATCTTTCAGGCCTGGATTTCTTGAATTGCTCACATTGGCCTAAGGGACATAATGCTCTTTGGTTTTATGGCACATGGAAAAGGGGACCTGGTCTTGATGGATAAAATCTGTGTGAGAGTAACCTGGCCAGAAGTAACCTCAAGGTTGCCTCTTGGGGATAGGTTACACAAATTGAGGTGTAGGCCCCAAGACTCCTTGAACCAAATTAGATTTTCCCTGCAGGTATCGCTCCCCTCAGCCCCACCATAAAACCTCAAGGCACATCTCTGTAAAGCTTCTCTCAGAATTAACATACTGATGGGAAAGATTGTAAAGAGACTTAGGACCTTCCCTAAGGTTAGCCTCGCCCAAAAGTCAGAAGCACTGTTTATCAGCAGCAAATATTGAGCACCTCCCTGAGGTTAACATTTCGTAAATCATTTTGTAATTCTCATCCCCACGCTCCCTTATACCATAAACCTACAGATGACTACATGGTCTTGTGACAACAATGTATGTTGTAAAGAATGCCTTGTCACTGATGTAATGTCACTCGCTACCTTTAAAAATAAAGACACTGAGACCAGCAAAGCAGAGATGCCAGAATAGACACCAGAATGGCAGAGATGCCAGAATTGCCAGGGCTGCCTGCTTGGTCATCAGATTCCATCTCACTCGTGGCTCTCTCACTTCATTTCGCCTGACCATCCGTCCTTCGTCGACCCCTAGATTCGCCGGGACAAGGAACTAGGACCCCGGCACCCCAGGGAAGCCCTGGCCAGTGGCAGGGCCGTGGGGTGCTAGGACCTGGCCGTTTCTGCCCAAGGAAGCGCTCCCTTCTGGACAAACCACCGGGACCTGGGCCAGCCTAGACTTCTTTAGAGCAGCGCTACAATTGGAAGCTCTTCCTATCTGACCTTCCTTCTCTCTACTGTTTCATAGATACCACACCCGCGTCGCAGTCCGATGGCCCTCCATGCCCACTGCCCCCTCGCCCTTTCATCCCTCGTAGGCGCTACCCCAAACAGACTTACTGCACTTGTAACTTTATCTTGGCATCGGTTTCCCAGAGGGCCTGACCGACACAGGAGGGTACTCGATTTTAAATGACTTACTTATGGTGTTTTCATTTCACAAATGACATAAGGTAGCGTAGAAAAAATTCAGAGACTATAACAGTTAAATACTGAAAGAGAGTTATGGTGAAAAAAATTATGAAAGGAAACCCAAGGTTAGAGATGAGCATCGAGTAAGTAACCACTCAGTCTTGGGTAGTTGCTAGAGAACAGGCCATCAACTTTGAAACAACTTTCTTAGCTAACAAGGCAAAGGCTACAACTTGCAGTGCCCATTTCCTCAAAAAAAGCAAAGTGCAGGCATTTGAGCCTAGTGTTGAATGGATAGTTTTTTTCTATTTTTTTTTAAATGTTTATTTTGAGAGAGAGAGAGAGAGAGAACAAGTAGGGGAGGGGCAGAGAGAAGTAATCCCAAGTAGGCTCTGTGCCATCAGTGCAGAACCTGATGCGGGGCTCAAACTCATGAACTGTGAGATCATGACCCAGGAAAAGATCAAAAGTTGGACACTCAACTGACTGCACCACCCAGACGCCCCAAGAACTGATAAATTTTGACAAGCAGAGGTAGAAAAGAGCATCCCAGGGAGGGAGTGTGGTAAGAACCAAAGCAACGATGTGTCCCCTGAAGTGGAAGTAAGCTGTTTTGCTTTATTAATCCATTTAATAAATATTTGAGCACCGTTCTGTATCCACAGTTGACAGTGCATACTCACAAGGGTGGGAACTATCTTCCCAGCTGCTTAGTAACCATGATTCACACATAGAAGTTACTCGATGAATAAATATGTGCAGCGTGCTGGGCCACGTGCTAGAGACAAGACCTTCACAGAAAACAAATACAAAAGTGTGTAAATAACACACTGTTGTTAAGAACTGTAAGCAAGGTTTGCTAACAACAAGGGAGAACATTTGTTGAGGGCTTACAGTAGCCAACCCCTGTGCCAGTGCATGAGCCTGGGAGGCAGAATAACAGCCCCTCAAAGATGGCCACGTCCTAATCCCCAGGATATGTGACTATGTGGTCTCTGACGGCAAAAGGAACTTTGCAGATGTGATTAAAGGTACAGACCTTGAGATGGGGAGAGTTTCCTGATTAATCTAGCAGGCCAAATGTAATCACATGAGTCCTAACATAGGAAAAAGGAGGCTAGAAGACCAAAGGCAGAGAAGGACATGTGGTGACAGAGCCTGGAAGACCCTACACTGGTTGTCTTTGACGGTGGAGGAAGGGACGAGCCACCGAGGAATGCCTGTGGAAGCTGGAAAAGGTAAGCAGACACATTTTCCGCCAGAGGCTCTGGATGAATGCAGCTCTGCAGCACCTCGGTTTTAGCCCATTTGGACATTGACCTCCAGAACTATATACATTAATAAATCTGTGTTGTTGGAAGCCACTAAGTCTGTGGTAATTTGTTACAGCAGCTATAGGACAAATACAATGGGCTTCATGGGCGCTAGCACACTTTCATCTTCCACAAACCTATGAACGACTGTTTTTCTTTGGCAGATGAGGCAACTGAGACTCCTGGAGGTTAAACAACCAGCCAAAGGGTTTGCAAAGATTTAGTGCCAAAAGGCAAAGAATCGAAACTAAGTTATTTTTTAAATTGCTTACGTATTGAAATATAATAGTGGGGATGGACTGGGTTAAATAACATACATTATTAAAGTTAATTTTATCCATCCCTTTTTACTTTTTTTTTTAATGGGCTTTTAGAAAAGTTTAAATTGCATATGTGACTTGCATACATTTCAAGTAAACAATACTGGCTTAGAATCTCATTCTCAACAGTTTGGGTTTTGTCACCAATCTTTGGACTTTTTTTGAGGAAAGACGTGTTTTAGGAAGATAATGCAGATAACAGGTCAGACAATGGCTTGAAAGACAAGGTTCCTGTCACTTTCCTTTGAAAAGTTTACAATCTAACCCTAGATAGAACAGAGATGGCCTAAATAGAAAGAGATGGCCTAAAATGAAATGGTTTCATTAGGCTAATCTGGCAGAGACGGAGGTGTACGCTGGAAGAGCCCAGAGAAGTGGTGTTGCTGAGGCAAGCCATCACGGAGGAGAGAGTGTCCTCACCAGAGGAGTTAGAACCAGTAACGATGACAGCGCCGCTAACATTTCCTGGGCATTTACTGTATGCCTGCCACTGACCTGCAGGCGTGACATACATTAACTCAGTTCTACCGACAGATATTATTATTATTATTATTATTATTATTATTAGCCCCACTTTACAGATGAGGAAACTGAAGCACAAAAAAATTAGGTCGCTTGTTCAAGCTTGCGTGTCCTGTGAATGCAGAACCAGGATCCTTAGAGAACTACCTGGCCCTCAGGGAAGAACCCCATGAGTCTTTCCCACAGGAAGATCATCATGGTGGATCTGTCAACGCGGATGGCAGGGAAAAGAGGCAGTCGTCATGTCCACTCATTTTCCTGGGATTCCATCTGAGCCAGGCCCGTCCCAGCCTTCCACCATCCCTGCATAACGAGGCAGAATCACCCTCGGTTAATGGCAGCCACGGAGAAGATGCCACGTCCCACCCAGATGCCCAGACACAGGACACAGTGAGACCAAATTCCATGATCACCTTTCAGGTAAAAGGAAACATCATTTGAGACCCAAGGAGGAGCCTTTCCAGGTCAGGTTTGCACTGGTTAGGAGTTTTGATTGCAAGCAAAAGAAAGCAAATATGAAATAACTTCAGTAAGTAAAAACAACCAAAACAAATGCAGTCTCTGGGATATCTCCAGGCCTGGGGGCTCTGGCTGCGTCTCTTGTAGGTCCTCTCTGCATCTACTTTTTTAAAAATGTTTATTCGTTTTTGAGAGAAACAGCATGAGTAGGGAAGAGGCAGAGAGAGCAGGGTGGGAGGGGGGTGGGAACAGAGCCTGCCTCTGAAGCAGGCGCTGAGCTAACATGAGCAAGCACAATGCGGGGTTCGAACTTATGAACCATTAGATCATGACCTGAACTGACCTACGACACTCAACCAACTGAGCCACCCAGGTGCCCCTCTCTGCATCTATTTTGTTCTTCATTCTCACTGCAGAGCATTTTATTGCTTTCCAGACCATGTGGTAGAAAATCACTCCTGGGTCTAAATGTTACAGGTCCAAGCATTCAAGAAAGGGACTACTCCCTTTCCTTTAGAATTAATTCCAAATTCCTTGGGGCAAGACTTTCTTAGGCGGGATGGATAGGGACCAGGTTCATGAGCTACGGGAAGCTATGACTAAAACGAAGTAGGTGGGGAAGAGCTCCCCTCAAGGAGCTGCTAGATAGACAACTGAATAGGTATCCACTACAGATGCCCTAACAGACTTCAGTCCTGGAGAGGAGGTGAACATGATGACCTTCTAATTATGATTCTGTGATTTTTTTTTTAAGAATTATTTTTTTTAAAAGTTTATTTATTTTGAGAGACTGAGAGTATGCAAATAGGGGACGGGCAGAGAAAGAGAGGGAGACAGAGAATCCCAAGCAGCCTTTGCACACTCAGTGCAGAGCGTGACTTGGGGCTGGATCTCATGAATCATGAGATCATGACCTGAGCCAAAATCAAGTCAGACACTTAACCAACTGGGCCACCCAGGTTCCCCATGATTCTGCGAACTTACTAAATCCTGGCCTTGTGCTTTTCTTGCCACTTGGATAGATTGCTTGACCCTCCTCTGCCAAATTCCATTACTTGCTTCAAGATTTGATTCAAAACTGACCTTGGTCAATGAATGAGCTCTCCCTCTCTATCCCTATTCTACTCTACCTCTTATCCCCTCAGCACCTTTGTATACAGAGTTAATCTTATTATTAAGAACTTATTTATACATAGTTGTACATAGCGTTTTCTAATCTCACTCGTGGGTTTTATTCCTTTAGACAGCTACAGAAGGACGGAGACCTTGTTCTTGTTCTTTTCTTTCTTTGCAACCACCTAGTTCCCTGTAGACAGTGGAGGGAAAAACGGAGGAGGGGGAGAAGAAGAAGGAAGAAGAGTGGAGGAGGAGGAGGAAGAAGACGCAAAGGAGAAGGTAGGAGGAGGAGAAGGAGGGAGAGAGGAGGAAAAGGAAGATGAAGAGAAGGAGGAGGCAGGGAAAGGAGGAGGAGGAAGAGGACCACAGGAGATACAGTCTCTTTCTCCTGTGTTCTATTAACAGATTTCCTGTTTGCTGTGAGGTTTCCCATTCCTAGTAGGACGTTTGAAATTGGTGAATCAGAAAAGCACAGAACTCTTTGTATAATTTGGGTCCTCTGGTCCAAAAGCAAACTCACTTATGACTGTTTTCTTGTCACCATCCTGTTCACCTCTTGAGACTCTCCCCTTCTTGCGACATCAAACTGCCTATTTATTCCCCGTGACAGATTTGAGTCACAGTAAGACTCAAGTGCAGACACTGTGCCGTGTACTATCAACCTAAGTCGTGTCCTGTCCTATTCTCTCATTATTCAAAGAAACATTTACTGAGCCAGGAGCCATCGTAGGAGCCTAGGATCCACGAACAAAACAGCCCGAAGAGTCACATTTTCCTAGCGCTTCTACTAAGAGAGACAGACATTAGACAATAGACCTACTTTATATAATATGCTAGCTGGCAATACATGCTGTGGAAAAGGGCAAGGGGCCTCCGGAGTATTATTGTCACTTTTGCTTACTTTTTGTTTTATTTATTTCAATCTTTAAAATGATATTTATATATTATTTTTGATCTTAGTAGTACATTATTGGATTTGGTTAACTAATATTTCTTTTAGAATGTCTGCACATGTTTTTGCAAGTCAAATGGGACTATAGTTTTCTTTTCTGCATTTGGTTTGGGAATCGTGATTAAACTAGCTTCATGAAATGACCTGGGCAGCTTTTCCTCTTCATCTTTTTCTCCAGTAACTTGTATCAGAAAGAAGGGTTGACTCTTTCTTGGAAATCTGATAGGGCTCACTTATAATTCCTTCTGGGCCGAGGGCTATTTGGGAGGAGAGGGCTTTGATAATTACTACAAAGACTATTGTTTTATTCAAATTCCCTACTTCTTCCTGCCAACTTTGGCATTTTATGTTTTTCTAGGAATATATCTTATCTAGGCTTTCAATTTTATTAGTTAATAACTATATCATACTTTTATAATTTTAAATATCTGTGGTGGCTATATTTGATTCCCCTCTTAAAAATCCTATTTTTTAAAAATTTTCAACATTTTTTCTTAATTAATCTGACCACAGTTGTATCTACCTTATTCACTTTTATTTGAAACAGCTTTCGTTTATTATAATCTTCTCTATTTATTTTTTCCTATTTTATTGATTTCCGCCCTGGTCTTTATTATTAAATCTCTTCCAATGGTCCACTATTGTATGACAAACCACTCAACACTTAATGGGTTAAAACAGTGTAGTATTATCTCTCAAGTTTCTGTGGATTCACTGTGCGCTGCTGTATGAGGCTTTGTCTTTTTAGAATATGGTGATTGATTGTTCAGACACACGACCCAAAGAGTAAGCATTCCAAAAGATCCAAAGGAAAGTTGTAAGGTTTCTTATGATCTGGCCTCAGAAGTTTTAAGACATCACTTCTGCCTTGTACTACGGGTAAAGCAAATCACCGAGGCAAGCCTGGGTTCCAGGGCAAGGTGACTGGACTTCCTATCTAACGGGAGGCGCAGCGTTTGCCTGTGGGGAAGGAAGGAATGTGTGGTGGCCACCTTGTAAAGTATCATTATATGTTTCTTCTGAATGTTTTGGTTGTTTTCTGTTGCTTTTCTTTTTCTTTTGACTTACTGATTTAAATACTTCGCTTTTGTTGAATTGTCTTTATTTCTGGATAACTATATTTAAAACTATGAACTTCATTTTACGTGTTGGTATAGACGTTTTTCTACTGACGTACATGATTAAATACTAATATTAGTGGTATTTTAATTATCTTACAACAAAAACATTTCTTAACCTGTTATGATTGACTTTCTAACTCGTGTGATATTTTATTTTATTTAGGTTTTAAATAAATGGCAGTTTTACCTCTTTCATTATTCGTTTCTAACTTCATTGCCTTATGGCTAACAAACATAGTCCATATGATACTGAGCCTCTGGATTTTACCCCCTTTTGTGGCTTAATAGATGATCTGTTTCGTAACTTTTGTTTCTCTACAATGACTCTTTGCAGTATAAAATTCTATATACCCGAGAGCTTAAAGTTACTATCTGTATTGTTCTGATCTGCAATGATTCTGCTTATATTTTGCCTGCTTGATGTATCAGTTTCTGAGGTGAGTATGTAAAATCTTCAACTACAGTTGCTAATTAATCTCTTTCTGCAGTCTTAGCAGCTGTTGCTTCCTGTCTTTTGTACACTGTGAGGTGTACATACACTCAGGATGATGCCATCTTCTTGCTCTTTTGTTTCTTTTATTAGTGCTTTTATTAATGCATCTTTTCCCTTGTATCATTCGGACTGGATTCTATTTCATCAACTATTAGAATTATTACTGCAGTTTTCTATGTATTCGTTTATTTTCAATTCTATATATACTTCCCACGTGGTTATTATATTAGTCATATATATGTTTGTGAAATTCATAAAAATGATTATTTTAAAACTAGATGAGTGTGAAAAACCAACAAGAAATTTGGGGAATGGAATTTTCAATTTCTGTTTATAGCTGGTACGAACTCTAGATTGGAGGCAAAGAGAAAATCAGTGAGTTAGAAGATAATACGTGATGCAGCAAAGAAAAACAGAGAGAGAAAAATATGAAAGAGCAGTTAAAAGACACAGCAGATGAATCGAGACGGGTGAGCATGAAGTCCACAACAGCAAAATGGAGGGATTGGTAGGAGAGAACTATCTAAGAGACAGGGACTTATATGAGGACAGGAGATGAGTTTGCAAGAGAAGTTGTAACTGAGATGTCTGCATAAAGAAGGAATTTTGAAGATCTTTATCGTCTTCAAGAATAGCTGGCCAAGCCCACAGGGAGATGAATAATAAAGTAACCTGTTTTAGCTTGAGCTCTAGGTTAGGAAAAACGTCTTTCTGAGAATTTATAACCATGGTTCTGCCCTCACACAGGCTGGCATCTCAGTTTATACTGTCATGACCCAAGAACCCAGGAGACAAGAAATTATTATAAAAACTTGTTCCAGGCCTGTAATACCCATTAGCACGTAGTGGAAGCAAACGCAAAAAACTTCCCTAGAGTGACACACCCTCAACCAGGTTGCACAGGATTCCTACACCTAAAGCTTCACAGAAGATGAACTCATAATCCATAAAATACATGAATAACAACCATCATGAACAGACATTTACAAAAATCAGGATTAGACGCCCAATTATTTCATGCGATTAAAACGATTAAAGAAAAAAAAAGAATTAAAAACAAGAGAAAAAACCCATCAGGAAAAATCAGATATGAAAATGATCCAAGGGTAACTTTTAGAAATAAAAACTATAGGCACAGATTGACTTGACAGAACCTGTACAGATCTGTAGAAAGAGCGACTTGGAAATTACAAAGGAATTTCTGAGGAAATTACAAAGATTTCAGTACTGAGCAATAAAGACATAACAATATGAAATTAGGAGATATGGAGGCAATGCTGTCATGCAGAATAAGTCCCAATAACTTATGCAGACATCCCCCCACTCAAGGAGATGGGGTGTAACTCCCCAACCCTTTAGTGTGAGCCGTGCTTAGTGATTTCCCTCCAAACGGTGCAGTATGGAAATGGAGGGGAAAAAAGTAACTTTACAGTGGAACGACTTGACCTCACCCTAATTAATGTGAACATCAAGAGGATTAAGTCCTTTTGACAACATGTAACCTTGACTCCATGTGATGAGAATGGTACTTCATACACTTGTGATCTTCCTCCCAATCTAATCATAAGAAAAACAAGAGACAAACCCCGACTGAGGAAAATTATACAAAATACTGAAGCAGTATTCCTAAAAACTGTGAAAGTCATAAAAACAAGAAATCACAGTGTTGTTTTAGGAGCTACTCAACATAACTAATTTATCTTAATCAGTGGAGTCGCAAGGTGAACAAAAGTCTGTAAATTGTCATATGTAATATGACTGTACTATGTTAGAATTATAGGATCTTTAGCAATAGAAAAAAATGCAAGGTCAAATGCTGAAAAAATGGTCTTTATTATCCTCATTCATACATGAAAATAATACTGTAGGCACCTAATAAAAATTTTAAATGTCAATTTTTTCCATGATGATCTCATTTATCCATGCAAAAATTTACGTTGGTTCCAAAAGTATTTTATTAAATCTATGTACACATGAAGGTAGTGGGAATAGCCCGTCCCTGGTAGAGGAGTACATTCTCGGTAGAGAATTTCAAAACAGTAATAGTGCTGACTAAATGTTGGTTTGTCTTTTGTTATCACACACACTGGCAATTCTAAAGAGGGCTGGCGATAAAATATTCTTCTGTGCCGGACCAAACTATCCCACGCCACCTTCTTCCTCCCCCTTCAATGGCATTGATCTTGCTGATACAACTAATAAATGTAAATAAGTATTGACCGATTTAAAAATAAACACAAGTTTCAAGACACAAGTTACAAAAAGGTCAAATAAAATCATTAAAATACAGTAATAGGGAAGGAGGGGGAACATTCCATAGGTAAAATGTGTCAAGATCCTCATCTTCTTTAGGGAGAGAATAGACTAGGACGAAGATTTTAAAAGGGACTACAATGGGAGTGTGAGAGTTTTAATAACTTCCTATGATTGCTCGTCATCACTCGGTCACTGAGGGACCTAAAAAATGTTGCGGTTCAGGTATGTCCACATTATTATGTTGCTAGAGACTTTGTTCGGTTTGATCTGATGATCCGACAGCCAGGCTCTTAACAAAAAACACTGGCATTTTTCCACACTGAATCTTAGTGTAATTTTACACACGGCTTCCTAGCTTGATTTTTGCAATAGAAGAGTAGAATATTCCCTTGGGCACCAGTGCTTTCCAGTCTCTTCCATATGGGTCAGATCATTGATCGACCTCTCTGGGTGAAAAATTATTCTCTTTTTATTTTTGAGGAAGGAAGGAGGGATGGTGCATGATTCAGTTATGATTTTGTACCTAAGGACTTTAAGAAAACCCAGTATCCAAAAATCCAAACTGTTAAAACAAGCTATGTAGGTAGCACTTACACACAAAAATATCTGGGTTGATAAAAGGGTTCACCTGTGGGTTATTTCTAGTCCTTTATACTTTCCTTATTATGCTTCAGAAAGCTGTACAAATTTCAGGAGTCTATCCACTTTATTTTCTTTAAGTTTATTTATTTTGAGGGGGGGCAGAGAGAGCGAGAGAGCAAACAAGCATGAGCAGGGGAGGGGAAGAAAGAGGAAGAGAAAGAATCCCAAGCAGGCCCCATGCTGTCAACCAAGAGCCCCATACAGGGCTGAAACTCATTAACCCGGAGATCATGACCTGTGCCGAAATCCAGGTGGACATTTAACCAACTGAGCCACCCAGGCATCCCAGGAGTCTATCTACTTTATAAAGGTGGTTTTTAAAAAGTAATAACTGATGATAAAAATTGTTTTAAAAAATTAGAAAACACAAATATTTTAAATATAAAAATCATTTGCAATCCAAATGTTAACACTGCCACCATTCTGCGATAATTCTCACAGAACACCTTATGTACACATGCTGTGCGTAAATTTTAACCCCTCGGGTTCCGTGGTGCAGTCGTGGCCATCCAAGGTCGGGCCTCGCGGTGTGGAGGTATGTCAGCTGTCAGCACCTACAGTTTCTCTCTCTGCCTCGGAGAACTAGCTGCTGGATGGCAGCAGGCTCGGAGACACTCCCTCCTTTTTCCCTTCCTGCTCCACCTCTCTAAACTTTCCAGTTTCAACAGCAGATAGTCTCTTAGGCATCTAGCTAGCTCCAGCCCTCCCATACTGGCTTCAAAACGAAAAATCCTCTAAGAGCAGCAGTAGCGTCTCGGGGATGAAAGCTGCCCACTCTCCTGGAACGAGGAGGCGGAGGCCCGCAGCTGCACGGGCGGTGCGCGCTCTCGGCGGGCGCGGCCCATTCCCGCCCTCCCCTCCGCGGGCCCGCCCCGGCGGACACGCGCTCGCCCCCACGGGCGGAGACGCGCCGGGGAAAGCGCGCGGCCGCGAGTTCCAGGCGCCATTTTGGAGTCGCTGTGTGGGCCGAGGCGGCGGGGGCCTACGCGGTGGCTGCGGTTCGCTGAGGGAGTCTTTCGCAGCTACGAGGGGTCCCAGAAGGAGAACGCGGACCGCGTGGGACTGAGAAAGGAGGTTTCTCCTGAGGCAGCCAGAACCGCAAAGGTGGAGCCGCGTTGGCGTCCGCCGCGGGACCAGCGCCTCGGATGCGGGCGGAGCGCGGGGGGTCGCGGCGGCGGGAGCGCGAAGCGGGGCTCCCGGGGGGCCTCATGTGAGAGCCGCGGGACCAGCCGCCGCCCTCCCCGGAGCCCGGGGTGGTGCGTGGGGGAAGCCGCCCCCGGCAGCAGGTAACGGCGGAGGGGGAAGGTCCGGAGCCCCGCTGTGACGGCGGGGTTGGGGTGGGTCCGCCGACCTTCGTGGGCGGCAGGGCGGGTAGCGGGCGCGGGGTCCCGTGCGCGTGCGGGCTGCCCCTCGGGAGCGTCGGGCAGGCCGCGGGGCGCGGCGCCCAGACCTTAGAGCCTGCTTGGGGGCGTTTCCCCGAGATGCCTGCTTCAAAACATGTCAACAAGGCGTGGTGCGAGTGCGGGCTTGGGGCTGCTGTCGCCCGGTTTTATTACCCTTGGCAGGGTTGGCGACAGGCACCGTAGAGCTCGCACTCTGCCAGGCTCTTCCCGGCGTGGGCTGTGCGTGTGGCTTGAAAAAACGAGGGGCGTTAAAGATGTCAAAACACCGCTGAGGTAGAGCGCGTGAGAAATGTCAGGGAGAGCCAATCCGTGGAGGTGGCGCGGGAGGAGGGGACGTCCCGGCCCCGGAGCACAGTGGAGAAACTTGGTCAACTTGAGATGAGCCGCTCCGCGCCTGCCTTAGGCGTGGGCAGCGGGTTCAGGTGGGGCTGGCGACAGGGATCAGGAAGCAGCCTGTTCAGTGATTGACCTGCGTCTCCAAGCTAAGAGGTTAGATCACTATTATTTTGTTGCTGGTGATGTCCGATTCAGTGGCCCAGATCTTTTAGAGTCTTTTTTACCCGCTTCTTTGGAAATATTTATAAAAATGCCATCAACTCCGAGTTATCTACAATGACCGCTAGACACATTTTCACTACCACATTCTTCCTACTATCTAATTCTGAGAGTTAATCTCTTCCCACTGTTTTTTTTTCTTGTATTTCATCCAAAGAATGCAAATTAATTTTGATATTCGTCAGAGCAACACAAACGAAAGGAAATATGCCAAAACAAGCTTTTTAGAACTGTGTACAAATGGGCTTTTAAAATTACTACCTCCACGGTTTACTAAAAGTGTCTAATACAATGGTGGACACACAGCTGAAGTGTTCTCATCCGCTCTTTCTCTGATGAACAAATTTACTACTACTTTCAGAGGGTATGGACATAAATTAAGATTAGTAACTCCCTGTGCTGCTCAACTACTCTAGTTTTTCCTCATTAGTGTTTTTTTTTTCTTTTGGTGGTTCATAATATCAGTCACGTAATATGTCACCTTTTTGCTCACCTCAGCTTGGAAAGGTATTGAAACATACTGTATTTAAAACAGGGCTGTAATCGATAAAAGAAATTACCTGTTGTTAGTGTTAGCAAAGATAATTGTGTAAATAAGGCTGTCATTTTCTATTTGTTTATATACCCATATATCCTAAAGTAACATGAATCATTCCATCTTTAAGTTAAATAGTAATGGTTTTAGAAAATTTTCTCCAGAAACAGGCAGTCAACATTGTATAATAAAAAGTAGAAATTACAAAGACAGCTTCATTCTTTTTTGAATCTCCGTATCTCAAATTTATGAGTATTTTTAGGTAGTCAGAAGAGAAATTATAAGCCACATTATGAGTTTGCTGGGTAGCAAACTCTTTGTTCTTTGACCCAAATTTTCTATGCTAAAATTAAGCCTTCAGGATAAGGTAAAGCAGAAAAATGGGTCATAATGACACTGTTACCTCAACCTCTAGTGGCACATTATTACTAGAAGAGATTTTTTTATATTAAAGATTATATTGTGGATTATACTACCTTTTCACTAAATACATTACAAAATGTATTCTAACATTCACAAGTAAGTTTTAATGTTCCATAAAACTACCCTCTTGCCATCACCTCTGTCACTCCGTCTTCTCCTTTCCTCTCTCCTTCTTCAGTAGAATATACATCATTTACTTCACTTTAACTCACATAGTTGGAAGTAGGGTCAATGAGGAATTCATCGCATACTTGCGAAGATCTCCTGGGCAAATTTTAATGAGATGAAGGCCAGGAGGCTTTGCCTTTTTGTTTCCTTCCAGCCCCCAGCCCTCTTTCACAAGTTTTGCTAGCTATTGGATGAAGAGAGCCCGCGGAGACCTGTTTGGTTAGGAGCCATACATATACACATCCTTCATCCCACACAGGAATCAGAAGTTCTTATATACCGATATGCCAGAAGAAGGGAGTTGGAGCCACAAGCCATCCTTTTCAAAAGCTATGATTCCAGATCCAAACCACTACTCCGCCAGAACTACTCTGTAGATATCAAAGTGTTGCAGGCTCTAAACGAAATAGGGGTACTAGTGAGTAGTCTGCAATTACCCCCTTTAGTCTGCAATACTTATTTTTCCAAATAACAAATCAAAATAAGACCTGTTTGCCTGATTACAGTGTAATTCATTGACATTAAAAGAATGCATATAACATGGAGAAGCATAGGGGCGCCTGGGTGGCTTAGTGGTTAAGTGTCCAACTCTTGATTTCAGCTCAGGTCACAAACTCAACAGTTTCGTGAGCTGGAGCTCCACATTGGGCTCTGTGCTGACACCACGGAGATTGCTCGGGATTTTCTCTGTCTGCCCCTCCCCTGCTTGTGCTCTCTCTGGCAAAAAAAAGAAAAATTCACCTGTAATGCCACCACTGTTATCCTACTACTGCATTTTTTTGAATAATTTATTGTCAAATTGGTTTCCATACAACACCCAGTGCTCATCCCAACAAGTGCCCTCCTCAATGCCCATCACCCACTCTCCGCCCTCCAACACCCCCCCCCCCCGCCTCAGTTTGTTCTTAGTCCTTGAGAGTCTCTTATGTGCATTTTTAATATACAATACAGTATAATCCCACTTACTTATTATGGTTAGTTACTACCTTAGTGTGGGGAATCCAGTTCCAGTGTGTGTTTCTCATACATAAGCATGTGTTCTTGTATTTTCTTACATACACATTTCATTTCTTTGTCATACACTTTAAAGTCTTTAATACTGGGCTGTTTTCCTGTACTTGAATTCAACATCCTCTATCTCTTTTCAAGCCCTACTACTATTTAATTCCTCACAAGAATCCTGTGTATTATTATCCCCACTTTCCAAACTGAAGCACAGGAAGGTCAAGGCTACATAATTTGTTCAAGGCCACATAACCAGAGAGAGGTAGAGCCACAATTCAAACCCAGGGAGCTTGATTCCAGGGCCCATTCTCCTAGACATACTACTATTTTGCAATAAGACTATTTCAAAGAAACAAATGGACTGAAGATAGTACAAATACACAGAATAAACACATATCTATCATTCGGAAATACAACTTAGGGTAAACATTGCAGTAGAAAGTGATGTATTGGAAGAAGAACCACATTCCAGACCAAACCATGCATAAAAGGGATGTGTTTGCTCATTTTAAGTAGAGATTGTGTCTGGCAGTAACACATATTACAGATTATTTAATGTAGGGAGATCTGTTGGCTACTTAATTCAAATCTCTAGAGATTCCTGGGACAGTGGTTTCCTTGAATTCAAGAACTGAAATACAGCAAGTATCCTTAGATGACTTCTAAGAAAGCTTTAGCAGGTGTCACGGTAGGTTCTTTTTATATTCTTTTTAGTTGACTATAATTTTTGGTTTAGTTTCAAAATCATGATATCTCCCCCCTACCCCCAGTAGTACACAAATGTTTGAAAACACCTGTATAGAATTTGTAAAATAACAGTTGGTCTCCACTGGCCTTTTTCATTATATTTTGTTTTGATATTCTCCTTGAATTACTGGTCCAGTTTTTCATGTTTGTGTTTGCATTTATACACACGTATATATGTATCTCAGTGACAAAATGAATGTTAGATTTATTGCTATTCAAAAGTATGAAAAAAATGATGGATTTTTCTGAACAGGATGAAACGAGGAGGAAGAGATAGTGACCATAATTCATCAGAAGAAGGTACTGCAGAGAAATCAAAGAAACTGAGGACTACAAATGAGCATTCTCAGACTTGTGATTGGGGTAACCTCCTTCAGGACATTATTCTCCAAGTATTTAAGTACTTGCCTCTTCTTGACCGGGCTCATGCTTCACAAGTTTGCCGCAACTGGAACCAGGTATTTCACATGCCTGACTTGTGGAGATGTTTTGAATTTGAACTGAATCAGCCAGCTACATCTTACTTGAAAGCCACACATCCAGAGCTGATCAAACAGATTATTAAAAGACATTCAAACCATCTGCAGTATGTCAGCTTCAAGGTAATACTTTAAATCCTTCTTTTAAAAAAATAAAGCATATTTAGTGGCTTTTTTAAACCCTAAACCAGTATTCTTCTCATGGTTTTAAAATACTGCCTTTTTAGAGAAAGTTCTTAATGATTTTAGAATTATTGTATACATTCGAAGTTGCAGAGGGGTGCCTGGGTGGCTCAGTCAGTTAAGCTTCCAGCTCTGGCTCAGGTCATGTCTCATGGCTTATGAGTTTGAGCCATGTATTGGGCTCTATGCTGACAGCTCAGTGCCTGGAGCCTGTTTCTGATTCTGTGTCTCCCTCTCTGCCCCTCTTCCACTCCCAGTCTTATCTCTGTCTCTCAAAAATAAATAAACATTAAAAAAATTTTTTAATTATTTAGAAGCTGCAGAAATAATTATATTTGAGCTGTTACTTTTATCATAATTATTTTTAACATAGTAATTTTTTATAAGTATTCATAATTTCTTAAAAGAACAGAAGCAACTACTAAATAAGCATAAATCATTTACCAAAGCTCAGTCACATTGATTATTGTGAATAAGTTTGAGGAAAAAATATACAATAAAATAAATAAAAAATGTGAAGGGACACCTGAGTGGCTCTGTCATTCAAGCATCTGACTTTTGATTTCTCTCAGGTCATGATCCCAAGAGTTGTGGGATCAAGTCCCACATTGGGTTCCACGCTGAACATGGAGCCTGCTTAAGATTCTGTCTCTCCCTATGCCCATTTCCCCAGATTATAATTGACTAAAACTTAATTGCTATTACTATTTAATAATTTAATAGAGATTGAATTCTGCTTATTGATGGCTTTATGATATGGGGTTTTCAAAGAAAAAGGAGATAAAGAAATTTTATGTAAAAGGTTTAAATGAATATATTTTAGAGAGAAATAGAAAAAGGTACATGGAAGAATGCCAAAGAGAACCATTTGTTTCTTTTCATTGCCAAAAGGGACATACTGGAATTCATGCAGTGATGAGATAATTGAAGTGGGGCGGCTTTTTGAGATGTCTAGAGTAGTTTAAGGAATCACAGTGGTTTAGAGGAGGACAGAGAGGGGCACCTGGGTGGCTCAGTTGGTTAAGCGGCCGACTTCGGCTCAGGTCATGATCTCATGGTCTGTGAGTTCAAGCCCCGCGTTGGGCTCTGTGCTGACGGCTCAGAGCCTGGAGCCTGCTTCAGATTCTGTGTCTCCCTCTCTCTCTGCCCTTCCCCTGCTCATGCTCTGTCTCTGCGTCTCTCAAAAATAAATAAATGTTAGAGGAGGACAGAGGTTGATAGTGTATTTTGTTTTGGGGAAGAATAATGGAATGTAGGCATGTTTACTAAATCTTTAACATACCTGATATTTGTTGAAAAATAACTCATGAATACCTGATTACCCATAGCTAGCAGTTGTTAAACAGGTCAAATTAAACCTAGATAAAGTAGTGGTTCTTAATTCAAGTTCTTTGCCAAAACTTGTCTTGTCTGCTCTCAAGAGTGTCATTCCTTCTTAGATAGAGATTACCTGCTTATTCTCCCATATGAATCTGAAGAGGAGAGACCTGGTGATGGGAATGGCTGGACGCATTATGGTTATTGTCCCAGAAAAATGCACAAAGGCACTTGGGCCACTGGGGATAGGATTGCTAGGTTTAGCAAATGTAAATAGAAGATGCCTATTGAATTTTAATTGAATTTTTATTTTTTAATGTTTATTTATTTATTTTGAGAGTGAGAGAGAGAGTGGGCACACACGGGAGGAAGAAAGGGAGAGAGAGAATCCCAAGCAAGCTCTTCATTATCAACGCAGAGCCCAACTCAGAACTTGAACTCAAGAACTGTGAGATGATGACCTGAGCCGAAATCAAGAATTGGACACTTAACCGACTAAGCCACCAAGGCGCCCCTAATTTAAATTTTAGCTAATCAACAAATAATTTCAAGTGTAAAAATGTCCTATTCATTATTCAAGATATAATACTTATCTAAATGGATGGTCCTGTATGTTACCTGGCAACTCTATCTGAGGGCAAGTGAAGGGGAGAGGATCAAACACAAATCCAGGAACTCCTCGAGTGTTGTCCCTCCCTCCACCGTCCCATGAAGAAACTTGAAGAGCGTTCTTTTGGTTTCAGTCATCTACGAGTTGTCTAAGAGTATTCTAATGGTAAATTTTAGAAAAAGATAAGTATAATACATTAATCTCCTAGGTCTAAAGACCAATTTCATCCAGGGATTGGCTGGGTCAGTGTTACTCTTTTACAACCATTGGGTATAGTTCAGCTATGTCTCTCTTGTAGAACCTTCACAAAACCATTTGTCCTATAAGTTTAAACATTTGTATTAGGGATTGTTTATTTTCCTGAGGAAATATTGTCTGATTTGCAAGAAGAGCCATATTGCAAGATCTTCCTGAGCTCTTCTGATTATATTTGTGTTCTGATCATCACTGACTAGGCCAGACAGGCTTGTGGTCAAGTATTAGTGGAGAACAGTGGTTCTTAAACTTCATGTGCATCATAAACACCTGGAGTGCTTGCTGAGACAAAGATTGCTAGGTCCCACCCCCCCCCCCCCCCCGGAGTTTCTGAAAGATTGATCTGGCTTAGGCATGAGAATTTGCATTTCTAACAGGTTCCCAGATGATGTTTATGTTGCTGGTCCAGGGACCACACTTTAGGAGCCACTTGTGTAGAAATACTTAGCCAAAGGAAAGTATTATAAGCAGCTCTGAAACAGTCCATCAGTTTTACAGCCAGCACTTAAGAACATTTTTGGGTTAAGGTAATGTATATCAATCTAGATATTAAAGTAAACATGTTACTTTCAGCTATTCTCTTTTAGGATGTTTTTTAGCTCAGGGAACAACTTTCTTTTTGATAGAAGAGCTCCTTCTCTTAAAAAAAAAAAAATGGAGGGGGGTGGTACACCTTGGTGGCTCAGTCAGTTAGGTGTCCAACTTCTGCTCAGGTCAGGATTTTACGCGGTTCATGAGTTCAAGCCCCACATTGGGCTCTCTGCTGACAGCTTAGAGCCTGGAACCTGCTTCAGGGTCTGTGTCTTCCTCTCTCTACCCCTCCTCCACTCAATCTCTGTCTTTCTCAAAAATAAAAAAACATTAAAAAAATTTAAAAAAAAAAAAAAGAGCTCCTTCTTATATCCTAGAGGAGTTCTTTGGCCATTTTACTCTTTCCCCAGGAAATGTCTATGCATGAGTGTGTGAGAGCAGCTACTTATCATTTGGTTCAAATTTTCGTACTTGGCTGGTTGGTCCTCATTTTACTTCACATTCATCTTTCCATTAAGATCATTAACGATGAATCCCAGATTGTGATTAATTTGAACCTTCTGAGTAATTACTCATTTACTTTCTGATGCCTTGAAACATGTATACTATAAACACTGTATTTACATGTAGAATTGGATCCACTACCAAATATATAATGATTTTTCAAAGATTATAAATTCGTATATTATACATATAGTCAGTTCGGAATAAGTCAACTTAAAAGCCAAGTAAAGTCCTTTCAACATTAAATACATATTATGTCATAACAAAAGTTAAGTCTTGACAATTGTCCTTAAAATTTTTCAGGGAGATTCAGAAAAGGCTGACATTGCATGTGAGGGTGAATGATTGAAAGAATATTATTACAAATAATATTAAGAATTATTTGTAATGTAATAAGCTAGTAACTGTTTCTTCTGTAAAATTAAGGTTACACAGAGAAATGTAAATATGTGCATAGGTAAATTGTGTGTTCTTTTCTAAGGTGGACAGCAGCAAAGAATCAGCTGAAGCAGCTTGTGATATATTATCGCAACTGGTAAATTGCTCTTTAAAAACACTTGGACTTATTTCAACGGCTCGGCCAAGCTTTATGGATTTACCAAAGGTATTTGGTGGTTTTGCATTGTTGACAGTTACTGAGAAATCCAATGGAAGCCCTGCCCATTTCTTATATTGGGAGTGTAAGAAAAATAGTATACACAATGGAAAACTAGTTACTATTTAGAATGTCAGGCAATAGGAGTTTTAATAAAGCTTTTCTGTTTTCTGATCACCTTGTGCTTCTCGATGGGAAAAGTTAAAGAGTGAATGAATTTGCAGAGGTTTCAACAGGATGTACTAAAAGAGACTAAAACTGAGAAACAAGTATATTAGAAAAAAGACATACAGCAGCTCCTTTTTGGACTTTCAGAGCAGATTGGTGAAATTACAATCAAAGAAAAGTAGACCGTGCCAGCGTGAGAACAGGTATAGCTTACTTATAAAATCTTCCGGTAAATGTGTAAAGATTTATTCCTGAGCAAATTTAGTGCACTTGGATTAATTTGCATTTTATTTAAAGAAAGCCTTTTTGGGGCGGGTGAACAGTGAACTATTTATGTTCAAATATATGTTCTAACATGATCCTGCATATAATAAGATAGTGTTATCTAATAACTAGACTCTTAAAATAGAAAAGTAAGTGCATTTTTAGAAAGGCAACTGATAAAGGCCTCCTGAGTATGTTAGCTAATGTTGGGTAAGTTAGCATGCGATAGTAATTTGAGAGGTTTTTTTTCAGAGTACACTGCAAACTAAGGTATAGATACGTCTTTACATATCTAACAGTTTAGTTTACAAGGATGATTCAGGAAGAAATAGTACTAAATTGGGTGTGTATTATAGCTCAGGTGGTTATAGAATGGAATATTCATAACAAATGTATCACCAGTTGATTTCAAAGTCTTAGTTGGTTTTTAAAAAAGTTCTTTAAAAACATATATTTGAGATAAAATGTTTTCCTCCTTTAAAATAAGGGAAATAGGTAAGAGATTCTGTTCAGCATTTTAAGATTCTAAGTACAAGAGTCAGAGCACTGAGGTTCTCAAACTTAATGTGCATGAAAATCATCTAAGAAACTTGGAAATTTTGGGTTACTTTCCTTACTCCGAATTTCCCCTTCTGATGAGCCATCCAGGAGATTCTGATTAAAGTCAGTTGGAGCACTGACTTACACGGTATAGTAGCACCTTGTTCAAACTTCTTACAGGAAATGATATATTTTGAATTGATTTTCTATGTACATACCATAGTTATAAAACAAATATATATGTTATATGCAAAACATACCATATTAAAAGGTATGCTGAACAAGTTTAATTTCCTTTTTTTATTATTCAGGATTATCATTATACAGATCTAGTACTGTAGTTATATGTGGTAGTTTTGTTTTTGGGGACTATGATGCATCTGGGATGGCTTCCTTCTTATTAAATGGGTCTAAGATGCTTATGTTGTTTCTCACTGCTCCTCCTAACCCCCAATTTTGGCTTTTGTAGAAGATTGAAATAGGGTGTTGCTATACCTTGGAAATCCTGGAAGAACTGTAGAGAACATGAAAGAAGTTTATTTGACCAGAGATAAATCTGAGGGAAATGGAAAAAGAAGGCAGGGATGCAGTCATGAGTATACAAATGAAATGTGACTGTACAAGATACAGTTGAGTTTGAGGTGAAAATATTAGCAGAAAGTGTTAACATTTAAATAGGCAAAAAGTTAATCAAAATTTAAGTAGTTAACCAGTTATTTAATTGTAGAGGAAAATTAAGTTAGGGAATATGATTATGAAAATGGTGTTTCCTTATACTTTCTTGGATGTTAGCTTGCCCTCATTCCTTTTCATTGCTGTAGTGAATTTATAAAGCTAAGTGGAGGGTGAGATTGGTTATGCAGAGAAAGGTGTTGGAGCATATGTTGACCTCTCTTTCCTCCTCCTGGATTCTTGGTCCATTGGTTTTAGCTGATTCCATGTTACATACTCTGACCATGCTTTAATTCATGCTGCCGTATGGTGGTTCCTTGAGGCCAGATTCTGTGTCCAAGAGATGATTACATGTATATAATAAGTGGAATAATAGTAATTGGTACATTTGTGGTAAAATACATTAAAATAAATGGCTTGAAAATATTGTAGATAATTTAACATACTTAAAGGAGTTTTAAATTTGGAATTTTATTTAGGTATGATTTTGCTTCTTTTAGAATCAAATTTTCCATGAGCTTTTATATTTCAAGTGAGTTTAAGTTGATAATTTTAATTTCTAATGATTATGCTAATAATTTTATTGCTCTTTTAATGGTCCTTAACTATTAGACCAAAAAAGAATGCAGTTCAATGTCACGAAACACTGGGGTATTCTCATCCCGGATTCTGTAATTCATCTTTTTACATTTTACTTACCAGTGACTATTGTGATTTAGAGGCTTGAAATCTCTTTTTTCTACAGGTAAAAAGGCTTTTCTCAAAGATAGCAAATAGTCACCTCCCTTTTTTACCATATTCCCAACAACAGAGGGAAAGGATGCTACCCCTAAAACAGTTATGGAATATATCCTTAGGGTTCAGATGAACCATATGTATCTTATATGAACACCCCCCTCCCAATTCTCATGTCTAAAAATTGAGGCTTTTTCCATTTTTTTGCTTTTCAGTCTCACTTTATTTCTGCACTGACAGTAGTGTTTGTAAATTCCAAATCCTTGTCATCGCTTAAGATAGACGATACCCCAGTAGATGATCCATCCCTCAAAGTACTAGTGGCCAACAACAGTGATACACTCAAGCTGCTGAAAATGAGCAGCTGTCCTCATGTCTCTCCAGCAGGTATGTTGTGTTTTTTGCCAGATAACATTTTACTAAAATGTACTGATGTATTTATTGAATTAAAAACTGATCATTAACCTTGAGAGTGGCTTAATATGATTATTTTATCTCTTTTACATAAACATATTTTTAATGTCATAATACAGTAGCATAAATTTCTGTGCATTCCTAGCCTAGACACTTATTTTCAACTTATTTTTTACTCTTATTTGGCAGCTTGTGTCTGATCTGTGTTAGAAAATGGATAAATTAAAAAAAAAAAAGGACAGTCTTAGATTTGCCTGAGGTGCCCTTTAGATAAAATAGAACTTTCTTTAATTGTAGTTGAGCCAGCAGGATAGGTTTTGAATCAGAGCAATCTCTTAATTGCTTTTCTTCTCACTGTGTAGAGGGAGGAAAGTTGTGCTGAAGTTGCCACCTTATGTTTTGCAAGGTAACCCTTTTCCTAACTTGAATTTTGGAGTCAAAAACCCGTCAAGTGGGGAACAGCATTGTGAAAGCTCTTTCCAACTTTTTTGGTATAGAATTGTAAAGCATTACTGCATTAATTAATTCAATTTCAGATCATTTAAATTCCAAATAGTTTGTATTGTAAAGTAAGTATAAACTCACACTTGGTATTACTACTATCTGATGCTTCACTTCTGATACATCCTCCCACTGTTGACATCCCTTCCAGTCTTTTGACTGTGTTATTTGGGAAACCTGTTTTTAAAAGATGATGTTAAATCCTCTTATCTTTGCAAAATACTTGCTACCTTCTTGCCATGACTAAAGCCTGGCCTTCCCCCAAGAAAGTGATTTCTTCTTTGATGGAGATTGCTTACTCAGTGTCCTATGTCTCCTGTAGGGAGGGTCTTGGTGACAGGAGTAGCTAGGTCTATTGTAGTATTTCCCTAGCTACTTCTGCCACTTCTAGATTATCACTGAAGGTGATCATCTAAGTAGTCTGGAACTTAAGAGTGGACTTTGGGCAGTTACTTCTTGCAAGACCTTGGTCACATTTTCTATCTACTGTATGGGTTGCTATGGGAGCAAGGTCCATACTTCATAGCTTCATAATGTACAAGATCCTTTGTATTCTGACCTCCACTTATCTCTTTAATCTTGTTTGCTACTCATTCACGTGTAGCTTTTACTTGAGTCCTATGTAACTAAGGTTCTTTGTACCTGTGTGCATGTGTGGTTAGTACATTGTACTTTGTGGAATACGTTTTTTCCTCCCATTTCTTTATCTAGCCAACTCCAGGCCAGCCTTCAGAATTCAGCTCAGATGATCCGGGTTTGTTCTTATTTTCTTCTCTCCGGTTTAGAACCACCATGTGTTGTTTCCATAGCACTCTGAACGTAACTTATAGTACTTCCCACACTATATGAGAGCTTTTGGGTCTCTGGTTTATCAGTGAGACTATGAGTTCATTATTCTCTTTATCCTGGTGCATCTCATCTTCATTTACTTTTATTAAATATACACATCAATTCTGATAGAGTAGTATAAACTCACTTGGTCTTACCTCATGGCTTCTGGGCAAGTTGTTTAGGAAGGGAAGGGAAACGAAAGAGAGCATTTGAAGTACTTTTTAAATTTAAGAGTATAACCTTAGATTATTTTAATTTAAAATTTAACGTATTTGCATATTTTCTCTCTTCATATTTTGCATGTTGGGACTAAGTTTGTAAGTTGAAATTAAGGGCGTTTTTCTGTTCTTAGTCACTGAATATTTTATCAAACATCTTTCATATTTCACATAGTCCTTATAATTGTCTACTACTTGATGTTTAGGCACCATTCGCCGCTAGTGACTGTTGACTCTGACACCATGTTATGTCTTGTTTCCTTCTTCCTCTTTGATTGTTCCTACCATTTCTTTTGGTGATTTCTCTTTTCATTCCTTAAATTTTGGTGTTTCACTGTATTCTGTGCTGAGTCCTTTTTTGTTTTACTGTCTAAACCCTGGGCTGTGTCTTCATCATCTATGGTGTCAGTTACATTCTGTATGTTAATACTTCCTACTTATAGTGTTTCTGGAACTCCAGAGCTATGTGTTGAGCTGCCAATGGCCCAGTCCCTCTAGAATGTCTCACTTGTACTTTAGATGATAGAACTTTCTTCTCCTATCTGAATCTCTTGCTTTTTCCTTTGTGCTACCTCAGTAAATGGCTCCATCCATCTAATTGTCAGGGACCTGACAGACATCCTTGATTCTTCCTACTCTTACTTTTTACATCCCTTCAGTCGCCAAGGTCTGGTGATTCCATCATTGAAATATGCCGTGAATCTACACTGTGGACTGAAGACTTGTGTTGAGGTCCTCCCCAGACCCCTCCCCTGTCCTCTGTTCATATTGCTAGAGCCCTGAGCTGCAATATGGTAGTATTTGAAGTTGGGTTGGAGATATTTAGGTCATGAGGGTGGAGTTCTCATAAATGGCATTAGTGCCCTTATAAGAAGAGACGGAGAGAATTAATCTCTTTTTCACCATATGAAGACACAGCAAGAAAATGGCTATCTGCAAGCCAGGAGGAGTTGTGGTTCTCATCAGAACCTGACCATGCTAGCATCCAGGTTGGACTTCCAGGCTCCAGACTGTGGAGAATAAATGTTTATTGCTTAAGCCACCCTATCTGTGGTATTCTTTTAAGCAGCTTGAACTAAGACACTCTGCCTTCTTCACCTCCACTCTTACTCCTCTAGTTCAGGTCCCTGAAATCTTTGTGCAGTACCCTCTTACACTGATTTCCTAACTTGCAGCTTGTTCTTCTCTAATGTGATTTCCATGCTACAGAGTAATCTTTCTAAAATATAAATCAGATTTTTTTTCTCCAGTTTTGTTCAGATCTTTTGACTATGCTTTAGATAAGATCCAAACTCCTTACTGAGGTTGACAAGGTCCCATATGATCTAAGCTTATGGGGCTTCATAATTTAAGGTGTTAACTTATTTACATACTGTTATGTTGACCCGAAGGCTTGGAATGCTTCAGCTCTTGGAATGCTTGTGTTTCTTCCATGTGTGGGTGTTTATACAAGAAATACTGTTCAGTTTCCTTCTCCCCTATCTTTTGCCTTACCTTGATCCTTCTAATTTTTTATATCTCACTGTGTTGGTTCTGGGAAATCTTCTCTGATTCCCTTGTTTGGACTCCCAGAGCAGTCTTGTTTAATTATCTGCTGCCTGCTGTTGTTCATGTTGTATCTTACGATTCTAGCACCAGTGCTTGACATATAAGACACTCAATTATTAGCTGAACTAATGAACATTTAGTTACTTAGTGTTCTATGTTGTTGATAAGCCAGCATTTGCCTTATAATTCTTTTAAGGTTGGTACTTGGATACATTTTTTCTGTCATTTAAAAAATGAACCATTTTGGCACATAGCAGTTTGCTTCTACCAATTTTTTCCATAGGACAAATGATTAAGTGGAAGAACTAGGTCAGAGGATCCAGATCTTATGCTTTTTGCTGTATTTTCTTCTAAATCAGTTGTATGCAGTTATAATATTATCAACAGTGAATTTCTAGCATGTATCAGTGTTTCATTTCTTTACATTGCCAAATATTCCATTGTATGGATTGTACCCCATTTACCTGTTGATCATTTGATGGATATTTGCATTGTTTCCATCTTTTGACTATTAAGAACAATGCTGCTATGAAAATTTCTATGTAAGATTCTGTGTGGACAAATGGTTTAATTTCTTTTGGGGATATACCTAGGAGTGGAATTGCTGAATTATATAGTAACTGTTTAAGTTTCCTATTGCTGCATAACTAACAACTACAAATTTAGCACGTTAAAGCAACATTCTTTTGCTGTGTAGTGTCACAGCTCTGTAGGTCAGAGCTATAGCCATTGCTTAGCTAGCTTCTCTGCTTAGCCAGAGAAGCTCTGAGTCTGACTTCTTTGCTGCAACTGGCCAAAGGAAACTCAGCTTTTAAAGGGCTCATGTGATCAGATTAGAACCACCTGGACAATCTTATTTTCAAGCCAACTGTGCTGTATAATATAATCCCGGGAGTGGTATCTTACCACATTACAGGTGCTAGGGATTAGGTTGTAGAATCTTGGAGACCACTTTTAGAATTATGCCTGCCACAACTGCTTTAATAGTTATTAAATGATATCTCAGGTTTTTTTTATTTGCATCTTTGGTTACTGTTCCCTGTGTATTTGATTTCTTTTTATATCAGGCTTTATAAGATTGCAAAGAACAGAGATGCACTCAGGTTACCTTGGGTAATGAGGATTTATTTGAAAGTGTATACATATCTGGTAGAGAACAGAAACTTTGCAGTGGCTGAGTAGTAAAGCACAGATGTCTTTTATTCCCTGTTTTGGTGACTTTTATACTTTATGATTCAGGTTTTTTCTTTACTGATTCTGTTGCCTATATTCTCCTCCCACTGCTGTTAAGCTTTGGCTTATCAGGTGCCTATGTCCTGTCACTTCTCAAGCAGTAGTTAAGTACATGAACTTAAGAGTCACTCAGTCTGTGTTTGTCTTTAGCTGCATCACCTTCAAAATAGAAATAATTTATATTTCTAGATTGTTTTGAGTATATGTAGTATAACATATCTAGTACCTGACATATCATACTTGTACAATAAATAATAGATAATATGATGTGTGTTTTGTTCCTATCCTTGTTTCTAAGAAAGAAATGGTTTGAATGGGTCATTTATCAAGTACTACAGGCTATCTGTTTGGGGTAGAATTCTAATACTAGGCCATTTCAGAGATCAGATCCTGACCTTCGGTAAGATCTGCTTGATAGGGGTTTGGGGCAGTTCTGAAGCATAGTGTGCTAAGTATAGGGAACCATTTACGGAACTGCTTTCTGGATATGTTAGAGTTTGTTAGTTATAATTACTGTTTCCATTACTGTGAATTGGTTAGTTACCTTTGACTCATTTATCTAGTGATATCTTGATATTTTTTTCTTAGAAATTGGTAAGTTTATTATACACTATTAGCTGTTAAAAAACTCTTTGTTGCTCACTTGATAGAAACCTTTTTTAAAAACCTTTCAAATGTTTTATTTAGTTACATAGATTCTATTATGTGGCTTTACCTTTTTTTTCTTTTTAATTAGAATTAAGGTTTTAATTTCCAAAAATGTCTTTAGGCTTCTGTAGCAATGATCATGTAATTTTTCCTGTTTAACCTATAGGTTTGGTGTTAGTAATCGGTTTTTAAAAAAATGACACTGTCCATGCATTACTGGGATAAACCTTAATTATGGTACATTAAAATACAGCTAACCCTTGAACAACATGGGTTTGAACTGCGGGTTCACATACGTGGATTTTTTCCAATAAATATAGTATTATACTGTAAATATATTTTGTTTTATGATTTTCTTAATATTTTCTTTTTTCTAACTTTGTTGTAAGAATGTAGTATATAAATATGTACTAATTGACTTTATGTTATCAGTAAGGATCCTGGCTAACAGTAGGCTATTAATAATAGTGAGGAGTTAAAAGTTATACATAGATTTTCAACTATACAGCAGTCAGTGCCCCTAACCCCTGTGTTCAAGGGTCATCTGTATTTATTAATAATTTATAATTGTTGGGGCACCTGGGTGGCTCAGTTGGTTAAGCATCTGAGTCTTGGTTTCGGCTCAAGTCCTGATCATATGGTTTCATGAGTTTGAGCCCTGCATTGGGCTCTGCTGGCATCCTGGTGCCTGCTTGGAATTCTCTTTCTCCCTCCCTCTGTGCCCCTCCCCTACTCGCACTGTCTTTTCTCTCTCTAAATAAATTAACTGTAAAAAAAATTTATAATTGTTGTAAGTTGATAAGTGAGCTTTATTTCTTTTTATGGTATCAGGTTTAAAATTGGTCTCATTTTCTTATAGACAGAATTAGTAATAGGTTTTTAAATGTGTGTGACTTTCTACTAGTTCAACCATATAACTAAATTTTAAATTGTAGAGTTTTATGATAAGAGAAATATGCTAAAATTTTATTGAGACATGTACTTGATTAAATTTTTTGAACAGATGCTGACTTGAACAAAAATTTGTAAATAATAGGTCTTTTTTCTTCCTAGGTATCCTTTGTGTGGCTGATCAATGTCACGGCTTACGTGAACTGGCCCTGAATTACCACTTGTTAAGTGATGAATTGCTGCTGGCTTTATCTTCTGAAAAACATGTTCGATTAGAACATTTGCGCATTGATGTAGTCAGTGAGAATCCTGGACAGACACACTTCCATACTATTCAGAAAAGCAGCTGGGATGCTTTCATCAGACATTCACCAAAAGTGAACTTAGTGATGTATTTTTTTTTATATGAAGAGGAATTTGATCCGTTCTTTCGGTATGAAATACCTGCCACCCATCTTTACTTTGGGAGATCAGTAAGCAAAGATGTGCTTGGCCGTGTGGGAATGACATGCCCTAGACTAGTTGAACTAGTAGTATGTGCTAATGGATTACGGCCACTTGATGAAGAGTTAATTCGCATTGCAGAACGTTGTAAAAATTTGTCAGCTATTGGACTAGGAGAATGTGAAGTCTCATGTAGTGCCTTTGTTGAGTTTGTGAAGATGTGTGGTGGCCGCCTGTCTCAGTTATCCATTATGGAAGAAGTATTAATTCCTGACCAAAAATATAGCTTGGAGCAGATCCATTGGGAGGTGTCCAAGCATCTTGGTAGGGTGTGGTTTCCAGACATGATGCCCACTTGGTAAAGACTGAATGATGTAGGGCATGATTAATAGCACCTTAACGTTAAGAATATTGTATTATAATAAGAGTTTATTTCTTGTAGTTCTTATGTAATTGTATTTTGTGGCATGGAAATTTGATATCTGCATTGAATATATAAGGATTGTTTATTGGAAGACCCATGGACCAGTTTTGGTCCGAAAACTTCACCTGTTTCTTTAACCTAACAGCAGTCAAATCTCAGAAAAAAATTTTAAAATGTGGTTCAGATCTGAAAGTAATAACTAGTTCTAAAGATGAAAGAAACATTTTACAGTCTGAAACAAAACCTATATATTATAATATCCGAGAAGTGAGTACTAAGAAGTTTTCCAAAATGTTCTGTTCTCTATGCATTTTTTTAAAATGTAAACTTGAGATTTTAGGGTCTTCAGTTATACTTACACCTGTTATAAGGTGTTTAATATAGCTCAGGACAGTGAGCATTTTGTGAGAAAAATGTAGGCTATATCATATCGAATGAAAGAGTTTGGTTGAATGTTCTCAGATATGTTATAGAGCTGTTTAAAGAGGTATGTATAAGTAATTGGATCTCTTAGAAAACTGGTTTGTGTCACACAGTGGTTATTATAGAAGGATAATAAACAGAGCCAAGATCAAATTAAAAGAAAATAAACAGAATAGAAGGGACGCAGTGTTTAATTTTGTATAAACTTTCAGGTTTGCTCTGTAATCTGCTAAACCATATAAATTCTCTTCTGTGATATGTTACTATGTATGTGACACTTTGAGGCATCCTATGTAATGTAAGGAATGCTTTGCCAGTTCTCCTTGGTTTTATCTTTATTTAAGCTAGTTTTGAAGTATTATACAGAAATTGAAATGAAAAGCTTATATATTTAAAAAAGCCAAATTGAAGTAATTAAAGGTAGAACTTTAAAATGTTTATAAATTATTTCCATGAAAGAATATTATTCTCCAGTGAATTTTAGTGATGGCTCATTTTCCATTTTGGAATTAAACAGTTATGTAAGTAGAATTTCAAAAATCATAAAAGGAGCACCACTTGTCCAGTATAAACAAGAGAACTTAACAGAGGATATATTTAAGTTCATAATCATATTTTGAGTAAATATTGCTCAGTGGACTGGAAAATTTTAATAGAAAAATGTCTGCAGTTTTGTGATTGACACAAATTTGGTTAAAACGCTATTTTATATTATTTAAGTTAGGTAGCATTTTTATTACTTTCATATGAATAAAGGTAAACCCATACATAGCTATAAAAATATTAAGTTTTGGGCTATATTTAGTTTTTTAAATATATTATATAAACTTTGATTCTGAGCACTAGTGCTAGTAGTTATTACCTTCCTAAGGGAAATTAGAAGTGATTTACCCCCAATGGAATAATATAGTAATGCTTGAAACTTTTAGAAAGCATCTTGGTAATTATGGAAGCTAACAGTCTTACAGATCTAATCTATTTTTTAAATAGATTACCTTCCAAAGAATAGAGTAAAAGGTGATTTTCTACCTAATTTATACTTTTCAAAAGTCATGGTGTTCTGGCCACATGTAAATGAGAAGAAAAAAGGCTGACCCAGACTTGGAAACTAAAAGCAATTATTGTAATATTTTCCCCTCTTACTAAATAGTTAAAAAGCTTTGTACAAGAAATACATGTGATAGTGGATGAAGCCTTTTTTTCCCTTGAACAACTTTGAAAAGTGGATTTGACAGTACATAATCAGTTACTAACCAAAGCTTTATTTGGAAATTTACTTTTTTGTACAAATTGAATTATATAATGCTTGAAATACTTTAAGTCACTTTCACTTTATAAGCAAAATGCATAGATAGCACTTACTTTGTTTATACTGTAAAGTATATATGTTTAATGCTTTTATCAATTTGAGAATAAAGATAGTTACTAATGCTGTTGTATTATGATTTTTAAAAACTATACTAACATACTTGGTTTTCCAACAAATTAAACTTACAAAAATTTATATTTGATGAATACAGTGTTTAATTTTGGATGTGTTTATGGTTAGAATGACTATTATAAAGATGTAAGATTAGGTAAATGAAATCTATTCTTGAAATAAGTTCTGATGACTAAAGTGATAGGAAATAGGGGCGCCTGGGTGGCTCAGTCGGTTAAGCGGCCGACTTCGGCTCAGGTCACGATCTCACAGTCTGTGAGTTCGAGCCCCACATCGGGCTCTGTGCTGATGGCTCATCAGAGCCTGGAGCCTGCTTCGGATTCTGTGTCTCCCTCTCTCTCTGCCCTTCCCCTGCTCATGCTCTATCTCTATGTCTCTCAAAAATAAATAAACGTTAAAAAAAATTTAAAAAAAAAAAATAAAGTGATAGGAAATAAAAATTGACCATGAAATGTAAATTTAATTTTCCAATTTTATAAAGAAAATAGTTAAATTAAAATGAATAGGCTCTTTGTTTTTAGAATAAGAATTTATAAAACAGATTATTTTGAAATAGAATTCTTAGTCAAAGTCCTTGAACTCAGGTAGCCTTTTCATAGAGAAATGTCTTCTAGAAGTTCATATAATCAGAATAGTTCTTAAACTATTGAAATTATTTTCATTTCCTGTCTTAACAACTTCGAGAAAAATAACTTCAATTTCCCTTGGTAATCTGGGCTATTTTAACAATACTATCAGGCAAAAAAAAAAAAAAAAAAAAGGCACGACTAAAGATAAAATCAATTTATTGCATTCAACAATAATTTTTTTTATTTATGGAAAAGCTTAGAATAGATAGATGGGAGGGGTTGGTGTGAAGAAGGCTCAGGTCTGAAGTAGGTCTCTCTTTCTTTTTTTGGTATGTTTTTATTTATTTTTGAGAGAGGGAGAGGCACAGAGTAAAGCCAGGGAGGGACAGAAAGAGAGGCAGACACAGAATCCAAGGCAGGCTCCAGGCTCTGAGCTGTCAGCACAGAGCCCAGTGTGGAGCTCAAACCCATGAAGGGTGAGAGCATGACCTGAGCCAAAGCCGGACACTCCACCAACCGAGCCACCCAGGTGTCTCATGAACTCGGTCTTTTAAGAAGCTGTAAGTAACCCCTACCCCATATGTGACTGGGAACAATCTTTGCACACTCTAGCTTCAGTTTATATGCAGCTTTAAAGTTACCAAGCAGCCAGAAAAATTTTATCTGCTTCCTGAGACCCAACTTTACTTTAAACACAAGGACATATCTTAGGGCATATAAAATGGACACGAAACCCTTTACTCCAAAAGTGAACCTAAGAGCTTATCCTAGAATCATCAGTCAAGTAAAAGAGTATAAATTTCATAGCCTATCTTGTTTTCAGTAGGGGAGAGAAAATGTAGATAGGAAAGTTTGAGAGCACAGCAAACTATTTTGACAGTGAAGTGTAAATAGGAAGATGCTGGAAACAAACTTTGGCCAGCCCATTTGCCTTTGGCTCTGAACAGGGGAAAAGCACGTGTGTAGTTTTGGAACATTGTTCTTTGTATAACATACCAAAAATTTCTTGAAGGAAAAAAAAGTCATCTTAAAGGAATTGAAGTCCCAAAAAATTCATTAAGTGCCACCAGTTCAGATTACAAAACTGAAGTTTACTAAGACTATATTTTTTTTCCTGATTTCAAAGCAGCCAATATTGAAGGTTCCAAATACTTAATGATTAGTAGTTTTAACCTTTTGACTAAAATATATTTGATGGCACTTTATGCATCTACTTAATACTAGCCAGAATTAGTGAGGATATATTTAAAGTCCTAATTCAAACTTCAACAAAAAGGTTTCTTAGAAATAGAGTAAATTTTATACATTTATAACTTAACAGAAAAACAAATCACATTTAGGTTATATGGTAGAATTGGCAAATTCCTGCCTGGTTATATTTTGGTTTCTCAACTACCGTTTAGAAGGCATGTTCTTGAATCATCTCTACTCCAAAAGCCCTATTTCACCTTGTAAGTACAGTTGACAAGTTTGATAAATTCTTGAGTACTAATATGAATTTTATGCTCTCTGTGCTCGATTCACCTGAGTCTACCTATTACTTTCACAAAATTTCTTCATGTGTTAATATTCGCAAGAACTGAAAAATCTTGAATACTTTTTTAATGTAACTGTTTAGAATCTTGCTTTAAAATTCAGGTTCCACGTCCAGATGTCATTTCTTTGCTACAGAACTGAGTCTGTGCTTTATAGATAACACAGATGTGGCACAAGAGTTTTTGCATGTTCCCCCAATGCAGTTTTAGAAAATCCAAAATTCTGTTTTCCCAGATCAATTTTCTTAAGAATCCAGGAGAAACTGGCATTGCTGGATTTCAGCCACTAGATGGTGATAACGGAGAGATCCAAGTTTGTGACATTCTGAAGACAACCATCAAGTTAAAGAGTTAAAATTAATTAGGAGTGTTTACACTATTAACAGGAATACAAAGGCTAGATGGGTAGGCAGTGAAGTAAAGTTCTCCCTATGTATTTCAACATGACTTTGCCTCTGTGCAGAAGGCAGAATAATCCAGTGCTTCTCAAGCTATCTGTGGTAAAGGACTGGGTTATTTTCAGACTGTTGCAGTGCCTACAGTTTTGAAAAAGAATAAAAATGAATTCCTTGACAAATGAAATAAAAACAAAGACATACAAAATTACAAGCCCCATTTTTTTTATTAGATTCAACAAAAACAAAATTACTTTAAAAGAAGTTTCCCATCAGAATCTGTGCTTGACCAGTAACCTGTGGTGTTAGTAACTTATGGTGCAGGCATTGGTCTGAGGACTGCACTTTGCAAATGAAACCTTGCTCGATCGTGTATCCCATCCAGTCAGCAGAACTGGTTCAAAATGTGGCTCCATTACCATTAGCAGGGTAGCCCTGGAAAGGTCATTTAGACTTTCTAAGCCCCAATTTACTCATTTGATCAGGTAAATAATACCTGTGTTTAGGCTTTGTAGGAGAACTCAGTGATAACGTACTAACCTCTCAGGAGGCACTCAGATGTTAGTAGGAACTGAACAAGATAATTAACATATTAAACGCATGGTCTCTGCTTCATCATCTTACTGATGCCTTTTTTCCATGAATAGACAGTGTTTAGTTGGTCATCAGACATTTAAAGGACCTGAAACCTTGTTTGATGGCCCTAAATGGAAGCATAGCTACTTGGAGACCCTTGACAAAGACCTGTCCCCTGAGAAGTGTACCCTCCTTCTACTGAGCTGGCGTCTCTACTAGATGGAAGAACTACACGAAGCAGTAAAGGAGTCAGAGGGTGCCTATTCACCCAGACGTTTCTGCGGTCAGATACTTCCGTGTCCCGTGTGCTTGAACAGCTGATGAAGCATTAAAGCTGTCAGCTCAAAGTTTAGATTATTACTATAAAACTCGGGAAAGGTTGGCATGTAAACTACATTAGGCCAGATCAAGGACGGCAGTCTGTGCTTTGATTCATCATTGTAGCTACTATCTTTTGTAACTTTCCTATGCTAAACATACATGGCTTCAGTGTTTACAACAATCCAGACAGATGACTCACCTTGAGATAAGGATATTAAGGTTCAGAAATGCTAAGCTGCCTACATCACAAAATGCCAGTTCCTGGCTAGTTCTAAAATGCTAGCTAGAAACTTGTGCTCTTTAACACTGTTTTTACCACATCTGGAAGGAAAACCACTCCAGCCATGGTGTCCAAATTCGTCTTTAAATAAAAGAACAAAATCAAACTACTAGACCTGGTCCCCAAAGTTATAAAAGTTGCAAAGTCAGTCTGAACCACCAAAAGTACTTAAATGAAAAAATGTATAACTGCCAGAAAAAAGCAGCCCCCACCATGAAAATGTCACCGAGGGTATTTTTAAAATCTTGGGACACCATATCCACAATTAAAAAATATAGGGTCCAAAAATCCTATGTATCCAATACGAACTGTAATTCATTTTAACAGAGGCTTGGAGTTTGAAATCAAGATCACCTAATGGGCTCATTTAGGCTAATGCAATGAGAGTTTCAGCTCCTCTCCAAAAAAAGTCCTGAGATGCTATGCTGCAGTTCTGCCCAGGTACATTCTACCTTTCTGCTCCAAGGAAGAAGGGCCTAAGAAATCAATGAATGAAAGACCACTTCCTGAAAACATATATGCTGGTGACAGGAGAAAAAAAACCAGAACAATTAAAATTTTATAAACCAGAGAGTGTTTTGTTTCTGTCGGGTAAAGGGATTTCTTCATACGTTATTTTAATAAAAGGGAATTTCATAGGTAAAAACCAATATTCAAAATTATAAAACAAATAGAACTGTCTGTGTATAATCACTGCATCAAAAATTTGCAAGAGACTTAACATAAATTCTTTAGTTGATGAATGTGGTTTGAAGGGATAATAAAACCTTTTTATGGCTAAAGCAAGAGTCTTATTTCCTGTTGGCCCAAATATAGACGTTTCATTTCCCAAATAAGTAGGTTCTCCGCTGTAAAGAAATATTCTTGTGTAGTTGGTTTCTATCTTCTTGAATTCTGCTCCAAGTTCGGCCAACTTGTTATATGTCCTTAATACGAATTTGGAACAGTCGTAGGATTCAAACCATGTCTCTGCCCCCTTTTCTGGGCTGGCCTGGACGGTCCATGTCTCGTAATAAATCCCTGTTTCATTGTCCCGTTTTACCCACTTTGCCATTTTGTTAAATGTGTTTCCTAGTTAAAAAAAAAAATTACCTATGTGAACATCAAAGCCAATCATACTAATTTTATGTAAAATGTTCTAACCCGATTAAGGTAATGAATAAATCATATTATTATTAAATTATTTATTATTTATAATAACAGTTCCAAACCTGTATCTCACAATAGGAATCCAAGCTCAGCCAATTTTCATTCCACTTCAAAGCACAAGGTATTTCTGAATTGTAAACGTTAGAATAGGTGTATAAAGTCTACAATTCTGTAATCATTTAAGCTATAATCAGAAGCAAAATCATACACATGCAGAAGCCCTCTTTCTTTACCCACCCAACAAATCTTAGATTCGGAGGCAAAAGAAAGAAAACAAGGAAAAATTGTGGATAGAGGAAAAAGTGAATGAGGCAAAGGCAGTGTAAGAATGGAGGAGGGTGAAATGCAGAGTTTTTGGGTCACAAAGCATCGTGTGCGTACAGTATGAACGGCAGCCAGAGGAACAGCTACTCTAGAAGGCTGGCCTACTAATGTTACAAGAGAAAGTACCTACCCTATCCACCTTGAATATTTGGTATTTCCTTTTTCTTACTGTACTTGTAGCTGTTAGGATTCTGCTCACAACCTTCCACTAACCATATGAATTCTAACAATGAATCAACTAAACTGGAAATGTTTTTGGCCATGTTCGTGGACTATACAGTCTGGAACAGCTCACACTCTCCTACGACCTTGTACCAGACCAGAGGAATCTCTCCAAATGTTAACAAAACACCATACTTTGCACAATTACAACATTTACAATGCCTAACAGAGCCTGACCACATTTCACTTTATCACCATATATGTGAACCTTTCTTAAGTGCTCCAACTTGAGTCCATGAATCAATACTTCACGTCCTATTAAATGAATACAGTGCCTACCTTTATCAATTTTTTAGAATTAAAACTATGGAATACTATAAAGCTTTTCTTTTTGTTGTTTATTTATTTTTGAGAGAAAAGAGACAGAGCATGAGTGGTGGAGGGGCAGAGAGAGAGGGAGAGAGGGAAACCAGAATCTGAAGCAGGCTACAGGCTCTGAGCTGTCAGCACGGAGCCTGATGTGGGGCTCAAACCCACGAACCACAAGATCATGACCTGAGCCAAAGCTGGCCGCTTAGCCAACTGAGCCACCCAGGTGCCCTTAAAGCTTGTTTTCTTAGAACTGGGGATACTGTTTTTCAACTTTAAAAAGTTACTGCTGTAATTAAGAGAGAATACTTCAAAACGCTATTCTATAATATGAGAAAAAATGAACTGGATTAATCAGAGCAGATGGAAAACTTGACAGATTTAAGTACTAGCATATTACAAACTATTTTACATAAAATAGTGATCATTTGTTCATATCTTCTACTGATGTCAGAAAGAAGAATTTCCAGATAATGAAATAGGTGGACAAAGATAAAAGAGAGTGGGAACTGGCCCGGAATGAAAGAGAGTATCACACTGAGCACTGTTAAAAGAGAAACTGATATTACTGGGATGGTTTGGGGTGTATCAATTAGAAAGAAAGAAGGAAGATTAGAAAACAGCATGGTATACAGTTAAAAGATCCCCAGATTACATTTAAGACACAATTCTATTCCTGGTTCTACATCCGGATCTGTGACTGGCAAGTCATGCTACCTGGCTGACCCTTAAGTCCTTACTTATAAAAGGAAGATGAGTGTTTTCTCCTCCCCGCTGAACTGTGAGATAACATGCTCCAAAATGCTTTGTAAAGGGCTATCCAAGTGGGAAGCTTGAGAACTTCCTCAAGTTCTATGGTTCACTGACTAATTCTTATCACAAACAGTGCTTTCAGTGCAGAGATTTCCACTTTCTTGGAGAACAGTTACAATGCAGAGCTCTGCAAACCCTATGGGCCAGCTCCCTACCTCCAGGATGCAATGGCAGTCTCATCCCATTCTACACACGAGGTCATGAGTCAGTAAAGTCAACTATGACCCACATACCAGTTTCTGATAAAAGTTTTGAACTCGTTTCTTCATCACTAACCAACAATGCAACACATGCAGCAAAATTCTAAGTGTTTCAGCAACTTTCCAGTATATTCAAAAGAACAGAAAATCTCAGAAATAAAACATTTCAATTGCTCAAGGAGCCTCAAATGTTTAAGACTGTTTTGGGAAGCAATGTAGAGAAGTGGTTAAGAAAATGGTCAACAGTTCTTCTAACTGCCAGGGTTAGGGTCACACCTACTTATTAGTTGTGTGATTTTTAACCACTTTGTGCCTCACTTTACCCATCTGTAAAACGGGGGAAGTAACAGTAACTATCTCAGGTGGTTGTTGTGATAAATGACGTGATATACAGGTAAAGCACTCAGAACACTGCTGGACCCAGAGTAAGTCCCCATGAGTGGTAGCTGTTATTATTTCTTGACATAAAAACATTTTATCATTCAAAGTCTTTTTCCAGATACGGTTAACAGGTCCTTTGATCAAATATTTTCTCAGGCATTCTGTGGATTTTCTTCCACTAGTTTACTAAGAAAGTCCAATTTAATTGCAGAAAACATTTTATCATTTCATTTTTTTACCATGGAATACAAGAGGTACACTACTCATCGTCTAAAGTGACGTTTTGCAGGGCGCCTGGGTGGCTCAGTCGGTTGAGCATCATGGTCATGATCTCGTGGCCTGTGAGTTTGAGCCTTGTGTGGGCTCTGTGTTGACAGAGCCTCCAGCTCAGAGCCTGGACTCTGCTTCAGATTCCTTATCTCCCTCTCTCTGCCCCTCCCTGCTCACGCTCTGTCTCTCTCTCTGTCTCTCTCACTCTCAAAAATAAACAAACATTAAAAAAAAAACCCTAAAGGTGACGTTTTGCATGAGTAATAGTTTGGATCAAAAGTGATTGCCTCCAGAAGCACATTTTGTAAACTGACCTCTAACGAGTAGAACATGACTGAAATGCCTCAATGAAAGCAATTTTTTCATTTGGATATTGATGCAGTCATCAAATACTGACGTATTTTTGAAACTTACCTGATATAGTTGCTACTTGAACTAATGTCCCATTTTCCTTCCAGTGAATATCATCAATTCCTTCAAAAAAGCATGCAGCTCCTTGATTACACCAGAAAGGGGCATTCATTTCAGGTCGGAGATGGGGAAACGTGCAATTTCCAAGTTGGAAAAGTTCGTACCACTCCATTGTGTAGTTCTTGCCAGTCAAAGTGCTCTTGAATCCAATAGCATCATGCATAATTTTCTGTGTAGAGATCATACATGTATGAAAGCATCTGTGAAGCAACCACTGGTCCAGGAACCAGACGGGAGAAAATGTAATATATCATAACTGTGTATCAAGTAGAACTCAGCTGTTCCTCTTCCACGTTGCTATTCTTGTATCCCCCTCAGTGGCTCCTCCAATTCCAGGCCCTCATCCACTCTGGTTTTGACCATTGCTGCTTATCTCAGATATGCTATATGGACACAAGCTTATGTCTCTCCAGTTTAGAATGGGTTGGAGAAGCTCCATGCCACAGGCTCAGGAAGTCTACATGCTTCCCAGGGCGGTAAGAGGCTCAACTGGTGAGCTAATCTAGGAAAATGTATACAGCAAGGACTAGAAATGAAGTGTCTCCTGCCTGCCTTGCCCCTTCCTCAGGGCCTCCTCCTTTCTTACTTTCCAGAAGCTAGGTATGGGAGTTGGGTATGGATTCAGAATATTGAAAGGGATTACAGCAACTGTATTTTTTACTGTCAGGATCAAAACATGGTAATATTTTTTGACTACTGATATTAAATATGCTAAGAGGAGCACCAATTATACATGGTCTAAAATCAGCCCTTTGAACAGCGATTATTCCCTCAAATCCACTTAATACTTAATAAATAATTTAATTAACCAAAGTCATAAGATCAAGATGCAGCCTTACCAGGTGTCCCAGGAGGTTCCCATATTTAAATTCCCATACTGGGGCTTGTAACCGAAAGACTTCAATGACATCATCACCTTTCATAAATGGGATAGATGAGCCAGTTGGACAGAAAGTGTATTTAGCTTGACAATAAGGATCTGGTTCTGGGCGGAAGGAAAAGCGTCTAATAGAGAAAAAAGAAACCACAAACTTAGATTCTAACAGGAATTTGGTTCTTCCTGCACCTTTTAGAATCCAAATTTTAGTATCACCGTTATAACAGTGTTATAACAAAATGTTTAAACCCATAGTGTTTAAACATTTTGTTATTCTGTCAATTAACACCAATGAAGTCTTTAATAGTGAATGTTACATTATAAGCACTTTGATAAATGCAGGCTTCCCTGCTGTCTGCTCTCATTGTGGGAATTTTGAACACAGGGGCCATATCTTAAAATGTTTATAGATCCAGATCTTATTTATAGATAAATATTCACTGAATAAAGGAATATTTTGCAAATGACATTTAATTTCCTAAACAATCCAAATGTTAAGATTATTTCAAAATAGTTATGATTAAACAGAATATATCTTCTATTTTCTTAAGAATTAGTCAACAGGGAGCACCTGGGTGGCTCAGTGGGTTAAGCGTCTGATTCTTGATTTCAGCTCAGGTCGTGATCTCACAGTCCCTGGTTGGAGTCCCATGTCCAGCTCTGCACTGACAGCACAGAGCCTTCTTGGGATATTCTTTCTTTCTCTCAAAATAAACATTAAAAAAAATTAACCAATATGAGTGCCCCTCTATTTGCTATTTGGGATGCTGCCCAATTCATGAATCATTTAATAGAGCCAATTATATCTTTAAAATTAAAAACAGGGGCGTGTGGGTGGCTCAGTGGGTTGAGTATCTCACTTCAGCTCAGGTCATGATCTCCCGTTCATGGGTTCCAGCTCTGCATCAGGCTCTGCGCTGACAGGTCAGAGCCTAGAGTTCGCTTTGGATTCTGTGTCTCCCTCTCTCTCTGCTCCTCCCCTGAGTGCATTCTGTCTCTTTCTGTTTCTCAAAAAATAAAACATTAAAAAAAATTGTAATTAAAACAAAAAATTGGGGCATCTGGGTGGCTCAGTAGTAGTCTGACTTTGGCTCAGGTCATGATCTGGTGGTTCATGGGTTTGAGCCTCATGTCGGGCTCTGTGCTAACAGCTCAGAGCCTGCAGCCTGCTTCAGATTCTGTGTCTCCCTCTCTCCCTGCCCCTCCCCTGCTGGCTCTCTTCTCTCTCAAAAATGAATAAATGTTAAAAAAATTAAAATTAAAAAAAATTAACCAGCGATCAATTGACATTTACTAAGGATCTACTATATGCAGGACACTATATGAGGAGGGAGGGAAACTAAACCAAAAGGAATATTAACAACTTCCAATGTTCATGAAACTTACCTATATTTCCTTGTTTTTATAGGTGTTCAGTGGGTTTAAACAAATACATAACTATAGTTTTCACTTGCTTGAACCAAAATCTTTTAGGTTAAAGGTAATTTCAAAACCATAACTTAAAAAGTTAAACTTTATTATATTCAGTTGAGAAGACTAAATGGAGGCAGGTACTTACTACTTGAAACTTTTACAGAAACCTTAAGGTACAGTCAATACCTTGTCCTAACTATAAATCAGGTAGTTTTGTATTTACAATCTCTTCTTTATTTTATTGAACATTTAACTTTACTTCTTACGAACGTTTTATTAACTTTTTCTTTTCAAGAAAACCCAAACTTCTCTTTTCATATATATCAAGCAAAACAAGGAAGTGGTGCAAACCAATCAGTGAACAGAATACACTCCATTCCAGGCTTCATAATAGCTGACATTTACTAGATTTAATCCTCCTAACTAGCCTGGGGGAAATGCTGTTCCCATTCCTACTTTCTTTAAAAAAATTTTAAATGTTTATTTATTTTTGAGCAAAAAAGAGAGGGTGAGCCAGGGACGGGGAGAAAGGAACGGGGAGACACAGAATCTGCAGCAGGATCCAGGCTCTGGGCTGTCCGCAAAAATCCAACCCCCCGCCCCCACGAGCGGGGGTTAAACTCACAGACCCCGGACGCCTCAGGATTGAGCTACCGAGGTGCTCCATCCATTCCTTTCTAAGTCGGGTCACGTGGGCACAGATATTGACTGATCTTGCCAATTTCGAAAGCTAGTGCTGGTGGTGCCTGATTTGACTGGAACCCCGAACTCACTCCCGATCGCTAGGTTATCCTGCCTCACCACCCTCTTCCGTCATCCGAAACAGTCGTGTGTTTTCAAAATCTGTTGGCCTTTCCCCTGCTTGATGTTAATAGCGTGTTTTCCTTTCTGTCAGCCACCTGAACATCTTAGGCCGTGTAAATACTCTTCTAGGTCAAAGGCTCCAATCAACTTCACAGGTGTGCAGTCTCTGTCCTCGTCTTAAGACTATATCCTACATCCAGAGTGAAACCGGGGGACAGACGAGGTCACTAACCCTCCCGGTGAGCCCCGGAGAAAGGGCGCAGGGAATTCCCAGAACGCGTGACTTTCACGGCTAAAAATGGAAATTCCCAGAGAATTTCCAGCAGATCAGGCTGTATATTGTGCCAATGGGTACGCACTCATGATAACTAATGACGTGTCAAGTAAACACGATACTGAAAGTCTCCTTAAACTATTCAGAGTTGATTACTTGTATCTAAAAGCCACTCAAATAACATTATTCCCGTGCCTGCCCTGAGCCTAGGCCATCTAGAAACCAGCTCAAGCGTCCCGAAAGAAGAAAGGGCCCCGGTTGCACCCAGCAAACAGCTGCGAGCCCTGCGCTCTCAACTCGGTCCTCCAGCACGCCGCGAGCGCCGCCTCCGCCTCCGGCACCCCGCCCCGCCAGTGCGCGCGCCCGTCTCCCGCGCCGGCGCGCCGCGCGCACTCACTTGTAGGGCACGGGCCACTGGCGCCTGGAAGGCCCGCCCGCGGCCATCGCCAGCCACAGCAGCCCCAGGGCCCAGCGCCAGAGCGCGCACCCTGGGGCCGCGCCCGCGGCCTTCTGTCCCCCTGGCTCCTCGGCCGGCGCTCCCCGCCTGCGCCATGTGGCGGCTCCCGGTGCTTCCGGCGCCTCCCGAGCCCGGCGACAAGGAGGGCCCGCGAGCTGAGCATGCGCACGGAACGCCGCCCCCCGCGCGCCGCGTGAACTCTGGACTGGGCCACTTTAGTCCGGCGGTCCCGCCCTTTCTCTGGCCGCAGACTCCTGCGCCGGGCGCCTGCTTGGGGGTGAGACACTTGAACCCTTCCGTGCAGCCCTTTTTTCTGTTCTCAGCGGACAGTACAGCTGCGCCGGGTCTGGCTCTCTGGAGCCCTCCATCCGCGCCGTGGGGCCTCCTTTTTCTGAAAGTGACTCATAATGCCTTGTTCTGTCCCCTCGTCTGTGTAGAGATCACGGCTTGTATGGAGCTATTTTCTGACCTCTGCTCAACAACTACCATCCGAACCAAACTAAACCAGCAAAACAATTCAGCTTTGGGCTCCTCCCTTGGCTTCTCTAGCACGGAACTCTTACCCTGTCACACAGGGTCCAGACTAGGTGACAACAAACATTTGAGTGAAAGAGTCGTTATTTGGAGGTGGTGGTGCAGTGAAGAAGACAATAATGAAGGAATGACTGGTCTTCACCCGACTTAAGCCAGTGATACAGCCCACATACTACTCTAAATGCCTTTTTTTTAAACTTAATTAATTTATTTTGAGAGAGAGAGAGAGAGTGTGTGTGTGCAACAGGGCAAAGAGAGGAAAGAGAGAATTCCAAGCAGGCTCCATGCTGTCAGCGCAGAGTCCAATACGGGACTCCATCTCACAAACGAGAGCATGACGTGAGCTGAAATCAAGAGTCAGGTGCTTAACCAACTGAGCCACTCAGGTACCCGTAAATTCTCCTTAATGCACCCTGCCCCTTACCCCCAGATGGTGTTCCTTGTTGGGCTCTACCACATGAACAGGGGAGAAGATTCTGCATTATCCTTTCTTCTTTGACCCTTCCTCCACTTCAAGACAATGGGATCAACTGCCCTGTTTCTGGTGAGATATCTGTGGCCTGCCATACTTTCATACAAAGATACTGACTTGTGTTTATAAGTAGTGCATTAGAAGTGTAATAACTTACAGTCACTTTTTTTTACAAGAGAGCAGCCTGCCTTCACTTCACCCGCAAAGGAGTGAACCCTCATATGTATTTGTAAGCATAATGGAGTAAGTGAGGTGGCTGCAATGGCCATAGGTGACCACCAATGACCCTTGCTGGGGGTAGAAGGAGCACCGGGTGCTTCCCTGGCATATCGAGTTTTCCGAGGACTGATGGGAATTAGTTCTCCTCTAACCCTCCTGCATCCTCTCCCCCCAACGTTTGACCACTTGCTGCACACTGTTGGGGAATTCTGTGGAGACTCAGGCAGAACACCATTTTAAAACACACTTATCTAAGTGTTTAGGTGGCTCCAATCCTAGCTCTCCTCCATATATCATGGGCCAGTTCAAAATCACCTAGCCTAAACTGGCCTCTCCAAAGACCCACAAAAGGTGAGGCGGTGGGGTCACAACCTAGCTTTAACAGCTGAAATGTCCAATTTGAAGGGCACCATGGCATTCCCAGTGGGCATGGACTTGAGCATGGCTTAAAACTGAGACAGCTCTCCACACTAACAATTTATGAATAGTGGAACCGCATACTTGGGGGCCACAGTGGAGCTTCCCATCCTACTCAAGACTTCCCAGAGCTACAGAAACGAGCTTTAAGTTGACCTGTGGTCAGTGGTGGGAATCTCCTCTCTCGGAACTGCAGTCTCTTCATTCCGTGAGCAAAGAGCTCTAATGGCGGTTCCTCAAATTAGCCCTGAATCAGCCTCTCAGTAGCTCCCATCTGCTGTGGTCTGGTTCTGCCTTCTGTTCCTTTTGGCTATGACCCCAGCACCCCAGGCTAAAGATGCTTGTGGACTATTGTTGCCTGATCCCTCATTGTACTGACTTCTCTCTAGTTCATGATTTTTAAACCTTGACGATTCATCAAAAAATAGGTTGAATTTTAATCCAGTTGTTTTCCGTGGGTCCTTGCTTAGTTAGCTGAAGAACACTCAGAACATTACTGTGGTCTGATAAAATCATGTTTATCAACGATTGAACTGCTGCACACAGAGGAACTGTATGGCATCTTCTCAAAGGAAAAAAAAATAGAGTTCTAGGATTCTGGGGTAGGGTAGAGTTTAGGTGAAATTCAAATTTGCATCTTCACTTCCGCCTTAGGCAAAGTGGATCTGACTAGTTTCACAAAGCAAATGCAAACCAGTCTGTTTTCCAGAATTATTGGTTTAAAAACCAATCTCCATTTTTTTCGCATCTGTCCTCTTGACCTTCAGAATGTTTGAAGGCTTTTTTTCCTTCTCTTTTTACTAATAATGGGATGTATATGTGCTTAGACTCTCTCCCATAGAGAGGTCTATCCTACAAACAGGAGATATTGCTCAGTTTTGTAAAGCCAAAACTACAGGGAAGAGAGAATGTTTAGAATATTAATATATACTTTAATCAAATACAAAGTTTAATAGCAGAGGCTAAGACATGATCATACACTTTCTAGTCTTTTTTTAAAATAAAGTTTCTTTTTTTTTATTTGAGAGATAGCGAATGCAAAGTGTGTAAGCAGGGGAGGGGGCAGAGGGAGAGACCTTAAGCAGACTCCACGATCACACGGAGCTCAATCCTACGACCTTGGGATCATGACCTGAGCCAAAATCAAGGGTTGGACATTCAGCCGACTGAGCCACCCAGGCAACCCTTATGCTTTCTAGTCTTAATGATGCCTTCTAAGAAAGCCTAGAGACATTTGACTCAGACTAGCCTTGTCCAGTTCCTGGAGAAGTGCACCTGCAAGTTTTGGGGTGGGGTAGAAGTCAGTGAAGAAGGTAGGACACCAAGGCCCCCCAGTATACAGGTACCCACCCTGAGCTTCCTTCCTTGCCTCCAAATCTTCATGGTTTCCCAGATCAGAGCCTCTGCAGGATCCAATGGTTGGGGAAAGAGGAACTGTTTCTGATGGCAGACTTCGGGTGTTAATCCAGAGCTTGGTTGGGCTGGATGCGTGAAGGTGGACCAAGAGCTTCCAAATGGTCTGCTTTGGGCTATTGGTATTGAAACCCCTGAGATTTTAACTCCAAGCCCCGAGTTTGTGAGTTTTATTTTCCATATGCTTTAGAGCAGTCATTGCTAACCCTGACAAGTGATGGAATCCCCTCAGGAGATTTTAAGACATACCAACATCCAAGCTAGTGCTTCATTCCCAGAAATTCCCATGCAACTGTTATGTTCGGGCCTCCGACTCCCCCAAGTGATTCTAATATGAAGCCAGGATTGAGAATCCCTGCCTTAGAAAGATTTTAAAGATAAATTTAATCAACTCTCCTACAGTTTTGAGCCCTATATGTTCCTATCTATAAAACTAGATCCTCTCTTATATCCCTTTAAAAATGTGTGTACTCTTGAACAACATGGGTTTGAACTGTGTGGGTCCACTTATATGCAGAATTTTTTAAAATAAATACACAGTACTGTAAATGTATTTTCTCTTATTATTTTCTTAACATTTTCTTTTCTCCTAGCTTTACTTTATTGTAAGAGTGCAGTATATAATATATATAACCTACAAAATATGTTAACTGACAATTTACGTTATCAGTAAGGCTTTCCGTCAACAGTAAGCTATTAGTAGTTAAGTTTTTGGGAAGTTGAAAGTTATACACAAATTTTTAAAGAATGTTTATTGATTTATTTTGAGAGAGAGTGCACATGTGTAAGCAGGGGAGGGGCAGGAAGGGAGAGAGAGAATCCCAAGCAGGCTCTGTGCTATCAGTACAGAGTTGGGTGTGGGGCTCAGTCCCACGAACTGTGAGATCATGACCTGAACTGAAATCAGGAGTCAGACGCTTAACTGCATGAACCATGCGGGTGCCCCGATATATGAATTTTTGATTGCATAGGAGGTCAGTGTCCCTAAACCCTGTGTTGTTCGAGGGTAAACTGTACACACACACACATATTTCTGTATGTGTATGTGTGTATATATATAGATAGATGTATGCATGTATTTGGAAAGCAACCTGTTTCTGTTCTACTTTCTTTCTAGAAGCTAATTTATAGCTCTTTTTTCCCCTCTAGAAGTCCCCTGCAGTTTCTTCCTTGTGGCTGATATTTGTAGTTGGTGTTGGCCCTGAAGGCATACGGAATTACTTAGTGGTTTTCTGACTTTCCTTCCTGGTTTATTTAGGCTCTGAGATTGATTTGCTTGATTGTTTTCAAAGAGGCAATGACATCATTTGTTTTTATTTCTATTTTTGAAGGTGAAGCTATTTGCGCCTAATGCTGAGCAGATGTATATTGTTAATCACTTGAAAGGGAGCCCAACAGAAGAGAAGAGAAATGTACGGAAGGAAAGTGCCAGAAGAGCCCGTGGGGGCATACAAGATTTGGCAGACCTGAACTCCAGCAAGCTTGAAGCTGCCATTACGCCGGTGAGTTGGCTGAAAGCTGTGAGGCCAACTGTTCATTTTAATTAATGTTCACTGACTTTAAACCCTCTTCCAGCAAGAGCAGTGCACATTTAGCTACCATTTTGAAGCCTCTGTGCCAGGCGGTAGGTCATGGTTCTCAAACTTTGCTGCACATGAAAGTCCCTTGGGAAGCCTTTAAATAGTCACAGTGCCTGGGTCACACCTGAGACCAGTTACATCAGACTTTCTGGGGGTGGAAACAGATGTCAGTGCGTTTTGATGCTTTACAGGTGCTTCTACTGTGTGGCAAAGAACCAGTGCTCTATCAAGAATGACCAGTGGTTCCCAGACTTGGCTGCACCTTAAAACCACCAATGCCTGGGTCCCTATGGCCTGGAATGTGGGCTTTTTAAGATTCCTAGATGATTCTCATGTGCAGACAAATGTGGGAACCGGTGGGCTAGAACGGCATATCTCTAAGTTTACGCAGTAGGTCTTGCTACCTGGAGATCTTGTTACAATACAGATTCTCATTGAGCTCTAAGGTGACAGGTGGCATGTGGCATGCAGCCCACATTTTGAGGCCTTGAGACTCTGGAAATCACGGTGGAAGGTTGCCTGCTTCTGGATCTTTTGGGCGCAGTAATCACTTTATAGATAGGTGACCTGCCTATCTGCATACCTATACAGATAGATAGATCTCCACCTTTTAAAATAAATGATTAACTTACAAGTATAATTGTCTTAGATATTTTTTCTTAGATATTTTTTCTTTTTATTTAATCCCCTCATAAGGAATTGAATGTTGTATATTTATTTTTCAGACTAACCAGTTTTAGTTTGTTTAAATATGTATTATTTATATATATAATTTACATATATAAATTATATATTTCATTTATTTATTTATTTATTTATTTATTTATTTATTTATTTTATTTATTTATTTTGAAAGAGAGAGAAAGAGCAGGGGAGGCTCAGAGAGAGAGGAGAGAGAGAATCCCAAGCAGGCTCCTCGCTGTCAGCACAGAGACCAACGGTGGGGCTCAGATTCACATTGCAGAGCCTGATGCAGGGCTCGATCTCACAAACCATGAGATCATGACCTGGGCCGAAATCAAGAGTCAGACGCTTAACTGACTCAGCCACCTAGGTGCTTCTATTTTAAGATTATTTTAAACATTCACACTATTCTTGAAATCTGCAGAGGCAGTTTGGAGATGTCCCACAGCAAGAACTGAAAATCATGGTATTAGATAAGAAGTGTTCTGGGACACCTGGGTGGCTCAGTTGGTTAAGTGGCCGACTTCAGCTCAGGTCATGATCTCATGGTTTGTGACTTCAAGTTCCATACCAGGCTCTGTGCTGACAACTCAGAGCCCGGAGCCTGCTTCGGATTCTGTGTCTCCCTCTCTCTCTGTCCCCTCCCCACATGCTCTCTCTCTCTCTCTGTCTCTGTCTCTCAAAAATAAACATTAAAAAAAAAAAGTCTGCCACTTGTGGATGCTTATACATATTTATCTGATCAGGTTTCTAACTGCTATTTTACATAAAAAGTATTCCAGGTATCTGTTGCTATGTGACAATTGCCACCAAAATTTAGTGGTCGTAAACAATAATGTTTATCTTTCCTGGTTCCATTGGTTGACTAGGCTTAGCTTGAACTTTGCTTGAGGCCTCTCCTGCAGCTGCATGGTGGCAGGAGTGCAGACATCTGAAGGCTCAATCGGGCTCCAGTCTGTTGCCTGGGCTTGGACTGGCTTGCCCCACGGCCATCTGGCCATTCCATGTGGCAGTCTTGGGTTTCCTTGTAACCTATAGACCTCGGGGTGTCTGAGCTTCTCACAAGCGAGCTGGCATCCCCCCAGAGCAAGCATTCCAAGAGAGCCACGCTTTCCTCTTCTGCTCTAGCCACAGATGTCCCTCAGTATCACTTCTGCCACATTTTGTTGACCAAAAGGGAGGCTAGCTTCAAAGAACAGAGACTACCAAAGGGCATGAACACCAGGAGGCATGCATATTAGGGCGCCATCTTTGAAGACTTGCTACATACTGTATGTAAAATAAATTCAAGTATCTCTTTACAAAATGCAGGGTGGGGGCAGGGGTGGTAAAGGAGATAATTTAATTTGAGCTGCTGGTGTTTTGTAGATTTATTCTTTTTTTGTTCACTGCCAATTGGTATGTCTTGAGACAGCTTTGTAAAGGTTATTGCCTTTAAAATTAGTATTTTCACATCTAAAATGGTGTTACTTGTAAATCAATTTTTAAAAATTACTGTGATTTGAAAAAAATCTTTTATTCTAACATGTGAAGATGCATTTTGTTTTTAGGAGAAATGAAATTACCTCAGTGCTTTCTAAAAATAGATAGTTCTACTTTGTACCACACTTGAAATATTTAGCAAAAATTATTATCGTCACAGGTATCCCAGCTTGTGTCTTCAGAATTTTACTGTTGTTGCAAAATGGTGGTGATTATGTAATATAAACCCTCTATGCCTGTAAAATCCATTTGCTATAGGGATACACTGAAGCCATGTAAAACTCCCTAATAATCGGGTTGGTGTTTTAGCATTTGGCACCAGCTTTTTACAAAAGGATCTCTGAGGGGCGCCTGTGTGGCTCAGTTGGTTGAGCATCCGACTCTTGATTTTGGCTCAGGTCATGATCTCCTGGTTTGTGGGATCGGGCTCTATGCTGATGGTGGAGCCTGCCTGGGATTCTCTTTCTCCCTCTCTCTGCCCCCTCCCCCACTTATGCGCATACACCTAAAAAAAAAAAAAGTCAAAAGGATCTCTGAACAACTTTGGCAAATAGAGGTTGCTGTTCTGACTTTTTAAAATGAAGTTAATGAATTAACTAGAGTCATTGTCAACCCCAGAAGACTTAAAGAAATGCTATTTTCCCATTCTAATCATGTGTCACTGCTCTCATATATCTCAATTCTTTGCTTAAGAGTTAAGTCTTCATAGGTTCTTCCTGTCAACTGCCTCAAATAATCCTGGGTTCCCTGTCCTCGTAGGTGGTTTTGGGGTGGCCCAGAACTGCCCTGTCAACAGTTCTGTAAAGGACTCTTTCAGCCCTCCGCTGTGCCAAGATGCCTACCAGCAGGTGCTGCATTTCCTGTGGGCTGGCAGCTACAACCTTCCTGCTTGTGAAGTCACAGTGGGTCATGCTATTAAGTGTGGATGGAGGGGGAGCAAAGGCTGAAAGCTTACTGCTGGGTAAGCAGGCTCTACAGTGCTTTCTATTTTCCTTTCTCCAGATGAATAGGAATGTGAGTACTTAGCGAATCATCTTTCATTGTAGGGTTGCCATATTTGGTGACTGGCATTAGGGCGGGGGGCGGACATGTAAGGGACAGTGATTTAAGGTGATGACACCAGATGGCTTTGAATCATAGGGAAAATATTCTGTCAACATATATTGGCTTTCTCTGTAAGAAACAAACTTCAATCTGGCAATTGTCTGTATGATATCCTTCAGCTGTCTGGATCAAATTATACTTGCTTTATTATTTCCCATTGATCCTGGTACACACAGCCTTCATTTCTCTTACCAAGTGACTATGTAAATGAAGCCTCCGTGGGAACAGATATCTTACTTGCAGAGTGCCTGTGGGCTTTTGTTCCAAGTCCTGCAGCATTAGAGAGGCCAGTGAGAGCTGATCGTTTTAACTGTCTTCACAGTCCTGCTCTCTATTGCCAAAGAAACCTTTTCTTCCACTCTGTTGTCCTCTCTTCTGATAGGTTCGATGATGCTGCCGGAGCCACGGCCGCACAGAAGCTTAGATGCGAACATGACTGCGGGGGTGTGAGTCCCGGCAGCAGAGCCGCTGCAGGTGCGGCCCCTCTGCACGAGCTTCACGAAGGAATAGGAAGAATGGCTATTTTATAATGTTTTATAATGGATTTGAAAAGATGCTTTATTTATAATATTTAGAAGAAATTGTTCAAGTAAAAATATTTAGCTCCAACCAAGTGAAGTACACACTTTGTCACTTACTGATAGGAACTTTCAATGTGATCTTGGCTCGAAGATGAAATAACCATCACTAAATCCTTCAGACGTACATGGTTTCCCCACAAGCACACTTTGATTTCTATCTTAAATTTTTTAAAGTCACAAACAACACTCCCATGCCGTGTTTCAAACAGATGGGTGTTGGGCTGTTCCAAAGGCTTTTTCCTGAACCTCCAGTTTGGCTTCTGTACGGACACCAACTGGAACTGCGGTGGGGTGGGTTGTTTTTAATAATAACTGCAAGAGAAAGCAGGGAGAGCTTCAGTGAGATTCTCACCTCTGAATATTGATTTCTGCATTTAGAACCAAACTAGATGAGTAATCTTCATGATTTCTGTGAAGGTATTCTGTTCTTTATGATTCAGATAAAGCAGGACCCGTCGCAAAGTTACTGTGTATCATACATTCCTTTGACAATCGTTAGCTGTCAGTTGCTGGGCACCCAGGCTTTAGCAGGAACCAGAGTAGCCTGTGCAACACTCCTCTGTTTTGGATGTCTTTTCAGTGATCACTTGCTATAACTACCCCTATGCTTATTTTTTTAAATATGAGATAGGAGAGGAGAGGGAGAATGAAACAATCTCACCGAGTAATAAAAACCTGCAACACTGCAGGTAGATGTCAAACGCTTGGAAGAGATGACATGTGCGTGCGCACAGGTGCACACCTCTGCTGGAAGGAAAGCGGGGTATCTTATTGTGGCTTTGCCCCCTGTCTTCAGTTCCTTTGCAGGGAAGTCCTTCCAGAATTGACAAGGAAGCTGCATTTCTACAGTACCACAAATCTCTTTAATGTCACAGGTTATGCTCCAGCCCAGGAAGAACGGGGGACTATGAGTGCCACTGCAGGAAGGCTCACATTCCCTCCAGGGAGGCATGAAGGAAGCACGGCCAGGCCCGAATAGGTACGGAGCACTTTCCTTGTCCTACGGACTTATTTTGCTCGTCTCTCTACTCATACTGGATTATAAGCTCATGATTGTAAAAGGTTCTTCAATATTCTGTTGACTGGTTTATCACCTACGCTGAGAACATCCTCTGGCGTATTAGGCTCTCGATATGAATTTGTTGATAATGAATTCCCACCAGTTACTCAGTGTCTCCAAAGAGATTCCCCTCCATACGCCATGACAGACCTTAAGGTGGGGTCGGAGGAGACTTAGCTAGAAAGTTTTTTAGATAAAGGGTTCCAAGTAGAGTTGTTATAAAATGTATAAAATGTATAAAATGTATAAAAATTCCCTTTAAAGTCACATTTTCATTTTCAGTGCCTCGGTTAAAATCATAACAACTCTTTGGTCTGTGATAGCTTTAAGCCCACGGGAGCTACCAGTTTTAGTTAATACTGTGATAGAACACACAGTGCGAGTGCTACAGAGCAGAGACAATTCCTGGGGTGGAGGCAAAGTCCAGTTGTTCTTTGTCATTTCTCTGTACCCTACGAAGCCACACAAATAGGAAAGAAAGGCGTTTTAGGATGGGAAAAGTTGTGGAGAAAAGAGATCATAGCAGGCCTCAAGCTGCTGTTTTTATCGAGGCTTACTCTTGAGGTTCGTCCTGGCTGGCGTCTGGGAGCTCGGCACGTAATCCACTCCCTGACTGATAAAAATGGTTCGCTTGGCCTAGACTGTGCAGACATCAGTGTTCAGCGGGCAGTTATGCTGAACACCTGCTCTCCTTCTTTGAGTTTGGGATTACGATCGTTGCTGGGTGGAGGGGACCTACGTGACCAAACACTATCAAAAGCCTTGGGTGCGGAATCTCTTCCCAGGGCAGACACAGTGTACACACTTCAGTGAATTTTTCACTCCTGGAGACAGGAACACGCTCTTGTGTCTCCTCACTGGTGAGAGGGGGCATCAGAAACCTCCAGACTCTGCCAGTGTCTTTTTCTCCAGTTGAGCCTGTCATGTAACCTTGCACTATGATAAACCTTAACTCAGACTTTGCTGAGACCCAGAAGTTCCTCTAGTGAGCCCTGAGTGTGTGTGTGGTCTTGGGATCCCGGAACATATACACTGGCCAACACCAGGGCTCCTCAGGGGATGTCTGGTGCTGGGTAGTTTGACTCAAGGCCTCGAATGTGTGCTGAGGATGCAGAAACACAGGGTGCTGGAATGAACAGACGTCCATTAACTAAGTCTGAGCTGGGGCCTTTGTCCCAGTTGTGAGTGGGTTTTCTCCCTCATTGTCTGGCCTGATTCACACGAGGACTCATTTGCCTGAATACAGAGCCTATGACACAAAAGGCTAAGCTGGGTGCTTTGCAGCCACGCCCAAGGGAATGGAAGGGGAAAAGCAGGTATTCGCCACACTGCCCAGACAGCAGATCAGAGGTCCAGGCCCCCACCTTGGCCTTTCTCGGGGTGAGGAGGCTCACAAGCTGTCCTTGTTCCCCAGCCTCCTGGATGGAAGGGACAAGAGGCTCGGCTTTAACTCTCCCATTCCCTCAAAAGCTCTCTGCTAGCACTCTGGCTCAAAAATGCTCTAGCTTTTGACTCTTCTAGAAAGGAATCCTCTATTTTTGTGTGTGTGGTATGGCGGGGGCAGATGGTGCTCAGGGCTGCCATGAAGACAACCCTTATGCTCTCTCTACAGACCCATAATCCCTCATATTTTCTCCTGCCCTCAGTTAACTCGGTGCACATAACCAATATCAAGCTCGCCTTGAGTGCTGTTGTCCCCTCAGGAGAGCGCTTTTTCCCCAACCCCTGCTTTTTGTCTGAAACATCCATCAAGGGTGTGAAAAGATAAACTGAGGCCTATTAATTTTTTTTAAGAATTTATTTGAACAGAAATTGATTTGAATCATACAGCATGAAACCTAGCAGATAGAAAGGAGCTCCAAGGAGCTGTATAAGATGAGAGACTTTTATAGGTAGAAGGGAGCAAGAGCAAGGAAGTTACATGAGACAAAATAGATTATTGCAAGGTTACTTTTCTTTAGGGGATGGCGGGGGTCTATCAGGCATATTGGCTACCCGGTGCCCATCTGGTGATTTCTGAATGACCTGTTTAAGATTCCGTTTCTGGGAGTGCTGAAACCGTAAGTAAATCTCATTTTACTGATATGGGACTCAGCATAAGGACTCCATTTGGGACCTGTTGTCTTGTTTTTAACAGGGGTTATCTGAAGATATTGTTACTAGCCCTTAGATCTTGCCCCTAGAAATTTCTGGAGTATAAAGATGGGATAATTAAATTTTATCTGAAGGCCAAAATAGAAACCACCACTTTGATCTCCTGTTTTATTTACTGTGTTCAGACAAATTAATTAGAGTTACAGGATATGTCCTATGGAACAGCATAATCCAAGTGATACAGCCATAGAAAATTCTACACACTTATAAGTACTATTTTAGCTATAGCCTACAATTTTGATATATGCGGTTTTTGTTATTGGTTGGTTCTAGATGTTTTATAATTCTTATGATCATTTCTTCTGTGACCCAAGTTAATTCAAGGAATTTTTATTTCTAAACTTTTCAGTCTTGTCTCATTATCTTTTTTTTTTTTTAACATTGAACTTAAATTGCATTGTAAAATGATCTATATCTTTCAGTCCTTTGAAAAGTTGTTAAGACTTGCTTTTGGCTCAGTATATGGTCCTTTTTTGGTAAATGTTCTGTGAGATTTTTATTTTTAATTTTATTTTTAATGTTTATTTTTGAGAGAGAGCTAGAGCATGTGAGACTTGGGGGTGCAGAGAGAGAGGGGGCCAGAGGATCCGAAGCAACTTCTGCACTGACAGCAGAGAGCACAATGCAAGGCTTAAACTCACAAACTGTGAGATCATGACCTGAGCCAAAGTCAGTCACTTAACTGACTGAACCACCCAGGTGCCCCAGAAAAGTTCTGTGAGATTTTTATTTTATTTTATTTTATATTTTCTTCTCTTTATTTTTTTAAGTTTATTTATTTATTTTGAGACAACAGTGCCAGTGGAGAGGGGCAGAGAGAGGAGGAGAGAGAGAGAATCCCAAGCAGGCTCTGTGCTGCCAGTGCAGAGCCCAATGTGGGGCTCAAACTCATGAAACTGTAAGATCATGACCTGAACCAAAAGCAAGAGTTGGATGCTTAACTGACTGCTTTTTGCTTGAATTCTATTTTGTTTAATATTAACATTTATTTATTCCAGCTTGCTTTTGTTAGCGTTCCATCGATATTTCCCCCATTTTTTTACTTTGAACTTTTCTGCATCCACATGAGTCTTAAATAATTTATATAACTGGATTTTTTAAACAATGACTTCAGATAACACCAAAAGCAGAAACAATAATAATTATTTTTATTTTCTATATTTTTAGTAAAATTTTTTTAAAGGATAAAATAGACTTGATTACAGTTTAAAACTTTTGCTCTTTAAAAGAGACTACTCAAAACATGAAAAGACAAACCACAGACTGGGAGAAAATATTTGCAAAACATATATCTGATAAAGAGCTTATGCCCAGGATATATAAAGAATTCCTATAACCGAATGATAAGAAGACCACCTAATTAAAATAATTGTCTAAAATAGGCAAGAATTAGTCATTTTGAAAATGCAAACGAAGGCCACAAGATACCATTACTTACTCAGTAGACAGGATAAAATTAAAAAGACTGACAGTTCCAAGAGTTGGTGAGGATTTGGAGAAACTGGTACCCTCGTACATTAGTGGTGGAAATGTAATGTGGTAGAGCTACTTTGAAGAACAATTTTTTTCTAAAGTTAAACATGTACTTACTAAATGACCCAGCATTCCCACTGGCAAGCATCTGCCTAACAGAAATGGAAAGACATGTCCACAGCAAGACATGCAAGTGAAGGTTCATAGAAACATTATTCATAGTAGACCCAAACTGGAAACAATCTGCTGTCCATCAACTACTGAATGGGAAATAAATATTCTGTATCCATACAACAGAATGCTACTCATCAGTGAAAGGGAATAAAGTATTGATACATATGTGGAAAAATCTAAAACCATTATGCTAAGTGAAAGACACTAGACGCATAAGGCTACATATTGTATGATTCCATTTATATGAAATGTCTGGAGAAGACACACCCATAGAGATAGAAAATGGATCATTGGTTGCTGAGAGCTGGAGGTGGGAATAGGGATTGATTGCAGGCCAGCACAATGGTTTTGTTTGTTTCTTTATTTTTGGCATGATAGAAGTACTCCAGGGGCTGCTGACTCTCTCAGTAGAGGATTTGACTCTCGATTTCAGAATTATAGGTTTGATTACTTAAGATTACTTAAAAATAAAAATTTTTTAAGATAAAAATAAAATCTTAAAAAAAAAAAGAAATTCTCCAAAAATGGATTGTGGTGACGTTTGTACAACTCTATAAATTTACTAAAATTCATTGAACTAGACACAAAATAGATGAGTTAATGGTTTGTAAATTAGATACTAATAAACTTGTTAAAGATTGTTTTTAATGTATACATAGTCTCTGTATTTTTTTCACTGGAGTATTTAGTCCATTTATTTTTTTGTAATTCCAGATGTATTTGGATTTTTTTCCTATCATTTTATATTGTGCTTTCTATATATTTTACCTTTTTTACATTTCTTTTCCTCCTTCTTTCTTGCATTCTTTTGGTTTCCTCTCTCTGTTAACCTAGAAGTGGTATATTCTACTGCTGCCTTACAATGGTTACCCTGGAAATGTCAATGTGTGTACTTACAAATCAAAGCCTACAGTTAATAGCTTTGCCCTTTTCTTGAACGACATAAGGAATTTAGAGCACATTAATTATAGTAACTCCCTGCTTATATGTATTGCTAAAGTTGTAATTTTTAACCCCATGGGACATTTTTATTGTTTTACAAAATCAATAGTTATTTAATTACCCATATGTTTTTTGCTGTCATTCTTTATTACATGTTAAACTCTTCATCCATGATCTTTTTCTTAAAAGATTTTTTTGTAACAAAAGGCAATATATTGTAGTGGTTAGCAGCATGGCTTCCAGAGCCAAACTGTTTTACTTTTATACTGCTTTTTATTTCTGCTTTAAACTGAGGCAGAGGACTACCTAGTAACTTGCCTAGGGTCACATCTAGTTAGTTACAGGGGCACGATTTGTACCCACTAATTCCTTATATTTAAACCCAATAGCACCCCCTCCACTGTCTAAGAAATGTGTTGGTGGCACAATAGGCCAAAGTCCCTTGTCCATTTACATGTAGGTTCAAATTCCTCCCACACCTTAAGATTCATGAAGTTCATAAAGAATTCCTCTGTAAGATTAGCTTTACAAGGAAATCACAGGTGACTTGAATTTCAGCCTTATGAATGCTTATAAAATCAATTTCTCTGTGTTTCTTGCATATTTATTATTTTTCTTTAGGTAATTGAAACTGTCTTGCAGAATGTATAGGAAAAGACTTCTTCCATAAAAATCCAGTTCTGCTTCTGACTCTCTCCACCTTGCTTGACTTATTCCTTGGCAGACCGTCAGTAAACCCTTGCTCTATAAAGCAAATCACTGATTTTTCCCCAACATAAAGTCACTTAGATGTTGGTAAGCCTCAGGAGAGATTGTCTGATGGATTGGTAGATGCTAGATAGATTTTGAAACCATCTCCTTTGAAGAGGGCCCTTTCAGAAGCATGGTTAGTACAGAACAGTCTTCTAGATCTTCTAGATTCTCTACTATCTCTGTAAGTCTTTCTACTGTGTCACAAGACAGCACGCTAGAGGCATTGGCTCTGAACTTCTCCCGTAGGTCCTCCTGGCTCAGTGGCTTCCTCCAATGGCCATAGAAGGTATCAGAGCGCTCCGTGAAGGTGGCTCCATCAGTGAGAGTGACGCTGATCTCACAGTACAGTGTGTTGAAGCTTGGCAGGTTGTCCTGAGGGTGCTCCAGCTCCACCTTACTGAGCAGCTCTCTCACCTGTGGCCTGTTGAGCTGGCATTTGTGGAATGATGGGACAGCGATGCCACCATCGAGCAGTGTGGCACAGGCCACATACTGGAAGGAGTGACGAGCTTCATGCTCCGAGTCTGGGAAGGGCCTGTTTACATACTGGACATCTGGAATTCTGAGCACAATTCTCACAATGTTGTCAGTGGGAAGCAGGGCTCTGTCTGTTACAAGGTGCTTTCTCACAGATGCAGCTGCGTCTGCCACCCAGTGGGTGGCCAGATGTGCAGGGAACCGCTTGAAGGCCACATCCTGCTGGTCCAGCAGCCAGGTGTGGGAAGCTAGGTTTGGAAGAACTTTTGGGGAGTAGTTGGCATAGAAGGCCCCAAACCCTGTCTGCATGTCTAAGACTTGCTTGTTTCCTTGGAGACCGAGCATTGCCAGAAAAGCAGCTTCCATCCCATGCCTGGCAGCATTGCCGATATGAAGAGGCTTGGTCTGAGTGGCAGCATTTGCTATGGGTGCCCCGGCATGAGAAACAGCAATAGCCAGGGCCTCTCGGCACTTCGTCATGCTGAGCCCTAAAAACTTGGATGCAGCAGCAGCACTACCCAAGGTTCCTACCACTGAGGGGGGATGGAATCTGGAAAGCAAAAAAGCAAAGAGAGATTTACAGACCTCAGTCACCAGGAGGCAGTATGGTATAGTAGTCAGCAATGTAGACAATGGAGCCCTGTTGCCTGGGTTCAAAGAGCTCTATCACGTACTAGCTGTGTGATCTTGGGAAAGTTATTCAACTTCTCTGTACCTGTTTCCTCTTACTGTCCCTAATGGTGACAGAAATATCAGTCTCATAAGGTATTGTGACTTTTGAATGAATTCACGTGCTTCCAACAGTGACTGACACAATAACTTCTTTATAATTATTGCCAGAAAGGAAAAAGTTGTTGCTTGCTGAAATCCCACGTAGGTAGCTGTGAAAATGGAGGGCCTTGCAGAATTGAAAATTCGCTCAGTATTCCAATCTACTACTCTGCTACCAGGCTGGATCAAGCGGAAAAATAAATATAAGATTGAATCACATGATACAGCCAACATGTGACCATTTTTGTTCTATGCGTTGAGCAGTCAGGTTCAAGATCTTCTGAATGTTCTGTCTAAAGGACCTCAATAAATACCAAAGTAGATTCTGGTCTGAGATGAGATTAGGAATATTCAGAGTACCCTTACATGCTAAAATGACATGAATCGCCCTAGGACGAGAGACCCCAATTTATTTAATAATTTATTTATTTATGGTTGTGGTTAGTTGATTCGCTAAGCCCAAAGGAGATTTTTCACTAGTTCTTCTGGAATCACACCTTTGTATATGGATATATGGTTTGCTGTGTGACTGGAAAATTGACTTAGCTGTCAGCACGAATGTTAACATCATCAGGTGAGCTAACTAACCTCTGTGTCAAAAAGCTCTACAGAGATAAAAATCAACAGGTGCAGGGGGAATGTGTCTGCCTCTAGATGGGGCAAATTCTCTCCCTACCTCTTTGGTATGTCATTGGCTTCCTTGGAGAAATGCAGTAACTGGCCTTGCACGTCAATCCCAACATTGAAAGCCAAGAGCAGATCAAGGCCAGAACACTTTGGACTTGGAGGCAGAGCTTCTGATAAAGCCAGGAGGACAGGAAGGACCGCTCCCGAAGGGTGGGTGGCAGGATGCCATGTGTCATCAAAATCCATTGAGTGAATCTATGTAAACAGGCACACACAAACAACAACCAAAAACCAAATTAGATTTGCCTGACTGCAATGGCTTTGGACCAGTAAGGGTTTAGTAATAACTCTATTTGATATGCGATTTTTTAGATCTGATTATCTAAAATAAAACCTGTAAACTGGCTGTAATTCTTAATCGTATGTCTGGGCACTGGATGTTCTGTCCTCTGCCCAGAGCAGGCAGGACTTTGGGGAGCAGCTAGAGAGCCCCAGTGAGCTTGGCTCTTACCCAGGTACCCAGAGCTCTCTGCTACAGCTCCTGGAAAGAGCGATATCCCCCTTAAAAACAAAGCTGTGAAATTAGGTGGCTCTTCCTCTCTTCCTCCCTTCCTCCCCCATCCTCCAGACAAGTTGCACTAAAAGTTTAATGTCTTTTATTCCATATCAGGCTATATATTTTTGTACCTTTTTGTTATGAAATAATTTCAAACTTACAGGGAAGTCACAAGAACTCTCAAACCCAAATTAACTACTAAGTTATATTTTAAAATCATTATTTTCTGCTACGAGGTTTTATTCCTCTTCATCCTAGCCATTTGCTTATCCCTTATATGAAATAGTAATAGCCAGAAGTTCAAAACCAATTCCCTGTTTCTCGGATGTGGCTGATCTGGACACTGCTTGCTGGACATTTACTCCCGGATGTACTATCGGGTTTGACTTTCAGTATTCTGAGCTACAGTCCCACAGAACATAAAAATGCCTCAGACATCCCAAGACATTCATGTCTAAATTGTATCTTGTATATAGATACAGACTCCCGCTGACACACAGACAAGACATAAAAATTGTCAGGTGAAAAGTGCTGATTTTTGCTTCAGAAAATACAGCCACCATGTGGCCATTGTTTCTTTCTCAGTAAATATCTGTTGAATAAACGGATGGATGGATTGAAAAGCCAGTTACTGAATAAAAACTGGTAGTGGCCACAATGAAAGGAATTGAGTCTGGATATTGGGTTTTATATTTTTTGCTATATACGTTCAAAGTTAGATGCCTTTTAATCTAACTCTTCCAATTGATTTCTTCTACTTCACAACGTGTTTGAAAAGCATCGATTCACTGTAAAACATCAATAACTACGTAGAAGAGAGGGCCGACCACTTCATCTCTCTGAACCTCAAAGACTTATCAGGGAAATCTGGAAATCGAGAAATTTATGAGATATTTCCTGGCTCTGAAATTATTATGATCGCCTAACAGTAGAAAAGATATGGAAACCTCCTTACAGCCACACCGTTCACAAAAGCAGCATATGTCGGCGGGAGCCTTAAGTCTGGTTGACCCCACACAGTGCTGGCCATGTTGGACCTGTAGATCTGGAACGAAAGAATAGCAATCAGCAATACAGAGTGGAAACACCCCATGCCAAGTCACCATTTCAAGAGCCGTTCCTCCTCTTTGGAGGCATGACTTTAATAGTCCTTATTTGAAAACTTTGTACTAGATCCCAGCCTTAACCATTGGGTTCCTCTCTTTCTTGTAGAAGAATACACAACTTTCTCCTCAGAAGGGAGAGGAGATGCTGTTGCTCTAGCCCACACTGTGACCCACAGGTGCTCCAGCCGACAGAGTCTGAATTCACTCTTACTTATTCCTTGAGGGAATAATAAGACTAATTGTGTGTCAGGTACATCCTTTGGAGAGTGGGTGTTACGTCTCTCACATACATACCCACTCTCTGCTCAGAGTGCTGAACCAGCGTTTTTTTCCAGAGATGCTATTGGGGTAAATGTTATTGCTTCTAGGACTCTCAGGTAAAAAGTGCTTTCTGTCATAATAACAATAAATTATGTGATATTGCTAGTGTTAAAACTAGTGTTAAGATTGGTCTTTAGACAGTAGCTTAGTAAAGAATATGGATGAATATTAAAACTCAGAGCATAGAAAAGCATAAAGCCATATACGACAATGCCATACACACCAAGTAATATCTCTAAAATGAAGAGTAGAGTAATAGAACAAAAGCAAACATCGCTGGGCACATTGGTGGGTATACTTCGTGAGCAGGCATATGTGTACACTTGGCTTTATCTCTAAAGTAGACACTGAGCTCCTTACCTTACTATATTCACTGGCTTTGTGAAACACTTCTGTATTGGTTCCCAGGAAGCCAACACCCAGAGTATCCAGAATCATTCTCTTGCTTCTCTGAATAACGTGGTCAGTCAGGTGCTCCACTGTCAAGCCATGGATCACTCTGGCAAAGCTCTCTGTGACAGACTTTAAAGAGAAGAGAGTTAGAACAGTGCTATACTCACTTTGCATTTGCTCATTCCTATACAAGAGCTCGAGGTACTATTATGTGAAGGGTTTTGCTCCACAAGGAGAAACACAGATGATCAACTTAAGTTCAATTCCTGAAAAATGATGAGTACCGAGTCCCTGTTGTGTGTGAGGCAAAAGAATGTGGCAAGGCACAATATCCAGTTTCTGTCCTCAGTCCAGCTGAGAACACAGACTACCATGCAGATGATGGTCACAGAATGGGTAGGCTGTGGAGGAGGAAAGCACAGAGTTAGAAGAGAATGGGAGGGACATTTTGTCCATAAAGTGGGCATGCCTCGGTGGGGGGCAGTGCATCCAGCTAGGAGCTGCCATTGTTAGATACATGCCAAGCATCATCCTGACTGTTGTAAATACAGTATCCATTTAAGCCACAAGTTTCTGGGTAGGTATTATGAGTGCCTCTCGCTTTGCAGGTGGGGAGACCCAGATGTGGAAAGGTGACATCACTAAGTTCCACAGTTCTTAAGTGATGGAGTTTGGACACAAATTCCTCTTGGTCTAACTCCAAAACTGCTACATGTACTTATTAAGCCACGTTTCCTAAAGAGGAAAACAAACATCACCTGGGGTTCTTGTTGAAAATGAACATTCTACTCCAGACTTCCAGAATTATCCTACCCCTTACCCCCAAATGAACTAGAAGCTTTGGAGGCATAGCACAGGATTCTGTGTTTTTATTAAGGTCTTTATGATTCTTAAATGTTCTAGTGCTATCATGTCCAATGTACTCTCCACATTGGCTATTAAGCATTTGAAATGTGGATAGTCCAAACTGGGATGTGTCACGAGAGTAAAACAAACACTGGATTTTGAAGACTTAGTAGGAAAAAAGGAATATAAAGCATCTCATCAATAATTGTAAAATATTAATTACATGCTATTATTTAGGATGTATTGGTAAATGAAATACATTTATATACCTAATTTTATCAGTTTCTTCTTACTTTTTTAAAAAAATATGGCCTCTAGAAGATTTAAAATTACACTTGAGAATGACTTCCCATTCATTCTTGCTGGTGGAGATTACTTGGAGGCATGGATACTTGGGCTGGCTACCAACACTTATGGGAGTCAGCAGGTGAAGGGGCAGGGGACGAGGATGGAGGTTAAAGGCAGAGGTGCAGCGTGGGCTGGGGCTTGGAGGCCTGAGAGGATGCAGTGCTTTAGGCAAACCCCAGCTGCAGAGCTGCACGCAGGGGGCAGAAGTGAACGGGATTCGCAGGCTTGGAATGAGCCGGCGGGGAGCTTCCACAATGCTGAAGACTTCATGTCAAAGGGGCGTCATAATGCTGTCTTTAAAAAGGCAGACATGATCAGAACTGTGTTTTGCGAAGCTCTTCGTAGTCGCTCACGTAGAGAATGGGTTGAGGGGTAGACAAGGGCAGGTAAGAGACTGCTGCAATAGCCCAGGTTCAGGATGGGGATACCGCTGTGCCATTTGCCAAGAGAGGGAGCACAGGACGAGAAGCAGCTGTCTGGACAATGATAATGGGCTCACTGGGAACTTGGCTCAATATGAAGTGCCTGTGGTCATCCTAGCAAAGACCATTCTGCTTCCACCCACAAACCAGATAATAAAAACCTATAGGGTTATTTGCATTTCATAAGCAGCAGAGTTCTTTGCAATTCCTTTAAATATCAGGTTCTTCAATGCGTAGGCAATTATTTTGTTTTCTACACATCTGCCTTAGAGAACATCTATTATGTATAGCTAAAAACAACCACTCTTAAATTGTGTTTCACTACATGCCCAGCGCTTAGTACTGCTTAATATATGCTGGGTAGTTTCCCTTTTCTGCCCTGATTATTGCGTCATTGTACAACCTCCTTTGTCTTTCCGAGCATTAGATACCTCTTTTTATTTATTTTTTTTAAGTTTATTTATTTATTTTGAGAGAGAGAGACAGAGCAAACAAGCGAGGGAGGAGCAGAGGGGGGAGGGAGAATCCCAAGCAAACTCTGCACCGTCAGGGCAGAACCCTGTATGGGTCTCGAACTCACAAACCCTGAGATCATGACCTGTTGAAACCAAGAGTTGGGTGCTCAACAGACTGACCCACCCAGGTGCCCCCGGATACCTCATTTTAAAACATTAGCTATAGGGTAAGGAGGTTTTGAGTTGGAAGATCTGGGGTGTCTAAGAATAGTGCCTGCACAGAGGTACAGATTTGGATCCAGTGCCCAGCTGAAAGTCCTCAACCTGGCCACCAGCTAGTCCCATAGTTTCAGTCTTCAGATGATCAAGTCACAGAAACTCTGATATTTTTCAAAAGGATGGACTACATTGTGTGTCTCTGAAGCTTTGGCAGAAAGGTGAGGGAGTCCGGGCTGGGAGAGAGCAGGAGAGCACATGAATGGGAGAGAGAGGGTGCTGGCACAGGTGTTTCTAATTAGGTTGGAGAATAACAATAACTTTGTCATGCTGCTAGAAATTTGGGTAAACATACTTAGGGGTGGAGGGAGGCAAGGAGGAAAAAGCCCTGGCTTGATGATCCACCGAGCAAAACAGAGTTTTGAGAACTGGTTGGACCCCTTGTTCTAAGCAAAATGACCTATTTTCACTGTCTCTTTCCACCCCACAGCTCCCACAGTTGAGGGCATTTGGCGATTGGTTGTTCGCCTCTTCAGGGTTAGATCTGACCTGGAAGCGCCTCATGGGGAAAGGTGTATGCCTAGGGAGGATTTGTTGTCGGGGCACCAACATGACACCTAAAAGGTGACTGCGGCCTCCATTTGCATGATCCCATGGTGCTGGGATCCCCGGGAGGGCCCCGTGGGGATTCCCTGACAAGTTCTGAATAGCGCCCTGTGTGCCAAAGAAATGGCTCCCGAGGAAGGAACAGGAGGAAATACACATGCAACCACTCCGCTGTCTGTAGCCTGGAGCCCATCTATCTCTAAGGTCTTGCTTTTGGACTTCCTGATTTTCTCACAGCATTTACATTTCTTTTTAATAACAGATTGTGATTAATGTATATATTAAGGCAAAACATGCAGCCATTTAATAAATATTTCATGAGGTCTTACTATGTGTCTGGCACTGTGCTAACCTCTCTAGAATACTAACCCAAGATGTTACGATTACTGCCACAAAAAGATTATCTTCTCCGGGGAACTAAGGACAGTGAACAGATCATTACAAAGGCAATCTGGCCATGTCATAATGGACAGAGACATAACTGGGAGGTTACAATTCAATGAACTTGCAATGATTCATTGTCTTCCTATTTTTATGAAACAGAATCATGTCTCTTACTGGTAAAACACTGATGAAAAACAAGATGCAGTTAACTAAATAGCCCAGAAGCATGAGAAATGTTAAAATGCCATTTTTGAAGAAGAAGCAGGAAGCTCTAAGGAAATAGAGAAAAGGAGAGGTAAGCTAGAAAAATGTTTTAAGTAAGCCATACAAGGGACACCTGGGTGGCTCAGTTGGTTAAGCGTCCGACTTCGGCTCAGGTCATGATCTCACACTCTGTGAGTTCAAACCCCGCACTGGGCTCTGTGCTGACAGCTCAGAGCCTGAGGCCTGGCTCAGATTCTCTGTCTCCCTCTCTCTCTGCCCCTCCCACTCTGTCTTTATCTCTCAAAAATAAATAAGCGTTTACAAAAATTAAAAAAAATAAGCCATATGAAATATAACAATACCTTGAGCATCGTGTTGAAAGAAGAGGCTTCTCCCAGGAGTGAATTGGAGGAGTACTTCACTCGCTAGGTGACTCCCTTTATACCCTTCATTCTTTCCAGCCCTTTCTCTTTCATCTCATTCTGACACTAAAAGTTTCCGTGATTTCAACACCTCCCAAGTATGATTACTTCAACTTCCTCTCAATGAGTTGTTTAACCTACCAGGCGATGAGGAATTAGATAAGGCTGGGAAGTAACGTACACATGGTCAAATGATTTCTCACAGATATCAGGGAACCGAATGCGTCTTGCGCTTAGATGCCATACGTCAAAAGTAGAAAAATTTGCACTTTTTTATCCAGGTATTCTCACTTCTAAAAATTTATCCTAAGGAAATAGGCATGGATGTATGGAAAAAAATAGCAAAACAAAAAAAATTCACGAATTTGCTTATAAGATTAAAAATCAGAAACAATAAAGTACCCCCCGTCGATTGGTTAAGTAGAATAGGGCATGTACAGGGACGCCTGGGTGGCTCAGTCGTAAGTGTCCGACCTCGGCTCAGGTCATGATCTCACAGTTCATGGGTTCAAGCCGTGCTGACAGCTCAGAGCCTGGAGCCTGCTTCAGATTCTGTGTCTCCCTCTCTCTCTGCCCCTTCCCCACTCACATTTTGCCTCTGTCTCTCTCACAAAAATAAATAAACATTTGAAAATTTAAGAAAAAAAAAAAGAATATGGCATGTACAGTGTTTATGGCACACTCATTTTCCCCTTCCGTTGGTCACCATTGTCTAGGGACAGATGTGCCAGCCTGAGTTCCTGATAGCTTGAGATTAAGAACCTAGAAGGGCACTCGGAGTTAATCACATTTTCCCCAGCTTGTTCACTTGTTTGCTCTCGCAATGCATTTTTGTGTATGCAGATCTCCAATTCCTGGTCCTCTGCCTGGCTCCTGGTTCAGGATCCACTGCCTGCTTCCCGGCTATTGCCCGAGGCAGCTTGCCTGACGGCTTGTCCGGGCCTCTTTGCTTATAATCAATCACTGTGGCTTGGCTAGGCTGGTCCTAGCTCTGCTTCTCTGGGTAATTTCTGTTTCCCTTGGGCTGTCTAGTCTTGGACAATCAGATTGTGCTCATAGTGGTACAGAAAACAAGTTATTTAAAACCTGAGAAACTCCTAAGACCATTTTTACCTGAAATGAAAAGTGGCTCTGATGACTTCAACCATCTCACAGTGGAAAAGCTTTATAAAGGAATGATGAGTTTTATCAAATCTGATGATCAGCTTTAGCAAAGCGCATCATTTAGCTTCTCTGGGCTCAAGTTTTGCCAGTATTTTTTTTTTAACTGAAGGATAGTTGACACACAATGGGACATTAGTTTCAGGTGACATAGTGATTTGACAACTCTGTATGTTATGCTGTGCTCACCACAAGTGTAGCTACCGTCTATTACCGGACCCTTGAGTATATTCCCTATGCTGTACCTTTCACCCCGGTGACCTATTCATTCCATAACTGGATGTCTGTTATCTTCTCCTCCCCTTCTCCCATTTTGCCCATTCTCCCCACCAATTTGTTCTCTGTAGTTATGGGTCTGTTTCTGCTTTGTTTTGTTTTAAAGATTCCGCTTGTAAGTGAAATCATGTGGTATTTGTCTTTCTCTGACTTATTTCACCTAGTATTATATTTAGTTTCATCCACGTATCGCAAATGGAAGATCTCATTCCTTTTTATGGCTCAGTAATATTCCATTATATACAATACATATACATGCCCAACATGGCTTCTTTATCCATTCATCATCTATTGATAGATACTTGGGCAACTTCCACATTTTGGCTATTGTAAACAACACTACAATAAACATAGAGGTACATATATCTTTTTGAATTAGTGTTTTCATTTTCTCTGAATGAGAGAAATAGTAGTTGAATACCTACTAGTGGAACTACTAGATTGTGTGGCATTTCTATTTTTTATTTTTTGAGGCATCTCTGTACCGTTTTCCACAGTGGCTGCACCAATTTACATTCCAGGTTTTGTCACTATTGAATTCAGCAGAAGAGCTGGTTCAATTATTTGCTAGTTTAATTACTTTGTACTTTTGTGGAACTGTGACCAATTTAAAGACTAAGGCCTACGGTAATTAGAGTCACTTTCTAAGTATCCAGGGGCTTAAATGATAAATCGTACAATGACAGCACCTCTTCATTCAAAATGATTGTTGAATTCCTTTTGCGTTTTGCTCTTTGCTCTAAGTAGAAGCCAGGGCTATTGTTTTCAAATGCAAATTTTCTCTTCCACCCCTCTCTCTGGGGAAAAGCAATGTAGGGCCAGCCCCATAGAAGGCTGGCACAGGAAGGAACTGAAGGCTCCTGCTCATAGCCAGCATGGACCCTCCTCTTCCAGAGCAAGTCTAGTCTTCTGACACTGACCCTGGCTCCCAACTTGACTGCCACCTTTTGAGAGACTCTAGCCAGAGCTTCCCAGCAAAGCTGCTCCAGGATTCCTGACCCTCAGAAACTGTTTAGGCAGTAGACATGTGTCGTTGTAAGTGGAAATGTCTTGAGAGTTGCTACACAGCAATAGGTAATTTACAAACTCCAAGCTGTCAACCTGCCTTACCTGGACCCTTTGGATCTGAACCTAGCTATGGCTTTCTCATAGTGGGCTTAGCATCTCCTCCCCCACTCAAGGGACCAAAGTGTTCATCATCTTAGGGACCTTTGTACCAGTGATTCCTTCTCACCCCACAACTTTCTTCTTATCTTCCACCTAAATCAGAGGTTCTTATCCAGGGATAAGTTTGTCCTCTAAGGGACATTTGGCAATGTCTGGGGACATTAACCAAATTTGTGGCACCTGGTGGGTAGGGTCCAGGGATGCTGCCCAAGGTGCTACCATGTACAGGACTGCTCCCTACAGTGACAAGTTAAGTGCTCCAAAGTGTCAATACTATACAAGTTGGGAAACCTGTATCTAAGTGCAGAGGCCACTTCCAGGAGCCCTCTGTAACATGCTAAGTTTAGCTCAACATGCCCTAGCTGCATGTCCCCTTGGGGCACAAGGGCCTCCTGATATCCCTTATTAGATGGGACAGTTCTGTCTGGCAGGAAACTGACTTACCCTGTGGATGACTACAGCCTAGGAACTCACACAGGACTCCATACATAGTAGGTGCTTTATAAAATTTTGTTGAATACATTAATGCAAACACGATGCTTTCAACAAGTCAGTCATGCTATCACATGAATGAAATTTAAGCCCTCTTCATTCCCAATGAAAGTGTGGTAAGAAGATTTTTTTAATGGCTGTGGCTTTTATTCTAGTAGCAAGTAGAGTACAATGCGCAGATCTTTATCTGGACAAGAGCAGTGCTAGCTGAAAGGGATTGCTCGTGACTATGAGCTGCCAGAGGAAATCAGGAATATTTGAAACAGCACATCAGGAATGTGAAAATTCAGACTATTTCTAAAAAAGAAAAACCCCATAAGCTGATCATTTTTGCCCAGAGTAGCTAATTTGGGGTACTGGAATTTCGGTTTCTCCTTTTCCTGCCTTGCCCTTCCTGTGCTACTATTGAGCAAAATCTGAATCTGTCTCCAAACTGTGATGATTAAATTTCATTTTCTTGAAAGCTTATGTTTTATCAGAAATCCGTCACAGTGACAGCAGCCAGGGTTTATCTCCTTGATTAGTTCTTTGTTAATTCATTTGAGGTACTGAAACACACCTACCATGACACTGGTTTTGTAAAACAGGAAACTTTGGGCAAAGTATATTTCATTTCTTTAAAACAACAACAGCAACCATGGTAATAAAGGCCATCAGCGTCCTTTCCACTACTAAGGTCATTATCTGTCTGCCTTTGTTCTGGCTCCCTTTTCCCCAGGCCCCAGGGAATAAGATATAAAACCTCATTTTAACAGGGAAGATGAAAACTTCAGTAAGACATGAAGAAGAGTATTTTAAAACAATATTGAAGAGAATGCCTCACAGAGTCAAAGGTTATTTTATGTGTTCCCTCTGTGTGTGTGTGTGTGTGTGTGTGGGTGTGGGTGGGTGTGGGTGTGTGTGTAAACTTTTCTTTACCAACTGATAAAGTTTGAATGGAATTTTGGAAGTGCACAGGAAGGGATTAGGTTCCAAGCACTCATTTGCGAAGTCAAGAATGTGAACAACTGAATGAACACATGGCTATAAAGTCATTGCTTAATGCAATGGACTCAACATATTTTATGGTGAAGAAATCTTTCCATTTGTGGGAAGCTTAAGGTGGTTATAATTTATCCTTTAAATCACTCTACCTCAAAGAAAAGTATTGTTTGTAGCTTTTCTCATAAGCATAAAATAGCCCGTGCGTGTGTCTTAGTTAACTGGCAAGTGCAGAGTGATTATCCACGCCTATATTGTTCTGCAGCAGACGCTTGCTAAAAGTAGAATAAAATGGGTGGATGCCTTCTCTGAATGAATCTAGCAGACATTTAAAACATATTCCATGCAGACATTGTCTATGTACCTCTTGCCGACAGAATAGACCTAGGGAGCTTTGTTCTTTAGAAGCTATATTTATAGAATTGTGGCCCTCAGAAAGAATGTGGCTAAGCATTTCAGCAACAAACATCTAGTTATCTCCTTTTGATAAGATAATTCCCATTTCATACGAGAGGCTTTTTTTTTTTTTTTTTTGATGATCCAATCTTTCTTCAGCTCAGAAATTTTCTACATTATTTTCTTCATTCAGTTTCCTGTCTTTTCTCCTTCTGAACATATATTAGGTCCATATTGATGAGGTTTTTGGGTGACGGTGGAGTTCGTGAGTTTTGGAGCCGAGAGCCACATAAGAATTCTTGAGACGTCTTTGGTGCAAAAAGGTGATTTTACTAAGGCAGGGGGACAGGACCCATGGGCAGGAAGAGCTGTCCCGGACTCTGTGAAGAGACTGATTATACATTTAGGAGCTGGGGGAGGTAAAGTCCAGAGGAAGTTTCCAGTGAGATTTTCATATGCTAACAAAGACTCACAGGATACTGGAGGCCTAGCTACCGTCTGCCTTTGTTTCCTACATGGATATCAGGTCTCTTGTGTTTATCCTCAATGGATACTTGTACTCACCTGATACTTGTAATTTACATATTTTTCCACTTCTGCTCAATGCTCTGATAGTGATGAGAGCATAAGGCAGGCTAAGGGCAAAATACAAGCCAGCACCCCCTTCCCCGGGTGGGATATGTGTGATATTCCTTAGGCACTCCTGGCTGCCCAAGGACAAAGGAAAGGAAAGAAAACAAGTGGCTAACTGATAGAGATCATGGTCATACAGGACGGGGGGTCTCTATCAGTTTACAAATGTCTTGGTAAATTACAAGAAAAAGGCAGTTTTATCAACAGCCTAATCTCCAGTAACTGTAGACCCTGTTTCCTGGAGCCTCAACATAACCCCTCAATAGGGATATGGGGAACAAAGGCAAGAAGGAAATGGCAAGTAAAATTAAATTTCCTCATAACTTGCAGCCCATTGACAAATACTTGAGACAAATACAGAGTACATTTCTCCAGGACCACCATAGGGTCCTAATGTTAATTCCTTACTAGAGGGAAAACAATCTTAGCTCGACAATAGCAAGGCCTCAGGTAATCTAGGAGTCCTCTGCAGCAGATCAAAGCCCCTGTGGAGGCCTCCCTTTTGACTTTACCTCCCCAACTTCATAGTGTATAGTGAGCCACTCTTCACAACCGCAGTGCAGCTCTTCCTGCCCACGGGTCCTGTCCCCGTGCTTTAATAAAATCACCTTTTTGCACCAAAGGTGTCTTCAAGAATTTTTCTTGGTCTTGGGCTCCAGACCCCCCACCACCCCAAAACTTCATCAAGAGGATTGCATGTCTTAGTCTTCCAATTACTAATTCGGTCTTTAGTTGTGTCCATTCTACTATTCAGCTCTTTTAATGAGTTTCTTATTTTGGTGATAGGTTTTTTAAAATTTTATTTGATAAGAACTCTTTCTTATTTTCCAATTAACATCTTAAATTGTGGTAGAGGTAGAGCCCCTCCCTAAGGAATGTGGTAGAGGCCTTCTTAGAACAAAGAAAGGCAACGCGGTGGCCCAATCAACTCCTATACACGTATGCATAGCTCTGACGAGAGTCTGTAAATTGGACTGTGTCCAGTCAGACTGTATGCATGTGACATTCCTCACGACTCTGTAACATAGACCGCCCAATCAGACTATATGTTTGTGTGTTACCATATACGGGAGAAAAAGAAGTAGAAACTATATATAACGCCACACCCCACCGCGCTTGCAGCTCAGCTTTTTGGGGTCTTAGCCCAGTGCGTCCATGCTAGCACAAATAAATCTCCTTCATGGAAAGAAAGGCCTCAGTGTCCAGTCCCTCTTTCAGAGAATCCTGCTACAAAATAACAGTTTTTCCTTGTTTTATGAATACTATAACTTAATCTCTTGAGAAAATTACCTCAAAAATTAAATAAGTTTTTTTCTATTTCTTCTGGGATCATTCCCAATTGCTTCTTCATCTGGTACCTGTTTCATGCTGTTGGTTTTCCTCATATTTACTCAGGGTACATTCCACATGAGTAGACTGGTCACTGGTGTTGGAATAGGACTTTCGAATGCAGAATCACTCTGTCTGTGGTGGATGCTCCTCAGTCCCTCATCCCTCAGTCTAGAATGAACACCTCTTGGCATGGAGACCATGGGGCCTCCCTGATCAGATCTTAAGAGAGCTCTTAAACTCAGCTAAGAAGAGAGGTACCAATCAGGGTACAAAAATAGGAGGACTAACTTGGTCAGCCATTCCTCCACATTAGAGTTTTAATGTTTAAAAAAATACTTATAGGCCACAGACCTACAAAGAGAACTTCAGATTTACTCACCGTTACCTCACATTGAAGGAACATTTGGATCAAAACATCACCAGGCCCCTAGTGGACTCTAGATGCCTCTCTTTAGATCGGTGTCCACTGCTGGTTCAGTCAGCTGTGGATCTCAGAGGGGTTGGAGTCTTGTGGGACCTGTGTGGTTACTTAGTCTTCAGAGGGGGACAACAGGTGCGCCATATGTTATTTGGCTTGGTTTCTCAGGTAGGATGATATTTCCCCACGAATTGTCATCATCTGCTTGTCATGTATTTTTTTCTTTTTTCATGTGTCTTTGACGACAGAGTTAGTTAAACATAGACAAATTAAGCAGGATATTTTGCATCAGCAAAATATTTCTTCTCCATTTGCATGTTTTCTTCACGGTTGATAGAGTTCTAAAACTTGCCTCATGAAATGAAAGGAAAGAGAAATGAAAGGAAAGGCAGGGGGAAGGATTGGTTATAAAGAGACATGAACGATTCCAGCTGATTGCTAAGACTGGGCCCCATGGAAACACCACCTGTGGACTGACCTTGGTAGATGACCACATTCACAGGACTGGTTATCAGTTTTGCAAGTCTTGATATTATCAGTGTACCCAAAGTTGACTAGAGTCATGAAGACTGATTCTCACTAGCCCACGTTATATGACAATGAGGAGTCAGCCAGAATTCCAATTTATTAACTTACATTGATCAGAGTTGTATGATTTCTGGTGTCCTCAGGAGCCTGCTATTTAGGCCCTTTGCCATATCAAGGTGCCTGTGTAGGTGAGTTAGCAATGCTTAACTTGGCTAGTAGCAGAGAAATGGGTGGAGAGCTATCTTACAGAGAACATGGAAAAATCAGATGCTGTTTGTTGTGCCTAAATGGGGTGTCTCTTCATCAGATAGGGGCCCCCAAATCTGGGGTGATGTTCAGGTGGAAGCAGGTGGCACAGAAGGTAAAAGAATTCACCTGAAGGAGAACAAAGGAGGTAGAAGTTCATTGAATACACAAGTGAGCACTGGGCAGGACAGCAGAGAAGAGGCTGTCTGCTATGAGGCAGTGGGAGGGACGGTTTGGTGACGTTTGGAATTTTCCCTTTTTTGTTAACTGTGCCTAGTTATAAGTAGTCCATTGGCCACATAGGGGTGGGTCACCTACTGGGTCTGTCTATTCAGCCAGGTGATCACCGTGGCCCTTTCTTCATTCCATTGCTCCAGCACATTTGTCTAAAAGTTGACACCATGCTATCCTTGCCGTAGGAAATCACCCACCTCCTTAATGCCCAGGGCGCATAAATCTACCATAGTCTCAGGTGATACATTTGGCTAAATTCTTATTTCTCTCCCCATAAATTACCTTTATTTTGTTAACATTTTGGGTTTTGTTCTATGAAAACTTGATGCTAATTTACATCACAATACAATCAGACATTCCTGGATTTTAAATTTTATATCCCAAACACATTAGCCCTGTCTGTCAGTGATGTGGGTGAAGTCTGTACCCTCCAAGTTTACTACACAACAAAACACAGACTCTGGGTATCATCAAGGTGACAATAACACACAAAACTCACGATTGTTATGTTTCAATGAGAGAAAAATTCCTGACAGCTGAAATGTCTGTCATGACTCATCTAAAGTAAGCAAATTAGCTATGGACTTCCACTTCAGAGTCTTAAATTTTTAGAAAACTATTTAAAATTAGAGTGGCCTCATGTGATATTTCTGAGATGTGGTGTTTTTCTTATGGCTGCATGGGCTCTGCCTTCAGGTACCTACCTGGCTCTGCTCCTTCCCTTTCTCCCTCTATACTCCTTGGGATCCACAGGAAACATTATCCTTTTTCCATGCTTTGACATTCCCAATCAAATCTAGTTTGCAAACTTTTTCAACCTCTTTGACTATGTTTTCATTCCTTGAATCAGTGTTATTCTTTTCTCCACCAACTAAAAAAAAATTTTGTCTTGGTCTCATATGTGTAAAAAATGGGAAAAGGAATGGTTAAAATCAAGAGAATCCTCTATATGTGAGAAAACAATGTGCGAAGGACTGTGGATGTGTAAGAATGAGATGTTGGAGAAACAGAACTAAAAAACAAAATCTCTCATGCAGAAATGCCCTCTGCAGAGGTAACAGAAGAAGAAAACACTTTTATTATTGAATAAGCACTTAACCAGCATAGGATGCACCTCCTAGGCAATCCCTTAAGAGACTGCAGACGGAAAAGAATCTTACCTCCTTTGATAACCAAGCAGACACAACCTGTCATATACATGTTCTCAAAATAAACAATAACTAGTCCTCAAATCATAGGTCCTGACAGCACCATTTGTCACACATAGTTCATTCTAAATTTACCTGGTAAAGGAGGTAACTGTCTAGGTTGGCTAATTGGGTTTATACAAAGCAAAACCAAACTTTTTGGATCTTTATGACAGGAGATGGTCGTTCTGCAACATGGAGTACCCGTCAAAGTTAGGCTGCTATCTCCAACAGACACTGGGAGATCTGGGAACTAGCTCCCTTGATGTTTACATTTCAGAAATGGCTCCCAGCTTCCTAAGAAATATTCTTGATTTAAAGGCTGACAGGGGCGCCTGAGTGGCTCAGTTGGTTGAGCGGCCGACTTCGGCTCAGGTCATGATCTCACAGTCTGTGGGTTCAGGCCCCGCGTCGGGCTCTGTGCTGATGGCTCAGAGCCTGGAGCCTGCTTCGGATGCTGTGTCTCCCTCTCTCTCTGCCCTTCCCCTGTTCATACTCTGTCTCTCTGTCTCTCAAAAATAAATAAACATTAAAAAAAAATTTTAAAGGCTGACAAAAGTCTTATCTAGTTTTCAAAAGAATTTATAAGATTGTCCTTATAAAAATAAATAGTCCAACCTTCCAGGGACACGGGAGCAGAGACTCTAGAGAACTTGTAGAGCAGTGAGCCTGGAGTGAGTGGTTTAAACAGTAAGAGAGGAGAGTTCCAAGGGGCTGAGGCCAGAGTGGGCACTGAGGCAGAAATGCTTGGAAGGCTCCACAGAGCATGCAGGCCTTGGGCTGTGGAGAGGGGATGTGGATGAGCAAGGTGAGGGTCTGGCTGAGGGAACCATGACAGCCAGCTTCTCGTCCTCAGCTTCTCCCCATTTCTGAGGAAAGGGGTGTGTCTTGCACCCCAGCGCTTTTTCACTTGCTCTGTGGTGAGGATAGGAGCTTCTTTCTGGCAAAAATTAGGAAGAGTAGGAGCACCTGCATGGCTCAGTCGGGTGAGCATCTGACTTCAGCTCAAGTCATGATCTCGCCGTTCATGAGTTTGAGCCCCATGTCAGTCTTTGTGCTGACAGCTCTGAGCCTGGAGTCTGCTTCAGATACTCTGTCTCTCTCTCTCTACCCCTCCCCCACTCACACTCTGTCTCTGTCCCAAAAATAAATAAACATTAAAAAAATTTTTTTTAATTGGGAAGAGTAAAGGAAGGGGAATTTGGAGGCAGAGGTGGTTAATGAATTTCCCTTCTTTCCTTCCTTTTCTAACCAAGGAGCCATTAATGGCTCTAAGCAAGGATACCTTCTGGCATAAGTTTTCTGAAGAAATCCCAAAGGCTTCAAAAATTTACATTTGCCTCTCTTCTCTGTAGACTTTTTGATTCAGTGAGCCTGGCTGTGAAAAATTATAGAGAGGGATTCACAGGGAACAGATTATTTTTAAAAACATCCTGCACTTTTTTCAATGATAGAAAGCAGTGTGTGTGTGTGTGTGTGTGATGGGGGGTGGTGATATGTGGGTTTGGGGGCAGGTGATTAGGGCAAAGGGGAGTCTAGGAATTGCCCTTTGGGTCTGTGGGACATAATGTACTATAAACCTATGATGGTTAATTTTATGTGTCAACTTGGCTAAGTTATGGTATCCACGTGTCAGGTCAAATAATAGTCTAGATGTTGCTTTGAAGGTATTAAAACTTTTTTTTAATGTTTTATTTGTTTTTGTGAGATACAGAGACAGAATGAGAGTGAGGGAGGGGCAGAGAGAGAAGGAGACACAGAATCTGAAGCAGGCTTCAGGCTCCAATCTGCCAGCTCAGAGCCTGACATGGGAACTCAGACTCACAAACCATGAGATCATGACCTGAGCCGAGGTCAGATGCTTAACCAACTGAGCCACCCAGGCGCCCCAAAGGTATTTTTTAGATGTGATTAACATTTAAATCAGTAGAGTTTGAGTAAAGCAGATTGTTTTTATTTATTTATTTATTTTTATATAGAGAGAGTGTGCACGCATATGAGGGAGGGGCAGAGAAAGACAGACCGAGAGAATCCCAGGAAGGATTTGCACTGTGAGCACAGAGCCCTCTACAAGACTTGATCCCACAAGCTGTGCGATCGTGACCTAAGCTAAAATCAAGAGTCAAACGCTCAACCAACAGAGCCACCCAGTGCCCCAAAGCAGATGATTTTCTGTTATGGGCCTCATCCAATACATTGAAGGCCTTAAGAGAAAGAACTGAGATTCCTGGAGGAGGAAGGAGTTCTGCCCCCAGACTGCCGTTCAGACTCAAGGCTCTGGTGTCCACTCTTCCCTGGGTCTTCAGCCAGCCAGTCTGAAGCCTCTTTCTCTGGGGAACCTTGACTAACACAAAATTCCCTCGGGGCCAGCAGATTCCAGATCATTTGTCTTTGTATCTCCAGTACCTTTAATAGTCTTTGCCCCATTCCGGGGGCTGTGTGAACAACTGTGAGGGAGGGCATAAATATGGACCCTAGGTGAGTATGGTAGCTCTACGTCCCTACCCTATTCTAGTTTTTGGACAGTTGAGAAATTGCATTTCAGCCCTGGGAGTAACACTCTGCCTGTGTGTCCTAAAACGGGTGGCCGGGGCTTTCCTGAAAGCCTCGGGAGATGCTCTGCTTCCATGGATTTCTGGAATGTTGGGGACCAGTTTCAGCTCAGGAGCTCACTTTGGGGAGGGGTGAAAGCTGAGTGACTATGTCGGATCCAGCCTGAGTGCCGAGCTCCACCGGGAAGGGACTGTCTCACCCCTCTTAATGGGCTGAGACATAGAACTGAATGCCAAGGTGTCATTTGACACTTTGGATGTTCCTTCAAGTTGCAAAGCTAGATACCCTCCCTATGTATGGTCCTTCCCTAGGCCAGTGTGGCTGGGAAGTAGGGTGAGTAACAGGACGCTGCTTGCTGAGTGTAGAACTGGAATAAAGCAGGGATTTCAGGGACATTCACCAGGACATTTACAAGTGGCTACTTCTCCATTGGTCTTTACCAGATGCGGCCTTTCTAGGTCACCCCCGCCAGTCTCTGTTTACTTCTTTTTCTTTATTCCCCTTCAAGAATCTAAACTGACTGTCTTCCTCTTGTTGCAACACTCAGATACATGAGAGCACATTCTTGTTTGGTCACATTTGCAGTGCACTTCTCAGAAATTACATTTGAGTTCTTGTAACTAGTAAGATGTCAGCTTAGGTGTGGCGCACCATGTCTTTCTGAAGTATCTTTATGGCCCTGAGACCTTGTCATAGCTCTTAGAAGTCTATTGTTTCATCTTGTCCTTAGCATGGGTCATTTGTACAGAACTCAGTCATTACATGTGGATTTTGCCAGTTTAACATGGAGGATTAATCTGTGTGCCCCCATCCTGGGGGTCCCTCATGTTACTTCAGTGCACAAATAATGAGGAGTAGGCCCAAGAATGAATGGGAGTGATCATATTTAAAAGTATTAAAATCTTGGGGTGCTTGGGTGGCTCAGTCGGTTAAGCATCTGACTTTGGCTCGGGTCATGATCTCATGGTTCGTGAGTTCGAACCCCACGTTAGGCTGTGTGCTGGCAGCTCACATACGGGAGCCTGCTTCAGATTCTGTCTCCCTCTCTCTCTACTCCTCACCTCTCACATTCTGTCTCTGTCTCAAAAATAAATAAAAGTTAAAATAAATAAATAAATAAAAGTATTAAAATCTTAAGGTAAGTAATTCATGGAAAGTTGAGATGGGAGAAGGAAAATGATTAGGAATAAGATGACTGAAAATAAGTCCAAAAGCAAGGTTTGGTAGGACCTAACTAGGATAGAATAGGTGAGTAAGATAAAAATGTAAAATGCCACAGGGTATATTTGCCTAGGTTGTGAACTGCTCATATGTAGGGGGGACCCATTTACATCATAGACATTGTGGCTTTGCATATCTACTATGATAATTGCATAGCAGAAGATAAGAAGTTTTTCATCCTAATGAAATCATCATATATATGTTTTAAAGTTTTTAAAATTATTTTGAGAGAGAGAAAGAGGGAAGGAGAATATGAGCAAACAGGAGAGGGGCAGAGAGAGGGAGAGAGAGGATCCCAAGCAGGCTCCATGGCTGTCAGCACAGAGTCAGATGCAGGGCTCAAACTCACGAACCGTGAGATCCTGACCTAAACCAAAATCAAGAGTCAGATACTTAACCAACTTAGCCACCCAGGTGCCCCTGAAATCATATATTAGAGCAATTTTTTTGGACAATGAGAGTAAAGTGTGCTGGAAGATGATTCTCCATGGACCTTACATGTTTTTCACATTTTGTCAGTACTGTTTATCTAGTGCTTCGAAGAATGTGTATAGCAGTCTTGGAAAATAGAAGTTTTATCCTTGGAAAATAGAAATGTTATCTCTGTAGAGTAAAGGCTGGCAGGCTTACTGCCCATTATAAAAGGTTTAAGTTTCCTAAATTCAGGGTTTTTCTCCTCGTAATAAAATTCACTGTATGTGCAGATGTTGCTTTTTCCATTGTTGTGGGAAAGAAGGTTTTTCCTGTTGCAAGAAAATGCTTGTACTCTACCATTTCTGTGAGTAGTAAAGTCCTTTATCTCTGGCCCAGGAGTCTCATGTCTTCTGCCACCATCCATGAAACTATGGTAGGATACATTGTTAGCTTGCTTGTGGTGTAACATCTCAGTTCTTGACAAGGTGCATGGAAGAGGGGGAGCATTTTTCTGAATAGCAAAAAAGGCACTCTCTGAACTATCAGCAGCCAGAGAGGGGGTAAGTCCAGAGCATAAATATAAAGAAGAGAGAAGGTGGGGACTGTGTTCTTTTAGCTATTTCATTTGTCATCTATGTACCGTTAGGCCCCTCACAACTTCTAAGATCAATGCTGACTGGAGTGTAAGATGTTTAACCCATGCTACCTAAAAAACTCAGTTAGGGGAGATTTTAGAAATCTGCTCCCCTTGGGGCACTTGGGTGGCTCAGTCAGCTAAGCATCTGACTTCAGCTCAGGTCATGAGTTTGTGAATTGGTGCCCTGTGTTGGGCCATGTGCTGACAGCTCAGAACCTGGAGCCTGCTTCAGATTCTGCATCTCCCTCTCTCTCTCTGACCTTCCCCCTCTCATGCTGTGTCTCTCTCTCAAAAATAAATGACATTAAAAAAATATAATAAAAAATAAAAAGAATTAAAAAGAAATCTGCTTCCCAGGTAAGGCCCCAAACCAGTGAAACAGACTCTCTAGAGGTGACACATAGGCATCAGCATTTTTTAATGCTCCCCAGATGATTCCATTTGTAGCCAAGGTGAGAGCCTAAAATCCTGAGATTGCTGATGTCACCATCCTTGAGGGTGGTCAGTGCATACTGGTCTCCTGACTTACGCTCTAGGATTTAAGTCTTTCTCTTTTCCTGATGTGTACCTGGTTTTGTTTAGAGCCCCATGGTTTCTCTAGTTCTATCCTGCTCTCTCTCAATTTTTCCCTGGGACCCACAGATCTCTCCAGTTCTGTCTCTTGTCTCCATCCGTTTCTGACTTTAGTCTCATTTCCCCAACGCTGTGTCAGGCTTCACTGGGAAAGAAATTAATTCTTTGAAGACCCTAACCACTGAAAAAAAAATGTAGGGTCCTTCTGCCCTTTCCACCTACTTGTAATAAAAATTAATATTTTTGAAGCACTGACTGAATATTAGGCACTTTTCAAAGAGCTTTCCTTATATTAATGTAGTGTTTAATTCTCACAAAACATCATTATCTCCATTTTGCAGGTGAGGAAACCGAGGCAATGAGAGGTGAGTAACTTGCCTGAGGTTACTCAGCTAGGACATGGTATAGTCAAGACTTAGAGACAGGCAGTCAGGCTCCAGAGGCCGCAGTAAACCATGCCAAACAGTAAATTGAGTGTAAAGAAGCTGAATAGTATGAGTTTTCCCACGGTATCTCTTGATGCTTTTTCTGGAAAATGTCAAGTTCTTTCAAAAAATTTTTCTTATTTTTTTGGTGTCCTTGCTTAGCCGATGCCTACTTCCTCGGTTGGACAATTTAGCACTGCCGTGTTACCTCATATCAGGCTTCCCTGATGCTGAGCGCGTGCTTCAATGCTGCCTGTCCATGGATGTGGAGAATATACCCGCTGGACAGGTTTTCAGCTGGCACCCTGACAGGGGCTGACCTCCCAAAGCCCACTCACCGGTGTGGGTGGATCTGTTATACGCTCGTTTCCAGCACTTAACTGAGGACTGACTGACTATCTTGGTTGTCTAACCCCAAGACAGCCTTGGTTTCCCTCCTTGTGGGATATAACCCAATACTTCGTTCATCTAGGCAAGCAGGTTCGCTTGTTTAGAATGGCGGCTCTCAAACAGTGTATCAGTGACCTGGAGGGCTTGTCCCTAGAGTTTCTCGTCTAGAAAGTCTGGGGTGAGGTCTGAGAATCAGCATTTCTGATGAGTTCCCAGGTGGTGCCAGTGCTACTGGTGCCATCACCACACTCCGAGAACCACTGCCTTACACCTGTGCCGCTGTAGAGTGGTCCCCAGACCAGTAGGACCGGTGTCACCTGGGGGCTTGCTGGAAATGCAGAATCCCAAGCCACAGCCCAGACCTATCAAATCAGAATCTGTGTGCAACAAGTTTCTCAAAATGTGGTTTGTGTGCATCTATAAGTATGAGAAATGTTGGCTTAGATCATGTGTTTTGATCCCATTTAGGACCTTTAATGTCAAACAAAGATAAACATTGCAACATCCAAAGTAACCAGTACATTATACTATATTCTGGCCAAAGGAGACCAAGTAAGATTTTATGGGTAATTTAGGGAAAATCTATCATGACTCACTCCAAATGACTCAACATTACGTCCTTTGAACAGAGAGAAGGTAATGTCTCCACATTGATAGCAATTTAAAAGATTGTTAATACTTACATGCTCAATGCAGCCTAATGCCACAGGGGGAAAATGAGCTTTCTTAGCCCCTTCTTTTTCAGTAAAACGATGGATGACATAAAATATACATTCAATTTAAAGGTTATTTAGAGGTTTGAATAGTTTGAAGATCAGTCAGTTAGAAATAAAAACTGTTAGTTCTGGGTCACTGATGGTCAGAGGTGGGATAAAAAGAATGCTATTTTCACAGTTACTTGTACATGTTGGGGGAAAAAAAGGATAAGCAGACAAGATAAAGTAGATCAAGTTTGCTTTCTAAAAAGTGGAAAAAAGTTATTGAGATCATTGTTATTTTTCCTAAATCTTGGTGAAGATTTTTGAATTCTGAAAGTCAGAGGATGAACAATCAGATAAGTGTCCAAACACGGTAAGAGAAAATCATGTGTACCTTTCAATAAATTCTGGCAAACTTCATGAGAATAATCCAGCAATACCGACAAATCTGCTACTTCAAACCAAAACCTTGCAGAATGGAAACATATAGTAAATGTCTCTGAAGTATAAAATCTGTATCCAGAAAAGTCCGAAATTTAGTAATCAAAATAGCTATCTTTCTGGTGTATTTATTATGGGTTAGGAAATGTGCTAAGTGCTTGATCTACGTTCTACATGGTCTCATTAATCCTTGCCAAAACTTTATGGTTCTGTGGTTGTCTGTGTCTGGCAGATGAGGAAACTAGAGCTCAAGGAGTGAAAAGTATGTCTGCCTGTTTGTATACCTATGCTGCAATTATAGGCACTTGTGTAACAACATCTTGAAGTATTTATTAGCTTGTTTTGCCTGAATGTTGCTGGTAGGAGGACAAAGAGGAAAATCTTCTCAGATTTACTTAATTGGCCTTTTATTAAGGTAAAGAATGCTTTCTGTGACCAACTCTCTTGGTTTGACTAGAATAGGGTGTTTCATTGCTAAACCCTGGAAATTCGCAGGCAAACTGCGATGTTGCTTAGTCTATGGGAAATTCAGGGCAGCAGATGTACTAAAACTAAGGCTTTAAAAGCAGTTGGCTCCAGTTTTCTCTAGTTTTAGTAAACAAGTAGTTCTTAATGAGAAAAGGGAATGAAAAGCACGGAAGTGCCTTAAGGTCTATTCTTAATGGATTAACGACTGCTGAACCTGCTGTCACTCTAGGGATTTTTTGGGTTGCTTTCCCCCCTCAGCAATGGTGCTGGATTTGTGTGAGATGGTTGGCCAGATGAGAATGCAGTCTGAAGTCATGGAACTGGATACTTGATTTGCCCCACTTGAAGGAACACAGCCAACCAATCAGCTTTGAGTGTCTCTGGATGTGTTTCAAAGACTTTGTGCCCTTTGACTTTTTTAACGGGTGAAAGGGCCAGCCTTCCTTGCTGTACACAAGTGGCCCCCATGTTTTGTAATTTTGGGTTATGAGCTCATCTTTACTTAGTTTTGTCTGTGGATCTCTGTGGCAGCTTGAGTTAGGGTGAGACCCCTCCCCACCCAGAGCGGGTTTTATTTCCTTCTGCCGGGAGTCCCAGGGATCATGGTCTTGGCAGGGGGCGGGGACCATTTTTTATGCTAATTTCTGGCTTGACAGATGAGGATCATATAGGTAGTGTAAAGCTGAATCGTAAGTCCATGAAAGGGCAGACCTATGATTGTTCATTCTTTTTTAATTTTAATTTTAATTTATTTATTTTTTACATTAAAATCCCAGTTAGTTAACATATAGTGTGTTAATAATTTCAGGAATAGAATTGTGATTCATCACTTACATATAACACTTCGTGCTCATCCCAACAAGTGCCCTCCTTAAAGCCCATTCCCCATTTAGCCCATTCCTCCACCCAATACCACACCAGCAACCCTCAATTTGTTCTCTGTATTTAAGAGTCTCTTATGGTTTGTCTCCCTCTCTGTTTTTATCTTATTTTTGCTTCCCTTCCCCTGGGTTCATCTGTTATATTTCTTAAATAACACATATGAGTGAAATCATATATTTGTCTTTCTCTGACTGACTTATTTCGGTTAGCATAGTACACTCCAGTTCCATCCACGTTGTTGCAAATGGTGAATTTCATTCTTTTTGATTGCTGAGTAATATTCCATTGTGTGTGTGTGTGTGTGTGTGTGTGTGTGTGTGTGTGTGTGTACACACACATATATATGTATATACCACTTCTTCTTTATCCATTCATCTGTCAGTGGATATTTGGGATTTTTCCATACTTTGGCTATTGTCAATAATGCTGCTATAAATATTGAGGTAGATGTTCCCCTTTGAATCAGCACTCCTGTATCCTTTGGATAAATACCTACCTAGTAATGCAACTGCTGGGTCGTAGGGTAGTTCTATTTTAATTTTTTGAGGATGCTCTATACTGTTTTCCAGAGTGACTGCAGCAGTTTGCATTCCCACCATCAGTGCAAAAAGGTTTCTCTTTCTCTGCATCCTCACCAACATCTGTTGTTGCCTGAGTTATTAATTTTAACCATTCTAGATTATTAATTCTTGCGAGGGATACTCTCCTTACCTACGTGGAGATAGGCAAGCATTCTTGTTGACTCCCTATACTGGTGTGTAATTTTTCTGGTGTATCTAGGGCTGCCAGGTGAAATACAGGGTTCCCAGTTAAATCTGAATTTCAGATAGACAACAAATAATTTTCTAGGATAAGTACGTCCCAAATACTATACTGGATATACCTATATTAAAATTTTATTTGCTGTTCATTCACATTATACCGATTTAACTCGATGTCCTATACTATTATTTGCTAAATCTGGCAACCCCAGGCATAGCTTTTGTGTAGGCTGAGGTCCTTTGAGGAGTAAAGCTTTATTTGGAGTCTCAGTTGTAACTCCTCAACTTGACTGGGGTCTCCTTCTTTGATGAAGACTTTAAAATCTCAGCCCTGAGTTTGGGAGGCTGTTATCAAACTGGAAAGTCCCATCAACCATATGATTGCTACACTCTTGGCTCTCTGGCTTCCTGTTGTAGTTTTCAGTTTTATTCTCATTTTCGGCCCATGGAGCTTCCTTATTTTCTTCCAAGCTCAGGCATGTCTTTAAGATAATATTTGTTATATTTAGTCCAGGATTTTCAGGTGTTTTAAAGTGAAAGGGTTTCAGGTTATCTGAGCTATCCTATTATAGAACATGGAAACTCTGATACCAGCTCTATAAAAGTCAACTAAGATCTCTGAAACTATAGTGGTGTTGGGAAAAGTTAGTATGCAACTCTCTAGACTTCCTGAGCTGTTGGAAAGAGGGAGATAATATGCGTGGTGAAGTATATTTGACCTAAATATAACCAAATCAATGGTACAGTGAGATACTTTTAAATCAAGCTTTTATAAAACAAGGTTTAAAATGTACCAAGACTAACTATACATGGGAAGGAATAATCAAACAGCACCTAACTAATTTGAGAAAATGTAATTTGTAAGACTAGATGAATTAATTTCCTGGAGTAGGATTATAGATGGTATTACCAATCACCAAGTTCCCTTACTGTAGGAACCCTCCCTGGGAGGGTGACACATCCCCTGCCTGGCCATGTGATTGGAGTTTGGTTAATCAAGGGGGAAGTGCTGGCAAGTGATCTGTGGCTTCTCATGTCTCTTTTGTTTTTGTCATGATCATCTTCCAGTGGATATAAAGCAGAGAACACCCCCCCGCCCCCCATTGCTGACCTCTATGAAAATGTAGAGTAAGCAAGAAAAAACCACTTTGTTCTTAGGGATTTTCAGGCTCTATGTCCATGCCCCACAGTTTGATCTATCTTGACTGATACAGGTATGAAGGGCTCTCAGACATGATGCCAGGGACTAAAGATACATCAGTGAGCAGATTTAATCAAGTCTTTCCTCTCATGGAACTGAGGTTCTGATATAGGTACAGAGATTAGCCAAACAGAAAAATTAACATAAAAATAAACCTGAGATACAAGTTTTGAAGGAAATCAACCTTTGGTAAATTAAAATGCATTTCTTTAAAATGATATCCCACCTATATCTAGAAAAGCCGGAAGCTGCTTCCAAAATCAAACACAATGCACAATTTAGACCATAGATACATTAATATAGCAGAGGAATCAATGTTACAGGGCCCTTGAGATAAATCAATTACTGCAGTAGGGCACAATAATTTTTACTTTTCTGGAGCTGAGGCAAAAAGGGAAATAGTTGAGTAATACAATTTGCGTTGCTTGACAGGAAGGTGCAAACTAGCTCTTTGAGGAACCAAAGTGTTTCTTGCCCTAAATCAAGAAGCAGTTTATTAACTGGGTTTTCCAGGAGGGACAGTTCATAACTCAGTGGGCAGTGACTCTAATTTTGGATAAGTCACAGAGACATTGTTTAAGTGGATATTTCTTGTATATTCTTGTATATACCATCTATACAAACTGAAGAGAAGAAAAATCTTGATTAAGGGAAGCCATTTCTGCAGGGAGCTTAGGTAATATGAGCCAGATTGGTTACTTTGTGCTGTCTAAACCACTGGTGGCTGGGGAGTGCTCCAGAAGGGGGAAGAGATAGTGGGGCATTACATGACCCTTAGTGCCCTAAATATCAGAGGCCTCACAGGATCCTTTGGAAAGGGCCGGTTTTATTTATTTATTTATTTATTTATTTATTTATTTATTTATTTATTTTTCAAGTTAGTTAACATATCGTGTAATGATGGTTTAGGAGTAGAATTTAGTGATTCATCACTTACATGTAACAATCAGTGCTCATCCCACCCAACAAGTGCTCTCCTTAATGCCCATCACCCATTTAGCCCATCCCTCCACCCAACACCCCACCAGCAGCCCTGTTTGTTCTCTGTATTAAGGAGTCTTGTAGTTTGCATTCCTCTCTGTTTTTATCTTATTTTCCCTTCCATTTCCCCTCTGTTCATCTGTTTTGTTTCTTTAATTCTGCATATGAGTGAAATCATATGTTTGTCTTTCTCTGACTTATTTTCTTTAACATAATACAGTCTAGTTCCAACCACTTTGTTGCAAGTGGCAGGATTTCATTCTTTTTGATCACAGAGTAACAATCCGTTGTATACCTCTACCACATCTTCTGTATCCACTTGGAAAGGGCTGGTTTTAAATTGGTTTGTGGTTGGGTTTTTCAACTTGGACCTTAAGTTCTGTTCTGTGTTGTTGGCAGAAGAATCCATCTATTCACTTCAGAGGCCAGAAGGAGAAAGGATTGCCAACACGTTGTTGAAATGGAAGAGTCTGATTTCTGTCTTTTGCCATACATCAGTCACACAGTGTCCCATGGAAAGGATCAATATTTTCCTCAAAAAAAGATCATTAAATTTCCTCAGGTACTTTAACAGATTAGTGAGAAGATCAGAACTTAGCATCATAAAGCATATGAAAGATTATTTGGGTCTGAAAATTTTAAGGGCTTTTGTTTCTAATGCACTACTTTAGCCAAACAGGAACCTGCTGGGTTGTACCCGGCTCATTAAATGGAGGGATAGTAAACACTTGGGTCTCCTTCAGTGCTGGTTGTGGGAGACAAGGCCTGCCTCAGTCAAAGTCATGTCACTTCCTTCTTGGAATGCTGACGAGACTGTAGACATGAGCACAGGACTGTATGAATTTAGCAGGACATTCATCGGAGCCTCCTATGATTTCTGTAGCAGGCACACATCTCCACCCACAAACACAGGTTTAAGAAGTGTATCTTTTGTAGAACTTCTGTAACTGAATATAGTTAATGTCTTTTCTTGTTGAATCTCTTATCTGCTGAATGACAGAAGTTAAATCGCAATTGGCCCCAGGGTCTCCTTTTCCCTCACCGTCCTGCATTTTGTGGGGAGGAGGAGCGTACTTATGTCGTCTCAGTGTATTGACTAGGGGAACACCAGGTATCCAGTATCGGGGCCAGGTTGTCATTGTCCATCTGAGCTGGCTTTGGCAGAGATATCCTTGATCCTTCTGGGCTCAGGTCTGTGGTCCACTTAAGCCTAGGGATCTGCTGTACGACATTTGTGCCTGTAGTTAACAAAACAGTACTGTGCACTTAAACATTGGTTAACAGAGTAGATCTCACATTAAGTATTCTTGTTACACACACACACACACACACACATTCAAGGAAACTTTTGGAAGTGATGGACATTTCTATTACTTCAATTGTGGTGATGGTTTCATGTGTGTAGGCATATGTCCAAACTCACCAAATTATATGTGTAAACTATGTGCAGGTTTTTGCATATCAACTTGTCATGAGCGCTCTAGGAAGGCACACACGCGAGTTGTGTCTTTCCACAGTGTCAGTCATAAAGCAAAGTGAATCACATTTACAAAGCAGGGTCAGGATTCCAAACTCAATGACATTTCACTATGTGGTCACACTTGGCTTCTTACACAGCACATGGATCAGGACGTAAGACGAACCACACAACAAATGAGATACAGAAGGGTATAGGAAGTTAACGAACCAAACCCGAAGTCAGTCGCTAGGCACGCAGTTGAGATGAGGCTTCGGTCGGGTCTGGGGCAGCTCTGGGCACTTACTGCTTGTTACATCTGTCCAAGCAGTGAAGGATCTCAGTTCTGTTCATACGTCAGTCAGGCAGAGTGTTTGGTGGCAGTTGCCTTTTTCAAGTGGTCAGACATAGAGGGATCATGTCTGAAGAGTCTGACAGTTTGCAGCAAAAATCCTCCTCTTTTTAAAAGGATTTAATCACTTGGGCTCCTGCAGAACTCCTCTGGTTCTGCATGTTATCACTTCTGGGGTGTCAGCTGGTGCTGGTCCCGGCGAGATTGCATAGTTGCAGTACCTTTAAATGCTTATGCCGTTGCTTGACACAGGCCCCTGCTTGACATGAGAAATTCCATTTTACTGTAAAACTATGCCTCAATAAAACTGTTTAAAAAAAAAAACAACCTCATATGTGGTAGGTCATATAAAATATGGTAGGTCATATAAAATACCCAGCTAGTAAGTGCTGGAGCAGTCTGACTTCAGAACCTACACCCTTAGTCCCAGCACTGTGCTCCATCCTGATGTTTTTCTTCCTTGGGTGCCATACCCCATGCTCTCCTGGTCCGCCATGGCTCCTCTTCCCCAGCTAGTCCATTTCACCGGGTGCTCCCCGGAGGTCTGCCTGGGATTTCTTCTCATGCCGAATGCTCTCACTGGGGCTCTCTCTAGGTCTCATGGTCCCCGGACAGCGGCAGGGGCAGAATATTTCCAGATCTGTCTCCTGGGCTCATTCTCCTCTCGGAAGCTTTAGGCTCACACATTCAGCTCTCTGAGTGCTCTGCCTGGATGTCCCCAGGCACCGACTGTTCTGTGTGAAAAAGACTGAATGCATCACTGTCTTTCCCCCAACTTGCCTTCTCCCGTGTCCTCCCTGTCTCATTTGGGGCCCTGTTCATGCTGGGAAACCAGGGGCCATCTCCTCTCTCATCCTTTGGTCTCTCTAATCACCAGGCTTGGGGAATTTCATTTTCCCCTGAGGTATTGCTCTGGTGGGGGCCCCTACCATTTCTTCCTCTGACCACAGAAGAGGCCTCCTAAGTGGACTGTCTGCTTCCAGCCTCATTCTCTTAATTGCATCCTCCTTTAAACCACAAGGGTGTTCTCTCTAAAACACAAATCTCTATTATTTGTTTGTATAAATTCCTCAAGGGTTTCCTATCATTTATCGGAGTGTTTCTTAAAAAAAATGTGGTTCTTGGGCAAATACATCACAGCTCCCTGAGCGTTTGTGAAAATGGAAGATTTCTGGCCCTTGCCCAGACTTCCTAACTAAATCAGCACTGCTGGGGATGTGTACTTTTATGATGCTACCAGGGTGATTCTAACGTGCCGCCGGAATGAGATATAAGCATCCTAAAGGGGTGGGAATGTTCTGATTTCTACTCTTATCTTACCTGCATCATCTCTTGTCAGTCTGAGTTCCCCCAAACACCCAACTGCTTGCAGGTTCTCCCCAACCCCAGCATGCCAAACTCATGGCCTTTCCACTGTCCCTGCTGCCCAGAGTGTCCTCTCCTTTCTTCGTGTTGTTGACTGCTCCTTGCATGGTCATCCCGAGCATCCCCTCCGGCATCTCCACCTTCTCCCCACCCCAAGCTCCCCTCTGCTTCCCTAACGCTCCCCTTGCACATCCTCGTCCATCCTTAGTGTACCACGCCCCCTCCCATGGCTTGCCAGCCTCGTGACAGCAGACTCCACCCATCACACATCTTTCTGTTTCCAGGGCTGGACACAGTGTCTGATCCATAGCTGGTCAATAAATATTTGTTGAAGAAATACATGAGCAAATATAAAGCATTACTGCTGTACAACAGAAGGCATCAATAGAGAGCAGAGGTACCCCTGAAGAGGGGGTTAATGATTCTGTTTGGAGGCCTCAAGTAGGTCACAGGGGAGGTGACATTTCATGAAGGCTGTATGGAAAAGAATGAATAGAAATTTTCCAGAGAGAGCAAAGGGAAAAGGACATTGCTGACAGCGGGAACCTTCAGGGAGAAGTGGGTGACGGGAGGGGAGCGGCAGGGAGGACTTGGGAGGCAGCTCGCAGCAAGACAACAGGGCCCTGTCACCCGTGCCTCCTTAAGGAAGGCTCTGCGTGGCCAGGGGACCCCAACTGAGAAATCCAAGGGAGACAGTGCCACCTACTGTGTCAAATCGGTTTCCCAGCCCCTTGCATGGGAAGAAGCCAGTAAGTCACTCATTTTCTAGTCAACACAATGGGAATTTTAAGCTGAAATCTCTCAGAGAATTAGAAAATCCACGCATGTGACATATGGAACACACTCAACAAATAATGAGCATTATTCTGACTTGTGACATTTTCTTGCCATCAAGCGTTTATAAAAAGGTCCGGTCTTTAATTATTTGATGGAATGTGCCTCACTTGCTTGCATGATTTTCCTGTTGTTCTTCTTGATGTTTTCATTTTAAAGTTATATTAGTATCTGAGGCTTCATTGCTGCTGCTCCTTTTAATAACTTCCATTCACCATTGAGATTTTTATTTCCATATAACAGCAACATACCAAGAATTATACCACAATTATTGGTAAAGTTAATTGGAACCCAGCTCTTGCAATGTTTCTTGTTTCATCAGTAATTCACACAGTTAGAACTGTTACACTCTGTATAGCACCTGACCCAGTTCCGAGCGCCTAGTGGGTGCTCAGTGAACTGTATGTAGTGTGTAGAAGGAGAGCAGTGCTTTCAAACAGTTGGATCCTGCGATCCACAGTACTATTTCGATTTAAGACTACTTCTTTCTTTCTCCACAATTTCAGAATTAAATCCTTAAGACTCTTCTGGAGGGAAGAATAGGCAACTGTGCAACTTAATTCACTGTCTGAGTCTCTCTACAGAATCAAAAGCTATGGTGGCTCAGAGGAACTCCAGGTGGAGACACTGTGGCTCCTCTACGCTCAGACCCCCAAACTTACAGGGGATCTCTATTACCTTCCCTTTCAGAGGTAGGAGGTGGGAGTGGGTGCTGCTCTCCAGGAACCCCCTAGATTTGCTCTCCAGGAACCCCCTATTGTCCTAATGTTAATTCCTTACTAGAGGGAAAATAACCTTAGCTCGACAATAGCAAGGCCTCAGGTCATCTAGGAGTCCTCTGCAGCAGATCAAAGCCACTGTGGAGGCCTCCCTTTTGACTTTACCTCCCCAACTTCATAGTGTATAGTGAGCCACTCTTCACAACCCCAGTGCAGCTCTTCCTGCCCACGGGTCCTGTCCCCGTGCTTTAATAAAATCACCTTTTTGCACCAAAGGTGTCTTTAAGAATTCTTTCTTGGTCATTGGTGCCGGAGACTGTCCTGGAAGGCCAGCTTCTGCTTCAGGAATTCCGGCTGGTCCAGGGTTCCCCGTGTGAGGGCTGGTCTAGGACAAACGACGCGGAGTCAGTCTCGTATCAGGACTGCCCGAAGTTTTTTATTCTTTTTGGGTTTTAATAGTTTTTTCTAAGCACAGCAAGTATACGTTTTGCAAAGATAGGCAGGATGAGATCATTCCAACTTCTCAAGGTTCCCAGTAAAAAAACTGACTAAAATGACCTTCACACTTCTTAGGACTACAAAGGATACTTGTTTTTTAGATTACATAGAATGTTTAAACAATCAGTGTATGAGGGAAAAAACAGCTCACATGTAGTCAAAGCATAACTAGTGGATACATTTTGGTAAATATTATGGGTTGAAAGAATAAGAACAAAGTATATCAGTCAAAGGCTCTGACTACAGTTGAAAGACCATGTGAAAAACAAGTTTTCTCTAAAGTTACTCCCTAAGATTATTTATTATCTATTGACCATTAATAGTATCTTAACCCAAAGTCTGCAGCAGTTACCACATTCCTGAGGGTCAGGTTGCACTCTTGAGTATAGTGAGAAAAGATTAAGAATTATATTTTATGTTATTACTATTGAATGATTTTCTTTTTATTTCTACAATAATCAACACTATATGTCTCTAAGGCTTATAATACTAAATAAACACGTCAGAACCTATTCCGGCTGGAAGTGGGGGGCACTGGAACCCTTTTGCTTCACCCTGCAGCTACCACAGCAGGGGCTTTTCTTGAGAGTTCTTCTCAGACCCAGGTTAATGATATTTCTTAGGCCCTGCACAGATTTTCCTGCTGGCCCCATAGCAACTGTGCCTGTCTTAGGTTGTCCCCCCTCTGGAGGATCTTACCCGTCACTGGCTAACCAGCCATCCTCTGGGGTCAAACAGGGCAACTTGGATTGGAAACCATAGCTCCATGGCTTCCCTGCCCAGCACCGGGCTGTAGACACCCTTGCCTTCTAGTAGGGTCCAGGCTCTGGGCAAATGGCCTTTGAACCTTAGGTCTTTATCCTGGGCATCGCCATCAGGGCTATTTTCTTCTGGTCCCCGGCACGTTGGCTCTGGAGCCCCCACCATCACCCCAAAACCTCATCAATTCTATTTCAGTTTCTTTCCTGTACCATCGTTTACTTGGAATCTGCTGTTTCAGTGCAGGGATGTGTCCTCCCGATGGAGCTGGAGGTACGAACTGTGCCTGGGGGGTGGGACTTGGAAGATTCCAGACCATTATGAACATACTCTTGAAATAGACAGGTTCTACTGTGCTGGGTGGTGAATGGTGACTTCTTTGAATTAACTTCCAAGTAGAATACCGTGTTATGAAAGGATAAGTAATAAAACTGTGCTAATTTGAAACTTCCACATACATTATTAAAACTCCACCATAATCACACCAATTATTTAGAAATTATATCACCCACAAAATGTTTTTTGGGAGGAGTATTTTATCACTGGATTGTTTAGAATTGTTAGTGAATGGTGACAATGAAAAGCAGACTGACTTTAAGTTTGTTTCATTTCTTCTCAAAAAGTCCTTTGCAGATGATGTGTCTTCTTGTTGCCAGTGGCTGAGGCTAAAGAGATTTCAGTGAACATGTCGGACTCCTGCAAAGCCAGCTTACAGGCTGCTGAACCAGTTGGGAGGAATACTCTTTCTTGATCTGTTTCCTTCCTCCTTTCTGTAGGGTGTTAGATGCATATGATGGGTAGAGCTCTACCACCTTCTTGAACCATGAGGGGGACCTGAGGATGGAAGCTAGTGATAGGGTAGAGCAGAAAATTTGAGGACCCAGGTCCCTGATAGTGTGGATAACACCAAGGTAGCCCCCAGTGAGTCACGCCCTTGTAGAATCCCCTCTTGTTGGGTTAGGATGGAACCCATGACTTGCTTCCTCTAATCAATGGAGTGTGGTAAAGGAGTTGAGACATCGCTTCTGTGATTATGCTTCATTATATGGGAAGGGTGAAGGAATTCTGTAGATGTAATTAAGGTCCCTAATCAGTTGACTTTGAGCTCATCAAAAGGGAGATTATTCCGGGTAGGTTTTACCTAATCAAATTTGCCTTTAAAATAGGTCCTGTGCTACATTCCCTGAATTCAGACACTTCCAAGCAGCAGAGACTCTTTTTCTCTGTTGCTGGTCTTGAAACAGTAATGCTCCAGGAATTTTACAGCCACAAAGAAATTAATTCTAAGGGAGCTTGGAAGTGGATTTTCCCCCTAGTCTCCCGATGAAGATGTAGCCCAGCCCACACCTTGATTTCAGCCTTGCGAGACCACCCAGCTCAGCCATAGCCAGACTCTTCACTCGCAGAAACTAAGAGATGATAAAAATGTGTTGTTCGAAGCTGTTAAGTTTGTGCTAACTTGTTATGTAGTATAGAACACAAATACATTGATGTCTGTGTTGTTGCTATAACAGCCTGGGAATGCCCACCTCCAGACTTCTTTTACATGAGCAAGAATTATATTTCTCACTTCTCTAAACCATTATAATTTTAGATTTTCATTTATAGGCAGCTGACCCTTAACTGATTCATGGAGTAATGAGGAAGGACTTACAGAAGATGAATCATTTGTGGCTGATCCTAAAAGTGGCTGATCTCACAATTTCAGAAGGTGGAAACTGGGGTACCTGGAGGTAGAAAATAATTTTCATGGGGCAGAGTGAATAAGGATAAATAGTAGGTATTTTGAATAAGTAAAGAGTAATTCAGTTTCGCTAGATAGAGTGAGACGAGGCTGAAGGGTAGATTAGACAAATCATAAAGCCAAACAAACTTGGAGATTGTTTTTCAAGCAATGGAGATTTTCTGACCATGATGGTAGCATGCACAGAGCTATGCCTTATTTTAGAAATGCAGTATGAGTCAGTTCTCTTTAGGTTGCAGAAGCATATCTCAAAGTAGATTTTGTCTCAAAGAGATTTATGGGAAGAGAAACTGGGGAAGAGAAACAGGAACTTAAAACCGGAGCCGGGGACCTCAGCAACCAGAACAGGAGACTCTGCCCTAAGGGCTATTTGTCCTCTCTGTTATCTGACTTCATGCTCTGTTGCAATAAGCTTCTTGCGCTGGGGCACTGCCCCTTACAGCTGGCCACCTGAGGGGACAGAAGGGACTTCCCTTCCAGCTCTGCATTAAGACATCTCTGCTGGAAGCCACACTTCATATGGACAATCTTGGAACAATCCCAAAGGCCAAGGGGAGGGATATGACGATTGGCCTCTGTGTGTGTGTGTGTGTGTGTGTGTGTGTGAGTGTGTGTGTGTGTGTATGTGTGTGTGTGTGTGTGTGAGTGACTGCTGCTATTGGAAAAAGTAGCCTGGGGCACCTGGGTGGCACAGTCAGATAAGTGTCTGACTTCGGCTCAGGTCATGAGCTCACAGTTTGTGAGTTCAAGCCCTGTGTTGGGCTCTGTGCTACAGGTTGGAGCCTGGAGACTGCTTCAGAGTCTGTGTCTCCTCTCTGTGTCCCTCCCCTGCTCTCTCTCTCTCTCTCTCCCTCCCTCTCAAAAATAAATAAAAACATTAAAAAATAAAAAAAATAAAAGAAAAAGGAGCCTAGGGAATCAAAACAAAATAGTTATATGAATGCAATTCGAATTTCATAGTTCTGTCTTTTCCTATCAGGGTCGGTCTCAAGGACAAATGACATACTCCTATAATTGCACTGATGGAATAAAATTTCAGTTGAATTTACATTTAATTTGGGAATTAATGTTTATGCAAATGATTATTCATAATTTTACCAATGATTTCTCCCTACCTCTGTCAATGTCAACCAAATGATAAGCTATATAATTAAAATTAGTTTCCATTGTAAAAATCTTTTAAATGCTCAATTGTTAATTTATTGTATATCCAAAGGGTGTAAAATACTATTACGCTTATCCGTCACTGAAAGAAAAGAGAATTTCAGAATAGCTATTTAAATGTATTTTCAAATAATAATTAGTTCTTCAAATAATCTCAATGAAATACTAACTTTTTGCTTAAGAAGACAGTATTCTTTTGCTCAAATGTACTAGTAGGCTTAGATGGATAATTGTTAAATAAAATTTCAGGTCACCCAAGAAAGACACTATTTTAACCTGCGCCTTTTACCATTTTTTCTTTAGGTGCCTGTGAAATGTTTGGAAAGCTTGGGGTCTCTTTTCTAAATTCTGGGCTATGTTGATCATCTCTACATTTTATCTGGAGATGCTCAACCATGTAAAGTTGACTCAGATCTATAATTGACATGATAAACACCCATATGAGGAATCGAAGGTGCCAGCATTTAAAATACCTGATGCAGGGGCACCTGGGTGGCTCAATCGGTTGAGTGCCCTGCCCGACTTCAGCTCAGGTCATGATCTCACTGTTTGTGAGTTTGAGCCCCGCATCAGGCTCTGTCCTAACGGCTCAGAGCCTGGAACCTGCCTTGGAGAGAGTGTGTGTGTGTGTGTGTGTGTGTGTGTGTGTGTCTGCGTCTGCCCTTCCCCCACTTGCACTCTGTTTCTTGTTCTCGCTCTCTCTCAAAAAAATAAATAAATAAACATTAAAAAATAATAATAATAAAAAAAATAAAATACCTGATGCAAAATGCCTTTTTAGGGGCTCCTGGGTGGCTCTCCGTCAGTTGAGCGTCCAGCTTTTGGTTTCAGCTCAGGTCATGATCTCACTGTTCCTGAAAGCCTGCTTGGGATTCTCTCTCTTTTTCTCTCTCTGTGTCCCTGTCCCACTTGCACTCCCTCTGTCTCTCTGTTTCTCTCTCAAAATAAATAAACTTAAAAAAAAAAAGGCATTTTTAAAAATGTGGTTGAACTTCCTGGAACACTTCCAGTCTGCTCCTTGGTGGGCGCAGCTGATAGTTTTTACCACTAGGTGCTGCTCTTCCTCCATCACATACGTATGTGTCTTCAGTCTCGAAAGCAAGCTGGGTCCAAAACCAACTTAGTTCTTCATTTCCTGACTACTATTTAAACACAAGCTAAACCTTCACCTTGCATGTTTACTCATCATTGTAACAATACAATATTTTGAAAGCGCTTGGCTAAGCATTCAACATTTTGTAGGAAGTGAGACTTCTACCTGCTTTCTGTGGTATCATCCCACACATTTTAGAAAACTAAAGACTGTCACTACCTCTTGTTGCTGTTAATTTATTTTAATGGAAAGAAGCTGCAGACTTATAATTTCATTTAAGACAGTTGACATGCCCGTGATTTCTCCCCGAAAAGGTGACATATTACTCGAGAGACAATTAAAAAAAAAAACCACAAAATTTTAAGTTATTGTTATGTATTACAAATCACCCAAACGTATTGTTATTATTATGAAGCTATATATCTATGAAGGAAGAAGATGTATGGAATCTGTTTCTAGTCTCATGCTAAATGTCTTGAGATAGATGATAAGAAACCGATAGGGATCCCTGTTTGTTTAGCTTTCCTGGAAGGATTTTTCCTACCCAGTGCTTGTGGATAAGCACATAGTAAACATTTTTGAAAATAAAGAGGACATAAACCACCCTCATATATATGTGCACTGGGCCTTTTTGAGAAACAATTTTACCAAGGCATCTGATTTAAAATTTAGCAATTCTAAATATTAAAATTGAAAAATTTTCTCTTCCCAATGGATAAAAAAATATGAGGCAGGAAAAAATTAAAAGCTAAATAAATTATGATTTAAAAAACGAAATAAACTGATTGGGCAAATTAGACACTTGGAACATGTTTATTCACTTCTTCCCTCAGATTCACCCCTCCAGTTGAGTTGTTCATTCGCTGACTCATCCATTCACTGAACAAATTTTTATTGAGCGAGCTTAGGCATTTCAGAGACAGAAATAAAATGGGCCGACCTCTGTGTTGTGAAGGCTTAAGGTTTAGGGTGAAGCGGGGCTGGCAAGGAAGAGAGGGAGAGTCAGATTTGTAAACAGCTCACGGGATCATCTTTCATTGAGTATGATGGCAGATATGAATGTAAGGACCTTTCGGTGACTTGAACATGCCTTGAGACTCAGTGGACAAAAATGTCCCGGGTCTGGATAGATGTGTTCTTGAATGTTGGTAGCTTTGCTGTCCATTGCCTGGTAGTCCTCCAGGTAGGTACTTGTTCCACCCCTGTGGTGGATGTGGCCGCATGACCAAGTTTTGGCCAAAGAGATTGATGTGAAAATGTTGGGTGGGACATCTGGGACAGGTGAGTTGCCAGGTGCTGTCTGCCTTCCTCTGGGTCACCAGCACATGTCACCATCAGGGGTGGTGAGGTTACTCCTCATTGTAATTGGGTCATTGGAAATATAATCAACACTGGTTTCTGTTTTACTCATAGCTCTTAAGTCAAGTTTCCTTGTTAAGGAACTATTTGGTTATAGGAATAAGAGCGTGCTTTTTGTTCTAACTTTGGAGATAGGATATTAGTGTTTAGCCAGACAGAAATAGACAGAAATAACATGTTGAGCAAATCCAGCAGTTCGACCCCTTTCACACAAGCGAGAATGTAAGTCACTCACAAAGGTTACTTTTGAAGGTCGAAAGAGAATTTAAGTGAAAGGAATATTGATTAATCCAGGGGAAGCTGAAAAGACTGTTCCTACGGATGACTCGAAGCTGCAGGATCCAGACGTGTGGTGTTAATAAAGGAGTCTAGAGACACACTGAGAGACAGTAAAGGCGAGAGGTAGGGAATGATCTTTCCATTATTCCCTCTTGGTTAGAAACCCCATTATATGCTCTGTTGGCTCCCTGAACTCCTCCTTTGAGGAGAAAAGAATATTGAAGCATAATCCCATGTCTTTAAGTGCTATTTTGAGAAGGCTCCACTCGTGTCCTCCTTTCCCTCCTTGAACGGCTTAAATATGTTTCATCATTTCATCACTCTCGTGCCTGCACCTTCGACACCCTTCCTGGGGAAATCCAACACTTAGCTTCACCTGAGTAGCTGAAAATAGCTGGCAGACAAACCAACCAACAAACAAACACATGCCTTTTGATGTTCTTGTAGGGGGTGCATTGTTACTGCCTCATCCTGCTGACAGAACAAAAAGAGAGAGTTCCCTTACTACTTCTCTGGACTGAACATCTGAAGGTTTGATCTGAACATTTAAATGCCTAACACATGTGTTTAGCCTTCCTGAAGTGCTCCGACAAAGCACTCAGGATAACATCTGGTCGGTTGAAGCTGCTAACTAGGGAAAAAAATCATTCTTAAATAAAAAACACACACACAGGGCTTATTTGAAACTCACAACATCAAATAAATGATTATGCCAATATTTTAAAGATACTCAGTTTCAGCAGTTTGGAAATACATACATTATTCTGTCTATGCTGTTGTTTTTTCTTTAGTAAGGGCTTTCTAGGTAGTAGAAAGGAAAAGTTTAGTGGAATCCAGGTTATTGTCTTAATCAGTTGAATTCATTCATTAATTCAATCATATTTCTTGCCCGAACACTACGGATGTGATAAACATAGGGTTGTTTATTTATTGTAAAATTCGTTTAATGCTTGCGTTCTCTGCTGAGGCTAGGAACGTTGCTTTCCTCACACACAGCTCTGTCCCCATTACCCAACACAGTGATAGGCACTCAGTGCTACTCATGCGAGAGGCGCTCAGTGGCCGAAGACAGCTATTTGCACTGTCCCAAACAACATGAGTGCTTGGGGCAGTTTAGGATGGGTTGATATAACATCTAGTAAGAGGTCTGGAAGAGTTAGAAGGATGACGGAGATTCTATCAGGAAAATGGATTGGATAGTTTAATCCACTATCCTTGGGATGAATTAAAACACCTTGTCTTGTGTTAAGTTGGGTGCGGTAAATCTAAGCTTCCAGAGTGTGATCATGTCATACATTGGGAAATTCCTGAGGTGAATGAAATCTGCTTCTTTCTATCTTTAGTATCTCGCTATTTCTATGGGTGAGATATTTGCAAACAGTGATAAATGCAGGGCGATAGACCCCTATGGGGCTTGGCTCAAGGGTAAATAATCAAAGGTCTGAAGAAAGTTTGCTTCAATTAAAAAAAATTAATAGACTCCATTTCTTAGAGCATCTTTAGGCTTACAGAAAAACCGAATAGAAGGTACGTACAGGAAGTTCCCATATAGAGTAAAAGCTTGGATTACAAGGTGTTCTGTGAGTGTCCTGTAGGATGAGCAAACATTTCTGATAAATTTTAACTTGATAAGTGAGCAATGTCTTGCAATATGAGAAATACATGACACCGAATGTCACATGATCACAACTGACCCAATGATTCTTCTCTCTCTTACACACTGCCAGATTTTGGGTGACCGTCTCCCATGTTCAGATACTGCAGTGTTTGGCAGAAACCAGAGCTTCTTCAACGTTGGAAGGTGCCCATAACTGGCACTAGTGTATTTTTTGTCACTTCAAAGCACCTGCGGACAGTCCTTTGCTTTTCCACACAAGAGTAAGCTTAGGAATGCTTTGCTTCCTTCTAGGGCAGGCTGCCTGAAGATGTAGAGCCTTTCCTTTGCTGCCTTATTACCAGTTACACTAAATAGAGTATATGACAAGAGTTTATTAATACTGTACTGTAGTCAACATCTGTGCAAGTGTATACAATGGCATCCATGTAGAAAAAGATACCTTTGACCCAACAGATAGCAGTGATTCCGTTAGTGATAGTGAAAGTCGTCCTACACAATAACCCTCCCCTCTCTCCCATCCCTCACACCAGCCACGAAGGTTTTCAAAGGTAGGTTTAGGTGAACTTGTTTAGTTTTTGTTTATACTTTTTAGTATTTTCTTTATTATTTTCTATTATATTACAATATTGTAATACTTTCTATATGAATATTTTTGGGTAGTGGAACCAATAAGCTGAGTTTCCATTATTTCTCATGGGGAAATTCGCTTTGCTTTACAAGTGCTTTGGATTACAAGCATGTTTCTGGAACGAATTATGCTCCTAAACCAAGGTTTCACTGTACTCCCTACCTGCAGTTTCTTCTGTGTCTTCTATTAGTGTAGTGCATTTGTTACATTGATGAAGCGATCTGGATACATTATTTTAAACTGAAGTCCATATTTTACTTAGGATTTATTCTGCATTATACAATTTTATAGATTTTACGAAATGCATAATGACTGCCTAAATTTTTATCCAGCAGAAGGGCTCAATAATATAAGATTTTAGTAGAATTAACAGGTGAAAAATGAATATAATTAGAAAATCAATTTGTGCAATAAAATGATTTAAATTATGTGGATTGGGACTGTATTATTTAATAGATTTTTACTTCATCTGTAATGTACTTATAAAAGTAGATTTATTAGTAAATGTTCATTCGTTATACTTGTGTTGTTGGATTTATTTAAGTAAATGAACAAAAATGATTATATAAAACCCTTTGGAAATATTTGATAATAATGAGAGTAATGCCCTCACATTTAGTCAAAGGTTTAACACCAAGAAGAAAATTATGCCATTTTTTTTTTCCAATCGGCAATCTCTGGGTATTTGGACATTTAAGGCATCATTGGTCTACTGTTTGCCATGTATCCTGGCACACAGGGAATGTAGAAGACATATTCACTATTGATTATGATTGTAAGTTCTCTAATATTAGAGGTGTGACATCAAGTTTCGGTCCCCAAAAATGGGAGAGGAGATTAGAAAAGAAACACCATTTATTTTTGCATAAGAAGTCAGTGAGGCAAATTGTTCTCTGAAATTATAGAATCTTAGGAACAGAAAGGAAGTGGATCATCTATTGCAGCCTCTTACCACAAATTATAAATCCCTGTCACGTCACTTGTCTTCGATGGGCCTATGCTTAGAACTATCGCAGGAACGGCACACGACTCTTGAAGTGGCTTCAGTTGTTCAAAAGGTGTTCATAGGCTAAATCTGCACTTTTCCTTTTTAACTTCTACCTGTAGGTCCTAGCTTTGCTGTTTGCTGTTGGAAAGAATACAGCTGCCATGGTGCCTCAAACAGTACTCCCTTCTGGGCTATTCTACTGTATTCTAGGCTAAACTAAAAAAAAACTCTTGACATTGTATTTTTGAATTCCTCAAAACCTTGCTGACACTTCTTGACATAACCTTTTCCAATTGAAATAACTCTTTTTCTTTATTTGTTGTCATTATTATTTGTGATAACACTTAACATAAGACCTATTCCCTTAGCAAAATTTGAGTGCACAGTGTGGTGCTGGTATCTATGGGCACTGTGCTGTCCTGTAGGTCTCTAGGGCTGTGCGTTTGACTAATACCTCCCTGTTTCTCCCTACTCCCAGCCCCTAGCAGCCACTATTCTGCCCCTTGTTTCTGTGACTGTCTTAGGTTCCTTATGTAAGTGACCTCATGTAGTATTTATCCTTTTGTGTCTAGCTTATTTCAGTTAGCATAGTGTCCTCCAGCCTCATCCATGTCCCAAATGACATGATTTCCTTCTTTTCTTAACGCTGAATAATATTCCATTTTATGTATATACCACATTCTCTTTATTTGTCCATCGATGGCAATTTAGACAATAACAGCAAAAATAGACAAATGGAACTCTATCAAACTAAAAAGCTTCTGCGCAGAAAAGGAAACAATCGCAAAATGAGAAGGCAACCTATGGAATGGGTGAAAATATTTGCAAATCATATATCTGATAAGGGGTTGATATCCAAAACACATGAGAAACTTGTATACCCTAATAGCAAAAAAACAAATAATCTGACTAAAAGATGAGCAAACGAATTGAACGGACATTTCTCCCAAATGTCTGGATGCCTATCCAGATGGCCGACAGGTATATGAAAAGGTGCTCAACATCAGGGAAATGCATATCGGGACCACAATGCGAACAACTCAAGATTGTGATGTTTATAATACATAAATACCAGTTTTACTATCCGTTATTGTGTTTTATGATCGCACGCTCAGCTGTTCTCTATAAAGTGAGAGATTTGACTTGGATAATTTCTAAAGTATTGTATTTGGGGGGTGTGTTACAGATATTCCATCTTATTGGTTTCTCGAACTTGCAGTTGATGCAGAGTCCCAGATAATTTTTCACATGAACTTCTAAGCTGCATCTTAAGCAACTGCATGACTTTACATTTATGCTTACTACATTCTCTCCTGCTTATTTCTTTTTGTGACTGAAGCCTACGTGGATGATTTTGAATATTAATTCCATATCTGTTGGATTAAGTTAGCTCAGCAAGATATGTGTCCTCCATAAATTTTGTTAGCATGATTCTCACATATTCGTTTAATTTCCGGATAAAAGCTGGGTAGAAAAGAGCTAAAACAGAACCTTGTTTCTACCCCTTTCTCTTCAGTTTGGCATCGTTCCATTCATCAACAATCTTGAAAAGACCTGTATTATCAACAATGTGCCCATCTAATTGATATTACAATCCAGCATCACTTTTCCTAAATTGTCCAAAAAGATATTATGATCGAGCTGTCAAACACTTCCTAAAAATATAATATACTGTGATACAGTATTACTACATCGCATGACATTAGCAATGCAACCCAAGCAGGAGAAGGGTTTTGTTAGAGGTGATGTACTTGAGGTGAGTTCCTATTGTTTCCAGAGGTCAATTCTCTCCCTTGCTAAAAAGTCCATAAACAACCTATTTAAAATTTCTGGAATTTTTTGGAGAAGGAGTGTCTTTATTTTATGGGAAATATTTTTTCTCTCTCATTGGAAAGCAGAACAACATTGGTTTGTCTCTCATTCGTGGGTAGAAAAGGTCAGTCCTTTAACACTTTGTTCATATACAGCCCAGAGAATGAAGACATAGAAAGGTTCATAGGTGGGTGTGAAATGGAGGACACCGGGTATTGTCAGTTTAGTTATGAAACGCTTTCTTCCTCTTCCTGTGCAGAAAAGGAAATCTTGTCATGCTCCCTTAATAGAGTCATGAATAAATGATACATAATAGATTAATTAATAATAGAGAACATCTTCATTAATAAATGAGCATTTAGATACAGTGCAATGTATCCACACAGCTAGTTTACCTAGGGAAATACTGTAAACACAGTAGAGGGCCTCCACACCACACAGCCAAGAGCGAGACCAGCTCCTCTATTCACAAACAGCTTGCACTCCACAAGTCTGTCTGAAGAGCACTTGCCCATAAGAACAAGTGGCTAAACTTGTAATTGCAGATGCTCTTACACTAGCATGAATGCATGCATGAGTATCAGTTCTTTGTAGTCATGAAGCTGTGGCTTCTTGTTGAGGGACAGCCATGTTTCCTCAAAAGCAGCTCAGTTTCACCTGTCATAGGACACTGTTCGGAAAATATGGTGGTTAATTTTTTGTGTCAACCTGACTAGCCTGTGGTGCCCAATTGTTTAGTCACACACTGGTCCAGATGACCACACACTGGTCACACACTCATCCAATCAATAGAAGACCAAAAGAATAAAAAACAGATTTCCCAGAGAGGAAGGAATTCCATCTCAAGACTGTAACAGAAAGCTTGCTTGGGTTTCCACCTTGCTGGCCCTACAGATTTTAGACTCAAGATGGAGACTTCAAGTCTTGTCTAAATTTCCAGTCAGCTGGCTTGCCCTACAGATTTCAGACTTACCAGCCCCCACAATCACATGACCTAATTCTTTAAAATCAGTTAATCTCTCTATCTATTGATGGATAGATATTTCAATATAGATATACATACATACAGATATCCATACTACCAGTTCTTTTCCTTTGGAGAACCCTGACTGACACAGAAGGTAACTTCCCTCCGTGTGATGTTCCCATGTGACATATGGAACTCCCGATGGTCCCACTGGTGGCCATTCACTCTGATATTGTGCCGATTCTCATGGGCCACAGACCTATGGAGCCACTGTGACTTCTGGCAAGATCAGGTACATAGCAGGTGCTTCATAAATATTTAAAGGGATGTTGAATGCAATATAAAGAGGAGATAACCTCATATTGTTGATACCTCTTCCAGTAATATCTGCTGAAGTGATGTAGAACATCTGTTTCCTTTGCAGTGTCCCCACGTGTTCTTCCTCTTGGGGATTCGCTGTAGCATGGGAGCTGTGGGGAAACATCACAGTTGTCATTTGGGTTGGTGCCCTTGCGGCTCTGCCCTCTTTAGGCTGGTTTCTTCATCATTTCCTGACTTAGGCTTCTGGGTCGGGCACAGAGGGGAAGTCACTTTCTTCGGATTTCAAGGAGTTTCTTTAGATTCCCTTTACGCCCCCTTACCTCTGCCCACCGCCACCTAGACTTTCCCTCCCAGATGTTGCTGGTGGCTGAACTTTTAGTTCTGAGTAAAACTAAGCTGTCTTATTAATTGTCCCTTGAGTGCAAATAAGCCTCCAAAACTGAGATTTCCAAACTGTCCTGCTTTTGACTAAATCTTTTAACCAGAGAGCAAAGTTGTGTTGGGAATAACAGACTTCTGGGAAGAAGAGGGAACATAAGATGGAATGCCATTTACCTTGCTCATTTTAGATACTACTGACACTACTAGAGGTGTCGTCCGAGAGAAAAAGTAATGAAACTCTCAAGGTAAGCATATTCAGCAGGGAACTACTGGGATTATCGAAGCCCAGTGTAGACAGGAATGGGAAGGTGGCGGTAGAAACTTCTGTGCCTATCAGATGCCAGACACTGAAATGAAATGCTTTATATCATCTCATTTAATCTCACAAGTGTCTGATGAGGTAAGTGTTTTTGCTCTGTTTTAAGATAAGGAACTGAAATTCAGAATATTTAAGTAACTTTGCCTCAAAACTTAGATTTTAAATAACAAAGCCAGGAGAAGAATATAGGTTCATCCAACCCGAAAGTGTATGATTTTTCTCATCTATACTTTAGGAAAAAAAACTTATTTTCTAAAACTAAATCATATTAGGCAATATAAATTTAAAGTTTAGCAGAGTTTGAAGCCTTTTCCCTACTGTGAAATATCATGCATATTTCTGCAGTAACCAGAAAGCAAATTAGGGAAAGGTCCCTCCCCCAACTTAATTATATCAGACAAATGATCTTACAATTACATAAGAGGCTGCCCATTACAGTCTAGCCAGTGGCTTGGCTTCTCGTCCAAACCTCACAGTGAAATATGCAGACTTTCCGGAACCACATATTAAAATCTCTGCGGTTGAATCAGCTCTTCTTTCTGCATAACCTAAACTCGCTACTTCTCAGCATATTAGAGAGCTGCAGAGAGGAGATCCTTACAGCCCAATGTCAAAGGGTGAATACCTGATAATCATCACCTAAGTTTCACACTCATGAAAACTGGCTCTGTCCTCATTTATTCTCAGACATGCGGGTCTGTCCCGCTGTGAGGTCCCTTGTTTTATAGCCTTGTAAAGAGATTGACCCCAAATTTGGCGTAAACTGTAAAGTCATGCAGTGATGTTCCTGGGTAAGCTGGCTCCTAAGGCAATTCCTAAACAGACATGCCGACAATGGTGAGTGATTCTGACATTTCTCAAATAAGCGCATAGTCTCCAAGGTGATTATTTTGAATGACAACCCTCGTGTGGGGCCTTAAATTGAGTAGATTTGACAGGGCTGCCGAAGAGCTGGAAAACCACTGAATGTCGGGACACAGGAGGCCTCTGTTTGCAGCCCTGCACTGCATCCAGTTACCTGACAGGCACCGTTTGCACTCTGCTGTTACTAGAAGGACAGTGGAAATCACGTGCCCTTTCCGCATTTGTGACACTGTTGAATGACACTGCCCGACGCCGTGGTGATAATCAAGTGAAGCTGACAATATGAAACCGTGAGGCACTAGATAGAATGTGGTAACTCATTCATAGTTAACCTCTAGGCAAAGTACCACAATCTGAAACCAAGGCAGTGACGTTAATAATTAGTCTCGGTGAGAAATTCCAGAATCACTCATGTGTGTGAGGTCCAGTTATTTTTTGTGCCCAGTTTGATATGTAAAGCCACAAGTAGAATACATTTGTTCAATTTCACAAGTCCCAGAAGACTTGTGGATACTGCTTGCTTTGGAAAACTGGAGTCTGGGTCTCAGCAGTTTCCAGGGACTCACTTTATCTTTGTCTAAAGTTAATGAGATCAGAATAAAACTAAGTAAACCTACTAAGAACCTGGTGCTTTGCAAACCCTTATGGTATTTTAGAGAGCCAGAAATAAAATAATATTTACCATGCGTAGGACTGGGTTGGGTGAAGAGGAGGAAAATAGCAGGTCCAATCTGTCTGTGGACTCAAGTATGTCCTTGGAGATTCCCACTGGAGGCAAGACTGTGCTATCGATAGAAGACAGAAGCGAGAGCCAAGGACAACTCCTTCCTAATCCTACTACTTTGAGATTTTGTTTCCCCATCCTATGGCTCGCAAGCACAGGATGTTAGAGTACCATTTTCGGCCCCAAGCAGGGATAAACAGCTGCATTACATTGGTCAAGTTACCCAACCTCTCTTGCCTTGGGTCCTCCATCAGTAAAGTGCGGACAATGACAGAACCCATCTCCTTCATACATCTAAAGCATTTGTAGAAGTGAGAGGCTGGAAAACACAGCCGTTAAAAACATGAATTCTAAAGAGAGATTGCCTGGGTTCAAATCCCAGCTCCACCTCTTATTTGCCCATACGATCTTCTAACAGTTGGGTAGCAATAGCACTAACTCATAGAGTAAATGTGCTAATGCGTGGATAGGTCTACCGGGGTCAGCACATAGCAAGTGCTCTATGGATGCCTGCTCTTATATTATTACTCATTTCCTAGGAAAGTCTCAGACACTGTTTATAAGGATATGGAAATAAAAAATAAAAAATTTCCAACATTATTCACTTTTGTTTCTATGTTTGGTTCTATTAAGGATAAAAGTCCTATCATCGTGATGTTGGGATTTTTTTCATTTTCTAGGCCCAGTATTTTGGCCGCATCCCTCGTTTAGCATTTTCTATCTCTCTTTTTAGGATTAGCTATTGGGATATATTTTACCAAACCTTTATTAAGACCATTTCATTCCCCGATTTACTCCAGGTTTGGTATCCAATTCTTTCCTTCCTCTGACAGTAACAAGTTAATGAATTTTAAAGCCTGTGGACGGAAGGGACTCACACAACTGGGAGGATGATAAATGAGCTAAACGTTTGTTTGGGACAATTTCTGATTCTGTCTCTTCTCCCCTTCCCTCACGGCATTCATTTCAATGTTTTTGCCATTCATTTATTCCTTCAGTATTTACTGCGTGGGCTTGCCAGACACTATGACAGGCGGTGGAAAATCACAATTCTGACACTTGAATGGTGTTTTACAGCTTACAGATCGTTTATGTTAAATTCATAGGTTAAATTCATTCAGTCCTCCTAGGCGCTCGTTTCATTTCACCCAGTTCTTCCTCCCCTTTTAACTTTATATTATTCTCTTAAACTTCCTCATTCCTTGCTCAAATCTTTAGTGTGCAGAATATTTACCAAGTGCATGGGGTGGGGTGGGAAGCTGACTGAAAGAGAGGGTGGTAGGTGGGGGAGGAGATACAAATCAGATGAGAATGGAGGTCAGAGGTGTTTCCAATGCCCTACACTGGAGGATAAAAGGATGTAGCACCATCTCTTATTTAGAAAAGTACAGAGTTGCTTGCAAAGGAACAATGATCAATTTATCCATCACTAGGAACTGGACTGAGACTAGACCCAGGGCTGGCAATTTCCGGACTCCTCCCTTACCTTACGCATATTTCACATACGGAAGAAGCCACAGTTATGGCCCTCCCTTCCCCCATAAACATCAGGCCCTGAGTCCCGACATCGAAGTTCCCCAATTACACTTCCTCTTGAATTTTGTGACACCAGTGAGTAGACAAGAAAGAGAACATACCAAATTGACCAGAAAATTATTCCTTCAGTCTCAGATCCCCCGTCTCATTCATTACAATGCCCCTCATGCGCAACCTAGACTTCTACAAGGAAATCACAGCGGCCTCCTGCAGGAGACTTGCCTGTGGTGGGTGAGCAGGTTATGACAGCTGGTGGAGAATGGTTCTCTTTCCTGTCATTCAGCTCAAATGTCACTTTCACAGAGAGGCCCTCTCAGCCAATCTATATAAAGAAGTATCCCCACCCTTGGTCCCTGTGTCTCATTTCACAGTTCTATTTGCTTCACCTAAAGCAGAATTACGTATCTATGCATTTATTACCTATCTTCCTCACAAGACTGAGAGCTCTAAGAAGGCAGAGATTATTTTCTAACACACTGCCTGGAACATAGTAGCAAGCACTTTATATTGGTGCATAAGTGAATGAGCAACAGATACTTATGGAACGCCTATGATACACCGTGCCTGTTCTAGGCACTGGGGATGTGGTAATGAATCAAGCAGACAAACTCCCTGAACTCTTGGAGCTTACATTCTAATGTAGGGAAACAGAAAACTAAGCAGAGAAGGAAAAGCAGCTTGGGTGGGGCTGTGCTATATTAAATAAAGTGATCCAGGGAAGAGTCTTGAAGAAGGTGAGGAAGATAAGGCAGGGGAGGGTCAGGGCTTTAGCAAAGGGGATAGGAACTGCAAAGGTTTTGAGAAAGCAGTAGTAGAAGCTAAGGTGGCTCAAGCCAGCAAGCTCCTGGGTAAGTGGCAGCAGATAGGTAGAGGGGGCCAGTGGGGCAGCTCCAAGCCTGTAAGCCAATGAAAGGCGTTTGGTTTTAACTCTTTTGTGAAATGGGAAACCACTGGGAGGCTTTGAGCAGAGTGACATGATTTCATTTAGGATATAATAGGGTCCCTTTCTTTGTTGTGCTGATAAAGGATTGTAGTGGGCAAAGGTGGATGCTGTTAGAAGAGGATTGCAATAATCCAGTAAGAGATGATGGGTACCTGGTCCAGGGTGGTGGCAGGGAGGTGGTGAAGCATGTTAATTGTCAGGAAGTATTTTGAAGGCAGGACTGAAAGGATTTGCTGGTACCATGAACAAAGTAATGATATAAAAGTATGTACAGAAAGAAAGCTTTTCTTGGATTTATAGAAAAGAGACTGGTTTTGTCAATCTTGTGACACTGATACACCAAGTGGTAGCATCACCACCTAGAAATTCAGCATTGCAAAACTGGGAACTTTTGTGTCATTTATTATTTCTCCCGAAGAACAAACAAACAAAAAGAGTGGTCGAATATATTCAGTATCAAAATCTGTACTTCTAATTAAAGGAGCTGGTTTTGGGCTTCATCATATTTCAGTGCTCTGACATGAATGAGATAATTGTTCAGCAGACACAAACATTTCAAAGTACCAATGACTCCTCTCCTTATCCGTGAGGAGACTGTGAAGCTCCTCATTGGGCAGTTACACCGAAGGGTAAACATGATGGAGAACGAAGATCTCTGCTGATTTATCCTGATTGAGGGTCTGCTCTTCAAACTGATGGCACAGCTGCTCAGACTTCTGCCTCTTTGCCTAGTGGGCCACACGGAAAGCACTTTGGAGGTACTTCGCTTTGTATTTTTCAAGGTCTGGCCCTGGCAAATAGCATTGCCAGGGGCCATGCTATTCATTGACCTGGTGGTTTTGCTTTTCTCGTCTCTTCACTTTTGAAAGAGAGCATGAGCAGGTGAGGTGCAAAAGGGGGACAGAGGATCCGCAGCGGGCCCTGGCTGACAGCGGAGCCTGATGGGGGCTCGAACTCACACACCTGAGATCATGAACTGAGCCTAAGCTCGGTGCTCAACTGACTGAGCCACACAGGAACCCCCCACCCCCTCCCCCCCGCCGTGGTGATTTCTTAACATTCTTCACCACCCTCTCTTTGTTTTATTTACCCAAGCCAGGATCAGATAATCACAAATGTGAAATTTCAGCATGTATTGGACTTTGTTCGGCGGGCACGTGGAGGGCGCAACGCCCTGGGAAGTCAGGGAAGGCTTGGGGATGGTAGTGGAGAAGTTTTCTGGGCTGCATTGTGCCAGATGAATGCAATACGGAGGGAGGAGTTCCAGCACCACGTGGGACCTAGGAGGGCCTTCAAAAGTACAAAGGCCCTGAGACAGGACGGAACTTGGGAGAGACCCGCCTGAGACCACCGAGGTGCGTGGGAGACCACGGGCACCTGGGACTTTTGGAAGCATAAACACGCAGGGGCTGAAAGGTGGTTTTTCCAAATTATTGTTTTATGGCGGGATTCACTGAACGTTAAAGGGACCGGGAGGCGGGGCGGTTACTTCGGCCTCACTGTATCCCTGGGCAGCCGGGCCTCAAAGGCGCCAAGCGAGGAGGCCGCGCCCTCCACGTTCCTGGGAACGCGCCAGGAAGTCACTCCTCTAGAGCTCCCAAGTTCTCCGCCGCCACTGCAGCACATTTCCTCCTACTTTGAGGGCTCTCCACCAATGAGTTGCCTCTTCACCCATAAAAGAAACTATCGGTGACAGTTCTACGGCCGGATTCTGAGGTTAGTTTTTTGTTTCTCGGCCGTTTTCGAGGCTACTTGTGAACGTCAACATTATTAGGCCCCCCTGGACCCTCCAGGTGTTTTGTGTGTCTTGAGAACTTTCGGCAACACGACGACCGACTAGGGCAGCGCCACAGCTCCGGTGTTTAAAGCGGCCAGTTTTGGAGGCGGCCGGGACAAGGCGGTCACGCACTCCTACCGTCCGGGCGGGGGGAGGCGGAAAGTTTACGTCCTACTCCCAGACGGTGTTAGGAGGGGAGAGGGCGCGGTGACCGCCCCTCCAAAGGAGGCTTGTCTTCCGAAGCGGCCAGTCTCAGGCTCTGTCTGCCTCGGAGAGGAAGAAAGTTGGGCGGGAGCGGGCGGGGTTCGAGCGCGGGCCCGGCGCGGTAAAGGGGGGCGAGGGGTGTAGTCAGGTCGTCCCCGACGCGCGCGAGTCGGGGTGGAGCCAGCAGCGGGGCGCGGCGTCAGCGCTTAGGATGCAAATCGATTCCCCGCTCCGCCGTCCCCCCCCACCCCCTCCCGCCCGGGGAGCAGGGCTCCGCCGCTCCGCAGCCGCCCACGCCTCCTGCGCGCCGCTGCGCCCAAGCGGGCGGCCCTACTTAAGCCGCGCGCCGGCCGAGACCCGGCACTCGCCTGGAGCGCGCGGGTGAGGCGGGCGGAGCGCACCGCGGCTCTCGGGGGCGCAGAGCGGCGCGCTCGCACCGCGCGGTTCACGGCGGCGGCCGGGGCGCAGGGCTGAGCCAGCGTCCGCGAAAGGCGGCTGCGGCTTCTGCTCGCGGCCCCGCTCCCTGCCACCACCCCAGACCGGCCACCTCTTCGCCATGGCTCTGGCGGACAGCACACGTGGATTACCCAACGGGGGTGGCGGCGGGGGTGGCAGCGGCTCCTCGTCGTCCTCGGCGGAGCCGCCGCTCTTCCCCGATATCGTGGAGCTGAACGTGGGGGGCCAGGTGTATGTGACCCGGCGCTGCACCGTGGTGTCGGTGCCCGACTCGCTGCTCTGGCGCATGTTCACGCAGCAGCAGCCGCAGGAGCTGGCCCGGGACAGCAAAGGCCGCTTCTTTCTGGACCGAGACGGCTTCCTCTTCCGCTACATCTTGGATTACCTGCGGGACTTGCAGCTAGTGCTGCCCGACTACTTCCCCGAGCGCAGCCGGCTGCAGCGCGAGGCCGAGTACTTCGAGCTGCCCGAGCTCGTGCGCCGCCTCGGGGCGCCCCAGCAGCCTGGCCCGGGGCCGCCCCCGCCGCACTTGCGGCGCGGGGTGCAGAAGGAGGGCTCGCTGGGCGACGAGCTGCTGCCGCTCGGCTACGCGGAGCCCGAGCAGCAGGAGGGCTCGTCCGCCGGGGCGCCGTCGCCCACGCTGGAGCCGGCTAGCCGCAGCCCGTCCGGGGGTGCGGCGGGCCCCCTGCTCACGCCGTCCCAGTCGTTGGACGGCAGCCGGCGCTCGGGCTACATCACCATCGGCTACCGCGGCTCCTACACTATTGGGCGCGACGCGCAGGCAGACGCCAAGTTCCGGCGAGTGGCACGCATCACCGTGTGCGGCAAGACGTCGCTGGCCAAGGAGGTGTTCGGCGACACCCTGAACGAGAGCCGGGACCCGGACCGTCCTCCGGAGCGCTACACCTCGCGCTATTACCTCAAGTTCAACTTCCTAGAGCAGGCCTTCGACAAGCTGTCCGAGTCGGGCTTCCACATGGTGGCGTGCAGTTCCACGGGCACCTGCGCCTTCGCCAGCAGCACCGACCAGAGCGAGGACAAGATCTGGACCAGCTACACGGAGTACGTCTTCTGCAGGGAGTGAGCTCCCCAGACCCCCTCGCGACTTCAGCGCGCCCATCCCCTTTCCTTCCTGCTAGGGAGAGGATTCTCGATCTCCCCTCCTACCCCATGCCCTCCCGTTCCCCTGTCACCCACCTTTAGTAGCCGAGCCAGACCCACTCATCCCCTACTTGAGAACCTGCAGCCGCAAATCCTCTCGGCTTCTTCGTCTTTTTTGGACCCCGCTAACCGAGAGAGCCCAGGTGTACCCCCCTCCAGTGCTTCCTCTGTCCCCTGACTCAAACCACCCCTCCCCTGGATTACCCTTCAGTCTGGATCTAGTGGGACAGTGTGGCCGCAGAGTCACCGAACACCTGGCGATGACTGAATTGTTCAGGACCCGAGTGGACTCTGTCCAGTGTGTAAAAGATTCCTTGAAATCCCGAGCCCCTTTGACTATTTCGCGGTTTAAGAGATCAGATTGATTAACACTGACTGGGAATAGTTAGTGCTTTAAAAGGTCATTACGTAGCCTTTTGACCCTCTTTAAAGGTAGAGTTTTAGAGGGCTGGCTGGAAGACTCCGGACCCGGAATGAGGATCCCGTGGAGTCAGCCCAGTGACAACAAATGAATAAAGTTTTGAGAAGTTAATATGTAGCCGTAGGAAGAGAATCTAGTGCTGGCACGATGAAGGATTGTGTCTTTTCCATGCACAATGAAAGGTCTTCGCCTGTGGCTTCCACTTGTAGAAAGTTCCCCTGCTGCCTGAGGAGGCATCCTTTCTCCTTGGCTCACCGCCGGAAGCCCTGAGTTCGACTGGGCGACATGGCCGCCTTATTGGCAGGAGGGAGAAAGCGCGCCGACGCTGACAAGGGCGAGACAGCCCAGCTCGCCAAGCACTGTGCGACGTCACCTGGCAGTGACTGTAAACGGAACTGGGCAGTAATGCACGTCGTGGGTATTAGGAGAGCCCGTATTCTTGCAGTGAATGGCAGTAGGACCTTAGCTCTTAAGACTTGGGGGGAGGGCTGGGGAGGGAGGAAGGAGGGGTGAAAGGGTGGGAAGGGAGGAGCAGACACTCACTTATTATTTGAAAGTTGGAAGTTTGTGCCATCCGTTCGAGTACACGCACATTTAAGAAGTAGTACACAAAAACATGCAAAGCATTTTATAAAGATTAATAACAGATATACTCTTATCTGGCAGTTTATTGAACTGTTTTGAGTCCTAAACGTAGAAGTTACTGATACTTATATAACCTAACCAAAGAGTTACCCAGTAGTTTTTGAACTTTAGTTTTTTTGAACTTTATTTTCTTGTTGGTTATAAATCCTGATTTTAAAATCTATTAATGAGCAAACTGTGTTTGATTTTGGTTCCTTAAACTTAAGATCTCTTCTTAAAAATCCTTTTCTTCAAGCCCAGCCAGTGATGACTCCTGGGCAAACCTGAGAACCTGAAAATGCCACTTCTCACACGCAGGTTGTTTGAAATGAAGGTGGAATCTTTTTGAGTGCCAGCTGCAGAGACCTAGAAGCACAAAGGGCTGCCCATCTGTAGATAGCTATACAATGAAATATTTTTAAAGGAAGGCAAAAAAGTAATCACAAGTGGGTTGAGCAATAAGATAGTGTTTTAGGTAAATGCTAGAGAAACAGAAGGAGACCCGGTTGCCTTATGCCTTTACTCTAATGAGGAATAAATTCCCACTGCATATCCTGTCCACACCATAGGTGAAGGGAAGTGCATCCTTGTCTTTCACGCTGTGAGGCTCCTTTGGATATTCTGTGATGACGGAGAAGCCTTTTCTTTTTCATTTGTCTTAGCAGTTTTCTCTAAAGTGTTTTTTTAAAGACTTTGTAAGCGTCGTTTTCAGTGTTCAAATTAGTGCTATTTTTTCTTGTTTTTAAAAAAGAATCTTGTACTGTATCTTACTATGTCCATAATAGATATTAAGAATTGGAACAGTTTTTTTCTTAGATTCATGTGATCCAATCTTTATATACCATATATAAACATTTTACACGAATCATTTAGTTTTTTAATTCATTTACTAATGCTAAAAAATTTCCTATATTTACCCCCAGTAATGTGCATCAGATCGTGTATATACTAAAGCAACATGTTTTAATGAATTTCTTACATTCTTGTCTGTGGGGACATTGGGTCCAGGAAAAAATACAAAACTGAGTTTGCTCCATACTGTTTTTGCTTGGATATTAGTTGTATACTAATGATATGTTGATTAACTGCTCTCTTAAAATCAAGGTACCTGTATTTTTAACCCACAAATTCTTTTTTTTTTAAACTGGTAAAGAGAAAGATTTGAAGTCTTTACAGTGGAGTTACCATTTTAGAAAGGTAAAGTTAGTTTTATTCACAAAGATGGTAATTGTAAGGGAAATGGAAGCAGAAATCCAGGAAGTTGTGTTTGCTTAAATGTTGGGTGTGTTCTCAGATTGGTAATGCAACAGAACTTATCTGTTTCAATCTTGAAATGATTTAGCAAAGTCACTTTCTGGACAAAAGAGTGTCACAGAGATTTCTCCACCCTATATGGTGTTCTGTTAGACTGTACAACAAAACACACATAATTGAGGACATCTTAGGACCGATCAAAAGCACTGACAGATGGCAAAACTCTAAGAGTCTGATTTTCCTTGTTAAATCTGCACAACTTCGGGAGTCACGGAAAACTACTAAAGTTTTGTTTGTGCCACTTAGGTCTTATGAATTGCATCTTGTAAAACTTTGTGTTGAACTATTTCCCTTTTCTGTGTATACAAATCTTATTTTCCCTACACAGTCTGGCTGCCCTGCGTTGCTCACCCTGCCCCTTTCATGATTTGAAAGACTGGGAATTTTAAATGGTTAGACACTGTAAACTGACTTCTTTTTCTAGGGACGACTGCCCCCTCTAAAGTTGGCAGTTGAAAAATGACAGTATTCTACTTTTAGCCCGAAGTCAGGGCTGGGTAGGAAACTCATTCTACACTGGGTGGGTCATATAATTGTAGCAGGATGACTTCTCATGGGCACTTTTGGGTTCCTTCTTCTCCGTGTGCTGGGGGCCACAGAAGGACCCTTAGCGGTCTATGAAGTGGACTAGAGTGTTGGTTATTACCTCTGAGCTTGGATGGGACATCGAGGGTCCATATGAGTAAGGCCTCCAAGACACCATTCAGTAACCTCGGAGAATGTCATAAATTATTTAGATAATTCTGACTTCGTTAACTTGCCTCAGTGTAGCACGCATTGACATATGTCACAGCTATAATTACCGTTTGGTTCACAAGTGATGACATGAGGTTTAACAAGTTTAATTTAAAAAAAAAAAGAATTGTTGACAGTGGTGGTTAAAAAAACAGGTACCATGTTTGATGCTTTTGCAGCAGATGTTTGAGAAGTTGTCTATTTTTCATATATGTAGACCATGAACCATATTCAGTCTAATTTTTCAAATTGTATGTTGTGGAAAATATTCCTTGAAGGTGTGAGACCTAGAGGGTTTTTTTTTCCCCTTTTAGTACTGTTTTTATTCTTGTGTTTTTTTCTTCTTCTTCTTCTTCTTCTTTTTTTTTTTTTTTGTTTGCATTGATAGCAAAGCGATAATTCGTAATACTAGCCAAAACTGTCTTCTCTTTCAAACCAGATCCATATACGGGGCCTGTTGCTTCTCTGAGGAAATGAATAATCTGAATTCTCAGATAAAATGGGCGACTGGCAATGCTCATTACATATTCCAGTTTTTATTGGAATTTTCCATGGAATGTTATTACATTGAAGCCATGTAAGGTGAAGCTTTGATAATTTTTTACTTTTTAAATTATGGTAAGTTCTAATACTCAAAACGTTTTTGTACTCCACATGAAACACGCTAAAGCATAGTGCAAGTATTTAGAAAAGCATTGACTGGAGGGGTCGAATTCTGTAAGAATTTCTTTTCTAGTCTCAATCATAAGTACTTTACTCAACTTAAATTTCTAAAATAATAAACTGAATATTTTTTGCTGTAAACCTAGCAGAGTAAATCATTTGGAATTTTTTTGTTTGTTTGTTTTTTCCTTACTATAACTCATTTAAAAACTGAATTAGTTTTCTTAGACGACCCAAGTCTGTCTCTTGAGAATAAATAAAGTACTCTTGTGTATTCAGTGGTCGTAGTACCTGAAATAGGGTTTCTTAGAGCCAGAAACAAGTTATGTTGAAATTAACTTTTCTTTTCATAATTTTGGACAATAAAAATCTGCAAGTATTAATGTTTGAAGATTTAGAATCTCTACTGGGGCCCTTGAAACTTAGGTGGAAGAAATCCAAGCAGAACATCTACATTAGACTATAATCTTGTGTGGTAGAAAGATAAATAGTTGGCCAAGAATTTGTGTCACCTTATACATGTTGTGGGTGTTTTTCCCCCAGATCAAGTTTTTTTTTCTTTTTATAGTTTAAATGGGTTTTGAATTATGTGAACATTAATTGTAATGTAAACTGTTATACAACTGTCTTTTGTGACTCTAGGCAGATGAATTTTGCAATTACTGTTGAATACAAATGATGACAGTTCACACACGACCACTCAAAGGTCACTCGTGACGTTTAATGGCAAAAGTTTAAGACGTCCGTTGTGGATGTTAATTGTGAAAATATAAATTGTATGTTATTAAATTTTTCTACACCTGTGAAAAACTTTTATCTGCTAAACAGTGTAAGATTCACACAGAGCTCTCTGGGATTATGCAATTGTTGAAAACATTATATGGTAAGTGATATATACCATTGAGCCATTTTCTCAAAATAGAAGGAGAAAGGGAAAAAAATCATAATGATTATCAGACTTTTCTAACGAAACAGAAAGCCAAGAAAAAAAAAATCCCTCTATAGTTTAAAGAACACATTTCAGACATGCCCAAACTTGAAGTCAGAATTTCTTCAACCGACTAAACACCCCAGAGATTCTTGCTCCCTGCGTTCACAACCAGTTGTATAATAGACATACTCGATAACTGTTTTCCTCCCTGTGTGTGAAGTAATGAATCATTGATTATGTGACTTGTTATGTATTCTATTAAACACTAAAGAATAAAACATTCACTCCTTTAATTATTCCTTTTGGCTTCTGGGTATGAATTGGCTTGAACACTGGTCTGATTTCATTTAAGGAGTTCTCTGAGTACTGGGAATGCTTCCTAAGTTGTTGTAGGGCTGACGATGAGCATAATGCCATCAGAGGGACTTCTCACTGTGTACTTGGCCAGTTCGGCCAGGAGCTAACAGGCTCTGTCCCCAGAGTTTATTGTCAAGAATGCCTATTGTCAAGGGGGTTTGGTGCTCAATGTGGAGGAAAAGTCCTTCACATTCGCTTTGACCTCAGTCTTAGCAGCATATGCGAATTGTTTCGAATGTGGGGAATGTAGGTGGAGACGACCTTTTGAAGTTTGTAGGGAAAATGAAGCTTGAGATGAGCCTTAATTAAATTTTTTTAATGTTTATTTATTTTTGAGAGACAGAGCGTGAGCAGGGGAAGGGCAGAGAGAGAGAGAGAGAGGCAGACGCAGAATCCGAAGCAGGCTCCAGGCTCGAGCCATCAGCACAGAGCCCACAGACCGTGAGATCATGACCTGAGCCGAAGTCGGACGCCCAACCGACTGAGCCACCCAGGCGCCCCAAGATGAGCCTTAATTAAAAGTATCATTCATGAAGATGAAACTCCAAAGAATGTTGGGAGAGGATCTGCATTTTTATTATAAGATCTCTTTCCAGAATCCCCTCCATTATCGGTGTCCCTCTTCTGCAAGGAGAGCACAGCACCTTCCAGACTGAGAAATCCCCCACGCCGAAGGCAGTGACGCCAGCCTGGTCTGGGCCGTGGCACCGGAAGCCTGGAGTGGTGTGGAGAGAATGAGCCAGGCTCTGCCTTGCCTCTTTGCTTCTGCTTGTGCTTCCCCTAGATAGCTTGTTTCCAGAGCGTGTGGATTTATACATACACGATTTGTTTTTTGAAAAGTTTATGAGAAAAATTTAAGCAATACAATTTTTGTATAAAATAACAAGTAAATCTCCCTCCTCCAGTAGCCCTTGTTTTTTCCCTAGGGAAACTACTGGTGCGTCTTTACAGAGACATTCTATGCCTATATAAATATAGATTCCTCCCTTTTTCTATTCAAGAGGAATTAATACCTGTCCTGTGCCCTCCTTTCTTCTTTTAACCACACATTCTGGAGCTCCTCCGGTGCACGAGTGATCATGTGGCAGTGACCTACCTCACTTTATTGGCTGCACGATATTGTGCATGCTGGGTAGTCTAGATGTGCAGTCGTTTCTTTTACCCGTCCTTTCTCGATGGGCATTCATGTTTTCAGGTTTTTTTGTTTCTGTTCCAAAGAGTGCTGTGTTGAGTGTCTTTTCACATATATGCAGATAATATATCAGTCTGTTCTGTTTGAAGTGATACCAAGAGAGAAACCACCTGTAAGTACTATTTTCTTCTGTAGTGGCTATGGAAATGGTAGGGTTCATTGGGAGCTCTCAAGGGAATGGGGATGATGATAGATGAAGTAACTCTAGAATCATTAGATATACAAGTATGAAGTTTTATGTGGTTTTCATATAGAGGACAAGCCTCCCCTCCCCCCATGTTTTTCTATTTCCGAAGGTCATCCTTACTCCAGTTCATTCTAGGGCTTTATTTTTTCCCCCAATGAATATGGCTGACACTTGGTTTTTAGGAATATAGTATAAAAAGAGGAGCTATAGTGTCTTCTCTAGGGGGGAACTGAAAAATGATAGGAATCTGTAGAATAAAGATGGCGTGCGTTCCTGGAATGTCAATTTGACTATGAAGTCTGTATATATGAGTTGGGAAATTAAGTCATTTAACTGGCAGGTAATTTACAAAAATCTGTTTCATTTTGTGGAAAGAATGATAAATCTGTAAGAGTTTCAAAGACAAAACCCCGAACATTAAAGATATTCTTAACTTGTAGAATCTTAGGGACGGTTCTCCCTCCTCAGTCATTAACAACTTGGTAGAGGGGTTGAGAACTTCTGCTGGTATATCCTGAGCTTGTTTCTTGAGGAATAGTTTAGAGAAAATGTTAAACTCTTAAGTTCTCAGCTTTATTCTGCACACATAAGTTTCACGGTCAATGTCCCTTTGGGGCCAGAATGCACCTCTCTTTCCAATCACAGATACCACTAAGAGTGGCCTATGGGGGCTAGGTAGAAAGGAGGCATTCAGAGGTCACTTTAGGCTATCAATTATTTTTTTCCCTTGTGTTTATTTATTTGGCAGAGACAGACTGCGATGAGTGGGGAGGGGCAGAGAGAGAGAGAGAGAGAGAGAGAAAGAGAGAGAGAATCCCAAGCGGACTCCGTGCTGTCAGCATAGAGCCTGATGTGGGGCTTGATCTCATGAACCATGAGATCATGACCTGAACCGAAATCAAGAGTCAGATGCTTAACTGACTGAGCCACCCAGGCGCTCCTAGGCCATTAATTCTTGGCTGCTGCAACATTTCCCCATGTAAGCCATTCAGCATTCATTCATTCAGAATCTCTTTAAGTACCCACTACGTGCCAGACTGTGCCAATCTGATGAGTAATGTGCCAGAATGAGTAAGCACTGAAGATTAGATGGTCGCTAAGTCATAACAAAATAACTTGGAAGTGCCTTGCTAGGATAGTCTGAATAATTGCTGGAGAAAGAAAGGGGGGTGCCTAACTCAGCCTTAGGCTTCTGAAGGAGGAGATGCCAAAACTGAGGCTTAAAGGTAAAGAAGAGGAAGGGGAGGGGCCGTCTAAGCACAGGCCAGCTTTATAAGAAACGACCTGGACACAGTGAGAACCAGAACCTCATCGGGAAAAGAAAAGCCCTCCCCAACCCAAACAAACACAGAAAACCAGTCAACCAGCCAACCAGCCAATCAACGAAACAGCTGGAGAGGCGGCAAGAGCCAGATCAGGTGACTCTCTGCTGTGTGAAAAGATGCAGATAGTTAATTCTTAGGGTTTACTAAAGAATTTTAAGCAAGGTGTGTAATACAAAAAATTCCATTTTTAACTAATTTTTTAAAAACCTTATTTATTTTGGGAGAGAGAGAGAGAGCACAAGAAAGGGAGCATGAGCTGGGGAGGGGCAGAGAGAGAGAGAGAGAGAAAATCCCAAGCAGGCTCCGTGCTGTCAGTGCAGAGCCCAACCTGAGCCAAAGCCAAGTGTTGAATGCTTAACCCACTCAAGTGTTGAATGCTTAATTGGCTGCCCAGGCACCCCAATTCTATGTTTTCAAAGACCGCTGGGGGCCACGTGGGAGTGGTTTGGTGAGCATAGGGAGTCAGAAGCCAGTTAGGCAGCTGAGTGCGGGGTAAGGTGTATGTACGTTAAGCCACTTGCAGAGCAGCCAGCTGCAAGGCTGGGGAAGGTTTTGTTCACCTTTCTCCTTTTGAACCTCTCAGACTACGCAGTTTATATGAGATTTGCTTGCAGTTATATTGGGAGCAGCATGCTCAAATGAGGAACTCTTCTCTTAATCTCTAGATCTGAGAATCAAGAGGCATTATGGAGACTTTAGAGGGACCTAATACATTATTTATTTAGTAGGCACTTTATTGAGCACCTATTACGTACATCAAGACCACTGAAACACCAATGCTTACTTTCAGCTTCAACAATTATGAACTGAGTCTCTGATTTTTTTGAGATGAAACAGTCTCCTTTGAGGTGTGTTTTCTTTACCTTCAGCAGTGGAGAGCAAGATGGTAGACTGGCCAGGTGAAGGGCCTTTACTTCTGACACTACCAGACATCACAGACAACTTACCAGTGTTGGGCCTTATACCCTTTGCACATTTGGAGTTTTATGAACATGACCTTCCCCCTCTCCCCACAGTTCTTTTTTTTTTTTTTTTTTTTTTTTAAGATTTTTAAAAGTTTGTTTATATTTGAGAGACAGAGCACGAGCAGGGAGGGCCAGAGAGGAAGACATGGACTCCGAAGCAGGCTCCAGGCTCTGAGCTGTCAGCACAGAGCCTGACGTGAGGCTTGAACTTATGAACCATGAGATCATGACCTGAGCTGAAGTCAGATGTTTAACCAACTGAGCCACCCAGGTGCCCCCCAACAATTCTTTTAAATACATTGAATAGCTACTAAGAATGGTTCTCCCCACCTCCCTATTTTTCCCAAGTGAAAAAGATGAATCACAGGATTGCTGAGCAGAAGACAGTGTGGGGAGGAGAGGAGGCCCAAGGTGGGTGGTGTCAACCTTGGGCACCGAGGGGGTTCGGGGTGAGGGATGTCCTGGATTGAGTAGGAGTCCCGTTCCCTTGGACTTGCCTTGACATGGATGAGGAGGAGAGTATGAAACACTTTTAGTTGTTGTAACTTTGTGTGACTGTTGCTTTTTATAATAATGGAGAAACGATGGCCATTACAACTTGAATGAATACGTGTTGTCTTTTTATTCATTTATTTGCAGAACTGTAATGCAAATCAAAGCATAGAACAAGAAAAAAAAGATGAAGCCCAGTAACGACAGATTCTAAAATTAGCTATTTGGACTTCTCTTTTGTTACAGTAACAGACAGCGTTTCCCAAGTTAGTTACAAATTGTTCCTCATTAATTCATACTCTCTCTCCATTCTATTAATTTCCAGGTGGGTGAGGGAAAGAATCTACGGTTAGAGCAAGCCCTAATTTCTGTATTTAGAAGGAAAAGGGCAGTAGAAGTATCATCTTGTTCAGCCTTTTATCTGTTTTCTTTGAAAAGCATTGAGTGAAACCACACAATTTAGAGGAAGAGGAACGTGAAGGAAATTGGCCCAGAGTTTAGGCTCCCTGGTGATAACTTAGGCTGCTTGGTTCTACTTTATGGTATGGGTTTAATCTTCACTCATCCTTGACGTTGATTTTTCCCATATAAGGGGAGGGCGGTGGTCATTTATTTCTTTATATTTGCCTGAGGGCTCAACACAGTACCCAGCACACAATAAATCATCAATAAAAGTTTGTTGAAATGAATGCTTATGTTAATTCATTCTTTTTTATGTATTAAGGAGAGAAAGAACTGGCTTAAAATTTACCTTTTAGGTTTTTTGAGTAACATTACTAAGAATCACTAGTCCCTCTTTATATGTATGTATTTTTTTGAGAAATTATAACTGTAGCTTCATAAATAAATACATATAAATGAGTATCCTTCTATCAGACTTGAAAATCACAGAGATTACTATAAGACCTAAACTACCTTGGGTATTTTTTTCTGAATAGTTATTAGGTGGCAGCTGCTTCAAAACCCAAAATCCTGACAAATGTTTCCATTTTATGATGGAAGTCAAGTTCACTGAGAGCCATATTATAGGCTTTCATCCAGGGCTATTATTTATTACAAAGTTTTGAAAATCTTAACTGGAAAGTTTCAAGAGGTGCCTCTTAAGAGATGTAGGAAAGAAATTTGACCTTCCTGGCACACCGGAGTGAGTATACTATTCCAAATGTTCTGCTGATGAGGGTTGTGGGTTTTTTAAATGACAGTTGCAAGGACTTTAAAAAAAATAACTGGCCCGTGCAATGATGCTTTGACCTTACAACAGCAATACAATGTTGGTTTTCTTTCTGCTCAGAACTACATGTGTTCTCAATGTTAAGTACTTTCCATTAGTCGAAGTTTTGCCTGCTCCATCTGGGAGTGTTACTTCTAAAATAGAAGTAAGAAGCAACAAGGGTGCTATAGACTAGATGTTTGTGTCCCCCTAAAATTTGTAGGTTGAAGTCCTATCCCCTAATGTTACGGTGTTTAGAGGCAGGGCCTTTGAGAGGTGAATTGTTCATGAGGGTAGTGCCCTCAAGAACAGGATCAGTGCCCTTTACAGGAGACCCCAGGGAGCAACCTTGTCTTTTCCTTTTTTAAAAAATGATTATTTATTTATTTTTGAGAGAGAGACAGAATGAGTGAGACAGAGAGAGACAGAGAGAGAGAAAGAAAGGGAGAGAGAGAGAAAGGGAGAGAGAGAGAATCCCAAGCAGGCTCCACACTGTCAGCACGGAGCCCAAAATGGGGCTCAAACTCATGAACCATGAGATCATGACTTGAGCCGAAGTCAAGAGGCAGATGGTTACCCAACTGAGCCACCCAGATGCTCCAACCCTTTCTTTTCCACCATGTGAAGACACAACTAGAAGCTGGCTGTCTGTGAACCAGGAAGTGGCCTCTCACCAGACCCTAAATCTGCCAGTGCCTTGATCTTGGGCTTCCTAACCTCCAAAACGGTGAGAAGTAGATGTTTGTTGTTTGAGCCTCCATCTATGGTATTTTTGTTACAGCAGCCCAAACTATGACAAAGAACAGTGAAACTTTATTATATTGTTGCTTTATTTCTCCGCTGGAATGTATAGTCTCCCTTTCCCAGTATCTTAGAAGAATTCTCCAAAAAAGTTTCATGTTATTATCATCATGTAGTTTAATTCTAGGTTTGAGTCAATTTGGGGAAAAGTAAGACCAATCAATGCATTGTTTTAGCTTCTGTATCTAACAGATGAAGAGAGTCTTTGGGGCTTGCGTCCTTTGACATGTGTCTTTGATCCACTCTAGTTTATGACATAATTGATAAATCTGCCAGCGACTTCCTAGTTGAGAGGCCGGTATTAACTCTTATTGAGTTACAGCAAATTAAACAAAAATGATCGCTAGCTAAGAAAGGGCAAAGAGAAGGAAGTCAACTCTTTAACAATGTCGAAGTTAAAATTGCCACACGCTGTAGTGACGAACTATGGGAAACTCACTCTTTTAATTGTGATATGCAGTTTCCTTATCTGCAAGTTTTAAAACAAGGGCTAGAGTGCAATGGGAATTATTGTTAGCTATTCTGTGACAGACATGGATCTTGGAGATATGCGGTGATTATCAACGCCATCCACTTCAGTCTTTGTCTCTCAGAAAATGAGAGTCCACAGTTATCATATGAAAAAACAATGTAGAGACGTTTTCCTCAAACCAAAGTTTGGAGTTTTGTGTAAGTCGGGTAGTAGTTTATGTTCTAAAGAAGTTGCCATAGTCTTCATAAGAGATGTATAGCTAAAATAAACTTTGTTAATAAAGCTTTATGAAACTTCTATCTTCCTTAGTAATGGACACTTTGCATCTGTTAAGCCAAAAGTGGTTTAGTCTAAAAGTTTAAAACACACACCCTCCAAAAAGAAAAACAAAAAAGGCCTCAGTAAAGCCTTTTATTTTGGTATCCTGTAAGTTATGTCCATACTATTTTTTAAGCAAAATGAAGTAATAAAGTAGTTTTCAGTTTACAGATACAAATGCACACTTGTCTAGTCAAAAGCCCTGTACCCTGTACTCTATGTACTGCTTGAAGCAACCGGAAGCTCTTGCGCATGTTAATTTCCCCTGGTGTGTTGAAAGGGAAATGGTGGGAGGAAAGGGTTAGCAGCACTGGGTAGTGGGAATGCGTGAGATGTAACTATGAAGAGATAAGAATTCTCTTCGTATATAGGAAAGTTGAATGAATAAAACTATACAAATCCTGTTTTTAGAATAAAAATTCTTATATAAACCTATCAAAACAATGTTGACATTGAAATCACCTCTAACTACAGTGAAGAACTATGGAAAGTTGCTCTTCTGGTGGTCTTATGCCGGTCACATGATGCTCAAGCATATTTGCCATGTCTTCAGTTGGAAGAGTTATGAGTCATGCAATAAAATCAGCCTAATAACTTGCGGTAACCTTTTAATTTCTGAAAATTTGAGAATACACGCTTGTTTCAGTCTAAGCTTATATTTGTATTATATGAATATTCAAGTTTTGGTGCTTTGTCCCTCTCCATTAGCTCAAGTAATTAAGAGCTGGTACTCGAAATGAAATTCAACCCAATGTGGAATTGCAAAGGGCTTTTCAAGAACATTACAGTCCCCATTCCACAAGTCAGAGGCAGGAGTAAATAATTATTCAAGGATAAGAGTGTTTAGAGTGTGGAATCAACTTACCATTTCCAGTGCTAAGAAAGGTCCTGGTCTAGTCTGGGGCGCCTGACTGGCTCAGTCAGTGGAGCATGCAACTCTTGATCTCAGGGTTTTCTTTTGAGTTGGGTGTAGAGATTACTTAAAAATAAAATCTGGAAAAAAACTAAAAAGATCCTGGTCCGTGTTCTATTAACACTCCCGTTACATAAGTTCATTCAGTGTTTTAGTGTTTACAGGGTGTGTAGTGTAAGGCCAGTCTTTATGCAACAAAGGTATGTAGTGGAAAATCAGGGAGGTGTTTTTTTTTTGAAGTTTAGTTATTTATTTTGAGAGAGAGAGTGAGAGTGAGCGGGGGAGGGCCAGAGAGAGAGGGTAGGAAAGAGAATCTGAAACAGGTTCCACACTATCAGCAAAAGGCCGACTCCAAGCAGGATCTCAAGAACCCATGAGATCATGATCCGAGCGGAAATCCAGAGTTGGACGCTCAACTGACAGCCACCTAGGCTCCCCCACAGAAGTGATTTTAAGGAGATTTCAGAATAACTGCATGGATTGGAACTCTGTCCTGGGATGTGTTTCACAGGGTCTGCCCAACAGTCATCTGCAACAGACAGGGTTAAGGATGACCAGAGGACGTGAGAATCTGTCTTAGGTGCTTTGGGGTCAGCATCATTTGGGAAGTGAATCAAAGCTGAAGGTTCTCAGTTCAGGAGGAAGAAGATGCTTCAGAATCATAGATTGTAAACTTGGGTGAAAATTAATACTGGGAAGAATATATGTAGCAGATGGCAGAGGAACCAAGTGGACTGAAGTCGTTTGGGGGATTAGACATACAGATAGAGCAGTGGTTCTCATAGGGGTGGAGGATGGGGTAATTCTTCCCCTTCCCAGGGTCACTGGGCCGTGTCTGGAGACATTTTCGGTTGTCACGAGTTGGGGGAAAGGTGCTACTGGCATCTGGTGAGCAGAGACCAAGGGTGCTAGTAAACATCTTAGCAACATACAGGATTGCCTCCCACAACAAAAACTTGGTTGGCCCTCCAAGGCCTTAGTTCCGAATGCATAGGTAGGCAAGGGTATAGCCATGCTAAGGCGTTTGGTTCGAACATGGACCAAGGTGTTGAATGTTATGGAGTTCCAAGAGGAAAGGGTGATGTGACTTGTCGGATTTGGGACAGCTAAAGTGAAGGAGGGAATGGCCGGTGGGCAGGCAGACTCGCTAAGGTGTTTTTGTGATCTTGGTGGGTCCCATTGGGGCAAGCCAGGGCAAGCCAGGACCTGGAAAAGAACAGAAAGAAAGTCTGCCAGGCAATGTGTCAAGTCTGGAGAAGAGTAAGACAGTACCATAGCTTCAAGCAGCAAAATGAGGTTTTAATGGCCCTAGAAACATGGGGAAAAAGTGGATAAATATGGTGGGCTTGGATAGGTGAATATGGAAGAGTCTGGGAAGACGTGGATGGGAAAAATAACAGAAGCCAGCTGGTAGAACAATGGTTCTCAAACCTGCTTGCACGTTAGAACACTTAGGGAGTTAAAAAAAATACTGATGCCAGGGCCCTACCTCAGATTGATTCAATCTGTGCGTGGGGGAGGGCTTGGGACTTCCATTATGTTTATGGATGTTCCCCAGATGTTTCTCCTGTGTAGTGAGGGCTGAGAACTGCTGTCCCAATAGGCCAATAAAGTCAAGGAGGAATAACCAGGGTGAGGAGAACAGGGCTGAGATAAGCTGCCATCTGAGATTAGGGACTCCTTGTCCTGTCCTAGAGTTCTGCTGCCTGTCCTTCCTTTGCAGGGACGTGTGTGGGTTGCTGCCGGCTGGTGTCTGTGCCAGGAGCTTGAGGCCGGGTTTCGCTGACCATCTGATGACAGGGACGCAGAGCCGAGCAGGCAGGGACTCACTTCTTACTAGTGACCAATGACTGACCTTTGGGCGTAAACTTCCAGAAAGACCTCAAATTACCCTCCGATGAAAAGGAATCACTTAGGAGGAAAAATAATATCAAGTTACACGGGCAGTTAAAAATTAGTTCCTATCTTCTATGTATAAGAGACGCAGGGCAGTGTAAGAGAAGAAATGAAAAGCTGTTAAACTTCTCTTGGCAACAGCGCGTCATTTTCTCTACAGGTAGCAGATAAAGGCAGTCTGGTTTCTCACCTTGATGCCTGAGGAAGGAGGAGGCACTGGCCAGAAGGGTGCCTCTCGGGGCCACCTTTTCAGAGGGGCATCCCTTATCTGCCCTTTCCAGCTAGGAAACATTCCAGAGAAAACATTCCTCTCTAGCAGAAAGGGAGTATGCCTGAAAGCATTCTTTGTCTGCCAGGGACATTTTCAAAGGGGTTGAGTAAGTGACTGGCGGTGGGAATCTGCTCCGATTTCATTTGTCTCTGGCAGGGCCTGGCGGCAATTTAATATTCTTTATTATTATTTTACATGCAACTTCCTTCCTAGCTTATGATTCCTGTCAGGACTGTGTACTGTTACCCATTAGTCATTTTTCTTGGGTTGGTCTATGATGCTTCAACGGAGGGCCAGCCTGTTTCAGTAATTTTGCTTACAATTTGATTTGCGTTCTCTTCTCTAGAATCCCGATTTAGTTTCATCCGCACGTGGCCACATGCAGCAGCTGGCTGGCCCTGGACAAGGGATCATTTACATGCATTAGCAGCCGAAAGGTAAGCACCGGTGACCTGGGCCGGCCTGACGCTCTCCCCGCGCTGACATTTTTGGAAGTAAACTCTGCCTCCCTATTTGTAACTCTGTCAGTGACAATACTCTGTGAATGACTTACAAAAATTGTTGGTGTCCAGGCAAATTTTAAGATAAAACGCTTCACGGAAGAGCATCGAAGGATAATCCGAGAACATGTTCTATCCTACTTAAGGGTCGGGTAAGAATATCACCCCCGTGTTATATATATATCTTTATTATTAGATACATGGCAGGGGAATCGGCTTCTCAGTTGGTCAATGGTGGCCCAAAGGCAGGTAATCTATTAACATCATTGTGACTGAGACCGAGAGACTCACACTTTCCAAAGAGCTGACGGTCGGTCATGACTTGAGGAAGGTGTGGAGTGAGGCTTGTGGGAAACTCACGTTTCTTTTCACCATTTCCTTGGCTCCTGTTTACATTCTTGAACTGCGGTCTTGGCTCCTGTGGTAAGCTGGAAGTGCCTCCCCACCTTTCCTCAGAGATTTCTCCATCCTAGTGCCCGGAACCTGTAATTGTGAAAAAGCGGTCTTTGCAGATGTTGACTGAGTTAAGTATTTGGAGATGAGATTACCTTGGGTTAGGCAAGGGGTTCCCAAATGCCATTATAGATGTCCTTACGAGAGGCAGAGGGACGTTCGAACACAGAGGGAAGAGGAGTAAACCATACAACCACAGAAGCAGAGGGAGGAGTGATGTGGCCACAAGTCAGGGGGTGGTGCAGCCACCAGAAGCTGGAAGAGGCAAAGACAGGATCCTCTCCTAGAGCTTCTGGAGGGAATGTGGTCCTGCCAACATCTGAATTTCAGCCCAGTGAAACTGATTTTGGACATGTGGCTGTTGGACTGTGAGAGAATAAATTTCTGTTTTTTTTTTTTTTTAATGTTTATTTATTTTTAGAGGGAGGGAGGGGCAGAGAGACAGAGGAGAGAGAGAATCCTAAGCAGGCTGCGCGCTGTCAGTGCAGAGCCCAAGGTGGGGCTAGAACTCATGAACCTTGAGGTCATGACCAGAGCTGAAATCAAGAATCCGACGCTCAACCAACTGAGCCATCCAGGCTCGCACGCGTGGTGTTTTAAGCCCCTTATGGCAGTCCTAGGAAACTAATAAGGTCTATAAGAGTGTATCATACGGATCTCGGACAAGTCACTTATTTATTCTAGTATATCAAAATCAGTGATTTTCTTTTTTGGAAATTGTTAATTTACTTGATATTTTTCATTTGATTTCTCATTTATGATCCATTTATTCTGCTGAGTCCTTTCTGTTTGGGCCAGTAGGCACCAGTAAGGAAGATGATGTGCTGAAGAGATCCCCAGACATGGGACAAAACATTTGTGAACAAGTAACCTAGAAGATTCACTGTTACGGGGAAGAGAGAGAACATTCTCCGCTATATATATATTTTGCTGTTTTAACTTCCCATTCTAGTTTCTATGAGGTAGCTAGACCCACTGTATTTAATCAGCATAAAATAGTGTGGTACAGGATATCGTAGAATTGGAATTGCACTCTATGGAATGGATGTTGGTATGAGTTACAGATGATTATGATTCTAGAATGAAGTGGGGGAAATACAGTCAGCATGCCCTTATCCTCTTTCGTCAATAGCAGAATATCCTCAGACTTCGCCTTCTTCTGCTGTTATTTGACCATGATTCACTGGGCTGGCTCCTGAGTTTTGGGACGCCGTAGCATAGGTGTCACTGAGGATAATGTGGGCCCCGGGGGATCTATTTCTACATAAGTTGTGCTGCCCGGTGAAACGTTTCAAGAAAAGGTAATGAATTTTGGTTTTAGAAATGGGTGAAATAAACTGCTAGAGATTTTAAAAAGGTTCTTCATAAAAGCACTTCACAAATTTTTCTATTAAAAACCAGAGAAACATAATTCTTTTTATAATCATCAACCCCCTCATATGACAATAACTGCTTCATAAAGGGGATAGAACATAATCAAGTCAGAAAGCCAAATGGTTTCTTTTTAAAGGATTTCAATACATGCTACATGTGTCTGCGTGTTTGTGAAAATATATTGATAAGCAAGTATTTTTTGAAAACTTAGATAATTTTGCAACAAAATTATAAAGTAAATTTTCAGTTAAATGTAGTCTGTTTTCCCAAGTACCTTCCCAATGGAAATGGGAGAACTCTTCAAAATAGGCTTGAGTCATTGGTACAGGAAATCTATATTTAAAGCTTAATTTTGTTTGTGGGTGTAAGGGAGCAAATTTTGCCACCCCAAGATATGCCACTTTGGCATATTGACTATTGTAAGCTGGTTATTTTTAAGCAACTGCAGAGGCAAGAGAAACGCTGAAAACTGAGTGGAAGTTACCGGAAGTAAGAGACATTTACACGTGTTAGAGAAATCTCCATTTGTAAGGGTGTCTTCCTTAGTATCAGGAAGAAGGGTAGACCAACAGAGAAGGCACTCCCCAACTCTAATAACTTCTTTTGCCTTTAACTGGAGGTGATATTTAAGATGATGGCTTCAGCCATTTTGGTGAATTACTCAATTTTCCTTGGTCTTTTTCTTGTGTACAGAGGTATACAGGTTATCAGACTTTGACTTTTTTTTCCTGTTAATCTATCTCCTGTCAATTTGATTCTTAGACCTGCCAGAAGAATGTTGGAAGGTAGAGTTAAATTCTTTTCTCCCCTCCATGGGCAAGGACCTACTTGTTTATAGTTTCCATATGCTCTCTCCCTTCATTCCAAGGCACTGTGGTAGATACCCATTGAGGCAAATAAGACAATGTCTTTACTACTACATGTTTGATTATAGCTCTTATAAATTTTGGAGATACAAAGCAATTACGAGCAAGCTGGACCTGAGATCAGACTGAGTGGAGAGAAGCGGTTCACTTCAGAATGGATCCCCAAAATGTCTAACAAAACCCAAAAATAAGTTAAAATTCACGATGTTGGGAGATGGGTTACTTGTATAACTTTTATTTTCAAATTAACTTTTGATAATGAAAATGCTGAAGAATGATTATAGGCTTTGGTCCGAAGGGTCAATCTGAGAATTAACCAGAGAGATGGTATATGAATTTTGTACTGTGCATATTGAAGAGAATGAGAACTAATTTAATTATTTACTCTATCGTTCACTTATTTATTTTTTGTCTGAAACATCTTGTTTTCTTGTACAATGAATCCAATACAATGACCATATACCAGTCAAAAAGTATGTCAGAAAAGCATGCTACAGATATTTGCGTTATATGATCAGTATTTTCTAAACAGGTATAGATACGATTCTGTTCACGGGAAGAAATTTTTTTTTATTCAAAATGTTCTAACCTATAGAGGGAGTGTGCTCTCTTTACCTGAGGCAATACATGTTGACTTCCTTATCTTAATACACTAAAATATGAGAAGATGGATAGTGAAATCTCATCTAAAGTTTGCTAAGCCGAAGTAATTAAATAGTTGATTGGGTTGTGGAAAGAGATTAAAAAAAGGGAAATAGAAAAGCAGTGTCTTCGAATTTGAGGTAAAGTGGCTTTTATGTTCAGAGAAGTAGCGTGGGTACGAGGTGTGTGTGTGGGGGAGAGGGAAAGGGGGTGTGGGGAAGGTGAGAAATCGCAGGGTTTTTACAGTCAGGCGTAAGTGTCTCCTTACAACTGTCTGGCGGTGCTGCCTTCGCTAACATGCCGTGAGTCCTGTTCACTTCTGACAGCACGCAGTTCAGTTGACACCGGCCCCTCCCAGCTCCCACGCTCTGTGTAAGAAGCAGGCTGCTGGAGCCGAGATGCTCCTCTGACTGTCAGCCACAGAAGGTGGGACAGAGTGAGCAACCCGGGACTTCCACCCAGGAGACCTAGTTTTGAATCCTGGCAGCTAATGCTTATTAAATCTGTGACCTTGGTAAGTTGTTTGTTTACCTTCTCTGTGCTCCAGTTTTTGCACTATAAAATAGAAATACTTCATAGTTTTGTTTTGAACACTACGTAAAATAGCAAACATAAAAGTAGCCGAAGGTGATTTGTAAGTGGTAGGCGCTCAGTCGTATTTTTTTTTCCCCATCCGGTTGTTGGAGCACCTCCTCTTGGTGGCAGCGTAGATGCTAAAGGTTCTTTGGAGATATTTCACACATATTTTATTATTTTGAAATAATAACAATGAGCAGGAGAATTGTAAGGATTTTGTGGCCGCATCTGCCTGCATATAGGTATCTTTTTTTGGAGAGGGGGTACATCTTATCTTTTCCTTCCTTCTTTGTTCCATATTTTTTCTCAGACTGGACTAACCTGGCTAAGGTAGTGAGATTAGTTTACATTTGGATGTTGGCACAGGGCTGCCAACCTGGGCCCCAGACGGAGTTTCAGATTTTGTTTTGGTAGCAACTGTCTGGTGCACCTTCACGGGGCGGGGGCTCCACTCTTGCTTCTTATCATTTCCCATTTGTCCATCCAGAGATGACCAGCATATCAGGCTGCTTGTGGTAGTGGACCAAGCCAAAGACCTCAAAATCCATTTGTCAAGAGCTAGGATATGAATTAGGTTTACATTCCTTAGGAGGAATTTCTCATTATAAAGAGGAGTGGGTTAACCCAATTAGGAGGATAAGCAAGGATGGGGAAAGAAGGCCCTCTCTAGTTGTTGTCTTCCTCCGAAGTGCCATCTCTTCCAGGGTTTGCGGGTGGGGCCAAGGATTTGCAAATGTAGGTGGCAGATGTGATTTATATGACTGGCAGAGAATTAGAAAAATGAATTGGTTGTCAATTTTTCAAACTCAGTAGATTTCCCACCCAAATCTAGATTCAGCTTGCTCCTGAAAATGATCTAGCAACATTCCAACAGCAGGAGGATTGATAAATGATAAATAGCTGTCTTCTAGGGCAAGTGATACCCAGTTCCCTGGCTAGTTCCCTCCTGCCTTGTGTAATTGGCTGTTTGGACCTTGTAGGCATTTGGATTTGCCACATCCTCCCTACACTTAGCGTCGCGTACCCACCACCACCTCTCCTGGCCACATCTTCCCTCTTCCTCTCCTGGCATCCACCCACACATATATGTTTTTCCAACAGAGCCCATGAGCTCAGTAAAAACAGAACTGGTCTTCAGGGAAAAAACAGAGTTTACCATGGCAAACCAATGATATTCAAAACCGCAAACCATAATTCCAGAAATACCAGTTCTGTTTCTTATTTTTTTTGAGAAGCAAATAAATCTTATTTTGGAAGGCAAAACTATAATTAGAACACTACAGTGATAGTAGTTTTATGGAATCATTTAAATAGCAGTGGGTATGGTAAAGAAAGATTGGATTAAAGGATTGAAAATTTATTTACCAAAATAAAATTTATGCACTTATATTAATTTATAAGAAAATAGACTTTAAGTCCAAAGTAAAGGTAAAGAAAACATATTCAATTCCCTTAAATGATGTAACAAATTTGGATGCTCCTAATAACACAGTTAAAAATACATAAAGCAAAATCTACAGAACTGTGAAAGGAAATAAACAATTCCCCAGTTATAGTGGGAGATTTTAACACATCTTTCTCAGTAAGTAATGGAACTAGTTAATAAGAAAATAAGGATGGGGCACCTGGCTGGCTCAGTTGGTTGAGCATGTGACTCATGATCTTGGGGTCCTGAGTTCAAGCTGCACTTTGGCTATAGAGTTTACTGTAGTTTGGCTGTGAGAATTTTGAGTAATGTATTAACAAATTTGGTCTAATGGTCACATACAGGAGATCTAAGAACTGAAAAAGTGCATTTCTTTTTTTAAAAATTTTTAATGTTTATTTTTGAGAGAAAGAGAGACAGAGCATGAGCAGGGGAGGGGCAGAGAGAGAGACGCAGAAGTCGAAGCAGGCTCCAGACTCTGAACTTTCAGCACAGAGCCCAACACAAGGCTCGTACTCATGAACCACAAGATCAGGACCTGAGCTAACGTCAGCGCTTAACCAACTGAGCCACGCAGGTGCCCCTGGAAAAGTGTGTTTCTTTTTAAGAACAGATGGGTTGTTTATAAAAATTGATGTATCCCATACCATATTGGAAGTAAACAAATTTAAGATAGCAAAATCATACAGAGCCTGTTTTGTAACCACAAATGCAGTTCAGTTAGAAATCACCAATAAAAAGATGTCTAGAAAAATAATCAGTATATATGAAAATTAAAAAGAAAGTCCTAAGTAACCCATGGCTCAAAGAGAAAATTGTAATATAAATTAGAAGATATTTAGAATCATACCTAAATAAAGATACTGTGTATAACAACTTATGGGGATCAACCAAAGCTGAACAGAGAGGAATTTTTAGCCATAAATTTATATATTTTTTATTTTTTTAAGTTTATTTATTTTTGAGAGAGAGAGAGATTGATGGCAGGGGAAGGGCAGAGAGAGAGAGAGAGAGAGAGTGAGTCCCAAGTAGGCTTAGCACTCTCAGTGCAGAGCCAGATTCAGGACTCGAACTCATGAACCATGAGATCATGACCTGGGCCAAAGTCAAGAAGAGTAGGATGCTTAACCGACTGAGCCACCCAGGTGCCCCAAAGCCTTAAATTTATATTTTAGAAAACTTTAAGCTTAATACATTTGAACATAGAGATGAGTTACAAAAAAATGTAACTTCCTGAAACTGACTCAAGGAGAAATAAAAAGCCCTCCTAGAAAGAACAGTTCAGGTCCAGATAAATTTACCAGAAGTTTTACAAAATTTTAAGAAACAACTATCCATACTATGCAAATTTAGAGAAGAGAAAGAGTAGTGTCTAGAATAAAACACTCCTTAAAAGCAATATGAAAAAGATAATCGCACAGAAAAAGAGGCAAAAGACTTTAACATTTTCATAAAAGATATATTTTTTGCTATTTTTGCATTATTCAAATAGCTTTATTGAAGTGTAGTTGATGTACCAAAACACACACACACACACACACACACACACACACACACACACACACACACACAATCCCCGAATATATTTATCGTCTACAATTTGATGAGTTTGGAGATATACAGACACCTGTGAAACCATCACCACAAAGTAATAAAATATCCATTACCTCCAAAAGTGTGTGTGTGTGTGTGTGTGTGTGTGTGTGTGTGTGCGTGTGTGTGTGTGAAGAACACTTAGCATGAGACCTATCCTCTTCACAAATTTTTAACTATACAATACTGATTTGTTAACTATAGACACGAGGTTGTACCATAAATTTCATGAAAGGATCCTCAGTCCTCTCCCCTCCCCTGTCTTTCCCTCTCTCCTGTCCAGACCTCAGTGTTCTTATTCATCAGCATATTCCCAAAGTGTTAGAAAATGGAACAGGGTCTGGCTCATAGTAGACTTTCAGTAAATATTTATGTGAACTATAAATAAATGCACATAGTTGAAATCATCCCAGAGGGAGAGAGAAAGCACAAAGAGAAAGTGAATGGAATAATAAGAAGGCCAAAGGTGAAACTCTCTAGAACACTGGCATGCAAGGTGTGGTAGAATTCAGGAGAGGGCATGAGGAGTAGACTGGAATGTAGAAGTGAGGCAGGAAGGAGAGTATATCAGCATCGGCTGGGATATCTTTGGCTGCAAGGAACTGAACACCTATCTAAGAGTGATACTGTGACACCTTTTTGTGACCCTGAGAGGAAAATCAGGAGAACCAGCGAAAGCTAATAGAGAGCTTTGACACGGAAGAAAGACTGCACTAACCCTGAACTACCTACCCCCCGGACTATTATGTGAGATTATAAAAACCCATTATTTAAGTCAAATATTAAAAACTGAGTTCAAAGGCAGGAATTGTGCGTGGTAGGAGCTTACCCTCAGGTCCTCAGGTCCAGAGCCTGGATCCTGGAACCCCACGTGTGAAACTCAATCTCACAAATCAGTTAGATCATGACCTGAGCTCATATTAAGAGTCAGACACTTAACTTACTGAGCCACCTGGGTGCCCCAAGTCTATTTCATTTATTTTTTAAATTTATTTATTTAAAAAATGTTTATTTATTTTGAGAGAAAGAGAGCGAGAGAGAGAGAGAGAGAGAGAGAGAGAGTAAGCCAGCATGAGTGGAGGAGAGGCAGAGAGAGAGAGGAGGGAGAATCGCAAGCAGGCTTCATGCTGTCAGCGCAGAGCCCGACGCAGGGTTCCATCTCACAAACCCATGAGATCATGGCCTAAGTGGGTTGCTTAGCCGACTGAGCCACAGAGGCACCCCTATTTTATTTTTAATCTATGAAATTTAGCATATGGATTTAAAAACAATCTACTATTTGTGGCTGATGTGTTTCAAGACATGTATCTTTATACATTTGGGGTTAGTAAATCTTCAGCTTTAGTTTTTTCCCCCCTCAGGCCAAAGATTTCAAGTTCAGAGGTAATGTATTGGCCACAGAATGTTTTCTAAAAAATACTCACTTCACTCTTCAATGATTGTCTCCAGTTAGTGCATTCAGTTGGAAGCTCTTGTATTTGATTAAATCATTAGGATGGATGTGGGGAGTTTTTAAACTATTTATTTCCCAGAGGGCTTTCCCCACCTCTAAGCTACTTTAGTTTCTGTTATATATTAAGCCATAGGACTAAACAAAGCTATAATTGGCTTTAAATAAAAATAATGCTTAGATCTGTGGAAAACCACTGATCCCAAATGTAATCTTCAGGTCTTCTGGAATCTCTCGGAACAGAAAGAAGGCAATCTTTTAAATTTGCTGAATACCAAAGGATTTTTGATAGCTAGTAAAGTGATCTATAGCTTTGCTAGCGTCTGACTTTTTTACTTTCTGCCCCGAGGCCCCGTTCCAGCGCATGGAATGTTCTGGCCCATGGATTTGTTTTAGTGTGGCTGTCATGGAGCCTGGAGTCCTAACCTTGCATGGTAATGTTCTTGGGATCTGAGAATAATCTTTGGGGGAATAGAGCCAAGTGAGTTTACCTGGCATTATTATGTATCGGAAACAGCTCCCACTGAATTTCTGGTTACCAAATAGAATTTTTGATATTATTTTTTCATACAGAAGATTCTTTTCAATATACGCTTATTTTATTATTTAATAAGCTTTGCATATAAGCTTATTTTCAATATATTTTTAACTTATAAGCTTATTTTCCTTTTATGACCCAATATAAAATTTAAATAATTGGAATCATTATTATGTGGTTTGTTTTTCAGAACTTTTATTTCTGTATCTCTGCAAAGGGATTTGCAGTGATCTGCTGAAGCCAGCTCATACTGGCTCATGAGGGCTAATTGTTCGATTTTCACAAATAGGTTGATGTCATCTTGGTAGCTTGAAGTCATCCTCGGCGGGAGTGTTACAGCACAGAAATAAGCAAACACTGCCATTCCCAAAGCCAGTTGGTAAATATGTACCAACTGCTGCTTTCTAGAGATTTTTAAAGGCACTAAAAATTTTAACCTATCAGACTAAGTTCCATATAATATATTTGAGGGAGAGTAAAAAGGTTAATGTCAGGTATTGCCCATTCCCCCAGTGGTTGTTTGTGAAATGCTATCATTTACTCAAAAATAGTCATTTAGAACACGACAGACAAATTGAATGTGGGAAGTAAGGGAACCATAAATAGGAGACATGTATTATAGTAAATGTAGAAAAATAGACAACAGAGGTAAAAAAATAGAAAGTCAAAGGGAAAAAATCTTGAAGAATGAAGGACAGGAAGAAGACTGTACTAAGCAAAATCGACACTAAAATTGAATTTGAAAACTACAGAGAGGTTAAAAAAAGGCATCAAAATGAAATAGTTTTGAAAATGGTCAACAATGCCCACTTGGTGAAGTAATGTCTTCCATCTAAGGTGACGTTTGCTGAGATGGAAAATGGCACTAAAACTACCAGGCTCTGAAAACAACACATTTTGCCCTTGACATTTTGGAACACATTTAGAGAATAGCATTATGGGTAGATAACTATCTATTTATTATCCAAATTAATACTTTTGTGAGTGAAAGGGGGCTTTATTAATAATTACCCCCGAACAATGACATAAACCAGAGCCATGGAGACAGACCATGTGAATGGTAGGCTATACTATCCAACAGGTTTCCAATCCAACAGGTTAAAAGAACTTGACTGATAAAGTTTACAATGAAAAGATTAAAATAAATATTCCTAGAGTCTATAATTATAGTTAATTAGGTGTTTGCCCATTACGAGGTTAAAAGAGTAAAAGAAGGTGATTCATCATACTGTTGAATAAACAGCAAAAACCATGTGAAGACCTAGTCTTAAGTCACCACGGAATAGCCCTCTTGTCGTGCTTCACCTTGGTGGGGTCCCACGTCAACTGCTCTGTGACTGTTGATGCTGAAAATTGTAAGTGCAGAAGTGGTCCAACTTCGGGTTAACTATCAGGTTGTCTTTGTTATGGGTTTTCCCATACTATTTCTAGTACAGGAAATTTTCTTCGTCCTGTTTATGTGGTTACGTTTCTCACAGCTTCCAACACCTGGGTAAGAATCTTCAGTACCAGGTGAGAACATGGCTGTCTTCAAGAGAAGGACTTGGGGCACCTGGATGGCTCAGTCTGTTAAACATCCGACTTGGGCTTAGGCCATGATTGCATGATTTGTGAGTCTGAGCCCCACATTGGGCTCTCTGCTGTCAGCACAGAGCCTGCTTCAGATCCTCTGCCCACCACCCTCCCATAAATAAATAAATAAATAAATAAATAAATAAATAAATAAATAAATAACTTTAAAAAGAGAGAGAAGGGCTTGTAAACTCTACTGAATTCTGGAGTTTTCCTTCCTCGGACTTGCCATTCCTAATCTTAGCTTTATGTTTTAGCTAGCTTTCAGAATTCTTTCTCAAAGACTCATACAAAATTTTTCTGGAGAAACACTAATTTTCTGATTTTTGTTGCTGCTGTTATAAGGGCCTTGTTACATTAAGCACTTCATTTATGCCCCAATATCTGGACATGCCTTTTAAAAAATTTTTTAAAATATTTTTTGTTTTGGGAGAGAGAGAGAGAGAGAGAGAGCTGGGGAGAAGGGCAGGGGGGGGAGAGAGAGAGAGGGAGAGAGAGAGAAAGAGAGAGAGAATCTTGAGCAGGCTCCACACTCAGTGCAGAGCCCATGCGGGGCTCAGTCCCATGACAGTGAGATCATGACTTGAGCCAAAATAAAGAGTCAGATGCTCAATCCGCTGAGCCCCTGGGGCGTGCCTCTCCTGTGATGTAATGGGGCTCGGGACTGCAAAGGTGGTTCCAGGCTCTGGTGTTTGACCACATTTACAGCGTATTCATTTTACTCTCCTAGAAATGGGTCAGCGTCTTTACAAATTCAGTATGTAAAGCAAGGTACCAACAATTCTTTTTCCTGGAACTCTCTTCACAAGTAACTAACTTCCTAGAAATTTGAAGGTCATCCTTTTGTAAGAAAAGGTCTGGTAGACTGTGTTCCCATTCCCTTCACTTTGAGCTTCACCGCAAGCATCCCTTCCAGGCACGGTTCAGTAGACCTTTCTGTGTGGTGGAGACGCCCTATTTCTGTGCTGTCCACTATACTAGCCGTTTGCCATATGCGGCTATTGAGCACTTGAAAACTGGCTAATATGACCAAGAAGTAAAATTTTTAAATGTTTATTTAGTTTTGAGAGAGAGAGAGGGAGAGACAGGTGCATGGCAGGGGAGGGACAGAGAGAGAGGGCGACACAGAATCTGAAGCAGGTTCCAGGCTCTGATGAGCCGTCAGCACAGAGCCCGACGAGGGGCCCAAACCCACAAACCGTGAGATCATGACCTGAGTCAAAGTCGGTCGTCTAACCGACTGAGCCACCCAGGCGTCCCTCAAGAGGTAAAATTTTAATTTAATTTAGTTTAAATTTATTTAAATGTAAGTAGTCACGTACAAGCAGAGGCCACTGGAGGTACAGCTCCACACCAACTTCTTTCCTTTCTTTCTCTCTCTCTCTCTCTCTCTTTCTTTCTTCCTTCCTTCCTTCCTCCCTCCCTCCCTCCCTCCCTCCTTCCCTCCCTCCCTCTCTCTCTCTCTCTCTCTCTCTTTCTTTCTTTCTTTCTTTCTTTCTTTCTTTCTTTCTTTTTTTTTAAAGTAGGCTTCATACCCAGCACGGAGCCCAACAGGGGACTTGAGCTCACGAACTGTGAGATCAAGACCTGAGCTGAGATCAAGAGTCAGATGCTTAATTGACTGAGCCACCCAGGTGCCCCAATAATAAAACTTCCTAAAGGTCCTCCAATCTAATGTAAGAATAAAAGAGTGAAGCTCATGACAGTACTGAACACTGGCAATGCAGTGTTTCTGTCATCCCTAGTGACGCTGAGTGCCATTGTTATCTGACTTGTTTCCCGCATTACTGTAACCAGTGACAATTCCAAGGCTTCTCTGTCCCTGATAGTGATTGCCGATGGCACAGTGTAGCCATCTGTGGTGCCCGCCGCTCCCTCCCCAAGGGTGGGAGAGAGGCCCTGCTCTCATCGCCCTGGGGCTGCTCCGTTTTCTGCCAATGCCTTGTCCCCTTTTGTAGATGTGTCATCGTATACACACAGCCCCTTCCAAGGGAAACCATGTCATAGTTCTCCATGAAGAAACAGTCTCAGATGGCCATGCACGGCATTGCATGACTTCTCCCCAGTCGTAGTTCACTGTCCCAAAGGCAACTGATTCACAGGCTGTCCAGAAACCTACACTATGATCTGGCCCTCAAAGGTGAGTTGTGCCGACTCCGTTCTCTCTGTCAGGAATGCGATCTGGGAGTTGTAATGGTAGGGAAGAGGCCCGCCGTGGGAGCTGAAGCACGCTTTGCTTAGGAGAAAGCCATGGAGTGCTTTGAGATCATGCTGTGAGATCATGACAGACCAAGGTCACAAGGAAGCGGAAAAGATGAAGAAGATGAAAAGGCGGGCTGAAACTATGAATCAGCAGAAGATACGAGGCAGGGAACGGATTAGCAGATTAGCCTATGAGGGGTCAGTCTCCAGCTACTGGAGAAGGGTAGACATGAAGGGGGTAGCAGAGCCACGCTGATGGCAAAGTCCTCGGATGAGAAGTACAAGGAAGTGCCTGCTGCCGAGGCCCTTGGTGACCGGGCATCTGAATGGTTCTGATCTCCATGAGTCTGAGTCTGTCTTTTCTTTTTCGTGTGAAGAAGGGCTGCAGGCTTCTCCGGGGTTCCCTACTATGGGTCTGTATTAGGCAGGGTTTCCCAGAGAAACAGAACCAGTATCACAGAAACACACATCTGTATGTACGTGCATATATATATACAATATAGAGAGAGGTACATATATACATCATGGGGGGAGTTATCGATTGATTTTTAGGAACTGGTTCACATGATTGTGGGGACTAGAAAACCTGAAATTTGTAGTTTGAAATTCAGGTAAGAGTTGAGGTTGCCATCTTGGGTTTGAATTCCATGTAGGGCAGTAGGTTGGAAACTTGGGCATGGTTTCCATGTTGCAGTTTTTTTTTTAATTAAAATTTTTTTTAACCTTTATTTATTTTTGAGAGGTGGGGGAAGGGTGGAGAGAGACGGAGACACAGAATCTGAAGCAAGGCCCAGGCTCTGAGCCGTCAGCACAGAGCCCAATGTGGGGCTTGAACTCACGAACTGGGAGACCATGACCTGAGCCAAAGTCGGACACTTAACGAGCTGAGCCACCCAGGCGCCCTTCCATGTTGCAGTTTTGAGGATAATTTCTTCCTCTTTTGGAAACTTCAGTCTTTTCTCTTAAAGCCTTCAACTGATTAGATGAGGCCCACCTACATTATAACAGGGAATCAGCTTTGCTTAGAGTCTACTGATTTAAATGTTAATCAGATCTAAAAAATACCTTCTCAGCAATATCTATATTGGTGTTTGATATACTAATTGGGTACCAGAACGTAGCCAAGCTGACATGTAAAATTAACCATCACAGAATCCTTACTAGAAACCACCTATTGGGGCACCTGGGTTGCTCAGTTGGTTAAGCATCCAATTCTTGGTTTTGGCTCACATTATGATCTCATGGTTCATGAGTTTGAGCCCTGCATCAGGCTCTCCACTGTCAGCGCAGAGCCTGCTTTGGATCCTGTGTCTCCCTCTCTCTCTGCTCCTCCCTTGCTCATTCTCTGTCTGTCTCTCTCTCTCTCAAAGATAAATAAATAAACATTTAAAAAAAGAAAATCTCTTATTGCTTGTGGCAACTTTAATCTCTGTACTTTTCTCAAGTTTTTTCAGCTAGTAAATGTTGAAGAAGGATCTAAGACCAGTGGTCTGATTCAAAACTTGCAAATTTTTTTCCCATTTGTTTTACTAGTATTTTTATTTACCTTTTTTTCATTTCTGTGTATTTGAGCTCTCCACATAAATTTATTATGACTTGCCCCTTCTGTGTTCTGTCAAATATATTAGGTTTGTAAATGCTATAAGCCCAACGATATAATTACATACATTTTTAATGCAGTTGTCTTTAAATATGTGGACAAAAAAAGGAAGGCCTGCTAGCGATGGATGCTGGAAGTTGTTGCTTGTGTAAGAATTTTTTTATTTCGTCTTTTCGAAAGACAGCTTTGCTAGCTGTAAGATTTTTGGTAGACACTTCTTAAAACTTGCACATTTAACCACTGAGAGCTTACATCATTTTGTCTCATATCTATCATTTACGAATTCATTTCTTTATTCAGGAACATTGGCTTGGGGACATCCTAAATGGTTGTCACGGTATTAGGTTCTAGAGAGACAGAGAGTAAATAAAATATACAATATCAAATAAAATAATCAAATATGATTAAAGTTAAATAAATTAAATTTAAGTGTTTAATTAATGTAAATAAAATTAAAATTTATTATATAATGCACACATTAAATATATTTTAAATGTAATTAAAAATAAAATATTTTAAATGTAAAGTTAGATCTAATGTGAGGGTGAGGTGGGTGAGCGTGGAAGGCACAAGGAGGAGGGGCAGCTACTGTGGCTGGGAGGTGGGTTTCGGGAAGGTTCCCACTGGGCACACTGGATGTCAGGACTGAAGGACGAATCAGCAGTAAGTCCTTAGGAGGAGAGAGTGGAGAGGTATAAAGAAGGATGTTGGGGAAGGGCTACTGGCAGCAAAGAGACCAGTAGGGAGAGAAGCACATGGCTCAGAGAAAACTACATCACTGAAATGTTAGCTGGGAATCTTTATTTGTTTTTTTAAGTTTGTTTATTTTGATAGATTGGTGTGTGGATGAGTCGGGGAGGGGCAGAGAGGGAGGGAGACAGAGAATCCCAAGCAGGCTCAATGCTTTTAGCGTAGAGCCCGATGTGGCAGGGGCTGGATCTCAGGAACTGTGAGATCATGCCCTGAGCCGAAATTAAGAGTCAGACCCTAATAGACCGAGCCACCCGGGTGCCCCCATTACTGGAAATGTTGATTTAAGTTCCTTAAAATAGTGACTTCCATTTCTTTCTTCCTCAATTCCATTTAGCCCCCAGCCACTGAATTGAGGTCTTATATACACTACGCTCTATTAAAATTATTGAATAAACCAACAAATAACTAGTAAAGAATATACTCTTTATCTTGATACCCAGATTCTTCCGTGAGCCTATTTGCTGCCTTCAGAGACCAAAAAACTGAGATCCACAGGTCTTACCCAGTATAATACTTCTTGTTTTTTCAAATATTCTTCTTTTGATGATGACATTTAAATTTTTGCATAGATAATCCCCTTTCTGCATAGACCATCAAAGACTGGTTATGGCCATGAAGCCATAGGGTAGGCAGAAGAGCCCAAAGCCACTGTATAGAAAGTTTCACCCCAGCCTGCAATGCTGCAATTGACCGCGGAGAACAGCTGCTACGGCTCGGTCTGCAGCCAGCAACTAGGAAAGAGGGATCTTGGAGTTCAGTCTGAACAGAGCCAGTGGGCCATCTGGAGGGCCAAGAGGCAGGGCAGGGAATTTTGACGAATGTTGTAAGAAATAGCATGTGTGCACCACCCATGTGTGAGCATACATGTCATGTGTTAGGAGTGTTTCAGGTCATGAATATTTTTTATTTAAAGGAATGTTAATTTAGACTGTTATCTTGGCGTGAATAATATTAGAAGGCTTTGATCTTTTAATTATGTGGTGTTTTTTTTTTTAATGTTTATTTATTTTTGAGAGACACAGTATGAGCAGGAGAAGGGCAGAGAGAGAGGGAGACACAGAATCTGAAGCAGGCTCCAGGCTCTGAGCTGTCAGCACAGAGCCCGACGCGGGTCTCGAACTCACAGACCATGAGATCATGACCTGAGCGAAGTTGGCCGCTTAACCGACTGAGCCACCCAGGGGTCCCTAATTATGTGTTTTAAAATTTAGAAGGAACTAAATAATTGGGTTTAACTCCATTCACTGCTTAGAGACTATCAGCTGGTAGAAATATGTGAGATTCTTTCCCCTCATATCCCAAAAGCCTTGCACGTGTGCATACATACACAGATGCATATACAGCATCAGCACCATACAGAATGATGAAAATTATTAGCCATAACTCACGTCACCTAACTGCAACCTTAGAGGAAAGTGTAGCCCGCAGGTTCTTAGGGGATTCAAAATTCTTCTCAAATTGCTATTTTGTAGGCTCTAAGCTTGGAACTGCTATTGACTATTATTTATGGATAAATTATTCAGTTTTACTGAGCCACAATTTCTTCATCTGTAGAATTAGGGATCAAAGTAGTTGATTTTTCCAATTCATAAAATGTGCTCAGCAGGGGAGTTCATATTTAAAAAAGCACTTTGAAAAGGCTCAGTTCACCTACATATAAAAGAAGTAGAGCTAGCTTTCACTCATTTATTTGTTCAATGTATCGAGCATATTTCAGTGATCATATATGTATAATTACATATGTATAACATATGCTATGCTAATTGCCGAGGTCAGACTGATGAAGAAGAGAGACGTTCCTGCTTGCGGGGGGAGGTTCTCTGTGGTGGGAGTCAAGACAATGGGAAGATTCCTGTGGGTGTCTATGTTACCACTTACTAGGTGTGTCATTTCAGGTAGGTTTAGAATGGTAGCTATAGTAACTTTTAGGACCTTATCATAGGATGTTTATGAGAATCAAATGTGATAACTGTTGCAAAATGTATCAATCAATCTACAAATGTGGTTCTACTGTGAAATACCAAATGGAGAGAGAAAAGAAATTGGAAGAAGTTTGAACCATGGAAACTTGCCCTAACAAAGGATAGGCCTAAAGGGAACAAAAGGGATAAGAGTGGAAAACTGATAAGGGGCGGGGGTGGAAAAATGAGAAGAAGTAATACTTGGGAAATATAAACGGGTTGTATTAAAAATATTTTTCAGATTTTACCTAGTTAAATATATTAAATTCACAGGTCTTATTCCGGCATGATGTCCTTCAAATTTTGGGTAAAAAGTACATTAAAAAAAAAAAGAAAAAAAGAAAAAAAAAACCCTCTAATTTTTGTATTCAAATTCTCAGGGAGTTTATTTCTAGGTTAAGGAGAGGAAAGTCAGTTCTACAAAAACAGTCCGCCTTTGCAGTTTGTCCTGAGCCAGTCTCTGTGGCAACTTTGCTCAAAAAGATCTTTTTGCTCTGAACTTGGAGGAGGGGCGAGTGGTGTCACAGTAGAATGATTCTACCCTGTGGCCCGCAGGTTTGTCGTCGTGCATGGGAGCACACATTCTGGCTAAGATTTGAGGCCATAGCTTCACATTTAGAAAGAAAAAGTCCTGCTGCTGGAGACGAAGGTTTCACTGGTTTTGCTGAAGGACGCGAGGCAAGATTAAAGGCTTTGTTGATGCAAGAACAAACATAAGCCAGGAGTCTGGCAAATATCAGACAGGCTATTTTCAAAGGAAATAGGATACTTTTCTTTTCAATTTTTATGATTCTGCCAGTCACATTGTGGTCGAAAAAATCTAATCTTGTTTCAAGGATAAAAGGATCAATTGATACCCTCTCGGCAAAAAACAACGTGTGTAAAGGCAACACAATTTGATTATTTCTACTCTGACATGTAGAGAAACTGTCATTTTAATCAATACAATTAATTAGTATGGCACTGTACTCGAAGCTTTTGTAAAAGCAAAAAAAACAAAAAACAAAAAACGTGTTGTGAGTAGTTCTGCTGACATTTACCCAATCACCTCTCTTCTTTGGTCGGCAGCATTTTGGTTAATGCTTTATAGTCCTCTTGATTTAAACTCTCCTCATGATCTGCTCTGATTCAGTCATGAATCTCAAAATATGTTGCTGAAATAAAACCTCTGATATTTAGGGCAGTTTTTAATGATTTGTCTTCTTCTGGAATGACCAATTTTAAAGGAAAAAGTGCTGACTCATATTCACGCTCTCCATGCATACATTATTTTATGACACATCGTCTCAGAGCTTGAAGTATTTCTTCCCAGAGCAAAAATTTGGAGGAACACAGGTGCCAGGGCCAAAACATTATAAGTAGACTGTCTACAAGGGAACAGGTTATCTTAAATTTATGCTGCAATCAAGAAAAAAGGTAGATAAACCCTTTTTATATTGTCACCACAGGGAGGAAAAGGACAAATGAATACTTACTGCTTTGTATCTTTTCTTACATATCTCACCAGAAAACGATTTTTCTGGTCACAGCATCTTTGCCAAATTAATCTCCAGAGGGACACTACTGTTCAATCGAATCTTTGCAAGATTTTACCGTGGTGTTCTAAAAAGAAAAATTACTCCGCGTGATATGTTTTATTATTTATTTTGAATAATTCCAGGAATAGGTCATAAAATATTTTGGTCAGCAGGTGTTCCAGATCCAAGTGTCGGAGATTAAGTTGTCAAATTAAGACAGAGAAGGTATAGGGACACCTGGGTGGCTCAGATGGTGAAGCATTCAACTTCGGCTCGGGTCATGATCTTACAGTTTGTAGGTTCGAGCCCCATGTCGGGCTCTGTGCTGACAGCTCAGAGCCTGGAGCCTGCTTTGGATTCTGTGTCTCCCTCTCTCTCTGCCTCTCCCCTGCTCATGCTCTCTCTCTCTCTCTCAAAAATAAATAAACATAACAAAAAAAAAAGAGAGAGAGAGGTTATTGAATCCTTGTCTGAAAGGGTTTAACCATTACTTTGTCAAGCTGAAAAGTGGCTTTATGTTAATGTTTGTATTTCAGAGAATGAAACATGAAATGACTATAGTTTTGCTTATGCTCAGCATTCTTATTTTAAAAGGAGAGGGTAGTCTTTTTTAAAAAGATGGGAAAAATTTTTAAAAATTGAATTAATCTCTGAAACATGAAGTAAAGAGGTATAATTTTTCCCCCTATAACACCCATATTAACTGTTTCTTTAGTGTATTTTGTTCTGTTAAAAAGATATATTTTCATTTGATTGGGCTTTTTTTTCCTGCAGTTTTTTCCCTAAATTTTTGAAGTTAATAGAAGAGATATCCACTCTCCCCCAAAGTTTCAGTGTGAGAAAAGTATCGTCATACTTTCATGCTACCTGAAAATAAAGTGATCACTAGCATCTGAATCACTTTGGGATTTAGAAGAAAGAAACAAAAAGCTTGCGTGTGTGTGTGTGTGTTTTCTCCTTTTTTCCTCATTATTTTGCACAATTTTTACTTACAATTTTAAAACTGAAACTCATTTCAAACATCATTATCAAATATTGACTTGTTACGCTTTATGAGATCTCAACAATTGTATTAAGTTTAGTTTTTTAGAGATTTTTGTAGTTTCAATTAAAGGTCTCAATTTTTATGTACGAAGATGAATAAAAATTGATTCTCAAAAAGAATAATAAGTCCAACCGCAAGTTTAAAAGAGGGGCCTGCCCGGGAAGACAAATATTTAAAAATTGTTCGGTTAAAAATTAACTTCCTGCCAAGAATCCTAGTTTTTCCAGAACCTTTGATGAAGATTCGTGCTCTCCGTGGTAAATTAGTGGATGGTAACACTGATCTGACCTTAGCAGAATACGTGTCATTTTTTTCTTCTGCCATTTCTCTCTCGCTCTCTTTTTTTAAGTTTATCTATTTATTTTGAAAGAGACAGAGACACATGAGTGGGGGGGGGGAGCAGAAAGAGAGGGAGACAGAGAATCCCAAGCAGGCTCCGCACTATTAGCAAGGAGCCTGACGCGGGGCTCGAACCCACCAAACCGTTAGATCGTGACCTGGGCCAAAGCCAAGAGTCGGGCACTTTACCGACTTCAGCCATCCAGGTGCCTTCTTCTGCCATTTTTCTTTTCTTTTTTTTTTTTTTAATTTTATAATAGTTTACTTTCAAATTGGTTTACATATACGCCATTTTTCTTTAGTTATATGTATCATGACTTTTAATGGTTTGTAAATAGCTTTCTAAACTAAAGAAATAAATGTGTCAAATGTAATTTTTTTCTGTTTTAAGTTTTTTTTTTTTTTAATTTTTTTTTGTTTGTTGGTTTATTTATTTTTGAGAGACATAGAGGCACAGCGTGAACAGGGGAAGGGCAGAGAGAGAGAGGGAGACACAGAATCGGAAGCAGGCTCCAGGCTCTGAGCCATCAGCACAGAGCCCGACGCAGGGCTCGAACTCACAGACCGCGAGATCATGACCTGAGCTGAAGTCGGCCGCCCAACCGACTGAGCCACCCAGGCTCCCTCTGTTTTAAGTTTTAATAGTTATCCCCTGAGTTCATTTTCTTGTCATGCTTAAAGGTAACTTTAGGATGGATTCTATTTCACTAATGTTGAAATACAGATCCCTGACCACTCATGTGTGGGACCATATCACCTGAATGGTACTGTTCCCCCCTGGGAATTACACTTCATAACTTTTCTTGGTGAAGTTACATTTGTATTTGTAGACTCAACCAGAAATTTTAAACTGAGAATTCCTTTTATCTCCCCTTACTCGACTTTAGAAACGGAAGAATTATAGACAGTTCAGGTTTCTCTTTCCTGCTCTGTGTCTAATTGATTGTCCTCAATGAGCCAGTTCCCCACCATTCTAAGAGGGGTTCCATTTTGCCATGTGGCATCGGTCCTCCGGGGGACTGTCAGGCTGCGTCACATCCTGGGTGACTCCACATCTACTTGAACAACACAGCTTCTCAGGATTTTGACCTACTTTTCTCCAACAGCTTCCCCCTTATCTCCCTCTTCAAGTCCTTCCACAGCAACAATGGAGACTTTGTCCTGTCCGTCCGTCATCACTGAAATCTCACGTCCAGAGGTCTTCTTTCTAGATGTAACCTCCACCGAAGAGCTTCTAGCCCTTTGTTTTGTTAGGCTTTCCAAATTCTCGATTCCTCTAGGTTTTCTTTGTCTGTCATCCACATTCTATATTCAGGTCACTCCCCATCACTCCAGTCTCTGTTTTGACACTATCATCTCTCCTTCCCATGTCCTTCTCTCACGTCTGCTTGGCAAAATATCAAACCCGCGTGAATCCAACCATCGGTTTTCTACACCAGAGTCTTCTGGTTAGAAAATCTCCCCACTAGCAGATTGGTGCCGATGAAGGTTTAACGGATTCACCTGGGTTCTCGGTACTTCTTGGACTTGACTCCTTATTACACCCAGGAACATGGCCTGTTATCTTCATTTATGTGAGACTTCCTTTTATACCTCGGCAAAAGAAATCGAGGCTTTCTTTATACGTGGGTTTGCCTATTTCTTCTTCAAGCTTCCCTTTAACATTAGCAGCCCAAATCCTGATGTCGAAAGACCCATGGTAATTTTTGGCCATTTCTCCAATGTGGTGGGAGGCCCTGGGGCAGGAGAATTGATACCGAAAGTCTAGCAGATGCTGGCAAGAGCGTGTTTGGAGGTCTCTCCAGTTTACGGCAGGATCTCAGTGGTAATTGATCTGGAAGTGGGCTGGGAAAGTTGTCAGGCCTCAGTTAAGTGTCTGGGCATAGGGAAGACCTTCAGCCTCAATAATGGGGCGGAAGGCTCAGTCAGAAACGGAGTTAGAAGGCCATGCATCGTGTGCTCAGAAGTGGGAAAGAGTAAGTATCAGAGAAGGTCCCATCCTCTGGTTCCCAGAGCTCACCCAGGCACACAAGACATTGGTTGTTTTACCACAGGACTGGTTTCTGATCTTACCTACTGCCTCCTTTGTCAGGAGTGGTTCGGAGACATGGGTGAAGCCGAGTGTACAGGTGGGTGGGGCTGGTGAAACTCTAGGGACGACAGTGATGGAGTATCATCCGAGATGAAGCAGAAGAGGTCAATCCGGGTCGGCCTGTAGAAGGCTTTGCCTAAGGATGAAGAATCGTATTAAATGGAAACTGAACAAATAGGAAAGGGTCAACTGTAATGTTTCTTTTTTCATAATGTTATTTCATTCATATAAAAGGGATGAGAGGAAACTTCAACCAAAGAGTCAACATTTGGTTTGCTGTGTGAGGATTGTACACCTGATGGACATTTTATTTATTTATTTACTTCTAGTTTTTCATTTTTATTTTTCACCTTTTGGGCATTTTAGACCTGGACGTAGGTTTCTAGTCCGTGGCCTCCTGGCTCTGTCTTCTGTATGCTCATCTTCTGGTTTCAGTACATTCGAGGGAAATAAACTGATTTTAGTGTTAGCCTAATCAAAGTACAGGAAGGCAGGTCTGCTGTAATAACATAAAATGGTATAATCCAAGGTTTAATATATTTGTATCCTGCCTTAGGCAACTATAATATGTTGGTAGATATTTACATAAAAAAATCAAGTGGAGGATAGTTACTGCTTTACAAAATTTTCATTATAAGATTTCTGTTAAAAAAAAAAACCCTAATTTCCTCTAGGCATTTAAAATCTGATTTGGTGTACTAAGATTCCATGTGCACACACATTTGTCCTGATTAATAATAAAGTAGGGTTTATTAATCAGGATAAATAGACATTTTTGAGTTTAGGCTTCAAATGTCAATGTAAGGATAGAGCTCAGTGCTCTGGCTTTCCAGCAGATCAAGAGGCTAGTTTTATTAACTGGAAGCTAAGTATAAGGCAGTAGGGTGATGTGGATGTCCAAAAATGGGCATGCGATCTGAGCCTCAGTTTAACAGAAATCAAGATCCAGAAGAGAGTGTCAAATATGCCCCACAGGCCACATCTGGGGACACCCTGCCCCTTTTATCTGAGGGACCTGACAGACTCAGTGCCTGTCGTAAGGGCAGGTGTCGGAGACCGTGGAGGAACTGGGGTCCCATCAAAATCGTAAAGGACGAAGACATAGAGGATGCTCAGCTTGAAGGAAAGAAGGCAGAAAAGCCAGTGACAGCTCCTTAAAGGAGTGATGCGTTGTCACGTGGGAGCCGACTTGGGCTGATCTGCTCTTGTTTTAGATTTAGAACTCAAGGTGGGACTTACAGAGAGGCAGCGTCCTCTTCCTCACAGTGTGTCAAAGTTTCGGTTGTTTTAGAGGAATTTTGTGTGAGATAAGAGGTTAGTCTGGAGGCTTCAATGGCTCCATCCACTGACTGATTAGCTTAAACTTGTCCCATCAGGTAAGCTACTCAGCTGTTATTATTTATTGTTTATACTTGCATAGCACTTATGATGTGTCTGGAGCTGTTCTAAACACTGTATAAATCTCAACCATTTCACTTATTTTAACAACGCTGTAAGTTAGTTATTACCCAGTGTTTATAGATATGGAGACTGAGGCCCAGAGATGTTAAGTTACTTGCACAGGGAGAGTAACACAGCAAGGGCCAGATCCCCACCCAGCATATCTGCCTCTTTATTTTAGAAATATGTATCTTGAGGATTATATCGTAGTTGAATTATATATGTGGTGGCTCCATTCCCAGTGTATTATTGAGTTATTGCCTGAAAATGACTTTTATGTTTATTATTATTATAATTTAAAGTTTTTCTTATCTGGGAAGAGTTTCTGATTCACCTTGATTCACATATGCATGTTTTATCAGAAAACAAATATATTGTTTTGTGTCCCCTGTGGCATAAATCATTTTCAAATAGTCATTTGAATAGTCAATTCGAATGATTTGAATACTTTATATATATTTATTTACTTCTTAAAAATTTTTTTTCTTTAACATTTATTTATTTTTGAGAGACAGAGAGACAGAGCTTGAATGGGAGAGGTGCAGAGAGAGAGAGGGAGACACAATCTGAGGCAGGCTCCAGGCTCCAAGCTGTCAGCACAGAGTCTGACACGGGGTTCGAACTCACAGCCCGTGAGATCATGACCTGAGCTGAAATCGGATGTTTAACCGACTGAGCCACCCAGGCGCCCCAAGGATGATTTGAATACTTTATCAGTATTCGGTATCACCCTTCACCCCCTACCTCCGTTTGTAAATTCTAGTGAACTAAAAAAAAAAAAACAAAACATTTCTCCCAATTGCTTCCTTCACAATCTGTGTAATTTCCTCACAATCACAGGGTCCTATGTTACACCTCCATGACTTGGAAGAACTAGTTTATTTCTAAATTTTAACTCCCTGTCAGGGGTAATCTCAGTACTGGAGGGTATATGGCTTATTAAACACAGAATGGTGTTTGCTGTTCCTTGGGCTCACAGCCTCAAAAGCCTCATCTGTTGGTAGACAGCTGTAACACACCCATGACAGCCTTCCCAGTGTTTACGTTTAGTTCATGAAGCAGAAAATATGACAGGTTCTGTATCTTTCAAAGAATCTCCCTCCAAACGCTAGTTAATCCCCTGGCTTTCAAAGGCCAACAAAATTTATCTTTCTGCTGGCAGCAAGAATATAGTCTTTTTTTTTCTGTCTTATCTGGATGCTATTTACTGACACTATTGTTTAGCCAAGATGACTATAATTTTTTATATGATATTAAACAGACAAACCTTTGTTTCCAGACTATGAACTAATTTTATGAAGAAAAATTTATCAGTCACTTAGTCTGGGTTCTAGTTTTTTCTTTCTTTCTTTTTTTTTTTTCATTGAACTGGTTGAATAATTTTAGATCTGAAGAAGTGCCATCTGAAATAAGTCCATAGATAATTTAAGACTAGTTTCATAATGTTTTAATTTCAGTGAGCAATGTGACTGTCCAAATAATAATAACACAAAAGGACGATTGGAAACACTCCTCTAAAACAGCATTCACAAGCTGTGTAGATTTTACCAATTTTACTGTGTCTGTAACTGTGACTGACACAGTCTCTACTTCAGTAGAGAGCAGGAAGGGGCTGAGGATTGACGGGCGAGGACAGCCTTTTGAAAACCACTGGGGACTGGAAAAACCAGCCACCGTAGTAAAACCGATATGGTAGAGAGACCAGTGATGGGGAGCTGCATCCCTCCCTCCTAGGTAACACTGCAGAGGAATCTTGTGATGTTCATGTCAAGGATAAGGAGTGCAGCGGTCGCAGGTACACTGCTTATCCAGAATGTGGCTTTCTAGAAGGCTGGAAGTGGACAGCCTTCAGCGCTGAGCGGCAGGAAGTGGGCACTCTCCGAGGGTGGGATGGAGGAGCCCTGGAAGGAAGGGCTCCCTGGGTATTTCCAGGATTCAGCACATGCTGCCCAAGGAGGAGAGCCGAACACGTAGAAGCACCAGCACCAAAGACCTGTTTCCCTGTGGGAAAAGAATTTGCCACCCATCAGCGGCAATGGCTGAATCTGACTGGTGCAGACTGGTACCTCTCCGTTAGTCTCAAGAGCAATGCAGAGTCTGTGCATTTATCAGGCAAGGAAACATTTGGCTATGTGTATTAGAAAATCCGAATACGATGTCTTAATTGTAAAGGCAAAAAATCTGTAGGTGGTTTGTTGCTGGCACTGGTTCAGGGGCTCAACCATGTTAGTACTGATGTTTTTGATTCTTTTGGGATTTCCTTCGTTGGCCAAGCAAGGTTCCTGCAACCCAGTCATCACCTCAGCAGGAAGAATGGAGAAGCCCTTTCCTACTGAATTGTGTCACGTGGACATTCCAAGCTGGGAGAGAACCCAGGGAAGAGGCTGTAAGTGGGGTTGATCATTCAACCAGTATGTCTGCTTCATCATACTTTCCTGCTAACTAATCTTTGAAATACAGTCTCTTGAGACGGGTTCATTTTTTTTTTCCTTATGTATTCCAAACACTCCTAGAAGTGCTGGAAAAGGAGGGGGTGTGTAAATACGAAATATCCTGTGATATTCCATGACACTATTTTCTGAGAATTAGTGAGATTAATGGATTATGGTGCCTTATGATGATGACGATGATGATGAGATTAATAATAGCTAACACATACAGCTTCCTATGTGCCGAGCTCCGATTTAAATGCTGTATAAAAATGTCTTTTTAAAAAACTTGCCAACAACAGTGTGAGATAGAAACATGCCTTACTGTTCCCACTTTACACATCGGGTAACTGGGACCTTTGACCAGCCATCTAGCTGGTGAGGGGGAGACCGACAGTCACACCCTGCAGCCTGGCCCCAGGGCTCATGCTCCTTACCCCTTGCTTTTTTGCTTTTTATTATTTTTTTTCAGTACCACACCTACCTCTTTAGCATTATTCTGAGTCTAATCATCTTTGTTTTTTTTCCTAATGATTACTTAATTCCACAGTCCTGAAAAGATGAAAAACAAGGTAAGTATGCACATTTACCCCGTCTCCAAAAAGTAGAAAACAAATCCCCACACAGGTGAGACGGGAGGGGAAGGTTGGCAGAAGAGGGCTGTGTTCATCGGTGTCACCCGTTTTGAAAAGTCTGGCCTACATTAGGAGCCATCAGTATGCAAGGTTCAGGTTGGAGACATGACAGATTGTAAAGGCAGGCTGTTGAATGATTCCTACTTATGTGTAACTTTGGATATAATTTATTTTGTCACCTGCCGGAGCCAAACAGAATTACTTCCTGCTGGTGTTTTTCTTCTGTGCTAATGGTTTTGAAAATCTAGACTAAACAATTTACTTTTTATACAGAGGCAAAATTTCACAAAATGCCAACATCCACATCAACCAGCTTCTCACCTATCAAGATGGATGAAAATCTGTATGGGTGTTGTGTGTGTGTGCGCATATGTGTGTGTGTGTGTGTTTGTAAGTATAAAGCAAATAACTCAGCCGGTTGGTTGCAAATGAGAAAAGAAAACCCACTAAGTATTTCAAATGAAAACACTAAGAGTAAAGAAATAATAAACATACGCATCTGCCTGACACGAGCAATGACTGGAGAAAAAGTGTAGTTTGCGGAAGAGAGATGTTAGCTCGGGGCGAGAAGAAGCAGGCTCCTGTCCTCAGTCGTTCTTTAATTCTATGGCTCTTTTTATTTTATTATCATACCGTGATAACACCGCGGTGTTGCCCTGTGGTGTGATTTTGTACCTGCAGAAGGAGAGGCCTATGTCATAGGCCCATTGTTCTGTTGCCCATTTAGAATCAGAAAGTAGAATCTGGGCTAAAAGGGATTTATCTCAGGTCATTGTCTCCTTATCTGTCTGTGGAGATGATCCAAGAAATGTTTGAATCCGTGTCTCAGTAGCCGTGTCGACAAGGATTCTATGGCACTTCATGTATCAGGTTCATGTAGGGTCTAAGCTGTTCTTACTTTTCACATTAGATCCGGGAAACTGCAGGAAGCCTTTCAGGTCGAGCCATTCTCCATTTTGCCCCTAGGATAAAGTCCAAGGTCTTTTGAACCCAAGCTTCTCAGCTAGCAGGGCTCACTGCCCCTGTGAAGGGATCCTTCTCACTTCCTGCCTCTTATAATGCAGAACTGTCTGAGCTCCTTCCACACGCCATGATATCGGTCACCTCTTCCCTCTCCTGACGTGCTCCCCCCTAACTGGAATACCCATCCTCATCTTTCACTCAGTTAATGCCTTTTCCAACTCCAAGACTCAGCTGAGGCCTCACCACCTCCAAAGAGCCCTCCTTGATTGCTTCAGGTTGAGTGAGGCAACCCTTCCTTGTGTTCTGATAATACCCTCTGTATGTATGCCCTAGTACTGTGTGCCCCACAATGTGTTAAAATGATCTGCTTGTGGCTCCTCCCATTAAGACTGTGAACACCTTGATGGAAGGACATGGCTTAGTCTGAACTTTATGAAAAAAAAAAAAATAGAAAAAAACTGGACTCTTAGAAAAAAAATAGAAAAAAAAACACCCCTAAATTTTCCTGCTGCCATGTATGGGGTCATTTTGTGGAGGAATGGAATGAAATGAGTTCCAGGACTGCTTGTACCCTGGTGGAAACCCTACGTTCAGGAAGGTTGTATACTTTTATTTTCCCGTCGTGGGCTGGGCTTGGTTGCCAGTGCATTTTGGTCAATGGAGGCTGTTGGTAGTTAAGGGATTTTATTTGATTAGATGTCGTTAGCAGCAATGATATCAAATATTCCTACTTACATTGTTAGCTGATACCTGATATTCTGTTGTCTTGCTTTCATTTTTGGTATTTACTCAAGTTATTTAAGATAGCCCAGTAGCTATTTATACAGCATGTTATTTTGCAACTCCTATGTTCAGCATATTGGAAGTTTTAATACCAGCTAAGCGTAGATGTTGTAAATTTTTTACTGGTTTCTAGACTCAGATTTATAGGTTTTATATATCATATAGTGTGCCATCAGAGATCTAAGTCAAAGCCAAACACCAAATATTTGTTGAATCTATTAGTGCAAAGTCCCATGGCAGGTACAAAGGCATGTAAGTGATGAACTAGTGGGGAGACAAGGCAGAAGTACTTGGAAAGTTAAGGGCAAAATAATGGTTGAATAATAAAACAGGAACAGCCGCAATGTTGGATGAATGTGTGTGTAGCTAGACAAGCGCTATAAAATTATAGCGGCAGGCGAGAACCCTCGGGCTGGGGAGATGTGCAAACATTTTGGAGAAGAGAGGCTCAGTGGGGACTTTGAGAAAGGAGAATGCTGCTTTTTAGGCAGAAAGGAGAGAAAGAGCTTTGCTGATGGTGGAGAGGGGGGTGGGAGGGCAAAATCCTGGAAGCTGGAGGTGGTCTGGTGCAGGGGGAGCAGAGGGTTTCTGGAGGGCGAGGGCCACAAAGGGAGGGCCTGGAAAGATGTATTCTAACACCAAGACTGATAAAAGCAGTTTATGGTGGCTTTGGGACTCGAATGCGGCTGCAGCTTCTCTCAGGGGTCTGGTTAAAATGCACGTTGGGATGGAGTTGGTCTGGGGCGGGGCCATGGTTTCTGCATTGCTACCATGTTGCTAATCCCCGGAACTCACTTTGAATAACAAGAGATCGAGGATGAGGTGAAAAACTGTAAAGATACAGTTGGAAACATAGTTAATGACATTGTTAACCTATAACTGACTATTTCAGGGTTTTGCAAACTTCAGAGATGTGAAAGAGTTACAGTTCCCAAGGTGCATGATAGTCAGCCAGGGGGTCACATGACAAAGTCTATGTTCAACTGGTAGTGATGTAGTTCCATAAAAATTTGCATTGGTCTTGGGGCGCCTGGGTGGCTCATTCGGTTAAGTGTCCGACTTTGGCTCAGGTCATGATTTTGCTCTTTGTGAGTTTGAGCCCTGCATTGAGCCCACCCTGCATGGAGCTCCACACTGACAGTACAGAGACTGCTTGGGAGTCTCTCTCTCCCTCTCTCTCTCCCTCTCTCTCTCTCTCTCTCTCTCTCTTTCAAAATAAATAAATTTTTAAAAATTGGGCTGGTCTTTATAAAATATGTATTTACTGAATGTCACATGTGTTAAAATATCTAGAGGAATTACTTGTTTAATTTAAACTGGCATAATTTCTTTGGTATTTGTCCAGTCATTATTAATTATTTTTGCATGTGAAAGAGGGTTCAGCACTGTGTTTTTCTTGGGTTAGGTCATAACCGTAGCACACCTTTAACTACTTACAGAGCTTAAAAAAATACTGCTTTGCCCCAGACCAATGGACTCAAAATCGTGGGACTGTGAACTAACCCTGGGCGTTAGTAATTTTTAAGGTTTTCCAGGGGATTCAACTGAGCTTCAGGATTGGGATCCATTGGGATAACTGATCAGTTCATCTAACACTGAATTAACACGCTGGAACTGGTGGTTTTGACCAATGTACTGTGCCCTTGGCAAGATTAAAAACAGAGTTGGTGCTGAGAGTCAGTCCAGGCTCCCGGGCGCAGAATCCCTGGGGTCCACGTCCAGCTCCATGTCCAGGGGGGCTCTGGTTCACCAGGGAAGCTGCAGACGGAGGGGGTGGTGTCAGAGGTGTGCAGGGGAGATGGGGAGCACTGGTAACTAGGGAAGTGGCAAGGTAACCAGAGACACGGAGGCGGGAGGGGGCGCAGTTGCTAGGGAAAGGCAGAAGCATCCTGCCAGACGGGGCCCGACATCTCCACGAAACTGTTTTTTTACCAGGCCAAGCTTGCTCTTGAAACAAAGTCTTACAACTGCCACCCTGGGGGAGTACCTTGGAGCAGAGAGCCCTGTGACGAGGAGCCTGGAGATGGGGTCTGAGCATGCTGACCAAAGGGAAGCTTCCAAGGGATTCTACGAAGTGTAAAAGGGTGCTAAGACAGAAAGGAGGAGAACGCAATACAAACTTCTTGGGTTTCTCATTCTCCTTAGTGGCTCGGAGGTGAGGTCCATCCTCAAGGCCCGAAGCTGTGACAGTATGCGGTCATTCATAAAACACAGATCCTAGTGTCCAGATTCGTGCCATGTGTTCCTATCCAATAGGAGCTGATGGCGGAAGGCCTTTGCCCATGACAGTTCTCAGGTTTTAATGAGCTTCGTCTCGGAAGATATGAAGCCGAGTGACGTGGGTACTGAAATAAGTCTTTCAAAATAAAGTGAAGTTAGATGCTTCAGTTAAAACTTTCCTTTTTGTTTATTTTTATTTTTTAAAAGTTTATTTGAGAGAGAGAGTGTGCACATGCACATGTGGAGGAGGGGGAGAGAGAGAGAGAAAAAGAGAGAGAGAGAGCGGGAGAGAGAATCTGAGAGAATCCCAAGCAGACTCTGTGCCGTCAGTTCGGAGCCTGACTTGGGACTCGATCCCACAAACTGTGAGATCATGACCTGAACCAAAATCAAGAGTCAGATGCTGAACTGACCGAACCACCCAGGGGCTCCAAATTCTTTAATTTTTAGACATAAACATCTTATTTCATAGAAGAATCAGTTCTTATTTTTCAAGGATTTATGGTAACAAACAGTTAAAACAATTCACATTTCCTGCCACCCATACCTTGAAGCGAGGTTGAGGACCCGCCTGAGTCTCAGAGTGCATCTGCATACGCAGTGGTGATGACTGGGGCGCTGCTGACAGAGGATTTGCTAGGGAGGAGATACAACACGTTGGTTCCCCTCTAGCGTCTCAAGTATCACAGGCAGAAAGATAAAGGAAAGCACTTACTAGGCTGTGGATTAGTCAGGCAAACAAATTATTATCTGAAAAAAGCACATGGAGACCATTCTTATTCTCGGCAAAAGGCTCTGGCTTGTAAAATGTGTTTTTCACAGAGTCTTCTGAGCCCTCCTAACATGGGGCCCTAGATCTGACGTCTTTTAGGGCAGGAGAAAAAATATCCGAGACTTCGGTTGGGTGGAATCGTTGTGGCCAGAAGCTGAGCTGCAGCCGTGAACCTGCCTTCCCTTCCTTCCGGATGCTGGGCAGGCTTGGAAGGACAGGCTTGCTGGGCATAGGGTGGGAGGCTGGGAATGGAACCGCTGGGCCTCCGTGGGAGACGCCGCACCACATCTGGGAAGAAAAATGGGTGAGAATTTTTCAAACCATCAGCTTCTACCTTTACTCCTAAATGGAAGGGCCAACTATAAACTCAGTATTTCCTCGGTTATGAGGACTTGACTGTTTTTTTTTAAAGGTTTTCTTTAAAAAAACTTTTTTAAAAAGTTGGGAAGAACATAGCCATTTAAAACAATTATTTAGCAAAATGTTCCCAAGGTAGGGCTCAGTTGCTGTTTTTTAGAAACCAGCGCTTCTGCCGTGCAGACCCAGGCAGAGGCAGCCGGCCGAGCTCGTGTGTTGTCAGAACGCTCCCCTCCGCGTCCACTGAAGCACCGAGTCTCCTCATTAAAATATGTTACTGGGAGGAGCACCTGGGTGGCTCAGGCGGTTGAGCATCTGACTTTGGCTCAGGTCATGGTCTCACGGTGAGCTCGAGCCCCACATGGAGCCCTGCCTCAGGCTCTGCACTGACAGTGAAGAGCCTGCTGGGGATCCTCTGTCCCCACCTCTCTGTGCCCCTCCCTCACTGGCACTCCCTCTCTCAAAAATAAATAAACATTAACAAATTTTAAAAAACGTTACTGGGATATGGTATGAATGACTGACAGTTTAAAGTGTCCCCTCTCCGGGGATCCCTTTGCACAGGAATCTAACCTCTGGCCCCAGGTTAATTCTGTTATCTGACAATGGGGACTCTCGCCCTGCTGGCTCCCCTTTGCTCTGAGGTGGAAATTCCTCAAAGGGTAGGCGGGTTTGGGAGACCATGTCATGCTGTTTGCTTAAATGCCAGAGTCTTTGCAGATTATTGGATTATCCAGACACTCTCCTTTCCCTTCCTGTGTCCCTGGAGAGCTCCCTTTTCCCCCTCCTTCCCACCCGCAGTCATTTGAGAGGTTGGCATCTTTCACTTAACAAGTCCAGCAATTCCTTGATACCTACAGTGAGACCCTTGAGGAAGGAGACTATTTGGAGTTTCAGAGAGTATATAAACCCCTGAAATTGCAGGCAAATATTTTTGCTTATTTCTTTTTTAAAGAAGAGGATTGATTAAATTCATTCGATTCTCAAAAGTCTCTGTGACGTCCTCCGCACCTCTCCCTACCCACCCCCCACCCAGTCACAGATGCTCTGGGATGGCATTGCAGGAAGCAGGTAGCAGGTGGAAGAAATTATTTGAGGTCTCTGAGGTCTTCTTGGTGCAAAGAAGCTCACATTGGATAGTGGCCAGTACCTACCAACGAACGCGCAGTCATCTGTTACTCTCCTTCCACGGTGGTTCTCCACTGAGTGTAGACTCACCAGTAACACTGTGAGCCTCTTAATTGAGCCTCATGGCAGCCCTGGGAATCCCAGGATTGATGATTGAATTATTCAGCACTCTTTCAGTTGCCAGTTAGTCTAAACAGAAGAAATATTTATTGACTCACATAAATGGGATGTTTTGGGGGATGAAGTGGATTTCAGAGATGATTCAGCTAGTATAACCGGGAACGGCTTTCCCTGTCAAAGATAAAGAAGGTCACCAAGACTGTAAGCTTTTATTCTGCTAGTTCAGCAGCCACAATGTGGAGTCTTTCCTCCCTCTCTTCCTTATCTGATAGCTTGTGTCCTAGAGGATTCCTACAACATCGCGCCCTCCACGATTCCTTCGTTGTGGCCGTGGGAGTGAGGTATTCTGACTGGTCAGTGGCCTTGGGTGACGTGCCACCTTCTGGAGTTGGGAGGGGGAGTTGGTCCACTTTTGTTGAAACTTCTGGACGGATACTGGGAAAGAAGCGGGTTCACAAGGGGAAGTTAGTTCTGTGACCAGAAGGGATGCTGGGCAAAAGCGATGGACAAATCTATCATGATATCCTTCTAATTCAGGTATGTCCACCATTTAGAGGTGGAAAGTTCTTAGAATATCAGAGAGTTGAGAGATTTATGATCCCCTGAAACTGGATGGAAAAAAGTCTGGCACATGTATAATACGTGCCTAGTTACAGGGAGGAAATCGCAACTTCCACCAGCTTCTCAGCCAAGAACTGCTGAGATGAGAAAATGGGCTCAGGAACACTAGGTGATTTGCCCTGGGAGACACTTTGTCCAGCACGTATCAATAACCTCAGGGTTTTCTAGCAGGACACTGGTCTCTGGACACTCTGTTAAGAACAGGCTTCTCTGAGCCAGTTCATGGGGGAGACACTGTGCGCTCTTCACTCCTGGAGGCTCACAATGTGTTTAGGCAGGCTAGGAGCCTTGAAAATCTTATTCTAAAGAAATATGTAAAACTCTGTTTAACCCAGAAACCTATTTGAATACTTTTTCTTTCCCTGAGCCATCTGGAACACACTTTGGGAAACTGTGTTGTGGCCCTTTGCTTTCTCTCTAGGCTCTGTGGTGTCCCGTGGGTCCTTGCTGGGTATCCAGGACACCTAATTTCCAGTGCCCCGTGCTCCCTGTCTATTTGGTTCAGTTTCAGAGATTCCGGGACATAGTCACTTTCTAATTTATGGAGGCTTCTTCCCGCTGCACTCACCTGAGTTTTATCACACTTCGCTGGCGACAGCACAGCAGTTAGGCCAATGCTTCTGGCTCACTCCCGGAGGGAAGAGACGGTAGCAAGTCAGTGCCAGGTTCTCAGTGGGACTTGGTGGCTGCCGTGTGCCTGGGACATGGCATGGTTCTGAGGGCACTTGTGTGGTGGGAGAAGCTGATTCTGCTCTCCTTCCCTTTCAGCCCAACACCCACTTCCTCCCAGCCCCTCCCCTCCGGCGTCACCCCATAGGGGCTTCTGGTGTCATTTCTCTAGACTTTTCTGCTCTCCCTTGACTTGCGTGTTTTCTTAGTCATTAATAATGACGATGATGGTGAGAGTCAATATTTACTGGGAACTTACTCTATGCTAGCAATTGTTCTAAGCATTTTAGGTGGATTAATCATTAACTCTTTGCAATAACATGATGTGGTAGGTACGATTTGGTCCCACTTTATAGAGGCAGATTCTCATTACATTTTATAACCACGGATTTGTATAGCTCTGAGGATATGGCCGAGAACCAAACCAACACATGTCCAGAGCTGGATTTATTCCTTTAGGACAGCTGCCTACGGTGACCACCAGGGAATATAATATCCGGGTGCTCGTGAACTTGCAGTGGGTGCTAAGGACACAGTGTAGTCTTCCCCAGAAGTGTTCTGCTTTTATCAAATGTCGTGGGGGGATAGGATGTCTTTTACTTAAGAACGATCCTAACGATGGGAGTTTTAGACCCTGATGGGGGCACATGGGGAGATGGGGAGGTGGCCTTAGACTGGGGCATTTTTCTGTCCCCTTAAAGCAGACCAGGCACGGGACTGCCTAAGGCAGGCAGCCTCTTACCAGCCGTTCATCTCTTCTTTTCCATTTGGGATTTCTGAAGTGGGAGATACAAACATGCTTACCGTGGGGACGTAGAGTCAGTGCTTATGAATCCATTGTTGCAGAGACTTGAGACCTGTAACAAAACATAGGAACTGCTCTCAATTCCCTGATTTTTCTTAGTGTGGGCCAGTTCGAGTGTACCTTGATGTGTCTCTGCTCACACACGTGCCCACTGTCTATGTTCCCGCCCTTATGGTCTTCTGATTCCTTATGGTCCCACTGAGGAGCCCAGCGCTTTAATAAGACCCTCGCCCTACAGTTCATATGGAGGAGTCAGTGGCAACATGTATTACCCTTCCCCAAAGTTCTTGCATTTCAAATAAGGACTTGGGCATCTATCTAAGACTATGAAGAGTTTTCTTTCAGATCAACTGAAATGTCCTTTTTACCAGCTCTGCTGTTTCTCATAGATTACGTCTGTTTGGCAGAGTATAGAGATTTGCATATGCCTGATATATGGCTATAGGTCTTTGGGGTATGGAGTCTGATTAAGAGGGAGGGAGAAAGGATAGTATCCGGTGAGTGCAGGGGTGGCTAAGTGAGGCAGGGACTGGAGGCTAGAGAGGGTAGAGCCCAGGGGAGGCTGGAGGGAGCCATCATGGCCAGTGCCTGGAATGGGGATAGTGGAGAAGAGTAGGAGGTTTCTAAGTTATGAGCTTAGCCATGCTTTACCTCCATGGGTGTATTATAGACGACCCATGTTCAAGAAACTGATAAAGTAGAACTTATACTCTAAATAGCTAACTGATAGTTCATTACAGAGGAAGGATACTAGGCTACCACCTCTTGCCAGAAAAGTAAGGAGGGGTGAATTGTGCCCCCCCAAAAAGATGTGTTAAAGTCCTGAGCTCCAGTATCTCCAAATGTGACCTTATTTAGAAAGAGAATCTTCAAAGTTAATCGGCTTAAAATGAGGTCCTAATGACCCTCATTTAATGATGGACCCTAATCTGATATGACTGGGGAAATTTGGACACAGAGATAGAAATACACAGGGAAGACTAGATGGAGAGACGCAGGGAGAAGGCCAGAGATGGGAACTGTGCTGCCACAATGCAAGGAATGTGTGGGGGTTATCAGAGGCTGGAAGAGACAAGGAAGGATCCTTCCCCTACAGATTTCGGAGGCTGCAGGGTCAAGCCACCATCTTGATTTTGGGCTTCTTGCCCGCAGAGCTGTGAGACAATCCGTTCTGTTGCGCTAAAGTCACCCAGTTGGTGGTACTTTGCTACAGCGGTGCTAGGAAACTAATAGAAGGGGAGCAGGTAATCATATTTGCTAAGACTTTGAATATGCCAGGAAGTGTGTTGAGGTTGTTCGTAATTAGTGCTTCCTTTTTATCCCCACCCCCCCTCCCCGGCAACCTGGGAGGTCGGTAGGCCCTGTTACTCTGTGAGGTTAAGGAGTTGCTCGAGGGCTTTTAGTTAGTACTTAGTGGAGCCTGGGCTTTCACAGAAGCGAGCTCCTCTGCCCCAGCTCTCAGTCCAGCGGTGATGGAATTGATGGTTAACCCAGGGGATTCTCAGCTTGGGCCCCCCCCCCCGCCCCGGGAATTTGGTCTGAGACGCTACTCCTTAACCGTCACAGCACTCGCTGGCCTTTCCTACGTTCGTCTGAAACTGCCATCCTCTGCTCTGTCACACGAGTTTGAAAATCTCTGTTTCTATCTCACACAAGTTTCCACATCCCTCTCCATCCATCTCTTTTGTGTTCAGTGTCTCCTGAATCAGCTTCTAGCCTGGGGCAGGTCACATGAATTTCCGGAAATATGTAGGAAAAGAGACTTTTGATTTGAGAAGCACAGCGATGAACTGTTATTATCATGGGTCTACTGGTTTGTTATTTCTGGCACTAACATCTAAACTTCTAGGGGTCCTAGTTCAGCAGGAGAAAACTCTAACCTGGGATGGAAGTACCTAGGATCAGTAGTCTCATTAGCTTCATCAGAAAGAATTGTTTACTGCATTGAGACTGATTGTTTTCTGGAAAGACACACAGCAAGTTAAATAGGCATGACCCTCATTTGCATGTACATTCCAATTAATTATTGGTCTTTAAATGCCACAAATCGTTTTATAGTGAAATCTGAATTTAAAAAATAATAGAACCAAGAGATAATGCATGTTTGCGTAGATGTCAGGATAGAAAGAGAATGTAAAATGCACATATGCTAAGCCTATCAGTCCGGGTCTGATCAGAAGAGAAAACCACACGGTCATTTGAACATGGAAACTTTAATGTAAAGAATTATTGACTGTAACAGGGAATCGAGGCAACAAGGGGTTGCCTGGGAAGAAGTAAAGAGAACTCTGTAGCATACAGAATGACAGAGATGGAACAGCCACCACCCCAGGGCCGAGACCCAGACCTCGCTGGAGAGGGGACAGCTGAGGCTGACTGGAGAGCAGAGACGCCAGTGTGATGCGGTGTTGTCAGAATTATCTAGAAATTCGCCCTTGGGAACTTGCTGGAAACCTGCCCTCACGGGGGTTGGAGAAAGCTGCTCACAGGGAGGTGTCTCACCACAGAAACTCTGCTGCAAATCTGCCCAAAGGGATGCTGGGAGAGCTGCCGCCTCCGCGATACTGACCACTGTGCCCTGTGGGAGTCTGGCAATGGAGAAGCCGTTTCTGCGGCGAGTGCTGGGCCTTGGGGAAGCCACATGTGCTGTGAGAGGACCCTCAAGAAGGTACGAGCCCTGCGGGAGCCTGGAGATTAAGCACCGGAACCAGGAAACAAAATCTTTTCCTCCCGAAATGTCTCTTCAGAGCACTCTACAGCCAAAGGTTAACACAGCGCCAGCTGGCAAAGAGAAAACATTTAAAGGGACCATATCCATTTTTACAGAGCAGAGGAAAAGAATGAATTTGGAGTGGAGAGACAATAAGTCGGTGACTGTCATACTGAGCCATAGAATTCTAAATAGCTTTGACTAGAATGGAAGTTAATGGATCCCAGCATAATTGGCTTGTGAATTGGCACTGAGTTTCCTGGTGGCCAAAGTAAAATGAGAAACATGACTTGTTTTCATTTTTTCTAAGATAAATAATTTCAGCTCTTCAGGTGAGGCAAAATAGTTCCTAGAACAAAAATTTAAAAGAAAGTTTTCACAGGATACCTGCTTCTGGAAAAGCACTGGAAAATGGAGGGCACAAAATTCCCAAAGTGACATCCACCCAAAATGAATTTCCTATAATTTTACAGTTTTCCTCAGTGAAAGCTGAAAACTTAATGTGTTTACTGAAATCTTACTATTTATCAGACACTGGTATTTAGCAGCTTATCATACTAAGGAAACATTGAGGTAGATGAAAATAAAGTCAATTATATATTTCGATGAGAGAAGAAAGTCGAGAAGCTAGTGCTAGATTACTAAAGACACCTCTCCTTGGTTGAACACAGCATAATAAAATGAAAGCAACCAAAGTAGCTTTCCAGTGACTTGGGCCACTAGAAAATCCTAACCTTGCCTTATAACATCTTGTTATAAATATTCAAATCAGAGAATTTGATTTCTAGGACGTAGACACTCATCTCCATTAGACTTTTGGTATTTTCTTGAAAACCACAGCTTTTGGAGTTTATTCTCAGACGTGCCTCAGGTAGTATGATTAGCGTACCATTAAATGAAGAGGCAAGGGAAAGTTTGGTTTCTTCACAGAAGCTCTTGCCTTTACGAGATGTTTCTGCGTGAATTTCTGCACCACAAAAAGAGGCCGATGTTTCTCTAACCTGCCTTGTCTGACTTGACTCTTTCAGGAGGGTGAGAATCTGAAGCCCCTCATATAAAGTGAGAGACAGAGAAATACTGGTAAGCTTTCTTCTGTTTAACCATCCACCATGTTAGAATTAAATGGCTTGTGAAAATTTACTTTAAAATTCTTAGAATGTACTCTTTCAGTAGGGACCGTGATTAAGTTTGTCATATAAAGAGCGGATTCTGGTCACTCGCTGGTGGTTACGAGCACTGCCTCTGGAGCCAGGTGGCCCGGGGTCAGTTCTGGGTCTGTCCCTTAGGCGTTGCATGACCCTGGTTGAATTACACAAGCTTCCCATCCATAAAATGGGAATAATGGCATTTATTTGTTGGAGTTGCCATACGGATTTGTAAACTCTCGGGAGGTGCCAAACACCTAGTCAGCCTTATTCAGGTACGTATTGTCCCGGTGTCCCAGACTAATGAGAGCTGCTGACCGGTTATCTCTCTTTCTGCCCAGCGTGCTGGCTGGGGAAAGATCAACTGCTGACTCCCCCCTGGCTCCCCGAGAAAGATGTCCTACTTAAGAAAATTAATAAGTGTCAGCCTGTTGGGGAGGCCATGCGAATAAGCAAAGGCATCCGTAGTCAGTTGGGTAGGCGGAACTTCTGTGGAGTAAAGAACATTTAAAGTCACGTGTTATTACTGACTACCTATAATGTGCAGATTCATAGGTAAGAGCTATGTGCCTTCCAAGAAGTCCAACAAAGAGCCCGTGCCATCGAGACCTATAGAGGTGGGGCACCCGGGTGGCTCGGTCGGTTACGCATCCGACTCTCGATTTTGGCTCAGGTCGTGATCTCATGGTGCGTGAGATCGAGAGACCCAGCCCCAAGTTGGGCTCTGCGTTGACAGTGTGGAGCCTGCTTGGAATTCTTTCCCTCTCTCTCTGCTTCTCCCTGCGCGCTCTCTCTCTCTCTCAAAAATAAATAAACTTTTAAAAAAGGAAAAAAAAAAAAAGAACTAGAGCAGCTAAGACATATTTATGGAAAAATAAATACATAAATAACAAAAGACACAGATAAGAGCTTGAGACAATGCTGGAAGTGACGTCTCGTGGTACACGATCTGCTGACAAATGCAATAGGAAGAGAACAGCCTCGTAGAGGTTTGGAGAAAAGTCCTTCCCATTTAGGAGCTACGGAAGGTGACGGATGTGGGGTCAGAGCCGTGTGTTTCAGGAGGTGGCATATGGGGAGGCAGAGTGGATGGCAGACGCACTGCTCGAGGTGCTGGGACTGGACGGGGAGCGTGAGCCAGCCAGTGTGCCTGCCGCCGGGGAGAGAATGGGGCGAGGTGAGGAGAGAAATGCTACAAAGGCAGATTGTTGTGGGAAACTTTGAATGATGCTCTGTGGAGTTTGCTCTTTTTCTGAAGGCAGTGGGATACTTTTGGCACTATTAAGCGTTTTTGAGTCTGCATAATTGGCCCTTTTTATTCTCTTAGCAAAGATAGAATCTGGTGTTCCAGGCAGCAAAGCTCTATCTGAAGCACTGCCTCAGAGCTGCAGAAGCAGCAGAGCCCCCAAGGGGTGTGTTCCATTCTTGTTGGCTGCCTAATAGTTATAAGTAGAACCGATGAATATTGCACCCATGATTGAAGACTTTCCCAGCTAAGAGACCTACCAGTCCCCAGATTCTTGCCCAACATCCGTCCAGTTGGGTGCAGGCACATAGCCTAGGTCCTACCAATAAGACTTTGAATTGGAAGCCAGCGAAGCTGGGGACACTGTGAGATCATTCTAGCCAGTGCAGTGGTAAGAGCATCCGGTTTCCGGAGACTCTTCGGCAGGGTCCAGAGCAGCCTGGTGGGCCCGGGTCGGCAGCGCTGGCTCTCCGGAATCACGGTGCTGGATGAATGTGATTTGGGCATTTTATTGTCTGCCTAGCTCCCAAGCCTACTGATGGGCTCTTCTAAAGGTCCTGTGAGCTAATCTCCTTTAATAATATATACTATAAATATTATTATGGCAAACTGCTCGGGAAGAGAGGAGGCCAGGCACTCTGAGTGTTTTGCCATCACTGTAGGAAACAGCCATACTTTTTGCATCCTTTATTAAAACATCCTATGCCCTCACAGTCCCCCTTCGCCTGACCTTCTGAACTGTCTATAGATCTAGGCCCTTTGGTGGCTTGGGTCAGCTGTCTCGGCCTCCTCTATAAGCATGGGTGATCGTGCCCCCACAGCTCCTACTGAATACGTGTTTTCTTGTTTGACACACTTGATGCGCTGACATGAACACAAAGTATGTGGAGCCCAAACTTTGAACTCAGGGTTCCTTTATTATTATTATTATTATTATTATTATTATTAATTATTATTATTCAAAGTTTATTTGGAGAGAGAGAGAGAGAAAGCATGGGAGGGGCAGAGAGAGAGAGGGAGAGAGAGAATCCCAAGCAGGCTCCTTGCTGTCAGTGCAGAGCCCGATGCAGGGCTCAAACCCACAAACCCCAAGATCAGGACCTGAGCCGAAATCAAGAGTCAGACACTTAACCGACTGAGCCACCCAGGTGCCCCGAACTCAGGGTTCCTGATGATTGGAACTACTTGTATGATCAAAGTAATAGAATGGGTGGACAGATGTGCAGGGCGGAAGGTGGGGAGAATGACAGGGTATCTGTCATCATTTAGTGCCTGAAGCAGAGGGCAAAGCCAGAAGGATCAGAAAAGCCAGAAGGAGAAAAGCAGGAGGGCAAGGGTGGGAAGCAGGCACCAAAGGCAGGTCTGCCCCTCCTTCCATCCTCTTTGCTAATCCAGAGGGCCGGCCCCAGCGGGGAGGGGGGGGGCCAGCCCACCACCACACTCTCTCGCCTGGGATTCAGTTAGTGTCTCGCTAGACTTTTCTTTCTCACGCCATCATCCTGGCAGAAGTCTTGTCATCTGACCACTTTTACCAAAATGAGTCTACTTTTATTTTTAAACAGAGAAATCTCAATTAAGGGGGTGGGGGGCAAAGGACAGGGCCAGCATCTGGGGTTTAACGAGCTCCCAAGACCTGGGCATTGTGACCTTTTCTGGGAATGGCTGCTCTAAGACGAAGCTCCTGGGTGGTGTCTGAGAAGTTGCCCTAAGCAGACTTTGGGGGGAAGACAATTAGAGAAAGCCCCAGAACCAGCCCACCGGCCAAATGGCTGGGCTGGGAGAAGCTGCAGCGACCTCCCTGGGGCTCTGGAGGCAGAGAATCAGAGCCTGAAGCGTAAGGACACATGGTAGCACAAAGTGTCCCCACTGTAGTTTTCTTCCTTATCAGATATAATCTCTAAATAACGTCTATTTTTATTGTAGCAAAATACGCATTTTAGCGTTTTAACCATTTTTAGATGTGCAGTTTAGTGGCATTAAGCTGTGCAACCATCACTGCCATCCATCGCCCTACCCATTAAACCCTGTCGCCCTATTCTCCCCTCCTGCTAGTCCTTGGTAGCCGCCTTTCTCCTTTCGGTGTCTATGAATTTGAAACCACTCTAGTTACCTCATATAAATGGAGTCGTACAGTATTTGTCTTTTTGTGCTTGGCTTATTTTACTTGGCATAATGATCCTCAAGGCTCATCTATGCTGTAGCATGTGTTAGACTTCCCTTCTAAGGCTGAATAATATTCTGTCGTGGTATGTGCGTACCATTTTTGTTTAGCCATTCTTCTGTCGATGGGCCTTTTGACTGTTTCCACTTTCTGGCTATATGAATAGTGCTGCTGTGGCATGGGAATATAGATATCTGTTTGGGTCCCTGCTCTCGATTCTTTTGGGTATATAGTCAGAAGTAGAATTACTGGATCGCATGGGAATTCTATATTTAATTCTTTGAGAAACCACCACAGAATTGATAAATGGATAAAGAAGATGCGGCATATGTATACAATGGAGTATTACTTAGCAATCAAAAAGAATGAAATCTTGCCATTTGCAACAATGTGGATGGAACTAGAGTGTGTTATGCTAAGCGAAATAAGGCAGAGAAAGACAAATCTATGATTTCACTCCTATGCGGAATTTAAGAAACAAAACAGATGAACATAGGGGGAGGGAAGCAAAAATAAGATCAAAACAGACAGGGAGAGAAACCGTAAGAGACTCTTAAATACAGAGAACAAACTGAGGGTTGCTGGAGGGGTGTTGGATGGCGGGGAGGGGCTAAATGGGTGATAGACATTAAGGAGGACACTTGTTGGGATGAGCCCTGGGTGTCGTATGTAAGGGATGAATCACTAAGTTCTGTTCATGAAATTGTTATTACACTATATGTTAACTAACTTGGATTTAAATAAAAAAATTATAAAAACATTTTTAATAAGCCTTCTTATTAAGGGAAATTTAAATTCAATACAATAGAAAGACAAGGACAAAGAATTCTCACCTGTACCACAGTTGGTCTCAGTAGTTGTGTAGGATGATCATGTGGTGTGTAGCATGGATCAGCTTATTAACTCAACAAACACTTATTGAGCAGTTGGGCATCAAAAGTCAGACACGACTGCCATCAGCTGAGGTAACCCCGGGTGGTGGCAATGGAAGGTGTGCAGTCCAGTCCCCTCCTCTGGGAGCGTGGCTCACCGACAGCCCCAGAGGCTGTCCGCTGGGTCTACTGCCATGTTTGCACATGACAGCACACACTGTCGGTGGGCTGTTATTAGCACCGTGGGGGTACTATTACTGACTGATGCAGGACTCCTCCAACAGTGACTTTGACACAAGGGCTTTCCATCAGCCTGATAGGATATTTCTTAGAACTCTCTATGATCTGAGGCTCTCTGTATCCAGTTTTCCTCCCCTTCAGCCCTCTCCTTCTGCACTGGTCAGATCAGTATCTCTGAATTTTCTTCCCTTACTTCTTCACAGGTGTTTCCCTGGTAACTCCAGTCCTGTCCATTTCTTGGAGGACCTGAGCCAACATACCTGGGTTTGGGGATTTAAATAATACAGCCTCGAGCCTTTTAATGCACATGTCTCCGGATGCCCAACCTGATCATCAAGATTTCTGCAAAGTATCAAAGGTTTATATTTTCATTCTGGCTCCGAGTTGTAAGTCCCTGAACTCCAACGTTCAGTTCTGTTTCCTTTCCATGGTTCCTCTCTCTCCTCTATGTCATCTCAGCTCCTACATGGAACTCAATTTTTCCCTTGATTTGGTCCTGTGTTATTTACCACAAATCCTGTGTGTGTGTATCAGGCTTCACTTAAGTTTTGGGTTTTTTTCACATGTCAGAAATGCAAACAGTTTGAACTTAAAGAGGACTAATTCTTATCTTAAATACCCTTCAGGCCCTGCCACCAGGAGTCTCTCACTGACTACCTTTTTCTGCAAATTGAAATCGTTTTGGCCTTTCTCCATTCATCAGACTTATTTTGCACCATCCCCCTCAGTCCCCAAATGTATGTGTACCTCTCATGTGGAGGAATTAGTCGTCAGAGTCTTTGGGACTCATCTTTCTTGCCAAAGTGTGCTTATTAAGGTATATCCTGAATGAAGATAATTTCCTATCTAAGCGGGCTTCTCATACCAGCCTTTAAACTATGTTGTTTGGGGCACCTGGGTGGCTCAGTTGGTTAAGTGTCACAATTCAGCTTGGGTCACGATCTCATGGTTCATGAGTTCAAACCCCACATTGGGCTCTCTGCTGTCAGCAAGAGCCTGCTTTGGATCTTCTGTCCCCCTCTTTCTTTGCTCCTCACCCGCTTGGGCTCTCTCTCTCTCTTTCTCAAGAATAAACAAACATGTGTGTGTGTGTATATATATATATGTGTGTATATATATATATATATATATGTTTGTATATATAAATGTTTATATATAATAAAATACATATATATGCATATATATACATATATATATAATAAAGTACATGTTTTTCAGCCCCACTACACATATAGATAGATGAAGAAAATAAAAAGTGTAATGGGTGCTATGATGGATATGTCTACTGGGTGAGCCATGAAGTAAGAGATGTTAGACTTGAACCAGGGGTGTGCAGGGTGGGTATGCAGAAAGCAGGCAGCCCAGCGAGGCTGCTACTTATTGCAGTTGACTGAAGGGGGTGAGGTAGGGTAGGGGGTGGGAAGTAGGCGTGGAGAGGAACAGAAATAGCAGTACTCAAGAAGGCACCAATATGAAAAAATAATCATTGTCATCGCAAGAGCTGATGCTCATTTAGCATGTATTATGTGCCAGCCACTGTTCTAAGTGCTTTCCCGTGCACCTCAGTGAATCCACACTGTTTCTAGCCCCACTTTCCAGAGGAGGAGAATGAGGCACAGAGTGACAGACTGAGAGGCTTGTCAGGGTCTTAGCGCTAGTACGTGGGACAGTCGGAATTTGGGCTCAGGCTGGCTCCTGACTGTGTTCTCCCCCCGTTCTGTCCTGCTCCTAACATCACGTGGTGGGCCTGGGACCTGATGTGGGTGCTAGAGAGAGGGAATGGACAGAGTTCATCATCTTAGGACCTGGCACACTAATCTTTTCATTTGACCTCAAATGCAGAGATAGGAGTATCAATACTAATGCTTCCTCTAATATAAAGGACAATATTTATAGCAAGCCAATGCCATTTATTGAAGTAGATGCAATCACTGACATGAGGGTTATCTGTCTGTTGCAATACCACATACAGAGACATGATGGGTATTCCTGAACCGAACCGTCATGAATCTTCCCGTGCCCCCATCCCATACAGCTCATAACTCATTCAACCTTTTTCTTTCTGAATCGTAATAAAATGTCTTCACTATAACATGTCATCTTTACCTGCAATTAAAACAGAATAAGGATATATGAGTCAAACGGTGCATTTTTATTCTTTCCCAGTTCTCATCTCTATGAGCTGTGGAATAGAATAACAAAAATGACAAGAAATAGTTGAAATATGTCAGTGGATTGATTTCTGTGTCCTGTTTCGAAAGCAAACAAGAAAGTGTTCATATTAAAGTAGATTTCCTTTCCAAAAATGTACAGCTTCTTGAAAAGACTGCAAGCCATTGACATACAATTGCTTCTAAGTGTAAAATTATTTTAGAAGTAAAAAAGACTTCCAATTTATAAATTTCCTCTGCTGTTCCTTCAAAGTCTTATTTATCTCCCTGAAAGCACTCAGCAAACCACGGAGGCAATAAAGAACAAATGTCCTAAATGCAAGATGTAATCAGGGTAACGGCTCATAGTCTGGGATAGGTGATGTATTGGCTCGGTGTATAAGCTATTTGTATTCTTTATTTATAGTCTTTAAGTCTAATTGCTTTAGAAGATCAAGGTAATTTTTGACTTACTCGGAAAACCTGGGGGGAAGTTTCTGAACAGTTTAAAGATATTCCCAGCGAGGCTCTGAGTGCCTTCTGGAAGAAGTCCGATCCTGGGTGAACGGCTCTAGGCTGCCGCTGTGCTGTGGGCGAGTCCCTGGACTATGGCACCGACCCCACCCAGTGGGCCAGGCGCTGGGATGCAGAGCCTTCTCTGGGAAGGCGGGACAAGCAGCTGGCTCACCAGGGGGACTGGGCTCTCTGCCCCAGCTTCTCCCACTTAGAGCCATGCCCAGCATGTTAGGAGGGAGACCAGTAGTCCTTCACCCAATGTGAAGGTTTGTTAGTTTCTTCCTCCAGCCTGTCAGCTTGGCTCGGAGCTTGGTGAGTTATGACTCAGAGATGTTTGGTTCCCTGTTGTGGAGAGCAGGTGATGCTTCTGTTTGCTAACAGGCGCTCTTCCTGAGGTAGTTGCCTCCTGCAGCCTCTGAGCCTCTCGGCCCCCTCGTTCAGTGCCGTGAGGGAGAGGGAGATGCCAAACCCTTATCTGGTACTACCAGGGAAAACCCGTTCACAGACTGTGATGCCCGTGTCTACTAAACCCTCTGCTGCAGCCTGTTAGGAAATCTTTATGGATAATTTGGTGATGCATCACCAGGACAGAGTGTCCCAGCCTTTATCTCATTACCATCATCATCATCATCTCTTCATCACCATCATCATCATCATCATCATCATCATCATCTCTTCATCACCATCATTATCATTATCATCATCTTCATTAAGTGCCTAATTCTGGGTGATTTTCTGCTTGATACAGAATCAAAAATTAAGCAATATGGATTTCCTCTGTCTAGGATTATGACTTAGGGTAAACATAATAGCCTAAGGTGTGGGCACACGTTTATAAATATTACAGAAAGATGAACCTACCTTGATAGCAGCCAGCGTGGGGAGCTCATTCTGATGAGCACGGCAGAAGGAGGTATGTAGGTAACAGGGGGGGTCTCAAGGAAAAGGAAGCAGTCTGCCTTTCTCTGGTTAGTATTTCCGGGGGATGGCGAAGGCAGAGCTCTCCTTTGCTGAGTCTCAGTGGTCAAGGAGAGTGGGGGGCGTGTTATGGGGTTCTCTGTGCTTGGCTTTATGGAGAGGAATCATGAGTTGAGTGAATTCTGAACAATGGTGCTGGCGGTGTGTGGACAGAGCATCATCTCAGAAAGAAACCAGCTTCTAGATTCAGACCTGGGTTTGAATCACAGCCCTGTTACCAGCTGTAAGATCTGGGACAGATCATGCAACCGGTCATTTTTATCCTCTTTTTATCTGACTATAAAGTGGGAATAATACCATCTACTTCGCCATATGTATTCGAGATCCCTGGCATGAATCACAGAGTAATTACTGCTATCTTGGTATGCAGAAGGGTCAAATAAGTAACAATATCTGGAGAACCCACATGAAAAATTCTGAAAGGTTGGATTTCACCATGACTATGCATTTCCTAAAGATGACATGGCCCTGGGTTAAATCTAGGTTTTGTGCTATAAGTAGATCTACAATCTAAAGAAGATGAAACTTCCTTTTTTTTTTTTTTTTTTTTAAAGCTCTCAAAACCCTGTAGGGAGAGGCAGAGAAATCCACCTTATTTCGCACTAGCCTTTCTGAACAGTGGCTTTGGAGGTGGTAGGACAGGGATCTAAGCTGCGGGTAAGCTTCAAGCCCTCAGCCCTGCGTCTCTGTATGCTGCCTACTGCTGTTGAACCACAGCTTCCTTTTTTATAAGTTTGTACATGCTTCCTCTGTAGCTGTAGCCTGCCCAGGCTGCAGGAGAGAGGCCCTGGGGTCCAGAGATAAGCCGAGTTCTGTTCCTGCTGCACTGCGTTCCGAGTTGGCTCAGCAAGATGAGGGCATGTCTTTGGAGCAGCCCACCAGATGCCTCATTTGGAGTGTGGGCGGAGCAGATGAAAAGTGCACAATTTCTGATTCAGAAAACCCTGGAGCTGGAGGTTCTCAAACTGCTCCAAGATCTTCCTTTCTCGTCTTACCCCGTGCTCAAGAAGTCAGTGGGGAGTAGTAGGCAGAGAGTCGCAGGAGACCTGAATTCTAGTTCTGTGTCATCCTGGGTTCCCACTGCCCGCTCCAGGCCAGGCTTTCGGTCAGTAAATGACCAAGGTGGACAGAGGTCCCTCTGACGTTGCAGTGCCTGGACCTTAAACTCCAAGGGCACGTAGAACCTCCCATTCGTTCCCCCCCATGGTGGCCCACATGCCCAGGGCTCTGTTTTCTGTGTCTCTGTTTCCCTGACAGTCCCAGAGCCTGGCTGTTTGCCACCTACCTTGTGTGTGGAGCAGGAGGGTGCTGAGGGCTTCAGTTCAGAAAGGAAGTGAGAGAAATCAGAGCCCGGGTCGCTTTGGGAGGGTGGGGAGGACAGGGCAGCGGAAAGTTGTGCTCATTTCTATGTGCCTGATGGAAATTGAGACCGGGTTGCTGGAAGCCAGAGACCATCCAATAAACACTAGTCCAGGACAGAGTCGAGGGGCTCTAGTCCCTGAAAATTTCTCTTCTCTGCTCCGGGATTTTTGCACGAGACCTGTCAACACTGAACACTTAGCTAAAGCTTGGCACTCTTCCTCAGCCGCTGGTCTTCCTGTCCAACCGGCCAGGCTGCCAAAAGTGGCTCATTGTGTTTTGGGGCAGTGGGGTTTAGTAAAACTTATGATCTCATTCTTACAGTTTCCTCCTCCCAGTCCACACTTGAACAAATCTCATGCCCAAAATGAGCCAAAGAAGCTGAAATGAAAGGTGGGTCAACACATGGGAAATGAAGTAAACAGATGCAGAGAGATGTTATAAGAAACATCTCATCAATGCGGTACCTCCATTATCCGGCTATTCCAGATGAAACCTCCAGAATGGTCTTCTTCCCGAATATAGATACATCTAAAGACAATGAGATTTCGTGACCCATAGTATTCTCTGCCTGTTGCCCTGTGATATGCTCAATGGAGATAAAAATGCCAAGCATGGCCTGTAAAAAAAAATTTTATGGTTTCTTAGAAATGACTGCCATCCATAGCACTCAGCACGTGAAGCAGCAGATGGAGTTGGACACATGCAGAGAGTTCTTTCTTACTCCAGTGCGTTTCTTCCCGAGACACAATGAAGGCTCATGGAATTTGATGCCTTTGCTCTTCACTGCCCGAGACTAAATTCAGCCCAAATTGCTCCTGTCGGGGCAGTGAACTTGGCTGGCTTCTTTAACGAGGCAGGAAGGGGAGATTCCATTTTGTGCCGGAGCTCAGTGCAGCCTGCCCGAAGGCTGAGGGGTCCGGATGCTGAGCCCGTGACCGACTTGGATTCAGGAGCAGCCGTGTCAGCAGATCCAAAGGCTCAGACAAGCTTGGAAACAGATGCCATTAAAGCAGAACAGAATCTACACCGAACGAGCTGCCACCGCAGCTCACATGGCCACCATCTGCTGTAGTAATGTCCCCACCATGATGGGCTCCCTGCTTCCTCTGGTTGCCTTCCCATGGAAGTGGTGCTGCCTGATTTGGGAGGCTGTAAGCTATAAATAATGGCTTTAGCACCCCAGCTCAAGCCAGGAGCAGACTTCTCCACTGTAGGATTGGTGTCAGCACAGGAAGAAGTCAGTGGTGGCCCTCATCTGCTCCCTTCCCTCTTTTCAACACCAGCCCAGCCCCACCCTCTCTCCAGGCCTCTGGGGCTCTCTCGTCTTGGCAGCTGCATCTGACCGACCAGCTTGGGCCAATGAGCTTCTGCCTCCCAACTCAGGGGAATCTGCGGTTTGAAAGAGAGTCTCAGGAGGAGAGCAGTGCTTATTCCAGAAGAACGAACCTATGCATAGTGGCCCAGCAGGGCCAGGGAGGTTGCTATTGCACAGGGTGGCCTTAGGAGTGCCCATCCTTTGAATCAGACCGTCTAGGTATTTGTTACGTTTTCGGGAGGAGGGCTGGTACTGACACGAATTAATTTTTAATTCTGCCCTCAGAGTAGCAGCACCCAAGATCTGGGACTGTTGGCATTTAGTAGGCTGCCCTGGGGGCAATTTCTTCAGACATTTTTGTAATTTCATTTGGCGTCTATTTTCAGTACAGGGTTAGAACCTGGTAGTGATTACGGGCTTTGGGTATCTTAGGGTTCTAAAAGATTCAATTGTAGACTATATGGCTTAAACAACAAACGTTTCTCTCTCATAGCTCTGGAGGCTGGGAATCCGAGATCATGGTGCTGGCTGATTTGGTTCCTGGTGGGGCTCGATGCCTGGCTTGCGGATGCTAGCTGCCTCTGGCTGTCCTCCCCTGGGCAGGGGGGGTGGAGGAGGGAGAGGGAGAGGGAGAGCCAGAGCTCTTGAAGCTGAATAGGGTTGAGAAGACAGGAGCTCCAAATTCTAGTCTATTGTTATTTCAACAACCTTCTTGTGCCTCAGGTACCAGATGTTTTTAGTTATAAAATCTCCTACTCCAGACTTCCTCTACAAGAAATTTGTGCTGATGAAGTCAACTTAATAGTAAGCATAGTTGTGCCTCAGATGGAAGTTGAAAGCTAAGGATTTGGAGATGATACCATCAAAAAGCAGGCCAAATATACTCCTCCCTGGGGAAAAGTAACACTCCTTTTTAGCAGAGTTGAAAATTTAAATAAAAGCATCAAGTCGCCAATATTTGATCTCAAGGACCACTTGAGATCAAATATTGGCGAGATTCACCTTAGAAATAAAGCATTTCACACGCTATCAACAGGAAGCTCGAGAACCTTGTTTGACCGATCGATATGATGAAGGATGAGAAGGAACGTGCCACCCAGGCGGAGATGGGGGAGTAAGGACAAGTGCGTGTGGCAGGCAGGAGGACGATGCACAGGGAGGCCAAGTTTGGCACACTAGGAAGGCAGATGACCCCATTCCCCCCTGACTTAATGCACTGAGTCCTAAGGCAGGTGTGTTCTGTTGTGAAGATACAAGGATGGAAAGTCGCGGCCACTGGCTCTGAGGCCGGGCTCCCAAAATGAACAGCTCCCAGGCTCCTGGGCTGGCCGCAGGAGACACGGGTGAGCGTCCCGAAAACTGCACGGCTCAGTGTAAATGGGTATGTTGGCTTTCTTGTTTGTCCCTCAATCTCCTGTGAGCTTAAATCCTCAAGAGCCGAATTCTTTGTGTGTACTGACGACACAGCTATCAAAGCCTACACAGGGGAGGACTGGCCTTGCCTAAGGGAGAAAGCCCCAAGGTAAACGTCTCTTTTAGGATCATTTGACCTTAAGCCTGGCAGTACCTCCTGGTGACACTTCTAGCGTGACCTGAGCCTTCTTTCAGATTTCTTTACATACGTAACCAGGGCAATTATTTATATAGACTGTAATTGAACTACATGTCCTCCAGCTACGTCAAAGTTTAATCTCAATCTATTTTTCTCATTTAAGCTGTTGCCCTGCCTTCTCCTCCCAGTTCCTGTTTTTCATTGCGAAGGCCGTTATGAGTCGACTCATTGTTGAAACAATCTTGAGAAAGTGAAATGTGACTTATTACCTGCTAGCCTTACTTGTGTGTGATACAGTCTTGTCTTGGACAAAGCGGAGTGCTCTATTACCTTATTTTTAAAGAAATGAGTCATTTCTGAGTGTGTTTCCAAGAAACACCCGGACAATGTAATAATAAAAATATTTGTCTTTATGTAATATAAAGGAGTATTTGTCAGAATAATAATGTTTTGAAGTAAAACATGGCCATGCCTCACACAGGGAAAGAATGTGACACAGCCCCCTCCCCACCAGATGAGGGAAAAGGATGAAAAACACAAGAGTGCTGACCACAAAGAAGACTGGAGAAACTTTTGTGATAACAGTAACAGTAGCAACATCCCTCCGTGTGTATGTGTGTGTGTGTGTGTGTGTATCACTTCACATAAACTTTTTTTTAGTCCTGTTTTTACTTTTCAGTACAAATTTTAAAAAATTATATAGTGCACTATTTTTTAGAACTTCAGAACTTCAGAACTTTAGAACTATTAATTAGAACTTCAAAAATACAGGCACTGTTTCTATTTGTGATTCTGGAAATTAGGGAGACAATAACTATCTGTCAGTTGTTATATAAGGTACTTTGGTGATATAGCAATACGACTCATTTCCCAGAAAATCTTGAGTTCATAAATTGTTTTTGCACTGCATGAATTTTATGACAAGTTGTTGAGGTAGGCTGAGGTAATGACACAGTGGGAACTGGAGAATGCTGCACTTTTTTTTTAACGTGTTTATTTATTTTTGAGAGACAGAGATAGAGCGGGAGTTGGAAAGGGGCAGAGAGAGAGGGGGACACAGAATCTGAAGCAGGCTCCAGGCTCTGAGCTGTCAGCACAGAGCCCGACGTAGGACTCGAACCCACAGACTGCAAGATTGTGACCTGAGCCGAAGCAGATGCTCAACCAGATTCTCAGGTGCCCCAAGAATGCTCCACTTTGAAAGAATGTTTTGGTGGTTTCGGGGAGCAATGCCACATCTGTGGTGTAGTCAGCTTGGGAGCCTCAGGCTGCTAATGATCTGGAATCCAGATTCCATCACAGACTCACCTGCTCTGTAGAGACCACTACCTCCCACCAATCACCATGTCCAGAATCACATTAACTACCTACCAGAGAGAAATGAGTCTATTTATTTATTTAATTTCTTTTTATTTTCTTTTAGAAATTAGTTTGCCAATTACTGTTGTTGAGGGCCTATCATGTGCAGGTCACCCTTGTATTCCAGAGAAAGGTTTATAGATGCAGTCCTTGCTTGGAGGTGACAGTGAATAATAATGTTGAAACTGACGATAGCTGCCTTCAGGAAACACCTGTCACTGTTCTAGATGTAGGGATACAAAGATAAATTAGACATAACCTGTGTCTTCTAGGAACTCATGCTGAAGCTGAAAGGATGAATCAGATACTGTTCTTGTACCTAACAGGTACGATCAAGTCAGTACTAGTAAGTATAGATAATAATGGTAAGAATAGCTTCTCTTTATTGAGAATCTACTGCACACCAGACACGGTGTTAATTGCTTTGATTCTACTCCTTAAACTCTACTCTTTGCAACTCTATCCTAATAATTAATTGGGATAATTAGTTGTCCCAATTACAGAGAAGGGTTTAGGATCAGAAAGATAAAGTGAGCTGGTATTAATCACGTGGGTGGACTATTGTGGGAAAGAGATCAACTCAGTCCGACTCTACGGCTGCTTCTGCACGGTAGCGTAGAGGTCTATTGTTTAGCAGAGTTTTATGGGCAATAGGGACGGACTTTCTTATCCCATCTGCAGTGTTTTCAGAAGCACAATTGCCCAATGAAATGCTTTAGTGAAAAAACGGTCAGGAGGCACATGGCCTCCGTGGTGGGCCCCTCAGAAAGAAGGTGCATGGTAATGAAGATAGATTCGTTGCAGTAACAAACAAATTGGAGTAAAGAGTGTACAGCGGCTCAAACGTAATAGTTTATTTCTTGCTTACATAATACTCTAGTAGGTGTTTCTTTTTGTTTATTTACTTATTTTGAGAGAGACTGAGATAGCATGAGTGGCAGAGGGCAGAGAGAGAGAGAGAGAGGGAGAGAGAGAGAATCCCAAGCAGGCTTTGTGCCATCAGTGCAGACCCCATTGTGGGGCTCGAACCCATGAACTGTGAGATCATGACCTGAGCTGAAACCAAGAGTTGAACGCTTAACCAGCCGAGCCACCCAGGCGCCCCAAAAAGGTGTTATTGAATCGGCGCTTCCTCGTGGAGATTCAGGGACCCAGCCTCCTTGTACCCTGTCGCTCTGCCATGTGGCTCTGCCATCCTCTCTGTGCGCCTTCCAAAGTGGTTTTGTTTGTTGTATTAGGCCAGTGGGTGTGGAAAGAGTACAGATTACTGTGCACAGAAGTTCCATGAGTCCGACCCGTGAGTGGTGCACGTCCCTTACAGTCCCCTTGTTAGAGTCCACTGTTGTAGCTATGTAACCCCAAGGGAACTGGATGTGAGGTTCAAGTGTGTGTCGAGGAAAGACTAGGAATGTGGCCAGTAGTCTTGGCCCCAAGGTGGCTTTGCTGCACCTCTGTGTTGAAAAGCACAACTAACTTGGCAGTGTTAGGGGGTCCTGTGAGAGGGGTCGTGGTATTTTGGGTATAGCTTCAGCAAAGCAGCTTGCAAGTTCTGGCTGGACTACTTTGTGGAGCAAAGTAGGAGCAGGTTTCTGAAGGACAGAGAAGTAAAGGTGTGGTCAGGAGTGAGAGCTTCAGCACCGTTCACATGTCCAGAGTCCTTCTCCCGTCTGTAAACTTATGAGGCTCATAGGTTGGCTTTTGGTTGGTGAAATCTCTGCATCTGACCCGGCGTCTCAGCAGGGCATGGGGTGCATCTTCTTTGTAACTTTGCCGCGGACTGTGGATGGGGCGGAAGGCCGCTGGGCCTTGGACTCCCATTTTTTGACCAAATGTTCACTTGACCTGCAGGATCAAACCCATAAGACTCAGCAGTCAGCAGGTTAGAGAAGAGAGTGGCTGAGAGATGGAGAAGCTGAGCGTTGGAGCAAAAGCGGACCACATTTTTTTCTTTTCTCTAGATCTCTACTCTTTCCCTCATTTCCCTTCACCGGACGTAACTTTTCCCTCTAAGAGAATATTTGTGCAGATCTCCTCCCTCCTGGGTCCCCTCCATCATCCATGTTATGTAAAATGTCACTGAGGAACTTCCTAGCCAGAAGCCTCATGGGGAGAAGGGTCACAGGGCTGGCCCCCAGGACAGATATGAGGGCAGTGACATTACTGTGTACCTTTGCCTTTCATTTTGTCTTTCTAGCGGGTGCCTTTCCTGGGCTTACCTCTAGCTCGCTTGGTTGGAAAAATACTGATAAAGGAATCTCTATAAAATCTCCACTTTCGTGTGGGGGCGGGTACTTCCATTGTGTCAGGCCGCTCATCACTCTCCTTCAGCACCAATCCTTGTGATGGAATTTCTGATTCCCCAACAACTTCTGGAGGTTGCAGCCCGGGCAAGTCCTCCTCGGTGCTCTCCAGAAGCTATAGATGTATCCTTGAGATGCATGTTCTTGAGATAAATTTTTTTCTGGTGAAGTTGGGTGATTTTATCCAAGCCCTGAGTGGGGTCCATTTTCCTATAACCATCGAACAAATCACTGGATAAATTTGAAAAAGTTCTCAGCTACTGCAAATAATTTCCTTTATAAGTCTGAGATTTTCATCTTTAGACAGTGCACTGAGTTAAGCAATTGGTAAATTATGAAGATGTTATTTAGTGGCAGAGGTGCTGGCATCGGAACATTTGATCGACACTTCAGACTGAAAACAGAGGTTCTTAAGATGTTTGTGTTCTAGGCCTTAGCAGATTTGCTGGCACACTGGAAGAGACTGAGAGTCTCCGAACAGCGTAACAGTTACAGTGCAGTTTCTGTCACAGTGTAGTCATGTCCCCTGGGGTGTATAACATTCTTCCCCACTCCCACACTGCTCACCAGTTTGCCCCAGTGGTGTCCATTTTGGTAGACTGATTGATTGCCCTGAACTCCTTCTCTGATATACCCGCAAGGCAAAAATTCATATGGGTTCTAGTGAACAAACAGGCTTTATTTGGATCCAGATGAATTGTGTTCCTTACATCTTATTCACAGCACAGTTGTTCTCTATTCTATAACATTTAAGTTAAATTACAGCAGCACACCCATGCAAGGGTACACCATGAGTAGTTGCCGCTGACTGTGGACCATTGTGGGTTCTAGAAAGGTTGAACATACAAAGACGAATACTGAATAGCCTGGAAATAACACAAGGCTACTTTCTTTATGGAGGGTATCGTGGGCTCATTTGTGTTTCCCAAAGAGATGTGTTGAAATCCTAACTTCCAGTACCTGTGAATGTGGCTTTATTTGGAAATAAGGCCTTTGCTTATGCAATCGAGTTCAGTTGAGGTCATCCTGGATCACAGTGGGTCCTAATTCACTGGTGCCCTTGTAAGAAGAAGCGCATTTGTGTACAGAGACACACGGGGAGAGTGCCACGTGATGACAGAGGCACAGATTGGAGTGAATCAGCTGTGAGCCACGGAATGCCAGGGCTATTGGCAAGCGAGGAGAAAGGCATGGAACGGATTCTCCCTCAGAGCTTCCAGAAGGAACCAGCCCTGCCAACACCTTGACTTCAGACTTCCAGCCTCCACACTGTGAGAGAAAAAAAATGTCTGTTGTTTTAAGCTCCCCAGTTTGTGGTGCTTTGTTATGGCGGCCCTGCAGGAAACCAGCGACAGGCTAGTGTTGAACCAGTCATTTCCTCCACCAACTTTATGTCACAGTTGCGCCTTGTGTCATGGATATGCCTACTGGTGGGAAAATGACTTTGATGGGATATTGTTCTCACTTGGACACAAGAGAAATTCTCTCCCTGCCCCTACCCTCTCTTTCTCATTTCTCCCTCCCTCCCTGCTTCTCTGTCTTGGCATCTTCAAAGTTCACTCATTGGTAAAAGCATCACAATAATACCCATACTTTCTTTAAAAATATGTGTTGACAGGAACCTATGTTTTTCTCTTCTTAGATGCTGAGTTTTTTAGTGAGCCCTTTCTTGTCAATACTGCAAGGCTTCAATCAAATAGCACTTGAACTCTATTCAAAGACCTGCAAGATTGAAAAGATTCCAGCCTGTTGAATGGGGAGTAATAGGTGTCATACACACGCCCCATTTCTGAGAATCTCTCCTCTTTATTTGCTGGACTGGTGAAGAGAAGAGGTGTGGGGGGCGTGGCACTGCAGGGTGGCGCCCAGAAGAGGGACTGCTGGCATTTTGCGCACTGCTCGCGTTTGCTGCTTATCTGCAAGCAGTTTGCCGAGTCCAAGGGGCCTGTTAAGCCACCCTAGAGGTCCCGCTGCCGCCCTTGACGTTTGGAATTGAAGAGGCAGAGGTACACACAGCCCAATTAAGTGTGTGGCACTTTAATCAGATAAGCATTAAGGGTAAGCAAAGACAAAAATAGTACCTTTACTGATTTCTGGGAGATAATTAAATCAGATTTAACTGCACAGGGAGAGAAAGGATATGATAAGTTTATAAAAGAGAAGACCCTAAATTCTGCAACATTAAGTTAATGCTCTGTATCAACAAAGCAAAGCACTTCAGCGGGTTGGTACAGGCGCATCAGGATAGTCAGCAGCTATTAAAAAGGATCGCAAAGGGTGGATGATAAATATCCATAGTTATCTGAGCATAATAAACTCACATATATTCAATAGTTGGATGCGATGTTCTCTTAACTGGCTGCATAAAATACAAAATTTTTCAACAGAGAAAGGCAACCGACTTTTTTTTTTGCTAGTGGAGTTCTCACTGAACTTCCCTGCTGCCAATTTTAATTGAAATGCCATTGAAGGTATTAATAAAATTTTAGAACACACCACTAGTTATATATATGTATGGTATCTGAACCACACACACACACACACACGCACACACACACACACACACACAAAGAAAGATGTTTTCTCAGCTTGTATTCTCCTGGAGAGAGCTCATGACACCCTTCCTGCAGGAAAATTCAACTTCCCTGATCCTCTTTACTCATTGATCAACAAAAGGCATCTAAACATATATACTAATCACCCAGAATGTAAATAATGTATCTAACGTGTGTTCTTACTTAGTGTTTATTTCATAAGTAACTGTGATGATCAGGGTCCTTGGGTTGCAGGCAACAGAAGTTGACTTTGGACAGTTTAAGAAGGGAAATTTACCAGGAACTCAGCGCATCCACTGGAAAGCTGAGAATCCGGCTTGGTAAGACATTATGCACGGCCGCTCTGAGGGCTGGGAGTGTTTTCAGACCAGGAACGATCATGTCCAGGTACCACGGGGGACGACTGTGGAATTCCAACAGCTTCGTCCATCTCAGTGTCTCTCACATAAGATGCAAATCCTGGAAGACAGCAGCTGATATCGTGGGCTTCTGGCTTTTCCAGAAGTGTGGGGAAAGCTGGTTAATGTGACATTCTCCGTGGGACGCAGGCACTGGATTTACTGTTCCGCCAGTGCCAATACAACATAATGGGAATGAAGTAATTCTCCAGAAGTAAAGGTGTGTCCTAGGGAAAGGCGACGTGAATACTGAGCTGCCAAAAATGTTAAGCACACATGCACGTAACTCTACTGCAGTAGTTTATATTTGTGTCTTTACATTTAAGTTATTGTATATGCATACACAATGCATATTATAGTATAATACACATTGTATGCATTTGTGTATATCCATAGGCCTATGCTACTTTTAAATAGTATCTTGCAATGGTAGTGCTTAACCAGTACTTCACAACCAACATTTGACAGACTTGATGTAGGTTTTGAAGGCCGTGAAACACTTTTTTGATGATTCTCTTCTGGAATTAATTTTCCCTAATCTGAATGATTCCGTTTTTAGAATCTAGCAGAGAAGGAAAGAGAGTAATGGATTGAATCAAAAACACATCTGTTGATTTATGGGGTGCCTGCATGGTGACGTAGAGATGAACAGGTCATTAATTTGATACTTGTTGAAAAGGTGGATGGAAATGCATAGAGAGGGAAGGGTTGATATTCCTGTAGGACCACCGGCCTTTTGAAAGGAAGAGGGTCACACGTGCAGAAGAGTCTGGCTTGTGATACAAGGCAGGTAGTTGGAAAGGAAAAGGGGAATGAATATGTAATTATCCAGTCCAGGTCACTTTTTGAGACTTGTGAAGCTAAACTAAAAAGTTACCAGAATTTCTACTTGACGACTATATCTTTTGTCTTGGGTTTGTTTCTATAAATAGTTGCTATTTAGCTACATTTATGGATAAACATGTTGATAGAATTCAATATAGATACTAAAATTTAAAAAGTGGGGCAGTCACATTCAATGATATACAAATACAGCTAAGAAGCCTAACTTTTTTTAGAGTGGTTTTTATTAAAACATATTCTAGTAATTTGAAAACACTGACTTTTTTTTTGTTTTCTGTTTTTGTTTTTTTGAAAATATTGACATTTATGATAAAAAAAAGGCAAATTCTAAATTGTTACATTTTGAATCCTGAGTTTCTGTTAATGGCTTGACCTATAATCACTGACACACGGTCACTGCAAACTAAGTGCTTTCAGTAGAGTTAGATGTTGTTAGAGTGGGCCAAATGAAATGTTCTTTTCTTTAGGTGATTTCTTTTCATTTTTTTTCTTTTTCTTTTTAAAAAATGTTTATTGGATTTTGAGAGAAAGAAAAAGAAAGAGTGTGTGCACAACAGGGGGAAGGACAGAGAGAGAGAGGAGAGGGAGAATCCTAAGCAGGCTCCAAACTCTTGGGGTGGAGCCCAACTCTGGGCTTGATCTCAGGAACCGGGAGATCATGACCTGAGCCGAAATGGAACTGGAGGCTTAACCAACTGAGCCACTCAGGCTCCCTCCCCTAGGTCGTTTCCTTTGAAATCCAACCAGGGGGCACCTGGGTTGCTCAGTAGGTTAAGTTCTGACTTCGGCTCCTCCAGTCATGATCTATGGTTCATGAGTTCAAGCCCTGTGTTAAGCTCTGTGCTGACATCTCAGAGCCTGGAGGCTGCTTCAGATTCTGTGTCTCCCTCTTCCACTGCCCTTCCCCTGCTCGAACTCTGTCTCTCTCTCAAAAATAAATACACATTAAAAATAAATAAATAAATAAATAAATAAATAAATAAATAAATAAATAAATCCAACCAAGGTATAGTTTTATTTTTCACAATTCTGCCATGTTGGTATTCAGAGGTTTGTTTCTTTTGTTTTCCTTAGCTCTCCAATATGGGGTAATACTTTATTACCTCTGAGGCTGACTGGGTATGTAAGAATTACCAGATGGTCAGCCCTGTAGACCAGCTTTGGCTTTACTGATATGGGGCTCTGGGAGCTTGTCAACCATTGTGAAACTAAAGCAGGAAATGGACGGTAATATAATTGATGTCCAAGGTGAAAAGTCAACAGATTCCACATTACTATAATTTTCTTAATGAAAGGATCATTAACCGTGGCATTAGCATATTTTGTGTGGTCTGGAAACCAGCAAGGCATATATAGAAATGTGAGAATCTCCAATGAAATCTTAAGCGTGGGCACTTAATGTGGAGATAATAGTTCCCTGGGTCCTGGAGGAGGTCTGATGGAGAAACTGCTGGGTCAGAAGACCTAGATCATAAAAGAGAGCTTGTATTAGGGGAAGACGAGCTGGGATGCTATCCCTCCGGGGAGAGGTGGGCTGGGCTTCTTTCTCGGAGTTTCCTCCTATCATCCTATCCCTCTGTGCTCACTCGCGCCCCTCCCCAATCCCTTAGAAGCTTTTGTCTATGGGGGTGGTTGCTATAACTGGGTTTAAAGGCTTTTCTTCTATTATTCTTACAAAATCTCCCTGGAGTAGGCTAATATTATCACCATTTTACAGATGAGAGAACATATGTCACTAGCCTACAATTATAAAGAAAATGGCAAAGCAGAGATTAGAAAATTGTTCTCTGCTTTGTTACCTAAAAAAGGGTTCACGATGTTCATGTGATCAATACTGGAGTAAGTGGTGTGAAGGTTCAGAAATACCTGCAGGATTTCAGAGGGACAATTGCATCCCACCCTAAGGATTTCTCCTCCTCCTCCTCCTCCTCCTCCTCCTCCTCCTCCTCCTCCTCCCTCCTCCTCCTCCCTCCTCCTCCTCCTCCTCCTCCTCCTCCTCCTCCTCTCCTCCTCCTCTTCCTCCTCCTCCTCCCCCCTCCTCCTCCTCCTCCCCCCTCCTCCTCCTCCTCCTCCTCCTCCCCCCTCCTCCTCCTCCTCTTCCTCCTCCTCCTCCTCCTCCTCCTCCTCCTCCTCTCCTCCTTCTCCTTCTCGTTCTCCTCCTTCTTCTTCCAAAAATTTCAGGGGGAAACTTGTCAATTCTCTCAGAAAACCAGAATGAAAAAAAAATGTCTCCCCCTCTTCCTGGAACATTTTTAAAAAATGGGCTTTCATACCTCAACCCAGAGACCGTGGAAAATTGAATACTGTCTTGGGGCTTCCGTATTTTGGAAGGTCCTATATTCACACTGGAGAGAGGTCTTTGGAGTCAGGTCTCTGCAGCAAGCGGTGGCAGGACCGGTGGCCACCAGCAGATGCTAAGATAGCCTTGCAGTCTGCATGAAGAGCAGCACGTGATGGCTTCTCTCTCACCCTCAAGCCATTGAGGCCAAAATCAGGGTTGGCTGCAAAGCCAACCTCATGACATAGCCTTCAGGGCATATGTTAACAGCCTTCTTGGAACCCTTATTCCCTTCTGTGTCTTTTCTTTTTTCTTTTTTAAAAAACATTTTTAAATTTATTTTTGAGAGAGAGAGAGAGAGAATGAGCAGGGGAGGGGTAGAGAGAGAGGGAGACACAGAATCCAAAGCAGGCTCCAGGCTCTGAGCTGTCAGCACAGAGCCCGATGTGGGCTCTTGTGAACCTGGAGATCATGACCTGAGCTGAAGTCGAATGCTTAACCAACTGAGCCACCCACCCACCTGATTGTTTCTTTTATCTGTATTGCTTGTCAAAATCTCAGGTCGGTAAAAGCAGAAGTTCATTTTGTAATATTAGATCTCAGAGAGGAGGGATTATGAGAAACATGTGATGTGTACACTGGTTTGGTGACCGATTTATTTTCTAGTTTAGCTCCATTGGACACCTGAGCCTCAACAAGTCACAGGTGTCCACACCTCAGGGGGCTCGTCTGTAAAATGGATCCCATCTCCCAGATGTTGAGAGGACATTTGGAAGGATAAGTGGGTTAAGTAAGGCTGCCGTGCACAGTAGAAACTGAATCTATATTGGGTACTTTGGGTAATAATCCCAGGTCTTTCAGACGAGGTCTGAATTCTGCTTTTTGGAGTTTCATGTTAGTGTTATTCGTGTGCACGTCAATGTAGAAAGGTGTAGACAGAGTGCCTCAGCGTTGGGAACTCATCTGTGGTTTTTCATGGTTGGTCATTACTCCGGTCTCTCCCAGTTTGTGCGATTGCCACCAAATCACCTAAAAGTGGTATCTCGTGTTCTCTGTTGGATAAAGCATCACTTACCCACCTAGGGCTTAATGAATTGAAAGTTTTACTGCTTAGAAAGTAATCAGGTGTTAAAAGAAGCACAAAAGGTACTATCATTTTCTGAAGGTTAATAGGCTTTTCCTATTTCTGCTCTTCCCTCCGCAGCATTCCCATCTGACATGAAGCCGCTCCTCCTGGTGAAGCAGAGATTGAAATGTCACACCGGCATGATCAATTAGATGATGTAGAAGAGAGGCATTTGCTGCCTGACCTTAATCCACAGGGCAAGAATGGCTGAGTGGAGGAGACTGACTACAGAGAGACTCAAAGGCAGAGGAAATCAGCATAGTTTAAACAGGCACAAAGCAGCATAAGTCGTGATTCATGACAAAAAGGACATCTTCAGGTTAAGGACTTCTTATGATGTGTGCTGGTTCACTTGCTGGTGCAATTCGGAGTGAGCCCAAAATAAATAGAAGCACCTTTCACAAAAGAAATCTGGTAGAGAAGGAAGTAGGTAAGTTTTTGCCAAAGGTCTAGATTTTGTGTCACAGAACTTGCTTAACCAGAGTGAGAAGGAAAGAGAGATGCAAACTGTATGCAGGCTGTCAGAGAGTCTGCGAAGAAGACAGTGGGAGCTATGACTTAGGGACCCGTGAGAGCCGTCTTCCTCTATTTAAAGCCCGATCACTGGAGGAGGGTCGGACGCACTGTGGTGGGAATGGCTTCCCAGTACCGGGAACTTGGCACAGGTCACGGAGCAGCCCTGCCCAGCTCTCCCGTGTTGGATCAATGGCTAACCATGGTCGTAAAGAGATTCTCGTATTAAATGAGATGACTTCAATCACTCCCTAATACGCCTGCTCTGGAGCTTTACAGCCCCTCGGAGAGGTCTAAAATGGGCTTGAAACTTGTTCCGGAGCAGAACTGAATGAACCTTGGAGCTGCTTCGACTTTGATAGAATTAGCCCTTCTCAGCAGCATGTGTGCCCACCCGTAGGCCTGGGAGTGGTTGCGAGTCTATTTTGATTATGGACAGCTGGTGTTAGCTAAGGGCTTTATCAGATTAGTCATGCCTGGTAACAATGATATGAAGTGTTTCTCTCTGGATTATTAGTTGATATCTGTGATGTTTGCTCTTTCAGCTTTATATTTATTTTTCTTTTCCATTTAAACACAACTTAACGTAAAAGGCTTGTGGTCGGGAATCCGTTTCCCCAAATAAGCTACTGTTTTTTTTTCCTAGGATCCATTTGGCTGCTTCTATTTATGGCGTTCCATTGTGAGATATCAGTTTATCATAGCAGTGGAAAAGCAGCAGGAGGTTCAGAGGAGAGCCATGGAAACGAGGAGGACCAGGAAAATGAAATGCAAACACATATCCCAGGGAGGTGAGGTTGGAGATAATGTTTACGCTTGTTTGCATGTCACTTTTCCTGGCCCAGCTATCAAATGCGCGTATGTTGACTAACTTGTGGACAACTGGCTGTGGTTTTCTAGTTTCTGAAGGCTAATGGGGAGGATGTTTTCTGTTGAGATACGGGTGTGAGCTTCAGGAAGGTCACAGAGTAGGTACTCCATAGTCAACAAATATTCATTGTATTAAATTGAATTCAACGGTAGTTTCAATACAGGCGTCCTGCTGATAGTAAAGATCATTAAACTTTAAAATGTGTTCCCAAGGAACACTGTGGCATCTTCATTTGAGAACATCTTGGAAATTGGATAGCTAATTATCTGTTTAGAATAAAAGCAGAGAAATAGTTCTGAGTACTTCATAAGGACTCATACAGTTCTTGATTTCAGTTGTGTGCTTTGCTTACACACAAGCAAAACACTAACTCCGTAACTCAGGGGTGAAATAACACATGCATAAAAGATGACTGGGTAGAAAGAATCTTCTTATTCGAAATCATCATTTTCCTCTAATCAAAAAGTACAAGATAGTCCTGGTGCTGCAGTATCAAATTTCCCGATAAAATATTATCACATATGTTCCTGAGGCTGCCCAGCATGTGTTGCAAATCTACCTTTGTCTCTGGGAGAAGTCAATTCTGAGCAACAAAGAATAGAATACAAATTCGACTTTTCTTTAAAAAGTAACTGATTGAGAACATACTGTTTCAGAACAAATAGTCCCAGTATGAGTTAATAGTTTCAAGCTGGAGGATGATTCTAATGGTACCCTTGGAGGAATTTTGTGTTCTTCTTTTGCTGCTCGATGATACTATGGTAGACATTTCAGAGAAGGTCAGTTCTCCAGGATCCATTATCTCCTCTTTCCTACTGCCTCTATTCTCAACCAGGAAGTTTAGGGGACATTGATCCTGCCTCTAGTTACCTAATCAGGTGGCTCTGACAGGCTTAGTCTACTTGGCATATCTCAGTCTCCCTGTCCACGTGAGAAGAGCACGTGACACAATCAGGTCAATGAGAATGTGAATTCCAGAAGTGACCTTCTGTTCCTCTGGATGGTGTGGGGAGGAGACGTGAAGGCTGACACTGCTGCAGCCATTTTGCTACTAGGAGGGAGAGCCCGGATCTTGTGAGATGAAGCTTCCTAGCTCTCTGTTCTTTAGTTTCCTCATCTTTAAAATGGAGATGATAATAATACTTTCCTCTAGGTTTGTTGTGAAATTAAATTGTTTAACTCATGTAAAATGCTTAGAGTAGTAAGCACTCAACAAATGATATTTCTTATTAGTAGTAGATACAGTGTATTTCCTCTATGTTAAGAAAAAAGCATCACTTCCATCATTTTTCCTCTCTGAGCTCAATAATATTTTGGACTTCTGCTGTTTGGTTAACTATACTTCATTTCTTTAATTCTTTTATTTTCTATTGTCTCTACACTTAAGCGATCGCTAAAAAAAACCTTCATTGAGTTTCAGATTTTCCACAAAATCGGGTTTCCAGTAATACATTGTCCATGTGAGCATTTAAATAATGAAAGCTTCGGGTCTGATTTCTAATCCAAGAGGCATCTCTGGGCCTTTCATGCCTCTGCATGCCTGATTCTTCTTGTACTGCAGCTCTGTCTGGGAGTAGTTTTGCAGAGAAGGAAGAGTTGAGACTGAGAGGAAAGATGGAGAAGGAAGGGCTGTGATACTGTTTTCCAGCAGCTCCCACAGAGTAGGTGTGTTTTCAGATGGTAACGAAGCTGGGAGCATCTTCTGAGCTTCTACTCAGAGCGAGTAGAGTTCTGCATATGCCTGTCTGGGAGGTCAAAAGCCGTGCACACAAAGAAGCTTCTGTGCTGTTCTTGCTGTCTCAGTAGCATTACTTCCTTTAATATCCACGTTGATTTGTTTATTATTTTAAAGATAAGAAGATTAACAGAGATAGGGAGAAATGGTAATCCATTGTAGAAGAGATAATGGATTCTTCTTCGAAAAGGAGCTATCTCATTTTAATAAGAAAGTTGTCAAGTTTTTGGTTAAATTTGACAGAACAAAGACATCTGATATTTATAGATATTCTTGTAGTGCTTTGGGAGAGAGAGATGGGAACCGTGTGAAGATATGCACATTTGAAACAAAAAAAAAAAAGGGGCCGCAATATAGGTCATCTGTGGGCAGAGACAGGGAATGCCAGAAGGTAGGACCAGAAGGGAAACTTTCATGTCTTTATCCTATGTTCGTCTATATTGTTTGAATTTTATATTATGGTGAGTTTATGGATTACTTGCATAATTTTAAGAAATTAATGTAAAAAAAAGAGAAATTAACATGTCAGTAATCTCATCCAAGTTAAAGGTTATATCTTCTATGACTAATTGTAATCATTCCTGGTGTTTATCCTTGAGTCCCTTGATGGCTCAGGGGCATTCAGACTCTATTATACTTAAATTCAGGGTATACAGTGAGCTCCCTGTGTGTGTTTGGCACATTATATAATTTGATGTTTCGGAAAGACTGCCTTGCTGATCTCTTTTCTGACCCCCTTCGCCCCCATTTTCACTACCGTAGATATGCGGGCTGTGTTTACATCTGTAAATGTCACCAGGAGTGTGAGGTTACTGCGAAGTTTTGCTCGTGAGGCAAATGACTTTCAGGCAAAATAGAGAGATTTGTTTTGCCTGGGAGATTTGTTCTGAGATAAAACAGCACATGTTTTTGGGTATTTACGACCCTTGGCTTTCACCACTTCCTGTTGAATGAGAATCATTTGCCTCCTGAGCAGAACTTTGCAATAACCTCACACTCATGGTGACTGGAACTTTCTGCTGCAGTGAGGTCCTGCAAGCGAGGTGGGCCCGTGGGTCATCCAGCTCAACCTTTCTGCTCATATATGGGGAGAAGCTGGCCCAGGATGCCCAGAGGGATTTCCAAGGCCCTTGCATTACTCTTAGGAGCGGGACGGGGACTAGAAGCCAGTTCCTCTGGCTCATTCTGCTTCCTGACACATGATGTGTTGAGAAGTCACCCAGAAGTCAGCCTGCTCGCTCACGCGCATTCTGGATGCTACGGAATTGAGCCTTGTGGGTGGAACTTGGGGAATCCGGATGATGGGGAAGGAAGGATATAGTGTGAATATAGTGTGAATCAGCAATAAAAGTACAGGGTTAAGCTGAGGAATAGTTTACATCTGCAGAGCAGTTTGAAAAGATTATTTTCTTTCTGCTTGTAAAAATAATACATGCTCGATTTAGTAAATTTTTGAAAGCATAAGAAAGGAAATTAAAATGGCTTTTAACTACATTGTCAAGAAATGATAACAGATTAATATTGTGGGGATGCCTGGGCGGCTCAGTCGGTTGAGTGTTCGACTTCAGCTCAGGTCACGATCACATGGTTCTGGTTCCAGGGTTCGAGCACAGAGCCCACTTCGGATCCTCTGTCTCCCTCTCTCTCTACCCCTCCCCCGCTCACTCTCTCTCAAAAATAAATATTTAAAAATAAAAAATAAAAATAAATAAGCCAACACTTAAAAAATAGATTAATGTTGTGGAATTATACACACATGCATACATGCATAATCAAATCAGATTGTGTTGCGTACATAATTTTGTATCCTGCTTTTTTCAGTTAAGACTATGAGCTTTTCGCCATGTCACTGAATGTTCTGCAAAAAACTGGATTTTTGGATAACTAATATGCTCAGGTCATTCTTTTTGATTTTTGTTGTTTTAAGTGATGAACTGTTAGGACAGGATGAGGCAGAATAAATCCTGCTACAGAATTAAAAGACAGGGTGGTAAGGTTTGGCGCGATGACCTGAGATGTCAGCGTGGAAGGAACAGTGACAATGGCAGTCAGTCTTCTGCCAGCAGCAACATGAGGTTGCTGAGAGGCAGGTGACAGAAAGTCAATTCAAAGACACACTTAAGACAGTGTAATAGTTTTGTTTTGTTTTGTTTTTTTAATTTTGTCCTCTCTATTGGCATAAATTTGTAATGCAAAGCACTGTTGGGGCCACAGACTGGTCCTTCCAGGCTGCCCGGAGACAAAGCCCTCATCTCCCGGCTGGGCGCAGGTGCACAGCTGGGCGCAGGTGCATAACCGGCTCCTCAGAATTCATTCGTTGATTACCCGGCCCGTCCCCTTGGACACACGGCCTTTAGATCGCCACTGTTTATTACTCTTCCACCAGAAGCAGGGCCATCAAAGGAGGAAGAGGTAAAGTTTAAAACTGCCCACTTTGTTCCTTGTTAATCAGTTCTGCTAAAAGGTGTGATGAAAAATGAGGTCAAATATTTGAAGTGCTGGCCTTCATCCACTTCATCAGCTCTGTGTTGCCATAGATAATCGAGAGACTTGCAGAGCAAGGAGCACCAACATAACCTCAAAGATGCAAGTCAAATTCAGCATCAAGGCGGGTGTAGCGCTTGGCGCTGGGGGGCAGCTTAGCCTGTTAGGTCAGAGAGGACCCTGCTTCTGAAAAGGGTGGAGCGAATGGGGCGAGACCCATGACATCCAAGCCTCCCCCCGGGGCTCTGGGCACAATAATGCCCTTCCTCCCCTCCTTCCCCACTTTTTCAGATTCCTGGTATGTTGATCATTAAAGAAGCTAATTATACCTCTGTTCCAATGAATGAAACAGAATTCAGGTAGGGAGCATGGTACTTCAGGTGAAAAGAGAGTTTATGTAATGATTCCAGGAAATGTTCCCGAGTTTGAGAAATACTCACAAGGTACCGAGAGCAATAAAGATGCAGGGGTGTTTTGCTTCGTTGTGTTTTCATTGTGAGTTGGGTTGATGATGAGTCTGTTGCCAGCAGGGTATGGTTTCCTCCTGCGCAGAAACGCCAAATTTGCAGCGCTTGGTGGGGAAGGAGCTAGGAATGTGATTTCTCCCTTTTCTCCAGCAATTTTCTGCCTGCACGAAATGCTAATGAACGTCTCACACATGACAGAGCAATGAGATACATCCTTCTTTGACTATTTTTGGCAAATTCTGACTTTACAAAGTCTAGGGCTTAACGTAATGGTGACGAGACACTTCTAGCAGACCCTTCTCCCTCCTCCCCCCAAATCTGTGTGCTGGATGCGTCTCTCCCTGCACCGAGCAGATGTGTTGTGTCTCTATTTGAAATGAGCTCTCTGTGACTGTGGTGCCCCTTCATCTCGTCCTCCTCCTCTGTGCCTCTGTGTCCAAATCTCTGGGAAAAGTCGAGCTCCAGCAGAATAAGTCTTGAATTTCAACCTCAGACCAATTCAGGCATCGTTATTATTAGTTATGATAACTATGAAAACCTGATTTTATTTATTTATTATTTTAAATAGTTGGCGGTGGGAGTCGGACACAGGCAGTTGAACGTGTTTATGGGCTACAGGTTAAATGCCTAAATGGGTTGATAATTATACCATCAAATAAATTTACTTGTAGGAGAAACGAAATGGAAACAACTTCTGGTAATAACTTGGGATGTAGGGACTTGGCTGATTGGTGGTGCCAGTGGGAGAGCGTAGTTTGGGGTGGGCGGCCTTCACAGTGGAATTGACGGATGATACCTGATACTCGTGCCACATCTGTAGCAGGGCCACATCAGATTTGGTGAGTGACACAAGAATGTTTGAGGCACAGGGTGGAAACTTGCTAACCGCAGAGACAAATGGAGCTGCTGCGTTGGGGGAAGTCTTCTGTCAGCGTTGATGATGAAGCCCAAACTTGGGAAGTTGGGATCCATCCTGCTTCCTGTCTGTAATCCGAGATCGCCTGTGACAATTGGTCACAATTTGCTTTGGCTGTAGAAGAGTGAGAGGGACAAATGTAGAAAGAGATGGAATTTGCAAATGCAATAAAATTTAGAAAGATTCAGGGCAGAGAGAAAGATTAAATTAAATTAAAGTTACTACCCAAAAGCACATGGTTGCAAAATATGCCAGTTGGAAGGCGCTTTGATCACTCATGTGCCCAGGAAAGAGTGTATTTCCTCTTTTGTTACTCTTAGTTTCTGTCATACAGGAAAGAAATAGAAAGAGGTCACAATTGGAAAACTAAGTTGGGCATATACTTGGTCTGCTATAGACCTGCTCTCAGAATGGCTTAGGGTGGGGAGCTCGGAATAATTAAGGACTGAGAAAGAGGAGTTGGAAAGGTCCTTAAGTTTTCTGAAAGAGCTTCAATATTTGGAGAACAAAACTAACAAACTAGCATTTGTGTCTGAAATAGCAAAGGCTGCAAAAGTTTTACTACAGATCGCAAAAGTGTGAAGAATACAGGTTGGGTTGACACGCACTGGCCCATCCAGCAGCACCAGGCAGGAGGTAGAACTTGAAGCTTGTGAATCTAGAGAATGTACTTCTCACAGAAGAAAGATACGAAATATAAATGGATTCAAGAAAAGGCTTAGATAGATGGCAGTAAGGGGTTATAAAGGAAGTTCTAGGTTCCATCTCTGATTTTAGTATTTCTAAATATCATCATTATTTTTAAGAATGTTTATTTATTTATTTTGAGAAAGAGAGACAGAGAAAGAGAGAGAGAGTGAGCGCGAGAGTGGGGGAGGGACAGAGGAAGAAGGAGAGAGAGAATTCCAAGCAGGCTATACACTCAGCGCATAGCCTGTTACAGGGCTCGATCTCATAAACCGTGAGATCGTGATCTGAGCCCAAGTCGGGAGTTGGATGCTTAACTGACTGAGCCACCAGATGCCCCTAAATTGTTTCAAATTAAGCTGTGACCCACAGCCTTAATGATCCCCTTACATGAAACATTTGTTGGTCACACCAGCCTTTCAAAGTTTGATATTTCTTTTATCTCGTCCAGGGATTCAGCAATTCTTTTGCCTTCAGTCGCATTAGGTGGCTCATGGGAGATATATACACAGCACATTCTTCAGAAAACAAAATGTAACATAGCCTTGTCTACCTATGTTTTTTCAAGTACTTAAATGATGATTTAAGGTCATCACAAGATGATTTGCTTGCTTTGAAACAAAATCTGGAATAGTGATCATTCCTCCTGTGATGAATATTTGCCTCACCAATAAAAAAAATGTACCCACTGCTGTTCTGTTTACATGCCATTTTGTGTACACAAAGCTTTTTATCTCAATGCTGAATCACAGTGTTACTTCTGAGACGTGTTAAAAGTAGCCATGAAATCAACACGTGTGGTACCAACAAAGTACAGAATTCAACTGAGGTAATGAGAAGATGAACACCTGTGACCAAGTTCATGCACGCCTGGCACTGACAGCTACTCTTTGCCTACCGCGTGTCTGATGGGGATAATCAGGTGCTGACTACTAGAACACATATTCCCAGTTCAGAGATGTGAAAACATGGGAAAAGGTGAATTTTAGCATCAAAGGATGCACCTGAATTTAATTAACCATTTTGTTATTCTGCAGCTGTAATTCATACTTATAAGAAACTTTTTTTCTTTCATAATACAAGTGTCTCTTGGCATTTGCAACTATTTCTTCGGGATGGATTCTGAGAGGTGGAATTATTCAGTCAAAGAATATAAACATTTTTAAGGTCTTTGATGTGTACTTCCAAAAAGCTTTACAGAAATTATATAGCCTTATGAACAATGTGATTTTGGCTTCTTAAACTTGACTTTATTGAGGAAAGCTGTGGTAGAGAGCCCGCAAGATGGGCTATCCAAAGTGATGGCATGTGGCCTTGGGGCTAGACTGTACAAGATCCCACCTTGCACTTTTGGACCACATATTCTAGAGGAAACCAGGTGCCATGTTTAGGGGGCACCGCAGGCCTCTGGAGAGGTCTCTTTAGGGAGGAACTGAACCTTACAATGAGAAGCGACTTGTGAGTAAACCACCCTGAAAATGGAACCTTTTGTCCCAGTCAAGTCTTCAGATAACCGCAATGTCTTACAAAGAAACACCACTGTGAGACTTTTTCTAGATTTCATGAAGGAGGGAAGTCTACATTAAATCCAGATTAATATCGGGACGCCAGGGTGCTCAGTCAGTTAAGCACTTGACTTTGGCTCAGATTATGATCTCACGGGTTCGTGGTTTGAGCCCCGCATCTGGCTCTGTGTTGACAGCTGGGAGCCTGGAGCCTGCTTCAGATTCTGTGTCTCCCTCTCTTTCTACCCCTCTCCCACTTGTGGTCTCTCTCTCTCTCTCTCTCTCTCTCTCTCTCTCTCTCCCTCCCTTCCCCATCCTCTCTCTCTCAAAAATAAAAATAAGCATTAAAAATTTTTAAATCCAGATTAGTATCATGTAATTTTACATCTCTCTGTTCAAGTTGCATTATCATATATATTAAACAGAGCCAGTTAAACTAAGCACATTCCTTTGATGTGGAGTGTTTCCATTTTCCTTGAGTTGATCTGTCTGATCTATGTGGCTTCAGGTCTTTGCCTCGCAGATGTTTAATGTGGATGGGATCCAAATGTATGTCAAATTAAATATTGCTAGATGTCAAGAGCTCAAGACAAAACAAGAGGGTCAGATATCTATGTGCTGGGGAGGAAGATCACAGTAGCAATTTGATTCCATTCAATTCCATTCCATTCAATTCAAGAAGTACTTACTGAGTGTTAACTCAGCATGTGCTGGCTGGTATGAGTACAATGGTCACAAAAACTGATGATCATCCCACCTTAATGGAGCTTACAATCAAGAGGCACCATAACTCATCCCAGCTTTCTTCAATTGTACCCCTCATCTTCTGTCATAAGATGTAGGTATGTAAGTGTTTGAAGGGTGCTGAGGTTGGGAAAGGGGTGTGAAATGTTTCACAGTGATAAGGAGTATTTCTCTTTCTTATATAGATTTCTTAGAGTTCAGTAGTTGGCTCATTATTTACCCTCAATTCTGTGTGTGTGTGTGTGTGCGTGCGTGCATGTGTGTGGGTGTGTTAGGCACTGTTGGTCAGAAACTCCTTCTCTGCCCCCTGATCTGCACAGCCAAGCAACACGTCACCATTATAACTTCTATAGTTTGAGCATCAAACAGGGTCTGTCTGCTTTAGGTTATCCTAGGACCTCACAGGTCTGGATTCCACCCCAGGAATAGAAATACTGTTGGTGTTGATGTCTTCCTCCTCTTTGGTATCTCTGTCTGCATGTCATCCTGGCCACCTGCAGAGGTGGCGTGATATAGTGGAAAGTTATGGGAACTTGGAAATTTGGAACTGTAAGACCTAGGTTTGAATTTGGTTCTTCTACTTGTTTAGCTGAGTGTGATCTTAGAAAAAATCCTTAATTTTCTTGGTCATCATCTCTTATCATTTTTATAGCAATCTTATGATATAGATATAATCAAACCCATTTCACACTTGAGAAAACCGAAGTTTAGCAAGGTCAGGGAGTTTTCCCAAGAGCCAGGGTTCAAATACATGGAGTCTGATTTTAGTCCAGATTTTAGGACTCCTTTAGGACAACTGTTAAGAGCTGAATACAGTGTTTGTTGCATAGAAAATCTGCAATAAAATATAGCTGTTATTGTGGCTACTATGACTCAGAACCAAGATAATGTAAGAATTTACTAAAGGTGGAAACAAAACCTCAATGGTAGCCTGTGCTTGAGTTATTTTGGAGTATAGGCTCATTCTCCTTCGACCTGTGACCCCAACCACTTGTAAGGCTAACCTTGATTGAAGTGGTAAATGTCATTTGTAATTGAAAGATCTAATTTTTATAATTCTATTTCTGCTGTAATGAAGAATTACACTTTTGACATTTTCAGTTAATGCTCTAGATAGCTGTGGATTGACATACGTACTAGGGGCCTTAAACCAAGAGTTGAAATATGGAGATGAATCCTTAATGAGTATGGATCCTTTTAAAAGGTTAACGTTAAATAAAATACCTGCAATTAGTGCTGTTTCGTGGTGTTTAAAATGTTCATATTCTACATGCATAAAAATAGGGAAAATATATATATAGATTTTCGTAGATGGCAACACATACACAAATTCTTGGCAGTGATGCACTGTTATCTCTGGCTCAGCAGGGAGAAATGCAGTCTTAATTCCTTATCATTTCCTTCCTATCTTATTAGCCTCGCAGAGGTTAATCCCCTGTTAACGCGTCTGCTCAGAGTGTTTTCCTTTCCACTCACGAGTCTTATTTATTTATTTTTATCCACCATACAGAGATATTGTCCTCATCTTTTTGGTTGCATTTAGGTAGGGAATTGATGTTGTACTAATGTCGTGTTCAGAATGGCTTTCTCATTGCATTTTTTTCTTTAAGTTTTCTGTTGTATCTGAAATAGTCTCTAAGTTCCTGGTAAGGATAAAAAAAAATCATTTTATGGCCGTAATTAGAACAAAAACTATTATGATTAATTTTCCTTTCTCGAAAGAGAACCAAACCTCATTTCTGTGTGCTTTTGACCCAAATCATCTTGTTTGGGTAGCCAGGCAGGACAGTGACTTGGCCATAAATGTATCCACTCCTACAAGTCTCTGGGGAGGTTGAAGAGCTTGAGATATGGCCACCAAAACATGTGTTCTGATTATTAACAGAACTATGAAAATTGGATTCAAATAAGATCTGTTAATGGGCCCACTTTAAAAAGGATTCTTTAAAATTATGCTAAGCAAAGATCAACGTATTTAAGGGATTGCTGGCCACACGTATCCGTGACTTTGCTACTTATAACAGGATCTTGATAAGATTCCAAAGCATGGAAGGGCAATGAAAAATAAAAACTCAATCAAAATATTTCTGCTTTTTTTTTTAAAGCTTATTTATTGAGAGAGAAAGAGCCTGACATGGGGCTTGAACTCAAGGACTGCGAGATCATGACCTGAGCCAAAGTCAGACGTTTAAGTGACTGAGCCACCCAGATGTCCCTTGTTTTTATTTTTTTTAGAGTTTATTAACCTTCAAGGTCAAATACCAATAATAAAAAAGAACTTTTCCTTTAATTTTACACCACTTTAAATGAGAATATACTGTGGGTTTTGTAAAAAAGAATGAAGAGAATTTGAAAATTTAAGGTATCCTACTTATCTGGAATGTGGCTAGCTCCAGTCCATCATCATCCTTTAAATATTTTCCTCTAGATAAATTTAGAGAAGTGAATGAATCTAAAATATTTTGTTTGGGAATTGTCAAGAAACTCCAAAGTTGTGACTCTTAGTGTGTATTTATTGAAAACTGTAAGAGCCAAGAAAGGGAGAGCCAATTTGAGGAGTCTAAGAATGTATAATTAAATCACTCTGCTTTGTTCCATAAAAGTGACTGAAGACTAACAGAACCCACTTTCCTCTCTCCTGTGATGCTGTTCATGACAGAGACAATTCATATGCTATAGAAGTTAACCTTCCTCATGAAGAGAATGTAGTTTTCTGTTTCTGTTGTTGAATGACAATCTTTTCAAACTCTTCAACCCAGTGCATTTCTCCCTACTAGAGAACTCGATCAGAAACCCCCTGTGATCTGTGCGAGCAGACCAGCATAAAAGTACCACAGAGTTATTAATGATGGAGGAAATGGAAGATTAACTTCTTTCTTAAAAACTGAAAGGCATCTCAGAACATGCCTTCGATTTTACGCAGGTATGAGGGTCTGGGAATTGTTCCATTTAAAATATGGGTATTTTTTATGGGGCTCTTAAATCTCTGTCTTATATTGTAGTTTCCTTCCATATGTTTACTGTCAACTAACAGCTCAGAATGAGGAGCTGTATGGAAATGTTTGGTGGAGCTGCCTCTCTTCCCTTCTGACAACTGTTTCTTTTGTTTAACTCAAACCTCTTCATAAAAAGAATACAATTTAGTGACAACATTGAAGGACATAGAGGATATTAACGCTAAGTGAAAGAAGTCAGAGAAAGGCAAACACCGTACGGTGTTTATATGTGGAATTTGAAAAACAAAACAAGTGAACAAACAAAACAGAAATAGACTCATAAATATGGAGAACAAACTGGCGGTTGCCAGAGGGGAGGGGGTTGGTGGGGGGATTGGTGAAATTGGTGAAGGAGATTAAGAGGTACAAACTTCCAGTTATAAAATAAATAAGTTATAAGGACGTAGAGTACAGCATAGAGAATATAGTCAGTATGATACCAATTTCGCATGGTGACAGATGGTAGACTTATCATGGTGATCATTTTGTAACATATGTAAATGTTGAATCACTATGTTACACTCCTGAAACTAATCTAATATTGTATGTCAATCATACTTCAATTTAAAAAAAAGAATACCATTTCTGTGCATATTTGTGTCTACAAAATATGGCCAGTAAGTGTACTTTTACAAGATACGAAAGGGAGTTTAGTTAGATATGATTCCTTTTGTGTGATTAAGATGATACAACATGCCTGAGTTTGGGGAAGATCGCTCTGGCCACTGTGACAGGAATGGGCAAGAAATAGTAATGACCTGAGTGAAAGTAGCAGAAGGAAGATGGAGAAGAGGGAATAGAATTCAAGGATGTTCTAGGAAACGGATTTATTAAAAGGGTGTATTGACCGGGAAGATTATTTATTAAGACTCAGAAGTGTAAATCCCATTCATTGAGATAGCGAATGCGGAGGAAAGATGCCTCTTTGGCGCTTTGAGATTGAGACGCGTCTGATCTGTGCATGTGGTTTGATTAGGACTTGAGTTTGAAACAGAGAACTGCACTGAAGTTTCAGAATGGGTGGTGTTCATCTATGCGACAGCTGGAGCATGTGGTTTGAGAAGAGAAGGGAGGGAAGGAAGGAAAATGAGAAAACCCAAATACGAAAGGATGGGTGGAGGAACAGGAGGTTGGGAGATGGGTGTGCCAGAGAGGGGAGGCAAGAATGCTTGGTCTCTACAGCCATCGCATGAGGAAAGGTTGAGTGAATGGGCCGACGTTGGCTCTGAGGAGAACAGCTCCTTTCCAGGGTGGTATAGTGTGCCTTTCAGTCTTTTTTAAAGAAGGACTAGATTCGGTTTGTGCTGCTCCTAAGGAACCATGTGGAAGTCAATCCTGCTTTTGTTCATGGAAGTATTTTCAAAGAGTAGAACACAACACAGGATATAATTACCTCAAAGCATCCTTAGCTGCCTCTCTGTTAAAGGGAGCCGTGCTGCCCACTGGCTAAGAAATAAATCCGGATTGGAGGGCGTTGGGCGGGTACACTAGATGACATCTAAGATTCTCTGAAGTCTGAGAGTTGATAAAGAGACTGTAAAATCATACTTCTTATGAAAGAGTTTTTGCCAAATATAAGTTGAGCTTCAAGGGGGCAGTACCCTGCTACGGTGGTGGAGCACACATGCACACGAAAGAAAAATGACATTTCCTCTTCATGCTCTCCCCCGCATTGTGAGGCCTTAGTCTTCCTTTCCCTGCGTTGTCATATTCAGGCTTAGAAATTACATGAGCTAACTATTCCGAGGAAAGATCAGACAACCATTCTTGCACTATTATCCTATTTGTATTTGAAAGTAAGGAGGTGTGTTTATAGTTGTTCGTAGTCTACTAGTCTACAATTGATGAATATTGTTTCATCCAGCAGAGATATGGCCTTTCGTAATACGGACTTGTTATTATGCTAATTCCACATCAGAACCTGAATGTTCCTATTGGGACGTGGTTATGCTGTCTCTGTTCTACCAAAGAAGCCTCAAACAGAAATGTCCGTTCTTCATGGGGAATCTGAGAATAACATATGTGGAAATAACCACATGGGTAGACCACATTTGATCCTATCACCAGCCGGCGTGGCAGGATTAGGAAGGATATGACTTGTTTTACAGAAAAACATCTCCGATGGGACATGTTGACTGTAGGTAGCATGTTCAGAAGAGGACTAGGAGTAGACTTGACTGAAAGTCAAGTTGTTCCTTTAATTTCTCTCTCTCAGTTCCAGACTTTATTATACTAAATTACAATTTGCATCATTCACATGTAAATGAATTTTCAAAAGCTCTGTGTGAGCTTCGTGTAATTCTTTTTGGGCAAGAGATGCTCAGTGTTTCACTTATTCCGTGACGCAACTGGTTCCAAGAAAAAAAAATGCATATTTGAAAGTGCTCTTCCTACTGGAAAGGCTAGGATTATCATACCTAATTCACATCTGGTTTTATTTTGCTGACTGTCTCTCCTCTTGGCTTCCCTAAAGTATATATGATTTATGGGATATAATGCTCTTTACCTGACTTTCCCTCGTTCCCCAGAATGTGAATCCTCCCAGAATTGTGATCCCACTTAAATATTGACTATAAATTGAGGAATGCAGAGGAAAGTTTTGAAAAGTATGACAAGTTAACAATGTTATTATGAAAATGTGGAAATTCATTTAATAGTAATACTTCGTTTTTGGCCTTTATGAACCAATCTTGCAGCCGACCAAACTGCTCATGATGCAGGATGCTTCATAAGTCACCAAACCCCCTTTGGCAGTTTAACATCTTTTGTTCTAGAAGGTAAGAAAATATTCACAAAGCTTTTAATGCTCTCCAGCTGTTCGTTGGTAAAGACCTCAACACAAGGCTCAAAGGGTGAAAATTGTGCTTCATTTATTTTTTATTTTTATCTTTTGAATATAAAATATGTGTTTTTTTGTTCTTTTGAGTTAAAATCTTTCGAGTTTTAAAGAATTTTATTAAAAAATGTTTAAATATAATTTACCATCAAATTGGTTTCCATACAACACCCAGTGCTCATCCCAACAAGTGCCCTCCTCAATGCCCATCACCCACTTTCCCCTCTCTCCCACCCCCCCATCAACCCTCAGTGTGTTCTCTGTATTTAAGAGTCTATTAGGGTTTACCTCCCTTCCTTTCTGTTTTTAACTGTTTTTTCCCCCTTCCCTTCCCCCATGGTCTTCTGTTCAATTTCTTAAGATTCACATATGAATGAAAACATATGATATCTGTCTTTCTCTGACTGACTTATTTCACTCAGCATAATACCTTCCAGTTCCATCCACATTGCTGCAAATGGCAGGATTTCATTCTTTCTCATTGTCGAATAGTATTCCATTGTGTATATAAGTCACATCTTCTTTAACCATTCGTCAGTTGATGGACATTTAGGCTCTTTTCATAATTTGGCTATTGTTGAAAGCGCAGCTATAAACATTGGGGTACATGTGCCCCTATGCATCAGCACTCCTGTATCCCTTGAGTAAATTCCTAGCAGTTACTGGGTCATAGGGTAGTTCTATTTTTAATTTTTTGAGGAAGCTCCACACTATTTTCTAGAGCAGCTGCACCAGTTTGCAATCCCACCAACAGTACAAGAGGGTGCCTGTTTCTCCACATCCTCGCCAGCATCTATAGTTTCCTGATTTGTTCATTTTAGCCACTCTGACCGGTGTGGGGTGGTGTCTCAGTGTGGCTTTGATTTGTATGTCCCTGATGAAGACTGGGGGTGCTTTGTTTAAATTCTAAAAGACCCCGTGAAAGGCCTCTGATTCTTTGGCCTCCTCTTTCAGGAAATGATCTTCTCTCATCAGCCCTGTGACACCTGTACTGCTTCACAAAGCTTTTTGCTGGTGATTCTGTGGTCACCGGTTCAGGTCATTCAATGAACAACTCACTCGTGTGAGCTTCCCTGTAGACTTTTTTTCAGACCAGCCTCTTTCAGGTGGAGAACACGGTGTGGTTCTAAACAGGTTCTGTGCAGAGTCAGTCTTGCAGGATGCTTCTTGGTGGAAAAGAGGGCCTGGGACAAATTAGTCTGGGAAGCAAATGTAAAGCTTGTGATTAGAGATGTTATATTAAAGGGTCTGAGAAATTCTACAGTAAAGAATTCTTCCTTAAACTCTGTTTAACCCACTAGTAAGACATAGTAATTAAGAGCACCAGCTTTGAAAAAAAGACTTGGACTGAAATCCCAGGCTCACTATTAGCCACGAAGTTTGGGCAAGTTACTTCCCTGTATGATGGGAACCTTCTGTACACCATCAGAACAATGGGAATAATGAGTTCCACATCATAGGCTTATTGTGGACAGAAAATAATATAATATTACATACGACATTTGGCAGAGTGCCCAGATCAGAGTCCATACTCAGTTACTCGTTTTTAGTATAACATCATTATCTTACTTAAATGCATGACTCTGGAGGCAACCCATGAGAGACTACTCTTCTCACAAAACTTGGTATGGGGAATTCTGATCTGATAGGTAGAGACATGTATCAATACTTCTAAAGCACTGGACAGCCTGTCCCCATTATAACATAAGAATTCTTGATGTTGGCTTTTATCTCTCTCCCAGTGTTGCTTCATAGACAAAGTATATAGAATTTGGGGTGATGAATGTGAAATTGACTTTGAAATATAATACTCAAAGGTTGTTATACACAAGGCCTATTTTCTGTCTGGAATATCAAAAGCTGAATTCTAGGATGTACCCGTCCAGAAAGAAGCCCTAAGAGGGTGAGCAAGAAGGGAAATTTGTTTCCTCATGTAAAGAAGTTAATGGAGAATTCGAACACCTGTGGGAGCAGATTGAAGCTGATTTATCTCTTAGAACAGAGACGAGCTAACAGACTGATTATTAAGAAGGCTCCAGGACGTAATTAGTTTTCAAGCCCAACCGAAATGTAAGGAAGTTTTGTGTTCAACTCCAGTCATTGCTCTTTATAGTTTTCTGCTCACCCTCTGAGCTACCTCCTGCCCTTTTCTTAATTCCTTCTCACCGTAGGCACCTTGTTCAGATGAGATAAAACCTTATGGAAGCCTGCTCTTCGCTCAACTTTTGAAAGGATCTGATCATTAATTTGTACGAAACTATAAAACGGCGTTTCTCAGCCTTGGCACTACTGACAAGTAGTAGGGACTGGATAATTCTTCATTGTGGGCAGCTGTCCTGTGCCTTGATGGATATTTAACTAGGTCTCTGGTCTTTACCCACTAGATACCAGTGGCACCCTTCACTCTAGTTGTAGCAACCAACGGTGTCTCTGTCAAATGATCCCCGGAGGGCAACATCCCTCCCTCCCCACACCGAAAACCGCTGCAAACAACGCTTTTACAGCAGTTAAATCTGTACCACGCTTGGAGTTAGATTCCCTTTTTGTCACATGCCATTTCTTCATTATCCAAGATGGAACTTGGAACATAAAACTCATTTATAAGACATCGGACATGGAAGAATGGTTTTGGGCAATCACCTCAAGAAGGTAGATGTCTCCTTTCTTTAAACCAAATAGGTGAGAGTGAGTAAACTCCCTCAGCGGGTAGCTTGATACAGATTTGAAGCTTTGTCCACAACTATATTAAAATTTGAAGCCTACCTCCCACTCTTAGCTCCAGATATCTTTCATGGTTGAGCACTAAACAGTGACTAGGGTCTCTGATAGTCTATCTGACTTAGTCATTAACAAAGCAAATGGATGGACTGCTAGTTTTTTGTCCTCTGGTAATTGAATTAGGCTCGTTCAACCAACCCTGTGGCAGAGCAGGGCTCTCAACAAAGGCAAAAAAATAAATTCTAAATTGGTGATTTTTCAGGGTGTCTTTAAATACACATTTGGCATTGAATTGAAAAGAATAAGGGCTGGAGTCCAAAGCCTGCTGTTCTTTCTCTAATTTGCATTTGGCTTTTGCATTCAATCCTTTTCCGTGCACTGCCCCCTCCCCCCCCTTCCCAGCCTCAGTCGTGGTCCTTCTCTGGGAAGTTTTGTTTTCACAGAGAGGAACACGTACTGTGCAATGAAAACATTGGCTCTAAATCATTTCAGCCATAAAATGTAACTGTTTGGAGCCCCGTAATTGGGCCCGCGGTTCTGAAAATAGGGACTGCCAACATCTGAATGTGTTGGTTAATTGGTCCACAGGGAGAGACCCCGGGAGTGTCCAAGAGACCAGTTTTCGACTTCTTTATTGTTCTAGTTTTTCTATGGGACCTGCAATATTCCCTTGCTAATCATTCACCTCACTAACTGTTTATTTTGTGGGGTAGAATACCATCGGTACCACAGAATTCATAACCCTGACCCAGGAGGAAAGGCTTCAGTGCTTGGCAGGCAAAAATATGTGTGCTTTGTAGATTCAGTGCAAAGTAAGCGGGAACATTTCTTTACGGCCACGGAGTGGCTTGGGACACCAGCTACAATGTTATCTGTGAAAACCAGGTTGGTACCGATGCAAAATCCTTGTGTTGGTCACAGAGCCAATAATTAACTCATTTATTTTAGATATTTAAAATGTGCTCAGAATTCGCATTGCTTCATGAAATCCATAGTTTAAGAATAAGGACGTATGCTATATAAATGTGCAGACTCAAAGTAAAAATAGTCAAAGCAGTGAGTGGCCTGCTACGTGCTTCGATGATTTGTTCTCTGAAAGGCAGATATTAAGGAGATAGTCTGTCCTGTGAGGTTTGAGACTATGAAGTCCCTGCAAGGAGATAAAGAGAGGGTTTAGTCCTCTTTCCATTTTGACAAACCTGAGAGACTGTGTTAAAATGTATGTAACCTTGCACTTTTCCTTTTAAATTAATAAATGTTAATTCTGAGACCAAGCAATGTGGTTCCAGGGATCTTGGGGCTGTCCATTCCAGAAACAAAGGGAGATTCTGAAGGAAGTCAGAGTTGAAGTGAGCTTAGCCAGTGGTTGAATACCAACTTCTCCTTGGGAATATGGTTCAAATTCTAGGCTCATCATTTATGAGTTTACAATACCTCAGTAGTTCTAGTTCCACCAAGAGGGAGTAACCTCATTTCTACAAGCCTTCTAACCTCCCCCCCCCACCCTTAAAACAAACATCTCCAGACACAATACAATAAACACGCATAGGAAGTCTCTGAAATATAAGAGAAGAAGGGCTGCTGGGACCACAGGACTTGAGGAATGACACATGGTGAGTTCCTGGGATACTTTCTTGCCATCTCTATATGGTGTACAGGCACTTCAGAAGCTTCCAAACCGGAACCACCATAGGCACAGACATGAAAAGCTCCAGGAAGAGCCTGCTCCCATTAGGCAAAGGACCAGGAAGCATTTTGAAAACATTTACCCTACTCTAGGCAAATGTCAAACACCAATGGAAAATGCCCCCTCTATCTTCTACCCTTTTGCTGGGTGGGAGCAGGCAGCATGCCCTTGTGACCCATAGGGAGGTATCAGCAGGGCTGAGCAGGAAGATAGCCTTGCGTCCTGTGTGTGGCAGAAGCAGGCAGTGCTTTGATTCATTCTCCCGCTGGGTGGTGTTGGCAGGACCCAGCGGCCAGCTGATCTTCTGTGCCCTGCCCAGTGGAAACCAGTCAGCGCAGACCTGTCAGGGTGGCGTCAGTAGGACTCAGTGCTGAGCTGAGTCTTCCTCTTCACCAGTGCCAGGGCCAGTTAGCACTTTACTTTCCCGGGGTCACCGGGCCCCAGTGGGGAGCTGAGCCTTCACTCCACCTAGTAGCAACAAGACAGAATTAGATGGTGGGAGGCAGGGCTAGTTGGCACTCGTCCTCCCCACTTCCCTTCCCTGGTGGCAGCAGAGTCCAGGGTGTAGGAGTTAGCGTCCCACTTTCACCAAGAAGGTGTCAAGAAGGTGGAAGGAGAGCTGAATAGGAACGCCGCTGTCTGCAACGAGGCTGTGTGAGTCGGTGCCCTGCTCTTGCTTGGGTGATGTTGACAGGGCCCAGTGGGAATCTGAACATACATACCCGTCCCATCTTGCATGACACCTTACCTGGAGGGCCTGCCCATTAAAAACAGAAGGTAAAATAGGATACAGAGTCTCATAATGTAATATCCCCAAATGTCCAGCACACAGCAGAAAGTCACTCGCCACACCAAGAACCGGAAAAATCAAAACATGAATGGGAAAATAACCAACAGATGCCAACCCAGAGATGAATCAGATTTTGAAATGATCTCACAACTTAAAGCAGCCTCATAAAAATGCTTCACAAGGAATTATGAATTCTCTAGAAACAAATGGAAAGTTAGAAAATCGGAGCCAAAAAACAGAAGTGATAAAAAAAGAACCAGATGGAGATTATACAACCGAAAAATACAATAATCAAAGTAAAAACTCATTGGATGGGCCCAATGGTAGAGTAGAGAAGTCAGGCTAAAATCAGCGAATTTGAGGACAGATCAATAGAATTTACTCAATATGAACAACAGAGAACACACACACACACATACACACACACACACACACAGAGAGCGAGAGACTCAGACAAGTTACTTAAACTGTCTGGATTTCACTCTCCTATCTTTAAAATGAAAGTCCTAACAGTAGCTGTATCAAAGGAATGTTGTGACAATTAGCTGAAATGTATATAAAAGGCTTATTTAGTAGGGTGGCTGGCACATACTAAGTTCTCAATAAAACTTAACTATTACTTAAACTTAACTAAAGTTAAGTTAACTAAAACTTAACTATTATTAAAGTCACCCCGTGTAGGTAGCCATGTGATTTCATCTCTTTGTACAGTTAATTCAGTTTGATATGGCATTTGAGATGTAAATGTTATTCTTAAGAGCTGAGGGAGGGATCGGTGGGGTGGGGGGAGGCTAGGTAGGGGAGTTTTCTTGGAGGAAAGTGTTTTTAATCGGGGCTTGGAAGAAGTCTTGGGCCTGAGTGAACAGGGAACATGGCACCTTCCTCAGAGAGGTGGCCAGCAGCCTGGAAATGCGAAAGACCTGGTTGGGAGCTCATAAGGGCTGCTCCCGGAGTTCGTTTTGCCTCCTTGGGCTAATAAGGATGAAAAGAGCAGCGAGTGCACAGACAGGAAGGCAGGCCTCAGCCCCTAGGGGACTATTTAGGAAATGACTTTCGTGGTGAACGTGGTTCTGGTCTGAGCGGTCTCATAAGAAGCAAGTCGCTATGCTAATTACCCCTTAGATATCTGTACACTTTGTCTCCTTCTGGGCCTCCTTTTGGTTATGAGAAGCGTTCTGCTGTTAGCAACAGCCTCTGCACGTGCTTCCATGCGCCTGCGCGCACGCGTACGTTCACACTCGTACACTCTTTCACACGTCCTCACACCCCCACCTACAGACATACACGTACACTCGTGCATACTTGCATAGACTTGCACGTACTCACAATCACACACCCCGCAGGCACTCACGCCTGCAGTCACATATACTCATATTCGCACGCACACACCACACTGCACACACACATCATGCACAGCCACACACCTGCACACACTCAAGTCACACAGATGTGCAAAAACACACCGTGCACATGCAAGCGGTCACATGCACTACTCACACCTCCCGCCGCACGTACAGACGTAAACACTCATGCACAAGCATGTTTTGAAACCCCTCGGCATACTTATTTTCATAACATGACATAATATTAATAGACAATTTTCACAAAATAAGTTAAAAACTGCCAGATAATCCACGGCTTAGTTAAGAATCAATCTCTACCAATAACAGTAAAAAGGTCACACGGTGAATCTCGTTTCTTTGTGTGATTTCTCAAGCTTTATTTTTGTAGGAAAGCCTCCAAGATTCTATAACTTCTCTTAATAGACAACAGGCATGCAGTGTTTCTGTTTTTTGTTTTTATTTTTTAATTTGCCTTGGGTCACCGTAGTACCTTTTAGTGATGATACACATTGTGGCTATAAACCTTTTTAGAGTAAATAAATCCAGTTTTGTTTACCATGTCGTTTCTACCTTCTCAGCATTCTCAATTTTATTCAGTTTTCCAGGACAGCCATTTAGTTTTCAATTGGTCTTGTAGATTGTTTTTCGCAGTTTCGTGGTGGTTAAAGTCATCTCCCAAGCCTTTGGATTGTTTAATCTTTGATCTTTGGAACCTCTGAGACTTTTTCTTATAATCAATTACTTTCATTTCCTTCTCTTTCAGTCCTGCTTGTTTTTATAGGAGCATTCTTTTTCTTATTTTGGTATTGCCTTTCATGTTGTTGCACGCTGCTGCTTCTGCTTCTCTGCACTGGCTGTGAAGAGCTGCACATGCAGACGGACAACTAAAATTCATGATAAAAAGCCTGACATCATTTCCACAAACCCAGATATCCATTCGTCATGCCGGGCACCTAATGGTTGTGTCCGTCACCAAAGCAATAAACGAAGCGTTATTAAGCAGATACGTCGGTGCTGAGGATGGATGCTTAGGAGAGCAAATACAGTATTTCTCAGACAGATAAACACCACCTGAGTTTCCATCTTACCAAAGACAATTGGGAGCCATAATGAGAACCGGGAATTGCTTCTTTATGGGTTTCTTGGTTTTTAGTTGGGTAAAGAAGGGTCTGTAATTTAGATCAGGGCCATTGGTTCCATAATGGTCAAACAGGGACCAATAAAGGCAGTTATCCAAGTAATATACCTCATCTCTGTCCCAGAATAATATTACTTAGAATCCGAAAATACTTAGATAACTAGGTATATTTAGCTTTTTTTAGAAATGAGTCTGTTGGCCCAATTGGGCAATTTTGGACTAGCTCACTGAGTAAATGGGCAGGGACCTGGAAGTTCAACTGTGCTTTCCAAGAGCTTAGGGAAGGGCCAGGGTCTGACCAGTCAGTTTGCTTCGGTACTGTCTCTAGCTACCCTACTCTGTCCCCAAGTGACATGGTTGCCAGGGTGCTGCCCATTCCTAGGTGCCCAGCCAGAGTGGCTGGCCTGTTCCATTGGCAGAAACTAGTCCAGGCCTGTCATGCTTCACTTCAATTTTTATTCTTCTCTTTGGTGTTGGTGTCATTGGTGGTTGTGGTAGAAATAGCAATCACAGCCTTTTCTATGGCTTCTTGCAGCAAATAAGGGCTTCACATGAATCCTCTTACCTTTTGAGACAGCTCGAACTACCCTTTCCACTTGACCAGTAAGAAATGGTCTCAAAAAAGTTAGATCACTCATACAAGAACCATGCTTTTCCTTCTTGTGGCAGAAGTATTTACTGAACATCCATGTCCCCCCACATTTATTATAACCCTTCTGGTAAGATGGAGCATAGGAGAGCCAGCACAAGACTCTGCACTCCCTCGCCCTGATGGACCTTTGTTGCCATAGTGATCTAGAAGCCACACCTTGAGGTGCTCTGGATTCTGAACTGATTCACGGCTTCAAGGGAGCCGTGCTGGCGGGCTGCCGCCCTTGCCGGTGCTTTCGCCTTAGTGAGAAGTAAACCTCTGATGTACTTAGTTCCCAAGATTTCATTTATTACTTATTCTGCAACATAGCTTAGCTTATAGTAAAATGATCCTTATTTTTATCCAAGTATGTAGAGGTTAAAAATATGTTTTCATGTCTATCAAATTTAATCTCTACGAGAATTCTGAAACTTAAATGTTATATCGATTTCTATTTGATGACTATAATACTGATACTGTTATGTTCAGATTGTTTTCTGCTCTTTTAGGACTGCATACCTTTCATTCATAGCATTTATCACAAGTGGGATTTCATAGGTGTTGTGTAATTCTTTCATCAATGGCTATCTAAAATTCAAGCATCAGGAGGATACTGGATTCCTAAGTTTGAATTAGACAGTCAGTGCCTATTTGTTGAATTCAGTTAATAAATGAGTGCTGATATCAGCAGCAAGTGCATCTTACAACTATAGACAAGTTACAAAGATTCTTAGAACCAGGGAATTTGGTTGCAGGATTCGAGTAGTCCATGGCACTTGGCAAAGGGACCTGGATTAATTCATCTTCTCGATATGGATGTATCTACCTCCGGGACAGGATGGGCCATGAACTTGGGCCGGGACGTCCACCCTTATGGCCTTTTGGTATGAAGAGTATCAACTTCAGGTTCTGTATTTTCATGTCAAATGTGATCTATATTGGTGAACAGCCTTCGTACCTAGTTTATTAATATAATAGATTCTGAAGGTATGCTAACCTTTGTCACAATTACTCTGGGGGCAGAGCCAGTTTTGTTGCATTTTATGCTTCAAGACCATAGAGAAAATTCACAAAAGCTTTGGTTATGGTGATGTCATTACTCATGTGAACATTAAACTCTGAACTTTTGACACCGTAGTATTTAATTACACATATTAGGTGTAAGTACAGGTGCTGGTTTATGGTTTCCTATAAATACTGGGTGAATGGCACTCTTAAGGAACCCTTCCATATGTAAGCAATGGCTTACAGAAGAAAAATGAACCCCACCCCCCTTTTTTTGGAGGATGGTGTCTTCGAATTGTTTTCTCTCTTGAAATGGTGGATTTATGCTGATCTAGCCACTTTTTCTAAAGTTGGTCTTTTTGGTAACCTATAGTTATTTCTGAGACAATTGACTGCAACGGGTACAGTCTGTGCCATGGAACTGAGTAACCTTAATTGACGAATAAGCAGGCTCATGGCTCTGGCGTTATTAAGCAGTGTGCTAATGATCAACACCAGCGCTCTGACTTCAAAGAGAACTCTTAGAACCAAGGAGAGCTCTTGGAACCAAGGGTTAAAATGATTGCAAAACTCAAAATTAGCATATGTTTTCTCTGGATTCAACCAGCAACACAAATCCCACTCAACTGTGTAGATCTGGCCCCTGTGGACTTACGGACACCTAATTAGGTAACTTCATCACTCAATCTAATGAAGAGAACGCAACAGCACTCTGCTTACTTGGACACAGTTCCTCTTATCTGTGCCCGTGAACAGGATGTGTGATAACAAGATGTCAAAGCAATTGCTGCATTGTTTGCTGAACGAGGACAGTCTCCTCAAAGCAGCCAGAAGGAACAGTCAAGGACATGTGTGAGAGCCATTGCCAAGGAGGAGGCGGTGGCTCCCATCAGACCCCACTGACTTGTCATCTGAGATGGGGCCATCAGCTAAGCATGTCTTACTTGTGGGGCAGAATCACAGGGCTCCAACTGTATGTAGTCCAGTGTCTACGTCAGGTACAGGCCCGACATCGGGAACGGAAAGGTGTGGAGGCGCAAAAGCTGACCTTTTAATCGCACTCGTTTACGTTGAAGGGGGTCGCCGTTGGCCGGGTACTGATCTCTAGGCTCAGAGAGCGGGCGTTCTTGCCCTCCAGCCCACAGAAGACTACCTTGCTTAGGAAAACCTCTTCATCTCCGACCGTGCAGATATTTAACCTTTTATCTGGTTTCTTTCATAATTTCCTGAGCAAATCCTTTCATGCGAAGTTGCTACACGTATGATAGCGTGGGAGTTACCGCAGTGAATTATGGAAGCGTAGATTAGGGAAGGGAAGAGAGAACAGGATGTGCTTCCTGGCTATAGGTCTCCGAGCTTTTCTTGGAGCACAGAGTGAGGCAAGAGTTACATGAGAATAATTGAAAATTTATGGTTTGGGAAATAGATTCTGAATGAGGAAGATGAACAGTCCCATGAAAAAGTAGGAGGAAGCATAGAAGTTTCCATCAAGTGAGATGAAGATTATCAGTGAGTTGTGCAATGATATGGGATAAGATTGCTTAGCAGTCGATTTTGGCTAAATCTCCACAGCGGGAGTTGTATGAGCAAAGGAGGCCCCCTTTTTCTTGTTATTGCCCTGTTCTCTTTTCTTTTCCTTCTCTTAAATTTCTTTTAAAAGAAGCGTAAGGAGCAGCATGCAAAGCATTCAGAATAATGCAAATTTACTCTCAAATGCTGATAAATGTAAAATAGCCTTTTTTTTTTTTTTTTTGCATTTGAACAAAGTACATTTCCTTGTACTGTGAAATTCTTGTTTTGTGGTAGTTTGTGTCGCATCTCTCACAATAAGCAGACTTTAACCAGCTTGGCCATTCCTGAAAACGAGGCCCAAAACATTTCTTTCAAAACCTTCCTTTTAAAGAATCTTTCTTTGTGGAGTCTCATGCAAAGTAATGTTGGTGGCACAGAGGGCTTTAATGGAAGAAAAACACGATATGAATAGCAAGTAATAGTAAGTCAACCTGATGCTCCACCCCAAGGGCCAAAAACAAGCTTTCTTGAAAACCAGCGGCAGGAAGTGTTTCTAGATGAGAGGAGTTTGGGAGGAGGGGAGAAAGCCTTCTTACTCCACACGAGGACGGCGCGCAGGGCACTTAGTAAGAGTGGTAATAATAGCAAACACTTACATAGCGCTCACCTTGTGCCGAGAACTTTCTTAGCACTACTATCTGTACGTAGCTCAGTGAAACCTACCACACCCTCACGAAGCAGCTCTGTTTTTATCTTCTTTTATGTGTGGGAAACTGAGGTAGAGAAAGATGACACCACTTGTCGGAGATCACACAGGCAGTGTGGCCTACTGTGGTTTTGCCAGCTTTGCCTGGAGACAAAGGCAAGCGCTCAGAGGATGTGATTTGCGGTCTACCAGAAAGAGACCCCCCCACCCCCACCGCAGTCAAAAATATTCCCATGGTGCTCTCTGAAGATTCGCATCTTGGCCTCTGAAGCCTGACAGAAAAAACTTCATTTGAGGTGAGTAGTAGACTCTATTAAAGGGAAAGTCTAAGTAAGTGAATCTATTTCTTTTCCTATGTGACTGAAGGAAAGGTGTTTTGAAGGAAGGAGGAAGAGGAGGCCAGGTACCGTGTGGGGGGCCTTGCAGGCTGGGGAGAAGGCAGTGAGGGCAGGCAGCCTGTGGACAGCACCCTCCCCTCCCCGGGGGCGGTGTAGGAAAGGTAGAAGGAGAGCCCAGAAGAGTCAGACCCCTGGGTTGGTTAAGTGTCTGACATTGGCTCATGTCAGGATTTCGTGGTTTGTGAGTTTGAGCACCTCACTGGGCTCTGTGCTGACAGCTCGGAGCCTGGAGCCTGCTTCGGATTCTGTGTGTGTGTGTCTCTCTCTCTGCCCCTCCGCTGCTCGCGCTCTGTCTCTGTCTCTCTCAAAAATAAATAAACATTAAAAAAAAAAAAAAAAAAAAGAGGCCGCTGAGTTGGAAACCGTCTCTACCATGGTGCAGGTTACTTACTTCAGCTCTTCAGTTCTCTCTTCCTTTACCTGTGGGGTGATCTTAAACATCTAACAAGATAATGAGGGTAACATATTTTAGCTCAGATGATAACACAAAGTGAAGAGCCAAAGTGCAGCACACAACCCAGAGCCGTGCTGCATGGGTTTGGGAGGCTCGGGGCCTCACTCATTGGCTGTGTGTTTTTGGATATGTTGCTACAGCTGTCTGTAATCTGAGACCCATTACAGTGTCTACTTCCTCATAGTATCCAGGGGAACTGGTTGAATTAATATGTCCTCGGTACATAATAATATGGCTATTTCCATAGCAAGCACTCAAGAAAAAAAAAAACCCAAAAAACAAAAAAACAGCAATTGATATCAGTAAGCAAAGTATGAATTAGCCTATTTAGAATTCTTTCTAAAGAATTCCATGTCCATGCCATGCAATGGTTCCTGTCAGCCTATTAACAAGCTCTCCTTATTGGCTTTGAACTTCCTTACACCTGCTGTGAACTCTTTGCCTGTTGTTTTTGGTTAAGTTCTCTCTCTTACCAAGCATAAGTTTGGCTCAAAGTGTAATGCAGTGGGTAATGAGGTGAGATTTTATTCTTTTAGGCTTTGAGAAAGCCTAAAAGTCATTACAGGAGTGAAAGATTCTGTCCTTGGGTTTGGACTGACAACCAAAGGGTGGAAGTAAATGGTATGTGCCTTGTTCTCTCTGCTATCAGGGAATGGGCTTGTGCTTCCTGAGCTGTGTGTTCTGATGTGACACTTTAGAATTGTGGGGGCGCCTGGGTGGCTCAGTCGGTTAAGCGGCCGACTTCAGCTCAGGTCATGACCTCACTGTCTGTGAGTTCGAGCCCCGCGTCAGCCTCTGTGCTGATGGCTCAGAGCCTGGAGCCTGCTTCGGATTCTGTGTCCCCCTCTCCCTCTGCCTTTCCCTTGCTCACACTCTGTCTCTATGTCTCTCAAAAAATAAAATAAAATAAAATGCTAAAAAAAAAATTTAGAATCGCGGTAGCTCCAGAGTTTTGTTCAAGAGATGCAGAAATGCGAGGAATCTAGCCAGATAGCCTCGTGCACTATTGTTTGTCCATTGACCAATATGTATTTGTTACTATTTTCTGGAAACATTTGTAAATGCTCTTAGTGTATTTATGATTTATTTTTTAAAAAGTTTATTTATTTATTTTGAGAGAGAGAGAGAGAGAGAGAGAGCGGAAAAAGGGGAAGGGCAGAGAGAGAGGGAGAGCGAGAGAATCCCCAGCAGGCTCTGCATTACCAGCTCAGAGCCCCATGCGAGGTTCAAACTCACGAACCAAGAGATCACGACCTGAACCAAAACCAAGAGTTGGATGTTCAACTGACTGAGCCACCCAGGCGCCCCAGTTTTTACCTCCATTTCACTGTGCTCAGAATGGCATTCTACACAGGGACAGAGAACAAACATGAAATGCTGGCAATCATTTTTCTAGTTAGTGATTGTTTACTCGTCTATCCACCCACTTACAACATAATTATTGAGCATCTATTATGTGCCAGGAATTATTTCAGACACTGGGAACTCAGCAGTATCAAATCCCTGCCTTCAAGGCTCTTGCATTCTAGGGAAGGGTGAGAGAGAATAACCAAGGTCAGTCAGGATGCGGTGCTGATGATACACTAGCGTGGAAGGGTGGTGGGAAGGCAGGATGGCTAGGAAAGCCTAACTGAGAGGGGTGCTTGAACAAAGTCTTGCAGGAGTTTGGGAATGAGCTGTGTGGAAGAGCCTTTTAGGAAAAGGGAACAGCGAATGTGAAGTTGACAAGAGAGTGTGTGGCACGTGGAAGCAGAGCAAGAAGGCCATCGTCATAGCTGCAGAGGAGTGAGTGATGAGGAGAATAACTGGAAATAGAGTCAGAGGATAGGGAAAACTGAAGTATATCACGGTAAGGAATTGACTTTACTCAGGGCGGGGCGGCCTGGGACGCTAGTGCTCGGTCTCAGACCGAGGAGTGACAGAGCCTGATTTTCACTTTACCAGGATCACTCCTGCTGCTGATTGAAAACAGACAGAAGAGGTAGGGAGAGAACATGGGTCAAAGCACAGAGGACAGCTAGGGCACTACTAACGTGATCGGGGGAGTAAGGACTGTGACTTGGATCGGGGCTCTGGCCTGGTGGTGAGAAGTGGTTGGATTCTGGAAATATCCCAGAATGTAAAAATGGTACCGTCACTCCGGAAAGTGGTTTGGCAGTTTCTAAAACAAAACAAAAACAACACACAAACACAAAACCCTAACCATTCACTTATCATGCAGCCTAGCAATTGCCCTCCTGGGCAGTTAGCTCAGAGAAGTGAATCCTTATGTTTACACCAAAACCTGTGCAGGGTTATTCATCGCACTGTCCTATGTAATAGTGAGAAACTGGAAACAACCAAAATGTCCTTCAATAAGTAAATGGTTAAACCACCATGGGGCAGCCACACCGTAGAATACTACTCAGCAATGAAAAAGGAGCAAATTATTGATGCACGCAATAACTTCTAAGGACTTCATGGGTATTATGCTGAGTGAAAAACAGCCAATCTCAAAGGATGCAGATTATATGGCTCCATTTATATTATTTTATCAAAGTGGCACAATTAAAGAGATGGAAAACAGATTAGTGCTTTGCAGGGGTTAGGCATGGGGGGAGGTGGGTGTGGTTACAAAGGGGTGGCATGGGAAGTCCTTTGTGATGATAGACTAGCTCTGTATCCTGCTTGTAGTGGTACTTACAGGAACCTACAATTTTGACTAAATGGCATGGTACTCTATGTGCACACCAGCCTGGATTTCCTGCTTTTGATGTTGTGCCATCGTTATGTGTGAGATGCAACATCAATGGAAACTGGGTGATGGCCACGTGGGATCTCTGTACTATCTTTGCCACTTCCTGTGAACGTATAATTTCTTCAGAACAAAAAGGTAAGCAATATTATTAGCAGACGTGGAGAGAACCATCAGGGGAGGCAGGGGATGAAGAGGGTTCCGAGGGTCAGGCAGAATCCTGGTTCTTTCTAGGGGTCTTCTGCATTCTCGGGCTTTCTTGATAGCATTCATGGTTCCTTTTCAATTTCTGAAGTTTGTGAGGCTTGGAGCCCTTTAATAATAATAGAAGATGCTGATGAAGGCAAAAAATAAGCAACGTCAACAGAGTTTGCTGGCAAAGCTGATGTAGGGTAAATGGAAAAAGGGATCTAGAGATTACTCCAAGAGCTTTGGCCTGAGCAACTGAAGAATTCAGTTGCAATTAACCATAAAGGAGCTAATTTGAGGCTATGTATCAAGAGTGTAGTTTTAGGCATGCCTCTTTGACAGCTTTGGAAATCATTAGCACAGAAATGGTTTTTTGAAATACAAATCTAGATGAGATTACCAAGGGAGTGAGTATAGAGAATTCAGGGCTGAGCTTGGGATACTCCATCATGGAGAGATTTGGGAGATAGAGGGCAGCCGGGAAGGAAGATCAGGATGGAGCGTCTGGACAAGTAGAAGAAACACCAGGAGAACGAGGTGTCCTCAAAGCCAGTGAAGAGGAATGAAAAAAAGATAGTTAAAATCTGTCGCAAAAGCTGCTGAAATGTCAATGAGACGAAGACAAAAAACGTAGTTATAGCAGCGTGGAGGGCTTCGGGGACCTTGATGGAGCTTCGAGGGTCAAAGTAGGAGTGGCACAGATTTAAGTCAGAACACAAAGGGTTAAGTTGAAAACACTGCTCGTGAAAACTTCTGGGGAAACTTGCTAGAAAGGGAAGGAGAAAATGTGGAAGTAACTAAGGGGAGGTCTGGGTTTTTTTTAATTTTTCCTTTTTTAAGATGGGAGGAAAGGGGATGTTGTGTGTGATGGAAGGATCCAGTTTAAGAAGGGAAAATGGATGCCGGTCGAGAAAGGGAAGAACAGCGGAAGAAATGCCCAAGAAGGCAGGAAGGCTTCGGATCTCGCGCACGGGTGGAACCACCAGCCTTTCTCAGGAGAGAAGGAGGGTTGAGGGTGCAGACGTAGAAGGGTAGGGCAGCATGTGGAGGTGCAAACTCCTTGGGGTTCTCTTGGGGTGGACTCTGTCTTTGCAGTGCAAGAGTAGGCAAGGACACAGCAGCTGAGGGCAAGAGTGGGTAGGTGGGGCTGGAGGTTTGAGGAAAAAGGAGAAAGTGGGAAGGAGAGCCAGAAGGGGCGCCCCAGAGGAGACTTGCTTGCTTCTAGGGCAGCACAGAGTGCCTGTTAGGGTAGGTGACCCTGAGTGTGGCTGTGGGGTTTTCAAAGGCACCTTCGTTCAGCCACAGTGGGGATGCTGTACTCAGTGACATCCTTCTACCATTATTTCCATGTATCTGTCGTCGCAAGGACTGTACTTCCCGTGCAGTCAAAGATTCCACATCACACAGCACTTGTGACCTTGTGTCTCTCTTTACTCTTGAGTTGAGAGGTTAGTTTTGAAATAATAGATTTTGGGGCACCTGGGTGGCTCAGTTGGGTAAGCATCCGACTTCGGCTCAGGTCATGATATCGCAGTTTGTGGGTTCAAGCCCCACATCGGGTTCTGTGCTGACAGCTCAGATCCTGGAGCCTGCTTCAGATTCTGTGTCTCCCTCTCTCTGCCCCTCCCCCGCCCACATTCTGTCTCTGTCTCTCAAAAATAATATTTAAAAAAAATCATAGGTTTTGGAGGAGAGAAAGAGGGAGAAGACGCAATGTCTCATGAGGGGAGGTATGGAAACCATCATGAGGAGAACAGGAAATAGAACAGTTGCTTCTTTCATCCGTGAGGGAACGTGCGAAAGGGGTTTAAGTCACTAACGTGCAAACAATGGCCGTTTTAGCTCAATGAGATAGTCAGGATATTTTTACTTGTGTTATAGTCACTCCAACAAATATTTATTGAGAATCCAGGCACTGTGCTATGTCCCAGGGATGTGACAGCAGATGGTCTCTGCCCTCGAAGAGCTGTAGGTACTGCGCAACCAGAAATGTAAAAAGCGTGGCGAGTGCAAAAAAGCACGGCTCGAAATACACATTTGGGAACCAGCAAGGGAGGTACTTGAATCCCATCTGGGCAGTGGGTGGGAGTGATTCAGAAGAAAGCTGAGCTCGGGATGCTGGAATTGAGATTTACAGGAGGGGGGGCAGAGCCAGGTGATGAGGCTGGGGTGGGGGTTAGAAAGGTGTCATGGGGGGGGTGAGAACAAAGAAGACGGGGTAGAAGGGGACAGAATTAGGGCTCTCTGGGAGAGTCTGTTGTGGTCAAAAGGCCCTGATGTGAGCGGCAGAGTAGAGAGGACCCGTGGGTGTGTAAGGAAGAGAACAGATGGGCGGGAGTAGGTTCTGACCTCGGTCCTGCGTTTTATTGCAAAAGCCGCGTTCACGCTGCATCTTCTTGCAAGGCTGGCTGGGACCTCGGAGGGAAAGAGGAACCGACCTGAAACAAGGAGGGAAGGAGGAAACGAGGCTTACTGGTAGATGGAGCTGCGGCAGTCCCCAGTGAGCGAGGCTCAGCACTGAGCTTGCCTTTCTCTCTGCCTAAACCTGGATCCGAGTTTGTACAACTTGTCAGTAAGCTGGTGGGGAGCGGTGGCAGAGCCCTGCCCTGGACCTCGGGAGGCTTGGGTTCCTGGCTCTGATGCCAACCCGTTGGGCAAGTCTTTTACCTCTGCGCCCTAATTTCCTCATCTGTGAAACAGGCTCAGATGAGTCATTCCCAAGGAATGTTCTCTTGAGCTGTATGTTAAACCGTAGCGACTCCCGGGCTGTGGTATTTCATTCCCCGCTGGATGCCCAAGCATGCCTTTTGCCTGCTGGTGACCTAGTCTGACCCCGGGCCTCTGGCGCAGTGCGTTTGTGACCCGTCCGCACCTGGCCTCCTATTCTCTCGTCACTTAGTGTTACTGGTTGCCACGGGGGATTTGGTAGTTTTGCAGAGAGGATGCTGGACTGTCAGACTTGCAGGTGGATGCCCTGAGAGGAATGAGGAACGTGTGTAATAACCGTGCAGATGATGAAGAAGTTGACGGTGATGAGGGTGGTGATCCTAATAGCCAATGTTTATTGATCACCTACATTTTTAAAAATATATTATCACATTTAATCCTCCTAACAACCCTCTGGTATAAGCATTTCCATGATTTGCACGTAATAGATGAGGAACCTGAGGTTCAAAGAAGTAAAGTGACTTTCTCAAAGTCACACAGTATTTGAATCCACATTGTCTGGCCATGGCCTTCACTTCAGCATCACGGCGGGCTGCCTGCCTGTGTACAGGACTGACAGCTCTGAGCGGAGTGTGTGTATTGAGGAGAGAAAGGGGAAAGAAGGCTGAATGTTGAGTCCATCCTTCTTGCTGTTCCACGGTAAGCCCCCGAGTACTTAATGCCACCAGCAAATTATCCTCTCTGTCCGTTGACTGGCAAAACATTTGAAGGGTTACTATCCATTGCAAGATGAAACTTAACAGCTGTCCCAGCAATGTCATTCAGCAAGGACAGAATGACTTTCCAGGGGTCAAGGGCCTTCAGCTCAGTAGCAATGATGCAGGGAGGTCGGAATCTGCCCTCTTCCCTCATCCCTCCCCAGCTGCGGTGGGCGCCCCCTTGTTACTTCAGCCTCCCAGAGCCAGACAGGAAACTCCCCACGGTGGGACACATTTTGTCATGTGGGTCTGTTTACAGGAAGAAAATGTATAATTTGGAAACAATTGCAAGCTGATTCTGTGACCGTTCACGCCGTGGAAGGTACCTGCGTGTGTGTCATACCTGACAAGTTCCCAAGGGTTCTCCCAATATAATTATAGTTAACATTCATTGGGTACCTACTAGGTGCCTGGTTCCAGGCTAGGCAGCTTTACCGGTGTGATTTCATGTAAGCCTCGCGACAACGGGCTGAGTCTGCTTTCATTGCTACCTCCATGTTACAAATGAGGAAGCTGAGATACAAAAGTTAAGTGAGTTGTTTCAAGTCGCATGGTTAGTATAAAAGGGATTTGACTCAGGCCCAAATGATCCGCTGTAAAACAGGAATGTAGATTTCCTGTTTTTTTTTAAGGAAATTTCCTTCGTATGTCAAATTCAAGATGCAGCAACAGGGTTATTATAAGTTTATAAGTTTTCGGTTTTACAAGGGACTCTGACTACAACTTGAACAATGAAGAACTTTTTCCTTCCTTGGAAATCCAAACCTCCTCTGTCCCACAAGGAATCTTTAATAATTTTCACATCTTTTCTCTTGCATGCCTCAAGCCGTTTTTGTAAATAATTATCCCCTGGTTAAAAGTGTCCTCCAGCAGAGGTCAGTGGGTAAAGGAAAGAAATGACACATTTCTAAAAATCAGCTTTCCTCTTTCAGGTTCTTTTCTGGCCACTTCTTTTTCCTGTTGTGCAATCAGGCAATTCTCGGTTTGATGAGGCAAATCTGCTGTATCCTTTTGCTCTGGATTTTGGTGGTTGGTCTTCGCTGATGTTTGGGGGCCGAAATTAGGCCGAGGACCACTTGGCCGCGTTAGTCTCTGCTAGGCACTTAGCATACCCTTAATGCTCGGTAAATGGTAATTACCAATGATGATAACAAGGTACACAACATTAACAGTTCCTGCTGTTTAGCTTCCCTCTTAGGGGACAGACCAGCAAGAAGCAGAAATGATGGCCACTTCCTTGTTTAAAACAAGGCTTGTCGGGTGATGCAACCGTCCATTACTATGTCAATAATCTATTGTACTAAGAATGGAGGGACTAATTTCATTTCTCTAGTGCTACCAGGATCTGCAGTAACTCATTTTATGATGCTGCAGGGGCTTGCAATTGTCTTGCGAGAGAATGACTAAGAATTTGGAAAATGTGGTGATGCTGTCGTTCATACTTTTTTTCACTCTGCTGAACAACATTCCTCTCGCTTAGCCTCCAGGACCCTTAATGAAGCCTCTGTGTGTGAAAGGGACTCTGACTCTAAGGAGATGAGTGCTCCATGCCTTTCCTCTTGTTTTGTGTTTTGCTCTCTGCCTCCTGATGAGCCCTGTGGCTGCCGGGACCCATTTCACGTGGTGGCTTCTAGCCCGAGATGGATCTTCTTCTATCAGTGTTTCCACTCTGCTATAGCTTCTGTTATCAAAAACAGTAGCAAAAAGCTTTGTTTCTAAAACCAAGAGTTGGCTTAGAGATTAAGTGAACATGTTTCCTAGTATGTGTAAATGTTGAGATGTTGAAAGTGCTCAGTTCTTACCCAAAGTGCCACCAATCCAGGGATCTCTGAGTGCTTTATAAATATTTAAGACTGTCTTGTTTGGACGTTTGGGAGGCTAAAAGTGATGGGTAGATTGTGTGACTGCATTGATTGTTCCGTTCAACTCTTTTGTTCAGGGCAGTTGTGAAGTGAGAGTCTTCTGTTGTGGTCTGTGCACAGGCACAGTAGATAAGAACCCCATTTTCCATGTTCAGACAGGGTGTTGTGCTCTGAAGGGGAGAAACCTGCCCTTGGGATTTGAGGTGGCTAAGCAGTGTCTGGGGCTTGGAATCCTTGCCTGTGTTCGGGATGGGGCCGTGGGAGGTGACTTTGTCCTTGTGCGGGATGGATTAGCTCCCATGCTAAGTGACCTGGCAAACGGGTCGCAGAGCTTGGAGCATGTTGGCGGGGAGCCCGGGCTTGCTGGAACCTGTGGAGGTTAATTTTGTGTGTCAACCTGCCTACGTGGTGCCCAGTTGTTTGGCCAAACACTTGTCTTAATACTGGCGGTGCAAGTATTTTTAGATGTGATTAACATTCCAATCAGTGCACTTAGAGTAAGGCAGATTAACCTCCACTATACAGGTGGGCCTCCTTCTATTCATTGAAGGGCTTTTGAGAAAACACTGAAGTCCTGGAAGAGAAAGGAATTGTGCTTGCAGTCTGTCTGTGGCCTCGAGACCGCAATATCAACTCCTGCTGGAACTTCAGCCTGCCAGTCCATCCTGGACCTGCCTGTTGCTACAGTCACTTGAGCCAATGACTTAAAATAAATCGCTCTCTCTCTCTCTGTATGTGTGCTTGGTTTCGTTTCTCTGGAGAGCCTTAATACAGAACCCTACTGGATGCTCGGTTGAGACTCCAGCATGAGTTTTTGACACTGCTGGAGGAAATGTCACCTGGACTTCAAGTGTGGCTGCCCTTCCAGGGTGGCCTTGAGTCCCCAATTTACTCAGGCTGCCTTGTGGTTTGGACTTCAACGTCAGTGGATTGTGATAGCTCACGTCCCTTTGGCTTCCAAGTCTCACGGGTGACAGATGACTTGTTTATATTTGCAAACTGGGATTAATTAGCCTCCTCTGAGTATACAGCAATGTCTCTGACTCTCTGTTTCCTCTCTTAAGGATTACGCAGAGAGGCATCATTGTTTAAAGGAGGTCAGTTGCAAGAGTCCTTTTAAAATGTTCTAGGAGCGCTCACGTGTGTGATAAATATTATGCCTATTTGAGTGGTCTGACGAAAATATTCCTTTGTAGCAGGGGAGAAATAGTAACCACGCAGACAATTCCTCTGATTGTGTCTATTTCAGTTCCCCTCATGTGCTTGGGTGGATCCATCTGGGAAAAGCCACCTCCTTCATTCATTGGGAAGACCCGAATGTGGCTGAGGGAGTTAAAGCTTCTTTGTGAAATGGAAATGACAGAACATATTCTTCTGGAAAATTCTCACACTTTCATTCATGACTGGACACATAAGTTCTCAATTGGAATTGTCTGTCAGAGGCAAAAATCCCGGGCAGGGAGAGAAGCTCCCAGTTTGTTTTTAAGAGAATGGTGCAAAAGAATAGGATCAACCCCCCCACCCCCCGCCCCCCGAAAAAGCATAATACGTTTTATGGTTCTCTGGGGAAGGATCCTTTCCCAACACATTTTCTTTGCTGTGTTTGAGTTAGAGCGTGCAGCATCTCTCTCAAGTGTGTTTATTCTTTTTGGTTAAGTGGTGCCTGTGACGTTTACAGCCTAAAAGAGTAAAACATATTTGTTATGTCTTAAAAAACTAACCAACCAAATTGTCTTTTGAGACTTTTTGATTTCTTAATAAAGTATATGTTAAAAAGTTGAAAAGCCCATATTTTAAACTATGTATCTCAAAATGGTATTTTGTTTTATTCAGGAAAATTTTTAATTTAGTTAATCTTGATTCATTATGTCTTTATTTTTAAGTTTTACATTACTCGAGGACCAGCCTTGGGATGTTGAGTGTATTATTATTTCATGTAAAATATTTTCATCTGTGTCTATAGAACCTGAGTATTTCCTAGATTTCCCCAGCTTGTGGGAGTCACCTGGGCAAGGTGACTTTCCCGGCAGTAATCCTCTGGTCCTTTGGGTCAACAGCCACTTCTTTCAAGAGGCAAGTCTTGATGTGTCATGATTACTGTGTTACTCAGGGAATCCTCTAGGAGACAGAGGAGGAGAGGGACCCTTGTAATATAGTCACTGCCTGAGGGGCTGCTGTCCTCCTGCCCTGCCTGCTGCTGGTCCCAGCTGCTTCTGGGAATCCTGCTGTCTTGGCCTCTCCGGTCCAGTAGAGTGGCTGCTGTGTCTTTACTTGGCATGCACGACTTGCCCTTGACCTCTCATGAGCTGGAACGTTTATCCTTGGAGCTGCCATGGCCCGGGATTCTGCCTCCTGGCCCTGTTTGCTCATCTCACCCTTTGGTCAACAGTAAAAGGCCCTCCTTCTAGAGCCCAGTCCGTTCTTGGCCATGTGGGTGTGTGGGAGCTGTCTCGTAAGAGAGACTCCAAGAGATACAGCTATTTCAGTTATTTTACCAAGTTCTCCAATAGTAAAGTGGCAAAGTTTGCACAGCAGAGTGGCTTAGGGTCTTAGAAACGCAGCTCTGCACATTAAAAAAAAAAAAGTTTTTCTATATATTTCTCTCCTTTTAGGGTGCATAGAAGTCCTGCCCTCAACATTTTTGTGACCAAGGGGAAGAGTGAAAATGGAGACCCACATATGGAAGTCTAAGGACTTAAGAGTGTAAATCAAATGAACATGTTATATGAGATATATCTTATCCTGGTATTTTATTTTAAAGTTTTTATTTATTTATTTTGAGAAAAAAGAGGAAGAGCAAGAGAGCGGCATGAGCACAAGTGGTCGAGGAGCAAAGAGAGACAGAGAGAGAATCCCAAGCAAAGTCCGCGCTGTCTGAACAGAGTTCGATGTGGGGCTCAAACTCATGAACCCTGAGATCGTGACCCGAGCCGAGGTCAAGAGTCTGATGCTTAACTGACCTGAGTCACCCACGTGTCCCTCTTATCCTTTTATTTTGACAAATATCTCTTTATTACAACATTTTTTCTTTTTTAAAATTTCAGCCTTTTAATTTTTCTGAACTTGTTTTATATTTTCTAGCATGACTTTAGCTTGTTTTCAACCTTAGTGCTCTAAAGTATAAAAATATATATATATAGTACAGTTTTACTAACAGTGTAAAAGATTTGAACACATCTAAAAAATAAATGAAAATAAACGTAAACCCTGAAAAATAAAATATTTTCATATTTTCAAAAGGATGATTTTTTCTGAGATATTAAAAAAGATATATTGAAATTAGGAGATAAAATTCCAATTGAAATTAATGGATATCATACATTGCAATGAAGTTTTTAAATAGATATGCTGGCATTAAGATTTTCTGAATATAAATTAAATCATTTAAATATGACCATAAAAATAAAACTGTTATTACTTCTAGTGTTCAATGTCTATCGACTTGCTAAGTGTAAAGACATGATATTTTGCTTCATACATGTTATGTCTAGATCTTTACAGATAGCTTAAGAGTATAAGCTTAAAATATGCATAATTTAAGAGGAACATGAAGTATTTAATATGGAAGGAAGTTCTTCATTTTCCACATGCAACTGTTGTGAATGGCGTGTGAATTTGTCAGTGCCACCAGAACCTCAATTTGGGGGCACCTGGGTGGCTCAGTTGGTTAAGCGGCCGACTTCGGCTCAGGTCATGATCTCACGGTCTGTGAGTTCGAGCCCCGCATCGGGCTCTGTGCTCACAGCTCAGAGCCTGGAGCCTGCTTCAGATTCTGTGTCTCCCTCTCTCTCTGCCCTTCCCCTGCTCATACTCTGTCTCTATGTCTCTCAAAAATAAATAAACGTTAAAAAAAATTTTAAAAAAAAAGAACCTCAATTTGGAACCTGAAGAAAAGGAAGACAATGGATGCTTAGTAGCAATGGGAAATGATACACTTTATTATGCAAGAACCCATTATTGCACAGTTTCAGGATTATGACACATTATTTAATTTGTTTTCCCCTTACTTAAATACGCTTGGCTGCTCGAATCCTCCCTGCACTCTGAAGCGTTGTCAATGCCCGAAATTGGCAGTGGCATAGCCCATACACTTTCATGGCATTTGGATACAGTTGTGTCTCTCAAAGACAGGCCAAGAATGTGCAGTTTCCCTGGGGTCTGAATGGCCTTAGTGATGAGAGCAGATGTTTAAGATTATGGGTCGTGCTGAAGTTCTGAGTCCTGGATCCCAAGAGACAGAGATACCCAAATGTTCTTTATTGAATTCCTTTCACTTGGATTTAAGCCCTGCGGTGCCATGTAGAGACTGGGTTTGAAAAGGTGGGTGTCAGTTTATTGCCTCGCACTGTACCTGCCGGCGCCTCCCCTTTGGGTACCCAGGTCTTCTGCTACTTCTCGCTCATCGCACCAGCTCTTCATTTACAGTGCTTCCTCTGGGGCACCTAGCTCTCTCTGGACTTCTCCAGCAGACATATTTTTAATGTACATGAATGTCACTGTTGTCACCGTTCAACTCCTTTCTTAAGGAAATGTGGCTAGAACCTTTTTGCATGTCCCTGAACATCCTACGATGCCTAAAGACCCTTCTTGGGGTTTTAGGGAAGACCCTGAGTACTTTGGGAGGGCTGCCTAAAGCCGCACACGGGTCCAGGACCATTCCAGTTCTAACCTACCAAAAAAGCATCCTGTTACATTTAAATTACCGTCTTTCTAAATGGTTTCTTCTCAACACTGGTGGTCTAAACAATGGCAACACGTTCCGGACATTTAATGTGCTTTCAAGATGAGCACGATATTGTGGTGCAAGCTTATTGGTCTCCTCCTTGGTTCTTCTAGTGATCTTACTTCCACCTAGGAGGTTGTTTCCACCCACGTGTAAAACTACAGTTTCTCCTTCTCGGGCAACACCCTTGATTTCTAGTCTTTGGCTTCTCTGAGAAAGCCTCTCTCCCCAGCTTGTCTGTAGCCATGCAGAGCAGAGCCCACTCAGATTAATTTATGATAAGAGTAGAGAATTTAGGGGCTCAAATGATTTCTGGCTGAGACCAAGCATTTAGCTTTCTGGGTACCGTTCGTCCATTCTGTGTCTCTCACCGGTTCTAAACTGTGATTGTAATTCTTCTTCAGTCACCCTCTTGCTTTGGGATGACAGATCTCCCGTTTTGACACCAGTGCCACCTTTTCAGCTCCTCCCTTAGGTGTTAATTTCACACCCCTTGTGGCCCTTCTTCCCTTTTCCTTCCCCCCACCCTCCCTATGGAAATTGGCATGGTGGTCAAGGGTGGGTCTTCTTGAATCCCCTAGTTCCACCGTTTGCTAAAATGTGACTTTGGACTACCTATCCAACCTCTCCAGAAGTGTCAGTTTCCTCATTTATAAAGTGAGGATTGTAATGCCTGCCTTCTAGGGTGGTGGGAAGGATTAAATGAGATAATGCAGGTAAGGCACCTGGCAGAGATCTGACATAAGAAGTCCAGTAAATAGTATCTATTGTCATTCGTAAATCCCTCCCCCTTGTTTGTCTTCAGGTCAGTTCACAGCTGTACCTGAACATTGGCTCAATCAAAGGAAGAGAATTGAATTGAAAGGGAATTTGAATTTCAAAGCTAAACACCAGGAGCAACAGTGTTGCAATAATCTGCAGGATATTACTTGAACACAGAAAAACAGACGCCTCCTCAAAGACACACGGCCTTAAGAAAGAAGGGGATTGTTCTGTGGACATTATCAGAGCCTAATGAACTAAATATTGTCCTTCTCTCCAGGTATGGGTTTTGGCACTATTTCCATTTCCAATGAAATTGAAGTTATTAACAGAACATTATCTTTTACAAAATCCTAACAAGCAAATCCCCACCAAATCCCTAAAACAGAAAAATTCAAACCCAGCCCATCTGGCTCTCACACTCTCTTAGTCCTCTCCACACCCCACCCCACCCCCTGCCCAGGAATGATTACCCACGACAGTGAGGGTGGGCAGGTGGTGTGAGGACCATGTGTTGTTCACATGTGGTTTCCGCAGGAAAAGAGGCTGCACTTTGCTCACGAGGAAGCTCTGTTTCAGGTCCTGCGGGCAGTTTGCCACCCCAAACCAAACCAACCAACCAAACAACCCACCCACCCCAAGAATTTGTACCTTAAAGGAAATAGAACTTGAGGTAAATGAGAAAAAATAAATAAAACATCCATTCAAAGCATTTGATGCCTTAATGAGCAGAAAAATGATGCCCTCCTAGAATTAAAATAATTGAAGCTGTCTTTTAACATGTTAATTGGCGTGCTCTGCTTGTTTCCTCTTAGCTTTACCCGGTATTCCTGAAAACTCTCACAGCGTTCCCTCCCTCCTGCTTTTAATCCTGCGGTTCCCAGGCCACGGCCTTCTCTCTAGCTCTCCACGAAGCCTAATGGTTCAAGGTCTTGCTGGACTTTCTACGCCTCCTGAGACTTCCCTTCTTCCTGCTGCCTTTTCGCTTTTCTATAATTTTTTTCAGTTACATTTTAAACTACATAGGAGCAAGGACCATGTCTTCTATTTTTAAAAGGCCACGTCTCTTACAGTGCCTGGTTATAGTTCTGGGCACATAGTAGATGTAAATTGAATACATTTTATCTGACGGTTCGAAGATCTTCCTTTTACTTGACCAGAAAATAAGAAAATTTTGCCAAGTCTTTTATCCCTTTCAAAAGCTTCAGGAATGTTTTTGAAATGAATATTCAAAACATGAATATGATTTTTTATTTTATTTTAATTAAAATGTTTATTTTTAATGCATGAGTGGGGGAGGGGCAGAGAAAGATGGGGACAGAGAGGTTCCAAAAAGGGCTCCGGGCTGACAGCAGACAGCCCGATGCGGAGCTCGGTGTCACGAACCCTGAGATCCTGACCTGAGCTGAAGTCAGGTGCTCAAACGACTGAGCCTCCCAGGTGACCCCTTTCAAAATATGATTAATAAGACATTGAGAAAAACCCTGCTTCCTTTATGTTTTAAAATTTCTCTGCTCATGGGATTCTTGGATTAATGCAAGGCTGCGTCCCGGACAGCAAACATTAGATACACTCTCCTATAAACAGGGAAGGGGCAGGTGCACCTGAAGGTCACGTGAAAGAGTGAGGGTGGTGGAAACATCAAACTAAAAAATAAAATTCATAAACGTTGTAGAGATTTTGCTGTTACCCTGAAGATCATTCCAAATGTACCAGATAACAACCTCAAATTCCCATGACGCTACACAAGCAGGGCTTCTGGAAAATCATCGCTTTTGGCTTGCCTGTTTTTCTCGATTCGACAAAGAAAACAACATGTAAATGGATTGCAGCATCGTGGCCAAAGGAAAAAGGAAAGCCCCAAACTCAGAAGGTCGTGAGTGTGCGATGACCTTTAGTTACTTTCCTCCTTTTTATCTGCTGCTGTTTGTGATTCAGGAAAGACGGCTCTTCATGTCGTCTCTGCTAAACCTGCACTGGCTTTCCTTTCCATTTGTAAAAGGCTCTCAGCAGATGCTATCTTCTGGAAAACAAAACAAAACAAAACAGCACGAACCCACAGATCACTCACCCTCCGTGTGCAAAACCCGCATGCTCTGAAGGGAGAAAACAGCTGTTCTATCCTTTTATTTCTCTCTGCATGGTGGCAACTTTGGGTGTGTGCTTATGTCTCATAGAACCTTCTTATTTAAGGGTAGTTGCCTATGTTGTCTTTGCAAATTCCATTAAAGAATATACGTAGGGAAGGTTTTGCTAATTACAGCATAAATTATTACAGTGGCTACACAACAGAGGCTGTGGATAGATGGATTATTGAAAAGGAAATGCTCTATCATCGTTTTCTATTCTCTTGGCAGAAATGCCATTTGTATGAGGCAAGTAGGTCTGGTTAGTCCTTTGCTGATTTAATCATTCCCACTTTTCCTTCCTTCTCGCCATGTTTTTTTTTCTTCTTCTTCCTGTTCTCAGCCTGCTATGCAGTGGTTCTAAGGTCTAATGACCTCACAGTGTCCAGTATTAGCCCACTTTTTATAGGAAGCAATTACCCGGACTAGAGTCTGCTGCTTTCGTTAAGATCAACTTGCGTTGCTGCATTTTAGCTCGTGGACACATAATCAAACTTCTAAAAATGTTTGGTTTCCATGTTTACTCCACTCAATGTGATTCTCGGTAGTGTCTGACTCATTGTGTCACATAGATTTTTCCACATATTTAAACATGCATTTTCCTCCAGTCCTTGTTGAATTAAATTTCAGGGCTCCTTCGTTCTTGCTGATGACTCTTTTTCAGGAATAGTGTAATAGTAAATATAAAGAGTTCCTGGGAAATCATCCGACATTTATAAGGCGTGTTTTGATTTTGCAAGAAAATGAGCGTGATTTTTTGTTTCACTCCCTGCCCGGCTATTTGAGAAAAGTCAGAAAGCGGAAGCTAAATAGAGGCTAACGTGTGTCCCAGTGTGTGATGAGGAATATTAAATCATCACTTCTAAAGCCTCTGGAGTCTGCCTACTCCTATGGAGACAAATAATGATGTATCTGTAATATTGCATCAGTAATAATATCAATAATATTAGCTGGAGTTGTGAACACCTTTGGTTTTGGAGCTAACTTTGAAACCCAAAGGTAAGAAGAATAGAGCAATCAAGAGTGAAGGACTCACAAAACGAGTATAACTGAGAACGAGGGAAGGACCCACGTCTGTTTGTTCAACTTGCAGAAGAAGAGATTGAAATGAGATGAAAAAAAAGGGAACAGGCTGTGTCCCCATTGTCCCTCAAGGCCTTCTAGAAATAGTCTAGCAGAAGTCGGGTGACTAAGCTTCAGGAATGCTCAAGAGGAATTCTTTCACTGGGTGAGAGTATGGGGCAGATGGTATCTGTGGTCTGCCCATTAGAAATGGAGAGGACTCAAGTTACCTAGTGGACAAAGGAACAGGATGTCACCAGGGCCGACGCTGGAAGTCTGGCATTGAGGTTTTCTGGTGGCCTGGGGCTTGCACCCCATTTCACATAGTGGTTCCCCTTGCTTCCTGTTTGCTGTGAGCTGTGACCTGCGGCCCCGGCTGACAGCCAGGGAAGTCTGCAAGCACACACCAGAAGAGGGGGCTGCTAGCAGCCTGGCGGGAGCACCCAGGCTACTCTCCACAAGTCAGGGTCACGTAGTTTGTCTGGTCAACCGATGCGGGAATTTGTTTATTGTTACCAGGCCTACATTATTCTTCTGTTAGGATCACAAGAGTTTTCCTCTTGATAATTTTAAAGAAGTCAGGAGGGTGAAAGTTCATAGTGTTTGTGGAAACTGTCAAGGAACCCTTATAAAAGCGAGAGACCCTCTCAGTGAGGCCCCGAGCACAGTGTGAACGGAATACCAAACATCAGTTAAGATCTGTGTGTCATCTGGGGAGTCAGCTGTCATGGAGATTTCCACTGTATTGTCACTAAGGCATCGCAGAGACAGTCTAATCCTGGAAAGGCTTTGGTGTAGCAAGTTGATAAGAAGAAAAGAAAAGGCAAGTGTGGGCTTTGGAGAGTGAGAGCAATGTATGGGAAATACATGGATGTATGGACAGGTGGAGGAGAGAAATTGTTGCAGGATGGGAATTTGAAGCATGGAAATTAGGAAAGGAAAAATAGATGTTCTTAGGATGCTAACAGATCAAAGAACTAGAAAATGAGATTGACTGGGGCGCCTAGGTGGCTCAGTCATTTAAGTGTCTGACTCTTGATTTTGGCTCAGGTCGTGATCTCATGGTCATGAGATCAGCCTTGCCTTGAGCTCTGGAGCCTACTTGGGATTCTCTCTCTCCCTCTCCCTGTGCCCCTCCCCTGCTCTCTCTCAAAGAAAAAAAAGAAAGAAAGAAAGAAAGAAAGAAAGAAAGAAAAAATGAGATCGTCTTATAGAAACAGAGATCTCTGTTGACTAAGAGGAGAAGGAATGGAGATAATTCTGTCCCATCTAAAATAAGAGTCAGCCGCTCTTTCTGCTGTGTCTCATCTTTCCTGCGAAACAGAGCTCTCCTCTGATGAAAGGTGTTATCTGACCCACCTCCACCCTAAGGTCTGAAAGTAGACACTTGTCCACAGTCCTTGTTTCAATCCAGGAACCAGGTAGAGCAATCGCACTGATACACACTTGAAGTAGACTTGATTTCTCCCTCAAATCAGTTAAAGGATAGCTTTGTACCCCAAATTTCATTTTAGTAGAAATCAGAAAGTTTAAGAAGTCCCTGGGAAAAGACATTTTTCATGTTCATTTGTCATTTTGACAAAATTTGATTTGAAACACAAGAACCTAGAGGTGGTTTTTAAAAACTGGTGGTGACAACAATGAAATACCTGTGAATGAGATATTCGGGCTAAGCCAGAAACCTGTCCAAGTCTCAGTTTCCTGTGAGCGGGAAGGGGAAAGAGAAGTCATGAAAGAGAGTCACTTGTTGAGTGATGACCCGGTCTCAGGCACTGGACCAAGCACGTTATAGCTGCAATTTTGTGTATTACTCATAACCTTGAAATTAGGTGCCGTTATTTATTAGTGTTTTGCAAAAGAGGAAAATATGATTTTGTCACATAGGAAAAAAAAGAACATATGTACCATAATTTTTTGAAATATATCCTTCATTTATTGGGTATTTGGGGCTTGGATTCAAGCCTAAGTTTCTATTCTTGGTTTTCTTTTGAGAAATTGCCACCTGTCTCTTCTGTGAGAGTACATTGATAGCCTATTATTCCTGTCATTGTCATTACCTAGATGCCCCTCCTGTCACTGAGCTGGTAAGAAGGGCTGGAGATCTGTAAGCCATGTGCCCTGCCATCCTGAGTCTTCACCCGTGGCTCCTGACGGTGATATCTGGGAAAGCTCGGGTAAGCCTTGTAGCCAGACAGTGGGACACCTCACCTGAGCCTCTATTGATTCAACTAAGCAGCCCCTTTTACTTATGATGGAGAGTCCCTGTGGGAGGAGTGTGGAGCTGATGTCTCCTCCCTGTGAGATCCTGTCAGAATGTGGCTAGGGACTGAACTGTGCCTTCTCCAAACCCCAATTCATATATTGAAACTCTCGGGAGTGCTGATGCATAGGGGCATGTGTACCCCGATGTTCATAGCAGCACTTTTGACAATAGCCAGATCATGGAAAGAGATTAAATGTCCATCAACTGATAAATGGATAAAGAAATGTGATATATATATATATATATATATATATACACAATGGAATACTATGCAGCAATGAGGAACAATGAAATCTGGCCATGTGTGGCAACATGGATGGAACTGGAGGGTATTATGCTGAGTGAAATAAGTCGGGGAGAGAAAGACAAATACCATATGTTTCCATGCATAGGTGGACTTTGCGAGACTTAATAGAAAACCAGGGGGGAGGGGAAGAGGGGAAGGAAAAAAGCCACAGAGAGGGAGGGAGACAAAACATAAGAGACTCTCAAAGACTAAGAACAAACTGAGGGGAGAGGGGGGTGTGGGAGGGCGGAGAGTGGGTGACGAGCACAGAGGAGGGCACTTGTTGGGACGAGCACTGGGTGTTGTATGGAAACCAATTTGACAATACATTATTAAAAAAAAAAAAAAAAAAAAACTCTGGCCCTCAATGTGACTATATTTGGAAATAGAGTCTGTGAGGAAGTTGACTAAGGTCATAAGGGTGAAGCCTTAATCCAATAGGACTAGTGTCCTTTTAAGAAGAGGAAGAGACACAAAGATTTCTTTCTCTCCATGTGCACGAGCAGAGGCCATGTGAGGACACAGCAGGAAGGCAGCCATGTTGAAGCTAGGGAAAAAAGCCTTCCCAGAAACCAACCCTCATGGCACCTTGATCTTGGACTTCCAGCCTCCAGAGCTGTGAGAAAGTAAATTTCTGTTGTGGAAGCCACCCCAGTCCGTAGTTATTTTGTTATGGCCACCTGAGCAGACCAATACAGGTGGCTTCTCCCAAAAGCTGAACCTGAAACAAGGGTTTGAGTACAAGTAGGTTTTTTGTTTTTTTTTTTAATTAAAAAATTTTTTTCTAAGTGTTATTTATTTTTGAGAGAGAGAGAGAACAAGCGGGGAAGGAGCAGAGAAAGATGGAGACACAGAATCCGAAGCAGGCTCCAGGCTCTGAGCTGCCAGCACAGTGCCGGACCAGACACGGGGCCCAAATTCATGAACTGAACCGTGAGATCATGACCTGAGCCAAAGTCGGATGCTTAACTGACTGAGCCGCCCAAGTGCCCTGAGTATAAGCAGTTTCTTTTAGGTATGATCCCAGGAGCATAGGGAGACAGTGGGGGAAGTGAGGCAAAGAGGGAGAAAAAACAATGAAACATGCAGAACAAGTGGACCGGACCTGTGAGGAATAGGGCAGGTTCTGAAAGACTGCGGACACGACTGAGAATCTTTCTTCTGCCCAGTGTTATCCACAGTCCCTGCCCCTCATTCACTGAGGACTCCTCCTGGGGCAACTTCCAGCCTGCCGAGCCTCTTCCACTCACCGTCAGAGATGGCTGGCATGGGCCGGGGGGTGCGAGCTGAGATAAATGTTCACTGTAAGGAAAATTGGCTCTCAGGGAACCTTGCTTAAAAAAAAATTGAATGTAGTCATTTTTTAAAAACTACAGAGTCAAATTTTAGACAGTGTTGAGGGATTATTTGTTTTTTCATTGAGATATAATTGACACATACCATTGTCTTAGTTTTACGGTATGACATAATGATTTGATAGAAGCGTGTATTCCAAAATGACACCCTAAGTTTAGGGAACATCCATTGCCTCACACGGAGGCACGGATTAAGAAGAGTGGGAGGTTTCTCTTCACGTTTCTTCTTCTCTAATACAAAGCAACTGGGTCCTGGAGGGTCTTTTTCAAGGGTAAGGCTGAAGGTCCGGACTGTAGATCAGGCACAGAAGTGTTAAGTATTCCTGCATTGCCATTTCAGATGCAGATTAGCTGTGGCGATTCACCAGGTGAGTTAGTCCTTTCCTAATCTGCTTCCTGCAGACACAGTCTCCTTGGAGCCAGACCGATGCTTGTCTGAGTCTCAAGCTCCTCTTTGGACCAGCTGGCCTCTTAACTTCTCTAAAATTTTTTTTCTTTTTGCTTTAGAAAAATAGGTTACAAATATCTTAATTTGTATATTTTAAATTGGGAGAAGAAAGTAAAAAATAATATAATTTCCAAAGATAATATTCAGGAAAAACGCCTTTTCTGAAAGTTGATTATTGAGTTTCTATAGGTCTTACGTTAGAGTCAAAAATGATCTTTCAAGGTTGTTGGAATAGACTGATAGGCATTTTGAAGACTGAAGTGTCTCCTTTTCTGAGTCTCCTAAGAAAAGGTTAAATAGGAATACATTTTGCCTGGTCTTCAGTCATTACTGTTTAGAAGACAGTGGATTTTTAGACAGGTTCTTTCCAGATCTATGATTCTATAGTAAATCCTTCCAACTTTCCAATGTAAAAGTACTATCCATAGAAAAAGCAGGGAAGGAAGAGGTATTGTAAATAATTTTTTATAGTATCTTTGGTGATTCCTAGACCAAGTCTTTTTTATTTTCATTAACAACTCATTTGACGTACTGACGGTAATAATTCTTTTATTTTTCTGTTAAAGATCTTTGTCTCACTTAAAAGAAACACATGATGAACAATGTTCATATGATCTTAGATAATTCTGTTACGTCGATAAATAATTTTTCTTTTAGGTTTGATATCCTGGAATAAGCTACCCTACGTCTTTATCTCTACCTAAAGAAATATTCTAGGGTTGGCATTTTATTGGGATTATCATGCTGCTTTATTTGATGTTTTCCATTTCCTTTTCTTGGAAAGCATTTAATTTCACTGTGTATTATATCTAAATAGACATAATATATATATAGTTTTATTTTTTTATTAAAATTTGTTTTAAATGTTTATTTAATTTTTGAGAGAGAGAGAGAAACAGAGCATGAGCAGGGGAGGGCAGAGAGAGAGGGAGACACAGAATCTGAAGCAGGCTCCAGGCTCTGAGCTGTCACAGAGTCCGACGCAGGGCTCGAACTCATCGACCATGAGATCATGACCTGAGCCGAAGTTGGACCCTCAACCAACTGAGTCAGCCAGGCGCCCCTAAACCATAGTTGTAAATAGCTGTAGGAACACCATCTTTGAGATTTACTACTCATTTCTTTTTTCCTAAATGACTTTAATTGTTTTGTCTGTTTTTAACAACTTAAATATAAAAGTTAAACATGTACCTTGTTCCATAAGGAATCATGTCTCGTGCTTATGAGTGATTTCTTCCCCCGTTCCTTGTCCTTCTTTCATTCTTATCCTTTATTTCTGTCTCTCCTCCTCCTCTGAACTGATACTTGTTCATTTTGGAGTAGTCATTTATAATTAATTGCTTTGCAACTGATTGGATTGACCATATGACTCCCATTGACCATAGTATCCCTAATTTGATATTACAATGGGCCAATATTTTGAGATAATACAGACAGTACTATGAAACAGAATATTAGGTCAATTATGTTGGTAAAAATGAATCAGTACTAGGAAAAAAATTAGTTTTTGCATGCTATAATCATGTTGCTTTGATTAGGTTATTTTCTTTTTTTGGCATTAAAAGATTTTTTTTTAATGTTTCCTTGGTTTTCAGAGAGAGAGAGAGACAGAGCACGAGCAGGAAGGGCAGAGAGAGACGGAGACACAGAATCTGAAGCCGGCTCCAGGCTCTGAGCTGTCAGCACAGAGCCCCATGTGGGGCTTGAACTCATGAACCTGAGCTGAAGTCAGGCACTCAACCAACTGAGCCAGCCAGGTGCCCTGTTTGATTAGGTATTTTCCTGATGCTCCTTTTCTCCACAGTTCCTTCCTAGCTAGCATGAATGCTTAATCCAGTAGAGGAGCTTTCTCCTTTGAGCCTTACCTCTCATTAAACCCAACCTTCATTCTTCTCGAGAGATGGATTATGAAAAGAGCATATTTAAAGTTCATTGCCTGGTCATGAATAAGCATGGTAAAGAGAGATGTTGAGGTAAAGTTGTATTACAAAATGTTCGCTTAAAAAAAAATCATCATTTTGCTCCCACGGGAACTTCTTTATTAAATTTGCTTTAGCAAATAATGCCATTCATAAAAAAAAATATCTACCCAAGGGCCTTAATAAAATGGAAGCGCCAATACACAGCATTTGATGCCATGAATATAATAGCTCTGGGAAGTTAACAGGAAAGCGCACTGCTTCGTGTCGACTCTGGCTGTTTGCTTTTCCAGCGCTTCCCCTCCAGTTCTGGGCCAGCACATACACGCACACAAGCACAGGTGTGCATAAAACACACGCACTTGGGGAAATTTTGTTCATTTTAATTTCCTGGTTATCTTTGTTCCTCAAAGGGCTTATTTATTTATTTTAAAGTTTTTTTTTAATTTATTTTGAGAGAGAGAGGGAGAGAGAGAATCCCAAGCAAGTTGTCTGGATACAAGTCTCAGTCCCACGAACAGTGAGATCATGACCTGAACCACAACCAAGAGGCAGACAACGCTCAACCCACTGACCCACCCGGTGCCCCATCAAAGTGCTTATTTAAAATAAGCGAGGTGAATGGCAGCCCGCTCCCCTCTCATTCTGTTCTCTTCCCCAATTTTTATTTCCACTGTAACAGAATCTTGTTGTTCTTCCTAAATAGTAGAGAAGATTGCAATGAGAACGTTATTGGAGGTGGTAGGTTCTCACTGTGGCTTGGGGTAAAAGACAACCATCTGCGATAATGGTCTACACAGGCTCAAGAAAATCACTGTTGGTTGTCCTTGTAGTGCAAAAATAAGCTCTCTTGCTCTTTCTAGCTTCTTTTGAACTTTCTCTAGCACGTGATTGGGAAGGGCAGAATAGCAGACTATTTAAATGTTTTTATTTATTTTTGAGAGAGAGAGAGAGAGCGTGCGAATGAGCATGCACAATAGTGGATGAGGGGCAGAGACAGAAGGGAACTGAGGATCTGAAGTGGGCTCTGCACTGACACCAGAGAGCCTGATGTGGGGCCTGAACTCATGAGCCATGAGATCATGACCTGAGCTGAAGTCAGATACTTAGGTGACAGAGCCACACAAGTGTCCCCAATAATAGCAGACTATTTAAAAGCTGAATGTCTGGAGTTAGATCTGTCCTTAAATTCTTCCCGCCATATGTCAGCGAGGAGGGTATTTAGACTTGCTGAGTCTCCTTATCTATCAAATAGCTGTTTGTGAAGACAAAATAATGCCTGAAATAATTGCTATCCCAGAATAAAACTTCTGTAAAAGGTATTTACTACTGTTGTCTTATTATAATACTAACTTGTGTTTGCAAGTCATTTTGTTATTTTTACAATATTCCGCACCCTTTTAATTCCCATTAGATTCCTACCTTTGAAGGAGTCTTAAAGAGCATGGCTATTATCTACATTTAGCAATTATGGATACTTTTTGAGCATTTGTGATTAGAACAATCTTCTTCAGTTGTGACTAAAAAAAAGTGGAAGTAGCCATCCATCTACTCAGCCTGCTGAATGCCGGGCCCGAGCTGAATACAAAGGCTGGAGGGTTCAATTAGGGCGAAGACTTCTTGGGGAGAGGAGGGCATATTTAGAATTCCGAGAAGCCAGCAAGCTTCCTCCTCTGAAGGAACGGACCAGGAGTCCAGAGACCTGCATACTAGATTATTCACCTCTGACACTAACTAGGGGTTTACCATTTAGCCTTTTGGAATCGTAGCCTTTTTGTTGAGCAGGTTAGTTTTCCAAGAGAACTGCTGTAATCTTGTTCTGCTTAAAAGCCTCCATTGCTTACTGAGTTAAAGTCTAAAGTCCATGCTTGGCGTTCACAGTCCTAGCCTGCTTTCCCAACCTTGTCCGCTATGATGCATGTAGTCTACCCTCCTGCATGTGTCGTCGTTCCTTGAGGGCTTCCCACATTCCTTTATCCTGGCCCTGCCTCAATGCCCCTCTCCGTCTATGCCATGCTGTCCTATGGTGAACGTGACTGCTTCCCACCCGGCTGCTGAAGGCTTAGGTGTGATGTTCCTTTTCACATTCCATCAGCTCCCTCATCAATCGATCATTTGCCACCAGTCCTACTAATTCTCCCTGACTAAAATCTTTTAATGCATTCTCTACATTCCCTCTGTATTCCGTGCCCTAGGTTGAGACTCCTTCCTGTCTTGCCTGGACTATTACAGTGGCCTCCTAACATTTTTTTTTGACTTGCTTGCTCCCTATAAATCTGTTCTCCATCCTGCAGGCAGGGGGCGCTCTCTAACGTGCAGTTACGATTGTGTCATGCTGCTGTATACAGCCCTCCAATGTTTGTCCATTAGTTTATGGAACACAACCCAAAGCTTTTCATAACCCGCTTTGCTTTGTCTTTCCTCTTGATTAAAAGCTACTAGAGAGTAGGGACCATGTGTTACTCAGCTTTATATTTCCCAAAGCACCTGGCAGGACAGCTTGCCTTCTAGTGGGTGTTCTTTACACGCCTCTTATATGATTTTACCCAATGGAATTAATATTATTGACTTGACCTTTCTCAAGGTAGGTAGGATGATTTGATGCAGTATTATGTGGAAGAGCACTGACAAAATTAAATTGACCCATCCTCAGCGATGATATTAAAAAAAAAAGAAAACTTTAGGTGATGCCCATATTCATAAGTCCATCTGAAAACTTCATCTTCCAACAAACTACTCAACAAAACTCATTTTCACATGGCTGATGCTTGGGAGATGGTAAACTGTTGCAAATCTCAAAAGTAGTAGCACAGCTTATAGATGGCGTCCCAAGCAGGTGGAGATGGGATGCAGCCTGTGCAGCTATCGGTAGCAAACAGGGCCGAGGCCTCGATGGGGCTTGGGGCTCTCAACAGACAGCCAGCCGGCATTTCATGAGCATTCCCCGGGGACTCTGTGTTCCATACCATTACTCAAGGACTTATTTTCTTGGCCAAGATTACTTGGTAAATCCACGAGGCCAAGTGGCCTGTTGCCAGAGTTCAAATGTTCTTTCTCTCCGGTCAATTCTTCCCTTCCTCTCTGAGCTGCGAGGCATGGAGGGGAGGACATGATATGGGATGGCCCTCATCCTGGCCCACCTTCGGCACTATTTCACCATAAAAATGGAACTCTCCGCTGCTCCTCTTAAAGAGATGACAACTTCTCTGCTTAGAATTCAGTGACTCATTCCACTTGGATACAATCACATTCTTTCTAGGGCGGAAACCCTGAATTCAAGTGCAGCTGGCCAAGTCGGGGAAAGAACTCTAAGCTGTTTCTGGGAAAGAACTTGAAGTCTTCCTACTGATGATGAGAAATAATTTCTACCCTTTGTTAAGGGTTAGAAGCCTAAGTGTGCTAGTGAATAATAATCTTGGACTTAGCCAAGGAATGCTTGGTGGTGTTTTGCTGACCATCAAGGTTTTTTTGTTTTTGTTTTTGTTTTTAATTTAAGCATCTATGTGCCTAAATTCTTCTCATATATAAATTCTGGAGAAGCGTCAACAGAGGAAAAAGTACAGACTGCAGTGAAATTAGGGGTAGGTTACCAGATACTGGTAACGACAAAGTGTTTTCTTGCTAAGTTCATTTGTAGCTAAAGCCAGAATTTTCAGTGCCATAAGTAGCAGGGGCTAGGCACCACGTGTGGTTGCTCATTATATGCCAGGATCTAAACTAAGCACGTACCCCACAAGATTTCATTTAATCCTCCCATAGACCCTATGTGACAGACAAACTGAAACTACTAAGCCCCATCTATTTGCATTTGTCTGAGAGAGCAGTGGGTGTTTATTCGGCACCCTGGTGGAGCTCTGTAGAGACTGCTATGAAGTGGTGACAGAGGTGGGGAGGTAGAGTGATGGAAGGAAGGCAGTGTTCCATAGAATCCCAGCCCGGGAAGGGATATTGAAGGAACTGGACCGATGTTAAACTCCTTTGGGCAAGTAATAATCGCTTCTAGCTTCTATAAATCACGAGTGCGTTTCAAGTCTTTCTGGTCTGTATATTTCCATAGCCAGGTGAATCCTTTTTGGCTTGCTTAGCACTGTGCTCTCATCCAGGTGAAAAGGAACCCAGAAAGAATACAATTAGCCTCATTATCTCACCTAAAACCTTGCGCACTGGACCTGGTGTGTCCTGAGCGCCTGCTTCAGTCTCGCGTCCCAGAGGGCTGCATTTCAGTAAGCTAACCAAGGCATTCTTTTGTGTAGATCGTGTCAAAATCCCTTCAGAGTATCTATACAGCTTGGCAATTTTCAGGACAAATCCTTTTCAAGTGTAAAACAAACAGGGATTTAAAAAATCTTTCCTTCTGTTTCAGATAGAATTCCAGCTGTCTGCTTCTTCCTTCCCTCCAACAAAAACAAAACGAGTGACTTGTATCCGCTCACAGTCCACAAAGTTTAATCTTGGTGCTCTCTTGCAGGATGTGCGCCTTTTCTGTAATTCCGATGCTGGTGAGATTTTCATCCTCTGCACGACCTCGGTGGCCCTCAGTGCTTCTTCATACTCATCGCAACTCTCGTTCAAGCCTTTATGAGTTTTCCTATTGCTAACTAATTTTTCGTTCACTTTTGCAGTCTTAACCCTTTTCCTACCAATCCACCGTGCTGTCGCAGTGCCCTTCCCAAAACCCTCCCCAGATTTTATCTGCCTTGCATCCGCTTGAAGCTGGTGATAGGTCCCTACTGTTCCCTAAAGCCTGCAGGATAAAGTACCAACTCCCTGGTATTGGGGTTTGAGGCAGAGCTTCATCACTTACCCTTCTTCCAAATTCTGAATCCGTTGTGGGTTAGACAGAAGCCAGACGGGTTTGAAAATGCAGTATCCAATTTATTGCTGATCATGCTGCATTGGGGCTTGGACGAGAGGCAGGCTGAAATGTGACTTCCTGTAATCTTTTCCTTGAATTTACCCATAAAGTTCAGGAAGAAGTACTGGAGAACTGTAGCCCATTTTCTTTTAGTGCAAGTTTGGGGGTCTGGGGATTGCCTTAGGAGTTGAACAATCAATCACAAGCCTGTTTGCAGGGCTTGGTTTATCTGTGGAAATAGCACTGCCTTAAAATCTCAGAGGGAGGCCAGCCTATTCAATTTCTGGGAATTCAGTGGGCTGGAGACTAAGACCAGCCATCATACTGTGGTATGGTTCTTGAGTCCAACCTTGTTTTGAAGTTTCTGTCTCTTAGTAGTAAGTCTTTACCTGTGTGCCTCTTGGTCCCTGTCCTTGGAACTGTGGGGTGGGATAATGGTATGGGGTTATTCGAATGGACACCTTTTTAAATAGAGGGAAATTACAGCTTTTTAGGGGCAAGGAGCTTATAGGCAGAGATGTTTGATGAAGACCTGAGAAATAGGGTTTGCTCCAAGCTCTAGCGCTTCTTGCATCCTGATATTACCTCCTTTTAAAATAGAAAGATCAGTTTTTGTATCTTCATAAAGATTGCTGGGGGAGGAAGTAATCTCTTTGGTGATGCTAAGTGGAATTTTCCCTTTCTGCTGTCAGAGAGTTAGCATGGTCTGAGACTCTTAGGGACTGTCCCAAAGGCTGTGAAATATGGTCAACTCACTTTAACTTTGTCACAATTTATCCCCCCCCCCACCAGAAATGAATTGGATTGAGTCCCAAAACACACATAGAAAAAATCTGCCCAGCTGCTGTTACTACTTACCAAGCCCTGTTGTCCTCTGAGAAAATGAAAGGCCACTTTCACTGTCTGGCATCTCCCCTGTTCTCAACCAAATCCTCACTGTAATGCCTGTCAGTTCCAAACCCCACTTTCAGGCACTGATCTCTGCATTAGGCAGGGTTCTTATGGGTGCAAGTGAGAGAATACCCAACTCAAAGTAGACCATGGCCACAAGTATGGAAGTCCAAGAGGTATCTCTGGCTTCAGGCTTGGCCGTATCCAGGGATTCAAGCTACATTGTGATGATTTTCTCTCTCCATATCTTGGTTCTTTCCTCTGGTAGTTTTTAGCTTTAGGCAGTCTATATTTTTATAACTGCTTCTAGTATCAGAGAAAGAAAGACCCTTCTTTTCCCAGAGGCCCTGGGAAATATGACAGAGCGGGTCTGATTAGTACACCTGGGGGAAAGCCTCTCCCTTGACCAGTTGCAGCGCCCAGAGGGCTGGGTTGCTCTGGGTAACCAGGTCTGGGTCAGATGTTGTGTGCTTGCCTCTGGGGCACAGAGAAGTGGGAGTGGGGAAGACACCTACAACTTAACTGTCCTGGAAGGAGTCTGGGGTTTCCTGAAGGAAGGAGCACAACCGGTAAGGAACTGGCCTGCTCCGTGGACCTCATCAATGTTGTACCATAATCTACATGTTTATATGTCTCATTTGGTCTCTGCATTAGACTCAGAGATAAGCACGCCAAAGGAGATTGTAATTTGTCCCTCTCACAGTCAGAAGGAGATGGCCAAGTCTAGATTTCACTCACTTAAAAGGAACACTGCAGCCTTATGGCTGTGTGGCATTGGCTCCCACTGCCACCGCCGGCTGGGTCCGCACCCCTCAGTCACATGGAGAAAGGACGCTGGCACAGCCACTTGCCCCGCCGAAGCCTGAGGCTCAGCGGAGCTGTTGCCTGGGAGGTCTGCAGAGACGCAGCTGTGGCCGAGCCCCCTGCTCAGCCTGTTCATGCCCCGCATGCTGCCAGGTTTTCCCAGGCCCCAGGGGTTTCTGAATACAGGATGGAGCATTTTCTGTGACTTGGTGGTACACCCAGCTTTGGGTGCTGCATCCCAAAATGGCCTTTGCTCCACGTTCTTTTTTAATAATTCTCCTTTAAAAATAAATTTATTTTGGGGCACCTGAGTGGCTCAGCCAGTTAAGTGTCCCACTCTTGATTTTGGCTCAGGTGATGATCTCATCGAGCCTGGCATGTGTTGATAACTCTCAGAGACTGCTCGGGATTCTCACTCTCCCTCTCTCTCTGCCACTCCCCGCTTGTACTCTCTCTCTCTCAAAATATATAAACATTAAACAAGGTACAAACTTATTTTGAATTAGTTTTAGTTGTGCCGAAAAGTTGCAAAGGCTGTACAGTTTCCCTACGTCCTTCACTTCACCTCTCCCCTTGTTAACACCTTATGGCCATGACGAACTTGTCAGAACCAGGAAATTACTATTACTATTAACTAAAATACAGACTTTGTTCAGATTTCCGCAGTTTTCTCACTAATACCTTTTTTTTTCCTTCCAAGATATCATATTGCCTTTGACCAAGCTCTTTCTATTTACTCACAGAATTAATTTTCTTATGTCAGGATGTTGGTGTACTAGATTAATTGCCCTAATGGCCTTCATTTATCACCCCCTCTGTTCCCATGCTCCCCGCAATGTGACATTTGGCACCTCCTATGAAAAGGTGGCCTACTTCCCCTGTCTTGAATCTGGGCTTTGTTGTGAATTGCTTTGGCCAATTAAAGGCAGCAGATATGAAGATGTGCCTATTCTGAGCCTCAGCCACAAGAGGCCTCGGGTACTGTTTACTCTCTGGGACCCCAGCCTTCTTCCTGAGAATAAGGCTGGGCTAGCCTGCTGGGTTGAGGAGCTGCATGAATCAGATGGGAAATATCCCAAGTGAGTATTGAGGCCACACTAGACAACCAGGCCCCAGCTGGCTGCACGTCCATGAGTGAGTCCAGCAAAGATCAGCTAATCCTGTCCCAGAGCAGCGGGGCTACCCAGATGGCCTATGGATTTGTAAGCAAACGAAGTATTTATTATTGTGAGCCCCTAGGGGTTTGTGGTTGTATTTATGCAACGGCATGGCGGTGATAGGTGACTGATACAGCAGGAACAGGACGGATCCTGATACCGGCCGTCTGGTGACTCAGGTTTCACCGTCACTCACAAGTTCAGTTAAATTTATTAAATTTTGCAGATTGTGAGTCTTCTTAAACAGGTCTTAGACTTTTGTACCCACGTTTAGGGAGTGCTTCTTATAGCGTCCACCTCTCTTGAGTTCAGTGAATTTGAATAGAAAACTCATACGTGGAACATATTTCTCCTATGACCCTGAGCGGTTCTGGGGTTTAGTTTTTCCCATAGTGTCATTGGCTTGTGCATACTGACTGAAGCTGTGGCCACTACCACACAGCTCCAGATTTCTTGCTAATTCCAAGGACAAGGAATCTATGCATACTTGCTCTGGATTTTGCTGCTTTGGGTATTTCCCAAATAAGCTGTCGGTATTGGTAGGACTTTCTGCTGACTGCAGTGGGTAGAAGTCTGGAATTTCAATTTGATGTGTTCAGCCATCTTAGATTAAAACAAGAAATTTTCTCCCCTCTGCCAGGGTAGAGACAATCATCTTTTTTTTTCTCTTTCTCTTTTTTTAGCGCTCTCAAAACTGTGGGATGTGCTTTGGGACAAAACCAGTTGCAAAGGGACATTATATCATCTAGCATTATGCCCGTGAAACAGCTTTACTTTCTCAGTCTTGGAGTCACATTCTGGTTCCCCTGGAGAAGGTTCTGGCCACCTCCATAGAAGGTCGCAAGCCTTTGCTCGGCCCTTTCCACTCTCTTGGATTCCTCCTACTTCCTACTGGGATGGTGGCAGTTTTCCCAGGATCACGAAGAAGCAGTGGCAGTCCTAAGCTTTTTGCTCTTCTCCCTGCAGAGAGTATCTTCCCCTTAACCCCCGTACGGGGGAGTTCAAGACCTAGCGGGCAGGAAAGCCTGAGAGGAAGCTGCAGCATGCTCCGAGCTCTGGTCAGCAGCAATGGACTGGGTGTGTCCAGTGAGGACACAGGCTAAGAGAGGTCTGACTCCCTATGACAGGCTTGCGTATGCTCCTGTTTGCAATCCCTTGCTTCCCTTTTTGAGGCAACTGTGTCCCCGGTGCCTGAGACTTTCTAGGTTTTTTTGAATGAAGTGATATACTTCCTGTTAGCCTTCTCCCGTACCCCTCCAAACAGGGACACTTGTTCAGGTTTCTTGGTTCCTTAACAATTTTCCATCTTCCAAAAGTGTGGTAATACCTCTTTTTCATTCACTACTGTATCCTCTTACCTTCTCTTCATCCTTGTGGGTTTTTATATCTTGGTTTTATTCCTCCAGTCTTATTTTAGTGGGGCTTTTCAAGAGAGCAACATCCGCCGTGTTTAACCTGAAGTTGTCAGACCTTTTAGGGTTTTAGGATTATATATAAATTTGTCCCGCTATAGTTCAATAATTATCTTCTTCAGGAATTTTGTCCTGCTTTAAAAAAAAATCACGTGCTATATTATTTTAATAGCAAAGGGGGTTAGAACCGCAGAAGCTAGAAGTTTAAAGTAAGTAATTTCTTACCTATAGGGGTTTCAGTAAGTCTTCTGAGAATAGCAACAAACCTAAACATCATGAAGCACATCTAACATTGGTTTATATGCTGGTTTGTTCAAGAGAATGGCTTTTCCTGTCGCTCTCGCACTCTCCAACACAGACCTCAAATTCACTTCTCGCCTTGATCACCCATTTTACTCATCAGCAAAGGAGGGGGTCACACAAAGGAGGCAGCTCAGGTGCTCAACCTTCTCTTCTGTGAACCCCACAGTGGAGAGGGACAATGTCATGCAAAGGCTGTTCCATAAAGTAGCAGAGATAGGACATGATAGTCAAATCATATTAAGCTTTCACGCATGCAAATACGATTTTGTAAAACAGAAACGAATCACACCACGCCCACTATTTTGCAATTCGCTCACTTCTCTATGTATTGTGAGCCTCTTTCACCTCAGTCCGTAAAGAATGAACTCCTTTTTTTTTTTTTCCTAAAGCAACTTCTTAGTTGATTTCCAGTTCAAACCGTATAAACATGCTTTCACATACTTTCTTTTTTTTGCTCATTTGTTTATGTATTTCTGTAAGCGACTTTTTCTCAGAAAAGCCCACACCTGTTATATTTTGATAGATAAAGCCAGATTGCCCTTCAAAAAACCATCAATTCACACTTCCCAAGAAATTGTCGGAATGCTCATTTTCTCATCCCCTCTCCAAAACCGTATCTATTTTCTCCTTTTAATCTTTGCCTGTCTGATAAGTGAGACAGTATAGTTTTGGTTTACACTCTTGATTATCAGTGTGGTGATACTGCTCTTTGTGCTACTACTGTCTCCATTTCTGATATGGTGGAAGAGTGAAGTCAGCCTAATGTTTTCTCCAAGTCCAAGTGCCTGCACATTAAAGGGTGGTCGTCTTTGAGAGTGTGAATGACCTCGGCGGCTTATGTTTTTCTCCTGATTCCATCTCTCTGGTAGCATTTTGGAAATATGCCAGGTCAGGACTCAAATGCCCTGTCCCTCCTGTGTTCGGAGAGGAGTTTGAGCTCTCAGTAAGAATTGATTCTAGGTAGGCAGAGAATAATTTTTTAACTGCCTTTCATGATGCTTTAGTCCAATCTTTGGAGTTTTTTTTCCTTCTCTATCAGTTCCTTCTAGCAGTCACTAGAGATAAGTACTGATTTTTCCCTTTTAGGTTTTTAAAAGGTTTTCTCTCTCCTCACTCTCATACCCCTCATGAGAGACGGCTTATGGAAGTTAACACCCTGGAGACAACCTTGCTCAACAGGGGCTGGATGCTGCTGGATACCGTTGTCTCCTTTTCTCCCCCTAAGTGGCTAGTTCTGAGACGAATTTTGTGGGATTGCTTAGAAGGTTCTGCAGGAATGAATTGTCCACAGCAGTGGCCAGTATGTCTGTGATAGGCTGAAGAATGACATCCCAAAGATGGCCACATTCTTACCCAGGGATCTGTAAATATGTTGTCTTCTTTGGCACAAGAGACTTTCTAGATATGACTAGGGATTTCGAGATCGGTCGACTATACTGGGTTATCTGGCTGGGCCACATATAATCACAAAGGTCTTATGAGAAAGAGGTTAGGTAGAGTTAGGGATCGTATAAAGTGTGACATTGGAAGCAAGAGGTTGGTGTGTTGTGAGAAAGGGGTCGCATGTTCAGGAATTCTGGCACTCTCTAGAATCTGAAACAAAGACCAAGGGAGTGGATTTTATTTCCCGAGACTTTAAAAGAGACCGGCTCTATCAACACTGTGATTCCAGCCCGTAAGACACATTTCAAACTTCTGACCTCCCAGGACTATAGGAAAATAAATCTGTACTCTTTTAAGACACAGCAGTCACAGGAAACAAATACGGCATCCGTGTTTCATCCCTTCATTCCTCACTCCTGTTCCCTGGGATCACAATCCCAAATTAAGTGCTCATACAGAAGCCTTTGTCTCAGAGTCTCCTTCTGGGGGAATCCTGGGTAAGACAGGAAATAATTAGATTTTAACTGATAGTTTCCATGGTGCATTTTCCCTCAGGGCCAGATCTACAACAAATGTAGTTGGTTCCTCTTACCTTCTATCCATGGTGGCCACTGGCGGGGAAAGGAGTCCTCGGCCGAAAGAAGCTCAGGTTGTTCTCAACGACCAGGAATTGAGGGAAAAGCTGCCAGTGGCTGGCCTGACCACACTCCCATGTCAGGGCATTGAAAGTGAGGCCCCTAGCAATGGGGGAGAGGTGTGTGTGTGTGTAGGAGCACATTGCTGGAGCCCAGCTAGGAAAACAGAAGCATCTTAAAGTGTTTACGGTGGTGGAAATTTACTGCAGGGAATTGTTTATACAGATGACCAAGGAACTGAGAACCATACAGGGAATGGGGAGGCAGTCCAGAGATTGGCAAGAGCAGGAAGCCCCTACCTCCTTAGGTTGGAGGACAAAGCTAGAGGTGGTGTGACTGGAGCCCATGGACTGGGACCACTGGAAGGAAGCTGGAATTTGAGTGGGGGATCTTCAGAAGGAGCTGAGCTTCTAAGGAGCTGGAGAGGCCACCAGAGGTGAAACGAGATGAAAAGAAGTACTGGGACTTCTTCCTCCCTTCCCACTTTCTATTCCCCATTCAGGGCCTCCAACTAGCCAAACCCAGAGAAGCCGGCTCTGCTGAAATACAGAGCAGGTGCGGCAAGGGATGGATGTGATAGCAAACAGACGTAGGACAGGCGTCAGCCATGCTGCCAAAGAGCCTGTGAAGAAACACCCACGGGAGGAAGAATCCATTTTAAACACCTGCCAATCTCTGTGAAAACCAATTCCAGATTAGTGCCAGATGAGCAATACTTGTTCTTGCCTTTAACTCCTCTGCTTTTCGTGCCCCAAGCCCTGAGGGGTCAGAAGCTATGGCCAGTATGTGGGGCACGTTCGTGGAGATGCCCGCAGAATGAAAAAGGAGGAATCCGCCTTCTCCCTTCTTTTCCACTGCTGGCTTCCCACTCACTACAGGCTTGAGCTAGGGGAGGTGGAAGCTTCAATGCTGAATGAAATTTGGGTTTTTGGTTATTACATTCAAACACATTAATTACTAAAGCAAATCTATTTGAGGCAGTTCTGACATGACTGGAGGACGTCACCTGAGGTCAGATAACCTATGAGGCCTGTCCTACAGTTTGCCTAAAGTAGTAAGAGTAAGTCTTCTCTCTGCATGCTGAATGGTCATGCAAAGAAGGTTGCGAGAGAAGAACACAATTTAAATGAATTCTTTAATCCCATCTGTGATGGAAAGCTTGTCAGTGGTCTCACTGAAGTTCTTCTCACTTGACTAGAGGTATCCTCACTAGTAGGTAAGGGGCTAATGGTATCATAACGGGTCTTTTTTTCCACTACCCTTGCCGTAGGCAGTGAGATGTGGGAATAGTTGGCATCTATTATTTTGAAGCTTCAGCCACAACTCAAACTGAAACATTCTCTTTTAACATTCTTTAATATCCATTTGGAATGATTATGTTTAATTTTTTTTTATTTTTTATGTTTTCTTTTATATTTGAGAGAGACAGAGAGACAGAGTGTGAGCAGGGGAGGAGCAGAGAGATGGAGACAGAATCTGAAGCAGGCTCCAGGCCCTGAGCTGCCAGCAGAGAGTTCGACCCGGGGCTTGAACCCATGAGCAGTTAGATCATAACCTGAGCCAAAGTTGGATGCTAAACCAACTGAGCCACCCAGGCACTCCTGGAATGATTATATTTTTATCATCAGCAAGAGAAAAAAGATGTGTATGAGATGTGTTTAGTTATGAAGATAGAAAGAAATCTCTACTTCGGCACACTCCTCTTCTGTGACTGTTGAAATTCATATCCCTTCCACGGGGATACTTGTCTGAAATTCTGAAGAGTCCTTGTTTGAAGCACATCTGCTCCACAAACTAGTATATATAATCCTACATGAGAATTGGAACATGTCAGTTTGAAACCAGAGGTGCATCCCTATGGGAATAATGGTGTGTGCCAAAGAAGTAAATTCTCAGAAATCCCTGTTGATTTGGGAACAGAGGCCTCATAAGCCCATGACTGAGAGTGTATCACAGAAAGCACTGGGCCTGGAAAGACCCCAGCTTCATACCCCAAGGTGCTGAAAGTATTGAATCTCTTTTTGAGGAAGGAATGCTATAGCATCTTAGATGAGAAGTGTGGAGGCCTGGAGCATATATGGGGAGGGTCTTCTCTTGGAAGGGAGAGAATGACTCCATACCTAGGCAAGGGAAGAGATTTTAAAGATAGGAATTGGGGCATTAAAGCAGGCTTGGGAGATGTCGTTGGGGGAAGTGAGAGAAGGTTCAGAAAGTGGAACAGAAACTACCTCTCACATTAGGTGGCCACACCTCACAGACTCAGTGACTCTAGGGAGGGGAGGGAATGCAGGAGGTCAGGTTGATATTTTACAGAAAACTGTTCTCTGTGCTTAGATAAGGACAGCTGCTTGCCCTTGTTGAGCAAGGTCTACTAGAAACTTGGAAACTTCCCCAACTGTCAAGGGAAGCCACGCCTACATCTAAGACTGAGCAATCTGGGTTGGGTGGAGTGGGTGAGGTCAGTGATCCTGGGAGAAAAAAAAGCATCCTGAGAAAACAAATAGGGATTCCCTAGTGGAAAAATATGAGCACTGCACCAGGATTTAGGTCCCATCTGTGTGCTATTGTACAGCCTAGGATGTACTCTGAAGAATGAGATTCTGGATGTTAACTTTGTTGCCACCTTCTGGGAAGGGCAGGTTGGGGTGCACTAAGATGTCATTTATAGGAATGCAAAATTTTGCTCGGGGTGAAACGAAGCAGGGTGGCGCGCGCGCGCGCGCGCACACACACACACACACACACACACACACACACACACACACACACACACACAGTAGTAATGGGAGAAAACAGCTACAGAGCCTAGGTAGACTAGATAAGGGAGGTCAGCGTTGGGAGGCTGTGCCAGAGTTGGGAGTATGTATGGCTTGTGACACTCAAGGCAGTCAGTGGGCCGTGCAATGAGAGGAACAGGCTTGGACCAACCACAAGAAGAGCAGAGGAGCCCCGAGACTCTGGGGGCTTCTGCCGTGTGAACACTACTGAGGTCATGATGGCCCGAGTCAGTGTGGTCCATCCCCATCCAGAAGTCACAGCAGCTGGTTTTCTAGTGGATATCTAGTGGGGACCTCCATCAAGAGCTGATGTGATGGGCAAAAGTGATGCTCGTTCAGCTCTGTCTGAACCCCTCAGTATGGATGTCCTCCTCATAGTGACCCAGAATACTTCCAAGTTCCAATGTCACTCCCAACCCTATCTACAGAGCACAAAAGCAAAACTGTGGGCCTTTGACACTCAGGACAATGTGGGATGTGGAAAATACAACCTTAACACCTTAACTTGGGGGAAACTGAGGAGAATAACATGAGATTCATTCTCAGCGATGGGGCGTGTGGAAACATGGCCACGTGTGTTATCCCTGCTACGTGAGCCACAGAATCACCTTTTCTGTGGCCGAGTCCCTATCCCTTAATCCACATTGCTGTTATAATGAAACTCAATTAATACTCTACTTCAACTTTGATTTCTAAAAATGACCCAGAATATGGGTGTTACCAAGACTTTCATCGTTTGCGTTTCTCTTTGACACTGCAGTACACATTATCTCTGTAAGCTTAGTACCAGCAAATGTTACCTAGAAGTTTATAGGTGTTACCCAAACTATACTCTTTCCACTCCCTCATCCTGGCTTGAAGTATGGTTGGAAAGATCAGATAGACTTTTTTTTTTAATTAAAAAAATTTTTTTATTCTTTATTTATTTTTGAGAGAGAGACAGAGAGACAGAGTGCGATCAGGGGAAGAACAGAGAGAGAGGAAGACACAGAATCCAAAGCAGGCTCCAGGCTCTGAGCCGTCAGCACAGAGCCGGACGCGGGGCTCAAACTCACGAACTGCGAGTTCATGACCTGAGCTGAAGTCAGATGCTCAGCAGACTGAGTCACCCTGGCACCCCCTTTTTTCTTAATTTTTTTTATTATTTTAATTTTTAAAAAATGTTTATTTTTTTATTTGGGGAGAGAGAGGGAGTGAGGGGCAGAGAGAGAAGGAGAGACAGAATCCCAAGCAGGTTCCATGCCGTCAGCACAAAGCCTGACATGGGCCTCAACTCAAACTGTGAGACCCTGACCTGAGCCAAAATCAAGAGGCAGGAGCTGAACCCCTTGAGCCACCCAGATGCCCCCAGATAGACTGCTTCTTGACACAGCTTGTGGCTATTTGAATGATCCACAACAAAGGCAGAAAAAGTCAAAGGTTATTGTGTAACTATTAAAAGTTATGAAAATTTAGCATACTGCTACATGGGACATAAATTTATTTCCCTGTTTTATAAATGCTTTCAGGTACAAGTCTAGAAATACACTTGGCCCAACTCTGGAAAACTTACACGAAGACATTAGAGCAGAAACCTGTGCAGCTGCTGCCTTGAAGTCCTGTCTGAAGAGAAAAGGCCTGCCTTCTGCAAGATCTGATATAGAAAGGTAATTGGGGATCTCTTCCGAGTGATTCCAAAGAGGGCCCACTTCCTCCATGCATATTCGAGTATCTTCTGGTAACCTTTTAGGCCGGTGGTGAAAACATTAGGAAAATGCCGTGCTTGGAAAATCCACTTTGTCTACTTGTTTTGTTGGGTAGAGAAAGCAATTAGGCTGCTATTAGAGATAACTGGCTTTCTGATTTCAACTTGTCAAAATCAATCTCTTTCGAGTTGTCCAAACGTACACACAAATACAAATCTTCCAAAAATATTTTCGACAAATTTAAAAATTAGTTAACCATTTTAAGACTATTTTTACAGTCCCCCAAGAGTGAAGGTAAGGTTGTAAATTAGGTCTTAGAGAGGGTTTAAAGATGTTTTTTGAAATTTATTGATTTACTTTTGAGAGAGAGAGACATCATGAGCAGGAGGGGGTCAGAGAGAGAAAGGGAGAGTGAGAATCCCAAGCAGTGGGACTCAAACTCATGAACGGTGAGATCATGACCTAAGCTGAAAAACCAAGAGTTGGATGCTTAACCGACTGAGCCACTCAGGTACCCCTTAAAGGGGGTTTAAAGAAAAATACCAGTGAAGCCTCAGACCACAAGAGATAATTTTTTTGACCCCCAAAATTCATTTACCCTTATACACATTTGGGGAAAAAAAAACATTTCTTTTGCTAATTTCCGTATTAGACACTACAATTCTTATATTGTATCTTCTAGTTTTAGACATAGTATGGTGGATTTGGTGAAGTATGAAAGGAACTAATGTTTTTAAATTTTTCATGGACGTTTATTTTTCAGGATGGGAAGGGATTTTTACTTTTAAGACTGCTTTCAGATTTCCTTCACATGTGATTATAGTGACAATATAGTGAGAAATGAACATGACTGGAAATCAGATAGTGAGACGCTATTAACTTAGCGATAGATGGCCCTGTTTGTGGAGGTCAGCACCTCTCTCCCCATGTTAGGGCACACTGGTTGCTAGCAACAGAGACCAGCTCTTTCTGACTTAAGCATCATATTCGGACTTTGTAGGAATGATTCTGGATAGCTCGCAGATCCTAAGGAATTGCTGAGTCACCAAGCCTGCGGAAGGCGGGAGCTGGAACAGCTCCAGGGAACTATTAGCAATTTACTGCAGTGTCTTCTCTGGACAATGCCCTTGGAAAAACTCAGCCCCAATGGCTTCCATCTGCTTTTCAGGCTGTTATGGAGAGATGCAACCTCCCGAAAAAAGGGAATCCAGTTGGTCTGACCTGGTCACACGCCGTTTCTTTGATGCCCTTGACAGAGTCCAGCGGGACCACAATGGGAGGGAGTATGGTCCTTTAAAGGAAAAGTTGAGGTTGTTGCCAAGAAAGAGGAAGGGAGACTAAGGCCAGCATCACCTGTTTTGTGCCAAAGCAGAATCATCAAATGGAATTTATTTCCTGCTGTCCTTGGAGTCTTATCATCTAATACAAAATCAACATGAATGTAGGTAGAAAGATAATATTCTGATTAAAAATATGTATCTCTGATGTGCTTTTCATTTTCTTCTTCTGATGTTTTTGTACAGATTCTAGGTGGAAAATTCTGGTAGGCAAGGCGCTGAGCTGAAGGAAAGGCATAGATTAGGAGTGCTGGGTGGTCAAAGCCTGCTGGCAGAGAAGACACCACTTTCTTCTTTCTTAAACATGCATTCCTTATTGCCAGGAGAATTTTTATAAAAAACAAGCACAGTAAACTCTCTGTTTATCTTACACCTATAATTATAATAATAACAGGTTCTATAATTCATGCAGATTATTCACAAATCTTAATAAGAGTAACTGGAAACCAGTGCAATCAACATTCTATATATACTTACTTTGACACTGGGAATTAACACGTATTTAAATATAATGACATAAAATGCTCCTATCTGATTATAGTTACATAATGAGATGGTTTCTATATCAGACATGCATTTAATTAAAAGAATGTGTCAATGATGGGCATATAGGAAATGATTTAGATAATTAATGATAAACATTGACGTTATAAACAACTTTATTTTTATATATTTCCATCCCTCTCCACTCTATCCAGGGTTACGAGGTTCTTGCCTTATGTGAAGAAGAGTCTTAAACAATATTGTATTTCTTTTAGGAAAAGTCCCTACAGTTTGATTTATAGGCAGAGAGAGGTTTACTTGGAAGCAAATGAAGCTTTAGTTTTGTTAACCCTTATTCACATGGGCTCCTTCAAACCCCTGTAGCTAACTTTGTGTTTTTGTGGAATTTTTCTTCTTCTTTTTCTTTAAGTGGGCGCCATGCCCAGAGTAGAGTCCAATGCAGGGCTTGAACTCACAACCCTGAGACCGAGACCTGAGCTGAGATCAAGAGTCAGATACTTAACCAACTGAGCCACCCAGGTGCCCCTGTTGAATTTTTTTCTTAAATGGCAATCCCTTCAATGTTATTTTAGGCCCCAGAAAGCCAGGATCTGTCCTGCTTACTGACTCTGTGTGTAACCTGCCCAACATCAGCTCTTCCCTCGGCCACATCCTGATTCTGTCGCAGGCTGCTTCAGCCCAGATTTGGAACTTGTATATTCAATGGTTTTGTCAAGAAATTCAATAAATACCAAGGATTTATATATATCTATATCTATATATATATAGATAGTGTTTACTGAAGACATTGGCCAGGGAGGAAGGGTGGGGGGGGGCAGAACTGAGTAGGAGTGGGAATCCTACATTATGTAACAAAGCCTTTATAAAAAGTATCACACTAGATAATTTATGTTCATTGGAATTCTTTCTTGGCCTTGCCTCTACCAAGTCTCTGTGGCTGTTACTTTCTTTTTCCTTACTCCCCTTTCTCCGGATGCTCTTTGTTGTTTTGAATTTCTCCAGAGATCTTCAAGTTCCTTTGCCCTCTATTACATAGCGCCATGCGGCTCTCTCCTACTTCTACCTCGGGCTTGCTTCTCATTCATCACAGGACCTGAGAACTTCCCACCACATTTAACTGGCCTCTGCTCTTTGATGAAAGCCTTTTACTTGAGATCATCCTCTGGTGTCTTAACTCTTACTCCCATGACTCTTTTGCAGCATTTTGTTCTCTAAAAATATACAATGCTTACGCCAAGCATTTTGGTAACTGGATTTTGGTAACTGAAACATTTTCCATCTTCATTTTTTTTACATATACATTTTCATGTGCGAGCGGTACACAACTGGAAAATCCTGGGGAGTCTTCGAATAGACAGGAAGAACAAAGAAAAGGAAAAAAAAGGGACAACTAAACCCAATGAACCTACCTATTGACAATTTAAGTGATTAGTAATAGGGACATTTCGACCTAAATAAGTCCTACTATTGACCTATGTGTTTTCACATCATTTTATAAGCATGCTTTCCAGGCTTCAGAATTCTCACAAAAAGAGAAATTCTGTAAGAAATCATTTAACTTTTAGAGCACTTTTTAAAATTTTGTACATAAGAAAATAGATAAACAGAATACTTAAATGGTAAAGAATAGGCTTTATAACAAAGAAAAGAGCTAACAAGTCCTTTTGTCCATTTCCAATATTTTGAATCCTTCTGAATATAACCGTGTAGGGAAACACACACCATTCAAAACAGCAGCAGAAACACAGTATTTTTAGGACACTGGAGTAGCTTTCTACTTTGTAGGGCTCCTGGCTTGTAATAAATGGGAATTTATATTTCCCTTCAGTTAGTGCCAATTCTCTTCTCAAAGATGAGACATATTTTCCTGTTGTACCCATGTGTCCCCCTGGTATCATGTCTTTGTTGCCTTCTCCTTGGATTTGGCTGGGATCAACTCTTCGGTCCAGGTTAGGAAGAATGCACTCGGCATGGATGATCAGTTTCTGGCTCATGAGCCATAGCATTTTCTCAGGCATGTCTTCCATCAGCTTTGGTCTCTTAGACACTTGATTTGGGACAAAGAGAATAAAGGCCAGGAAGGTGTTATTGTCATGCAGCTGGAAGATGTCACTAGGTCTGCTGACCAGATGCAGTATTTCAGTCCCAACCTTACTATTAACCATTTCCTCAAATAGGCTTATAGGACTAGTTAAATCTGCTCTGAGAGCCCACCATCATTTTTTCTGAGAGACAACATTAACACCAGAATTTTCCATGGTAAGTCATGTCTTGAGACCTTTTTTGGCTCAGCAGAACTTATAAGGCATGAGATTTAATAGAATAAAATACAGATGAAAAGAAAACCCACAGATCTGACACTGTTTATTGCAACTCCATCTCCCGTTTCTCCTCAAGATGTTTAATTGTCGTGCTGTTTCTTAGCATAGACATGAACCGAGAATCTGAACTGAAAATATTTTTGGGGGACAGATTGACAGGAACTTGATTTAGTATTAGGAGACATTGTTAGTTTGGGGACAATATGTTGTTTTAAAAAGTACAGAGAGCCTGGGACTTCTGTAAGAATTCATTTAAAATTTTCAAAAGAAATAAAGCAAATATAAGGAAAGCTTCCCTTTATCTTGTTTTTCTCTCCTTGTTATTATAATAGTTTCTAAAAAAAATGACAGCGGCCTCCATTTATTGCTTAACCTATTCATGTAACCATAGAGCTATCCCCGATTTCCAATTTTATGGCAAACCATTCCTGCTCATGGAAGTCCACATCTATTCATTTGTTATTGTGCGTCGTTGAGGGAGGAAGATGAGCGGATTGGTCCAGTGCAGCACTGGCTGGTAAATATTTAATGTTTATTCCTATCACTGAAATTACTTCAAGTTTGAATATTGACAGTCCTTTGAATGCACCGTAACATCACCTCAATCCATAACATCACCTCCAGCAGGCTACGGTTTATTTCACCTTTGCAGACGGACTGACTTGCCATGCAGTAGTTCCACAGCACTGTTTTCCAGATGGCCGTCCTACTGGCTGTCCAGACTAGAATGTCAGTAAATCTTGATATCTTTTGGTGGAAGGATTATGCAAAAGATGCTTGATCCCTACTCGTTCTCAACGATCAAGCATTATTAGAACTCTAACATCCTCAAATGTGCTTGAGAATTTTTGACCTTTATAATTACCGTAACACTGACATCTTCTTTCTTCTTGAGTTATTTCTCACTAGAGATCCTTTGCTGCACCGGGAGAAAAGTTCTGCTTTCAGATTTTCACCACAGCAAAAAAAAAATTTGCTCCATGCCCTTATAGTTATCCGCATTTAAGGGCTTAAAACTTGGTTTTAATTTTGACACCCTTGGCCGTCTGCCCAGCTTTAGTCTTTGAAGGCATTTTCATCTTCCCAAGCATTTTACACCTGATGATTCCATCTTCCCAAGCATCCCACACCTGCTGGTTCCTTCAAGGAAGCGTGGATACCCGGAAGTAGTGGAGACAGTTCTCCTGGACACCAATGTTTTGTTGGGCTTGTTCTAATTAGCTTGAATTTTGACTTTCAAGAACATCTGGCTTTTTGGGCCCTTATGTTGATCCTTACCTATTACCCTTAGATTTGACACATGGCTTCTGTCTCTTGCGCCTTTGAACTTTATTTTTCCCAGCGGTCTTTGTCTAGTTGTCCCTGTGGCTCTGAGTATTCACAGCCTCCACTGTTCCCATACAAGCCCTGGGAATCCAGTCCTGATCCCAACCAAATACTTGATCAGCAGTGTGATTGAGTTAGATCACTAGTCCCTTCAAGAGGACAAAAGTCATATATTGTTTGACCATTTCAATGTTCTTTAAACAGAACAGGTATAAGACTTCTGCTTTCTGGTTAGAGGCTCTAGACATTCTGTGCTATTGTAGCAGGGTTTATAATTCTGTTTTAAAATTGTGAGTTAACATTAACTACAACTTATTCATTAAAAAATTATACAGTCCACTGGCTTCTCCACAAAGTTCATTGTATTATTTCTTTCATCTTTTAGGGAAGCTCATGAGAGTCAAAGTACGGTCTCTAAAAAAACTTTTAGCTAGTCATGCTAGTGAAATGGAAAAAAAATCAGAAAAGAGTGTAATACTCTACCCATTATATGTTTGGTTCATCAAATACATTTTTAAAGAACAGTGTCTTTTTACATGGTTTCTATAGGGGATTATTAAAATACTCTAGAAGAAAATATTTTGGTTTTTTATTTTTATTTTTTGTTTAAAATTTTTTATTTTGTTTTTTTAAGTATAATTATTGTCAAATTGGCTTAAATACTGTTTTGGTTTTTTGTTGTTTTTTTTTTTTTGGAGAAAGGGGGTAGGGTGGTGCCCTTGGGCACGCTGCCTGGGCTTCAGACCTGGCTCTGTAATTTTAGACAAGTGACTTAATTTTCAGGGCTTGATTTCCTCATCTCTACATATCAATGTTTCGAGTATAAAATGAAATAATATATGCAGTGTTTATCATGTGGTCTTGTTCATGATAAGCACTAAATAAATGTGACTAAGTATGTCACATCATTTAGAGTCCTGTCATCTGAAAGTAGCAGAAATCCTGACTTATTAGTGGCTTAAACACTAATGAAGTTTCCTTTCCTATCATACCAGCAGTAGGACACTCGTTACCACCCTTATAGGATGCTTGCGTTCATACCTCAATAATGTTACAGAGATCCATTCTTTCCATCTGGGATCTGCAGTTCTTAGTGGTGGCTTCATATGTAGATAGTAATATGCTCTAGCAGTTTCCGGACATGAAAGAAATCCAGAACAAGAGATGCTATTCCATCTAGCAACTCCCCTAGTCAGATGTACTTTTCCCAGAAGCTCTCAAGAAAGCATCTTTACACTTTTCTTTGGTCTGAGTTGAATCACAAGGCTGTTAATGAACCAGTCACTAATAAAGGACGTGACATTCCTTTAGATTAATTAAGTCCGCCTCTGGATGTGAAGATGGAGTCAGCTTTTTCTAAGAGAAGAAGCGAATTTCCCAAGATTATGCAGACAGCCTCAGTGATGTAAGAGACCCTTCCCTTACGTTGGCCCAGACCAGAGTCTGGTGTTAAGTGCCGGGGTCCCATTCCGGCGAATCTAGGGGTCCCCGAAGGATGGACGGTGGGCGAAAGGAAATGAGAGAGCCAGGAGAGAGATGTAGTCTGATCAGCAAGCAGGCAGCCCTGGCAATTCTGCTGGTCTCTGTGTCTTTATTTTTAAAGGTAATAAGTGACATTACATCAGTGAGTGATATTCCATAGTTTAATCTCTTTAACAATAATGCGTTTTTACCAGCAAGGAGGCAACTTCCTCAATCCTGTATGTTGGTTTTAGGTTAATTAACATATAAATTTAGGGCTGGGGTGGGGGGAGAGAACAGGGTGTTTCCTTGAGGCCTTATGTTAATTATCGGTAAACAGGAGAAAACAGGGTGTTGCCTTGAGGCCTATACTTCCAACTACAATGGGGGAGGGGCAACCCATCCGGCAAGGGTGGGACTCTCAGTGCTTGTCCTTTTGCTTATGAATAAGTGCATTTACATAGTCTCCTTCAGATGTTATCCATCAATGCATCATATTCCAAGTTCCCTTTTTTACTTGAATGTCATAAAACAAAAGAGCATTACCTCCCTTGAGGTCAACCGAGGGCTGCTCAAGAAATCCAGGCCTGAAAGGTTATTTGAAGGAGGTGGTATTGGGGGCCCTTTTTGGCCAGCAGGAGCTCTGCTTCTACTGCCTTTTCCACACAGGGAGGTTTCTCAACCTGTGAGCCCAAAATGGCTCCCAACAGTTAAGAATATTAGAGTGGTCTGTACTTTTGGGATACGCGTTGCGTTGACATCACTGAGGGAAAACACCAAGAAATAAGTGTTCCTTGTTAACCCCTAGGATGATTTTCAATTTTCCAAATTTTTCTACTTTTTATACAATGAAGAAGTTCAATATGGAATTTTGGCACTTGACACATTAAAAATAGGATAGTTAGTAAAATATTGATTCTTCATTATCAATTTTTAAATTAAATAATTCCAATTTAATTTGCCAGTGTGAAAATTTCACACTGGTTTGATCTGCTCCTTAATATACCCCTGTAGGGAAGCAGAACAAATGTAAATGTCCTTATTTCATAGATATAATCATGGAATAGAAAGGTAAAGTGACTGTACTTATCCTTCTGACACTGACCCTGAGCCTTTTCATTATATTATGCGTTATGTGCTCACTGTTTTCTGTGATGTTCCATCTCTTTAGAGAATATACTTTTTAAGGTAAATGATACATCTTCCAGGGCGACTGGGTGGCTGAGTCAGTTAAGCATCTGACTTTTGGTTTTGGCTTAGGTCATGATCTCAACGGTTCGTGAATCTGAGCCCTGAGTCAGGCTCTGCCAGGAGCCTGCTTGGGATTCTCTCTCCATCTTTCTCTATCCCTCTCCAACTTGTTCTCTCTCTCTCTCAAAATAAATAAACTTTAAAAAATGATACATCTTCCATGTGCCTAGTATTTTAGGATTCAGAAAATGTTTGTTGATTATATTGAAAGATATGGATTTAGTGTCATTGTGTTATCTGTAGGTTTCATGCTTGCGGTGATGTCTCTGGTCTTTTGTAGTCTTTGTAGCATTCCACTCATAGAGCCCCCCTTAGAATCTCCTGCAGAGCTGGTTTAGTGGTCATGAACTCCTTCAATTTTTGTTTGTCTGGGAAAGCCTTTATCTCTCCTTCTATGCTGAATGACAGTTTTGCTGGATAAAGGATTCTTATCTGCATACTTTTCTTATTCAGCACGTTGAATATTTTCTGCCACTCCTTCTGGCCTGCCAAGTTTCAGTGGACTGGTCTGCTGCTACCCTTATGTGTCTACCCTTGTAGGTTAAGACCCGTTTGTCCCTAGCTGCTTTCAAAATTCTCTTTATCTTTGTATTTTCCCAGTTTCACTATGATATGCTGTGGAGAGGACCTATTCTTGTTACATCTGAAGGGAATTCTCTGTGCCTCCTGGATTTGGATGTCGGCCTCCTTCCCCAAATTAAGGAAGTTCTCGGCTATAATTTGTTTAAGTAAACCTTCTGCCCCTTTCTCTTCCTCTTCTTCTGTAACTCCTATGATATGGATATTATTATGTTTCATTGAATCATTTAGTTCTCTAATTCTCCCCTCATGGTCTACTATTTTCTTATCTCTCCATTTCTTGGTTTCATTGTTTTACATGATTTTATCTTCTATTTTACTTATTATCCCTTCTGTTTCCTCCATCCCTGATGTCACTGCATCTAGTTTATTTTACCTCATTTACAGCATATCTTAGTTTGTCGTGACTATTTCTTAGGTCCTTGATCTCTGCAACAATAGATTCTTTGCTGTCTTCTATGCTTTTTTCAAGCCCAGCTATTAATATTACGACTATTACTCTAAATTCTTGCTCAGATATATTGTTTATATCTGTTTTGAGCAATTCTTTAGCTATCATTTCTTCCTGGAATTTCTTTTGAGGAGAATTCTTCTGTTTCATCATTTTGGCTAGTTTTCTGTCCCGTATGTGTTTTAATAGCTTGTTACGTGTCCTGCACCTGCTAGCACTATTATATTAAAAAGGGGTCATGCCCTGTCCAGAGGCTGGCTTTTAGGAGGTGTTTTGGAGGGTATTGTGTGCTTTCTGTCTTTGTGAGTCAGGCTGTTTTATCTCTCTACTCGTAGTGGTGGTTTGGGCCTTCCACCAGGTGTATTTTGATTTGTTCATTGAAGTAATCCTGGAAAATTTTTAAAATAAGAAGCCTTATCCCATACAAGGAAAGAAATGACAGGGGTGGGGAAAAAGAAAAGAAAAAATAATTGACCAGGCAAAGAATCAGAGAAACTATACGGATTAATCCAGAGAGAAAGAGAGAGAAAGAGAGCAAAATAAAGAAGAAGGAGACACAGAAGAAGTCTAAAAAGAATAAAGTAAAAAATTCTGCTTAAACAAACCAACCACCAACCAGAATAACCAGAATAGAGAAGGAAGGAATAAGCAGAAGAAAAGGAAGAAGGAGGAGGACGAGGAGGACGAGGAGGAGGAGGAGGAGGGGGAGGAGGTGGAGGAGGAGGAGAAAAAAATATATATACATATATTTCAATAAGAATTGATTAAGAATCAAATCAGAAAATTCATAACCACTGGACTCATATCTGATGGTGCCTTGGAACTGGTGGCTGTGCTGGTCTGGAGGAGGGGCCTTCTGGTTCGCTCAGTGTCAATCTTGCTCCTGTAGATACACAGTTACCAGGCATGAGGGACGTGGTTTGGGGTAGGTGGGTCCCACGTCCACTGTGGGACTGTTGTCTGGTCCCTAAAGCCCCACCTTGTGGTGATGGGGAGAAAAATAGCGACACCCCAGTGTACCCCCTCACTGGGTGTCCCAAACCACTCTGTTTAGGTCGCCCTCACAGTCCCACGAGCGTGAGCATGTCAGTTTGTCCTGCACCACAGTCTCCCACACCACCCCGATGTCCTAAAGGGTCTCACTTCATGTGCCCCCGTTCTGGGGATGTTCCACTCCACCTAGCCACTTGACAAAGGGCCTCTGGCTGGTGGGTGCCTGCAGGGTCTTTTGTCCTTAGAGGCCGAATGCCTTCTTCCCACCGCACTCAAAGGAGAGGATTGCTCTCTCCAGCTGCACCTCTGTGCTGGCTACTGAGCCCAGGCTGTCTCCCCTCCTCCCCAGGAGTGAGCACAGGGCAGCTGGCCCCAGTCTGGAGAAAGCCCCACAACCCTAGAATGAGATAGAAATCATTTTTTTCTCTTTTTTTCCATTCCCTGGTCTGTGGTTTTTCTCTTGTCCAAATTCAATCCTACACTTCCAGCGCCTCTCTTTCTCTTCCCTTTGTCTTCCCATAGAAGGGGATCCCTTCCCTCCATGCCTACGCTGCCTGTTTTATCTCTCCCAATTCTCAATCATGCACCTATGACCCGCCAAGTAGTCCCCGTGAGCCCCTGGAGATGTTTCTGTCACCCTGTAGCCCAGATTTCTGGAATTCCAAGTCTTCTGGCCTCAGTCCTGCCGTGTTTGAGGGACAAGGGAACTTTGGGTTCCCCCTACTTCTCTGCCATGTTGACTCCACCTCTCAAATGTTTGTTGATGAAAAATGATCTGCTGAACTAAGACAAGATTAAAAATCTCGAGTTTGAATCTTTCCTTGACAGTGATACACTTGTGGACAGAGCAATTAATCTCTGCCTGGGTTAGTCTTAGAGAACATTTATTTATATGCAAGTAAACCCACCCTCCTACAAAAGTAAAACAAATGACAGTTGGGTATTTAATTTCCTCTTGACTTCTTGTGGCTACTTCCTAGAATTTCTTACCAAAAACCCTGTATTTTAAAGATACCAGAAAATCTGAAGATTATAAAGTAAATCAAGGACAGATGTGAACAAAGTTATAATCCAATCTAATGAAAACAAACAAAAAAACAAAAAAACAAAAAAAAGGAAAAATAGAAACCATTCTTCAGAAGCATACAGAATTATCAGCATCCAAATAGGGCTTTTCAAGGACAAGAGCACAACCAATTGGAAATGGGTCAACCCAGTATATGCAGTTCAGGTTACAGTAACAACATCAGCATCAACAAAATCTAGGATAATTGAATATTTTAAGATGTCTGAGACCAAACACTTTCTGTCCTAAATAAATTTGTTTCTATTAAATTATGTTATTGTAATCTAAGAATAACTTCCTAAATGAATTAAATGAAATGGTACTAAGTTTTCTTATGGCTTCCATTTGTGGCTGGTGCTCTGTTGACTCCATTGGAAACACTTGTAGGTCCTGCTCCATCTGTGGACTTAGTTGGGAGGATTCCTCTACGAGTGGCCCAGGAAGATGAACTAACATCTGGAAACTAAACCCAGATGGATAAAGATGTGGCCTTCTACCAACATTTACCTGTTTGGAGACATTGGAAAAGTAGGTTAATTTTTTTTTTTCTGTTTTCATCTTGAACTCTTTCTCATTCCGAAATTATTTTGGTTTTTATCAGTGTTTTGATTACAGCCCAAATTAACAAATTCATTTCCGTGGGTAGTTGCTGCAAAGGATTTTTAGGCAATAAATATCCTTATTCTGTGGCGCATTGTCTGCACAAATCTGTAGGAAGACAAATACTGACATAAAATTAATCAGAGTATGACATTTTCCAGTAATGTGTGAAAAAAATGAGAATAAAAATGTTTCTTTTTGGCTATGATTAAAATAGATCATTATTTAAATGTAGTATTATTTATATTTTTATGAATATTACTCTCACATAAAACCAAACTTTGTTATCTCCTTCATTTTGGTGAATGAAAGAAAAATTTATGGCCTCATAATTGTGTACTTTTTAAATTTTATTTTAACTCAATTTAATTTAATTTTTATTTTTATTTTAGAGAGAGAAAGTGAGAGAGAGGGGCAGGGGGAGAGAATCTTAAGCAGGCTCCACACTCAGCCCAACACAGGGCTCTATCCCATGACCCTAGGATCATGATCTGAGCTGAAATCAAGAGTCAGATGCTCAGATGACTGAGCCACCCAGGTGCCCCTATAATGTTTTTGTAGTAGCACTCATGTGTCTAGTTTTAATTTAAAAAGAACCAAGCATTTTTTTTTTTTGAGAACCAAGCTTTTTTTTTTTTTATTTTTTTTTTAACGTTTTTATTTATTTCTGAGAGACATAGAGACAGAGTATGAGCAGGGGAAGGACAGAAAGAGAGGAAGACCCAGAATCCGAAGCAGGCTCCAGGCTCTGAGCTGTCAGCACAGAGCCCGATGTGGGGCTTGAACTCACAGACTGTGAGATCATGACCTGAGCTAAAGTCGGCCGCTTAACCAACTGAGCCACTTAGGCACCCTGAGAACCAAGCATTTTTAAAACAAAAAAGTGGGCTATTTCTATTATGGTAAATGTTGCATTATTCAACATGTGTGCTGAATTTATGAATTAACTTAGTTTCTTTGTCTCTTTTTAAAAATCTGCCTTCATTTTTGTCACTTCGCCAGAGAAAATACAAATTAAAGATTAAAAAAGAATGAACTAACCCTGATGGCTAAATGAAATTATGCTCGAAATACAGTTTAGTCACCCATCCTGGTCTTGTCTCCTCATTTGTTAAGGCCACTTCGAACCCTGAGTGTCACTAAATTTTAATGATGTGCTGAATCCCTCATGTTAGCCTCTTGGCTGTTTCGGTCTAGTAGGGCCTGGCAGGCCATCTCGGTCGACAGCGATTCTATCCCAATTAACTGCAAACAACTCTGACAAGTTACTTTTCCACCAATACATTTTCATAAAGTATTTCTTCACTCTAGGAGAAACCAAATTTGAAATCATACCTTAGGTAACGAGAAGAGGTATTTGAAAGTCTTGAGATAATTGCTGATTCCTTCTGGGAAACATATTAGCTGGAGTTTTAGCAATACCTTCTATTATTAATCTTCTAGCTACATTATTAAAATATTTCTTAGGAAAATGGATTAATTCATTAGATCTGATAAATTCTACTGATGTTAAGTGGTAGGTAAATCTGTAAGCTCTAGGGAATCATTCCATTATGTAGATCTTTGGTAAATATTTCCCGAACCGTGAAAACTGGGAGATTCTGTTAGGGGAGGCAGTGGACTTTTCACATGCGCAGGAAGGGTGTTGAAGGAATGTTGTTTACTTAAGGAGGTTTGAATGGGTCCAGGTGCAACTGGGGGAAGACGCTAAATGGCTTCAGAGATGTCTTCAAGATCAAAGTCTCAATGACCTTTTCCCATAATGAATTCCAACTGACCTTGTTCAGTGCTGGTGATTTCAATCTCTATATTCAGACTCCTCTATGCTCCATTGCATATAGTGGTGTGTAATCTCGATATGAAATAAAGTTTCTCATACACCTCATAACCAAATATTATTTTCTAAGAATTTGCTACAATCGTGGATTTGAGAGTCTTCATGATTTCTGTTAATTGTTGGGGCTTTTACTCATATAGTTCTCTATTTTTCTGCCTCTCTTCTTCCATATCAACCACAAAGTTCAAAAGCATTTTTCTGTGTTTTACAAAGCTATTGTCATCCCTTTTCCCCAACCTCTCACCCCCCAAAAAACTGGCATACCCTGAAAAGTAAAAGTACTCGATAGAACAAAGGAGGCTTCACTTCCTTGTATAGCAGTTGGGGACCATAGCAAAAAAGAGAAATATACAAAGAAATAGAGAAGCTAGGGGTAAATGGAAGGTTACTGGGCCATCAGTGTCTCTCTCCTTATATTTTTTAAAATAAAAAAATTTTAAGTGATAACAGCTGGTCAAATGTTTTTTTAGCCTAATTCAGAGAGGATTACCTTCTAAAGTAACTTGTCACTTTGGCAAGATGGTGACTTATTAAACGTATGTCATATTTGACTACATTAACTCTCCTTTCTTGAACATCAGCTGCAAAAAATCCATTCCTCTCTCCTTCTTATAGCCTCTCTTCCTTTAAAGTTATCTTAAAAACTTTACTCCATGGCATAGTAACCCATCTGGAACCATTTGGATGTCACCCACCCATTTATCTGTAGAGTCATCTCTGTCTCTAACCTGTCTAACTTCTCCATTTACAGAGGATATGGTCTGGGAGAATGGGGCCAAAGTAAACCTGCAACACAGTCCATGTGGCTAAGCCCTGTGATTTCAGCCTGGTCTCTGTTAGGGATAAAGATGAAACTTTGGCTAAAAGGTAGCATATTGAGACAAATCAGAAAGCTAGGTATCCAGAATGGAGATATTTTCATTGTAATTTTTCCCCTTTCCCCTCTTGCACTTATAATCAAATCCTCATTAAGCCTCTGGGACCACCTGGTACTGCTATACTGAATGATATATTCAGTACAGATAACACATTTAGCTGAGAATATTGAAGAAAATGCAAAAGAATACTTTTTGAAGTTTTAATAAAAGGAAGTTTTGGGGTGCCCGAGTGGCTCAGTCAGTTAAGCATCTTACTCTTAATTTCTGCTCAGGTCGTGATCTCACAGTTCCTGAGATCGAGCTCCAGTTAGGGCTCTGTGCTGACAGCGTGGACCCTGCTTGGGATTCTCTCTGTCCCTCTCTCTTTGTCCTTTTCCAGATCACGCTTTCTCCCTCCCTCTCTCTCTCTCTTTCCTCCACCTCCTGCTCTCTCAAAATAAATAAATAAACATTTTTTATAAAGTAAGTTTTAATGCTTAACTGAAGAACTGTGCAAGATTTGGATTTAATTGGTTGCTGGTCTAAATTAGAATAAACCATTCTTGAATATTTTCCTATAACTTGAGAAAGCCTATTGAATGTCTTTTGATTGTTTTCAAGCCACAGCTGAGTGTAGCGATTTTTTTCTGAATGTATTTGAGAAGCAAAACTTTGCTCACAATAGGAACTTAAACAATTATAGGTTTGAATTCCCTTAGCAGGCCTATGAAGCAATTATGTATTTAAATCTATAGAGTGGAGCTCTGGTGTTTAGTTGTATGCTGCAGCAGTGTAGCAAATCTTATATAAATTCATCTTTCTTCTTACTAAGCTTGCATTTACCTACCCACCCTTAGGTAGAAGGTATCTTAGAAGGTATGTTTTCATTATATTCTGAGAGTTTTCATCTTCCTTTAATTTTTTTTCATTTAATCCAAGGATTAACTTTATTATTTCTTTTTTTTTCTTCCCTAAGAACTACAACATTTTCATGATGTCCTAAATCTTACAGCACTGAATAGAATATAAATGGAAATCCAAACAAGCAAACGCAAATTCTATCACCCTTTTCTGGGGCTGCCTCTTATCAAAGGAAGTTCATTCTTGGTTTTCAGGGTTTTAACATATACATATTATTTTCATTTAGACATTTAAAATACTTTATTAAGCTTTAGTGTTTTTTGAGTCTCTTCTATTTTTTATAAAAACTTATATGCTGAGCAAGTAGAATACTTCTCTCTTTCCATAGTTCTATGATTGGACCCTGTCAAAGAAACATGTTCCTTTTGAGAAAAAAACAGTATGTGTGCTGGATTTAAAGTTACAGGGCTAGCAGCAAATTACTCAACACTAGGGTTTCTTTCTTTTTTAAAATTTTATTTATTTTTTAGGGTGGGGAGAGAATGATTGGGGGAGAGGCAGAGAGAGAGAGTGTAAGAGAGAGGAATCCCAAGCAGGCTTCACACTATCAGTACAGAGCCGGATGTGGGACTTGAACTTGTGGACGGTGACATCATTACCTGAGCAGAAATCAAGACTGGAACACTTCACCAACTGAGCCACCTAGGTGCCCCTCAACATTAGGGTTTCCCACTGAAGGACCAATCAATCTCCCCATTTGACAGAAATGAAGCTGAGACTCAGTGGAAGCAAAGTGACTTCTGTAAGTTAATGGTAGAGCTCAGTACTCTTTCCTGCACCTGCTGCCTCTCGTCTAGAAATCTTTCCACATTCATTCTTCCTACTGCACCTGAAGGCGGTATAGGGTTTTTTTTTTTTAAAATTAGAGGTTTTTTCAACTTTATTGAAATATACATGACACATGACATTATGTACAGTAAGGTGCACAATGTGCTGGTTAGATCGTTCATCACCTCATACAATTACAATATTTTTTTGTGTATGGTGACAACATTTAAGATCTACTCTTTTAGTAACTTTTTTGGGTATGCATTTTTAGTTAAGAAGATGCAAAATAAAAATCAAAAGATCATGGGGTCTGATATCACAGAAGCCAAGGTTCAAATCCTGTCTCCATTATCTACTGGTTGTTACTCTTGGCCAAGTTACTTTGGCCTGGGGGGAGACCAACAGGCACACAGAAATATGTAATATATGTATGGCATGTGCTCTGATCGGAACACACACAGGATGGGATGAGAGCACAGAGAAGAGGTCCCAGCAAGGCTTGGGAATATTGGAGAAGTCATACCTGACCCTCTGCAACTGAGAGGCCACTCTTGAGGCCTGTAGTAGGATTTGTGAGGTGCAGAAAAGCTCTCTTGTTCAAACAGTGTCTCTCTCCATCATCAACCATTGCTCTCAGTAACATACTGCTGGCATGCCTAAAGTCATCACTTCTTTGGGACAAACTTGTCTCTAAAATGCCTCAATAAAATTCAAGTATGTCCAAAGAATAGGGTAACATATTCAGCACACTTTCTACCCCCTACCCCATCGTCCACCCTTTCCCCTTTCCCTGGTTACCTGAAGGCAGGTCAGGGATTTGGAGAAATGAACAAGGACAAACGAATTGTGACTGAGAGGCTGGGAGAGGTTTGGTGAAGGGGTTGATTTCCCCGTGTCAGGAATGGCGCTCCTCTGGAGGAGGGAAGGTGTGTATAGTGGGCAAAGTGGACACTAAGGATAAACTTTGCTGACTGAATTATTTCTCTGAGACCCAGCTGAGTTTCCAAAGGAGGAGACAAATTTTTGGGACAGTGACCTTATAAGACACTAACAGTTGGAAAACTGAGACTACCAAGGGAAGGCTTTCCTTTATGTATAGATCTAGCATGCACATTTTATATTAAAAAAGAAAGAGGACCGTTAAGACGTCTCCAAATGGGGAAGAGGAGAAAAGTAGCTACTATGAAGGAATTAACCTTTAGTATGAATACGATTTTATATTATTGTCACACCCTAACATCAGAGTTGAATGAGAACTAAAACATGAAGAGAAATCTTTAGAAGAAAGTATTTAGCCGACCCAAAGCTGCAGTTTCCAACCCTGTGTGTTTTCTTACACCGAGCTACTGACTAAGTGCTAAGAAATTCCAGGATTTCTATCAGAACCTTAAGTGCAGCAAAGGGCACCTTGGACCACTGTGTTTGGCTTGAAAAATATGCTCTTGGGCCTCCCTCTTAGCCCCTGGAAGACAAATAAATGAATGAATAAATGAAGAATGAATAAATAAATAAATAAATAAATAAATAAATAAATAAATAAATAAATTTTGGCTTTATTTCTGGCATCTTGGCATTTGTACTTTTTATAGGATAGATTTCCACCCTATCTTATCAGCATAACAAATCAGTGATGTGAGCAGAGCATGTTTTTGTGTCACTGTTAATATCTGACTTCATTTCTAAATAGATAGACATGCATTATATAGCCTGCAAAATAATATCCTTATGTATCTTACATGTTGAAATTCTATCATACAGGGCACTGTTAGTGAATGTTTTATCCAACTTGAGCATGTTAGGTGAGGTCATGTATGAGGAGGGAACATAGCCAGACATATAGAGCCAAAGACTCAACACACTTTGAAGCAAATAGTCTTGGTTTACATTGCTGCCAGAAAGGAATTTCCCAGGTAAAAATCAGGATCCTAACTTCCACAGTGTGATTTATCATATTCCTAACCTAAGTAAATATTTTCTTAAATTTTTTTCCTTTGCCAGTTTTCATGGCCAGAACTCAGGTCATTAAAATCTAACCAGCCAATACGTTGGCGATCCTTGCTTCCATGATCTCATTAAATCACTTGTGTAAGCTGTCCAAAGAAACTCTGAAGTTGCAATTATGAAATGCTCTAATTCCAGGCAGTTCGATGAATGAAACAGAAAAAAGAGAACTGGTGGTAGTTATTGGAGTTTCCATAATGTTTTCAACAATACTACTGATATAGGGGACAGATAAATGAACCAAACCATAGGTGAGTCTCATAGGTCAAGGCCGATGCAGTAAGCCCAGTGATATGGCTGTAGCCCTTCTGTTGGGCCATTCTGCATGCATGTACATCAGGAGGGTCAGCACTACTTAGTTTCCTATCAAGGTAGGCCAATGATATTTGCGTGAGCTTTGTCATTTCCTGGGCATACCCAACTCCCAGGTCTATGCCATGGCTTCTGATACATTTTGAAGATGTTGGAGACCATGGATTTCAAGTGCTCCATTTCCTCTAAATGCTTGACAGGACTTTCCGAGGAGCAGTAGCTCTGGTTGCTGGCTTGGCTTGAAGTAGTGGCTGGGAAGTCTAGAAGGACAGGTCTTTTTTTCGGGATCAGTTCATGGAACTGAGCATGAATCAAAGGCGACAACAAGGTCGATTGACAGCAAGACTGTCCACTGGTGTTTTCATTCAAAGTGAATAGTGGGGTCGGGGAGGGGAGTTTCCAAGTATGAAGTCATAAGACAAAGATAAGGTAAAAGAAATTTATTTATTCAACAAACATTTATTGCAACAGGATACATACACTAAACCTGTATACCTAGCATTGACCTGTCAGCACATGTGGTTTAGAAGGTATAGTAGAAGATAAAGTAGAGCCTGAAGGAGACTTTGTACTGGGGAGTGTAGCCCCAACTGCTTTGCATAGAACATCTGAAGCCCTGGGTAGAACAGCTGGGGATTAAAACATCTGATTGAAGGGGCACATCCAATTTTCTTAATATGACTTACAATACATTTCTTACTCTAGCTTTTGACAGTTTAGCTTCCAACTATCTCAATGACTATTTTCAAAACAAACATTCTAGCCATAATAAACTATTCATTTATTTGTATATGACCAAGACAGACTTTCTCTTGCCTCTGGAACTGTGAACATGCTCTTCCTTCATTTTTGAATAATTCTGCCCTCCTCCTTCCTACATCATGGATCCATATTTCCTGGCTAACTCCTACTTATTCATTCTTTCTAGGTCAGATACCACTTCTCTTGGGAAGTTGTTCCCAATTCCTAGGCCTAGGTAATGAGTGTCTCCCAGGCACTTCCATAGAACCCTGTTCTTATCATTGTTCTCATACAAAATACATTTGATCGTAATTTCTGGTATATTCTCTGTACTGACCACAAAACTGTATCTTTTTAAGGACAGAGATTCTGTAACGTTATCGTTATTTCTCCAGACCCTAGCACAGTGACTGAGACATGACAGGCACTCTCAAGTATTTGTAGAATGTGTGAGTGGTTGACAATATTTGAGAGAAACGATCTTCAGTGAGCCAAAAAGAAGCAGAGAAATGTATTGCCAAAAATCGTTCTAAGTTAGTGAGGTGAAGTAATTCATTCATTCATTCATTGGGTCCTGCATTTATTTATTTATTTTTGTAGCCAAACTTGGAAGGATGAAGTTTCATTTAGGAAGAACTTGAAGGATTGTTTCAGATGCATCTGGCACTCTAGAAAATTATATTTTCTAAATATGGGTTCACCAATATATATCCCATTCCATATGCTCTTCAGAGAATGTGACACGAACAATACTCTTTCTGCATTAAAACTAGATGTGTGTTTGCATCTGCCTTGACCTACAGAATGTGGCAGAAGTGATGCTGCGTGACTTTCAAGTCTCGGTTATAATTAGGGAGTATGAGTCTACCTTGCTGTCTTTTTTTCTCTCTCTCTCAGCTTGCTCTCTTTTAGAACTCAGCCACCATGGTGTGCAGAAGCCCAGGCCACATGGTGAGGCCATGTGTATGTGTCCCGGCCGATTGCCCCAGCTCAGGCCTCAGCCGACAGCTGAAATCAAATGCCAGACTTGTGAGCGAACAAGCCTTCAGACGATTCCAGGCGCCAGCCTATAAATCTTCCAGCTGAGGCCCCAGGCATATTGCAGGAGAGGCAGGCTGCCCTGGGGTACTTTGTATGAATTAATTCCTGACCCACAGAAATCAGGAGAGGTAAGAAATGCCTGTTGTTGTTTGAGCCGCTACATTTCAGGGTGATTATCATGCACCAGCAGATAATACAGGCAGCAAGGTAATTTCCCCACCTCTTATGTTTGCTGCCTTATCCCCCTGCAGTGAGAACATGCTTCTTTGGAAACACAGTCAATATATTAAGTTTGTATAAAAGAAGAGGAAATGCAAATGGAATTCCAGGTGGGGGGGGCAGATAAAGGACTAAAAATAGTCATTTAAATAAACATTAGAAAATTTTAAAAAGGGGGGGCCCCTGGGTGGCTTAGTCACTTAAGTGTCTGACTTTCAGCTCAGGTCACGATCTCAGGTTTGTGAGTTTGAGCCCCGCATCAGGCTCTCTGCTGTCAGCACAGACCCCATTTCGGATCCTCTCTCCCCCTCTCTTTCTGCCCCTACCGTGCTTGTGCTCCTTCTCTCTCTCTCTCTCAAAAACAAATAAACATTAAAGAAAATTTAAAAACTACAAAGAATAAAAGTAAAAGTTTTCAAAACTAGACAAAATCTTAAAGCAAATTTAGAAATAAAATAAATAAATAAAATGAATTAAACATGTTAAGATGAGAAAGCCTCTCTCTGTTTCAGTGTCCCTAATCCCTGTCTTCCTTCTTTCCTTCTACCTCCCTCCTTCCTTCCTTCCTTTTCCCCCCTTTCTGCTCACAAAGAACCAATTTTCAAAGAAAAGCTAGCTTTATAAAACAAGAATTGAACATATGAAAAAAGAATCACTTTCACAAAGACATTCAAATTAAAATTCCAGTGATTTATATGCACATGTATGTACATACATATGTAATATATGTATCTCTTACTGGCTGGGCAAGTCAAGAGTCCATAGGGCAGGCTGTCAGGAAGGCAGGCTGTTAAGAAGGGCAGGCTGGAACTTTCGGGCTACTAAAGCTGCGGCGACTGTCTGCATGTGAAGTGAACGGACTGAATCAGCCCACTCAGATAATCTAGGATAATCTCACTTACTTAAAGTCAACTGATCAAATCTACAAAATATCATCATAGCAATACCTAGATTAGTGCTAAGTGAAGACTGTGGCTCAGCCAAGTGGACACATAAAATTGACCTTCACGATTCATTTGTTCTTTCTCTGACCCTCTTCCTTTCTTAATGTAGACTGAGTTTTCTGACCATATCATTTTCCATCCACCAGTACTTCTGCTAGTGATAAATTCCATGTTTTTATTTGTCTGAAAAAAAAATCTTAGAAGTCTTTATTTCTCTTTCATTTTTTAAAGATAATTTTTTTGCATATAGAATTCTAGGTTGGGGGTTCTTTTCAATACTTTACTTGTTTTGCTCCATTCTCTTGCTTGCATGGATCCTAGCCGGAAGTACACATTCTTATGCTTGTGTCTCTAGAAGTAAGGTGTTTTCTCCCTCCTGGCTTCTTTCAAGATTTTTTCTTGTGTCTAATTTTCTTAGTTTGAAGAATATGCATAGGTTTAAGATGATTTTTTTAATCCTAATTAGTGTTCTCTGAGTCTCCTGGATTTGTGGTTTGGTGTCTGTCATTAGGGTTGGAAATTTCTTGGTCAATATTACTTAATATATTACGTCTGCTTCATTCTTTCTCTCATTTCCTTCTGATAGTCCAATTAAGTATACTTATATCTTTCATATTGTTACACAGTCCTTGAATGTTCTACTCTATTTTTTAAAATTCTCATTTTTCTTTGAATTGGGAAGTTTCTACTGACCTATATGCAAGCTCATTGATTCTTTCCTTACTGTGTTCCAGCCTACTAATGAGCCCATCTAAGACAGTCTTTATTTCTGCTTGTGTTTTTTGATTTATAGTCTTTATTTTTAATTATTTCATATAGTTTCTTTCTCCCCACCTTACCCATTTATTTTCACATGTTGCCTACTTGTTCTATTAAAACGTTTCATATATTAATCATAGTTATCTTAAATTTCCCATCTTATCACTTCAACATTGTGCCATATCTGTCTGCTCTGCTTATTGCTTTGTCTGGAAAAAAGTAGGTACTTCACTTTAAGTGGAAACAATGAATGAATGAGAAATATAATAAATAAGGAAAACAGAAAGTTTTATTATTGAGGTACAAAGGTTTAAAAACATATACAAATGTATGTTAAGTAAAACGAGTTAAAATATGGAAAGGATAACACACTATGATATGTTGAATAATGGCTCCAGAGTATATCCAAATCCTAGTCCCTGGAATCTGTGAATATTATCTTATACAATAAAGAGTTTTTTCAGAAATGATTAAATTAAGGATTTTGAGACAGAAAGTTATTCTGGATTATGTAGGGGGCCTTTAAACACAATCATGAGTCTCTTTACAAAAAGGGAGGCAAAGGGAACTTTGATATAAAGAAAGCAATGACCCCGGGGCAAGATTCTATGACAATGGTTTTGAAGAAGCAAGATGGAGACAGAGCTGCAATGCAAGGAATGCAGCTCTAGAAACTGGGAGAGACAAAGGAACAGATTTTCCTCTAGAGCATGGGCCCGCCTATACCTTGTTTCAGTTTAGTGAAATTATTTTGGACTTTTGGTGTCCGGAGTTGTGAGAATAAGTAAGTGTTGTTTAGGCTACCAAATGTATGCCACTTTGTGACAGCAGTCAGGAAACTACTGCACATGGTGCTGTCCTTAAAAGAGGTCTGAGTTGCCTCCGGCTTCCTGTAGAATGGAAACCTTCTCGGGATGGAAAGTGGGGGGAATGGAGAGGCGTGGGCAGAAAACCTCAGATAACTCTTCTTTTCTGCCTCTGCCTCACTGTCTAACAACTTGCCAAAGCATCTATTTCAAGTGGAGTTTACTTGCCAACAAATTCGAGATTATTAGGTGAAAAGAAGTGATTCATGCCTCTTTGGCTGTGTAGTCTTGAAGTTTCCAAGGTTGAACGTCTTGGCATAGCCACAGAAGTAAATCTCAGCAAAAATTTAAACAAAATGAAAGTTGTCTTAGACAAATTAGACAAAAACAAATCCTTAAAATAGACGAAATAGGAAAAGATACCTTAGAAAGGATGACAGAAATGTCAAAGAGGCTGAGAACATGCTAGCATATATAAAGTGCTGTTAATCTTTCAAATTCTTTTTTTAAATAAGAAATTAAAACAGAATGTCTCCAGGCTGGCTAAAGAGAGTTTTGAAGTTTAGTTTGTCAAAATAGAAAACTAAAGGGATAGAAAAAAATATATATATCCGGAGGAGTTACACTGATCTAGCATAGATAAAATAATAAATTATGATAAAAATGGATTTGAGGTAAATATGCCATTAAAGAGATTGATAAGGAAATGAGTCCATATATTCCCATGTGTGGTACGATGTAATTCTAATATTTAAAAGACTGTGGGGGCTCAGTCAGTCGGGCAACTGACTCTTGATTTTGGCTCAGGTCATGATCCCAGGGTCGAGATCCTGGGGTTATGGGATTGAGCCCCTCATTAGGTTACATGCTGAGCTTGGAGCCTGCTTGAGATTCTCTCTCTCTCTCTCTCTCACTCTCTCTCTCTCTTCCTTCCTCTGCCCCTCTCTCCTGTTTGCATGCTCTTTCTCTCTCGGGAAAAAAAAAAAAAAGACTAAATGTCTGTAGCACATTTGATCCTAGTAAAGGTAACCAACAAAACCCCTATTTTACTCCAGTTAGTGACAAAAAAAGCCTTCATCACAAATGCATTCTGGCGGATCGCCTAAATTCTTTCTGGAACATCTGTGTTGCCACCTCGGATCTGCCCCAGGGACAGGCAATATTGAGACCATTGTATATCATCCTTTCAATTCAATAAATATCCATTATGTGTTAGGCACCACTAGATTCTCCGTCCCACGGAGCTCCAAGAACTTGAGGTAATGTACGTGTGTGATCTATCATCATCACCTCTAAACAAATGGTCACAGTGAAAGGATGATACCGTTTTCAAAGAATGCATCTGAATGAAGCTGCTGAAAAAACTGTGCCAATAAATTTCTTGTCTGTCCATGTATTTTTTTCCCAGTTTCATTGAGAAATCATCAGCATCCATAACTGTGTAAGCAGTGTGACACCTGCATACTTCTTAGTGGCAGCACTTGGAGCCATTTTTCATTCTCAAAATTTTCCTCTCTTCTGTTGCTTGGAAATTTAAGGATAACTTAATCATTATCTGACCCTAATGGGGCCATGTCCTCTGTTCTAGATTTTGACTATTTTATGACACACATCCCTAATGTTTCACATCTACACTGCTCTGTCGATACCTACCCTTTCTCCTTATTATTCACTTTTACTACGCTATTTGGTTTTTGCTAAAAATCCCGAGGCTAGACCTAGATGAAGAATTGGTGTTACATAAGAAATTTTGTAATGGGGAAGGAGTGACCTCATTACGTTGATCAATTGCAATGGCATCTGGTTTTATTATTTATTTATTTCTAGCCTATGTAACTGAAGTTGCGTAGCAAGAAAAACTATCATTCACAGAGCGTCACTGAAGTGACATTATATATATCAAATTCGTTGGCTCACTGCCCTGCAGAATTTCCGTTCCAGGAGTCAGATCATTTTTGTTTCTATGGATGTGGCAAAAAACATGGCCAAGGCCCCCGGCATTTAGCAAGCTCAGGTAGAGGCTCACAGTCAGGCCGGCTTTGTTTCCGGTCCTCTCAGAACCTTGGCCTAGTTAATTGGTCTTTCAAGAACTGTGCCTCAGTGTCACTTTTCCATACTGTTTTTACAACTGGGTGTCCTGCTAGGAACCAAGTTCTTCTGTGACCAAAGTTTACCCTGGTTCTTGCCAATCTTGTCAGGTATGAACTCTTCTCTTGTCTCTGAAGCCCAGGCATCAGAACTGGGCTTCAGTTCTTTGGTGTCAGACCTCTCTGCCTAATTTCCTTGATCTTTACTTCCTACCTGATACCACCCTGTGTCTCTTCCCAGGAGCGGTGCCCTGTCTGCTGAGAATCTGCTCTTGGCCATTCACGGCACTGTCTCTGCTGCTCTTGACTCTCCTGGATAGGCAGTGGTAAGAACCTCTCTTCATTACCTGCTATCTCTGCCCCATTACCGAGTCCAAAGCATAAAACCAACTGCTATTTCTATATCTGCAAGTAAAAGACAGAAGCAGACTTGAAAATGATATTTCCTTATTGGTTTCTTTAAATTTGGTGAATCATTTCATGAAACGCATGCTTTCTCAAGCACGTCATGTAGTAAAAAGTGCCTTCTCTCTCCTCTGATTTCACTCCTTGAAGAAACTAGAGTTAACAGTCTATGAGAAGTAGTTTTCAACCCCACCTGCATGTTAGAATTTATCAAAGGAGTTTTAAATATACGGATACCTGGTCTCCATCCAGTAGTATGCCACTGTGGTCAAACACGCAGCTCTGTGAGATGGGGATTGGGGGCGGTGGTTGGTTTGTGAGCCAGCATGAGTTTCCCTGTTATCCCCTGCCTCCTCCACCAGCCTATCCCACCCCTCCATAAATGAATAGAATCTCTGACGATCAGTCCAAGGAAATCTCTCATACAGAGCCCTCGTAACACAGTACTTGGCTCCTGACTCTATCACTTAATGTCTATGTAACTTTGGGAAACTTATTACGTTTCCATTTTCTCTAGCTATAATATATTGTCCCTACCTCACAGGGTAATTCCAAAGACTGAATGAATTGATGTAAGGCCTCAGATGAATGAGGCTCTTATTAGTCTCTCTTAGCTTCTTTCTTTTAAATGGGCCTCTTAGAGAAGACTGTCCAGACACAAATGGTAATTTTTGTGTGTATTGGGTTGTCCCCAGCAGCTCAGGAGTCTGTGTTGGAAAGAATTGAAGATGAGCCTAGATTAAGAATTTAGACGGAGGGCAAATAAGAATTTTAATTAAAATGAAAACTAAAGTTCACAGAACCTTGTATTTCATTCCTTGCTCCCAGGCTAGAGCGAAGAGGTTAGAGAATGTTTCATCAGCTCGAAACATTTCTGTGGACTTCCCCCAATATTGTGCAACCTAGGTTAAAAATGCATGCTGCTTTGGCAGTGCACACCACATAAAGACACGCTCCTCTGAAGAAGCTCGCCTCCATGGAGTGAGTACAGGCTTGGGCTTTGATGAATACTGAAAGCAGAAATCAGTCTCTTGAAATGAATTTCTGAAGAAGAGCTTAAGGGTTCAGATCCACCGCTCATATCATTAAAAAGCTTGCTCTCTTAAGGAAACCCCGCTCACTTTAAATCATAGAAATTTAGAGCTAGAAGGCACCTTAGAGATCATTCCTTATTCACCTGAAAGAGAAGAACTGATTGCTAACTAGGTCTGAGGTTTAATAAGCAGGTTCTGAACAAGGTCCTGGCATTTTCTCAAATGTTTTTAGGCTCTCCATTTTCCCCCTCCCTCAACTGAGACTTCTGAATGGATTTTTAAAAATTTGCTGCAAGTTCCTGTTAATCACACTTTGCCAGGTCACTCTGAACAAAGGGACAAGAAGATAAAGGGAAATAACAGACATTTATTTCTAAATAATGATACTGCCTCAGCTTAGAAACATGTCTTTTTGTAGGAACGCAGCCTTTGCAATTGTATGCAGGATTCCACTCCAAAGCAAGTTGGGGTCAGGGCGAAGTGATCATGAGACACCCATCCTGTAGAGATGGCCCACATTCCCACGGCTCTTTGGACAGGGAGAACTATTCGCAGTGGAAGAAGTTAAGATACCAGAAAGATCCAATTACCATGTAGGCTGCCCAACACGGCAGCAATTATGCTCCTAGCTTTGGACAGTTTCCTCTGTTGTTCAGAAATCTGGAATTTCATCTTTTTAAAAAAGTGTTTTAAAATTCTGTGTATAATGTGAAGTATCGAGGGGGGCAGGGAAGAATGTCAGCATTTTTTAAAGTCCTTATTTCACACAGGACCCTATAAGTCATGGTTTTCATTAATTTCACCTCACTGCAGTAGGGCAACTTAGGTTTCATGATGTGTTAGAGTGCTAGGGTTAATACTTAGCCAAACAGTTTTGCACAGCTATCTCTTACTCAAGCCTCTTGGTCCATCGTTATTAGGCCCATGCTGCTGATGAAGACAGATGCAGGATGAGAGCAATATGGCGGTAAAGACATTACCTGTTTAGCTGTTTGCTTTACCCATTCTTCTACAAACTTCACTGAGAGGAGAAACACCATTTTTTTCCCTCTACATTATCACCAAGCATGGTCCCCTGGTGCACAGAGGAACGCCATAGGTCTGCAGTTGGAAATATTGCAACATCAACATATGATTATATAACTATAGCTCCTATCAGACTTTCTGTGACTGGATTTTCAATCTTGTTGACAGGAAATTAAGTAGACCTAATACACCACCCCATCTCAGCACTTAGTAGTTTCTAGACAGACATGAATTTTATTCTCCCCTTTTATGTAGTTCTGGAGATAGAACAAGGAAGGCTATGTGTGAGGAGTAGGTTTGGTGGAGTGTGTGACGTGTTCTGGGATTCTCGTGCATGTGTGGAGGTCTGTTACAATGGGTGGTACCATTAGTGTCAAATGGAGTCAAATGTGCTAATGAGGATTGGTGCCGTCATATAAGCATCCTTTATGTGATAGTCTCCGTGAAGAAATTCACTGCATTCTAAATAATTTGCAAGAAACTTTTGGGCCAACACCAGTCTGTATTTTGTCAGAAATGCATAGAACTCATAGAAGCATTTTCGAGTAAATACTTTAAAATTATTCAAGATGTTAAGGTTTTCTGAGGAAATGCTGAAGAGTTTTATCTTTCCACCTTTATTATTGAATATTCATGGAGTAATATTTTCATGGCACAAGTTTACACAAGAAATATTATCATGATGAAGAATTACTAAGTGAGAGACCTGATGATGTTTGAAAACGCATCTTGTGTGAGAAGCAGGCCTGGGGAACTTGCCTCAGCATAAGCCCTTGCTTAGAAAACACGTGGAGATTCTTTGCCCAAAGATGTTATAGTTTCAAGAAAGGCAGGAGGTAGCCAGACAAAAGTCCAAAGCAAGCAGGAAAGTATCAGTTTCTTCCACAGAAAGAGTCCAGGTTGTGTGTTCCATGGGTTGGGCTGAAATGGGGGACCTGTGGACAGCAGGTTCTAAAACCTCACAGTTTTAGCCAAGAGATCACAGATAAGCTAGAAAATCTGCTCTGGGAAGGTTCCCATTGGCACTCCTTCGAAGCTGCAGGAATTTCTTGAAAGTATTTTGAGGCTTCAAAGCCTCCTTTTTTCAAGTGCCCACTGGGAGATTGGGACTGATTGAACCCAGATGAACCAGAGCCCTTACCTTTTTCTCGCCACTCAATTCTCCAGACTGAATTCTTGGTGCTTTAAGTGTGGGTTGAAGTGGCTAAATGTGGCATTTGGATGATGAGAAAACTATAGTTTTCCTCTCGGGCCATCAAGATGTGGGAAGAAACTATCGGAGGCATTCAAAACAAAACAAAGCAAAACTCCCAAGAAAAACTGCAAATCAGGAGAAAAGGAAGCAATCAACCTGTTGACCTCGGAGAAAATCTTCCCAGTCAGACTTTGCTATTCTATTTAAAATCTTGTTTCTGCCCTGTGTTGATAGGCTTTGGCTCTTTTTATTATCTCTTTCATCTTTACTTTTGTCTGGTTTCATACCCTTGAGGTTGTGATCTCTCCTAGCTGAAGTCTTATCTGTGCTAATGTCCGGTTATCGTTTGGGGTGGGAGCAGGAGATGCTTTGGGGGCTTCCCAAAACAGTGATTGATTCTAAAGTTAGTTCCAGCCACCAGATGAATATTTAGAGAGGAGGGTGAGGAATTATCATCTGTAGAAACTGGAAGAAAAACAAAACAAAACAAAAACCTCTGTGGTGGGATCAGCCAGGGGGACAGAGGTCTTGGGACAGGCAAAGAAGTTGGAGACTAGATTAGGGATATGTGTAAGTATCTCAAAGAGCCCCCAGGTGAGGTGGACTGTGCCTGGCTTATGGAAGGAGCAGAAATAGCTTGGAATTTGAAAGAGAATCCAAACACTTTGGGATGTTCAGGGAGAGAACAGGCTTGTCTCTTCAAGCCTATTCCAGAATAGGCTAGTCTCTTCAGTGGCCAAAGAGCCACAACTAGAGTCTTCTAAGGTAAGTTTTCCTCTGTTAGTCATCTTTCCTCTTGGATTCTAATTTCTCATGTATACATAATTCATATACTTTACTCCGTATATCCATTTTAAGAACAACTTAAAAGTTCCTATTGCTTGATAATACCTCTGTTACATAGCACTAACCACCTTGTAATATAGCAACCGGACACTCTCGCTTCCTTGCAGGACTGTGTTCTCCCAGCTCATGGGCCATGTCTCATTCATTTGTGATGCTCCAGTACCTGCAATACACTGGGCACTGAACTAATTGTTGAACTGAAATGTTGCATCGGTGTGAGTGTGTTGTTATAGTTGAGGTGTAAGCACTAAAAGGAAAAGCAACACTTGCATGAAGATAAGGAGGAAGAGAATATGTGGTATGTCACATCCATTTTCCAAGACAGATACGATGTCACTTACCCTCGTTTACAAACTTGGTGCCTTCTCCTAGACCATAGCTGAATATTCTTCTTTTATTTAAAGTATGATTGCAAATCACTGAAGATTGAAAGGTAGGGAAAGGATGACAAGGACTATAAAGAAAGGCTCCAAAGTATTTATAGAACAATTTATTAGACATGAATGCCAAGTGCTTAGAAACAGGTGGTGCCCTGCAGCTGACAAGAAAAAAGTGTAATAAAAAAATTAAAATGCCAGGGGAAAAAAAACTCTACAGGAGGGAGGCAGAGAAGCAAAAGGCAAGTCAGAATTAACAGAACTTCTGGGGCCGAGGGGTGAATAAATGTGTTGATCTTATTCTAACTGGAAAATCTTGAGATTTCCTTTATTTTTAAAAACACTTGGGCACATTATCTAGTGGAATAGAAACATAAGACCTTTCTCAGTAACTATCTAATGGTGGAGTTGATAGGATGGTTGCAATGATTTTTTAGCTATTGCAACAAGAGCATTAATTGTTTATTGTTAGAGTTTAAGAGTATAATGCACTACTTCCTTCTCTCAGAAAAATACAATAGTCTTTAAAAACTGAAGCCTGATATTGATGAAAGGATATTTATTTCACTAAAAATAATTCTTTTCAGTTTCTTTTAATAGCAAATTTTCTTTTGTATACTTAAAGTAGCATTCTTACTGGAGAATGTTTCAAAAAGATCTTAACCGATGCTTGCGGAAATCAAGAAATAATTTGCTTGCTTCTTAATCAAAGGACTTGCCTGAGGGAGGTAGAATTAGGGAGAGGAAAGGCGACTTAGTAACTGTGAGGTCTTGAACATCTTCTATAGCTGCTCTGCTCCAACTTTATAAAAAAGAGCTGAGAGATTTCTACGATAGCTTCCGGTCATCCTCTCTACAGGTGTACGATTCTGCTACATACAAGGCAAGTTCTCGCGATGGTAGATTTCTCTTCCGTTGTTGAATGAATATACTTCTGTGTTCTGGAGAGCAGAAGAGGCATGTTTGCCGAATCCTAACACCTTCTCCTCTATCTTTGGTTCCTGTTTGGGTAGCAGTCATGCGCTGTGATGGAATGAGAAGAGGAGAAGTCAGTAGAGCTATACCCTGATTCTTCCGGGTTCTTTCTTGTTCCAACAGTGCCCTTGCGAGTAGCAGTCATGTTTCAGTGCCTCCGTCCACTCCCCTCTCCGGCTCAAACATCTTCTTTTCACCTTAAAGAAAACTACCCCTCTCCCCAACAAATCACATGAATCAACGTATAAAACAAAATATTTTATAATTAATTCCTCACACAATGCGCTGACAAGCATGCACCCTGTGCTCCTTTTATGTTTGCACCCGTCATGCCCGCATGGCTCTGTGAGGCTGGGGACTACACGTGTCTTGTAGAAGGAGTGGAAATCTGAATACCAGAAGTTTAGAGGAAGATAGGGCAGCATTTGCAGGATTCTTACTTCTCCTCCCGAATTTGAATTTCAAACTGACACTTTTTTATTGGCCTATCTTAGTAGTCTGGCAAAGACTTTATTTCTCTACATTTTTCAGAACAGGAAATTTATTTTTGGCACACGTGCAGTCCAGTAGGCAGTCTTCTATAATTCATGTGGTTGATCCAAAAACTGAATGTTGCTGGGGAAAAAAAAAAAGAATCAATGAATGGTAACATACACCCATTTTTGCGATGTTGGGAATGCTCGCTCTTTTCCGAGATCATCTGGCAAAGCCAAGTTCTCTTTCTCCAGGATTCTGCTCCAAAGGCTAAGCCCCAGGTGGTTGGTAACTTTCTGGTGTTTCGGAAGGTACTTCTGTGTACTTCTGTCTCGGGATTCAATGTATGTTACATTAAGAGATTACCTCAGCCTATTTTAATTTTTCGATTTCCTTATATGTCTCCTACATTTCTCTGAATTCATGGGGATTTGGGACCATGAATAAGTGAATTAAAGACCATAAACACAGGAAAGAAATGGCTATGAGAAGAGATGATCAGAAATGATATATTCCAAGAATGAATGAGAAAAAGGTGCTAAGAAGGAAGCTAGAGAAGGGATCGAGAGAGGGCAAAAGTCAATCCAAGAAAGGAGTGATATAGAAGTGAAGAGAAGGAATGTATATTAATTAGAATGTGTGAGTTTACACTAGAATAAAGTCAAATGTCCATTTTCAACCAGTCAACAAGTATTCTGTAAAAAGTATTTAGTAAAAATCTGTAATTACGAAATATGTGCTCATTGAAATTGGTGAAACATTGCAAAGATGTATTAAGAGATAGTTTTTTCTCATTCCCTCTATCCCCAGGTGTTTCAAACTGATACGCATGTTGGATGTTCCAGTTCCATGACTTTCTCAGTGCTCACAGAAGTAAATGTACACACATCTACAGGATCTCCTTTGTTCTTTTACAAAAAAAGTTGTCACACTATACTTACGCACATGCACGTTAGCAATGCGTCTTCGATATCCATAAGTGAATAGATACTGATCGAAGTCTTTTTTTCCTTTCTTTCCTCACTTGAAAATTTTATTTTATTGTAGTAAGCATACTTGGCAAGAGATTCACCCTCTTAACAGATTTTTAGATTGTAATACGATGTTCTCTAGAGGCATAATGCTGTACAGGACATATCTAGAATTTATTTATATTTATCCTGAAAAGGTTTTTTTAATCTTTATATTTGAGAGACAGACGGGAGGTGGGGGGGGAGAGAGAGAGAGAGAGAGAGAGAGAGAACAGGGGAAGGGCAGAGAGAGAGGGAGACATAGAATCTGAAGCAGGTTTCAGGTAGGTCTTGAACCCTTGGACAACAAGATCACGACCTGAGCTGAAGTCAGATGCTTAACCCACTGAGCCACCTAGGCACCCTGGAATTTATTAATCTTACTGCAACTTTATACACATTGATTAGCACTTTCCAGTTTCCCGCTTCCCTTCTCCCTTTTTTTCAAAAGCCGCTTCTACAGAATGGATATCCCACAATGTATTTCACTATTTCTGTGTTGATGACATTCATTTGTTTCCAGGGTTTTTTATTTTTCTTTTTTTATTGCTATAAAAATTGTTGCAACTATCAGCCTTGTATTTATCATCACACGCTGGTGCTTTTGTCTCTGTGGGACAGATTTTCTAAAGTGAAATCGTTTGGTCAAAAGCTATGTGTATTTTGAATCTTTATAGCAATTGCCCGACCTCTTAACATTCTTTAACTGCCAGGAGCTTGTGTCCCAGCAATCAAATGCGCAAATGCTCCTTTCCCCACATCCAATCTGCACCAAAAATACATCTTATTTTTCCTAATACGGGTGGAAAATGCCACTTTAATTGTGCCTTAGTCCCTACTTCTCTAGATAGTCACGAAGCTGAGCATCTTTAAACATTTTTTGGACAATTGGGTTTCATCTTCTATAAATTGCCTATTTATAGCTTCTGTCCATTTTTCTTTCAATTCTTCTTTATTTTTCAAATTAGAGGCATTCTTTTTGCTTGTTAGATAGAGTAGTCCTTTGCCGTATGAACTGCCAATATTTTCCTAGTTTATTATTTTTTAGTTGGACTTTGTTTATGGTGGATTTGACATCTATGTATGTTTTAATTTTTCGAAGTCAAAATACGTCTTTCTTATTTATGACTTCAGACAATTATGTTTTGCATAGAAAGTTTTTTCCTACCTCCAGGTTGTGAAAATTTCTTAACTTTTAAAAACTTCAAAAATAGTTTTGCATTAAAATTTTCTCCATCTGGAATTCATTTTGGCATATGGTGCGAGGTAGATCTAGCTTGTTTTCTTGTGGATAGATAGCCAATTGTGCCAGGATCGTTTATTAATAAACCAATTATTTCCCGCTGAATTAAAATGTCACTCTGGTGGATTTATTTCTGGACTCTGTTTTGTCCCAAAAACATATTTATCTGTTTCTGTGTCAGTGCCAGGGATTAGAGCGACTTTATAGTAAATTTCTATATCTGATAAGGTATGTATTCCCTTACCGGTTTTCTTTGTTCATCTTCTTTTTTATTTTTGGCACTTCTTTCATCTTATGAATCCTAAAATAATTTTATCCATCTTCTCCCCCCCCAAAAATAAAAGCCTCAATAGGATCATCAAAATTAGGATTCTAACCAAAATTGCAGTAAATGAATATTGGCTGAACTAAATTTTTGACAAAAGCTCTTACTTTTTATAAGTGTTGTTTGGGTATTTGTGCATTCATTAGAATATTTTTGTTTGCTTTCTTAGATGGCTTTCTAGTAGTGATCCCCAACTGTTTATTTTTTAACTCATTGTAGCTTTTATTGAGGACACTATACATACAAATCATAAATGTATAGGTTAGTGATTTATCACCATGATATTATTAGTATTTTAAATTTTGGTCATTTTCATGGGTTTATAGTGATATTTATGATATTAGGTTGCATTTCCTTGATTACCACTGAGGTCGGGCAGTTTCATAACTTTATTGACCATTTGGTTATTCTTTCTGGACCTTTTGGTTATCTTCTTCAAGTGTGTAGTGCTGTCCCCTTAATGATGATCTGTTGTAGCTTTTCAGCCTGTGTTTGGGCCCTTTGTTGGTTGTAAGTGTTGCGAATATCTTCTCCAATCTTCTCACTTGTCTGTTTACTTTTTCATATTGGATCTTTCAATAGAGGTTCTTAATTTCACTGTAATCTAATATGTCCGTCTCATTCCCTATCATTAGAACTTTTATATTCAGTTGAAACTACTTCAAGATCCTAAAGATATATGCCAACGTTTTCATCTAGGAACTTTGTTTGCCATTTCACATTTAAGTCTTTAATCCACCCAAACTTGATTTTTCTGTATAATATGAAGTGGAGGTCTAGTTTCATTTATTTTGAATAGAATATCCAACTGACCTTTTTTTTTTTTAAATAGTCTCCTTTACTCTACCATTCTGCAGTGTTATCTTTATCATAAATCAAATCATCAAATATGTATAAGTTTCTTTCTGGACTCTTTCAGAGTGTATTTGCTGACTTGTCTATCCTTGAGGTAATACCACGCTGTTTTAGTTACTGCAGTTGTACATTTAGTTAAGTAAGTAGTCTTATTTTATTCTTCACCTGGGTTATTCTTGGTCTTTTGCCTTTTAATATGGAGTTTAGATTGCCACTTTCTATTAAAAGCTGTAGAAATTCTCATCCACAGACAAATTTTGAATCCATAAATTTTAGAAGAGTTGACATTTTTACCACATTGAATTTTCCAGTTCACGAGAATGATTATATGCCCCCTTTTATTTAGGTCTTATTTAATTTCTCTCAGTAATATTTTATAATGTATTGATTCCTAGGTATTTGATATATTGATGCTATTCTAAGTGCTATTTTAAAATATTTTATAATTATTTGTCTATTCTATAGAAACAAAATTGATTTTTTAATTGATTTTTATATCCAGGACCCTTACTAATATCACATTAATTCTAGTCATTTTTCTCTTCATTTCTGCATTTTTCCATATATTATAATCATATATCATTAAAAATGGGACGCGTGTGACTGTTTTAGATCAGGGAGCCAGGAAGACTTCTTTGTAGAGGGAATATTTGAAGAAAATTTCCTTCTATCTTCTCAGCCTCTTCTTAAAACAGAAGTCAGAATGTCCTTTAAAATTAGGTCAGGTCATGTGATATACTCGATTTTGTACCTTCTCGTTTGATATTTGCTATTTAGTTTTCCCTCCCCATTTCCCTACTTTTGTTGGGTTGCTAAAATTTGCTTCTCTCCATCTTATTTGCTTGTCAGTCTGGAAGTTCTCTTATACTTTAAAGTTTTGACAGATGGGTAAACCTATTAACTACCTCCACAATACAAATATAGAACATTGCTATCACCCCCCAAATCCTGCTCATTCCCTTCATTGTCAAACACCTTGCTCCTCGCCCCATGCAACCACTAATTTTTTTTTCCAGTCACTATGGGTTAGTTTTACCCATTCTAAAATTTTATATAAATAGAGCCCTGCAGTATATATTGTTCGATTCTGGTTTCTTTTGCTTAGCATAATGATTTTGAGATTTTAGTTATGTTGTTTTATGTATCAGTAGTTCATTCCTTTTTATTGCTGAGCAATACCCCATTGTATGCACATACCACACTTTGTTCATCCTTTTATTTTTTGATGGACGTTTGGGTTGTTCCATTTATTGGCTATTATTAATAAAGCTTCTGTGAATTTATGTCAAGGCTTTTTATAAATACGCGTTTTCATTGGTAAATATCTAAGAGTGCAATTTCTGGGTCAAAATATTCTCCAGTATGAGTGCGCCATTTTACATGACCATGAATAATGAACATATGAGTATCAGTTGCTCCACATTCATGCCAAAGTTGATACTATCAGTGTTTGTAATGTTAACAAATTTAGTGGGCTTGGGCTTGTGGAATATCTTGTTTTAATTAGTAGTTCCCCGATGACTAAAGATGTTGGACACCCTTCTGTATACTTATTAGCCATACATATGTCTTTTTCGTGAAGTGTCCAAATCTTTTGCTCACATTATTTTTTAATTGCATTATCATCCAATTGAGTCGCATTGTTTTATTCTGGATGTAAGTCCTTTCCCAGGTATATGTATTGCAAAATCTTTCCTGGTCTTCGACTAGGATTTTCCACCTTCTTAGTGGTGTTTTTCGAGGAGCAAAAGTTTTAAATTTTTCTAAAGTCCAATTAATCATTTTCTTAAAAATGACTCATTTTTGTGTGTTCTATTCATGAAATCTTTGCCTTCCTCAAAGCTTCAAAGGGTTTTTATTTTTCCTGTTTTTTTAAGAAGTTTTATAATTTTGAAGTATGTATTTAGGCTGAGGATTCATTTGGAATTGATTTTTATATGCAGTATGAAGCTGAGATCAAAGTCCGTTTTTTTCCACACTGATACCCAGTTGTTCAGTTACATTTTTTTTTTCCTCCTGGATTACCTTGGGGATTTTTTTTTAATTTAAGTAGTCTCTACCCATGCCCATGCAACTCTTGATCTTGGAGTCTTGAGTTTGAGCCCCACACTGGGCAGATATATATATTTTTAAAGCCAAAAACCAAAAACCAAACCAAACCACACCAAGGAAAACATTAAAGACCCCAAACTGAGCGATATATGTGGAACTATATTTGGATTCTCTAATTTGTTCCATTTTTGGTATGTCTATTTTTATGCTACTATCACACTGTCTTATCAATTGTAGCTTTATATAATAAGTCTTAAAATAAAGTAGTTTACATCTCCAAAGTTTGTTCTTCATATTCAAAATTGTTTCAGCTATTTTAGGTCCCTTTCATTTCCACATGATTTTTAGAGTTAGTTTGTCAATTCAACAAAACTTCATGGACTTTTTATTGAAATTGCGTTGAATCTATAGATAAATTTGGGGAGAATTGATATCTTAATCTTGAATCAATAATTCCATGGACATGATATGTTTCTCCACTTAATTACGTCTCCATTAATTTTCTCAGCAATGTTTGGAGTTTTTAGTGTGGAGATCTTGTATTTGTGTTTTAAGTTTATCCTCAGTATTTCATTTGTTAATACTATTGTAATGGCATTTACAATTTTTTAAATTTCCAATTGTTTATTGCAATATAAACGTTGTTATTGGTTTACAGAAATATGGTTGATTTTTTTCACATTTACCTTGTATCCTTTGACTGTGTTATATTCATTTATTAGTTCTGATAACTTATTTTGTAGATTCATTATATTTACTGTGTATAAAATTATGTCATCTATGAACAAGGCAAGTTTTACTTCTTTCTTTCTAATTGGGATGCCTTCTCTTTTTCTTGATTTACAGCAAGACTGGCTAGGACCTCAGATATAATGTAATATATAGAGAGAGGGAGCAGACATCCTCGCCTTGTATTCATTGCGTATCACTTGTTATTTATTTTTATAGTCTTTTTCTTTATGCATATATTTTAATTTTCTATAATAAACATGTTATTTCTTATGTAAGAAATTATTTAAAAACATAGGAATTGTTGATCTCTGAATATGGGAATTCATATTCATAGCTAACAATGTTGATTCTCAAGATTTTGTTGATTCAGATGTAATCTTAGATAGATTCTTTCTTTCTTGAGATAGAGCATATATTGAGTTTTAAAATTTAAGATATCAGTATAGGTCTTGGTTTTGTAGGTTGTGGCTATGAGATTAAAGTGTATATAGATCATTACAATGCTGAAAAAGTCTTATTGGCCCTCTCAGGGATATATGTTGTCCACCCCACAATCAGTTTGGCCAGGGGTATTGTTACTGACCACGAAGAGACTGAAACTTGTAGGTTGGGTTTCTCTCCTGGTGGTATCTGGTGCCTTAGTACGGATAGTCATAGGCTCAATTTTTTTTTTTTATTGCAGCTATTTTCCCATTGGATTCAAAAATTTAAAAACCACGATTCACATTTTAAACCGTTTCTCAATATTTAAATTAAACACAGTTTTTACCTTGGTGTATGCATTGAGTTTACAGCTATATCTTCAACAACACCATCATACTTGCAGGGTTTTGCCTATGGATCTCGTATGAATATAAACCCTTTCTCTCAGAAATGACAGACCACCTAATTGCAAACAATTTCCTTTGGTTTGTACAAAGTGGTTCGATCAAATTGGATTTTGATGCCTAAGTTTTTTCTGTTTGTAGAACACCTAGTCCTTGAACTCATTTTGGTGCACGGACTCTTGCCTGACATTTCTCAAATTAATATGGTTGCCCGTTTATATTTACCTTTGTTCCTCCTACTTCCTGGCATTTGTGGTTCCTTTCCAGATCCTTTAAGACTAGAATAAAAGATAGAAGACATCTTTGTATAGCTCTTATACAGTGTTAAAGTCCCCAGTAAGCCAACGCAAAGTACGTGGGGGAGATTAAATATGTTAACTCTCTGTTTAATAATTTTTGCCTGTCTTCATTAGTCTGGCTTCTTAATTTTCATTAATCTTATCCTGATTTCATTAAGATTCTGACTATTTGCTTACAGAGCTGCCTCATACTTTACATGAAGATGTTTTTCCGTGGATCTATTATTTCTTAGAGTGGCCTATCTCCTTTAGATTGATCACCAGCTCAGTGTTTTGAGTACCATCTGTGGAGTCAGGAGGTCTGGGTTTTTGTTCCTGTTCTGCTTCTAAGTAGTTGTGTGACCGTGTATAAAACATTTGTCCTTTCTGGGATTCAGTTTCCTTATTTTTTAGGTGATGAGATAGGTCTAGCTGGTCTCTGAGAGCCTTTATAAGTTCAATGTATCAGGATTATAAATTGATTAATGTTCTTCATTAGAAATTTAGGTCTTCAATAGAAAACTGCAATAGAAAACTGTATGTTGTTATTTGGTATTTGTGTCAAATTTGCGTTGCGTGTCTGTATCACATAAATGATGTCAGATGGTTAAAGAGTACAAAATCAGTATGTTTACAACAGCAGCCGCAGTGATAGATAAAAACAATGCAGACGTCACATCAGCGAAGGAGAAAGAAATTCATGCAGTTATTTTAAATCACCGCATTGTATTTATTACGTACCTAGAGTAAAACAAAGACTATTTTGTCACATTTCCGATTCCAGAAGGAATGCTTTGCAACGTGATCTCGGAAACTGCAGAAGAAGAAGTATTTTTCTGGTTTCAGAAAGAATTTAGGCATCAAAATCCAATTTGACATCGAAATCTAATTTGATCAAACCACTTTGTACAAACCAAAGGAAACGTTTCGATAGTCTTTCGTTGGTTCAAGAAATCATTCCCTTAGAGCCAACAACTTTCCATTCACTAGGAATCCTACTCTTGTATTTTAGGGCTCTTTTGGAACAAGTTTTGTGTAGGCTGCCTTACTGAGTCATCACTGCCAGTTTACCAAGCAGAATTGTCTATGATAGAGAAGAAGCATTCATGGCTTCCCAGCTCCTCACCTTTTATATTGGAAGGCTTCGAATGAAATGTTTCCATGGGCTTCCGGGGAATTTGGATTCCTGGGTGTAGGCTGCCACAACCAGGAACAGCTGAAGTTTCATCTTTGCTATGCGTGGCACCAGTTTTCAATGTGTTTGCGTGACTCCTTGACTCCCTTCCTGTATGATTCCCTTTCTATATTCGATGCTAAAAGAATTTGGAGCACTTTAGCAGACAGGGTTCACTGTACTGTTTATTATTTCTGATAATAGCTATCATCAATTCAACTCTGTGAACTTCCAGACCCTGTCCTATGTATGCTACGATATCCAACATCATTATTAAACTCTTCCAACATTTAAAAGAATATTGCCCTTTGAGGGACATGGATGCTAAAAATCAGCAAGGTTATATAGTTTGTTCAAGGACACACAGTAAGAGGAAGAGCTGGGGGATGATCTCAGCTCTGTGACTACAAAGCCTTTATTTTTCCACTGAGTCTTAGGTATGGTGTATAATACAGCACTGTTTAAATATGTTAACTCTGTGGGGCGCCTGGGTGACTCAGTTGGTTAAGCGTCCGATTTCAGCTTAGTTCATGATCTCGCGGTTTGTGAGTTTAAGCCCTGTGTCAGGCTCTGTGCTCATAGCTCTGAGTCTGGAGCCTGCTTCGGATTCTGTATCTCCCCCTCTCTCTGCCCCTCCCCTGCTTGTTCTCTGCCTCTCTCTCAAAATAAAGAAATAAACATTTAAAAATTAAAAAAATAAATAAATATGTTAACTCAGTATGAAAATTGTCCATTATGCTTATTGCATTAGGTTGGTTATAGATGAAGTAGTGAGATCACTGCTCTGTTCATCAAATTAAAAAGCTTCCCCTTTCCTAGTATCTGCATCTATTTTCCCCACTTATATCATATTCCGCTAGAGTGGTCTGCATTATATTTTACTTGTATTAAGCCCACCTCCTGCAAATAAGGCCATATACTCTCTTGATAATGGCATAGATATACAGGATAAGGCCTTTAAATAGACTTAACTCTTTTTTTTAAAAAAAATTATTTAACAGTTAGTTAACATACAGTGTAGTATTAGTTTTAGATGTACAAAAGAGTGATTTAACACTTCCATACATCGCCCAGTTCTCATCCCCCCCCCCACCTCCCCTCTGGTAACTAACAGTTCTCTGTAGTTAAGAGTCTGTTTCTTGGTTTGTCTCTCTCTCTCTCTCTCTTTGCCTCTTTGCTTGTTTGTTTTGTTTCTTAAATCCCACATATAAGGGAAATCCTATAGTATTTGTCTTTCTCTACCTGACTTCTTTCACATAGTGCAATACTCTAGCTCCATCCATGTCGTTGCGAATGGCAAGATTTCTTTCTTTTGTATGGGTGCCTAATATTCCATTGTGTATATATACAACTTACTCTTTATCCACTCATTAGTCAATGGACACTTGAGCTATTTCCATAATTTGGCTTTTGTAGATAATGTTGCTGTAAACAATGGGGTGCATGTATCCTTTTGAATTAGTATTTTTGTATTCTTTGGGTATGTACTTAGTACTGCAATTGCTGAGTCATAGGGTAGTTCTATTTTTAACTTTCTGAGGATCTCCCTTGTGGAAAACTACAGAGGCTGCACCAGTTTGCATTCCCACCAACAGTGCAAGAGGGTTCCCCTTTCTCTACGTCCTGGCTGACACTGTTGTTTCTTGTGTTATTAATTAAAGCCATTCTGGGGCGCCTGGGTGGCTCAGTTGGTTAAGCGGCCGACTTCGGCTCAGGTCATGATCTCATAGTCTGTGAGTTCAAGCCCCGCGTTGGGCTCTGTGCTGACAGCTCAGAAACTGGAGCCTGCTTCAGATTCTTTATCTCCCTCTCTCTCTGCCCTTCCCCTGCTCATGCTCTGTCTCTATGTCTCTCAAAAATAAATAAACGTTAAAAAAATTTAATTAAAGCCATTCTGATAGGTGTGAGGTGATATCCCATTGTATTTTTGATGGCTATTTACCTGATGATCAGTGATGCTGAGAATCTTTTAATGTGTCTATTGGCCATCTGGATGCCTTCTTTAGGAAAATGTCTATTCATGTACTCTGCCCATTTTTAAATTGGGTTATTTATTTCTTGAGTGTTGAGTTTTATAAATTCTTTATAGATTTTGGATACTAACCCTTTATCAGATATGACATTTACAAATATCTTACCCCATTCTGTAGGTTGCCTTTAAGTTTTGTTGATTGTTTCCTTCACTGTGCAGAAGGTTTTTATTCTGATGAAGTCCCAATAGTTTATTTTGGCTTTTGTTTCCCTTGCATCAGAAGACATATCAGGAGAAAAAAGTTGCTTTGGCTGATGTCAGAGAAATTACTGCCTGTTTTATCTTCATGGATTTTTATGGTTTCAGGTTTCACATTTAGGTCTTTCATCCATTTTGATGAAATGAGTTTATTTTTGTGTATGGTGAAAGAAAGTGATCCAGTTTCATGTTGTGATATTTTAAAAATGTGAATTCAAGTCACTCGGAGTTAAAGTCAGAGTCCAATCTTCACAGTAGACTAACCACATCTTAAGATCTGTTAATGATCTTGATATCTGTGGTGGTTATTCTCCATTTGACATTTTCATCTTAATCCATGCTCTGTTTGTTTTCTCTATCCTGCTTGGAAAGAAACACACTTGGCTGATATCAAAGGGGTTACTGCCTGTGTTCTCCTCTAGGATTTTTATGGTTTCAGGTCTTACATTTAGGTCTTTAATCCATTTGAAATTTATTTTTGTGTATGGTGTAAGAAAGTGGTCCAGGTTCATTCTTTTGCATGTTGGTGTCCAGTTTTCCCAACACTATTTGTTGAATAGACTGTCTTTTTTTCCATTGGATATCCTTTCCTGCTTTGTTGAAGATTAATTGACCATATAGTTGTGGGTTCATTTCTGGGTTTTCTATTCTGTTCCATTGATGTATGTGTCTATTTTTGTGCCATTACAATACTGGTTTGATCACTTTTGGGTTTACTCTTACCCCCAGCTGTGGATTCTTTTATTAAAAACATTTAGCCTCTGATCCTTGGTCATAGTTACAGAATCATAAAATTAAAAATTTTTTTGAGATTATACAAGAGTAACCCTTCATTTCACAGTACAGGAAAATAAGGCCTTAAAAGGTTGAATATTGCCCATATTTATGCATCTTCTGAACATTTTTTAGTTGCTTAGGTTGCTGAAAGAAAAAAGAAGACTCACGTTATTATGGTTAGGTCTTCATAATGATATATAATCCAATTAATTTAGTCCTAAGTCCTAACTTCTTGGATATCCTGTCTATCTGTAACAGTCTATAACATGGTTTTAAAATGATTTTTCTCCCAGAGCTTCTTATTATGATCTGGTTTATGGTTTCTAAAAATTTTCCTAATGTATGGCTCCTTCATAGTTTGGTGAAATAAACCAGTCTGTTCAATAAGGGCATCTTTGTTTAATACAGAATCTGATTCATTTGACCAAGCTTAGTAGAGGTTACAGAGTTCACGTAAGGGTCTCAATACCGAAATTAAACACACACACACAGTCAGTAGATAAAGATACTAATACCCTCCCCCTCTAGTTATCCCATGTGAAGAGATAATTGAATGATACAACTATTTATTTTGTAAGGAATTAAGAATGAACTCCAGAAGTAGAAGACACTCATAATTTTTTATTGAAAACCCTTATATTCTATTCCTTGACTTGGTCAGGTTGGTAATTCTTGGCTTTGAGCAGATGTTTTGCCATATACACACATTCCGTGGTACTGAAAGAAAGCTGCATTACATGCTGTCATGTAGGTGATTAGCTAGGTATGTTATACATCCATTTAGGGGAGAGTTAGCCACTCATTCCCCAATGACACAACTTTGTTTCCATCGTTCACCATCATAAACCCATAACTTCCCTAAAGTCCTTCATTTGCTCTGTTATACTTGCCTAGGTAACTCCGTTAATCATCCACTCCAGTGATGCTGTCACAGAGGACAACCCTACGGTACATCCCTTGCATATTTTATTTTTCATTTTTCAAGAGAATTTCAAACCCTCTCTCAAGCTCTCCTTAAACTTTTACATACTCTACTCTCTCACACTTTGCTGATGACTTTGTCTCATGTTTCACTATTGAAACAGATATAATCAAACAGAATCTCTCCAAGATCCCCAACTACCAACCTACTCGCTTCTGAAGCCAACTCTGATTTGTCCTCTGTTATTGTGGATGGAGTGTCCCTGTCAAGGGCCAAACCTCTCAATTTGTTTGCTTTGAATCGTATTCTCAACTTTTTAAGGTCTTGACTCTATCAGTTTTCCTCCTCTGTCTCCTACATCTTCTTTATCCCTCTACTGGATAATTTCCATCAATATCTAATCAAATTTCCCCCGTCTTAAATATCCTATCTTTAAAATGAAAAACTCGTTCCTTTGTGGTTACAGCTCTATTTCTTTCCTCTTATTTGGAACAAAACTTCTTCAAAATAGTTTTTTTTTTCTCCCCACATGATATTTATATTCTCTCCAAGCCAATTCTAATTCGGCTTCTATGCTCTCAACTAAACTGGGTGGCTACTGTCAAAATCATAAATGATCTCTGCGATGCCAGCCAATACAATGGTCATGTCTCTGTTTTTATCCTTGTTGACTTGTCAACAGCATTCTGTATTGGAAGATTCTTGGGCCATTTCCTTTGGTAATTTCATCCATCCCATTTTTGTTTTAAACAACGTATGTACCAATGACTCCTAAGTCTATTTCTTGAGTTCTGTTATTTTCTCATAATCCTAGATTCATATATCTGATGCCTACTGGAACTCTCCACATGGTGATCTGATACTTTGAATTTAACATGGCCAGAACAGAATTTTTAACTCTAGTACATCTGAAGTCTACTGATTTTTTTAAAAGTCTTTTTCATCCTTGTAGATGAAAGATCCCTTCAGTTGCTCCAGTAAAAAATCTGAGTTATCCCTACGTTTACAGTTTATCTTGCTTGCTACATACACTCTCCAAATGAGTTTTGTTGATCATATTTCAAATATATCGACTCCACTTATTTATGTTCATTTCCATTCTACCCTCCTGGTCCAATCTAATTTTCATTTGACCCACTGCATCGACCTCCTCTTGGTCTCCTTGTTTCTATTTTTGTCCCTTGGGCCAGTCAACTGTATTTTTGTTCTCTGATCTCTTCTTCAGCTCTGTGCCTCAGAGAACTAAATTTCTCAGCCTTCCTTGCCCTCTGGCTTCTGGATAGACTTGCCTAGTAGAAGGAATTGTGGAAGATTGCTTGCTGTGATGGCTTATATACCACATCTTCTCTGTGGCTCCAGCTGCTCCAGATAGTCCCATCTTCTGTAGACCTAACTGTACCAGGAGGCCCCCACCACGATACCATGAGTCGGATGACTCCAGCATCTGGGCCCTGGTTATGCTACCTCTCTTGGTTTCTTTGGTCCTGGAAGTAGTAGAGGCCATGGTGAATCTCAAGTTGCTTCATCACCCCGTTTGAACTCTTAGGTCTTCTATTAGCTGTGCCCCCAATTCTAGTACTAAACAGCATTTGTTTAAAAGACACTAAGTAATTTTTTAGAGATTTTTAAATTTAACACTAATTAACATACCCCTACACAATATAATCCCCACATGGCAGCCAGAGATATCATTATGTTTTTATTTTTTTAAGTTTATTAATTTAAATAAATCGTGTCAAGAGATCAAGAGGCAGATGCTTAACTGACTGAGACACCCAGGTGAAATCACTTTAAAAATGTAACTTAGATTCTGTCACCTCCACCTTCCTTCTCCCTTCCCAAACTCACTTAAATCTTCCCCAAAACTTATCACAATGAGAATAAAATATCAACTGCTTATACTGGTTGACAAAGCCTACCATAATCTGGGGCCACTTGGAGACTCTTATCTTATTTATACCACCTTCTTTTTCACCCATTATACTCAGCCATGCTGGCCTGTGTCCTGTATTCTTTGAATGAATCAGGCTTGTTCTGGCGTCAGAGCTTTTGCACAAATGCTACACTTCACCTAGAGTGCTTTTCTCTCTGACCTCACACTGTGGTTCCTTCTTACCATTCAGATCTTAGCTTTAGTAGCATCTCCTCAGGAAAGCCTTTCAGGATTCGCCTTGTAAAGTGATTATTGTTCACTTTCTCACCTCAATCTGTATCAATTCTTCATAAACGTTTCTTAATACATAATCATTTTTATACCACTCTCTGTCAATTTTCTGACTTATTCAAGTATTTGTTTTGTCTCTATCTCCTAGGCGAAGCTCTTTCCCGTCTTGTTTTGGTTCTTAAAACAATGTTTGGCATATAGAAACCATCAATAAATATTCGAATGAATGTATAAATGAAAGCAAACCAACATTTTGGTTAGACAAGTGTTGAATGGATAAGCACTAGAATCCTTCAGTTAAGTGGTTAAACATCAGTTAGTGTTGAGAAGGTAAATTGAAAGTTTAAATGCTGTTAAAGTGTTATGTACTATGTCTAGAAGAAGAATGTAGGCTAATATAAAAGAAGATAAAATGATGGGGTCAAGTTCACTACTCTGTGTCTGCATGCCAAGCCATGAAAGTACTCTCAGGCTGTTTGTAGCTGAGCAGAAAGAGGTTGAAAAGAGTGACTGCAGGTTTCATCTGCCCGGGATTTCCACTTCTGGTGTGGCTGATAAAGTAATTCAGTCCAACTATCACATAGAGGATAGCTGTGAAAGGTAGAAAAATACACTAAAAATATCTGCTTGAAAGCATTTAGCGAGTTAACAAGGTGGCAAAGAATTACAGACTGAAGATCTGGATGGAGAAAGGAAGTCCAGAGCGGTAAGTCCAGTATTTGGGTCAGTTTTTTCCCCAGGGATGTCTCAGGATCCTGAAAGAGGTAGCAGACAGGCCAAGAAACACAGCAGCACTTTTGACAGCTACATGGACCAAGAGGACAGAACTGGGACCAAAGAGAAGTGTGGACCAGAAGTAGAAGTACGGGTAGCAGTTACCTTTCATGAGGAAGAACATACTTGAGCAGTATGTTCCATTTCTTGACTTTGGTAGTGGTTATGTAGGTGTTCACTTTGTGATATTTCTTGGGGTGCATTTTCTATTAGAATGTAATACATATTATGAAAAAGGTTTAAAAGAAGTGATTGCCATAACTTTGGGCCACATACATTCCCTAAATAGTTGGAGATCATTAGGAGGATACCTCTTCCCTTCATGTACTATAAAGTTTTGGTTAAACACTTTGAACCTGCTCATAGAGAACTTAGCTTTTACACATAAGTTTGAAGTCTGCCTTAGAAAAATCAGTAGTGTTTCCATTAAGAGGACAATTTGTGGTAGTATGTAAATATTCTTTATCTGAAGCGTAATAACTTGAGTTTAACCTATATAATGGAGCCAGAGTCCATTTACGTGTGTGAACCATGGAAGTAAATAACATTTAAAAAAATGAAGTCAAATATTCCATAACCTTGGTCGGCGGGGAATGGTTTTAAGGAAACTGAAGAGACTCCCTCTGTACTCCCACGGTGCAGCTGCACTGCTCATCATGATTACTGCAGGGATAGCCCCGGAGGTTAGAGACCTCTGGACTCTGGCCTCAGAGGTGGAACCCACCGCTTCTTCTTCTGGCTACCTTACCACTCTGCCATCTCCGCTTCTCTTTGTCTCTGCTTTTCCCTCCTTTCCGCTCTCACGCTGCCTTTATTTATTTTTCTTTTCCCGTGGCTTCTACTCTGTCATGACTTCTTCTGTGTCGTGACTGAGGCTTCTCCTCTCTTCCCTGGGGGACCCCTTCAGTTTCTGCTCCTACCTGCAGTATGTTTTGCATTCTGAGTCCCTGGAAAGACCTGCTCGGGGCCTGTGCTTACATGCAGGTTCAGAATGGTCATGTTTGGCTGACTTCTCCAGCCTGATACCCGACAGAGGCTGCTGGCCCTCTCCCTCTTGCCTACTGAGGAAAGCATTTAGGACAAGGCTGATCTCTGGGCCCTGAGCCCACAGTAATTTCTGCTTATGAATGGATATTGTGGCTCTCAGAAAGTGTGATGCATTGCCTACGTATGGGGAAAATGTTTGGCAGAGACTCTCCTGTAGAAGGAAGAGAGGGCAGTGTTGTTAAGTGATAGGAAAATTGTGGAAAGAAGCGAAAGAACACAATCTGTGTTTAGATAAGGAATGACAGGACAGAGCATCTAGAGATCAAGAGATACCTCGGATGTCCTAGCTTTCTCAGAAAAAGTCTGGGCTATTCACTCCAGAGCCTTAAGTGGCTGCAGGGAAATCCCTCCTCCTTCTTTGGGAGGGCTGGGAATTTGGAAGTAAATGCTCAGACCTAAGAGTTTTTGTTCTAAACAAGTAAGGTCAATAAAAACAAATTGCTTTGATGAATACATTGTGTTTAGTAAATTCAGCAGCTCTGCAAAGGGTAGACTGTTTACAGAGAAGTTCCCTAACGCACTGGCCATGCATGTGCTCCTCTCATGTAACCCAGTCACCATTCGCAAAGCTACTTTGAGCACTTTGGAACTACCTAAAGAGCTCCCGGTATTTGAATTACATACCTGTCTTTCCAACTTCTGGTGATGGAACCCCTGAAAAAGAATTTAGGGGCCTTTTTTTTGTGTCTCAAGGCTTTACAAGGAGAGTGTAGTAGCCCCAGTTCAGTCAGCTAAATGGAAGTCCTTTTAAGGAAGTTAAAAAAAATACTCTGAACCAAGGAAGAATTTAATGGGCATAAAATTTCAGTTATGCAAGACGAATACATTCCAGAGATTTGCTGTAGAGCGTACTGTCTATAGTTAACAATGCTGTATTGTGCCCTAAAATTTTTGTTAAGAAGGTAATCTCATGTTAAATGTTTTTAACAGGCACACGTGAAAGAAAACAAAGGGACACAGGACACTTTTGGAGGTGATGGATGGATCTATTACTCTGATTGTAATAATGATTTCACAGGTATTTGCATATGCCCAAACTCATCAAATTTATACATTAAAAATGTATAGCTTTTGTGTATCAGTTACAGTTCAGTAAAGAGGTGAAGAAAATCAGGGCGTCTGCATTCTGCCTTGGGAGCAAAAAGGAATGTGTTCTGAGAAGGGGATGCTGGGGGAACTCGGAACACTGGATCTTCACATTCTTTGAAAGAACTATAGGGTAAGTATGGTAGGAAGCTTCTTGGAAAGTCTTCAACATTGCACACACCCTAATCCCTGGAGCCTGGGAATGTGATGAGTAATCACTTCTTTGATTGTGTTATGTTACACGGTGTATCAGTTTGCTAAGACTACTGGAACAGATCACCACAAATTAGATGGCTTAAAACAACATAAGTCACAGTTCTGGAATCTAGATTGGTAGAGTTTTGGAGCGGTGGTGGGGGTTCGGAGCTGATGGCCAAGAATTCTTGAAGACGTCTTTGGTGCAAAAAGGTAATTTTATTAAAGCACAGGGACGGGATTCATGGACAGAGAGAGCTCCACTGGGGTTGTGCAGAGTGACTGGTTATATACTATGGAGTTGGGGGAGGTAAAGTCAAGAGGAAATTTCTTAAAGGATTTCCATATGCTAAAGAAGAGTCGCAGATTACTGGAGCCCTAGCTATTGCCAAGCTAAGGTTGTTTTCCCCTCTAGCAAAGCAGTGACATTAGGAGGATAGGGAGTTCCTGGATCTATGTTTCCTTCTTGTCGTTGTTTCCCACATCGCTAAGGAGGGGAGGGTGATGTTGAGGGGCTATAGGTTTCTGGAGGTTAGGCTACTGATAAGATTGCTTTTTTTCTTGTAATTCACTAAGATATTTGTAAACGGACGGAGACTCAGGTCTTGTGATCTCTATCAGTTCAACCATTTGTTGTCTGTCATTGCCTTTGTTCTTGGGCAGCCAGGTGTGCCTGAGGAATATCACACATGTCCCACGTGGCGGGGCAAGGTGTGCTAGCTGTCCTCTGCCCTCAGCTTCCCTTATGCTCCCTCACCATAGATATCTGAATCAAGGTGTGGGCAGGGCCGTGTTCCCTCTGGGTCTCTGGGTAGAATCCTTCTTTGTCCCTTCCTGGCTGCTGGCGGTGGAGGCCAATCCTTGGTGTTCTTGGTTTGCAGCTGTCTCGGTCTCATCTCTGCTTCTTTCTTTGTGTGACATTCTCCCCATGTGTCTTCACACCCTACTCCTTCTGTGCCAGTCGTATGTCTGAATTTTCCCTTTTTATAAGGGCTCCCTAGTGACCTCTTTTTAACTTGATTACCTCTTTAAACACACTATTGCCAATAAGGTCACACTATGGCATACTGCGGGATAGGACTCGAACATATCTTTTTTGGGGGGACACAACTGAACTCATAACAGAAACGCAGTTGACCTCAGCAAAGGGAGATTAGGTGGGCCTAAATCTAATCACAGAAACCTTTAAAATTAGAGAACTTCTTTGCTTGGTGGCAGGCAGAAGTCAGAGAGATTGAAAGCATGAGTGGGATTTGATGTACCATTGCTGGCTTGAAGATGGAGAGGGCCACGAATCAAGGAAGGTGGGCTCCTTTTAGAATCTGAGGGTGGACTCTGGTTGGTAACTATCAAGGAAAGGGACTTCAGACTGAGAGCTGCAGGGAATGGAGAGTTGTGCCAACAACCGGAATGGTCTTGAAAGTGAGTTCTTCCTGTGAGTCTTCTGGTAAGAGTCAGTTCAGTCAACATCTTGAGTTTTGGTTCCATGAAAGAGCTAAGCTACAGAACATCTGACCTACAGAACTGTGAGATAAATGGATGTTATTTTAAGTCACTAAGTTTATGGTAATTTTTATACAACAGTAAAAAAAAAATACAGTAAGGTACAGAGTGCTCTAAATTCCTCTCTAGGGTTCCTAAGAGAGTGCACTGGGATCCAGAACCATTCTTAAATGACATTTAGTTTCCCCTACCTTAAACGACCTGTTGATACCATCAAATTTTGGGGACAGGCAACGACTAACAGTGGAAATAGATCCTGGAATCTGCTTGGAGCTAAGGGACAATTTAAGAACTTTCTGTGCTGTTAATGGGCACTGGAAGCCATGGTTGAGCCCTGCTAAGGGTTGCTTCCTGGAAGTGCCAGAATAAACATTGACAGAGGCTCTCACTGGGAGCAGTGGAGACCATTTTAATTGAAAACATCTGGTCTTTTATATTATTGCTTCTGAAGTAGGGGATTGCCACAAAATAGGTAAGTATAGCTCGAGACAAGCAGACTGCAGTTCAGAGTAAAATTCAAGAGTCAGGAGGGGAATTCAAGAAGCAACTAGGAATAAGAGAAGAAACCCTAACATGTGAATGGTGTACACACGATGGGGCTCAGACATAAATGTGAAGCTTGGGGGCAAGCAGATCTCCAAGGGTTCACTTGGGACAAAGTGGACGACATCCACAGGGCAGTCAGACTAAGGGTGGGGCTAAAGATCCTACAAATGTCATATTAAGGGCTGAACAAGTAGCATGGAAATCTTCAAAAACGACTTTTGGGGAGGAGCTTGGATACATGGGGCTGACCTTATGTGGCTAGAGAACCGGAAATCCTGGATGAAATCTCCTATCCGTGAATTGAACCTGATAGTCGTATTCTCAATTCCTTGGGGGATTATTCGGGCTTGGGAAAGGAGTGCATTCACGCCTGTTTCCTTAGATCCCTTATCTAATTTCAAAATCGCTATCTTTCCTGAATCAAGTATCTTTGTCCTTTACATTATAGGAAGAATCCAGGGTGAGTAACTATTTCAATAGAAAGAGAAGGTTATATGCTGTGTTACGAGATAGGATTTGGCATTTTATTTAGAATCAGTTAAAAATTATTCACCAGGAACTTAAGCAGTCACCACGATGGGAAGGAAACAGCCTCTTAATAACTGCTTGTTCTCAGCTTCTGTATTCTTCTCTCCCTTCAGCCAGGGTCATTGGTCCCCTCGGTGCAGTGAGCCGGGTTCCAGCAGCGCCACCTCAGCTCAGTGGGCAGGTTCAGGTTCCCAGTTGGCCCATCCAGCTTCAACCCTTCAAACCTAGTCTGCTTTGCATTCCTTCTGGGTGCCTTCCCTGGCCAGGCTGCCGTGATGGCCTTCCACTCCCACCCTACTTTATACTTCATGTCTATAGTTACTCAACGCTTAGCATAAGTTACTTTGTCTAGATAGTTATGGTCTTTTTAAATTATTTTTTTTTTTGAGTATAGCTGACCCACAATGGTACACTAGCTTCAGGTATACAGCAGAGCAAGTTGACAAGTTTATAATTACACTGTGTTCACCGCCAGTACAGCTACCATCTGTTCCCCTACATCTCTGTTACAATATTAGCGACTGTATATTTTGTGCTCTGCTTTTTATTCCCCATGATATTTACGCTTTTTGAATCTAAACTCATGGATATTTTAGAGCTATGAGAAGTCTAAGCAAATCTTCTCTAATCTTCCCATTTTTAGAATATGAAAGTGGCCTTGAAAAGATTAAGTATTAGGTTAGCATCGTATGGAGGAAGAGCCAAGATTAGAATTATATGAAATAATTCCTTGTTTTCTGTTATTTTTCTTATATAATGATGCCATATGATAATTATATATATACATATATATGTGTGTATATATCTATATAAACTGCGAGGCATTTTGACCCCACATTTACTGATGAATATAGTACACCACAATAATGTAAACATACAATATTTTCTTAATGAGTCAGTAATGTAAAACTTACATTGTTATTTGCTGTAGTCTGGCAATGAGGCATATTAATAAATTTAGTCAGAAGTCTAGATTTCAGTGGCATACTTCAAATTTCTGGTGTTCCTTGATTAGAAAGGTTATTTCCTGGCGCCACTATTGAGATAAAAAGGTAACAAGGTTGACATGCCTATTTATTTAAAGGAATTTGAGTTAGCTGTGCAAGCATCGAATGCTTTTCTGGTAAGTTATTACTGTCTGTTCTGCATCAAGGAACAGAATTTCAATCAACCAGTCCCCTACTCCCTCTTACCTTTTAAAAATGACTACTATTGTGTGGCGGCTAACTATAGGAAACACATTAAGCACTTGTTCAATATTCTTTGCCGAATTCGGCAACATACATTCAAGTGTTAAAGGATTTATTTGTGACATTTCTGCTGACTCATCAGTTGGGTCAGAGAACGAAAGACTGAATAGAAAAGTGGAATAAGCAGTAACCGAAAAGCAGCGGCTCGGATCAACCTTGGTACCTGATGGGGGATAGAATATGGTTTAGGAAATGTCGTTCGAGGTCCTTGCATGTCTAGTTGTGGAGTTAGCGGTCACAGGCTTGAGGGGCATGAGGGAAACTGGACAGCCACGACAACGACCCAGAAAACTGGTGAGTGGCCGTTGGGCTGACTACCTCCCTCCCGCCACTGCCCAACAGAGCAAGTCAATTGGCAAGTTTGGCCGTGATGCAGGGTACCAGGTGTTTTTTTTTTAGTACAATGCTCAATCTAATCTAAATCGATGCTATTTTTTTTTTTTTTATTTCTTGGAAATGGCTTAATCAACTTTGTCATTTTAAAGTCGATTTATCAATAGAATTACACACCCCGCAGTGAGCCACAACAGTTTCCAGGAAGGTGGATGCCCCCTCAGGTCTGTGGCCAGTACACACGGCCGGGATCAGGTCTGTTCCTCACACCAGCCTACGCAGGCAGCAACTGCCTCGCTTCCCCCTCACCAGGGAGACTGCTGGCAGCTTCTCCCTGGGGCCACACAGGGCTCAGTGTCAGGTGCAGCAGCATAATTCGGGGGGAAAGAAAACCTGAAGCACAAACATTTTTGAAGATAGTCTGTAACCCTACATAATAAACCATAAAAAAGGAGTTTCTTTCTGGAGGAAGGGGGGGCACACATTTTTAAGTTTCCTTTTTTCTTTTTCTTTTTTTTTTTTTATCAGCCCAGTGATTAGGTTGCCATATGAGAAATTCCTGTTGTAATTTACAAATTCAGTAGTGTTAGATGTAAAATGTCGAGTTATAAATAAACTCTGTCGTTCCAGTTAAAAGGAGAAGTGTACGTGGGGCACGCGGGTGGCTCGTGGGCTAAGCCTCCAGCTCTCAGTTTCGGCTCAGGTCATGATCTCACGGTGTCGTGGGTTTGGGCCCTGCATCTGGCTCTGCGCTGACAGTGTGAAACCTGCTTGGGATTTGTAAGGTTACTAGTCGCTGATGGATAAAAGTAAGACTGCCAAGGCAAAGTGTGGTCTGAGAGTACACTTTATTGCAAGCACCCTCAGGCGAGGTTCCGCGACTCGAAAGAGAGGAGTCGGGGGAAGTCGCGCCTGAGGTCGGAGGTTAAGGGCTTTTAATGGGTTTGGGGAGGAGATTTCGAACTTATTAGCAGATCCTATTGGTCTCCTGGAATGACGTGTCTGCCTCCCAGGGCTGTGGCGGGAACTTCGGCCATCTTGGGTCGGTTTCCATTTTATGGAGCCTTCCCTCTGCCCTAGCCCAACAGGTTTCTCTCTCTCTCTCTCTCTCTCTCTCTCTCTCTCTCTCTCTCTCTCTCTCTCTCTCTCTCTCTCTCTCTCTCTCTCTCTCTCTCTCTCTCTCCCCCCTTCCCTACTCATGCTGTCTCGGTTTCTCTCAAAATAAATAAATAAACTTAAAAATAATTAAAAAATAAAAGAGAAGTACGTGACTGAACGTGGTCCATCTAACGGAAGGTATATGTTTGAGCCAGTTCCTGGGGATCCTGTGTCTGCCCTTCCCCGGGCAGAACTGGCTACTGGGATGCTTCCTGCATGCAATTTTGTTGCCTGAAAAGTTTCCTCATCCTTAATACCTTTTCAGTCAGGTGGATGGTCACTTCTGTTCCTTGTTGTTGGTGTCCTTTCTTCCCCAACTCTGACTACACGTACAGGTTCCCACTGCTGGACACTCTGCTTATATTTAATCAATCCATGTTTATTAGTTTTGCTTCCCAAGTCAAGCTTGTGTCCTTGCCAATTCTCAGAAACTAAAAAATGTCCTTTCAAAAAGGAACCCACTATAGGACTAAGATTCTTTGTTAGAGGGATCGGTGGCACATGGCATAGGGACATTGACAAAGCAGGACCGACAGCACTTAGCACGTCTACCGGGGCGCTGCTGGTCTCAATATGGTCAATTGATAACTTGCTTGTGAAAATCCTGGTTTGTTTTGCTTTCCCAATGTGATTCATTAATTGGGCTCAAAATTAAAAATCTTTTCCTGTGATCTTAGTTTCTCTTACTTGAAAATGAAAGAAAAAAAAGAAAGGAACAAACAAAACAAAAATTCCAACCAAACTTTACTTGAAAGGCTCTGTGGGACAGGCCAAAATATTGTATGATACTAAATAAAATAATTGATAGCAGGTGGCCAGTGAAGTTCTACCAGATGTAATCACAAAAACAAAGAAACTTTCATGATCAAGGTCAGGGTCTTAGACACACTTTTGATGTGAATGGAAGCTTTGTAAGGGTAAGGAATGAGAATACAACAGAATACTGTATTAGCAAAAGGATGCGAATCCTGGGAAATCTAAAAAACTATAGGCATTTTTTAGTTGTAAATTAAAAGTAAATTAAAATTAAATTAAAAGTACCTTATATTCCTTATAACAAATTGTTACTTTACTTCCTACTTTTCACTCACAGATGTAATTAAAGATTTACATAATTAAAAAGAAGAATCATTTTGTTTACTACTTATGAGATGATTGATGACCAGAGTTAAAGTAAAATTATTTGGGGAAGTGTAATTCTTTTTTTAAGTGCATTTATTTGTTTTTGAGAAGAATGAAAGTGAGATCAGTGGAAGGACAGAGAGAGAGGGAGAGCGAGAAGCCTAAGCAGACTCCCTGCTCAGCACGGAGCCCAGTGTGGGGCTTGATCGCATGACTGGGGGATTATGATCTGAACTGATATCAAGAGTCCGATGCTTAACCAACCTAGTCACCCAAACTTTCCATTTGTTCTTACTTCAAGTAATAACATGCGCTGTTTAGATTAGTTATTCTGTATTGTTTCTTTGGAAAGAGTGTATTGCTTTACTTATAAATCTATTTTAATGCAACAGGTACTTCTTGAAACCATATTAGAGACAATGACACTAAGGATTAAATTTGATAGATATTTGATTTACCAAGGTGAATAATCACAGAGTTGGTGGAAATAAAAATATACCTTAAGCAAATGAAACCGATAGGTGTTGACCATCATGTTTTTTTTTTAATTTTTTAATGTTTATTTATTTTTAAGGGAGAGACAGACTGTGAGCAGGGGAGGGGCAGAGAGATAGAGAGGGCGATATAGAATCTGAAGCCGGCTTCAGGCTCTGAGCTGTCAGCCCAGAGCCCAACTCAGGGCTCTACTGAGCCACCCCGGTGCCCCGCCCCAAACACTTTAAATTCTTAGGCTGAATGACATAAAATTGCTCTTTTTAAAATCAAAAGTGGTCAAATACAGACAATGCTTTCTTTTCTTTTTAGTTTTATGGTTCTATTAACACAAATATGACATGCACATAAGCTGTCCATCTACTCATTCTCTTCGCTGCTCTGCCTGGCCTCAGGATGGGCGACTCTGATGGCCGGCTGCGCTGCTCTTTCCGCAGTGGCTTTGTGGTTCTCGGAGGAGACGTTGTTAGCGATCTCTGCACGGTAGGATTTGTTGCACATCTTTGGCACTTTAAGCTCCTTGACGTCATGGACTAGGAACTTCCGGAAGCCCCTGGGCAGCATGTGCTTTGTTTTCTTCTTGCTCCCATCATGTTTTTTAAAAAAGTCATATTAGGAATGCCCCCTGGACTTTGGTGCTATTTTCTAGTATTTGACAAGAACTTCAGTTTCCATGTTACTAGTATTTACGTTGTAATTATCCGTGATTTTGATATTCTTTTCTTTTACCTTTGGTATTGTAGGGGAAAGTCAAAAGGAAAAGTGCCTGTACTCTTTTTCCTACTGAAGATAGTGCCCTATTTTTCCCTTTCAATTTATTGCCACACTTCTTCCAAGATTAATATACTAGACCATCTATGCGTTGCTTTCTGACTCCTTGAAATCTTATCATAATGAATAATAGCAGCAAACATCCCTGTAGAGCTGCTGTCAGGCAGTGGTTTTAGCACTTTGAACATGTTAATTCATGTGATCCCTTTGGCAACTCTCCAGAGCAGGTGCTGTCATTGTCCCCATTTTATAAATGTGGATGCGGAGGCAGGAATAAATAATCTGCCCAAGGTCACGGAGTTTCAGCTGGGACGCAAACCCAGGCGGTCCCATTCCAGAGTCAACTGGGTGTCTCCCACTCGAGGTGTGCTTGATCTTTTAATTACCATATCTAATGATTTTTTTCAGTTCTTTTGTTGTTTAACATCTTGGTATTACTTGACACTGTTGCTCCTTCCTTGGTTTCTGCGACCAAGAAGCCTTCTGGTTCTCCTGCTTGTCTGCTTGCTTCATTTTGGGGGAATTTTATGATACTGTTTACATTTTTTGTGCTCTGTTTTCATACATTTACCAAGGTGCTGTCCCCATTCCTCTTATTTATTTTCTCTCTCTACTGTCATTCCTTTGGAAATCTCTTCATCTGTCATTGCTTTCATGAATCTCATGTATCTATCACCATCCCCAACCTCGGCCTGAATTATTTGCTACATAGATCTCTCTTCTGAAATGTTTCGTAGATACCTTAAAGATAGGTCCTTAGATACCTTAAACAGGTCCCCAAGTTTATTATTTCCTCTATCCCCTTACCTCCCAGATCTGTCCCTCACTGTGTCTGCATCTTCATTCACTTAATGGTACCACTTCCCTTCTATCTATCTGGACTGGGCACCATTGGAGTTATCTTCAAAAGCTCTCTTTTGCTTACTTCTTGGTTATAGTTTGTCATAAGGAATTCTAGACAGAAAGAACAATTTGAGGAAGAGATAGAGACATGAATGTTCTTAGCACGTTAGGGAATAATGAAGAGCCCAGAGGATCAAAAGAAGAAAGGGTGAAGTAAGGAGAGAAGAGATTATAAAAAGTTGATTGAACACAGTTCATTGACCTTGAAACAAAAGCGTTCTGTGAGGCCAAAACGTGTTATTGACAACTGGCTCTTCACCAATGGGGTCCTTTTCTTCACATATCCCAGTTTTAGTGAAGATATTGAAGTCAGAACCAATCTTTATTTCTGCACCTCGAGGACCTTGGCATTACTAGTACTTCCAGAGACCAAGAGACTCTCAGAGATGAACTAACACCAGTCAAAACATCATCAGCCAGTCATGGGGACTGGCAGTAGAAATTAAACCTGGGAGAGGGGACCATTCCTTTCCAGTGCTTTTGGCCCTTATTCGGGACACTATCCCAAGCACAAAGCTGCTGGGGAAGATAATCATTAAGTCATCAAAGTAACTTGTGAGCCTGGAGATAGAGTAAGGATAGAAAGTAGCTTAGAAGCAGGGAGGGTGGTCTCTCCTCATCCCTGCAACCTGAGAGCTGATAAATTACTAGCTTCCACAGCAGGAAGTGACAAATATCCGTCTCTCCTGCACCATGCCAGGCACACACACCAATGGTTACTTCTGCAAATTCTATTCCATATCCTCATTCTGGTCATCTCCTTTCAAGCAATCAAGCAAACATTTTTAGGTAGGTTAGTATCATTGGTAAAATAGAAGGAAGAAGAAAAATCCTTATGATGTGGGAAGCATTTTCACTCCTTTTATTCTAAGATCAAGTCTATCCTCAATTTGGAGGGGGGTGGGATTTAGACTAATAACTGAAGTTTTAGTACATAAGAATAGGCAGGTACTTAATCTTGAACAGAGAATCTGTAATCCTCAATTAGGGCAGTGACTTGGCCCTGGGATGGGGGCCTCTAACTGATGTCAGATTTAACAAGACAGTCTGGGAAGGAGCTCTAAGTATCTGGGGAGTTGAAGGAAGAAAGAACTTCAAATGAAAGGTACTCGCTAACTACTTTCATGAGATCCTACTAAGACACTTAAATACTAGGGCAGACTGGGGAGTGTCCTGGGGTTTTCTAATTCAAGATATTTTGTTTTTATGTCAATAAAGCCAGAGTAAGAAAATGTGTTCTGTCAAATGCTCAATAACCTCTCAGTTCCTTTGCACCTGTTTTAGGAAGCTGACTTGCTTGCAAATTGAACAAGTATCCCCACCCCCTTCCTCCACCCCAGCCAAATAGATGTAAAATACAGAACATCATAGTTGGGCCACCTCTAGGTAGGTTTTGCTCCCCTTGAGACTCCAAGGTTGAAAACAGATCATACCTCTGTGATGGGAAATATTTTGATCTATGATTTCTTTTTGCTTATTTTTTCTTTGTTTTGGTTTCCTCACTATGGTTACTTTACACTTAGTCTGTTTTATAAATTAAGAATTGGCAATTTGTCAATGAAAAGAAACCATAAACTGCTAAAGAAAGGGGAGGGGGAGGAAATAGACTTAGTAAAACATAGAAATCTGAACATATGGTGACCATATTTCTTGCATGAAGAATCAGTACACATGGTCTGACCAGTATGTGTCTATCCGGGGACAATAACACGAAACATACAATACATGGAGTTTTCCTGACCACTTGGCTTGCATGATTTCTAGTCTCACATAGGCCTTAGAATACGGAATATAGTTAGGCACCTCCCACTGCCTGCTGCAGAGGGCTTAAATGGATCCTTGGCGAGGATGGAAGCCCCCCGTTCCTGTTAGGGGATACTGGTAGAGAAGAGATCTTTATTCCCCCATTCCTGTGAAAGCTGCAGGAAGCTTTGAATGGCAAACTCTCCCAACAAAGTTGAGATGTTTGAGGACTGGGTTTTCTAATGTAAAAACTTCCAGGAAAGCATGTGTATAAATCTACCAAGAGCTCAAAACTCTTATTATGCATTAAAAAGTTGATTAAAATCAGGTTTGATTTTTACTGTATCACTGTTCTTCCTATTTTAAAGTGATTCACACAGAGCTATACACTGAAAAAGAGGTGTGTGCTTTTCTAGAGGTACATATCATCTTAACTATAGGTTCTCAGAACGTTTTATAGCTCTTACATATCTGTGCACCTTTTTGCATTCCAGTGGTTAGAAACATTTTTGTGACAATAAAAAATATTTCCATAAAGAATAGTCCTGAAGACATTTTCTTCATGTATTTTAATATGCTTGATAACTTCAGCTTTTATTCTGTCCCTACTGGAGAAGACTAGAGGGATAGTGAATGATTAAAGATTGTGTTTTAGGGGCGCTTGCGCGGCTCAGTCGCTTAAGCGTCCAGCTCTTGACCTTGGCTCAGGTCATGATCTCACAGTCATGAGCCAGTGTTGGGCTCCATGCTGAGTGTGGAGCCTGCTTGGGATTCTCTCCTTCTCTCCCTCCCTCCCCCTCTCCCCTGCTCGCTGGCTCTCTCTCAAAATAAATAAATAGCATTAAAAAAAGGTTGTATTTTAGATTACATATATTATATGTGAATTATTATATACTATATACTATATAATGTATTATATATAAGATATAAACATATAGAATCTTATAAATATATATGATCTAAAATGCAATCTAAAAACAAATATATGCTTATATTTTTAATCTTTTTCCTTGAAGTCATTACAAGCTGCTAAAACACATAAAAACATAGAATACTATGGGGAAGCTTAGGTTTTGTGAATATGAAGAAAAACATTTCTTGAAATCTCTTCTTTAAAACCGTCATCATTCCTGGGGGAATATTTTGGCTTTGATGTTTTAATAGGTCTGGAAGTCATTTTACAAGTGCCAGCTTCCTCCTTTCTTTTTCTTGATTTTATACCCTCCTCCACAGTTATAACACTGATGAAAATTAAAAGATAACATTAGTCTATGGGGAGGAAAAAGGCCTCTCCCACGTTTTGATCCCTGTCTTTCATTCCATAATCCTCCTCAGTAGGGAAGCTAACATCCCATTTCTGCCAGCTGAGCTAAGAAGGCAAAGAGGAACATTAGTAATAAGACTTAGAAGTTGTCCCAAGCTAAAGCCAGAAACTATAAAGGACATACAGTCTCCAGGGTGAGGAATTCATTTTAGTTTTAATTCAAGCCAGCCCCCTGAGAACTAGCATAAAGAAGGAGCAAAAGACTCAATCCCCACACCGCAAGATGTTCCTCAGCTGCCCCTGCTTTAGCTAAGAAATTTCACATGCTCCCTCCCCTCTACCCTCTACCCCTGTTCCCAGACTCCTGCATCACAGAAATTTCTGCGGAGGTTTGGGCTTCTGGTGTCAAATACAACCACGACTGCAACTTACCGCCAGAGGATAAAAGGTTGTAGTGTTCCTGCTCCATCTATTTCCAAAAAGATGGATGTAGGAGCCCTGTTTTGTTAAGTATCAATGTCTGGCCTTGTCTCAAAAAAGCTCCCTTTCTCTCTTTACTATACTTTAACAGCTGTGCTCAAAGGTAAGCAGTTGTCGCTTCCTTATAAAGAGCTTTCCAAGTGCCTTCCCTGTAGGTCAGCACATTTTGTACTCTCTTCAGACATTTCTCCATAAAAGCGTTAGGACACGAGAATCCTTTGGTTTTATTTCTATTTTCCACCCTTGTGTTGGATGCTCAGAAATTTCCTGATATATAAAAAGGGCCTTCTCATTGATTCAGAGGGTGGACTTCGACATACCAAGGACATTGGGAATCTTGGCTGAGATGGTTAAATTTATGTGTCAACCTAACCAGGCTCAGGAATGCCCAGATAGGTGGTAAAACATTATTTCCAGATGTGTTGTGAGGGTGTTTCTGTAATAGATTAGCATTTGTGTTGGTGGACTGAGTGAAGAAGATGGCCCTTGGCAATGGGGGTGGGCAATCCCATCTATTGAGTGCCTGAGTAGAACAAAAATGCAGAGAAGAAGGATGGATCTGTTCTCTGCTTAAGCTGGGGCATCTTCTCTCGTTCTCAGACATTGATACTCCGGGTTCTTGGGCCTTTGGATTTGGACTGAGAATTTACACCATTGGCTCCCTAGACTCTGAGGCCTTTGGGTTTGCACTGGCTTTCCTGGACCTCCAGCTCAAAGATGACAGATCATGGGACTTCTCAGCCTCTGTAATCATGTGAGCCAATCCCTTAAAATACATTTTTTTTATATATGTATATATGCCCTATTGGTTCTGCTTGGGAGAACCCTAACTAACACATCGGCTAAATGTCGCAAAGTTCAAACCAGTCATGTGACCAAAGAGCTGAAAGAGCCTTTTGGGGACAGTTATTAGGGGAAGGCTCTGGAGCCAGGCTGTTGGAGCATGGATATTGGCTTCACCACTCACATTACCTGTATATCTTGGGGAAGTTACTTAAAATAAATTTGCTTCAAATTTCTCAGCTGTAAACTGGGAGTGTCAATAGTATGTACCTGAAATATTATTGTGACAACTATATGAGATATGGATGTAAGGTCTTCAGAATAGTCTTTGTCACATGGGGCGCCTGGGTGGTTCAGTCGGTTAAGTGGCCGACTCCAGCTCAGGTCATGATCTCACAGTCTGTGAGTTCGAGCCCCATGTCGGGCTCTGTGCTGATGGCTCATCAGAACCTGGAGCCTGCTTCAGATTCTGTGTCCCTCTCTCTCTGCCCTTCCCCTGCTCATGCTCTGTCTCTATGTCTCTCAAAAATAAATAAACATTAAAAAAAAAGAATAGTCTTTGTCATATGTTAGCCATTATTTAAAAATTTCCCACCATCTTTTCACTTACTGCCATTTCTCCTTCTCCCTTTCTCTTTCTTGACCACATGTCCTGGGACTTCATACTCTTGACAGTGCAGGCACCATATATGCAAGATGATAATACACTCTACTCTGGACCTACTCCTCTCTTACCCACAAATGAAAGCCTTGTCAACTGGGTCCTCCATTTAGGATATAATGAAGTAACTTGTCCTAAGATGTTAATCACTGAAAATATCTATGCATGTTCCTTCTTCTTTGCTTTTGCATTTTAGCAGGGCACAAGGTCCTAATTCAAAGGCATGAATTCCTAAAGGGTGGACTTCAAGATGGGTATATTTCCATTGGTTGTTAATGCTAGAATTTTTCTGATATCCTTCAAGTTATACATAGAAGACAGTGGTCAACTCTAGCTGTTTAAAGTTCTAATAATTATCTTCCTTACCCATTTAAGACTTGTCATCACCATCATCATCATCATCATCATCATCATCATTATCATTGTTGTCATTGTGATCATTTGAATAAGAATTATTATTGGAGCACTTTCCTTGGTATTTTCCAAGATTATCTGAATCCTAAAAATTTCTGTGAGGAAGGTATTACATATAAGCAAACCAAATCTCAGAGAAATTAAGTAACTTGCCCAAAGGCACATGAGGGCTAAGTATTTGAGATTTGGGCCTAAATCATGCTCCAGGTCTGTTTGGCTCTGAAGGTTGTGCCGTGATTACCATAGAAATAGAATGGACAGCTGCCTGGTTCATGTCATTCCTCCTCCTGTGGCCAGCCACAGGACAGCAGGCTCGTGTCTGCCTCTTCTCACGATCATCCGTGCCTAAAACAGTGCCTCGTTCATATGGTCCCACCACATGTTTGTGGGAAGAATAAGAGGATGTGTGAATGTGTAACCTCAAAAGCCTGTACCTTCCCTGAGGAATGAGATATAACCAATGACTCTGTTGGCTGTATTTGTTATTTGTCATCTAATGGCCTTAGAAGTATCAGGGGAGTGAAGTACCTCATCCACTCTTCACAGACCATCTCGGCAACGTTGGTAAATCAGAAATTCTGGGTATCTGAATCACATTCATTTGCGCTTTATGCAAACAGAACTGCCTACGCTTGCAAGCAATATCTGACAATTATATAATTAATTTGATCATTGAGAAGAGTTGTTCTTAGACCCATATTAGGACGTAAATGATTTCAATTAGGCAGTATCTCTTATCCATGTTAACTCCCCTACCAAATCTTCAACTGTTGCCATGCTTGGTTTCAGCTTTACTGTTTTCTGAGTACGGTCCTACTGGCATCAATTTCAGCATGGTGGGTGGAAACCTATATCTCATTGCACAGTAAGGCTATTGCAAGTTGCATGGCAAAACCCTATTATGCTTTTTGTGCTGACAGTGGGTCTTGTGGTGTCCTATATTTTACTGCATATCAACCAATTACAGGGCAATAATGAAGATAATAATAACCAAACGCAGAGATCTGGTGTCACTACAAATTCCTGCTCCAAAGATTAGCTTTCCATTTTTATCCAAAGGAGTGGCATGCGGTACATATCTGAGAGATTTCCTTTAGATGTTTTGGACTTTTCTATTTTCAAAAGAACTCAGAAACATTGTATAATATTGATAATGTTCAAATACAGTACGTAGCTGAGACATTCGAAAGGAGAGTGCTGCTGTGTCTCTCTTGAGTGATTTCTAACTTTAAAACAACAAAAATATAACCATGGACCAACATTTGACGGCAAAGATTGACTATTTCATACCATAGCATAGTTTTTTTTTTTTTAAGCTCCAATAAAACATGTATTTGGAATTGAAATTAATTGTAAAAGTGAGACAGTAAGCTAATTTTTAAAATATATTTAGAATTTAAAAACAGTTTTGTCACTCTGAATTAAAATTGCAGAAAAAGCAACTGATAATGTGTGCAATCGCTTAGAGACATGCAGAAAAACCCAATCAAATTAAAAAACGTTAATTACATTGCTAAGAATTTCTATGGTATTTTGTTTGTTAGATTTGTTTTCTTTCAGGAACTTTGTTCCCAATGAAATGGTTCTACAGCTTTTTTAGTAAGTAAGCCTGGTGCATTCAAACGGCAGACTGAAATTGCTCCAAAAAGAGGCAATTAAAGTCAAATAGATCTACAGCCAGCCAGTAAAGGTGGACATCCTAAAACTGTATTTTCTTTTGCTGAGCAATTGGGAGAAAAAAAATTGCCATAACTTAGTTTTTACTCCAAATAGTAAAAAAAAAAAAAAAAAAAGATGCTTACTTCACTAGTCTCTGTTTTGTATACTGCTGATTTTGCTGATACATGAATTACTTTCCATATATTGATTTTCCGTTGAAATGAGAGTGTGCAAGGTCATCTAAAATGGATGGGCAGGGTCTTAACGTCTATAGAGTGGTGTTCTGGTACTGATTCAGAGAATCTCCCGTTTTCAAGCTGCGTGTGCTTCGTGCAAGGAAGCGAGTCCACCCTACAGACTGGGTGTTCATCTTGCCTGAGGATTTTGTGAGCACCCTAGACAGCGACTCTGTTAGCCCGGGCCTTATGCACAGGGATTAGGCACCTGTCACCAGTGTGACTGCTCAGGCCAGGGAGATGCTGAGTCTGGTCCCTTTATAATCCAACATACCCCCAAGGTCACCACAGTGCCACAAAGGGGTATGATGTTCATCAGCAAAATAAAAACCTAGGATTTCTTGGGTCAAGCCCTGGAAGAGAATCTCCAAAGGGAAGTAGTCAGCATCCAGTGCTCCAGTTTTTCCTCTTTTGTCTTAGAGTCTTCCACTTGAATTCCTAGATCATTAGGGATACACGCTCAATCCTTAAAAGGACTTTAATCTTCTCCTAGAACAGCAGAGATGGACTAGGGCTTTCAAAGTGGACTTTTTTAAAGTACTAAAGGTAAACAAAGGTATAAAATACAGAGGGTATAGGCAGAAAATTACAGTCAGTAAATACAGTATTCAGGTTTTCCTGCTAGAGCTAACCTGACCATTGCTCCTAAAAGAACATCTCAGTCAGATTCCTCATTTCCCAGGTTTCCAATTACATTTCACTTCTGTTTCCAGAAAATGCCTTTATTCCACTTGGTCCCTTTGTACCAGGGTCAAGAAAGGGTGTTTTAACTCTGATCCTCTTCTGAGGCCTTCTAATTCTTTTTGGTTTTTAATCTGAGGGACAAGCCATTTTCTGGGAAAATGCCAGAATAGGATACATTTTCAGGTGAAAATTGGCTCTAGGTATAGGAAATGGCTTGGGCTCTAAAGTCACAAATATAGTATTTCCTTAAACTGGCATCAGCCATATGTATCAATTAGGTTGCTTTTGGTCACAAGTCACAAGTCCTAGAAACTTAACTGGCTTAAATGTTGAGGAACTATATAGGGTGACTTAGCAGAAGCAGGGATGGCATCAGGATAGGTTGATCCAGCGGCCGAGGGTACAATAAAGGATCCAGGTTGTTTTCATTTTGTCTGCCATTTCTGGTGGAAGCTTCACACTAAAGCTGGATCCCTGACAACCATCAAGGTTACTGCCAGTAGCAAATGAAGCTATCTGCTTTCTCGACAATTTTGGCAGAAGAGAGAGAAAGCATTCCTACCGGTGACGCTCCCTCTGGAAAGTTTCCCCTGCTTTCTCTTTGACCTGATCTGAGTCACACAGCTCTTCCTGAGCTGATGGAGGTTTCCGGGGAAAGGCCGTGAGTGGTTGGCTTTGGAAGGCTTCTTGATGCTCGCGTGGGTGAAGAGATTTCCATTCTTGGTAGAGACTGCTTAGTGCGCACCCTGGAGCAGGGTCAAGCCTCTAAACTGTGTTGATGATACACAGTGAGGAATGGTAGAGTGCACATGGGACAGTCCGTTAAATGTGTATCTGTCCACACAAATTGATTATCGACAAATGCTGATTGAAAGTCTACTCCATTATGCTCTAATTTTTCCAAATACAACTTGACTTGTTTATCAAGGGGCTCAGTAAGGATTAGAAATGACTAAGATGGTATGGTAATCTCTTTGGTCTCATGGCTATCTTGGAAGTTTGGGATCCCCAGGGATATTTGGAGGAGAATGGGAATTCTGTTTTTTTCTCTCACTAATTCGACATACCTATTTACCTGGAGAAGGGAATCTTAGGTTGGGTCTGTTCAGTTGCAGTTAACATAGGGTTTCTCTTGCACCCTGACCACTTCACCAGATGTCATGTTTCACCTTCCCATGTAGACCTGGAATTTGTGAATTCCTTAGGACAAGGGGACTTTATATAGAAGTAAGGTTGGTAGAGACCAAACAGAGTCTTGGGGGCTCTGATGAATGTCACTTGTACTGGTTGGCCAACGGCCGTTGATCAATGCTTGCTGTTGTCAAAGGATAGTCCTTCTTGAACTCCAATGGGGAGGATAGTTGGGAGTAGCTCTTTGGTGTAGGCACCAGGAGACTGGCTGGTTTATGGACTTTCACTCTGCACCCATGGTGATTCTGGGTGTTAGCAATGGCCTGGACTGCTAGATGGAGGCTGGGCCATTGCTGCATCTTGACTTGGCTTCAATATGCACAGTCTCTTCAACAGTGGGACCTCTTGTCCTGAGCTCTGCCAGTCTCCGTGTGTTCTATTTTTGCCTCCTTCAGATGACCCAATGAATTTCATTTAGATCCTTGCTCATCACATATTCTTTCAAGTCTATTGTTTATTCGTTGAGTTGTTTCTTTTCTTCCTTAAGGTTTTGCACCTTAAAAGCCAGGCAGAGACCCCTACTTCCCAGTCTCTGTTTATACATGCATATCGATCGAACTACCTATTTAACCCGCTTTCACAGAACATAGCCATTTTCTGTGCCTTTAATTTCAAGTTAGTCTCACTATTTATTCTTCTTTGAAAATTATATGCCCTCAGAGCCCCGAGGACTGGAATATTTTTTACAAGATGAAATAATAAATCAATATGATACTGTGGGTCATTTATTTTACATTAATGGCTTTGAGCCAGTTAGATAGTAGATAATATGACTCTCCGAGAATCAGAGGATTTTTTAGAAATCAAAAACATTCTGTGTCTAATTTAAAGGGATATCCTAATATGATCAGTTTATTTTTTTACATCATTATCCTTATTTTGAAGACATCAGGACGCATTTAAAATCAAGAACACTGTATTTTATATATGTCGTAACAACGTGACCAGCATTTAGAATGCTTTTGGGGATTACAGAGTGTTTCTTATTTTTTATCTCAATTATCTTTAACCTGTGATGCCAGGTATAATTGTTATGTCTGTTTTACAGAAACATTAAATGACAGACAAGCTCAAGATCATGCATACTACGTGGTCCAGCCACTGCTCGGAAAAAAATAATCTAACTCCAAAACCCACACTCTTTCCATTATACTTGCCACTGGGAAATCCCTTCTACTAAAAATCTAAATATCTCCTTAGCCTCCATGATCTCTTTCCTTGTTTTCCCTGGAAAGACTCAATGGACACTAAGGAAACATTTAGATGCATTTGAATAACATGAAAAATGATTTTGTAATCTGTGTGCCAAGGAAGAAGGCTAAAAGAGATTTTGTTATTTTCGAAAGGGCACCCACTGCTACATAATAGATAGCTTGTTGATTCAGCGAGTGATCTATCTCATTTTTGTTAAAGGACAACACTATTCCTTTACAATTATATGCTAATTAGTTTCTTAGACACTCCATCTGAAAGGCAACTCGATGCCAATTAGCTAATTGATATATTGCAAACTTCATTTTCCCAGGCCCATATTTTATGAGCACCAAAGGAAAGGTTTAAGTTGAGAAAGAGAAAAGCAGTTCCTACCAGCTGGGAGCGAGCCTGGCTCTGTCAGCGAGGCATTGGTGTCGCTAGGAGCTGGCCTGAATCTCACAGCAAGGCCTTAATGCTGTCCTCCTGAACAAGAACCTTACAGAGCACCATTGGACAAGGTCATTTTGTCACCATGAAGAAGTGAGACATAAAACAAGACCACTCTGTGATTTTGTCTACACACAAACAAAACAAGGTCACTGGGCAAAACCCCAAATCCTGAATATTCCCTTCTCCTGCCTGCTATGAGTAACTACTGCTTCTTCATCACTTGCAGCTCCAGCCTGACTTTGTACTCCTCTCCTTCTATCTAAAATATGATTCTAGAATTACAGAATTACTCCTGCTTCCTGAAAGGATCCCATCCAGAGCAAAACTTTACTCCCTGAAACTTTCCCAAAGTCACCTAATGCAAGCCTGACACCTGTTATAAGTTCTTTCTGGTGTCCTCTTACTGAGATGTCCTGGTTCCTCATGGTGTGTGGTCTTCCTTATTGCATTGGGCAAGACATCTAACGTGTTTAAATATAGATGCGTTCCTCATTGATTTTGCCTGGAGGGCACTGACAAATTTCAGTTATTCAACTAGAGGAAAGATTTAAGTATACCGTATTCCACCATTAACCTCTTTTAGCTATACACTTTATTATCTGGGAGAAATCTTTTGGGAATTAGAGAAGGTTATTTGCGGCTTCCACTGATAGGAATAGTTTATGGATTAACTGTAATGACCCCCACAGAGACCACTGCCACCCAGTTATTGACACTTACTTAGAACTTGCACCTTAATGCAGCATCAATAGTAAAGATTTTAGATGTTTCTTATGTCAGTTTGCGTTGGGTAAGTGGAGCTCTTTCCAAGGTCTAGCCTACCTCCCACGCCTGCCATTACAAGCTGGGTGACTTTGGAGAGCTATTCTGCCATTTGTGAAATGGGGATGGTGACAGTACTTAATTTATGAGGATGTTGTGATGATTGGGTGAAATGATACGTCGTGTCTTAAGCACTCAGTACATTTTAGCGATTATAATGAGATTTACTCTTGTCATGACCTAGGAGTGGTATGTTAGTCAGCTCAGTTTCCACAACAAAATACCACAGACTGAGTGGTTTAAATAGATTTATGTCCCACAACTCTGGAGACCGGAAGTCTGAGATCAAGGTGTCAGCATGGTCGGGTTCGGGTGAGAGCCCACTTCCTGGCTTCCTTCTCACTGTGTCCTCAAACCACACACGCACACACACGCACACACACACAGAATGGAGGAGTGGGGAGAGTGTGAAAGAGAGCAAGAGGGCAAGAGACAAGAAGTTTTGGTGGCTTCTAAGAGGACTAATCCCATCGAATAGGTCCTATCCTCATAGCCTCATCTAAACCTAAGTACCTCCCCAAGGCCCATCTCCAGACACCATCACACTGTGGATTAGGGCTTCAACATATGACTTTTTTTGGTTGGGGGCGGGGGGCGGGCAGGGCGGCACAAAATTCAGTTCATCAGGTGGCCTTACCTTTCACAAATTACGAATTAACTGTTTTAAAAATCCAAAACCCAAACAGTAAATTTTGGTGGTCAGTTCCCAATACTGGGCTGGTATATGGTTCAACATTTGATACAGTAAGTTCTGTGGGCTATTTCTAAAATTTATATAGTTCAAGGTTATAGTTTCTGAGTCCCTTATAAAGATTTTTCATGACCTTTCCCATCTCTGCTTCTCCCAGCCTCTCTGGGGGGAGGCAGATTGTCTTTCTCTCAGGGCTGGAGCACTTACCAGACTTCTCAGCTTTGGTGAGTGGTTCCACCCCCAGCAGGGCTGACTCAAAAAGCCCTGGCTGCTCTGGATATAACTGAAATGAGAGAGTAATGCACTCCAGGTACTTAGCAGGGATATTATCTCAAACTCTCTGCCACTTACTGTTTATTAAAAGCTCGGTTTAGAGAGCTAATACTTACATATTGCAACCCATTTATTCCTCTCCATCTTCTAAAATCCATCCTAAATGTAAGTCAGAGCAAAGGTACCCAGACTGTATTAGTTCAGCTTATGCAGGATTGCTTTTAAAATTTGTGTTTTGTCATTGTGCCCTTAGCCCACACTGGAAGATGTTTCCAACTAGTCTTATAATACATGCTGCTAAATCCTGTGACTGGTAGTGTCTAGAAAAATAGTGAGTGCCCGTAAGAATTTGGTGAGTAAATGAATGAATAAATGAATGAATGAATAACTTTATAGGTTCATCCTTAGGATATTTGGTATTCATTACTGTTCATTACACTACATTTATTAAGATGATGAGAGAAATCATTTTACCAGTAGTTTTTGCATTTTATCTTTAAAATTAACGCGCAGTAAAATTTACCTCTTCGAGAGGTATACAGTCAGTAGAATGTACGGTCGGTACGGGACAGTAAAATTTTAACCTACGTCTATTTTCAGGTAAGCGTCACCACAACAGGATACAGAACAGTTCCATTGCCCCCCAAAAAATCCCTTGGGCTTTCATTTTGTAGTCATGCTCCCCCCCCCAGCTCCCTAATCTCCAACCACCAATCTGTTCTTAGTCACTATAGTTTTGTCTTTTAAAACACTTTTTTTAAATGTTTATTTATTTTTGAGAGAGAGAGAGACAGGGTGCAAGTGGGAGAGGGGCAGAGAGAGAAGGAAACACAGAATCCAAAGCAGGCTCCAGGCTCTGAGCAGTCAGCACAGAGCCCCACATGGGGCTCAAACCCATGAACTGTGAGATCATGACCTGAGCTGATTTCAGCCACTTAATCGGCTGAGCCACCCAGGCGCCCTAAGCTTTGTCTTTTTGACAATGTCACATAAATAAAATCAGACAATATGTAACCTTTTGAGATTGGCTTCTTCCATTCAGCACAGTGCTGTTGGGGTCATCCAAACTGTGTGTATCATTACTTTATTTCTTTTTTAATGGCTGAGTAGTGTTCCATTATGTGGATGTAACACTGTTGATCTCCTCACCCTTTGAAATACATCTAGATTGTTCCCAGTTTTTAGCTATTATGAAGAAAACTGCTATGACCATTTTTGCAGCATTTTTTGTGGGGGCATGTTTTTTGTTTCTCGGAGGAAATAACTAGGAGTGAGAATGTGGGCACCATACGGCAAGGGCGTGTTTACCTTCTTGATAAACTGCCAAGCTCTTTTCTAAAGTGGTTGCACTGTTTTATCCTCCCACCAGCAACTCTGAGAGCTCCCAACGCCCTGCGTGCGGCCACGCCTCGCATTGTCGGTACATTTTGTTTTGGACATTCGAATAGACGTGCTATGGTATCTCAGCTTTCGTCCACCATTGTGTGATGGCCAGCGACATTCAGCGTCATGTCAGGTGCTGATTGCCTTCTGTATCCCCCCTCACTAGGTGTTCAAATCTTTTGCTCATTTTTAAAAACCTGAGTCGTTTATTTTCTTACTGCTGAGTTTTGAAAGTTCTTGACATATTTTGGATAAAAGTTCTTTGCTGAATATGTGATTGGTAAATATTTTCTCCCAGTCTGTGGCTTGTCTTTATTCGTTCACAGCAGCTTTCACAGAGCAAACATGCTTAATTCCGATGTGTTCCAATTTACTCATTTTTCCCCATTGTATCTAAGAACTTTTGCCCCATTTTTGCCTTTGCCATAAAAACATCATAAAATTTCACTTGTTCTTGTCTGAAAGTTTTAAATCTGAAATCCATTTTGAGTTAATTTTTGCATAAGTGGTAAAGTTTTGGTTGGGATTCATTTTTTTTTTCCTCTGAGTGACCAATTGCTCTGTACTGTTAGTTGAAAGACTGTCATTTCTTTTGCGTATGTCAAAAACAAACTGGCCATATTTGTATGATTCTATTTATGAACTCTCTATCTAGTTCTTTTGATCTCTATGTCTATTCTTTTCCCAATAATATGAGCTGTCTTGATACTAAGTCTTAAAATGGGGTGGTGAGATTACTCCGACTTTATTCTTTGTTTTCAAAATTGCATCGACTATTTTAATTCCTTTGCCTTTCATATATATTTTAGAATTAGCCTGTATGCGTCTACCAAAAACCCTGCAAAATTTTTTACTAAAATTGGGTTAAATCTAGTTTGGAGAGAATTGGCATCTTTAAAATGTGGTGTTTGCAAGTCCACAAACGTGATATGACTATTTGTCGAGGTCTTTGATATATTTCCTCAGCATTTCGTAATTTTTGGTATAAAAGTTCTGTATATGTTTGGTTACATACATACCTAAAGAGTTCATATTCGTGGAGCTCTTATAAATGGTATTTTTTAAAGATTTCATTTTCTAATTGTTTTCAATTTACTAATTGTTTCATTTACTAATATAAATATGATTGATTTTCATGTGTTGACTCTGTGTCCTATATCCTTGCTAACCTCATATATTTGTCTTAGATATTTATTGTAGATTCATTGGGATTTTCTATGCGGACAATCATGCCATCTTTCAATAGAGAGAATTTTATCTCTCTTTCCAGTGTATATGGATTTTAGTTTTCATTCTTGCCTTATTGTCCTAAGAATTCCGTGCGATTTTGAATAGAAGTGGGAAGGTGGACTTTCTGTGTTCCTTATCTTAGGAGGGAAGTATTTAGAGGTGTACTGTTCAGTGTGGTGTTAGCTGTGAGTTTGTTGTCCGTGTTCGTTATCAGTCTGAGAAAGTTCTCTTCTGTACGTAAGGTTGGTTAGAGTTTTTATCATGATGGATGCTGAATTTCGTCAAATGTCTTCTCTGCATTGATTTATGTGAACATGTGCTTTTCCTTCCATAGATTGTTAAAATATTGTAGATACATTGATTTTCAAATGTTAAGTCAGCTTTGCAGTTGTCGTGTTGTGTCATGCACTTTATATATTGCTGGATTTGATTTGCCGCTATATTGTTGAGGACTTTCATATCTGTGGTTGTCTTTCTTGTTCAGTCTTTTGGTTTGGGTATGAGAGTCATGCTGGCTTTCTAAAATGATTTGTTTTTCTTTCTCTTCTGTTATCTGGAAAAGATTATTTAGAATCGATGTTATTTCTTTTATTAAATGTTTGATAGAATTCACTTGTGCAACCATATGAACGTGGACATATTTTTCGGGAGGACTCTAAAATGAATTAAATTCTTTTAAATTTGTTGAAGATTTTATAATGGCCCAGGATACAGTCTATCTTGCTATATCTGTGGGCATTTAAAAATAATATGTATTCTGCTATTGCCAGGAGGGATATTCTATAGATGTGCTTCCGTCCTCTGACCTCCATGGTTTCTAATGAGAAATATATATTTTGTTCTACATTATGCTCTTTCATTTTATTCTGGACTTTTCATGACATAAATATTAGCTCTGTATTGTCCCATAGGTCCTTTAGGCTTTATTTATTTAAGAAAAAAAACAACGGTTGTCCTCTGTGTTGTTTAAACTGGATACTTTCTATTGATCAAATTTCAAGTTCATTGGATCTTCCCTCTGTCAACTCCATTTCACTATTAAGCCTATGCAGTAAGATTTTTATTTTGGATACTATATTTTCTCAGTCCTAAAATTTCTATTTGGTTCTTCTTTCCATCTTCCATTTCTTTGCCCAAATTTTCTCTCTCTCCATTTGTTTCCACCGTGTTCGCAATTTCTTATAGGTGCGTTTGTTTGCTTCAGGTTTTTATTTCAATTCCATTTGGTTAACATATCGTGTAATATTAGTTTCAGGAGTAGAATTTATAGTAGCTCCTTTCAAGTCTTTCTCAGATAATTTCAGCATGCATGTCACCTTGGTGGTGACACCTGTTTATTTTCTTTTCACATGTGAGTTGAGATTTTCCTGGTTCTTCATATATTGGGTCACTTTGGGTGGTATTCTGAAGCTTTTGAGTATTCTGAAACTGTACATATTATTTTAGTCCAGGGAGAGTGTTGACTTTTTATTTTAGCAGACAATCAGCCCATTTGGGTTTAGGCTGCACAGTTTTACCAATTCTCTGTTGGATGTGATTTTAAATATTCCTCCATTTGCAAAGCATTTTCAGTGCTATTCATATCCGTCTCACACGTGCATCACCCAGCGGCCAGTTCTAGGTCCTGGGTAGTGGTGTATACCTTGGTTCGGTTCTTAAAGTCTTCAGTTTGCTGTTTAGGATTAGAGCCACCCATATCCAGCTCAAGGTGAGTCTCTGTGGTCATTAATTACCTTATGGAATCAGTTTCCTGAGTTCTTCCCTGGGGCTTTCCAGTTCTTTGGAGACATTCTGTTCAATTTTTCTCTTTTTTTTAAAGGAGAGAAACCTTTGCTAAGGTAAACATTCTTTTTTTTAAATTTTTTTTAACATTTATTTATTTTTGAGACATAGAGACAGAGCGTGAGCAGGAGAAGGGCAGAGAGAGAGGGAGACACAGAACCTGAAGCAGGCTCCAGGCTCTGAGCTGTCAGCACAGAGCCCGACGCGGGGCTCAGACTCACAGACCGCGAGATCATGACCTGAGCCGAAGTCAGCCGCTTAACCGACTGAGCCACCCAGGCGCCCCTGTTCAATCTTTCAGTCAGAAACATAGGAGTTTATTTACTTCGCACTGTCATTCATTCCCATGAATGCGCTCTTGTCTGGGTCCCAGGGATAGAAGGTTAGAAAAAGAAAAAAAGCAAAGAAGTTTCTCCCATTCTTTTGGGACCACAGCTCCTCCAATCAGGGAAGAAGTCGCTCCTTCTAGAGGGATTTAGATGCCTACAGTTCCAAGGGCTGCTGCTGTTGGTGCCAGTAGACTTCTTTCCCCCTTGCTGAGCTGAACTAGTGGCCTCTCCTGGGCTCTCTCTGCCCGCTTTGATGCCTGCCGTTTCCAGTGTTTCCTCCAAGTCCCGGCCAGAGCTAGTGGAGAAAAACAATGGTAAACACTGGTCATACTTTGGATTTTGGTCCATTTTCCTAATCTACCTGCTACTTTTCAAAGTCTTTAAATAGCTGCTCCTTGCGTTCTGTCCAGATTTTATAACTTCGTTCAGTGGGAGAGGCAGGGTGGTGAGTGTTACTCCGTCTTACCTAGAACCAAACCCTCTTGTGGTTTGTTTACACATTCTGAATATAGTGACCCATGTAAGTAACAATTTCTCTTTCCTTGTCTTTCAGAACCTTTCGTGCGAAGTTTTGGCTAAGCCATACCCACCTTCCCATTGCTCTGTGATGTTTTGAATCCTGAGCCACTATGTCATGTCTCAAAGGTCTGAGAACGTTTTAGGGAATCTAGGTAAACGACGCCATCTCCTAAACCGTACCTTTCTCCTGTGGTTCCCCTTGAATCATACGTGTGTGTACTGTGTGTGCTTTATACTCTGAAGAATCTTGTTATCTAGCTAGGATGAAAGGAAAACAAATGCGACTCATTCTTACAAGATTACTCACAGTTTTTGAATGTGCTACATCAGTTAACGCATTCATACTAATGTTCACAGGGTTTTTCCTATGTAGAATGCTTTTCCAATCTTTTATGACTAGAAAACTCCGATTCTCTCTGCAAAGGCCATGGAGCAGGGTTTCATGTTTTTCAGACTCTTTAACTGATCTTTTGTTTTTATGCTTCAAGAAAGCATCATTCACAAACCAGCATTTATATGCTGTGGTATGTTTCACCGTTGTTTCCAACTACCTGCTTCTTCTTCTCCACCCTTGCCATGACTCCAAGTAGATGGTGCTTTTATGTCCCATAGGATGAGCCACCTGACTTTCTTTGGCTGGTAGAGTGTGGGTGGACATGATTTATGCCCTTTCAAGTAGCAACTTATATGTACCATGAGGTTTGCTTCAGCCTGTTGCTCTCACAGTTGCCTTGAGAGCAGGACCTCGATGGGGCTGTCCCCTCAGCTCGGGTCATGCCCCAGAATGAGAACACACATGGGACAAAGACAGGCAGCATCCCAGCCGACCTCTAGATCCGTGCATGAGAAATAAGTACTTGTTGTCGAGTAAGCCCCTGGGATTTTCAAGTGTTTTTTTTTTTTTTTTTAATATTATTACTAAATAAAATCTGACTTAGAAATGTCTGATTTCCCTTGGCGAACTGCTTTACAGGGTCAGAAACTCCCTGGGCAGAGCTTGAAATGTGAGTAAGAGGTATCTGTGGAAAACAGCTGATGAAAGGCAAAGAAGACAAATGGGCCCAATGAGGATTTCACCGTATGAGGCCCTGGGGATCCTGGCACTTCCAGCCTGGACCTCCTAGGGCAGATGGACAGATGGACAGATGGACAACTGCTGGGTTAAGTCCAGGCTGAATATATACTGTGACGTGGCACACTGATTTTTTCTGATTTTTTTTTTCTGATTCCATTTGAATCTAGAAGTAGCCAAGTATAATTCACAAAATCATATACAAATAACACCTATACTTTAGTGGGATTTGATGGAGGTATCAGATGGCTTAAGTTAACTCAAATTCTGGTAAGCTGGGTGACCTTGAACAAATCATTAATTTCTCTTCTCATTCTCATTTTTATTATCCATAAAAAGGAAGGGGGATAAGGGTGGATAAGAGTTAGATTACTCATTTTCTTTTTTTTAAATTTTTCTTAATGTCTATTTTTGAAAAAGAGAGACAGACAGATAGAGCTCAAGTGGGGGAGGGGCAGAGAGAGAGGGAGACACAGAATCTGAAGCAGGCTCCAAGCTCTGAGCCGTCAGCACAGAGGCCAACGTGGGGCTCGAACTCACAGACCGTGAGATCATGACCTGAGCCGAAGTCGACCACTTAATCAACTGAGCCACCCAGGGCACCCCTGCAATTACTCATTTTCAAAGGTCTCTTTTTTAGTGTAATTGTGTTTTGAATTTTTTTTTAATTTTTTTGTTGTTGTTGTTTATTTTTGAGAGCTCAAAGAATGAGCGGGTGAGGGGCAGAGAGAGAGGAAGACACAGAATCTGAAGCAGGCTCTAGGCTCTGAGCTGTCAGCACAGAGCCCAACGCGGGGCTCAAACTCACAGACTTCGAGATCATGATCTGAGCTGAAGTCGGACACCTAACTGACTGAGCCACCCAGATGCCCCCTGAATTTTATTTTACACTTTTTCTTTAGTTTGGATGCCTACACAGTTTAGATGTAGTCATGGAAGGGCCCAGGTCATTATATGGAAGGCTCTGGGGTAAAAATCCCATTTCAAGTATTTGGCATTTTATTAGAGTGAAGAACTGCAGACTGCATCACTAAGCAGAACCATCAATAATAGCTCAGTGGTTTTGGGGCCTGCCAGACTGGGGGTTTGCAGCTCTCCTGAACACCTTGGCTTCGCAGCTGCAAGCTGCCTTTCCAGTCTCCTCCCCAGCTTTGCTTGTCCCCTGGACGCCACTCTCAGCTCCCAACCCTATGGTTTCTTCGCCCTGGCCCTGGAAGGCCAAACTGGGATTCGCTCTCCTTTGCTGCCTGCCGCTGCTTCTCAGTAAGGAAGGCAAAGAGACTGTATTTTTGGCTTCATGTATGCCACTGATGAAAAGCATTGTTGGTTCCTTACTGTCCACAGCCCTCCCTTGGAGCTGTGTACAAAGGCTCACAGAACCGTTGAGCTGGAATGGACATTGCTCGGTTCAATAAATTTAGACAGGAGAGATCAAAACCCAGGGATTTTGATTTACTCAATCCAGTCCCAGAACTGACTAGAGGTAAATTTGGGTATAAAACTGAGTCTTTGAGCCTCCCTCCCCCACCATGTTAATGTGCTAAAGATTGAAGCTTCAGAAATCTGAGGAAAAAATAAAATATATAATAAAATGCAAAATGATCCCTAAATTTTACCAGGTTAGAAGCAAAAAGTGATCTAATAGTTTGGTTCCTATCTTCCAGTTCTTATTCTTCTCTGCCCTTAACATATAATATTGGTCAGAACACTCAATAACAACAATCCATCGTTAAAAAGGCTTTTGCACATAATCGGCTTTTAAACAGCAACAACTGAATACTATTACTACTAGTAGTACTACTGTGAAGAAAAGAAGAAAGAAAAAGAAAAAATCAACACGGCAAAACTCCCATTAGGCTGCTGGTTTTAGGAAGATCACAAGAAGACTGACAAATCACTCAGCCCCTAAGCCTCGGCGACTCTCGTTATCAATTATGTATCATAATTTGTCCTTGTGACATCCTTTGAAATATTCAGATAAAAGACTCTAAAGGGACAAAATAATTAAGACAATTAGTTGCAGCGGGAAAAAGTATAAATTGCTGTTCTGTGTAGTGTGTTTCATATTCTGTTCTTCTTAGTCCTTATCTTCCCTATCACATGCACATGAGATGTGTGAAGACACACAGGTAGTGTAGGTTCAGTGGCGGGGGGCAAAACACTAGTAGTGTCATGTGCTTTTCACACAGTGCCTTATTCAGTATTTCTAACAAGCTCCTCACAGAAGGAAAGGTAAGGAAACTGAGGCCCAGAGAGAATATATTCTTAAAATCACACAAGGCCTAGAGTTGAACACAGACCTTGCTAACTCCAGAATCTGTGCTCTTGATTCTTCTCTTGCTTTGTGCATGTATCCTGAAGGTAAGTATGACAAGGGGTGTGTAATGAGGCCAGAAGCGATAGGTACACGAGATCATCTGGCTCTCTGCACACACTTTTAAGTCACCATTGTGTGCATTGCTTGCTGATTAGTCTTGAGGTCCTGTGGGATAGAGATGAAGCTGACACTGTCCCCATCCTCAAGGTCTTGTAAGGGGAGGCAGACACTAAACATCCTTGGGAAAATATTCCCAGTACTTGAATAGATGTGTCCAGAGCAGTGGTGGCCCTAAAATATTTATAGAGGGCCAATTTGGTACAGAAAGTTAGTTCTAAACATCTCCGCCTCCAAACATCCCCACCTCTTTCTGTGTCCTGTCTTGTGTTGCAAAAGGCTAGAAAGCAGAAGTCTCACTTTCCATGACTCCCTTGCAGCTAATATTCTCCATGTAGAATAGGTTCTACCAAATCGGTGCATTTGCACAAGATTTGGAAAGCTGAAGAGAGGCTAACTCCACCTTCCTGACACTCCTACCGATAAGCTGGGCTCAGAGTGGTGAATGTTGAGAGGCAGTTACAGCAGCTGAAATCAGTCTGTCTGTCACTTGCACTATGAGATTCCTAAGACAGTTGTCGTGCCTGTAGCAGTTGGGTTGATGGCAGTGGCTGCCTGAGTCCTGTAGTTGAGTGTTCCTAAACCCAGTAGTTCCCAGGACACTTCCTGCTTTCTTCTCCTACAGCCCTTCCAACAATTTTATAAGCACTTAATTCTTGTAATCAATCATTTTCTCATTTATATACGCAGAGTAGAATCTATTTCCAGCCCTCATGGCTGACAGATATAAAGAGGTTTAGGGAGAGGAACTGGTTCTTTTGAACACATTTCTTTGAACTTGTCTGGAGAAGTCATTTCATGACCAGCACCTTGGGTTTCAGAGCAGCACAGCTGGGCAGCAAACGTGGAGGGAGGGGCAGTAACTAGAAAGCGACAAGGTCGAGAGAGCTTTTTGTTTTTTAATTTGTTTGTTTGTTTGTTTGTGCAATGTGTGGGACCTTAGCAAGCTTATAGTTTAAATAGAAAAATAAGGAAAGCACCAGAAATACAAGAGAGGCAAGTTTGTTTATTTTTTTATGAGGTTTAAATAAATGACATACTATACTAAAATAAAGCCTCAAGTTTTGTAATTATGAAAAAATCAAATCACAATATAGTAGAAGATAATACGGGAATAGTGTATATAATCCTTTGAGAAGTATGGTAGACAGAATCAAAGCCCCTCAAAGTAGTCCATGTCCTACTCTTTGAAGCCTGTTAACTTTTCTAACCAGAGGATTTTGCAGATTGATTAAAGTAAGGATGTTGAATTAATTGGTGGCTGCACTGTAATCACAAGGGGCTTAAGGGGGAAGCAGGAGGGTCAGCATCAGAGACAGAGACCAGAGATGTAACGAAGGAAGCAGGTGAGGGAGAGAGATTTGAAAATGCCACACTGCAAGATTTAAAGATGAAGGAGCGTAAGTTTGATGAGTCAAAGAATGCAGGCAGCCTTTAGAAGCCGGAAGGGAAGAGGAAATGGATTCTTCCCTAGAATGCACAGAGGAAACATCTCATTGTAAGACTTCCATGCTCTAGACTGGCAAGCTAGTAACTGCGCACTGTCTTAAACCATAAATTTGTGTGATTTGTTACAACAGCGTAGAAAGCTAATATAAGAGGGTATGAGGTGGATACCAGGAAACAAAGGGGAAAAAGTTGATATTTTGATTACATATTTATGATTTGATTACATAAAGTATTAGTTTCTGATCGTAGACCTGCTGAAAAGCAATTGAAAACTGAAAGAGGTTACACAAAAGCCAATGGATGTGCAGGCCACAAAGGGTTAATAGCAACGCCATATGAAGCCCACTAAAAACAGCGTAAAAAGGCTAATCCAATAGAAAGTGAGCAAATAAAAATAAATTGGCAGTGTCAGAAGAACTCCAAAAAACAGGTAATATGTGCCACTAAGAAATGCAAATTAAGACATTAAAATAAGCTTTCTTCATCTAGACAAGGAGCAGTGATTTATTAGACACTTAGGCCAGGGTGTGGAGAACGGGCATTGCCATGAATCTAGGTGAGGTTATAATTTGGGAAAAGCTTTCTGGAAAGCAATTTGGCACCTTTTACTTAAATGGTAGCTGTATTTGCACTTTGATGTAGCGATTCCATTTCTAGGATTTCATTCTTTGGAAATGCTGAGTCAAGTGAAGAGAGATATATAGATAAGAATGTTTATCGTAGCAACGTTTGTACAGAAAAAAAATGGAAATAACCTTGGAAATAACCTAAAATGAGTATAATTAGGAGACAGTTTGAAAGGTGTTTCCTATAGTCAATTAATGGATTACTATGTTGCCTTGTAGAAGGTTGAGGTAGCTAAGAGCAAGTATCTATTATGCACTGACAAGTGATTAAAGCTAATCGCAGAATAATATGTACATTTTGATTTTATTATAAAAATATGTAGGGGTGTGTAGGTGGCTCAATCAGTTGAGTGTCTGACTCTTGATTTTGGCTCAAGTCATGATACCAGGGTTGTGGGATCCATCCCTGTGTTGGGCTCCGTGGCGAATGTGGAGCCTGCTTAGGATTCTCACTCTCTGTCTCTGTGTCTCTCTCCCTTTGACTTTCTCCCCTGCTTGCGTGTGCGCATGCTCTCTCTCTCTCTCTGAAATAAAATTTAAAAATAAATAAGTAAAAATGTGTATATGTGTCTTACGTGCATTCATGTGTTTGTTAATCACATGCACAGATAACTCGCATCAGTATATGCATAGGAAAAAAAATCTATCAGAATTTATAAGCAAACTGTTAACAGAAGAAGGGCTGTGCTTCTAGGAGACTTCTAGCTTCTGCTTTATTTCTCTGTCATTTGAAATTTTTTTTACAACATGTACTTTCTTATCCAGGAATAAAAAACTTACACAACTGTGAAAATGTATTTATGGTGGATGTTTAATGACTCTTAAGTGACTCATAATTGAGCATAGTGGAGCACATTTTTCTCTTGGTAACAAAAGACCAGTCTGGTTACATGTGGAAAAAAGAATCTAGCAAATTATTATTTTTGCAGAGTAGACAATGAATATCTATTTGCTGGGTGAATAAATGAGTAAGTAGAAATAAATTGATATGTTTTGGTAGCTAAGAAGGGAAGGGCTCTATATATCTCTCATAGGGACTAACCATCATTTCTTTGGTGCTACTTGAGGAAAGAAATGTTCGAATATCTCTGGTCATGTCTTTCTTCCATTTTTGCAGTTCCTGAAGCTATCCTCGGTGTCCTGGCACCGGTTTGGAATCTTCATATAATGTAAGCTATAAACATAACCTATCAGGGAACTCAAGCACAGCATTTCATATTGACTAAATTATTTCAAGAAGAAATTTCAGATGAAATCATCTACGTAGTCCAATATTCTGAATTATGTGAACCAAGTAACAGCAACTAAGTTAAGCGAGATTTTGAAAGGCATTAAAAGACCTCTCATTTTAAATATGATTATTCTTAATTGTGTAGCACTACTTAAAAAAATAATATCAATCTCAACAGTGAAAAAACTATTTGGGTCATCAGCTACATCATGAAGTTGAGTGAGGTTGAACATTCATATAATCAATTTCAAGTGGACAAATGGAGCCCAGTGATTGAAGTTTGCTTTGTATCTGAGGAAGGCTTAACAAGATTAGACCTTATAGTTGAAGTTTTAGAAATGTCTATTCACAAGACCCCCAGGGCCAACCCCCACCCACTGTCGCCCAATCCCTGCCAACCGTTTTTGGCCACAATTGGACAAGACATAGATAGATAGCTGGTTCATTCAGCACTTCTATCCAAGGAAATTGGAAATGGATTCAGAAAGGCCAGTTCTTCTCTAGGTAGGAGAAGAACTGTAACATCTAAAGTCAGGAGCAGTGGCTCATATTTCTCTATGTGAATGGAGAGTGGAGAAAGCCTACTGGGAGGGATAAGAGGAGGAGACAAAGAAGAAGGGGGAGGGGAAGGAGGCGGAAAAGGAGGACAGTGGGCAAAACCAGTATGGAGGAGGAAGCATTGACAAGAGACAGTAAGCAGGAGAGAACTTCCTAGGTTCCTAAAGGATTTACAGTTTCAGTTTTTCCCTAGTTCTAGATTTTATTCCCATAACAATTTCTACCTTTTTCCTCAAGCTACTTTGGTATGATTCCTACAACCTTCAAGGAAAGACTAATTAGCACTACAGAGAAAATAGAAATGCCTTTTGTCCAGTATTATTTCAGATAAGTCTGGAAATCAAACTGTCTAGATTGCCAGAGCTGCCTGTATCTGCTGGGGTCTGTGTCTCATTTCCGGACTCTTCAGTTGAGTAACTGTGAAGTCCCGCCCCCGGCCTCAGCTCACTTCGGTTGTTCCATTTTAACATTTGGATTTCTGCTGGAAGCAGGGGATGGCTGACACATTGTTGCACAAGCTGTACCTTCTTCCATCTGCTCCTGACCACAAATGCACACACCATACAACTGGAGCTGGAAGGGGCCTCAGAAATTGTCTGGTGCACCCCCTCATTTAATAGATATGAAAACAGAGGTTCTGAGGGATGAAGAGGCTTATTCAACATTACATGATAAATTTGTAGCAAAACTAGGACCACAACCTTCCAACACCAGACTGTTCCCTGTGTCCTACCCGCTGAATTGAGCATCTGCGTTGGGCCACAGCCAAGGGAAAAAACAATGCTGTGGGGAAATGGTGATAAATTTCAAGACAAAAAGTCATTTTCATCAGTTCTTATCTTCTTGGGGGGTGGCTGGGAGTTTGTATTCTCTCTGACAGAGCATTCAGCCCTGCTCCCACAGCAAAAATAGCATTCAACTTTACATGGCCTTCATTTCTAGGGCCAGGGTAGTAAATAAGAAGAACGCTTTGAGCTTAATTGGAACTTCTTTTGTAAAACAGAATGGAAGGGTCACTTAAATGTCAAAACATTTTCTAGTGATCTGGGCAACATACCTTCCCCGAAAGCAATTGCCAAATTTTTCACTGTGACATTTGCATTGTAGAAAGGCTTACAGGGAATTAGAAATCACACCAGGCCAAGTTTTCATTCTGTGCAGCAAAGGAAGGAGGGAATTCCCACAGAGGTTTTAGAAATATTTTTTTTCTTTCAATCATTTTTGGCCTTAGCCTTGGTTTCCAGGCTATTTCATGAACCATACTTTTCCTACATAGAAATTGCTGTCGCTAAATCGCCTCAGAGTCCAAATTCCAACAAATTATTGGGACAAATGTATTAATCTTAAAGCAGTCATATGAATATTCACTCTCAGTAAAGTTAATTATCAAACTAACATCAAAGCCATATTCATGGACATGTTTTAGCGGATGTTGCATATGCACTATTCATTCTGTTATTTTAATTGCTGGTGACCGGTATGCACTTTAAATTATCATTCCCGAGGTGCCCGGGTGACTCAGTCGGTTGAACTTCCAACTTTGACCCATGTTATGATCTCGTGGGTTGTGAGTTCCAGTCCCGCGTTGGGCTCTGTGCTGACAGCTCGGAGCCTGGAGATTGCTTTGGATTGTGTCTCCCCCTATCTCTGCCCCTCACCTGCTCATGCTCTGTCTCTCTTGCTCAAAAATAAACATTAAAAAAATAAATTAATCATCCCTTGTCTTGTGTATTGAAAGAGGACAGTGAATTTAGTTGAACTTTGTTTCAGAACTGGATTATTTGGGGCTATGCTATTTTGAGATCTGAAGTTTAGCTTGCCTGGTAAAAAAAAATTCCGTAAATTCCATAGTTAAAGTGAATTTATAGTGCATCCAAGGTGTCAGGGAAAACAGTTAAATGCTTGCCTCATTCCCTCATTTCCTTGTCAGAGAAGCTCTAATACTGTAGGCATTATATCCCACTGTTAGGTTCCTTTTACAATTGAGACAAGAGGGACTCGGCAGTTGAGAAAGTTAAGATTGTGCAGCTTCTGTCTGGATGAGCTGGAAAGTGAACCTAAATTTTTCTGACTCTCCGGACTATCCTATTTTCTCTGCCAAGATGCATCCAACCACCTTTCACGGCAGTTTATTTATTCACTAATAAACTTACTCATCAAACATTCATTGGGTCCCTATAAGGCTTGGATCAGATAGGTTCTGGCAGGACCAAGATGAATAAGATCCAGACCCTCTTCTGGGGGTAGGAGGTGGAGATGGTTCTACATGGAAACCCATGATCCCCAGACTACCTGGGCACCTCTACCTGGGTAGACAAAGCAACCATTGTAAGAAACACTGTATTTGGTAATAGTGCATTTTATTTACTTCTCCACGAAATGCCGTATCATTGGCATTCTTTGAGTTGCTTTGTGTAATTCAAAATAGTAGAACTAACTTTGTTTCTTTAATAGCCATTTGCCAAGTAGCCCAACATTAGTTAGATTTTACCTTATTTACCTTGTCCACCTCTGAGCCAGGGATATTGTAAAAGATACAGCAAGCCAGGCTGACATATCTCCGAGGGATGACTTAGGTTAAGAGGATGAGTCGAGAGACCTGTGTCTCTTTCAGGAAGCTGGGGAATCAGTGCCCTTGCTGGATCAGTTTTTCACCATACCTGTTATCCTTGCAAACTTTGTCCTTTGAAATCCCTTAAGATATAACTTTGATAATAAATATTTTCTTGAGGTTTATGTGGTTTTTCCTCCCAAGAACATTTATCGAGCTCCTACTAGCTTTTAGCTACTGCTGGAAGCATTGGTATATGCAAAGGAGGAACATTTATTTGAAGGCAGTCTGTTGTCACTCATTCTAACAAGTTATTTCACCATCTATAAATTGGAGACAAGAGCTGTTGTGTGTGTTTAACAGGGTCACGAATGGGATCAAACAAGATAATTATATGCAACATTATTTGGAGAATTCTGTCTCTGATAAATATAGTAGCTCTTATAAAGATAAATGTATGTGCTCCAAAGTACATAGTTCATAAATTGTAAAGTATGTGTGTGTGTGGTTTGGGAGGACTAAGAGATTTCATTATTGGCAAATTCTAATCGATTAGACATCTTACTGGTGTGAATGATTTCCTCAAACACATTTGTTTTACGGTGCAGGTGCTGAACTTTCTCACAGCGGGACACACTATTCAAAGCACATCTATTTGAATGGACTTTGGTTTTATGTAATGCTCATGATTCAGTGCAACTAGAAAGCAGTTTAATCACCGTATGGTTGGTCTTCCTAGAGCTCCAGTATATATCACATGACAACAAAAACAAGTGGAAGCTTTCAACACAACCAAATCAAAAGTCTAAAAGCTTTTTAAAACCGGTCATTTAATTTTTCACAAGGATGGAGCCCTGGCTGTGGGAATAACTCTGATCCACAGGCTTGTGATAGTCCCAGACCTGTCATACTGTACTTAAATGCTGCCATAATTTGTTAAAGAACACGCATCAGAATCACATGATTAAATCTGAGCCTCACCTTCTGTGAAAGTTTCAAACAAGCATATAAAAGGAGCCAGGTGTGTGTTGTCAGCACCAAAGTGCTGAAGGAGTAGGTAATTAATGATCTCAGAGGTGGGAGAGCTGAGCGAAGAATGGTTCAGGGTGTGGCTGCATCCAAGGATGGAGCTGGCTGGTGTTGGTGGAAGTTGCCTCTGAGTGCATGTCAATTCTTCTTTCTAATTCCAATTACTATTTCTAAAGGCTATAAAGGACAGTCTAGTTACTGTGGGCTGCCTGGAGAAATAAAGTAAAACACCCAGTGGGCAATTGGTATTATAAAATCATTGCATAGAATGCATTTAAGAATAAAGAGAGAAACAGGGAGCAGGGGAAACCTATTATTCTATTTCCAGGTAAATGGCAGAATCTGGCAATAAAGTTTTATTGCTCGTGAAGTGAGAGTGTTTTGATATAACGGTTCTAAGGGAGGCTTAGAATGCTACAGATGAGTTCTTTAAACCACAGCTGCCATCCATGAGAACACACTGGGACAGGCACTGATGGAAGGAAGGGCCAGGAGGCGGGAGCTTAGGTGTTAGGATCACGTCTACCACTCATCCGGCAACGGTTAACTTTGCTTCCAAACCTTCTTCTTTCCTTTTTTTTGTTTTTGTTTTTGTTTTCTTTTAGATGTTCATTTTGCTATCATAGTACTTTTAAAGTGCAAAGATCTTTTTCCCCTCAATATTCTTAGGTTTATAACCTAGCATTTTTATTTTATGGATTAAGTATACTACCTCACTGAAGGTTTCAGTTATAGTGTTTTTTCAAAGTTTCTGTTTACTGCAATATTTTTCTTTCCCCTGAGTTATTTTTTACTTTTTTAGATGTCTTAGCTTCTCTCTTTTACGTTGGGGGCTTTTCTCAAATGACTTATGATCCTTGGCTTCTGTTCATTTTTTTTAAGACTGAGGCAACAAAAGGGTGGCAGACAACTATGTCTGAGGAAGGCTTATCAATGGATGGATTTTTTACTGAGGGACCCCCAGTCCATATAAGTCTTTTCTCTTGGTTTGGTCAGTTCCCTATCTGAAAGGGGTAAGCCTATCATCTCCCAGCGTTCTGAGGAAGCAAGCAGAGATTTCACCATAGGCTTAATGCCCCTATTCTCAATACAACACTCTGACCCTCCGTTCTGCCCAGGCATTAAGCTCAGAATCTCTTTGGTCCAACTCTTTTTTAGAGAGTGAACCCATCTTCTGTTGGAGCGGGAGAGACTTCTGGGGTTCTAAATACCGTCTGTGCAGATTTTCAATTGATCCTCTAGTTTTCATGGCCCATTTGTACTCCTGCTTTTATATAGTAGGTTCCTCCAATTCCTGAGTTTTCTGTGGATCAGCCTGTCTTCTCCATGCTGCTGGTAGTGAGGTCACTTTTCTCAGCTTTACATCATCAATGACTCCTTTTTATTTTTAATATTTATTTTTAATTTTTTTAATGTTTATTTTTGAGAGACATAGAGACAGAGTATGAGCAGGGGAAGGGCAGAGAGAGGGGGAGACACAGAATCTGAAGCAGGCTCCAGGCTCTGAGCCATCAGCACAGAACCCGGTGCGGGGCTCGAACTTACAGACTGTGAGATCATGACCTGAGCTGAAGTCGGCCGCTTAACCAACTGAGCCACCCAGGCGCCCCTTAATATTTTTTTTAATGTCCATTTATTTTTGAGAGACAGACTGCGAGTGGGGGAGGGCCAGAGAGAGAGAGGGAGACACAGAATCCGAAGCGGGCTCCAGGCTCTGAGCCATTAGCACGGAGCCCGATGCGGGGCTGGAATCCACAAATAGGGAGCTCAGACCTGAGCCGAAGTTGGACGCTTAACCAACTGAGCCACCCAGGTGCCCCCATTGTCAATGGCTCCTTATCCACCAGCTTTCTAGTTTCCAAAGTAGTTTTGCTGTTGTCCCCTTTCTTTTTTTTTTCTTTCTTTTCCTTTTTATGCACAGCCCCCACCCCCCCTGCAATCTCTCAACTGTCATCTTGTGTGGTTTGGGGAAGAAACTGATTAACACCATGTGTAAGTGATGTCAGTGTTTTATTTTTAGTGTTGCTTCTTAAAATCTGGTTGTAAAAGCAATGTGTGTTATTGCAGACAATTTGTTAATTACATTCTGAAGTGTAATAAAAATAATCCAGAATTATTATTTATTATTCTGTGGGTAACTAATATTTTGGTTATTACCTTGAAGTCATTTTTCCCCTAGAATTAGGTTTTACATAGGTGGGGCCATTTTATAGTTATAATTTTGTATCATATATCTTTTATTTTTATTCAAAATTATAAATATTTTCTACCTCGTACAACAGTTTGTAAACATTATTTTTATAAGCTCCGTTATATTTATTTCAATGTATCACAGTTTATTTAGCCAGCTGTCTATTACCAGGCATTTGGGATGCTTCCCTCTTTACTATCTTAAAACATAGGGGGATGAAAATCTGTATATGAATCCTTTTCTGCGTTTTGAAATGTTTTCAGGGATTACATTTTAGGAAGTAAAATTATTGAGTCAAAAAGTAGGAACAGTATTAAGCCCACTTAAGTGATCATTTTAAAGTGATCATTTTATATATATTTAGCATTTGGTGGATAATAAATTAGCAGAGTAGTTACTTGGCTATTCAAAATGATCTAGTATTCCCATGTCTCCTAGCCTGTCATGATGCACGGTTCCTAGCCACGCCTGGTTGTGCCTTAATCCCCAACCTCACCACCAGGTCCACCTCTAACATTTTCGGGGCTTTGGGTCAGAGAGCGAATAGATGCTCTCAGCCCTTAGGCCTCCCCCCTTCACTGCCCACACCTGGCTCTGGCCCGCAGTGCATGTGTATAGATGTCCCAGTCTCTTCATCCAAGTGAATCCCCACCTGAAATAGATCTTGGGCATCTCTCAGGGCTGGGGGCGTCCACATGGGCAGTGCTGTCCATCTTTGGGAGGAAAGACACAGGGGGACTTTGGGCAATCTTTTTCTTTTTTTAAATTTTTTAACATTTATTTATTTTTGAGAGACAGAGCACTAGCAGGGGAGGGGCAGACAGAGACGCAGACACAGAATCTGAGCTGTCAGCACAAAGCCTGATGTGGGGCTCGAACCCACAAACCACGAGCTCATGACCTGAGCTGATGTCGGACACTTAACTGACTGAGCCCCCCGGGGGCCCTATCTTTGGGCAATCACTTAAGATTGCAGGTTCCCAGAATGTGATCTAGGATGGGAGGGGGAGGGCATGAGCTCTAGGTAGGCACTTCTCCCAAACCATGGACTCTTTGCCTTGCGGGGAGGGGTGCAGCTGTAGTGTGGCCGGAGTGAGGGTCTTGAAAGTATAGGACCCACGGCAGGGGCCCCAGTAGCCAAGGTTTAAGGGCAGTATTGCTTACAGCCTATGGCTCACCCATACTCCGGAAACAGGTGACGAAGGTGGTGTGAGGAATAATATGGAGTGGGGACGAGAAGGGACAAAGAGTAGCGTCTTGTCTATTCTGTCCAAAGAAGCAAAGATAGATTGATAATCTAACTACCACTACATGTAGTTCTCCTGTTTGTGAGTGAAAAATAGATTTTACCAAGTATATATTACAGTAGGTTGAATAATGATGACTCAAAGAGAATAAGTACCCATCCTTGAAACTTGAAATTTTTCTTAATTGGAAAAGGGGTACTCGCAGATGCAGTTAGGTCAAGGATTTTGAGATAAGGCAAGGACTCTGGGTTATCTCGGCGGTCCCTCAATGTCATCATGAATACCCTTGATAGAGAGGCAAAGAAAAGTGACACAGATGAGCAGAAGAGAAGGCTATGTGGAGACAGAGATGCAGCCACAGCCGAGGAATGGCCACAGCCGCCAGCAGCTGGGAGAGCAAAGGAATGGACACCCACACCCCCCTACCCCCCCCCTGCTGGAGCCTCCAGCGAGCATGGCCCTGCTGACACCTTGATTTTAAACTTCTGTCTCCAGAACTCTGAGAAAATAAATTTCCGTTGTTTTAAGCCACATGGTTCGTGATAATCTGTTAGAGCAACCATGGAAAACTAATACGAGAACTATTAAATGAAAACTCTAGTGTTACCTTTCCGTTTATCCCTAATATATGGGTTTTAAGAGATAGGAAATGAAATCCTTAGATCATGTTTTGGCCAAAGATTTTTGCCACAGACCAGTTCACACTTCCATAGAGTATGGTAGTTGTTATTTAGGACAAAAACATGACATAATACTGACACCCCTATTTCTCCTCCCCTGAGCAACATGAGAAAAAGACTAGAGTGCTGAAATCAGATCTTGGCTCTCAGCTCTTAGCTCTACTGTTGACTAGTGCTGTGATCCTGGGCATGTTACCTAACATCTTACCTTGAGATGTGGAGAGAAACACGTGCAGGTACTGTCTTCAGACACACTTCAGAGGAGCTATGTTTCCTTCATCGAGTTCTCTTTGGGTCAAGTCTAAACGCATACATGTATTCCTTTCATGCAGTCCAGGGCCTCATTAACTCCGGGCACCCAAAGATTTAATGTGAAGAATATAAGTTTTTCCAGTTTTGGATAATTGGGCTTGTATTAAAATATGAATGGTTTAATATAGTGATATTTTGTAGGTTCTTAAATGTTTATTTATTTGAGAGACAGAGAGTGAGCATGAGTGGGGGAGGGGCAGCCAGAGGGGGCAGAGGATCTGAAGCAGGCTCTGTGCTGACAGCAGAGAGCCTGATGTGGGGCTCAAACTCACAAGCTTTGAGATCATGACCTGAGCCTAAGTCAGATGCTTAACCAACCAAGGCACCCCTAATATAGTAATTTTTAAGCCAAAAGAATGAATCTCTAAATGTAGAGATTTATACATTATGACTGACTAATGAGGGTGATTTTTTTAGTAAGAATAGCATTTTATGTATAAAGTTTCAGGAATGATCTATTGATAAATCGGCACTTTTATGTATTTTTTTCTGTCTCGTTAGGCACAAGAAACATGGGGGAAGGGCAGGAGGAGCACAGTTATAAAAATAATGAAAGAATAGGATTCGTCATCTCGTGTTATTATTGCAGTCTAGGAGGGTTTACTGTTAGAAGAAGGCTCATTTCCCCTTCTGTGGGAGAGAAATCAATTGCAAACCGCAAGGGATAAACAATCCTTGTTATGGATCTTAAAGACTGAAGTTGTGAACATTAAAATTTCCATGAACAGCCACGGACCGTCTCTAACTTATCAAACTGGATTGAAGCCAAAATTCACAGCTGCTCTTTCTTCTCAACTTTGCAGAAGCAGCTTGTCTGAAGAATGAGTCGTACTCTGTATTTCCTATGGGGGATGTGCTCCTTTTGACTTAATCTGAAATTAAAATATTTATTGCTAAATATTTTGAAATGCCTACTTTTATTTATCTCTTTTATTGAAGTATCGTTGACACGCCGTGTTACCTTAGTTTCATCAATTTCTCTCTTTTAAATTTGATCTTTTAAAAGTATTTTATAGATCCTTTTGGAGGATTTACAGGGTGGAGGGGTTGGGTCGCAGAACGATCGTGGTGCTAACAGCTGTTACTGCTGTAGGAGTATCGTGAGAGATTATAGGATGGATTCTTGATGTGCGGACCAGATGTGTTGTCGCTGGGAGAAATAACAACTGATTTCCTTTCTTTCTTGTTCTGTGATGAAGGAGGATAATTAAACAGGTAGATTCCAAAATGGAAGGCATTGAGAGGCTGGATCTTGGTGGTCAAGTGGACTGGACAGCTCAAGGTGGAATATCTGATAAAAAAAAATAAGAACATTCTGGCCGTGCAGTAAGGCAGGAACAGGGGCAGTGATGTTCTAGTACATGTGTAAACATCAGTCTCCGTGGAAGAATTTGTAGATTTGCTGATGTTTGTGAAATAAATATTCCCAAGATGGCTGTTTTTCAACTACAATGTGATGTCAATTGGCTCACGAAATTTTTGAAAATTTGACATTTAGCGCTGACAAGCTGGTATAAGCCAAATCCAACATATCGCATCATTAGTAGGATACGGGCTGAAATATGTTCTTTGTTTTCTAGGTTTTTTGTTGTTGTTGTTTGCTGGGTTTTTTTTTTTTCTATGATGGGATTTTCCACTGTAAATAGAAGTGGGTTATGTCTGAGATTCAATCTAAGGGTACAGGGTCTGGGAGACATTTGGACACTGGGAGGTCAGGACACTGTGGCATCTCAGGTCTGTCTTCGACCTTACACATGAGTTGTTGCAATTAGTTAACATTCTGAGCATGTGTTGGTGGGTTCAAGGCCATTGTGATTTTTATCAATCCTGTGAATGGCTCTGAGAATTGGCCAGGGTGGCATCATGTTATGTCTCTCTGTGGCCAGTGACAGTATATATTGTGTCCTGTCCTTATAGAATGGAATACCAATTTCTTTTTTGCTTCTAGGGGAATGAGGAGGCACTCATATGCACTCTACTTTCATTAAGCAATTGTTCGGTGGTAACATCAGACCGTGTGTCTTAGCTGCCGTGAGGCTGTAAACCAGAATAGTTTCTGCATCTAGATAAAATCGTGGTAAGGATTTCTTTTGCCAAACATGCTGCCATTGTTTCTGAGAAAGAATATTTGCATGGCAGTATGCCAACAAATGGCAAAATAGACACTGAAATTCTGAGAGTTTCTCAAATGTCCCAAGGGGCAGAGGAAGGTCCTAACACATCTTTAAGGACCTCCTTGGGGATAATGCGTTGAAGGTACTATCATTGACTGCATGTGTTTCTATACATGGTAACTGACTGTCGCTGAGACCCATCTTTGGAGAAATGGGAAAGGACGCCATTAGGGGCAGCGTCCTCCCGGTTATGATGTCACCACATTTCCATGCTGAGTGCCGACCAGTGAAAACCCTCATCAGCGACCACAGGTGTTGGTGCCAATCCTTGAGAACAGGGCTGGCAAACCACGGCCCACAGGTCAAAGTCAACCCCCCTCCCCACTTTGGGAAAGTTTTACTACAATGGGGATATGCTCATTCACTTGCTTGTTATCTGCGGTAGCTTTTGTGCTAAAACTTGTGGCAGAGAAAGCACAGCCTGCAAAGCCAACAACCTTTACTATCTGGCCCCTTAGAGAGCTATTTCAGGATCCCTCCTGTTTCTCTTCTCCAACTGCCCCACATCTTCACTTTCCTGATTTCTCTGCTGCCATGTTGGCGACCAGGTGGCATGATAGACGTGTTAGCCGATGCTACCATGGTGATCGCGTCGCCATATATAAATTTATCAAATCAACACGTTGTACACCTTACAACGTGGTACACGTTGTACACCTTACAACGTGGTACACGTTGTACCAATTACATCTCACTACAAAAAAAAAAAAATAAAAGGGACTAACTGTGATATGTTGGATAGTACATTGTGGCTGTTTCTCTCTCGGGCTTTAGTTTAGGTTATAGTACCTCCCATAATACTAATGAGAATAGAAGAATTAAAAAAAATAAAGAATGATGATCAGTGTTAAGTATGGAATCTTTCCTATATTTAGATTTTCTCTTGAAAAGTATGAGAACATGGCTGGGGGGTGGGGGAAGATATCTTTAAAGAACTTTATTAGTTTCAGTTTTAGAAAAAAAGAACTGATTTTTCTTCCTTTTGAAAAATCTTCCTTTCCCAGAAATTGGAGAATAAACCATGCACCTCTGAAAAACAGGCTCTTCCCCCTTTTTTGAGCAGATTTTTGTTAACAACAGTCACCGGATATGTTCTTTTTTTTTTTTTCTTTTGAGAGAGAGCAAGAGAGAAAGCACATGCATGGGGGAGGGGCAGAGGGAGAGGGCGAGAAAATCTCAAGCCCACTCCCCACCCAGTGCAGCATGATGCGGGGCTCGATCTCATGACCCTGGGATCGTGACTGAGCTGAAATCAAGCGTTAATCGACGGCCACTCAGATACGCCACCAGGTGTGTTCTTGACAAGAGATGTGGACATCAGCTATTGACTCCCACAATTTCTAAGGGAAAACTATGTTCCCACGAGCTCAGCTGATGTGCAAACATGTCATACTTTGGGCATATGACACCACCCAAATATTCAGATCAAGGTTGGACAATTGACTAAGGTGACTATTAGTTTTCTAGGGCTGCTGTAATGAAATACCACAAACTGAGTGGCTTCAAGTGTCAGAAATATATTCTCTCACAGTTCTGGAGGCTGAAGTCCAAATTTAAGGTGTTAGCAAGGAGCCTGTAGTGGAGGGAGGATCCCTCCTTGTCCCTTCCAGCTTCTGGAAGCTCCAGCATCCTTCCTTCATGGAAGCATTATCCCAGTTCCTGACTCGGCCTTTATGTGCTATCTTCCCTCTGTGCCTGTGTCCAGATTTCCCTCTTCTTCTAAGGACACTGGTCCTAATCCATTAAGGGTCCTCCCAAAGACTGCATCTTAACTAGATTAAATCTCCTGAGACCCTCTTTCCAAATAAGGTCACATTCACAAGTACCGGGAGGGTAAGGACGTCAATATATCTTTTTAAGGGGACACAATTCAAGCGATAACGGGGACCAAATGTTTATGAACTTTGACCAGACATAAAAGAATGAGTTGAGCCAACCACAATCTCTATCTTGGGAATCTGAAATCAAAGCAGAATAGAGTTTTCTTTTTTGACAGGGAGTCATGGATCAGGACTGTGACTAGCCAAAGCCATGAACAAACTGAAATTATAAAGGGGCAGAAACGATCTAAAATGGACAGAGGGCATAAAAGAGAAATGATGTGCAGAGTAGACTAGGGATGAAGAGAGGCGAAAGGAAAGAGAAGGGATAGTTTGTACTGCAGCTTCAAGTTTTCAAATGAGCATCCTTGTAGTCACACCCCCTTCCTACCCCACCCCCCACCCCAGACGAGATAACCCAAGTGACTTTTTGTTATTGTTTTTAAAAAAGAACAAAACCCTAACATCTGTTGTTGGTCCACGAGATTCAGGCAGGGAGGCTCAGGTCGGGAGGTGGGAAGAGGGCCAAAGGAGAAGGAGCAAGAGCCGCCCACTCCTTCCTTTCCTATTTCGTTTGTGCCTTGTTGCTAATCTTTGTTTTCTGCCACGGATTCTCCTAGGCAGCGTTTCTTGGTAAAATCACACTGACCTTCAAATCCAGCTGGAACAAAGGATGAGGAAAAGCTCTTATTGATATTACGTCCCTTTATTAAGTCATGCATCTCTCATTCTCCCCGGGCTTAGCTAGACAAATAGAAAGAGAAGCAAAGCACACACGCATACACACACGTACACGTGTACACACTCCTTTTTTTTTTTTTTTTTTTGCTTCTCAAATGGTCTCTCCAGTCTTAACTACAAATTCTTCTAGCTATTTGGGTTCGAGAACCCAGCTGCAGGTGCAGGGGATACCCTTCCTCACAACTGGAGCCGGCTGTCACTCCCTCCTAAAGAATCGGCCTATTATTTTCAATACTCTCGAGTGCAATATTCCTGTGCTCTCATGGAGATGGCAAAATAAGTAGCATGCAGCCTCAGCTTTTCTTCCTGATCAATAGAAACAATAATGTGGATTTTCAGCTTTCCAAGAAGCTGGCTCTAAGACTCCGTTCAAACTCCAGAAAATCTAAGGAAATTTTCTTGAAATAATCTTAGTTTTCGCTAATGCATTTGCTTTGAGGCACTTTCGAACCGAGGTGGGAGCCATTTTTTTTTTTTTTTTTAATTCTTAAACACTTTTAGAATGGGAATTTTCATCCCTGCTCTCCAAAGATAATGTCAACTCATATTTGTAACTTTCATTTTCAGGTGCAAAACCAAGTTGAGTGCTACTTTTGACTTTGCCAAGCAATTTCTATCCAAATGTCTTTATCTCTCCATCCTTAACAACAGCTATTTCAGGTGTAAGCGTGTTCCATTTTATTGAGAAACCTTTTACCAATTGCCAGAGTTTCTTTTATGTGAACCTCGGCATACTTTACTAGGTTGGTTGTAAAATCTTTACAATCATGTTATCTGTCAGGATCTGAGAATGATGTATGAACATTGTCAAATAGAAGAGACATCTTGTGGAAAGAAACTATATTATGTGGTTGCCTGGCACATTTAGATCAGTAATGCTTTGTTTTAACTCAAGGATAATAGTTTCTGGGTTTGATAAAACTAAATTATGTTTTACAAATTTTACAAAACATGCTGTGAAAAGTTCTCTCTTGTTCCTGAAAAATTTACTCTGATTAGACATTATCATATAAAAGTCAGAAATAACATCATCAGGAAGCACATGAATAAAATCAATAGAAAAGTAAACGCAGCAGCAATTGCCTTCCTTTTCGGATATGTTGTTAATTCTTTATAAATATAGAGTTTCGTGTATTTAATTTTCCTCACTTGTTAACTTTCACCTTATTATATTAAAGGTAAAGAAGCATATGGCAAAAGAAAGCTCATACTATTCTTTCACTGTGTTCCATTAAAAAAAAAGAACGATGGAGAGTCAAGCATGATAATCCCTTCTAAGGAAACTGGTTTCTTTATTTTTTGTGTACAGATCTGATATTATATTAAGAGGAAAGGAATAATTGCTACATAATTAAATTTGCTCTCTTAGATGCCACTGTCAATTCATTCTGTTTTCTATTTTTATAAGTTACTAGAAAATATATCCAGTGCTTGCTTTTGAAAGACCCAGCTTGGATAATAAATCAAGCGCTCTACCAAATATTTCTTTCGCTGTAGATCTCAAGAACTATGTTGGTGTTTTATCTATTTGGAAAGCAGACCAGCCCAGATTCCAGAGGCACACTACCAGTTTTCAATGTGTTATGACCAAGGACAAGCGCATAATCTCTCTTTAACTCAGTATCCTCATGTGTAAAATGAGATAATAAAGTTAGCTTTTCCACGGGGTTAGAAGAGTGCTGGCAAAAGTTGGTACTCTGTAAGGGTTAGTCTGCTATTATCTGCATAGTGAAGAGACAACCTGTTTTTCGTTTAAATATTTGCATATGCACACCTACCTGGTAAACTCATGAGTCATATGCTCTCCAATGGACCGCCATGTTGCACAACACAGAGTGTAATGTGAATGACACTGCTTGGGATACGGTACGGCGTTCTGCAAGAATGATGTCTCCTGGAGTTGTGTAATTTGAAAGACTTAATCCATCTGCTTCCATTTTATACCTATGGAAGCAGACTGTTGAGTATTTTGCAGAACTTCCAAACCGTATTAAGGTCATGAATTTTCTCCCCGCGTTCCAGAAAAGGAGAGAAAAAAATTCTTCCATTGTAGAAGAAAACAAATTATAGAGGTGTGTCCAAACTGGACTAAGCAATGTAGTCCGTTTGATATTCTGTAATTCACCGAAAACAAGCAGATTATTCTAGGGAGACCTCAGCGTACTGTGTGTGTTGCTCAGGTGGTGTAAAATTGTTCTTAGGGAATCGATAAAATCAAATGTTTCGGTTCTTTCATCACTTCAGTATTTTGGGAGTGGGGGGTGGGGTTTCCCCAATAGATGTTGCTTTCAGAAATGTGTCTCCCGTAGGCTGAGAGGGGGGTTAGGTTACTCTGTTTGTTTTTCCTGTATTTGGGACTTTGAATATGGCCCAGAGCAGTGAAGTCACTCATTGTATTAGCATTTCAGAGCTCACCCATCGACATCAATACTCAGGAGACATTGATACTCAGTTGGACGAAGTTCAAAAGAACATTTTGAACTTTAAGGTATGGGAATTTGCATTTATTTTTTGTTTCAAAACGATAACCACCTGCTGCCTTGCCAGAGTTATTTCTTCCAGTCGAAATAATACAGCTCTTAAAAATTCATTTTCTCTACTAAGAAGCAGAACATTAGGAGAAAATGTTCTTTTCTGTTTCTTTAGTTTTTGTTTGTTCTCCAACTTGATCACCAAACCCTGGGGGTAATGGAATTTAATTCAATCATCATAAATATAGCATGAGGCACATTTAGGAATTTTCTAGTCTATAATCCAATCACATAATCCTCCTTTTCTGGCCAAAAAGAGACTGTTGCCAACAGCACAGAGAAGGCATCTGAAGTTTCCTTTTTATAACTTCACATTGATAACAACTACTTGTAAAAATAGACCGAGTTCCAAAGATGAAGTGCTTCTTCATATCTCCTCAAAGAATTGTGAAATTACTATGTGCAAATGTTTATAAAGGCTTTAATTAGCACCTTAGGGGTTCACATACAGATCTGTAATAAATGGTGGATTGAAATTTGAAAAGTATTTTTGACGCCCTTACCGTACACAATACTTTAAATTAAGGCCGAATGCCTCATCCTGACTATGTTATTTCCAGGAACTTCTGAGATCCTATATCCCAGATTCTGCAAATTCCTTTATGTCTATAATCTTCCTACTTCCTGTCCTTGCAGCTGCCTTACTCTGCATCAGCTTGTCATTTTATCATGAACTGACCCATGACTGTTCTCCCAGATTCTGAATTTTCTGCCTGTATCTGACCGTGTCATCATCCATTTCCATAACACTTTTGTATGTAAAATGCCCTGACTTTCCATCATATTTCCCATCTATTTTTATGTGTTTATTTATTTACTTTTATTTCAGTTTGCTCTACAGTCTGAATTTTCTATGTTCCCTGCTCCTGTGTTGCTGGAGAAAGTCAGGCTGATTAGGTGCTCTAAAAATTCATGGCGTGTAACCTTTGATGAGCCCTCAGCAAACCACCTGCTGTGACTCAGAGTCCTAGTCCCCAGAGTTGCGATTCCAAATATTTTTTTTGCCCTTCTCTTCCCACCTAAACACCCATCCGTGGCCCCTTTTATCTTCACCAAGATGAGTAACACCGTCTGAAAAAAGCCCAACTCCTTTCTCTCAGGTATTTCCCACCTTACATTTTCTTTGTATTTTCACCTGTCATCTTATTCTTAATTCTTCTTCTAAATTCTCAATTCTTATAAAAGAGAAAGAAGATCTCCTTCCCTTCTCAAGGCTGATGGTTTATTCTAGTCTCACAACCCCATCCCTCTTGCAGGACTCACTCCATTAAGTATTCTCTTCATTTCACATCTTCAAACACGGTTTCCATTTCGTTCTCTCAATTAAGACACTCGTAGCTTCCTTTTAACCTGCTATTTTCTATGTGATTCCTCTACAGTGGCCGTCTACGTCCACTAGCTCCATTTTTAAATAACTTACTGATCCCATAAACACGTACTTTGATGTCTAGCATTCTATCGAGAGAAATACTCTTTTGAAGGCACAATCTTTTTCATTGCAACGCATTTTCTTACACTTAAAATTAATAAATCTATATATCTCTCCAAACAAGAATATAAACCCTTTGAAGACAGACACTTGATCTGTCTGATTCTGTGCTCTGTCTGGCGCAGAGTTGGCATTCCAAAGCATCGTTGCGGCTCTCCTGCTGGGGTGATGGATTCTGAAGGTTATTTAATAAATGGAGTTCTGACTGAAATCCAGTCTCCATGGGTCCATTGTGTCAATGGTCATTTCCTGAATGTATAACTGCGATGGACATACTTGATAGTCGGAATAATTCTTTCACTGGGTCCTTGCCTCTTAGGTAAAGGGGTAATACCATGGGGGAGGCCAAATAGAAACCTCTGAAGTTGCCCCCATGCTGGAAATACCCACGCTGGTTAATGTACTGTGGGGAAAGTGTGTAGTAAGGGTGTGGCGGAGATTAGTGGGACAGGGGTTGCTATTATTTCCTTGTTTCCTCTTAGTTTGTTAGTGTGGCCTCCTCAGACACTGATGGAGTATCTGTCAATCACTGCCGGCTCAAACACCAGTAGCCATGTTTGCAGATGCTGTGACACATGTTTCGTTGTTGCTAGAGGAGGTATATAAAGCCTCAGCTATATGACCCTGGGCCATTAATTTGGAGAATGCATTTTGTAGTCTGGTAAGAAAAGAGGATCAGAAATAGTTAATATTTTCACGGAATGGACAAAAACATTTCTTAATAGGCTTGCCTTACCTAGGGCTATGTTAACTCTTCCTCCTCTCATAATAAGGTGTAGAGAAATCTGGATGGTGTGGGTAGTCCACGGAACATCACATCGATCCATTATGTAAATACACCGATTGGGCAGGATGAGCACGAGGTGGTGAATATGCTAGAAGCCGATGTCTGGATCCATCCTATCCTACTTCTCTTTTGATTTCTATAGAGGTTTTTCCCCTCCTTTCTTTAATTCACTTATTTTCTACTTAGAAATCTTGTGATATTGATTGTACCGTGTTTTGTATATTTAACACTTTCCTCTCAAATAGATGTTTCTTAGCCATTTTCTCCATTAAATCAAAGACAGTAATCCTTCTTTTACCCACAATTTCCATTTATACTTGTTTTTATCCCTTTACACTGTCCCACTCTGTAATGAACCTTTTTCCAGTTTAGTTTAAATCAATCTCCCATCAGGTAATGAAAAAAAATCTCTTTCTAAGGTCAAGAATGACTTCCATGTTGCTAAATCTGGGCATGTTGTAGTCAGTCTTCATTGGTTTCTCAACAGCATTTGATATCTTGTTCTAATCTTGCAGTCCCCTTGAGAGCCGGATATACCTAACTACCTACTTAACATTTTTACTTGAATGATTGAAAGTCATCTCAAACTCAACTTATTTAGATTCAAAGTCTTGCTCAATCTGCCAAATGTAGTCTTTTTCTCCAGGGGTCGCCGTCTCATTGGTTCCAGAACCCCAAGAATTAATCTTGACATATCCCTCTCTCTCATCTTCAATAACTGACCTACCCCCAGGAAGGAATTTTTTTCCTCCCAGTGCTTTTCAAATCTGCCCTTTTTCTTCTTCTCTACTGCCTCTGTCCTTACTTAAGCGAATCAATCTCTCATCTAGATTATGTAATAGTTTCCTAACAGATTCTTCCTTATTTTCGGCTGTACTCTTCCAGTTTTCTAGACTCTGTAGTAACTTTTTCCACTCTGAACAAGAACCTCCTCAAGTCATACTGTCCATAGAACACTTATATATATTTTTTTAATTTTTTTAACATTTATTTATTTTTGAGAGACAGAGAGACAGAGAATGAGCAGGGGAAGGGCAGAGAGAGAGGCAGACACAGAATCTGAAACAGGCTCCAGGCTCTGAGCCATCAGCACAGAGCCCGATGCGGGGCTCGAACTCACACACCGTAAGATCATGACCTGAGCTGAAGTCGGCTGCTCAACCGACTGAGCCACCCAGGTGCCCCAGAACACTTATATTTAATGTGGCCAAAGAAGCCCTTCGTTGTCTGTCTCGCTTTTCTCTGTATTCCACCTTAATCTTATATGGCTCCCATACTCCACGATCTTCACGTAGGGTAGCTCAGGCCATTCAGACACGAGTTACACAGGAAAGCCTTCTCTGACCACCTCAGTCGTCTCTCCCTATGAAGGGTTCTCAATACATGTACGCTACTTTATTCATGAAACATTCAACTAGATTCAACTATGTGTCAGGCACTGTTATAAGCACTTTAAATATTAACTCAATTGATATTTACACCAATCCTATGAAATGGATACTTTGAAAACGTCCATTTTTCATATTAGCCAACTGAGGACAGAGAGGTTAAGTAACTTGCCCAAAGTCACATAGTTGTACGTGGCAGATGGGGATCAGCCCTGGGCCTCGGACTCCAGAGTCCATACTTCTTAACCTCCTCACTTATGCTCCCTCTCCTCTTTAGGGACATTTCTCATTTATATTTATTTGTGTGTTCATGAATGTCAACTTCCCCATTGACATGGTCAATTTCCCCATTGTGAGGAAAACAACCTATTAACCTACTCTCCTATGTGTGCTGTCCTTTAGAGTTTCATATTGCTAGCTTAAGTTATTTCAAAAAATTTCTGAATGAGCATTGGGCAGAGGTAGTTGAAATCCGTGATGAATTATCTTCATGGCTTTCCAACTTAATAAACTGAGAGTCTAAAGTGGAGAGATCAGCGTTTCATAAATGTTATGGAAAGTATTCATTTTTCATCCATGTTGCAAGTTTCATGAACCAGAAAGTTCCATGAAGTTTCATTTCCTTTTCTCCAATTAATTACAAATTCAAACTCCTTGTCAAGCTAAAACCAAGGGATGGTAGAAGAAGGTAATATTTTTCTGATTATGAAATAACACATGTTCATTACATGGAATTTTAGATATGTAGAAGATTGTTAAGAAATGAGGAATCAATTACTGATAAATCTGCCAGAATAAAACCGAATTAATATTTTGGTGCATAAATCCTTTAAAACCTGTAAGCATATATAGATATATAAATAATACATATATATGTCAAATACAGAAAAATACAGATACACGCGTATCTGTGTGTATGAGTGTGTATACTTTCAAAACTAGCGTGCTATTTAAAAACTTTTTTAATGTTCATTTATCTTTGAGAGAGAGAGAGAGAGACAGAACATGAGTGGGGGAGAGGGAGAAAGAGGGAGACACAGAATCTGAACCAGGCTTCAGGCTCTGAGCTGTCAGCACAGAGCCCCACACGGGGCTTGAAACCATGAGCCACGAGATCATGACTTGAGCCGACCCTTAACCCACTGAGCCACCAGGCACGTGCTATTTTAAATGAAGGCTTTTTTAACTTAACTTTATATAAGAAGCATATTTCACTATTAAGTTTTTCAAAACATGGTATTTAATGTTTGAACAGCATTCATCCTACCAATAAACCATAACTTCTGCTTGTATAGCGGTAAGACCTGTGTAGCTCAAATCTGTTTTTCAGCCACCATACATGTGCTTACATGTATCTAACGCTTATTTCTGTGGTTGCCTTCTTTGAAGCTGGTATTGAAGCTCATAGCAATGACCCCAAAGCTTAATGACTTTCTATCTTACTTTCATTTCAATATAATGCTGCTTTTTCTTTAATCTCTCTCTCTTGATAGATTGATGATAGATAGATAGATAGATAGATAGATAGATAGATAGATAGATAGATAAGTTTTGTCATTGTCATTGAGGTTAATTTATCTTAGAGTTTGTAGACTCTGAGGACTGCTGCGGATATGCCTGGGTAGATGACCTTGACAGAAGACAGGGTTGTTAGCAATACAGACCATTTGGATGATCTTAAGGCATCTGACACATAAATAAAATCAAGATACTGTCCCCACCATTTATACAGAATTATGCCTTCAGGAAACACATCGTTGCTGAAAGTCCCTCTGGGAACACTTTGTAGTAGACCGGAGCTGACTGATGAGCCCAAGAGTCAGTGCTCATTGGTGAAAGCCGAATGTGTTGTTCTGCACCTTATTTCCCAGACTGCCAGGCAGAATGTGATGGCTTGGGTGACAGCTGACACCATGGGATGGCCGTGAGATTTCATTTACTTGTAAAATGCGGCCACAGAACTGTTCGGTTCTGTGCTATGAGAGGCAGTGCTTTTAACCATCTTGTGGAAAAGGAAAGATCCTTCAAATCGTTACAGAATTCTGCTTTCAAGACCTCTAAATTCTAATTACATGCTCTCTGTGGCTGTGACCTGGGCAGTGTATCAATGTCTTTGACAGACCCCAAGGATGTTGTGTGCCCACTGTAGACCACTCCTCTTCTCCTATCCTGGTAGAGAGAAGAGTGGAGATGGCTTCTTTGATATCCCTGGAGAAACATGTCTTCTAGACCATCAACATCCTCCCGATTTCCCTCATGTTCCTGTTCATTGAGGCATATCTCTTTCTCTTTATCAACATGTGTCATGAAATTCAAAGTGTTAATATGACTGTTTGCTGATCTTTCTGGAAATCTCTCTTTTTGGGACGCTGTACCAGTAACTTCTTACCTAGCATATGGCCTAGTTTCATATGCCATAGGATCTTGTGATTTTTTTTGGTGTTAAGCTGACACCCTTCTTGGCTCTCAATGTGCCACAGTAATAGCGTTCTTTCTCAAAAGTAACACACCATTACGCTGAAGCTTCACGAGGAGAGGCCCTGTCTATTTTGCTCATCCTTAGCAACCTGTATACTCCTCCCGTGATGGTAAGTCCTTAGTAATGAATGAGTGTCTCCTTGGCAACCTCCCAAAGACTTCTCACTTCCTACTGCTGCTCCCTGCCCACTTCTGTCAGTATTCTAGCTCAAGTACAGTGGAAGTGGAAAGAATAGGTCATCTGCAAGTGCTAAGCAAGCCCTTTCATTGTGCCTTCTGGCATCTCTCCTAAGCTACCATTTGTCCTGAAGGTGCTCAGACACCCAGTATCTTGACATTGTGATTTCTTCTCTTTGCCCATCTTCTGCTTTTTAGGTCTGTATTTTATAAAACATTTAGTTTTGGGTTATTAGAATCCAAATTTGAATTAAATTAAACAAAAATGAGGAAATTTGTTGGCTCCTATAACCAGTAGGTACATCTGGACCTCAGATGTCTGGAGAAAACTGGAACCAGGACTCAAATGCTGTCAAGATTCTCTTTATGTGCTATGGACTCTGCTTTTGTCTGGAGGAAGCGTCATCGGTCTGCTTCTACTGTTCAGCAACTTTCCCCGCTTGTGTGAAGATGGCTGCCAACAGCTTTCAAGTCTGTCATCTCAGAATCTCTAGTCTAAAGCTGAGTATGAAAAATCATAGGCAGAGACTTAGGTTGGCTTAGCCTGGATCACATGACCATGCATGGGCCTACTTGTTGCCAGAGGACTGGAGTATTGGGATCAGAAATCCCTTTTAGTGAGGGAAAGAAATGATAACCCACATAAATAATTTCCAGAAAAGAGTGGGCTATATTATATAGTATCTGATAACAGACTAAGAGAAGATAGTGATTATTTATCCTAACATACCTATGAGAGCCAAGTTTGTGTTAAGTTACACGATCCTTTACGTTACTGAACATAGCTCTAATAGCTATTCCTGTTTGCTAATTCTAACATCTGGATCATCTTGAAGTCAATCTCTGTTGATTATATATTCTCTTGAGAATGGAAAATTCTTGAAAATTTGCTATTTTTCCATATGCCTAGTAATTTTGGATTGTATCCTAGACTTGGTGAACATTGTGCTAGAGTATGTGGATTCTGTTGTATTCTCTGAACAGTACTGACTTTATTGTTTTAGCAGGTAATTAAATGAAGGGTCTAAAACTGCAAACTTTGTATAATAGTAACTCTAATATCAGCTTAGTTATTTTATCTTTGGTTTGAGTATCTTGTACATGCGTGCTTCTGAGACACGTTAGAGATTTAGGTGGAATTTATAAGCAAATTTGGGATTCTCCTTTTTTAGCTTTCACCTTTCCAGGACTCACCCTTCCTCCCTGCACCACCACGACCACCCACCACACGTACACACATACTTTCCAGTGGCTATGATTATCCCAAACTCTGTCCTCAAATTCTTTAGGCCAGAAAGATCGTGGCTTGTCTGTCAGAGGTTTAGATGCCCTTCATCTAAACTAGGACCTATGTTAGTTTGCATTTAAATCACAATCCTGATTGGAAATATTTTACAGTGGGACATAGGCCTCATCCAGGTAAACAGAAGGATATCTCAGGGAGACCTCCTGTGTCCACCCAATACGGCTGGCCAGAGAGACAATGACATGACTCTCTGCAGGCTCGCTGAGAGCAGACACTAAAATTTGTTCTCCATCGTGTCCTCAGTACTAGATATATGGAAGTGTTCGATAATACTTTCAAGGCAAGTGAATAAACATGTAAATTGGTGGATGGATGGATGGATGGATAGATGGATGAATTTTCATGGAATTCTTTACAGAGAATTAACATTTATACAAAAGAATATGCACAATATTAGAGGTGGAAAAAAAACAAAAATAAGGCCACCATAACAGATAAGTGACATAGCAGATTCTTTCTTAGGAATAAGAAAGTTCTAATATTGCAATGCCACTTCTTAGAACAGCATGCGAGTCGGAGGCTGCAGACATGTTTCCAGTTTAGAGACAGATATCTCAGGTAACTGGTGCAGGAAATTATATCTTGTTCTTCCACAGAAGGAAGTGAAGAGGGAGTGTTAATTTTCTGTGTAAGCAATATTCTCAGGCTATAGTTGATGAACAATTTTCTCAGGAGACATTCCCCTGGCACTTCAAGATGGTAAGTTTGGAAATCCTGAAATAGTTTTTTTCTTTTTCTGAACTGAAATTTGAAGGGGAATGTCTTGATGTGATTTCCTGTACTAAATGGTACCTGCGATGTGCGGACAGAACACACTTAGACTATTGCTTGATCCTAAGAGGGTATGGGTCATCAAGAACTAGGGTAGTTCGACGCGGAAAAAAATCAATAAAAAATATGAGTGAAAAAGGTATAGTGAACAAAATTGTTAACTAAGTTCCTTTGCTTCTAAATGAAGAATGAAGCCTAAAAAAAAAAAAAAAGGATTATCTAAGCAGAACAAAAGTCCAGGTGGCTTCTGTTCTAAGGTTGTAAAGTTGCACATAATGGTAAGGACAGTTCTCAAAACCCAAACAGACTGTCAGTAGTGGAAGCTGAGATTATTCCTCCCTTAAGCTTGTGTTTATGCATAGTGTTTTTGTTTGCAGTTAGTTAAAAAAGATAATTTTGGGCTCAACAAAGGAGATGAAGCAGCCATAACAGTTGAATTATTTGAAGAATCTGAAATGCCTTAGATTAGTAAATGTTCAATTAAAATAACTTGGGGACATTGTTTATTATAAAAATAATATGAATTTGTTGTAAATCTTGAAAATACAGAGAAGCAAAGATTGCATCTCAACTATTAATATTTTGTCATACATGCTTTTAGTCTTTTTTCATTATTTGTGTTCATGCATTTGTCTTAATTATATAAGGGATACAAAATTAAATTCAAGTTATAAAATATAACAGAAAGATATGGCAGAGAAGGAGAAAGTACTTCTTCACCCAGGTAGTCACTGCCAGGAGTTTGCTGTCAAGCTCCACTCATTTTTCTATGCATATATATTTATAAAAAATAAGATTCTATTGTACAGTCTGCTTTATGAGCTACTGTTTGTCTAATCATAGATTAATTCTATAAATACTCTTTTATATATCATTTCATATTTTTTATGGAATAGACTTGGTGATTTAATTACTTAATCCCTTATTAATATTTAGGTTGTTCTAATGTTATGATCATCCTGATAGATAAGGATTTGTATGTATCCATAATTAGTCCCTTAGAATAAATTTCCAGAGGGGGACGTTGGATTAAATGTTTCCTGAACTTTTAAGTTTTCTCTCAAGATTAAAGAATAAAATTGTCCTCCGGGAGAGTTTTACGAATTTAGATTTCTAACAGCAGAGTATGAAGAAGCCTCTTTCCCTTACTATTGCCAATGCTGGGTATTATATTGGTTAATCTTCTCTAATCTGATTCTAAGAATATCTTATTATAATTTATATTTCTTTGATTTCTAGCAGGATAGGAGTATGCGACTTTCCAGTGCAGAAGCATCAGTAAAGTGAATGTTTTTAATATGGTACTCGAGGCTTATGTGGATGACTTGGATCAAGGTGACTCCAAGTGGGAGAGATGCTGTTTACCTTTTGTAGGATGAAGTGGGATGTGTGTGATAATGAACTCAGAGATTCCATACCACCAGCTGAGGGGTTGGTGTTTACTTCCCATAAGAAGTGGCAGCAGAATGAGATTTGCTAGGAACAAAGACCGAAGCAATGACAGGCCTTGCTGGGGCCATCTTTGATTTTCCTTTAGGAGACTTTCTTGGCTTTGGGTTCTCTGTTGTCTCTCCCGTTGACTTTCCATTGGACTTGAAAGTGGGACAACTTGTTTGGGTGCTTTTCTTCTTTCTGTAGGAGCTGTTGGCACCAACCCATCTTGGAGAGCCAGTCTATGCACTTGGCCTTCATTTTGAAGACCCATCTACTCTCCTCTGCCTAACTCAGTAGCCCTTGACTCTGGACAGCACATTATACCCATCTGTGGAGCTTTTACAAGTTATTCTTCTCTCCCTTCTCCATCTCCTCAGACCAATTACATTATAATCTCTGGGACACCAGACCTAGGCATGGTGGAATTTTATTTAAAGCTCCAGATACGATACCAGTGTGAATCCAGGAGAGAGAACCACTGAACTAGTTTATTTCCACACGTCAGTTATCACAGGAGACACATCTCTTCACACCATTTCCCTCCCTGTATATACATGTGTTTTCTCTAGCTGGCTCCAATGTGGATTTTACTGAGAAAAATCAGAGCAACAGTGTGGGTGAACGTACACGGATTTACTACAAAAACCTAATTGTAGTAAGTATTCAAGGATGCCTTCTTGTTTAATCAGTAGTCTCTCCTGCAAGGGACAGTTTGATATGTTATATATGAATAATCAATTATATATATATATATATTAGTGGCACCAGTAAAAAAACCATTCCCTTAGCTTCCAGGCTGTGGGTCTAGATGCTCAGCCAGGGAACTAGAAATGGATACGGTGTCTGAGGCAGCCTGTGAGTCTAGAGAAACTGTCCTGTCCGAAGCTGACCTGTCTTGTCCTGGCCTTTGGCAATCAGGCCACATTTCCGTCTATTGCTTTTGTTTTTTTGCTGACACCGTGGCTATAGAAATCACCAATCGCACTGGCTAGCCTGACCCAAGGTTCCCACGATAGCTTTTCTTCAGTATCTCTTTTCAGGTTGGCTGTGATACAGGACTTTGTGATTTTCCTCTAGTCTCTCAGTACTGGTCCAAAGTGTTCGGTCCCAGCTGAACAAGGAAGCCCACTCCTCTAAAACAATAGTCTTTTTTTTCTCCAGAGTCTTCTCCAGTTCCCTCTTTGCAAAGCTTGCCAATGTTCTATAACAGCAGGAAAGAGACAAAAGTGTACATGTGATATGCGAAGACTATGCTTAGTATTCAGATAGTGCTATCCCAGCAGAAAAGTTCTTCTCTGTACTTTGGAATCCATGAACTCCTTCTATTTCAATACTTGTGGCCTCGCTCCTATTTGCTACTGCAGAAAGTGGAAATGCAGTGTAAAAAGAGAAAAAAGAAAGAGTGGCCAGAGACCTACAGGCACTCAAGAGATTTAGCAAGTCATCTCTCTGAGCTTTAATATTCTCATCTGTAAAGTCCCTAATAATACCCGTCCTATTGGTCCCATGGGATTGTTGCAAATGAGATGACATATGCAAATACTGTATATGATTTGAAACTCTGAAGGGATGCACATTCCTTTATTGATATTTGATTTATAAATAATGAAATGTGCAAAGTTCAATACATTTTGACAAACATACTTACCTGCATAACCAATAGTCAAAACAAGACACAAAGCTGGTCATTACTGTAGAAAGATCCTATTCTTTTATGACTAATCCACAGCACAGCTTCCACAGTCACGCCGGAGACCACCATTCTGCTTTCTGTAACCATACATTCATTTTCCCCTGTCCTTGAGTGTCAGATAAATGGGATCATACACTGTGTTCTCTTATAGTTGGCTTCTTTCTCTAATGTGATGTCAGCGAGATACACCTCTGTTTTGCTGATCATTCCATTTTATTGCTGAGGCGTATTTCATTGCATGAATATACCATATTTTGTTTATCCATGCTCCCGTTAATGACATTTGGGCTGTTTCCAGTTTTAGCTATTATGAATAAAACTACTATGAACATTCTTGTACGTGTTATTTTGTGGATAGATACCTTCATTTCCTTTGGGTATGTACTCAAAGCAGAATTTTGAAGGTTTGAAGGTACCTACTTTGAAAAAGTAGGTACAAGTTTACGTTTATAAGAAACTGCTAAACCATTTTCCAATGTAGTTTTATCAGAGCACCAGATGCTCTTCATCCTGGTAAATTTTTTCAGCCTCTTGAATTCTAACCATCCTACTGGGTTTCTGTATGGTTTTAACTTGCCTTTCCCTAATAACTAAAGGTAATAGCCATCTTGGCATGTGTTTATAGGTTATTTGTATATATTCTTTGGTAAAGTGACAAGTCTTGCCTATTTTAAAAATTAAGTTCTTACTAGAGAGTCACACCCCTTTTTTGGTTTCCTTTCTTACAGTTAAAAATCCTTCTGGGGCGCCTGGGTGGCTCAGTCGGTTAAGCATCTGACTCTCGATTTCGGCTCAGGTCATGATCTCACAGTTAGTGAGATCAAGCCCCCCCATCGGGCTTTGCCTGGACAGCATGGATCTGCTTGGAATTCTCTCTTTCTTCTCTTTCTACCCCTCCCTCTCTATGCTTCTCTCTCTCTCTTTCAAAATAAATAAACTTAAGAAGAAATCCTTATATTAGTTTGTTTCCTTAGCAAACAGAGTTGAGAACAAATTTAAGAGCAGATTCATAAATTCGATCATGTTTTTTCCAACTTTAATGTTAACACAAGTCACCTGGATATCCTCTTAAAATGTGCACAGTGGGGGCGCCTGGGTGGCTCAGTCGGTTGAGCGTCCGACTTTGGCTCAGGTCATGGGTTCGGGCCCCGCGTCGGGCTCTGTGCTGACAGCTCAGAGCCTGGAGCCTGCTTCGGATTCTGTGTCTCCCTCTCTCTCTGCCCTTCCCCTGCTCATGTTCTGTCTCTCTGTCTCTCTCTCAAAATAAATAAATGCCAAAACAAAAATGTACATTATGATTCAGTAGGCTTGGAGTGTGGCCCAAGATTCTGAATTTCTAACAAGGTGCTGCAAGGTGTTGATACCGCTGGTCCAAAACCACCTTTGAGTAGCAAATAATCAATGCTTCCTTGCTGATGGAGCCCTGGTGGTACTGGAGGGCCATTTTTATATAGGCACATTATCTATATTTACTGTAGATCTCTGTTTTTGTGGAATCATAGCTTTAGAATGCCAAAGGTGAATGAGAATCTCAGAAGTAAGATTAGAAGTTGTAGATTATGGGACATCGATTGCACTAATGGACTAATTCTTCGACCTTGTGCATTCAAATCCTTTGCCGTGTAGTTTTGTTGTGCCCTTTCACTTTGACTCTGTATGAGCCATGTGACCTGCTTTATCCAATAGGGTCTTAGCAGATAGGGCAAAGCAGAACCTTGAAGAATGCTTGTTTCTCTGGGTTCGCCAGTTTACCTCCTGAAGACACATGGCTCCGTCACCATGCAGCCCCAGTCAAGAGTGAGCTGACCACCTAACACGTGCATGAGCCAGTGAACACGGAAGAATTCTCTGTCCAATCTCATCCAAACTGTTAATCTTGTAAATTCATAAGCTAAATAAGCACTTATTGTTTTCAATCGATGAGTTTTAACGGTAGTTTTGTTACAACAGAGTTATTGGGGACAAATGGATGACCATCTATTGGTGGAGGAAGGAGTTACATAAGGAAGGCAAAAGGATACCAAAGAAAATCATCATCTAATTTCCCCCTCCTCCTCCACACTGTTCTAGAGTCTTCTTTCCTTTTCCAGGTGCTGCTTTAGTTTCCTTAACCTTCGTTGCTAAAACTTCATCTTGAGTCAGAAAAAAAAATGTGTTTAATTTTTAGCTCGGGGACTTATTACCTGTAAGTCATTAAACCTCTCTAGGTTTCAATATCCTTAATAGTACCGTCTCTGGCATGAAGTAACTGCGAGCATTACATGGAGCAAATATTAGTAAAGTAATTAGCCTGGTGCCTGGTCCATGGTAAATGCTCAGTAAGTGGTAAGCACTGAAATAAAATTAATCGTGAAAGTTATAGTTTTAGTTTAAAAAACAGCATCGTATTAACTATACTTTCTTCTGGAAAACGTCTACTACCTGGCAACTAATTTAGAGGGCAAATATAATATATTTATTAAACATCATTAAGAGCTACTAGGATTTTGCTAGATAGCAAGAGAAGAGAAAAAGAAGAGAGATGTCGAATGAATATGTGAACGAATGTATAACCAAATGTTTCTATTTAAGTTTCTGAGTCTCAAAGCACAAATAGACACGGGCTATTATAATGCATTATTCAATATAATGTATTAGAAATAACCGAACCACTAATACAGGAGCAGCGAAGATTCCTGTCAATTTCATCTCAGTTTGGGCTTATTTAATCTGGCTTTGTCTCTGGTGTTTAATTGTCCAGTAAATTAACTCAGTTTGTGTGGAATTTATTTTATAGAAAGAAATTATAATTACTTTAATTTTCACCTGGATTTTATATAACTTTATATTTCATATATAATTTTATTTTTTTATTAAAAAGTGATGACAGACACTCATATTCAAGATAATATATAAAAAGCTTTATTTTACCAAATTCTGTTCCAGGTACAGCATGCTATTCAGATAATTGTATAACTTTTATAGAGGGGCCAAAATATTTTATTTTTATGGGTAATAATTTTATTCATAATATTCGTTTCCTAAACTCACTATCTGGGCAGATACATTTGTCTTTAAAGTATCTTAAATCTTTTCCTAAAACTAATTTTAAATGTCACATTCTACTTTTGGCAGCTGTATCAACTCTACAATGACTTTTTTTTTTTAAATTGAACCACAGCTTTCTTCAGCTAAAAAAAAAAGTATAGTAGCAATTCTGTATTCAAAATGGAATTTGGAAGACTGTGTAACTTGTTAAGTAAGACAGACATCTAGTAGTCTTGGCCAGTAGCTGAGTAAAACAGATGAAAATGATGTACTCTATGTTACTCGTATCGATTCTTTTGTGTGCTCCCTTTCTATCTTGTGACCTTTATTTTCGTTTTCTTACTTTTCGGGCTGTTGGGCAATACACATTTCATGGTTTGGAAAAGACAATTACTTGTCCGTGATCTCCCCCAACAATAAGTAAAAGAAACTCAGAGGGAAAACACGTTACTTTTAGAAAGAGTAAAAGGGAGAAAGTCTTCTTTGTGGTTAACATTACGGAGAGCTCTGGGTCTTGAATCTGATTCGGGAAATATACATCAAGAGTATCTGAAACAGTATAGATTGGTATGAGCCAAGAAAGTGGGAAATCAGTTTGTCTGATGTTTCATTTATTATTTTCTTTCTGGGACAACTCATTCAGACACCAGGCTGCTGGAGGGATCAGAAACAGAAATGGTTTATGTATGAACTGCAATGAACGACACGTATCTATATATTTTAGAAGTTGGGTACTTAGAAACAGATCTGCCTGGTCACACAGGCATTATCTCAAGTATGGAAAATGAGAGTCTTCTCTTGGGTTTAGGTTTGGATAGACAAAAGGAGAAAGATAATGAGTTTGGACTATGTATATTGCTCACAGCGGCACATAAAGAACAATGTCCTGGGAGGGTAAGCAACAATAATAAATAATGGATTGTAAAATGCAAATCTGGAGAGAGGAGTTTTCTGCTAGGCTTTAATCTTGAAGGGTTCTTAAAGCCTTCAAATAGTATGTAACTTTTTGTAATCTTGGGCAAGAATGGCAAATAGCTTAGTTGTCAGTATACTGGGTACAGAAGAAACAGAGGAGGTAAATAGATGCAATTTAATAAGACAGTAAGATGGAAACGAGATATAATAAAACCTCAAGTTGAAACAGAAGCTGCAAACTAGAATGCTGTGTTCTTTGCCTGAACCAAAGCTAAATGAAACAACTGTTAATAATTGATTTTTATAATATAGATATTGGCCTTGCATTTGGCCGATGCTAAACATAAGGTGCTTTATTGGAGAGAGAGCCGTAAAATTAGCATTAAAAAAAAGACATTCTCCAGCAAAGTTTTTCTTGATATTTTCTTTTCTAATATTATTTTTTAATAGTATGATAGTACCTAAATATTTTCTTTTTCTTTATGGCACTCAGACTTGCAAGAGTCTAGCTGGGGTAAGTATTATTATTATTATACATTTTATTTTCAATGTTTGATGACAATTTTTTTGTCAAACATTAGAATTCTTATCTGTTAAAAATTACACATATGTAACCTCTATGACAGAAGACATGAAGAGGTAAATAATATAGCCTTCGGCTGCTGCAATTAGGGGTGTCTTGGCGTCCTTTTTCTGCCCAAAGGGAGAGCCTTTGCAGATGAGACTAATAAGGAATTATTTTCCCTGCTCCCAAAGGCAAGAATTAAAAAAAAAAAAATTCACATGTCACAGTGTAATAGCCTACATGAGCCGAAAAAGAGCTCAGAAATAGAGAAAGTTTCAGTGCGGGGCAAATGGGGAGAGAAGTCACTCTAAATCGAAGTAAACAGCAGTGGCATTTTTCTGAATCTGTTGGAGGAAGCAATCTCCTTAGCAATAGAGTTAATGAGGACTTTGCTCTTTGAAGTCTGAACTTTGAACAATTCCAGAGAGACTTGGAATTTTTTCTATTGGGCTTAAGGGAGGAGACATATGGGTGCAATTGCTTCAGCGCAAAGCAGACTGGGACAAGAGCAAGGAGGACACAAGAAGATCATGAAGTCAGGAAGATGGAAATGTAGAACATAACAAATATTCCCACCGCCCCATTAAGTGTTCAGTGAGTAGAAGTCGGGGAGGCAGTTAATGATGGAGCACCCCTTTGGGTCACCGAGAGCTGGAATCGCCAACTCGGTTGCTGATTGTATACTGAGATGTTTACTGTTGTACATTTCAGAATGTGAGTTCTGTGGTTCTCAGTTCAGTTCTTGATGTCTTGGTACAGTCATTTACTAAAGAAGTTTGTGTGTGATTGGGGATCTGTATCTGAACCAGTTGAATCCCAGCTGACAAGATTCTGGTACCTTAGACTAAATAAACAGTATCTCTCCTACCGTGTTATATTTGAACACTCTCTTCCTACCCTGAAGTGACATTACATACACATTATACATTTTATATACACACATATATACATTGTATACACATTTCATGAGAGATAACATTTTGAGTTCAGAAATGGAACCCAATATTGTGTTTTTATTTGTAAGATATTTTGTTTTTTAATACCACAAAAAGAATTCAAGCAACTTGCCTGTTTATGATACATTTACAAGGACTTAATATCTATTCTTTCACTTTATACTATCCTTGTGGGTAAAGATTTTTAAATATGAGAAATCAAGGTGAGGTAATGGAAATAACTAACATGGTCATACTATAATAATAATAATAACCTATACTTAAGGTTTTCTTTTTAAAAATCTTATGCTCCAGTCACTCTGCCTTTCTTTCCACTGTAAACTACTGGGGAGCAATTTCCAGGTTACAACTAAGCCTTAATAAGCCTCTTCCTACAGATCATTTATCTGAACTTTTCTTTCCCGTTGCAAACTTTGTTTTAACCATACTCTTATTATTTAGTAATTGTTTTGTTTAATAAAAGTCCCCTTATAAGAATATTATATACTTTTTGTTGCTTAATCGAAAAGGAATCAGTAAGTATGATATTCTTTTAGGAGAACACAAACGTATATTCTATAATAAGAAATACCAGTACAAAATTTTCGGTTGCTGGCTTTCGACCGAGAGAGGGAGAATAGGTCTATTCACTTTGTGAACAAGGGATGGCAAAGCCCGTAGTAAAGTGAACGATGTATGAACAGGAGGCTCTGGGGCCGTGAAGTGAATGGGCTTGGACTGTGCTTTTCTGTTGGTAAAAATGAAAGAATTGAGACATTTTAACTCTGTCATTCTTCACAAAGTTTCACCGAGTATAATCTAACAAGTTTTCCAAGGTGATCTGGGGTATGAACAAAAGGCCGTGCTGTTTCAAGAATAAAAGGCAGACATTTCATTTTTTTTAAAGAACATTTTTTTGTTTAGTAAATGCTACAGAGAATCAAAAGTTAAGATAAATACTTTGTTTGTCTTTTTTAAAGCTACAGTGAATAAGTCCAAACTCCCCTTATGCCCATGTTAGACCTGCCTTTGCAGGGAAAAAAGAAAACTGACCAGATTGTGGAATTATGGGATCTTCACAACCGTGGAGCAAAGGAAATACCCTATCAGCCCGTCTATAATTCTATTGATGATTTTCCTCTCACTGTTTATTTTCCGAGGCCCTAAATCCTAAAACTCAGCACCAGTTCTTTTCTTCCCAGACTTCAGTTTGCTGGCTATGTAACAATAAGATGTACTTTCTATTGTTAAAAAAGAAGAAAAATTATGTTTTTTAAGAAAATGCAAATGGACACACTATGATAAGAAATAGCAGTTTGTGTGCCTGAAGGTCGCGGTCCTGACCAGATGGACTACGAGCTTCTCACTGTCTTAGCTGCCAGCTTAAAGCCTTATCCTCCCTAAGGCTCTGCGCCTCAGGTTGCCATAACCATTTTTTTATGGATGGAAGAGAGGGAGACATTCTCGGTTATTTGTATGGAGACAGTGGTGTTTTCAGCTAGATTTCCTTGTCAAAACTACAGCATGATCGGAAGTGTGTCAGATTGCCCATCAGAACTGGACAGGAGAGCCACAGGACTCTGAAAGATGAGATAGCAACTTGACACATCTGTACCTGGGAAGCATCAAGTTGGGAGCTACCAAAAACAATGTTGGTTCCCTCAACGAAACAGTCAAAGCAAAGGGCAAAAAGGACAAATGAGATGGAAAATACGTCCAATTAAAGACTTCTACCACAGACCAGGGAGGTTCTAAAAGAACAGGAGACCAGCCCCAGCCCTAACTATCCTGACTCAGGGGTGGTCGGAGAAATATAAAGGCCAGTACAAGACAGAGAAAATCAGATAATGCTAGCTTTTCTCCTTTTCATTATAAAATAAGGGCTTACTTAAACCCTTATCTAAAGCCATAGCTGAAACTTGGTAATTTGAATATGTCAGAACAATAGCATGGGTAGTTTTCCTCTGCACCCAAATGCTTCTTGATTTTTCCAGAGTAGGGGTCTCGTTTTTAAATTTTTTTTATTTTTTAAAAGTTCATGTATTTATTTTGAGAGAGAGAGAGTTTCTGTATGCACGCAAGCAGGGGAGGGTGAGAGGGAGAGAGAATCCCAAGCAGGTTCCACACTGTCAGCACAGAGCCAGACATAGGGCTTGATCTCATGTGCCATGAGATCATGACCTGAGCTGAAATAAAGAGTTAGATGCTTAATTGCCTGAGCCACTCAGGCCCCTGGAGCAGCAGAGGTCTCTTAACGGCCCAACCAGAGGTCAGTGGTCCAAAGTTCGCCTGTACGCTATGGAACAACATCTGCGGACCAAGCCCAATATTGGAGGAGGTAAAGCCAACTCTGGGACATGAGTGATAACGGTGGGTACGATCTGGCCACTGCACTTGGTGTCCAGATGTGTGTCTTCAGGCCTGTCTGTGTTTGGCCTTTGCCCAGGACCTTCAGCTCAGTGAGGGACTCAGTTCTGAACGTCTTCACTGACTCCAAAGCGACGCTTGAGCAGGAACTGCCAGGTAAAGGAAACTGCTGTCCTTTGGGACAGTGAAATACTGGAGCTTGGGGCATCCTTTTACTAGGTTCTTTATTTCCTCAAACGATGCTAGGTGGCAGTGGTACCAGGCCCCTAAGAATCAGCTCCTACAGAGGAAGAGACTAAGGTATAGCTGAAATGCACCTGCAAATAAACTCTTTGAGGACACGGACCCTCTTCTGCGTTACATCTCCAGTGTCTGGCCGTCGGAAGTGTGCAGCAAGGGTTTGAGGGAGGAATTTAAAATATAGCATACTTTTGTCAGATCAAAGCCATTTACAAGTAGGTGTCATCCCTCTTATCTGCATTATTTTTTTTAATTGTTTCATTTTTGGATATAGCGCACACACGGGCGAGAGAGGCAGAGGGAGAGAAAGAGGATCTTAAGCAGGTACCCTGATCAGTGCGGAGCCGGATGCTGGGATCGTGACCTGAGCCAAAATCCAGAGTCGGACGCTCAAACAATTGAGCCCCCCAGGCATCCCTACATTATTTTTATGCAAGTTTCAGTAAGATTGTGACTACAGAAACACTAGGCATTCGTCCCTCCATGGAGCTGATAAATCGTGAACTCATCTCTCATACTGAAGAAAATGTAAATTGAATTTTTTTTTTCCAATTTGTCAGTGTGGATTTGCTGTTTCATTTTATAAGATTTCTCATATGGGTGGAGCTAACTAGAATCGCTGGGAAGCCACTCTTGCCTGATTGGATTTGTATTGTAGCCTCGTGAAGTTAGTAGTCCTGTCTCTGCTTTGTGGGCTGGAAAGAGATGCTAGTGACTGGGATGGTCTCCACCAAAATCACTTTCAAAGCAGTTAAAATAGTTTTGGGTCCCTATTATGCAAGGTCATAAGTGGAGGGGAAAGGAGAGCAAAGACATTTAATAGTTTGCCTCCACCCTTAAGAGGCATCAATCCTAGCTGAGGGCAGAGACGGGTACACAGCTCCAAGGCTTTTGCCTTCATTTCATACAGAACTTGCTCAGATATCCACTTACCTGATTTATTTTGCTTCATGGTACTTATCACATGTTTGTTCATAATCTGCCTGCTCCCATTAGAGTGTAAGCCCATGAGGATAAAAAGGATTTGTTCATTTTGTTCATTTCTCTGTTTCAGTGTCTTGTGCACTGATTGGCACATAGTAACCCCTTAATAAATATTCATTATTGAATCAACTATCAATATCTGATAGCCTATAATTTCTTCACTGATTTAGGACTAGGTAATCTGTGAGTCCTTCAATAATAACATTTTACAATCCCCTATGGCCAAGAACAAAGGATCAGCCAATAAGAAAGATTAAAAAAAGTTGTTTTTTAGGGGCGCCTGGGTGGCTCAGTTGGTTAAGCGTCTGACTTCAGCTCAGGTCATCATCTCACGGTTCATGAGTTTGAGCCCTACATCTTCTTGTGCTGACAGCTCGGAGCCTGGAGCCTGCTTCAGATTCTGTGTCTCGCTCTCTTTCTGCCTCTTCCCCGCTCGTGCTCTGTCTCTCTCTCAAAAAATAAAAAAAACATTAAAAAAAAACCTGTTTTACACTATTTAGAAAAGAAATGTGGAATCCAGTTGAGTCCACCTCTTTTGAAGACTTATTGAGACATCCTATTTCAGCAAGGCTTTTTGTTTGTTTGTTTCTGGTGTTTCTGCTAGAGTCAATTCTCTTTACCACCTCTGCTGCTGAAGTGACAATAGTACAGATGGTCCTCAAAAATGTCTGATGACATTTTGTAGTATACAGAATCTCATACTCACAGAAATCATCTTTTTATGGATATTGCGGTCTTTGGGGAAATAAGAATTGATGACTTGAGGGGGAAAAAAAGAATCAATGCATAACTGCTTAATGTCTCTCAGACTCTGAATTACAAGAAAATTTTTGTTGAAACACAATGAAGTTATACTGTGCAATTCAATCACAGACCAGGTGATTCAGAGTTGGCTTTGCCCTAAAATCCATCAATAATGGCAATAATGTTTAGTAGCAAATGCAATTTTGAAGACTGATGTGAACTGTCTACTTAAATAGCCATCGCTTTAACCAGTTAAGTTTTCTCATAGTTATCTCCAGGTTAGTTAGTTTTTTTGTTTTTTGTTTTTTTTTAGGCATGGTATGTTGGGTAACACCTGATGATAACAACTAAGGAACTGTAATTCTGCAGCCTTAGCTTGGCTTATTTTCAGCAAGGCTTTTGTATTCATTCAGGGAATGAATAAGCATGTTAATTAGACATGAATCACCATAGTCACCTGTCAATCCAAAAATACTCGTGAGCAAGGTAAGCCAAAAATGACTGGCTGGCAACTGTAGAATTGATTGAAATGTGCTGCTTTCTTTAAAATATATTACCTTCTGTAATTGAATCAGGTGAGTGTCATCTGTTTGACTCATACACCAGCCTGTATGAGGGATTGATGAGCAGCAGGTGATAACTTGAGGGTCAGGCTAGATTTGAAAAAATTAAAAATATCAGGAAATCACTTAAGATGGGGTAAAGTGACCTTTAAATTACCTCCCGACCAGACCCTGTATGATTTTAAGAACTCATAGCCCATCACTGTGTGCCTCCATCCAGCAGGATCTTGCAGAGTACCAGTAGGAGTTTGAAATCTCTGTGATAGAGTGGAAGAGGTATCAACAAAGTCCTCGGCTGTGACTGTCAAATACTAACGGATAATTTCCATCTTGCTGGGTCTTAAGAGTCACCAGATAAGCTTGTTAAAAATACCCACTCTCGGGCGCCTGGGTGGCTCCGTCGGTTAAGCATCCGGGACCTTCAGGTCAGGTCATGATCTCATGGTTCATGAGTTCGAGCCCCACGTTGGCTCTGTGCTGACAGCTCAGAGCCTGGAGCTGCTTCATATTCTGTGTCTCCCTCTCTCTCTCTACCCTTCCCCTCCATGCTCTGTCTCTCTTTGTCTCTCGAAATGAATAAATGTTAAAAAAAATAAAATAAAAAAAAACCCACTCTCAGGTTCCTCTCCATCCCTGAGATTTGCAGATTCTGGTGAAGTGGATACAATTTGAAAAGAAAGGAGAACCTTTCTATTATCCTATCGGGAATTAGATACTGAAATTTTACCTTTTCACACCAACTAAATAAAATGGTATGTATGACCCTCTGTATGACCATTTCTAATTATCTATGTGTCTGCCTGATTGAGGGGATTACGAGTTTAGGTTTTAAATTACCAGAGACAGAAGTTTAATCACATCCAAACTTAATGTGTTACATATACATAAATATAAAATATTTATTATATATAAAATTGTATATGTTTTTAAAACTTCAAATGGGAAAGACACGTTTTCAACGCCTCATTTGTATTACAGTATCAATTCTCAAGAAAAGAGGACTTATTACAGCTTCAAAATGGTGTGCAGTTGCCAATCGGATGTTTCCAATGACATTGTTAAGACGCCATCATGATGGAGAAAATGCTGTGAAGGGATGGGCGCACTGACATCTGAACAAGATCATTAAAAATAAAAAAGGTATGGGGTGCCTGGGGGGCTCAGTCGGTTAAGCAGCTGACTTCAGCTCAGGTCATGATCTCACGGTCTGTGAGTTCGAGCCCACCATTGGGCTCTGTGCTGACGGCTCAGAGCCTGGAGCCTGCTTCGCATTCTGTATCTCCCTCTCTCTCTGCCCTTCCCCTGCTCATGCTCTGTCTCTTTGTCTCTCAGAAATAATTAACATTAAAAAAAAAAAGGTTTATGGCCTCATGTGTATGAACTGAGATGCCATTTGATTATAATCTCAAATAAATGACTCTCTCAGGGTAATTTTTGGCATATTTATTTATGATTACTTTGGGAGCAACAGATTTATTTGTGAAAACTTTCAAAATTCACTCTGTACCAAAAAGTACAAAAAAGAGTCCTGGGAATTAGTATGATAAGATCATTAATTAAAATATTTAACTCCCTGCTGATATTCTTTAATAGAGATGTCACCAGAAAAACACAGCATGACTACTTTCTCCTGTGAGAAGATTTTGCATTCATTATATAGCACACTCACTGAGGGACGAATGAAGATGTTTGCACTTACGCAATTATGTGGGAAAATGGACACATACTACCTGTGCAATGAGTTGTTCTTGGCGTTTTTAGGTGAAGAAACCAACATTCATGACTATGTGTTTAGAGCTAACGAGAGACAGACTTTCTTTCTTGATGTTTTACAAGTTAAAAACAACATTAGGGGCACCTGGGTGGCTCAGTCGATTAAGCGGCCAACTCTTGATTTTGTCTCACTCAGTTTATAATCTCATGGTTTGTGAGATGGAGGCCCCAGTGGGGCTGTGCGCTGACAGTGAAGAGCCTGCTTGGGATTCTCTCTCTCCAAATAAATAAATAAACTAAAAAAAAAAAAAAAAACCAACAACATTAGGGGCACCTGGATGGCTCAGCCAGTTAAGCATCTGACTTCAGCTCAGGTCATGATCTCACAGTTTGTGAGTTCAAGCCCCGCCTCGGGCTCTGTGCTGACGGCTCAGAGCCTGGACCTGCTTCAAATTCTGTGTCTCCTTCCCTCTCTGACCCACTCCTTCTCACCTCTGTCTGTCTCTCTCTCTCTCAAAAATAAATATACATTAAAATTTTTTAAAAACATTAAAATATCTTCCATGATTTCAGGGGAAATCAGATTTCTAGTCGAAGATGAGACTGAGGACGAATGGGATGGATTAACATCGAAGCTAGATTGGGATCTCCTTGGGCATATTCTTCTGTGCTTTAGCTTCTTCACTAGGAAAATTATAGGACTTTCTCTGAGGTTGCAAGGATTTAATGAGTTCACACATGTAAAGTACTTGCAAGTAGTGCCCAGTAAGATGATGTCCAATAATAAAGACTGTCATCATGGATCTTAGAACCAGAAGTGCTCTGGAGGAACTCCCCTAGTCTGGGCTTCCGTCTCCAGCAGGAGTATCCAGGTCCAAAGACGAGGCGATGTGGACTCACAGAAGGTCTAGAATCTACCACGTAAGTCAGCCTTTCTTATGTACATCCCCTGAGATGCTTCTCTAGCTCTCCTCTGCTTCTGAAAATAACCTTGCAACAGTTTCTGTTACATAGTGGGTGCTTATCAAAAACCTAATAGAGAATCGATTATATGAGCTATTCTCTTCATACATTTGTTTGATACAGAATGAGCCTGACTGAGGGTTTCAGCATAAACATTCAGTGTCCTGTTAACTTTAATCTCGGAGTGAAGTTTCACGATTTCTCTCTTTCAAAGGTAGGTTTTTGTTTTTTTTAATGGTGTTGAGATCTCAAGAGAGTTTTAAGGTCAAATTGGTATGAACACACACATTCTATTTTTTACAAGGGAGTTTTGTTTGTTGAAGGAATTGAGATCCAGTTTTTACAAGAAGGTTATAAAGCAATATATATTGGCGTGCGCACACACACAAGAGATTAACAAGCTGTCTTGGGGTGTCTGTGTGGCTCAGTCAATTAAGAGACTGACTTCAGCTCAGGTCATGATCTCCTGGTTCATGAGTTTGAGCCCCACATTGGGCTCTCTGCTGTCAGTATGGAGCTTGGAGCCTGCTTCAGATCCTCTGTCTCCCTCTCTTTGCCCTATCCCACTCCCTCTCTCTCTCTCTTTCTCAAAACTAAATAAACATTAAAAAAATTTTTTTTAAAAAGAAGCTGTCTTAATTAGTGGGATAATATTTAGTTAACTTGTCAATTTCTTCTCTGGGGATGGGATGTGAAACTAACCTCTGATCTAATCAGAGCACATTTTGAGTAGCCGTACATTCGAAATTGGTTGTTTACACTGTGAAGTTCTTTACATTGTACAGGACTTTGACCCCCCCCCCCCACTGCCTTCCCTGTAATTAATAACACTATATTGTACATATGTCTAAATTGAACCTATGATGTACTGTTATATATTTTTTTAAAGGTTTGTGTAAAATATTGTCTTCTTCAATTAATTCTAAGTCATCTTTATATTGAGTGTAGTCCGGTTTTACACACACCCAATTGTAAGTGCGCATGTGCTTGTGTACATATGTAATACTGGCCCACTTTTCTCCAGTTCTGCTGCCACCATACCTTAATCAGAGTAACTATCATCTCTTACCTGGATTTTTGAAAATCCAACTGTTCTCTCCTCTTTCAATTTTGCCCTATCCAGATTATTTATCACTAGCAGAGTAACTTTTATTATTAAAATTTTTTAATATTTATTAAGCGACAGAAAGAGAGAGAGAGCGTTAGGGGGGAAGGGGCAGAGAGAGAGGGAGACAGAGAATCCGACACAGGCTCCAGGTTCTAGGCTCTGAGCTGTCAGCACAGAGCCCGATGACAGGGCTCGAACTCACGGACTGCGAGATCATGACTAGAACTGAAGTGGAATGCTTCATCGACTGAGCCCCCCAGGTGCCCCCAGAGCCTGCCTGCTTCTTAAAGATGATGAACTAGGAAAGGAGAAGCAGACGTGGAACCAGCCTCACTTGTCGTTATTACAGAATACTATCCATCCACGTGGATTTATTTTCTGTTACAGCTTTTCATTATCCTTCCCAACTTCCCAGTTGATAAGATTTATGAAAGAAAGAATTGTTGTCATCGTCGTCAGTAAGTATCTAGCAACTCAGATGGTGTCTAGTACAAAGCAGACACTCAAAATTTGTGTTAAATAAATGAATAGACATAACAGGCATTAAATACTTATTGGTGGTTTTCCCGTTGCTAGATAGAGCACATGTTTAATAAATTTTGCATGAATAAATATGATAAAAAGTTGACAATGAGAGCAACATCAAAACACTGGAGGTTGTTTCACACAACCTTGAGCCAGCTGAGTCGGTAATGAGCTGAGCATGCTGAATGTGTGTGAAACTAACCTCTGATCTGGTGACAGCACTAATAACAAATGAAAATCAGCAAGTAAGTTTCCTTCACTCTCTTACATGTTCCTGGTTCTTCTGATTCAAGTTGACCATACTAAGTCTCTATGAAGACATTCGACTTGACCTTTTAGCAGTAGTTCTGGGCTTGTAGAAAATTTTGCTTTAAGATGGGGATTAGAGAAGAAGTGTATAGTATGAGACTGAGAAAAAGAGTGAAATTAATTGACCTAGTTAGAGACATGCTCCAAACAATGGTATGAGCTCATTCAACATGGGCTATCTATTTTTTATAAAGAAGAAAGGGTTTTGATAAGAGTTCTCTTGGAATAAACACACAATATTAGAGAGAACATGCTTTGTCATGAAACAAATTCCTGACGTAGAAAATTCATTTTCTGTTCCTCTCTGAAAAAGAAAACTAATTATTATCTCAGGCTTATCCTAGAAAAGGAACAAGTATAAAAACTTTCCCCTCACAGTAGAGCACTGTGCGCACGCTCTGTTTTAGAAACACCATATTATTAAGTGACTGTTTATTCATATACCAGCGAGATGGGATTTGGTCTTAATCAATATTCTATCTGCAGTGCCCAAAACTTCACTATAATTACTACTTTCCTTTTGAGCTGAAATGGCTCAGCCAACACGTTCCTTTTATCAAGTAATAGTAATCTACCTGTTTACTTTTTCTGGCTCTTTTCATTTGTTAATATGGAGGCGTGTGGTGTTATTTTCTTACTTCAATATAGCTTTGCCCTTGCCCTCCTTCTTTTGAGTTATTTTCAAACAGATTATATTTTCATATGTTAAAGGATTAAGAGTACAATTATATACCTATTTTTTTAAAGTTTACTTATTTATTTTGAGAGACAGAGAGAGAGAGGCAGAGAGAGAAGAGGGAGAGAGAATTGAAGCAGGCTCTGCACTGTCAGCATAGAGCTCAATGCCGGGTTCGAACTCACGAACTGTGAGATAATGACTTGAGCTGAAATCAAGAGTTAGGCACTTAACCAACTGAGCCACCCAGGCGCCCCTGGGTGTATGCAGTTGCTTTTTAAATAAATTGAGAGAAGAAAGGATTAAAGATCCTTCCCAAATAAGTGTGTGCTTCTGTAAGTTAAGTAGGTCACGAGAACCATGTAGAATCTGGTCAGTCATGTTTTCTGCATTTTATTTGTGCTGAATCAAATGTTCAGATCCATACGCCCGTCTGTTTTGTTATGCCATACTATTATCTTGTAGAAGATTGGACTTCTACTCGCTGCTTGTTTCGTGAGTAAGGAAAAACATGCCTATTGACTCTAAGGTGACCATAATATGTTTGTGACTTTTGCCTCTACAAACTTTATAATGCCTTCTCACTAACTTCTCTCAATAACCATGACACAACTCCCTTTACCTGAAGATAATGGGACGCCAGTCATCCCTGAATCTATGACAGGAAAAGACACGAGCATGAGCTGGAAAGAGAACCATGAACGCACAGCTTTGCATTTAGCATGAAGTGCCACCTTGCCAGCTAACTCTACCCACTCACTCTACCGCTGTAATCTTTTGATCACTCTTGCCTTTTTGTCTTCCCTCATCACTCTCCAGATCTGTGACCTCAGAATCCTACGGCTCTCTGGCTGCGGTCACATGTATTTTGCAAATATTTTCTCCAAAGCTGTTTGTCCTTTCTTTTTCTTAACAGCACTCTTAAAAAGAAGGAAATGTTAATATTGTTGAAGTCCAATTTATCAAGTTTCTCTTTAATGGCAAGCGCTTTTCATTTCTAAGGACTTTTCCCCTAACCCAATGTAAGAAGATTTTCTCTTCTAAAATTTTCCCATTAATTTTTATAATTTTCAGCATGCAGACTTTGAAACTATTCTGTTAGATTATCCCTTAGAATTTCATATTTTATGGTCCTATTGTAAATGGCGCTCTTTAAAAAATTCTAATTTCTAAGTATGCCTTGGCAGTATATGGAAAACATTTGATTTCTGCATTTTGACCTTTATTATTCAACATTGCTAAATTCACTTATTAGTTCTAGTTATTCCTTTTTTGTAGATTATTTGGGACTTTCAATTTAGATGATTGTGTCATCTGTGACTAAAAACTGTTAATTTCTTCCCTTCCCATTTTTTAAAAAAACGTTTACTTATTTTTGAGAGAGAGAGAGACAGAGCATGAATGAGGAAGGGGCAGAGAGAGAGGGAGACACAGAATCCGAAGCAGGCTCCAGGCTCTGAGCTGCCAGCGCAGAGCCGGATGCGAGGCTCAAAGCCACAAACTGAGAGATCATGACCTGAGCCGAAGCCGGACGCTTAACTGACTGAGCCACCCAGGCCCACCTTCCCTTCCCAGTTTTGTGCCTTCCCCCGCCTTGCCTTAATGCAATGATTAGAATCTCTAGAACATTGAATAGAAGTGGTGAGAGTGGAGCTACTCGCCTTATTTCCTTTTCTTAATAAATGTATTCAATTTAAACAATGTAGATAATAAACAATACCAGAGTAGCATGTAGTCCCAGATCAACCATTAAGTAATTGTGTATAGGCTGAGATACTATTTCTCCTTTACTTTATGGCAGTGAATATTCCCGAACACAAAAAATGTTTATTTAATACAGATTAAATAACATACTTAATATTATGAAATAGAATATCGGATCTTTTAAACTTTAAAAAAAATTTTTTTTAATGTGTTTAGTTATTGAGAGGCAGAGAGAGACAGAGCATGAGCATGGGAGGGGCAGAGAGAGGGGGAGACACAGAATCTGAACCAGGCTCCAGGCTCTGAGCTGTCAGCACAGAGCCCAATGCAGAGCTCGAACTCACAAATTATGAGATCATGCATGACCTGAGCCAAAGTCAGAGGCTTAACCAACTGAGCCACCCAGGTGCCCCTAAACTTTTTTTTTTTTTTTAAGAGAGAGAGGTGGGGAGGGGAGAAGAGGGAGAGAGAGAATCTTAAGCAGATGTAGGGTTCGATCCCAAAATCAAGAGTTGGATGCTTGACTGACTGAACCACCCAGGTGCCCAAGAATATCAGATTTCTTGATAGTAATTTATAAGAATGGAAGAGAAAAATGCCTGAAACCTGATTTAGCTTCCTGATTCATAGACAATAACGTTCCAGTGCATATCATTGTTATATCTATTAGTCAACCTTACTTAAATTTTATTGTTTAGTCACATATTGTGTTCACATCAAAAGTGTTCAGACAATGACAAATCTAAAGTTAAAAATATCAGATTTCGTTGTAAATCAATTACAAATAGTTACCTACTTGAGTAGTTTTAGTCTCTGTGGACCCTTCCTCTTAAGATTGCAGTTGGTGGGTGACAAAGAAGATGTGTATTGCATTATAAATAATAACATTAGCTTTACGGTTTCAAAATGAACTTTTTATGGGTTTAAATTGTGAGAATTAATTTATGAAGTCTGGATGTCTTTGAGTAAACTAATCCAATTAAAAATTTCTTACCCTGAAGGGCTAAAAGCAGCCTTTAGATGATGGTGAGCCTACCTCTGTGTGTCCCTAGCCTCATTGTTTTTTAATAAAATATTCCTACAACATTGTCAGTTCAATAGGGAATTTAAAAAATTAATGTGCTTCTTCTTTTCATACCTGCTTGAATTTGGTCTTTTTTCCCCCCTTTCAGCCAGAGGTATCTATTATCTCAGGAAGATAAGGATCGTAATAATTAGGAAGGCAAAAATACTTAATTTCAACTTTAAACTGACAAAAGGCGGTTTTATAGCCCATAGACAGGCAGTAGTTCTAAAAGCCTTGCTGTGTTAAAAAAAAAAAACTTCCCTAAATTTTAAAAGCTTTCCTTTGCATATCAAGAGAAGATGGTGATCTGAACTGAGATTTTTAAGCCATAGCTAGTAAGAACTCAAGGTATGCCCAGGTTAAACATGAAATGTCTTTTTCAAAGAGAAAAAAATTAGGGGCACCTGGGTGGCTCAGTCGGTTAAGTGTCCGACTCTTGGTTTCGGCTCAGAACATGATCTCACGGTTCATGGACTGAGCCCCTGACAGCACTGAGCCAGCTTGGGAGTCTCTCTCTCTCTCTCTCTCTCTCTCTCTTTGCCCTGTCCCCCCTTGAAATAAATAAATAAACTTTTAAAAAGATTTTAGAAATTAATTTTTTTAAATTAAATTTTTTAGTTTGCTGAGAACACTTAAGTTCTATTAAAAAATTTTTTTTTAATTTATTTGAGAGAGAGAGAGAAAGAGAGAGAGAAACAGAACACAAGAGGGGAAGGGGCAGGTAGAGAGAAGGAAACAATATCTGGCAGAGCCGGATGTGGGGCTCCAACCCCCAAATCGTGAGATCATGACCTGAGCCAAAGTCGGACATTTAACCTACTAGGCCCCCCAGGCTCCCCTAAGTTCTATTTTTAGCCAATTTAAAAAAAAAAAAAGTTGTAATGCTTTTATTTATTACTGAGAGACAGAGACAGGGCATGAGCATAGGAGGGGCAGAGAGAGACACACACACAGAATCCAAAGCAGACTCCAGGCCCCCGTCGCAAGGCTCAAACTCACAAACTGCGAGATATGACCAGAGCTGAAATCTGACGCTTAACCGATTAAGCCACCCAGGCGCCCCATATTCTTAGCCAATTTTCAAGAGGAGGGTTTGTAATGATGAAGTTTGGCGAAGGCAGAGACTCAGAGAAAATGAGAACAAGATGCGCTTGCTTCCTGCCCGTCAGGAACGCAGCAGCCCTCACAGCCCTGTCTTCCCTTCTCCAGCCTTTCTCCTGCAGGCCTTGCCTTGGGTGTGAGGCACCCAAGGTGCCATCTTCTCCGAACTTGAGAAAGAGACTCCAGGGAGGCTCTTAGGAATCTCAGGGAGCCTCCCCTCCAGCATCGGCCTCCGAGCTTCTGCCGTGAAGGAAGCAGTGGTGTGGCATGTCCAGGAGGGAAGAGGATTCGAGATGAAGCTCAGAGGGAATCTCGGCTCTCGGTGAAATGCGTCGGTTCCACAGACGCCTTCATAGCCTGAGGCGGTTATACAAGATCAAGGAGGATAAAATTAGGCTGATAGCGGATACAAAACAGTTGCGGCTACATGTGAGGAATTCTGCAGTGCCAGTGAGGGGGAGGCCGGCCGACAGTGAGAGGGGGTTGATGCCTTTGGATGCAGTTAGCACGCCGCCGGGCCCTGGCTGAGGAAGTCATTCACAATTAATATCGGCCTCTGACACGACGTCGTTCGAGGTTGTGAGCAGGGGCCCAGAGACAGCCTGGCAAGACAAGGCCATTCAGGAGAGCATCTGAACCCCCGATAATCCCAGGCCATGAGAACACTAACTTTCCTCTACCAGGCAGGGATGGGAGACCGCTTGCGGAGAAAGAGCCTGGGAGGGAGATTAAACTTTGACCTGGCCCCATATTTACCCAAAAGAGAATAAGCTCATTTTCGTTAGAAAGTTTAAATCATTCCTCTAAGCCTGTCATCAGAGGGACAGGCACTCAGGAACAAAATGAAATAAAGTTTTGAACAACAGGGAAAGGAAAATTTTGTTCTGTGTACTCTTGTATGTGAATTTTCATCCTATTCTGCCCTCACAGATACAAATACCAATTGCTTAGAACAGAAAATTGGCTTCATGCATGTTTAGAACGAGTCAGAGAGACATTTGGAAGTAAGGAAGAATTCCTTGCCTCTTGATAATCATTGACCTATAAGCAATGATTCTTAAATTGCTTTCACTAGACCAACAGCTTCATTTGGGGATGTGTTGTGAGAACTTACTAAAAATACAGTTTTTTGAGCCCTACTACTCAACTACTGAAATAGGAACTACTTTAACAAGCCCTCCAGGTGATTCTGATGCATGCTAAAGATTGAGAATCACGAATCGATAGAACATTGCTAAAGAAACATCACTTTTTCTGAAATCCCTTAAAAATAAGAAAGACAACTGCATATATATGTGCAGTATATATAAAAATCTTTTCAAGATGTAGTCGGACCCACGCTATTTACAATTATTTCATTTACATGTATCTAAAATGTATAATTATAAATTTCTCAAAATGATGCACATAGTGGTAGTTTCAGTTTGGTCACTTTTGAATGTAGACATAAGTGGTACACAAAGGATAAGAAATTAAATATATAAAAGTATTCAGAAAAGTGCATGGAACTCTGCCTGGTACTCAGTTGAATGTTACAAAAAGTGATAACTCTTTTATTTTATTTATTTTTTGTTTTGTTTTATTTTATTGTTTACTTGAGAGAGAGAGACAGACAGACAGACAGAGCGAGCACAAGTAGGGGAGAAGGACAGAGGGAAAGAGAGAGAGAATCCCAAGCAGGCTCTACTTGCAGTGTGGAGCCTGATATGGGACTCTATCCCACAACCCTGGGATAATGACCTGAGTTGAAATCAGGAATTGGACACTCAACAAACTGAGTCACCCAGATGCCCCTAAGGTGATACTTCTTCACCTGGGTGGCTCAGTTGGTTAAGCGGCCGACTTCAGCTCAGGTCATGATCTCATGGTCTGTGAGTTCGAGCCCCAAGTCGGGCTCTGGGCTGATGGCTCATCAGAGCCTGGAGCCTGCTTCAGTTTCTGTGTCTCCCTCTCTCTCTGCCCTTCTCCTGCTCATGCTCTGTCTCTATGTCTCTCAAAAATATGTAAATGTTAAAAAAATCTCTGTGTGTGTAAAGTGATACTTCTTAATGAGCACTTATTTCATGCAGGCAGCATGCTAGCCAGTTCTTTTTTTTCCAATAATATGGTTATTTTATTGAAAAAGTGATGGAGTTATTCTCTATTGGTCTTCACAATAAATGAGAATGCAATCATGTCTCGTTCATACTGGAATTTACTTTAGGATTCAGAGATAACAGCAAATAAGAACCTTAAAAATCCTTAAGATACATCTCATAACAGTATAACTTTAATTTAGTTGCAATAAAATTTCACTATCAAGTGTAACTAATTCAGTCTCATCATGGACAATTACTAACCAGAAAGCCAAACTCAGTTAACTTTCACTATTTGCCAGTTTTATATATGTTATTTTGTGTAAATATCTATTCTTTATAATAAATGTAAGGTATCTTCCCAAATGTCACCAATTAGCTGGTGTCGAGTCTGCCATAAGTCTTCTTCAACTACAGCCTTACTACTCAGAGTTAATTTACTGAAGTGCCCCTTTAGCCAGGAGATTCATTAATGACTGCAGTCAGATCTTATTCTGAAATACTAGACTCTCAGTAATAATCAGTGTGCAGGTAATACCAAGTATTAGATTAAGATGGTGATACACTTTGGAATAAAGCCGTTAAAGAACCGACCCATCATTAGCAGCATTTATACTCATGGTGTGCTTAAAGATCTTTTCCATCGCCTATATTTGATGTTAAATCTTCTGTTTAATGTGACCACTTTAGTGCTATTATTTCTCCCATGACTGTTATATGTCTCTACTTAAAGTCCAGTCCTTCTAACTGCCTAGACTAAGAGAGGGGCATACAACAAGAACAGCATTTAAGTCAGTGATTTGCTAGATCAAAATTTTATTACATTAATACAAAATTTGTCTTTCCTCTGAAAACTTGGACTCTGTGCTACATTATGGACATCTCAAGCAAGTTTTTGAAAAGAGTAGTAGTAAAATAAATTTGAAAAGTTCCATATGACTCTATGTTATGTTAGTTGTTATTCCATTTCTGTATGAGTACAAATCAAGATTAATGAAATGAAGTCCAGTTGCCCATAACAGTTATGTATAACTAGCAATATTTAGAGAGCTGATGTTATAGGTAGAAGTAGGGAGGAGAAGATGTTTAGGAGACTGGAATTCAATAAAAAGCTATATATTTTTAGCTTATGGGCTCAGAGTTCAAGAGAGTGCTGCTATTATTCAATCACACCATCAAGAGGTCATAGAAGACTTCTGCTTTTCTCCTGAAACTGCACTAAACCTAGAGTAAGAACATTTTTTTGAAAGCATAAGCAGACTAGGAATAATGTTACAGGTTGAATTGTGTCCTCTAAAGAAGATATATTGAAGTCCTCACCTCCGGTAGCTCCCAAAACAATCTTATTTGGAAATAAGGTCATCGCCAATGTGATTAGTTAACATGAAGTGACACTGGGGTAAGGCGGGCCTGTAGTCCAGTATGATTGGTATCCTTCTAAGAAGACAGAGACATGGAGCGAAGGTGGCCATGTGAAGACACACGTGGGGAAAACACCACCTGACCCTGTAGGCTGAGGTTGCTGTAATGTAGCTACAAATTAAGGACTACCCAGGACAAACAGAAACTGGAAGAGTCGAGGGAAAATCCTCCCCTAGAGGTTTCAGGGAGAGAATGCCTCTGTTAACAACTTAATCTCGAATTTCTAGCTTTCAAAACTGTGAGGGAATGAGTTTCTGGTGTTTTAAGCTACCACATTTATGGTATTTTGTTATAATACCCCTGGGTTGCTTGCACAATGAAGCATGGGACAGCAGAAAAAGAACAAAAAATAGGCAACTGGAAAGTCTCACAAAAGCACTAACTAATTCAGCAAAGCAAGAGATCTAATTCCCAAACTTATACAAAAAAGGTCAAGAAATGACCTAATTTACCTTGCTTGATCTCCCCCAAAACTCAGGAAATGATAATCCAATGTACTTGTGTAAATTACGTTCCCGAACCCAATTCCAACATGTTTGTGTGGAGGCCTCCCTACGCCAACAAGCAATTCTTGGATAGCAGCTGGTGCCCAAGACGTCAGCCCAATTCTGACACTATCTACTTGGAGATAGAATCGGATCACTAGGTAAGGGGTTCAGTCCCACAAGACTCCTTTCCAATTCAGACGCTAATCACAGACCCAGGTTACCTGTGATTCTGAACAACTGACAGCAAATTGGAGGTTCCAACAACTTCCTCCAACTAAAGATGCCAATTCCAAGTCCAGGTCATTACCTGTGCTTCCTACCAGCTGGCTAGCCAGAGGTTTCTACAACCCTCTCTGTGGGGTCAGTTAATTTGCTAGAATGACTCACAGAACCCAGGAAACCCCCCGTACTTACTAGATTACCAATTTATTACAAAGGATATTAAATCAACAGCCAGGTGAAGAGACACACAGGGCAAGATCCCAAGCAAAGGAGCTGTTGTCTTTGTGGAGTTTGGGGACCAGCGCGGTGACACGTGGAAGCAAACTGGTTCCTCTCTGGAATTTCCTTTTGGGTTTTTATGGAGGCTTCATTACGTCAGCATGATTGATTAGCTCCTTGTCCATTAGTGGGGGATTCAACCTCTGGGCCCTCTCCCCTCCTCAGAAATCAGGAATGGGACTGAAAGTTGGTACTCTGTACTTGTGGTCGGTTCCCCTGGCCGACCCTGAGGAGACCAGCCCCCATCCTTAGGTGCTTTGAAAAGTCACTTTCATTAACATAGACCCAGTCATCGTAGAAAGGGTTGTTATGAATAACAAGACACTCATTTCACTGTTATGGTTCTGACGCTTTTCAAGAACTGAGGGCAGAGACCAAATAGAATAAAAGATGCTCCCATTGCTTCTATTGCTCAGGAAATTCCAAGGGTTTTGGGAGCTGTGAGCCAGGAGCCATGGGCAAAGTCCATATATTTTGTAACGTGACTTATAAATATATATTTATAAGAGAGAAATGTATTTTGTAATGTGACTTATAAATCATAATATCACATGACGGAAGCAGGGATGAGGGAGAGTGGAGGCTGGAGGATATGTGTGCAGAGAGAGAGAATAAAGCATGAGGCTATAATATAGAAACGAAGGATAATCAGACTGGCCCTGTGGGCTTCTGAATAGAAAGAGATGTGGACCTTGAAAAATCTTCCTGAGTTCCTGAATGTAGCAGCAGGTGCTTTTTATATTAAGAGCATAAGAAATCTAAGCCAGGTACAGGGAGGCACTTTTTAAGAGTGTTGAGCTGGCATGGACAGATCTCTTGCCATTTCATACTAATTTTTAATGGTATGATAATACAATTTAAAGATGAGGCAAGGTGTGTAGAATGTCCAGTGTGTGAACAATGATATTACAAAAAGTTGCATTTTGGGCAACAGTGTGATTTGACAGCTTACAAAGGAGATGAAGTCAAATTGGAAGAAATTGGGTTCTGTGTAAATGTTTTCTGGTTTAGGGTAAGTTTGTAGGGAGAAGGGCATCCAACCAACCGTGGCTCCTGAGGAATAGAGAGGCTAAGAACAATGGCACTTGGCTCCAACCAAGGAATTGCCAATTTAAGACTGTGGTAAAAAGAATCACTGTATTTCAACCTGAACAGTGATAAATGAAAAGGCTTTGAAACCTAATTTTAAGAACGAAAATCCTATGAGCAGTTTATTAAAGATTTTATTTTTCTGGGTTGTCAGAATTCTCTAAATGACTTGGTGGTTTGGTTTTAAATATATATGATATGTTTGTAAAAATCCACTTTGCACTTGAATTCTTTTTTTATGATATATTAATTTAATGAGGCACTTTCCATTTGAAAAATAATTGGTTGTCCTGCTGTTTTTCTACCTCGAGGTTGAAAAACAATGACCCTAGTTTGTAACTATCAAATGAATGAATGCAAATTATTTGGTGTGATAGTGGAAAAGTTACAAATTGGATTAACCCATTAAGTACAACTTCCAAAATTAAAACATCCCAACTAGAAGTGAAATTTGTGCTTTTGTAAAATATGTGCTTTTATAAAATATATTTCTGTTTAATTGAAATACATGTATTACTGCATGACTACTAGAAATATGTCTAGTTCTGATAAAGATCATATGCTTTTAAAGGGTTTTAATTGATGAAAATTATAGAATAATCTTATTGATACCTCATTTTGCGTGTCTTAGGAATTTTCATTCTGTGTGAATTCCCTGTACATACAAAATTAAATTCGATTTTCTCCTGTTAATCTGTCTCATGTCAATCTGATCCTTAGTCTTGCTGAAAGGACCTGGAAAAGCTGAGGAAATTCTTCCTTCCTGACAATATGTGAAGTAGAGCAAAGTAAATAACTCTTTTTTTTAATGTTTGTTTATTTATTTTGAGAGGGAGAGAGAGCGCATGAACAGAGGGGTGGGGCAGAGAGAGAGGGAGAGAGACAGAATCCCAAGGAGGCTCCACACTGTCAGCACAGAGCCCGATGCGGGGCTTGATCTCAGGAACCATGAGTCGAAATCAAGAGTGGGACACTTAACTAACTGAGCCATCCAGGCACCCCCAAAGAAAGTATTTGTTACTGTGTATGAAAACTGTAACTAGAAGAATTAAAATAACAGAAAGTAAACTTAATCCCCCATATTGCACAATTTTATATATAAATATGTTAAATAACAAAAATTCAATGGAATAAATTTTAAAGATCTAATTATTTTATTGAAGGATTCATGAATCAGGCAACATCTCATCTAGCAATACAAAGTTGCCCTAGATGGCTACAGAGAGGGAAAAGTCTTTAAAGGCAGGACAAGGAAGCCATAAACCACAAAAGGATTGTTTCGGGTGAGGTCACTTTCCTTTGTGGGACAAAAGAGTCTATTAGGGGGATTACTGCATCTTCCTTGAGCGATCGATGGACTTGGGTGGCAGATTACAGCATCGGTCCTAATCAGAAAATTCCAGGCTGACGGATGAGGATTGCATTTCTGAGGAAGGTTGATGCTGACGTTAGGTTAGGTATTAAATCTTGTTGGGTTTAGCACAAGTGACTTCCATTTTGGGCCTGTTATTTCTTTTTAACCTATCTTCAATGGCCTGGATGAATAATGCTTGTATAATTTTTAAGATTGGCATTACATTTGGCAAAACCAATGGAATTCATTTTAACTAGTAAATGTGGTATTAGAGAAACACCTTAAATTTTGAAAAACTGGTACATGTGGAAAAGAAATCACTGTTTCAGTAGTTTGTTTTTCCTTTAGAAAATAGTATAATGCTAATTCTTTTTGTTCACAATGTCCCCTTTTCAAAATTTAGTTTAAAATAAATGGATTTAGGTCAAGGGCTATTTTGAAAATCAAATAGGGTCACTAATTCCCTCGTAGAATTATAACTAGTTGTGAAGTGAGCCAGTTTTCCTAAATGTTAACTGGATGATATATATTGTTTTAATTCGGGCATTGTAACATTAACGCTTCTTTCATATGTAGGTTATGTATATTTCAAAAAGATTGTATTATTTCACTTCCTAATTTGATGTTGCTCTCAAGAGGCTAGGCTCTATAAATCAGAAATTCAGGCTATAATTTTACAAACAATTCAGTTCAGTGAAAAATTCAAACTGAAAAGTGTAATTCCAAACATGCTGATGAAATTATATTGAAAGAATCATGATTACTGTGACATACACAAAGATGATGCAAATATTTTGCATATATATAAATGTATACATGCAAAATATATCATTTGCACATATGCAAAAATACGAACCATTTTAAAAAGAAAATATCAACTTTTCTACCCAGATTTATAAGATAGAATTGTTGGGACATCTGGGTGGCTTGGTTGGTTAAGCAACGGACTCTGGATTTCAGCTCAGGTCTTGATCTCACAGTTTGTGAATTTGAGCCCCGTGTCAGTTCTGTACTGACAGCGTGGAGCCTGCTTGGGATTCTCTCTTTCTCTCTCTCTCTCTCTTTCCCCCTCCCCTGTTCATGCTCTCTCTCACTCTCTCTCAAGATAAATAAACTTAAAAAAAGAGATAGAGTTGTTTAAAAAAATGTTCTATGAAGATAAATGTTTAACAAATTTTAATTGGCATTTTAGCTCCTACTTGTCAAATTCTATCTTCATCAAATGTGAACATAGGTATGCACAATTAATGTAAGTGTGCAAATGTACCTGTGCAAGGAATGGCAATGCTTCAGTTCACCATCACTGAATAGGTTCTTTTATTGTTTTGCAAGTTGGGGTGGATTTATTTCCATCATTGATCCATTTCCACATTCTCCTTGGGTGTGAGCAACTGTTCCTTATGAAGGCGGTTCGCTGGTGAGACGGCTGGAAGTGAGTGGACTTAGAGGTGCAAACTAATAATAGCTAGCACTTCTGTAGTGCTTACCATGGGCCAGGCTCTTTGAAACTCTTTACACATATTAATACAATCCATTCTCAGAACAGCCCAACAAGATGCATACTGTTATTATCCATTAGGTAGCTTGTTTACGCAGCTGTTAAGTGACAGCAGAATTCAGACCCAAGTAGTCTGGCCCTGGGGTTGCCCAAGACCATACTATTATCATAGCCCAAGACTTTAAGGTAACAGGTCTATAGAGTTATTCACTCACGGACTCACCATTAAAAATATTGATTATGCTAAATTGGGATAAGCAAGGAAGAGGGAGGTAGAAGCTATTCGAATACACTACACAACTAAGGGAATTTATCAAATTCATCCAGTGATCTGCTCTATTATTTCCGGGACACTGACAGTCATAAAAGAGAAAGAAAGTAGTAATGAGACAGTCTCCTAAGACTCCCCATTTGAACCATTAAATGTCACATGAACCATGGTTCATTTGAACCATGTTGTGCTTAAGTCACAACAGAAGAAAAGTCTCCTTGGTTCTGTTTTGATCCTGGTCACAGAGACATTTGGAGTAAATCACTTATGTTCTATCTGACAGTTCCAACAATTCAGCTGTTTTCAGATCCCTCAAATGAATTAAAAAAATAAGCATTATGGACGAGCATCAATAAATAGGTATTTTCTACTGGCCGATCAGGAACAAGTGTCTGAACAACGGAAACGCATGGCACCCTCCTTCTTTCTGGGCCTGAACAGGACAGGGCAGAGACAGCAAATAGGTCCCGGGGCAACTGCCAGGTCCCGTAGCTTGCTGGGGGTGCGTTGGCGCCCTGGGGGCTGTGTCATGGAGAGTTCTGGTGCCGCATTCCAGATACCAAAGGGAGAGAGGCTGCACTCAGTTATCAGCAGTTACTAGAGTATTTGCCATCTATCTGGAGGGTATAATGTCTTAATTGCGATAATTATGAAGAGTTCTCCAAGTTAATGTGTAGCACTGATTAAATTCTCCCTTTGCCTCAGTTTGCCTTTCAGACAGAGTAATCATTTACTTATATTCCTCTGCCTTGGTAGCTTGTCAGGACACAATATGTTCCTGCTTTAAAGTCATTTAAACGAAGGTATTATGGAAGCATAAAGCATTTTAATTCACTCGTTTAAGGTAGCATCGTAAACCCAGTTAGAAGAATAAACAAATGAGAAACGATAGCTCAAAAACATGATTGCTTTTTACTTGCCGTTCTAAAGAAGTTTGAGTTCTAGAGAAAATATTTTATTTCTCCCAAGAAGCAGAGCGTTGCTTACATGAGTGCTCATGGCATCCGTCCTTGAGAAATAATCACCTGTTGGCAATAAGAGCCCTGAGTTGGAATCTCACCAGGTACACTCCGGAGTCAGCATGATCTCAACTCTTCCTGCACCCAGCTACTTCTGCTGCAACTCTGTGAATCTGGAGAGATGATAATTAACTATCTGTGAGCGGGTTTCACAGACTGCTTCAAAAGTGTGGGTATGAGCATACCATTAGTAATGAGTTAACTGCAAAAAATTATTCAGCATCTGGGCCTTGGGGTTGCCAAGAAACACGGCGTGTTCTTGATTGTTGGCTGAAATTCTGGAGCAGACGAAAGGGCGAGGAAGAGCAGAATCCTGGGCTGACATCGGATGAGGCAGGTGCTAAGATGACTAATGAGATGAAGTCACATACAGTACCTTTAACTCAGCAAACATTTCTGTTTCAGAGCGATAACTTAAAAAGGGGGGAGGGACAGCAAATTTTGAAGTCTGTCTTTAAATGCGCAACTGTAGACACTTTAGGCTAGAAAGACAGAAGTTTGCTTATCTCAATACCGATACGTGGTTTCGTGAGCTCGAAGTTACTGCACATTTATTAAGAGGCATGAGGAAGTTGTCTGGTTTGCATGTGAGGGGCAATCTTGATTTTTGCTGGTTTGCTGAAAGCACAACAGTTTGGCTCAAGTTACGTTAGTTTTTCAGTGGGTGCTATTTGCACTAAGGATTGCTAATATACTCTGTTGTGGACTAGATTTATAACTGTTGCTCCCGGGACACGCCAGGGCTGCAGGGTACTGGGCATCTGAACAGGGCGATTCCTGGGTACGTTTTCACCAGGAGGGGACTCTGATATTACCTTCCTCATTCAGTTCCCTGATTTCGACCACCCCTCTCAGATTTCTGTGCCTTTATGTGGAATTTCCTCACCTGGAAGCGCTCGCCTTTTCAATAAAAATCTCATCAGTCGTTGCAAACATAAAGACTGACACTTAAAGAGAAACTAAATGGAGACTTTTCTCCTACATCTGGCAACGGTCACAGCATTCAACTCTCTCCAGGGTGGGGGTTCTCCTCCTGCATGCAAACTATATACAGATTAATTGTATTTGCCAAAATATGGGTTCAATAATCGGAAACTGATTTGTTCCAAAGGAGAAAGAAAAAAAAGGAAAGAAAGAAAAGAAAAGGAAGAGAGAAAGAGAGAGAGAAGGAAATTAATAAGCAAACTATTTAAAGGCATATTTACTGGATGTAGTATGAGTCCATGAAGATTTTAATTACCTTCTACATACAAATCGTGGTTACCTATGCTTACCGCTTTTCATTAGCAAGATAAGCAAGATGAACATTCCATTTAAAAATAGTCTGTTTTCAAATTTAACTGTTCCATCAGGCTGCAGTTTTTCTTTCTTATTGGAAAAGGGGGGAAAGGACATTTGAATGTATTCTGTGCTCTCTAAGGCTATAGGTCTTTCCCCGTTAAACCATCCTGAAAATATAGGCCAAAATTTCAGCTTTACATTATAAGGCAAGACACACTTTTGTTAAGTATGCCCTTGCCTTGATGTCCTTCAGAGTACTGTTTAGAAAATTACTTTTACTGGAATATTTCTTCTCTCACGGCACCCTTGGGAAAGTTGCCACATGGAAAAGAGAAGGGTCCGACCCAAACCTCTTCTTAGAACCCTTGAGGAATGATTTCCAAAGACATTTAATTACCAAGAATACCAGCTAGTCCACACACCCGCGTTTCCTCAGTAAAGGTCTGACCACGTGCTGTCATGCCGCTGGTTTTATGTTCATCCCGTTTCTAGACTTTGAGGATGGTGGCAAAGCAGACAGAGGTCTCCCGGTCTGAGACCAGCATTGCTGAGCCATCATCCTCCCGACAGGCCGAGGACATTCCCAGAGGTTCTTCATTTTCAGACTTTGAACAGCTGCTGGTTTGCTCTCAAATCACACGGGATTCTAGCAAAGCGGCTTCAGTTTGTTCCCCAGGCAAAGCAGTCTTCTTCTTCTTCTCTCTTCTGAAATCTTTTCCTGAGTGTGTGTAATTTTTTTTTTTAATTTCCAAGAATATCATACAAGGAGGAAGAGGGATTGGGGATTTTATATATCACTTTACTCTTTGCGACAGCACATTCCAGCACCGCACTCCTGTAACGTGCGAAGGAGCTATCATGATTAGGCACCGGTTCAACTGGTATAGAGCGCCGGTTCTTCCAGCGGCCGTATGTTTACTAAACTCTTCCCTCCCTTTGGAGACTTGCTTTCTTTTTCCATCTTTAGATCAGTGTTCCAAATGATCCAATTTATTTTACTATTATTGCATATTATAAGCATTTATGACATAAAATTATTCTCTTCATCCCATTCAAAGCATTTAGCATCAAATTTTACTTTATTATCACTGCTAATATTTATTTATTTACCTGCCTATTTATTTATTTATTTATCTTTAAGAGAGAAAAAGAGAGAGCACGAGCAGGGGAGAGGGGCAGAGGGGGAGGGGGAGAGAGAGAGAGAGAGAGAGAGAGAGGGAGGGAATCCTAAGCAGGATCTATGCTCAGCGTGGAGCCTGATACAGAGCTTGATCCCACGACCCTGGGATTATGAGCTGAAATCAAGAGTTGGACGCTCAACTGAATGAGCCACCCAGGTGCCCCATGCTAATTTAAAAAATACCTTCTTTATTCCTTTTATTTTGAAATTTCTGAAGCATTTTGTTTTATGTACTTCTTTTCAAATAACATACAGTTGAAATATTTCGAAACTTAATGCTGGTATATATTCTTCCTAATAAAATTAAAATTTATTCTCATAATGAAGAAAATATTAATTAAGATTTATCCAATCCTTGGCTAGGATATAATCACTGAAAAGAAAAATGATGAACATAATTACAAAGGAAAGGAATAATATATTAGAAAACTTACATGTTAAAAAATGTGTGGTATTAAAACATAGTTAAAAAGGCATAGTGACTAAGACAAATCGGTGTTGGTCTGGATGCTGTAGCTAAATGTTATATATGGACATTGCACAGAATGTGAAATAGGCTTTTTAGAATAAATAGAATAGGGTAGGATACAACAGGGCAGAATAGGTATTTTAAAAAATAAGACAAATATCCCTAAAATATTGTGGGAAGAAGTCTATGAATTATTAATAAGTGACAAAGCAGCTAAAGAACTTCTTATAGCGTCATAACTAATACTAACACCTTCTTTACCATGTGTAGGCATTTCCAAGGGGCTTTTCTAAATTGATACTAAAAACAACTTTATGAAGTAGATATTATTTTCTCGATTAAAGATTACAACCTAGTTGTTCTGCCACAACAGTTGAAAAGAGAAGCTCAGAGAGGTTAAGTTACTTACAAGTTTACAGAGGATTTGAATCTGAACAATTTGTCTCTGGGGTCTATAACCACTAGGCTGTATTGTCTTGCATGTGTGTGTATGTGTGTGTGTGCGTGTGTGTGCCTGTGTGTGTGTGTATATATATGCATTATATAAATAAATATATAAGTAATACAGTCTGTAGAAATATGAAAATTAGTGACAGTGGTTGTCTCTTGCAAGAGGGATTTTAGGGGGTCCTTAACTTTCTCTATAGCACTGAATTTTGTGCAAAGTTCACATATTATTGAAACTAAAAGCAAAACATACATATTCCCTTTGGGAAAAAAACAGGAGCTTCTCTTTTCAACCATTGTGGCAGAACAACTGGGGTATCTTTAGAGAAGAAAATGGACCTCCAAGCTTAATCAACACCAAATATAAAATTACCATTTGGACAGAAAGAAAACTAGTGCAGAGTTCAAGTATCCAGAAAGTATAAAAAACGTATCGGTCCGGAGGCCAGGCAGGGAGGAGGCCACACAGGTTTGCGCTAAGGGCTCTCCCCCGGAGCCGAGGAACAGGTTTATACCAACCAAGAAAGCAGGGGACTCTGGGATAAAGACAGAGCCTGACCCCATCTGCGGGGCCGCGGGGCCGCGCACAGCCACGCACCTCAGCGGCCTTGCTTCTTCAAGAGCCAAGTCCTATCGCACATCGGGCATCGAGTCAGGTTGAAAACATCAGGTTGAAAGCGTTCGTTTTTCCACTTCCATTCACTCAGTCTTGTGGTTCCCAAACCAATCCTATCAATTCTATCGCCGGCTAGTGATAAGATACGAATTCCTACACTTCCTCAAGTTACCATTTTTAAAACCTTGATTTTAACAGATCAAGGGACACTTTCTACAAATGAAGTTGAGGACTCAGAATTTGATTTACAATTCACAGCCAACTTTTTTCTCTACTTTCCTCTTGGTTTCTTTTCTTTCTTCATTTTCTCCGCACCTTGTCAGTGTGAAATGTCTATTTGCAGAGTTGAAAGAAATCTGCAGTGGAGCAGAAGGGATGTTTTTCTCCATGCGAGGAGGGGACCGGTACTACTGGAGACTGGGTACTACTAGAGAGTGGGCCACGTCAGCGCTGTAACCTTACCCCCATGAAGAGGCGTGGAGTCAGAAAAACATCTGGAAATCTATAAATAATCACTTGAGATTTCTACTCTGTTCCCTCCAGAAACCCTCCCCCGCATTAAGAGGTATTTATTGGCATTAATGTAAAATTATGAACTGAAGCTAAGAGATTCCGATGGTGTTTATTAAATGAGAGGAAGTCGCCTTCTTCGCCTTTCTGTGGAGGAAAAGGGTCAGAAATTGGAGCTCGAAGCGCCTTGAGAGCTGTAATGATTTTGATTCACAACCGAAGACCACCCGGATAACTGCTGCAAACTCTGAAAAACAATTAAAATCCTAGAGAAGGGCAACATGAAGAAGCAGATGAAGGGAAGTTCCAGAAAAACAACCTAAAGGACCCAGGAGACGGGCGCTTGAGTGGCTCCATCGGCTAAGCCTCTGACTTCGGCTCAGGTCATGATTTCACAGTTCATGGGTTTGAGCCCCGTGTCAGGCTCTGTGCTGACAGTCCCCACCGTGGACCCGCTTAGGATTCTGTGTCTCCCTCTCTCTTTGCCCATCCCCTGCTCTTCCTCTGTCTCTCTGTCTCTCTCTCTCTCTATCAAAAATAAATAAACACTAAAAAATAATAAAAAAGGAACCAGGAGAGACGGAGAAATTGAGGGACCCATCATCAGTGGGGATCACACAATCACTGCCATTCATTAGGCTCAATTTCCAGAAACCAACCACCATCCAAGCATTTACTCAGCTCCTCTGTACTGAACACCATGTATGACTCTTGAGGGAATGAACAAGAACATATATAAATTTAAAAACTTGATGTGCATGTATGTTTATAATAACACCTGAAACATAAATATATCCTATACATTGCCATTAGGCACAGTCTACATAACACGACATCAGGGGTTAAGAAATCTCCACCAGCAACCAAGAAAGTTTCCCCTCCTGCATCCTACGTCTTTTAAACAAAATGCTTATTTATTTAGTTTTGGAAGAGAGAGAGAGAGAGAGAGCACAAGCAGGGAGGGGCAGAGAGAGAGAGGGAGACCCAGAATCCGAAGCAGGCTCCAGGCTCTGAGCAGTCAGTGCAGAGCCTGACACACGACTTGAACCCTAGAACCATGCGATCAAGACCTGAATCGAAGTCAGATGCTCAACTGACTGAGCCACACAGGTGCCCCTCTTGTGTACTATATCGTAAATGTGATCTGTGTGAATAAAATGCTTACATGAGATTTCTGGGGCCGAGGTACATCAGTAACGTAAGGAATATATGCCCCATACTGATACTAGAGAGACAAAAAGTGGGAGGGAAGAACATTGAACCCTTAGTGATAATACGTTCAGAGAAGTAAACTGTACTTCCGTCATAATTTTGTTCAGACCTAGACACGAATATCTCTAACTTACCTCAGCTACAAGAGAAGTATGAATGAAGACAGATTTTCTTTATCTTTTGTTTTCCTTCTAGTTCTCCTTTGAGAATATGGCAAAAGTTATCAATTCTGCCATCAGAAAAAAATGTACAGCCACACATTCATCCAAATATTGGGGGACAATTTCAGGCTCTCTGAAATCCATCCAAGGTGGCAGGTGGAGAACCGCTGACCTCAGGGTTGTTGGCAACACTAGAACAATGGGGTGTTTGTTAGAAGTCTCGAATGTGATGAGTGCTTTCATGTCCATTGGGAGAGAAGGCGTGAGAAAAGGTCTGGAAACAAAATCACTGACTGGCAGAGTGAGTTGGTTGGTTTGGAGTGAAATGTGCGAATCGCTAAAACAGAAGACCGAATCAAAAAATTGTATCCAGTCCTCTGAGCAAGTACAGTTTGTAGGATTCAATTCACAGAGCAAACATATTCCCATCTCTCCCTGGTCTCATTGTGCTCAGTGAGCTAGATTCTTCCCCTGCCTCTGCGTGAAACAGGACAGTTACAGGACTTTGCAGAACACAGGCCAGAGATTAAGATCACTTTATGTAACAAAATTGTCTCATTTTGGTGCTGAAAATGTCTAGTCTCATATCTAGGAATTAATGTGTCCGACTTCTGCTGGCTGGGGAGGGGGACATGGGCTACCTCCCAGCTGATTCTCTTCCCCAGCTCAGTAAGCCCATGTCCGACCCAGCTGAGGTAGAATCTGTGGAGCGAGGGGCTGTAGGGAGATGGAAAGTTCTTGTTCCCATTAACCATCTTCATGCGAGTTCTGAGACAGGCCTAGGTTCAAACTCACTTGGTGACTTAGAGACGGCCCCTCCCCTCTGCTAGAGATCTTTTTATGGCAGTTTCCCAGCTGCACAGGAGGAATGCCTCCCTGCCTCCCCATTCTCCCTCCTTCCACAGTCGCTGGGAAACTTGAGGTTCCCTCCGCAGAGGCCTCCGCCGCGGGCCTTTCCTATCTGTGGCCTCTGTGCTGAGCCCCAGAACCAGTCCTCTTGCCTCCGCCCTGACACGTTCGACACGTTCGTCGAGTTCAAAGCCGCAGCCCCTTTTCTCACTTCTGCCGCTGGCAGAGCCGGCCAGCTCGTCTCCTGCCTTTTCCCAACTCTCAGGCAGGATCCAAACTCAAGAAGTTAGTGAAATGCCTCAACTGTAGGGAACACAGTGGAAGCTCTCCAGGGGGTCCCGGGGAAGTTGAGGAAAAGGAGGTAGCTCACCCCTTTCCTCCTCCTGGGGGGTGGTGGGTGATTCGCGCTAGAGCACCAACACTTTCTGTGAGATCTTTCTCACAGATTCTCTCGAGATCTTTTCCATGCTTGGTGAGGAGGAAGTATTTAATACGATTTTCAGCATCCAAAGTTTTGCAAGTTTTACTGGCTGATTTATTGTTACTGGTTTATCACTTTAGAATCAAATATTTATCACCTTAGGGGGAAAATTAGAAAAAAACTTTCAATTCACAGAAAATAAAGAATGTATATGTATAGTTTTACAGAAATGAACATAGGAAATTAGAACACATATGCATAATTTTATTTTTTTAGTTTTTATATAATTTATTGTCAAATTGGTTTATATACAACACCCAGTGCTCATCCCCACAAGTGCCCTCCTCTGTGCCCATCACCCACTCTCCCCTCTCCCACACCCCCTATAAACCCTCAGTTCGTTCTTAGTACTTAAGAGTCTCTTGTGTTTTGCCTCCCTCCCTCTCTGTGACTTTTTTTACCCTCTTCCCCTCCCCCATGGTCTTCTGCTAAGTCTCTCAAAATCCACCTATGCGTGGAAATATATGGTATCTGTCTTTTTCTGACGTATTTCACTTAACATAATACCCTCCAGTTCCATCCATGTTGCTACACATGAAAGATTTCATTCTTTCTCATTGCCACATAGTATTCCATTGTATATATATATATCACATCTTCTTTATCCATTTGTCAGTTGATGGGCACTTGGTCTCTTTCCATGATTTGGCTATTGTTGAAAGTGCTACATATGCATAATTTTAGACAAAAAAATTTGTGAATCAATACATAAGGTTTTAATTTAATTTAAGAAACACTATTGCCACTTTTCTAAGCACTTTACAAACTAACCATTTAATTATCATAATAAACAACTTTATGATGCAAGCACTATGACTGTCATCTCCATTTTCAGATGAGAAAACTGAGGCCCAGAGAGGTTCAGTGACTCATTCAAGGTGGCACAGTCAGTAAGTGGCAGAGCCAGGATTTAAAGCTGTGCAGTCTGGCTTCAGTATGATCAATCTTAGCCACTGTGCTATAATTCCTTTCAAGTTATTGGAATCCCTAAGGAATTCTAAAAGGAGAAGTATACTTTACCAGTCTGGATTAAAGAGTCTGTAATTTCAACCACTGTTGCCACTCCCAAAGTCTTTGCTTCCCTGTAGCTTCATCCTCTCACCTAGCAAATCAGATCATGTCAATTTCCCACTTAAAACCTTTGTGCTTTTTATTACTCACCAAGACCATATTTCTTAGTGATGTATGTTCTAGGCTTTTATTACCCTCCCCATCTCATTTCTTGCCATTTTGCCAAATACTCTCTCTATCATACCGACCTACTTGCCTGTGCCCTGAATATGCTAATGTTATTTCATTTCTCTATATTGAGCTATCCACATGGAAGTATTTCTTTCATATAAAGAGCCATCTTTGACCCTACCATTCATCCACCCATCCATGCATTCACCATATATTCGCCAAATGCCCCCCCGGTCTCAGATAGTGTTCCAGGTGCTGGAATATAATGGTGACCAAAGCAGATACAAGTCTGTGTTTCACGTATGGTGTCTCCTAATCCCTGGGAATACATCCATTTCACTCTTTATCACGTCATTTTGTAATAGTTTGTTTACATCTCTCTCCAGCACTATAAACTGGAGATCCTCTAGGGCCCCCAAGCAAGTCTCCTAAACAATATTATTTCCATTTCTCTAGGTACCTATCAGGGCCCTTAACATATAAATAAGTGGGGGATTATTAAATTAATAAATGCATACATTAATCAGAGGTAAATGAATAGATGAATAGTCTGAGGAAATGGTTCTTGCTACCTATATATAAATGTATATATATGTACGTACTTTGATGTCGTTAGAAATTGGTTCTAAGGAAACTTATAAGGAGGATGTTTCTTGAGTCTGGGCTCAAAGATTTAGAGTATAAACTGGGTTCCTAACAGCTGTGGAAATAATTGTGGACCCAGAAAATACCCGGGCTTGATTGGGAAAGCATAAATGTGATCCTCTCTGAAGGTGAAATGAGTGCAACCTTTCAGTATTCGAGACTTGCTCTGTTATCCAGAAGACTCTTGAATTGATCAGAATGGAAATTTATAGCAAAGAAAGGCAACAAAATAGAGAGAGATTTCAAGAGTTTTCAAGAACTTATGGTTTCATTTTTTTTTCTATTAAAAGCTAGTTCTTTCTTTCCTTTGATTTCAAGGGATGTCAATAAAAGGTTTTGCTATTTAAAGACAAATAAGTAAAACATCTTCTAAGCCAAGTTATTCACTGTCTTCTCATGCACAGTGAATTGAATGTTCAAAGAAATTAAAAGGAAGGTGGTATTTAGGAGGTGTCTGGTCTTAGTTACTATGGATCTCCTCTGATATGCACGTTCGGTACTTGGCTTGGCTTTCAGCACATTTTCTTAAATCCATCATCTGGACGTCCAGAGAATTAGTAACAACTCGAAGAAGAAATGGTATTTTTGTTAGATCTTTTTATGCTTAGCTAGTAAAATAAATAAAATAATGGCTTCTTTGATGTCACTGTATCAAGGATTAAATTTCCTCCAAGGAAATTATTCATATCCCTTCCACAATATGGTAAAAATGATGAGTCACCGGCCATTGACCTTCACGTGTCTATGTGTACTTATCTAAACCACACATCTGTTCTTTATTTTCCAATAAAGAGACCATATGCCCCTTGACTCACATATAAGAGCATAATGTTCTAAAACAAACACACTGAAGTTAATTTGGGGGATAAAATGAACTTTGAAGAGGATTCACATGCAACACCCTTGTTGTAAAAAATAGCAGAATTTGTTCCTAAACTCAAGAATGGCAATTAGTCTCTTCTTCCACAATACTCTGGTAAATAAAACAGTTTAATAAATAAAGTAACGTTTTTAAGAAAGCTAAAGAGTTAGCATGCATTACAGGTGAGTTTTTAGTGAAAAGTTATATAAAACTGGGTTTAACAACTTTGGTCCAGGTTCATAGCAAATACTTCATTCCTTAGATAAATTTTGTAGAATTTTCCCAAACTTTATATTTTACCAATGTAAGCCAGTCAATTGCAGTCTTAGAGAAATATCAACCACAGTTCTGAAATTTACAAAGTCATAATTATAAAAATATTTCATATTTGAAAAAACTCTACTTTAAAAAACGTTGACTTTCATTTGCTCCTTGTATTAATCTTTTAAGGTAGGAAGGGCTATTATTATCTTAGTTCTACAATTTAGGAAATTCAAACTCAAAGAATTTAATCAAATAGCCTGAAGTCCTAATGACAACAGAGAAGCCAGAACTTGAACCCAGGTCCTCTGCCAAATATGAAAAACAGAGTGATGGTTCAGAAAAGTGGAAGGTGATGGTTTAAGTCACATAAAGATGCTTCTTCTTATAAACACAAGTCATAAAAACTGAGGTATATATCTACTGATATTATCTATCTATCTATCTATCTATCTGATACACATTTTCTTAGGCAAGTAAGAGATTTAAAATATCTCTTTCAGAATTTAACGGCTGAAGTTGGCAAATATGGGAGGGGCAGAGGAGTTTTAATATAGTCATATGGTAATCCAAACCCAAGAAATACGTATTTTTTTAAATATATTTATTTTAAGACAGAGACAGCGCAAGTGCGGGAGGGGCAGAGAGAGAGGGAGACAGAGAATCCTAATAGCACAGAGCCTGATGTGGGGCTTGAACCCACGAAGCCGTGAGTTCAGGACCTGAGGTGAGATCAAGTGTTGGATGCTTAACCGACTGAGCCATCCAGGCACCCCAAGATATATGTATTTTTAAATATTCACGGAAAACACATAGAAAATGGATCATATGCTGTAGAAGCAGAAAACCGAGTAAATTCATAGTAAAAAAAATCTTACATGTTGTAGTGAAAAGAAAATCCTGCAAATATAATTGCTTGAAAATAATAATGACAAACCAACCACTCTCTAAACTAATTCTTGATTAAAGGGGAAATAAAAATGAAATAAAAGACCTTTTGAAATGAATGCCAGTGAAAAATGCGGTATGTCAAAACCTTCAGGGCATTGCAAATCTATAACCCAGAGGAAGCTTTATGGTTTTAAAATTTATATTAATGAATAGGAAATGTTTTTTGAAAATTGAACTAAAAGATCTATAAATTTAAAAAGATGACAAAAGAGAAAAGAATTAGTAAAGATAAAAAGGTAAAGGTAAAAGCAGAATCTAATGAAGAAGGTAAGAATAACACCATCGCTGCCACTGTAACAAATCCAAACAGTTCAGGTTGTTTGGGATGAACAAAGAAATAGATAAATCTTTTAATCATTATGACTAAGAGGAAAAAAATAAGGAGACGAATATAAACACATAACATCATTAATGAGAAATGAACTATAAGATACATAATTAGAGAAGAGATGATATTTTAAATATTATTTCTTTAATATGCAGCTAATGACAGAAATTAGAACTGTAGACACCGACAGAAGAGATGCTTCTGTTAAGATCATCTTTTGCTCAATAAAAACTTGCATTGAATTATTTTGAGAAGGAAGAATATCTTATAATAATATACACTCATATTCTGAATAAGAAAGAAAGTAATCTTACTAGCTTAGTCTTTTTCCTACTTCACATACTCAGGACACTATCTCCAATGAAGAAAAACCTACTCAACAACGTTAATTCTAAAAACAGTCTCTGAAAGTGTGTATAAAGAATAAAATCAAAGCATCAGTTTTCATAGCGAAGGGAGTAAATACTTTTACTATTAATGTAAAAATAGTATGCATGAATATACGTTTTATATACAAATATAAATAAATATAAATACAAAAATAAATATATATCCCCCACCCCAAGACTTTTGCAATACCTTCTGTTGCTGACTTACCCTTCTATTTTGGTGTGAAGAAGGAATCAGTTACAAATACAATGAAAAGCAAAGTCCCACATAAAATCTAAAAGGACCCATACCAAATTATTAACAGTGGTTAGCTTTGAGAGCTGTGGGGTAAAATTACAGGAAGACCTTCTCTACTTTCTACACAACTGTAATGTCTAAACTTATAAAAAACATTTATTTTTATTGCCAGGGTAAAAAGATAATTCACACACTTTGATCTATAATTCAAAGTATAAGTGTCTCGTCCAAGGAAAAAATCAGAGACAAAGAAAAAAAGCCTAAATCAAAGTTTACCCTTAAACTTTGAAATAGTAAAAAATTATATATCACCTACAAATTCAACAATATAAAGTAGGTATCTCAATTACACCATGTTCAAAGAGAAGATCTTCAAATAAAATGATTTCAGAAATACTTAATAGCTGGGGAGTTATTTGCAATGATATGTATTATATTTATCTTATACTTAGATTATGATAAATGTTAAACATTTTATACACTTCAAAAAATGTAGCATTTACAATGTACCTCTGAAAAAGTGTTAAAAAGGCAGTGCAGAAAAAGGTGCAGTGGATTTATGAAATATTTTTTTCTTTAGCTTTTCTTTATTTTCCAAATATCCTATCTTAAGAGATCACTTTTATAATTGGAAAATACTATTTAAAATATATTATCACTAGTAGATATTTTAATTAAGATAAATTTAATCATCTACTCAGAGTTTATTTTAATAATCTACTTGAGAGCTTATTTTAGACCTTGCTTTTTAATGGTCTTTCCTTTTGATACTTTAATCAACTTATTCATAGATAAAGGCTTGAAAGAAATCTATTAGCAATTGCTTTGGTTCCTCTTGTTTTTATATTTTATAATTTAATTACGATAAGCATGCTATCACTGTTTTATACAAGCTATAAGATTATTTTATAAGCACAGAATCTGGTTATTTTTAACCTTCACTAGACCTTAATTATTCCCCTGCACTTTATGATGCAGGTTATATAGCTGGATGATGGATGGATGGATAAACGGATAAATGGATGGATGGATGGGAAGAAGGAAGGAAGAAAGGAAGGGAAAAGAAAGTAAAGGAAAGGAGAGGAGAGGAAGAAGGAAGGAAAGAAGGAAAGAAGAAAGAAACGAAGGAAGGAAGAGAGGGGAGGAAGGAAGGGAGGAAGGAAGTCTATATTCTTCTATGTGCATTATGGTATCACATTTACTCTTCAGAATTACTCTATTTTGCATATAGGGTCACCGAGGCACAGAAAACTTAAGTCATTTGCCATCTTCTTCCCTATCCAACCATCCATCCAACTATCCATCCATCCATCCATCTGACAAATATTTATTGAGTTCCTACTATTTGCCTGTGATATGCATTAGGAACAGATGGATATACAAGACATGGTCCCTGCCCTCAAGGATCTTAGGGTCCAGCATGTAATCCAGCATAGTATAATCAGAATAATTATTCCATTGGTAACTAATTAATTAAAAGAACATAAAAGGAGTACTCACATAGGGTAAGAGGTAAAGCTGTGGTAAGCTTCACAAATGAAGGAACAATATGCCTGAGGGTCACATAATTGGATACGTTCTTTTTTTAAGGATTATTTATTTTGAGAGAGACAGAGATAGCACTAGTTGGGGAGGGGCAGAAAGAGAAGGAAAGAGAGAGAGAATCCCAAGCAGGTTGCACAAAGCCCAGCGAAGAGCTCCAACTCACAAAACCGTGAGATAATGACCTGGGCTGAAACCAAGAGTCAGATGCTGAACCGACTGAGCCACCCAGTGCTCCTTGATACCTTCATCTTCCACACTTCCTCTTCCATTTTCTATGAAATTAAGAATAAAGTACCTATTGAGGTTGCACCGTATGCCAAAGAGGGAGCTATTTATACAATGTTGTGGACTTCACAACAGTTCTAGGAAGGAAACAGATGTTCTTAACAAGAATAGTGCGAAGGTTGCTGTTTTTAAAGGGCAAAGTCAAAATCAAATTAGTGGGAGAAATTTTCCTTTCCTCATATAAAACTTGAGTGTATGGTCTTTGAGGAAAATGAATGCTCGCGTGGGTGGAGTGTACTTATTTCCTAATGAAGAAATAAGTACTAAACTTTAAGTTTACAGTTCAGTTATAATTGAAATTACAGTCCAGTTTAAACTAAATTAAAACCAGATTTTTTACCCATTTTTGTTCTCTCCCTAGGACTGCAGTTCAATTTTCCCCTTTAGGGATAAGCGAGGTCCATTAAGCTCCATTAATGTTCAGTTGGAAGCATTCATCTCACAGAATTCAAGCAGGAGCTGGGGAAATATGTTTCCTGAATAAAAACAGGACACTTTTTTGAGGGCCTTAGAAGAGGAACACCCAGAAAAAGAGGGGAATAGAAGAGAGAGGGTCAGCAAAGAAAGAGCATCTACTTGTTCTTGCTCGTGTAAATATTTGTCTCTTGTGAGTTAGCTTAATCTTAGTCTGCAGAGATGGGTAAATTCTGGGTGCTTTAATTAAAGTCCAGACCCTATCGTTGAGTCTGGTTAGTAGGTCAGATTGTGACTACCTTACGAGATCCTTCCCAAGTTTCTAGCTGTCTTTTCTAAGTGATGCTTTTATTTCTGGTCCAACTTGGCATGCTGGTTACTAAACAAAATAAGCAGTGTTTGCAGTCTAACATTTCTATCTTTTGTAGATATCTGCCTTTGTTTCTGGAGTCACAGAGGAATATACTTAGCAGTTCCCATCTAAGGAGTACATTTTTTTTCCCCTTTAAGTAGGCTTCACACCCATTGCAGAGCCCAACGCGGGGCCTGAACTCATGACCTGGAGATCAAGACCTGAGCTGAGATCAAGAGTCAAATTCTCAACCGACTGAGTCACCCAGGCACCCCTCGGAAGGTATTTTTTATTAAAAAATTTTTGGAGGGATAATTGTAGATTCATATGACATTACAATAATAATAAATACTACAGAGAGATGTCTCGTACTTTCACCCAGTTTCCCTCAACAATAACATCATGAATAACTGATAGTACATCACAGACAGGTAATTAATATTGATCTAATTTTAATCTTATTCAGATTTTCCCACTTTTCTATGTACTTGTGTCCGTGTGTATTTATTTCCACACAATCTTATCACATTTGTATAATTTGTGTAATGGAATCACGCTAAAGGTTTCCTCTATATTAACTGAGAACTGTATCAGACTGTTATAATTTTTGCTTTAATTGTGAAATATGGTTGAGAAAACTCAAGAGAAAGAAGAATGTGTATTGTATTTACCTATATTTTTTCTCTCTCCATTATTCTTCCATCCCTTCTCTTCCTTCATGATTCCTTCTTTTACCATTTTCTTTCTGCTTAGAGATCTTACTTTAGTCATTTTTATGGTCGTCTGCGGGGTGATAAATTCTTTGGTATCCTCATTTGAGAATGAGTGATTTTCTCTTTCTGAGAAAGAGAATCTCTTTCTGATTTCTGAAGAATATTTTTGCTGAGTAAAGAAATCTGTCAACAGTTATTTTCTTTCGGCTCTTGAAAATATCGAGCAACTTCTTTCTGGCCTGTGTGACTTTTGAAGAGAAATACACTTTTATTCCAATCGTTTTTCTTCTATGGGTAAGGTATCATTTCTCTCTTGTATTTTCAAGATTCGTGTTGTTTTGAATTTAGTTTTCAGAAGTTTAACTGATTTGTCTTGGTGTGGATTCCTTTGTATTTTTACTTTTTGGGTTTACTCAGCTTCTTAAATCTGTTGGTTTGTCTTTCCCCAAATTTGAAACATTTAAGCACTCTTTAACTTCTGCCTTCTTTCTCCACTTTTTCTGGGACTCTGATGACACAAATGTTAGCTCTTTTGTTATAGTCTCACAATTCTCCAAGGATCGGTTCAGGTTTTTTTTCTCCCCCAGGCTTTTTTTTCTCTGTTTTGCAGACTAGGTCATTATATTCTATCTTCAAGTTCACTGATCTTCCCCATCCCAGTCTACTATGGAACTCATCTATTCAGTTCTTTTATTTATTATATTTTTCAGTTTCAAAATTTCTACTTGGTTCTCCTTTATATTTTGTCATAGTTCTTTCCTGTGATTTTCTATTTTTCTGTCTGTTCCAAGTGTGTTCATAATTCCTCAGTGAAACATTTTTATGATGTGTGCTTTAAAAATCCTTGTCAGATAGGGGTGTCTGGGTGGCTCAGTCAGTAAAGCATCAGACTCCAAATTTCGGCTCACATCATGATCCCAGCATCGTGGGATTGAGCCCCACATCAGACTCTACACTGAGTGTGGAGCATTCTTAAGATTCTCTCTCTCTCTCTCTCTCTCTCTCTCTCTCTCTTTTTCCCTCTGCCCTTCTCCCCTGCTTGCACTCTCTATCTAAAATCATAATAACTAAAGAAGTAAATAAAAATTAAAAAAATTCTTGCCAGATAATTCTAACAGCCATATCATCTTGGTGTTGAAACTTGGACATTTAAGGCATTATGAGACTCTGTATCTTATTTAAATTTTGTGTTTTAGCAGGTCTTATCTGAAACTGCTCTGGAGGGGTTGTAGAGCGCTGCCTCATTACTGCCAAGAAGGGGTGAAAGTCCGGGTTTCCCACTCAGCCTCTGTGCCTCAGGTGTGGTGGCAGGAAAGAGGCTTCTCATTACTGCAGGGCAGGGCTGGGAGTTCAGGCTCTCCCTCACCCCCACCAGTCCTTGGCCGATAGCATTCTGTGTGAGAGCTTAGAGGGGCACTGTTCCCATGTGGTCTTCACTAAGACCATAGGAGACTGTTGCCTCATTATCGCTGATAATAATCTCTAATTATCACATTCCCAACGAGCAGTGATGAAAGCTCCGATGCTCCATTGGGCATCCTCTGACACCATCTCAAGGTAGGGCCACCCCGTTACTACCTGGTGAGGATGTAAGTCAAGGCTCCTAACTTGGCTTTTTGTGACACTACTCTGCAGGGTGTTGGGGCACATTATTAGAGCCTGCTGAGTGTGGAAATCGGACACAGTTTTGGTTTTTTTTCCTGACATTTGGCAGAAGAAGAGCAATTATTGTCTAAAAGTGTTCTGACTTGCTAGCCTGCCATTTCTTGGTTCTTTGGCTAAAAACAACACTTTCCTCTCAGTGTCTTTGTTTTATTTTGTTTTTATCTCTGCCTGGGAGTGTTTCCAGTCTTCTGGCTTCTCTAGGGCCCAGTCTGGGGTATACGAAACCAAAAAGAAAACTGTAAAGTCACTGCCATTCATTCCTTGGGCTCCAGTTCTCTTTTCTCCAAGCTTATATGGCTCCTTATACATGACTTACATATATTTCCAGAGTTTTTAGTGGTGCTCAGGAGGAGGAAGAGGAGAAAGTATGAATACTCCATCCTTTGAAGCAGAAGTGGAATTCATTTGTACAATGCAAAAACTACTATCCTGGCTCACAGGATAGTAGTGTCGACGGACTTATGAGAAGGAGCAAATCCTGAGAGAATTCTGCCTACTCTTCCTACAGGTGACATCCAGGACCGCTTCTGGAGCTACTGATTCTTGAACAAAAGAGGTTGTAAGTTACTTACCAAGAATTTTCTTTAATAGTTTCGAGAAGAAATATGATCAACAAGAAAGTATTTGTTTTTTTTTTTCCCAAAGAAATAAATTAACTCTAAAGTGTGAGAATATAGATCGAAGGGAAAAACATGTTTATCAGGAAGAGATTTTATTGGTAAAGTAGTAAGAAAGAGATGCAGTGATGGTTAGAAAGTAAGGTTGGGGATATTTATACAAATGGATTTAGAAACGTCTGTTCTCAGAACCTGAGAAGAAGAAATGTCCTCCCTGGGAGGAAAGTATGAGTTTTCCAAGAGGAGCTATAGAATATGAGAAGGAAATGAACACGAAACTGGTAATAAAAAGTAAGGCACAGGTATGAGAAACCATAGTCTCCAAAATAGAGTTTTCTCCCTGATTCCCAACTGTATTCTGTCTGGAAACTCAACCACAGTAATTTCCTACAAGTATTGAAAGAGTATTTATAAAACTGATTCATCCAGAATTTCATGATCTATTTTCTTCATTAATTTAACAGAGGAGAGATGCATTCGGGAGGACAGAATTCTGAAAGAAAGCAGCATCATTAGTCACGATAATAATTTATCATAATTTCCTCTGCAAATGTAAGGTGATGTTTACAGCACTCGGGAATAATAAAGATGTGCATAGCAGTGGAAGAAAAAATGAACGTCACACGCACAAGTTAGAGTAATCCTAGCCATATGCAAACGTGGTAGCAAACTGCCTCTGAGTGCTAAGTCACCAGTATTGTCAATTAAGTTAGAAGTAAGTTATATGTAGCAAGAAATTATAATGGGGATTTATAAATGTGCAGTAGTCATGACTGATGTTGTGATGAATTCTTTTTGATATTATACCATCTAGAATAGTCTTCCGAATTCATCACTCATTTACCAAACAAGTAAATTATTGAAATTATCTTCAATGTACTTTAAGTCTTAAAAGTATTTTAACATATTCCTATTAATCCATCCTAGCATGTACCAATTGCCATACTAGACTGAGATTCAAAATAAATTGTCACCAGGCCCCCTCCACAAGATATTATGCAGTAAGTTAAATATCTTTAGCTGCTTTTTGGAGTTGGGTTGGAGCTATTTTTCATAAATAAGTATGTCATTATTCCACTCACCAGGTTACTTTACTATCCAAGCACGATATCTTACAAAGTTAGTTGTGCCAGAGTATATAAAAAAAAATCATGATGAATTCATCTGTAAGTTGGACACATCAGTCTAACCCACAGAGTTAGACCAGAGCAAGAGTTTCTACAGATGGGGCAACATGAAGTAGAAATAATATGGTCAATTGGGTGAAAATACCCGCTCTGAAAATAACTGGACTCACAGGTCATATAATTTCTTTAAGTCTTAGTCACTAAGCCAATATTGGTATCCTTAGCCCTAATTGAATCAAGATTCTTAAAACTTTGATGCATTTGAGAACCCAAGCCATCTATACCCATACAGCTTTATTATCTATCTTTGGAAAACTGTGCCATTGAGCAGACTTCACTAATATGACTATTCCAGAAAACATGTTGCTCAGGAAGGCAAAAGTTGCACATAGCTGTATTTGTTGTTTCAGGTAAATCCCCCTCATTCTCAAAAAAAAAAAAAATCATCTAAATCAACATCAGACATTTACCTTTTCAATAGCTACTTTTTTTTCAGTCTCTCCAACTACTTTTTTCTTGATGTTACTCTTAGAACCCCCTGCCTAAAAAAAAATCTCCACCTCGCGGTGTTCATCAAACCTTAAGTATTATAGTGTGGCCCTTATCCAATTCTACTCCGGTTCCCATGATGAAACATCCATCTTAAATCATGTTTCAAAAGTCATAAATATTACAAGTCTGCCCTCCACTCTCTAAGAAACTACTGAGATTCTATCAAGATAATGCTTTCTTTCATGTTGGAAACCAACAAAATCGCTTTGTCCTGTCCACAGTTTGCTGTAGTGGTATTTTCAGAGATTCAGCACACTGTAAGTTCCTAAGAAGTAGGAGGAAAATTATATACTTTCAAAATAAGAGATAGTAAGATGAATTAAAGAACTGGGTGTGATTGAGGTAGGGGGAAGCAAAGGACCAATTTTATGGCAATTTTCACATTTAAAAAAGTAACTGCAGATGGTGACTGTTGTATTATAGAAAGAGGAGGAAATGAAATTTAAACTGCACCATGAAGATTATAGATTATGTTGGAAAATGAAGCGACACCAACCCCTCGCTTTATCTCTCTTCCTCTTTTTACTTTGGTGGCAATGGAATTGGGAAGCATGTAATTGAAACTGACCCCAGCCATCCTGGACGGGGAAGGGAGAGGCTTTTCTAACTTTACCATATAAACCAGGTTTAAGGAAGAAATCTTTAAGGATGCCTCTCAACCATGAGGATGCCTGGTTATACCCTGTCTCACAAGAGGTAGGATGAAAAAATACTAGGAGGTGAGATCTGTTCCCGAATGGGACTAGAACACCCCAGGGAAAACACAAATTATCCCCTCACTGTGAGAGCTCATTTTTAAGGGTCCAAGACTGCGATCAGCACCAGTTTTCTCTGATCAAGAGACTGGCTGCCACCAGAACCCCCACCAGTGTTCTCTCATGGGCTTAGGTGCTGTTCCCCACCCTCCTCCTCCTCCTCCTCCTGTGAAAAAGCGTGCAATTCCTGGCAGAGAGTGGTGTGGCACCACTGGGTGTAGATAAGAACTGTGTGGAAAAGACAAGTGGAGGAGAGGGAGAGGCTTCTGCAGAGAGGCAGTGTTCATACAGGACCGTGCTCTTTCAATGCCTCTTTTGGGAGCCCTTGGAGGATGGCAGACAGACGCACAGGGAGAGCGGCGCTCCTGCTGGCCTGGAAGAAGCCAACTGCCATGTCGCTGAGCAGGCCACATGGCAAGGGCCTGAGAGGGGACTCAAGGAGCTGAGGGTGATCTTGCAAGCTGGCAAGAAAATGGGGACCTTGGTCTACCCCTGCAGGAAATGCATACTGCAAACAACTTGAAGGAGCGTAGGATGATGCATCTTTCCCTAGCCAACCTTCAGACGAGGATGCAGCCAGCGGACACTCTGATTTTAGCCTTGACAAATCTTACGAGCAAGACCCAGCTAACACGTGTTGGCCTCCTGAGCCTGGAAACTCTGAGGCAGTAAATTGGTGTTTTTTCAAAACACTCAGTTTGAGATAATGTGTTACAGAGCAATAGAAAACAAAGACACTATCAGACTTGGAATAAAATTAGAGGCGCCTGGGTGGCTCATTTACTTAAGTGTCTGACTTTGGTGCAGGTCATGATCTCGTGGTTCATGGGATCGAGCCCCACCCAGGGCTCTGTGCTGACAGTGTGGAGCCTGCTTGGGATTCTCTCTCTTCTTCTCCCTGTTCCTCTCCCACTTGTGCCTTCTCTCTTAAAATAAATAAACGTAAAAAAAGAATAAAATTAAAAATTCACTCCATGGCCTGTAATGCCCTGTAAGACCCTAAGTCTTCCACCCCATCTCCTCTCACGCGCCCTCTTACTCAGATACAACGAATGGCCCTCCTTGGTGTTCCTGAAACAAGTTGCTTTGCTCTCTTCCCAGAGGCCTCTTCCCTAGAAGTCCTCAGGACTCACATTCTCACTTCATTCTTATCTCTGCAAATATTCCAACCTCAAAGAGTCTTCTTCTCATGGCTTACTCTATCTCCTTACCCGGCTTTAGTTTTTCTTCTTAGCACTTAATACATTATATCGTGACATTTTAGTTTCATTATACTTATCTCCTGTCTGTCTACCCACTGAAATATTAAGAGTTGGGCCTTTTGTTTGCCTAGTGGATATTTTTTATCCCTAACATTAAAAAATTTTTTAAGTTTATTTACATGAACCAGGAGATCATGACCTGAGCTGAAACCAAGAGTCATACTTTTAACCGAGTGATCCACCCAGGTGCCCCTAGCCCTAACCTTTAGAACAGTGCCTAGGACATACTGAGTGTTCTGTACGCATTTGTTAAGAGAAGGAAGAGATTGGAGTTGGCAGACTAAGCAGGTCAATGGCAGCGTGGGGGGCCTGGGGAGGCTGGTCACTCAGCATGCTGGTCTCGGGCATAGTGCACAGGACTCTCACGGTCAGTGGGAGGTGGCTAAGAGGGGCATCCTCGAGGCCTGCCTGGCTTGGTAGTGTGACAGATGGCAAGACGCCCGTGCTTGACTCTGACATTGGGAACTTGCCTGCATGGCAGTGATGCCAGCTTCCCTGGGAACTAAAGACAGGAGACCTTCCGGGGCCACTGGGTCACAGGAGTCCTGGTGCTGCCCAAAGCAAGGCAGGGCACCATGGCCACTGAATGATGTCGGACTCCTCACAGCCCATGGTGAGTGGGTGCTCAGAGATGAATTAATGTAGAGAAATAAACAAATGTGGCATTTATTGCCTCTTGGAACCAGGGATCGTAAATTTACGAATCATAAATTCAAACCCTAGCTAAGAGTTTTTGAATCCGATGCTTGCTTTCACTTAAAAAGGAAACCATGGTGGCAAAATGGAAAAGATGCCGAAACAATAAGAGATTCAATGACTTGAATTTTTATTTCAAAACTCGGGGTGATGCTATATGGATTTAGCACAGAGACAGAGAGCAGCAATGCACTGTAGTGGTTAAAAACTTGTGCTTTATGGTCAGACGGTCTGTGTTTGCAGCCCAGTGCTACTGCCACTTACAAGATGTGGTAAACTCATCACGAGGAGGCTCATTGATGTTCTTAAGGCCTCAGAACTTAGTGTCTGTCTCCCCCCGTGTGATGCACTAGCCATCCCTCTTCTCTGTGCCTTAATTTACCTTTCTCTAAAATGGGCATAGTGATAGCATCACTTTAAAAGCTGCAAAGTATATTAAACCAGGTAATGTGTAAATCCTTAGTACAGTGGCTAATCAAAACTGGCTGTGGTCATTCATGGCGTCCACTAGATAACTAATTAAATGCACTCAAGCAAGTCTGTATACAGAAGCCTCCCCCGCGATGCCAAGGGGACAGAACCAACTATCCCACATAGTTTGGTGCAGAAATTGTAGCACGTCTCCTCCTTTCTTTAATCTTGCTCTGTTCTTAACTTTATTCCAAGGTCATCAAGGTGACACATGCAAGCTGTAGATACTTAGGTTTTGATGCACACACACACACACACACACACTGAATGTTGAATAGATATTTCTGAGAAAAATCTAAGACCCAGGAAATAGTGTCTGTATCTGATGAAATCACCTCCTTTCTAGGATGATACTTTAAAAACCTTGACCTTTTTCTCATGCTGGCTGAGATTACTGAGCCACACAGAAAGTACCTGATAGGAGATAGTCACACACAAGTTTTTTAAATGCCTTGTATTTTTTGGCTGGGATATAAAATGCTACTTTTAGAATGTACTATTCCAAGAGCCAGTTGAAAATGAAGAACTGTTTGTTTTGTACAATGGTTTTGTTTTTTATAAACTAAGTGTATCTCTTATTGTCCCTGAACCAAAGACTCAACACAATGGAATTAGTACGGCGGATCCAGAATGGCTGGGACTCCCAGGACTGTATTCTATATACCCCGAGGAATACAGAATCATCTTAACGTTTTTAAATTCCACCCATTCTGCAAGATTTCTCCTGCATGCTTAAAGACAGTAGGTTTCAGCCCAGTCCTGACCTTATAGGTCAGGCGCCTTGGGGACAACCCATTCAGGCTGTCCCCACTGGGCTGAGGAGGTTGTATTCATTTATCCAGGCCCCTTCCTGGAACTGAATCTGCTCTATAAAGACACCGACAGGCACACATTAAGGCACACAGGACATTTAGAGGAGGAATCATCTTTCCAAAAATCTAGAACATTCAGAAGAGGAAGGATCCCCTTGCCCACCTGCCAATGGAATTCTCACATGCCTCTGTGACCATTAAACTGGCATTTCATGCCAAGAAAAGCATCTTAAACAGATAATTCTCTTCACTGCTGCGTGGTGGGAGTGGGGCACTTAGAAAACCCAGGACCCGTCGATTTCAGTTATTCCTGAGAGTCTCTACAGTGCTTTGCTGACACATGGGGGTCACTGAACAAGCATTTTTTAATGAATAATAATTTACCGACATGGATAAGGACTGAGTCTGAGCTGTAATCACTATTTTTAAGTCCTTCTATGTGCCAGTCATGGAAAGATTTTCATAACTACTTCATAAAGTCAGTGCTGTTATTTATATTTTTACATTTATTTATTTACCTATTTAATTTTTTTTGAGAGAGAGCGAGAGAGCACAAGCAAGGGAGGGGCAGAGGCAGAGGGAGAAAGAGAATCTCAGTCAGGCGGGCTCTGCTCTCAGCCCACAGCCCCATGTGGGGCTGGATGTTGTGATGGTGAGACCAAAACCTGAGCAGAAATCAAGAGCGACTGAGTCACCCAGGCGCCCCTGTTATTTTTATTTTGAATGTGAGGAAACTGAAGTCTGAATTGTCCAAAATGGGATGTCGGCACACATGTCTAGCAGGGATTTGAATTCATGTCTATACCTCAAGATCAGCGTACTTACCTTGAAAACACTTTGAGGATCACGGTGGCGTCACAGGAAAACACGTCTTTTGAAGGTGAGGAAGAACATGACATTTTATTTTAGAAACCTCTGGCCTTGTAAAGTGCAGGAAAGTAAATGGAGACACTCAATATGGTGATCTTTGCCAGAACTGAGATGCAACGGATTTTCTGCTGAGTTAACCCTTCTTTGTAATATGTTTGTCTTTGAGTGCTAAAAGGTTTTCCCCCCTCATTTTTTAAATTTCAGCATCGACAAAGTCAGATTGTTAGAAACTACCCTTATCTAGGCTGGCAGTCTAAGAGTCTTCTAGAAGTAACATTATTGCAAGAAATCAAGTCAAGTGCAAGGGAGAGACTCTAAGGCCAGCGGGAAGTCGGGGAGAGGGCAGAGGGAGGTGGCTCTGGCCATCAGCCTCCCCAGGCAGGACTGCTGGCAGCAGCCTTGCTGAACCCGCACAAACAAACAGGACTCTTTTCGACTGGCAATTTCTCCTCTTCTTTGTTTGATTCCTCTTCTGTCTAGATTTTGCCCCTCACCAGAGGCTTTGGAATCCATTGAAGAATGATGTGAAGAAAAAGCACAGTGTGGGTTACAGAGTCTGATTTTTCAAGCTATTGGTTTGATATTAGCTGCAATTAAACATCAGTAGTCACACGGAGTGGTCAGTTCCGTACCTTCAGTGATGGGCTTCTTCAGACTGGTTTCTAAACTCCTCTTACTTCTGACCGAATTGGTCGTGTAAGACTATGAAAAGCCTACATGGAAAAGCTCACATGAGTGAAGGAGGAATTCTATGGACCGTTTGCTTATTTATGTTTCTAGAATATTCTTACTCTAAGGCTTTAGGGACATGGACTTGAGGCAAGGTTAGCATTTGGATCTTGCCTCTGCCACTTTTTGGCTCTGTTAGCCTGACAAGTTACTTAAACTTCTATATCTCACCTTCCCCACAGATGAAATAGAGATAATGATACCTACTTCATGTAGTTGCTCAAAAGATTTAGACTCAATGCACGTAAAGCATCAAAACCATGCCCAGCACACAGTGAATGGTAGCTATTCTCATTAAGTATGTCCATCAACCTGACAGATACTTCAGTGTGGGACCAAAACACTTGAATTCAAGAACCGAATAACGTTATTGACATTTTCATGTGAAACATAAAAGCAATTTCTCTTTCTTCAAACCTTACTTTTCTTTAGTATTATATTGTATGGAAAGTTATAACCATAGTTTTTGAATGCAGGTCTGAACTCTTTTTCTCAGTTTGGAAACTGAGAACTCTTGTATTTGAAAAAGTTTCTGCATCTCTTTGAGCCTTTCATCCAAGTCCTCTGCCAGCTGTGTGTGGGAGTCAGCAAAAAATTACTATTGAAGAGACAGGATTCAGAAGGACTTTGTTAGGAATGAAAGGTTGGCATTTTTGTGGTGAGGCCAGGCTAGAATTTTAAGTGACCCTAGCTATAAAGTACATGGATGGAGGAATTCTAGAAAATTTGCTCTCTCTTTCTCTCTCTTTTTTTCTCTCACTCATAAAAAGTGTTTGTATCAATAATCCACATAACACGGGGGAATGGTTTCAATACCTGGTCAATTCCCACAAAATGCTTTTGATGGTGACAAAAGCGTTAACTTTAAGACAACCGTGCAGATTCAATTTCAGGGTAATATCTTATTCATATCATATGTTTACAAGATCAGAGATGGTAACTGAGTTAAAAATTAATAACTTGGTCCAGATGTTGGTGAAATGCCTAAATCACCAATAGGCTCGCAGTCTACCTTCCTAAGTATCCCACAGTGGGGGCGGAGCACCGTGCTACCAAAGGCTGTCCTGGACAACTGATGTCACAAATAGTCCCCAACTCAGTGTGATTTTACGGGGCTTGAAGCTCCCCTGCTTAGCTGTTTGCCCAGCTTCTCAATACCTAGAGTTTCCGTCTGAGCATGTCTTTGGTTGCATTTCCATGCGTTCTGTTACAAAGCCTGCTCCGAGCTCTGAGCTTCACTGACCTCCATGTTGCCAAACCTGCTATATACACTTTTGTGCTTCATTTTTCTGGGGCTTAAAAGATTTGACCAAACTGCCGCTTCCTCCTTCAATATTCCCTTCCTGTGGCTTCTCTGACTTCTCTTTCTCTCTTCTTTCCTTTTCAGATCTGCAAACGTCCAGCTGAAACTTGGATGAGAGAGGACACCGGCGGTTACTGTAGCAGCTTTGAGTGGAGTAAGAAGTGGGGCTGAAAAGACGGAAGGGAGGCCCTCGCAAGCTTTGGCCCTAGCCCGGACTTCACTGAGCTCCAGACCCATTTACCCAATTGAGCACATGTTCTCCCCCCACCCACCCCTGCAATCTGAACTTCCTCCAAAAATCTCCTGCTTGGAGAAACGGTGCCTAGATCTTCAAGGCACAAAACCTGGTCACCACCCTTCACATTCTTCTCTTTATTTCTTCATTGGAATTGATCCCCATCCCTACCTCTTGGCGATCTCCTTTTCCACAGCTACTACTGTAGTCTTAACCACTGTCATCTCTCTCTTACTTTGACTAAAGGAATAGCTACCCCACATTTGCTTTTGATTTCTTCAAATCTATTCTCCGCTGTGAATTGGAAGGAGCATTTAAAAATGAAAGCGTCAGCACATAATTCTGTTGTTAAATCATTTTGTGGGCTTCCCATTGCTCTCGGGATAAAGTCCAAACTCCGTAAAAGGGGCAGCTATAAACAGCATGAACCTCACCCTTCCCCTTTCTGGCCATCCTCTGTCTTGCTCACCATGGTCCACCTGTTCCCTTCCTTGTCAGATGACCCAGGCTGCTTCTTCCTCTCTTACTGCACAGACTCGTGCCGTAAATATGTCCTTTTTTGTGAGGCGGTTTGGAACAAAAGGCAGATTGATGGTGATGTTTGGAATTTAGGAAGAAGGGATAAGGAAAATGCACGGGGCAACTAGAGGGAGAGGTAGGTAGTTAAGAAAGCGGCAACTGAGGTCTACAGTTTTATCCAGGGCCCTGTCATCAGAGCCGTCACTCTTTACTTAGCAAACAGTTTTATCAGTTATATAGCACTTAGTTTGTGCAAAGCCCTGTCCCAAGGGCTTTAAACCATTAATTCATTTATTTAATTACTGCTGTGTTTCAGAACAGAGCTATGTTCCAGATTCTTGTTCCTTAATGTTGCCCTGCTTACGAGGCCAATGCTATACCTCCGTGGAAGTCTGGCAGCTGAGAACAATGAGTGGTTTAAAGCTTGACATTAAACTATACACATTGTGCTCTTCTGGAAATATCTGACTTTGAATATCCCTTGCCTTTTCATTTATTCTTTTCATTAATTCCTTCAACGTTTAATGCGTATCTTCTTTGTGTTAGAGCTTTGCTACCATTGGGAGGTGCTGCCAGGACCTCAGCTTCTCTAGCTACACCTGACCTTTCTTTCCCTTGCTGGCATTCTCCGCTGCTTGTCTCTCCTCATTTGGGATAAAGCTCTTCACAGCTACCTAAATTATCTTGCAATGAAAAACACATTTAATCTTTTTAAAATTCCTTATCTTGAAATAAAAGACTCTTACCCTGAGAGCAAAAAAAAATCTAACCTCCTTTCACACATTTTCTACCCGCAGCCATGTAAGAAGTCCAGCGGGAGCCTCCCGTGGTCCATGGCTTCTCCTTCCTGCCTTGTCTTTGCATTTCCCCTCCTGTTACCTGCAAAGCCCTTGCCTCTTCTCTGCCCTAGAGACTCCACTCGTTCTTCAACATCCAGCTCGGATGTTGCATCGTATTAGGAAATTGATTTTGCTGAGATGGATTCTATCTCCTTGAAGCCCCACATCCCTTTGTGCATATGTCTGTTTTCTCAATACTATTGCATTTTACATCTTTGTAAACTCCTGATTCAACTCGGAGCTTCTCAAGTTCACAAATCATATCTTCTCCACTTTGCTGTTATCGGCACTTTGGCAAAGACTATTACCGTCAAAACAACAGATATGAAATATCTAAGAATAAACCCAAATTAAAGATATTCAGACACTATATGAAGAGAATGTTAATACTTCATTAAAAGACATGAAGTAAGCCCTAAATAAACAGAAAGCTGTAGCTTGTTTTTGTATAGAAAACCAGAATTACTACTGACAATTTTCCTCAAATCAATTAACTCACTCATATCTCAACTTAAATAAGATTCTTTTATAAGTTGGCAACGATTCGCATAAAATAATCAGCAGGTGAAAATATCTTGAAATATTCTGATGCAGAAAAGTAATTAACAGGAAGTCATTTTTATAGGTTTAAAAAGCATTAGGAAGTATTAAAATAATTGTTACTACTGCATAAATAGATCAAGGATACTGAGAGGAAGTTAGAAATAGACTCAAATATAATCAAGAAATTGGAAAAGAGGATATTAAAATAATTGCAGATCTGACAGATTATTATTCACCAAGTTCTTTTGGGCCATTTGACTAGATCTTTTGAAAAAGATGAAGCTGAATCCTTACTAGAAACTTTATTCTCAAGTAAACACCAGAAATACGAGGTTTTAAATACAAAAAGAGAAAGTCTAAAGGCACCAGAAGAAATTATTTTTTTAAAACTTTGGAGTGGAAAAGACTTTTTCAAACTCAAACACTGAGAGGCAAAAAGCCTTAAGTTAGACTACATAAAAAAGTAGAACTTTTGTACTGCAGAGAAATTTCACAATGTCATAAGAAAAATGACAACTATGGAAAATATATGCAAACATAAAGGGTATGCCAGACAAATGTCATATAGCCTTGCCACACAGAGTTCTCACAATAGAAAAATGAATAAAGACTTGAAGCAACATTTCACGGAAAAATATTGCAAATAGCAAATAGCCAGCCATATGGTAAGATGCTAAAATTCACTCATAACCATATATGCAAATTCAAATAAACAACGAGACACCATTTTTTTCCCATCCTAGAAGAAAACCTAAAATGTTTTATAACAGCCACTGTTGGCTACAATAAACAAGTACTTTCAAATAGCGTTGAAAGACAAGTTGAAAGCATCAAGCTCGCTTGTGGTCTTGAATCGCAAAGGAATTTATTTAACCATCTTGCTGAAGTGCAAAGATGTTCATCGATGCCCACATCCAGAAACACACCGATGTTTATCGATAGGAAACGTATTAATAATATTCACACAATGTGCTATTTTCTCAGCTGATTAGAAATGAGATTTAGCTCCTTAAAAGGAAAGCTGATCAATACATTAGTTCATAAGAAAAGACAATTATAAAAAACAAATCTTCGTGGAAATAAAAGTGTCATTTACACATAACGTATGCATATTTTTTGGACATGTAGACATGAATCTGTCGATATAGTTAAATGTGAGGAATAAGAACTGAGTGGGAAGGGAGATGGCAAGGAGACGGTATTACTTCCAACTCTTCTGTGTTGTTTGGATCGTCTTTATAAACCTCATCGAGTTTTGTTTTTCTTTTTCATCGATTTTTTTTTCCCAAAAAAGGCAACTATTCTTCCCTCTGTCACTTTAGACTGAGACAGTTATTCAGGAATAACTTATTTGTTCCAAGATACCATGTGTCTTCCTGGAAAATGATGGATCCAGGAATTGAAATATTCATGCTCACCGATGGTGATGGTGACAAATCCCTTCTGGGGTTAATTCCTGCATTTGTAGTTTCTCTGACAGGAATGTTGAAGTCCGTACGTGCGTGTCACAGCTCGGATGTCTTTGGCAGAAACAGAGGCTCTTGCTGCCACGGTAAAGAAAGGATGGATAGCTCTGCAGGAGGGGCAGCAGTCCGACCATGAGCAACTCTGTTTATTTTGGCATTGCATGCCTCATACTTTTCCCCTAGGCCTTTGCTTTCTACACTCCCCTCTAGGTTTGGCAGAAAGAGAGATTTCACAGTATTATTTTCTCTGTTGCATCCTAGTAAAGTAAGAGAGGGGAAAATGTTGCCTTTCTCTGTGGTCTAACTGCTGAACCCGGAAGCAGGAACCCTGGTTCCAAACAGTGTAACTATGGGTACAACGAATTAGGCGAGTGACTTTTCTGATTACCATGCACAATTCTGCACCCAGTTCTGATGTGTAGGACTTGAGCCACCCTCCCCCCTCACCACACCACCAAGCGATTCCATGGCAGTGGCTGGGTGTTCTACAACTCAGCCCAACCCGGATATTACCTACCCTGAGATGGCATGAGATTTCGTAGGTTTGGGGCTCAGTCCTACAAGGCTGCCTTCCCCTCAAACGACTATAAATCCAAAGATCTCACAATCCTCACTTTGGATTAATTAATTTGCTAGAGCGGCTCGCAGAACTCAGGGAAACATTTTACTTACTAGATTCCTGCTTTATTATAAAAGGATCTAACTCAGGGACGGCCAGATGGGATAGATGTGGAGGACAAGGTATGTGGCGGCGGCTCGGAGTTTCTAAATCCTCTGAAAGTTCCCAACGTCTCGACTCCCGGTTGGCTCTAAAGCAGTCAGCCCGCATCCTATTGGGTTTTCCAAAAGTTGCCTCATTAACATTAAAACAGACACCTTAATTACTCTTATCACTTAGAAAATTTGAAGGGTTTTAGGAGCTCTGTGTCAGAAACAGGGTGGAGAACCAAGTGTATATTTCTTATTAGAAGTCACGGTATCACACCATATTTGGAAGGTCAGAGAGTAGCAATACAGATGAGAACAGGGAAACGAAGTGTTCGGGAGGGGGTGCCCTTTCTCTTACCCTTTTATTCTCCAGGAGGACTGGTGCCCAGGGTTTCAGTCCATTCTGCCTTTTTCAGTCAAAAGAGCAGAACTCAGCATCCAACCTCATAGGAGGAAGAATGGAGTAAGGACCAGTCATTTCTAGCTACTTTTTCTATTTTGAGCTTCACATCATTAACTAGATTATAATTGTTCCCAAGTTGTGGTGATTTTTTTTTAAACCCATAATTTCTTAAAGCTGAATTTAGCAATAACGTGTGTTATAGAGTGTTGTATATAGTGATAGTTTAAAAAAAAAAAAGAGCCTTGGCTGTCATACTTTTGTCTGCTGTGTGAATAACAATAGGAGGCAGAAGACAAAAAACTTGAACTTGTAATCATTGTAGTCGGTGTTCCTAATGAATTAGAAAAACAAACATGTAGTCAAGAGCAAAAAAAAAAAAAATTAAAAATAAAAATACTTACCTCTCCATCTCCCCAAATACTAAACACAGTTATTCAGACCAGTACATGGGACTGGTAGAATTCAACTTGGCCAGTTTAATGGCAGAATTTACTTGTTTTTAGAAATTGATGCACTTTTTTTTCTCTTTTTTAAAAAATTATCATTGAGGGGTGCCTGGCTGGCTCAGTTGGTGAAGCGTCCGACCTCGGCTCAGGTCATGATCTCATGGTTCATGGGTTCCAGCTGTGCTCTGGGCTCTGTGCTGACAGCTCAGAGCCTGGAGCCTGCTTCAGAGTCTATGTCTCCTTCTCTCTACCCCTCCTTCACTCATGTTCTGCCTCTCTCTTTCTCTCTCTCGAAAATAAAATAAACATTAAAAAATTTAAAAAAATAAAATTATTGTCCATAAACGTTTTTTATATATAAGGAAAGCCACCAACTCATTTTTTGAAGGTACTAACTCATTGATTTCAACATAAATCCACTAAAAAATATCTTAGCTACTTACCCAGAAAAGAAATTTTAATAGCAGAGCACCGAGAAGCTGTTTCTCTTACTTCTCAAAATAGAAGTTAGCTAATTTTACAGAATTTGGATTTTAATTCTATTTTAAAAATATGTCATGCTCATTGAAAATAATTCAAAGCATACACAAAGTTCTAGGGTGAAAAGTTAGAATCTCTCTCTACTCCTCCTTGCTTTACTTCCCAGAGTTAAGATCAGTTGCTACATTCTTAAATATCTTTGTGACAGATTGGTTTTCTTTGCGAAGATTTTCTATTTCTCATCAGTTTCAAGTGAATCTGTCATTTCTTGCTGAAGCATTTTTATGGAGGTTGCTTTCCAGTCTTTGTCACATTTTCCCGGTCTCTGATTCATCTTGGTGTTGGCATTAGTAGATTGTCTTGGCTTGGTGTGACGGGTCACTTTTAATTCTATCATCAACATTCTGGCAATTCTGTTAAGAGACTCTAAGTCCTAGTAAAAGCCTCTTATTTTAGCGGGCAGTCACCTCCGTAGGGTTAGCGCTTAAGTCCTGGCTGTAGGTGCTGGGAATCTCCCCCTCTCCTCACAAGACAAAGACTGCTGGTGAAGAGACTTTTATAGTAGTTGGATCTCTTTTGCCACCTCTGCCCACTGACCCAGTCTCTTGGTGAGAGAGGGCAGTCTTTGGACTGCAAGAACAAAGAGACCTCTCAGCCAGGCCGCTTGTGTGGCTCCCCATTGTTGGTGTCTCCAGGCCACCCAGTGTCTCTACGTGGTGGAGGGGAGTATCAGGCCCGATGAGATCATTTCCTTTGCCTGCTGATATTCACTGTGGGTCTTGATCTTTCCCTCTTGCATACGTTGTGTTGCTTGCTGGCGTTGTTGACAGGATGCCTCTTAGATCCAGGGGCAAGCTGGGCTGCCCTCTTCAGCTAGATGGGGAATCCAGCATGTGGGGCCGGGCTCACCTTCTGCTATTGGATGGAAGGTTGTAAGACACTGTCACTTGTTTCCTTCACTGTTGGGAACACTAACCAGTTTGCCTTCCTCTTTCCATCAGAGTTCTCCTTATGTTGCCTCTTGCATTATTTTCAGGGTTTATCATTGTACTTGGTGAAGAGACGCTGGAAGGAATGGATCTTACACCCCCTTGCCCAGAGTAGGAATCTCTACCCGTTAGTGTATATGTCTCCTCCGCTAAACTCAGACAGCTGCAGCCTAAGAGCCATGATGTATTTTGTGTCTTCGGTTGTTTAATTCAGTTTCTGACACAAAGCAGGCACTTAGCAAATAAGTGCAAATGAATTAGTGCACCGAATTTGGTCTAACTATGTACAATTGTGAAGAGGACGTTTCTGTGCTGTTACTTAGCCGTGCCTACAAAGCCAGATTACAGCTCTGCTCAATAATAGAAAGATGGGACTTTTATCTCTGTGCTAGGAGGGCTAACTTCATATCTTTCAGTGTCCGAAAGACTAAAAGATGTCAGAAAAGGAGATCAGTGATGCTTCGTGCCACCATGTCATAAGCATCAGAGAACATCTGAGCAGGCAGGGTTTTCTCAAAGGATTTCAGAAAATGTTCTATATACAGCTATACTGCACAAGGCTTCTGCTAAGAAGAGGTGAAAAGAGAAAGTTCACTCCTCTAATTCCAGGTGAGCCTGTGAAACAAGCATCTAGCATAGCTGAATTGAGCTAGTTATTGCCATGGTTCAATGGAATTTGGGACAAAAAAGTAAATGTCAGTTAAGATTGTTTAATGGTAGTAATAATACCTCCCTCTTTTTGAGTGTTTCCTTGTGTGAAGCCCCGAGCTAGCCACGTTACTTACATAACTAAGACGTTTCACAAATCCGCATTCATATTCAGTGGATGCAAAAGTTATGAATTAGAGAAATTATGTTACATAAAGTCATACCAGTTGCAAACACTAGAGGAAGGATTCGATCTCAGGACTGTCTGAGTGCAAAGCCACCACCCTTTGGTTTGTGGTACGTCTCTTACAGAATGCAAAATTGCTACAGGAAGGTATGAAAATGTAACGCATGACAAAATAAAATGTCACGAGAAAAGTTTTTTCCCTCATTTATCCAAAAATGTCAGAGTAATAGCTTATTTAATATTATAGGATGTTTTGCTGCCGAGATAGTAACAACTGCCTTTTAACAAAATAATGCATTGTTATTAGCTCATTGAGCTATAATGGAGAACATTGTTTCCAAAGGCAATAATGTCTTACAATACTGACTTCTGCCCTGCCCCCTGCTGTGTTATTTTCTTTCCTCTGAGCTGACAAAGGCATTCAACAAAATGAGGAAATAGTGGAGGGCACAGCTGAATCAAATTTTGAAACAAACAGCCAAAGATAAGTGTGTCACATGAGAACAGCTCTTAATTGTTCTATGATAATTCACTCAAAATATAATGATGTTGTTAGAAAGAATGAACTAGTTTCTTGCGGATTAAGAGAAAACCATTTGTAGAAGATGAAAGGGCATCTACATTTGAATAGACGGAGAAAAGAACGGCAAGAACATGAAATTACTTTTTCGCCCGATAAGACATTTATCTGTGTTTCTTCATCCTCATGCTAAATGAGGTCTAGAAGATAGGGTCCTTTGAAAGCAGAAATGGTATTAGGTTGGAATTCTGTTCCAGGCACTCAGCACACAGACATAAATAAGTTCTGCAGTGGGGCTGGTTACTAATGAGAAGACCTCTTCTGTACAAATGGTCTCGCTAGTTTTCTTTTTTTTCTAAAAACTGCCCAGAGCTCGTTACCCAGAGCTGAGGCTACATTCTACGCATGCGAGGAGATAAGACGACAAGGAGCCTCCCTCCATTGGGAGAGTTTGGGATCCAGGATCTATGGGCCCAGATCATGCTTCTAGTGTTCATACAGATTTCAAAGCAGATAATCATGGTGATCATTCGCCTTTGAAGATAAGCCTACAATCTTACCATTGATATGTTTTGAACAATTCATCCTCCTGCTAGAGGCAGCCTCCATTTCGAATTATTATATAAAATAAAATAGACTCTGCATTCAACTTATACATGAGCTCCCTGACCTGCTCTTTTTGTTGCACCCCTCTGATCATTGGAACCTTTGCCACACCTTAATGACGATCCTTCCCACGCCAAGCTTTGTAATCAATTGGTGGTGCATTAAATGGGAAGGGAAAGAACCTGAGGTTTTTGCACAAAATAGTGCAAGTGGGCTTTTAAGTGATTTCCAAGCTGGTAAGTGGAAATTCTGGGCTTTTTGGAATTAATTTCTTAAGAGATCTTTTGCAATAGAGACAGTTCCTGACGTACAATATTTTGACTTACAATTTTTCAACTTTACAATGGTGCAAAAGCAATATGCATGCCGTAGAAATCATACTTTGAATTTTGATCTTTTCTTGGGCTAGTGATACGTAGTACAATGCTTTCGTGACGTTGTGCAGTGGCTGGGAGCCCTAGCTCCCCCGAAGCCACGCAATCACGGGGGTAAACAACTGATCCACTTACAAGCATTCTGTACCCATGCAACCACTCTGTTTCAACTTCAGTACAGTATCCAATAAATTACAGGAAATACTCAACACTTTAGTATAAAATAGGCTTTATGTTAGATGATAGTGCTCACTGGTAGGCTAATGTAAGTGTTGGGAACAAAGTAGGCTAGGCTATGTTATGATGTTTGGTGAGTTAGGTGTATTAAATGCAGTTTCCACCTACAATATTTTCAACTTACTATGAGTTTATCAGGATGTAACCCCATCACATGTCGAGAAAGATCTGTAAATCCTTTTAATGAGAATTTCCCAAGAAATATGCACCCATCCGGCATAACGCACAGGGAGCTGATGATGGAGTATGGAGGACTGAAAGCGGAGGGGTTAGGTTCCAGGGGGAATAACACATGGCTGATTCTGAAGAATCAGAACCTGCTTGCTACAACCAAATCATGCATAAATTATGATAAAATGTTTGCATGTTTAATATGCACATGTCTAGGCTTTTGAGGAAGTTAGAAATCAGATGAATGAGCAGTGGGGAACAAACACCCATAAAAAAAGGAGTAGTCTCGAGTCAAATGCCCAAACCAACAACAGAATGAGGAAATGAGATATTAGGACCAATGTCAAGGAGTGAAGGTGATTCTGACATTCAATATAACTGGAATCCTCAAAGGGACTCACGTAACTTTAAGGAAAAATAAGTGTAAATTCTTTTTGGAAGAAAGCTTTCTGAAATTAGGAAATTCTTAGGAATTCATGAAAAAAGTTCAACCAAATATGAACGTAGATCTAAAAATTACATAATGCTCAAGAAAATAATTTACCATGTGTGAGAGTCAAAAAATGCAACAAAAATATTTAGGTTCACATACTTCATATTTTGGAATTGCTAGGCAAAACTACAAAATAATGATGTATGAAATGTTTAAGAAGTAAAATACATATAAAAATGATCAAGTAAAAGAGATAAGGGATCGTTCCTGGTAATTCCTAGATGATTTGGGTCAACTATTCTGGAGAGGAGAAGCAGCAAAGGAGGACAGGTGTGTGTGTGCATGTGTGTGCGCGCGTGTAAGTCTGTATGTCACTGAGCATAAAGGAATGAGAGAATCAAAAGCAGCCAAGGATTCCTGGGCCAAGGTCCAGGTGAAGTGTGAAGTCAACAAAAGTAGAAGTACCTGCCTGTACCATGCAGACGGTCACCAAAAGAAAGTTGGTATAGCTATCAGGAAGCATTACTAAAGAAAGACATTCACAACGCTAAAATTTCAGGAAAATGTAACTATACATAATTTGTATTAACCTCAAAGTATGCATGACCTCAAAATGCTTGGAACAAACATTGACAGAATTGAAATGAGAAATGGACAAATTCAGAATGATAATGGGAGGTTTTTAACACAAGTCTTTAAAGAACTAATAGTTAAAGAACAAGCAGGTAAAAAAATAAAAATTTGAACTACTCATTAATATAGACTTAAACACGCACGCACACCCTCCACTTAACAACTGCACGTTACATTTTTCAAGGATAAATGTGGCACTTAAAAAGATTTATCATACACTGCCTCAAAAATCATGTTTCAATAAATTTGAAAGAATTGAAACAATACAGCCTGTCTTCTCTAATCATGATATAATTAATGTAGAAATCTGAAAAAATGATCTATTTGGAAAAGCCTCACACATTGAAAACTAAGAAATATACTTTTAGGTTACTCATGGTCATGAAGGGAATCACAATGGCAAAGAGGAAATATTTTTAACTGAATTAAAAATAAAATACTGCTTTCAAATCTTGCGGCTTTCTGTTAAAATATGCTTACAGGAAAATATGCATTCTTAAAAATGCGTACAACAGATAAGATGTAAAGAAAAGTCAGTCATCTAAATCTCTATTACAAGAATTTGGAACCAGAAAAGCAAATGAAGCCACATGAGAGTAGAATACAAGAAACACTATAAAGTTGAATAAATAAATAAAGAAATCTAAAACGATTAATAAATTGATATACATTTGGTGAGACTGAATAAGAATGAAAAGAGAGAAGACAAAAATAATAAATGTCAGAATGAAAAAGGAAACATTACATAAGTTAGAAAAGTCCAACAAGATTTGGTAAAGAAATAACCCAATATATCCAATAAAATAGACATATTTATTGAATGATACAACCTACCAAAATGTCCACAGAAATAGAAAATCTTTATAATTCTATACTTGTTAAATATACACACAATTTAAAATTTCCCCAAAAGATAACTGCCAGCTAGTCTAGATGCCTCCATCAGTGAGTGACTCATACCTAACAGTAAAGTAGGAAATAATAATTTTGTTCTCCCTGAAGATAAAAAAACAGAGGGGCAAACACCTCAACTTAATATTTGAAATCAAAGTAACCAGCATATATGAAACAAACCTAATAGAAATTTATAAGGAAACATTAATGATTGAAATAAAAAAATGTAATGAATGGGTTCAACAACACATAAACATAATTGAGGAAATAATTAATAAACTGAAATATAGACGTAAGGAAATTACCTAGGCTGCAACACAGAAAAACAAAAAGATGGAAAGTATGAACATGATAATACGGAGCCTGGAAGATTGAATGGGACGGTCTGACAAATACATCCCATCGTTGTCCCAGAAGGAAAAACAGAATGAAGAAGGTGCAATATTCTGAAAAGTATTGGCTAATAATTTGCCAGAGCTGATGAACAGTGCAGATTCAGACACAGAGAGCAACACATATTCCAAGCAGGATAATTAAAAAATGACTATAAACCTAGTAAATCTGAACAAAATCTGGTGGTGGAGGGGGAAGTGGCCAAAAAGAACAAATTACAAAGAAAAACATTTTGTCATGAGACTTCTAAACAGAAAGTTGAAAGTCAGATGATAGCAGAATAAAATTTTCAAAGTGCTCATAGGAAATAGTTGTCAGTTAGAATGGAATATCCAGCAAACTTGTCTTTCAAAAGAAAGGGTTGAAATGACTATATTTTCAGATAAAGAAAATCTGAGTGTATTTACCACTAACCAACTTCTCTAAAGGAACATCTAAAGGTTTTTCTTCAAGAAGAAGGAAAATAATCCCACAAAGAAAATGTGAAACGGAATTATGAGGACAGAAATTGGTCTAAGTATGCTGCTTTAGCTATCTACTGCTGAGCAACAAAGAAGCCCCAAACTTAGTGGCTTAAAATTCTTATTCACCTCTTATAGTTTCTGCGGATTGGGAATTTGGGAGTAACTTGGGTAGGTGGTTCTGGCCTACGGTCTCTCATGTGGTTGTCATCCTATGTTAACTAGGATTGCCATCATATGTCAGCTGGGGTTGCAGTCCTATGAGGGCATAATTGAAAAATACACTTCTTTTTTTTAATGTTTACTTATTTTTGAGAGAGAGAAAGAGAGAGAGAGAGAGAATGCACATGCATTAGACCAATTTCTTTTCTCACAATTCTGTTTTGCATTTTCTTCAAGAAGGAAAATAATCCCACAAGGAAAATGCAAGAATATCTCTTTTAGAACTGTGAAAGAAGCAAAACTTATTTATTTTTATATGTATTTATTTGGTGCAAAAAATCCCACAACAATTTACTGTTAAAGAGGGCTTAATAGAGAAGTGTTCTGTATTCACATGAGGGGAAATTCAGTATCATAAAGATGTCCATCCCCCCACAGTTTTATTCTGTTGGTTCAGAGAAACTGCAGTCAAAATCTGAACAGGTTTCATTTTTTAATATTGAATAACAGATTCTAAAATTTCTTTGGAATGGAAAAACTGAAATATAATCTGGAGTTTTTGGAAAAAAGAATAATAATATGGGAACATCCCCTTGCATATTCAAAGATTCATTTAAACCCATCATATTGCCCCAGCAAGAGACATGCTATCGAATTGACCTTAACAGAGAGACTAGAAACAGTCCATGAATATATTGAAATCATATACGACACATGGTATTGTAAGCAACCAGGGAAAAAATAGACTAAACAATAAATGGAGCCGGGACATTTGTTTATCCCTATAGAAAAATGCAAAATTGGATTCCTACCTTGTACCGTGTACTAAAATAAATTCCAGATGGATTAAAGACCTAAATATGAAAGGCAAAACTTTAAACCATTTGAAGAAAATATTCGGGTGACTATTTTAAGATTTTGTAATAGGGAAGAGTTTTTTAACTAAGACTCCAAAAGCAATAACACAGGAAAGAAACAACATAAAGGAACATATTGATAAATTATTTTTTTAATAAAAATGACATCTATTTGTTACGACATCATGGAACCGAAACATAACAAAACTGAGAGAAGATATTTGCAGCATATATAGCTGATTAATTATATTAGTATCCAGAATATATACTTTGTATTGACTGGGAAATGTTAAGAATTCTGAATATTGTAAGCATTGCTAAGGATGAGGAGCAAGAGAGGACCCAACAACACGGCAATTCACTGTAGGTATATATGCAAAGGAATGTTTCTCATGTGCACTAGGAGGCAAGTGCAAAAGCATTCTTTGAATATCCAAAAATATTTTGGGCATGAACAGAAATGTGTCTACTTACCATTATTGGCAAAAATTGTGACACTCCCCACACAGGAGCAACCAGATTCATATACTGAAGCCCTAACTCCCAGAACCTCTAATGTGATTATATCTAGAAACAGGGATTTTAAAAGGTAATTAAGTTAAAATGAGGCTATCAGGGTGGCCCCTAATCCAATATAACCGGTGTCCTCATCAGGAGAGGAGATTAGGATGCAGGAGACACCAGGGGTACAGGTACACAGAGAAAAGGCCAGACGAGGACACAGTGAGAAGGTGGCCATCTGCAAGCCAAGGAGAAAGGGCTCGAGGGAACCCAAACCTGATGACACCCTGACCTTGGACTTCAAGCTTCCAGAACTGTGAGAAAATAAATTTCTGCTATCTAAGTGACCCATACGGTAGCACTAGCAAAGTCGGACACTTACCTCCTCCATAAAGGAAAAAAATGGAAACACCCCCAATATCCACTAACAGAAAGCTGGACTTTCTCTCTGAGGTACAGCCTTCAAAATAAGTCAGCAGAAGCAAAGTTAGTGCCCTGTGTTTTACTGTTCCAGGTCCCCCAGATCCAGGAGAGAGAAACCGACTGCACTCCTGGAGCACAGACAACGGTTATTCTCATTTGGGTTAGCTACAAGAGTTTGAAACAGAGAGTCACCTTGAGGTCCAACACATTACGAAATGGTTGTCCACCTCTAATCACTGCTTTTAGAGAAAGTGAGTGTTTTTCTACCCCTAAAAAGCCAAATCGCCCTCTGAAAAATACCCTAGAAACCCTCTCCCTCCCCTTGTTGTCCTTTCTTCACCTTATCTTGGTTTAGGTATCTTTAGTTTCCAGAAGTGGGAAGAAAGACGAGAATCAGGATCGTGTGTGTAGAAGAGTCAGATTTTAAACCCTGTGCTGTAGTGGAGTTTATTTTCATCTACTTTATGTCCTTACTCCTTTTGATGAATGTGGGCCCCTAAGCAAACAAGCAAGACTTGAATGTTAGATTCTAGTGGTCTGTCTCGCCGGAATTTGGAGGGTAGGGAATATAACAGAATGGCCATCAATCAAAATTTATAAGATTTGGTACTGAGAACTTTCCTCTAATAAAGAACCAGTAAAGGTAAAATTCACCGTAGACAAGGCAACAGTGAATTAATTTATCTAAGCTATTCTTTTCTATTACCTTAATCCTACATAGTTAATACATGTTTGCACTCCTTAATTAAGGAGATAAGTTCTGAGAACTAAGTTTAGTAAAAACAGTAGATTAGAAACTATTAATTGGGGTTAAACATGTTGCAAGTTAAAAAAAATTACTCAAATCTATTTAACTCACTTTTCTACCAGAAGTTACATTTTGTGTTTCAATCATAAATAATACAAATCGTTTCAGCTAGAGTTTGACAAGAGAGCCAAATATTTGCATAAACAACATCGCTCTCAGAATTAAACATCGAAAAGTAAACAAGAGGCATTTGTCCTTTTTGTAATAATACCTAAACTTCATAACAATGATCTTTAATTTTATATGGAGAGGAAACTGACTCTGTGATAGAAAAGTGAGTAGCCATCGTCATCTAGTCCAGTCTGATCAAGTTATGCAAAATTCTGCCACTAATAACTGGGTTTAGATTAGCGAGCAATTCACAGATGAGGTGTGTCTCAGTTGTCTTAGAAATAATTAGGGGTTTATCAAGTGGGTGGCAGAATAGGGGCTCATAGTTGGATCTGGAGAGGGGACTGTAAGAGGATAGAGCATTCTAGGCAGAAGGAGCTGGATGGCCATGACACAAGAAGAATTAATTGCATTTCATTACACAAAGTAAGATCCAGTCCTGGAAATATATCGAGAGTCAAAAAATAAAAATAACAGTTAATCCATTCGGTGCCTGGGGGAACTTGATCCTTAACTTGCACTGACCTCAAAACAGTCAGAGACTTGGCTGCTTTTTGCCTTTGACAGTGCCAGTCTTACTTATTTGGTTCCAATTCTAAGTAATTTATTCTTACTGTCTCTATATGCTGTATGAATTCTAGACATTTTAATTCTTAGCACAGGTCGTACAATTCCTACAAATTATACAGGACAGTTTTAAAATTCTCCAAAACTTGTAGAACTTTTCAAGAGAGGCAATAAAATAAATTGAATTTTCCAGCATCCTAGAGACATTCGTGTGTCAAAAGTACCCCTTATAGCCCAAGGTTATACATCATAACTCCTCAGATTTCACTACAGTTTATTACAATGAAAAAAAAAACACCCACATGGCCCCTGAGTGCTCTTCAATTTATGAGTATCAGAGGAAGACAGATTTAGATACATTAAAATGTGGTTTCTATGTTTGTAATGATACCCAGCCACATAAAAAATAATGTACAGAACACCTTGTCCTACAAAGCAGCAGTGGGGAAGTCTTTGACTAGAAATTGTCTCAGTTTGGGAACAATAGATTGGATGTGAACATAAATTAACGATAGCATTAATTCGTTCGAAAGAATGGAACATTTAAGAAGGCTGTTTCTACCAGTGGAAACAAAGATGGAGGACTGTCAAACAATTGTGAGTTGCTCAGAATTCTCCCTGCCTTCCAGACATTGAATGGGGAACAGATGTCTGCCCACGCAGAGAAAATGATATTAGTAAATGTTTCTTTAAATGAAACACATGATGGCAAAAATGATTCACTAGTGGACTCCCAGTCAACGGAGAAGAAATATTTAGATAAGGTGAAATAGATGCCATGTTCTTCACATTTCAGAAGTAGACATAAGCGGGGCACCTGGCTGGCTCAGTCAGTAAAACGGCCAACTTTGACTCAGGCAGGTCGCGATCTCAGGTTCAGGTTCGTGGATTCAAGCCCTACGTCTGGCTTAGTGCTGACAGCTCAGAGCCTGGAGCCTGCTTTGGATTCTGTGCCTCCCTCTCTCTCTACCCCTCCCCTGCTCACAGGCTGTCTCTCTCTGTCTCTCAAAAAATGAGTAAAAATGTTAAAAAAAATTAAAAAAGAAGTAGAAACTAGCAATTAGAGGCATTTTTCTGGGATGCTTGAAAAAAAAACTTTGCATTTCACTTATTTATTTTTTTGCGAATATTTTGCTGAACAACAAGAAATGGTTGATGAAAAGATTAGACACTGAAAGAAGGCTTAGATTTCATCCCTTTTAGTTTGGTTTCAAACCTTAGTATGTTTACTTTTGGTTGGTTAGAAGCACCAAAACAGACTTTTACTTACAAAAACTAAGCAATTAAATAGTAGGTGGTTCCAAAAGAGGGGGATATTAGTATTTACAAGAAAATGAAATGAATCATTTTACATTAACTATATTTATATTGATTATTTGTATAGTATTTGTCTTAAACTTCTCTTATTAGAATGGATTAATTTTACTTACTCTTTGTAATCAAAATTTTTGTGGCAGTTTGATATATAAGTGTTTAGTTCGGTATTTGGAGTTGTTTTTCTAGGAAAAAGACTATTTTCCTTGAATGCTTAAATATGAATAATTAAATATACTTTGTGGCATTGTGTCACAGCTCCATGTACAATACTGTTGACATGGTTGGTTCCCAGTAAATGTTTCTTGATTTTATTGGAGACCTAGGACTCCGGAGAGGGTAAGGTAAGCTTAGTAGTTACCACCAGGGGGCAGCAGAGGCTGTAGGATCTGGAGATCTGGACTTTGTTCTACCAGATAAGGATGGGTAGTCTTGCCCACTTCCTCCATTTTTGCTGGGTTGCGGTCCTCAGTTGGGAGTGCACAAAAGCATGGTGCAAGGAGTTTTGAATAGTAATCTTTGGGGGAGGGGGAGCTGGGCATCTGTAGTCTCTAAATGCTACCGGTTATTCTCATGAATAGGACCAGGTAAGGAGAGAGAAGGGTAGAAATGATCCCCAAGCTGAGTCCCTTTCCCATGGGTTGCCCTTAGGGAACTGCAAAAATATGCTTATCTGGGGATATTTGGTCTCATACTCTCTAGTCGCATGATAGAAAAAAGGGTAAAACAACCTGGACTATTTTCCTGAGGTCCCCTAAGGATTCATATTTTAACTGGTAGGGAATATCCACTAAGCTGAAGTTCATTAGACTTGCCTCTGCTCTAAGTTGGTCCACAAAGACCTCTGATTAGTCTCTTTTTCTCTGGCTGTCTAATTGAAGTTGTTCCCATGCTTTTAACTTAAGTCAGTGATTTCAGTATTCACTCAAACAAGAAAATGTTTCTCTCTTATCTAAGCTCTTAGTATTTGCACTAAAGTCATTAATTATGGTTAGAACACAGAGTTCTGATTCTATCTTGGAGATACAGGAATTTTAAGGGTGGGTGGGTGGAGTTGCCTGCATATTACCACTTCTCTCATGCTTGGCTCAAAGGTGGGAAACTTTCTTTTAGTCTTCCAAAATTAAGTACAAAAAACGGTCTTTCCATTTGTATCTTAGAGCTGAATCCACAGTTCTTAAACAAGAGTTGAAATCACAAAGGGGAAATCACAAAGGGGAAATAAGCCTAGGCATTTTATGACTCTAGATAACATTTCTTACAAGACAGGGTTGGTTTTCCGGGCTCACAAACTTTATTTTATCCAAGATAGACCCCCAAGAACAAAGGAGATGAGGAATAGGTTCTCTCTCTCTCTCTCTCTCTCTCTTTTAATCAATTAGCTCTTCCAACTCAGTTTGGAGTATTGCAACTCTCCCAATTAGGTTAAGGGTTTTGAATTTTATTCTGAGTGTGTTTAGAAGCCTTTGGAAGGTTTTAACCAGGAAGAATAGGTTCAATTTGTGTGTGAAAGAGAGGAATCAGACTGTTCTTTGATGAACAGATGGTAAGAAGATGAAAGGAAGAGCGAGATCAATTAGGAAACTAAACGGTACTCTCAGAGAGAGATGCTGTTGCTTGCTTGGACCATGTAAGTAGTGAGGGAATAAACACTTTCAGAATACACTTTGAAGACCCTTCATGAACTGAGTCAATTTCTGTACAGAAGGTGGGCCAGGGAAGGCATGGTTGGAAAGGAATGGTTGGAAAATCTATCCTTTTTTTTCTTCTCTCTCGGTGCCCTTGCCTAGGTCTCCAAATCACTACTTGTGCTCCTATCTTACTAAAGAAATGGGGTTGAGTAAGACTTAGCTGAGCCTGTCCTTCTCTACCCTACATTATAAGGGGATTAATGTGTTTTCTTTCACTCAAACATATTTGCTGAGGAAATGACATATTAGAAAGAAAAACAGACAGACATGTGTGTCTTCACACCGTATGCTGCAGAGACAGGAAACCAGCCCAGTGGGCGGGAGAGAGCATGCTGAGAAGTGCTTGCTAGAGGTGGGCGCACACAGGGGTTCGTTTAAACTAAGCCTATTCCTGCAGGTCCAGTCCTGGAATCAGTGTGTCCGGATGTCAAGTGTGAGCATAGATGCACTTTGTTGAAACTTGGTCATCACTACACAAACATTTTTCAGGTTTTCTGTAGTGTTCTGTTCCTTCTAGTGATGCTGTGACTTACTTCTTTTTGCCATATGTGTGAGGGATTAAACAAATATTGATAAACGACCCCCATGAGAGCACTGGCCTGGGAGTCTGTATTTCTGCTTGTGACAGATCAGCCGCTCTTACAAAATAGCTGGGCAAGTCACTTGTCCTCCCTGGAGAAGTGACCGTGATAAGGGGAGTTCGACTCGATGACCTCCGAATGCCTTCCAACTCTAATAATCTGCGACTCTTGTCTTTGAAGTCCAGATGAGACTAATGTCAATTCTGAATTTTCAAGGCAAAGAGACACATAATTATTACAGGTCATTGTTTCAATCCCATTAGATAGATTTGTGTTTATTTTTGGGTTGCTTGAATCCATGTTTTGGTGTTGCTTGGGATTATAATCACTTTCTTTCAACCATCTTTTTTTTTTTTGAACACCATTTACATTTTTCTTTATAGGCCGTCTGCCTGTTTTTCTTTCCTGAAAAACATACAAAGTTAATCAGAAGTCCGTTGTCCAATGCCCCTTAGATAAGAGCATCCATATTCTCTCTGTTGCCGGGGAGCACGGATTACAAAGCCCGACGGCTACATCTCATGATGTAGTGTGTTTTACAAAGATTTATTAGTGCTTTGCACTGGGCTAATAGCAATGTTCTTCAGATTTCTGATTTCTGTGTAATTCAATAATCTAATTCAATGCCAATACAGATTAAGGATATTATGTAGACAGTAGGCTAGGAAGAAGAGCTTCTCCTAGATTGGAGTAGACAAAGTGAGCGAGACATATTGGTTTAGAGGCAATAAAGGTGGACGATGAGTGGTTTCCTTCATTAGCCCAGAATGAACAGACCATTTTGCTGTCTCTCTCCTGCTACAAAGCTTCATTGGCCATAAAATACAACAGGAGGCTTAATCTTAGGCACTGTGACAGCCCAGAAGAAGAGCCACCAGGGTACATTCAAGGTACATGAAGAGTAGGGTGTTGGATGAATGTTACCCCCTAGCATGTGAATTGAAAACACAAACCAACTAACAGGCTGCTGGTTGTATTCTTCTTCATTTAGATAAACTTGAGAACTTGCAGAATTTTAAAGAATTGATTTGAGATTCCCAGGTAGGCTGTCCTAAGACCAAATAAGACTGCCATTTCCATGTAGATACCTTGCTACTAATTTAGATGAAATATGTGAACGTTTCAATGTTTAAATGGTTTCAACGTTAAATTGCTCATCTGTTCCTACCCTTTTATGCTGATTGGTCTAAATCACCCCAGTTGGCAGTTGACAGTTGCCAGCTTTTGTTGTTGTTTTAGGGGCTGCTTTCATATTGACCATTTAGCTGCCCAGAGTTGGTAGTGGGTTCCATAAAGGTTTTGCATGTGGAGCAGATTCCAGATGAGCAGAGGGAGTTAATGGATTATTTAGTCTGAACATGGTTTCTGTACAGGCTAAGATAATACCAATACCACACTCTTATATTGTTGTTAGGTTTGTTGTCTTAACAATGCAAATGCATCTTGAAGTAGAGCTTAGCCAGGAAGTTACCCTCTGCCTTCAAAAATCGAAAGTGATTGGTATCACTCCTCCCCGCCCCAACCTCCCCAATTCTATTCTCTTAGGACGGTCCCAGGGGCTCCAAAAGGCATATTTACACAGGAGAGAAGTACCATTCTGTAGAGTGAGAAATATAAACAGAAGCAGCAGAAACAACAGAAAACCATTAACGATGAACTCTTTTAGGCCTAACCAACCGCAAAGAACCTGAGACTTTTCTGCAGTTAGTGTTTGGGTTCTGATACAAAGTAAGGGTGGTTCTATTAAAGAGGTGGCAAAACAGTGTGACATCTGCCCTGGCTTGGGACATGGAGGAAATGCATTGGACCAAGCAGAGAAATATAAGGATAAAGAAAATCCTGCCAGGAGTTTGCCAACTTTACTTAGAAGATTTTCAAATTAACCCAAGAATCACACTCTATCTTGAAACTTAAATAATGTTCATAGAGTGGGTTAATTCACCTTTAATTAGTCAAAGGTTTTATAAAATCTAAAGTCTCAAAGCACCAGAAAAAGCTGCTAAAGGAAACCAAGAGGATTCAATCAACAATTGAAATCAGATTTTCATGCCCAGAGTGTGTTTCATCCACCGAGACTAGTCTCTTGCTGAATAAAGAATTTCGGTGTCTCTGTGCCTACCGCAGTTAACTTATGCACATAAAGAAGCCAAGTTTTGGCAGACTATTTGCATTTTCCTTAGGAACATTTCATGTGCCAGAGTAATAATTTTGAGGTCTGGATAAAAATACTCTCCAAATATATGATTAAATTTTGCCTTTAAATATGCAGGCTCAACTCTAGTTAAAATGACCAAGTACTTTCAGATGGGGAGCCATAAAGATTTGTTAAGCATATACTCAAAGAAAATGGTGAAGCTAAGCCACACTTTTAGTACAGGAGGCATAAAGGAGATCACTTGGGACAAGGCAATATACTATGAATAAATGGAAGAACTTATTACATTTCAACTTACACTTTAACTCGTGACCCAAAGTCTGTCTTTCAAATGTAAAGGCAGAATAGCAAGAACACTTTGGGGATGGAACAGAGCAATGGCACAGAGTGCTGTTTCCTATGCATGTTCAAAAAAGAAAAAAAGAAAGAGTCTAATGGAAATGTTAAATATTTTAACCATGTGATTAAGGACCAAAATGTAAGATCATAAACCATAAATATCCTAAAAGAAAGCACAGGCAGTAATTTCCTTGACATTGGCCATAACAGCATTTTTCTAGATATGTCTCCTGAGGTAAGGGAAACAAAAGCAAAAATAAATTATTGGGACTACATCAAAATAAAAACCTTCTATATAGCAACAGAAACTAGCCACAAAACTAAAAGACAATCTACTGAATGGGAGACGATATTTTTGCAAATGACATATCTGACAAAGGGTTACTATCCAAAATATACGAAGAATTTATATAACTCAACACCAAAAAACCAAGAAATCCAATTAAACAACGTGAAGAAGACGCGAACAGACATTTCCCCGAGGAAGACATCCAGATGGCCAAGAGACACATGAAAAAGATGCTCAACATCACTCATCATCAGGGAAACGCAAATCAAACGCACAGCGAGATATCATCTCACAGCTGTCAGAGTGGCTAAAATAAAGAAACAGGAAGCAACAAGTGCTGGCGAGGAGGTGGAGGAAAAGGAACCCTCTTGCACTGTCGGTGGCAATGCAAACTGGTGCAGCCTCTGTAGATAACAGTATGGAGGTTCCTCAAAAATTAAAAATAGAACTACCAGTAATTGCACTACTGCACATTTACCCAAAGAATATGAAACGCTAATTTGCAAGGATACATGTACCCCTGTGTTTATTGCAGCATTATTTACACTACCCTGAATTAAGCAACCCAAGTGTCCATTGATAGATGAATGGATTTAAAAAGAGCGGTATGTATGTGTGCGCGTATGTGTCATTCTGCCATTCTCTGATAGTGAACAAATAACATTTTTGTACCTCAGTCTCCTTTTTTCAATTTTCCTTATTATATCTATGGTACGATTTACTGTGAATCTAGCTTATATGTATAGGTTTTAACTTTAAAAGATTAATTGGCAATGGCTTTAAAGGGAATATCACTAGAAGAAACTAAGTAAGAGAAGAAAAAGCAGAGAGAATCCTCGCAGGATACAAGAACTTCATAGAAAAAAACAAATAAATGACGACAACAACAAAAACCTCGCAAAGGTTCCAGTCAGTAGAGGTTGGAGATTAAACAGATACAACACATACAGAAGAATCCAGCTAGTACCTTAACCTGTATATTAAGGGTCTTGGAACACACAACAAAAAAGATATGGGAACCAGACAGAGGGACAAAAATGGGATAGAAAATCAATTGGAGTCATGGAATTTGATAAAATATTCAGATAGTGAGAGGTGAGCAAGTGATGTTTCAACTAGTTATATGTAGATGAACCCAAGATCCGTCCACTCATTCCTGTAGTGAAGATTACGAGCACGTTCTGTGTACAAAGGATTCTTCTCAGCACTAGGGATGCAGTGATGAACAAACAGACAATAGATGCCTGTAATTCCCTACTTGTGGTTTTTACTCATGTTATTGCTGCATTCAAGAAGAATAATTTGAAAATTGCTTGTAGGAAAGAAGGCTTACTCTGAAGATTAGTGCTAGATATGAAGAGAGCAAACATACATACTACTTCATAGATAAAGGAAGCACCAAAAGTGGACACTTACTGAAGAGCTGACAGCTTCCTCTCCCCACATCTGGACATAACTCTTAAGACAACTCATTCTAATCTCACTCCCATCACAGAAAGTGCAAAATAAACATTTGTAAATCCAGAGAGGAGAGTGGTAGAGAATGAATGAGAATGCTGTGCTTTCTTTCTTTTTCCTTTTTTCTTCTCTTCCCCTTTTCTATATTTTCTTATGAAAATGAGCCTTGAACAACTCGAGAAGTTTCTAGAGTAAAAGAAAAAGCAGGCACAGAAAGTACAAAAAAGATCAAACGAAGGCAAAGGAGACACATATCTAAAGATGAGCTGCATGTTATGTGTGCTTCAATCAACCAGGAATGTCCACGGATATGATAGGAAATGAAGAATGTGGCATCTAAATTCCACGAAGGAAGCAGCCATTTCAATTATTCTTCCCTTGGATTCCCAGGGACCTAGCACGTTTTGTAGTATATGTTAATATTTATTAAATGAATGAATCAAAGACAAAGACTTTACCGATGACGAAGAAAATGAAATGTCTGAAGAAGGTAGCAATCATATAGTCTTGCATTTCTTATGTCTACTTGCTGTCCCATTTCAGTCTGCTTCTCTGGGGACTCATGCTTTTTCATGTTCTCAGTCTTATAAGATATGTTAAACCAGGTGGAATATTTTTTATTTCATTCTAAGATGGTATTGGCTATATGCATTTATTGTGCATTACCTATCAGTAGTTAGTATTCTATACCTAGTTAGGGTATTGAATTGAGAAATTTTTCTTCTCTCCATTGGTAATGATTCAAAAATAAACCCTATGAGCATCATGTCATCTCTTATTAATTCAAGGACTGGTTATTTCTTCAGGGAATTATCAAGATTCTGTGCTGCTTTTCCTTTGACTGACTAGACAGGCTCACCTGGGATCAGTCTGAATTAAAATGACTCATTAGTATGTAGCATAGAATATATCAGAATTCATAATTTGATGAAGGGGTGTGGAATAAGATGATGGGGAGATAAAAAGGAAAATGGATTGGGGTGACTTTTTTGAAGGTTGTCACCCAACCTTCAGTGTCTCACAAACACGAAGCATCTCAGTGTACCTTTGCATTTCCTTTTCACTTCCTCCTCTTTCCGCATATGCCCTGGAATTGTAGCACTGGGTCATAACATCATGCATGAGTGGGTGGGACATGGGAACCAGTTAGAAATCAAATCTACAGCTCCCTTATCCAGTATCCCGTACAAGCAATGGAGAGAAGCAAACTCATGTCAAATGAAAGTCCAGCAGATGACAGTATGACAAAAATTGCAGAATCAGAACTGATTCTTAAATGTACTACTTAGGAGCTGTTTGAGTTTGAGTGGGTTATTGAACTCCATTTTCAAATTCCTTTATCTCCAAAAGAGGGTAATGATGCCAAATTTAAATATAAATGTGAGAATTAAATTTGTTAGTACATTTAAAAATGTTCAGTACAAAACAACAAATGTTGGTGAGGAGGTGGAGAAAGGAACTCTCTTACACTATTGGTGGGAATGCAAACTGGTGCAGCCACTGGGAAAACAGTATGGAATTTCCTCAAGAAATTAAAAATAGAACTATCCTACAATCCAGTAATTGCACCACTGGGTATTTACCTCCAAAATACAAAAACACTAATTCAAAGGGATACACGCCCCGCTATGTTTATTGCAGCATTATTTATAATAGCCAAATTATGGGACAGCCCAAGTGTCCATCAATAGATGAATGGGTAAAAAATATGTGGTACCTATATACATACAGTAGAATATTATTCAGCCATAAAAATAAGGTAATCTTGCCATTTGCAATAACACGGATACAACTAGAGTGTATAAAGCTAAGTGAAGTAAGTCAGTCAGAGGAAAGACAAATACCATATGACCTCCTTCATTCATATATGGATTGAAGAAACAAAACAAATGAACAAAGGAAAAAAAGACAGAGAGACAAACCAAGAAACAGACTCTGGACTATAGAGAACAAACTGATAGTTACCAGAGCAGAGGTGGGTGGCAGGATGAGGGGAGGGCAATGGAGGATGAGGATTAAAGAGTGTACTTACCATGATGAAAAAAATAAAACGGGGTACCTAGGTGGCTCAGTCAGTTAAGTGTCCGACTTCAGATCAGGTCATGATCTTGCAGATTGTGGGTTCGAATCCTGCATCGGGCCGTGTGCTGACAGCTCGAGGCCTGGAGCCTGCTTTGGATTCTGTGTCTCCCTCTCTCTGTCCCTTCCCTACTCACACACTCTTTCTCTCTCAAAATAAATAAATAAATAAATAAATAAATAAATAAATAAATAAATAAATAAATAAATAAATAAAACATTAAAGAAAAACAAAGAAAATGAGAAAGAAAAAGCACATTTGATATGTTTCAAAAATACGTTCAGTACAGTGCTTAGTTATTATTAGCATGTTATAGATGCTAATATTTTTCATTCAAGAAAAAGAATCAAATAGTTTGTTATAATAAAATTTAAAATAATTCAATTATAATTATGATTACCCTTCAATTTTCTTAGATTTTTTTTTTTTTAGTTAACAACTGAGGCAGCCTTCAGAGAACCCTTATAATATGCAGGTGTAATGTTCTTTACCATTGGAACATTGGACTTGGAAGACATTCTTTCCTATCAATTACTGAGAGTGCTTAAGACAGTGATTTGAAGGGATTTTTTGGAAATGATCTAACCTGCCATTGCTGCAGTGGGATTATCTTGAAGCCACGAGACTAACTGACCAGCACATGGTCGCTGTTATCAGTCAGCGACAACTCTAATGGCTGCTAGAGTCTCTACCACTGTGTCCAGTTCTCTTTCCAGAGAAACTATAGCTTCATTTAATGAAGTCCCAATTGGACTAGGAAGCAGGCAGTTAACCCCCGTGGACTCAAGAGCTTCTCCTTCCCACTAAAATGAATTTATAACACAGAAGAGGAGTGTTACAACTTAAGGTTGATGTTAGAACTGAGAGGGCATGTCGGGGGCAGGAGGAGGGCTGTGCTGTGCCCAAGCACACATGGTAGCAGAGAAAAGCAGCCAATTCAGGGAACGGCATGAGATCGTAGCCCTGCTGTCTCTCCCCAAACTCCTTTTTGCTTCTGCTAGTTGGAAATGGATTTCTGCCACCATAACTAAAAGAGCATTGACAAGGACTAAATTAATAATCATTTTTGTACAGATCAAATAACTATTTAACTGAAAATTTATACCTTATTAGTAGACATTAATTAATGCAACTTGGAATTAGATTTCATAGACGTGTTGGCACTTTAGATGTACTCTCGTCTTTCATAAAATAGAGCCATCTGCTAATAGCTTTGATCAAAGCATAAAACATTACTTAAACTAACAGAGTTTTTGAAATGGAAGTATGAAGAGAAAGATTCTTTAATTTTCTAATTGCATTTTCCTCCTATTGAAATTAGCCAGCATTTTATCTTTAATGGGAACAATTATGAAGAGAAACATTTGCCAGCTAATTTAAAGGTTAGCCACTACGGCATGACTAATGTCTATGGGAAAAAGAATCAGCAAATTGCTACCTTGTTAAAATCAGTATAAACAATTGTCCCAATGAATACTGGGATATTTATTTAACTCTTCATTTTCTTCAATGGGTCATAACCATACCTGCACAAAGTAGGAATTTGACACAATAAATGTTAGTTCCCTAAAATTTGGTCTTCGTGGGGCACCTGGATGGCTCAGTCAGTTAAGAGATCGACTCTTGATTTGGGTCTAGATCATGATCTCAGAATCCGTGGGATCGAGCCCCATGTAAGTCTCTGCGCTGACTGCATGGAGCCTGCTTGGGATTCTCTCTCTCCTTCTCTCTCTGCCCCTTCCTTGCTCACATGCACTCTTTCTTTCTCTCAAAATATAAAAAAAATTTGTTGATTCAAGCTTTTTGATGCCATGTGAAGACAGAGACACAAGGAGAACACCATGTACTAATGAAGGCAGAGATTGGAGTTAGACAGTTGCAACCAAGAAAATGTGAGAAAATAAATTTCTGTTGTTTTTTAAAAAAATCAACCTTCTCATTTGGGAAGCTTGAGGAAAATAAGACTTTACTTTTATCTAACTTATATTTCCTAAATAGGATGGCTAACTTTTTAGGTTGAAAAATAAATTCTTTCTCTCTAAAAAAAAGCCCAGTTGGATTTGTCTGGATACAGTATTCTTACTATGGCCACGCAAGAGAAAAGCATCTGACAGAGTTGAGTGTTTCTCAAGCCAAAGCACACATCTGCGCCCCCAGGATGTCCTGATGCATATGCTTTGCTTTTCCAGCCAAGCAACACGGTCTGCCTGCCACTTCACATAATGAAATTCCTTGAGAGGCTGTATGAACTTGACTGGCTGGCTATGTATTCATCTCTGCCAACTAGTAATGATTAGTTTATTTTTACAAATTGCTTATTGAATTTTGTATTTGCTTTTGCTCTTAGAAGAGGCAACCGTACCCTATGAAGACAGAGAATACTATTTGCTCAGCTGCAGTGTTTGGTACCTTATGAGAACAATTCTGCTCTCTGATAGAATATAGAGGCATCTCTCAAAGTGTACAGATAACTGGCCCCATCCAGAGCACTGAAGCAGAATTCCTCAGCAATGGGAACCTGCCGATTCAATTGTTAAACAAGCTTTCCAGGTGTTTCTTAAGCAAAGTGAAGTTTGAGAATCACTGATTTAGAGGACTTTAGCGTAAACTGCCTCACTAGGCCCGTGAGAAGTCTGCCTGGCTTGGGAGTGCTTTATTAAGATGTCTTTTGTGGTCATCCGAGTTCTCCAAGCTGCTTTCAGTGAGTCCCAACACGTGCTGGAGAAAGGAGTATCATTTGTTGCACAGCTCCAATACCTCAGATACAAATGAAAATATTCTCTTCTGTTAGCCTAGGAGAAGGCTTATACCAGCTTATACTGATTAAGTATCCATTATCAAAGCTGTCTGTCTATCCTCCAACACAAAGCTACTGAACATTTATGATAAATAAAGTAGTGAGAAAAGCATCATTGGGCACACCTAGGTGCATCAGACACGTCCTCAAAGGAGGTTACAAACACGTGAGTGTAAGGATATAAGCAGGTGCAGCAGGGGCTCTGGGATTGGTACCGAGGTGCTACTAACACAGGCAGAGAGTGGTGCCAGGAGACCTTGATATTTTGGACTTGGACACTTGGACACTGGCGAAGCTTTGGGTGGTCACACTTGAATCCCCACACGGGCACACATGCGGCATTGTACAGCCTTACTAGGGCTTAGGGTACAAGAGAACTGGCCTGAGGAAAGAAACACTTTGTGTCTTTTGTCAGGGGTGAGATCGTGCTACCACTGGAGAAGAGCTGAGCCAGTTTGTAGCAGCGGAGCTCTTCTCCCTGGTTCCATTATCCTTTTTTTTTCTGTTTGGATGTCATCCCAGTGAGTGGTTCCCTCAACTGAAAGGGAGCTGACCATTGTAACCAACGATGGGAAGAACACCAGACTGAACGCTCGCCAGTCGGTGCGGCTGAACCCTTCTCTGCTTGGAAATGCAGAACAAGGAAGGATCTGTGTGGGTCGAAGCTCTCCCTCCAGGATTTTCAGGTCTGCTCGGCACTCCTACTATTTTTAGACAGGTCTTTATCAAACTCTACGCACAGGAACCTCTCTGCTCTTACCCTAAGGCAAAACAAGCAAACAGCAAACCTCTAATGAAGATATACATCTTGGTTATAAATTGCTTTTCAATTTTATTACAAAGTAATGTGTACACATTGAAAAACATTAGAAAGCACATCATACAGGAAAAAGAAAAAAAATTCCTTTATCACTGTAAATTTTTCAGTGTTTAATTCCCCATTATTTTTTTCTGTCACATGCACTATTCCTACACTTTTCACACCCCATTTTCACAAAAATGGGATCATTTTGTCTATAGTTTTAGTACGTGCATTATGTTAAAATTTAACTCCATATTCCAAACATCTTTCCCTGTCATTTAATATTCATCCTTTACATTATTTTAACGACTCCTAATGGCTCATCACATATGAATGCAACATACTACATAGACCGTTCTCTACTGTAGTTCCATGTGAATCTGAACATACAGATGAGTGTAACCACATATGTTTCAAAGTGTTAAGATTCCCAGTCAAAAGTCGAAATGATCCTTTTGAAAGAGAATTCTAGGCTGTTAGTTGGCTAATGGACTTTACATCCCGGCTCCTCAGCGGTTAGGATCTCATGAAATTGGGCAGAGTCCTTGGAGGAGACAGTCCACGGTTTTTGGTTGATAAAATATGTACTGCTCTTGAAGGGGGGTGGGGAATTGTTCCAGTGTGCAAAGTAGACTGAGAAAATACTGACTGGTGGACAGAGAAGTTCAGGAGAAATGTAACTCCACCGTGACTGACGGCTCCCACGTCGAACGCAGTGACACGCCTGGCAAGAGTTTAACAATCTTCGGAACAATGGCCTTCTGTCTCCCGAGTAAAACTTTTTAAATGCCCTTATTTAAAAATTATTGTATCAAATCATGTTATTTTTATTTTGGAATCTTTTAAAAGCCTTGAAAAGATACATTTAATAGAATCCCTTTAGAGAAATTATAATCAGCATTTCGAACCAAAGAACAATTGTGGGAGGGAGGATCCTTTTCAGAAATACAAAGAACAATGCCAAGTTTCTAATTTTCAAAGGAGTCGTTCAACGAGGCACAGAGATGAATTGGGGGAAAAAACAAGTTATGAAATTTTCTCAAGTTTCTCTCAAGTCAAAAGAAAGTGTAATGCAGAATTTAACAGCATAAAGATCAGGCTCAAGTTCGTAAGATATGCATGTTAAGATTATAAAACTCCATATAGTATGATCCTCAATATTTAAATATTTTATTTAACTGTGGGGGTCATGCTCAGTGGATTAAAATATAGTCTTAGTGTTTACGCAAGACTAATTCCATGGATAAATCAATGCAGATTCAATATTATAATTTAAGAAAAAAATAAAAGACTCCTACTAAGCTTCTGATATGCAAACATTCCTGTACGGCTTTTCTCCTTCCTGCAAGTAATAATTAAAACTTTTCGAGGATTAAAACCTTTTCAAGGCCTTTAGTTTACAATTATTGTGTCAAATCATGTCATTTTTATTTTTGAAACTTTTAAGAGGGATAAAAACATACACTGGATAAAATCTCTTTAGAGAAATCATAATTAGTATTTCTTTTTTTTAATGTTTATTTATTTTTTTTTTTGAGAGACATAGAGACAGAGCGTGAGAAGGGGAAAGAGAGAGAGAGAGAGGGAGACACAGAATCGGAAGCAGGCTCCAGGCTCTGAGCCATCAGCACAGAGCCTGACGCAGGGCTGGAACTCACAGATCGCGAGATCATGACCTGAGCGGAAGTCGGCGGCTCAACCAACTGAGCCACCCAGGCGCCCCATAATTAGTATTTCTAACCAAAGAACAAGTTAGCATAAATATTGCAAATGTTAAAGAGAACTTACACGTGTACCTGGCTTCTCCAATAATTTAGAAATAAGGGAAACAGAGGTACCTCCTGTGATTTTTATTGTCTTAATTAAGACATGTTGGCTGTATTTAATCTATAATAATGAAAAATGCATTTAAGAGAATAACGGATCAACAGAGAGAAAGTGATTAATATAGCAAGGGAGTCAAATGGGCGACTTTGGCAAGTGTGTGAGTCTAGCTCTTCAGAAATGCTGGATTTGGAGTAGAGGAATATGCCTGTTCCTCAGAGAAGTGTCCTGAACCCTTTGCTGGGGAGGTATTATTCTTCTGGGCACATCATTTAGAAATAAGAAAAGTATAACTACTCCATAAATAAGAAATGCTATAGCTTCACACCCACAATTTCCTTATCTACTAAACAGAGCCATCTAGTGAGAAACTTCTAATCACTTCCCTCATCCTAGAATGCTTTCCATCTTTTTCCTGGTATCCATGTAGTATCTACAGAATTCTGCTTCTAACGCAGTCAGGGAGAAATACCCGGGGTTAGGATGACGATGAAATTTGCCTCTTGACTTGAGTATAATGAGAATCATAAGATTCCTAGAATTCAGAAGGATAAAATGGAAGGCAAAGAATGAATGACGTCAGTGGTAAGCTGCTGTATCCCAATTCTATAGAGTTCCCTGAACGTGGGTGGTGACTACATTTTGTTCAGAAGGGGCTGCATATGACAGAAGCCAGTATAATACAGTGCTCATAGGGGGGCTACCTGAGATGTCTGAAGCCAAAAGTAGCTTCTGAGCAGCCTCTGTCATGGGTGGCCGAGGGGCGTAAAGACACTGCTGGTCTGGATTATATTTGTTTTCTTTCCCATTGTGCCAGTACTCCCTAAGTCCAAGGCAGCCAGAAATGGTAGGATGCTGGAAATAAATGGTAACCACTCTGGATTAGCAAATTCAATCAGTGTTCAGGATACTTATTATTGTTTTACTGTTTGTCTTTTTATCTTATTATGTGGGTTCCTTAACTTTACCTTCCCAATCTTTGAAAATTTTAATTTCCATTTATTATATGCAATCTTTCCATGTTGTTGAACTATTCTCTTGAAAATGGCATATATTTGGGGCACCTGGGTGGCTCACTTGGTTACGCATTTGACTTCAGCTCACGTCATGATCTCACGGCTTGTGGGTTCAAGCCACGCATCAGGCCACAGCTCAGAATGTGCAGCCTGCTTTGGATTCTGTGTCTCCTCCTCTCTCTGATCCTCTCCCACTCATGCTCCGTCTCTCTCTGTCTCTCTCTCTCAAAAATAAATAAATGTTAAAAAAATTTAAAAAAAGAAAATGGATATTTATTTCATGAAATAAATTTCATATTTAATTTTTTTCTACGGATAATAATTTTAGTTTTTTGAAGTTTTTTTCCCCCTTCCTGCTTTGTTTCTTTAACTTTCAGACATTGTCTCTTTTCACCACGTAGGGGTGGTGGTATCTTTTTGTGAGTCTTCTCGGTAGAGATAGAAGCTTTCCCCAAATGTCTGTTGATCCCCAACTAGCTTGAAAGTGAGGCAGTAAAGCTGTGTGTAAAGCTACAATCATGAGGATCCCCAAATATGCAGTTTTCTTTTTCCTTAGTGAAAGCTCTCAGTCTTCTGCCTTGATGAGCAGACACTCGGCCAGGTCTAGATGGGTGAAGGGGACTCACTCTTGGGCGTGTGTGATCTAACCTCACTCAGTCTGTGCCTGGTGTCCCTGAGCCAGAGCCCTTCTGGTATGGTTTCTGCAGAGAGTAAATCCCCCCTTTCTTGCGGGGCTATTGGAGGGGCTATTGCTTTTGTTGAATGGGGACCAGTCCCTTTGATCGTTCTGTACACAAAGCGTCATCCGATCCTGTGTTCAGTGTCTCAGGCCTTCCCCCACTTTGCATAGCACTTTCTGCCTACAACCCTTAGTACTCCAGAAGTGAATCATCTTGTTTCTTGTCAGTATTCACCTCTCGACATTGGGTTTCAGCTCTCTCTGCTGTGTTAGGTCACTTCCCATTTCCCAATCTGCATTTCATCTTCAACGATTTGTTGCCAGCTCTCATCACTGTTACGTCAGTTCCTGCTCTCTTTTTCCTTGTGTGACTGCTGCTTCTGTTCTCAGCTAGTTTCAGGATGGCATAGGGAACAATGCTTGAAGCTTCAGCCATGTTTGTGCATATTTCCAGAACTTAACTTCTAGTGGAGTGCCTCAAAACAGCAAGGGACATTTACACCCAGTCCTGCACAGCGTCTGTCTCCTGGGCCACTTCTCTCTTTGATGAACCCCTTCCTCCCAATCCTTAAATCCTATAATGCCAGGAGTACCCTAACCATGTCTATGTCTTGATATCCAGGCAATACAGACCCTAGTCCCATGGAAAGGACACACAGGTTTCCTCCTTCATATCCTAATTTCCTGTGCTGGTATTACTTTCACTCTGTACAGAAGGATACCAAGGATACGATGAGGTCATGTGACTCCTAAATTATACAATTGTCTGGCTTTACCACATGTCCCGAGTTCTGTTGTTAAGTTATACCACATGTGAGAAATCAGAAGCCTGGGATATGCTGCTCCAAGCTCCACTCAGTGTCTTTTCAGCCTCTCCTTGGCAATGGTTTAAACGTCTTGTGGTCAAAGGTAAAGCGGGAGATCCCTCGTCAAAGAAAAACAAATAAGACAACGGGCGACAGTGACAATGCAATAGAAGTAACACCAGTTAACCGTGGAGCGCACACAACCATTTCAGCTAAGAGAACTGCAAAAAGCACGCTATCTCTCTTTTTTTAAAATTAATTTCTTGTTTTTAGAAAAAGAGAGCACAAGCAGGGGACGAGCAGAGGGAAAGAGAGAATCCCAAGCAGGCTCCATGCTCTCAGCAGGGAGCCCTATATGGGGCTTGTGTATGGGGCTCAATCCCATGACCCTGGGAATATGACCTGAGCTGAAATCAAGAGTTGGAGGCTTAGCTGATTTTGTTTGTTTTTGATGACCACGAAGAACAACGAGTTCCAGCCTTCCCTTAGAGGAATTCTGCTGTTCCAATTCTGATAGCCAAGAAGTTCCTCATTATGTCCAACCTAAATTGCCTCTGACTTAATGCTATTCTGTTTCATTCAGTTCACCATGAAAGGGAAACAGGGATAAGTTTAATTTCATAGAAACCCTTCATATACTTGAAGTCAGTGTTTAAGCAACTCCAAGTTTCCCTTCTCCAGTCTAAACAACCCTGACAAAAATCGGTCTGAAATGATTTTTATATTGGGTTCCAAGCATATTTCTCTCAGTAGAACATGATTGGATTGAAGTTTTCAGAATTCTCTCATCTTTTCTCCTTTCTGGCTACACTTTATTTCTTTAACCAGGCATGTACTTCAGTTACACTCTGTACTACAATGGTTAGCACTTGCGTACTCAAAACATATAAGCCTTAAAAAAATAAAGCTTTACTCTAAATTAACTAAAGCAGATACCATGGTAATTCAAAAGTGATTACTGACTAACTTTGGTTTTATGAAAACGCAAACATCGGTCTCCAGGGCTGAATTTGCTCTTTTGTATGGTCCCAATTTGGAGAACAGGCTGCGTAGACAGGAGCATTACTGCCAAAGACCCTGCATGGAGGCAGCCCTAAGTGTGCCAGTGCGGTTAGTGTGAGCTAAACAAAGAAACAGTCAAAGTGCAGATTTAATCAAGTCCAGTCGAGAACACATTCTTGGGGACTGTATCTGGGAGAAGAGGAATTATACCAAAAAGCAAGTTTCTTTAAGCTTCTCTGAAAGCATACAGGTATTTCAAAGTTTTTCTTTTCTTCAGTTAGAAAATATCACGCCATAAAGTGAGTAATAGCAGCCCATGGTATGCTGACACGATTGAGCTTCGCGTTTAAGATATGCAGTCCTAACGGAAAAGGATTACTTAATAAGGATTATTTAGTAGGTGTTAAGTTCTGAAAACAGGACCAGGCATTTCATCATTTTAAAAATATGATAGGGTACTGAGTCTATGATCCGTGATTTATTCCATGAGTCAATGAACATACGCTGTTTTATGTGTCCGGCTTCCCTTTCTTTTTTTTTTCTTTCTTTTTTTTTTGGTAAGAAAAATCTCTTTTTCTAAGGAAAACCATTCTATGGGATTTGGATGGAAGGATCTCTCTCCTCCAATTCCATGGCCAACCAGCATTAAGGGCCAGACATGTGATATAGGGCTTGCCTAGCTGAAGACCACATGTCCCTGGCCACAGTGACTGTGGACAGATATGTGATTAAAGCAGTGTTATTTTTAGGACTTTTTCCGGCAGTCCCAGGTGAAGAAGATAGACATCTTTGTACTTTCAATATGTAGAGCGGTAAGATCTCTAGTGTAATAAATTCTGCTCCAAATCATCTTTTTTAGTGGGGGTGGGGCAGTTTGATGTGAATTTCTACTGTTACTAAAAGACCCAATTAATATGATCAATCAGAATCACTCTATTTTATAAACAAGGAATATGAGGGCTGAAATGTCCAATGATTTGCCTAAATTAACACACAGTTTATTTGCTTTCGAGTTATTCTTGATATCCAGATCTCCTGTGAATACTTATTACCTTAGGACCTGCAGGAGGTCAGACCATGGTGGTAGAGAGGCAAGCCTCCCCTCGCAGAGCTTATAGTCTGTTTCTCTTTAATACTCCACATTGGTCTGAAGAGTGTTTTGATGAAGCTGTGTATTTTTAAAGAATTTAGTCTTCAAATAAGTATTTATAAAAGCAACACTGTGTTATAATGAGTTAAATTGCAAAGAAGAAAGTGAAAGATTTTGTAAAGATTAAATTTAGAATTATTAAATTTAAACCTTAAAACATTTTGTAAATCCCATTTTGTAGTTGAAATAATAGAACTAGAAAGGTGAAGCTGGGGCGCCTGGGTGGCTCAGTTGGTTAAGCGGCCGACTTCAGCTCAGGTCATGATCTCACGGTCTGTGAGTTCGAGCCCCGCGTCGGGCTCTGTGCTGACGGCTCAGAGCCTGGAGCCTGCTTCCGATTCTGTGTCTCCTTCTCTCTCTGCCCTTCCCCTGTTCATGCTGTGCCTCTATGTCTCTCAAAAATAAATAAACATTAAAAAAAAAAAAAATTTAGAAAGGTGAAGCTATTTTTCCAAATTCATACTCCCTTTGGTCTATTTTTAGAAAGGTTTACTGTTTGTGGCTTATTCATAATGAAGACTGTATTCAAGAAATAATACTGAAGTTAAATTTTTGTCTGTATTCATGTAATAATATGCAAAATTTTTATTAAAAACTTATAATTTTTATATTACCTCAAATACCCTAAAGGCTAAATAAATACTGTTAGTGAGAATGATTACTATAAAACTACCTCATTGTCAGGTGCTTGCATTGTAGGAAGGGATATAATAGACCCAAGATTTTTTTTCTATTCTTTAATCCTTCCTTGTAGTTGCAATTACTCTTTATCTCTTGTCTATCTCAAATTCTCCAAATGTGTAATCTCCAAACTCTCCCATCAAAACAAAGGAACCCATGAAAATCGTTAGATGCCCAGAAATAAAATGGTAAGTCTAAAGTATATCTACAGATGGCCAGCAGACATGAAAAGATGCTCAACATCACTGATGACTGGGGAAATGTAAGTCAAAACCACAATAAGATAATACCTCATAGCTGCCAAATGGTTAGTGTCAAAGTGACAAGAAGCAACAACCAAGTGTTGGTGAGGATGCAGAGCAGAGGGAACTCTCGTGCGCTTTGGTGGGAATACAAATTGGAACAAACACTGTGGAAACAATACGGACGACCCCAAAAATTAAAAGTAAAAATACCATATGATCCAATAATTATACGACTGGATATTTAGCCAAAGAAAATGAAAACACTAATTAGAAAAGATATATGTACTCCTAAGTTTACTGCGGCATTATTTACAACAGCCAAGACGCAGAAGCAGCCCAAGTGTTCATCCACAGATGAATGGATAAAGAATATTCAGCCATAAAAAGTAATAAAATCTTTAGATAAAGGGGATTAAGAGGTACAAACTTCCAGTTATAAAATAAATAATTCATGGAGATGAAAAGTACAGCACAAGGAATATAGTTAATAATATTGTAATTTCATTGAATGGTGACAGATGTTGACTGAGCTTATCATGGTGAGCACTGAGTAACATACAGAATTGTTGAATCAATAAGTTGTACCCCTGAAACTAACAAAACATTATATGTTATTATTCTTCAATAAAAAAAGAATGATATCTTGTCATTTGTGACAACATGGATAGACCTAGAGGGTATTATTCTAGTGATACAAGTCAGAAAGAAAAAGACAAATATCATATGATCTCACTTATGTGTACAATCGAAAGCAACAAAACAAATGAACAACAAACAAAACAACAAATAACAACAACAAAAGCAGAAACAATCATAATACAGGGAACAAATTGGTGGTCACTAGAGGGAATCTCTTATATAGTTATAGATAACTAATATAATGCTTTTGAATTTTTGGAGAGCAGTATATACAAAAGAGTATATTCAGATATAATTGGAGTACGATAAAACGCACATATTTAATGTATACAATTTGATAAATTTATATGTAATATAGATATAATAAAATAATGTGTAATATATAATATTTTAACGATATATAATATATATGTGTATTATAAATATTATGTATATAACAGGTATATAATAAACATAATATATAACATATATTAATAATATATAATATAAAATATATGCAACAACCTATATGTGTTTTCTGTAAACTGCCCTTAAAATCAAGATAATAAACATACCCACCATTCTCCCTGAAAGTTGCTCATGCCCTTTGGACCTCTCCTTCTTGGTCCTCCCAGCTTACCTATATTGAGGAAACCACTTCTTTCTGTTGCTATAGATGACTTTCAGATAACTTTGCATTTTCTAGGATTCTGTATAAGTAGAATTAAACCGTATGTACTCTTTTTGTTTCGTTCCATTAACTCGATAATTATTTTAGGATTCAACTCATGTCGTTGTATGTATCAATAGTTAATTTAACTGTATTGCTCAGTAGTAATCCATTATATACAGTATTGGATACACTACAATCTGTTTATCCATTCGTCTTTGATGGGCAATGGGGTTGTTTATAGTTTTGGGCTATTGCAAATAAAGCTCCCTTGAATATTTATTTTACAAATATTTAATGCATATGTGCTATCTTTTCCTTTCAATAAGTCCCTAGCAGGGGAAATGGCTGGTTTATATGATAAGTATATGTTTAACATTGTAAGAATAAAAAAAAAAATAGACATAGGATTTGCAAATATTCCCCTTGGCTTTTTATTCCTTTCACAGTGTCTTTAACAAGCAGAAGTTTTAAATTTTGATGAATTACAACTTAACAATTTGTTGGTTTTTTTTAACAGATTATGCTTTTGCTACCACATCCAAGTAATTTTTGCCTAACCCAAGGTCATAAAGATTCTTTTTTCAAATGTTGTCTTCTAGAAATGTTATAACCTTAGATTTAATACCTAAATTCCACATTGAGTTAATTTTGTATACAATGTATTCATCAATTTAATTCTTTTGTCTACGTATATACAATCGTTACAGCATAATTTGTTAGAAAGGTGATCCCTTTCATAGAAATGTCATTGTACTTTTGTCAAAAATCAGTTGTAATATGTAAATTCAAGAGAAGTTTATCTTCTGAGGAAATATAAATGAAAGCTGACTCTTATATTTGAAAATAAATGTTTAATAATAAAAGTTATATATAAAAAGGCTGAAAACACACAGAAATATTAGAATCAATCCTAATATCACTGGCAAGTGATAACTAATGGTTTCTTAAGAATACAATTCATCATTTTACTTTTTTGAAAAATGGGATTGGAATATATTTTTTGAAACCTGTTTTACATTTAATTTATCAGAAATGATTTTTGTATTATTAATATTTTCTATGGTTGAAACCACAGTAGTGACCACAAACAATTCAGATACAGACAGAATACATTCTTGTGTGCCAACCAAATTTAGAAAATTGTTATTCTAGGACTTTAAAAGCAAGATAATTGATGATTTAATTGGGAGTTTTGTTTAAATTATTCAATAGAATAATATTAACTTGTGACCTTTTCCTTTTAGTTTATGTCAGCATTTCTGGATTTTTCATGCCAGCAATTTGCTTAAATTGTTTGTTACTCTTTTCTATATACAGAAGGGAAGAATAATCTGGGGACAAGATTTTTTTGATTACAGTGGAGATCTTGATGTGAACGAATGTTTAGAATTCATATTAAGTCATTTGACAGGAGCCTGAAGCTAAAAATTAGGGGCTATCAATGGAAATTTGCTGCCTGAAGTTTTTGGATCTTGATTATCATAGTGACTCAGAACGATGTTGCTGGAACATATCTAGGATTATACAAACTTCCAGACTCATTGAAATGGAGATGATAATATATTTCAAAAACTGCATACCCTGCACCTCTTCTGACTATAATGCAATGAAATTAGAAGTCAACCACAAGAAAATATTTGGAAAGACCACAACATGTTATTAAACAATGAATGGTTCAACCAGAAAGATCAAAGAAGAAATAAAAAAATACATGGAAATAAATGAAGATGAAAACACAATGGTCCAAAACCTTTCGGATACAGCAAAAGTGGTTCCGAGAGGGAAATACATAGCAATATAAGCCTACATCAAGAAGCAAGAAAAATCAAAGGAGTGAGAAAAATAACAACAAATGAAGCCTAAAGTCAGCAGAAGAAAGGAATAACAAAGATTAGAGCAAAAATAAATGATATAGAAACTAAAACATCCTGGTGGAACAGATCATTAAAACTAAGAGCTGGTTCTTTGAAAAAATTAATAAATTTGATAAATCTCTGGCCAGACTTATCAAAAAGAAAAGAGAAAGAACCCAAATAAATTAAATCACAAATAAGGGAGGAAAAATAACCACCAACACCACAGAAATACAATTATAAGAAAATATTATGAAAAAATTATATGCCAAGAAATTGGACAACCTGGAAGAAATGGATAAATACCCAGAAATGCATAAACTGCTAAAACTGAAATGGGAACAAATAGAAAACTTCAATAGACAATAATTGGCAAAGAAATTGAGTCAGTAATCAAAAACTGCCAACAAACAAAAGTCCCGGGCCAGATGGATCCACAGGTGAATTTTACCAAACATTTAAAGAAGAGTTAACACCTATTCTTTTCAAATTATTTCAAAAAATAGAAGTGGAACGAAAACTTCCAAATTCATTCTTTGAGGCCAGAATGACCCTGATACCAAAACCAGATAACGACTCCACTGATAAGAGAACTGCAGGCCAATATCCTTAATGAACATGCAAAAGCATTCAATAAAATTCTAGCAAATCGAATAAAACAATGCATTTAAAAGAATCATTCACCATGATCAAATGGCATTTATTTCTGGGTCGCGAGGGTGATTTAATATTCACAAATCAATCAACATGATAACATCATGTCAATGAAAGAAAGGATAAGAATCTTACGATCTTTTCTATAAATGTGGAAAAAACATTTGACAAAGTACAACATCATTCATGATAAAAACCCTCAAAAATGTAGATTTAGAGGGAACATACCTCAACATAATAAAGGCCATATACAAAAAAAACAAAACAAAACAAAACAACACAGCTAATATCATCCAAAATGGAGAACAACTGAGAGCTTTTTTTCTATAGTCAGGAATGAGATAGGGATGTCCACTCTCACCACTGTTATTTAACATAGTGTTAGAAGTCCTAGCCACGGCAAAAGAACAAAAATAAATGAAAAGCATCTAAATTTGGCAAGGAAGGAGTAAAACTTTCACTATTTGCAGATGACATGATACACTGTATAGAAAACCCAAAAGGCTCTAACAGAAAACTACCAGAACTGATAAATGAATTCAGTAAAGTTGCAGGATACAAAATCCAATACAGAAATCTGTTGAATTTCTACACACCAATAATATAGCAGCAGAAAGATAAATTAAGAAAATAACCCCAGTCACAGTTGCACCAAAACCAAAAATGATACCTAGAGATTAACCTTAGTAAAAAGGTGAAAGGCCTGTTGTGAAAACTATAAAACACTGATGAAAAAAATTAAAGAAGACACAAAGAAATGGAAAGACATTCCATGCTCACGGATTGGAAGAACAAATACTATGAAAATGTCTATACTACCCAAAGTAATCTACACATTTAATGCAATTTCTATCAAAATACCAACAGCATTTTTCACAGAGCAAAAACAAACAATTCTAAAATGTATATGGAACTACAAAAGACCCAGAAAAGCCAAAGCAACCATGAAAATGAAAAGCAAAGCCAGAAGCATTGCAATTCTGGACTTCCAGTTATATTACAAAGCTGTAGTGATGAGAACGGTATTGTACTGGCACAAAAATGGATACATGGATAAATAGAACAGAACAGAAAAACCAGAAATGAACTCACAACTATAAAAATCAATTAACCTCTGATAAAGCAGGAAAGAGTATCCAATGGGATAAAGTCTCCTCAACAAATGGTGTTGGAAAAACTGGACAGCAACATGGCAGGGAATGAAACTGGACCACTTTCTTATACCAAACACAAAAATAAATTCAAAATGGATGAAAGCCCTAAATATAAGACCTGAAACCATAAAAATCCTAGAGAAGAACACAGGCATCAATCTTTTTGACACCAACCATAGCAACTTCTTTCTCCTGATACATCTCCTGAGGCAAAGGAAACAAAAGCAAAAATAAACTACTGGGACTTCATCAAAATAAAAAGCTTCTGTGCAGTGAAGGAAGCAATTAACAAAACTAAAAGGCAGCCTGTAGAATGGGAGAAGATATTTGCAAATGACATATCTGATAAAGGATTAGTATCCAAAATACATAAAAAACTTATCAAATTCAATGCCCAAAAAACAAGTAATCCAGTTTAGAAACGGGCAGAAGACATGAATAGGTAATTTTTACAAAGAAGACATACAGATGGCCAACAGACACATAAAAAGATGCTCAATATCACTGATCACCAGGGAAATAAAAATCAAAACTACAATGAGATATCACCTCACACCTATATGAATGGCTAATATCAACAATACAAGAAACAACAGATGTTGGCAAGGGTGCAGAGAAAGGGGAACCCTTGTGCACAGGAAGGCAAACTGTGCAGCCTCTGTGGAAAACAATATGCTGGTTCCTCAAAAGTTAAAAATGGAACTACTTTATGATCTGGCAATTGCATTACTAGGGATTTACCCAAAGAATATAAAAATACCAATTCAAAGTAATACGAACACCCTGATTTTTATAGCAATATTATTTACAAGAGCCAAATTATGGTTACAGCCCAAGTGTACACTGACTGATGAATGGATGAAGAAGAACTGGTATATATATATAATGGAATGTGACTCAGCCATAAAAAAGAATGAAATCTTGCCATTTGCAAAGACATGGCTGGAGCTAGACAGTATTATGCGAAGCAAAGCCAGTCAGCCAGAGAAAGACAAATACCATATGACTTCACTCATATGCAGAATTTAAGAAACAAAACAAATGAGCAGGGGGAAAAAAAAGAGGCAAACCAGGAAACAGACTCGTAACTATAGAAAATGAACTGATGGTTACCAAAGGGGAGGTGGGTGGGGGATGAGTTAAACAGGTGATGGGGATTAAGGAGTGCACTTGCTGCGATGAGCACTGGGTGTTGTATGGAAGTGTTGAATAACTATATTGTACACTGTAACTAATATTATCCTCTATGTTAATTAGCTGAAATTTAAATACGAACTTATAAAACTGCATGAAATCCATCTATGAATAATCAAATTAAGCATGTAAAGATAGAAGGCACTCTCTCCAAAATTCAAATCAATTCCATGAATGATTCAATAAAACCGACAAGAATTTTAGTTATTAGAAACCACCTAGTGAGATTAGAAAACACACTCAACTTGTATATAAATATGACCCAAGAGCAATGGGGCTGTATTAATTTGGTTTGTTGCTGGGAGAAATGTGGCTAGCTCCAAGTTTTATAACCCATCCTACCACTGCCATAGTGGAAAAAATTGACAGTCGGAAGGAAATACATAAGCTCTGCTGGGGCATTTCTGAAAGTGATTTTTTTATACCAGTTTTTTTTTCTCCCTCCCTCCTTCCCTCCCTCCCTTCCTTCATTTTTAAGTAATCTTTATTACTTTACTTTATTTCTTACTTTATTTTTAAGTAATCTCAGTCCCCAATGTAGGTCCTGTACTCAGAATCCCAAGATCAAGAGTCGCATGCTCTACTGACTGAGCCAGCCAGCCACCTTGACACCCTATACCATTTTCTAAGTCTAAGTGGGTAATGCCAACAGGGGCTGGCTGTCGAGAAACTATTAATTTAGGATTTTGTAAGTGGGGAATTGGAGCACCCAGATGAATTTAGATCAAGTGGAAATTTACAGAGCGTTGACCAAACCTGATAAAAGTATGCATATTATAGGTCTCCAATGAGAAACTGCAGTCTTAGGAATCATGCTAATGAACATTTGAGTGAGACACGGTCTGTTTGATATTGAGTACCAACCCTGCCCTACTAAGTCCTCCCTATACCTCATGGTTTGAAGCCTGAAAAATTATATTTTCCAGATGCTTTTGCAATAAAGATATTTGTTTAATGAGATGGGATACTTGTCAGACTGTAGACAGAAGTAAGGTTTGTGGCATCTTCAAGGTCAGCTCCCGTGAGTCGCCTCCTTCGGTGCTAGAGGCAAGTGAGAGTTCGCTGACACTTTCCTGAACCCCCACACTTTCGGACTTCTAAAAGCCAACGGTGGCACATCCTGACCTTTATTTCCTCAGTCTTACAATCTGTATTTTAGGTATCCAATTCCCTCTGTTATTCTCTCTGTTCCCTTCTCGTTAAAACAAGTAGAGCAGTTTCTGTGTTCCCACCAAAATGTGACTTAAATGCTTAGGGTAATGTAATAGAATTCTTAGCATCCATGAATGGTATACACACAGTTTCAAAATAAGCCAATTTCCTTCATAGCATGGTATCCTTTGTTGATGGTCGACCAAGAGCATGAACAGTGGCACAGCTGTAGCTATTACATAACATAATTTCTTCCCAGGAGTATTGGAAATAAACACTCCATATGAACACAAAATATTGTGATAAAGATGATCCGAGGGTCACCTGGGTGACCCAGTAGATTAAGTGGCTGACTTCAGCTCAGGTCATGATCTCAGGTCCGTGAGTTCGAGCCCCACGTTGGACTCTGTGCTGATAGCTCAGAGCCTGGAGCCTGCTTGGGTTTCTGTGTCTCCCTCTCTCTCTGCCCCTCTCCCACTCGCAATAAATAAACATTAAAAAAATGATCTGAAATCATTTTCTAGGTTATTTGATTATTTCATCTAATTATATGGCACAATTATCTAACTTGCCTGGATTTTCTGGGGGTGGGGGTGGGGAGAGAAAGAGAAAACCTTAATTTAAGCTTGCAGTTCTTTCTCTCTTTCTGCTCCAGTCAAGATCACTTCAGAGAAATACCCCGGAGCAGCAACCAGATGCCAGATAAATGGCCCAATGGAAAAAAAAAAATCCAGCCACAAAGTGAGGAGATGAATGGATGGGTTCTTCTCCAAATAAATACTTACTATAAACAATAGAAAACACATTTTTTTAAAAATTAAGACCAATTTTTATCATTGCCCTGATTGGCACCTCATGGATATTTCATTAAGAAGACTCAATTTAAAAGAAATGTTTGGGACTTCTAACGTTTGACAAGCAGACATCAGTGCATGGAATTAATTCATATATGTACACACACACACACACACACACACACACACATATATACATACATACATGAAGGAACACATTTTTAATACCTTTATACAGCCTCCAAGAGGAAAACTAGTTATTCTTACAACTTAGATTATTGACATTATTGAATGAAACTGGCAATAACAAAAGTTGGCATGCCTTTGAAGCTATGAAAATGTTAAAAACTGAAATTTTTTGAGAAGCAGGAACACAGGGCAGATTTCTTATTTTTTATCTGGAAATTAGGTTCTGAGTTGAACTGCCAAACTTCTGGAACACATGTTAGCACCCATTTATCATTGCTCATGTGTGACATTTGAGAAAAAAAACTGCAAAGTTTTATTGGGGAATATAAAGTCATTCAAACAAACAACCTGAACGTGAATGAATGCAAAAGCATGTCACATTTCTGGATGGAAAGACAATATTTTAACATGCTAATTCACCCTCCAATCAATTTCTACATTTTCTATAATGCTATTCTCAGTGGGACATTTGATTTTCTTTGACCTTCCAAAAATTATTCTAAAGTTCATGTGGACGAACAAAGACAGAATAATCATAACATTTTGAAAAAGATGTGCTCCTCCTAGATTAAATGCTATCCGAGACTAGAAAAACTTTGTGGGGAGTGAGGAGGTGTGGCCAGAATAGCCTAAATCTAATCATGCTTCATTCATGAAAGGAAATATAGTAAAACCTTGGTTTGTGAGCACAGTTCGTTCCGGTAACACACTTATAATTCAAAGCAATAGTATATCAAAGTGAGTTTCCCCATAAGAAATAATGGGAAATTGGATGATTCATTTCACAACCCAAAAATATTCATATGGAAAGGATTACAATATTGTAATATAATACAAAATAATAAAGAAAATAAAATATAAAGAAAAAGAAACAAATTAACCTTCCATTACTTTTGAAAACCTTTGTGGCTGGTGTGAGGGAGAGGAGAGAGGAGGGTTATTGTGTAGGATGACTTTCACTATCACTAATAGAATCAATGCTATCTGTTGGCTCAATGGAATCTTTTTATGTATGAAGGTCACTGTATACACTCACATGGATGTCGACTACAGTATTAATAAACTCTTGTCATATTCTGTATTGAATGTAACTGGCAATAAGACAGTAGATGAAAGGGTCTATGTTTGCAGGCATTCCTGGAGTTTACTCTTGTCTGGAAGAGCAAAGGACTGTCCATCATAGGTGCTTTGAAGTGACAAAAAAATACGCCAGTGCCAGTTGTGGGCACCTTCCAATGTTCTGAAAGATCACTGATTTTTGCCAAACACCGTGGCCTGAGACTGAGCATCTGAGCATGGGAGACCATTGCCCACAATCTCTCAGCAAGAGAGAGGGAGAGAGAGAGAGAGAACCGTTGGCTCAATTGTGATGTGACATTGGGTGGGTGCAATACTACTGGTATTGCAAGACATTGCTCATTTATCAAGTTAAAATTTATTAGAAATGTTTGCTTGGGGGCACCTCTGTGGCTCAGTTGGTTAAGTGTCTGACCTCAGCTCAGGTCATGACCTCACAGTCCCTGAGTTCAAACCCCACATCGGGCTCTGTGCTGACAGCTTGGAGCCTAGAGCCTGCTTCAGATTCTGTGTCTCCCTCTCTCTGTGCCCCTCCCCTGCTTGGGGTTGCTTTCACTCAAAAATAAATAAATAAACATTAAAAAAAAAAGAAATGTTTGCTTGTCTTGCAGAACACTTGCAGAGCAAGTTACTTGCAGTCCAAGGTTTTACTATACTCTGGAGCCATAAAAATAAAAACAAAAAAACAGGTGTATCTACTCTCCAGAAAGATGTTGACAATATACTAATAAGGGAGAAAACAAAACCTTGCAGACCAATATGTTTCGCATGATTATATTTGTATAAAAACTCCACACGTTTATATGCATACATGCAAATGTCTGTATCAGCCTAAAAAGCCTGGTAACACAGCAAACTGCCAAAGCCATCATATCTGAGACATAGTGGGAGCTGAGGTAGGCATCTGCTTCCTATTTCATGTATACACATGCACATAATAAATATTTAAAGTAGTAATGACTTTGTGAGTAACTTTTAACTTTTTTGCACATTCAGCATTATTCAAATTAAAATGCAAGGAAATCCATCATGTAGTGCTTTTGTCAAGGTAAATACACACACGCACACATATGCATTTATGCAAGAAAGAAACTTTGATATTTATATACATGATTGCTTTCTTTTGAGGATGAATCCTTTTTATGGAAATGGCCTTTGTTGTACTCAGAAATTTTGATCTCGTGTAGGCAAATTAGGGAGCAGGAGTCAGAGGAACCTGAACTACTTTGCCTGATGAAAAAGCATTTACGTACACAATGTGATCTGAGTTATTTACTGTCAGCAGTGTGATTTTAATACTATCTCTGTCCCCCCCCCCCCTGCCCCCACCCAAAATCTGGAATAAAGTCTGCATGGTTCAATAAAGCTTTGGTATGAGTGGACTCTTTCAGTCAGGTAGGCACAGTTCAAGGGCAAATGCAAAAGAAGCTTGGAGAAGAACAGCTATGGAAGGTAAGACACCAGGAATATTTTTTTCACAACCATTCCTGAGAAACAGTTTTAAACATTTACCAAGTCCATAAAGTAGAGGCACACCTCATTTTATTCCTTTCTTTCCTTTCCTTTCCTTCCTTTCCTTTCCTTCCTTTCCTTCCTTTCCTTTCCTTTTCTTTTCCTTTCTTTTCTTTTTACAAACTGAAGATTCGTGGCAACTCTGCATCAAGCAAGTCTATGGATGCCATTTTTCTAACACTGTTTGCTTACTTCGTGTCTCTCTGTCACATTTTGGTAATTCTCACAACACTTCAAACATTTTCATAATTATTAAATTGTTGTGGCGATCTGTGATCAATGATCTCTAATACTACTAGGCTGATTGTTCTGGGGCACCACCAAGGGCACCCATATAAGATGCTGAACTTAACAGACAAATGCCATGTGTGTGTTCTGATCACTCCACTGATCAGCTATTTCCTCATCCCTTCTCCCCCAACCTCTCTGTTCCCAGAGATACAACAATCCTAAAATTAGGCTCATTAATAACCCTACCATGGCCTCTAAGTGTTCCAGTGAAAGGAAGAGTAGCAGAGTTCTCACTATAAATCAAAAGCTAGAAATGAGTAAGCTTAGTGAGGGAGGCACGCCGAAAGCCGAGTTAGGCTAAAATCTAGGCCTCTGGAGGCAGTTAGCCAAGTTGTGAATGCAAAGGAAAAGTTCCTGAAGGAAATTCAAAGTGCTTCTCCAGTAAATACAAGAATGGTAAGAAAGCAAAACAGCCTTATTGCTATATCGAGAAACTTTTAGTGGTCTGGATTTACCTAATCTAATCTAATCTGGAGCAAGGCCCTAACTCTCTCCAATTCTATGAAGGCTGAGAGAGGTGAGGAAGCCGCAGAAGAAAAGTGTGAATTTAGCTGAGATTGGTTCATGAGATTTAAGGAAAGAAGCTATGTCCATGTATCAAAGTGCAAGGTGAAGCAGCAGGTGCTGATGTGGCAGCCACAGCAAGTTGTCCAGAAGATCTGGCTAAGAAGTAATGGAGGTGGCTACACGAAACAACAAATTTTCAACATAGACAAAACAGTCTTCTATTAGAAAAAGATGCCGTCTGTAATTTTCCTAGCCAGAGAGAAAAAGACAATGCCTGGCATCAAAGCTTCAAAGGACAGGCTAAGTATCTTGTTAGGGGCTAATGTAGTTAGAGACTTTAAATTGAAGTCAGTGCTTATTTGCCATTCCAAAAATCCGAAGGCCGTTAAAAATTATGCTAAATCTACTCTGCATGTGCTCTATAAATGGAACAACAAAACATGGATGACAGCACATCTGTTTACAAAATGGTTTACTGAATATTTTAAGCCCACTGTTGAGACCTACTGCTCAGAAAGAAAAAAAAGACTCCTTTTAAAATATTACTGCTCATTGACAGGGTACCTGGGAACCCAAGACATCTGATGGAGATATATAAGATTAATGTTGTTTTCATGTCTGGTAACACGACACTCATTCCATAGCCCATGGATCAAGGAATAATCACAACTTTCAAGTCCTACCATTGAAGAAATACATTTCATAAGGCTATACCTGCTGTAGATAGTGATTCCTCTAATAGATCTGGGTAAAGTAAATTGAAAACCTTCTCTAAAGGACTTATCATTCTAGATGCCATTAAGGACACTTGTGAATCATGGGAAGCGATCAAAATATAAACATTAGCAGGAGTTTGGAAAAAGTTGATTCCAACCCCCAGGGATGACTTCGAGAGGTTTAAGCTTCAGTGAAGGAAATGAACGCAGATGTGGTGCAAAGAGCAAGAGAACTAGAATTAGAACTAGCCCCCCGAAGACGGGACTAAATTGCTCCAATCTCATGGTAAAACATTAATGGATGAGGAGTTGCTTCTTATGGATAAACAAACAAAGTGATTTCTCGAGATGGAATCTACTCCTGGTGAAGATGCTGTGAAGATTGTTGCAAAGACAACAAAGGGTTTAGGATATTACATAAACTTGGTTAATAAAGCAGCAGCAGGTTTTGAGAGGATTGAATCCAATTTCCAAAGAAGTTCTACTGTGGGTGAAATGCTATCAAACAGCATCCCATGCTACAGAGAAATTGTTGGTGAAAGGCAGAGTCAATCAATGGGGCAAACTTCATTGTTGTTTTAAGGAAATTGCCGCAGCCACCCAACCTCCAGCAGCCACCACCCTACTCAGTCAGCAGTCATCAACATTAGGCAAGTTCTCCACCAGCCAAAAGATTGCAATTTGTTGAAAGCTCCGATAATGGTTCGTATTTTTTATCAATAAAATATTTTTAAATTAAGGTATGTACTTTATGTTTTTAGACATAATGTGATTGCATACTTACTAGGCTGCAGTATAGTGTAAACAACTTTTATATGCACTGGGAAACCAAAAATTCATTTAACTTGCTTTATTGTGATATTCACTTTATCGCAGTAGTCTAGAACTGAACCTGCAATATCTCTTAGGTATGCCTATCATTTGTCTGTTGTTATAATGCTTCTAGAATCAATTTGGAAGCAATATAACGGCGTTTAAATATGTTTGTTATAGGTTGAATTGTGTCCTACCTAAATCCACGTGTTTAAGCTTTAATCTCCAATACCTCAAGAGTTTGAACTTGATGGGGCACCTGGGTGGCTCAGTTGGTTGGGCATCCAACTTTGGATCAGGTCATAATCTCGACAGTTCATGAGTTTGAGCCCACATCAGGCTGGGTGCTGATGGCTCAGAGCCTGGAGCCTGCTTCAGATTATGTGTCTCCCTCTTTCTCTGCCCCTGCCCAGCCTGAACTCTGTCTCTGTCTCTCTCTCAAAAATAAATGAACATTAAAAATAAATTAATTAATTTAAAAAAAAGAACATGAACTTGAAAATGGAGTCATTCCAGAAGTGACTAGTTAAGATAAGGTCATATGAAGTAGGGTGAGCCCCTAAGTCAAAATTACTGATGTTTTTATAAAAGGGGAGATTTGGACACAGACACATACATAGGGAGAATATCATTTGAAGATGAAGACAGAGATCAACCAAGGAATGCCAGTGACTGACAGTAAACTTGCAATATCTCCAAGGTATGCCTTTATCAATGCCAGGTCAATACTCAAGTAAAGTGTTTTCTGGGCCAGTTCTCTTTTCCACCATTTAAACTTTGGAAGTGCCAAAGGTGGCCTAACACACAGAGGAGTGAGGGCAATGTTAAATGGGTTTTAAAAAAGATGGTCAATCTCGAGTTCCTGATTTCTTACAAAAGGCCTAATGTATTTAAGAACATGCTTCCCTCCCTCACCATAGACACACTTGAGAAGGAAAATGCAAAAAACACTAATATTCAAGATCTGGTTGTTTAAAACATATACTGAACAGTTAAAATATTTTTTTTAGTTTAATAAATTTTATCTATACAATAAATATGATTTATTTGTTCAGGCAACAATATTTGTTATGCCAACTTTGTGCCACGCACTCTTCTGAGCATCAAGGAAAGAAGAAACAAAATGATAAAGTCTGGCCCTTAGGAAACTGATATTCTAGTTGGGGCAGTCCAAAATAAACATATAATGTCAAATAGCAACACATTCTATTATGAAAAGTAATTCGGCTAAGGTGATAGACTTGATAGGACCACTAATGTATATAGCGACATCAGGTTACTTGAGAGCGTAAAATTTAGGTCAATTACAAGAAATGAAGAAATGAGTCATGTGACTCTCTTGGGGAAGAGAGTCTTCCAGAGAGATTGGAGGACAAAGGACTGAAGTGAGAACAATCTTGGCTGGGCTGGAAAGTGCAAGCAGGGCCTGGTGCTTAGATAGTAGTCAAGATAGTATATGATGAACTCCTTATTTCAGATGAAATAAGTTTCCTGTGAGTTCCTAGCCTTGCTGTGGACAGGGGCTGGAAGGAAACTACTCCGGGGCTAGGTCAGAAAGAGGGTCTTCCATATTTAGATCCTGTGCTGAGACTCCCCCCTACCCTGATGGTGTATCCGTAAGTATTAACACGTGATGGAGGTGGAATTCCTGTAAAAATCAAGCCCCTTGCTGTGGTAGTTTCCTTAAAATCAATACTGCGTCCACCTGGGGAAGAGTAAGTGGTCATAAAGGAATCTTCTCCTCGTGACCAGGGTTAAGATGGGGAAGGTGGCTGTTTAATACACCCCCGCTCTCATTTAAATCCGCTATATGTAATAGATCTTTTTCTTTTCTTCTCAGGGAGGTCAAAGAGTGCTTGATTCCATTGAAAAAAACAGGTTAGTTAATAAAAACTGAAGTAAGTTGTCTAGGTATTGAGTTAGTCCTGACCCCTTACCCTTGCTGACACTGCTCACAGGGCTCTTTCATACCTGAGCATAAAGCAATTGTTATACATAGTGTTTGGCACAGAGCATGCTCAATAAATGATAATCATTAGTATGTGGTAATAATGATAGCCTGAGATTACTCTGATTAGTGGATAGTTACTAATCCACACAAATAAATGAAGTTTCTGCTGGTCATAAGAACGTGGCTGGGTATGTTGCCATACATCTGCACATCTCATGTCAGACTGGGCTAGGGGAATGTCCCTATATGGATTGCCTACCCCTTCCTTTGTAAGCCTGGGGACAAGCAGTTCCTGAAGCGCATGATTAGAAGCAGGTGAACTGCTGAACTCAGTTCCATTAGAAGGAGGAAGGGAGGAATGGCCAACAGTGTCTGTTATAATCTTTAGCTTTCCCACCTCTATGTCTGCCACTTCCTAGCAAATCCCATAACCATATGGTTCTGAGTTTTGTATATGTGTGATGAAGTGAGCATTACGTTTCCATATGGAAATATTTCCTCTTCTGTATATCCCATGTTCTTTTATGCTTTCAGACTTTCATACATGTTCGTGCTTCTGCTTGTCATTCCTTTCTCTTTCTCATTTTACTCATTCTTTAGGATTTAACCAGTGTTCTTCCATTCAATCATGCATTCAGTCTATGTCTGATAAATATCTATTGTCTATTATAAGTCAGGCATATAAAATTTATGACAGAAAGTATAGACACAACATATGATGGAAGAAATAGAAACAAACCAACAAAGGAAACAGATCATAGGAAGTGCTAATATGGAAGTATGCATCTGAGGTCCCAGTCACCATCCACCTGACAGGAGGTAACCCGATACAGGGCTCGAAATCATGAATGGTGAGTTCATGACTTGAGCTGAAGTTGGACTCAACCAACCGGAGGTGGGCAGAAATCAAGTGTCAGGCACTCAATCGACTGAGTCACCCAGGTGCCCCAGGGTCTATTTCTTGATGCCTTCTAGTTTCATTGGTTTCTCCTAAGTTCCAGACCTATGTGTCAGCAACTCTACAGATTACTTTATTGTGTTAGATATTTACTGCAGTATAACAAATTACCCTAAAATTAATGGCACAAAACAACGTTTATTATCCCGCATTTTTGTGGGTCATGTATTGGGTCTGGCTTAACGGGGCCACGTGGCTTGTGGTCTTTCAGAAGGGAGGCAATTAAGGTGTCAGATGGGGCTGCAGTCTCATGTCTCCAAACACACTCAAGTGTTGGACCTGGTCTCCCACGAGTCGTTAGACTGAAAGTCTCAACTGTTCACTGGCTATTGGATAGAGGCTTCCCTCAGGTCCTCGTCACACGGGCCTCCCCATAGCACAGCCAACAACATGGTAGCTGGCTTCCTCGGATCAAGTAAGAGAAGGAGAGGACAACCAAGGTGGAACTCACAGTCCTGTACTTTAATATATGAAGTAGTATCCCATTACATTTGCTATATTCTGGTAGAAGTAAATTGCTAGGTCTAACCTCACTAAAAGGAAAAGGATTACACAAGAGTGTGAATACCAAGAGTCCTTTTAGAAACTGCCTACTACACTTATAAAATTCCTACGAGGTAGATATTATCCTCATTTTCAGATGAGAAAATAGAGACACAAAGTTTAATTACATTGCCCAACATTTGCTAATAATTTATGGATCTGACATTTGAAATTTAAATTCTGTTTTTAATTTTGTATTTATTTAAAAAATTTTTGATGAACAAAGATGTATATATTTAATGTGTATAATGTGATATTTTGAAATATGTATACATTATGAAATGATCGCCACAATCAAACTAAATAACATATCCATCACCTCCCATAGTGACTTTTTTTTGTAGTGAGAACACTTGAGTTCTTAGCAAATTTCAAGTAAACAGTAAATTATTTTTAACTATAGTCATCATGCCGGACATTAGGTCTCCAGAATTTATTCATCTTATAACTGAAAGTGATCAATATCTCCCCATTTTCCTCATGCCATTCTACTCTCTGTTACTATCAGTTCAGCTTTTTCATTTAGATTCCACATTCAAATATACATACAATATTTGTCATTCTGTTTCTGGTTTATTTCACTCAGCATAATGTCTCCCAATTTCATCCAAGTTGTGGCAAATGGCAGGATTTCCTTCTTTCTCACAGCTGAATAATACTGTATGTAATTATATATATAACATTGTCTTGATCCATTTATCTGTCAATAGACAGGTTGTTTCCATGACTTGGCTACTGTGAATAATGTTGCAATGAACTCGGGAGTGCCAATTTTTAAAGATAATGATTTAGTTTCTTCTGGATATATACCAAGAAGTGGAATTGCTGGATCATATGGTGGTTCCGTTTTAAATTTTTAAAGGAATCTTCGTACTGTTTTCCATAGTGGCTGCACCAACTTACATTCCTACCAACGGTGCACACAGATTCCCTTTCCTCCGCATCCTCACCAGCACTGGGTATCGTTTTGGGAACAGCCATTCTAACAGGTGTGCTGTGGTGTTTCATTGTGGTATTGGTTTCCATTTCTCTGATGATTAGTGATGGTGAGCTTCTTTTCAAATATGAATTGGTCGTTTGCATGTCTTTGGAAAAATGTCTATTCTGGTTCTTTGTCCATTTTTTATTTGAGTTTTTTTTTTTCTGTTGAGTTGTATGACTTCTTTATATGTTTTAGGTATTAACTCTTATTACATATACGATTTACATTTTTGGCACTCCATAATTTGCCTTTTCATATTGTTCATTGTTTCCTTAGCTGTGCAAAAACTTCTTAGTCAATTTAGTCCAACTTGCATGTTTTTGCTTTGTTGCCTGTGCTTTTGGTGTCAAATTTGAAAAATTATTGCCAAGACCCATGTCAAAGTGCTTTTACCCTACATTTTTTCTAGGAGTCTTACCATTTCATGTCTAATATTTGTCTTTAATCCACTTTGAGTTGATTTTTCTGTATTCTGTAAGATAAAGGAAGCCTGCTTTTTATTATTTCATACTAAACAATGCCTTTTGAGAATGTTTTAAAGTTATATCATTTTCAAAGAGGTATTTTCTGTAGCATACATATGCCTATTCAGGTATATGTAAATGAAGCTGACCCAGAGTTTCATATGCAAATGTAGACCTAAGAAGAAATCAAGTTAGTCTTTGAATTATAAGTCTCATTTAACTGGATGGCAGCATAAAATATGATTGATGACAATAACTAGTTTTTTCTGGCCTTGATTCTACCTTTTCCTTTCAAATATTGTTAACATACACTTGGAGTGAGGCCACATTTTGGTGTTATGGATGATACGGCTTTACTCTGGCTCCATCCCAAGCCATACTCTTAGACCCCCAGACCCCATCTAGGCAGGACAGTCTGCCCCTGGATATTCCCAGCCTGGGATCCCATCTGCACTCCTGTGCCTTGGCAATTGTTTCATGGCTATAGGTGCTTAGAAAAACATCCAGCTTTGCACATTTCTGAGCATGTTGGTGGGAAAACCCTCAAAATGGAATCATTTTGCATACTCATTCACTTTGCCCAGAGTAAAACTCAAAATTAAACTTTGAAATAGTTTCTTGGCCACATTTTCTCCTCTGATTTTGTGTTTAGTGTTTAATCCCCCCCCACTGGCACTGTATTACTTTCATTTTTATATTTTAATAGTTATGTTTTATATACGTCTTTTGCTGTAAGATGTCTTCCATCATTTCTAGAAGTATTAAGGGTCTAAATTAGAAATAATTAATAAATATTAAATGACATAAATTAGTTTAAGGCTTAAATTTACATGAGCCATTTAAAAGAGATTTTTAAATGTATATGAATGCCATATATAGAATTCCAATTACATGTCCATACCTAGAATATTAAGCAGAAATAATTCATTATTGTCGAAATTCTAATGATTTCAAAGGTGAATAAATACTAATGACAGAAATCACAGTAGTTTGTATGAATTATGGGATCACTCATCCTGGAAAAAGAAACAAGAAAAAAGAAGAGTCAAGAACAATATTTTCAAACTCAAGTCAGAAGCAGAGAAATTTGCTGATGTAACATCTAAGTATCATGGTTCACAATCTAGAGTAAAGTGTAAGGTTTTAAATGGAAATTAAATAGCCAAATGTCCTCACAAGAAATGAATGACATAACAGCACTGTTTCCTTTCATAAACTGACAGAAGATAGCTCTGCTATGATAAAATCATTGCACATAATCAAATATTAAAAGAGCATAAGCTTATTATATTTAACTCTCTGATGACTTTTTAAAAAAAAGTCATCCAGGATGACATGCTTATTTTCTAATATTTCCGGCTGCTCCCTGTATTTTGCTAGAACTTGGGCATGCCTGTTGAATGATCATACATAGTATTGAGATAATTTATTAAAATTTTGTGGAGTGAACATCTAATACATCAGTTGCAATTTAAAATTCGGCCTATATCAAAATGCACCCTTCACACGCCAGCTGGTTTTATCTTTTGTGAGAAAAGCTGTTTGAATATAAGTGAACGTCTCACTTCTCAAAGTTGTGACATTGTATTCTGGTTATTTATAGACTCCGCTCTGAACCAGTGGCTTTGAGAGGTAACATTCTAAGAATTACAATGAGAGCCATTGTTTCAGCTGCCTTTGAGCTGACTTCAGATGGTTGTAGTCTTATCACGAAACTAAACTTTGTAGAAAGAGGGTCCAAATATTCATGTATCAGAGCACTCATAGGCTTTGAAAGCTTCCGTAAAATAATTTGGTCTTGCTGGAACCAAAAGAGACTCCCATCAGCAAAGAAGTCTTTCAGGAGAATGATGTTGTAAGAGAGTGGAAAACCCATCAGAATATATTCTCAGCTCTGTGTCACCACCCACCATTTTTATGTTTCTCCTTGGATAAGCCAATCAAATCTCCTCACTGTATTTTCTCATTTGTAATATAAGAATGCGAACTATATCATTACTAAAAGCCTTTGGGTCCAAATTTCTTTTTTCTGTTTTCATTTTTTTGTTGTTGTTTATTTCAACTTTTTGTTTAAATTCTAGTTAGTTAACATATAGTGTAATAATGGTTTCGGGAGTAGAATTTAGTGGTACATCACTTACATATCACCCAGGGCTCATCATAACAAGCCGGATCCAAATTTTCTATGATTCAATGAAGCAAAGCAAAATTGAACAAAACATCAACTCGCATTCCTGCTAATACAGCCTTCAGTCATCCACAAATACATATCCACATTTGATGTCACACAGATTACATAAAAAAATGGAAAGAAAAGTTTAGAGCCTTTTCAAATTAAAGAGGCCATATAGTAATGCAAATATAAAAGTACTTCCATAGAAATAATGAAAATAAAAACATAAAACACAAAACATTGATAATTTAACTTTACTGAATTTCTACTCAGGAAAGGGCTTTCTCATTCCATTTAAATTAAGGCAGGCCCAAAGACTCAAATCATTTCTGCAGACTAGGACAGGGCATCTCTGGCTTTTCACTCGGGAAATCACATCTAAATGCAAATGGGAAGGCTTTTCCATATGAGCCTCAGCAAAGTCAGAGAAAGAAGGGTATATTCAGATTTCTTGAGCCTTAATTCAGTCCTTTTTCCACTTAGGGTGTTTTCTTAACAAAAGTATTCTTCAAGTCATTTCACAGTTTAAAAAATAAAAGAGAGGAAATATCTTTCCAAAGTATTTAATGGCTAATTGTTCCAAAGTATTTAATGGTTAATGGAACTATCAAACTGCTATGTGATAGACTTGATAAATAAAAATAGATGTGGGCTATTCCTTAGTTTCTGCAATGCAAAAAGCATACATAATATAAATTAAACTGCCTTTAATATACATATTGGGCTCCTAAAATTTCAGTTAAGTTGCTCCTTTCATACAGAAGCTTAAGTTTACTTCCTCAGTGAAATGGTTTCAACAATTTGAGTGTTTTCTGCTGAGATGTTCTGAATCAGAAGTCTTCACGTTGGAAACATCAAAATATATTGGAAATGATGAAAATAATGCTGTAATTTAAGCTCAGAGTAAAAAAATAAATAAATTCAGAGTATCTATTTAGTACTAATCAAGTTCACATTGTTAATTGAGGTTTTAATAGACAATAGCCCAAGGACATTGTCATATGGAACTTTTTCCCTTCTAATGTCAACATGCCCTCTGTCAAAAATGCTTCCAAGAATAAAATGCCTTCCATATTTTTTAGTTCATTAGCAAACATAACAATTTTAATCCTCTCTTATGGACAGCAAGTAACAATTAAAATGCAATGAGTAACCAACCATTACACAGCTGGTTTTCATCTCAGGGCATTAGTCAAGCAGCCGTTTCATTTACAATATGACATAAATGGTCAAAAGCCAGTTTGTTGACAATCCTATCATCTGCTGCGGGCTTAGAGTTGACTTGTCACTTATAAGACTGTCTCCTGGGAAGTTGTGAACTACTTTCTGCTTAGAGTGAAAAAGATTCTGTTTTGGTGTCTAATAAAAAGGAAGATATTTGTGTTCTGAAAAAGAAAATTATAATAATAATTGTTTAGGCTATCATTTGAAATATACATACTTGTGCATACACACCATATATAGTCCTTTGTGTGTATATATGTAGCCATTTATTTTACATATATCATTATATACGTGTAAATGACAAATTATATATAAACATATATATATAATCATTTTTATACAGTTATTTTCTACCTTGTTCACTTTCTATGTAGTACTATTTATCTTTACTAATAGAAATCCCATCTTACCAGAAAGATGACATTTGAGATAACATTTGAGATACATGGATAAAGAATATGTAGCATATACATGCAATGGAATATTAACCATAAAAAGGAACGAAATCTTGCCACTTGCAACAGCACGGATGGACATAGAGGGTATAATGCTAAGTGAAATATGCCAGTCAGGGAAAAATACCATATTATTTCACTCATATGTGGAATTTAGGAAACAGAACAAATGGACAAACAAAGAAAAGAAACTAAAACCGAAAAAGAGATTCTTAACTACTGAGAATAAACTGGTGGTTGCCAGAAGGTAGGTAGGTAGGGGGATGGGTGAAATAGATAAAAGATATTGAGAGTTCACTTATTTTGATGAGCACTGAGGAATGTATCGACTTGTTGAGTCAGTATATTCTACACCTGAAATTAATAGAAGACTATGTTAATTTTACTTGAATAAAAATAAAAGATGTGAAGATGTTCAGTAAAATGCTTAAGGCAAGGCTTCCTGTGTCAAGAAGTTGTATATTTCTTCAAGTTCCATATCTCTTTTGGTTTTTTTTTTCCTTTTTCTTTTTTTAGAGAAATTATGACATGAGTTGCTTCTGGTGGCAAATACTTGCATTACATCATGCATACCTGCACATAGTCATGTGATATTCCCAAATGGCAAAATCCTGATACTTGCTGCAACAACTTCCCAAATTATTTCCTTCATTTCAGTCACCACAAAAAGTAGAAGTAAGAAAGCCGGCGGGCTAATGGTGAGAACAGGGAAAATATAACAAAAACAGGATAACAAGAAGGTCGTAATAATTGAGTTACAGGAGCAACACAAAATAATGGATTTTTAAGAGACATTCACAATGACCCTACATCATCATGGTTCCTTGAACTGAGAATGGCTTTCAGAATTTCTGCCTTCTGAACTGTTCTCATTCTCCAAAGTCTAGCTCAAGAATCCCTTCCTTCCTGAAGTTCTAGCTTCCCTAACAGATTTATGTCAGTATTTAATCCTGATGCCAAGTTGCTCATTTGCAAGAAAAATATTAAAGTCTGAGATTATTTCGTTTCAGAGAAATCATAAAATACATGTAAGGTTGTAATAATTTCCTCCTTACCAACGTTGACAGTTACTGACAATTCAGTTGAGTTACATTTCTTATAAAAGCGGAGAAAGTCATTAAGAGATTCTCTTCTGTACCTCTACAAAAATATGTTGACTATTCTAATTTGGCTTGGTTTTGATTTGTTCTGTTGAAATTCTGTAAAATGAGCCACAATTTTCAAGGAAGATAATCCTCATTAAAGTCAGAGCAAGAAAAAGTCAATTTAAGTTGTAACACATAATGCTTTACTAAATATAAGTAGGTAATATCCTAACTGTGAATCTCTGAAGCAGCAAAGGCAAGGAGTTTGCATGATTATCACTTCTGAAGATGTTTAAGAATATTGATAACATAATTTATGAATATAATTACCATTTACATATAAGTATATAGTTTACTGAATATGTTTAAAATAAGAGATCAGATAACTTTTTGAAGTTATTTTTGGTATTAGTTGGTATTAAAGTTTAATTAATTGGGTTGGAAAAATACTAGTTTTCCTTTCTATACTTCAAAGGTACTTATTTTTTAAATTTTACCTAAAGTCCCAAACAAGTAAACATAGAACAAGTCTCATTGGCCTCTTGTCCTAAAAACTATCTTGGCATTTCCTGATATTACCACTTCCAGTGGACCTATAATTAGGATTTCTACCATGGACAGCTTTCCAAGTGCAAGTCCAAAATAAGGCTGGTGTATGGAACCAATGCCAGACAGTAAATCCAACTGGAAGGTAACAGGGTTGCCTTGGCTAATGGGCTTACACACATAACTGTTGATAAGATTTCTCTTCTTCCTGATTCCAAACTTATTTATGAAGATATTGTTCATTTTAGAATGATGTTGAATCAGAGAAATAAAAGTGGCCTTGAGAGATATTCATGCTCACTTTTTAGGTAGCCAATACAGCAATAATGTGAATTTTCTGAATGATATTTTGGAATAAACAGTTTTTTTAATGTTTATTAATTTTTTTTGGAGAGAGAGAGTGAGGGGGGGAGGGGCAGAGAGAGAGAGAACCCCAAGCAGGCTCCATGTTGTCAGTATAGAGCCTCGTGTGGGGCTCGAACCCACAAACCGTGAGGTCATGACCTGAAATGAAATCACGAGTGAGATGCTTAACTTAACTGACTGAGCCACCCAGGTGTCCCTAGAATAAACATCTTTTCATCTTCAAATCTTAGGCCAGGATGACAGGTTAAAAAAAAAAGGAGGGAAAAAAAAAGGAAGAAAGAGAAGAAGGAAAGTAGAGGAAAAGGAAGGAAGGAAGAAGGGAAGGAGGAAGGGAGAGAAATCTATCACAGCATTGAAGCCTAATGAGTCATTTAGTTCTTACTGGAACCAAAACTGAATTTGAGTTTTTCAGTCAGAATCTAAAGATGACAAGAAAAAGGCGAGAATAAATCATTAAAGTAAGCATCGTAGGAAGAAGTTACTTTTCTCTGGCTTGTCATGTCATGATAAACAAATGTCATGTAACAGCTCCTTGCCAATGTATTTTTGTAAACAAAGGAGACCAAACAAAAATCCTCTGCATGGAGTTCTTGTGTGGCTCATTTGGTTAAGCGACCAACTTTAGCTCAGGTCATGATCTTCTAGCTGATGGGTTCAAGTTCCGCATTGGACTCTGTGCTGACAGCTCACAGCCTGGAGCCTGCTTTGGATTCTGTGTCTCCCTCTCTCTCTGCCTCTCCTCCTGCTTGCATTCTTTCTCTTTCCCTCTCTCAAAAATAAATAAAAAACATTAAAAGAAATCCTCTGCAAATGTAAGACAGGGGGAAGGAAAACAATGGAATATGACATCCTTTATTGGGACTGTTATATTTTATTGCATGTTTACCAGATTTCTGCAGATGGAATCAAGCTGGCTTTATATTAGAGCCATAATCCCTCCAACTTTTGATGGTTTCTAGCAACATATTTCAAATGTACTTTCAGACATTCACATAAATTGGGCTTTTATTTCTGTCCTTAAAATTTAAGGCATTTAGATGCTATAATGCAAGACCTACTTTATAAGACAATGTATAAAAATGTTATAGTTCCATTGCCTAATTTGCTGCATATTTAACTGTATTTGTTGTTTATTTTTATAGAAACTATAATATGTTTGTTTGTTGTATTTGTTGTTTATAGAAACTGTAACATACATATATATAAATTATGCAAATAGTTTATTGAAAAATATTTTGTAATTAATGAGATCATATCACATTTGCTAAAAAATATTAGAAAATCTTTGGGCTTCATTCTATTCTATATAATCTCATCTTGCTTTAACCATGCCTCCATCTTCCTGGACCATCTTAGTCTTTTCTTCTTCTTTATGGCAAAGGGAAAGCCCAACTCCTGGCCAATGCCAAGGCCTCTTAAGTTCTGGCTTTTATTTTTTGTGTATTTCCTCTCCACTTGCATATTTTATCAATAGGATCTTCCCTAACAGCTTACAAATTAGCTCTGATAATTCATATCTTTTTAAAAAGACAAAAACCAAAACTTTTCTTGATTACACATCCCTTTCTGGTGTTATTCTGTTTTTCTGTTTCTCTGTATAATGCAGAACCTCACAAGCATCATCTGCTGTTACTGTTTCTACCTTCCTACTTATTTTCCCTTTTTAATTCATATCATTAGAGATTCTCCCCTTACTTTTTCAAAGAAACAGCTCTGGCGAAAGCTGCGAAAGCCTCTACCTACCAAAATGCAATGGACTTCTTATCCGTTAGCATACTTCTATCTCTTTTTTCTTGTTGTCTAGACACCGCACTTTCTTAATTTTTGTCTTCTGTCCTCTGAAATGCTCCTCTCCAGTTCCATTAACTGTTGCTTCTTGCTCCAAGCAATTGTTAGATGCTGGAGTTCTACAGAAGCTGGCCTCAGACTGTCTTTAGTTTTTGGACTAGATTTTCTCACTGGGGGATCCTATCTATGTTCTTGGTCTTCAATAGTATTTCTGCGGTGGTGACTCTCATATCTGTGCTCCCAACTCGGGCCACTCATGGGATCTCTAGACTTTTATAATTGACTTCTGGGTATTTCATGACAATCAAATGGGCAACCTAAATTCCTTAACATATGTAAAACTGAACTCTCGATCTTTGAGTCAAGCTTAACCTTACATGTGTTCCCCTTTTATAAGTAATTGGCATCAAACTACCCAGTTCCTTGAGTCAGAGAAGTAGAAGATATTTGAGATCTCTGCCTCTCCAGACTTGTCACATCAAAAAAAAAAAGATTCTTCTTTTTCCTGATGGTTTCAGAGCTAGAATACCTCAACTGCCACCACTCTTTCATCTTGACTTACTGCTTTCTCCTTCATCCTTTACTATCCATTCCACTCATGATGGAATTCCACTCCATTCGCCATGTCCCACACTTCCTTTACACAATTTTAAAATTACTATCCATTGCAGTAACTTAGAATGAAACCTCAAATTGTAAACACGCCCTAACAATGTTCCACATTATCATATCCCTGCCTTTTCACCAACCCAGTCTCATCAATCCTGATCATTATATTCCAGCCATGATGTCTTTTAATTATTTGAATGCATTAAGCTCTTTCTTGCATCAGTACCTTCATCCCTACTTTTTCTCTATCTGAAAGATCCTTCCTTTCACTTGTCCCTGGCAAATGCCTACTCATTCCTCAGGTATTAGCTTACGGTTTACTTCTTAATATGACCCTTACCATATCTCCCAATCTGAATTAAGTTGCTTCTGTTTTCATATAAGTCATTATTATATTCATTAATAATTAGTATACATGAGTATATTTTTTTTCTTTTTTCATATTGCTTCTCTCTTGACTAGATTTTAAGATTCAGGGAAATCTAGACTTTTTTTTTTCACCACTGTATATTTAATACCTAGCACAGTCCTGAGTTTAGAGTAGCTATTAAATTTTGTTGAATGAATAATCTAAATTATTTTTGGTTACCTTGGTAACCGAATTTTCCTTAGTCTCAGTAGTAGGATGATGTTAGCATTAATAAACTGGCAATTTATTGGGAGTGTTAAAGTCAAAGAGGAGAGAGGAAGACTATATCTGAAGATATTACCGTTTGGTCATTTCTATCCCTTATCTTCCCATCACCAGTACCAGGACTGTCACTTTCATTCATATCAGTTACAAATCTTTATGTAAATAAATTCTTGGTGGCTCTCCTCACCAGGAAATTGTAAAAATTCAGATATTTCTAAATTCATGCTCCGGGTATACCTGGACACTGTACACCTATGGAGATGTGAGTCAGATATTCAGTGAATATGCAGTTATTTAATTAATCTGATTTCTCTTATTTTCTAATATTTTAGAGACATTAGGACAAATACTCTTAAGAATAACGTTTGGTGATAGAGTTCAACTCAATTTAGGAAAGCCACACACTACATTTGCTGATAGAGTTCGTTTAGGTGAGGCGCACATGCTTTTGAAACATTTACCTATAAAAGCAGCTTGGAACAAAGAGACAAATTAAATAAGCTAAAGAAACATTCACTTGGAAGGAAAAGTCAATAGAAAATTGAAAAGGAAACATATTTCTAATTCAGAGTGAAAACAGGGAGACTAAAGAATTCAGAGAAGGAGAACAGTGAGGTGCTATAATATATTTTCAAGCTTATAAAATAGTTACAGATAAATGAGTACATATAGCAATAAACTGCTGATTTGCAGTGCTTTAAATGGTTGAAAATTACTTTTCTCAATTCTTTAATTTTTTGCAAGTTCTTTAAATTCTTGTATAAAGGCATATTTAATAAATAATCTATCTCCTGTTATAACCCTTCTAGGATCAATTTGGAAGTAACATAACAGAGTTCCAATATGTTTGTTATGGGTTGAATTGTGGCCCACCAAAATACCTATACTGAAACCCTAATTCCCAGTTCCTCAAAATGTGAACTTACTTGAAAGTAGAGTCGTTGCAGAAGTAGTTAGTTAAGATTATATGGAGGGAGGTAGACCCCTAGGTCAATAAGACTGATATCTTTATAAAAGGAGAAATTTGGACACAGAAACCTCCTTAAGGACAATGTCATATGAAGGTCAGAAGACAGAAATCAACCAAGAAATGCCAGAGATTGACAGCAAATCACGAGAAGGTAAGAGAGACTCATGGAAAGCAGCTTTCTTCATATCCCTCAGAAAAAAACCAATCTTGCAGAAACCTTGATTTCAGACTTCTAGCCTCTATTTTGAAACAACAAAATACATTATCTAAGCCATGCAGTTTGTGGTACTTTGTTAAAGCAGCCATAGAAAAGTAATATAATGTTAAACCCTTTGGACTAAGTTATTCCATTTCTATGAAAATAATTTAGATACATAATTTCATGCCAATAAAGATATAGTAAAAAAAAAGTTCATGGAAATGTTATTCATAATAGCAACAATTTTTACAACTATGCTGCATCTTCACACTAAAATATTATAAATCAATTTAAATGTTTTTGAGTAACGTTTAATGCACAGAGAAAAGCTTATTCTATAGTATTATGTTAAAAAAAAAAACACTGAGACTTGCACTTTTGCTCAAGCTAGAATAACATGATCTGGATTTACTTTCCTGCCTAAAACAACTAAAACAAAGCATACGAATCTGTGATACCCAAGATACAGGATAGCAGGCAATGAAGAACGATGATCTTTGAAAGATGGGAAGCGCATGAGGTAAGCCTTATGCTTTTCCCCAACTTACTATCTGGAGAAAGTTTCCAGGCTATGGATTAGGGAAGGAAACCACAGGCTGAACCTGGAGGCCTCTCTAAGTTGAGGAGCCCAAACTGGGAGTTTCAGGAAGCCAAAGCAGATAATGTGTGCTGTACAGAGTACCATAGAGGAGAAAGAGGCACAGAGAATCAACTAGGAGACTTAAAGATGATCCCTTTCAATGTTCAGTTGAGTTCTGATAAGCTCATGAATGTGAGGAAACTTCTAGTAGCTGGAGAAAAGAACCATATAAAAGCAGTACTCACGTTGGAAAGGATCAGGATTAATATCAGTTCTTCTGCTGGCACTAGGTATCCCACTCCGGTGTTCTCCTGTGGACCTGCCCCCTTAAATACACCTCTGGGCAGAGTCCACCCAAAGTAGTTCCACAACTCTTGCCAACGTGCAAGCAGCTCCAACAGGGGCCAGCGCCACTCCAAAGTGACCCCTTCCATGGGGAGAGGGAATGACAACCACATACACCAGTTCAACTCCAGCCCTACAGCAGGCTAAGGGCAACATCCAGTCTGACTGCAGGCCCAACTCACCAAAAAAAGCTTCTCTGGGGACAACACAGAAAAACACCCTGTACTTCACTGCTGCTGGATCTCTGGCAAATACCTTGTCTGACTCAACCCCAGCCCAAGGCAGTCCCAGACTGGCCCACTAACAAGACAGGATCAAACTCTGTCCACAACAGGCAAAGAGAGCCATTGTAGATGACTGGACATGGTGAACCACAGAAGTGGCTCAACCATAACACTATGGCATATGCAACACATAAGAAACATCCCTAAAGTGTCACCTTCTGGTGAACAGGGGACACTGCACAGAGGGCACTACAGGACCTCTTCTTCATAAGGCCATTACTTTCAAGAGCAGGAGACATAGCTGTCTTTCCAAACAAACAGAAAGAGACATAGGGAGTTAGACAAATCGAAGAGACAGAGGAATATGTCCCAAATGTAAGACCAGGAGAAATCATAGCAAGAGACCTAAATGAAATGGAGACAAATAATATTCCTGATAGAAAATTTAAAGTAATGGTCATAAAGATAGTCGCTGGACTTGAGAAAAGAATAGAGGACATCAATGGTACCCTTAACAAAGAAATACAAAACAAACAAAAGAACTAGAGATGGAGAGCTCAATAACTGAAATTAAAAATACACTAGAGGGAATAAATAGTAGACTAGTGGAAGAAGAAGAAAGAATCAGTAACCTGGAGGCTAGAGTAATCAAGCTGAACAGGTGAGAGAAAAAGTAGTTTAAAAAAATAGGAAGACTCAGGAAATTCATTGATACCATCAAGCATGATAACATTTGGATTACGAGAATCCCAGAAGGAGAAAAGAGAGAAAAGGGAGCAAAAAAGTATTTAAATATATAATAGCTAAAAACTTTCTGAATCTGGGGAAGGAAACAGAAAACCAGAATCAGGAGGCACAAAGGGCGACCAACAAAATTAACCCAAAGAGGCTGACAATAAGAAGCATAGTAATTAAAATGGCAAAAAGTAGTGATAAAGACAGAATTTCGAAAGAAGCAATAGAAAAAAAAAAAACCCCAGTTACATACAAGGGAAATCCATAAGGCTATCAACTGATTTTTCAGCAGAAAGTTTGCAGGCCAGAAGGGAGTTGCATGATATATTCGAAGTGCTGAAAGAAAAAAAACATGAAACCAAGAATATTCTATCCAGCAAGGCTATCATTCAAAATAGAAAAAGAGGTAAATCGTTTATAAACAAAAAGATAAACAAAAGTTAAAGAAATTCATGACCACTAAATCAGCCCTATAAGAAATGCTGAAGGTGGCTCTTCAGGTGGAAAGGAAAGACCATAAGTAGGAGGGAGAAATGTAGAAGCATGGAAGCAGTAAAATTAAGCATACCTATAAAAATCAGCTGAGGGAATCACAAAATCAAACATTGTAAAGTATGACACCACAATCCTTAAGTGTGGGGGGAAGAGGACTAACAAAAAGGTTCAAACATAAGTGACAGCAGCCTAATAAAGACTGCAGTATGCATAAAATGTTATATATAAATCCAATGGTAATCACAAATTTAAAACTAGCAATAGATAAGCAATAAATAAAGAGAAAGGAATATAAATATATCACTAAGGAAAGCCAGCAAACTGTGAGAGAAGAAAACGAGAGAAGAAAAGAACAGAGAAGAACTACCAAAAAAAAAAAAAAAGAAAATCCCACAAAACAAGTACCAAAATAGCAATAACTACATACCTATCAAATAATTACTAGGAATGTACACACTCTGATCAAAAGACATAACATGATGGAATGGATAAAAAAGCAAGACCCATCTATATGCCGCCTACATGAGACTCATTTCAGACCTAAGGACACATGCAGATTGAAAGTGAAGGGATGGAAAGGCATTTATTATGCTAATGTAAGTGAAAAGAAAGCCAGGGTAGCAGTACTTATATGGAACAAAATAGACTTTAAAACAAAGGCTAACAAGAGACAAAGAGAGCCATTATGTAATCAAAGAGGAGATAATCCAACAAGAAGACACAATTGTAAATATGTATGCACCCAACATGGAAGCACACAAATACATAAAGCAGCTAAGAACCAGCATAAACGAACTAATTAGTAGTAATACAATAATAACAGGGGACTTTAACACCCCATGGTACATCAATGGATAGATCATCCACACAGAAAATCAGTAAGCAAACAGTGGCTTTGAATGACACATTGGACCAGATAGACTTGACAAATATATTCAGAACATTCCATCCAAAAACAGCAGAGCACACATTCTTTTCCAGTGCACATGGATCATACTCCAGAATAGAGCATATATTAGCCCACAAAACAAGTCTCAACAAGTTAAAAAATACTGAAGTCATTCCATGCATCTTTCCCAATTACAATGCTATGCAACTAAAAATCAGCCACAGGAAAAAAAATCTGGAAAGAACAAATATGGAGGTTAAATAATATGCTACTAAACAATATGTTGGTCAACCAAGAAATCAAAGAAGAAGTCAAAATATGTATGGAGACAAATGAAAATGAAAACACAACAGTCAAAAATCTCTGAGATGCACCAAAAGCTGTTCTAAGAAGAAAGTGTAAGCAATACAGGTCTACCTCAAGAAGCAATAAAAAATATCAAATAAACAACCTAACATTACAGCTAAAGGAGCTAGAGAAAGAAAAGCAAACAAAATCCAAAACAAGTAGAAGGAAGGGAATAAGAAATATGAGAGCAGAAATAAAAAAAATTGAAACAAAAAAAAATTAAAACCAGTAAAATAGTTCAAAGAAAATCCAGATACTGATTCTTTGAAAAGATCTACAAAATTGATAAACCTTTAGCTAGACTAATCAAAAAGAGGAGAAGACTCAAATAAAAATCAGAAATGAAAGAGTAGAAATAACAACCAACATCACAGAAATATAAAATATTATGAGAAAATTGTGAAAAATTATATGCCAACAAATTGGACAACCTAGAAGAAATGAATCAGTCCTAAAATATATAGCCTTTCAAAACTGAATAAAGAAGAAGTAGAAAAATTTGAACAGAGGGATTACCAGCAATGAAATTGAATCAATAATTAAAAAACATCCAACAAACAAAAGTCCAAGACCAGATGCCTTCACAGGTGAATTCTACCAAACATTTAAAGATTTAATACCTATTCTCAAACTATTTCAAAAGATAGAAAGGAAAGCTTCCAAATTCATTCTATGAGGCCAGCAGTACCCTATACCAAAACCATATAAATACATTACAAAAAGAGAAAACTACAAGCCAATATTTTTGATGAACATAGAGGCAAGCATCTTTAACAAAATATTAGCAAACCAAATCCAACAATATATTAAAACCTCATTCACCACGATCAAATGGGATTCATCCATGAGTTGCAAGGATGGTTCAATAGTCACAAATCAATCAATGCGATATATCATATCAAATAAAGAATAAAAGCTATATGATCACTTCAGTAGATGCAGAAAAAGCGTTTTACAAAGTAAAAACACCGATTCATGATAAAAACCCTCAACGAAGTAGGTTTAGAGGGAATGTACATCACTCAATATAAGAAAGCTATACATGAAAAACCCATAGCTAACATCATACTCAATAATGAAAAACTGAGAGCTTTTCCCTATATAAAAAACCCTAAAAACTCTACCAGAAACTACTAGAACTGATAAACGAATTCAGTAAAGTCATGGAACACAAAATCAGCATAGAGAAATTTGTTGCATTTCCATATACTAATAATGAAGTAGCAGAAAGAGAAATTAAGAAAACAATCCTGGGACACCTGACTGGCTCAGATGATAGAGCCTGCAGCTCTTGATTTCAAAGTTGTGGGTTGAAGCCTACATAGGGTGTAGAGATTATGTTTAAAAAATCTTAAAAAAATTTCATTTACAATTGTGCCAAAAATAATAATATACCCAGGAATAAACTTAACCAAGGAGGTGAAAGACCTGTACTCTGAAAACTATACATTGATGAATGTAATCGAAGATGACAGAAACAAATGGAAGGACATTCCAGGCTCATGGTTTGGAAGAACAAATATTGTTAAAATGTCCATACTACACAAAGCAGTCTGTAGATTTACTGCAATCTGATCAAAATACCAACATTTTTCACAGAACCAGGAGAAATAATCCTAAAATTTGTATGGAACCACAAAGGACCAGAATAGCCAAAGCAATCTTCAAAAATAAAAGTAAAGCTCAAAACAACACAATTCCAGTTTTCAAGATATAGTAGAAATCTGTGGTAATCAAAACAGTATGGTACGGGCACAAAAACAGACACACAGATCACTGGAACAGAACACAAAGCTTAGAAATAAACCCATGATTGTATGGTCAATTAATTTTGATGAGGGATGCAAAAGTACGCAATAGGAAAAAGACAATCTCTTTAACAAATAGTGTTGGGAACAGTATATAGCTACATGTAAAAGAAGAAACTGGACCACTTTTTTACACCACACACAAAAATAGACTCAAATAGATTTAAAGACCTACATGGGAGACCCGAAAACATAAAAATTCTAGAAGAGAGCACAGGCAGTAATTTCTCCAACATCAGCTGCAGCAACATTTTTCCAGATATGTCTCCTAAGGCAAGGGACACAAAAGCAAAAAATAAGCTACGGAAACTACATCAAAATAAGCTCTACATAGCAAAGGAAAACAATAAAAAAAAACCCTAAAAGACAACCTACTGAGCAGAAGAAGATATTTGCAAGTGACATATCTAATGAAGAGTTAGTATCCAAAACACATAAAGAACGTATACAAATGAATACCAAAATAATAATAATAATAATAATAATATTAATTCAATTGTGAAATGAGAAGAGGACATAAAGACATTTCTCCAAAGAAGGCATGCAGATGGCCAACGGACACATGATAAGATGCTCAAAATCACTCGTCATCAGGGAAATGCAAATCAAAACCACAATGAGACATCACCTCACACCAGTTAAAATGGCTTAAATCAAACACACAAGAAACAACAAGTGTTGGTGAAAAGGTGAAGAAAAAGAACTTCGTGCACTATTGGTAGAAATGCAAACTGGAGCATCCATTCTAGAGAACACTATGGAGGTTCCTCAAAAAATTAAAAATAGAATCGTCATAGGATCCAGTAATTGAACTACTGGGTATTTACCCAAAAAAAAATGAAGATGCTAATTCAAAAAGCTACAAACAATCATGCAAAACCTTTAAAGAATTCATCAACAACAGAAATGTGTTAGAAAGAATGCTAAAAGAAGTCATTTATACTGAAGATAAATTATACCAGATAGAAATATAGACCTGCACAAAGATAGAAAGCAGCAAAATTGTAACTACTATGGCCATAATTTAAAATTAAAATTTAATTTTTTTATTATTGAGTCAAAAATATTTTTTAAGCTTATTTATTCTGAGAGAGCGCGAGGGAGACAGAGCATGTGTGCAAGTTGGGGAGGGGCAGAGAGAGAGGGCAGGCTCTGTACTGTCAGCGTGGAGCCCAACACGGGGCTTGATCTCAAGAACCTGGAGGTCATGACCTGAGCCGAAATCAAGAGTTGGTTGCTTAACCAACTGAGCTACCCAGGGCACCCCCAATCTTTAAAACTTTTAATTGTTAAAGGTGTTAATGTATTATGATGTTTATAGCAACCTACCTATTCCCTTACTTGATAACATCCCTTACGACCTTGTAACATGAGACCATTTAATCAGACTACATGTTTGCGTGTTACCCTATATGGGAGACAAAGTAGTAAAAAATATATAAAAAAACTACGCCAAGTGGCGTTCAGGGCTCAGTTCTTTGGGTATGAACCCAACTGCGCGGTGCCGGCAGGAATAAAGTTGCTTCCTGGAAAGAAAAGCCTCGGTGTCACGACTCTCTGTGCGAGAATCCTGCTACATTACTTGGGGACTCTCGTCCGGGATTCGGAGACAATGCATCTCTACCTCCTTTGCCACCGGGGTTACAAACCTCAGGACACTGGGAGAGGTGGCCTTACTTGCCTCCAGCAGACGGCTTGACCCACAGGAGACTAGCCCTCCTGGTGCACAAGGGCAAGGACCCTGTGTGTGCTAATGGAACCCATGAAGCCCAGGAACCAGCTCAGGGAGCATCTGTCAGACTGGTAAGAACCAGGGTTTGTTCTGGCAGACCTGCCCGTAATAGGCAGAAGGGGCGCCTGATCACCTCCCAAAGTCGCACTAGTAATTCCACAAGGGAAGTGGAACGAAGCTGCAACTCTAAGGCGCTGGGTGCTTGGCGGCAGGCGGCAGGTTGGAGTTGCTGAGTGACTGGGTATGGGGACTTGTCTCTCCTTCATTTCCTGGGTCAATGACTATGATAATTAGAGCCAACTATCTCTGGTTATTCTGCCTCAGAATGGGGACTTTAAGGAATATTTCCAAGCAGCTGCCGAAACTCCTTTGGTTTTGGGGGAAATTCCCTTGTATTCTCCAGACTGACGCTGACTGTCTAATTCCGCTGGTGGAAAACAAAACAAAAGAAACCTGGACTCTGCTCCTCTGTCTGAGCTGACAAGATTTAAAACTGGGAATTCTTTCTCTGCCTTCTGCTGGCATCTCCTCTCTTCTGCCTTTCCTTCCCTCCCTCCTGTTTCTGCACCACCTGGCGCAGAGTTGGGGGGCAGCGTGTATAACTGGCTCCTCAATTCCTCATTAAAACACAGCATCAGGCCTTTCATTTAGGGAGGGACAAAACTTATCAAATGATCCAAATGATGTTTACTAGAAAACAATTTGTCAAGAACAGTTCCATGAGTAGTATAGGCCTATGAAGTATGTCTTAGAAATAATCCTTTCAACCACAAACGTGCTCTCCCAGACAGTCAAGGAACTGGAGACTATCCCCAAAAGACTAACAATTAGGTTTCGCTCATGTGCCAAGGTCGAAAAAAAAAAAATTCCAACATCTTATTGGTATGGGTTAATACTTTTACTAATTGGGTAAAAGCCTTCCCCTACAAGAAAGAAAAGGGACAAAAAGTAATAAAAGTTCTGCTTTAGAAAATAATACCCAGGCTTGGCTTACCTAAAAATTTGCAAATAAATAATGGTAAATGGCTTGACTCTTTCTCTAGTAGAACTTCTGGCTCTTGAAAAAGTTTTACGCCTCGAAATAAAGCAAACTGCTTAGACTCAGCAAAACTCTAAATAACACCTCAAAAGCATTAGATGCTTAAAAAAATTTTTTTAACTAAGTTAGGGCCAAACTCTTAGAAATAGAGCCACCATTGATTCCTTACTGCTCCTGCTTCTCCATCCCCTGGGTTATGAGACATTCCCTGACACGTGTTGTTTACAAAGTCAGGGTCTCTCCTAGATTGTCTGACAGGTTTGGAAACTGTAGACAGTATATTAAGATGCCATCTTGTTGGTCAGTATAATCTTTACTTTGTGTTTTTCTCTTTCTGTCTACTAAATTTTATGTTGTCTCATGCCTGCCAGACTTCCTGTAAAACCATACTGTGGGCCACTCGACCAATTCTTGGGTACACTGTAACTGCTGTACCCCTATCAGCTTGAAGAACCCAGAACGGCCAACATCCCTGTGCCCCAATAGCAGTTACAAGCCCTATTCCAGGAGACAACGAATTGGGAAAGGGTTAAGATTAGGCAGGGAGAAAGAAGGGACTTTCAGGGAAACAGACTGAAGCTGCAAGTGGGAGGCTAAAGAAGCAAATGGGGTTCTCCCCTTACAAAATCCTTTATGGGTGCCCTCTGCCCATTATCAAGGGCATAAGAGGGGATCTAAATGAGATAGACAGTCTAACCCTAAAACAACAGATGTGGGCCCTTGGCTTTACCCTAGCCATCTTTCACCACTGGGCCAGAGAACGATGACCTGTGAATCTGACCACAGATGCTCACCCTTTGAAATCAGCAGATGCTATATGGGTGAAGGAGTGGAATGTCCAACCCCTAAAACCCCTCTGGCAGGGTCCATGTACTGTCATTTTGTCCACCTCTACTGCAGTTAAAGTGGCCGAGCTGGGTCCCTGGATTCACTACAGCAGAGTGAAGCCAGCATCTTGACACTAGGAATGAATTCCTGATCCATTAACGCTGTGCAAGCTGACCATAGGGAAGAAGCAATCTGCACTCCAGAGGCTCCAGGAGACTGCACTCTGCTTTAGTCACTCCAGAAGCTGACTCATCTACGCATGGCAGAAGCTTGAAGAATTGGTTGTCTGATGAAACAAGACTTCCTTATTTTTAAGTGTTTCCTTACCGTCACCCCTTGTTTCTCACTATTCTTGTGATTCTTCCTGTACTCTTTGCCATAGGATTGGCCGAGGCTTCCCTGGCTGGCTGGAAATGTTATGAGAGGTTTCTGTTAACACTCACCTTCCTTTTGTGAACAGGATACTTTGTTGGTACCAACATGGGAAAACAATGCCCATAAGAGACTAAAAAAATTAGGTCCCCACAAACCTTATAGTAAAACAAAATACCCCAGTCCTACTACTGGGGTTTGGCTTCTCAAAAGCTCAGTTATTGGGAAAAACTGTTTTGTCTAATGGGGAAAAAGTTCATCATTGTCTCTGTTAAAAACTTAACATGCCTAGGCCAAAGATTTTATAACTCAACTGCCCAAAAAACCCAATGATGGGGGACCCCAGATCACCTCGGGCCAGATCCCCCACCCCTTGTCTAATTTCTCTCATCTCCAAGAGGCCTGAGATAATGTCAACACAGCCCTCAAATAGCGGGTCCTAGCTGGACTGTGCTAGATGTGTGGAAGGACAGCCTATATCGTACTTCCCTCGGTCTGGTCAGGATCATATGTGGCGGAAACTATTCGTCCATTTTTCTTCCTGCTCCCACTTGCCAGAGGGAAACATTTGGGAGTCCAAATGTATGGGGACAGGGAGACTCAAAAAAAGCAGAGTGCCTTACAAATTAATAATTAAAAATATAATAAATGGCTTCCCGACTGCATAATCCAATATTACAGCCCTGCCACCTAGACAGAGGATGGGTATTGGGGCTACTACACTCCAATTTACATGCTAAACTGCATAATTAGACTACGAGCAGTTGTAAAAATTATAACTGATGAAACTGCCAGAGCTCTTAACTTACTACCCAAGCAACAAACCAAAATGTACAATCGAAATTGCATCTATCAATGCTCGTGGGGATGTAGAGAAGCAGGCACCCACCTACACTGTTGGTGGGAATGCAAACCAGTGCAGCCGCTCTGGAGAATGGTGTGGAGGTTCCTCAAAAAAATGAAAATAGAACTACCCTATGACCTAGCAATAGCACTGCTAGGAATCTACCCAAGAGACACAGGAGTGCTGATGCATAGGGGCACGTGTACCCCAATGTTCACAGCAGCACTTTCAACAATAGCCAAATCATGGAAAGAGACCAAGTGTCCATCAACTGATGAATGGATAAAGAAGATGTGGTACATATATACAATGGACTACTACGTGGCAATGAGAAAAAATGAAATCTGGCCATGTGCGGCAACATGGATGGAACTGGAGGGTATTATGTTAAGTGAAATAAGTCAGTCAGAAAAAGACAGATACCATATGTTTCCACGAATGGGTGGACTTTGTGAGACTAAGCAAAAACCAGCGGGAGGGGAAGAGGGGAAAGGAAAAAAAGACACAGAGAGGGAGGGAGACAAAACACAAGAGACTCTCAAAGACTAAGAACAAACTGAGGGTGAGGGGGGTGTGGGAGGTGTAAGAGTGGGTGACGGGCATTGAAGAGGGCACTTGTTGGGATGAACACTGGGTGTTATATGGAAACCAATTGAAAATAAATTATTTAAACAAAAAAATAAAAAAAAACTGCATCTATCAAAATTGCTTGGCCTTAGAGTACATGCTTGCTTCTGAGAGAGGTGTTTGTGAAAAATTTAACCTGAACAACTGCTGCCTACAGATAGATGATGGGGAAAAAGTCATAGAGGAGATCACAGATCAAATAATAAAGGTTGTTCATGTCCCTGTCCAGACCTGGAACGGTTTAAACCCCGGGGATTTATCTGGAGGATGGTTTTCAACTCTTGGAGAGATTCAAAACCCTCATAAAAATTACTCTCCTAATTTCTGGAGGGTGCTTAATCTTACCCTGCTTAGCACCCTGGTTGTATGGTCGGCCTCCAGTCTCACTGAAGCATAATTAAAAAAGAAAAAGATGGCCACTCATGTAATGATGTTATAAAAATATAAACCCTTAAACCAAGATGATGCTCTTTGACCCTAAATAGAGGGAGTCCAAGCATCAAAGGGGAGAATGTGGCAGGTTCCCCTCCCTAAGGAAAGAAAAAAAGAAGAAACAAAAAACCTCAAGGCAACCTTGCTATTCCCGTACTTGACAACATCCTTCACAACCTTGTAACATGAGACCACTTAATCAGACTACATGTTTGTGTGTTACCGTATATGGGAGACAAAGAAGGAAAAAAATATATACGTGGCATTCGGGGTTCAGTTCTTCGGGTACGAACCCAACTGCGCGGTGCTGGTAGGAATAAAGTTGCTTCCTGGAAAGAAAAGCCTCGGTGTCACGACTCTCTGTGCCAGAATCCTGCTACAATATGTGCAGTGGTATAATGAACTGGAGAGTAGACAGTGATAACAGATATACTATAAACAAAAAAAAATAATTAACCAGTAAAATAACATCCAAAGATTTATAGCTGGGTGAGCCAACAAAGATAATAAAATGGAATCATAAAATATACTCGATTCATAAAAAAAAAAAAAAAGGCAAAAAAAAAAAAAAAAGAGGAAAAACAAGATAGGAACCTTAGGGTAAAAGCTGATCTTTGTCTTCTTTATGTAATGCAAGGGCCTGACTTAGGCTTTGATTGTGGAGGCATCCACTTCAAAGAGGAATCTGCTGCAACAAAGTCTCCGTGGAATTCACAAGTCGCCAGTCCTGACCAGATAAAGGGCCAGGCTGCCTTTCCCCACTGAGGCTTCTTTGTTTTCAAGATCCTGGTGGAGTTCAATAACTGACCGTTTGTGCCACTTGTTTTTTTTTTCCCCTGCTTCAATTATGTGCTCTTATGTTTTAAATTTACCAAGCACCCTCTCTGAACCCCAATAAAAGCAGAACCCCAGGCCTAGTGCGAACTCTCTCTCTCTAGTTTTTGGTCTCCTGGCAGCCTGTGTATTCTCCAGGGCTTGTAAGTAATAAACTCTTTTTTCTTCAAGGTTTCCTAATGGTTGTCTTGCAATCATAATACAAACCACAAGGGTTGGAGCAATTGTAATGGTTTGGAAAGGGGATAGGTCTGTGGGAAGCTCACAGGGGCCCAGGTGAGTGCCCCCAGGCATTTCTAGAGATAGCATTTGAGTCTAGCACAAAACAAAAACATAGGCGATTTGTTTGTTTTTTAAGGACAAATAGTAAGACTGTAAACTCAAAATCAATAATATCAACACTCTCAAGTATAAATATTAAATAGTAATGATGTCAAAACAGAAATAAATCAATCAAATAGAATAGAAAATTGAAAAAATCACACTCATGGACAACTGTTTTGAGCAAAGATGCAAAGGAAATTTAGCAAGGAAAAGGGTAATCTTTCAACAAATGTACATCCCGATGCAAAAACACAAGGAGAAATTCAATCCACATCTTGTACCATATACTAAAATTCACACCAAATGGATCACCGACTGAAAAACCTAAAACTATAAAACTTTTAGAAGAAAATATAGGAGAGAAATTTTGACCTTAGCTTAGGCAAAGGTTTCTTAGATACAACATCCAAAACACTATCTATAAATGAAAAACAAAAAAACAAAAAAACCCAAAGTTGCTAAATTGGAGTTCATCGAAATTAAAAATTCCTTTCTTTTTAAGGCTCTGCTCAGAGAATAAAAAGACAAACTACATACTTGGAGAAGATATTTGCAAATCAAATATCTGTAAAAAGACTTGTGTTCAAATTAGAAAAAGAATTTTCTGAGGAAAAGAACAAGGCAAGAGAAATGTAGATAAAATTAAATTTCCTTACAACTTGCAGCCCACCATTGACGAATATCTGAGACATGCAGAGTTTCATGTTCTTCAAGGAATTCATAGCCGCCTTACTGTTGATGTTTTGCTAGGACTAAAAACAACCTTAGCTTGACAGTAGCCAGACCTCCGGGATCTTGTAAGTCTTCTTTAACGTATGGAATTCCCTTTAGACACTTCCCTTATCTCTATTCCCCTCACCTTAAAAATATATAGTAAGCCACACCTCATAATCACAGTGCAGCTCTGTCTGCCCACTGGTCCTGTCTGCATGCTATAATAAAAGCACCTTTTTTGCACCAAAAACATTTCAAGAATTCTCTCTTGACCATTTGCTTGGTGGTCCCACATCACTTTCAAAACTCAATAATAAAAGAACAAACAACCCATTTGCAAAATGGACCCATTTGCATAGACACTTCACCCAAACGGAGAGATCAATGATAATAAAAGCGTATGCTCAATACATTTAGCCACTAGGGAAAATCGAATGAAAACCATAATAAGATAATACCACGTACTTACTAAAATGCCTGGGCAAAAGAAGCCAGACCCACCACCCACCAAAAGAATACAGAGTGCAATGATCCTATTTATGCCAGACTTTAGAAAACGCAAGTTGTGTAGTGACGGAGAGCAGATCAGTTGTTGTCTCGTAATGGCAGAAGGTCAGGCAGGAGGGATAATAAAATGGTCTGAGGGATTTGGGGAGGCGATGTGTATATAGATCATTATCTTGACTGTGATGAGGGTTTACCAATACATCTATCTGTCAAAATATTTCAATTGTACACCTTTAATATGTAGTTTATTATAAGTTTAATATTACTAAATAAAGCTGTTTAAAAGGGCAAAATACACGATGTTGATTGTTTAATTCCAACTATATAACAATGCAACGCATAGGTAGCTAATCACAGGACATTACACACACACACACACACACACACACACACACACACACACAAAGACCAAAATAAAAAATATGTTTGATTTTTAATAATGGCATCATGAGTGAATTTTTACTTCACTACATGATTTTTAAAATATTTGAAAAAGACATACAACTTTAATCTTCGGAAAAAAGGTAAAATTTTCTATGAATAAAATAGTGCCAGGACTTGAGTGTGAACTAACTTTTCTTGCAAGTTAAAGTACAACTACCTTACTTCTAAGTTTAAAAAACACCTTCTTTCCTTTTTCTTTTCTTTTTTAAAACAGAAAGTCAACAGTAATACAGTTATCTGTAAGACAGCTCTCTGCCAAGTCAAACACTCAAAGAGTGGTTAAACTAGACATTTTCTGTTTGATGTGGAGAAACAAATAAAACCTGAGGTATGAAACAACTCAAAACACTCAAGATTTTGCCTGTTGCTATTTGATGGAAAGGAAGGAGCTCTTCTGTTGGCCTTCAAGAACTCTGACAAATTTAGATTTTCAGTGTATATATAGATCTTGCCAAGGAAAAAGAAATTCATCAAAGGAGACTAATTAGCCAGGGGGAAAATAAAAGAAAATGGAGAAAAATGGGAAAACAGAAGAGAAGGCAGTAGAACAGGCACCACTGGCTAGAAACTTGGCAACTGAAAACAAAATACAGATAAAGGAAACACACCGCTGACTTTCTGCTTCATTGATGTCTCTTCCACCCTTCCCTGCCTTTCTCCCTTGAGGGCCACTACAGAGCATTTAAAACCAGTGTCCCCATCCACAGTTCTAGATTCAAACCTTATTTTAACATTTCCTTTTATTCCTAACTTTTTAGCATCTTTGATTCTCCTATGGTGTATTTAGTTTTTCTAAGAACAGGGATTGTGTCTTTTCCTTCGTTGTAACTTGCCATCCTCACCCTTGACTTGCCGTGTATCAGGCCCTGGAAAAGTTCTTTTCAAACAGTTGGGCTCATGAATAGAGTCAGTGTTCCATAGTGAGATACATCTTCTGTGAGATCCGTGGGCCTCTGATTCCTCGGCACATTGTCTCCGAGTCTCAGCTGGGCAGAGGAAGAGCAGAGACACTAAATGTTTACTAGTGTGTTGAAGGTTGAGGGTAACTTTGCCTTTCAGTCAGATAATTGTCACGTTCATAGAGATCCAAGCTCACTCCCCATGTTCTGCTTCAAAACATAGCAGAGAGTGTAGTATAATTTTAAGCAAAAACATCGCAATGCATCATTTAGAGAATTCAATCATGCGAACTAGCCCATAGAAGCAGCAACAGTGGCTAGAAATGTGGACACTGAAGAAGAGAAAGAGATGGAAGAACTATGTGGTTCCTATAACGCTTAACTGAGGCGTTATTGTACTCTGTCAAAAATAGAGACCCAGTTGTTATGATTCAATTGGAAGGAAGTTTAGTTCAAGCTCATACTTCAAAACCAGTACTTGTTAGCTAAGGGAGAGCTCAGTGTTAGAATCCTTTGTCTTTGTGTTTCTGTTGTAAGCTCTGAGAACTCTTTTATACATCGAAGTGTCAATAAGACTCAGTCTGAAAGAAACTTCAGTCTTCTATTTGATCAGTCTAGACATGTGAATGGAGGCCATCTGGTTCATGTCTCCAACAATGAAGGCAAAATAAGGCATTTAATTTGGTCACAATTTACATCCTCACTACACTGATGTCATTCCTATTTAGTGGTGACCACACTTTAGGTAAAATGGAAAACACTCTAAATAGTGGATCAATGCCCTCTTTAGTTAGACATTCACGTGGTTAGAAGACATTAACATGAACATGTCTCAGAAAACAAAACTTACTCTTTAGGGGGCAATTTTTATCCTAGTCCAACTTATCTTTGAAACACAGTAATAGTGGATCATCCTTTGTTTGAAGATTTTCTTACAATTATAATATAATAAAACGTAGAATGATTCATTTAAATTCAAAACATCACGGAAGAAATGTAGAAAAACATGTTAATTCAGTTGTTCAGCTCAAAACTGAAGAGCTGAAAATTGAAATTCATTCCAGTGATACGCAGAGTCCTATTTAAGGTGCTTCACTATGACACATAGTCAAGGACGCCTTATGACATTTTGCCGGTTACGTAAAAGATTAAGTTGCCAAGGGCAACTTCATCTGAAAGGACTGGAGGATAACTGGAATAACTAGATTCATATCATGAGGTGATATAAGCTTCTGGTCTTAGAGAGGATGGACTAAGGAAGAATAAGAAGGACATAGGAACAAATGGAAGTCATAAATAAGAATTAAGTTACTGATAAAAAGGAAAATATTCAGGAGTTACAAATGCTGTAAAGTTAAAATAGAGAGGGAAGATTTTGAATAAATCAAAGACAATATCGGAAGCAAAATTTAGCTTAATGAAGATCTTATTTTTGTTGAAATACACCGGCGGAAGTATTTCAAAAACTGAAATTTATCATTTGAATTATATTTCCTAAACAGTGAGCCCCACTGTTACTTGTAGAGATAAATGATGACAGTATGAACTTTGTAGAACTGATTTTTTTTAAGTTATGTAATAAGGGTTTAAAACTTTTTTCCAATGAGAAATGAAAGGGAATGTACAAGCCCCACTTTTGCCAATTTCTTAAACAAGCAAAGGTTTATTTCATTCAAAGCATAGCTTTTATCATAGTCTGCTTTTCACTTTACGTATTTGCCTCTTTCATAAACTATAAGCTTCTAAAGGGCAAGTGATAGGTTTTGTTCCCATAGTTCCTTGCATTTTGTACGGGCTATTGAAGAGTCTTTAGTGTAATATGTTGTTGTGGAGTCGGCTGACTGGTTTGAGAATGTTTCTTTGGGCTTCTCACTACAAAGTTACAGTGTAAAGAAGTAGAGATATACAGCCAATTCTCATTATTCTTGGTAGTTGCTGTCCTATAGAGTTGCCACACACACTGAAGTAGTGAATACCGAGCCATCTCAGGGACATACAGGATTAAGTTTCTAGCCTCGGCTAACCACATGTTTATCAGCTAAGCAATCCATAACCTTGTTCTACGTGTTTCTGTTTATAAGGACACTATTTAATATATATTGTTGATGCATTAACATTGAACTCATGGCCAACGACACTATAAGTCATGCTCGAATGAAGCTTATCTATCAGTGGTGTTTTCTCCATAAGGCGCATGGCAGCCCTTTTCCACTCGGAAACGCAAGACAGCACTTCAGCAGCGTAGTTGTTTAAACCACAAAACACCAACAAAAAGGAGAGGTTCCTCAGGCAGTAAAGACTGCAAAATGGATACAGGTTTATATCATGAGAAAGCTGAAATCAGAAGGCAGAGGACCACCTTTTTAAAGTCAAGTGTGAATCTGCAAGTCAAGGAACTAGAATTTTTCATGGTCTGTACAGGTCTCCAAATGACTTAACGAAAGCACCTTGAGTACTAATTTTGGGGTTGCGAGTATATGTTAACATTTAGGCAAATTCTTGAACATGGAATCTGTGAATACTAAGGATTGACTACCTGAAGAATCTAAGGCTGAGAGAAAACGCACACAGGCAGGGACTGCATAACAAACCTGATCCAGTCCAGCATCTAAGTCTAAATCAACTGCACATTCTTTTTCCTACTCTGCTCAGGTGCGACTTTACCAGGTCGGAAAGTCTGTGGTTTCCAGCACAAGTCCAAAAAAATAAATGGGTTTCTGGCTTAGCTCCCTGCCGCTCTGTCAGGCATTGATCTGTACTTCTTGCCTGAGAAAGGAGTTGACATTTGCTGAGAATTGAGCACTGCTAGCTGCTAGTAGCACTGCCACTTCTTTACTCTGGTTTGTTGGGGGAGGACAGCAATGTGCTCAATTAAAAAAAAATGGCATTCCTAGATTCCTTTGCAGATACGGTGGGGAAATAACCAAGATCTGGTCAATGAGACATGAATAAAAGTTGGCTCGACTTTCTGGGAAAACTTTTTTTTTTAATTTTTTTTTAACATTTATTTATTTTTGAGAGACAGAGAGACAGAGCGTGAGCAGGGGAAGGGCAGAGAGAGAGGGAGACACAGAATCTGAAGCAGGCTCCAGGCTCTGATGAGCCATCAGCACAGAGCCCGACGTGGGGCTTGAACTCACAGACGTGAGATTATGACCTGAGCTGAAGTTGGCCACTTAACCAACTGAGCCACCCAGGTGCCCCTCTGGGAAAACTTTTAAAATGGGAAAGATTCAGTTCCTATGGACCTAGTTGTCACTTCATCCCCTGTTTTCAGCCTGAAATAAAAACACAGGAGCTGGAGCCTCCTCAACCAGATGACTTTAAATGACCTTGAATTTGGATGACAATCCTTTGCTAAGACTAGTAAAGGAGAAAGAGGCTAGATTTCTAATGATATAATGGCAGTGCCATACAAGCTTTATCTCCAGAATTCCCACCGGAAGGAAATAAATCTCTGAATATTTTTAAGGTATGTTTTTGCAATTCTATATTCACTGCTGAATGCAATTACTCTCCTTCTTTTGTTTTCTCTTCTTAAGACCTTCCTAAGTTTTGTCAACTCTCCATATGATTCCCTTATGGGTTTTTTAAATGTTTTAATGTTTATTTTTGAGAGAGAGGGGGAGGGCAGACAGAAAAGGAGACACAGAATTCAAAGCAGGCTCCAGGCTCTGAGCTGTCAGAACAGAGCCCAATACGGGGCTTGAACCCATGAATTGTGAGATCATGACCTGAGCTGAAGTTGGATGCTCAACCGACAGAGCCACACAGGTGTTCCCGCCTCCCATTGTTTAATAATCTCGTGTCCAAGCTTTTTGGTTTCTGATTAATATTATTCTTTCAAAGTTTTATGCTTCCCTGTTTCTCAGTTTGTTCTTTGATCTACTTGCTGAGAATTCGACCCACAGTGACTCCTCGTTTTTTAGGGTACTTCTTGGCCATTTCTGGATTCCAGAACTCTTGAGATTAGTAACAGTAACCTGTTTTTACTCCTCTGGTGGACACTAAACCACTCAAATAAACTCTCCTCACCAATTTGTACTCTGGGGTTAGGGAACATTTTTCATCTAATTTTGTTGAAAATGTCCATAGGTGTTTTCCTTTGTTATCCTAGTTGCTCTATTTTTAAAATTTTTTATGTTTATGTATATTTGAGAGACAGAGAGAGAGAGAGAGAGAGAGAGAGGAGAGAGAGAGAGAGAGACAGTGCATGAGCAGGGGAGGGGCAGAGAGAGAGAGAGACGGAAACCGAATCTGAGGTAGGCTCCAGGCTCTGAGCTGTCAGCACAGAGCCCAATATGGGGCTCAAACTCACAGGCTGTGAGATCATGACCTGAGCCAAAGTCAGAAGCTCAACTGACTAAGCCACTCAGACACCCCTAGTTGTTTTGTTTTAATGAAAGTATTTGAACAGATTAAAATGTGATAGCCTCTCTCATGGTCTTGTCTCTCCTGGAAGTTTAATTTATATCCTAGCTGACAACAGCATACCCCACAAGCAGGGGCTTTTATATGTATTATTTTCTATCTCCTTCAGAAAATGCTTTGAAATAAGTATTATTATTAGTCACATTTCAAATGATGAAATGAAGCCGAGGGAGGTTAAGTAACTTTCCAAAGTCACCAAGATAGAAATTGATGTAACCTGCATTTGAAGATGGCTCTGGTTAGCTCACTCCTGAGTTCTGTGTACATCTATTAAAAATGAATCTGAAAGCACCATTTCACCACTGTGCTCTCACAGGAAGCCTCTGTGCCTGGCCTCAAAAAGGTCAGAGAGAACTTCATGACCTTTGACACAAACTCCTGGGATAAAAATACATGCTAAAATAGATGGCTCAAAGTTTTTAGTTGGAGAGGATTCTGGTAAAAGTTTAAAAAAAAAACACATAAGTATTTTTATTTGTAAAAGTCTAGGCAGACTCTACTTAGGACATCTGCCCTCATGTCTATCCCTCACGCACCACTGCAAACGAAAGTATCTTTGAAATAAAGACAACACCAGCCATGACACTCTGTCCAATGTTATCATACCTGCTTGACAGCGTATTTCAGCCTTCTGAAACCTTTAGAAGGTTAACAATTCTAGTTCCTTTACTTCTCTACGCAGGACTTACCAAAAATGCTTCTAGCTCTTTTCATATTCCTTTTCCAAGTCTGTGCTCTCCCATAAAGATTTAACTTTTCTATGGGCCCTTGCATATGTGAAAATAATGGCTTCTCTTTCCCCTGCATCCTCTCATTATTGTTCTCCTGAGATGTTATTTTCTTCCTTGATCTAAGAGGACAGAGAGACATGGGGCATTGGCTTAGAGAAAAGAGGTCTATGCAGCATAAGCAGGTTCCTAGGGCAAGTGGTATCCATTTAACATGTAAGTTAATCCCTGTGTGGCTGTTTCCTCCGTGTCACTGCAGGCTCAGCCCAAATCTTACCTCTTTAAGTAGACTTTCTATGATCCCTATAGCTAAATCCACAAGTCTTCTCCCTGTCTCCTCCCTCCATGGCTCTCTTGAACAGGGCTCTTTTTATTTTTTTATACCATTTTTTTTCATTCTCTGAAATTATCTTATTTACTAAGAAAATAGAGTTGGAGCCATGTTTCCTTAATTCTCTCCAAGACAATGTACAGTGGGCTGTAAAGCTCCAATAAATTGGCCTACTACTGGATTAAACACATAGTCTTTCTCATATTTTCTGCAGGGTAACCTCTGCCATTTTTTCTCTTTTCAACAGATTCTGTTTTCCTTACTAAATTGATAGGGAGCTATAATTTTCTGGATAAAGCCTAATCACATGCCAAATAATGATCATGAATATCCCAAGGTCAAGGCAAGGTTTGTGACTCCCTCACTTCTGCCTGAGAAGCATGATTTATCTGATGAACACTTGTCTGCTCAACTCATAGTGACCTAGGTTACTTCATTCACACTGGGATCGAGATAGAGTGACCTGATGCATTGTCTAGTAACCATCACTGTGAGAAGGTCCACATTAATGTTAAGTTTCCTTAAAGATGTGCTTACCTAAGTATATTGTATGGTGAACCCAGAGCTTAAATTTTCAGTTTGTCAGTATTTCTTTTGTGAAATACCTGGGATGTTTTCATTTCTCAATTGTGCTAATTTAAAATTGGGGCACCTGGGTGGCTCAGTCGGTTGAGTGTCCGACTTCGGCTCAGGTCATGATCTCGAAGTCCGTGGGTTCGAGCTCCGCATCGGGCTCTGTGCTGACAGCTCAGAGCCTGGAGCCTGCTTCAGAATCTGTGTCTCCTCTCTCTCTGCCCTTCCCCTTCTCATGCTCTGTCTCTCGCTGTCTTTCAAAAATAAATAAATGTTAAAATTTTTTTTAAATAAAACAGGAGTATCTGCTACAGTATGGAGGACACTTTCTCCTCTCAATTTAGGTTAGAGCTCTGTTTATCTGAAACAAGCAATGTTATAGAAATTATTGTATTTTCAATACCTGAATAACCAATTGAGTGTTCATAAACTTGAATATTTTTATTTATTTGGTAGGACTAAAAATAACATATCTATTTTGTTTGATAATCTCAGTTGGTGAAAGCAAACACTTGATAGCATGTAGAAAATTAATGTGAAATGCCTATAAGAACTTGAATGCATGTTATTCTAACATTAGTCTTTGTCATATTTCTTTTATAATGTCAGTATTAGAAATTCCCCTTCCAGTATAATGGTAAACTTCCTTATTTAGACAAAACAACCTACAGAAAACAATAAAAAATATTTCATAAAATATAGTTTTAAAATAGTTTTTAAGGTCTTGAAGAACTGACAGTAGAGTAAGGAATTACCGAGCCAAAATCAAAGTGAAAGAGGGACACGGACAGGTAAGCAGGGCTTGGGAACAGTTTTTGGGCTGAGGGCATGCTGACAAATCTTGCGATCAAACCTAGTTTAGGTGGTATTTTGGGCATGAGGGAAAGACTCTCTGACACTGAACCCACCTGACCAGCGTGCAGGGTGGATGGACACTATCACTGGGAAGGTATGATCACTAGAACTACTTCCTACAGACACACAGCCTGTATTTACATCCTAGTTTTTGCCAAAAACAAAAAACAAAAAACAAAAAAACCTCTCAAGCTATGAACTTACAATGAAGTAAAGCACCATACATGGGAAGCAGTAGAAACAACAGAAATGTAAATAAACATGAAAGACTTCGATATTGGGAGTGTTAAAAAAAGATAAAACAAATATTCTTTCTACATTCAAAAACTAAAAGCAAGCAACAAGCGTGTATCTATAAGAAAATGTTATATACTTTTTTAGATAGAAATTCTGGAAATGAAAACTATACTTAATATTAAAAACAAAATTCAAAATATCAAAAAAAAAAATCATGAGCTGGAAGATGGGTCAGAAAAATCTACCCAGAATGTCACATAGTGAGGCAAAGTGGTAGAATACCAATAAAATTAAAATAAGTTGAATTCAGTACACATATAATCGTAGTTTCAGAAGGATGATAAATTACAAAACTGGAGAATCCTAATGAATCCCAAGGAATTGCTTCAGAAGAAAATTATTCCAGATGCAAGAGCTGAGATGAAAGAAGGAATAAAGATTAAAGAAAGTGGTCAATGTTGGTTTTGTCTTGATGAACCTCGGTTGTATAAAAGAATAATAATTGTGTCTTGTGGGATTAAAAAGAGAGAAATAAAATTTCCAACAACATCATTTAAGTCAAGAAGCAGATAGAGGAATCGTAATAGTTAGGACCTTGAGAATCATCTATCAAATCAGAGTAGTTGAACAAGGGATTGTTTAGAGGTGTTTCCTTGGATAAAGGGAGGAGAGCTGAGAAGGTGAGAACAGTCAGACCACAATACGGGTCTCCCACACCTGAAAAGAGAGAAGGAAGAAGAAACATTGGGTAGAAAGAGGACCAGACAGCAGCACAGATCTTAGAACATTTCATCTAGGTCAATGGGGAGTTCTTAAGCAAAACCTGTTCATCAGAAGAAGCCTGCAGTGGGCAAGAATGGCTGACATTGTAGCCCTCATTGTAGTCATTCTGGGGAAGGCATAAGAGCAATCTACGGGAAGCATGGCCTTGGCACAAAATTGGTGGAGGACCCAGAGACGCACTAGCTGGGGGGGGGCATAGGGGGAGAGTCGACCATGCTCCCCATCAGAAGATCTGAGAACATTTCTATGACAGCCACATGAAGTTAAATTTTCTAATATTTTTGTATTTTGAAAGAAGAAGATAAAAATATTGATGAGTGTAGAATTCAATAGATTAAGGATGAACATTGTAATTTCTAGAGTATTCACTAAAGTAATAAAAAAACAAGTGTATTACTTCCAAACCAACAGAGTAGCGACAATGGAATAATTAAAAAGGATTTCAGAAGAAAGCAAGAGAGGCACCTGGGTGGCTCAGTTGGTTGGGCGGCCGACTTCGGCCTAGGTCATGATCTCACGGTCTGTGAGTTCGAGCCCTGCGTCGGGCTCTGTGCTGACAGCTCAGAGCCTGGAGCCTGCTTCAGATTCTGTGTTTCCCTCTCTCTGTGCCCTTCCCCTGCTCATAGTCTGTCTCTATGTCTCGCAGAAATAAATAAAAGTTAAAAAAATTAAAAAAAAAAGAAGGCAAGAAAAGGGAAAGAGGACAAACAAAATAAGACAAATGGAGTAAATGGAACCCATAAAATTATTTGGTTGTATAAAAATGTATATATCATTTTTATGTTACCTGTTAGAGACAAAATACTCCAGTTTAAAAAAAAAAAACAATGATTGTCAAGGTGAATCTTAAAAAACAAACCATATACTTTATAAGAAACATATTTAGTCTCAGTACTAGATTTTACTTCTCTTGAAATTCTGACTTCTTTCAAAAAATATTTTTAGCATTTTATTGCTTTGGGAATGAATGTGAAATATTTAAATTTCATAGAAAAAAATCAATTTGGAATTGAAATTTACTGGAAGATATATGTAGATCAGCGATCTTTCTTCAGTCAATGTGGGTGGATAGGGAAAGTTCAAATACCCTGAATTTTCATCATAAAACAGTAAGAACTGTTTAAACTGTTTTCATACCTGAAGAGAAATTGAGATAACTTATAACTGTAAACATTTAATTAGATGATTAAAATTAAAATAGACATTAAAAATTTTATTTGGTGATAATGGATATGGTAAGACCAAATCCTTGTTATGTCATTATCGTGATTAATAGTAATCTGAATAAGCAATAAAGGGAAATGTGAAGAATTATATATATTTTCTTTTTTCCAACAAAAGAGAGCATAACCTTTCTAAGTGACAGAGTTTCACTAGGGTTTTTTGTTTTGGTTTTTGTTTTTTGAATGGATAATGGTTGCATATTCAAGCGATACAAAAAATCTGATGGAATATATCTAGTAAAGATGTGCCTTCATTTAATAGAAGATGAAGAAATGATCTTTTTTTTTTAAGTTTATTTATTTTGAGAAAGAGACAGAGAGAGGGGTGGAGAGAGAGAGAGAGAGAGAGAGAGAGAGAGAGAGAGATTCCCAAGCAGGCTCCACGCTGTCAGCACAGATCCTGACATAGGGCTTGATCTCACAAACGGTGAGATCATGACCGGAGCCAAAACCAAGAGTTGGACACCTAACCCAACTGAGCCACCCACATGCCTCATTAACACATTTTTCTTAACAGGTCCTTGGGTTCTTTAAGATGCACTCGAGCAAATGGTACTGATGTGTATTTCGATCAGCCCAATTCCATTTTCATGGCACAGCAGGGAAAGTTTAATAAGCTTAACGAGAAAACCTTTGTTTTGTTTTCATTTTCTGTTTTATTATTTTGAGTTGACACATGTCACATTAGTTTCAGGGGTACCACACAGTAATTTGATAACTTTACACATTATCCCACAGCAAACTTTCCTACTCTACAGGCGTGACTTCAACTATAATCTCTGTCTTCAGTTTCCAAATGTTAAAAACTCAACTTCATGACCCAGCAATAGCACTGCTAGGAATCTACCCAAGAGACACAGGAATGCTGATGCATAGGGGCATGTGTACCCCAATGTTCATAGCAGCACTTTCGACAATAGCCAAATCATGGAAAGAGACTAAGTGTCCATCAACTGACGAATGGATAAAGAAGATGTGGTACATATATACAATGGACTACTACGTGGCAATGAGAAAAAATGAAATCTGGCCATGTGTAGCAACATGGATGGAACTGGAGGGTATTATGTTAAGTGAAATAAGTCAGTAAGAAAAAGACAGATGCCACATGTTTCCACGAATAGGTGGACTTTGTGAGACTAAGCAAAAACCAGGGGGAGGGGAAGAGAGGAAAGGAAAAAAAAGACACAGAGAGGGAGGGAGATAAAACATAAGAGACTCTCAAAGACTAAGAACAAACTCAGGGTGAGGGGGGTGAGGGAGGGAGGAGAGGGGGTGACGGGTATTAAAGAGGGCACATGTTGGATGAACACTGGGTGTTATATGTAAACCAATTTGAAATTAAAATATTATTAAAAAAAAAAACAAACCTCAACTTCAAACCAAGATTTCTTTCTGATTCTTCTCTAGAAGGTTGTCCCCACAGCTGTGCCAGCCACTGCCTGAGCTGGCTGTCATCACACTGCTGCCTATGTTATCGGCTAAACTTGACACTCTTTTCACCAATAAAGATATTCTTATTTAACATATAGTAAATAAATGTATACATATAGTAAATAAAGATATTATTTAATGTATAGATATTTATACATTAATATATATTTATATATTCCTTATTAACAAGGTGAAACTTTAAATGGATATTCTGTTCCGTTAAGAACGGTTGTACATACAAATCTTGATTGTGTGGCATTTTTCAGTTGTATCTTTTCTCCTAGAGTCTATATGTAATGGGGAACTTTGCTGAAATATACGTTAGGAACTTCCAGGTAATACTTTTTTTAATTCCCTTTGACCTACTGTTCTGTGCTTCTGCAGATGGTAGATGAAGCCAGACAGCATTGTTCTCTCTTTTCTCCTTCTCCCCCCTCCTCCACCTTCTCCTCCCTCCTTCCCTCTCCTCTCTCTCACCAGAGATGATAGATAGATAGATAGATAGATAGATAGATAGATAGATAGATTCCCTCTATAGATTCCAGCAAAGCAAAGAAAGCTTTAAAGAGTACTGGTTTGTTTTCCTTTTAGAGAGATGAAAGAAATTCTGACTCTTTCATGATACAAAATTTTAGAAAAAGTAATTTCATTAAACTCTTTGTGATGATGCATTCTTTTTAAAAAGAGAAAAGACGCTCATGACACTTGGTGATGTTCTGACAGCTGAAGGCGATGTCATCGTGATTCTGAGAGCTTTCTATGTCAATGAGGCTGTTCTGGGATTTTGACTGATATTTATTTTCTAAGGCTCCCTTTTGTTAAGAGTACAGCTTGCTTTTTGTACAATATTAAAACCCCATTAGCTGTCCTAAGAGCTAGTTCGAAGTTATCTAATCCATCCGAGATAGGTCATAAGATCCTCTCCGTCCTTTTAGAGAACTATCTGACCATGAATCAGATAGTTGCCACAGCAGAACTTAAAAGAACTGGGATTATTTAAAGTAGAGATGAGGCTTATTAATTTAAACTGGATACTGTATATGAAGTGGTTAGTACACAGTTTGTTCACAGGTTCCTCTCATGGTTTGATGATAGAGGGGGTATAGATTATTTTTATACATTATTTATCTACTCTGCCATATGTACTTCTTCAGGTTGGTGGATATCACTGCTGGTACGGCTTCTAGCAAATGGGACCCACAGGGAACTTTCCACAAGCCTTGACCAATCCTGACCAAATCATTGCTTCACGGTGGGGACAGGACCCAAGGACAAGAGGGCCTTTCAAAGGGCCTTTCATACTTCTGTGCATAGCTCTATAATTAGTCCCTGATGCACTGTGGAGGTGGCTCTGCCGTAATTCCGCTTTGGAATTACAAGTACCAAATATGCAAGGTAGACTTAAGTGCTCTGAACCAGGCATCCCCGTCTTGCTTAGGTGACTTTGACTTGGGCATCTTGCACTGTCTTTTTATGTTTGAGTCCCAACAGGTCAACAACCTACACAGTTTTTGTAGAAATATTTGATTTGGAAACATCAGTAATAGCATCAAATCTTGAGCATATGTATTTTGGTTTTTGGCTTAAAGCTCACACTGCCCGTCGAGCTTCTTTTTGTGACATATCTGAGAATTCTGCAGAAACCTCAGTCACGCTAGTGCCTGGAGGAGCATTTATCCAGAGTGACTGCCTGTCCGTTTTCACTAATTTCGCTACGAATGACTTCATTAGCCTATAAATACTGACTGTTCTCTGTGGTTTGAAAGATAATTTATATATATTACATAAATATAATTTATATATTTAAAAAATTATATTGCACATTTCTATTCTTAAAAATTGCCTTAGCTAACACATTTTCAAGGCATTTTTGAATTAGCTGTCTTTCTGACAAATTAAACAATAGCAATCATAATGAGAATAACACCACTTTCACAAACGTACTTTCCTTATATTAAATTCATACCTTTCAACATCACTTTATTTATTTATTTATTCATTCATTCATTTTTTTTTTTTATTTTAGAGAGTAAAAGTGAGGGAGAGGGACAGAAGGAGAGAGAGAATCTTAAGCAAGTCCCGGCTCAGAGGCCAGCCTGGGACTTGATCCCACAACCCTGGGATCATGACCTGAGCTGAAATCAAGGGTCAGATGCTCAACCAACTGAGCCACCCCAGCGCCCCTCATATCACTTTCATTCATAAACTTGCAACGACATTTCAACTAAGTGTTTGTGGCTAATATTGATTATACAACCCCCCTTTAAAAATTTACTCCTTAAATAATTCTGTTTTTACAGTTATGAAGCATTGTTGGTACTTCAATTCCTTTCCAGACTGGTGACTAAATAATTTACAGGACTGTGAAATCGTTCTTTGTCTCTAGATTGACTGAAGATTCATGTGACTATATATATATAGTTCTATATATATCAATTCAGTCTTGTCCTTTGCCTTTGTGGATTTTTCTGGAGATAGTTCAACTAGTGTGGAGAGCCACATTTTGGGTTCAGTGATACTTTGTCTTCCTTAAGTGATCAATTCCAGTTAAATTATTATGGGTTTCAAAGATGGACTTCTGCTTTTTAATGTTTTCAATGATGGATTGTAAAGGAAACATTAAGGACTTTCTCAGACTGTCGCACATCAACCTGACATTTCCTATCTTACTCTGCAGCTTCTGTTTTTGCTTCAAAAACATTCACAGGGAATAAAAAGATGACAAAGTTTTTAAGTTTATAGAACCGTACTTCTTATGTACTTATTTATTTATGTTTATTTATTTTTGAGCGAAAGAGAGAGAAACAGAGCCTGAGTGGGGGAGGAGCAGAGACAGAATCCAAAGCAGGTTCCAGGCACTGAGCTGTTGGCATAGAGCCCGATGTGGGGCTCGAACCCACGAACCATGAGATCACGACCTGAGTCGAAGTCAGACACTTAACCGACTGAGCCACGCAAGCACCCCTGTAGAACCATACTTTTTTGCTTTCCACTTTATTTTAATTTTGTTTTAAAAGGTCTATTCACTACTTTTGTGTTTGGTCAATAAATCTGATACCCATTCAGCCTTATTAGTAACTACTGTCCTATTTTATATTATACCATCTTCATGGGAAGTGACCATTGCTAAGTCATTTTTTTTTTTTTTTTTTGTATTTCCAAAGGGTTAGTACAGTATCTGCCAAGTAAGAACTGGCCAAAAAAGTTCTTTCTTGCCATTCAGGACTGTTGTTGTGTGTATTCTCTGTGCAAGCTACTATATGCCTAACACATAGTTGCTTCTAGAAAGAGATCTGTGAGGGCAAGGACGAACTGATTCATAAATTGTCTGGTACCTCACCACACATTAAGCACTCAGTGAGTGTGCATTAAATAAATGAGTGCCATGATTTAGTCTTAGGTTTTTGTTATGTGGAGCCCTTGTTAGCATTGCGTTGCATTCCTATAGTTGCATACCCATGACTAACTCAGTAATTTTTGCTAAAAGGTGTCATTGCTTGGCATAGTTACAGCTTGTAATTTCTATTGAAAATTAAAGAATTGAAGGAAGAAAAGATGGTTTAAAAAGTGGTATTTGGGCTCTGCATCTCTTGCTATGGACAATGTTTGTGTCTTCCTCCAATTCATGTTGGAATCCTAATCCCAGGTATGAGGGTATTAGGAGGCGGGGCCTTTCAGAGGTAATCGGATCATAACGGTGGTGTTCTCAGGCTTGAGATTAGTGCCCTTGTAGAGACACAAACCAGTTTGTATTGACTTTGTCTATTCTCCATCAGGTGAGGATACAATGAGGAGATGCTATCCCCAAGCCAGGAAGAGAGCTCTCACCAGACACTAGATCTGCAGCCGCCTTGATCTTGGACTTCCTAGTCTCTAGACCTGTGACAAATCATTGCCATTCACACCACACAGACTATGTTATTCTGTTATAGGAACCTGAGCTAGGACATCCCTCCTTCCTCTGTAAATTTGTCCTCTGCACCCAAACTAAACTCCTTTTTCCTACCAGAGGGCTGTAGGGAAGGCAAGAGTGTCCACCTACAAAGTGTCGTGACTAAGTTCAAGGTCAATGGGTATTTTTGCAACTACTACAAAATGGTGACACAAAAGGTAAACATGGGGCCTTCTGTTTCTTTCCTGAAAAATAAGATGTATTATTCAGCAGTTTGGGGTACATGAGAGTACAAAAGATATGAAGGATGGAGGTGATTCAGTGAGACTTACTGCTGTTCCACATTCCCAACCCGACTTGCTAGGTTGATTTTAAACAGCTGTATTTACAAAAGTTTCTAGAGACTAGGTCTCAAATGGTATACCTCTCTGGAGCCCAGAAGCAACATTCCACCTTGTGTTTAAGGAGGGCAATCCACCCCCTCCCTTCTCACCTAGCAAGGCACAGCTTAGGGATGCCGTGTCAGCCACGGTAACAAGCTTCTCAAGCTTCCTCAGGAAGACGCATGGGGCAGTGATAAGGCCTCTCAACTAGTAGGTCAGAGTGAGAGAACGGGGGTGGGTTTGTTCTTAAGCGCATGTGCCCAAGAACCCTGTGGATATACAAACATTACTGAGATAATTTTGAAGTCAGAGTCTAAAGTCTTGTTAGGAAAGGGGCGCATGTGTGGCTCAGTCGGTTAGGCATCCGAATCTTGATTTTGGCTCAGGTCATGATCTCGTGGTTCTTGGGTTCGAGCCCTGCATCCAGCTCTGCACTGATAGCAAGAAGCCTGTTTGGGATTCTCTCTCTCTTTCTCTCACTGCCCCTCCTCTGTTCTCTCTCTCTTTCAAAATAAATAAATAAACTTAAAAGAAGTCTTGTTAGCAGAAAGGACTTTTTAGACACTGATGTTAAAGGCCATGGCATTTGGACCAAAACGAGACAAGGGATAGAGTAATTCAAAGCTACTGCTGGTGTTTCCTAAATCAATCTCCAAAGTGACTGAGAAAGGTGGCCTGATCTTACCGAGAAAACAGAATGATATAGTGCTCAGATCCGTAATACAAAACATCCAATACTTAGTACTTCTTTCAGGAAGGAACTCTTGTCAGAGGGTATGATGTAAAACACAACACAACACACACACACACACACACACACATACACACACACACACTCACATAGATTTAAAATTCTTTTCAGATGCTAGTCATCTGGGTGGCTCAGTCAGTTAAGTGTCTGACTCTCGATTTTGGCTCAGGTCATGATCTCACAGTGGTGAGATTAAGCTCCCTGCATGGAGATCCACAGTGGGTGTGGAGCCTGCTTAAGATTCTCTCTCTCTCTCTCTCTCTCTCTCAAACAAAAAAAATTAAACCTAACAATATAAAAATAGGAAAATATTAATGGATCAGTATTGTTCTGAGCTTTTAAAAATGAACTTAATAAAGGATTAAAATAACTTAGTTTACCAAGGAAAGGACAAGTTAAGAAGTTGTAGAAGAATAACTTATCTGGAATAAGAGCCATGCTAATTACATATGCTCTGAGTAAGTTAGTATGTAATACTATGAATTACTAACTAGAAATACTAAGGACATCTAAAGGAGTCAGATTAGCTGGACTTTGAAATTTTGTGGCTCTTCCATATTTCCTATGTAAAGGCAATCGACTCTGTGGAACAATGGAACGTCACCTTTGTACTCTTTGCATCATCGATACTTTAAATAATTGAAAATTATTTATTGAACACCTACGTGTCTGATATTGTTTTCTGGAATGAGAGTATATCAGAGAACAAAACAGCGAATATCCTTGCCCATATGACATTTACATTCTAAGAGAGGAACAGAAAATCAATGATAAACAATAAAGCTAAATTCTATATAAATCATGTAAATTTTAAAAAGTGACAAATCCTGTAAGAAAAATGAGACCAGGTAGGGGGATCTGATTGTCAGATAGTCTGGTTGAGGTTTTGTTTCAGCAGAGAATTCAAAGAACTCTGAAGAAAGAGTTTGATGCATTAATTTCAAGTAGCTAAGTAAACTCCAAAGATAATACATAAAAGCCAATAGATCCTCACATTACAAGTAGCAATTTTTACCCCTTATGAACATATCAAAGATTAATAAGTTAAGTAAATATTTTCATTCTTCTTGAATCTTTTATGCAATGATGACTGTTCAGCAGTATGCAAAGAAAAAGGTTTCACCTTGTGGAGAAGGTCTTCTCATTTCTCCTGGACAGCATCCACTAACCCAAAGTGTGCTATCAAAAAACATGAACTAGCCTAAACTTTTCGGATGGCTCTTAGTCAAGAATGTGTGATTGGGCATGATTATACAGCAAAAACAAAATAATCTTCTGTTCAAAAGATAAAGATTATTAAATCTTAAATTCAGAAGCCCTGCTAGAAAGGATATTAACTTCCCATTACTGTGAAGTTAAAGATAAATCCTCTTCTACCACTAAAAAAAGAAAAAGGATAATAAGATTTCAGAGTGCCAGGTGGCCAGGTTAAATAAATGCAGAAACCTTTATTGAGGAATTTGGACTGATCGGACCTCCATTTACTGTCCTCTGTGCTCTCTCATCTGAAGTCCATAATTCACATCATCCATCATCGAAACTATTGGAAAATATTTGTTCCTTCTGTGAAGAATGACAAAGGTAAACAGTTATCAAACAGGGAGAAGGTCTGGATTCTGGTTTCCCTGCTCAGATAGGGCTAGCTAGTCCTTTCCCTGCCTTGCTGTTCCATTCACGTCGTTTTAGGCACACTCTTTAGAATGACCTTGTCAGATGCACAAAGGCATATCTTCATCCAAGTGCTTGCTTTATGGACAAATGTCCAGGTCTGTATGAGCAGAGGCAATCATGTGAAAATGACTCCACAATGAACGAGGTGTCAAATGGTAAGTGAAGACATCACACAAAGGACAACATGTCCTAATGTAGTGTGATGAATCACGTTCCATGTCAGCAGAGAAAAAGATTTCCAAAGACGTCTATTTCCAAAATCAGTTGTGAGAGATTTAGAACATGATAGAGCAGAATTTTTTTTGAGAGATGCAGAAATTCAACAGGCATATGAATGAGTGATCATGAGAGCTGTCCCCTGGTCTTCCCGTTATCCCACTATGGTGCTGAAAACATTGTATTGCCCTGAAGTCAGTGAACAGCTCATTGTTTTCTTGGCCCACAGTGTCTATACCATACCTTGGACACCATGGCTTATACTGCAGGCATAGAGCTTCTCAGGATTAGGCCAGATACATAGAGTGAGCCAGAGGTAGGCCTTGAGGACCTGTATCTTTGTGTAAATTTTTTTTTTCTGGGGTCCCAATTTAGTTTTGGAAAAGCCTGTCAAACCCAGAGGTCTTCTAGAAAATTAGAACAGTCTCTGGGCCTCCACTCTAGTGATATGAGAATATTTTCCCTACTTTATTTCCCTGTCCCAATCTATAACTCTTCGAAGTTCCCAAAAATATCCTCAATGGATACAACAGATATAATGTACGATTATGATTTCACTAGGTGGTCAGACAGTGCTGTAGGATAGGATATGACATAAGTACGGTCAGGGTCCAAAGGCAGGTAAAGTACCTCCCAGGGAAGAAGTGAGGGTACAATTAAAGGTCGCTGAGTGCAGAAAACATGCAGAGCAAATGAAGTGGTATAGCATGCATTTATAGCAAGAGGAGAGAGAGAGAGGACACAGGGTCCAGCCCCTTGCAATGCAATGGTGCCCAAGGGCTAACAGATACTTTCCACAGCTGAGGTGGACAGTGTGCCTCCAAGACCCCCACTTTGTGTCACAGGACAAGGACCCCAACCTTTCCCCCCTTGGGTCTGAAACACAGAAAGCTGGAGACATACTTGAGGACCACTGAGGTACGCGTAGCTAAGCAGTTCAAGAGAAACAGACATGCGCCCGATAAAGAGAGAATTGGGATGTGCTGGCTCGAGTCGGACTCGCCATGTGCAATGCAAGTTGTGAGCCTGTCAGCACATCGTGTACAAAACTTAAGGTTCTGCCTGGAACACGGGGCAGGCATCAGGCATCAGGCTGTGCTCATACCCTTCCCTCACAATTAATTGAACTTATTGTGTTTTAAATTTTCTGTTTTCTCTAAACTCCAGAGAGAAGAAGGGCAAGGAATAGCCACAAGTCTATCAGAAACTCTGAAGCCCAAGCCTTGACCTGTGACCATATATGCCAAAAGCGAAATAAATATGGTATCTGGTACGAAGTAAGCACTCAATAAATGTAAAACTATCATATTCATGAGAGTTTTTGATAAAGGGAAAAGCAGATGTAGAACTGTTAGTTGCCTGTTTTGCAATCTCTGGAGGCTAATAGCTTGCTTTTTGAAGGAGTTTGAATTAATATGCAAAGGGAAGTCAAGTTGCCTATGTAGTACTCTACTATAAAATACTGCGTTAGAATAAGTTATATTTGTCTCAGTCTGTTCCTGATGCTGCACATAACTAATATGATTCCAAGCTTTTAATTATTCCTCTCTAATTTAATGTTTTATTATGAATAATTTCAAGCATACATAAAGCTAGAGGAAATTGTGATGAATCTCCAGGTACCTATTACTAAGCTTCCACAATTACTAACTTGCATCCAGTCTTCTTTCATCTATATCTCACCTACCCTTCCAGGCACAAGTTATTTTAAAGAAAATACTAGTATCATAATTTCATCATAAATATTTTAGTCTGTATTTCATGCTGCTACCCACTCTTTAAAATCACAACCACAATATTATTATCACACCTAAAAATCAGTTAAAAAACCAACAGAGAATTCTGGTAATGGCACCATAAAGAATTGGCAAGTTCTCTTTGCAATAAATCAATCGAACAAATATAAATCTGAACACAATTGCCAAAAACAATTATTTTAAGCTATGGACATCCACCAAATGCAGGCAATAAACTGAGAAGCATTCATTCTTTAAAAACTGCTAGGGCTTAGGGGTACCTGGGTGGCTCAGTTAGTTAAGCATTCAACTCTTGGTTTTGGCTCAGGTCATGATCTTGCAGTTTCGTGAGTTTGAGCCCCATGCTGTGATTGCTTGGGATTCTCTCTCTCCTTCACTCTCTGTTCCTCACCCACTCACACTATCTCTGTCTCTCTCAGAATAAATAAATTTTTTAAAAAAACTGCTAGGCTTAAATAGGCCAGCAGGAGTATGTATCTCTGCCTGTGGTTGTTCTTATCCTCTTCCTGGTGCTTGGTCTTTGAGAATTATAGCTTTCAAGCATGGGTCTACTCACAAAAAGCAGCAAATTTGCTGCTAGGGAGTGGGGCGCTATATTTGGAGGCCAGGCTTTGTCAATTAAATGTGGTGAATTTGTTAGGAAATGAATGGGAAAAACCTACAGCTTTGCTAGTTGAGGTTATGGTCCCAAGGGGTCACATGATCCTGAAAATGAGAGAACCATGGAAGTGCTGAGATAGGTTCTTCATGCATCCCTGGCAAACTGGACAATTGTACACATACATCAGGGAGATCCCAGACAGCCCAGGGCAAGGTAAGAGCCAAGACAAACTTAAGAACTGGATTAAAAGTCTAATGTACTCTCCAGACTCCACACAGATTAATCTACAGAGAGCGATGGCAAATAGGTACAAGATATTTGAGTGCAAATTCTTCCCAAAGCATTAGCTGACCAGTTGGCTATGCAGACAGAAGGTTGAACCACTGAACAACCAGGCTAAGACAAGAGAAATAAGAATTTTTTAAAAAATATGTAGAGACATCAATGGCCAAATACTGGAAGAGAGACAGATTCTAAAGAGTAAGTCCAGGCAAGAAGGAAGGAAGGAAGGAAGGAAGGGAGGAAGGAAGGAAGGAAGGAAAGAAAGGAAGGAAGAGAGAAAGGAAGAGAAGAAGGAAGGAAGGAAGGAAGGAAGGAAGGAAGGAAGGAAGGAAGGAAGGAAGGAAGGAAGGAAGGGAGGGAGGGAGGAAGGAAGGAAGGAAGGGAGGAAGGAAGAGAAAGAAAGAAAGAAAGAAAGAAAGAAAGAAAGAAAGAAAGAAAGAAAGAAAGAAAGAAAGAAAGAAAGAAAGAAAGCAAGAAAGAAAAGAAAGCAAGCAAGCAGGCCAGCTGGCCGGGAGTGAGGGAGGGAAGCAAGGAGGGAGAATATGGAAAACAGAAGTCTCAGACAGATAGGAGACAGCGGAAATAATGTCCAAAAACTTCCCAAATTTGATGAAAATATTGACTGATACATCCAAAAGCTCAACGAATTCCATGGAAGATAAACAAAAGAGATCTACACCTTCACTCATTATAGTCTGTCTTTTTGGCGCTGAAGACAAAAGGAAAATATTGAAAACAGAAAGAGAAAAATGAGTCGTGTACAGAAGAACAAGCATCATTCATTTTTCTAAGTAGAAAATGCTATAAAGGTAAATATATTCCTTGTCGACTACTGAGTTATGCTGTGATACGGCAGGAATAAATAATGCCAGCACTGCTGCTACCACTTTAAAAAAAAAAGAATTTCCTAAATAATGAGTTGGCTCCTCCAGTGAGTTTCTTTATTTTCCCCTTTTTCGTCAACTGCACTTTTGATTCTTTCAAGAGTGATTAATATAGTTCTTACCTATTTTTTATTATTCATTAGTTCTCATAAATGATGCCTTATATCTTCTAATTAATTTTATTGTAGTTAGAAGGTTTTTCATTCTTGTTTGATGATTTTTAACATACTGCTTAATTTTAATATCTTGTATTATTATGGTAATTTTACCATTGATTTTGTGTGTGTGTGTTTTCATCTATTAATCATATCTCTGGAAAATTTAGAGAGTTCTACCTCTTCCGACACACCTCCCCTTACCCTCTCACAGATTTCAGTTTTTCTAAGAAACATGTTGTCAATAAAATCCTATCTATCCAAATCAAAAAGGCTCTGTTTCAAAGGAATCTGCCTTTTTCTTTTTTTTAATGTCATTTATTTATTGAGAGAGAGAGAGAGAGAAAGAGAGAGAATCCCAAGCAGGCTCCACACTGTCAGCACAGAGCCTGATGCTGGGCTTAATCCCATAAATTGTGAGATCATGACCTGAGTCAAAATCAAGAGACAGATGCTTAACTGACTGAGCTACCCAGGTGCCCTGGAATTTGCCTTTTTAAAAAATCTTCCTTTTCTTTCCTTACCTCATTTTTGGGTTTTGTTTCTAGTTTATGTTCTTGGTTGTATTAATTTTTTTAACTTTCTTTTAGTGTTTTGTAAAATATGAGGTTGCTATTTTCACTCGTTAATGGATTTTCTTTCTGGATTGCCTTCATTGACTGTAGAATGATTATTCTGTTCCTTAGTTCCTTTTTTCCTAAAGTAACTTTGTTACGGGTTTCAACAACAATACTTGAGTTTACTGATTTTTAGCTGAAATAACTTTTTTGTTTTGTGTGTTTGTTTGTTTTTGGTAATCTTAGGAGGAAAGGTGAACCAGAATACTTTTCCTAGCCTTGAAGCTCTTAAAATTCCTCTTCTGATATGGTCATAAGATAATGACCCTAAAATTTCCAGATGTGCCAATCTCTTTTCTCCCAAAATACGGGGATATATTTCCCCTAACTTTGTTATAGATACTGACTCCATGTTTTTAGATTTCTGTTCTACAGGCTGTCTGTTTTCAGTAACAATTATGTAGATTTAAAACTCTACCACCACTGTAACCTCTTTCCAGATTGCTATGGTTTTGGCCAGTTTTAGTAAGTGTTTAAGTTCAAGCGTGTACATAACAATAGCAAAATAAATAAATAAATAAATAAATAAATAAATAAATAAATAAATAAATAAATAAAATTTAAAAAATAAAAAAAATAAAGAAGAAGAAGAAAGAAAAAAAAGAAAACAAAACAAACTCCAGACTTCTGATAGACTGAGTCAATAATTTGGATTGCCAATCTGGATTTCATTGATTAGCTCTGCCAGACTGTAATAGATTTATGAACTGCTTGGCTTATGACTTGATAAGGACAGACGATTTCCAGAATGTTTAATCCCAGAATTAATGCTCAACACCCTTAGCTTTGTGAAGATTTTCTTTCAAAACTTTATGGCATGAAAAATTAATGCTTCAGGCATGAAAGGAGGATGGAATTGCAGGTAGAAAAGAAAAATGCATACAACTGAAGTTCACTCAAATGCGGTTTAATTTCTCTAACACCCAGAAGTCCTGGCTTCCTTCCCTGCATTCTAACCACTGTTGTAGAGTCATTTTATTCGCTAGGTTTCTGAGAAGCTTCTTACAATTTTGAGATTGGGTCCCTTGGTTAGAAAGTGGGAACAATCATTAGTCTAGGTAAGGGGAATTCTGTAAAGTGTATTTTGTAAAGGGGAAGAAATCAGAATCATACTTATTAGGTTTAGATATTCATATTGTCTGTGCTTAGACTCAGATTTGAGTTAAAAAGTACTTTCAGTAAGAGCTCGACTTGCTTTAATGTCAAGGTATTAATAATCTCTTACTGTCTAAGAAGACAAAATCGTTAAGCCAATAAAAAGTTAAAGCCTTTTTCTGCAGACTGAGTGTTCATAGGAAATAAGCCTCTACCAGTAACATGGGGGTTCGGGGGTAGAATGGCCAATGGGAGGCCGCCCCTGTACGTTCTGTCTAGTGGTGTTCTGTAGAAGTCATTTGGAGGTGGTGTCTAGTCATTTCTTTGAATGATGCTCTGAGAACCAATTCTATTCTTCCAATTCCTTTCTAGTCCCCTTCTTCATCAAAACAGACGTCTGCAAACTTCTATTTCAAAAGCCATACAGTATACATTTTAAGCTTCGCAAGCCCAAGTTCCTGTCACAATTACTAAGCTCTGCCGCCTTGCTGGGAAAACAGCCATATGCAAAACAGAAAAGAATGGCTATGACTATGTTCCAATAAAACTGTATTTACAAAAGCAGGCAGCAGCCAGATATGATCTGCAAGGTGGTTTGTCAACTTTTTCTCTAGAACAGGATCATATTGGAGGGTGAGGCTTAGTCAAGTCATGACACAAAAGGAACGTTTAGTAAGAAGTCCACTATAGGGGTGCCTGGGTGGCTCTGTCGGTTAAGTGTCTGAGTCGTGATCTCGGCTCAGGTCATCTCACAGTTCACTAGATGGAGCCCCGCTTGGACTCTGTGCTGACAGCGTGGAACCTGCTTGGGATTCTCTCTCTGTCTCCCTCTCTCTCTATGCCCCTCCCTCACTCTCTCTCTCTCAAGATAAATAAACATTTTTTTTTTAAAGTCTATTATTGACAACTTCCATCTTAAGAAGGGAACTGCCCTTGGCATAGGGTAGCCTGCTTTGGGACCAAATACGGGAAAATGGAATTGACGGTTATCAATGGGAGTGAGAGGAAGGTAATTCTGTAGTTTTCCTCCTTCTGTACCATATTTTAAATAAAGTTCTTTCCCTTATTTTTTATTTTTGTGTTGCGAAATGAAACTCCATGGGGATATTTAGAAAGAAATGTGAAGTTACTTCCAGCCAGCTCAGAAATAACAAATCCAAATTGGAACACCAAGAGAAATTGCTTCAAGTACACTCCGTAATTGAGATACAAGACAAAACAGCACTCGGAATCATTTTCAGTATTTTTTTTTTTTTTTGCCTGAGACCTCCAAGACGTCTTGTGAACTCAATCCATACATCAGGAAAATAGAGGCCTGGTAAATTGATTTTGATTCTGTAACACCTAGTTAAGGAAATAAAAGAAGTGACTGAAGAAGACCAATTTTAAAATGATCATAATTTATCTAGATTGAGACAAAATGTCTAATTATTAAGTTTATGAATAGCCCATTTATTTGGTGTATGCATTTCCATTTTACAGTTGGGAATATCTATAAGAAATAGAATAAGAGTAAGAAATATTTACTTATATATATCAGACATATGATAGAAGCCCAATGAACAGAAAATAAGGTTAGCACTTGTTGGGACATGAATTGATCTGCTAGAGCTACTATAGCAAATAGCACAGACTAGGAGGCATAAATAACAGACATTTATTTTTTTATAGTTCTAGAGGCTAGAAGTCCAAGATCAAGGTGTTAGCAGGTTTGGTTTCTCCCGAGGCCTGTCTCCTTGGCTTGCAGATGGCTGTCTTCTCACTGTGCCCTTATACGGCCTTTTCTGTGTGCACTCACACCCCCGGTGTCTCTTTCTCTTAAGGACACGGTCGTATTGGATTAGGGCCCCGCCGTTACCACCTCATTCAAACTTAGTTACTTCTTTAAAGGCCCTACCATCTCTAAAGTCTCATTGGGGATTAGGACTTCAACATAGGAATTTTTAGGGAACACAAATCAGTCCATAACAGAACAAATGGCATACAGATGTTGAAAATCCTTGGGCTGCCAAAATTTTAATTATTAGACCCAAAGTCTAGCATTATTGAAATGGTAATTGAGATTGCAGATTATATAGACAGGTAGAGAAATACTTCTCCATGAATGACCACTAATAAGCAAGTAGTTTTGTGAGCAGTTTTATGTTGACATTTTTCAAATTGATTATCTTGAATAATAATGTATTATTTTCATGAAATAACATGTTAATTCCAGCACATTGTCTTGAAAAGAGCCAACATCGCATAAAACCAAAAATGGAGCAGAAGATTTCAAGCTTGTCATTAAAAGTTGGAAATTTAAATAGGATAGTATATGAAGTAAGTGCGGTGCAAAATGCTTTTGATGAAGTTTTGGAAAATACTGTATTATCCCTTTCCAAACTGATGTTGCAATTTTTTCCCTCTAGGAACAGAGGGCCGTTTGGGCTGGGTAAATTGGTTACCAATTTCTACTTGAGAATCCTGAGTTCCAGACCAGTAACCCTCTCCTCTGTGTTTGTAGTGGGAAATGGCATTTTTCTGCAACACAAAGTAGAAAATGAAACTTTTGTGCAGATGTCAAGATTCATCAAGAACACAACATGCAATAGCTCTCAAAAGCAAAAACCATCACTGATCATGTCCCGTGAAAAAGCTGAAACTTACATAAATTTTTAAGTCTATGAAAGACATGAAGTCTATACAATTTTTATACACATGTGATTATTACTTAAACTACATTTTCATCCCACGTAAAGCATTCAGAAATATGAATATGTGTTGTATAATATTCTGATGAAGTAAGAAAAATATTATGAATTATTTTAGAAATGTTCCTCCTTTCGAAGTTTTTTCCAAATCTCGAACAATTAAGACTTAAAAAAAGGAAGTTTCTTATTTGCTGTAGAGACTATTTTGAAATATTCACCATTTTCTAAGATGATAAACAGTACAGAATTATTTCAGTGTTAAAGGAAAATACATAGTTATATTTTGAAGTCCCTTATACTTAACATGTGCTAATTTTTTTAGAGAAATAACAATTTCTAATTTGGAAAGCAAATTCAGCAAACCATTTAATTCACCAGCCACCTGTGTATCTGAGATATTCATTGATGCCACTTCCAATATTTCAATATATATTGAAATTTTTGAGACAAGGCTCCAGGGTCTGTTAACATGCAGTTCCACCTATTTTTATAAGCCACGTAGGTTCTTCAATATATTATGTTTTCCTGGCTTATAATGTACTGAAATATTGCCAATCTCTTTGCAGACATATGAAAACTGTTGTTGAAAGAATTATCAATATTCACACAATTTTGGAGTTCTACCAGCTAACAGAACTTCAAGTTAAATGGTGATCATGACAGTGCATATATAAAGGTCTTCTATATGTCTTCCTAAACTTTGGGGAAACTATTAAATGTTCCACTTGTGTTATCAGTACTATTACATTTCTGCCTGCTCAATTATGTTAAAATAAACTCTGATTTGCTGCAGATAAAGTTTTATAACTGTTTAGATTAGTCTCAGTCATCTTTCCAATAAAACTAAAATTGAAATGCTCTCCTTAATTAAAATAATCTTTGATGCTTTATGAGAACATCTTTTACTAATTGACAGCCACACCATGGTTGCCCCCTTATTTGTTGCATGAATTCTATCGAGGTAAGGGAAACAATGATTCATGCATTCTGCATTATTTGGATATTATTATTTTTATGCCTACAGAATTGTTCAAATCGACCTGTGAGCTCATAAATACAAATATTTTTTTCTTACCTCTCATTTCCAACAACTGAAAAAAATGCTTTTGTTTACAAATGAGATAGACTCATCATACTCTTTTAACAGTAAACACTATTTCCCAACAAATAAATGTTTTTTAACTGTGAATCTTAGGTTTCTTCCAACTCCTTCAATGATTTTTGCAATAAGATCATTTTTTAAAAAAATGCTTGTTTTTTTATTTTGAGAGAGAGAGAGAGAGAGTGCATGCAAGTGGGGAAGGGACAGAAAGAGAAGGGGAGAGAGAGAATCCCAAGCAGGCTCTGTGCAGTCAGTGCAGAGCCTGGGGTGGGCCTTGACCCCACGAACCTGAGATTATGACCTGAGCCAAAATCAAGAGTAGAATCTTTACCCAACTGAGCCACCCAGGTGTGCCTGCAATAGGATCATTTATCTCTAACAATTCTGTCGCAAAATTCATTTTGACTCCAAAAGCAATAGTTTCAAATATATATTACTTTTTCAGGTGCCCTAATTATCTAGGAACTTTTTTTTTATTAGAAGCTTCTGATTTTGTTTCTTTCCAAATAATTATAGCTGCTTAGAAAGTATATCACATTTACAAACAAGCTAGATAAAATGTCTAAATATTAAAGAAAAGAGGAAAGCAAACACAAAGTATTTCTAAGACGCATGGTGTGGAAATGAATAAACAGGTTTATGTGGATGTGATGGTGCAATTAAAGCATCATTGGTAGTTGTGTTATTGTTCATCATTTTTGTTTGTTCGTGTGATTTTATTTTCTATCTTGATAAGTATTTGTCTATTTCGCACTGACACAGAACAAATAAAATCATTGCTATGTTTCACAATTTGTAGAACTATGAATTTTTAATGTGTCCATATTTTTTCCTAGAGAAAAATAGCAAATGTTGGGGCTATAGAGGAGAACAGAGTTATGATTTTAAATGTCATTTCACTGTTCATTTGGAGATGAGGCATAGAGTTACCCCCGCTTCCCCCCACCCCCGCGATAAGTGCTCCCAGAACCTCTGTGCTGTGGTTTGAGGTTAGGAACCTCGGTCCAGTCTCTGCCAGGTCCTCATTGGTGCTGTCTGTTTCCAAATAGTCAGTTGCCATAGTTAATTTTATCACATCTGTCAAGTCACTCACAATTTACTTAAATTCCACTATTAGTCTAAAACATATAGCACACAAGGAAAACAACCACAAACTTATCAAAATACGAGAAATGAAAATTCTGGCACTCTACCCAGCTTTACAATTTATCCTTGCCATTTCTCATCTTGTTACCGTGGTTTAAAATAAAGCAAAACAAAATTTCCTTCACTGATTTAGATCACCAGTGAAATATCCCCTTATTATTACAAAGTTTAATTCCAAAGTCTTCTAATAACAGACTAAAGACTTCTGCTTTTAATCTGGAGCAACACAGACCAGATAACTAAGATACAGACAGAATGAATGATGCAATGGTCGTTAAGACACTAAATATAACTGACAAGGAAGGATAAGAATTCCTTAGAGATGGGAAACAATTTCAGTGAGCTCTACAATTCTATCAGCTTACTGCCTGGAGAGTTTCTGGGCCATGGTGCAGGGAGAGGAAATCCAGGCAGAGTTCAATGGACACACTGAATTGGGGAGATAGAGGTGGGAGTCAAAGGAGACCAAGGCAGGTAGAATTTCACGGTAGGGTGTTGACAGGAGAGGACTATATAGAGAAATTTCTGGGGTTTGTAGAGGGTAATATGCGGGAGACAAACAGAATAAAACATGTCCCCTGAGGGACAGATTCTAAATATATCCTAAATATTCAGGCACCCATGTATGTTCCATTATAATTAAGGTCCTAGGTGAAAATATTAGGAAGATCCTCCAAGATGCTTTGTGCAGCAAAGGGGGTGACATATGCTCCAAACTATAGAGCCAGGGAAAGGCAAAACTGCAGTAGGGACTGTCGATATGAAAGTCACTACTAGAGAACTAAAGAAGAAATGTTATATTCTGAGAAGGAATAAAGCCACCAGTAGATGAAGTCAGGATAAAATAAGAAATGAATCAATGGAAATCAACAAGAAATATATATGGGGAGCGACGGGCCAGAAACCAAGCTTAAGAATAAGGGAATGTTAATCATCCCTGATACCTAAAAATCTGAATCAGAAGCTAATCAAGAATCCGCATCTAAACAGTGGTTAATGGGAACACTGAGTTGATAGAAGAGCAAGTTAAATGGCACCATCAGGAAGCAATCAGCAAAATTCAGAATGAGCACAATTCTCTATGACATAGAATAACAAACAAAGATCTCTAATAAACCAATGACATGAAATCAAAATGAAAGAGAACTTTTAGAGAATAAAAGATCCTTAAGAATTACAAAAATAAATGTAATATGTAGATTTTGTTTTAATCTCAGTTCAAACAAATCACCTGAATGAAAGAAAACTGGATGAGATAAATCAGTAAAATTTGAATAAGAGCAAGGCATTTAAGAAAATTATTAGATAAGATCAAGGAATGGTGGGTGCAGTAAAAAATTCCTTAAAAGTTATTGTGCATACTAAAGTATTTATGAGTGAAATGCAATTATGTCTGATAATTTCTTTAAAAGAGCCAAAATTAAAAGAAACAAGACAACACACAGCAACAATTGGAAAAATATTGAAAATTGTTGAAGTTATGTGAAAGGTATTTGGAGATTCATTATATTATTCTATCTACTCTTGTGTTTGTTTTAATTTTTTATAATAAAGATTTTTTAAAAAGACATGGCTGTTTAATCAACACTTATTAGTTGCTGACTTGAGCCAGACCTCAAACAAGCATAAAAGTAGAAATAAGAAGGCTTGGTTTTGAGTGCTTATGAATTTAAGCAAATCCTTTAACTCGTTTTAGATTTGATTTCCTCAGGCTAATGTTGAAATCACAACGAGAGCCAGCTTCCTCAAAAGATGTAGGAGGACCAATATAATGACTGTATATAAATGTGGGCTGCAAAGTAAGAAGGTGTTTTTAAATATTATCTATCGTTATTTGTTTAGCCACAATTATTAAATGCTGTCTTTGTGCTAGACTTTCACCTACATTGTTCAATTTTACTCCCAGAACCGTCCTAAGAAATTGGTGTTTGATACACGGGTTGAATAGCTTAGCTCAGACGGGCATAGTAGAATCCTTAGGGCCACAGGTCCGGCGAGCAGCACCGCAGAGCCTGGGCAGTCCTGGCTGGCTTCCAGACCCAGGCCTCTTTCATCCACTCTGGCACATTTCCCAGTGATGTCAGCTGTAGGATGAACGGGAAGGTACAGGAAGTCCATCTCGGGCACTCTAAACAAGGCCCTTGATAAACAATTTACAACCATAGATTTTCAGAAATTATCAGAAGTAGGAAACCACTAAATTGTCTCTAGTATCCTGCATAAAACTGCTTAAAAAAATACTGACATCCAAAGGATGACCGTAGAGAAAATGAACACATGCAGGATAGAAATAATACCTCAGACCAGACAGCACTTTGCTTTCACAGTAGCTGAGGAAAGAGTAAAGTTAATACCCTCATGCCCTTTATGGTGGACTTGGTTCCCAAAGAAGAGACTGAGTTTTCAGGGAACAAGAAGGCAGCCAATAATATCTTTAAAACCCTAATATTGCTAATATGAATGATGCCCTTAATGACACCCTCACTGTGACATAGACCCTAGGGAAAATGTAGCTTTAGAAGCTATGATTACCTTAAAATGCCTCTCGCTAGAGACTAACGTTTACTCAAGTTGTCGTTAATGTCCAATGTAACGAGTTAATGCGAACAGTGCTGGAAGTTACATCCAAGTTCAGCTAAAAAACAGGTCATGTGTAAATACAGCTAGTGGTAAGAAGCTAAGTGCAGGAAACAATGCCAGTATCAGCAGCATCTCTGGCTGCAAAGAACAACTACATGACACCAAACTCAATTTAAGCTTCACTCCCACATGGGTAGTTCTGCATCACGAATGATCAAAGCCATTAACTTGAAGGAGAATCTAATACTGATAGGGACTTCGGTGTAAAAGCTTATATTTCTTTATTAAATCACTTTTATTACTTAAGACTTGAATAAAATAGAGTTTTAGTAAGTTGTTAACAGCTTCAACTGGATGGAATTTGGAAGTAAGTATTGAGGGACTCAAAATTTGTGAGAAGTTCCGAGTTGTGTACTGGAGCCCATCCCTGCTATTTGCACAGCTGCAGGGACATGGCTCATGTTGACTGTGCATCTGGTCAACCCCGTTATTTCTGATCATGGGTCTTATGGAATCTGCTGCTTACTGTCTTGACCCTGATAGCACCTATTTATTCCTTATGAACAGGATTTCTTTCTTTCCTTGAGAAGAAAATAAAGTTAAAATTTTTTTTAATGTTTATTTATTTTTGAGAGAGAAAGAGGGAGACACAGAAACCAAAGCAGGAGACTCCAGGTTCTGAGCTGTTAACACAGAGCCCCATGTGGGGCTCAAACCCATGAACCATGAGATCATGACCTGAGCCGAGGTCTGGCGCTTAACAGACTGAGTCACCCAGGGGCCCTGAAAATAAAGTTTTAAAGATCCTAGGAATGTCGTCACCATGCTTGTGGAAAAAGCAATGGGGATTACATAAGGTATTTGGGAGCTACAACCAGGGTGAAAGCAGGATGGGAGATTAGTTTTGCGATTGGTGTGTTTGTACACACAGTGGGGTGTCACACTGCTTGGCAGGAGAAGGGGACCGTTGTAAAGTCATAGAGAACCCAGGATTCAAACTAAGTACTTTTGAATACCACATGGAAGGTCCTTTAGAGTCTACCTTGTATCTCACTTCATATACTGATATTTTTGCCTTTCATATTTTGGTGCCATTTGGTAGCTGATTGTACATGATATTAATTCAGTAAAGGAGGGGCCGCTGTGAGGAAACACAATTATTTTAAGAACAGTGGACTGAGCACAGAGAAGACTGAGGCCTAACCCTTTTCTGACCTTGAATCACTTAAATGAGCTCAGGCTCAGGTTCCTCATGTATTTAATGGGAAGATTAGACAATAAATCATTATGCAGGGGCTCCTGTGTTGTGTGAGGTTCACTGACTGGTAAGAACCCTTCCATCTTTATATTGCTGTGGTTTAATACATTTAAAGCTGTATTAAATTTTAGCTATTATTATATATTCTGTTTACATCACACCAATACAAATAATAAATCAACAAAGCAATTTCATGGGAAAACTCCAGCCAACTCAAATAACGGACTGAAATGTCTATCATATCAAAAATTTTTCCCTTCCTCTTTTTGAATTTTAGGCACGCTAAGCATTAACGTCACTTTGCATGTTAATTTAGAATGCAATGACTTAGATAGCTCCCATATGAATCATTCACTCAATAATTAAATCCATTCCCTGACAATTTTCATAGAAAAATTTTGTTACACAAAAATATGTGATTTTTAAAAAATCACCACTCATTTTCCACCAATATTAATAGACACACGGTAGAGAGAACACAGGTCAAAGCAGTACTGGTTTGCCCTGAGCATGAAGTACAAGCATATTTTGCCTCTCACATGGCCTGGTGGGGCTTAAACACTTAAAATGAAGTGCTGAATTTACATAATTCAGACACTGGCATTGATTTAGGGACGGGGTGGGGGGCGGTTAAAGGCCTAGAGAGTGAATCCTCTGTTACTTATAGGCTTTTGGCTTTGTTCAAGGTATTAACCATTCTGAGCCTTGATTTCCTCACCCATAAAATAGGTATATTAATCCCATTATAATACAATGTAGTGAGATTTAAATTAGTTGGTCCTTACAAAGCACCTGGGATATTCCATGACTCATAGTAAATAAATGTTCAGTGTATATTAGGTAAGAAAATACAGGCTTATAAAGCTTAAATTTCTAAACCTTTATGACCTTTGAAATGAAGTTATTACTATTATTATTCTTCAAGTATATTCTCTGAGGTCTTGCTTGAAATTGATCATTTTAAGCTATCTTGACATGTATTTTCCCCTATATGTTAGTATTCACTTTCACGTACTGATAAATGTAAAGAAAGTTTCTGGGAGATGAAACTAACCGATATCTTCATGTAATTAATGCAAAATGTGTAATGCTCCAAATATGTAGGTTTCTCACTTTTGAGTGGTTGAAGTGTTTCCATCCTTTTAATCTTCACACACATACACATTCACATGCATCAAATTAGAGCGAGATAAATCATTCTGGCACGTAATTAGTTACATCTGAGCAAACTCTAAAGCACTGGTATTTTTTTTTTCCTGAATCTTCTCACCTTATCTTTTCCCTCTCTCCGTTGTTTATACAACCCTACTAAACTTCTAGAATTGAATCTTGGAACACCAGATTTGTGCACTGTATGGTATTTCAGTAGAGATTTGTCGCAGAGCCCTGAGAGTCCCACTGGTTTCTATCAAGCGACACTATTCTAAATACAGATCCTTGCACAGCTGCTTTCTGCCTGTCCATGGACCAACGACAGTTCCAGCCAAACAGGAAGCCATAGTAGACTCCAGACACTGTATTTCTCCATGATTTTGTTGCCTGCAGGAACTCAAAGCCACGGGTGACAGATAGAACAAACCTTCTGGAAACATGGAGAAAAGGCAGGCTTCTGCAGATCCTAACCAGATGTTTTATAGCCATTTATTTATACCCTCTTTCCCCTCTTGAGCAAAACAGTTTAAGTTTCATTATATACAACAGATTATATTATTACAACAGATTCATTAGATACAACAGATTTGTTACATACGACAAAGTATTGTCATGTGAGCCCTTGAACACTTTGCTTAAGAGCCAAGAGGTCAGGCAATTGTTTGAATTTCATAAGGAAAAACAGATGTGTTTTAGGTCTCACGCTGATGGTATTCAGGCTATGGGGAAGAGTTGGGAACACCGTCCTTCCCTGAAGGGGCCACTCTAGTTTGTTCACCAAACTAAAGGGCTCAGGCTGGGTGGTTTGGACAGGTAGGATAAAGTCATTCGTTCTCTCTGCTTAAAAAGATACTAGTAAATTTATAACAAATTCAATAGGTCAATTTTCTTGTTTATTTGATAAATTCTATTTTGGAAATATTAGGATGTGAAACCAAATGCCAGTAAGAGTAATTATAAATAGTAGATGATAAATTTTCCGTAAACTAATTTTGCTTTTATCTTATATATAAATTAGTTAAATCAATTTACTCAACTAATGTTCAAAAATCATTCTGGAAACTGGAATGGATGGGAACAAACCTCGTATCCTATCTCACAATTACCTCCTGAGACATGTTGTCAGCACAATGTTAACTTCAGCCAGTAGTTCCCAAACACATTCGACTGCTCCTAACCTGGGGTGTTACCTAGGAACTCGAGTTCTTTGGAGCCACCTCAGGTTTATGAAATCAGAATTTCCAGGGGCAGGATATGAGAATCTCTATTTTGAAAAGTCCTCAAATAGTTTTGACGATCAACCTCATTTGGGGATTAGTGATCCACACAGGAGATCTGTCAATTACATGGTTAATTGCATCAAGGCAAAAGCAGCTGCAAGACGTTACCAGATGCTGCACCTGCACACATGCGTATCAGGTGACCCAGACAGTGGTCACATTTCCCTCAGTCTGCCCAACCTTTAGACAAGGCCTTTTCTTGTCTTTAGCTCTTGACCTCCCTTTCCTTAGCACATTTGTGGTAGAAAACCTGTAATTGTAAATTATTTTTCTATTTGAAATGTAAATCTTTAAAAAGCTTTTTGCCAATTTTACAAGCCTGAACTATCTTTCTCAAGGACATGGGAGTCATCCATTTGTAATTAACCACCAAGGAACATAGTGTCCCCTTTTCCAATTCTCTGTGGGAGGGGAGGAGCCTCATTTCTGAGGTTGCCTTGCTTTAAGTTGTAACACTAACTCTTATTCTGAAGATATGAGAAAGTTTACGTTTCCTCTGGGTAAGGACAATTACTGAACATAGGTATCCTATGATCCCTCCACCACAGTTCTTGAAAATTCTCCAGCTCTTTGTTTCTGTGGATTGAACTCAGATTAAGTTCTGTTCTCTCTCTTCTATTGCAATAACCTTGAATAAAATCTTCCTCAACTGTTCACATCGTGTAGTACAATTTTTGCTTTGACACAAGGTCCTGGGCACTTTATAGAAATACTCACTCATGTGGTATTCTATTCTATTTCATCTATTTTCTTTTTTTTAATTTTTAATGTTTATTTATTTTTGAGACAGAGAGAGAGAGAGAGAGAGAGAGAGTGAATGAGTGGAGGAGAGGTAGAGAGAGAAGGAGACACCAAATCTGAGGTAGGCTTCAGGCTCTGAGCCGTACGCATAGAGCCCAACACGGGGTTTGAACTCCCAAACCGCGAGATCATGACCTGAGCTGAAGTCAGATGCTTAACCAACTGTGCCACTCAGGCGCCCCATATTTCATCTATTTTCAAGTAAGAATCCAGATAAGGATAGGTCTCCTATCCTTGGTGTTTCTTTCTAAGAGGGCAGTAAATCACATGTGTGATCTATCTAAAAGAGAAACAAGTACGCAAGTCACATAGTTCAGCAATATACACTTGCTATATGTTCCAGTAATATGCACTAGCTATATATGACAGTAATATACACTAGCCATAGGATAGGTACAGTAGATCTGATGATGGACAGGGCTTCAGGTCCATGGGCATAGCCAGACACCATACTAAGTAACTAGATAGGAGTGGCAAAGAAACTACAGGAGCATGAAAATGGCTGTGGTAGCTAAGGACACATGAGTTCTACAGTCTGCTTCTCTGACCATAAGAGAGGAAAACGGGATCGAGTATAAAATCAAACTCTAAGGCTTTGTTAAATAAATATCCATATACATATCCTGAAAAACACAAAATTGGTGAGCTCTTTATCACTTTGAAATCACTGGGGGAAGTAATTGTGGGGAGACAAGTTTTTTCTTTTTTTTAAGACTCATTTTCTTCTCGGGTCCCAGAAAACCACAACAGTAGTCTATTCAAGCAGGAAAAACAGAATACCATTCATTGATCTTTCTTGGTGCTCAGATGACTGAATATCCCAGAAACTAGCTCAGAAAAGCAAAAGCATGCTAATGATTGTAAAAGAAAGCTATGTCTGAGGAGGAGGGGACAAAATATTCAGAGCTCAGGGACACTTTCAGATGTTCTCATTAAATCAGCCAAGGATGACATGTGGTACAATATTCCTTCTACGGAGACATATTTTCTTTCTGTATTAGTTTGCTAGGGCTTCTGTAACAAATACAACAAACGGGGTGGCTTAAACAACAGAAACTTATTATCATACAGTTGTAGATGTTAGAAGTCCAAGATCACGATCAAGATGTTGCCTGCCTTGGGAGACATAACTAGAAATATGTCGCTATGGCTGATGTCAGAGAAATTACTGTCTGTGGTCTCTCTTCTAGGATTTTTTTTTTTTGAAACAAAAAGCAGAATCAGACCTATAAATACAGACAACAAACCGATGGTTGGCAGAAGGGACGGGTTTGGGGCGGATGGGCGAAACGGGTGAAGAGAAATAGGAGACACAGGCTTTCAGTTATGGAATGAATAAGTCACAGGAAGAAAAGGCACAGCATGGGGAATGTAGTCAATGATACTGTAACAGCGGACACCGTAACAGCATTGTATGGTGACAGATGGTAGCTATATTTGTGAGTATAGCCTAACATACAAACTTATAGAATCACTATGTTGTATGCCTGAAACTAATGTAACATTTTGTGTAAACTATACTGAAATAAAAATTTTAAAATATATTAAAGAACAAAAAATGTCAGCAGAGTTGGCTCCTTCTAAGGAATCTATTCCATACTCTACTTAGCTTTTGGTGGTTTGCTAGATACTTTTGGTATTTCTCAGCTTGTAGAGGCATCACTTCAATCTTTGCCTTCATCTTCTTATGGTGTTTGCTCTGTGTGTGTATCTTTGTGTACAAATTTCCCCACCCTAATGATCTAATCTTAACTAATTACACCTGCAATGACCTTATTTTCAAATATGGTTAATATTTTAAAAAATATTTTTTAATGTTTATTTTTTTGAGAGAGAGAGAGTAATACAGAGCACAGGCAGGGGAGGGGCAGAGACAGAGGGAGACACAGAATCTGAAGCAGGCTCCAGGCTCCAGGCTCCAGCTCTGAGCTGTCAGCACAGAGCTGGATGCAGGGCTCCAACTCACTCACCGCGAGATCACGACCTGAGCCAAATTCAGATGCTCAACCAACTGAACCACTCAGGCGCCCCTTTGGTAACATTCTGAGGTACTTGGGGTTAAGACTTTAACCATGAATGCGGTGAGGGAGCGGATGAGCATAATTCAACCTATACCTTTCAGATAAACAATAAAGTTCTGTTTTTGTTTTTGTTTTGTTAGGTTAGGTTTTTGGTTATTGGACTATGAATGCAGTTCTTTTCTATTCACAGTCCGCATCATCCAGGAACTTGTCAAACACCTGGTTTCTGGCCCCACCTTAGCTCTGCCGGATCAGATTCGGCAATCGAACAAGATCTCCAGATGATTCACATGCACATTCGAGTTTGAGAATTACTGCTGTAGCGCATGTTGTTTTCTTGTCCAGCTGGGCTTTCAGACATGTTTGGACTAAGCTTTCCTCTCTCTTACAGCAATTTCTCTCTAAATCTTTTCTCTCACAACTCTCTCCGTGTTCCCATTTCCCTTATGGTATGTGGAACCTATCTTACATGTATTTTAAAAAGTAGCTCTGTGTTCTCTTTTGTAATTTATTAGATCTGTTCATTTTCATGTGAAGTCACCTTAAATCACTTCTAGGAAGTATGCCGAGTATAGTCTATTTTTCTGTATCAGCTGTCTAATATTAAAACTGCTTTCTCTTTTAAGGCCTCTGGGAGCACTGCTACAATCCATACTGCCCCCGGGCCATGAGCTCTTTATCACAGCACAAAGTTGGAGTGAGAACCTGGACACCATCACCTTGATTTTTTGGAAACACTTTGTCTAAGGAGTGAAGAATTGTTCTTGAAAATGGTACCCTCTCTGGCAGGCTAGTCATAAAGTATATGAGTAGGTGGTTAATGCTATATCTGTTTAGAGTTTTGGTCTCGTAAGGAGAAAAGGAAGCAGAGCTGGTCACATTAATTTAAAAAGTGCCTAGTGGGCAGCGGCATCCTGGGATTGGAAGAGGTGGCTATTGGAGTCCAGGAGATTTGAGCTTGAATCAGGATGATTTCGTTCACTATGCATATCAACTGAGATGAGGCATGCAACCCACCTAAGCCCCTGATTTCTCGCCTGTAAAAAAGGGAATAATATCGATGGAGTAGAATACTTGTAGTAGAAACATTAAACTGGATAATATACGTAGAACCACCTAGGCTCAGTCTCTGGTACATTAAAAAAAGCTAAAACAATGGTCATTTTTGTTACTTAGTGATCTACAAGTTTCAATAAGCTTTTTATTCCTGAAAACCAGGCCACCTTCATATGTCAGAGCCATTGCACAGTACGCTGATGTGACAAGCTTCTCTGGAACTCATCAAGCACTATGAAAAATAAAATATGTATAATTGGCCCAGAGTAATCTCATGAGATAAGAAAAGCTTTGAGGAACATATGACTTTGGCACACGAATGACATAGTAAGATTATATGTGTCAGGGAAAGACTGATAGTGACTTTGCCAGAGGAAAGTAAAAGCTGGAATCAAAAGTATGTAAGTGGTAGGAATGTGATGAAAGTTAGGAAATAATAGAGAGCCCAAGGTAGAACTGGAATTTTAAAACACTTATATTTAAGCCAGCCTCTGCGATTTACAGATGAGGAGATAATGATGCAGAGGGTCAGGGGTGGGCAAAGGAAATGAGGAGGGCGTCAGCACTTCCTCCAGTCTCCAGCACAACGACACCATAAGGTATTGAAGGGCTTGTGCCAGTAAATTCTCCACCTCCCCTTCCCAGCCAGACTGCCGCTTCTATGCCTCTCACAAGCCACACTCCTGAAGATCCCTGTCGCAGCCGGCTACGCTGTGGCAAGGTCATCACTGAAGAGCTGGGTCTAGAATCAACCATTTGCTGATTTTCCCTTATGCCATTTTATTTTTAGGAAAATGGTGGTATGAAAAAGTAGTTATAGATATATGAAAATAGTAACATAAATAATGTAAATAAAAGTGAACAAATGATACAAAATTTTCAGCCTTAAGAATTGAGCAACTTTAAAACATTTTAATTTTTTTTAAAACATATTAAGCATAAAATGCATCCCACTTCTTTAAGAACCATCTTTAATCAGATGGTAGGCGACTCTTGGCAAGAGGCACTAAATTAGAAAAATCTGTAATTGCTCTTCATTGGGCCTGTGAAGTGTCTTAGGTTGCTGAAGTGTACCTTTCATATTACCTAGCAAACTCATGAGAGCATAAAGTGGATGGCAAAAAAGACATCCGAAAACTCATCTTAAAGGGTGAATTTTTTTTGCTTTCGTATATGAAACTCTACTTCCTTAAGTGGCATAGAATTGTATTTACGTGTTCTTTTTGATGAACTAGCTCTTTAGCCTTTGGGAGGAAGCTCAGATACCTGTTTTGGTTTTTTTTTTTATTTTTTTTTTTAATGTTTATTTATCTTTGAGAGAGAGAGACAGACAGAGCATGAGCAGGGAAGGGCCACAGACAGAGAGGGAGACACAGAATCTGAAACAGGCTCCAGGCTCTGAGCTGTCAGCACAGAGCCCGACGCGGGGCTTGAACTCAGGAACGGTGAGATCATGACCTGAGCCGAAGTCGGACGCTCAACCGACTGAGCCACCCAGGTGCCCCAGATACCTGTTTTAATCACTATAACTAGTTAAGTTTGTTGTTAGAGGCAGAAGCATCTAGTTCTGAGCCCAAAATTTCCTGCAGTGAATGAATCCGAAGTGAATTAACCATATTCCCTCACACTGCCTACAGCAGCTAGAATGAACAATCGACAGAATCTCAGAGGAATAAAAAAAAAACTCTAGGAGGCATCCCAGTGTCCTCTGGCTACCTGCCAACAGCCTAAATTTCTGATGGACGGTTCTTGTTAAAAGTAAGAAAATCAGCAAGCCCAGAATCCAGGAAGGATTTTTACTTCAGATGAGAGAATGTAGATCCACCACCCGTTTAAAGAGATAAGGGCTCTTCTTCCCTCAGAATAAGCTGCGGCAGCCTCGGTGTGGTGAAGCTGTCACAATGTCATTCAGAACAGGCTCTTCTGCTCCTCCTGCTCTAGCAGCATCGCTGGGTGGTTCTCGCCCTAATGCCTGCAGTGTGCTTGCTGTCCCTTCAAGCGTTGTGCCTGCTGCCACCAGGAATAAAGGAGAAAGGAGGGAAAATCAGAGAATATGCTGCTAGAACTGTCTGCTCCGTTTAAAAAGTTTCCCAGAGTTCTTACCCAGTGACCGCTACTTCCGTCCCACTGACTACATTGTGTCACGTGGCCACGCCGAGCTGGAAGAGAATCTGGATGAGCAAGTATTTGCGGTTTCCAGACTTCATTGTAGAGAAAGGGAAAAGAGAATTAAAAACAGTCATCTAGTCTCCTGTAGCAAGTAATCACATGTTAATGAGGTGATGGAGCTGAATTGCAAAAGGTCTATTTTCTAACTTTTCAAACTCTACCTCATGGTCTTTCTTCCCAAATTCTCCTATGCCCTGCTTTAATCCATGTGCTCTCGAGTCCTTCGTTATGTCAATGTACAGATTCAGAACGGTGTTGTTATGAAAGAGTGATACTTTAATAAATTGTGTGTGTGTGTGTGTGTGTGTGTGTGTGTGTGTGTGTGTGTGGTGTAAATTCTGGAAAAATGCATGGATCACTGACATGCCGAAATTGTTGTCTACCATTCCAGATCTACTCTTCACCCCTTTCAACTCTGAGCAGTTGACCTGCATGGTCTCCATGCTCTCTGGCCTCCAGTTGGGTTCAGCCAATGAGGAACTGCCACAGGAGATCAGAGGGTAGGTGGAGGGTTAGCTTATCATTTACTCAAAGCCCAGGCTCCTTCCCCTGTAAGGATGTATCAAGGGGACTTGTGTTTCGGTCGAAGGCCAGTGTTCCTCTCAAGAAAGCCTGCTTGACACCCAATAGCAACTAGCAGTGCAATGTGTATCATCACTGGGAACATCTGAATAGTGACCATGTTGACTGAATACTTGATAATATTAAAAATTATTATTGGGGCACTTGGGTGGCTCAGTTGTTTGAGCATCTAACTTCAGTTCAGATCGGATCTCGTGGGTCTTGAGTTTGAGCACCGCGTGGGTTTCTGCCGTCAGTACAGAGCCTACTTCAGATCCTCTGTCTCCCTCTCTCTCTGCCCATCCCCTGCTCATGTTCTCTCTTTCACAAAAATAAATAAGTAAAACGTTTAAAATTTTTTTAATTTAAAAAATTGTTAGTTTTTAAAAATTTTGTAATGTTTATTTATTTTTGAGAGAGAGAAAGAGAGAGAGATAGCACAAGTGAGGGAGGGCAGAGAGGGAGACACAGAATCTGAGGCAGGCTCCAGGCTCCAAGCTGTCAGCACAGAGCCCAATGCTGTGTTTGAACCAACAAATCACAAGATCATGACCTGAGCCAAAGTTGGACACTTAACTGACAGAGCCACCTAGGCACTCCAAACATATAAAATATTTTTAAACATATACATAGAAACATGGATATAATAATCTGATATTTGAGATGTACTTCAAATAATGTAAAAGAGGTGAAGTAGGTGAGTTATAGATGAAATAACCTTGATCATGAGCTGATATATTTGTTGAAGCCATGATAGGTACATGTGATTTATCACATATTTTCTCTGATTCTGCCTAAGTTGGAAATTTTTTGTAGTTAAAAAAAATAGTCACTGTTTTGCCAAGTGTTTTTGCTTCAAGTGTGTGAGCAGTATGATAATTGTCCCTATTGCCTGAGTGCTTACTATGGGGAAATCTCTGCAACAGGGATTGGATTCTTTTGTCATTTAATCTGTAGCACAGAACCATGGGATAGATATTATTTTCCATATTTAATGATGAGGAAGTTTAACAGTTAGTTCAAGGTTACACAATCTCAGTTCCACTCTGTGAACCTAAGAAAGAGTGTGGCTTTTTGCCAGTCTTGCCGATGGTTGCATGTGGGCCTATATGCACAGAGGGAAATGGAGATCTATCAATGAGGAGTTTAGATATTTGCTAAAGAGACACCTACATCATGCCAGATAATTTCATAATCTGTAAGGACTATTTTTCCCTTGATAATTAGATTCATGACTGATTTTTCATTCTTCTATTCAACAATATTTATTGAGTTCCTTCTTTGTGCCCAGCACTGCTAGAGGACTTCAAGATAAAACATTACACAAGACAACAGTTTATTGTCTGGTCGGGTAGGTGGGAGAAAGATTTTAAAGGGAGGTATTTACAAAGTAATAAGATTAGAAAAAAATAATTAAGGACTGAAATAATAGGGTGGAAGAACCTGTATTAGATTGTGATATCAAGTAAAGTTTCTGAGAGGATGAGAAAGGGTTAAGTTCGTTTGTTTGTTTGTTGATGATGGGAGGGTAGGAAGACAGGAAATCTCAGGCAGAAGGAATAGACAAATTTTTGTAACCAAAAACATTGCTTGAAAACCTGAAGAAATATTATTGTCACTGGAGCAGAGTGAGGCATGAAAAATTGGGAGAAATGAAGTCGGAGACACAGGCAGGGGGCCTATTAATCAGGGGTCCTAGACACTGTAAAGAGGTTGTATTTAGACCATTATGATCTTCGTGCTCTGTGAGTCCAGAGTATTAATGCTGCTCACCAGCATCTATCGTTAAGGGACTTACTAATAAATTCTGGCTAACTCCCAACTACATGCTGGAAAACAAAACAACTCCATGAATCTCTCTTTCAGCCTGATGATCTCTTATTGAGTTTCAAATGCCTTGCTGGATGTCCCTATCTTCTTACTCTAAAATAAACCCCCCACCATGTTTCTCTAGAACCTACTTATCTTGCATTCCTTATCTCAATGAAAAGACCAACATTCACCAAGTCATCAAAGACAGAAATCCAGATTATTCATCTATATCTTAGATACTCTCATAATAGTCCCTCAATTGCCAAGTTCTGTAGACTCTATATCCACAGCATCACGAGTGACCTGTGTCTTCCCAGCATCTTTATTTCTATTGCCTTAGTTCAAGGGTTCATCCTCTCTTAGGATGATTTCCCGCTGGGCTATTTTGCCTCTACTCTCATACCCCCCGTCTACTCTCCATACCATCACCAAAATGACCTTCCACATCTTCTCCTGTTTAAAAATTTTATTGCGCATTTTAGTCAAAAGAAAGTTCATAATTCTTGATATTGCACCAAAAGCCTGATAATCGTATCTACTCCTCAGTCTTATCTTTGTATAATTTCTTGCGCTCTTTATTCCAGTCAGCCAGAACCGCTGGCAGCACCCGTGACAAGAAGCCAGCCCATTTCATACCTCCATGCCTCTGCTCGCTTCGCCTAGAAGGCCCTGTTTCCCTCTGACTGATGCATCACTGACCATCATTGAAAGAGGACTGAGCCCTCTTTGGAGATAAAAATCTACCATTCTATACTCTGGGGGCTCCCTTTCCCACTTCAGCTCTTCTTCCCACTTCATACACTCTGTATATGGCACCAAATCTGCATCTCTTACAAGTCAGCATATTTATTTCCATTCCGTAGTAATTTCCCAGAGCTCTATTTTCACTGATTCTAGATGAAAATAAGTTAGGAGCAGAGCTTTTCCTAGGAGAGTATTCGTAAGTGCTATAGAAATTTTAAGGGGGAAACAACATTTTATATATATTTACTATTTCTAACATGTATATAAAGTAACTATTCCTAAGGTGTATTCACTCATATGAAACTGTTAAGCTGTGACCATGATGTCAACATGCTTTATATACTACTTAGGAGAAGACATCTTTCTAATAGACACATAATGCTAAGAATTCTCATATACTGACAGTATGTGAATAATATGAGACCAGAATGAGGGCCTCACTTGTATTTTTATTATTTAGTATCTTGTTCTTTTCATCCTTGTCCAATTCATTTTATTACTTGAACAAAATTCTCTTTTTTGATAACTCATTTATATTATTCTTTATTTTCCCCATTATATTAAAGTGGAGCGTGGTATCAGGCTGTCACGGCAATAAGATTATGATTCTAGAATTTAAAAAATAACCTCAATGTTCAAAACAGCATGAAATAGGATATAATCATTTTAGTTTGCTTTTGACAGATGCGTAAAGCAATTTCATGCCATATCATTTCTTTTAATCTGCATTATAGGAGAGTAAGCTCTGCCAGTAATTAGTAACCTTTTGTATTTACCTCGCAATTTTCTTCTAAATCATATAGGTGCTCCCATCAAGCACCTCATCTAATTAAGTCTTTCCTTATACAAACCCTACCACTTTGATGCCAAAACATGAATAAATTTTAGCTTATTTTCCATAATGGAATTCATATTCAACTAGCACAGGACATGACAAACCTGATCTATCTGGTATTATTTGTGTGGAAGTTATGTACAGACAGAAATCATTTTTCCATCATTCATTTCTTTCTGCCTTTACATTCCCTTTTTGGACCACACATCTAAGCCCTTCTGGAGGTTTTCACTGTTTCCCTGTGGGAAGATTGAGACAGAGAGAGACAGAGAGAGAGAGAGAGAGGAGGAGACACACACACACACACACACACACACACACACACACACACCGTTTTTAAGATGTACCAAGCTAGTCCTATTTTATTGAGGCTTTTTGGTTAGCTCATTTTTAAGATAGAATGTTGTATTTTCCTAAATGTCTTAGCAACATATTAAGAAATTATTTTCCTCCTTTACATTGTAAACATAGTGAATTATATCAATAAATTTCCTAGTATTCAAACAACCTTGGCTTTATTTCCTAAACCACATCTGGTCATGGTGTAACTTCTTTCATTAATTGACGTCTTTCAATTAGTTGATATTTATTGCTAAATTCTTTGTTTATTATTGAGACTTGTCTACAGTTTTCTTTGGGGGCTATTTCTCTCGGGTTTTAATATTACTTTCATGATCATTTCATTAAATAATTATTAGAAAGCTTTCTTCTTACATGGTCCAGAAGAGTTAAAATAGCAAGCCCACCATTATGAGGAGACCATGGCGGTTTCCACTTCTCATATGATGTTGTTCTTTTAGATTTTCCATACCGTCTTGTGCAAGCTTGGAAAGTTATAATTTCCTGGAAAATCATCTATTTCATGTATATTTTCAAATGCATTTGTGCAGAGTTGAACAAAATGATCTCATAGGAATATTTTAAGGTTCTAGCCACATGAGGGTACTTTCCTGTTCTTATTTCTTATTTCTTATGCATGCCCTATCACTCTTTTCCTGAGAAAGTTTGGTAATTCCTTATTTTTTTAATTATATTTTCTCCTAATATCCACATCTGATGTATTCAGTGGTTTTGCCATCTTTCTGCATGATAATTGATAAACTTCTGCTTGTTATCCCTATTACTTTTTCTACTTCTCTTTTGTAGGCTCTTTTTTTATACTTTTCTATGTTATTTTCTTAATTTCTTTTGTTCAACAATTAATGGATTTTCATTCTCTCTGGTGAATTAATGTGTGGTTTGGATTTTTCTATTTTTTTTTCGAACACTGCTTTTAATTGTTCTCAAATATTTTGATAGGGAGCTTTATTACTATAGTTAATTTTACTTATACTTTATTTATTTTTATTTATTTATTTTTTTGCAGAAAGAGAGAGTCCAAGCAGGGGAGGGTCGGCGGAAGACGGAGACAGAGAATCGTAAACAGGCTCCATGCTCAGCATGAAGCCTGACATGAGGGACTGATCTTATGACCAAGAGATCATGCCTGAGAGAAAATCAAGAGATGGGTGCTCAACTGACTGAGCCACCCAGGCATCCCAATTTATACTTTATTTTCATGTTCAATTTTGTGAGAGTTTTTTGTCCTGCTTTGTGATCACCGAGTGTTAAAATTTAATGATGTTTGCATTGTTGCTGTATATATAATCAATTTTTATAAATATTCCATGAATAGTTGAAAAGTCATTTTCGTTTTTAGAATATAGAGTTACATACATAATTATCAGAAAATATTTGTTTTTATTTAAGTCTCTCATCTTTTAAACCTTTACAGATCAAGAAAGGTGAATTAGATTTTACTATCATTAGTAGTTTTATATTATATTTCTATAATTGTGGCTGATTCCATTTTTATGTTCGTTTTATTTGGAAAAGACAGTTATATAATTAATTGACTTTTACCATAGACTGTACCCTTTATCATTATAAAATTACTTCCTTTGTCAATTTTGTCTAGTTTAAGATCTCAATTCTTGTTTTATTTGTGTTTATATTTGCCTGTTTTGTTTGTTTGTTTTTGCTCATCTTTTCATTTTCAACTTTTCTGGACTCCTTTTGGTTTAGGAGCTACTAATATGCTATAAGCAGGAAATATTTGGTTCGGCTTTTATTATTCAAAAGGAGGAGTTTTAGCCCATTTACATTAATCAATATGATATACTTATTTCTGTTAGTCTTCATATGTTATGTTAAATTTTGTTTTAATGCTTTTTTTATTTTTCATGTTTCATTACATGATATAGTTTCTTAACCTGTTATATTTCTGTTTTTAACTCAGGATGTTTCTATTTTTATTGTACTTTAAATATTACTTTATAGCTATAATTTTATGTATTTAAATTCCTATTTCTGTAGCCACTATGAATATTGACAAAATAAGACTTTTACTGTGTTCTCCTTCCTCCTTCCACTAGTTAATATTATATGTATATTTTTTGTCACTTTCTTGATATTTATCATTTTTATCTCTGTATACTTACATCTGTATTCTTCTTTCATGTTTATTTATTTATTTTGAGAAAGCTATATGGGGGGTTAGTGAGAGTGGGAGAGGGACAGAGAGAGAGGGAGACAGAAGTCCAAAGAGGTTCCATCCTGAGCCCTGAAGCAGAGCTTGCTTTCATGACTGAGAGATCACAACCTAAGTCAGCATCAACAGTCAGACACTTAGCAGACTGAGCCACATAGGTGCCCCGACATCTCTATTCTTGATTAACAACTTGAAATCTTGTCTTTTATTCCCTGGTCCTTTACATGAAAGACACAATACTTATACTGTCATCTACATTATTTTCCCTTTTCTTTCTTAATTTTTGTTACACACAGTTTATGCCATTTTCCCTCTGACCAGAGAGAAAGAAAAAAAACCACCATGAAGAGTCGCCAGCTTATATTGGTGGTGGAAAGCTATTTTGTAACTTAATTTAAAGCCAAGTTTTAGGAAATGCTAGCAGAGAATCACATGATAGGGAAGACTGACATTCTCTTTCCTACTTGGCTCTTTGATTAGGCAGCAGAGGAAGATGGTGGAGTAGAAAGAGGGGTTCATGGGAGAGTAAGCTGCTCTACTAAATGTGACAAGAAGGCAAGATGTCCGGTACTTGGAAGGTAGCTGGGTTTCAGTGTTTGCCCAGTATCGCCCCTCTAAGATATCTGTCTTCAGGTTGAGGGGTATCCCAACAGCAACAAGCTACTCAATATACCATGTTATGGTAGAAGTTAAGCCAAAGTCAGATTTGAGCTTAGGTATGAGAGAGCATATAGACTCCTGAGCCACAAAAGATATCCATAACCACTTGGTATGAGCCAGAAAAGACTCTCTCTCTCTCTCTCTCTCTCTCTCTCTCTCACACACACACACACACACACACACACACACAATGAGGATTATCTCCGTCTCCCAATAAGTAAATGGTAAGTGCTTTTTCGCCTCTTCCCTTCTTTCTATCCCTAGTGCTGAATTAGTTAGATCTAGGAAAGAGAATGCGAAGGAGAAGCGGAAGAGTGTCTTTTGTCCTCATGCTCCTCACTTTAGATTCCTCCATTTGAAGCCTGGTCCACTTTGGGTAGAAGGGAAGGAGAGCTTTAATTTGATTTTTAGTTCGTTTGCTTTGTTGTATTTTTTTGATGTCTTAGAGATAATATTTGATTTTACTTTATTTTTTTTAAATATTTTTATTTGAGTGTAGTTGACACACAATGTTACATTAGTTTCACGTGACAACATAGTGATTCAGCTTCTCTACATGTTATGCTATGCTCAGCACAAGTGTAGCTACCATCAGTCACCACACAAAACTATTACAGTATCACTGACTATATTCCCTATGCTGCGTCTTTTATTCTCCTAAATTATTCATTCCATAACTAGAAACCTTTATTTCCCACTTCCCTTCACCCATTTTGCCCATCCCACACTTCCTTTCTTTTTGGCAACCATCCTCTTGTTTCCCGTATTTAGAGGTCTGATTCTGCTTTTTGTTTGTTTACTCATTTACTTTGTTTTTAGATTCCACATATGAATGAAATCATATGGTATTCGTCTTTCTCAGTCTGACTTATTACCCTCCGGGTCCATCTAGGTTGTTGTAAATGATGTCATCCATTTTATGGCTGCGTAATATTTCACTGTATTTATATACCACCTCTTTCTCATCCATTTGTCTATTGATGGCATTTTTCTTACTTCCATATCTTAGTTATTGTTAATAACACTGCAATACACATAGGAGTGTATGCATCTTTTTTTGAATTAAAGTTTTAATTTTCTTTGGGGAAAAATCCAGTAGTGGAATTTTTAAATTTTGAGGAACCTACATACAGTTTTTGGCAATGGCTATACCAATTCACATGAACAAAATTACAGATAAAAATCATATGATAATCTCAATAGAGAAAAGGCATTTGACAAAATTCAACATCCATTCATGATAAAAAGTCTCAACAAAGTGGGTTTACATGAACATCCCTAACACCATAAAGACCATCTGAGAAAAACCCATAGCTAACATCATATTCAATAGTGAAGACCTGAGAGCTTTCCCTCTATGATTAGGAACAAGACAGGGATGTCTACTCTTGCCACCCTTATTCAACATAGTACTATAAGTCCTAGTCACAGCAATCAGACAAGAAAAATAAATAAGAGGCACCCACATTGGTAAAGAAGTTAAACTATCACTATTTTCAGATGACATGATACATGAATAGAAAACCCTAAAGACTCTACCAAAAATCTATTAGAAGTAATAAATGAATTCAGTAAAGTCGAAAGATATAACATTAAAACCCAGAAATTGGTAGCATTTCTATACACTAATAATTAAGTAGTGGAAAGAGAAATTAAGAAAACAATTCTATTTAAAATTGCACCAACAAGAATAAAGTACCTAGGAATAAACCTAACCAAAGAGGTGAAAGATCTGTGCTCTGAAAACTATAAAACATTGATGAAAAAAAAGGAAGATGATACAAATGAATGGAAAGACATTCCATGCACATGAATTGGAAATACTAATATTGTTAAAATGTCCATACTAAAATCAATCCATAGATTCAATAGAATCTCTATCAAAATGCCAAAAGTATTTTTCACAGAACTAGAATAATCCCAAAATTTGTATGGAACCACAAAAGTCCCTGAATAGTCAAAGCAGTCTTGAAAAAAATGAAGCTGGAATTATTGCAACTCCAGATTTCCAGATATACTACAAAGCTACAGTAATCAAAATAGTATGGTGCTGGCACAAAAATAGACTCAGGTCAAACGGAACAGAGAGCTCAGGAAGAAAATCTACAAACCCAGATAATTTCCTTGGTTATATGGTTAATTAATTTATGACAAAGGAGGCAAGAATTTACAATGAAGAAAAGATAGTCTCTTCATTAAATAATACCAGGAAATCTTAATAACTATATGCAAAAGAATGAAACTGGGCCACTTTCTTGTAACATATGAAAAACTAAACTCAAAATGAATTAAAGACCTAAATGTAAGATCTGGAACCATAAAAATCAAGAAGAGAACAAAAACAGTAATTTCTCTGATATTGGCTGAAGTGACATTTTTCTAGATATGTCTCCTGAGGCAAGGGAAACAAAAGCCAAAATAAATGGTTGGAATCACATCAAAATAAAAAACGTCTGCACAGCAAAGGAAACCATCAATAAAATAAAACTGCAGTCTACTGAGTGAGAATATAGTGTACTGAATGCAGACGGTATATCCAATAAGGAGTCAATATCCAAAACATATAAATATTTTAAACAGCTCAACACCAACAAACAATCTGGTTAAACAAAGGGCAGAGGATTGAATAGACATTTCTCCAAAGGAGACATCTAGATGGCCAACAGACACATGGAAAGATGCTACACATTACTAACTGTCAGAGAAATGCAAATCAAAACCACAATGAGTTATTACCTTACGCCTGCCAAAATGGCTAAAATCAAGAAGACTCTAAGAAGGAATGAGTGTTGACAAGCAGGAGAACTTTAATTTGAATGTCTGGTTGAAATAGTAAGAATGGATTAAAATGTTAAAAGCTAAATATAACTGAAAATTTATGGAATCTCCCCAAAGTGTCCTAAAGGAACTGGAAAGGGAATTTGACGCAGCAAAGCTGAAGGCAGTGACTGAAGAAGGCTCAGATTTGCATCCACAGTACTGAGACTCTTCAAAAACACTGGTTATTGGGTTCCTACATGGATAAAAAGTGTCAGTTTCTTTGTGTTGATTACATGAAGTGAAATTGGTGTTGGCACAAGTTTATGTACAAATTGGGCAAGGAAATTATCTGGGTTCGTAGATTTTCTTCCTGGTATGAAGTGAAATTCTTTGATACGATCCAGGGTGTGTGTGAGCCTATGATTTGGATTGTTTTGTTTTTTTTTTTTCCTTCTCTACATTGGAAAAGTAGTAGCTCTGAAATTATTCTCTCTCCTCACCTTGCAGAAATAGTTTCTGTGTGTGTCCTTATTCATCTGGTCCCTTACTATTCCCCTTAGTGGCTCAAAAGGCTCAGTGAACTTCCTTCTGTCAGTCTATGGATCCCATTTTGTAGTTCCTGTGAAAAGATTTCACCCTACCTCCTTTATTTCATCTTTTTTATTTTGGAAAAATTTGAAACTACAGAAAATTGGCAAGAAGCTAAACTTGTTAGTTCCTCAATCTTAACTAGATTCATTACTTGATGACATTTGATACATTTGCTTTCTCTATCTGTGTAAGTATACACACGCCTATAATGTACATATATAAATATTATTTACTTAGTTGCAGTCTTCATGATACTTTACCCATAAATACTTTATGTATATCCTAAAACAAAAACATTCTTTCAGATAATCATAGCATAATTGTGGAAATTTGGCTTTGCTACCAAGTAACTACAATATATCATTTACATTCAAAATTCACCAATTGCCTCAATAATGTATTTTAGAGCATTATTATTTGATTCAGGTTCCAATCCAAGATCACACACTGAATTTAGTTGTCATCTCTTTTTAGTCTTCTTTAATGTGGAACATTCTTTATGCTTTCGCACTTTATATTGACATTTCATAAGAGCTTAGGCCACTTCTTTTGCAAAGCATCCCTTTGTAATAAAGAGTCTTAAACTATTTTTTTCATTTTTGTTAACGTTTAAGTCTCTCTTTACTACTCCTCCTTCTGCTCTACCTGTAGGCAGCTGATAAGAAAACCCAGATAGTCCATTTTGGGGTGTATTTGGAGGTTTAAACAATGTAAATTCCTACCCTTATACAGGAACCCTCACTCTGCCACACTCCTAATCACAATAAAAACCCCAAGCCAGTCTCTTGTTCTCTTTGTTTTTGGATGTGCTTGGGAGCCACCCACTTTACACAGAAAGTTCATGATGTGAGAAATAAACCTTTTCATACCATTAGTGTGTGTGTGTGTGTGTGTGTGTGTGTGTGTGTGTGTGTGTGTAATTATCAATCTCAGCAAGGGGACCATATTTTGGGCGGGTATCCATGTTATTTCTGCTGGATGCCCATAACACCCTTAGTCTACATTATACGGTTATTTCCTCATGACTAATTTCAGGCTCTGATTTTTGGGAGGGATAGGAGAAATAAGTGGTATGCTTTTCTCAAGAGGCCCACGATGTCCCCTTTGCCATTATTGTTGGCATTAACTCTGCTCACTTGGTTAAATTCATAAGACCTACTTTGAAGAACTATGTTCTGCCCCATTGCTTGAAATTCTAGCTTAAGGCATGCTTTCTCAGCATCCTCCCTCATCTCTATTTGACCTTCACTGCATTTGACAGTCTTTCTATATATAATGTAATTCTGGCTACCAATATCTCCAATTTTATTAGTTAGGCTTCTGTTTCTTGTTTCTTTTGTTATTTTAGAGAACAGACGCAGAAAGGGACATGGGTCTACCACTTAAGAAAACAAAATACACTCTTTTGCTAAACGTTTTCTAAGTCATGATCTATAAAATAATTGAAATAAAACTAAAATTAAAGTATTTAATATTATTACCACAGGGTTAATCAAAGGCTGATTTCATTACTGTAGAGAGGCTATGGTAGCAATCACAATTCCTAGTTTCCAAAAAAAGAAAACACTGCCAAGAAAAGCATTTCAGGTGGTTGAATCTTATTACAATTTCCAATTTAGAATTTGCAAGTGGAATAGATGTTTGATTAGCAACCCCTCTCTGGGTAACTCAGAGCCTCACAGAATATTCTCATTATTTGGGAGAGGCTGCCATGATTCACAAACTGAATTTCTTCATCTTTGTAAAGATGCTTTGATGAAATAAATACCATTGGCTTCCTCCTACAGCAGGGCTGAGGATTGATTGCTTCCCTGGAGATATTTTCTGCTATTAGAAATATGCTACAGGTATGTTTATTTTTTTTTTCATCTTACTGTGGTATGGTGAAAATTATTTCCCATGAAACACCACCACACCTGGGGAAAACAGGGGGATATTGATCAGGGGTAAAAACTTTCAATTATCTGTAACTCCTCAAGGCGTGATGTACAGCATGGTGATTGCGGATACTTGAAATTTGGTCAGAGAGTAGGTCTCAAGTGTTCTCACCAGGAACTGGTATCGCAAACTGATTATGTGAGGTGATGGATATGTTAATTAGCTTGAGTGTGGTAATCGCTTCACAATGTATATGTATACCAAATCCTCATATTGTACACCTTAAGTATATATAATTTGTATTTATCAATCATACCTTCATATAAATCTGGGGAAAAAAAGACTACCACATCTTTAAAGAGAAAACTAGAAACTTTTCATTGAAGGCCACTGTGTTCATTTTACCAACTTTGTTTTCATGTGAAGCCATTTCTGTTATTTTACTGTATTTTTCTCTATTTTGAAGACATGGAGAAATTGAGGGAAAGTTAGAAATTGGTTTTCTTCACCCTGTCTGGAAACTCTACTAAAGAAAAGGATCACCTTTTCTAAAAGCCCCCCTTTTTTTTTATACATAAGTGGTTTAATTCTAAAATTGATGTTTTCCTGATTTTGTAGCTTCCTGAACCATGGGAAGATGAGAAAGCACAGAAGTTATTTTCCTCAGATTTTCAGTTATGTGAGAGGGAATGAATGGCTGAGGGAAACTGCCAAACTTTTATTTCTAGCTGTGATGGAGGGGGAAAAAAAAACACTAACAGAAAATAGTACCAGGGATTATATTTTTCATTTCAAAATTCCATTAAGGATATACTTAAAAGAGAAACCTTAGCTAGTTTTTTTTTTTTTAATGGCTTTCCCAACTATCAAATTAAGATAGCTTAGAAGATGAGAAAGTATAATTGAAAGCAGGACATGCAAGGCCTGTTACTCCCTAGGAATCCAGGGATGATGAAAAGGCTCAGATGTTCTCAACAAAAGTGCCTCACGTTTCCCCATCGTGAGCCCTGGCCTTTGCTAATAGGAACAGGCCTAATTTTAGCCACCAGGATGTCCCTGACTATGGTTTTAACCTTTTCAGGGGATTTTTTTTTTTTAACATTTAGGAAGACGTTTTCAAACAAAATCTCATTTTAGCAAAAAGTCTCATAGATTGTCTGAGGTCTGGTCTTTTCATGGGTGGACAACAAATGCCGTCATTTTTAAAGTTCATTTTAGTGTCAAGGAAATGAATAAAGTACAGGAGGAATAAAAATATTTTCCAAAGCCTGCTCCGTGGGTAGTCGGAAGTATTCACACTGCTCTTCGTAACCGCCTTACCCCAGTTTTGCTCCCAGCACAACTTCTGAACTTTATTAAGAAACCTGGGCAACCAGTACTGTAATAATCATAAATTCTATTTATATGGAAACTTTCTCAGAATTGAGTTGCAAGCATGAAAAACACATTATCAATCATTCTCTCAATTTCATTTGGTGGGAAGGGGTATAGTATTTCTTTTTCTTCCAACAGATTCAAGAGAGGAGAGGTTATGGCATTTGCAAATGTCATTTGATGAAATGGACAGGGGCATACTATACTATAGTGGTACATTGTCCCCCTGCCTCTCCGCTCATTGACACAACATGTGTGTGTCCCCCTACCTCCTCCCTGGTTCCAGGGGTGCATCTGGCAAGGGGATGGGATAGTCCTCAATGGGTCTGGTCTGAATTTCTAGATTCCCTGTCCCATGAGAAGATCCTCTTATCTATGCTTCAAAACATTCTCTAAGCTTAGTAGCTAATTCTCCCTGAACTTTCCACTCCCTCCTCCATAGAAGTAATTTTCAGATTTCCCAGGGAAATGGAGAATCCATTTGGAATTTGGGGAGGAAAGTAAGCAGGTGTAGGTAACTGTTTTGCAAGTAATAGGAAACTGAGTGGACTTACAATTTTCTCATGGGGCATGCCATAGTTTTTCCTTCTTTTTTAAAATTATTTTTAATTTTTTTAAAAATGTTTATTTTTGAGAGAGAGAGAGAGAAAGAGAGACAGAGTGTCAGTGGGCGAGGGGCAGAGAGAGAGGGAGACACAGAATCCGAAGCAGGTTCCAGGCTCTGAGCTATCAGCACAGAGCCCATTGTGGGGCTCGAACTCACAAGCTGCGAGATCATGACCTGAGCCGAAGTCAGGTGCTCAACTGACTGAGCCACCCAGGCGCCCCTCCTTCTACTGCATATACAGGGCAATATCCTGCTTGTTGCTACTCAATATGGAGGCCTTTTGGGACCTCAAGGCTGGAAAGCTGCCTCCTATATGATTCTAGAGTATTCTTATCAAAGGAAGCACCATCGTCCTTTGCTGTCCCTCATACCCCACATATATATCCTCATACTTATTTTATCACTCCAAATTCCCTCCTTTATTGATGTAGAAATAAGGCTTTTGCCACTTAGTATCTGTTTCTCTTCCTTTTGGTGATGCTCATAGTGATTATACTTCATGCTCAGTTTCACAGGAAGGAAACCAAACAAAAAATTCCCTCCTGTTTCTGTCTTGTTCTTAAATCAGGAATTACTGCTCTTTGGGGTTGCCAAAGACTAACACTTTTTTTTTTCATGAGTTTCACTTCCCAAAGAATTGCCTTCATAATTTTATTAATGATTAATTATTTGAGGTTCTCCACCATGGAATTTCATCTGAGAATCACCACTCCCTTGGCTGTAAAAGAAAACGCCAACTTCTTTTTTCTGGTGGACAAGGTTATAGTGAGTTTAATATAAAATCTTAAATATTTTACAGGGAATTTCTTATACTATGTATATTCCCTATTGCTGTTAGTACATTTATTTCAGTAAAAATGATATGCCCACGAGTGAGTTTATTGACAGCAATATACAGCCAATTTCTTTTACTATTATTCCTTCATCCCTCTGATATTTTATAATATAGTAGAATTTTATGTATCTACTTTATAGATGCATTTTATGATCAAAAACAAAACATGAAAAGATATTTTGATAACTTTTAGACTTTAATTTAGGAAAGCATATCATTTGAAGAACACATTAAGTTTTTTACATGTATAATTGGAGGCAAAATCATTGGGTCAATTTATCTGTTTAATGTTCTACACATTTAGGATCCATTTCTTGGTGGCAATTTTACTACCTTATTTACTTCTAATGCAAATGAGATCTCTGGACTCAAGGGTTTGGCCATTAGTTTAAAATAGGACTTGGGGTTAAAAGAAAAAGAACAAGCAGAAAATTTAGATGTGCTCCAGATCTCCAATATACTGGGGATTGGGTAAGAACACGGTAGGAAAGGGAATGAACTATGGTTGCAGATTTGGAATTAAGAAAGTTGTATATAGCTTTAGGTTTAGTGAAGGATGTTTAAAAACTTTAGCTGAGAAGTTGAGTCCTGAAAGATGTAGGCAGAAAGTGGGAAAAAGAAAGATGACTGTGACCGACGTGTCAAAGATGTGACACCTTGAAAGCAGAAGGAAAAAGAAAGGGAGTAGCTATGGAGACAGTTGGAAAGCCACTTACCAAAACAAAAAGTAAATTAGTGATGGAAGCATCCAGAGTGCACAAAACACAAGGAGCCCCAGACCCTCTCGATAGGGAAAGCATGGGGGAAAAAAAATTTAGGGCTAACACACAATTTGGAGGTTAGCAGTAGAAAAATATACATCCGGGTTATGTCCTAATGAAACTGACAAAATAGGTAGGTTCCATTTGCCAGACTTTTAGTTCTACCCATAGCCTAAATGGTTACTCCTTGTTTTCTAAGACTGAACTTAATCAAGGTAAGATGTTTCTGCTCAATGAATCTGAACCATCAATGAATATTTACTAACACTGTTGGAACCTTCTTTTGTCTTTTCAGCTCTGTGCTAAAGCACCATCTCTGGTTTTGGCTCTCTTACTGGTCTTAGCTGCCTGAATTGGTTACTGGCTGGGTTGCCAATTACTTAAATACTAGAAACTGGTGTCGCACCTACAAAATAGGTATAATAATAGTATTTACCTCGCAGAGTATTTTTGAAGATGAAATGTGATAATCCAGGTAAAGTACATACGAAAAACATAGCATGGAGATGGACATGTAGCAGTCGCTCAATAAACATTAGTTGCTTGATTGTTATTGTTGTTGAATAAGAGATTTCCTTGGGTAAGGCTTCATTTTCCAAGATTTACCTCATGATTAAATGTTATCATATATAAATTGACATAGAGCTGAAGGGCTATGGTGTTTAATCAAATATCATAAAAGTCCCTATGACCATTGAGAAAAGTGCTTTAAGACAGAATCATAACTAAATCAATACAGTGCAACAAGATTTGGGCCCTTAGTAATCCATTATAGGACTCTCTCACTTGTGTGTATATGATGTGAGTGTATTGAAGCTGGCGTTGGAAGATCTGATTTCAGGTGTTGACTCTACTCCTTCCTACACATTTGTCCTTGAACAAATTACTTCCTGCAGTCTCAGCTTCCTCATTTACAACACGAAAGTAATAATAGTACTTCCTCTTCTCCCTGGGTTATTCTAAGGATTAAATATTACAATTTAGCAAATTGTGGTAGTGGAAGCCCGGACTATTCTTTTCTTTTTTTGTAATGCAAGTGCCTAACGGAAGTTGTTGTTGTTGTTTATAATGTTTATTTACTTTTAAGAGAGAGACAGAGTGTGAGCTATCTAGGGGCAGGGAGAAAGAGGGAGACACAGAATCCGAAGCAGGGTCCAGGCTCTGAGCTGTCAGCACAGAGCCCAACAAGGGGCTCAAATTTACGAACCACGAGATCATGACCTGAGCCAAAGTCACTTAACCAACTGAGCCACACAGGTGCCTCCTTGCTGAAGTTTTGATTGCTGTGACATGCATTTCAAAGGGGGATCCACTTCGAAGACAGCCACCTCAGTAAACATACTGCAGGCCATGGGACTAGAGAAAGAGCCAGGCCACATCGCCCTACTGAAGTTCCTTTGTTTTAGAGGTCTTGGTTGATTTTCATAACTGACCATTTGGGCCACATGCCCTTTCTCTTCCCTTCCTTTAAATTCCCATTCTTATTTTATTTTATTTTTTTATTTTTTAATTTTAGAGAGGGAGAGAGAGAGAAAGCGTGGGGAAGAGGGGCAGTGGGAGAGACAGAGAATCCTAAGCAGGCTCCAGGCTCAGTGTGGAGCCAAATGCAATCCTCCATCCCACAACCCTAGGATCAATGACCTGAGCAGAAATAGTCAGATGCTCAAACTACACTCCTCTGCTCTTATGTTTTACTTATTTATTTATTTACAATTTTTTTAATGTTTATTTATTTTTGAAGGAGAGAGAGACAGAACATGAGGTGGGCGGGGAAGGGCAGAGAGAGAGGGAGACACAGAATCTGAAGCAGGCTCCAGGCTCTGAACTGTCAGCACAGATCCCAATGCGGGGCTTGAACTTACAAACCATGATATCATGGGCTTGAACCTACAAACCGTGAGGTCATGACCCAGCTGAAGTCCAACTCCCAAGGGACTGAGTCACCCAGGCGCCCCCCGCATCCATGCTTTAAATCAGCAATAAAGAGTGAGCTCCCAAACACTAAGCCCTGACCCTTGACCCAGTAAAAGGAGAACTCCAGGCCTCATGTAAGATTGGAAAAGATAGGATAAAATAGGCAGAGAGGGAAGGATTAGAACCTGAGGTCACTGGGTGAGGAAAGAGAAATTTTGGAACAGTGTTGGGAGTGTCTGACTATAGCAAACACCCTGAGGTGTAAGGTTCTTCTTAAGAATGTAACAGACCCCACCTATTCCCCCTCAGGTTTCCCTCAGAAATTCGACAAAAGACCCAACTAAAAATAAGTAGTAGACTATGAAATGTATAACCCGCTAGGAATGATATAGCCATAGACCACCCCTCATACAACGGAAACGAACCAATCAGGAATGGACAACCCAGCACCTTGAGTTATCAAGTCAATGAAGGTAGAACCTGAGAAGGAAGGAGACAGAGGGAGAAGGAGAGGCGACCAGAACCTTATAAAACAAAGACCCTGTCTATAGTCAGGCATTCACTTTCGAGTATCCCCTCTTAAAGAGAGCCTTCCTACTATTCTTATTTTCTAATCTTATACTCTAATAAACTTTTGCCTGCTGCTCATTTTGTGTCCACCTGTTCATTCTTCAAAGCGGTGGGACAAGGAACCCCGGATATTGAGGTAAAAAATCCTGCAACACAATGCACACTCTCTCTTTCTCTCTACTTCTGTACCCATGTCCCCATTGTGTGCTGTGTACTTTCCAGGTCTTGTAAGTAATAAAACTTTATTTCATCAAAGATTTTGATAATTGTTGCTGAAGGGTGCCTTACAATCATAGTAAGATCCACAAAGGTCAGTGCAGTCATAATACTGGATTGGAAAGGGGAGTTGTCTGTGGGAGGCTCACCAAGGCCTAGGCGAGGGCCCCTAGCCATTTCTAGCCAATAGGATTACTACCAAAAGGCTGAGGCCATCACCAAACAATTACCCACCAAAAAGGTGAGTCCAGAGTTAGGACTCAATAATTACTCCTCTCCTACATGTCCCCCAATTCCAATAGGCTTGATCATCTGATTTTCCACCTCACAAGTTATCTGAAACAGCGAATTAAATCATGGGAGGCTGATAGAAGAAGTTGCATTGATTTTGATAAAAAGTGACAGCTGGTAAACTGATGTGCAGGAAGCAATACAAGAAAAATTAAAAGCAAATATAAAAGTTGAAAACACTGGATAGAAACTTGGGACATTTCTATGCAACACACAGTCCTATGAACAGCCCTACAAACTCAAAGGGCATGAGGAATCACTATTATAATACAGTAAAACAATCAGTGCTCCCAGCACTGGATCTTGAGACTTGAATTTTTTGAGAACAGGTCCCGTTTTCTTGTTCTTAGGTTTAATAACAGCGGGCTGGGACATGATATGAGAAAGCCAAACCCTGTGCATATACATTCACACACTGTACCTTACCCTTCACGACAATTCTTAGAGGTCAATATTTTTACTCTACATCATAGAGTAGGAAACTGAGACACAGAGGAACTAAGCAGGATGCCCAAATGTGCACACCCAGAGAGGGCAGTCTGACTTTTGTGAAGTCTTTTTTTAAACTAAAAAATGATTTTATAAAGTTTAAAAAAGTTTGAGGGAATATGATTAAAATCTAAAACATTAATTAATATGGGACCACTTTTTTTTTAATTACAATGAAGGAGAGGATAAATATGCATCAATTTAGAGGTCAAAATCTGCAAACTCAACACACTCAATTTAGTTCCTGCAGAGGAGGAAAAAGAACGAATTCTTTTTCCTAATAAGTAACATTAGCATATTTTTGAGGTTTTTTGGGTTTCTGAAAACAATTTTATTCCTATTAAGAAACATTTAATAAGTATTAGAGCCTTCAAAGAAGAAATGAAACAGACTATTATGTTGAAAATGTCTGCAAAAATCCCGTTACGAGATGAATTGTGTTCCCTCCAAATTCATGTTGAAGTCCCAACACTCAGTACTTAAGAATGTAACCACATCTGTAGATAATATCTTTAAAGAGGAGAATAAGTTAAAGTGAGGCCATTAGTGTGGGGCCCTAATGCAATAGGATTGGTGTCTTTTTATTTATTTATCTTTTTTTAGAATTTTTATTTTTATTTTTGAGAGACATAGAGACAGAGCATGAACAACGGAAGGGCAGAGAGAGAGGGAGATACAGAATGTGAAGCAGGCTCCAGGCTCTGAGCCGTCAGCACAGAACCCGACGCGGGGCTCGAACACACAGACCGTGAGATCATGACCTGAGCTGAAGTCGGTCGCTTAACCGACTGAGCCACCCAGGCGCCCCAGGACTGGTGTCTTTACAAGAAAGAGACACTGGGGTGAGGGAATGAAGGGTGCAAAGAGAAAAGGCCATGTAAACATGTAGCAAGAAGGTGGTCATCTGTAAGCCAAACAAAGAGGTCTCAGGAGAAATTAAATCTGTCGACACCTGAATCTTGGATTTCCAGCCTCCAGAACTGTGAGAAAATAAATTTTTAAGCCACTCAGTTTGTGTTATTTTTTTATGTCCGTCCTACCAAGGATTTGGGTGGCAATATATGCATGCATAGATTAATAATTCTGTTATAATCACTTGCAAATTTTATAAACTACGGCTTTACAAATAATCAACATTAAAATTATAATGCATGTGAATTAGCCATGGTGAACTATCTCAGGAAGAGATCAGTGTCTAATATCATCATATATTCCATTACACGAGAATTACATCCTTTCTAATGATTCATAATTTTAAAGTTCGATTCTAGTACAGCATCTATTAAATTTGTTCATTTTAAATATTTGTGTGGTGAGATTTTTACTTCTAATTAAGAAAATGTGGCTTATTTTTCATTCACCCAGTTATCATGTAGTAAGGCTCATGATTCTTGCCTTGAAACATTTCATATAGAAACTTTTGCTTCTATTAATATTACAAACATCTAGGTCCTCCCTTTCCCATGCCTGGACTTCTGCCACCTAATCATCCTGCTTCTGGGTTACACTGCTCTAATTTATTATTTATCCTGTGGCAAATACTTTTCATTGTCGTCCTCTTGTTCTAAAGTGAGCTACGGCTTTTATTCATATCAAATATCAATGACTTTTTGTGAATTTTAAGACTGTCGTAGAATCTGACTCCTACCTTCTATCCTCCCACACAACTATTTATTTAACCATCTTGTTTATTAATCTCCATCACCTACCCTTCAGGTCCTTCATACAGGTCTTCTCACCATTCCCTGAATAAGCCATGTACTTTGTTCCGACATGCTACCCAGAATGAAAAAACTGATATACACTAAGACCATTTCAAGTCTTAAAAATTATCTGCTACTCAAACTCCTATCAATTTCACCCTTCTCAGGATGGTTAACTCCCTGAAGGTATCACATATTGGAGTTTTATCTCCCTAGTCTTTCCCTTCCCACCCACTAATAGCGCATGGCTCAGTATTAGTTACTTAGAGGGAACACAACAGGGGCTTGGCCATCAATATATTAACTACCTTCATAAATACTTTCAAAAATTATTTTTTCATAATTTTCAAATTGGCTAATTCATTTGTCTCATCTCCACAAAATGGTTAATATCTACTCTTTGCCTGGTATTGGGCTGCAAGCCAGGTATGGAGACTAGGTATTGGGCATAGAAACATGAAAAGAAGTGCAACCACTGCTCTAAAAAGCCTAATAGTCTGTGAATGGAGACAGATGTAGACAGGAGTGTGCTGTGTGATGTGTGAGGCCACAAAGGCAAGTGCACTGTTGCTGCAAATTGATCCACTCCACTTTTTGGATGAGAGAAGGAGGCACAGGAGGAGAAACACTTGAGCCCAGCCTTGACGGATAAGCAGGAATTCATCTGGCTCATAAGGACAAGGCTGTCACAGAGTGGTGAAACAGTAATTTCTTTAAAGATAACATGCATAAGGTATTGATTGATGCCTGTCTGGGTTCAGTACTCATTGACATTTTTTAATAGACAAAAAAGATTTAAAGCATAAAACCAGGAAAATAAAATTAAGTTAAAAAAATGATGCAGAGGGGGGAGGGAAGGAGAACAAGGGAAAAATCAGGTTTGGAAAAGAAATAAACGCTACCATGACAAACAGAAGGAAAAACACAGCTATCATATTTGATCATAAAATTTAGCTTTGTGTTTCCAGGAGATGTAAGAAGGATAGAAATATAAAAACATACTCAAACCTTACAAAATAACAGTGAAAACAAGTATATCTTTAACCCAAACTAAAAAAGCTAGATCTTTCTCATTGGAAATTATGGGAAGAGAGCCAGTGATATAATGGACAATGTTTTCACAAATATATTTAATAGCTAACACAAAAGTGAATGTATACAGACATATAAACATCTCCTTTATTTTAAAAAATAACTTACAATTTTATCTACAGAGAAAATGCATTGAATCTTTATAGAAGAAAGGCATATAAGTGCCCCTTGGCAAAAAAAAAAAAAAAAAAAAAAAAAAAAAAAAAAAAGCATGTAAGTCCCTCATTAGAAAGAAAATATCAGAAATATGAGACTCTTCTTTTAAGAACAGACTTTTTGATCAGTAAGTTTTTTCCAACTATATTTTTAACACTAAGGACTCTCCTAAAAATTCTTCTTAAGCACTGGACGCCCCCTGGATAAGAACTCTTCTGGTACAAATAAGGTAAATTGTTTTACCTACTTGATACACATATTAAGACTACTCTGCTTCTTTTTCTTTTATGAGGAAGTAATAAACTACAGCTGAAATGCTATCTGTAGAGTATTTCAACAGGAAGCCTACTAAGATATTCATAAATGGACGTTTATTCAGAGAATAATTTATTCAGAGAATAAATGGACATTTATTCATTTCACATTTCTCTTTTTGGTAGGGATATTTTTCAAACACATTTTAATATTAATTTTTCCCAAAAAACTTAAGCAGAGTTTTATGCTTTCTTATTGGTAAGCATCACCTCCTACATGTTTCCCCTTGATTTCTTAATTAGTTCCCAGCATCTATTATGTAGGAGTTATATTTTGTGGAAGGAACACAGAGCAAAAGAGCCAGCGCTGGCACCATGGTCTGGCCTGGCTCAGTGGCCAACATCATTTAATAAAAAAAAATTGTGGGAGCAAAATTTGGGCCACCTTCACCATGGTCCTCAAATGTGACAAGTTTCTTAATTCTGTTGTTGCTTATTGTTCCTAAAACCTGTCTAGGGATTTCCAAGCAAGAAAATATCACATTATTTCTTCTCTGCATCTTAGCCCATTTGCAATGCCAATTTCCTGTTATTTTTTTACTTAGTTTTCTTATTAATCATGAAATATAATTATGGAAGAAGTAGCAAGAAGCTGAGCATGATGCTGCCGGCAGTGAGAAGCTCACAGGCATCCGGGTGCACAAGCAGATACCACACAGTCAATTCACTGAAACCAGGGAGGAGATTAAATTTCTTTAAACAATGCATGAAAAATATCACTTGTGTGGGAGATACAGATTTCCAGAGGCCAGATTAATGCAATGCATTTTTTAACATAAAATTTCCATGGTTATATACAGAGAAAAAAAAAAAAAGAAGGCTAAAGTTTTGATGTATAAATAAAAAAATAATAATAAAAGAGAAACCTCTTTATTAACTGTAGTAAGATTCTTTTACAATATTGTGATCTTTACGAAACTAAGTTCAAAGGATAAGAGTGTTATATTAGGCTTTTACTATTGATTTAAGCCATCTTACTTTAATTAATCATGATTTACTTATAATTTCAGACCAGGGGTAAGCAACCTTTTTCTATTAAAGGCCAGAGATGGATTTTTTTTTTCGCTTTGCAGATTATCCAGGCTTTTTTGTGATTAATCAACTTTGCTATTATAAGACAAAAGCAACCATGAACCATATGTAAGCAAATGAATGAAACTATGTTCCAATAAAACTTTATTTACAAAAATAGATCGTGGGTCAGATTTGGCCTATAGGCTGAAGTTTGTTCACTCTTGCTCTGACTCTATAAATGAAGTAATGTACTCTGTTTAGTGAGAAGTATTCCATTTAAACAAATGGAGAGATATTCCATGCTCATGGAATTGGAAAAACAAATATTGTTTAAATGTCCATACTATCCAAAGCAATCAACAGATTCAACGCAATTCCTATCAAAATACCAATAGCATTTTTCACAGACCTAGAACAAATAATCCTAAAATTTGCATGGAACCAAAAAACGTCCCTGAATAACCAAAGCAACCTTGAAAAAAACAACAAAACTGGAGTTATCAAAATCCCAGATTTCAAGTTACACTAGAAATCTGTAGTAATCAAAGCAGTATGGTACTGGCACAAAAACAGACACATAGATCAGCAGAACAGAATAGAGAACCCAGAAATAAACCCATGATTATACTGTCAATTACACTTCCACAAAAGAGGCAAAAAGAAAAGAATATGCAATGGGAAAAGACAGTCTCCTCAACAAATGGTGTTGAAAAAACTATACAGCTACTTGCAAAATAATGAAACTGGATCACTTTCTTATACCATACACAAAAATAAAGTCAAAGTGGTTAAGGACCTAAATGTGAGACCCAATGCCATAAAAATCCTAGAAGAGAAGATAGGCAGTGATTTCTCTGACATTGGCCATAGCAATCTTTTTCTAGATATGTCCCCTGAGGCATGGGAAACAAAAGCAAATATAAACTATTGGGACTGCATCAAAATTAAAAGGTTCTGCATGGCAGAGAAAAACAGTCAACAAACCTAAAAGATAACTTACTGAATGGGAAAAGATACATGCAAGTGACATATCTGATAATGGGCTAGTATCCAAAATATATAAAGAACTTATACAAATCAACACCCCAAATCCCAAATAATCCAAATAAAAATAAGCAGAAGTATGAAGAGATATTTCTCCAAAGAAGATGTACAAGTGGCCAACAACACATAAAAAGTTCATCACTGGGTTGTTTGTTTTTCGGGTTTGGATTTTGGTAAGTTCTTTATAAATTTTAGATATTAGTCCTTTATCCGATATGTCATTTGCGATGATCTTTTCCCATTCCGTTGGTTGCCTATTCGTTTTGTTGGTTGTTTCTTTTGCCGTGCAGAAGCTTTTTATCTTGATGAGGTCCCAATAGTTCATCTTTGCTTTTAATTCTCTTGCCTTTGGAGACGTGTCGAGTAAGAAATTTGTGCATCTTAGGTCAAAGAGGCTTTTTCCTGTTTTCTCCTCTAGGATTTTGACGGTTTCCTGTCTCACATTCAGATCTTTTATCCATTTAGAATTTATTTTTGTGAGTGGTGTAAGAAAGTGGTCTAGTTTCATTCTTTTGCATGTTGCTGTCCAATTCTCCCAGCACCATTTGTTAAAAAGGCTGTCTTTTTTCCATTGGATACATTTTCCCGCTTTGTCAAAGATTAGTTGGCCATATACTTGCGGGTCCATTTCTGAGTTTTCTATTCTATTCCATTGGTCTATGCGTCTGTTTTTGTGCCAATACCATACAGTCTTGATGACCACCGCTTTGTAGTAGAGGTTAAAGTCTGGGATTGTGATGCCTCCCGCCTTGGTTTTATTCTTCAGTATTATTTTGGCTATTCGAGGTCTTTTGTGGTTCCATACAAATTTTAGGATTGTTTGCTCTAGCTTTGAGAAGAATGCTGGTGCAATTTTGATTGGGATCACTCATTATCAGGGAAATGCAAATTAAAATTACAATGAGGGATACCTGGGTGGCTCAGTTGGTTAAGCGTCCAACCTGGCTCAGGTCATTTGTGAGTTCGAGCCCCATATCGGGCTCTGTGCCTGGAACCTGCTTCGGATTCTGTGTCTCACTCTCTCTCTGCCCCTCCCCCGCTCATGCTCTTTCTCTCTCTCTCAAAAACAAACAAAAATAATAAATAAATAAATAAATAAATAATAAATGAATGAATAAAATTAAAATGAGATATCAGTTCACACCTGTCAGAATGGCTAAAATGAAAAATAAAAGAAACTGTGTTTACAAGGATGTGGATAAAAAGGAAACTTCTTGCAATTTTGGTGGGAATACGAACTGGTATAGCCACTGTGGAAAACAATATGGAGTTTCATCAAAAAATTAAAAATAGAATTACCACATGATCTAGTAATTCCATTACTGGTATTTACCCAAAGAATACAAAGATTCTAATTTGAAAAGATACGTGCACCTCTATGTTTTTTGCAATATTATTTACAATAGTCAAATTATGGAAGCAGACCGAGCATCCATCGATAGATGAATGGATAAAGATGTTATACAGAGAGAGAATGGAATTTTACCCAGCCAGACACAGAATGAAATAGTACCATTTTCAATGACATGGATAGAGCTAGAGAGTAAAATGCAAAGTGAAATAAATCGGTCAGAGAAAGACAAACATCATATGATTTTACTCATATGTGGAATTTAAGAAACAAAACAAACAAGCAAAGGGAAAAAAAGACAGAGAGAAAAGAAACCAAGGAAGAGACTCTTGACTATCAGGAGCACACTGATGGTTACCAAAGGGGAGGTGGTAGGGGAGATGGGTTAAATAGGTGATAGGAATTAAGTAGTGAACTTGTGACGAGCAATGGGTGTTGTATGGAAGTGCTGAATCACTAAATTGGATACCTGAAAGCAATATTGCACTGTATGTTAACTCACTGGAATTTAAAAATGTATACATACATACATATATGCATACATACATAAATGAAATCTTGTCACTTGCAACAAAATGTACCTGGAGAGTATAATACTATGTGAAATAAGTCAGTCAGAGAAAGGGAAATACCATGATTTTACTCCCATATGGAACTAAGAAACAAAACAAATGAACAAGGCAAAAATATATATAAACCAAAAACAGACTCTCAGCTATAGAGAACAAACTGATGATTACCAGAGGGGAGGTGGGTGAAGGGATGGGTGAAATAGGTGAAGGGGATTAAGAGTAATGTATAAAATTGTTGAATCACTATATTATATACCTAAAAGTAATATGGCAATTTTTTTTAATGTTTATTTATCTTTGAGAGACATAGAGGCACAGCGTGAACAGGGGAAGGGCAGAGAGAGAGGGAGACACAGAATCAGAAGCAGGCTTCAGGCTCTGAGTCATCAGCACAGAGCCCGACGCGGGGCTCGAACTCACAGACTGTGAGATCATGACCTGAGCTGAAGTCGGCCGCCCAACCGACTGAGCCACCCAGGCGCCCCAAAGTAATATGGCAATTTTTGTTAACTCGACTGGAATTAAAATAAAAAGTCCTTTCCAACTATTCAATCAGATTATTTTATTCTCATATTTCCTCTATCCTGACTTTCATTCTTTTCAATTTCTTCTTTCATTCAATGATAATTATCAACCCACTATTTTTCCAATTTAGTCTATAGGAGATGCTTCCTCTTAAAATCTTATAACAGTAGAGTGGGAAGATACTTACACATCACCTATATTTCAGTTGACAATAATGAGACTTGGAATTGGTAGATGATTTGGCCAAGGCCCCATGAGAGAAATAGTATTAGAATGTGAATGTGAATTTGGGCTCTAGATTAGTTCTTTTTATTTATTTTTTAATGTTTATTTATTTTTGAGAGTCAGAGAGTGAGCAGGAGAAGGGCAGTGAGAGAGTCAGACACAGAATCCGAAGCAGGTTCCAGGCTCTGAGCCATCAGCACAGAGCCCAACGCAGGCTTGAACTTACAGACCATGAGATCATGACCTGAGCTGAAGTCGGCTGCTTCACCAACTGAGCCACCCAGGCACCCCTCTAGATTAGTTCTGACTCAACAGTATGTTAAAGTCAGAAGCAACCTTGTCACTAGTAAGCAGGCAAATAAAAATGCAATCCCTAAATTAAGAAAAGATGGTACTTGATGCAAGAACTACTTCAAAAACATTTTATTTTCCTTTTTTCTGAGCTGCCAAACATCAAATTCTCTAAAGTTCATTTAGATTCTCCAATATATATATGCTTTCTTGCCAGTAAGGTATTCTTGCATACTCAGTACTAATTATAATTGTATAGACTGTTATCTTTTTTCTTTTCTTTTCTTTTTCAAAATCTTAATCTATATTTAAGTAAACAATTTCTAAGTAAAGTTTCTCAATGCACCATGTAGATAATTATTAATCTAAATCTAAATTGTAAAATCTCTCCCTGGTAAAAAGTAAAATGTAGATTTCTTGAAATGTTTGGATATGTCTTGAAATGTCTGGATACTCGTGATGTTTGAAGCTACCAAGCATTCTTACAGGGCCTGAGAAGAGAAGTATCTACCAGGTTTCAAAACATATTAATTATAGGGAAAGGAACTGAACCAGTGCAGAGAAAGCAGGATAAATGGAAAGAGAATGTAAGAACAAATATCTGTAGCAGTCACAGAAAGCCTCTTTGATTTGTACAATTGAGTTTTAAATAACTCTTCAGAACACCAGTCTCGAGTGTGTGGAACAAGTTAATGACAAGACTGAAATCAAACCCATTCTTCCCTCAAGTGTCGTGGAGCTAGCATTTAGATGAGAATCCTTTTTTTTTTTTTATGGGCACAGTTTTGTTTGCAGAGCTGAATTTGTCAGTTTTTCTGCTGAGATCTCTACCTCTGAATTATTTGGTGGGATGGGGGGAAAATGTTAAAACATTTTTAGTAACGGTTCATAAACATAATGGCTATACTAGTAGGCTGAATGAAAAAGAAGAAGGCATAGCAGTATGAAGAGCTGTGTTGTGGACATTGTCGTGGGAGGGGTAGGGGTAGAGAATTTCTTCTAAGACAAAATCTTCCCATGAGAGGCTGGGATCTACTTGCTTAGATAACAGACTTTGAAACCTGTCAAACACAGAAAGTGATAATGCCAAAAGATTTTCTTCTTATGTAACAGATTTCTCCTGTATGTATAAAAATTTAACTTCTCAGAGATATTCTGTAAAAACTTCCACTAGTTTATTTTCCTAGAACATTGGCCCTCCGGTAATTTCAACAGCTATGACAACTATAGACTAAATATATGAAAGTGTGTGTGTGTGTGTGTGTGTGTGTGTGTGTGTGTGTAGGAGTTTTGTACATGTACTTATAATAAAAATTTTTAATAACAAAAGATGTTAAAAAATGCCTCTTGATGTTCATTGGGTTGTTTTAAAACTTTCATAATATTTAATAATATTTAGCAATACAGCAAATAAAGTCCATAATACACTTAAAAAGAATCCTAGAATCTAAAATTTGGTAAGGGTCTTTAACCATAAAATGGTTCCCATCCAGTCATTAAGACTCCTCCAATATCTACATTAACCAAAGTATAGGTGAATAAATGTAATTTTTAAAGTTTTAAATAAAGTCTTATAAAAAAGATACATAGGATAGATACCAAGATTTTAAATAACTTAGGATATTTTAAATTTCTTCTTTATGTCTTTAATGTTAACTTTGAAGTCAGAATATCAAATGCAAAAAGTGAGAAATAGAAAATAAAAGGCCTCCTTTTGAATTTTTCTATAGCGTTTTCACCGTTGCCCCAAGTTCTAATCTCTGGCTTACTTAAATCTTATCCTTTTTGACATTGGCCTCTTTATACACATTAATTAGTCTCTCATTTGCCACTCTCTCTCTCTTGATCTCCATATCGAGTATATGAAGATGAGTACCATACATTCTCCCTGGTATGTTGGAAGTTGGGAGTAGGCCACATTTCCTTTGGCTCTTGGTCTTCCCAAATTTATCTCTACAGATTTATGTTATCTTTTCTAATCCATGGTTACATGCCCCTTTCCATGTCTTCTGAATATGTTTTCCTTAAATTAAAGGCCAGCTACTCTAGTCTTTTTTTAAAAAGAAATAATTTCATGTCTCTCCTGTTAAGCACTTCTGCCTAAATTTTTTCACTTTGTTTCCTAAGATATGATCTCAGAAGTCAAAACTTATTTGTAGTGAAATAAATGTAGCCTCTGGTTAGTAAAACTGTATAGTGTGAAGTTAATCTGCAGAGAATTAGTCTCCAGTGGGGGGAATGTAGACTGTAAGCATCAAGAGTTGTCGGCAAATTCAGGGAAATTAGATTAGGTTATTAGATTTCGTGGAGAGAGGTAGAGAGAGAGATTGAGAGAAGGATGCCAATAGTCACATGTGTAAACCAGCTCTCTGTTCTGTGCATTTTAGATCTGTCTTGAAATACATGGAGTGTATCTTTCATTTTCTCATCCATCATCATTATATAAGTTGTCTTTCTCTTTGATTTTTCCAAATAAAAAATTTTAGAGCTCAATTAGGGGTTTAGGCTTTACGATAATACTTGAATAGATACAGTTAGACAATCAATACTTAATATACACTTATTATTTTTTTCTTAAAGTTTATTTATTTGGTTTTGAAAGAGAGAGAGAGAGAGAGAGAGAGAGGGAGAGCATGCACATGTGTGGGGGAGGGGCAGAGAGAGAGGGACAGAGAGAATCCCAGCACAGAGCCTGACAAGGGGCTCAAACTCATGATTCGAGAGGTCATGACCTGAGCTGAAATCAAGAGTGGGCCACTTAACCAACCTAGCCACCCAGGTGCCCCTGCCCTTAGTATACACTTATTCTGCATGAGGTACTACTTTAGGCAAAAGTGGACTCCTGTTTTGGGCCTTAAAACTTATGCATTGGTGGTTGTAGTGAGGCTTTTAAGAACAAGAATATCAAATTAGTTATTAAAAATTGTTTCGAATTAGAAGATAACAAAAATATAAAATTTTAAATCTGAAAAATATTACAAAATTCAGAAAAAAAATATTTCAATGAGGTAACTGCCTAAAATCTTCAACCACTTTTTTTCTGTATATTTTGGTTGTAGCAGCTTTAATGTTTTTCTTAAATGGCAGTGATTTTATAATACTATATAGAAAAATAGAAAAATTGTAAACTTTAACACGTTTGGGTCAAAATTTAGCTATTTTAACTATTATTAACGTTTGGGTTAATAATTTAAACTATTATTGATTGTTAAAATATATAAAAGATAAAACTTTAAGCACAACTTATTTGCTTTAAAGAAGATACTATAGAGACACGTGGGTGGTGGCTCAGTGTATGAAGGGTTTGACACTCGGTTTAAGTTCAGGTCATGGTCTCATGGTTCGTGGAATTGAGTCCCACAGCAGGCTCCACACTGCCAAGCCTGCTTGGGATTCTCTCTCTCCCTCTCTCTCTCTCTCAAAATAAACTTTAAAGAAATATTATTATAGGTTTATGCCATTCAAACACAAGCATTCTAAAAATATACAGTCCATCTTATTTTTAGTATTAAAGTATTTATGTATGTCTACATCGATAGAGTTTCATTAGATTCAGGTCCTTCATCTCTGGTAGTAGGGTCTACGATACAAGAGAGGACAGGCACAAGAGCTATTTTTCGGAGTCTGCATGTTAAGGAAGGAAAGACAATACCCAAAGAAATAAATAACTTGAAACTAGAGGTTGTGATTTTATCTTTTTCATAGACAGTTCTGAAAGTCTGGTTTGAGGCCATTTGGGGGTTGCCAAGAGCTTTTTTAGGGGATCCATGAGGTCATATCTATTTCCTTAATAATATGAAGATATTTGCCTTTTGTACTAGATTGACATTTGTACTAACGATGGGAAGCAATGATAGGCAAAACTTTTCGTTCCTCAATTTTGGTTCCTCCCAAATGAATCTACCCAACTGTGCTAGTAGTCACCGTACTTTGAGAGAGACAGAGAGAGAGGAGGGGGGGGGAGAGAAAGAGAAAATTAGTGGGGGAGGGGCGGAGTGAGAGGGAGAGAGAGAATCCCAAGCAGGCTCCATGCTGTCAGTGCAGAGCCTGATGCAGGGCTCGAACCCTTGAACTGTGAGACCACGACCTGAGTTGAAATCAAGAGTTGAATGCTTCACCAGCTGAGCCATCCAAGTGAACCTTAAAGTTTTTTATTAGAATTTTACTTCTTCAGTTAATGATTATCTCTTGGGGAAAAAAGAAACAATGAAAATAATGATGCAGAAAGAATAATAAGAGCTGGGGAGTAAGGGCAAAGAAAGGAATCTACACAAATAATTGTATAAAAATACCCAGGCTAAGAACGATTACTGAGATTAAGTTAAAAATTTAAGTCAGAGGGGTGCCCAGGTGGCTCAGTCAGTCGAGCGACCGACTTCGGCTCAGGTCATGATCTCACAGTTTGTGGGCTCAAGCCCTGTGTCAGGCTCTGCATTAACAGCTTGGAGCCTGGAGCCTGCTTCAGATTCTGTGTTTCCCTCTCTCTCTGCCCCTTTCCCCCTTGTGCTCTCCCTCTTTCCCTCACAAAAATAAATAAAAACACATTTAAGAAACCTTAAGTCAGAATTTACCTTCTATAGCAAACATTATCTATAACTGGAAGATTGTTAGATGTTAGATGAGTGATATACTTCCTAGTATTTAACTCCAATGTGTACACCTTTACACTGAGTCAATACACACTGTTTTCAGTGATTTAGCACAAGGTGCAGAATTAATTGTGTGGCTTTCTTTTTCATACAACTGAGTAAAAATCAAAAGTGTATTGTTCTATGAGGGTTCTATGAAAATGTTTTCGTAGAGATAGATGACAATAGAGTTTAAGCATCTAATTTCCTGCTCTTCTCAAGAATGCAGGGAGAGATGGGAAAATCTAACAGCCTCCCCCAGAGGACTGGTTCATGCCTCTTCTATAGTAACAACTGTGCTCTTGCTACTGAGCAGTCAGGCTGTGCCCGGCACCGGGCTGGCATTTAATACACACCATCTCCAGTCTATTTGCAAGGAAAGTATTAGAATCCCCACTTAAACACAAGAAAACTTAGGCAATCTCAGTTACTTGATGAGGGTTTATTGGAGCCCGATGGCCTCAAAGATGACCTCTTTTCACTAACTTCACCTGTTTTTGGAGTTTCCTCATTTCTAAGAAGTTTTTAGATTATAAAAATTACAATGCTCTCATCAGAATATTCAGGGTTTTACCAATGCTAAAACTTATGGCATCCAGTCTGGCTGCCTGAAGCAGTGCCAGGCTGACCGCAGGAATTCATCTGAGGGTTTATTAAAGATACTTAACCTAACCTACAAACCTTATAGGGCCAAACACACAACCTTTATGGGCCCAGCGTCCTTATTTTTATAAACACCTCTGGATTTATGAAACTCAGGGTCAAGTTTAAGAACCACTGCATTAGACTTTGCCTTTTGAACAATTTTTTTTTTTTCAGCTGGGAATGGAAGCGGCGTAGAGGATAGGTTCAAATAAATGCCTGAAGTTTAGGTGTTTTGTTTTATACGTTGAAAGGAGAAACTTGTCTCTCATAAACCAGCCAAAGAGATGCCAAAATTCATATTTTATTATTTAAGAGAAAAGTTGTTTGGGAAGACAGAGGTAATGTATAAAAACAAACAAGCAGAAAGACCTAGCAGGTAAGTCCAAAACATGATTCAGTAAGCAACTATGGATCCACTCACCAGAGTTTGAACTATGACTTGATTAAAGCTCCAAACTTCAACACCTCAGAGAAAGGAAGAACTGGGCTTGGGCTTCTCGAGAAGGTTTACGGTTGGAGTTCGTCGATGTCCTTCTCATAACAAAAGAACCCCATTCAACACTATCTTGTACTTGATTGTGAGTCAGGTTGCCTCTTTATCAGCCATAAATCTGTCCCCATGCTGACTCAATGACTGGAATTGGTGATTTAAATTTTGTTCATCGGATAGTGTTCATCGGATTGTGATTGAGTACAGAAAGATGACCAATTTCACTGTGGTCCTTACAAGGGTGTTAAGTAAGACTGTGTTCTTTTTTGTTATCATTTGCCCAACAGATTTAGCTGCTTTTGAGTGTTCTATTGCAATAGGATAGTTAAGATGATTTGCGTTATTTTTGGTGAAAAGGATTGTCATCCTATCACCCAAGGCAGGAACAAGAATATTTGGTATACCAATATGCATTAAATACATAGATATATGCTTCAGAAATGGAAGAAAGCAGAAAATCTGAAGTCCATGGCTTCCCATGATCTCAGAGGTATGAGCTTATTTTCCTTGAGGAAATTCAAGAGAAAAAAAACTAGACTTGAATCAGCCTGTACACTGGTCCTTTGTGATATTTCCCCTTATATGTGTCTCCTACATCAAAAAGTTGCTACTCAAAACCCTTTTTATTCCTTTCTGGAATAAAACTAAATATCTCATGTATATATGGCAACACATGTTTCATAAATTGTACTCTGGATGGAAATTACTATTACAAGTTTTCAGAAGTCCAAATCACGGGGTATCATATTTACTAACCCTAAAATATTTTACATTTAAAATGAGAATTCTACATTTGGCATGCGCGCACACACACATACCCACACACACTAGTGGTCTACACTAAAAACAAACAAACAAAAATAATTGTATTAGTTTTCTAGAGTTGCCATAAAAAATACCACAAACTTGGTGGCTTAAACTACAGAAATTTATTTTTGCATAGTTCTGGGGGTTAGAAGCCAAAAATCAAGGTGCCAGCAGGATTGATTCCTTCTAAGGGTTTGTGATGAAGGATATTTTCTAGGTCTCTCTTTTTGGCCTTGGATGACCCTACTTGAGTCTCTTCACATTGTCTTCCTTATACACAATGTCTCTTTCTGTGTCTGAATTTCCCGTTTTGATAAGGACACCAGTCCTTTTGGATTAGGGTCTACCCTGATGACATCATTTTAACCTGATTACCTTTGTAAGGGCCCTATTTCCAAATAAAGTCACATTCTGAGGTACCAGTGATTAGGACTATGACATATTTGGGGGGTGTACATAATTCAACCTATAACAATAATGAACAGAACTAAAAAACTACCTTTAAATTTTGTCACAAAATGAGAAACATAACACAGAGGGCTTCTTCCTATTCTCTTTCCAGGATCCACTATACTTGCAGTGCTCAATTAAAGGTAGATACTAAGAGCGACAATTGGTCCATTAAAAGATGTTACATATCTTTTAATATATGTATGAGTATATATATCTTTTAATATATGTATGTACATAAATTTGGGTATCAGAGTTTTTAATAGCTCAATGCACCTATTTAATAAAAACAAGGAGGATGTATTCTTCAAAATAACTTAAAAACTTTTGTTGAAGAGCTCAGTTTTAAGTGCAGGGGTTTCACTGTGTATTCTATATATCACTTCATTGGAAATGTTGAAAATACCAAACAGAGGCTGATATTCTCCCACAGACTTCCTCCAAGCAAATGTCGAGGGAAAATCTCTACAACGGGTATATAATCAAGATGCAAGAACTGACTGATGTATTAACTAGTCTTATTATGGTAATCATTTTGCAATAGATATGAATATCAAATCATCACATTGGATACCTTAAATTTACACAATGCTGTATGTCAGAGATATCTCAGTAAAGATGAAAACAGGAAGATACAAGTACTGGCTTGGATTGTGTCTATTGCATAGCACACTGCCTCATACAACTAGATACAAAATAACTAATCGGCAGCAGCCTCCAGTGGATTCCATGATGAGCTGAAAGGCTTTACTAGCCCTCCATTTCTTCTATCTATCCTTTCTCTCCTACTTATTCCTTCAAGCCACTCACTTTCGGCCACATGGTAACAACATAACCGCAGTTCCATTGCTTTCACCAACAGAACCTCTGGAAATACCAGGGCTCCACTCTTGCTGTATAATTTTTATAACAAATGTAACACATCAAGAGTGAACCCTACTGTAAATGATGACTTTAGTTAATAATAATAATAATAATAATAATAAATCACTATCGACAATCAATTGTAACAAATGTACTACACTAATGCAAGATATTAATAATAGGAGAAACTGGGGGAGGAGGGTAAATGAAAACACTCTGTACTTTCTGCTCAGCAAAACTGCTTAAGAAATAAAGTCTATTAATTTTTAAAAATAACACCAAAGAAAATTATACTCCGTGTCAAAATTATGTGAAATGTTTCAAAGTACCTGAAAATATTCTGAATTCCAGAGCTCAGTTTTACCTTTTGCCATTCCCACCACAGGGTTTCAAATTAATCAACTAATTAAGTAATAAATTAGAGTAACACTTGGGATTTCTTCTATAGTTTCAGGTTTTAATGTTTATCTCAATGAAGAAGTGTCTGTTTGCAACATCGCTTTTGTAATGGTAAGCTGCCCCATTATGAAAAGGAAAGAAAAACACTTAAAGAGATTTCTTGAGGTAGTTGTCAATGACAGTTTGTTTGTAATCTAATAAGAGGCATATGACAAGTAATTATTTTAAGTAACTGGAATTAAGCCAGGCAAGTGATGGAGGTTTTTATTATTTCTTTACTCCAAACTCATAACCATATACCAACTATGCAATATGTTTATCTGGCACTTAATGCACTCATTTTAGGTCTCCTCCCTCCTTTCCCTCTCTCACCACTTTTGTTTTCTCTGCACTTTCTTTCCCATGACCCAACATTTAAAGAATAATTTCTAGGGGCACCTGGGTGGCTCGGTCAGTTAAGCATTTGACTTCAGCTCAGGTCATGATCTCAGGGTTCATGGGTTTGAGTCCCACGTCCAGCTTCATGCTGACAACTCAGAGACTGGAGGCTGCTTCAAATTCTGTACTTCCCTCTCTCTCTGCCCCTCCCCTACTTGCACTCCGTGTCTCTCCCTCTTTCTCTCTCTCTCCCTCTCTCTCTCTCAAAAATAAATAAACATAAAAAAAAAAAACCTTAAAAAAATGAAGAATTTCTATAGAGACTCCCGGCTATGGGTCTCAGATGCCATGTTTTGTTGGCTCAGGTCCAGATAATACACTGCTTTGACTAGCAGTTGTAGTTGTGGGAATGCTGCCTGGTGTCACTACAGAATTCAAATTGCTTTAAATCGTTTTGAGTTCTTTGGCCTTCATCCTTTTCTGTTGCTCTGGAAGAGACCTAAACATCCAACCAACTGCTACTAATAACAACAATGACAACACAAATGGCAACATTTGTGTAACATAAACTTGGAACTTGACTCATTTGGTAAGACATTGTCTTGTTCACCAGCTTCTCTTGTTTTTACTTTGTGCTAAAAAGATTTCTTGACAGATGATCCTGGAGTGCTTGAAATAGCAATATCTCCCTTTCTGTTTATTTTACATGAATTTGGTATCTAGAATAGCAAAGTACTTCTTAACTTACACATTTTAATGAAAAGATATTTATTTGAAAAGGCTATATCTTTGGAAATATATGTAGCTTATAAGACTTCCTTTCCTAGCAGTAAGTAAATCAGAACCATCTTAGATCTAGGTAGCATCTTGAACACACATATGCACACTCACACACGCATACACACCCTGCCTAAGAAAGAAGGAGATTTTGTAATACAGATCACCACTCAATTGTAAATTCATACACATTGATTGCATGTTTCTGGAGTCAGAGTAAAATCAAATTTAAACAGAAGACCCTCGGGCATGTAGTTGAATAGTCGCACATTTAGAGCTTACGTTTTCAATTTATACTATTTTTTTTCTGGTTCATCTCCTAAACACACATGTCATTAATCTTTATATAGGGTTGAAATGTTAATTTGTGAGTTCTCCCAGAATTCTTTAAAAATGATGTGCTGAAATCTTTGGAAATCACTTAAAGATCCAAGAACCTTCACACATTTGTGGCAGATAAATGGGCAGCGCCTCAGTAGGGGACAGTACCCCAGACACAGGACAACTTCACAGAGGAAGATTGCTGCAGAAGACCTGGCGGGCCCAAATCCCACTTTTCTTCCCGCACAGCTCGTGATTACTATGTCTGGAGAATCACTGATAAAAGTCCCATGTGTGGAGTCTTTGAGTGATTAATGAGTCTCAGGCTGGTGCAAAGCACCCCGAGATTTGTCATCCCTGGATTCACATTAGCAAGAATGAATTCCAACCAACGTTCGAAGTCAGACTGCAGCATCCTCCAAGCGGCCTGAGAACCTTCTGGCTCTCTGGCTGCTATCATGTCTTCACTTTTTATCATAGACTAATTCGACATTCTCTTTTTTCTCCCCTTTACATTGAAATAAAAATGTACACGATGGAATAATGAGAATATCTTCAACTGCAGGTTATGCTCTCTCCCCTCTCTCCTTGCTCCTGTTTTCATTTCTCTTCCATTTCCTCTTTATTTTTATATCTAGAATTACCATTCTTTGTAATTGAATGGTAATTCTTAGTTCTTTCTGTACACTTCTCTCCAGAGTCTTGTCTGTATTTCATCAGGATTCGGAAGCTTTTTCCGTTGAATAATCCCTCTTAATTTTTCAGCCTCTGAAGACTTCTTACTTTTTGTTAGTTCCATCATTCTTCCTTTCTTTCTTCTGCACATTGTTTTGCTTACTTGCTCTTTCACTTGGTTTTGTCCCTCCCGTCTTATAATTCCAAACAAAATTTCAGTATCTATAGCAATTGACAGTGATTATAGAGAAGATCTTGGAAAGAATTCACAATATTTTAAAATAATTTCTCTTCTTTGACAGGTGCCCCAAATGGGATACTCAATTCAGTTTGAAAGTTCAGGGAATTGGCATATATGTTTTCCTGAATAAATTTACATAATGAATATAAGAGGTCTCATAAATTTATGATAATATGAAATAAATATTAACTGTATGAATGATGGGAAAGCTATGAAGCAAAATCTACATACTCTGTGAGGGTGAGAACAGAGTAGAGTATGGAGAAAACCATACCAGAATTCTAAATATCCACCTGATTCACGAATAGGAATAGGTTTTAAGTGAGTGCAATATAAAAAGCCCTATTCTCTTTTTCTTTGTTTTACCAATGGAATAGCAATGAACTCTGTGTGTGTGTGTGTGTGTGTGTGTGTGTGTGTGTGTGTGTGTGTTTTCTGGGATGAGGTAGAGGTACAGGAGATTTTTGGCATGTAATTCGAAGACTACATCCTTTTAAAAAATGTTTATTTATTTTGGGAGGGGAGAGGGAGGAAGTGGGGGTAGGAGCAGAGAGAGAAGAAGAGAGAGAATCCCACACAGGCTCAACACAGTCAGCCCACAGCCTCACATGGGGCTTAATCCCATGAACCATGAGACCATGATCTGAGCCAAAATCAAGAGTTGGATGCCTAGTCAACTGAGCCACCCAGGTGTCCCTAAGACTATATCCTATAACCAAAGATTATTCCTTGAAATTGAACTTTTATCATGTTAGTGCACATTTATGCACACAATATCAGAGTAACTCAAACTTAATATCTGTTGAGCCTTTATTTAAATGAAAAGTTGATGCTTTATATAAGATTGAAGGATGTTCTATGCAAGAATGCTGATGGAAATGCTCAACCATTCTTCTATTACCAAAACTTAGATGTTGGCACCAAATGTGCTTGGCTCTTTCAAAGCTCAAAAACTCTGCTTCTTGGAAGACAGTTCAGCAACCAGAGCCCATGCAGTCACATCGCTCGCAAGTGCTTAAGCCTAAGGAGATTTTCTAACTCTCCCTTGAAGCCATATCCAAGAATCTTTCTGAAGGTTTTAGCAAATAGCAATTTCTCTGTATAGTGGGCAGAACAACAGCCCTTCAAAATGCCCACATCCTAAATCCTGGAACCTGTGAATACATTAAATTACATAGAAAAAGGAACTTAGGTAGTAGATGGAATTAAGGTTGCTAATCAGCTGATTTTCAAATAGGAGATTATCCTGGGTTATCTATTTGGCCCAGTGCAATCACAAGGTCCTTAAAAGTGGAAGAGGGAGGAAGAAGAGAAGGTAGGAATGATGTTATACAATGTGAGATGAACTTTATTAGCCATTGCTAACTGCTCTAGGTTTAATTGTGCCCTGCCCCCACAAATATGTTGAAGTCCTAACACCAAGTACCTCAAAATATGATATTATTGGGAAATAGGGTCTTTAAGAAGGTAATCAAATTAAAATGGAGGCATTAGAGCTCACCCTAATGACTGGTGTCTTTATAAAAAGAGGATATTTGGACACAGAGACACACGCGCAGACAGAAGACTATGTGAAGGCACAGGGAAAACACCATGTGAAAGCAGAGGATCAAAGTTGCATATGCAAGCCAAGAAGTACCAACAATTACCAACAAATCATCATAAGTGACAGAGATGCATGGAATTGATTCTCCCTCTCAGACCTCATCAGGAATCCACCCTGCAAACATCTTGATTTCAGACTCCTAGCCTCTAGAACCATAAGACAATAAATTGCTGTTATTGTGAGCCACCCATATTGTGGTTCTTTGTTATGGCAGCCCTAGGAAACTAACACTGGGTTTCAAGAAGGAAGGGATCCGAGAGCCAATAAATGTGGGCAGCCCCTAGGAGCTGGAAAAGAAGAGGAAATGGCTTCTCCTCAAAGGTCTGTAGAAAGGAATACAGCTCTGCTAACACCTCGATTTTATCTCTGTTACGGAGTGAATGTTTGTGTCCCTCCCAAATACATACTTTTTTTTTTAAGTTTATTTATTTATTTTGAGAGAGAGAGAGGTAGGGCACAAGTAGGGGAGAGGGAGAGAGAGAGAGAGAGAGAGAGAGAGAGAGAGAGAATCCCAGCCAGGCTGCATGCTGTCAGCACAGAGCCTGATGCAGGGCTCCATCTCAGGAACTCATGAGATCATGACCTGAGCCAAAACCAAGAGTCAGACGCTTAACTCACTGAGCTGCCCAGGCACCTCTACTTATGCCAAAGTTCTAACCCACAGTGTGACTGTGTTTAGAGATAGGGTCTATGGGGAGATGAAAAAGGTTAAATGAGTTCACAAGGATGGAGTCATAGGGCTGATACCCTCATAAAAGTGGGGTCTCTTTCCATACCATCTGAGGACACAGAGAGAAGGCAGCCTACTGTAAGTCAAGAAGAGAGCTCTCATTAGGAATCAAGGTGGCCAGAACCTTGATCTTTGGTTTTTCAGCCTCTAGAACTGTGAGAAAATAAATTTTTGTTGTTTAGGTCACAGAGTCTGTGATATATTTTTTTTAATACTTTGATTCTACATTTTTAAAGTTTATTTCTTTACTTTGAAAGAGAGAGAGACAGAGAGACAGAGAGAAAGAGAGAGACAGAGAGCAGGGGAAGAGCAGAGAGAAGGAATGAGAATCCCGAGCAGGCTCCACAGCTCTCAGTGCAGAGCCCAATTCAGGGCTCAAAGTTATAAACCTTGAGATCATGACCTGAGCTGAAATCCAGAGTCAGACGCTTAACCAACTGAGCACCCAGGCATTCCTATGGTATTTTGTTATGACAGCCTAGCTGACAAAAACACCTAGTAAGACCTATATTGGACTGCTGACTTCAGAACCATACTATAAAAATCTATGTTGTTGTCAGCACTAAATTTTAGTAATTTGTTGCAGCAGCAATAGGGAACTCATACTTCCCCGTGTCATTAAATTTCTGGTAATGTAGCTCCCATGCTAGTTGTTAGCTTATCTTTAAATTATCTTCACTTAAAACACACTCTAATTGGAGCATTCATGGAGACCATAGGTCAGAAATGCAGCAAAGGAGGGATGGCCAAGGATTACAGACAGTGCTGCAATCATTACTACCTTCATCCCACAAGTTCAGGTTGTATGTATTTTTCTTAAAAAAAAAAAAAACTTTTAAAAATGTGTTATGAAATAATTCTTACTAAAAGAACCTGTTGATTTGGTAATTTAAAATTCCATGAATGCAGTATTTCAAGAAAAAAAGTCAAATGATATGGTAAATTATTGCTATTTGTGGAATGTTTCACCTATAATTTTATCTGAAGGCTATAAATTTTCCTTGCTGCCCATGAAACATGCATAAAGTATAGAATTAGCATTTTTAAGAAGACCAAGGTAGAAAATAAAGCTTGGCAGACACTGTGGAACATTCAGTACAAATAACCAAAGGTCTAAAAGGTTGTGAACGAAAGCAACATTTTACTATAATCAATAACTTTGGAGTATCCAGTAAACCCAAAGCTATGTACTCTTGAAATTCCACAATTTGTACACTTAGAAAGTTTATAGCTCAGATATCCTTATATTTCTTCCAATTCTGCCATGTAATAACTGAGTAATTTTGAGTAAATACTTAATTCTTCCTCTTTAAATACTAACACCTTTAAACTTCATAAAATGAATAATTTAACTCTTCGTTTTTATATTTTAACATCATTAAACTTCTTTTTTTTTCATTATAATAGTTTATTTTCAAATTGGTTTACATATAACACCCAGTGTTCATCCCAACACGTGCCCTCTTTAATATCCGTCACCCCCTCTCCCCCCTCCCTCACCTCCCTCACCTCCCTCACCCTCAGATTGTTCTCAGTCTTTGAGAGTCTCTTATGTTTTATCTCCCTCCCTCTCTGTGTCTTTTTTTCCTTTCCCCTCTTCCCCTCCCCCTGGTTTTTGCTTAGTCTCACAAAGTCCACCTATTCGTGGAAACATATGGTATCTGTCTTTTTCTGACTGACTTATTTCACTTAACATAATACCCTCCAGTTCCATCCATGTTGCTACACATGGCCAGATTTCATTTTTTCTCATTGCCATGTAGTAGTCCATTGTATATATGTGCCACAACTTCTTTATCCATTCGTCAGTTGATGGGCACTTGGTTTGCTTCCATGATTTGGCTATTTAAACTTCTATTTATGTGAAAGTTTTACTTACATTGTTTAGTTTTCCCATGTAATGTATTCTACACTATGCTAACACAGAATGAGCTCTTTAAATCTTAACTGCTATTACCACATCCTCAGCAGGTTGTGTCAATTAGCTTTTGCTGCATAACAAATCATTACAAAATATATTGGCTTAAAATAATTTATGCTTATTTAGCTTAGGATTCTGTAGGCCTCCTGGGTGGTTGTTTCCTCTGGATCAGTTCACCTAATTTTGCTGATCTAGTGACTATTGTCAGCAGGAAGTTTGATGGAGCTGGATGAACTAAGATGCTTCAATCTCATGTCTGACATGCTGTGGGCCAGAGCAATGGGGATGATTAATCAGGGGTTCATCATTCAGCTAGTTCTCCTGGGTTTTATCATATTGTGGTCAATCACAAAGTTCCTAAGGACAGCAAGAGGGTCATCATTGTATATGAGTTTTTCAAACCTCTGCTGGGATCATGCTTGCTAATGTGCCATTGGCCAAATCAATGTCAGCCTAAAGTGAGGAAAGTTGAGTACTACCAAAGGTCATGGATGGGGAACTATAATTTTTGGTCATTTTTCCAATCAACCACAAGTGTGAGACTCACATACACATATTGCATTACTCAACACCCCTCTTAATACGTCTCATTTGCATCCTGACTTAATATGTAATACCTAAAGTTTACCTTGCTCATTTTCTAGGGTTTTATAATAACAATCGAATGATTTTCCTCTCACTTACTCATGCTAGACTACTGGAGGACATTTCTGACTATTCCTTTTCCTTTCTACAATATCCAGTCAGTAACCAATTTCTTTGGATTTTATCTCCTGCAAATTGTTTTAATTATTACATTCTCTCTCCATCCCCATAACTACCACCCAAATTCATGCCACCATCATCTCTTGCGTAGAGATGTAACTTGCCAATTGCAAAATCTATTGAAATAGACCCTGCATCCCGTATCCTATTCAATCTGCCTCTCATAGTATAGATACAAACTCTATAAAATGCATGTCTAATTATGTCACATCACTGCTGAAAAGCTTTCACTGAGCTACGCTGCGGACTTGAAAATGTGGAACTTGTATGGAGAAAATAGAAATAAGAAGACTAATTTTTCAAGAAGGGAGATAGTGATAAAACTTGGGAAGTGTGTGTGTGTGTGTGTGTAGAGGTGATTTTTGGATGATGAGACATGAGTATGTTTATAAGTAGAAATCCTTGGAAATGAAGACAAGGAAGAACCAAGGGAACAAAGTCCTGGAGGAGGTAGAAGAGACAGAATCCAGAACATAGGTGAAGTCTGGGTTCCCTGCAGATGATGTAGGCTCTGTTTATATTCTATTCAGTAGGAATTAATACACGATGGCATATAGTATGTAACAGGCATACCTGTAACAGGTATACAGGCATATAGTATGTAACCGAACAATTATGAATATACAAATAAATAAATAACAAAGATTTAATGAGGAAAATGATATAATACCACTTGTTTTCCAAAAATAAATCTGGCTCAAGTAAGATGATCTTGAAAAAATGAGAGATTTGAGTTGGAGAAACTATTTGGGCAGTAAATACATCATTTTGTATGAACAATAACAAGGGCCTAGCCTAGAATTGAAGAAAGGGAGAAGAATGAAAGTATCAAGACACATCATAGGGAGAAGACCTGACAAGGTTTGGTGACCACCTGATGAGAAGCAAGATAGAGGTGTGTGAACTACACTTAGATAGACTACAAAGTTTCCAGACAAAGAGGCTGAACACTGTTGAGGGAAAAAAGGAAGAAACACATTTGAGAGTTATTGAGAAGAAGACGATCAAGTGCATTTTAGACCTACTGGGGGTGAAACCAGAGTGAGGCTTCATGTCCTGACATTCAGAAAAGACCTGGGAGAAAGTTTCTGGCTTCCATGTTCTTCATCCCATTTTTTCAACCTTGGATGCCTTTGCTCTACTCTAACTATTTAACTCTTATTCGACCTTGAGGGCACCTCTTAGTTCTTTGGCCCTGAACTTCTAGTGGTATTTTACCACTCTTTCCAATCCTCTTTGATAATAGTGTCTTTGACAACTCCTTTTTTAACCAGTTACTTCACAAGGTCTTACATTATAGTGAGTTTACATGTCTGCATCTCTCACCAGACTGGAAACCACTTGGGATGAGTGGTGGAAACTAAGAAATTATCTCTTATTTGCTGGGCACCATTTAAAATGTTTCTTTATGCTTTACTTATAAATAACAGAACAGGTGTGTTTTTTATAGGGTACAAGAGAAACAAATATGCAGGTAAATTAAATGTGTACAGAAAAAGATTATGAGGAAGTCAGAATAATACATTTGATAGTGAAAATGCATTGAATAATTATTATTTATTTCCATTGAAAGTTAAGAAAAACACTGAAAAGAAGTCATAAAACTTGAGATCTAATCCTGTTCCCTTGCTTTTTGGCTCTATTGGAGAGAGCTGATAAAACTCTTTGGCCTCAATTTTTTTCATCTACAAAATGAGGTTGAATGGTCTTTAATATCTTCAATAATTATTCACTTGCTACCATTTTTTATTTTGATTAATTATATAGGTAAAACAAATAAAATATCCTGATCTAAAGGAATCAGAATATACATAGTACAGTCAGAATGCACTACAGTGAAACAGCAATATTTTCCCAGGTCCCACTGCAAACTTCTGGATCCTATAAATCTTCACCCAAATGGACACAGTTGCAAGTAATAACATCTGAATGTTCCTGACATTTAGGGATTTCAATTACCCATTCTCTATTCCAAGCCTTACCTACATACTGTGGAACAGTTATGCACACAGTCTAAAGGAAGATAGTATATGTAAGGGAACACCAAACTTGACCATTGCATTTTGAGTTTATATGTGTAATAATGGAACTCCCCATCGTGACAACATGATGAAGACTTGGTTCTCCCTGCTCCTCTGCACTAAATATAACTATAAACTCTGGAAACAAAACAAAACAGACAATCAAAGAAGAGAGAGAGGAAGATGAACTGGTTAGAGATCCCAGGGCTAGAGAAGTAGCACAATAGCAGGGCATCTTACAAGCCCACAGTCACCAGAAGAAGGTGACCTAGACCCAGTGTTTCTTGATTTCCAAACTAGCAGCAAAGGATATACCAGATAACTCATTCTTACCGTAGATCAAATGAGAGGGTCTCTGACAACACCAGATGCATCCAGTAGAACCAGAAAGAGGGATCAATTGGAAGTGCTACTGTTAATAAGCAGCTAAAGAAAGTATTCTTTTTTGCCACTGATCCTATGACTCTGATCTCCCTGCAAGAAAAACCATACTTTCAGGGGATGTGGCAAGGTGGTGAGCACCACAATGAGTACCCAGACCAGGAGTTTCTCATCTCTCCAGCTAGGCCTGAGATTCTCTTCTCCCATCCGAAGACGCTATGCAGCAGGAGGGCACCAGCATAGGGGACCATGCCCCAACAAATACTATCTGCCTGGAAAACCCTCTCTGTCCTTCATAGGTGGGGGGTAACACACCACTACAAGCTGCCAGCCCAGGAAGCACTGTTTTGTTGCTTGGGTCCAAGAATCCCTTCATGCATCTAGCAACCTGGTTATGGTAAGCTCCTTAGGGTTTCTCAAGTAGTTTCATCGAGAATGATTAAAAGCCCCAGTGACATGAGATAAACCAAACAGACCAACATAGCACCAGACAGTTTCTGAAACTGAACTATAATTGAATCATTATCATTTCTCAGTCTTTTGGCTAAGATTATATGTAACTGAATTATTAAAGGAGACTAGGACTTGCATGTCAAAACTAATACGGTGTCTTTCTGTAATAAAATAATTTAAATAAAAAATTTCAACAGAGTTTTCATATATAGTAGCCAAAATATGCAGAATAACAATAAAATATCATCATCATACCTAGAGCCAGGGAAAATCACAAACTGAATGAGAAAAGATAATTAACCAATGCTAACACTGAAATGAATAAGATGTTGGAATTATCTCACAGGATTTTAAAGCAACCATCATAAAAATGTGTTAACAAATAATTATGACCTCTCTTGAAATGAGAAACAGAAAACCTTAGAAAAGAAACAAAAGTTAGAATTAAAAAACAAATGAAAACTATAGAATTGAAAAATATGACAAGTTTTAAAAACTCAGTGGATGGGCTCAATAGTAAAGTGGAGATGATGGCAAATAGACTTTAAATTTGAGAGCAGAACAATAGGACTCAGCCAATCTGAACAACAGAGAATACAGGTTAAATAACAAAAACAACAAAAATGAGCACATCCTCGGGGATTTGTGAGACAATAAGATCCAATATTCTTATTCGTAGAGTCCCAGCAATCAGCAAAAGATGGGGGAGATAAAAAAGTAAAGACATAAAGTCTGAAAATATCTCAAATTTGGCAAAAGATACAAATTCATGAAGTTGAGGAAATCCACATCAAGACACATCATAATTAAACTTCTGAAACTAAATCAAAGAAAATATCTTAAAATGAGCCAAAGAAAAAAGACACTTTACCTGAGTCCACGATGGCCATGAGGAAGTGACACAATATTCTTTAAAATGCTGTAATAGAAGAACAGTCAATCATGAGTTTGAGTTTTATACCCACTGAAACTATCCTTCAGGAACTAAGTGGCAATAAACTCATTCTCAGATGAAGGAAAACTAAAAGGTTTGTCACTAGCAGACTTTACCTCAAAGATTGATGAGAGGGGCTTATGCTATGATACGGTACAGTTTGTGTCAAGTTTTATACAGCAACGTGCCCTCGAGAATTTCATATTCCATGGGAAGGAGGTCTGTTTAGATAATTTCCATAAAACAGAGTGAAGCAAAATGATAGAACCATTCATAGCATGCTATGGAGCACATAAAGTGAGTGCATTAGGCCCAAGCTTTGGGGCTTGGAAGAGATGACATCCAAATGAATCTTGAACCAAATGCAGAAAGTAGCTTGAGGGGAAATGTTGGAAGAAAAACAAAACAAAACAAAACTAGAAAGTGGAGAGCTAGCCATAAGCAGGGATTTCTTAAACAGAGAACAAAAGCTTTTGTTAGGACACAGCACAGGATAATACTGAGCAGGTGGAACTTAGGGAAGTAGCATATAATGCTTTAGAGAAGAAAACTTTGTTAACAGAAAAGATGTAAAAGAAGGATTTCATTGAGGATTCTTTGTGAAATAACCAGTCTGGACAAATCACTTAGTGGAAATGAGTATGGTAGGGACTTACTGGTTTCAATGGAAAAGAATTCACTTGCTTTGCCAAGCTATCATACCTAGCAGCAAAAGAAAGAAAATTATCAAAAAGTACCCTTCAGGTACCTTGTAATTTTCTGCAATGGGAAAGCTGTTTAATTCTTTCTAACATAGCCCTATGGCTCCTCTTTTGTTTTTAAAATTCAAATGACAAATTTTGACACTTAAGAAAAACTAAATGGAATGAGTAGTTTGTGATAAAGTTGTGTGACTGGAAGATTTGTATTCCCCTTCCTTTATCTGAACAAACAATAACAACAAATGATAATGTCATAGACCAAAACTTTTTGCAATTTAGCTACCAGAGGAATTTTATCTTTTACACTAAAATTACAACAGGTTATAAAATTATTTTTTATGCAGAAACATTTGTTTGCCATCAAAGTGAATATGTATCTGTCTGTGATATGTACAATAAAATATAATGAAAATATGACGGTTTATGGAATATCTAATGTATAATTTGTGGTGCTTGAACAATACATGCAATAAAATGCCTTCCCAAATAGGCCCACAATTTTGTTGAGATCATCTATGTTTCCTTTGCTACACTGGAAGAAAAACACCTTTCAGTTTTTCTGAAATATTCTCGTCTGCATCTCTTCTTCATTCCTATTGCTAAAATCACAATCCATTCCCTCTCTCTGTCTCTCATCTAACCAGCTGGCCACTGAATTTTTATCACCTTTATCTCCTGAATCCACTCCTTAATCTCAGTTCATTTCCCCACTTGAACAATCATCATTTCTTATGTAACTCTCACAGTAAATTCCCAGCTCACTCATGGAGCTCTGGTTTCATTCCTTCAAACTATTCCTTCACAGACCTAAAAAAGTAAGTGGTCTTTCTAAAACATGCATCTCATCACAGGGAACCCTGTGAGCCTTCAGGAGCTCACAATTGCTTTGAGACTAAAATCCAACCCCCCCCCCCCGGCATGGTCCCGATGTTTGTACAGGTTGACTCCTGATAATTTTTTTAAGGCTTTTGAGACAGTTGGGATTTTTTCCAAAAACAAGAACTAAAACACATATCTTCTGATATCTTCTCTGCACATACATTTCTTTTGATAATTTCAAAAATATTAACCCATAATACCTTTTGGCCATGACAGAACTGTATCTTTTAGTAACTTCTAAGATGAAATTTAAATTGAATAAAGATGAGTGGATATAATCAACTCTATTCGCAAATTGTCTGACATTCCATAAGTGAGAAACGAAAAGTTTACTTTAGTTTTCTTCCCCCCAGATGTATTTGTTTCATGGAAGTTTGACCTTTATATTCACTGGAACACAGACCTAAACTGCAGCACCACAGAATCAATGACAATACAAATGGTATTTTCATAAAGAACAAGTAAACGTGGTCTCAGTAACAACCTGGTCTAGATTAGGAAGGCTGTGGCAGACATGAGAAAGGAACCAGAGACAGTTTAGATGAGTCTGAAATGATTTTACTGAGAATATAATCTATTTGTTCATTTTTTCCAATGAGCAGAATCTTCCATTACAGGAAGAAAAATAAAAAAAGAAATTAAGACCCTCAGAACCTCTGTTATCTGTAAACGTTTAAGGTTGTGTTTACCTAATTGGATTACAATGAAACATAAACATGAGGATCTGACCATGACATTGGGCAGATATAGTAATCAGCTGGGTTCCAACTGCTGGGAAATCTCCACCAGAAACTTCTCAAGTTCACTCACAAGATGATAATTCACTCCCTAGGGCAATCAACACTTCTAAATAACAAATCAAGAAGAGATGAATTGTGTTTCAAGGTTAACGCAGCACAGTTCTTGCAGATTTAAAACAGAAACACGATCTATATTTGGAGCCCGAGGTCTGCATCCGCCTCATTATTTTTAGTGTTCCCTTAATTTTATTTCCATTTAAACACTTCTTTAAATCACACACTAATATGTGCACAAACTTCTTTTAGTTTTTCCATGATGCCCTGCACAGTGTCAAGCACAAAGGAAGTGTTTGATGAGTAAATATTGATGGATGGATATTTGTTAGGGTTTGTGCATTTTGCTGTTTCATAAGCATAATAAAATGATTATAGTTTCCAAAGAACTTTCAAACAATCTCTTTTAAACTTTGTAACAATGAAGTAGATATTATTAAATGAATCTTTTATCTTTTTTAATTTTTTTAAACATTTCTTCTTTTTTCTTTTTGATGTTTATTTATTTTTGAGAGAGAGAGACACAGAGTGTGAGTGGGGGACGGGCAGAGAGAGAGAGAGAGAGACACAGAATCTGAGGCAGACTCCAGGCTCTGAGCTGTCATCACAGAGCCTGATGCGGGGCTCGAATTCATGAACAGTGAGATTATGACCTGAGCTGAACCACCCAGATGCTTGCAAATGAATCTTTTAAAAGGTATAATGTTGTCTGCCTCAGGAGACATTTAGAAAACAGAGGGCAGTCACTATCATTGCAGAGTAAAGTCTCTGCCTCTCTGCACTGCCAGAGAGGAATACGGGGGTTATGTTTTAAGGAGAGTAGTTTGGCTGCCCATCTAGAGTCTCAGTCATTAGGAGAGGAGATGCTGGGGAAAAATGCCTTAATCTTTCTACAGCTAGTCTTAGTCTTTACTACAACTGCCACCCAAAGCACTTTTACCTAATTTTTGAAGTTCTGTATTAGCTGCCTGACCAGTCTCTCTTCACTAACTGCTCCCTTCAAACCAAAGTTTTCTACGATGCTTCTAAGAGTGACCTTTTAAAAATGCACATCTGAGGGGCACCTGGGGGGCTTAGTCGGTTAAGCATCAGGTCATGATCTCGTGGTTCATGGATTCGAGCCCTGCGTCAGGCTCTGTGCTGATATCTCAGAACCTGGAGCCTGCTTGGGATTCTCTCTCTCTCTCTCTCTCTCTCTCTCTCTCTGTCTCTCAGCCCGTCCCCTGCTCATGCTCTGTCTCTGTCTCTCAAAACTAAATAAACCTTTAAAAAAATTAAAAATGCACATCTGACTTTGTCACTCCCATTTTTGGAAGTAAAGGCTTCCAACTGCTCTTAGAATAAAGATCACAATCCTTCTAATCATATCAATGACCAATTTTGATACACATTAATGACTAATTATGAGGCAGTGCGATACAAAATAATAATACTAGAAAACAATAACGTGGAATATGTCAGGGGCAAATGGACTTAACTCTAAGATCCTTGTATTGTTTAGAAAGAGAGATATTGCCAAATATGTATGTTAAAATATAAGGATATGAGTTTTTATATACTATAGTACAGTATTCTTAGATTTCATATTGAAAACTATTATCTCAAGTGACCTTAAGTTTGATGATGTAATAGTTTGTCTCTCTCCCGCATGGCTAGCAACCTTCAGGACCACTTAGACGGCAGGTAAAGCCAGTGGACACTCGAGGGCCCCCTTCACAAGTGCCATACTTGTACCCCAGTCAACCTCACATAATTTTAACTGATAAAAAGTCATATATAGGGAAAGTAGCCCTCAGCAGAAACTCAACAGTTGGTGATGCATATTAAGAAAAAAAAAGCAAAAAAAAATAATGATTCTTATCCATAAAAAAGAAGTTTTATGGGGGAAATTATTTGCAACCTTAATATCTGTGAAGTTTGGAACTCAAAAAGAATTGGTCTTGTGTAAATGCTAACAAACTGTTTTGTGTAACTGTAAGAAGTTCTGTACCTAAGCAGTTCAGCAATTCCCAATCAGACAGAAATGTACTAAGGCAACAATTTTGGGAATCAGTGTTTCAACATGGCTATATTTATGAAAAACATATTGTTGTTATATTTAAATCATTTAGCATAAAGTAGTGAAAACTAGTTGACCAATCTTGCACTTTCCAACCAGTGATTTTGATATTATGTACCCCGTCTAACGTCATAACCTGGAATTTAATCCAAAGGAAATATTTGAGGCAACTTAATATAAGTTAATTTATAGAACTCTTTTTTTTAAGTTTATTTATTTTGACAGAGAGAGAGAGAGAGAGAGAGAGAGAGAGCGTGTGCACGCATGCATGTGGAGGAGGGGCAGAGGGAGAGGAGAGAGAGAGAGAGAGAGAGAGACCCAGCAGGTTCCATGCTTTCAGTGCAGAGCCCCATGTGGGGCTCAAACCCACAAACCATGAGATCATGATCTGAGCCCCAATTAAGAGTCAGAGGCTTAACCAACTGAGCCAGGCACCCCAAGTCCATTCATAGAACTCTTAATTGCATTGTGAATCATTTTTGAACTTCGGCTTTTTTTAAACACAATACAACAGTAAAATAAAATATCAGCCTTCAAAAAAAACCAGTGATCCTAGTCCCTGGCTTGAAAACTCCTTGCGTGTTTAACTCTGCCCCCTGCTCATCCATTACCAGGATCCCTCTCCTCCAAGCTCGCCACACTCTGCCATGGTGGAGTTTGTTCAGTTCCCTGACTGGATAGTTCTCCCCTGTCTTGGGCTCTCATACCCTCCTTCCCCCATGTCTGCCTGGATCCTCTGCTCTGACTCTGCCAGTCTGGCTAGGACTTCCTCCTGCAGATCTCTGCTCTAGGTCACTTCCTCCAGAAGTCTTTCCTTTTTTTCCAGTATGGGTTAGGTCTTCCAGATTACTTGGAGGTGTCCTCTCTGGTAACACTCAGTGTTTACATGTGTTTATGTCATGCTTTTTCTCTCCATTCCCAGCCTCACTCCTTCTCTAGCTCATCAACAAATCCCAGCACTGATTCATGTATGGCACTGAGTAGATGATTTATAAACATTTGTTTCCCCTGTAAGTTTCCCGTCTACAGAGCAATTTTCTTTAACCTTTCCTTTTGCCTTAGAAGTTTGCGTATTCTGGCTTTCCTACTGGCCCATTTTCCCTTCTGCCCAGCTTCAAGTGTTCATTTGGAACCCACTTTAAATGTCACTTTTTAAGAAGCCTATTCCTGATTTTTTATTTGATTTTTAAGAAAAATAGCTGAAACATTTATTGTATTCTGAAAGTTCTAACAGCATGCCAATATGTCATCAATGCTTACATATGATTGTAATATATAATAATGGTGAAAATTATCTGAAATTAAAACATATTTGGAACATTAAGGTTAATGTTTTTCACAAGAGAATGTCTTTTCAAATTCAGTTGATATGATGCACTTCTTTCCACACAGTAGCCTGACAACATTCAGAAAAACATAATAGTGTAATTTGTACAATTCGGGCCAAACCTCATCAAATAAATGAAAAATTGCTCTTGATAAGACATAATGTATAAACCATAGCATTAGAAAATTCCTGCAAATCTTGCCAACAGAGAGATGTAGTACAAACAGGCCAATAACAATAAGATCTCACGAATCTGTTACAGTCCCGTGAATACTATGATTGCTAATATCTTGTTAAATAATTCACATGCACGTAAGATTCGCAGTTTTTCTGAATCACATTCCCTATTAATTGTGTATTCATTCTGGCATTATACATGATGTCATCTTTGTCACTAAATCAGTCTAGGTAAATATTTTATATTTTGCAACACTCACCTTTAGTAATCAAAGATGATGTAAAAATTTTCATGGGAGCATTTGGGAAGTTTAAATGTGTATTGTGAAGAGAAGACTTATTCTGAAGATAGTAGCAAAATTAATAGCAGTAAGAATGAGTGCATTTGGAACTGTGGAACAGATGGAAAACGGTTTGATATTTTAAAAATGAACTTATTCCAGATTGAAGCAATTATGCTTGCTCGTTGTGGACAATACTGAAAAGTCTAATAAGCGATTAAAACCTCTAATAATATCATTATGTAGAGGTAACTGAATAGAACATCAAAATTTTGCTTCATTCTATTATTTGCATACATTTATTTATATGTATATAGTTTCAGAATTGTAATCACACATGATCACACTTTTAAAACCTTTTTTTCTTCTAAGTTACTATTATTGCCTTGGCATATTTTTAAAATCTTTTTGAAAAACACAGAGATAGCATACTTTTCCTTTGAAAACAAATATGATTTTAATTCTATCATAATTCCATTTATGACTAATTTATTAATTCTTTAATCACTGGATACTCAAGAAATTTCTCATATTCTAACATTAATAATAAATGACATTGCTTAAAAACATTTGTGTATATGTTGAATTGCCCTATTAGCATAGATTCCTAGAAATGTAGTTCCTGGATCACAATTTATGTATATTTTTAACACTTTTAAGATTATTGCCAAATTGCTTTCCCTAGTGGTGTACAGTCTATGGTTTAATCATTTGTTTATGAGAATGCCGTTTTTCAGTTTATGCTCACCAATACTGGGTACTATTTCAAAACACTATGTCAACTTTATAGTTTGAAAAAATAAATCAAGGGACAAAATTTTTATTAGTGGTAAATTCTCTACTGTATATACTTAAATGTCAGTGAAACAAACTTAAAGAGAAACAGAAAGGTGCATGAAATCATAAGAGTCTGTGGTTCCCTTTCTGGAGACTGGCTTTTTATTTATTTATTTATTTATTATTTATTTATTTATTTAATTTTTGAGAGAGAGGAAGCATGCACTTGTGCACATGAGCAACTGGGGGAGAGGCAGAGAGAGAGGGAAAGAGGGAATCTTAAGCAGGATCCCATGCTCAGCACAGAGCCCAATGCAGGACTCGATCCCATGACTCTGGGTTTATGACCGGAGCCAAAATCAAGAGTCAGATGCTTAATGAACTGAGCCAGGCGCCCCAAGAGACTTGCCTTTTTTTTTTAATGTTTATTTTTGAGAGAGAGAGAGAGAGGCAGACAGAGCATGGGGGGGAGGGGCAGAGAGAGAGGAAGACACAGAATCTGAAGTAGACTCCAGTCTCTGAGCCGTCAGCACAGACCCAGACGCAGGGCTCCAACTTAGGAACTGCGAGACCATGACCTGAGCCAAAGATGGATGCTTAACCAACTGAGCCACCCAGGAGCCCAAGGAGACTGGTTTTTTAACTTGACCTGGTGATGGTATGAATTATAATCCAAAATACCTTTAAAATAACAAAATGAGAAGAAAAGACAAAGGGAGGATGAAGGAAGGAGGGCAAAAGAGGAATGGAGGGAGGGAAGAAGAGGAGGGAGTTTTCCCAAGTATTTCATGTAATTCCACTTATTTGTTTGAGCCCAAGCTTCAATCTTGGATTATGTATGAGATTTGACGAGTGGGGAGAGAGATACTAGCAGAAGATGCTCTAAAATCTTGGATGGAAAATAAAAAACAAAACAAACAAACAACAAAAAAAAAAAAACAGTGGAATGTATGAGATTCACACATATTTGAAAAGTTTAACTCTGAGAATAATAACTGCATCATGTCTTCACACATATAATTTCCTTTTAAAAAATATCCTCTAGGAGAATCACTCTGTGTGAACCAAATAAGAGCTACCCCTACTCACACATACATAGCTGTAATACACACACACACACACACACTCTCCCTCTCTCTTCCTGGTACAATTGTGAGAACTCAAATGTATCAAGAATGTCAGCTATCAAAACAAAAAAAAAGAATCTTTTTAGCCCTCCACTTTTCCCATTCTAAGACCTGGCTACCAGATTGCCTTGTCATTGAAATAAAACAGAAAATATGAAATTTTGAATGTGTATGTGCTGACAACAGGTAGGAGCAAGTGAAGACATTTGTAACACCCCGTTTTCTCCTCTGCCTGTTTGACGACAGAATCGATGGTTTTCCTCTCCAAATCAATCATTACGGATAAAGCTAAAAATGGAAATCTGTGTTCTGGTTATTCTAATAAGGGTAAGTAATGAAGCATTGTCATTAGCAAGCATTTTTACCTAAATAGAGTGTGATTAAATATCCCTTACTTTAGAGGTTTTGGTATGAAATAGAAAAATAAATGTTGATGTTTCAGTATATGTGTGGCTAAACAATGACGAAAAATCAAACTTTTCCATGGTGAAAAAGGCAAGGTAGCCACCTGCATAGTCCCTAGATAGAGTTCAAAACAGTCTATACTGGGAAGCAATGTTTAATTCCGGTTGGTCAAGACAGAGATCAAGAACCATCCAGAAGATGTCGAGGGCCTCCTTTAATGTGCTTAGGTGAGGAGAGTGGCATCTGGGGGCTGCACAGACGCAGCTTTAACATCAGTCCCAGGAACTAAATTTCTCACATACCAAAATTCGCACCTTTGAAAACACAACTTCATCTACCATAACACTTAAAGTTTTCCTTGAATTTTCCAAAGAATTTTTTGAGAGAGCTTATAAATATGTAATAAAATGACAAGGGAATAAAGGAAAAAATACAGAGGTGGGTGGGGTTGGTGGGGGTTGTAAGAAGTTCTGCATAATGGAACTCAGAAACAGTTGTCAAGCTTGTTCTCAATATAATTTGTATTTGTATTGAGTCGGAGATGTTATTCCCACAAGGGGAACCGTTTAACAATTCATCAGTTCTTTTCTATGTAATTGAAGGCCTCTCAATTATACTCCTATAAGGTACAGAATCTGAGGCAATGAGCGCTTAACATGCAATTCCAGATCAGTATGAAAGAAGCGAACTGTCTTCAAACCTGTGGTATCAGGAACAATTAGAATTGTGATTTTTAAGGAACAAGATGAATGGTCTTCTGCTTATATTTTGAAAAATGACTTAGTTATTTAACTTGTATACTTAAGATCACAGACATCTTATGAGATCTAAATACCCATGAAATCATCACAGTCCCAAGTATTATACAATACTGGGCTCATACTATAGAAAAGAGAACTGAGAAATAATGAATTAAAAGAATTGACAGAGTAAATTAATAGTTAACATTTCTTGAGCATTTACTATGTGCCATGCACATGGCTAACTCCTTGAAATTTATTACCTCTTTAATACTCAGAACAGCCCTGAGTATTAAAGTATGAGTACTTTCTTTCATATTATAGATGAAGCAAGTGGGGCTGAGTTCAATCACTCAGTTATGATGGTTCGTAGCTAGTAAATAGCCACATTCTCTGATTTAAATTGCTGTTTTATCTGGAAACTTTTCTATGGCTATGGTTGTTTAATTTTAGTTAAAATTTAGCTCAGGGATTGTGAATGTTAGAGATAATCCCTATCTTTGCAGTTATTTTATTGTATTTTTGTTTTGGTGTTCTGTATTTTCGGCTTATCGCCAAGAATTTATAATGGCTTTCACAATAGGCCTTTGGAGAGTTCCAACAATTGAACATAGAGAGAACTCCAGTATTTTCCCATCAGAAAAAAAAAATCTTGAAACTGTATTCCTTATTGATGTCAAAACATCTACCACATAACTCTTCTATTGTTTTACCACATTTTATGAGGACTCAGCTTGAAAAATGAACTTATGAAAAAAGGCATTGAGTTATGGCAGGTTTTTTTTTCCAATCACTATCTAATTTGATCATTTTACAATCAACAGCATTTTACATAATATGCACATTTCACAGAAGGCAAATAAATAGTTATGGGACTAACTGATCAAAGAATGAATAAACTCTTACTAAACGACTTTATGTGTATATCACTTAGCATAAACTTAGCATATCACCGTTGGCTATTATTATTATTATTGGCCAATATAATAATAACTCACGTATTGGAATGTTTCACAACCTAATGGGGAAGATGCATTAAGTCCAGAAACACATATAGAATCCCAAACATTTTCTAAACAATCAGGGAAATAAAATATACTTTGAATGGCCATTATCTCACCAAATTATAAAACATTCCCAGATGTTATTATGTTTGCTTATGGTTTGTTGGATAAAAAATAATAATAATACCCTAAAGGTGCAGGTCCACTTTATATATCTATATAATCACTGACATGAAATATAAAGACTTGAAATGATCAGTTAAGTTGATCTTTAGCTTTAATAAGAGTGTTTCTCAGTCTGCATGATGCCCAGTGGCCATTTGCTTTGGAATAACCTGAGGAATATAAAGAAATATAGTTTTGGGGGAAATATAGTTTTATATGCTTTTTTTGTAATCTTTATTTATTTATTTTGGGAGACAGACAAAAAGCATGATTGGAAGAGAGACAGAGAGAGAGGAAGAGAAAGAATCCCAAACAGACTCTACTATCAGGGCAGAGCCTGACACAGGGCTCGAACTCACGAACCATGAGATCATGAACTGAGCCAAAATCCAGAGTCAGACGCTTAACTGTGAGCCACCCACATGCCCCATGTGGGAAAAGGTTCTTAAATTGACTTCCAGTTTTAAATGATTTAACATTTAAATTAAATTACTCATAAGAAAAGTAAGTTTACCTACTTCTTCCTTATTTTATAGGAAATATTAGATTTGTTCAGCCTCTCAAGTTTTAGCCATCACTGTCCAAATTGCTACAATGTAAATACTGGGAAAAACATATTTATGGACCACAGATAGGGTACTATCCAAATTCTGGTATTTAAATTTTGGAAACAATTCTCTGGGGAAAAGAGGTCCCTGACCACTTGTTTCAGAATAACCTGGGACGTTTCGAGCAATGTAGATCCCGAGTCCTTGGGCAAGCCCACTACATCAGCATCTCTGAGGGTGGGGCTCAGGAATAGGCTTTAGGCAAACCAGTGATTTTTACTCACACTAAAATCAGAAAAAGGCGCTTATTTCTTGGCTCTTGAGTTAATAGTTGGAAATGGTTAGAGCCATAGTTACTGAGTGGGAAGCCAGTACCTGCTAGTATGAGTCCTTCTGCAGTGAGTGACACTCCGCTAAGGTAATGCAGTCCTGGACAAGGTCAAAGGACTTAACGCTCCACCAGCTGTTGGGGAGGAAACATAATTTTTACTCTACCTTTCTAGGTTCTTGTCTGAGACCTCCCTACCCCCATAATCGTAGAGTAACAAGAGAAAATCAAACAATTTTAATTACACATGCACATGTGTATGTGGGGGTCCTACAACGATAAGAGACTCCAAAGCATTAGGGCAATTGAGGCTTCTGTACCATCCGAACCTAGGAAAGGGACAGGGGTCTGGAGTTTCAAAGGGGGGGAAGACAATTCACAGGAAGTTAGAAAAAGGACATGTTTGGTAAATAAATGTTTGCCTCCCCACACAGATAGGTCTCTCAGATAAAAAGTTACCTGTGTTGCAGGCCCTCATTCTAAATTCTTTTAGGCAGATAATGGTGAGGTTTTACTGAGTCCCCTGGGTCTTGACTGCCCTTAGCTCAAAATAATCCATATGTGGTATGGCACCTTTTGAGGGGGAAGGTGTTCTGTTCCTCTCTACAGCCCAAACTCCCTTCCACCACACAATCCTGGAGGCAGGAGTTTAGAATGGGCATGCATATAACGGGGCCAGTACAAAACAGAAAGCATAAAACTGATGCTCTGAAAACAGACAATTGCCTTATTTAATTACTGCCCTGGTTCCAAATTATGAGGATTCAAAGTTGCTAGAGTGATTAGTAAACAGAAATTTCTAATTAAGTTAATTAACGCAGGTTTAAACAGAAAACCTTTCTGTGTTTCTATTTTTGGAAATAACAGAGACACTAAAAATCCTGGCTGAATCAATCAGTATCATTAATGTAAATGCCAATGTTGTGATTCAGTAGACACATGGATAGGATGACCGTACATCCTGGTCATTCTGCTATAAGCCAGAACTGGCAGAAACACTGAGTGACTCTTCTGCTCTCAAAAGTGTTCTGGTTTGAATTTTTTTAAATAGATATTTTATAATGTTTATTTACTTTTGAGAGAGAGAGAGAGAGAGAGACAGAGTGCAAGTGGGGGAGGGACAGAGAGAGAGAGAGACGCAGAATCCGAAACAGGCTCCAGGCTCTAAGCTGTCAGTACAGGTCTTGAACTCATGGACCACGAGATCATGACCTGAGCCGTAGTCATATGCTTAACTGACTGAGCCACCCAGGTGCCCCTTGAATGATAAGTTATGTAACCATCTAGTCTATAGATACGTTTCCAAAGGAGAGTGATTGGAGTGCGACACATCCTTGAATTTGTGTGTATATTTTTATATTTCTCTATACTATATTTAGGATTGCATGATCTCTTTGTCTCGTGAAAGCGGAATTGTGAGGAAAACGCTTTCCAGTTAACTGAAGTTTCTGGTAATTTGGATTCTGATCTTGTGAGATTTCCTTATGCTACATATGTTGGGCTTTTTGTTTTGGGCATTTTAAACATTCCAGTGACCCATGAATCAGAAGGACTTTATAATTTATATCCCCCAGGAACTAAGCTACAGAAGCAGGATCTCTTACCCATAATTGGGAATTAAAGTAGTTTTGATTGTATTTAAAATCTTTTGGAAGGAAGTAAATTGAAAAGTAGATGGGCCTAAGCACTCTGAAAGTAGAGGACAGAAGACGGATGACAACAAAAAGCAGATGAAAAGACAAGCAGATGATTTTGCTTTATGCCAGGGAAGACATTTGGTACTTTCTATTTAAAAGACTCTTTGTGACCATTAATTAGTTAATCCCTCGCAACCTCCTGGTAGAATATATCAGCATTATTATCACTCACTGCAGATGCAAAATTTGAAATACTGTAAGATTAAGGAGCTTTAGCAGGAATTGAAGGCTAATGAATGGCATAGTAAGCATTAGAATGGAGTCTCTGTGGGGCAATTCTATTTGGAGTCCACCAGGCCAGCGTGTCTGTAGTATACTCAACATACCGTTCTATGATTACAGAAGGGCACCCTGAGGAATGCCCAAGTCTGATAAGAAAAGATCAGCTCAAAGCTACTTTGAAAGCTAAATGGTATATGAGTCCATGAGGCACTGAAATGCTATCTTTGCCTCAGACCTCCATGGATGAAAGACATGGTTCAGTTTCCCCTGAAAGGAGACACATACTGAAGAAAATCAGCAATTGGCCTTAGGAATAGACTTTACAGTATGTCCGCTTACAACAAAGAGAAATAGAGACTAAGGGAACAAAGCTTTTTATGTTTTGAGCTGCAACTTTCCAGAATAAGCACAACTATGCTTTGAAACAAATGGCTTACTGGGATCATCGTCAGAAGAAAAGTTCACTGTAATGTTCTTAAACTCAGATAAAAATATGAGAAGGAGCTAGTTAACTGGAGGAAGCTCTGAATTAGTGAATCATTTGCTCCTCTATCTCACACCAACCAGTAAATCGCCAGTCAATTCACTGAAGAAATACAATGACAAAATGCCATTAAAAGAATTGTAGATTAGATGATAGGGTTTTTCTAAACTTTTCAACTCATCAGTTAGTATTGAGAGGTTCAAATGTTTTCCTATTTTATATTATCTTGAAATGGGGAGTTCTTTAGAAGAAAAAACTCTTAACATATCAAAACTAGTTCCAGATGTATTACAGGCTTAAACGAAAAAAGAAAAGTACTGGAAGAAAACAGATATGACCCCACAACAACTTTGGGATAGAAAACATCGTTTGTTTAAGCTCGTCACATTAAGTATTAGAAACATGATCAAATCAACATGGTGTACACTTTAAACTTACCTAATATTATAGGTCAATTATATCTCATTAAAATCAAGGAAAAAATAAAAGAAAAACAGAATACTTGGAGAGGTAAATGTAGCGTATTATTAATATCATTAATGGAATTAACACCATGAATATACAGAACTCTTAAAATCAGTAAGCTCTTAAAATCTATCCAAAAAAAAGTATGGTAAATACAATAAATAAAAAAAGAAATACTATTGGCTAGTAAGAAATTTTAAAAATGCTGAAACTCACTATTAATCAAAGAAATGTTATTTAAAACTATAATACGTATATGTAATATGATAACTAGATTGACAAAGAAGAAAAATAGCATTACTATCTAATGTTAACGTGCATATAAATAAAAGAATACCTTGAAAATTGAATTGCTATTTAGTATCAGGTGTCTAGGACAGTATGACAATATGTATCAAATGCTTTAAAAATATACATGCCTTTTGGCACAGAGATGCTGTTGAAAGAAATACATCTTGAAGGACAAAATCATCAAACAAGGATTTAAGGGGCGCCTGGGTGGCTCAGTCGGTTGAGCGTCCGACTTCGGCTCAGGTCATGACCTCGCAGTCCGTGAGTTCGAGCCCCGCGTCGGGCTCTGTGCTGACAGCTCAGAGCCTGGAGCCTGCTTCGGATTCTGTGTCTCCCTCTCTCTCTGCCCCTCCCCTGCTCATGCTCTGTCTCTCTCTGTCTCAAAAATAATAAACATTAAAAAAAAAATCAAACAAGGATCTAAGTATAAGGATTGTTAACAAAGCAATGTTCATAATATCCCAAATAATGTAAACAATAGGAAATCGACTGACCTAATTATTATATACTGTAACAACAAGACCAACAATACCCAATCCTATGAACAACATTAGATTAGATCTACAAACCATGTTGCGTTAACTCCCATGAAGCTATATAAGTTAGTAGAATCTTTAGGGACCCGACAACCTAGGTGTTCTCTTACTACACAAACAGAATCACTTGTAACTTGGTGGTTACTGTAAGGTAAAATGCTTTTGGACAAACCTTAAAGCTGCTTTTTGGTGACATTCTTTGTGCCTTTGGCTGTCCTAAGGGCCCGAGGCAAGATAATCCTGCAAATATTCCTGTAAAAAGTACTGCTGAGCTAATTTATCTTCAGAGAATGAGAATCATTTTCATTGAAACAACAATATGTAAGAGTCATATTCAGTGGATTTGAAGAGATATAACTATGGCTTTTAGTCTCGTTATAAAGTAGAAACTTGTGTGGACATCCTTTCATCCTGTATTATATATACACTTGATTCCTAAATCTATCTTTGCCAGACTAAGAAAAGGACAAAAATTCCCATGAAAATATTTATTTACCTAAGAGAGACTTTCAATATGATGCTATAATTCACTATTTCCATGTCTCTGGAATTCATTATTGCTTTATTGTGACCTGATTTCAGCTTCTCTTATTCAGGGAGAGAATTTTAGAATAGACAGGAGGGATTCCCATAGAACTGCAGTTCTCAAACTTGAGTATGCATCAGAATCACCCAGAGAACTAGCTAGGACACAGATTCCTGGGTCCCAACCCTCAGAGTTCTCACTCAGCAGGTCTGGAGGTAGAGCTCAAGTGTTGCACTCCTAAGTTTCCAAGTGGGGTCGATGCTGCTGGCTAGGGCGGCATATACACAAGCATCTTTAAGGCAGGCTTCCAGAGAGTGTATTTGCCTTGTAATTTACACAAATCTACTGATTTATGACATGATAACAGATGCGTGATATAGTGATACCATTACAAACTTACTCCTTTAGTTTTTGCATATTTTATACTTTAATAAATATATGAATTCCAAAGTTTAGAACAGAACGAAGTCATTTATTTAATCCATGATTGTAGTTAAGCTAACTGATTCTTCAGTTCAGTATTATTCAATATTATTTTTATGAAATTAACTGGTGGGTGATACAAAATGAGAATGAAATCAGGTATCACTTTTTTACTTCCTATGTCATTATTTGGAAATTCTTTAGATTAAAAATGTTTCTATTATTAAACTGTACATGGAGTAGGGAGTTCTGATGAAGAGGCAGGGCAGTGCGGGTGCGGACATGATGGCACATGTGTTTTATATATACGTACACTTTAAGATCACATAAATAGAGGCTCACAGCAGTCAGAATTTGCATAGGCAGCACAACTAGAAAGGCAGAAAATCGTGCTGCTGGGCACCACTGTATGCATTACCAGCTCCAGAATTCTGTTACCAAATGGCTGACATCTTTTTCTTTTCATTTAACTTCTGGAATTAACCATTCAAATACTATTACAAGCAGTCAATTACATATCTGAAGCTTAGCAAGTTTCCAAAATTTCCAGAACTATGTCAGCCATTAAGAATAATAGTGGGCCACCTGGGTGGCTCAGTTGGTTAAGCACCCAACTCTTGCTTTAAGCTCAGGTCATGATCTCACTGCTCCTGAGATCAAGCCCTGTGTCGGGCTCTTAGCTGAGAGCACAGAGCCTGCTTGGGATTCTTTCTTTCCTTCTCTCTCTGCCCCTCCCCTGCTCGCTCTCTCTCTCTCTCTCTCAAAATAAATAAATAAACTTAAAAAAAAGGATAATAGTGATTATCTTGTGGGGTACAGAGTTAGGTCAGTAAAAGTACTGTGTGTGTGAGTGTGTGTGTGTGAACTGTCCACAGCAAGGACAGTTTTAATCTATAAAGATGTAATATTAACATAATCATTATAGATTTCATTTCGATACAACCATAAAACAAGTGTTTATCATGCTCTTCTTCTTTGTTGTCATTGACATTAAACTGTATGTTTTTACCTACTTACTCCGAAAAATTCTCAGTTAAGTGCTTTCCTATTTCCGTAACACCAAAACCTTGGCTTATAATACAATTTCTAACCGCAGGCATCCAATGGCTCCTCCCTCATTCCTTCACCCATACGAGCAGATACTTAACTGTTTAGCGTGCTGTAACTGCTGCCTTGCGTTCTATTTCAAGGATCATTTAAGTCATCATTCATTTGGCTTACACGTCTAATGTTAGAGAGAACACTTCTTCCTTCTCCTGGCTTCCTAGAGGAGTGATTTGGGTACTGTTTTTGCCTTTCTCTGACCCTTTATTCATTCTACCTCTGCTTGAGTTATCTGGAGCAATGTGTCTGTTTGGAAGCATCTGGATGAGCTTTGTGCTGTTCCATCCTTATTCTCTAGGGAGCAAGATGCCTGCAGTAAGTGTTAATTTTGCGGCCACTCCTGGGAGACATGCTTCTTCTCCAGGGAAGCCTCCATAGGCTTGTACAGTCTTCACTCGGTGGTTGAGCCTAAAGAATTCTGGAGTTTGGGATTAGCAAACACTCTTTCTCAATGGCTATAAAGCCATGTCTTCTAATCTTGCCTCTATCAGTAATAAAAGAAAAGTTTTGTTTCACAACCTGAGTAGAGAAGGGAGATGCAACTGATGGCGGCCACTACAGACCCCAACATCGAGCATAAATCTCATCTTAATTCCTATCCCTCTGGGCTTTTATGGATTTGATATTACTCATAAATCCTCTCTATCTTTCCCTCCCCACAAGGTTATGGTTTCTCTGTTTTCCCCCTCCATTATATGTATAAGCACTTGTGGATATCTATGCGGTATTATCTAGACATATACATAGAACTCTCTTTGTCTAGCGCCCTTTAACTACTGCTTTCCTTTTATTTCTCTTGCCTCATCGCTCTTCTTTCGACTTCTTTCAGTGGGAAATCCATACTCAGACTGTTTCTCATCGACCTTTCCAAACTGTGACACTTGCTTCTTTTACATAGCTGCAGAATCCTGTGCAAATAGAATCATCCTATTTGTAGTTGATATTTACTACAAGTAGATGGGGCATTCATTAGTAAATAAGAGACAAGAAAGAAAACATCAACAATTAATCACAATGACAAAGGCACTATTTAAAAGCACTAATCAAAGTATATCTTAGTCAATAAGTCGATTTTATCTGCAGTAAAAATTGGATCTCTATATTGCACTTCACACAAAATAAAGGAAGGCAGATTAAACAATAAAAAAACATTAAATAATATATGTAATAAAAGTTAATAAATAATAAGACAACAGAATTCTGGAAAGAAATGAGAGATTTTACAATCTTGAGTTGGGAAAAAAATATCCTAAGTATGGCACATAATGCAAGAACCATAAAGGAGAAGATTTTGTAAATTATAACAAAATAGTTTAAAAATTGCACACAGTTTGGCAATGCTTTGCAAAATGACAAACGTATACACCCTTTTTATGCCAGCAACTCTAGTCCTAGGATTCTTTCCACAGATACACTGGCATGTGTAAGCAATGGCAGATTTTTAAGATGTGTCGTTCATTGAAACGTGTCATTAAATGTGAACATTATTTTAGCAGGGTTTATAGATGCAAAATATTGGAGAGTGTGATTGTCCTTCGATAAAAGACCAATTCGATTTTGGTACATAATTGGAGACAAAATAGAGCAGTTTTTTTTTTGTTTTGTTTTTAACTATTTATTTTTGAGAGACATAGACACAGAGTGTGAGCAGGGGAGGGGTAGAGAGAGAGGGAGACACAGAATCGGAAGCAGGCTCCAGGCTCTGAGATGTCAGCACAGAGCCCGACGCAGGGCGGGGCTCAAACTCACAGACCGTGAGATCATGACCTGAGCTGAAGTCAGACGCTTAGCCGACTGAGCCACCCAGGCGCCCCAAAATAGAGCAGTTTAAAACAAGGAGACAACTCGCTGTTGACTAACAGACTGATTTACAGGATGATCTGTGAATAACGTGTTAACTAGAGAAGACTGTAGAACAGGAGATGTAGCAGACTACCTCTTAAATAAAAAAGGAAGGTGAAGGTGGAAAGAAAAAGATGCATTTAGCTCTATAAGAAGAAACAAAAAATCTGTAGCAGTGGTTCATCCAGTGAGAGGAATTAGTGGGCCAGGGAACTGGAATGAGAAGGATAACCTTTCATCGTATAATCTTTGGGTTTTTAATTTTGCTTGTTGTATATGTATTACCTGTTAAAATAAATAAATAAATAAATAAATATTTATTATAAATATTTATTATAAATATTTATTTATTTATTTATTATTTATTTATTTATTTAACATTTTATTTAAATCCAAGTAAGTTAACATACAGTGTAATAATGGTTTCAGAAGTAGACTTTACTTACACGTAACACCCAGTGCTCATCCCAACAAGTGCCCTCTTTAATGCTCATCACCCATTTTCTCCACCTTCCCACCCTCTAGCGATGATCAGTTTTTTCTCTGTATTAAGAGTCTCTTATGGTTTGCTTCCCTGTCTGTTTTTAATCTTAATTTTCCTTCCCTTCTCCTATATTCATTTGTTTTGTTTCTTAAATTCCACATATGAGTGAAATCATATGATATTTATCTTTCTCTGACTTATTTTGCTTAGCGTAATACACTTTAGTTCCATTCATGTTGTTGCAAATGGCAAGATTTCCTTCTTTTTGATCACTGAGTAATATTCCATTGTGTGTGTGTATGCGTGTATGTATGTGTGCATGTATATATACATATATACATAGATATGTGTGTGTGTATATATATGTGTGTGTGTGTGTATATAAGTTATGGAAAGAGCCCAAATGTCCACTGACTGATGAATGGATAAAGAAGATGTGACATATATATATATCATCAGTCAGTGGACATTTGGGCTCTTTCCATAACTTGGCTATTGTTGATAGTGCTGTTATATTTATTTTTTTAAAGTTTTTTAAATATATTTTTATTTTTAGAGAGCATGTGTGCATGCATGGGGGAGGGGCAGAGACAAAGGGAGACAGAGAATCTCAAGCAGATTCTGCACTGTCAGCACAGAGCCCAACATGGGGCTCCATCTCGTGAACCCTGAGATCATGACCTGACCTAAAATCAAGAGTTGGACACTTGACTAACTGAGCCACCCAAGCACCCCAAAAGTAACATTTGTAAAGAAAAAATCTGTATCTATAAACTCTCTCTGAAAATTACGTAAGATATGAAGCTTGCTTATATTCATCTCCATTTTTCTCCCCTCTTCCCAGGTTTCATTTAAAGTTTCTAGGATTTCAGCTCTGGAGTATTATTAACTTTAAAAAACAATTAAAACTTTATGCTTAATGTTAGCAAAGGCTACATATTTAAATTTTGTAAAATGCCTGGTCTATAAATAAGAAGAATAAGTTATAGGACGTATTAACCTTTGCCTGCAGCTGTTACTACCAAGTGTGAGAGCAGCCTTGTTTGAACATAAATACCTGGAGAGCATACGATCTAGAACCATTCTAGAGATAGGTCAGGAAGATAAAGTTAAAAGAGATAGAGTTTAAAGACAACCTTGGTAAATTTGCCAGAGTATTGATCATTACTACAAAGGCTGACTTTGAGAGAAAGCTACAAGGTAACCATACCAAGTCCTGCCAGTCTGTATGACTACATATTACTTTACTCCCTTTCTGCCTGTGCCCCTTTCTGAAGACTCTTGGTTTCCTGTTTTCCTCACTGTTTCATAAGACATCTCCACAACACGGTCTCCATCACCTGCTATGGTGGACTGCAAAAAAGAACACAATGGTTTTCAGCTTCCTCCATCAAGAGGTGGAATCTATTTCTACATCCCTTATATCAGGGCTGCTTCCTGCTTTCTTTGGCTGATAGCATCTAGTGGCTGTGATGCTACACAAATTTGTAGCCTATACTTCAAGATACCTTCCTCTCCGAATGCTAACGATAACCTGTGAACTACATGACCAAGTTCAGGCTAACCTTCTGGAAGATGAAAGAGATGTGGCCAATGAGACTTCACTGCCCCACCAGATAACTGGCAAAATCTCAGAAGGAGAGCCATTTAGTTGGCTAGCCAATGAACCTAGACACATGAAGAGTCTACCAAACCTGGAGACTCAGCTACACCTGGTCCATCTTCCTGCCGCACAAAAACATGATATAATTAAATGACTGCTGAGTTCAGGGGTGGATGGTAAGCAGCAAGGGTTCTATTATTTTGGAATAGTCCTCTCAGTTCTCACCTCCAGTGTCAGTAAGGATACCACCCTGATGAAAAACCTTTCTCAACACTGCTCAGGGATACACATATCTCAATTCCTAAACTTGAGTTTTGACACCATGGGTGATTTTTTTAAAAAAAAATTCTCCCTTTCACTGTATTCCCAGACTCTAAACACAAGTTCATCTCAGCTAATTCTGTTTCCTTTCCGCCTTGTCATTTCTTTTCTACTAACACGTCCCTCCTTATTGCCAAGATTCACCTGCTCTAAGGAGCCTCTTTAGACTAATCACCTGGCTCATCATCACTTCTCTCCAGCTGGTTATCTGTATGCAAATTGCTAAACTACTTTGGACTTGTTTACCTTTCAATGCTGTAGACAGTTTTCCTGACCAAGTTTAATGTCAGATTGAGTCCTGAGAAGCAGTAACTGACCTTTGAGACATATAATTCTTCAGAAAAAAGTAGTTGTTTTGATCAAATGCATCTGGGATATATTGGGGTGAGCAATAGCAAACTAGTTTTTGTTCATCTTTTACATCTTAAATCATTTTCTTCATAACATTATATGAATTGTGAACAACCAAGAAGATATAAACTGGTCCCAAATTAACCATGGCACCATTAACATTTTACTGAACAGATTTTAGAAACTGTTACTATAATAGTGCCTCAAGCTTAAATGCATAAAAGAAAAAAAAGAAACAACTGTTAAACAAAACCTTTAATTCTTAAAAGCCTGTGTGAGGAAAACAAGGAAGAGAACTCATTAGTGATAAGGAAATTAAAGAAGGCTTTTCTGTTTTCTTAAAATTTGGTACCATGGATTTCCAGACTATGAAAATTGCTTTCGACGTTAGATCATCTGTATTTTATATTTTTGCATGTTTTTCTAATGTTTGCCTTTGTGGCTGAAATAGATATCTTAAACAAGATATGGCTTCATCTCTATCAAGTCCTCTCAATAACTCCCATATTCACTAGAGTAAATGTACAAAAATTACCCCAGTTTTGTTAAAAGTGAATTGTACACGTGACAGCCGGAAGCATGGCTGTCCTGTTGTGTGTCAGAGTAGTCTCCTCTGCCCTGAATTGACCGACACACCAGCATACCGATCCCTCACGCTCTGAGGGAGGCCTGGCAGCCAGGGTTCCAGAGCAATGCTGTCTGACCATGTCAGCCCTTTATCTGTTTACTCAACATGCTGTACACATAGTATCATCTTCTACATGTGCTATGAGAGAAAACTTTGGAGAGACACTAATTCTCGAACTTTAGCGTGTGCAAGAGTTACCGGGGGAACTTGTTAAAACACAGACTCTGAGGCCCCGCTCCCAGAGTTTCCGGTTCAGTCAGCGTGTAGCAGATCCAGGAATATAGATTACTAATAAGCATCTCAGATATCTCTGAGGCGGATGGTGCAAGAAGCTCTTTTTGGGAAAACACTGGCCGGTCAGTCGTCAGTATCTGTTAGTAGGAGAAAGGGAAACATGTATATAGATATTTTTTTCCTTAGCAATGTCTCTACTCCCATCCTATAAATGTGGGAGGGGCCCAGGCTTCCCTTTCGGACTTCTCTCTTACTCCCTAGGTGATCTATTCGAGTATCAGGGCTTTAACCCTCATGCAAGTGCCAATGACCCCAAAGTTTGCATCTCTAGTCTGGATCTCACCAGTGAACTCTAAACTTGGTCATTTTATTTTCTACTTGTCACCTCCATTTGGGTTTATAATAAGTAGTTCAAACTTCACATGTCCCAGGCTGAATTATTTATCCCCAAATCTTCTCTTTCTCCAGTAGTTAGGAACCAACTTTAATTAATTTCTGGCATTTCTGTTCTACATTTGCAGTTCTGGCCAGAAGTCTTGGTGTCATTCTCAAGGTCACCATTCTTTCTTCTCACCCACCTCCAAACCATCAGTATATTCCCTCAGCTCTCCCTTTTAAATATTCCCAGAATCATAACTGCTTCATATCCCTATGCCACTTCTAATCTAACTCACCGTGCTTCCCACTGAGACTGTGGCAATTACCTACTATCCAATCTCCTTCCTACTCCTGCTCTACTTGCAATCTGGTCTTGACAAAGCACCCAGGGTAAGTTCTATAGACTGAATCTTTTTGTCCCCTAAAAGTCATACACTGAAACCTAATCTTCAACATAATGGCATTAGCAAGTGGGGCATTTCGGAGGTGATTAGATTATAAGGGTAAAGTCCGCATGAGTGGGATTAGTGTCCTTAGGAAAGAGTCAACAGAGACCCCCCCTTTCCCACTTCTGCCCTATGAAGTCACGACAAAGAGACAGCTGTTTAGGAACCAGGAAGTGGACCCTCACGGTCAGACACTGAATCTCCTGATGCCTTGATATTTGACATCCCAGCCTCCAGAGCTGTGAGGGACAAATTTCTATTTGCCACCCAGTTTATGGTATTTTTGCTACTGCAGCCATAATGGAGTAAGACAGTGAGTCTTTTACAATCTAAGTTAAACTCATTAGTCTCCACTCAAATCTTCCCTATCACTCAGAGTGTAACGGAACACTATCCACCATTCTTCCCCTCGCTCACACCTCTCTAGACACACTGGCTCCTTTATTGTCTATTTACTATGAGAAGCAGTTGCCTGTGTGAGGAACTCTGCCTTGCTCTTCGCTCTGCATGACTTACCCCTCTTCCCCTCAGGTCTTTGGTTAAATGCCACCTTCTCAGAAGAGAACTTCTCGTACTCCCATCACTTTCTAGGCCCCTTACCCTATATTTGGTTATAGCTATCCATCACTTGACATATTCATTTTTCTCCTTGCCTATCTCTCTTCAGAGTAATCTCCATGAGAGTGGGAGCTCCATCAGTGTTATTCACTCCCATTCCCCAGCATCTAGAACCGTGCTTAGGTCAGAGCAGAAACTCCATGTTTCAATTAATAAGTGCATACATGATAATATAATATTAAATATATGTTCAGTGAATATTTTAGTATCATTAATTCACTTATTAAAATACACTTTTGGAAGGGACCCACTTCACACACACATCAAGGGTAATATATGCACATTGAGCAAATATTAAGGTAAATGAATAGCTAATAGTTCACTTTTGAGCATTCAGTTAATAATACTAAGAATAACCATGAAATATTAGCCATAGTTTACACAGGGCTGTCACTGTACCATCAGATTCTCACCACTATACAGACAAGTATGATTAATTTCCCTTTTTATAGATGAGGAAACGTTGCCAGAGGATTAACGTTACGTACCCTTCCTCAAACAGAAATTATGGGGCAGGGTAATAGTAGACGAGATTTATTGTGCTTTCAAGAAGTGTCTGGCTCTGCATAAGTGCTTTTCAGGCACCAGGTCAGTGAATCCATGAGAACTCTCTGAGGAATGTACTATCCTTGCATTGCGGACAGAAACAGAAATTTAGGTTGAGTTCTCGTTAGGGAAGTTAGGATTAAACGGTTTGTCACTCAAACACACACTTGTCACCTGTGATTCTACTGTTTCCCACAGGCCTTGGGCACTCTCTGTTCTGTTGTCTAGCATTTTTTTCTATCACCACTACAGATGGCTTCTGGTAGACTCAGCTGTGTTCTGCTGGACACATTCAGAATACACACTAATACCACATTGTCAAGCATTCTTAAGCAGAATATTAAAAACATTAAGTCATTCAACATTTAAGGTCATTGCCTAAATCGATTTTTCTAGTTGGTATAAAGGTCAAGGCTCCATGAAACATTTATATTCAAATATTTTATGCTACAGAATTAATGTTTCTGTGAATATAATTAAAAATAACCTCTTAGGGGTGCTTGAGTGGCCTAGTTGGTTAAGCCTCCAATTCTTGGTTTCAGTTCAGGTCATGATCTAGCAGTCATGAAATTGAGCCCCACATCGGGCTCCATGCTGATGATTCTCTCTCTCTCTGCCCCTCTCTCCCACTTGCTCTTTTAAAAATAAATAAAAATAAAAATAATCCCCTACCTTTGGCACTCGCCATTTCTTTTTCTTTTTTTTTAATATTTATTTGGAAACAGCACTAAGTCGATTCCATCACCATCAGCTCTTAAACTGAACTATCCCAAATCCACACCGTAATAAACAGTGCATCATTACAGTCAGATCATACAAATACTATCATTTCTTGAATTTGGGCATGCATTTGTTCTTTTGCAATGTTGAAAAGTTAGGTAGGAGGATTGGACTTGCTGTACTACACTAATGAGATTTTCTGGACTGCAATTATTCCCTAGCAGAGTTTTATTTTTTTTTAAGGTGATAAATTACTAAACATATGCTGTGTGACTCGAGTTGTTTGGTGAAGAGGGGTGAGATTGATGAGCCCAGATGGGCCCTTGCAATGAAGACAGAAGCCCAAGATGGTTCAAATTTTAATTAGGCTCTGCTAATAAGATGTATGTAGAGAAGGGATAGATATGAGAACTATCTAAATTTCTAAATTTCTCACAAATCATTCATTCCCCAGTATGTGTTGGTTGCCTATGTGGGCTAGGCCATGTGATGTATGGGAAACTAGGGACCATCCAGTGATGACTGCAGTTCTAGCCCTCCTGAAACTTACACTCTAATTGCTCTCAGGGCTTTCTAAATATTGATGTGTGCCTCAGTGAAGTTTCAATAAATTCTGTGCCACGTGGGGAAGCACATGGTAGTGATGGCGAACTCAATGTTGTCCTTGGCCCATTTTATCTTGGACTAGGCAATCATACTGCGCAGGTGAGAACGGGGCAGGGACCAATACATTCTTACAGGACATTTTCTGTTCGTTCTCAAATCTGTTTCTCCTATGATATAGCTGAACATTTGTTCAGCTAAATTACTTTTCCAGTCTTTTACAGGTCATTTTCCAACTATATCATCTTAACCAGTCACCAAAACCATTTGATAAATATCAGAGTAAATAACTCTAGAGAGATCCTAAATCCTTGAGGAAACACTATCGTGGAAGCACAGGAAGTTGGTGTGGAGAGTACAATTTAACAATACTAACATAGCTTTTTATTAAATGGGAGTTTGCTTGTTCCCCTGATTCTTAAAACTTGTCTTTCTGAAAATACAGTTTGTTGCTAATTCCTCCTTTAAAACAACCAGGCAACTAATCAGTCTGTTTTGCTTTTAATCAATACAGAATAATTAATTTGGCTGGTCAGCAGTGGACAATGTTTCTTTCTAAATCTGCAGTATGTGAATTCTATTTAAAAGAAAAAATGTAGAATCGTTTGTACCAGTGTGGTCAGCTCCATGATGACCATATTATAAGGTAAATACACCGCAAGACACGGTAGTAAATGTAGGAGTTGCAAACTCTAAATACTACTTTTAGCTTTAAAAGTTCCCAAAATATTTCTCATATGTCTACCCCTGACTAGGGAAAATGAAACGATAACTTCTGTCTTGATTTGAAGACAGACTTGGTCCAGTGGTACCTTGGGCTTGATTCCCCAATGTTTGGAATCTAATAAAAGCAATTATTTTATCAAATCACTTGTTTGTACATATATAATATATTCAAACTGAATGAAGCCATGATCTTGAGTGACATTCAAGACCCTTAGAGGTCCCCCCTTGTTTTGTACATAAGTCCTTAAAGAGACGCTGCACTCAAAAGGAGCCCTTTATAATGTTTTCCAAACGTACACACTAGTATTTATTATATTACTAACCATTGTTATCAGATGGTATACATGCCTGTAATTTACACACGATACGTACCAATCCCCAAAGTAGAACCAGTTTTTGTTTGTTTGTTTGTCTTGATCTGTTCCTTTATTTGCCTTCATCAGATATCCCTATGGGAGGTTTCCGATAGTAATGCCGAGTGGCCCCTTTTTAAAAAAGAAAGCAAGAGAATATCTTCTTGCTGATATTGGAAACATTTAAAATTTAATATGGTTTGAATGTCATGATTCAGTTAGAAATATCCAGGGGATATAAATAGGTCAGTAGCACAATGGTGATATTTATATTCACTAGGAAGTTTAAAAAATGTTGCCAATTCATTAAAAAGTAGGAAGAAGGCAAAGAAAGGAAAAGTACCTGCATGTTGTTCTGAGTAAACTAAGCAAACATTATCTCAGCCTCCTTTGTCTCATGTTGCGTTTTCACTTCTCTGATCTCTTAGCAACCATCATTTTCATGCCAGAAACAAAGATAAAATATGCTGGTCTGAGGTATTTGGGGTAGTTGTTAGTTTGTTTTCCTTTAAATAAAGTCAGATTTATTCTGGTTGGAACAACGGGGAGAGAAGAAGGTTACACAGCCTCTTTCCTGGGATGGTAATGAAAACAATCTTCAAAATATAATTGGAAGCTTGGTGGTGAAAGTAAAATCTTCTAGATATGCTCGGAACACAGGACTCCCGGGCCTCCCTAGACCTAATTACTGCTAAATTGGCGAAAGTAGCTGGAATTACTTTGGGTAGTGCTTTGCCCTGTGATTTTGATGTGCTACAGATCAATGTAATTATATTAGTTCTGGGTGTTTAGAGCTGCACATATCCCAAGTTGTTTCTCAGCAACATAAATAAAATTTCCAACACTACATTATCAAAAACAGACAAGGATAGAAAGACATAGTGTTTAGGGAAAAGTAGGAGATTTGCCACTAATGCAAGTGGCCTCGGAAGTCAAACCAGCATCTTAACCCTGGGTTTGCCACCTACTAGCTATGCATCCTCGGGCAAGTTATTTAATATACTCATGTGTACTTCAAGAAAATCAAACTAATAATTATCATTCCCTCATAGAACTGTCATGAAGAATATGTTTTTGTAAATTGCATAGAGGAGTTTAGCCTTATTCCTGATACTTAGCAGATGCCTAATAAATATTTTTATTTTGATTTTACGTTTTCTGCAACCACTACTGAATTTCCCTCCGCCCCACCTTTACCGGACCTGCTGACTTCTATTGTTCCACCATAGTATTTCCCACAGTTCTTCCTTCTTCTCCCTGACTCATGTACCCCTGAAAGTTCTAATAAATTCAAAATTGAATCCATCATATTTGTTCCTCCTTCTCTATTCCTATTATCCCTTAGTGTTGTACTTCTGCCATACTCTCCAGCCCCTCAAATCTTCACCTATCACACCTTTCCCTCCCCAATTCCTCCCAGTCATCCAACCTCCTGATGTAGTTATGCGTATCTCCAAAATATCTTGCCCATTCATCCTGTCTTCCCTGTGCATCCTCATTGCTGACTCACCACTTGCGTTTTGTCACCTACCGCTGGGATTATTGAATAACCACCAGCCTGCTTTTACAGGCAGCAGGCATTTTCTCCCTCAGTTCTTCCAGTGTTAACAGATCATCCTTCCTGGAGGGATATTCAGATTGTTGCATCCATCTTTTCGAAACCCTTCCACAGATTCCCACTTCTAGATCTAGTGACTCAGACGCAGACATCCTAGCCTGGAATAGCATGGAGCATTCGCCCTACCTTCTCTTCTCTCTTATATTCCAATACTCCCCTATAGAATACTTAAAATACTTAAAATACTCAAAATTTATGTCAAACTATTTCACTCGAAGTTTTATCTGCATGTCTGCATGTTGCTAATCTCGCGCCTTCCTGTCTTTGCTTAGGTTGTTCCTCTAGCTAAAATGTTCTTCCTCCCAATTCTACCCATCAAAAATTAAATGCATGTATTCATTTCGTATCATTCACGAGATCTTTTAAACCTTCGGTCTTAAAATTTATCTTTTCTTCTTCAATGACCAGAAATATAAATCTATTACGGCACTATCAATGATGGTGTTATTTAACACATCAGCACCATGCTACACCCCTTATAGGTATGCGTGCATGTTACTTTATTTATAAAATGATGTATATTGTGCTGTGTTCCTTATTTGGTATGAATTGGTATTCACAGTGATATTTCTAGTTCCCTAAAAAGAATTTTTTCTCTCTTCACATTATTGAATGGGAGAGTTTATCCCATCACTCAGAGACCTACTTATAAATTAGAGAAATCTACAAAGGCAAAGGACACAGATTCTCAGCATTCACTCAACAAAATTTAAACACACACTCACACTTGTTCTAAGATTTGTTCAGTGCTTGTTGCTAGCTGAATAAGAAAGGTACGAAAGAAACATTTATACAAATACTAATTTATTTTAGCTGAGATGAATGTCAGTAATGAAACTGAATATAATGAAGACACCATGGCAACAACAGTGCCAGGAGCAAGATTAGATCAGACAGAACTTGTTTCAGAAGAGGGGAAAAGACAATAAAGTTTTGAATGGAAAAGGGAAATGACCAAAGAGAGTAATATTTACACAACGAAATGTTTTTGAATGCCTGCAAAATACAGATGGATGTACTGCGTGATACAAAAAAAAAAAAGGAGTCAAGAATAACTCTAAGATTTTACATTCATAGAAAGATGAATAGATAAACAAAATGTGGTACATACACAAAATGGAATATTATTACTCCTTCTTAAAAGGGAAAGAAATCCTATCATACACTACAACATGAAGCTTAAAGATGTCATTTTACGTGAAATAAGTTCATCACAGAAAGACAAATACCATCTGATTCCACTTATGTACAGTATCTAGAGAAGTCAAATTCACAGAAACAAAGTAAAATGGCGGCTACCAGAGAGAGCGAAAAGAGGCATTGTTTAATGGATCTAGAGTTTCAGATTGGCAAGATGAAAAGTTCAAAAGATATTTTTTTACAACAATGTAAATATACTTAATGAATAATGTCCACTATAAGACATGATTTTGAATAATCCCATCTTTCTCTGTTCCCAAACTCTACCGCCCCTTCCAACCAAATACCCTGGAAAGGAATCAGTCCTTTAAATATTGAAAACAATATTTAAACTTGGGAAAGTTATTGATCTTAACTGACATTGACAAGGAGTATAAGAGAAGGCCATGTTTGAAAATAGGTCTGAAAGAAAATATGACACCGAACTGAAAGTAATAATAAAGAAGGGCTATTTGGGAACAAAAGACAATTTTTTTTATTTGCCGATTTCACAATTTCTAATAATTTCTCTTATACAGAAATTTACCCTCAGATCCTAATTTTATTCTTAATATTCTTCATGATTTAAAAGTTGACAATATATCCATTAAAATATGCACCAGTAAATATAATTCTAAATTGAGTGATTTTTTGATATATTTTGCAGGAATAAATGTTTGCTTTTGCTTTTGGACTCAAGTAGGTTGAATTCACTTTGCAAACCTCTTTCATGTTTCCAGTTCTCAGCTCTAGACATAATACCCTCCACAGATGGTGGATGTCATTTGATCCTGCCCCTTTCTAGCAAACTCACATATGTCAGCAAATGAGCCTAAAACAACTCCAGGTTTCAAATGCAAAACATTCGTAAATTGCACTGATTCATAATCAGAACAACATAATAAACTACAATCTAGTCATTCTCAGTGGGCCTTATTCAGCAAAAAAAAAAAAAAAAAAAAGCCATAGAATGGAAGCCAAGAGAGGATGTTGAGCTTGGCTCTTCTAGTACTAGGCTTTTGGAAATTCAATTACTTGCCTGTGAAAAGTACTGGAATGACAGGCTTGGAGAATAAATCCCTCATCATTTCAGAACACAGAATAAAGGAACAGACTTGCTTGACCACAAAGACCCACCAAGAAACTGAATTCCCAGGAACCTCTATTCTCCAACTTGAATGAAGCACTTTCATAGTGAACAAGTTCTGTCTCCCACCAGTCCATCACCCCACCCCAGCTGTCTTCTTTATTCATTTAATATCAACTACCACTCATTTCAGTATCGATCAATCTGAGTTCTTACGATATAGGAGGAATTGTGTTTAAAAGCAGGACATTTCTGTTGCTGTTGTTTTTTTTAAGTATAAGATTATTTTTTTCTTATAAACTGAGGGAAGTGAGGAAACCCAAAGTCATATAACTTAGAACCAGCATGGTATTTTGAAGGAGTTAATATAACTCAGGTCTCAGGGGGAGTCTTATTTAAAAAAAAAAAAAGTCTGTAATAGGAAAAGAACAGGAATAATGAGATTGGTATAAATACTTTTGACACATATTTATACGGAAATTATTGATATGGGAAGCATCAAATCAAATATTTAGAAAAAGTAAAGACTTTGATATTGCCTGTAGTCTTTATATATATATATATATATATATATATATAATATAAAAAAGGCAAATATATATATTAATATATATATTTAATATATATATTAATATATATATTTGCCTTTTTTATATTAAAAAAAATAACTTTCTGCTGTTTCTGTACAAATGGGTTAAACAGTTGTGCCCTTCTAAGAATTTAATTAAATAAGAACCAAGCTAAAAAAAAAGAAAACAACAAAAAGCCAACAACCTATCAAACATACAGGTTCAATCTGACCAATGTGAACCACATACAGTTAGATGGTCTCAGGTTGATACTTCAAAAACTAAATAACCTAAAAATTGTTACAGTCATAAATAGTCTGCAAACCATAGGACAGAAAGGATAAAAAGCTGTGAGTAACCATCTTTCCGCAAAAGGGCCCGTGTAATTTCATGAGCCCAAATTTCCAAGGCTGTTCAATCTCAGAACTCTGCTTGGTCAGACTATAAAAGATGAAGGTATGGCTGTCTTTCAGTGCCATCTAACACCCTGCATTTTTGGCCTGTCCTCTGCATAGTCTCTCAATTGCTAGATGATTTTTCTTTTCCTCAAAGTAAGCGCAGACATATTGCCACTCTGAACATTTCCATGAAAATTTTTTTCCTGAGTTCTAAAACAAAAGTTCCCCCTGAAAATCTTATCAGTAGAAGGTTGACGTGTGGAGGACAAAGAAATGAATCTTTTTAATGTAAAAATACAAATCTTTATTGTTTTCATTTTATTCCTTCTTATCCATGCCACCTGTTTCTTTTTTTTAAATTTTTTAATGTTTATTTTATTTTTGAGAGAGAGAGAGACTGAACATGAGTGGAGGGAGGGGCAGAAAGAAAGGGAGACACAGAAATCCAAAGCAGGCTCCAGGCTCTGAGCTGTCAGCACAGAGCCTGACGTGGGGCTCAAACTCACGAACCACAAGATCATGACCTGAGCTAGATGCCCAGCTGACTGAACCATCCAGGTGTCCCTAAAAGTATTCTTTTTTACTTGAAATACATTCAGAATTATTCAGGTTTCACAAAAAAGGGTTTATTTCTTATAATATGGGTTTTCTAATCACTGCTCGAGATAAACAACTACAGTGAAATAAATTATCTAAATAATGTCCATTTAAATTGAAATTAGGTAAATTTTCTTTGTGAGATTCTAATCATTTTATATTTTTGATGATTTATTTTTCCCCAGTCTTATTCTGGAATGATTCGAGGCAGGTTAAAGAGATGCAGGCAATCTAGAAAGATAAATTTTTATTAAAAAGTAAGAGAAATGTAATAAGAAAAAAATAAGAACAGACAAATAAAATGAATCCCAGAGCGATATCCACAAATAATATAGGCAATAAAATCCTATACACTCATGGGAAATGGGCCAGAACACGGATCTGTGCTGTGCCCCATGGTTTCGGAGGTAACAAGAACTGGAAAACTGTGAGATTTATTTAACAAACACCTCTCATACCATCGTTCAAATAAACACAGTGAGATGTGTAATTGTACTGCTTCTATATAACATACTTTTATGTGAGCTGATGACATTACAACAAAGCATGCTTCGGTAAAAACCATTTCACCCAGGGACTGTATATTATAGTCCACAGAGAATTCCCTCAGAGAGTCTGGGTTAATTCAGAGATAGATTTTACTGCAAAGGGAATGCACAGGCAGTAAGTATACTTTTCATGGCACTTTTTTTTTTCTTAGAACTTGACATATTTTATAACTAAGTCTTTCATCTCATTCTAGGCTGTAAGCTTCCCAAGTACAAAAACAACCTAGTATCCCCAGTTCCTAGCAAAGCATCTGACACACAGTAGGCTTGCAAGCATTTGCTCAATGTTAAATGAACACTTGATTTTCAGGAATTTCTATAAATATTGTTCCTCTCAAGCATTTCAGGATTTCTTCCATGTCAAGCAGCTGGAGGGCAGGCAATGTATGTGACAGATCCTTGTGGAGACATACAATTAAAGCAATCAGTTGGACTCATTTGAGCTCCTTTCCAATCAAGCTAGTAATTGTAGGTACGGTGCCTGAAATTAGATAATGCTGGACTTATATAGCAACAAATTATCATCTTTCATTAAAATTGTGTACTACTAAGCCAGCACAAATATGGTTATTAAACTTAATCACACTGGGAACGCTGGGAGCAAGTGTAAAAGATGGATCTCAGCGTTATCCCACTCAACAGGAGAGGGAACTAGGGTACTCATATACAAACTTCCATCAGTCACTGGTTGAGGGTTATCCCCAGGAGGATGGTAGTTCCTTGGCATTTCTGGCCTGTCCTATTTGAGGGCAGAGCAGGACCTGGCAGCCAGAGAAACTTCTCTGAATTGGTAAGGCCTACAGCCATAGAGGCACTACAGTGTCTGCTACAATAACGTATGTTTAAGGAGACAGAGTGTATATTAAAAAAAAAGAAAAGAAAAGAAAATTTAGATAGAATTTGACAACTTCATCAAATTATATTTTGTTGTTAGACTTTTTCAAGCATCAGGAAGAAACCTAAAAAGAAGAGAAAGAAACAACCACAGATTTTATTTATCATTCATTCATTCATTCATTCTCTTTTGTCCTCCTCCCTATCTTTGTAGGACCATACAGTGCAGATTCACACTTGGTGAACCTGAGACCTCTAAGCAGAAGGCTTTTCTACCACCTGAACGACAGTGATTTTACTCATTTGTCAATTACTTTTCTTCTTATTATCGTTTATATTACAATATCTTTATTCTCTCCTGTTAGAAATTTTTAGTGATTTGCCTTGGCAACTATAGCTGGAAACAAGCCACATAACTTGAGCTTTGAGGAACAATACGCATTTTTTTAAACCCTAAAATAATCTCAATCAATTAAGATCAGAGTAATGCTTACCAAGCAGCTTGGGAAAGCAAGGATATTCACCTTCCATTGAATGGCCAGAGAAGTTACATGTGAAAAACAAAACATGTTTCATGGTTAAGCAGGTGCTTTTTACTGGGAGCGAGTCACCAACAGTAAAGGTAACTTATCTGCACATACAATTAGTAACACTCAAGTTACAGAATATTAAAGCAGAAAGCCAACTCAACCTGAAAAATAAGGGAAAAGTAAGGAAAAAATGGAAATTTAGGTTTTAAAAAGCTGTTTCTAAGTTAAGCACGTTGGGTATACACTCAAATCATACATTCAAAGTGATTGTGGGTGGAAGAAAGCTGGTCAGCTCTCAGAGGTTTGAAAATGACACATGGGAGGGAAATTGCATCAGTTAAGATTACATTTGGCTATAACACACATCAATATGGAGGCTCAAGGGAAGTAGGAGATTGTTATTTTTCTTTCCCATTTAAAAGAGGTCCAGTTAGGGCCTCTGTGGCAGTTCCATGTTGTTATCAGGAGTCCTGATGCCTGTTTCTTTCTATTTCAGTATTTTAACATATGTCTGCTATACCCAAGATGTTCTCATGCTTCGAAGTAACTGCTGGAGCTCCGGTGATCGCTTTGGTACAGGCTAGTTGCAATGCAAAAGATAAAGTAAAAAAGCTCTCACCTAAATAATTTAAATCCATAAATAGCCTTCCTAGAATATCACATACTTCAGTATGTTTCCACTGTGGTCAACATTACTTATCGCATGATCACAGCTAGCAAGGGAATCTGGAAATCTCATTCTTTGTCTATTTGCTTATGCCAGATGGCAATGACCAGATTGCACCCTAACCAGGATTTATATGTAAACCAGACTTGCTTCACTTAGAAACACTCTTTAGAACTGATAGAGTAGGCAGTTAGTTGGATATGAGCTGGAGGCAAGGGCAACGATAAATAGGTAACATATTAGAAGCCTGGGGGCACAGCATCCTGACTTTGTCCTGAGGGCTCCCATGACCCCTCAACATCCTAGCCTAGTGGCTTGCAAGACCCTGGGACTAACATACCTAGAGCCCCAGGTATAGAACATGAGCTCTGCTTTTTCACCTACACTCCAGCATAACCCCTAGACTCATAAAAATGCATGTGCATTGCGATTTTGTGCCCCGCCCCTCACCATGGGGGAGGGCTGCCCCGATGGTTCTGATACAAACCTTGTAGGGTCAAAAACTCTCTCTCCTGAACAGTGGGAGGAGCCTCCCAACTAGTTGAAAACAGCCTCCATTAGAGACCACCCTGTCCAGGACCCAAGACCTTGCTTACATAAAAAGAAAAGACCCCTGTAGCTCAGGAGAGTGGCTACCTCTGGGCCTGCCCACCCTCCCATCTTGAGAGTGTATTTGTCCTTAATAAACTGCTTTCTGCTTGTTATTTTCCTTTCTTTAGTCCACCGTGGGTCATCAGGTAAATTTTTCATGGGGAATCCAAGAACTGAGACTCCATTCACAATGCAGACTCTTCTACCGGTAATAGAGCCTTATTTTCCAGATTTGCTTTTCTTATTTTCCACTTTATTTCAAGCTATTGATTTGGCTTTTGGCTTTAATATTCTATTATTATACAAAGTTCTGTTATTGCCCTAAAAGGGAGAAAGTGATTCTTGTTTGTTCTATGCAGTTAGATGCTATTGTCTCTGTAGCCAAAAAGGTGTAAGACCACCAAAAAGAGAGAACTTCAGTGTGGTCCTTAGCTTAGAAATAGGCACAGAAGAAAAGATGGATTGGATGGTGTCATTCCTCAAAAATTTTGCCTAGCCAGGGAATCTGGGTGGCTGTATCAGTTAAGCATCTGACTACGGCTCAGGGCATGATCTCGCCGTCTGTGAGCTCAAGCCCCGTGTAGGGCTGTGTGCTGACAGCTCAGAGCCTGGAGCCTGCTTTGGATTCTGCGTCTCCCTCTCTCTCTCTGTCCCTCCCCCACTCACACTCTGTCTCTCTCTCAAAAGTAAATAAACATAAAAAATTTTAAACAGTTTTTGACCAGCCAATAGTCATTCTCCTTTATCCATCCTCATGACACCAGAAAGTGCATCGAGGCTAGTGCTATGCTAGGTTAGTTAATAGTCAGTGTTTGTGGTGCGTTGACTCTATGCCAAGTTCTTTGCTAAATGATAAATTTATCCCTTGAAACAACCAAAGTACATGGGTACTACTTTATCCATTTTACAGATGAGGAAGGAAATAAAGTGAGAAGGACACAGAGTTAGAAAGTGCTAAAACTATAATTTAAGCTAGACATTTAGACCCTAGAGCCTCATTCTTCACCACTATGCTATATTGTGTTTCCTTTTTTTGTGTCTTGAACAGAGTCAGGATTAGGGTAGAGTGGGTGAGATATATGCCCTGGGCACAAACTCACTGGGGTGTCGAAACACTCAAAAGTCAAAATAAATAATATTTTGATGAAATATTTTTAAAAATAAATATAAATGCCAAAATGTTGATATGAATTAAATATCAAAATTTTAAATAAAGGCATACATGTTTCAGTCAAGGAAATATCCTATGACTTTTGACTATATGAAAGAAGAGAAAAGTGTCTCTTTAACAAGGGAAAAATTGGTCCCATTTTTAAAAATTTGCACATCACCTCAACGAGTGTTTCTCAATAGGCATAACTAGTGAGAACTGGGGCTAGGGAAATCTTTTAATTGGGGCTTTCCTGTGCATTGTAGGAGATTTAGCAACAGCCCTTGACTCTGTTCACTGGATGCCAAAAGCACTTCCTTCAATTGTGACAACCAAAAATGTTTCCAGACATTGCCAAATTTTCCACAGGGGATGATGTCACTTGGTTAATAACCACTCACCTAGATGCATCTGGTTTATTTCTAAATTGTTAAAAATAATTTTAAGTCTTTTTAAAACTGCAGCATTTTTTTTTCATAACACATTCATCCCAGAAACGTGATAAATGACTTTACTAGTGATAGGTTTGTTTTGCACAAACACACTAAGTCAACGTGATGAATTCATCCTTTGCGGGTTGTAATTTAAAAAGTCCTCTGCGGCTTGATTATTTGCTATTTGAAGAGGAGACGTGAGCTCAGGTGAGTTGAAGCTGAATTTTTCATTACGCTATTATTCCAACATTAGATAGCAATTAACTTTTACATCTTTCTTACCTCAAACATCCTTGTAATTCATAGCTAACATTCCAAGCCCTCATTAAATAGACAAGCAAATCGGGTATTTAAAAAATTGGAGCAGGAGGAAAAGCAGAAGAAGGGAGGACAAGGCAGGGGGAATAAGGGGTCTGAAGGGCCTGGGGGAGGACCCAGATGTGCATACTCATTTCTGCTGACACAAGGCTTTGGGAGTTTCACTGACCTTGCTTGAGTCCTGACTCCTCCTTTTCTTAACTGTGTGATGTTAGCTCTGTGACTGACTTCTCTCTCTGTAAAATGTGCTCAGTAATTCAAGCCTCTCATGGATTCTATGGAGATTGAGATAAAAATGTCTAGAATGGTGCCAGATACAGATTGGCAATACGCGTTAGTTTCCATTATCCCTTCCTGTTTATGTTCAGGTGATTCCTCTTCTCATTGGGTTTCTAACAAATTTTCACGTGCTCCTGAAGCATAGTGACATGATGCAGGACGACGTGCTTTCTGTGCAAAATCTCAGTGCAACAAAATAACGTGTGTGGCCCAGGCAGTTGGTCTCATTTCTGCTTGCTGGATCCTTATACTACTCTGTAACTCATTAACACCTAACTAGGACAACCGTCCTGACTTCTAGACCACTGAGATAAATAGAATTGGTACCAAAAAATCATGTAAGACTTCCAGAAATAGGAGGGGTGGGGGGAAGAGGTAAGGAGAGGAAGCTGCCTCAGTATTAGTATCCTTGTGAAAAACAAAAACAATAACAAAAAACTACCTACCGCTAGTTTAGATAATTGATCCTTAGTTTGTATTTTGTATTCTTTCACCATCTAAATATTAAAATGTTAGGTAAATATTCTTTATAGAAATATTTCTATTTCTACAGTGTGATGTTTTCCATAATGAATCTTTCAATGGTTCTTTTTTTTCCTTTTCTCGTATTGAGATTTCATTGAGTTAAATCTGCTCTGAAGCGTTCCTCAGAGACTCTCAGTGAGAAAACATTCCTTCAGTTTAGAGTCTATCCTTTTGAAGTTCTTGCTTACATACTTTTCACTTAATGTTGAATAACTAAATGTAAGTTAAAGTCATTAAAAATGTCTATCACTATCCTTCTAGTCATAACTTTTCATAACTTGGTGTCAGTTTTTCTTTTCCAATTAAAGACAGTACAATTGCAAATTTTCTATTTAATGATGCTCTTTTTTAAAGATAAAATATAAAATGCTTAAAATTATACTGTTCCTGTCAATAAGAAGACTTCACAAGGTTGGCTAAAATATCAAGCAATTGAAATAATGCCATCTTTTCACAATATTCCATGTCCTGTTAAATAACCTGTCAAACTCCTTCTAGTAAACTCAAATTATTTACAAACATTGAATTTTTAAAAATACATTTATCTAGGGAAGCCATAAATAGCAAGTTCAATTTTCTTGAATAGTCAATGCACTTAATGACTCTGCAAAGTATAGACAAGCTATTTTATTTGGGTTGTACTGCACAAGAGAAAGAGACCATATCCTGCATCCTCAGAAAACTACTCCCCAGCACAATCAGAGGACTTTTATTATTGGAAAGCAGAAAGAACCCTGTCCTAGGACCTAAGATAAGTAAAGCATGACTCAAGAATAAAAGAGAGGTATTCTACACTGTCTGCTATAGGTTAGGCAATCAGGGAAGCAGATTCTAAGCTGGGGATTAGTAGGGGGAGGATTACTGTGGAGGGCTCCTGAGATCAGCACCTGCAGAAGGGAAAGGAGAAGAGAAGGAACCTAGAATTTGGCAGCGGAACATGTTGGGCTGTGATGCAGCCTTCACTAGGCATATGGGGAGTTTTGAACCAAGGTTGACCCTTTACATTTTTAAGAATTTAGGTCAGGAGTCTGAGCCTTTACATCTCCATGTCAAGGCAGCATGACTTTGGGCAGCGTGGCTCTTCTCAATGAGGCGATTCTGAAGAAGACTGTCACTGAGACCCAGATACTGGTGGCACGCACGGCAGCTGGAGGCTTGTGTGGCACATCACAGCAGCCACTATTACTATACTTTTTTATGTTTTTGTCAAAACCACTTTTCATGGGAAAGGATAATTGCAAATGACATATCAGATAAAGGACTAGTATCTAAAATCTATAAAGAACTTACCAAACTCCACACCTGAAAAACAAATAACCCAGTGAAGAAATGGGGGGAAGATATGAATAGACACTTCTCCATAGAGGACATCCAGATGGCCAACAGACACATGAAACGATGCTCAAAGTCACTCATCATCAGGGAAATACAAATCAAAACCACACTGCGATACCACCTCACACCGGTTAGACTGGCTAAAATGAATAAGTCAGGAAGCTATAGATGCTGGCGGGGATGTGGAGAAGCAGGCACCCTCCTACACTGTTGGTGGGAATGCAAACTAGTGCAGCCACTCTGGAAAACGGTGTGGCGGTTCCTCAAAAAAATGAAAATAGAGCTACCCTATGACCCAGCAATAGCACTGCTAGGAATCTACCCAAGAGACACAGGAGTGCTGATGCATAAGGACACATGTACCCCAATGTTCATAGCAGCACTTTCAACAATAGCCAAATCATGGAAAGAGACTAAGTGTCCATCAACTGACGAATGGATAAAGAAGATGTGGTACATATATACAATGGACTACTACGTGGCAATGCGAAAAAATGAAATCTGGCCATGTGTAGCAACATGGATGGAACTGGAGGGTATTATGTTAAGTGAAATAAGTCAGTCAGAAAAAGACAGATACCATATATTTCCACGCATAGGTGGATTTTGAGAGACTTAGCAAAAACCATGGGGGAGGGGAAGAGGGGAAAAGAAAAAAAGACACAGAGAGGGAGGGACACAAAACATAAGAGACTCTCAAAGACTAAGAACAAACTGAGGGTGAGGGGGGTGTGGGAGTGGGGAGAGTGGGTGACGGGCATTGAAGAGGGCACTGGTTGGGATGAACACTGGGTGTTATATGGAAACCAATTTGAAAGTAAATTATTTAAATAATAAATAAATAAATAAATAAATAAATAAATAAATAAATAAATAATAAACCACTTTTAATAAACACCATTAAGTAAGCCCTTAAAAATCATTATTAATCTCTCCAAAAAGAAACAAAGTAAGCTATTCAAAAGACAAAGCTATGGAGTATGGGGTGCCTGGGTGACTTAGTCAGTTAAGCGGCCAACTCTTAATTCTGGCTCAGGTCATGATCTCATGGTTCATGAGTTGGAGACCCACACTGGAGACCTGTGCTGTCAGCACAGAGTCTGCCTGGGAACCTCTCTCTCCTTCTCTCTGCCCCTCCTCCACTTACGCTCTCTCTCCCTCTCTCAAAATAAATAAATAGACATTAAAAAAAAAAAGAAAAAAGGGGCACTTGGGTGGCTCAGTTAAGTGTCGGATTTTGGTTCAGGTCATGATCTCATGGTTCATGAGTTTGAGCCCCACATCAGGTTCCTCACTGACAGTGTGGAACCTGCTTGAGATTCTCATTCTCTCCTCTCTCTCTGCCCCTCCCTTGCTCATGCTTTTCTCTCTCTCTCTCAAAATAAATTAAAAAGAAAAAAGAGAAAAAAAGCTGCAATCATAGAGTTGTATTTTTGAAGGTATAAATGTCTACAGATATTCCCCAGCCAAAACATTTAAGAGATGAAGACACTGAGGTCTCAGCCAGTAAAGGGTACTGTCCTAGGTCACAGCATTGGCTAATGTTGACTCAAGTCTCCAAGCTCCACCATTCTTTACCCTATAATATCCCGCGCATAGTGTTTCCCTCTTGCTCTCTACCAAATCTTTTTCCTAGCAATCCTAGATAAAAATAATCTATAAAATCTGGGGGGAAATAACAAACATAGACTGAAAAACCATTAAATTGTGGAGGATAGATTGACCACATTTTCATGGTCAAACCCTAAAGACCTTTCCAAGAATACTGTGATTACATTCACTCTTTTCTTCATCTTGCTAAGTGAAGAGAGCTGTGTGGTATTGGGAAATGGGAAGTAACTTCTCCTGGTTGCCCTGAGGTGTCAGAGTCAGGGAAAATGCTAATATGATATTTATCAACTCTTGTGAATTTTCTCAGTTTCAAGAGATGCACTGTGTGCCATGCTACCTTTGCATTTAACTGGATTGCTAGACATGGAAGAGAACAGTGAACTTGGACACACTTATTTCCTCTGGATTTAAGCCCCCTATAAGTTCTACCTCAGGAGTTTTTTCCTGGTGTTGTATAACTGGATTACCCGGGACACCCACGGGTTTCTGCCCAATAATGCATTTTAAGGTCTCTTTTCAGCCTAATCAGTCATTCTAGTTCTCTCATTACATCTGGCCTTGGTCTCTGAAATAAAAAAACACTCCAGAAGAGAAGGAGGTATGATGATTATGGCTAGCCCAAAAGAAACCAAAAATTAAAAATAACTACAGATCCCCCTGAAAGAATAAAATGTAGTCAACAGTATATTCACCACTGGCTGCCGTAAAAGTTTCAGGAAGGTCCAGTAGAAAAGGAAGCATGTCCGTGGATGTGCTGCCTGCTGCCTGGACTGTGATCCTATCAGCCATACCGAGCTCACTAGCCCACAGCTCCACTGTGGAATCAAGTAACAGTGTCAGTTGATAACCAAAAGGTCAGCAATGTTGTTACCCCTGCTGGATAATGCAACAGTCCCCATGCTTTTCCATACATATGCATGCTGTCAGATATGGTGATGTGGGGCCTGATAGTGGTTGCTACAGACAAGACTGACTAGCCAAATTGGAGCAAGAATTCATTCACAGCAGAGAGCCTGGCCAGTTATTCAGAGCTGTCAGAGAAGATGTGTGAAGTGTGAGTCTCTAATTTCTGTTTTGTATTTAGAAATGTGAGTGCCGCAGGCCTGTGGCAATGTTTAGCCTTTAAAAAAATTTAGTCATGTATGGATTCTGAATCCTTTTGCCCACCTAAATGTAGTGTGAAAAATATGAATTAAAGGTGATACCCCAGTCAAAACTCATTTAGAAGGGAGATCCACGGGTAATTCTAAGGCAGGAGCCATCCTACATATAGGAATAGGTCAATCAGATTTTTCAGATTGAATGATGAGGTAATTTTTATGCTGCCATCCTAGGTCGAAGGCCAACAGGCAAGACACCCAACCAGTGTGCTAAGGTTGGCAGGCTGTGCACACAGAAATTGCTTAAATTTTAGCTCCACGGATTCGGTCACTTCTACTAATTTAATTACAGGGTCTTCCTTCGTGGGTGATAGTTTTATATGCAGCACATTTCACAACTTCTATTTCTATTTAGTGAGGCTCGCTTCTGGAGGTAAGGGAGAAGTTCGAGTCAAATGAATCTATTTACCCCCAGAGACTCTTTCCACAGGCCAGACTCATGTGGGCCCCAAACTCTTGCGTTTCATCACATCGGTTCAGCAGATATGCTGGCTAATTAAATTTGAGAACAAAGGTGAAAAAGGCGAGTCTCCAACTAATCTGGAAGATCCCCTAGCCACCTCTCTAGCAGCTATGTTAGGGGGAAATGTAGTCAATTTACACTCCTACACTCCTTAAGTTCAACCTGTTTAAGATAATTAAAACATGAGTGGAATGAGACAAGCATTTTAATACTGACATCTTGATTCCTGGGAAGCCTAAGATTCACTGAAGTTCTAACATCCCATCTCTGATTTGAAGCAGTCTGTTGTTGCAAAAATATAGCAGAATATTGAGATCTTGACTTCTCTGCAATAACACAGCAGCAAATACTCATGTCTACCTCAGTACTTCATAAGGGTAAAATATAAACATTAGGGTGATTTTAGAACTGTAAAATAAGCACCATCTAGATTTTAGTTTTTTTTCCCCTTAATTCTGTCTCCAAACTCTCATTATATCTGGAAAACTCAATTTTTATCCACAAATGAAGAGGAAAGATCTTATGACACCCAGGACTTCTGACTTCTAACATGCAGCAATTCTCCATTTATATCTACAAACGTAACAATTATGAGATGAGACAAAGTCTTGCATCTTGCCAACATCAGCTTTTTAATCTTTGTTCTTCTCTCTTCCCTGGTGGCCATCAATGAAGTCTGTCTCCAACATCTCCTGGTTAAATTACTGCAACCAATTTCTAATTGCTCTGAGCATGTTTAGGATTCTAGCCATACGTTGCCCTCAACTCCTGAATGGTCCTTTTACCTAAAGTGGAATCCCGCCACTCTTAGGTTTCAAGTTCAAAGCTTTCATGTGACCTAAGATAGCATCACCTGGACCCTACCAGAGGTTTGTCTTATTTTCACATTCCCATATTCGCCACATTCAAATATACAGGTCATCTTTCCCACTTCAGGTCAGGGCCTTCCCACACTCATCACCAAAACACCATCATCAACACGCTCTCTCTATGTCCTATCTCTTCCTTCATTTCTCACCTTAAATGCCACTGCTTCAAAGGTGGGCATTTCTTTTATTTATTTATTTATTTATTTATTAAATGTGTGCCTATGAGTGGGGGAGGGGCAGAGAGAGAGGGAGAGAGAGAATCCCAAGCAGGCTACCCACTGTCAGCACAGAGTCAGACATGGGGCTCAATCTCATGAACCGTGAGATCATGACCTAAGCTGATATCAAGAGTGAGACACCTAGCCAACGGAATCACTCAGGCACCCCCAAGAGTGGACATTTCTGACCCATCCAGATCAGTTCTAATATATTCTGTATCAATATGCTACATGTTGCTTTATAACATTCAGTACAATACTAATGGATTTGGTGGGATTGTTTGTTATATTTATGTCTTCCTCAAGGAGTTGCTTATTTTGATAACTTCTATATAGCCTGGATCTGGCATACTGTCTAGCACAAAGGATGTGTTTGAAGAACAGCTATGGAAGTGAAATATCTCTAATAAAATGTTTGATTGGGTGTAATCCAATCTTGGTAACCTTTTTCCTATCCCTCTTATTATTCACATTTTATATAGTGGCCATGGATAAAAGAAAAATGAACATGGTATTATCGGTCATGCACCATGACTAAACTGCAGACTAAGATAGAGCTTTTTACATTTGAAAATGCCCTGTTTCAAATATTCCCAATATATGCTACTCAGTATATACATAGGAGCCATGTCTGATACACAGCTATTCTAAAGTATCCCCCCCACTTAATTAGCATACAAACATGGTATGGCTTCAGTCAACCACTATTAGAAAAACGGAAACAGAAATATAATTTCCGGTAATCAAACTTATTCATATGCATAACTAATAACTGTTCTTGACAAAGTCACCAAGAACTAACACCTTAGTACAAAATAAGGCAAGATATGCTTCTTAAAAAAACAAAGAAAAACACAAAAATGAGGCTATAGTGAAGGTTTATATAAAGATCTACAAAAGATCCTTATGGATTTATGAAATTTCTTTACACATATCAAGTAATGAAAAGTGAACTGTGTCCCCTTTGGATCTGAAAAAAATGAAAAAAACACATATTTTTAATTTATTTCCCAAACACATCATGGGATACCTCATTCTGTGGTATAGAGGCTTGTTCACGCAAAGACTTACTCATCTATAGGATCTAAAAGGGTCATCTTATAGTTTATCACTGTCATTGCAGAGTTTGAAGTGAAAACAAAAAGACGAAGCTAAAAAAATTCAATTTTAATTCTCCTCCTTCTCGTCCTCCTTTTTTTTTTAACCTTATCTTCAATAGGAAAGAGAAATGGGGTAAATTGGGTTGGTAGAATGAACAATGGGAAGAGAGCAGAAAAAGGAGGCAAGTGCTGTAGGTGAAAGCAGAGGGAAGAAGCAAGAGAGATTAAGATTACATTTTTTTCAGGTGGGCCATATATGCATAGTGACAGACCATCAGACCATGAGGACAGAGGCTGTCCTGTCGACCTAGCAGATCTTCACTCAGCGGGGGCACCGCACGCACAAACAGACTGCTTCGCCGTGGGGACTGGTGGGGAACCATGCACATCAGCTTATCTTATGGTTCAATGTGACCAACTTTTAAGTAAATACAGAGTGGAGCCAAAAATCAATCTATGGTTTCTGTCTGTTGGCAATGCAAACCTGGAGAGAATTCTGTTTATTGAAAAATTTATGGAGTGACAGAGAGAATAAAATATGGCCTATAAAAAATTCCTGTTGTAAAAAAGGAAAAGAAAATTCATACTTTAGAGTCAGAATCAAAGTAACTACATTAGTTAGAAAAAAAAGCTTCCAATTAGATGTGATCTATCTATCTACCTTATCTATTGGAATATTATTGAGCCATAAAAAAGAATGAGATCTCACCATTTGCAACAATATGGATGGACCTAGAGGGTGTAATGATAAGTGAAATCAATCAAAGACAAATACCATATGATTTCAGTCATATATAGAATTTAAGAAACAAAACAGATGAACAGAGCAAAAAAAGAGACAAACAAAAAACAGACTTGTAAATACAAAGAACAAACTGGTGGTTGCCAGAGGAGAGATGGACGGGGGGATGGGTGAAACAGATGAAGGGATGAAGAGTACACTTATCATGATGAGCACTGAGTGATGTATAGAATTGTTTAGTCACTATATTGTACACATGAAACTAACTGTAACTGTATGTTAAATACACTTCAATAAAGATGTCAATGAAGAGGCACATTAGGCAAAAAAACAAAAGAAAAAAGAAAAAATTTCAAATTAATAACTATTTTATTTAGGAGAAAAAAGCTGTAGAGTTTGACATCCACATTAGAAATAATGTCATACTAAATTTAAATTTGCAATGGCATTAAGAAAAACTAAATATATACATCAGAGGGATAACCCGAAAAGCTCTTATTAAAGGAAATTAAAGGACGGACAAAGGAAAAGGTTGGAAAAGACCAGGCTTCTGAGGAGGGTTGAGAAGAGTGAGGAATGTGGGCATTTGGAATAGAAGAACTATCAAAAGACACAGCTGAAGAAAAAAATATCTCAACTGGAAAAATTTAAGGACATCTAGAACAGAATCATAATGGTCCAGGTAAAAGTAGTAAAAAGAGATGATGTCTTACCAGGGCAAAAAAACGAAAATGAAAACAAACAAACAAAACATGTAAAAAAATCCTACAAGTTCCAGGCAGACAAACAGGTTCCATACCGAAACAAAACCTCAGATTTCTCCTCTGTCCTAAAGGGGAGAATGGAGATGTAACTATGATCCTTTGAGAAAACGAGATGGACTAGAGGGACTACCTGTGCATTCAAGTCATCTTTCATTAGTAAAAGAAACATAAATGAATTCTCAAGTACATAAAAACCCCAAAAAAAAAAAAAAAACCAGCATCATAAACATTTGCTTGAAACCAAAGATTTATTTTTTAAAAATTTTTTTAGTGTTTTATTTTTATTTTTGAGGAAGAGAGAAAGAGAGAGCAGGGGAGGGGCAGAGAGAGAGAGAGAAGGAGACACAATCTGAAGCAGGCTCCAGGCTCTGAGCCGTCAGCACAGAGCCCAACTCGGGGCTTGAACTCACACACCAGGAGATCATGACCTGAGCTGAAGTCGGACATTTAACGGCTGGGTCACCCAGCACCCTGAAACCACAGATTTAATATCCACTCTAGATGACTTAGAGATGAAAGAAAATTAAGAAATTTAAGGATTCGAAGATATGGAAAGTTTTAGAATTATTAAGAACTATTATTAGTATTACCATTACAATTGAGAATAATAGCAGTTAACATTTATTGGGTGCTCATTTTGTGAGAATGATCTCATCTTTACCAATACCTTTGACATAAACACTTTTATCTTTTTGCAGTGAATACAACTGCGGTAGAACAATCCGCAAGATTGCTACAGCTTATAAATGTCTTGCTTGAAATTAAGCTCACAATTGTCGTGATGATGCTAAAGCGTTTCCTTACATTGTTTGAATAGTAACATCAGGTTCAGATTAGTTAATTGTAGCCTGGTGTCAAACTTTGGTTCAGCTCTTTCTTTCCTATTTTTGCTTCTTTGCTAGTTCCCAATAAAGTATTTTCCCTTGTAGGCACTGTATGCATAATTCATATGATGCCTATGGCCACATAAACCCCTTAAATAAAAAGTAAATAAGTTATTGTTCTTTTCCAGAACTAATTAGTCATGGCTAACCTGTATATAGCATTTACCAAGTGATAGGCACTCCGCTGAGCAGTTCACACATATAAATCCATCTATCCCCATTTTATCAATGTGAACGCAAAACAGAAAGAGTAAATAATTTGTCCAAGGTCACTTATCTTCTAAGTCACAGAACATGGATTTTATCTTAAACCCCACAAGCTATTGCTTTCATTAAAATATTTGGGACACTAGAAGAGGATTTTTCTTCACAAAATCATAATTGTGTAGAAAATTATCAAAGTACTTGAGAAATATTTTTCATATTTTTAAATCTTACATTGAATAAATTACTTATTTGTTTTTGTTCATTGAGAGAAACTAATAAATCAACCTAATTGTAGCAATATCCTCTCTCAGCAAATCCCAATGTATATCTTCTTCCATCAAAAATATCCCCCTGATAACTACTCTTTGCAATCAGAATATAATAGATGATGTCAATATGGGTAGGAAAAAGGAAATTAGAAAACACATGAAAATGTTAAGATCTTGTATCTATTCATGGTATTCTGGATGTTTTCTTCTTTATCCTTCCCATGTTTTCAAAATTTTATAACTTTCCCTCTAAATTACTATAAACTTGTGCACGTAATATGTAAGCACGGTTAGGTAAACAAAAAAAAATGATGCATAGATATGCTGAAAAGAAAGAGAACAATGTATCGAGTGTTTATTCCTGGATGGTGAGGCTAGGGATGAATTTTTCTCCTATTATTGTTTTTTTTTAATTGTTCAAATTATTCATGATCAGAATACCTTATTTTGGTGATAGAAAATCACTACTTTTAATAAAAAGAATTACAGCATATCATCACGAAAATTTACGCGTGGCGGGTCATTCTCAGTAGAACAGACCTCACACGTGTCAGACACATTCAGACTCTACTAAAGCTCTGCTGCGTCCCACGGGCGGCCTTGGGTTTGCTTCTGCTCTTCTGTGGTTTGCTCAGACTGTAAACATCATTTACGATGACAAGACTTCTAGTACGCGAGCCCACATTCGAAGATTCTCAAAGGTTTTCAAATCTCAAATGTGCCATATTTTAACTGAAGCCTATTTAGATAATCTCTCTCATATGTAATCTTAATGTTTTTGACAAAGGAAATCATTTATCAAATACTGGATATTACATATTCATTTGTATAGTTAAAACACTTATTTAAATATTAAAATTACCTAGAGTAAAGCAGTTGAGGTAAAGTCTATTAATTCTGAGTAGTTTACTCAATCTACAGTGACAGATAAACATAGCTTCATTGAGTTTTTAAAGTTAAAAATTTTTAACAAATATGTTTTAGCGATTTCTAGGTATCAAGCACAGAGCTAATAGAAGAGAAACATCTTATTTGCCAGAGTTCTATAACATGAAAAAAACAGCCTCATTCCTCTTTAATATTAATGCACATGAATGAACAAATACACATAAACAATCTAAATAATTCTAAATGCTAATATGCTATTTATTAAGGAAATTCTGGATAGAATATTTAAATATTTGTGTTAAATTAAATACCAGGCGTACCTTTAATCGCGCACTAGTAAACATGGTTTCTCCTTTATCTTATCTCATAATTATCACTTATTAGCTCTGAAGTAATATCCCAGGGCATATCCTCCATAACCCAAAATTTAGTGATCAGTTTGGCATTAAATAGAAATCTTGAGATGAAGAATCATCTACAGTTAGTTTCAAAGGACAAATTCGAGCATCGTCATCATTAGTACTCAAACAATTGGCCTAAGCTTGCCCTCCATAACTGTGAGAGATTTCACACATTACCTAGGGTCTGTGGATATAAGGCAATCTACATAATTTCACTCTAACGCAAAACAAGATAAAAATTAATGCGTTGAGACTTTGAGACTAGAATATGCCTTGAATCTTAATGATGAATTTGGTCGTGAGGACGGAAAAGAAAGGCCGAGTATAGGGAAGAGGGCGGCTACAGGTAGTGGTCTGGTGGCTGGAATAAGAACATTCCTTTGATGTGACTATTTATTCATTTATTTGTCCATTTAAAAATATTTTTGAAGCATCTAGTATGTGTCAGGGACGGAGGATGCAAAAATAAGCAGGGCAGCCAGGCTTCCAGTCCCAAAGCAATTCAAAATCTTCTATTTAATAGCAGACATACAGATTGCAAGCCCTAGTTCCTTACCCTAATTCTTATTACCTGAAACTGGAAGTTGCCGATTAAAGGTAGGGCACCTAGTTCTTTGAGATGCCCTTAAAACCACGGTCCTTCAAAAAAATCTTTGAAACCAAACTAAAGAAAAGTTTTGTTCCAATTACTAACTATGATGCAGGTCTTTTTAAAGAAGTGTTCAAAAAAAAAAAAAAAAAGGAGGGCTGGTAGGAGGACACTTTTGGAGGTGATGGATAAGTTTATGGCACTGATAGTGATAATGGTTTCACGAGGATATATTTTTCCCCAAAGAAATCGAGTCATATATATTAAATTCCTACCGTTTTTTTGTATGTCAATCATACCCAATAAAGCAGTTAAAAAAGAAATAAAGTTGTTCTGGTGCTTGTTGTACAGTTCAAAGATTTCAAAATGTATTCCAAATGTTTTTAAATTTCACTGGACATAGTGGTCTCCCTACCTATTCTGAGTTCCTCCTCTAATTCATTCTCCCTGTCGGCCGCAGTAGGCTACCTTGCCAACTAGCATGTCTGATAATACAGATCTGTTTTAAGACCATCTCAAATCACCCACTACATTAAAATCCTTTTGGTTTCTATACACTTTTGACCCTATGCATCCTGAATATTTCATACCTAGATGCTACCTGCTCTCCCTCAGTTACACCTTGCTCTTGCCCACCTGCAGTTTTTGCAGTTTTTGCACTTAACTCTTCCTTCTTTCCTCCCTTCTTCCTTTCCTTCCACAAAATCCCACTTCACTTAGAATGAATCCAAATCCCTTATGATTTACATGATTGAAATCTGAGGCAGAAACACACTGTGGTGATCACCAATGAGTCATGCGGTTGTGTAATCCTCTCCCTTGAAGTGCAGTGGAAACTGTGACTTGCTTTTAACCAATAGAATCTGGCAAAGACAAAAGGACAGTCACCCTATAATTATATTACATAAGGCTCCATCATAGCAGACTGGAGTGAGAGATACTCTTGCTGGCCTTAAAGAAATCAGGTAACCATGTTATGAGAAAGTCTGTATGAAGGCCTTATGAATAGGTGCATCTAGGAGCTGGAGTGGCCCTGTGTAACAAGAAAATGGGGACTTCAGTCCTGCAAGCACAAGGAACTGAAATCTCCCAAAAATCATGAGAGCTGAGCCCCAGAAGGAACACACTGACCAACATTATGAGTGGAGCCTCATAAGACTAAGACCCTGAGCCAAAGATCCAATTAGGCTGTCCCCAGATTCCTGACCCCTGGAAAATGTGAAGTAGATAATAAATATATGCTATTTTAAGCCACTGATTTTGTGGTAATTTGTTATGCAGCAGTAGAAAATGGATGCTAGTGCTTAACTACTCTCTACCACTTTTCCTGAATCATTGAATTAACTTAAGTATGACTTAGCTTTTAAAAATTTAGTATATTCCATTATTTAAAAAGAAATATTTTATTGGAACTGAGAGAAGTATTTGACAGGAAAAAGTATTCAGGAAGAAAAAACAGAATAGCAAGTTGGGTCTAGTGCCAGCATGCCTTAGGTTACAATAATAATATTTCTGTAATGTCTCCTGCATCCCTGTCTGCCCCAATTTTTAACTTGATTCCATTACTTGGTGCTGATATCTCCACATTTTTTTCGCTTTATTAAAATTAGTGAAATATGAAAGTTATCAGGTAAAAGTGGGATTTATAAAGACCAAAACAGATTAAGATAGAAAGTAAAACGTTTCATAAGTTACCTTGTGGATAGACATCCTCCCACAATGCAGTTGAAAAAAAAGCCAGGGATGCCTGGGTAGCTCAGTTGGTTAAACATCCGACTCTTGGTTTTGGCTCTTTCTTTCATGATCCTGCAGTTTGTAAGTTCAAGCCCCGCATTGGGCTCTGTGCTGACAGTGCAGAGCTTCCTTGGGATTCTCTCTCTCCCCTTCTCTCTCTGCCCTCTCCTGTCTGTGCTCTCTCTCTCTAAAATAAATAAATTAACCAAAAAGAGAGAGAGAGAGAGAGAGCGCCAAAATGGATATGGCAGAATGTTTCTTACGGATATGCTGATCTAACTAAAATGGACAGCAATCAGCTCCATGCTGACCTCTGATAATTATTACGTCATTGTCAATAAAACCAACTGCAACACATTAATACTTTATGATATTAATACTTTAAGATATATAACATAAAGTGTGCATATATACATATGTTACAATGTATGTGTGTATATATGTGTATTATATATGTGTGGGTAAGTGAATAAATATGATATATATATATGTATTTATGTATCTCACAGGGGATAGACAGATATCCTACAATATACAATTGTAGGATTGTGTTGGTAAAATTTGTATGGATTGTCAATGAGTTTGGACCTTATCCTACAAACAATGCAGAACTTGTAAAGTTTGAAAGAGATTGACATGATCAAAACCATTTTTAACAATTGGAAACATAGTGTGGAATATTTTTAGAGCATCTGACTTCTCAACTATTCTGCCAACACCCAGTGATGTGCGATGATCAATTTTGAGATATATTTTTAGTAAACATTTCATTTTAGTTAATTACAACGGAGTCAATGCTGTTTCCACGCTAGTAACATCTTTCCACCCTTGCATTATGGTGTTCTTTCACAGCATGACGAATGATGTCTCAGGAATTGCACATGAAACCTGCAGGTGAAGATATCTTTAAAACTGAGGAAAGAATGGAGTGGAGTGATTTGGAAGATACTGCAGAGATGGAATTGACAGAAATTGATGAGACTAAAATTTGAGGAAGGAGGAGCTATCAAGGATGGCAACAGAATTTCCAGCTTGAGAGAATGGGTGATTGGTGAATTCATGAATTGAGATAGGTAGCAAATGATATTTTGGTGTTTTATTTTGGGTTTTTTTGGTGGTGGGTGGGAGAAAAGAAATGAGTTCAATTTTAGTCATAATGAATCGCCAAGATTTTACTGCTAGAATACCAATGCTATCTTACCTGAAATGTTTTCACTATTTGGCCCCTAAGAAGAGCAGTTCATAAAGCTTCCAATATATTTGTATTTCAGACATGCTGATTGAAAAAAAGATAAGCAAAGAATTATATTTTGATCTACTCAATTACTATTTATTAGGTAAAGGTCAAAGTATCAAAAGCTACATCACCTGAATAATGTCTATAATGTATGGATCTTACCCTCAGTATAATAACTAGACCCAATGGAACATTTCCGCTTAAAAAAATCAGTGCACTACAGACACAGTCCAGTCCAATAATCCATAGCTACCATCAGACTATGATTAGCCTCAGGCTGAGTCCACAAATGCAAAGTAAAGTTGAGAATTGTACGTATAAAAAATAAACCTGAGAAAAACAAATCCCAAACATCTTTCCTCAATTATAAAATATTCAGACAAAAGGAGAGGGTATAATAATTTTCTTCTTGAGTGTTGCCCACAGTCCATAAGCAAATAGATGACACTCATGAAATATCTGTTAAATATATTTGTGAATTATCTAGATAATTGATTATCCTCACATTTATGCCGCCTATGTGAAATATAGGTTATTAAAGTATTTTTGTGTATATGTCTAAACTACAACACATGTTCACGTGTCCTTGCTACTGTCATACATACATCTACGATTCTACGGCTATATGTGACAGCTGATGCTGAAACAGAAAGCCTTCTTTTTCTTGCATCAAAGGGTGGAGCGATTCAGTGCAATGGAATTTCAGTGCAAGGGATCTAATATGTTGAAAGAAATATTTTTTAAAAGCTTGCTCAATGTAATCTGTTACATTTGGTTCAATTGGTTAATCTAAGTCAGTTTGCAAATTTCATCTTCTTGTACATTAAAATGTGACTAAAACTTTGAAATGGAATGGCATTGTATTTTCAACTGTCTGGTTACTATTTAAATATAGCAGCCAAGAAAACTGTGAAAGTAGACAAATCAAATTTAAATTAACAGAGTCTGACTAAATTCTTCCTTTCTACTAAAATAAATGCTTCATTATTTTCAAATGAACTTTTTTGCTCCTAAACGATACCATGTGAAATCATTTATGATGTTTTCAGTGAAGGAATCTACAATTTATACCTTCCACTATAAGGAGTCTATAATGAATGAAACAGTACAGATAAAGTAAAGTTCATCTCAAGGGCACTTTCCCACTGATAGACTGCTCACTGCTGACAGCGGATCCGTGACTCATAAAACTGCTATGCTTGTGTTCACTTGATACTCTAATGGTGATGCATCTACCTTGTTATCCTGTTCAATAATGATGCTAATATAGGGTGTGAAAATTCACTAACGAAATCCACCTGAAGAAATGATTGCCTCCCATAAAAATGTATGACTATGCCACTAATGATATTTTGAACGTTTTAATGGATCCCTGGAATCCTACCCTGTAAACAGCCAAACTGCCACTCATTTTCTGAGAGAAAGTAAGTGAAAGTCAATCTTTGGCAAGGATGTATAAAAAAACAACCAACTTCTTTTAGATGTTAAATGTATTTGTCCTTGAACTCCAACTAGTTCATAAATATTTCCTTTGACAGACTTTTTTTTTATTCTCAACATATTTCTCTGTGGTTAATGGTGTAAAACTTTTTACTCTTTTAAATGTCAAATTATCATTCCTTATTCATACTTTTTGACAACCGCTACTGTCTAAGTATACTGTTTAGAGTTATTTTCAGAGTATAGCAAAACTGTATAGCTACTATTCTATTAAAACTTTTATGTAAGGATACGTTTCCTTAAATCAATTTTTGTTCTCAGTATGGCTCCATTATAATATGCTGTTAGAAGATTATTATGAAATGTCAAACATGTATTAGGGTCCATATTGCTCTTCATGATAATATATATTTGTTGAACACCTACCGTGAGTATTGCACTGTGTTTTATATTATAGCAGTATAAACAGAAGAAACATTCCTGACCTTGAGGAGCCTGTCATCACTCTCCTGGTTGGATAATATAAGGCACATTCCATTAAAAAAAGAAAAATGATAAATAAGATGCAAATGAACAGAAACAGTGGTTATTGGGGATTAAGAGTGTACTTTTATCTTGATGGGCACTGGGTGATGTATGGAATTGCTGAATCACTATATTGTACACCTGAAACTAACATAACACTGTATGTTAACTACATTGGAATTAAAACAAAATTAAAATTAAATTTTTTAAAAGAAAAAAAATGTGTATTATTAAGATACATATGTTCCCTGATACCTAAGTGTAAGGACAAAATCATGTATCTTCATTTTTCTAAACTTAGAATTTAGTCTTCGTTTTTCTACATTGGAATAAATCTAGATCGGGCTTCAGTAATCTGGCTATTGGGGAATTCAGGCAGATCTCTATATAAATAAACAGATAATTTTAGGAGAAAATTGAGTTTACCAAGTTAACCCCAGTAAAGCTGGAAGGCTTAAATATATAAATTTTTATCTATTATCTATTTTATCTATTAGAAATTAGGCTGTAAAGGAACTACATCAGAAAAATATATCGGAGACAAACGGGTTCACTAAATAATTCTACCAGAGACCAATTAGAGCGTAAATGATCAAAAACATTCAAATTCATTTTATGAAGCAAGGATAGTATTGGTACATAACCTGATAAAATAGTAGATAAAGTAAATTACTGATATTAATTAGGAGGATTATAAAAATTCGAAATAAAATATGAGCGAGTGGATTCCAAAACTACCATCAATCCATCTTGTCTGTTATGAAGTGAATGTTGTATCCCTCCAGTATTCATATGTTGAAGACCCAATATAATGGTAGTTAGACACAGAGCCTTCATGGAAATAATTAAGGTCAAATGAGGTCATAAGGAGAGGGCGCTGATCCAGTAGGATTAGCGTCTTTATAGGAGACACCAGCGAGCTTGTTCACTCTTTTGCCAGATTTAGCAAACTTTCTACCGTTTGGAAAGTTTCTTTTTTTCAGGTGGCCACATCAACAAGTATTCATGAAAGAGTTAATAAATGTAAGAATTAACCCATGAAGAATGGGTGTGGACAAGACAAGCAGAGAATTCTGACAGGAATAGCAGTGTGAGAAAAATACAAGGGTAGACCCACTACACTAATGAGGACATTTGTATGGAGCAGCGAAGGGTGCCTGGGGGGCAATCAGTAAGCGTGGCCAAAGGAGACACACTCATCTTTGTGCATGAAACTGCAGATCACAGACCTCAGGTGTTTAGAGATCTCTGAAGTATCCAGGAGAGTTCCCTGTAAAGAGGTAACAACCTACCTTAGAACTAGTTCACATAGGGTAATATGAATCAGAGTAGATTCCCTACATTTAGCTTATGGTTTCCTCTAGCAGGGTTTAACCTTCTGCATCCCCAAGAGTAACCTCACCTTTGGAATCCACCATCTTTGAGCACTGGAGTCATCATGTTCTCATTTCTTCCATACAATCCATCGTTAAGTCTGAAAATGCCATCCTTCCACATTTACTGTGATAGGTTTTAATTTCGACGCTCCCCTGCTACTGCAGCCTCCTGGGCTGATCCTTGGGGCAAACGCAGAACTACACGCTCAATAATTTAGATTCTAAAACTGTCTGATGAAATTCTAAGCACTGTGTGTATTATCAAGCACTTGAGTTTTTCCTGTTATTGTAAACAGTTCAACTTTATGTGATAAATTACATAGCTTTGCCTTGTTTCAATGATTGATTTAATCTAAAGTCTTATCTAGTAACTCACCCCAGTGAAAGTGTGGCCATTTTTATTGATGACCAATGTCTTGTAAATATTTGGCTCTGTGAGAAAAAAAGTTCTACGTGAACTTCATTCATTCATTCATTCATTCATTCAATTAATCATTTATTTATTCAACAAAGATTTTTGAACACCAACCATGTGTCAGGCAATGTTCTAAAGACCACGGTAAAAAAGAAAAAAAGAGAAAAAGATGAACCTGTTCTTATGGAGCTTACATTTTGGTAAAGGGAGATAGAAAATAAACAGAAGTAATCAAACAAGACAATTTTCACTAGTGATAAATGCAGTGAAGAAAATGACAGTGGGTGATTCATTAGGGGAAGGACTGGGTTAAAGGGCTGGATTTAGATTAGATTGTCGACATTTAGATTAAATGATCCAAAAAGACCTTTCTGAGAGTACCAAGCTTAGACCTAATAATTAGGAGTCAAGAGTGTGACTGAGAATTTCCAGTGCTAATACCCTAAGGTAGAAGAAGTTTTTGGTTTCAAATTGAACAGAATGAGGTCAGATACATAAGCAGGATCAGCCTCTTTGGGTTCCATGTTTCCTGAATTTTGGTGACCAGCAAGGGTGTGGTAGATATGTTTGGTCCAGAAAATACTAACGTGCAGGGAAAGTTTGGGGACTAAGAAGCTCTGCAAAAGAATCGTGAAGAATTCACTTTCAGAGGATGCGTGGATATTGTACAGAATGTAGAAATGTGTTACAGACATGTACAGACGCCTCGTGTTGCCCCAGTGAACACTCTTGCATCCAATTAAGCCACCTGACTGCTTTTATAATTATGTAATCAGTCTGCGCACATTTAAGGCAGCAGAAGAAATGTTCCCAAATTACTCCACACTTTTACTTGAAATTAGTGCTTATTTTAAGCTGAAGCTTAGTGCTAGAAAAGGCTCACTTTATCTCTATCACACGAAATTAAGGGAGACAGTATTTACAAAGGTAAAAGAAAGTGGAGAGCAAGTTTTATCCAGAGAATTCAGTTAACATAAAGATCCAATCTAGGTAATTTGTATGAAAAGCTCAATTTCTCAAATTATATGTTTAATTGTCAGTTCTTCACTTGTCTTTGCAAATGCAACAAGCAGCCTAGTCATTTGCACTGGAAATCTTCTCAGTTGTTTCTTCATATTTTCAAACAGTGCATGGATTTTAAAAAATTCTCTACAAATATAGATTTATACATATTTTGACAAATAATGGAATGTTTAGAAACATCTAAATGACAAGCCTATTTTTAGATTTGATTTTCACATCTGATAGCCTATACTTACAACTTCAGCATCTTAATAACATAAAATAATGGTATAGTGGCTGAGAAGTTAGTATCAAATACAAACCGCTAGTTATTCCTGTAATAGAGAGAAGCTGTTGTTGCAATCATAAAATGACATTACAATCTGAGTGAATACTGAGTTTATATAATATTTTGAAAATTTCCTAAAGAAAATTATTTTAAAATCGAGTTGGATAAAATTTATTTCATATTAATTTTTAAGTGTTATTTTCTTACATGTGATCTATAAGTCATCAAATCAGTTAGTTATTTCTCTTTTTTTTTCATTTTTAGGCATATTTGAACATAGAATTTGAGAGTAGAATAGTAAAATGAACCTTTTCCCCAGTTTCCATAATAAACAATACATGGCAAAACTTGATTCATGAAAATTCATGCACACATATCCCTCCTACCCTCCACTGGATTGCTTTGAAACAAGTCCAGGGATTACATAATCTCATCTATGAACTTAAATTCCTGAAAGATACAGCAGAGGGGCCGCTGCAGGAAGGCACGGGAATATTTTCCCAATTCCCCTTTAGCTTTTCTTCCTCAGTGAATAAGGCTGGGTAAGACTTGGATACAGCTAATTAGACTCTCAAATCCATTCTCCTTTCTCTTAAATGTTAGTTCAAAATTTTTCTTGGGTCATCCTGGCCCCTTAGTCCTATAGGGGTAAAACTGTCTCTTGACCAAAAGGCACAGTCAGCCCCATTTCTTCGTACCTCACAGGATGAGTGAAAACAGAGAGAGAGAGAAATGTGACCCAATTGTCTCTTCCATGCTTCAAAAGTCTTCAGGATTTCCCAAAGTTCCAGTATCTTAATCCAATCCTATGAAACTACAACCATGAAGGAGAGAATGTCTTCCCCTCCATGAACGGTTATTTCATGATGCAATGACTCTTGTTTTTCTTCTCAATCTTTTCATTGCTCTAGGATCGTTTTTAATTTGTCTCCATCAAATTTAAATCTTTGATTCAGGTTAAGAGCACCCTTCCCACAGAGATTTAAGTTGGCAATAGGGGAACTGGGATGTGAGGGAGAATGAGAGAAGAGGGAGGAGCCAGCACTAGCTTATCAGCCAACAATCACACATGTGCACATTTGAATTTTTAACACCACTGAAAATCTAAACAGAGGAACTCACATTGTGACACACAGAATGTAATCATCACAGTCTTATTTATTATTAATAAGAATTATTTAAAACAAAAACAGATTTACCGAAATGATACTGTTGGTTATTGGGTTACCAAGAGGTACAGGTACATCTGGATAAAATCAATCTTTTCAAGTTTGTATTCTCCAAGGGCTATAAGACATGTCCACCCAAATAGCCATGCAGTTCATACTAACCTTCAGTGCCCCACTTAGCCACAACCCCCGAACCTACCTGGTTCTTTTTGTTGTTGCTGCCTTGTTGTTCCAGACTTAGCTCTTTGACATAAGCCAAACTCATTTTGTTTTTGTTCTACCACATAAATATCTTTCTTGGATCTATCATTTCATATATAGTAGCTTAGAAGCCTTTATACAGAGCTTATCTCATTTCATTGTCTCAACGTGATACAAAAAGGAAAGGAGTTAGTCTTTTCTTATATTAAAAAAGAGTAATATGTTTATAAAAAGGAAAAAGGTTCTCAGAAGTATATTACGGGTAAAGAGAGGAATGCCCTCAAGAAGTTAGAAAGACGAGAAATAATGTCACTCCAAGAAATCAGAACATAAGGGATAAGAACAGAGAAAAGAAATGCAGTCATTTAAGAGCCAGCTTCTGAGTGTGTCATAGCATGCTGATTCCTGTCTGAAGGCGCAGACAGAACAAGTAAGAACTATCTCACGGAGGGGCAGGTGGTTAGCCTGAGCTGAGTCGGTGAAGTAAGTATTGTCTATATCTACCTGCACTAGCCAAGGAGACGGCTCTCTCAGGACAATCGGGTCCACCTGGAGCAGAAATGGCATTTCCGAACCCTGATGAGCCAACAGAATCTTGTGGAGATTATATGGCTTACCTCAGACATGTTGTTATCTGTTACCAAAGCATAATTAAGAATCCAAGCCATAATTAAAAATCCAAATAAAAAATACATGGAGATAAATGCAAATGGTTACACAGTGGCCCAAAATCTTTGGGATGTGCAAAAGTGGTTTTAAGAAGAAAGTTTATAGCATACAGGCCTACCTCAAAAGGCAAGAAAAATGTCAAATAAACAACTTAACAGTCACATCGAGGAACTAGAAAAACAAGGATAAACAAAACCCCAAACCAGTAGAAGGAATTAATAAAGATTTAAGCAGAAATAAACTATATAGAAACTAAAAAGACTAATAGAACAGATCGATGAAATCAAGAGCTGGTTCGTTGAAAAGATCAACTAAATTGACAAATCTTTAGTCAGAATCATCAAAAAGAGAGAAGATTCAAGTAAACAAAATCAGAAAGAGGAGGGGAAAAGAAAACTGACAACACAAAAAATACAAAGGATTATTAGAAGATATTATGAAAAACTATATGCCACCAAATGGACAACCTAGAAGAAATGGATAAATTCCTAGAAACATGTAACCTCCCAAAACTGAATCAGGAAGAAATTGAAAATATGGACAAACCAATTATCAGCAATGATAACCAAAAAACTTTCAACAAAGAAAAATCCAAGACCCAATAGCTTTACAGGTGAATTCTATCATACATTTAAAGAATAGTTAATACCTATTCTTCTCAAACTATTCCAAAAAAATAGAAGAGGAAGGAAAACTTCCAAATTCATTCTATGACTCTAGCAATTATCCTGAAAACAAAAGCCAGATAAAGACACTACAAAAAAACAAAAAACAAAAAACAAAAACAAAATAAAACAAAGCAAAGAACAGAGAGAGAGAGAGAGAGAGAGAGAACTACAGCCCAATATCTCTCATGAAAAAAGATGTGAAAATATTCAGCAAAATATTAGCAAAACGAAACCAACAACATATTGAAAAAAAATCTTTCAACACAATCGAGTGAGTTTTATTCTTAGGATGCAAGTTTGGTTCAATAGTCACAACTCAATCACTGTGATACGTTGCATCAACAAGGGAAAGGATGAAAAATATATACTAATTTCAACAAATGCAGAAAAAGCATTTGACAAAGTACAACACTCACTTATGATAAAAACCTTCAACAAAATAGGTTTAGAGGGAACATACCTCAACACAATAAGGACCATAAATGAAAAACACAGCTAACATCATCCTCAGTGGTGAAAAACTGAGCTTTCCCCCTAAAATCAGAAACAAGACAAGGATGTCCACTCTCACTACTTTTATTCAAAATAATTCTGCAAGTCCCAGTTACAGCAATCAGACAAGAAAAAGCATTCAAAGAGGTAGAACTTTCACTGTTTGCACTGGATTTAAATACTAGTTTTCAGTTAAAAAAAAAAAAAAAACTTTTTTTTCTAATTGATACGTGTTTAACTAATTTGTGATGCCACTCTTCTCAAGATGTAATTATGCAATAATATTATATCCATACAGATTTTTATCATTTCCCATTAATATTTTCCTATAAATCTCAAACTAACCACAGTAGGTAGTTCAAGCAGTTGAAATGACTTTCTCAACGTCACATGCTGATAGGTGGAAAAGCTTGTGTAATACCAACATACGCACAAATAAGTTAGAGTTTTCCTCCCAAATTCAGTGTCATATAGATGCTAGTTAGAAGAGGAGGGAGGAAGAAGAGGTGGAAGAGAGAGGAGGGGAAAGAAGAAGAGAAGGAGGAGAAAAGGAGGAAGAGGCAGAAAGAGGGGAGAGGAGGAAGAGGAGGAACCTAACATTGTCTGAGGTTTAACTGTTGTCCAGGGATCTGACTTTTCTGAGGAGGTCGCCATGATGGTTTATGGTGCTACCTTTGTGTTGAAACAATTCACAAAATCTACCGTGCTGTGCTGCAAGATATACGGGATTCATTTTTAAATTTTGCAAATCGGTTCTTGTTAGCACTTTCTTTTGTGGGATTCCAAAGTCAGAGCTGCCTGGGTGGCAGCTAGTTTTTTATTTATAGTTACTTGAACTAACACGAATTCCAGACACCAAACATAGACTTAGTGGGAATATGCAGACACAATTTAACTTTTCAATAATAACCTTGGTTATGATTGGCCACTGTGAAGCTACCTCTTAATCAAATTCCCATACCATGTTGTAGACTCAAAAAATGTCTTCTTGCCAAATGTTAATATTTTGCTTTTACTGGTATGTTCCCTATCATCTCCAATTTCAGTGATATGAGTGTTCTGAAAAATCATTGTTGTGTTAGCTCTTAAGTGTTTTAAATTTTTTGGCTCATATTTCAGAAAGCCAGTATCATGATATCCAGTTAAGAGTTTGCAATAGAATGTTCCAGACCACAACTTTAGAAGACTAAGCACTGTAGGATTGTTATAATAACCAAAATCATTTATGAGGTCATGAGGTTTTTCTTTTTTTCTTGTCTTGTTTTGTTTCATTTCAACAATATTCCTCATTTTAATGAGTCTTTTAGTCTGTTGGAAACCGTAGGAAAAAAATGTATTCCATGTATATGTATATATTCCAATGACATTAAAAAAATAAATATCCAAAATGGCTCCAAATTTTCCAAAAATACTACTACTTGGGACTTCAATACAAATAAAATAATATTTTTAATTTACATATTACAAAAGACCTGAAATAACTTGGCCAGTGTATAATAGATAAGCAAAAGGTCTCTACTCCCTGATTTTGATGAACATGACATGAAGTTTGGTTTTAATGATCACCTTCTTAGATTAATATTAGAATTAGTTGGCTTTCCCTGTCACACATATCAACTGACAGCACAGAAAAGATGTCAAGGAGCATTCAGAGCACCTGGAAGAGGCAAACTCAGATTCTAAAAATAGTTACAGGTAATCCACCAAGGGTCATGAAAATACAATACAGTGAAGTAAGCAGCTGAGGGGATTATGAACACTGCTGTTTCAATTTATAGATGGCTGAACTGAGGCCCATTAAACTAGATACCTTGCCTAAGGTCACAGATGACTCTTTAAAGCTTCTTGGATCATATTTCAGAAAATCAATGACTCTGTGGCCTTGGACAAGTTCTCTAGTGTAATATATATATCATAATATGGTTGAGCGTCACAGGAAAGACTCAAATCTAGCATTCTTGATGCTCAGAAGTAAATGGGACTCAAAATTTGTTATTTACTATATGCCAAGAACTGTATTCTACCATTATCTTCTTTATATTCTCAGTTTTGTCCTTTCGATTAATTTCCCTTTCTTAATAAAAAATAACAGGGGCGCCTGGGTGGCTCAGTGGGCTCAGTGTGCTGACAGCTCAGAGCCTGGAGCCTGCTTCAGATTCTGTGTCTCCCTCTCTCTCTGCCCTTCCCCTACTCATGCTCTCTCTCTCTCTCTCTCTCTCTCTCTCTCTTCTCAAAATAAATAAATGCCAAAAAAAATATATATATATATAACAGTAGGAATGGCCTTCCATTGAGCATCTATTAGGCACCAGTCATTCTATACACATTATTTCAAATTTTTACTAATATGCTACAATGTAGACAAGCTTGTTAATGAAATCTAGCCAAGCAGGAGATACATCAAGTTAAGTGAGTCAGAAAGGGAAATGCCATACTATGTAAAGGTTGTCAGTATAATTAAATCTATAAGCCTGTAGCACTAACTCCAACTACTGGGTAAACTACAGATGCAGGACAGAATGTAAGTGCTATAAACCTTCGCCACTTAGAAACAGTAATATCACTAATATAAAGTATGAGAAAGATGGGGAAAACATGGGAGTAGATGTGAATTGTCTCATCTTCCATATTTCAGAGACATAGAGTTTGATATTTTATATTCCATATCTGAGAGGCAATAGGTCCCAAATAATATGGATAAATCAATAAATAAAAATATGCACGTACTATTTAGACTCATCTACAGTATTCAAAACTATACATATTATTTAAAGTGGCAAAGAATACCAGGCGATGAGTAGGATGGACTGGCTTGCTCAACATTTACATATTTTAATGCCTCTCTATATTACAGAGAACAGACAGCTGAAATCTACATTTCCCAGACTTTCATGTGCTAGGGCTCCAGGTATGTGTTAGCATTCACCAGGCATATCCATTCACTGAGATTTGAACATGGAAGAGAGAGAGGAGAAGTGCAGTAGAAAGCATCCAGTTTCTCACAGAGGTCACAATGGAACCAGTGTGCCCCAAGAAAAAGCAACAGCCACAAGGGGAATGACAGTTTTCCTGATTGTGACAAACTGAGTGCCATGGTCACATCCTTCTGTTTCAACAGTTTCCTTAGACATTACCTCAGGTTTCTCAACCACAATCATGGCTGAGCGGTGCAATCCTAGGAGAAAACAACTCTGCCCAGAGCCTGCTCTTCCAGCCTTTCCAACAATTCCACAAGTCATTGAAGTATCTGGTAGAAAATCCTCTTTTGCTTAAAGTACCTAGAATGGTGATCCTATCTCTCTTCCTCTCTCTCTCTCTCCCTCTCTTCCTCTCCACTCCCTCCTCTCCCCCACCCTCCTCCTCGCCTTTTATTTTTCTCTCTCATATACAGACACACATACACGTATGTAGACCATGGATCAAAAGATTACTACAAAGAAAAAAGATAGAAAATAAAACGGTGGAATTAAGATTAAGAACAGTGATTTTAACAATATAGGTGAGTGGGATAAATTCACCTTGTATCATATTAGATTTTAAAAATACATATGCAATCATAAATAGGTGGCCCTAAAAGGATGAAGAATGAAAACAAAGAGATATTAAATGCAAACAAGGAGATATGAGTTGATAATATAGATATCAGACAAATTTAATTGCAAAACAAATAAGTTAGAAAAATAGTGACACTTCAAGATGATAAAAATTAAATGCCATGATGACCCTTTAAGCATCAGACAACATAGAACCAAAATATCAATACTAAAAATTGCCCTAAGTACAAGAAGAAATTTATAAACAAAATGGTAACAAAAATCTTAAAATTCGCCTCTCTCTAGACCAAGGATCAGCAAACTTTTCTTGTGAGGAGCCAGATAGTAATATTTTAGGCTTCGAAGGCCACATTTCCGTTGCAAATATGCAACTCTGCCAGACACATTATAAATAAGCGGGCTTCATTCCAGTAATACTTTCTTTACAAAAACAGACTGCTGGTGGATTTACCCTCTGCCTGAAATTTGCCAGCACCTGCCTAGATCACAACTGATCGACTAAGTAAGCATACAGAAGATCTGAAAAATATAATAAGATTGATCTAACGGATAGAAACTGCCCATGGTGCCATGTGAACAGAGAATACACTTTCTTTCAAATTCATTAACGAAATTGTGCGATTTGGAAGCAGTTGCTTCCATGTATCAAGTGTGTTCTAGGTGTGTTCTAGGTTCTAGTGTGTTTGGCACTAAGAAGTCCAAGTGCATCAGCTCTTACAATTTCATGAAATGGATACAACTATTTTTATGCTCACGTCTCAGGTAAAAAACACTATGGTTTAGGTTTACAAAAATAATGTTTCTACGTTATCCCCCACTACTTCTTTGCTGGTTCTTTACATCCACTTAAACACACTTTAAATACTGTATATATGGAAAGTTTCCTGTTTCCATACTTTATCCTTACTGTTCATTCTGGCTAGACTGTCCATTCCTTGCATTTCCACCATCAAATTTCAACCCTTATCCAAGATCCAGTGCAATAATATCTTTTCCATGAAACTTCCTCTTTTCCCTTTTGGGCTGAAGCAAACCTCTGTTCTCCTACGTCCTCAGAAGGCCTGGCTCTCTGGTTGCAGTAATGTTATCTGCTACGTTGTTAGTTATGCATGTGCGTTCTTTCTCCTCCTTTTTCGAGAAACTATCAGATATGTGAACTTATTCTAATTATTCTAATTTTTAAATCATTCCTGTCATGACAGATATACCATGTGCAAAGGAAACATTCATATATGAATTGAATGTTCCATGTTATTTTCCTTTTCATAATGAGTTATGTTTAATTCGTCAATTATTATCAGATGATTATTTTAGGGACATTTTTAGAGTTCACTCAAAAGCGGGTAAATCAATTTATCTGTCTTGATCAATTGATAGATATTTGCACATACATATGAATATTATATAATTATTATGGACTTTATAGATATGTTTGTACTGTGTGTTTATGTGTGTGTTTGTGTATTATATATATAGAATACTAATATAATATATATATATTCATAATAGTATCTGATACTATTATGGATAAGGATAATTATGTTTAAAGATAATTTTTCCTGCACAATGCCTTTTGAAAGTCCAGTGATTGTGTATATATAATTTTGCACACTGGGAAGGAGACAATATGGTAGAAGAAGGGCCCAGGAGCTACCTGTGAATCAGCTGAATTAAGTAGTGAAGGAAAGAGGCCATCTTAGTTCAGGTTCGTTCTTGCGCCAGACCTTCCTCTGGGAAGCTTCCCATCAGAGAATCCACTGGCAACCGCAGACCCATGATGGTCCCACTAAGGAGCTGCTGTAGCATTTACAAACTGTAACTAATTCTCCACATAGTTTCTCTGTGAAGCAGCCATTCCAACAGATGTGAAAAGCTCTCTGTAAACAATTTTAGCAGTCATGTGTAATCACAATACATTATGTAACAGATGTGCCCACGAAATTTAATTTGAGAGAAGAGTGAGGATTCATTGAATTCAGTAGAATAGCTTATAACTGAATGAGAGGTTTCTGCAAAGCTACCGAAGTTTCTTCAAGAAAAGCTTTCCTCGCCGTATTTTTCTCAACTTTCAGGTAAATACGGTTCTTCTGTGATGAGGAAGAAATTAATTAAAATGTTTGCTTATTATTATATCGTTGGTCGTGGCAGTTAGTGATTCCTGGTTTGCAGACTGGCCATGCTATCACTCTCAAAACACTCATTTCATTTTACCATCCTCCATTTGAACCAAACAGTAAGAAATCTTGTAAGGAAACACAAATTTAAAAAAAAAAAAAAAGAAAAAAAAACCAGAGCGAGAAAACTCACTATTCCCTCTTCTCAAATATGAAAATAAAACCTCTGGTAATTTGCAAGTGGTTCATAGAGGCTTTCAAGAATCTCAGTGCTGGAAATGAGCTCTAATGAGCGGGTCAGAAAAGGTTTACTTAAAATGAAGGGGTTTTGGTGAGTTGTTCTTTTTAATCTCTTTTTTTTTCCTCAAGGCACTTCATAAACATTAGCTCATTAATCTCACAACACCTCCATGACACAGCCTTGATGAAAGAAGCTGGTTATCTTCCCTGACTTTATAAAGGAAGAAGGAACCCAAGCATTTTTTTTCTTTCACAAGGAAGGCTGTCTCAACCACACGAGGCCCCAGAGGGAACTGTATGCCTCTGGGTCTATAAAAACAAGAACAGAGAATTCCACGTTTTCCTCTGAGGAGGAATATCCTTGAGGTGGAGACAGATGTGGCCTTTACCCTTAGTCCTGCAAGCACACTGACTAGAAAATGCCAGACAGGCAGTTTTAGAGAGTTGGTAGTGCTAAAAAATATTTCAGGAGAATCTGATGAGAAGTTATGAGTAGAAGCCTGTGGATCCAGAGGGGACAAGGACATAATTCTCGTCTGTCGTCTTCACCTGTCAAACAGTGAATGAGGAAACAGGAAGGGGCTGTGGGTCATGTCAGGACGGCTGGGAGGTCACGCACTGCACACTAACTGTGAGTGGGAGACGCTTGCTTCTCTGAAAGACTGCGACAAGGGATTCGGGGGCCCTAACCAGTCTCGACAGAAACGGCGATGTTGCCATTACGAGAGGAGGATGGAGTCAACATTCAAGCTTCCCTGGATTTTCCCAACCATCTGTTTTAAAGACAGATGAGGGCGCTTGCTCCAGGCCATACAGCTGATGAAATCCAGGTCCGACATTTTTGCAAATCATTCGCCTGAAAACAAGAAATCTCTAGGTAAAAGAGTAACAGCTTAATTGTGTTTACAAACAAAATCTATCAATTGTGCTTGCATAGGACAGAATAGAGCACAAGGAAGGTTCTGCTCTCTTTTAACATTTAGGATGACAGGAGTTGAGTAATAATAATAAGGATAGTAAATACAAATAACACTGTCACTGCTCAAAATAGCAGAGCAACTAATAGTGATATCAGTAACAACAACAGCAAGCAACGTTTACTAGATAGGTTTGCCGTATAGAATTCTAAGTATTTTACATAAATTTTTGTAATGAATACTATGCATAAATAAAATGCATAGTATGTTAGATAGTAATATAGGCTGAGCAGAAAAGTCAGGCAAGGACAGAGTAGTGCGTGTGTGTGTGTGTGTGTGTCAGGTATTTTCAATTAAAAAGGTGGCACAGGCAACCATATACTCATTATTTTGAAATGAGCTACTTTGGAGAAACTCTTAAGAACAAGATATTAACACTAAAAGGATGATTAAACCATATGTCTGCCATTCAGGAGACCACAGTCACACAGAAAACCAGAGACACAACACCGTCATCATAATCTAGTATGGAAAGTGCTAGATAAAACATTTATAAAATGCAGCTGGAGACACTTGGGCGGTTCAGTTGGTTGAGCGTCTGACTCTTGATTTCAGCTCTTGTTATTATCCCAGGGTCGTGGGACAGAGCCCTGTGCTGGGCTTCACGCTGAGTGTGGAACTTGCTTGAGATTCTCTCTCTCTTTCTCTCTCTCTCTCCATTCCCTTCCTCTGCTCATGTGTTCTCTCTCTCTCTCTCTAGAATAAAATGTAGTTGGGAGCAGATAGGATGCAGCATTTAACTGAAGGAGCGAGAATGAGGAAGAAGACCAGAGGAAGGTTTTGAAGTAAAAGATTTGATCTCAGAATTGAGACATATACAAGGAAGCAGAAAGTCATTTCAGGCAGAGAGAATAGCATGTGGGCATTCTGGAAAGAGCAAAAAGGGAAACATGGCCGCACACTCTGTGACAGGGGCAAGGGCATGTATAAGAGATAAGAGAGAGAAGGTAGCTGGAGCCAAATCATAGCTGACAGTAATATCTATTTTCTGAATACTTAATGACATTTACATTGAAGTACACGTGTTAGCCTCATTTAACTTTCTTAACATCCCATATGAGTTTAGTATTGTGCCTTTTTACAGATGAGGAAACTGAGGCACTGGAAGTGAAGTGACTTACTTAGGGTCATTCTTTAAGGAAAGAGTGAGGCCTCGATTCAGACTAAGACTCACAGATTCCAGAACCCTGTCTTTCAGCTTCATGTGCCATCCCAAATCCCTTCATGATCCCTGCACAGGAAGCACAGTGTGGAGAGAAGTCTATGGACCAGAAGCTAGAATCCTAGCTTATAACATCAACTTTTCCATAACATATAAGAATCTTTGTGGTACTCAGTCCTACGATCTGTAGAGTAGAAAGATGCTAAAGCTCTTTCCATTCTAGTTTATATGAGCCCTTTATCAAAAGTCTTACTTGTTTTTGGCTTCAAAATAAAGAAACGTCTTTTTTCCATGCTTATATTATTATGACATGAGCTCTAAGTAGTCAAATAATGAGAATGTTCCCTTCTTGCAAAGTCCCCACACCTGCCTCATGGCTCTCTGTGAGCTTCCTGCTTGGTGGCAGTGCCTCAGTCTTCAGTCCCCTCGTGTGGCCACAGCTCGGCTGACCCCAGTGCTGCACTGTCCTCTGCTGGAGACAGCCTCAAAGCCCTGCTCTTGCCTCAGGAGGAAGACCTGTTCTCCCTGTTCCCCGAAACAGAGCAAAATCCAATCTGTGGCTTTTTAAAGACCCTTTTAAAGACCCTTTAAAGCTCCTTTGGAGCTCAAATATGTAATTTTTAATTATTTTACTCCATATCATGTTTTTGGGAGAAACTTTTAGCTCAGCTCACCATGTTTTGATGATTCCTGAATATAGTTTTAAGTTCAACATCACACTCCAAAAACTGTTTATTATAGTTCAGAGGTTAGCAGTTTTATCTTCATTTCACCACACATTCTACTGCAGCAAATGTCAATTCCTTCCACATGGATAAAGTTATTCAAAATCTATTGAAATACTTCAAAATTTTCCTTTTTTTTTTTTGGCCCCTTAATTTTGAAAACACTCCTGATTTAAGATAATCAGAAAAAAAATAAGAAGAGAAACTTAAGGGGTCTCTCCAAGTTAGCCAATCAAGGAGGCTCCAGGTCTCCTGTCCTCGGCCTGCTGCAAAGTCATCATTACGTGTGAGCGACATCTGGACCTTTTCCACACAACATCCGGTGAGCTGGGTTTGGGGCACTTCTTGCTGAACCTTGACTAAATCTACCTGGTCAGCACAGAAGAGCCAGACAATGACCATGAGCTTTTTATGTTGCTGCTTTGGGGTTGGTTGGAAATAAATGATTCGTATGTTAAAAACATGAATATGGAAGTGAAACGGAAATATTGCGTGACTTTGGTCTGACAGCAGCAGTTTGTGAAAATTTTAGCAGAGTTTTTAGCAGAGGAAGAGTGAAAAAAATAAAGCAATTGTGGCGCCAGCTTGCTGGACCTTTCTCTGGTTTCTAACAAGGAAAACCATCTGTTTATTGTGTTGTGCTCTCAGTCCTTTGTCTATTCAGAAGATCCAAGCACCTGAGGTCTGGGCAAAGCTGAGGACAAACAGATACTTAAAGCTAATATTTATTAAATAATTGCATTCGGTGAGTTCCCATGGAATGCCTTTCATGTTCTAGACCCTGGGTAAGTTGTTAAGAAAACTATGGTAAGAAAAGAGCCATGGTTCCTACCCTCAGGGAGTTTGAGTCTAGTGTGAGAAACAGATGTGTATGAAGTAACCACACAGATGTATAATTTACCAACAAGTTAATTCATAAAATTTGGTGTCTAGCAGAGGAAGGTATGATCCCATGTTCAGATCCAAAGAAGATTTTCCAATTTTCAAGAGAGAATTTAATTTTAAGTTTTAAATATTAAATTCTGAGTATATAAATACAAACGAAGAAAAAGAGAAAGCCAGAGTAGCACAGAGGGCCTTCTATTAAGTGTGTTGGTTTTTAAAGCACATGCACAAAACATGAGAAGGAAAAGTCCACATCCGAGAATAAATAAACAGGAGTATTAGGATACTCCAAGCTCTGTCTGAGGAATGTTCAAACCCAGAATGAACTAAGACTTGAAAAGAATGGCTCAGAACTAAAAGGGCTTTATTTTAACTATGTTTTGGGCAAGAAGAATAAAAATGGAATAGCCTCAGTGCTTGGAACAGATGGTCTAATGCGAACAGATGATAAAAAGAAGACCAAACAATTCGACTTTTCTCTACCGAAGAGAAAAATCTTCAAACTGGAAACAATAAGCCAAATAAAATAGAGTAGAAAACCAAACAGTTACATTTCAAACTTTATGTATGGACAATATTAAAGTAAATGCATCAAATACAAGAATATGAGCAAGTATTATCCCTATTTTGAAAAGGAAGAAAGAAATTTAAGGAAAAATTGCTCATTAGACATTACGTAAAAGTCTGAATTAGTTATCAATGATCAGGCAGATGGATTTTGGGTACCAAGAAAAAATATGTTAGTAATTAGGGGTACGAATATTGATTTTAGGTGGAAGAAGTTATGTTAAAACAACCACATTTTTTCCATATAGTTATGACACTGATAAATCAGAGAAAGAGATCACCATTCTCCTTGTTAAATACAGGAAGTCAGGAAAAATGGGGTGGGAAGGGAGAAGCAAAGTAGGAAAGGAGAGAGAAATGAAGGGAGAAACAAAACCTAATTTGTGGATCCAGAAGGCAGAACTAAAACCAATTAGTAGAAGTAGAAGGACACTTTGCGTGAATAAGGAGAAGGAACCAGCATTTCAGTTTTGAGTCCTTACCAAGTGTTATATGGGGCAATTAAATAACTTATTTCAATCAGCCCCAACAACTTTATGACATAGGCATTTTCTCTCTTTTTTCTAGGTGAATGATTTAAAGCCCTAAACACCTGCCATACATGCCAAGTTCACACAAGTAGAAAGGGACAGAACCAGGGTCAATAACCATGTGTCTTCAAGTCCACAGTCTAGCCCTTTGCTCTTCAGCACTGCGCCTCAAAGTAAGGAAAAGTCTTCTCACCATAAGGGAAGGCCAGCAGAATCAACAGGATTTTGTAATTCATTTGAGGTGAGAAGTAAAGGAGAGGGAGGGATCAAAATGACTCCCAGGTTTCTGACTTGATGGCAAATCTAGTCATCCTTTACAATTAAAAAATTAAAAAAAGGTATCACCATCATCTCATATCATGAAATCAAAATGGTGTCTACCTTGGGGCACCTGGCTGGCTGTCAGTAGAGCGTGTTACTTCTGATCTCAGGGTCATATATTGGGCATGGAGCCTACTTGGAAAAAAAAAAAAAAGTTGTATACTGGAAAGTTAACCTATGTCGTATATGAATTATATCTCAATAAAGCCGAAAATGAAAAAGAGATGGCCACCAGTGGAATTGGTCTGCTCTCTGAGGAAGGAACTTACTGGGAGCATTTTGGCTGTCAGAAGAAACAAAGAGGAACTTTATAGGAATTGGTGAAGAACTGAACTAAATGCCAACCAAATAACCCTTCTAGCTAAAAGGTGTTATATTTCTGCAACTGTGTTTTATTAAGGTCTGTTAGCTTCTTTACTGTCGTAACCCTTCTAAAATATTTACTTGGTCTAAGATTAGCTTGTTAACCAAAAGAAGTAATAAAATTTCAGTAGAGATATTTTTGGGAAGGAAAATCTCACCATCAAATTACACCATGTAGGCAGCTACCTACATATCCTTGGTTGAGAAATGTATGTTTTGCTTCCAGTTCTGCTCTGCTTCTCTGTGTGACTAATGGCATCTTGCTGTATGTCTATTTATATACCTTCCTTGTAACATTTATTACTAATAATTCAATTTGCAATTTAAAAAAGAAGTCTTAGGACACCATAGGTTTTTTAACCTTTCTTCCTACATGTAGGATAATATTTAACATATAAAGTATGCCATTTCTTGTATGTTTAATTTATAAGTCAGGACATATGTTACTGACTGCTGGCACATAAAGGAAATATCAGAATCTCCTAAAAGACAGGAAAGAAAAATTCAATTAAAGTTAAGCTTTCACTTTATCTTTAAAACCTGAACTTATTTTTTAGCTGTGGGTTATATATATCACTCCTTTTTGTATTAAAATAATAATTGATAGATAATTAATATTAATAATTAATAATACATAATTAAATCAATGTGTTGAAATAATAATACATAATTAATAACAATGAACTCCACATGTCTTATTTTTCAGCTCACCTCATCAGTTTTCACCTACCATGTTAGTTACATCTGCTTAAGCCCTCCTCTTGTACCTAGTTACTACAATTCTACTCTCTTTCATTGCAGAAGATCAGATGGATATAACATTAGAGAAAATTCTTCTGGAGAGCAGGAAATGGCTAATTTTTTAGATGTTAAAACATAAATTTGAATTAACCAAGTTGGAATCAAACTGGGCTCTAAAGATTTGCATATTCTATTTCAAGTTGGAAATCCATACTTATGAAGAGGATTCTCATCGCAAGAAGAAAGTGGTACTACTCCTCCCCTTTTTCATATCCTAAAATGGAGGAAGGGGAGTTAAGTTTTTTTGATACTGGAAAATAAACCGTGTAATCCCTGCTAGGCACCTTTCATATATGATCATATTTAATTATCACAATAACTGACAGATGAGGACAGTAAGGGGAGGAAGATAAGTTACTTGTTGCAATTATAAAACTAGTTAGTGGTAAAGTTAGAATCTGGTCAGGATCAGAACCCAACCAGTATCTTCTTTACTACACCACTCAATAAGGCTTGCATTCTACAGAACTTAGCTGTATTTTATCCCCGGATTCAGCACGGATTCAGAAAACCTGGATTCAGTTTTTCTTTTCTTTCTGAAAGCCCACAAAACTGAGAGAGTGGGAAGGAATTAGATTCATGGATAAGACGTAAACACTCGGGTTATAATAGCTCAGAAAACAAAACTGGCTCCAGTGGTATTCAGTTGGCAATAATAACTGAAAAAGTAGGCAAGTCAGTGCTGGTTTGGAAGATTAGTAAAGAGGCAGAACATAGCAAAAAACTGAGGTGGGACTCCCTTGTCAGAGTCAAGTGAGAGGCCCTCGGCATGGTGAAGTCAATGCTCTAGTTCCAGGGAGGGAGAGGGACAAAAGTTAGGTCAATGCTGCAGGGCTCTGTTCACTTACTGGAGGTTCAGACCAGGTCTCAGGACTAGACAGAGACCCACAACTAACAGGGAAAGAATGTTACCAGAGCAAGAAGACATGTCTAAGTTCCACGATGGCACAAGACGGTACAATGGAAAGTGAGCTTTTGGGGAATGATCTAAGAACATGACCTACTTCTAAGGCACATCAGTATGAAGATGTGGAGTCAAGACAGAGGTAAATCTTAGGTGTGTAGATTTGCAGGGACCTGGGGGTTAAAGAGAGAGGCATTGGCTCTAAAATCAGAGCTAAGGCCAAAATAATATCTACCTCAAATCTACCCCTAGGAAATCCTTTAAATCAACTATAATATATAGTGATATTTACACACTATGAGTCTTAGACGCACTAAACCAGAATAGAGGAAGTGAAAGAAACATTCAACAATTTGAACCAAAGTATTCTTTCTTGTCTTTGCAATTTACTCAATTTGTTTTCGCTTTAACATCCTGTGATTTTAAAATATGTTAACAAATTTGTTGATTGTTGAAGGAATTAAATGCGATTGTGGTATTATAGCTTCCCTTATATTGAAACCTTACATTTTAAATCAAATAGGGAACATGTGGTATTGCATCAAATGTCAAGACTGTCTCAGAGACAGATGTGTTGGTGAACTGTGGGAGCTGTCGGGAATAGAGTCTTCAAGGAGCTAGTGAGGATGACTAAAACAGGGAAAACAAGGTACCTGAAGAAGATAGATGGTAGATCACACTGATGGTGATAAATTTGGTCATAATCTCTTTGAAGGAAGTTGGGGATCTTTGTAGCTTTAGCAAAAAAAAGTTCTTGAATCACAAAGCACTCCCCTATAATAATCATAGGATGTAAGATTCTAGATATATTTGTTTTCTAATAATTGTATCACATCTATCAATTTCTCATCATAAACATATATAAAAACAAGAACATAAAATAATGGTAATAAGTGGATGAATTAACATGCCAAAATGTGCACAATCCAGATAAACACAGTGACTTGACAGATAATGTACAAAATGTTTTTTTAATGTCACGTCATTAGAGAGCTTAGTTTTTAGCCAAAATTATTTTAAAGGCTGATATAATTCAGTATTTAGTTCAGGTGGATTTTGGCCAAGAAAAAAACCAATCTTCTCTCAAATATTAAGGCTATCTTACTAATTGAATACTCCAAAAATGTGTGAAGGCATCTCAAAAAACCAAATCCCAGAAATGATCATTGGAATTGGTGCTCCTAAGGACAATACTTTTACAAAGCCCTGGAACAAAATCCAGCTTCTTATCTTAAGAAACAAATACACGATTTTATGACATGCTTCTATGATGCCAACTAGTAAACTTTCCAAACGCTTTCTCAAATCGAACCACAGGTGAATTATGTTCTCCTCCAGTCTAACCCTGCTGCAGGACTTTGAATGCCAAGAATGATAGACTTTCAACTTCTATGAGCATTTGGATTCAACGGCTGGCTCCAATCACCAGCCTTGGCCGACTACTATGGGCAGACAGAGACACCATTCTATATCATTATTTATATTCACTTGACTTTTACCTTATTCTGTTTTATATTAGAGGTGGATTTTAATTTTCTTCCCACTTGGTAATATATCTTGGAGATCAGGATCTGTGATTAATAGCAAAAGCAATTATTTGTTGAGTGCCTAGTCATGTTGCAGAGAAGATCACACGAATCATCTCCTTTTAACTTCTTAATAAACTGACAAGGTGGTATTACTATTATCCTCTTTTACTTGTGGAAACTGATGCTTGGTTAACTATTTTGTCCAAGTTTACATGGCTGGTCAGGAGAAGCAGAGATTGACACCAGGACTTCTGTCTAGAATAAATGCACAAACGACAGAAAATTTCCCTCTCTCCTTATCTTGCCTTAGGGAGAGGCTGTGAATATATTAGATAATAAAATGTGATTACTGTAGAGATCTACCTTTCCCTGCTTTTATTGAACAATTTCGGCTAGAATGTGTTGTAGGATAACCGGACATGCCTGGAGTCTGGATTTTGTCTGAGACAAACAGACACCCTCAATAGTTAAGCTCAGTATTCTACAACAATATTTTATTTCCACTTTTTAGGCATTTTAAATAAATATTTTAAGGCAGTTTTTCTTTTTCACAGAATGCTGCCCTCAAATATTTAGTTCTTGGTTCATTTCTTTCTTGCTTTTCCCTCTGAGGATTTTCTAGGCTTTTGGCAATTCTTAAATTCTGGTGTAGCTCTGCTCACACTAGGCCTGATATTATTTTTCTTTCCAGTTTGCAAGTGGCAGCTGTGTGTTGGAGAGTACACCTGCTGACATCTCCATTCCTACTTTATCGCTCTTGTTAGCATGCCGAAAGCTACCCATCATTCATAAAAGTGATCCCATTTCTACCCCCTGCCCCCCCACACACACTTAAAATTAATTGAGTGAGTTATTTTAAGATAACTGCAATCATGGACTTGGCATTCATCAAAGTCTTAAGATAAATCTTTTAAGATTTAAATGACATAATCCTTATTACTGCTTAGACTTATCAAGGATCAAGTAAAAATACATTACGACCTGTTGTATTCACTGTTTAAGTCATTAGTCCATGTTTCATATATTTTATGTGAAGGTCTAAAAGAGATTTTAAATTCGTACTTAGTCATCACATTAATGGCATTCCCCAGGGTAGCATAGCGGCTAAGACTATAGCCTTTTGTACTTTTCAACACAGTTGATCCAATTCTCACCTGGCTAAATTACAAACTGTAGGTCAAGCTTCCTCTTTCCCAAATCTCTATTTTCATCTCATATGTGAGCATGTTGAGGGCATGTATAAGATAATTAAACCAAAGGGCCCAGTGCCTGGAATAGTCACCGTTATTTTTCCCAAGTCTACACATCTCTCCCAGACCTATGGCATTAATATGATTTGATTTCTGTGGATCCTAGAACTTACGTCTCTTCCCCGAGTTCAAAATCCACTCTCTACTTGAGCTCCACTCTGGTGTTGAAGAGACATCTCAAATTAAATATCAAAACAGAACTGATATCCAATATCCACTCCCCATTGTGCCAACTTACCTCGTTCCAGCAAATAACATCATTCACTGTTGCTCCAGCCCTATCCATAATTTATTTTTCCCTCTATTCCTCATTCAATTCCCCAGTAAGTCCTGTGGGCACTACCTCTAATATATCCCTAATCCTGACCAGTTTCCATTTTTTCTGTCGCCAACCTTTGGCTTGGACTGCTATGACACTCACACGACTGTTCTCCCCACACTTCTCCACAGAAGAAAACAGAAGAAAGCTGCAAGATCTTTAAGCCGAAGCAAAGAGAATGACAAGCTCATTGCTACGGATTAGGTCAGAGGTTCTCAAAGTGAGAAATGCTATATTTAAAGGTCCGGATCTGGAGTCTCAGCATCTCCTAGGCAACTGAACCTACCCCAGATCTACTGAATGAGACTCTCTGAGGGTGGGGACTAGCAGTCTGTGCTAACAAACCTTGCAGGTAATTCTGATGCATGATCCAGTTTGAGCGCAGCCAGCTTAGACTGCAAGAGATGGGTCGTGCTATTATACTAGACAATGCCAGAGAGGAGGTAAGGACACCAGAGCCTGTGTTGGCCTCCATGCAGCAGTGAGTGTACAGTGTAAGGAAGGACCTGACACGGAGCACCTGCCCAGCCCTCTGTCCTGTGTGGTATGACCTCAGATCTAGTCCCCAGGCCACAGGGACAGAGACCACAGAAGGGGGAGTGCCTTGCACTAGGGACACAGCGTCAGCTTCCCACTCAGCATCACGACCAGTTCCACGGGGAAAGCAGGCTAGCAGGGTAGGAGAGAATCCTGTGCAAACAGGAATGACATGCAACTGTCAGCTCAGGGCTATGGAGAAAGCAGTCAGTAGAGTTGACAGCTGCCTGAGGTATAATTCCTGAGTCCCACAAGAACCCTACTGCAGACAAAATTGTCTTGGGAAAGGCAAGAGTTTCACCAATTACTCTGGTTGAGGCTGAAAGAGCAGAAGTTCTTTATCTTAGGAAACAGTTTTCAAGTGTTTCCCAAGTGCCCTGCATTTCTAGCTCTCTCTCAAGCACCTGCAACCTTATTCCCATTCTTTCTTTACTGTTTCTCTTTCCTCTCCACGCCCCTCCACCCTGCCTTTGTATCATTGGTCTTTTTTCTTTCTCCCTTCCATCCTTTTCTGCTAATATTATTAAATTGAACATCAAGCAAGGAAAACAAATGCCTGACATTAGATGATTCCATTTGGTGTTGCTAGGAGATAGCCCCAAACTCCCTTTCCTTAAGGGGGCTCAGGTGGTCTTCCAACAGCATGGCCAGCAGGTATCGGTGCTGCTAATGAACTTGATCTGACCGTTCTGCTTTTATAATAAATCTGATCTGTCATCAAGGTGAGATTCTTCCCTCCAGGCCAACAAATGATGTATCTCTTCTACCAGATCCTCAGTGTTTTCGTGGATAGAGCAGTGAACACCAGAAATTGAAAGGGAAAGTTATTCTTCATATTTAAGGGACAGGGAAACCTCATGATAAACCTGAAACCACAAAACCACAAGCATGATTTACTACAGTTTAATAGGAGAATGTTTAACCTATTTTTTTAAAACTGTGGTAAGACCATTTCACATTGCTTTCTTCAGTATGCCTTCTATCCTAACACTTATTCGTGTGGCCTATTGGAATGTTCCAGAAGAAACCTGCAGGTGTTTTAAAGGTGCCTCCATTTGACCCCCCACATGATGTGGTTTTCCCCGAATTCTCTCACTCTCCCACCAGAGTCTTTCAGAAAATGGACCTAGTTTTGCTTATCTTTGAATGTTTAGCCCAGTTCCTGGCAAACAGTAAATGGTCAATAAATATTTGGACATAACTAAATGTAAAGGTATTTTTTTATATAAATTCCAAAAGTAATTGATTGTCTGGAGGTAGACTGTTTGACTTTGTCCCCATTTGTACACTCCACTCTAGACAGGCCAACATTCACCCTACTCAGCTAACACGATTCTCTTTTTACCTTCCTGAACTATCCCTAATATTGAAAAGATTATACAAGGTATTTTATAATTAATTTGCTAGTCAGCTATTTTACCTATAAAGTAATTTTGCAAAGAAGAAGAACTTTATAAATGCACTTAAATTTAAGTTAATCCATATAATTTTTTTAAACCATTTGAATTTGTTACAACAAAATCGGTAAGATCTTAGTAAGGAGGTGAATTTCACACTGGCTGTATTTTACTAAAATTAAGCTCCTGTGTCAAAAATGATATGATGTATCATTTATTTTTTTGCAATATGAATCAGCTCAAAACTCAGCAGATTAAAATAATCAATGTTTGTTATCTGACACAATTTCTCAGAGTAAGGAGTCTGGGAGTGGTTTAGGGGAGTGCTTCTGGTTCAAGGTCTCACATGAAGTTATAGTTAAGATGGCAGCCAAGACTGCGGAAGACTTGAAGGCAGCTCGTGTGTCTGTTTCCCCAGAATGCTCTCTCACCATGGTAGGAGGTTTCATTTCTTTGCTGGCTATTGGCAGGAGGCTCCAGTGCCTTATCAGATGGATTTGTTTGAAAGAGAAGGTAGGTATTTTTGAGTGGTAGGGTCTATTTTCTCTGTGAAATAAGAAACAAAGTTACCAGCTAAGAAACAAAACAGGGAAATGTGGAAATTAGAGAGCGGATAAAAGGTATATATGATTGATCTAAAAGGTAGGAGAGTGAATATCATGGGGAAATGGAGGACATTATTTAGGTAACTCTGGGCAGATGACTTGAGATGAATCATCGCAGATTTAAAGATCTGTCAGAACAGTTGTGTGATTTTTCTGTTATCATGGTCATCTGCTCAGGTGCAGGTACAGAGTACATGAAAGGCCAGGATTAACTGGGTTGTTTTTGCTAGTCCACGGTGAGAGGGAGGGAAGGGCTGGGGGTATACATGAGATGTATGTGTAATGACTGGCCATGGGGATTAAAATGGTTAAGTAGGTGACTGAAAATATGAGAGAGCTAAGGAAAACTGAAAAGTAGGGTAGGATCAGTAGTTCGTGAAAAGATCCTAAGGGCTTTGAGAAATTCCTGGAGTTTGGGGCAGTAAAGAAAGAAAGCTAAAAGGATGAGCGGTATGTTTAAAAGATTAGTAAGATCTAGCCTGATCATGGGAGTGGATGTCTCAGAGTGGAGGACGAGACCTTTGGACAAAAGAGCCAAGGATCTGAAAGCCAGTTATTGGAGAAATCGTTAGTATGGATGTCTAAATCCCAACATCAAATTTTGGTAGTGAAGATATCAATGATGGGAGAAATGGGAATATTGACCAAAGTGCTTAGAGTTCAGTGGGTCTCCTTAGTAACCATACGCTGGGTTCCAGACTGATGGAGGGTTGGAAATACAGAGGGGGAGCAGGTATAAAGGGAACAGTGTTCTTTTCATCTTACCAAACGGTCTGACGAGGCACCTGTGAGACAACCAAATAGAGATGTCTAGCAGGCAGCTGGATAAACAGGACTGGTGATCAAAAGAGATCATCACAATGGGAGTCATATATTTGAATATCCACAGCATTGAAAACGCAGTGGCAGCTATGAGAATAAATAAGGTCAACATGGGAAAACACACAGACATGGGAGAGACAAGAAACAAGGGAAGAATGCTGAAGGATAAGAATATTTCAACGATATGCAAAGGAACAGGGAGAAAAAGTAGGAATAAATGAACAGAGGTAGAAGTCTCAGAAGAGAATGGCTTCATAAAAACTAACATTTGGGGGCACCTGGGGTGGCTTAGTAGGTTGAGCGTCCGACTTCAGGTCACAGCTCGTGAGTTCTGGCCCCGAGTCGGGCTCTGTGCTGACAGCCCAGAGGCTAAAGCCTGCTTCAAGTTCTGTATCTCCTTCTCTGCCTCTCCCCTGCTAGCGCTGTCTCTCTGTCTCTCTCAAAAATAAATAAACATTAAATAAAAAATTATTTAAAAAAAACACAAAATTAACATTTGTCTCTTTCGTGGGTGATAGCAAACCAAAAGGCTAAGGGGAGTTTGAGGGGATAATAAGGACACCTAAAATAGGGTAAGTGAGAAGAAACTGGTTTAAGTAGTCAGGAGTGACTGAATAAGTAGATGGATAATTTGAGAGTCACGCTGTCTTCATTTGTTTTCTTGACCTTTCCTTTGCAAAAGCTGAATTACCAGCCTATATTAGAAAGACGAGTGACGAGGCTGGCTATGACATACTGTTGTAGCCATGGCTTGTTGCATTTAGGGGCCAGGTGGATTTCCATAGCACTGCTGTCTAGAAACGCGGTGCTGAGTTTCATCAGACCATGTCACCTCAGCAAACAGGGAGGCTGTCATCTGTTTTGGAGCCCTGTGTTCAGTGTGTATTCCCTTATGAATCCCGCTGAGCTGCTCTGAGACATCAGCATAAACTGGTGACAGAAGACCATAGAAATCCGTTCTCTGCTGTATTTCTTTCCTATTTCATATGCTGTCACATATTTTGAGTTATGGATTAAAACCTGATAAACTTCCATTTTCAGAGGGTCGTGTGTCATGAATACTAATATTCAAACATGGATGCATTAACATTCTCAAGAAGGTATGAGGAGACTATTAGGGGTTAATAGGCAAAACCAGTTTGTTTGGGGTCTGTAAGCTCCATCTTTCTCAGGTTTTATATTTTGTCTTAAAACTTCACATATTTTAGGTTTACTGACACTATTCTCTTGGAACTCTTGTTAGAAGGTACTTTTAGGATATATAAACAAATATGGTTTTAATTTGAAGTCAACCCTAAAATATCTGGAAAAGTTCTGTGAATTCTCCAAGAAGTCCCCAGACAACCAAAGTAGTTCAAGTTAGGACAATAATCATACTAAATTCACTCATAAACCTGAAGTACACAAGAAAACATAGCTTGCAAATTTGTTATGTCATTACCATATGAAGCACTGATAATTGCCTTCCAAATAAAAGGTGTACCATAGGATAACATCCTTTAATGAAAGATTAATACCAAACATTAAAGTGTTATTATCATTCAACAGATACACGTGTAAAAACTATTTAAGGAGTTAGTGGCATTTCTAATTAATAAATACAACATATTTAAAGTAGTACAGTCCATGGAAAATATTTCTATTTTAACTCACGGAAAACAATGTTTTCAAGTATTGGAGAAAACAATTTGACTCCCTTCCTTGACGTGTAGAAACTGAACAACACGTCTTTCCTTTTTAAGAAATAACTGTTTTATTTACTCAAGAGAATTATTTGACCCTGAATTTTGCTCAGTCTTTAAGTAGATTCTCAACATATAAGCATTTTCCTTACAATTGCACTGATTTTTCAAGACTAAATTTCTTGGAGTCTGCATATTTTCATCTGCACAGTCATAAGACACACAACTCAGATTCCCTTTTTACTGAATTTTGATGAAAAACAAAACGTTTTTATGTGGAGACTTGAACTAAACTGTCTCTACAATCCAGTTTTACTAAAAACAGTCTGTATCCTAGAGAACAATATTATTCTTGATTAACAGATACAGCTGTCTGATTAGTCTGGCTTCTTAAAGTCGGGCTCCTCTCTGATGAGATATAGCAAGTGAGACATGTTCCAAGTGTACTGCACTCTTAAAAGTAGGTAGAAGAAGGATAGACAGGAAGCAGGAAATCCTAAATGCTGGATCAATAGAATGACACAAAAGCGATCTCACACACACATTTTCTACAACAGCTCCAGGAATGTTCTGCTATTGATAGGCTGGAGTTCTAATTACTGTCCATTAACTTGAAGATCCCTACCCTGACCAATCATCGGTTTCATGGTTCATGTTTGGTCATATCCTCCACTCCATTAGAGTTAATCCTCTTTGTCCTTCAAGTAGCTGACAGAGCTTGAGAGTAGCAATTCTCATTTTATAATGTATTTATCTGCTTTTATGTCTATCGCCCTGACCAGACTGAGATCCTCTACAGCAAAAAGATAGCCTTAATCATTTTGTATCCCCAGTGCCTAGCAGGGTTTACATTGGGAAAACCTCCATAATGCCTGTATTAGACACAAATTGTGTCTGTAGGGGGAGCCTGGGTGGCTCAGTTGGTTACTTTGGTTCATGTCATGACCTCACAGTTTGCGAGTTCAAGCCCCACAATGGGCTCTGTGCTGACAGTTCGGAGCCTGGAGCCTTCTTCGGATTCTGTGTGTGTCTCTCTCTCCGTCCCTCTCCCGCTTGTGCTCTGTCTCTCTCTGTCTCTCAAAAATAAATAAACGTTGAAAAAAAAATTAAAAAGAAAACTGTGTCTGTGTGTGTCTGTAGGTATATGTGAGAGAGAGAGAGAGCATATACACACGTATATGCATACACTCAAGCTTATACATGTGCACACATTATATAACAATATATATAAATATATTTATAACAGGATACTAAAATACAAAACTTTCTGACTCAGTTTTAGCTAAAGACTTAAGACAATAGGTGGCAACAACCTCCCATGCTAAGTCACCTTAAAAACACATTCAAACACAATAATCAAAAATTCTGATTTTCTGAGACATGGCCCCTTATAGCCACATCAAGTCTATTTAAGCACTAAAGCAGAAGAGAAGAAGACAAATTAAGGAGACTCTTCAGAAAGAGTCATAAGGTTTTTGCGTCCCCGTAGGGAGGATGGCGGAGACTTTTATCTCACCTCACACATTGTGAGGGGACCTTTGAAGAAATCACGTGGAGAAGGGGCTATGTGGTGCCTGGACTTTGAGGATGCAGTGGAGGGATGTCGGACCCATGGGTGAAGTGCTGGCTGAAGACATTGTGGCACTGGAGCAGAGGACCCCATTTGGGGAATAAGTGCATTCCCACAAGGGCAGGTCTAAGGTGTGTGTTGACCAGATGTATAAATCATAGAAGAGATCATCAGCTCAGGATTGTTTTCAATAATACTCTCCGGGAGGGCTTCCTGTACAGGGCAAGGAGACCTTGGTGAAAACAGGCATAATATTAAGAGTAGGCATCTTCTGACGTCAGCCAAGACATGGTACCCTCATATTAAGAGTACTGTAGTCAGAGACAGGAAGAGGGAAATCTGAAAGACACTCATCACGAAGGCAAGTATCCGCTATGGCCAAAGACATCCAATGACGGATACATGAGTTTCAGTCAAGTGAAATCTGTTTTGCCAGACTGCAGCCATAAAGGAGCCCAAGGCAGCCAAAAGTTGGGCAAAGTCAGAAGCAACAGGCAGGGATGCAAGGAGTTAGAAAAGAAGCTGACCAAGGCCCTTTTTCTCCCTTGCAGGAATCCAACTGGAAGCAAGCCCTAGCTCTGACAGGGAGAATCTTGAACTTGCAATAAAGCTGAGAGATTCAATTATCACTCTGAAGGCATATTTTAATTACTAAATTGAGACTTTTTTTTGACAACAGACATGACCAGAGGATTCTGATTTTCCAAGAATCCCCAAAAGTCATGAAACCACTCCAAAATTTTATATGAGGGGGAAATAAAACAGTCCCCGGAGTAGATTTTAACAGTCGAGAGGGAAAATAAATTTGTATTCTGATCGTATCCTAGGAGTCCTGACTGTTCAGTGTAAACTCTACACATATGATTCTCACTCAGTGTGAGGGGGGGGATATATTCATCTGTGTAGTCCTAGAACTTGAAAATTTACTTAAATTATTTGTCCTTCAAGAAGCTATTCATAATTATGTCTAATCTCTCCACTAGTCCTCTACAAACTACTCTTACATTTGTATATGCATGTTAATGAGTTTTTAGAGCATTACTATCATCTGTAAAATCTACGTGTTTATTTTATTCATAAAACAAATATAAATTATTTTAAAATAAAAACATAATTAAATATTAAGTTAGAGGACCAAGACATACTCTAACCAAAATCTCGGTCCTCTTGATCCCGAATAAGCGACTTCAGATAATTACAGGGTGTTCGCTATATGAAATGTTTTGTAGAAAAAATATTCAGGCTGACGCATTTGCTGCAATACTGCTTTCCTAGACTCTGAGCTCAAATTTCCTTATCGCTGCCTATCTTGTGTTTTTTTTCCACCTAATTCACACATTGTTATCATTTAATGAAATAAATCTATAACCCTAAAACATTTGAGATAAACAAAACTGATAATTCTAGAACTTAAAAAAAACTTGAATTTTAACATGATTTTAGAAATTTTGATTCCTTTAAAACATATACACACAATACACACACACACACACACACACACACACACACACACACTTTGCCAGAGAATATAACTACAAACATTCTGTTTTAAAGTATTTCTCCAAGGATTTGTTTCATAAAGAAAGCATCTACTTTGCATATAGTCTTAGCACTGAGGCTACAAGTCTTCCCTGGGGAAATAATTCTAATACACAATTCACTTCCAGACATGTTTCTTGTGTTTCATCTTTTAATTCAATCTTTCTGTTTTCTGTCCCATTGTAACATACAAATCAAACTTCCCCCTGGTTTTTATATCACTTAAGTTAACCTTATAATTGCTTCCTAAAACTTATCATCTCTACAAACTCTCTCCAGCCCACTTACCTATTTCTAACTAAAGTGCAAAACTAGAAAGAAACAAAAATTTACCTGCAAGCGGATAGAAATATAGTTTAGCCACAGAACAAATCTCCAACCTAAACAAATAGGTTAAATATTGTTGGGGAAGAATCATGATGCTGAAAGACCACTCTAATTTCTCAGGGGTTCAGGCTTCATGCGACATGGGCTATATTAATACACCTTCCAGACTTACACCTCTTAAACATTTCTCTGTTAAATGTCCCTAGATTACACTGAATCTCTCTGAGTTTAAACAATCATTATTGCTCATTATTCTCAGTTGTTAAAAATGATACATGTTAATGGGGGAAAATTAAATCTGCTTTTGCTTTATTTTATGTTTTTAGGATATAACACAATGCCTGGTATATATTGTTACATTTTTTGAATTATTTTTTTAATTAAAGGAAAGCAAACAGTGAAATAAATAAAACAATGTAATAAAAGCTTTCAAATCCCAACACACAAAATAATCACTGTTATATTGTAGAGAATTGCCCTCTAGGCATCTCTTCATGTATTTTTATGATATGTATATTTTAGATCACATTTAAGAATGAAATTGCATAAAGTGTATATACATTTATACTGTTTCCACAGTTTCATTTAAATGGGATCCCATTACACAAAGGAGCCACTTTTCACTCAACAATGGATGAGGGCAAGTCTTTTACATTTCTTTTTTTTTTTATTTTTCTTTAATCTTTATTTATTTTTGAGAGAGTGAGAGAGAGACAGAGCACGAGTTGGGGAGAGGCAGAGAGAGAGGGAGACACAGAATCCGAAGCAGGCTCCAGGCTCTGAGCTGTCAGCACAGAGCCTGACGCGGGGCTCGAAACCACGAACCGTGAGATCATGACCTGAGCCAAAGTCGGACGCTTAACCGACTAAGCCACCCTGGCGCCCCGTCTTTTACATTTCTAAAGCAGGGCTGGACCTAGGCACAATTGTAAAGTTCTATTTAGATTTTTCAGCTTCTCTCCTTTCCTTCTTTCTCAACTGCCATCTAAACGTCAAAAAACGATCTAATATAGACACTATTTTGTCATTGCTGTTATTTAAAAAATAGAAGTGATATCATATCCTTACAAGACCAATAGTAAAGCGCCTCTTCCACGCCTTCGTTTTTTGGGCCTTCCACACTTCTTATAGCCTTCCTTATCTTTGTCTTCAATGGCACGTACAATATTCCTTCTCAAGCAGTCTTTAGAGATGAGAATAACAATTTGTTTAAGCAAATGAACTTTATAAGTAGAATATCATTTTAAAAGCAGTTGTCCACATGCCTCATCATCACTAAAAGAAAATAGTTATTGGTCAAATAGGTAATTATACATAGGTCACCTATCCCTTAGATTAAGTAAAATTATATACATGTGACTTTGGACGTTCATATTTTCAGCCTTATTTAATTGTAGTGTTAAAGTCTGTAACCATCACCGCCCATTCCATTAAGGGAATGCCAGGAAAGAACAGCCTTCTTGCTATTTTTAGGGTGATCGCTACACACATTATCACTGCAGAACCACTATGCTGTGTGGCCTTCCATTCCAGTACCTTTTTCTCTTCACTATAGCTCTTGAGAGAACTAGTTCTCTATTCTTTGCTTTTCAGCATCTAACACAATGTCAGGTTCAAAATACATACCAAAAATGTTTTTGCTAAATGGATGAAATCACCTCCGAAAGGCGTATACATCTCATGTATAAGCTGATGGTTTTCAGCGAAATACTTCTATTGTCTGATTTTCTTAAACTGGGACCACTACTATGTAGTATCTTCCATTGAGAATACAGCTGTTTTCCTTCTGGCAAACAGGTAAAATGACAAACTAGGCAGAATTCCTGCAATAATTTGAGAGATGATAAATATTCACCAAAAAAGAGAAAAAAGAATGCAGTAACAGAGGCAAATATGCCATGATTAAAGTGAAAGCCAAAGGCGTTTTAAGGTGACCTCAAGGGAAACACGAGCCCTCAAAGAGGGAAAATTGATCTTTTCTGCACTGAAGCTGAAAAATCAAAGGGAACTACAGAAAGTTAGATCATCCAAAACCACAGCAACCCTGAAATAATCATCAAGATAGAAATTCTGCTACAGAAAAAAAGGTGCGGCATTGATTCTTCTGAACCTTAATTAGAGTCGGTGGGGCTGATTCGGGAAAGATTTCTGTAGCCTTTCTGTAGTGGAAATGTGTCTATAACTAAGACATTTTCATGAAAATGAAAAGTTGAAGATCGGTTCTGAGAAATGCAAAACAAAAAGCCTGACCATTTTAGCTTTGGAAATTTGGTGAGCAAAGCATTGGCCCATGCTTACTGGATGGCAAAAGTATAACGTATGGAACATTCTCATACTTCAGACCTTCACCCAGTGAGTCTCAACCTGAGATGAAGCAATCGAGGGCTCCCGACAGTGATCATTTTTTGCCAATGAGAAGAACTGATTCCACAGTTGAGCTTTTGCCCTCAACACACGATGGTCTCTAGATTAGGTCCTTATCTTTTGAGATTTGCTTGGAAGAGCTCTTTTACCTTAGATTTACTCTTAGCTATGCACATCCACATAGGTCAACAAGCTCCAAACCTGACAGAAGTTGGACGAGCCCTAATGAAATCAAATTGCAGGAAAATTACTTTATGTCTTAAATGATACCCGTGGCACTGGGAATGTACTTTTTCAAAATCCTCTGCTCTCTGCCAAGAACGTACCAAGATGGGAATAATGAAAATGAATAATGCAAAGTGAAATGCAAGACACCATTTGCACATCAGTAACAGTTTTCTTCCTCAGACTGCTTGAGTTTGGAAATTACAGACAAGGCTGTTTAAAATCCAGACCAACAGTAGCGTTAAATTGGAATAGAGGCAAACTGGATATGGAGCCCATGAGTAATGGTGCTATGTTGAGTCATCGGAGAGAAGCAATAATGAAGATTCATAATGAATGGTGGCAACATACATGGCAAGCGACTAGTCTGGAAGACACCATGACAGACAGCAGGGAAATTTCTCGGTTCACCACAGGACAACACATTTTGGAGGTGCTGTGAACCTAATATTTGAGCTAGCATTTTCAAAGAGTTTGGAACTAAAAACTTGAAGAGAGTTTTTGATTATGAGCAAGACTTTTCCTGACCCGTGAGCCCCTTCATTATAATTTGGTCAACCACTTCAGCAAGGTCATGCTCCTAGCGTTCTTTTTATGCTCAGGTGAGAAAAGGGCTTTGATGGCACAGCTTATTTTAATCTTAGTGAGAGAGCCAAGAAATACTGGAGACTGGAGGTTAAGTCCTTCTTCGAACAAAATGAAAACTCCAAAATCTATTTTTACAATTAATGGTTTCATTGTTCCATAGACTTAGAGAATGATAGCTATCCTCAACTGCTCTTCTCTCCATGTTCTTTCAAACATGTAGCATATTCCATAAAGAACACTGCACATCTGCTCTTAAAAGAAATGACTTTAATTGCTGAGTTGCTAATGGGGCGTTTTCTCCTGTTGAATTTCCACCCATCTGCACACTCTGATTATCACATCCTCTTCAGATCTTGTCTATTTCAACCTCTTTTCCTAAATGACCATCATTAATCCTATCCATGGTCTCTCTAAATATGGGAAACGAGTATGGAGTTATAGCAGTGGCTGATTACGCCGCCATCTTCCCTTGGGGGGAAAAAGATTAGAGATTCAAACTTCTTCCCCAAACAAACGACAACCACCACCACCACCACAATAAAACCTCCAAACTGGGTAGACAAACACTGGAACCCGGTTGGGGGATAAAGTCTACAGACAGCTTGAAATTACAAAGACAAATTTATACTTGGTAGAGAATCCTGGACTCTTGTAAGAGAATATGAAACTATTTCCAGGAGTACTAGGAACTTCTCTGCAGCTTGTGGCAGAGAATTATACAAATCACATACCCAAGGGAATCCTCTCAGTTCTTCTGGAACAGAAAGTGCACAAGTCAAGGCAAAATAAACACTATTCTAAATTTATGATATCCTTACATGCCCTAACCCTTAGGCATCATGGACAAATTGTGAATCAACTAGAATTTGTAAAAGTCACAAACAGAAGAGGTTGAGAAAGAAAGAATGAAGGAAAGAAGGGAAGGAACGAAGAACAAAGACTTTTATCAGCTGCTATTCGACATGTAGGTTAGGTTTTATGGTAATTGCTAAAGTGAGTATTTCCAGGGAAAGGTCGCCCTGTTCGTATGCAATTTTTACCTAGACCTACATCATTTTTCTGTATTGATAATGACAATAATACATTTACATGGCACAAAGGAAATGTGGACACTTATATCAGGATTCCAGTACGAAAGTATGTTAATGCAAAACTGTTGGAAGAACGGAGGGAGCAAGAGTTAGTGAAGTGACTTCAGTAATCGGATGCCTGCAGTACCAAAGTGGATGATCCTTACCAGTTCACTGGGAGTTTCTGTGAACTTCACTTCTGCTGTGCACCCATTAGGTCCTTGGTAACTTGCTGGAGAATTAAGACTTCTCTACCACCTTCCAAATCTCATGAGCATCTGTCTCACTTGCAGACTCTAAACCAAAAATTAGGGATGAGATTCTGGCAAATGGAGGTATGGTTTCTTTCCCTGCAATCCGGAAAAGGATAAAGGGGGGTTTGGAAATAAGTATTTGTTGTGTAGATGTGCAAGTGGATGAGTAAATAAATAAAAGAATTCTCGTCTTGGCAGTATGGAGCATTTCCAAGCTACGTGGAAAATAAAAGTGTAAGTAAAACAAGAGGGAGACGATGTTGTGTTATTTGAATGCTTAGCAGTTCTAAACTAATGTAACCTCAATGACTGACTTCATGAAAGGTTCCTACCCATATGAGCTGCGACTGGCTAGGTCTTTAGCTAGGTTCCAATTTTCTCATCTATACTGATCACAGTCTTTCTCTGAAATCTGTAGTAATTTTGACTTGTTTTCCCTTTAACATATTGAAGTTACAATCCAGTTTTGCTTCCCTAAGATTGTTCATCCTAATAATCCTGATTTTGTGTTTCTAATCTTTTCAGTCATGTGTTATACAGAGCCTGGGTCTATTCTGAAGTTGGTTAATCACACTTCTGAGAATGGATCTTAGCAATTTACTCTCAAAGAATAGCCTGATTCTCCTTATTTCTTAGGTTATTGCTTCCTGTGCACACCAGTATCTTGAAGCATTCTGTTGACTGGTCTGCAACATTCCTAATGCTTTTTTATATTTTTGTTGGTTTTCTTAAATCATCAATTATGCTCTTAAGACATAAGCAACTGATATAGTCCATAGACTAGAAAATTAAAAACAAAAATCTGTGTTCTAGTTTCTAAATAAAAGGTAATAAAATTTCTGGAACTGTGATTAAAATATCCTGCCACCAAAAAGCAGTGACAGTTCTAAAATATAAGTAGCCAATTAATTTTTTAGTGTAAGGAAATATCATTGTTTTAATAGTATAATAATTTTCCACGAAAACTCCACTGTATATTTTATTGCTGTGTAAATTTCAGCTAATGCAATGCTTAGGATAAAATATGCATGTACCATAATAATTAATTTCAAGTACCTCTGATATTGGAAGTTTCTGTTAAAACTATAAATACTAATAACATGTTCTGATAACAGTACTGTTGGCTGGAAAGCACCCCGTGGTAAGCATGGCCAAGGGCAAGCCTGATGGTCCTCGGTTTGGAGCTCACAGAGGTCATGATGTCACTCCACATCACTGGTTTTCCTTTGGCTGGCTAACGATCATATCAAAACTCATAAGCGTGTGGCACCTCAACAGGAATTGTGCAGATGTGCTCTGCACAAGAGCCTGGAAGTTCAGCAGGTACAAAGTTGTGCAGAATTATTATTCATGAGGCACATAAATAGCTGTAACTAGCTAAAAACTAGCTGTAGCTAGTACTGGTAACTAGCTCCTTCATTTCTCTCATTCGGCGCATGGGGCCCCAAAAGGGTTTGTAAAATACAGAATTAGACATGGACTCCATAGCCGGCAATAAAAAATATGGGTTTATTATTTGTAAAACAAAACAAAACAAAACAAAAAAAACCCTTCATTTATTTTTATGAATTTTTAAAAAAACAGAAACAGCAATTTTTATAAGGATGAGAAGAAAGGGCACTGAGAGGTACTCGCTTGGAAAATGAAGGCAATTATGTACATTTATGAGATATGTGAATTTCTGCCTACATTTACACTTTTCACCATTTGGTTCACTTCTTTTATTAAGAGCATGCTCTTTAGGCTTCTGTTAAAGAGATTCTAAAGGCCACAGGAGCATAGTTTGCTAGGAATTGGTATCCCTGAGGGAATAAGATTGAGCATGAGTAACTGTTAAAAGTCTGTGAGTGTCTAGGATGTTGGCCTGAGTTCAAGAGTACAAAGCTTGGGTAGATCCCCAGATTGAAGGCAGCCTGAAAACTAGGGTCACCCAGATGAGCTCGTTTAAGGTCAGAATGGAGGGAAAAGGGGCTGAAGAAGAGTTCAATTCACATTTCTGCCTAGGGCCAACCCTGAGTGAAGAAAATATTGAAAAACAAGGCAAGTTAAGCAAAAAAAAAAAAAAAAAAAAGGAAAGGAAAAGTTGAATGTGACAAAGGAGAAGATGTAAGAACAAGGCTATCATGAAAATACTGTAACCCATTTTCTAGAGCCCCTAAATTTATCCATATTCTATTCGCAGACATCAACTTGTAATTCAATGCTTGTGCCTCTAGCAAGATTTCACAGTAGAATGCTTAATAAGAATCTTGTTACCAGGGGACCTGGGTGGTTCAGTCAGTTGTCTCTTATTTCTGCTCATGTCATGATCTCACAGTTCATGTGTTCAAACCCTGCATAGGGCTCTGCACTGACACTGCGGAACCTGCTTGGGATTCTCTCGCTCTGCCCCCCATCTCTGCCCCTATCCTGCTTGCAAGCTCTCTCTCTCTCTCAAAATAAATAAATAAACAAAATTTTTAAAAGAAAGAATCTTATTACCCATTAGGTACTGTTATTCATCAGTAGTTTTAATAAAGTAAATGTCATTATTTATACCTTGAGTACATTGTGACGCATGTTTAGGGACAGACAATATTTGATTATGAACATATAGCTATGTCTTATACATATGTATTCACATCCAGAGTGAGAGTGAGCACTGTCATTGATTAACTAGTTAAAATGCAATTAAGTTTGTATGCTTGCTAATTAATTATATTGATCAATACCTCATTAACAGTTTCAAGCACAGCAAACAGGTAGACTTTTAGGTAGCAGAGCTGGGGAAGGGCATAGAGTGGGCATTAAATGACTAAACATGAAAACCTTGCCCAGGTAAAAAAGATGATCTACATCTCCAGTAAAACAGCTATGATCACTTTGGATGGAAGGGCTTTTGTAGTCAGAAGAGTCAGCCACATCTAGGCTTGACGGGAACACAGAGTAGGTTTTTATTCTTCTTAATGAATGGTCTTGTTGATAAGTCCAAATTTACAAACATCAGACTTCAAATATGAATCTCATGTTTCAAAGAATGGTGCAAAAGGGCCTCACCTTGTTTGTAGTATTGTGATGAACTGTGTATCACTGGAAACAGAAAGAACATTGGTCCTGAAAATGGAATGGCTCATCTCTATCTCATCAGCACAGAGCTCTGAAGGCGAGAATAGGAAATATGAAATATGAAAGGTCTCAGGCTCTCATTGACCGCCAAGGGTCTAGCTACTGTCCTAGCTTCCCAATCAGGGACACCTAGCTATACTGTAGTTACCTCAGGATATTATTTTTAATTAGCTGGAAGAAGCTCAAGGTTCTTAGGGGTTAGGATCTATAAATATAAACAAACAAATAGACACTGCATAATAGAGTTTGTGCTCCTTTAACTAAATTATTTTAATATATGTCTTTGTGAAATCTAAAGGCAAAAAGAACTTTTAGTAGGTTCAGTTAAAGAAAATCATATTAACTGGGTGAGCTTGATCTGGACATTGAGTCATTATCCTAGTGCCCTAACTAAGTAAGCAAAGTTTTTAAAAATAGCACCCAGGGGCACCTGGGTGGCTCAGTTGGTTAAGCGGCCGACTTCAGCTCAGGTCATGATCTCATGGTCTGTGAGTTCGAGCCCCTCGTAGGGCTCTGTGCTGATGGCTCAGAGCCTGGAGCCTGCTTCAGATTCTGTGTCTCCCTCTCTCTCTGCCCCTCCCCTGCTCATGCTCTGTCTCTATGTCTCTCAAAAGTAAAATAAAAATGTTAAAAAAATTTAAAAAAAAATAAATATATAAATAAAAATAAAAATAAAAATAGCACCCAAACCAGGACACCTCCATCTTAAGTGACACAGTACCGTTTGATGTGTGTTAGAAAGACAACAATTAAAAAAAAAAACTAATGAGAGTAATAATTGCCCAAATTCACAATTTCATTTTGAATGTGTCGCGGTTACCACTGGATGTGATTCATTGGCCCTCTAAAAAGGTCTAATGTCTAAACTAATAACCTGACTTGTATGCCCAAGCTCACCTGATTGGCATCTCATCAATTCCTCCTGACTCTCCATGGGTTTTCGACCTTTGCTTGAGACCTGCACACTGCCCCTGTGTAGTTATGGCGCTCCAAAGTCTGTGCCTGGTCCTGTCACTGGCCAGGCTTGGGTCCTCTCATAACCTCCTAGCAGATAATCATGGTCCATTTCCAAGGTTTGTCAGGTTTATTCTCAGTTCAATGCTAGGAACACCCTCACCCTACTTCACACTCACACTAGAAAATAAATTCTACTTTTGCCAACCAGGTTTCAAGGGCCACATTGTTTTAGACTCTCATCACACTCTTACTGATAACATATTTAATGTTACCACACTCTTGACTTTCCAAGAACTTGGCAAATGCACAGAAAAATGTATATAACTATCGAGGCTCATCTGCCCTTAATTTAACTTTATTAACAAGCTTGAGTGATTGAATTATTATGCTTTTGTACTAATAAATCCTACCTGGCAATAGCAAAGTACATATTAATTAGACTACGGCATAATATTGATTTAGATAATCTGCTGCTAACAACCCTTATTTTCACTGCTACTTTGTCAGCATCAGAATTGTTTTGCTAGTCTAACTTCCAACACAACAGATTGCTTTGTAGTCATGGAAAAAAGACTTTACAATGTATTTATTGCCACCTAAATAACCCCTTTGTGATCTTTAAAAATTGGATTCAAACAGCAAGAAAATAATAATGTCTCTCTTCTAATTGGCTTCAGGTGCAGCATTTATTTTAAACTTGAACTTCCTTGTACTGAACACAGTAATCAGTTATAAAAAAAGTGTGGGATTATTATCCTGGTGGCATCTTTTATTCTTACATCCTTTTAAAGAATAGCTTGTCTTGAATAATGCAGATACACCCAGCAGAGGTAGTCTGAAGCCAAACTCCTATGTCTCAAGGAAATCACAGACTCGCACACGTTTAACCCCAGGACTGGATCCTCAGGTCACCATCAGAATTCACCTTTCATCTCATCCCAAGCATATGTTTTTAGTTAAAAGATTCCTTTAGGGAGCCTGGGTGGCTCAGTCGATTGAGCAACCAACTCTTGATTTTGGCTTAAGTCATGATCTTGCTGTTGAGCCCCATGATAGCGCAGAGCCTTACTTGGGACTCTCTCCCCCACCCCTCTGTTCCTCCCCTGTTATCTCTCTCTATCTCTGGCAAAATAAATAAACTTAAAAAAAGATTCCTCTATAATTATGAGCCAGTTAAATAGACTGATATTCAAAGTACTTGAGAGATGGTTGACCCAGCCTAAGTGTTTTCCCTTGTGCAGACAGGAGCACAGACAGCGTTGTTGCCATTCTCTTCACTGTTCTTGGCATCAAAACTGGAGTTCACCCACAATCACCCTTTGAGGCTTGGAACCTGTGTCCCAGGCACAGATGGGGATGGTGACTTTCACTTTCTTATATTTTTTTTTTAATTTTTTTTTTAACGTTTATTTATTTTTGAGACAGAGCGTGAGCAGGAGAAGGGCAGAGAGAGAGGGAGACACAGAATCTGAAACAGGCTCCAGGCTCTGAGCTGTCAGCACAGAGCCCGACGCGGGGCTTGAACTCACAGACTGCGAGATCATGACCTGAGCGAAGTCGGCCGCTTAACCGACTGAGCCACCCAGGCGCCCCTCACTTTCTTATATTAACCTCTCCTTAACTCCTTACTTTTCAGACACAAAGGAAATATCAATCCTCCCATTCCCTTTCTAAATAATGTGACTATGAAATTGGCATTCTATCTTAAATGACAATTCAGAAATTCCTTTCCCATATGCAAAGGGTATTGTGAAAAATAATACTTAGACCTTCTATAAATGTTTCAGTGAAAAAAATTACATTTAGGAAAACAAAAAAGGCAGCATAGCAACATTAAAGTCAATACACTCTATCATATTAAGGGCTCTTTTTAGCATGCTGTTGAAAACCCTACACATGTGCAGTGTGGGCGACTTCACACTGCTAGGGGAACTTTAACAATCATATTCCATGGACTCACTTGGTTTGAAATTAAGCAAAATTCACAAAAAAAATCATATGAATTCATTTGGATATATTAGTTTAAAATTGTTTACTTCACCAATTGAACTCTTTGACTGTCTTAAACTTCAGTGAGATTCTCAAGGGAGAGCTTCATTATGTCTGTGGATTTCAACACATGATATAATGCTCCATTTGACAAAATGTGTGATTTAGGTCTCCTTTCAAAGTAATGTAGAGCAGGCATGAAACATAGTTTCTGTAAGGACTTATATTAAGTACTCACTTAAGGACTGTGTATTTCAGAAGAAAAATAATGTATATACCCCAGTGATTTCAGTATAAGACAGTATAATCCTTTGGAAAACATAAAATTTTACAGCTGTAGCATACAGGATGAACACCTAAAGTCCTTAGCAAAGAATACTAAACCCTTTTTGATATTGTATATTTCCACGTTCCTAGTCTTATCAGCATCCATTTTGTGCTTTATCCTACATCAAGCCCTAAAGGGTAACCACTCTGAGTCCCCTTAGAAATTTGGGCTTCTGTCTAATATGTGTGTAACATATGTAATAAATATTGTTTGATCACATAAGTAAATGATGTTTAGAGAAATGATCATTTCCATATGGTGTGAGTAGAGAAGAGTTAATGGAGGGTTCGGCATGTAGGCAATAAATGGTAGATTGTTAATGTCAATGAGGATAGAGCGTATTTTGAGATATGTCCCCAAAGGTTGGAAATTTCAGTTGCAAAAAGTAGACCAAGTTTGGTTTCGGCAGAACAAAAGCCAGACTGAGAAGACAGATTGGAACCAGAAAGAGATCATTTATTTAGAAATGTTGGAAATCATCATTGTGGGTATAGTTGCAATATGAGATTACTTTTAAGTGCAAAAATTGTAAGCTTAGCTCAAGATTTTGAAAGATTGGATTCTCTTGTATCCTAAAAGAAATGGATTCACAAAAATGCTACTCAGTATAAGGAAATGGATTTTATAATTGGAAAAGTTGGTCAGGGGATTTCAGCAGCCAGGCTATGCATTGCTTTGTTTGTCTATGAATTTTTCCCTGGGTATTTCATGCATACATCCTACTTCCCTGCAACCTAGTTTGTAATTGTTTCAGAGGCAAAGCCTTTAAATTTCCCATGATACTATGTGCCAAATAAGTATGTACTTTTAGTAATAATTAGATACATAACAATGTCATAATAAGCCATAAAATAAGTTCTTGCTTTTTACACGAAAACACCAACTTTCAAAGCAGGCATACATTTATGATCATTAACATCAGAAAGGAAGGATGAATGAAGTAGGATAAAGATACATCTAGCTTCTCTTTTTCTAAATTTCTTCTTCATGTCTTCTTTCCCAAAGATGGGGCAGAACTGGATGTCACAAGATTCTGTTGGAATAATGAAATTTGACCAGACTAGGGCACTAAGTTATCTGGAGAAAGTTGAGGTTTCCATCTTCTGAACTGTCCTGATATCCTCACGAAGAATATCATCAATTTTGAAATTGATTTTCAGAAATTCTAGAAAAACATCCAGGTATGCAAAATCGACCGTTGTTGTCTGACCACTAACCTTTTTTATTTTTTATTTTTTTATTTCTTCTGTCTTTCTATTGACATATAGGTATTCATGTTCCTTCTGGTTATGGAATGTTCTCCTGCTCAACCACTTCAACCTTTCCATTCCTGGTTATCAACAGGTATTCCTTACATCAATGAAAAAACTTCTACTCTGATTAAAGAGATGGATACTAGTATTAAGCAATAATCATTCTTTCTGGAAGACTTTGTATTATAAAAGACTGGCCACTAGTGCATTCTATGGGGGACAGAGGAGAACAAATAGAATGAATTTTCTGTGCCAGTTCTGTTACCTACTAGATAGGCAGCTTTTGTTTGTTTACACACATTTTCTCAGATGCTTGGCTTCCATGCGGTTTTTTTGTTTATTTGTTTATTATTTCCTGCTTATGTAGATAGAAATAAGTACAAAAATATTAATTTAAAAATATATATAATATAATTGTATAAATCATTATGTTAACTACATATATAATTAGAAGAAACATCCATGTTAACTAGCTGCTGCAAAGTAAATTATAAATATATCCTATTATATTCACCATTTTTATGTATTACAACTAATGTTTCCTTCAGCATCATTTGATTTTTATAAATTTTGCAGTTAATAGACTTTTTAAAAGTCTGTGTATTTATTTATTTTGAGGGGGAGAGAGGGAGAGAAAGCGTGTGCATGTGAGTAAGCACTATTGGGGAAGGGCCGAGAGATTGGGAGAGAGAATCCCAAGCAGGCTCTGTGCGGTCAACACAGAGCCCCACATAGGACTCAATCTTATGAACCTTGAGCCCATGACCTGAGCTGAAATCAGGAGTCAGACACTTAAACAACTGAGCTGCCCACGGGTTCTTCAGTTAACAGATTTTTCAATAAAAGCTGTGCATGTTTTTCAATTCAAAAAGTAATTTTTCCCCTAAAATGTATTTGACTATACTTTCTGATTCACCTTCTCTGTCCCTATACAAAAATATTAGTTGTATATAAATATAACTTTTTTGGCCCTTTCTTTTTCTGTATTCTGGATACTTTAGAATAAAGACAGGTTTGCTGATGCATTGACACAGTAAACTGCACTTCTGTAATTTGATAAGCTTCCACATACGTATCCACCTGGGGAATCTTAACCATCACCAAAATACTAAGCATGCCCTTTACCACCAAAGTTGCCTCATGTCCCTTGGTGATCCTTTCCTTTCCCTTTTTTCCTTTACCTCTCTTCTTCATGTTCAGACAATCGCTGAGCTTTTTCTACAATGATAGATTAGTTTACATTTCCTGTTATTGGAATCACATGATATGTTCCCTTTTGTTGTCAGCCTTCTTAGACTCATCAAAATCATTTATGAGATCTATGTACACTGTTGTGTATATCAATATATACAAGTCTTTTTGTGGCTGAGTGATTTTTATTATAGGAAGATACCGTAACTGGTTCCATTCACTTGTTCTCCAGGACTCATTATCGGCTCTCTTCTCATTCCACCCACAGTCCTATGTCATATGCATTGATCACTCCCACAACTGATGTCATGGCTTATGCCATTCTCCCCTGACCAGGCCCACAATTCTCATGGTCTATTAAATACATCTTTCTGAATGTATAATGGTTGATTGAATTTAACATAATAGGATGAGTACCTCCTCTTCTCCCTGAAAATGACTGCTCTCTCTCTGTTCCCTTATATTGGATCATGTCACTACCTAGCCTAAAGCCCGTCAAAGTTTTCTCATTGTTATTGGAATGAAAACCGAACTCCTTACATTGGCTACAAGACTGTATGACAAGGTCTCTGTATATATCCCTAGATTCCTCACCTCTTATCTTCTCTTCTTCTCACATTAAACATCTTCAAAGAAACTCCATTTAATCACCAAGACATCTATCCTACCCCAGGGCTTTTGTCCTCGCTGTTTGCTTTGTCTCAATCCCTGCTTCCACTGGCTCTTTGTACGTCTGAGTCCTTCTCATCACTTCGTTTGAAACTCAAATATTCCCTACCCAAATAGCTCTTCTTTGTTCTGGTCCTCCCAACTACAACATTCTCCCCTTTATTTTCTTAACCTGTTTATTTCTTAAATGGCACTTGTTGCTGTAACCATTATTGAATTATTTGTTTACTTCATTATATGCTGTTTCCAACTTCTCTAGGATGTGAGACCCTAAAGACAGAGACTCTGCCTAGGCTGTTCAGTGTCATATCCCAACATTTCACACAGGGTCTGTCACATGAGAGCACTTGATATATCTTCATATATGCACTTCATATCTGCATGTATGAACAGGTAGATAGGTCCACCATCTACTCAATAACCCTAGGCTGCTATCTTTTCCCTACCCCCATATCTGATTTGTCACTGATACTCTGAGCCATAAATTCTAATTCTGGAGCATAGTCTATCCATCTTCCCTTCTTCCTCTCCACTGTTCTGACTTTAATTCAGACCTCCTCTCTCCAAAGTGCCTTAATTCAAGAATCTGCTAATTGATTTCTCTGATGCCAATGCGACTCCCTACAGTTCATCCCTGTATGTTTCTAAGGCACAAAACAGACTGAGCTCTGCCCTACTTAGATTCATTCAAGGTACATGCATTTCTTGCAGATTAAAATTCAATTTCAGTACCAGTATATACAATTTCCCATCATGACTATGTTTTCCCACCAACCTGTAGCTCTCCACTTAATTCATGTGTAATTGGAAGCAGACTAAAATCCGCAAAAGTGCCTTAATTCTCTTTTGTCTTTTTCATGAAGCTTTTTCTTCCTGAATTGCACCTGTCACTTATGTTATCTAGGAAAAAGGACTATCTCCTCATGAAGTCTTGCACACATACATACCATCAGGCCCTGGAGCCCAACAGCATAAACCCAGCCCAGAGGCCCAATAACCTCGGTTTATCTGTAGTTGTAATAAGCTGTGTGGTGCCCATTAAGATTCATATAATCTCTGTACCTCAGTTTCCTCTTCTGTACAACATAAATAAGAAGAACACAGGCATTATGAACTAATAGCAAACATCTGATACATGACAGTTATTACTATAAATGTGACCACCTCCTACTTGATGTCCTCCCTACCTTCTTTCGTAGCATCTGTATCTTCTCCCCATATCAACCTGCAAGACAGCAAATACTTCCAGAACAGGTCTCCTGTCTTTGTGTCTCATCATGAAGCCATGTTCCATGAACAATTTGTTAAATAGTGAATACTATTAGCAACAAAACCGCTGCCTAAATATAACTGGTTTGGTACAGAGGTAAGGATTCCTCCCCAACACCAAAAGGATTGCCAAGACTTCTGGCTTATTCCAGGTGATCCCAATTATTTTGTCTCTCTGGAAATAAAGCCCAATGAGTCCATCTTACGGAAACAAACGAAGCATGTCTTCTCTGCAAATAGCCTGTGGCACTATTAAATCCATGGGATTCACATATACAGGGTTTCATCCATATGCTTGATTAATGAATAAATTTGATGAAGTGGGACTAATTGGAGCAGGTGCTATTTGTGTCTCTATTTTCCCCCAAGTTTCTGTCTTGGCCCCTAGGAGATCCTGCACTTGCCCCAACTCAGGATGGGTGTTGGAGGAGAACTTTGGGGCCCTTACTAGCTCCTCTCCTCAGGAGTAGGGGTTCCTAAACTGACTGGTTAGACCCAGGCAACAACTGGTTCCATTTAACTGGAGGTCAGAATCACTGTACTTTAATGGCAGAGTCTGAGGTTGAAGCCTCACACTTCTCCAGCACCCGGGTGCAAATGTGAAACTCATTGGGCGGGCGCTGTCAAAGTCTTATTCCTACTCTGGTTTCTGCTTCATGTAAATGGCAGAATAAACTGAAGTAAAATTATGTTTCTCAACATTTGCTTTATATTAGATTCTCCTGGGGAAATTTATAATTGCAAAGCCAGGGCCACTCCACAATTAAGTAACTCACTGTTACTTAGGAACTAAGTCTCTGCAGGTGGAACACAGGCATCAGTGGTTTTTAAAGTCCCCCAGATGATTCTGATGAGCAGGCAAGTTTGAGAAACACTGCCCTAAGAGAAATTAAGCGATATGGTTCAGACCAGAAATACCATTCAAACGTGGCAAAATTGCTTTGTCATTCAAAGTTCAGGAATTGCTAAACTTGGGATGCCTTAGTCATAGGGGAAGAAAACTCCAGGGCAAGAAGAGCACGTTCAGCATTCTCTCCAGTTACCTGGCTCCTCCAGGGCCCAGACAAGCTCTAATAGCACTAGCTCTGCCTACACTGGAAACAGTGGCGTCCTGCCTCCCACTTTCCCTAACACAGCACAGGCAGGAAGTGATGTGGCGACATGGGGTGGAGGGCAGAGCGCTATGGAGGTTCCTCAAAAACTAAAAACAGATCTACCATACGATCCAACAAACCCACTCCTGGTAGACATCCAAAAGAATTGAAATTGGCATCCCCTAGACTCATTGCAGCACTATTCACAATAGGATGTGGAAACAACCTAAGAGTCCATCGACAGATGAACGGATAAAGAAGTGTGGTATATACACACAATGGGGTATTATTCAGCCTTAAAAAGAAGGAAACCCTCCTTTCCAGCAGCAGCGTGGATGCATCTGGAGGACATTATGCTCAGTGAGACAAATCAGACACAGAAGGACAAATACTGCATGATTCCACTTATATAAGGTGTCTATAAACCCAGAGTAGAACGGCAGTTGCGAGAGTCTGGCAGAGGGGAGAAAGAAACAGGGGTTGCTGCTCAACCAGTTTCAAATTTTAGCTATATGAGATGAATAAGATCTAGACACTTGCTGCACAACATAGTGCCTGTATTCACAAGACTGTATTATGCACTTAAAAAGCTTTGAAAGGGTAGATCTCAAGTTAATTGTTCTCACAATTAAGAAAGAAGTCTGTCCATATGTACGCTGTCTACTTGGGTACATGGAGTTTGAATGAGGACTGTAGAAAAAGTCTGTCTAACAGAGGTTTCCTTCGTTTTAATTTTTCCAAAATACTTCAATAAGATGCTGGCCCATTACTAAAAAAAAAAAAAATCTGGTTGGTTGTGTCATTTACTCAGAGGGAACAAGCCTGAGAAATAAATGAAGAACAGCTGGGGCAGACATGCTAGGTTATCTGCTTTCTCTTTAAGAAGCAGTTAGAGCAGCTAGGGAAAAGCAGCAGAGATGTCTGGAGAAAGAGGGATTATATTGGGAGAAACAAAGAATCACTTGAGGGACTTTTGTGCTCAGAGCAGTAGCTGAAACGTGCTAATGATCAATTTAACACCTGCCATTTTAATTAGCACCTAAGGATAAGCTGAAATTGAGAGAGAGGGCTGGAAACAGTAAAATGGCCAGACAGGCAGCCCAAGGTCAGGGGGAAAATAAAGAACCATGGTTGATAGAAGCAGGTGATTCTAGTTTGCTAGAGGAAGCACAATTTGTATTTAGGTGTTGTTTTGTTTATTAGTATACCTTGATGATGGAAAATTCGAAATTTGCAACAGAAGCTAAACTGTGAACTGTCTGAAGAAAAGCAGATTCCATATAAACTTTTTCAAAGATTTTACTTATACACCAGAGGTTTTAAAGAATCAAAATAGCAAAGATTGCATGGGACCCAGGCTAGTATTTCAGGAGTTACACTTCTATGAATTTGAGCTACTGTCCAGCTGTGTGGTAGTAGCTAAATATAAACTCTCACTACTTAGAAGCTTGGTAGCTAAAATGTAGCAAAAATCAAATTTAAATAAGTAAAATCACATGTAAATAATTATGTGTGTGTGCAGGGGGGTATGTATCACAGTAATTCAAAGTCACAGCATAAACATTCCCAGTGTCATAGACTTTGGGAAATATCTCAGATTAAGACTATCAAACGAAGGTCTTAATTTTGGCTAGTGGGATTGGTCACCTATTTGCTCCAATATTCCAGGATCCATGCAATAGAACACTACCCTGAACTGGTACCAAGTCCATTCGCACCTCTGTCAAACCTTTCCATGTAGAACCTTGCCTGTCTGAAATCAGGTATCTAACACCAACTGCGGACCTATGCTTAGGAGAGATTATCAAGGCAATATCACAGTCCTCAGGCTCTCCAAGATCATAAGAATGGAGTTGAATCCCCAATGGGGTTTGGAAAGTCCCTGCTAAGCAGCACGTGAAATGTATGATATGTTCACTGATAAAGTTAAAAGGAGAGAAGGCTATCACACATTATCTGAGGACCAAATCTTGGGTGGAGCTGTTTGCCATGTACATTCCTAGGAAAAATAAAATAGATTGATAGATGTTCGTATATGCAGAGGAAGAAAGTGAGACCTGCGGTCACAACACCACTAAGAGCCAAGGCTGAACACTTACCTCCATGCTCATTTCCTAACTCAGACTCTACAGAAACACTTCTGTTAGGGTATGCATGGCAAGGCTCCTAAATCTATCAATAATTAAAATACACATTGATCACAAATACCACAGAATTTGAGACATCTAAATAAACAATTACTGTAATCTTTTCCTAAGAAGACTATCTAAACAAAAAGCAATTAATAATCAAGGCTAAACCAGGTTTTGTAGAAAAATATATTCTTGAACGTGTGATTAAATGTGACTTAAATATGTAATGACTGTGTGTCTGATAGCGATTTTAAACTTGTTCTATACTTGCATTTTAATTCAGGTTTTCAGTGGGTTAATGCATAATCTGATGATGGGATATTGGCACATTTCCATGAGAGTCATATATTTAGGTTCAGTAAAGGCTGGAGAAGATGGTTCCTTATGAATTATGCTGATCTTTCCACGTACAAGGTGTCCTGGGGTTTTTGTGTTCATTTGTTGCCTTGTTTGCCTTGCTTGGTCAAAATAAGGCAGAAGGCCATGAAAGAAAAAAATGAATATATGCTGAGCAATAAGAAAAAATAAAAGAGAGAGATAAGAAAGAAGGCCCTTGCTTTCTGATCCAGGAAAAAGCATAGAGCCAAGCGCACTAAAGTTAAATTCCGGTCTCCCAACCAAAATAAAATAAGACTCTAAAACCTTTTAATTATTTTAAAAAACGTAACTATCTAGGTAAGTTGTACCATTCCCTTTTCTTGAGCTCTTTTAAATATACGGGACATGCTTCTTGTTCTAGTATCTATGTGACACTCAATAATTGCCAGCATTTTCTTTGTAAGAATAAGAATGAGAGCAGTAGGACTCCAGAGTTTACAAAGGCGTATCTCACCATGTTCTTTGTGAGCGATGCCCTTGTTTGCTTTGGCTCAGATCCGGACATATCAGGAATTCAGAAGAACAATAATAGATCATCTAGTAGAGTTCCTTGTTCTCAATTTATTTTGGTTCTGTCTTATTTTTCAAAGACAATACCTGAAATGAGCAAATAAATAGATATACAGGAACCAAAAACTTATCTGTTAGTATAATTTTATATAATAAATGTTGGCTCAAAATGGTGATATATATTTATATATATGTAATACATATGTATGAAAAATTTTTAATATTATATATATAAAACCTGTTACAATATAAAACTAAAAGTCCTCTCACCCTATAATTTTGAGAGAACTTTTCTTTCCTTTGATTCATTTTGACCAAAGAAATTCCTGCTTCTAACAAGTCTAGTGGAAATGAAAATCCCCTATTTTTGAGAGAATCGTTTCTTTAAAAAATTATCTTAGAAAAGCAATAATTTTTTCTCATTGCCACATAGTAGTCCATTGTATATATGTACCACATCTTCTTTATCCACTCAGAGGGTGAGGGGGATGAGGGAGGGGGGAGAGGGGGTGATGGGCATTAAAAAGGGCACATGTTGGAATGAACACTGGGTGTTATATGTAAACCAATTTGAAAATAAGCTATTATAAAATTAAAAAAAATAATAAATGTAAAAAAAAAAAAGCAATAATTGTACACGATAAAGACTTACACGGCACATGTTTTGCTTAGGTCAAAATGCAGGTAATTTTTTACTAAAACTTGAGAAAAAAGAATAAGTTTTTTAAAAATATTGGAAAGAAATGCTTTGGCCCAGCATTTATGTGTTCCATAAATAAAAATATCACATCTTCTCTTTCAACAATGGAGGTGCCATATGTATTAGTGTATCTAAGAAGAGTCTGAATGTGCCAAAACTATCACAAAACTTTTTATTGCTCTAGGTGTCAGTTAATAGGGGATAACTCATTGAAATGGTATTCCATACCCATGAATATTACTTAAAATATATAGGTAAAAAATACTTTTTGTTTAAATTTAGAACATTCTTACAATAAACATTTTATGATATTATACTTTTAGTCAAGAAGATCTGGCTTTAATTTTCTCCTATTAAAGGTTGTAAAGCAGGCCTGAAGTTACTGGAGATTTTGTAAGGAACTGTTAAATTCTTCTTTAGAATTCTTATTTAAGTTCAAGAATCCTATTTAAAGCACATAATGCAAGAAACAAAGATCAATAAGGCATGATCTCTAGCCTAAAAGATTTATAGCCTAGTAATCAAATATATATAACAAAAGGAACCATAAATATATATATATGTACACACATGTATCTGCATGTATATATATACATATATAAATGATTATATATTAAATATATAGTATAATTATAGAGTAATACATAATTTAATAAAATATTTAATATAATAAATAAAATATAATTAATATATGTTATAGATATATAAATACATATGTAATAAAGAGAACAAGAAGAGTGGCATAAACAAAACACAACGAAGTTAGTGCAGAGAGAGTGATATCAGGCAGAAAGAAAGTAGTTCTCACAAAGCTGTGGGATCTGATAGTGATCTTCCAGACCTTCTAGAATGGATACAATATTAACAATAGGGATGAGTTCATATTTAAGGTGCAAAAAAAGGAAATAAATAAGGCACACACTAAGTACCTAAAATTTTCAAATACAGAAAATGAAAATACACAATAGTCCAAGATGACCATGACAAGACCATGTAGTGTGGTACGGATAAGCCTGGACATAAAGCCTGGAACCAGTGCATGGGCGACATTTGAAAGCCACCCTCAGAGGTCTGGTTTTATCCACTGGGCTGAAAGCACTGGAGGTTTTTGTAAGGAAATGACAAAATAAGAGCTAAGATGTGGGAAGTTTATATTGAATATATACGACTGAAGAGATGCAGGAAACAGGATGGCTACTCAGAGAACCTTTGTACAACAGCCCAAAGGAGAAGTAACAAGGAGCTAAACCGAAATGTTGGGAGGGCAAGGGGTGGAGAAAAAGGAGAAAATAAACGCAGGAGATGTTTCATGGGCAGCTGGTGACTGAAGTATGTATGGAGCCAATGGTGAGAAATAACAGACTCTTGGAGCCAAAATGGCTGTGTAACAAAACAAATGCAACAAAGTCAGTGCAACAGATGTCTTCTGAGCATTTGCTGCACAGAAAGCCTCGGGAAGTGTGCTGAGTTCTGGGCCCACAAGATAGGCAAGACAATACAGACAGTGCAGTCAGGGGGTTAGTACGCTCGTGAAAGAGAAAAGCAAATAAAGAACGCTTCCTGCAATTCAAACTTAATCCAAAGAGTGGTTTTGTGAACGTGTGATGAGGGGGTATAAGCCATAGATACTGAGGTGGAGAAGTAGGGAACGTTCAGGAAGTGTGGCACAAAGAAAGAAAATTAGCTCAGCGAGGAGGAATGACCAAACCGGACAGATATGAAAAGTACAGGAAGAGAGGGCGAGTAAGAGGTCTGCACTCGGGTAATGTAGAAGGTGCAATGAGGGACACAGGAGGTGGACAGAGTAGGCTGGAGGCAAAAACTGCCCATAGAAAGAAGTAACACCAAGAAGGCAGAAATGTTGCTACTGAATGAATACACAATAGAAACCAGCCCAAAACCAGTTTCACCTGGAATGACAACTTAAACATCGTCTTTATCTGCCTGTTCCCTTGCCAGATGGTGAAGCCGAAGGCTTCCAGTACTTCTGGGGAGGAGGGGGGAGGTAAACTATGAACAATGGAAGTCTCTAGTGCATCCCTGTAATGTGCACAAATCTAATTAGCTTCTTAATATTGATGGCTGATGTAAAAACATGCTTTTATAAGCCTAGCTTGTTGACATTTGAAATATAAGTATTTCAGTGGCATTTAAATCTATTCACCTCAAGAATAAAGCAAAGTATGATAACCTCAAATTTTATGTCCTCACCATGTAACCCAATGCAGTCATTAGAAAGAAAGGACGAGAGGTAAACCACTTGACTTGGACTGATTTCCACAAAGAAATGGTGACAGGAAAAACAAAATCGAGAAGTATGACTTGCATGATGCTAGTTTTTGTGTACAATAAACCACTGCAAAACACCCTGGACATATTTGTACGTATGCAAATTATGATTGTATGAGCTTGCAGCGAATAGGGTCTACACATATCAGGTGCTCACGAGGATTAGACTGAGTATTGGGTTACATAGGTGGAAGGAAGACTGGGTGGTGGCGAAGCCAACGTAAAAAGAGCCAGAAAGACAAAGGACTGCACTTGAAAAAGCACATGTGCAAAAATTACACTAAAGAATGCATGAAATGTTTCACATTAAATCAATGGAAGTGCACATGGGATATATTTATAAAGAAATTAGGTTTCATAAATGGGTAAAAACACAAAGAAATTTAGTAAGAGTGTATATTGAATTTCAAACAAGATGAAGGGGATGTAAAAATCTGATTTGCTTTCAGTTTATTACCCCATTAGAGACTATTTCTGCTTCTTCTGGTTTTCAAAGTAAAGTCTTTGGAGACTGAACTCCCTGAATATGTCGATTTTGTTTAACGTATGAGCTATTCCTGTGACATCTCCTTTACACATCAGCTATGATGAAAGAAAAATGGCTTTTTCTCCCCAACTATCACCCTTTCAGAATAGCTATTCTCTCTAACTGAGTAGTTTAGTTATTATTTGCTTTCCTCCAGAAAAACTTTAGCTGTGGTCAGCTTCCTTACTTAACTGCAGATTTTTAAAGATTTCCTCCAAAACTGGATGCCACACTGATTTGTATTCTAAGCTATACTTCTGAGATAGTGTAGAGCCTTCATTAATCTGTTTTTTCCAGCATTTATCAGGAAAGCAGTTAGAAGCATCAGTCTGCATTAATGAGGAATTCTCCTTGGTCTCTGCTGGCATTGCCAATCTGGGGCTAATCGCTGAGAGAGATGAGTGAAGCAGAGTTAGGGCAGCAGAATGACATACGGCTTAGGGCAAACACACGGACATTGGGCCAGAGTTCTGGGGTTCCTCTGTATGTATTATGGCTTTGTGAGGGGGTTAGAATCCTCTCCTCCATCACTGCGTATTCCAATCCTTCTCATTCTCCAGGCTTACCTCAGGGGCTTTCCTCACGTCAAGCCTTTCCTGATTCCTCTCCAGCTAGAAGGTATCTTTCACCTTCTATCCCTTTTGGATGTGTAATAGTAATCAATCTGTAACTTTTTTTCCGGCACCGGCATTCTATCACCTTTTACCTTATGTAACAATTAAGTAGCTTGTTGTCTTCACTTTTACTTAACCACTGAAAGAGTGGGACTCCCTTCCCAGCCATTCTGTTATGCCACCGGCACATTGCTAACATGATCAATATTTGCTGACTGAATCATCTCAGCTGAGAAGGACCCAGGGCCACCATCTTCAAGAAAATCATTAGGATTCCACAGACAGCTGGATGTACACTCACAACGATGTTCCCAATCCAGGGAGATTTTGATTGGAACTTTCCTCTTGATCTTTGGTCATTTCTACCCATGCAGAGACAAGACTAGAAAAAGCCCCCTCTTTCTCATCATGGAGCAGAAGAAGATTCTGTTCATGCTGTGTCTTTCCCAACCTGGCAGCATAAATACTGGTGTGTTTTTACAATCTGTTGGTATTCTAAAAATGAGAACAATGACCTTTGTGTTAATTAGTTGAAACAAGAGCCTGCTGAGACTAGAAGAATAAGACTTAATGGGACTTGAGATTATATATTCCAATCATAATTGCAGAGGTAATAACTAATGTTAATGATGAGATCAAATAAACATGCATCCATACTAATGTGCTTCTAATTCCCTTCCTCTGACTGAGATGTTCTCAGGGCTACCTAGCAGTAAAATACACACACTCAAGACTGCCCAAAAAAGTCTAGAAATATAAGAAAAATACTTCATTGTGTTTTTTAGATGGGCGAACAGAGCATTGCTTTAAATTCAAAAGTACATCACCTGAAAGGGTGTTTAAAATTTGAAGGAAAACATATTGAGCATATTATTTGAAAATATAACTAACCTATTTTAAAAATAAGCATAGCCCATGCTTCCCAAATTTTTGAAGACCCTTTTTATCTGATAGCAATAAGTGTTTCTGAAGAAGTAGTGAAAGGGTAGAGAAACTTAGGGAAAGGCATTATAGAACCTGTCTGGGAAGAGAAAGTAAACATAGAATGTTTATGGTTTTTATAATGTCTCTAGATTGTCCCTGCTCCAATACCACACACACTTCTATCAGAGATATCTGATATCTTTTGCATTGCTTTTCTTGTGCAAGGATGGCTCTCTCTATCAGGGTTCTTGAGCTAGGGTCCACTGAACCCATCTTCAACCCATCCAGAGACCTCTGGAAATTGTAGGTGAGATTTTTCCATGACTATACATGGACATTTTTCTCAGGAATATAAAAAAAAAGTTTAGGAAGCAACAAACTAGATGATAAATACTTATTTCTTATCGTGTTGTATAAACAAGGGAAAATGACCAGGCAGCACACAAGCAAAGCCTTCTAGAACAATATCCCTGGGAACAATCATAGAGACAAGAAGATGTAGATACCTACATCTTCTTCTGCTGCCCACTGCATTCTAGAGCAGCAGATAGGGGTGTCTGAGCTCTCGAGGTGAGATACAATCCATGTTTTGTTGGCTTTTAGCTGCATGATTAGAGAAGTACTCCCCAGTGTCATCTGGGTTTGGAGTCAGCCTTATGGTCATAGCTGAGTGTCCTAGTAATTCCTTAGACTCCAGCCCTCCTCTGCTACTATATTCTTCATTTGTTGGGAGACAACTGATCCTTCTTCTAATGTAGTCATGGAGCTGGGGTCTTTGTCTTCTGGTTGCAGCTATAATAGAATCTCTGGCTTGAGCCACATCTACTGAAATGGGTTTAGAAAGAGTAAGGAAGGCCATAGCATGAACAGGAAATTCTGGTTCCCTGTTTCTCACTCTAACATTTAATACCTGGCTGGGAATTAATAGGCTTTTGGGGGAAAGCAGATGGTCCAAGAAATCACTTGACTTGTCTTCATCCCAGATAAACATTGACTCCCTTCCATTATCATCTTGGTGTTGTAAGGATCTAGGCATGTGTCAACTTAGAAAGAAGGCGCAGGCTCTGCTCTTTCTACTCCCACAATCACAGCCACTAATGTCATCACCAAGGAAGCTGTGGATTATTTATTCATTTGTTTGGTTATGTTTGTTTATTTATATCCTGATTTAGTTCTTGAAGAATTTGTGATGCCCCAAGGGAGCTACTGTGATAAGAACTCACTTACTAGCATCTCTGTGTTCAGACAAAAAGAATGAGAAGGGGCTGAGGAAGCAGGAGGTGCTTCTGGGGAACTATCGTGGGGAACAGAATCCCACGGGACCTGCATGCATGGCTCTGATGACACTCATGCAACTCTACCCCCAACCTCTTGGATTTGCCCTTCACTTCATTCTCTGCTAACAGGCTAGTTGCAGGCACCCTTTTTTAAAAATGTATAACTTGATTAAGTATCTGGGGAGGGTTAAAGATTAAGTCATTCTCACTTAGGCATTAATTAATTGGTTAAGTATCTCCCAACTTGCTGACAGGTTCAGATATGTGAGGAAAGAGAGGAGATTTTCCGGTATGGAAACTCTTAGGGTAGGGCACACCTAAGGAGGGTGGGAAGATTAGCACATCAGCTAGACGCTGTTCATCTGGATATCTGAAGAGAGCATGGGAGCTGGGAAATGAATGAATTCAGAATGGTGAAAAGTACAAAGATAAACCATGGCTATTTCATAGAGTCACGTGGGACTGGGACTGCTCCACAGCATCTAAAGGAATCTTCCTTTTCCTGCTCCCTCTTCCTATCCATTTCTTCCTCTTCTCCCACATCTTCCTCTCCCTCCTCTTCTCCTTCCCCACTCTCCTGAACCATTTGACCTCTACTAGACCTCAGAAGAGAATTGTTGATGCCATAATCGTTCTACATTATCAATTAATAAAATCATTAGTGTATTGGCAATGAAAGGAGGAACCAGAGAGCATCAACTCCTTCAAGTCGCAAATAAGGAACATAAAATTCCAAGAAGGGAACTCACCTCATTAATCTAAGGCCATTCTGGGACTAGAATCCAGGTTTCTGGCTTCCAATTAAGTAGGGTTTTTTGTTTTGTTTTGTTGTTTTGTTTTGTTTTCTGTGGTTTTTGGTGGGTTTGTTTGCTTGTTTGTTTTGCTCCACAACAGAATTTCCTAGGTAAACAAAGAATTATATACCACCTGCAATACGACTTTACTCATGAGACAGACTACTTAACTGCCCGTTTTGAACCATCTTCATGCTTAAAGCTGGAAATTAAGATAGGCATGATTTTAATTTTAAAAGTACTTTCTAGTGCTTTGTTCGTAACCCTTAAAATTATGGAATTGGCTGTAAGTTTCCATTTTACAGCTGTGGAAGCAAAAGGAGGGCAAAGACATTTTACAGATGACCCAGAATACAATTTCAGTTTGGGTGACCTGGATTTATTTTTCTATTTGAGTTTGCCTGTTCTTCATTCTACTTAAATTTAAGGATGAACAGATCTCACCTGTGAAAATGAAAATGCTAGAGGGAGGGACAGGAATACAAAATAGAAAGCCTATTGTTAATTTCAGGAAATCATATGATTTGACTTAATTATCCCATCTTTCCTATTTATAAGAGCTCTCTGGCCAAAACAGTGGCTGTTCATAAAATGACTAAGGATAGGATCAGATAAATAAATATGTAACAGGTGTTTCATAGGCCACGACAGCCCTGGGTGTATAAAATAATAGCTAACATTCGTAATGGTCAAAATACAGTATTTATTTGGCTTCATCCTTATTTGCATTATATTCTACCTATACCTAAAACTTCTCCCAAATATTTCCAATAAGAGGATGTTGGGTTGGTTGAGTGGGGATAGCTAGGGTTTTACAGATCTTCTGGTTAATGTGTATGTTAACCCCATTTGGTCTTGTCTGCTTAACTCATTGTAGTAACACCGCTGGTGGCAACATTCACAGTTATGTGGCAGGGCGGAGTCAAGGCTTCCGAGCTGTATTGACAGTGTGTATCTACAGTACTTTTGAGAGCCTAACACCCTCCATTACCACAGACTACAGGATAGAAATTAGTGTCTCTGTTTCAGTAACTCAGCCAAAGTCACACAGCTAGTACCACAGAAGGGTTTGAAACCAGCCACAGTGACTCCAGAGCCTGCATCCTCTCTTTACACTAAACGTTCTGGGTTTAGGAGCAATTGGATACCACTGCTGTCTGGAGCCAGTCTTCCTCTAGCAAACTGGCTCTCTGGAGAAGGGCTGCTGGTGCTAGGAAGTTAGGACAGCTCTGGACATGTGTGAGCGTTGCCAGCCTCACATAAAGTTTCTTGACTGAGTGTAGCATTAGTGAATAGAATTACCCTCTGCAGAAGAATAGCTAAGACAAAGAAAATCTCCTTAATTCACAAGTTGGGAGCAAGAAAAGGTGAATTCAGGCAAATCAGGTGATTTGGCAATATAATGATGCCTGACTTCAGTAAAAACATTTTCATTTTAACTAGAAAGAAGGATTCGAAAGATCTGTAACCACACAAAAGATCTCAGAGCAATTTGGGCATGGTGCTCCACTAAATATAGCAACAGGAGAATAAGATAGGTCACTGTTGTCCTCCTACCCCAGAGGCCACCACTTTAAGCAAGTAGAAAAGTCCCACCAGGCTTCCTGTGGGAAGCCCCAAATCTAATTCCCCAGCCAGAAGATCCGGCAACCTGGCAGCCTGCCAGTCTGCTGGCCAGGCCCTGGGGGCAGTATGACCTTTGCCAGGTTCAGGAAGCATACTCGGAGTGCTGCGTCAGTAAGAGGATGCGGGAGCTAGAAGCATTCTCTCATCTCCACCCCACACCCCAACACTGGTGACAGTTTGTGGGTGGGGGGCGATCCTGAAGGCTGAGGCCTGATGCTTTGAGCATTCATTTCAGGAGGTAAGACTGATTCTTTAAGACAAGCCGGATACATGCATGGATGCGATATACCACTGTCCCTATCCAAAACCAAGGAGGTGAAATTCAGAATTTCTGACTTTTTCACAACCTGGCTGACACGTGGCGTCTCATCTCTTTATTGTGAAGCAAGACAACCATAAAAACAAATTCTTAGGTTGTAAGTTTCACCTTATAGATTACATTTCCAAGAATGACTTTAGATTCTCTTTAGAACATCAGTGACACTTTCCACATACCAGCTGCTACTCCTCTTTGCTTCAGCACTATTGTATCATCACCATTCCTTATGCCCTGACAAGCTTCTTTCACAGGGGTTCCAGGAGTCTCATTCCTGCCCAGCTGTCACTGGCCGAGGCTTTTGGCCAGTAGTGGCAAAAGCAGAGGTGGCTTCTGCTTGCATCCGGACAGCAGGTTTCTCTTTAAGTGTGGGTATAAAGTCTCTATAGATAAAAGAGGGAGCTGAAGCAAGGGCAGGAGGGGATTGTAGTTACTGGCTCCTGGCTCTCCTTGAAAGAAAGAATGTCAGCGATTTGCAATAGAAAGGCCAGGTGGGTGGAAACGTGAAACCAGTGATTATCTGATGCTGATGAGAAGGCCAGCACTTCTGACAGAGCTGACGGGCCCTCTGTGGGTTAGTGCTCTAAGCAGCCTGGCAGAAGACAAAAGAAGGCAGACAAAGAATTCCAGCCTTCCCTGAAGGAACTGTTCCTGTTATAAACTTTCATCATTTTTTCAGTTCACTTCATTAATAAGTAGTAATCACTTTCAATTGTCTCAATGAAAATATTGTTTTGACAGTGAACTACAAAAAGATTCAATAAAATCTGCCTCTCTTAAGGGAAACAGAAGTTGTCTTGGTCATTCACCGTGCAATTAGATTAAAATAAAGTTTTGAGAGACACCATACTGTGTTACCATAGTGTAGCTTAGTTGAATGAATTCGGGTTTTAGAGTCAGTCTGACCTGGCTATAAATGATTGTGTGACCTCGAACAGGTAATTTAGCCTCTATTTGCCTCAGTTTCCTCATCTGTAAAATGGGACTGTAGTCACGACATCATGGAATAGTTAAGAAAATTAAATTAGATGGAATTAATAATGTACTTAGCAATATGCATGGTAACTTGCAGAAACTATAAATTCCTACTTATCTCTCTGTCTTTTGAAGCCTAAAGGTACCTATTGTTTCAACATACATTGCGTATTCCCTAAGCTACTTACCGAACTTATGATGTGATTAAGAACCGTATAAAATCAGAGCCTTGGGAACACAGAGGAAGAAAAGAGTAGAGGAAGCTGCAGTGTCATGGGAAGAGCCACGGACCAGAGTCAGAAGTTCTGAATGACAATCCTGGCTCTGCTCCTTACCAGCCATGCGATTAGAGTGCATGCCAATGTCTTGAAGCCTCAGGTTTCTTATCTACATCAAGGAGATAACAATATCCCTTTTACAGATCTCTCTCCCACGCACAGACACTGGGCTTATGATTGGGTGTCCTACAACATGAACATGACATATTCAATGCCCTCAAAAGAGCTGGCAACCTAGTGGAGGAATCAGAACCTTGTTTCACAATAGCACACTCCGCGAATATAGGAGTGGTTTTTAAACTCCTCAGAAACAGCAGAATATAACGATGGTAGCACAGATTTTTGCCAGAAAACTTTCAAGCCAGGCTCTCCTACTTCCTGTGTGAACTCTGACAAGTTATTTAAGTTAACTTTGGAAATGAGGAAAACAATGGAATCGTTGTGAGGATTAAACAAGATAATGTATGTGACTCAGTCAGTTAAGCCTCCATCTCTTGACTTCGGCTCAGGTCATGATCTCATGGTTTGTGAGATGGAGCCCCATGTCGGGCTCTGCACTGACAGTGTGGAGCCTGCTTGGGATTCTCTCTCTCTCTCTTTCTCTCTCCCTCAAAAATAAATAAATAAATGTTAAATTAAAAAAAAAAAGATACTGTATAGAAATGTGAGCAATCCTATAAAAATTCAATAAAATGTTATTGTTTTTTAGTGGTCCTAGGTATCTCCTGTGCATGGGATCAGAGGTGACAGGTTTGAGGGCGCCTCTTGTGATGCCGATGTGTCCCCTCACACCAATGATCCATGTGAAAATGATTCCTAGTGTCTGCTCTGAGAAATGGAATTGTTTTGATATTGTTAGATACAGCTACAATTTCAAAAGTCCAGACTCTAACATCTGAACTTTATTTCTTGGGGGGGAAAAATGACATAATGATAGAAGCCTACTTTTTCCTCTTTTTTTTCACAGAAATTCCATCTTGCATAATTTAACTTGCTGCTTTTTATTTTTAAGAGGACTTATACTTTCTGTGACACAGTTTCTATAAATTATGGAGAAAAGCACAAACTTTACATGCCACAAGGAAATTATGAGATGATATTGAGCCTCAGAGAGAATCATCACACAAAGAACCAGTTATGAAAGGAAAATGTTCTGGATCTCATTCTCAAGGTCTTTGAAAAGAAAATCTGTTCCAAAGTAAGAGGCATTGTTGTCCCAAATGATGGTTTCAGTCCCTGAATCCTACTCTAACCTAAGCCCCAGCTGTGTTCATTTTACTTCATTTTCCCTCAAAGCGGAGATCAATAAGGATGAAATACTGTGCATATGTAGCACCTTGTTTCCAAAGAGTCCAACAGGCTGTAAGCATATTATGCCATTAATCTTCCCAGCGGTCTGAGAGAAAGGAAGTGACAAGTGTAATGTCCCCGTGCTTGCAAATGAGGAAACCAAGGAACGACAAAGGGAATTGAATGACCAAGAACACAGAGGGATCGGTGGCAAAGCTGGAAGAAAGAAATTGGGTATTGGAAATTGTGATTATTTTAAGGGCGTAAGAATACTCATAAATTATAAATAATAAGATAAAACCCAGCTGCTGGTTGCTGAGTGTATTTAAATCAAAGTAGGGACCATGTGGGCTTTCAAATATGCACGATAGACCTCGCTCCTCAAGGTGCCTGGGATGATGCTAACAGATGCCCTACTGAGTTTCTTCTGTCTTTAGCCCCCGCAATTGCAGTCACTTCTCATATTGCGAGAAATTTTCTGACTGTAACTGGCTACAGATTTCCAGCCCTAACTTCAGGGTTTTATCTCCTTCATGTTGGTCTGCTCTCATACTCCAAGTCAAAGCAGCCACCTATTTTCTTTCCTCTCCAAAGTGTGCTTATACAAGGGCTGATTAAATTCCTGTCATTTTCCTTTTTTAGAAAAAGTAAAATGGTCCAGAAGACCATATTTTCTCAATACAGGCTTTGGTAAAATGGAATTAAACATAGTATAGAAACTTCTAAAACTATTTTTCATCAAATGAGGGTAGTTTTTTTTTCTTTAATCCACTTGGAATCATATTTATGGCTGAGAGTGTTGTTATAACTTGTCTGTTAGGAAAGCAGGGGTCATCAGCCAATTAAGAATGTAAACGTATCTCTTAAACACTTTAAGGTTAGTCGATGAGCAAGTTACTCTGATACCAAAATCAAGTTCCCTTAGGGCGCCTGGGTGGCTCAGTCAGTTAAGCATCTGACTTTGGCTCAGGTCATGATCTCACGACTCATGAGTTCAAGCCCTGCATCCCAGGGCTCAGAGCCTGGAGCCTGCTTCAGATTCTGTGTCTCCCTCTCTCTCTGCCCGCCCCCTGCTCATGTTCTGTCTCTCTCTCTCTCTCTCTCAAAAATAAACATTAAAAAAATAAAAAATAATAATAATTAAAAAAAATCAAGTCCTTGAGAGAAAAGTTGGGGTGACTTAGGAGTGAACACCATAGGCAGCTGCTTACTTAGCATTTTTCCCTCTTCTCACCCTTCCAGAGTCTTGTTTCCAGTTTAATAATTATAAATTTCAATTAATAACTTGGTCCAAAGCAAGCACTTCATAGCACTAATAGAGTTAAAGGAAGAACATGAGTTAGTGTACAAGAACTTTTCTAGGAGATCTCGTCACCATGCAGAGTGAAGGAATGAACTTTTCCTGAATAGTAACTGTTGCCATACCTGAATAAGCAGTTATATCTCTACCAGTTACTGTGTGTGTGTGTGTGTGTGTGTGTGTGTGTGTGTGTGGTGTGTATGTGTGGAGTAAAGTGAATAGAAGAAATCAGTGACCTATACCAATGTCAGATAGTTCTCATAAAATTAGTTACAGTAGCAGGAATAGGAAAGGAGTGTAAAGAACTACTATGAGCTAGTGGTGGTTATTACTAGAGTCCACAGGCACGGACCCTAGAGGCTAGCCAACTATTGGAAAGATAGCTTGAATGTGAACTTCAAAAGAAGTCTTGTGGTAGGTAGTTGTTTGTTCATGGTGCTAAAACAATGCCATCCAGCACTGGGGAGCAAAAAGTCCCCTTCCTGCTGACTTTGAATTTAGACAAATAAAAGAAGGAGCAGTCTATTTTTCTCTTCCCTATTAATGGAGTCTCTATAGCTTCCATCTCTTTAGGAAAAGCTACCTCGGATGAAATGTTACTGTTTCACTTTCTATGAAATGATTAGCATCTCCAACACCTATAGTAACTGCTGTGAGTTTCAGGTGTCATGGCCCTATTGTTTCAAACGCTTCCACCAGGTAGAGAATTTACACTGTTTCCGTGCATAAGATTTGTAAACCACCTTCTGCAGCTGCATAAAACATTAAGAATCACATATCTTAAAAAAGGGCTCTACTGATAACACATTGTTATGGTCTGAATTGCGGCCCCTCAAAAAGGTATGTTGAAGTCCTAACCCCCAGCACCTCCCTCAGGCCAGGCAGTTAGGCAGAAGGGAGAAGATGCTGGCCACACCCTCGGAGCCACCATGGAAGGTTAACAGCCACACCTTCAGAGCCACGTGTAAGGGCTAACAACAGGAAAAGCATAGTCCAGAGCTGGCTCAAAAGCCACAGGGGACTTCTAAGAGCTAAGCACGGGCACAAAGGGTCCAACTTGTCCTTAACTACCTTTAAGGTCACAACGATGGCCCATTAGACACTTACGAATATACAATACATAACTACAATTATAACAGAATGCATCATGGGTAGCCACATGCGCAGAGGCCAAAATGTTGTATAAAAAAGAGCTGTCAATCAAAATGTCAATCAAACCCAAATTTACATATGCAGCAAGAAGGCTTAAAAGGATGCAGCTAGAGCTTTTCTGTGCCATTGCCACTCTTGCTCCGGCAGCAGCCCACTTTCACACTTGAAATGCACTATACTTATCTATTCGGCAAACTCTATCTCCCCATTCTGGTCTTAGGTCTCCAACTCTTTGGTGTATCTGGGACAAGAACCCAGCGACCCGGTAACACCTCAGAATATAAATGTATTTAAAAATAGAGTCATTACAGACAGAGATAATCAAGTTATAATGGGGTCATGAGGCTGGGCTCTAACCCAATATGACTGGTGTCCTTTTAAAAAAGGGGAATCTGGACACTGAGACAAACATGAGTAAAGAAAGACAGTATATGAAGAGACAAAAGAAACACAGGGAGGACACTATGTGAGGTAAAGGTGAAGACAGGAAAGATGTGTCTGCAACCCAAAGACTGCCACTGACCCATCAGAAGCTCAGGAAAGACACAGAAAAAAACTTCCTTGTACAGTTCTCAGAGAGAATCAACCCTGCCAGTTTTGAATCTCTAGTGTTCAGAACCATGAACATAAATTTCACCATAAATTTCTGTAATTTTAAGTCACTCAGTTCTTGTTACTTTGTTATGCAGCCCCAGGAAACCTATGTACCCATTAATATATCATTTTATTTTGTTTTATTTTTAAAGATTTTGTTTTTAAATATTTTCTACATGCAGCGTGGGGCTCAGACTCACAACCCTGAGATCAAGAGTCATGTGCTCTACTGACTGAGCCAGCCAGGTGCCCCTAATCTATAATTTTAATTACTAGTTTCTAATATATAAGAGAAAAAAAACTAGACTTGGCGTAAATATTCCAAATTGCATTTTTATTCTAAACAGAAGCAATTGGTTTTAGTGTCTCAGAGAAAGTATCTTCATGTTTGACCAAATACCTTCATGTCCATAGGTGATATTCTTAGTAAGAATATCTTAGTAAGACTCATCACCAAAATTTTCTAGAAATCACAATCTTTCTCCAACTTCTATCTCAGCTTATACCATCACACATTAAGTCCTTAATTAGGTTTATAGCCTATACGGAAGAGTAATCCCGCTTGCCACAGACCCGAATGCAGCAAGTATATCAATATCCAGTTCAGACTAGAGTGAATCTGATGTCCTTCTTATTTTTTAAAATTTTCTATGAAGGACACACTTCAGTAAATCTTGCTTCATTTTAATCTGTGACTCCCTTTCAACATTAGTTATTCCCAGTTAGACTCCTATGGAAAGTCACTAATTATGACTCCTGTCAAAACTGGAAGCAGTTTTGCCAACTATTAACCAAATAGAATTTCTACTGAAAGAAATGCTTTTGTTTGTTGCTTAAACATGTAATCTGTTCTGAGAAAAAATGTACAGCTTCCACTCAGTTCACTCCGTTTTTTTTCCCTTGAGAGTAATAAGAGTATCACCAAAAGTAGTGTCTGAATATTTCAAATCATAAGATGAGAGAGCAAATTCTTCTTTTACAATGGCTTAATTTTGATTGTAAGTCTCACTATTGTTTCTCTCTTGCAGGACTAGGAAGAGGAAGAAATTTATTTTGGTCTTAATTCAATCACAAGAGCATCTTTGTTGAGCCAACCAGAGCCAGTTACTGTTGTGTGGGTAGTGTGTGTGGCAGTTGAGTGAAACTGAAGACACTTGACACATTGTGAAGAAGTTTATTCAATCTCTTGCCAACCACCGAGAGTAACTAATTGCCAGAGAGATTTTTTTCCACAAATTTGAGATTTCAGAGCACTCTCTTTGCAAGAAATCTTGGCTTCAGTGAAAGTACATCTGAGCCCATATTTTCTTTTCATTTTCTATGGATGTTTTCTCTGTCTTTGTCTCTACCTTTCATGCATATTTGATCACCTTTTCCATCTGTTAAAAAAGAATTTCTTTTTTCTTTAGAAATAGAATTTCTATTTTTTTCTGGCATATACCGCCAAAAGTTTTGTTTTGTTTTGTTTTGTTTTGATTTGAGTAGAGCTGACACACACTGTAACTTTAGTTTCAGGTGTACAACTTGTGCAATCATTTTGGTATGCTCACCACGAGTATAGCTACCATCTGTCCCATTATATTGTTACTATAATATCATAAACAGTATTTCTTATGCTCTACTATTAGTTTATTTTATTTGAATTCCAGTGCAGTTAATATATGGTACTATATTAGTTGCGGGTATAAAATATAGTGATTTGACAGTTCTATACATTGTCAGTGCTGATCACAATAGTATGCTTTTAATCTTTTTCATCTTTTTCACCTGTCCCCCCACCCACCTCCCATCTGGTAATCATCAGTTTGTTCCCCATAGTGAAGAGTCGGGTTTTTTCTGGTTAGTCTCTTTTTTTCTTTCTTCTTTTAGTGTTTTTTTTTTTCTTAAATTTCGCATACAAGTGAAATCATATAGTAATTGTCTTGCTTTGACTGACTTATTTCACTTACCATTATGCCCTCTAGATCCTTCCATGTTGTTGCAAATGGCAATGTTTCATTCTTTTTATATACTTGGATAATATTCTATTATATACAATGGAATGATTCGTCTACTGATGGACACTTAGGCTGCTTCCGTTATCTTGGCTGTTGTAAATAATGTTGCAATAAACATATGGGTGCACATATCTTTTCCAATTACTGTTTTCACATTCTTTGGGTAAATACCCAGTAATAGAATTACTGGATCATATGGTAACCTTATTTTTAATTTATTGAGAAACCTGCATACTCTTTCCCACGGTGGCTCCACCAACAGTGTGCAACAGTTCCATTTTTTCCACCTCCTCGGAAACATTTGTTTTTCTCTTGTGTTTTTTACTTTGCACTCTGACAGGTGTGAGGTGGTATCCCGTTATGGTTCTGATTTGCATTTCCCTGATGGTGAGTAAGGTTGAGCATTTTTCATGTGTCTGTTTGCCATCTGGATGTCTTCTTTGGAGAAGTGTCTGTTCATGTCTTCTGCCCATTTCTTAATTGGATTATTCAGCTTTTGGTGTGGAGTTGTATTTGGATACTACCCTTATTGGATATGTCATTTGCAAATAATCTTCTCCCAGCCAGTAAATTGTCTTTCAGTTTTGTTGATTATTTCCTTTGATGTGCAAAGTTTTTTTTTATTTTGATGTAGTCCCAATAGTTTATTTTTACTTTTGTATCCCTGACATTAGGAGACATATCTAGAAAAGTGTGGCTGATGTCAAAGAAATCACTGCTTACAGTATCTTATAGAAAATTTATGGTTTCAGTTCTCACATTTATGTCTTTAATCCAGTCTGAGTTTTTGTACATATGGTAAAAAGTGTTCCAATTTTATTCTTTTGCAGGTAGCTGTCCAGTTTTCCCAACACGATTTGTTGAAAAGACTGTTTTTTCCCCGTTGCACATTCTTTCCTCCTATGTTGAAGATTACCTGACCATATAATCATGGGTTTACTTCTGGATTTTCTATTCTTTTCTATTAAACTATGTGTCTATTTTTTGTGCTAGTACCATAGTTTTTATTACTATAAATCTGTAATATATCTTGAAATCTGTGATTGTGATACCTCTAGTTTTGTTTTTTGGGCTGTTTTGTGGTTCTACACAAATTTTGGGATTATTTGTTCTAGTTTAGTGAAAAATGCCATTGGTAATTTGCACTAAATTTGTAGATTGCTTTAGGTAGTATGGACATTTTAACAATATTTGTCCTTCCAATCTATGAGCATAGAATATCTTTCAATTTATGTCATCTTCAATTTATTTCATCAATGTTTTTTATTTTTCAGATATTTCACCATCTTGGTTAACTTTGTTCCTAGGTATTTGATCATTTTTGGTGCAACCGTAATAGGACTTGTTCCCACAGATGTCTCTATATTAGGCTGGGGGATGGCCAAACAAAATGGTGCCTTCCTGCTCCTTTGTTTTTGAAGTGTCCTAAAGATCCCTGCCTCTCCAGCACATGCTCTGAGTTAATAAATCTCCTTCTCATACACCCCTGGAATTCTTCAAACTGCTGCTTTTATGGTACATTTCAGCGGGAGCTGTTGTTGCACTGTCTCTTTAAGGCAGGGACTCAGCTTCCCCTTGTTCTCCAGCTCGCCCAGATCTGAGCCTGCTGAGTTTTAAAGCTCTAGGTGTTAAGCCTCACAGATCATAAGAATTTGTGAAGTCAACCCCCTCTTGTTTTCAAAGTCAAAAAATGTTATAGGGATTTGTCTTCTTTAAGCAGGTCCCCCATGCCTGAGGTGCCTGGTGTGGGGGTCTGCTCCTTTCCCGTTTCCATGCCCATAGCATCCCTCCCTCCCATGGAAAGTCCTGAGGGTCAAGGGTCCCTTTTGCTCCTGACTCATCTCCACCCTTCCAACCATCTTCCACGTGTCCTTTTCTCTACATTTACTTGTGGAGAGTCTGCTCTGCCAGGTCACTTTCTGGGTTATTTACAGTGATGTAGACATTACCTGGTTGCATCTCTGGGACAAGGTGAGCTTAAGATCCTCTTATTCTGCCATCTTCCCTGGAAGTCCCTTATTCTTTTCTTTTTATTCCAATGACTGATTCACTCCATAACTGGAGGCTTGTATCTTCCCTTTTCCTTCACCCATTTTGCCCAAACCCTCACCCTTCTCCCCTCTTGCAACCATCAGTCTGTTCTCTATATAGTTCTGATTCTGCTTTTTGTTTGCTTATTTATTAGATTCGATTTATAAGTGGAATCATATGGAATTTGCTTTTCTCACTCTGACTTATTTTACTTATCATAAAACCCTCTAGGTCTATCCATCTCTCAAAGAAACATAACTCTATATTTTTTATGGCTGTGTAATATATTTATGCATACACACACACATATTTCTTTATCCATTCATCTATTGATGGACACAGGCTGATTCCATGTCATGGTTATTTTAAATTCTGCTTCAATAAAAATATGGGTGCATAGAACTTTTCCAGTTAGGGTTTCTGTTTTCTCTGGGTAAAAACCCAATAGTAGAATTACTGGATATATGATATTTCTATTCTCAAGTTTTTGAGGAAGCTCTCTACTCTTTTCCACGTGGCTGTACCAATTTACATTCCCACCAAAATGTACAAGGATTCGTTTTTCTCCATATCCTTGCCAACACCTGTTGTTTCTTGTATTTTTGATTTTACCATTCTAACAGGTATGATGCTGAGGTGATATCAGACTGTTTTTTTTATTTGCATTTCTCTGACGATGAGTAATGTTGAATATCTTTTAATGTGTCTGTTGGCCATGTCTGTGTCTTCCTTGAACAAATTTCTATTCAGGTCCTCTGTGCATTTTTTATTCACATTGTTTGTTTGTTTGTTTGTTTGTTTTGGTGCTGAGTTTATATATTTTGGACACCAACCCTTATCAGATATATAATTTGCAAATGTCTTCTTCCATTCATTGCCTTTTGGTTTCATTGATGGTTTCTTTTGCTGTGCAAAATCTTTTTGTTTTGATATTATCCCAATAGTTTATTTTTGCTTTTGTTTTACTTGCCTTAGGAGACATATCTAGGAAAATGATGCTATAGCTTGTGGCAGAGATATTACTGCCTGTATTCTCTTCTAGAATTTTTATGGTTTCAGGTCTCACATTTAGGTCTTTAATCTATTTTAAGTTTATTTTTGTGTATAGTGTTAAAAGTAATCCAGTTTCATTCTTTTGCCTGTACCCATTCAGTCTTCCAGACCATTTATTGAAAAGACTGTAGCGGCTCAGGTCACAATCTCACTGAACATGAGATGGAGCCCCACATTGGGCTCTGTGCTGACAGCATGAAGTCGGCTTGGGATTCTCTCTATCCCTCTCTCTCTCTGCCCCTCCCCTGCTCGGCTCTGTCTCGATCAAAATAAATAAACTTTTTTAAAACAAGTATCAATCTTATCATTTTTTTGTCAAAGAAATAGATAAAATCTTGTGCTTGAGTCAGAGCTAAGTTAGAACCCTGACTAAACCACTTAATATATAAGTGACTTTGGGTATAATGCCTATTCTACCTGTGTCCACAGGGAAAATGAGGATAATGAAAGAGTACTTATCTCATAACATATACATTTCTTAAGAGCTCTTAACTCAGAGCTTGGCATTTATCTAAAACTCGCTATTAGTTACTATTACTTGTTATTAGTTTTAAAAGGTCTGTGTGTACCAGTTTATTAGGTTGGTGACATAGATGTTTCTTTAGTTGCAGCTCTCTTAGCTGAGATCAATAGTCCGTGTATTTAAGTGGAATTGGTGAACTCTAGTCAACTAAAACATATTACCAACGTCTAGGGGCCAATAGGAAGAAAGTAAGTTATTTTCAAAATGTTCTGATGCAATGATATATGTTTTATAAGTGAGACAAAAGGCTACAGGTTATTGTATAACACATGCCAGCATTTCCCACTTCCCTTTGTAGCAGAATAACTAATAAAATCTTTCAAGAGCAACAATTATTGAGTAGGTACTTTGTAAGTACAATGCTAGCCACCAGAGTCAAAAAGATTAAGAAGCAGACATCACCTGTTCCCTTATGGAGTTATAATCTAATAAGGACGGTAAGCACTTAAAAAGTATCACACAACTAAATATACAATTATAAATTATGTAGTGCTGTAAAGAAAAAGTAAAATTTGCAGCTGGAGAGAAGGTAGCATGATCAATCTTCCCAGCTTGCCTGGAGCTGTCCTGGTTTTAGCACTAGAAGTCTCACTTCCTAAGAAACGACTCAGTCCTAGGCAAACCAAGAGTTACTCACCCTAGAAGTGGAGTGGGGCCTGAGACGGGGAAGAAGTCTTCAGTGAAACAGGGCCAGAGGACAGTGAGCCCTGAGATGAGAACAAAAAGGCTGATAGGTCACACTGAGCCTGGCAATGATGTTGGGGGATGGGGAGAGGTGGATTTTATCTGGACAGCAACAGAAAGATTCTGAAGAGCTTTGGGCAGAGAAGCAACCAAGTTCAAAAATACTATATAGACTACTTCATATTTTAAGACAATCACTCTGACTACTATAGGGAGAAATGACACGAGATGGAAAATGAATATGTACTAAGACCACTGGTTATTCATCTTGTGAAGGCAGAGCACCTTAACACTGGAACTCAAAACTTGCTCATAGCACCTGCTGTATTAGCTGGGAATTTTTTAGAAATTCCATTTCTTGAGCCCCTACACAGACCTACTGAATCACAAACTCTGAGGGTAGGCCACAATCTGTGGTTCATCATGCCCTCCAGGTGATTCTGATGCACTGCTAAAATTTGAGAACTACTGCTTTAAGAAAACAAAATTGCTTCCAAAGCAAGACCTAAAAAGACAAGGAAATACAGTAATAGTATTATTCCACTTCAGAGTCAAGATTCTGGAAAATAGGAATAGACATAGAGAACAGAGGCATGCATTGTTTATACTGACAAACACAATTCAGGTTTTTCACATTCCATATTACATCACCAACAATGATAGGCTAATTAGCAGCTAGGGGGAAAGGTATTTTCTTTTTTAATTTTTTTTAATGTTTATTTATTTTTGAGAGAGAGAGAGAGTGTGAATGAGGGAGGGGCAGAGAGAGGGAGACACAGAATCCGAAGCAAGCTCCAGCTCTGAGCTGTCAGCACAGAGCCTGACATGGGGCTTGAACTTACAAAGTGTGAGATCATGACCTGAGGTGAAGTCAGACATTGAACCAACTGAGCCACCCAGGAACCTGGGGAAAGGTATTGAAAGTATAGTTTGGGGGCACCTACGTGGCTCAGTTGGTTCAGCCTCCAGCTTCAGCTCAGATCATGATCTCAGAGCTGGTGGGTTCAAACCCTGCACTGGGCTCTGTGCTGACAGCTCAGAGCCTATGTCTCCTTCTCTCTTTGCCCCTCCCCCACTCATGCTTGCTCACGCTCTCTCTCTCTCAAAAACAAATAAACATTAAAATATTTTAATAAAAAAATAAAGTACAGTTTGAAAGCAAGGACAAAAAATAACATGTTAAAATTTCTAATTCCTAGGTAAAATAATGATTATTACATGAAAAGAAAAATCATAAAGCAAATAGTTTCCAGAACCATGCAAAACCAAAATTCCTTCTAGTCTTATATTTCTGTGATTCCATGAACAGAAAGAGAATTTAAAAAAAAATTTTTAGTATACTTGACACGCAATGATGTTACATTATTTTCAGGTGTACAACACAGTGATTCAACATCTCTACTGTTATGCTATGCTCATCACAAGTGCAACTACCATCTGTCAACACACAATGCTATTACAATATCATTGACTATATTCTCTACACAGAAAGAGAATTTTAACTGGCAGTTTACTCTTTAGTATTTAGACCCAGATGATTATATCTGAATATTCACAATCCCAGGCTAAAATTTCTATCTTAATTTTAATCAAAGGAAGTACACATGAACAGAAAGATATTATTGAAACTTGATGGGATGAAGTCATGATGTGCAACACTGAAAGGGCATAGCTTATCAAAAAGAAACAGATGTAATAGCGCTTCCTTTTCAGGAAGGCGCTACACACTGTATGGGGATTCAAAGTTGAGAATAGACATATGGTAGGAAAAAAATTATGTGTCAAAAAGAAAACCAAATGTGAGAGTAACAAGAATCTTAGAAACTTCTAGACCAGAGAGAGAATATAGATGACACTTTCCTTAAATAAATGAAATACTTGGAGTGAGTTAAGCTGTAGTAGTGATAAAGAAGAACTCCAATTATCCTTACAACTCTTAGAGGACTTAACTCATCAGCAGAGTATAAAATATGTTTTCTTGCCTTAATGCCAATTTAGTTCTTCAGATGGGAAAAGAAACAACTTGAGAATCTACTACTCTGAGTCTAATTTTGACCACCAAAGAAGTGATTTGTTATGTAATGTGTGCCAAATTTTGGGAGAAGCCATTTTGCTTCAGGGATTATAATAATGAAGGAATGAAACATTCACAACATATTCTTTGGAAGAGCATTAACTTTTGGATGTGAACCTTTATGACATGTAACTCATTACTCTTGGAATGTCATCTAGGTCCACTACTTTATTCTCAGGATGAAGCTGTTTATTCATCCAGGTAAGATGTATATCTCTTTGATCAGGTACTTTCCACTTAAATGGATGAATAAGGAGAGCTTCAATTATTGGCCTCTAAATATCTATGTTAGCCAAGGCTTCACTGAAATGATGGTTCTCAAACGTTAAGGTATATTAGAATCAACTGAAAGACGTTTTAAAACACAGTATCCTATGCTCCATCTCCATGCTTTGTTTTAGGAGGTCCGAAAATCTGCATCTCTAACTAGTTCCCAGACACTGATGCTGCCAGTCTTCTGACCACTTTGAAAACCTCGTATCTAACGAAAGAACCATCAATATCACGTTGAAGCCTCTGTAACCAAAACTTTTTCTTAGAGCAGGTGAAATCAGTGGCTCAATTCTCCTCTTTCTGCCAGAAAAGGAGCCACTCCCTAGTTTTTCAATCCTGTCTACGCAATAGGAACCCTCCCTGGGAAGTTTTTGAATATTTCTGTCCTGGCTTCCTCTACCGCTGGTTCTGACTGAATGATCTGCACCTCCAACCCGACCATTAGTTAGTTAAGTTTCCAGGCGGTGCTATTCTGCAGTCAGTGTTGAGAATCACTGACCTTTATGTTGACAGGTCTTGAGTATTTAGCTTCTCAACCTGATCCTGTTGGCATCACCACTTAACAGCTGTCATCTAAGCAACTTACCCTCATACCTTGGGCTAATTAGGCATCATGCATTAGTGAGGGGCTAAACGCACAAAAAGGGTTACCACCAGCTAGAAACCTTAATTCTGAGTTGAACGGTTCAAATACGAAGCGTTTTTGCTACCATCATCAACGACAAACACGCATGTCTTCAACATTTACAGCATATGAGGGGAAAACAACCCCCCAGTTTTATTCTGCAAGAAAAGAGGAAGCCCTGGTTCTCACACACAGAAACTTAAGTTGTTGGCTTCCCGCCAGCATTTTCAGAGATGATAATCTTATGTATTGCCCTAGCAAATCCCTTTGCAAAAGGCAAGGCGTGGGAAGGATAGAATTGTTGCATCTGTTGTAATGGACAGTACACAGTGGCTGTTCAAATGTGACTAACTTAAAGTCTGATCATTTTGAGCAAGTGAAATTTTTAAAAATGTAAGCTTTTCTTTTAAATAATAATATTTCCATTTGTTTTAAAATCAGTGACTGTCAATTCTACCTATATTCTTTGTATCTGGTACCTAACGCTTTTTTTTTAATCTCTGAAACAACGACTGAATTGCTGCACATGAAAAAAAATAGGAAGTGAATTTTAATTCTACATTGTTCATTTGAGTTTCTTTCCTTATCTATACATCCTAAATAAAAAACAAACACTCCCCAAATCAACAGACTAGCATATAAGAACACATGTTCATTATATTATTTTTTCAGGATTGTGTTCAGGAACAAACTGATAGATATTGATAGAAGTTATGGATATTGCTCATATATTATCTATCTTCTAAGCAATGAAAAAAGATTATCTATATGATAGCTGTATACATTATCAGTGATCAATTCATCTGCATGCAAGGGAAATATTTAACCATTATCATTGTAAGAATATCATATAGTTTATTAAAACAATTGATCATATTTGCATCTAGATTAAAGAAAATATATTAATTTATATTTGCAAAGGTAAGTAGGTATTTTCATAACTACCTTGACAAATATTTAAATATATATAACTGAATATTCAACTACAAGTTCTCAATATTTATTGCTTTAATCTGAACATATTTTCTTCAATTCAACAATAACTTTTATAAGAACAAATAATTTTATGCAAGAGATTTAGCACACTTCCTAAACACTAACCTTCAGTACATGCAACACAGAGAATCCAGAAGTGCTAAGGAAAGAGTGAAGAAAGATCATCTCAGAAACTCAGAAATTTACATACAGAATTCAATTCTAGAGTCCTTGGTAAGTGTTATGTTTCTTTCTAAAAGCAATGGAGAAATTCATCACTTAACTCTGAGCACTAACCAAAGAAATGCATTTTTGAAGAGTGACTAACATGTGCACCTTAAATGGACAAGAGAACTTTAACGAGATCTCGTGCAATTTGTGGCAGTAGCAAAATAAAAAACGGTAAGCTAGATACTTGTGCATTCATCTCTTAAGAGAGAGAAGAACCTGCACTTTGCATAAATATCTAATCAAAACATTAAGTATGCACAACTGCACTCTAATTCGGGGGACTCCATTAGTTTCTTTTAAGAACTGCATTGGACATATAGCTTCTTTAGACGTGTGTATATTATGTTCTCTAGATAGCAAATATAGATGCCTGGTTTTTTACACTGAAGAATTATTTCTCAGTTTTCTTGTTGTCAAGATTACTTATGAGTTTCCAGAAGCAGAATTAAATTAGATAGTCTGGGCCCTAATAATTAAGGCATGAGAGGAAACTTACCTATCTCTCTAATACTAACTCAACCCCAGCAAAATCAGCAGTGCCAAGCACTCTGGAGTTGAATTAAAGTAAGATGCTATTTAATAAAAGATAGAAAGAAGTCATATATACATTTTTTCAAGTGTAAGGAGAAGAAGATGGTATAGCGAATATTGATTCTATAGCTTAGTGATCCACAGAGGCGAGAAAGACAACAGGAACGAGTGCAAGAAGGGACAGGGGAGGGTGACAGATGGCAGTTATAAGTGTCTTCACTTTGTACAATTCTTATCACATAGTGTGTAAAAGTAAAAGTTTTCTGAATGAATAAAGGCCATATTTATGGTATTATGGTTTCCAATTTTTAGAGAAATTGAAAACAGAAAATAATACTCTATGTAGAAACTAAACATTAATATAATGTTTAAGCTTACACATTATAAAACAAAAATATAAGTAATGTTAATAATGAGATACACAGGACACAGAATTGCTGATATTTATAATATCCATTGCTATTACAACCAAACTGTTTATTAAAGTAGTGAAAGATGTACTTCCTGACTTATTTCCTCAAGAGGGCGTCTTCCCTGCACTCTGCCTCACTCTCTGATTACTGACCTTCTATAAGCTAGAGTAATCATTTAAAGAAAGAAATACATTAGATTGTGCTACCTTCCTACTTACATTTTCTAACAGTTTCCCATTGTACTTCACAAAACAAACAAATGCTATGTCATGAACTACAAACCCCTGCATCAGTTGGTCTCTCTCTACTCAAACCTCCCAGCTCCAACTCATCTTCCCCTCTTTCCCTGTCCCATTGCACTAGGACCTTCCTCTCAGTTCCAGAAATACCCCCAAGCTGTTTCCCACATCAAGGCCTCCAGGGGCACAGCTCACTCTCTTGGAATATCACACTACTCATTCCTTGCCTGGGCCACTAGTCATTTCGTAGTCTTTGAGGAGACTTTCTCCCATAATCGTGAGGGTAACAGGTCCCCCGGTGTTATTTTCTCTCATTGCTCACTGCCGTTTCCCTGCATAGTACTTATCCCAGGTGATAATCATGGAATTTAAGTATTGATATGATCATCACCAGTCTCCTCCTTTCCAGGGGGAACTCCACGAGGGTAGAAACTGTTTCTTCACAGCCATCACCTGGCAGCAAGCCTGACATACAGCCAGGTGCACAGTATTTCTAAGATGCATTTATAACTTAAAATAGTTCCAGGATTCTAATCTGGAAAAACCTCAGTCTTGTAGGTGAAATGACAATTTAATGACAAATTAAAATTCAGTTCCACCTAATTGTCCATGAAAGGCAAAAGTTACTCCAAAAAACTAACAAAAGTACAGAACTGGAACAATAAGAATGAATGTATACTGTGTCTATTACATGAAGCCTTAAAGACAGTGTGGGAGTAAAATATCTTATTCACTAAATTTTTAAAAATTGTATTATGGTAAGAACAATTAGCATGAGATTTACCCTCTCAACAAATTTTTAGGTGTGTACAACACAGTAGGGTTGACTCTAGGTACAATGTTGTGGAGCAGACTCTAGACTTTATTCATCTTGTTCAACTGGTACTTTACGCCCATTGACTAGTAACTCTCCATTCCCCCATCCCCTCAGCCTCTGGGGGCCACCATGTCACTCTTTGATTCTATGAATTGGACTATATTAGATACCTTATGTAAATGGAATCATGCAGTGTTTTTCTGTGCCTTAGTTCACTCAGCATAATGTGCTCAAGGTTCATCCATGCTGTCGCATGTTGCAGAATTTCCTTCTTTTCTTAATGACGGAATGACATTCCTTTGTATAGATCACCTTTTCTGTATGCATCCATCTGTTGACAAGCATTCATGTTTCTGTGTCACGGCTATTGTAAATAATGATATGATGAACATGAGAAGGCTAGCGTGTCTTCAAGATCCTGATTTCAATTCTTTTGGATAAAAGTCCAAAAGTGGGATTGCTGAATGATATGGTAATTATCTTTTTAATCTCTTGAGGACCACCGCCCATACTGTTTTCCATAGTGACTTCACCATTTACATTCCCACGAACAGCGTGAGAGTGTTCTAATTTCTCCACATCTGCATTAACACTTGTTGTCTTTTTTTTTAAGTCATTTTTAAATTTGGGACTTTTAAAATCTCCATAAATATTCATTAAAACAATGTTATATAACTTTTTAAAAAATGTTTATTCGTTTTTAAGTGAGAGAGAGACAGCGCACGAGTAGGGGAGGGGCAGAGAGAGAGACACACACACAGAACCCGAAGCAGGCTGTAGGCTCTGATCTATCAGCACGGAGCCCAACATGGGGCTTGAACCCACAGAAGGCAAGATCATGACCTGAGCCGAAGTTGAATGCTCAATCAATGGAGCCACCCAGGCACCCCTGTTATATAACTCTTAAATCAAGCTCTCTATCTTTTTAAGTTTTTTTTGCTAAGGAAATAAATAAAATCATATACTGAGCCTCCTACTCCAGGGCAACAGGTAAAGTGATGATTTCATAATGAAGAGTCAAGTGGTAATTGGCACTTTCAAAAAGCCAGTGTCACATGAAGCAAAGCAATTCAAATGGTTGCTGAGAACACAGTCACAATTTTCATTTTAAATATTCAATGCAAATTAAGAAAAAAAACACACATTCTGCAGGATTTCTTTTTTCATTTACAAAGACTACTATTTAAGGAGAAAAGCAAAATAGCAATTAAAAACTGTTTAACAAATATGGGCAAATGATAGTACAAAATGTTAATAACCAGAGGCACTGAACCATGTGGATTTGGACTCACAAAGTGGCCTTTAAATGATTGGAAAATTCAAGTGCTCTTGTCTGCTATTCTGAAGTGCTTTTGAAGTCAGGAATTGCAACAAGAGGATTGTTCTTGGCTTCATAAATACTTCCTATGAACTTTTGAAATCCAATCTGTATCTTTATGTACACAAATACCACAAGGGTAATAACTGCAGCAGATGGCATGTGAACTCTAAATCTCCAGCCTCCTGGGATTTTTCATTCCTAATTTTTGTTATCATAAGCTTTTTTTATCAATATACTATATAAACGGATTCCATTTATAGATATTTTTAGAGCAAAGGAAAAGATCCTATATAATCTCTACTGTCACAATATTTCTGGTTTACTTATCTAAGAGAGAAATGTAGTGGTATGTTCATGTATCTAAAACTATTTGGGTGAGTTGATTAAAAGAATAAAAAAGAATGATATGATTCTTCTGAAAGTCTCCATTTTCCTGCTTTGGGGTAGTGTCACAATAACTGTAATACACAGGTGGATTAGATTTTCTCTTAAATTTTCACCCTTGACATTTATGATAGGATTTCCTAATGACATCCCCCCCCCATCAGGGGCTTTCCAGGAGACAAATAATGTCACATCTGTAATGCTAACTAATGTAATTTGTTTTTTTTTTTAATAAAAGGAGTTTTAGAGTCTGAATGCATAGTGGAAACTAAACCAGCTTCAAACCTGCCTAGAGATGAAGATGATAGAGATGAGGATGGAAATGGAGATAAGAAGAGGATGAAGAAGAAGGAAGATTCTCACAAACCTAGGGAGAGCATAGAGTAAATACAACTGGCACCTGTTAAAAGTTTTAAAGTGTTAAGTTATATAAATATCTGAGATTATGAGTACTTTGTTGGACACAGATTGAAATAAATGCCTGCAAAAGACATGACCAAAGTGTGACAATACATCAAAAAACAATAATAACCAATAATGAACAACTAATAGATTACACAGTACTCTTAATTTTTCTTGTCGGAGGATTTGGGAAGCCAAAAGTAACAGAGAAGAGAAATATTTAAAATCGAGTCTTCTTTTTCCTGTTATTTATTTGCACAAATCTATAGGTCACAGTCCTATGTTTTGGCAAACTAACATTTTATGGATCTTCAATAAGAACATCATTATTTCCCAGCAAAAGAGTTCAATAATGATACTGTTAGGAACAAAATGGAAGAATGTAATTCTGATTTCCATACCCACTTCACTTTGTTTTCTTTTGATTCATAGAGGTGTCCCCTCTCCATTTAAGGCTAATCCTTGAACATATGATCTTTGTATGATTCTTCCCCAACTCCATGTACTGAACCCTCTGTCTTCCTCTCCAGTGTTTCCTCAAAGATGCCTCTAACTTTTAAGCAATCATTTTCCTCTCTTCTTTATTTCACTAAGAAGTTTCACTGGGTGTATTCCTCCTGCCTCAAGTTCCATCCCTGGCACTCACTTCATGAAAATTGGTTTTTGCCTCATTCCCACCTGAGGTTACTCTCCATAAAGTCTACTTCTAATCATAAAATCCAGTTGTTTTCTAAATTCTCATTGTCCATCCCCATTATTGACAAACCATTTTTTCATGAAAAAAAAATCTGCTTCCTTGACATCATGAAATAATTGCCTTGCACTGGATCCTTCTAAAAATTTTTTAGGGTGTTTTTTGTTTTTTTTTTTTTTCTCCAACTCTTCTTCCATTCCTTTCCCTGCTCGTGTCTTCATTGCCAATGCCCTTCATCTTGATCCATTGATCTTCCTTTCAATACTCTCTTCGTATATTCCTATAATTTTTATTTACTGGATGAGTGAAAAGTGTGCCCAACTATGTATCCCCAGCAGCTGCTGAGTCCTTCTTGAATGTTGCACTGACACACTGAACTCAGTGTTCTCAACAAGGTATTTCCCCCAAACTATATCAACTGCTAAAAATCCTCAATTTTTTTCTATTCCTTTTTACTTTTCCCTTTCCATAAATCTTTTTTGTTATGTCCAAGCAGCACTCAAATACAGTGGGTTTGTTTTTCACAGTGCTATTCACATCTACCTCTTCCTATCTATTTCTGCTGCCATGATTAAACCCTAGATCCTTATTAACATGGTCTTCTTCCCCTCCCTTCCCCTTCAATGCCTCTGCTATTTTTTTTAACAAAGTTGACATCCTTCAACATAGCTCAGATTATGTTTCCTTCACCAAAAACTTTCAATAGTTCAAATAAAGATCAGACTCCACCTGTCATTCATAGACCTACTTTGTGTGCATAACATATTACCCCCAAAACTTAGTGTCAGTAAATAATTGAGTTAGGAATCTGGACAAGACATAACAGGAATGTCTTGTCTCTGCTCTACAATGTTGAGTGCCTCATCCGGAAGATTTCAAAGTTGTGAACTAGATTCATTTGAAAGCTCAGTCACTCACAGATGTAGCAATTGTTGCTATCCTCCTTAAGCTGACCCTTTCATGTGGGTCTTTGCATGGACTAGTTGGGTTTCATCACAGGTTAATGGATGAATTCCCAAGGCAAAAGTTCCAAGCAAAAGAGACAAGCAGAAGCTCTATTATTTTTTTAATGTTTAATTTATTATTGAGAGACAGCATGTGAACAGGGGAGGGTCAGAGAGAGAGAGAAAGAGAGAGAGAGAGGAACAGAAGATCTGAAGCAGGCTCTGCACTGAGATCAGTGAGCCTGATGCCGATGTGGTGCTCAAACTCACGAACTATGAGATCATGACCTGAGCCACAGTCAGATGCTCAACCGACTGAGCCACCCAGGCGCCCCAGAAGCTCTATTATTTTTTATGAACTAGGCTCAGAAATCACACAGCATCACTTGCACAGTTTTCCATTGGGTGGAACAGTTTCGAGCTCTCTCAAGTCCAAAAAGGAAACAGAATCTACCTCTTGGTGGTTCTGGAAGCATGGGCACCACCAATATGGTTGTTGTCATTTTGGAAAAATACACCTGCCACAGATCTCTGCCAGCTGGTGGTAACCTCCATTCTCAGTTGGGCATTGTACTAATGCCATATAGGGTTTTTCCTTCTCCAACCTTTGACTCCTCCTATACGTGCATCCTCATCTTGATGCAGAGTGTATCACCAACCCTTTCTGGAATTCTGTCACAAACTAAACTTAGAAAATCAAAGTAGGGGCAGAAAATCAAAGTAGGAGCAGAAAAACAAAGAGAGATTCATTTACCTTACAATAATCTGGAGTTCTAGAACTCATACCATTAGAGATTGCCAATATTAGCAGAAGAAAGAATTTTAGGCTGTAGGCTCTACATTCTGAGGCTGCAATTATAATGTGCTTCTTTTCTTCACCCTAGTCTCCTATTTACTTGACCTGAAATGACCCTTCCCACCCCAACTCCTACTCTAAATCCCCCTGCTTCTGTGTGAACCAATGCAACCCTAGTGAAAGACTGAGAGAAAAGAGAACCATCAATCTGGCAGAATAAGTCTATCAAAGAACAGTAGAACCATGGTAGGAGACATATAGAATGCAGAAGAAAAGAGAAATTCAGTGTCAGTCAAGGTGAGCTCAATTGGCACCTTGCAGGGAAAAGCAAAGACAGGGTTGGGACCTGTCTATAGGGCTGATGGAGTAACAGAATATACTTTCAGTGATATAACATCCCAACTTCTTATGATTTAAGAAACATAACTAAAGGTTTAAATAAATTTATTTTTCTACTTGCAAACTCAGCAAATATCAAACACACTGTCACTTTCCTTCCTCTACACCTCAGCTCTAAACATATGCTTCATCTGCAAGAAGTGTCTTCCCCAAATAAACATGTTGATTTTTTCAGCTCCCACTGAGATAATCATCTTCTTTACAGAATCATCTCAACAGTGATCTCTCCCTCAGACAAATGAAGATACACGGTAATTTCCTATGTCTTTTATTACACTTACTACGCAGATACTAGAGACCATCTTCTACACCCTCTGCCAGATGAAAAGATCCTCAGGAGTAACAGAATCTCGCTTCTTTCTTCCCACAGCACTTTAGACATGCCTCAAATAAGAGAAGTTGGATTAACGCACAATAAATTATTCAAATCTGTGAATGGAATTTTGCTGCAACCATACTTGGGATTTTGAGTATCATTCTGGCTCTTGTTTCTCATAAAAAATAGCATCCCAAAGCTAAAGAAGTCACACTTAAAAGCAATCATTAATGATCAAGTTTTGCTTTCAGAAGGATGATGAGATTCTTCAAAAAAGAAAAAAAATTAAATACAAATAAAATGAAGGTTGTAAAGACAACGTTTAATCTATAAAAATTCAAGAGACTATATGCTAAGTGAATTCAAGTACATATAGCAAATTTTGGTGTACTATTATTTTTGAAAAACCCTTGAAATTCAAAAAATAATAAAATAAAGATGAATAAGATAAAATTATTGTTGTGTGATTAAATTTTTTCTGCTAAGCTATAATGTAGAGTTGGCCAAAATGGTATCAATGTTCCACTCCTCTTGACGAAACTTCAGACAGTTTTCTTCCTGACAGTAAGCCCCTGACCACCTTTTCCTTAAAGCTTTTACTTTAAAAACATGCAGTTATAAATTCTTTCTCTGCCCCTTTAAGACATAAATATTCTCCCAGCTTGTTGCCAGTTTTACAACCTAGGAGTGCCCTTCTGAAGGACTTGGTAGGGATCCCTTTGAAATGTAATCATCAGGAAACATAAAACTCCTATTTGCCAGTTTCTGTGGTACAGAAACCTAACTTCAGTAAGTGTCAATTAGCAAACAGATGGCCTGATCACAATGACTAACCAGTTACCTAACATTCTCTAGTGCTTTTCCATGAGCTCACAAAGGTGTTTAGCTCTCTTGTCTTTTGTTTCAAGGGAGTTGGTATCAGTGTCTCTCCCTTATTGCAAAAGTCCTGAATTAAGTCTTCCTTGCCTGTTTAACTCCATCAGGTGCAATTTTTCTTTGACGACCGTCATCTAAGAAAATTGCTAGCCTAACTGATGCATGTCAGATTTAGAGGAAAAGTGTTAAGAAGAACAAAGTATTTTTTTTATGTTTGTTTATTTTTGAGAGAGAGATACAGCACAACCAGGGGAGGGGCAGAGAGAGGGAGACACAGAATCCAAAGCAGGCTCCAGGGTCTGAACTGTCAGCACAGAGCCCAACACGGGACTCAAACCCACAAATTGGGAGATCATGACCTGAGCTGAAGTCAGATGCTTAACCAACTGAGCCACCCAGGCATCCCAAGAAAAACAAAGTATTTTTATAAACTATTGTAATCTAGTTCGACTCATTAAAGACAAATCCATGTCTTTGATAACTTGCCCTTTGGTGCTATCATCAAAGATAGACTGGGCAGAAGGGGACAGAATGCTGAATCCAGGATGAATATATTTTTTCAGTCATTTTTTTTCACCCATTCCACAAGATATTTTTGGCAACTTCAAAATACTAGGCACTATGACTAGGCATTTATTATTGAAAAGATGACAATATCTGGTCTCCTCCCACATGGACCTCCCAGTCTAGGTCCGTAAGGTAAACCGTACATCACAGTGCAATGCGCTAAGTGCTCGCCGACCTCTAGTGCCAGCAGTTATTCCAGCCTCCTCCCTGTCACATGCCTCAGCTCTGCACTGACAGTACAGGCTTCCTGCGTGCCTTGTGTGGCAGCCCAATCCCAGCATCAATCGGCAAGTGGCTTCTTTTTCTTTACTGTTTTTTTATTTATTTTTGAAGAGAGAGAGAGAGAGAGAGAGAGAGAGAGAGAGAGAGAGCGCGTGAGCGCACAAGTGGGGGAGGGGCAGAGAGAGGGGGAGGCACAGAATCTGAAGCAGGTTCCAGGATCTGAGCTGTCAGCACAGAGCTTGATGCAGAGCTGGAATCTGTGAACCAGGAAGTCGCTACACTGACTGAGCCACTCAGGTGCCCCTCAGCAGGGGGCTTCTTAATGAACAGAGAGGCAGAATCCACAACTCCGTGTCTTGCTGCTTTGGTTCTAGTTTTCAGGAGGTAAAGATTCTTCATCCAGGTGACCATACTTCTGAGATTTATACACTGACGACTCAAATGCAAAAACCTTTTTAAAGATACTCCTCTGACCTTTCTGTTTGTTAATTTAAATGTCTCTTCCATTTCCTATGCTTCAACCTACATAAATGAAAAGTAATTAACCTTCATTCATACTTACTCTGACCTTGAGTAATTTGTGTATTAAGGTTAGAAACTGATATGAATAGATGGTATTGCAATTTACAGCAGTTAGGTAATCATCTTCCTCAAAACTAATATTCTATCATCTAACAGTTTCAATTTTTAGGTCAGGAAAAAAAATGTCAGAAATTATGAAACTCATAACTTTTAGTCACCTTTACAATAGAATTATACATCTGCTTTGAAAGACTTGAGTTTTGTTGGTTCCTTTCTTTCCTGGAAACAGTAAGAGACAGTCTTTTCTTCTGTCCTTGTTTACTGATTTATTGTGCTTGTTGCCATGGTGACAAATCCATAGCTCCCCAGAGATCACTGTTTTGAACTCTGAATCTTTTGACCCTCTGAAACCAGCAATATAGAAAAAGGTAAAATAGCAAGTTCTAAAATCCCTCAAGTGGACCAGTTTATGGAAATGCATATTCTGCTGCTATGCTTTAAACTATATGCAGTATAAATCTCTAGTATTTTAGAGAGAAAAATACAATAGGCTCTGTGCTTTGAATTATCAAACTATTGTGAGATTGGTTTTATAAAAAATGCTATTAGGACCTGTCCCCAGGCCTGCATGCAGAACAACTTTGACCTTAGAAAAGGCATCATGATCAACTTTTTAGATGTTTGGTATTTGAGCTAAAAGCATGCAGAAGTGTGTGCAAAATAGGTCTTTTCCTACAACAACCTTACGATTAATTTGCATATTAAAATGATTTGTAAGTAGAAAACACAGTTGGCACTTGAACAATGTGGAGGTTAGAGGCTCCAACCCCCACAGTCAAAAATCCACATATAGGGGCACCTGGGTGGCTCAGTTGGTTAAAGCGGCCGACTTCGGCTCAGGTCATGATCTCACAGTCTGTGAGTTCAAGCCCCGCGTCGGGCTCTGTGCTGATGGCTCGGAGCCTGGAACCTGCTTCGGATTCTGTGTCTCCCTCTCTCTCTGTCCTTCCCCTGCTCACTCTCTGTCTCTCAGAAATAAATAAACGTTAAAAAAAAATCCACATATAATTTTTGGCTCCCCCCAAAAACTTAACTTCTAATAGCCTACTGTTGACCAGAAGCCTTACCGATAACAGTCAATTGACACATATTATATACTGTATTCCTACAATTAAAAAAAGCTAAAAAAATGAAAATGTTAAGAAAAGCATAAGGGAAATGCATTTACAGTACTGTACTGTAAAAAATCTACATATAAGCAGTTCAAACCCATGTTTGAAGGGTCAACTGTATAGAAGAGAAAAATAAATACAACCTATAAATAATAACTTCGATTTTCTTAATAAAAGGAGTAAGGTCTTTTAAGGTTAAGGTACAAATTAGGGTACAAATGAACTGAGTAGATCTCAGCAGATTTAATTTACACATTTATTTATTAATTTATCAAATATTTATTGATCTCCTACGAACAAAAGGCAAGTATATTGGGTAAATAGAGTGAGTGAGGGAAAGGGAGAAAAGGGAAGGAAATGAGGCAGGATCCAGATCCCTGTAGAGCCTTCAAAGGTATTTTAAACTGTCTGAATTTATTCAAAGTACAGTGGAAGTCACTGGAGGCTTTAAAACAGGAGAGGAAACAAAATCAGATTTGCATTTCTAAAAGTAGCTGCTGGATACTTTATTATTTACAGCTATAATTTGATTATATTTTTAGAAGCAATTTAATTTTGCACAATTCTGTATGATTTGGACATTAAAATGGGTGGATCAACCATGCGTAATTCCAGTGATTGCTGGAACCAATTGTGTGTCTAGACAGAACACCGTTATGAATCACCTTAATTTTTGCCTGTCCTAAGCTTTGACTATTGTAATGCTGTGGATGACAACGATGATGATTTAATGGTACTATTGCTAACAGTACTCACCATTTATTAAGAATTTAGCATTTTGCAGGCACCATAGTGAATGCTTTGTATTATATATTACATTTAATCTTTATAAGAACTCCATACAATGTCCCTTTTATAGACGAGTAAACAGACTTAGAGTGATTAAGAGACCTTCTTGACTTCAAGCAGAATAGCTGAATTATGAGTTGATCCAAGATCTCACTAATTCCATAAAATAAACTCTTAGAAAGACTTGAAATGTGATTTTAATTAGTTTCTTTTAGAAAATCTGAATCCAACTTTTTTTAAGGTTACATTTTCTCCACTAAGTAGATATAATAGTATTTGATTCTGAGTAGAAAACATATCTAGAAATCTATCAGTATTATGTTTTTCTTTTTCAAAATGAAACAGTAACAAACGACAACAGCGGCACTGCCATTAAATCTACTGAGTTTTGGCCAAGACACCACATGGAAGTTATACTGATTCACTGAAATATGTTATCTTTTTCTTACACATCAGCACAACAAATCATTATTAAGTCAATGACATTTCAACCACAGTACAGGGCTGAGTATAAGCTCATGAAAGAGATGTACTTTCATACTAAATAAAAAACAAGAAAAATTCAAAGAAACCAAACCTGCTATAGTGTGTTCTGTCCTAATTTACATTGTGACAACTTCCTATAAACCAGGAAGAGAGTGATTCACATTTTACCCATTCTCCAAATTCTCACAAGTTAAAATTCTTAAGATACTGAATGTATCTCTCCTTAATAACTAATTCATCTGGAATCACTGAGTTCTGCTCCTGAAACCAAGACTACACTGTGTGTTAACTAACTTGAGAAAAAAAAAAAAACTAATTCATCTGGTGTCTTTCTCCCAGAAAGACTGGAGTCTAGAATGCAGCCAAAAATAATTGTTTTTCCCTTAAAAAATAGTGCTAGTTTTTGCTGCTTCAGGACCAGCCTTAAGCATTGTGCTGGCCCTCCAGCCAGCACATCATACACAGAGAATATGACTTCATTTTTTTGCAGTTTGAATTTACTTAGAGTCTTATCAACGTCTTTTAACTACTTTTGTTTCTATTCTATCAGGAATCTTCTAATATTCACTACCATACAGTTCTGGTTTCTGTCTTTAATAAACCTAATAATCATATATTTTTTCCAAAATCATTTCTCCCTCCTAGCACTCTAACACCTGACACACATCAACACACCTTGACATCACCCATCCACACACACTGATTTGGGGGGAAAGCAAGAAAATAACAAAAGGAAGAAATATCAAATGACTCTTGAGCTTTCTGATTCTCATGAGATTCTTTCTGATGATTCCTTTAATCGCTGTGTGATGCGTTTAACATTTGGAAAAAAGACAATGAGCTGTTGCCACTCTCATTTTATGATGATGCAAGGTTAGTCGTCAAATAAAAGTGGAAATTCATGGCAAAACTTTCAAGACGCTTAGTTTGGGCTAAAGGAAAAAGATAAATTATTCTAGGCCTCTCCCTTTTACCCCAGCACACATATACTTGAGAAAGACAGGTTGTCAATCACTCTTGAGTGACTCATTATTCAGTCACTTCTGTCCCTTCACTCAAATATTATTTGAGTGATTTCAATATGCTAAGCACTGAAAGGATGATATAGCTCCTTCTTGCAAACACACAGATTTTAGGAGGAAGGAGAGGACACGACACACATACCACAGTACAGGACTGAGTATAAGCTCATGAAAGAGGTGCAGAGTTTCATACTAAATTAAAGAAGGAAGAGTCCACTTTAATTAAGATAAGGAAGAAGTAACATCCAGTCCCTCAGGAAGCGCAGCATTTTGACAGGAAGATTAGGGAGGGAGGGGTTGCTGGGGAAAGCATCAGAGGCAGAAGAAAGGGCATGAGTAAGGCAGAATAGTGTAGTGGTAATAGCATGGACTGGGAGTCTTGGATGCATGTGTAGGTGCAAGCCCTTCACTTACTAACAATCACATAGTCCTCAGTCCACTTCTGTATAATGAGGGTACAGCTAGAGCATATCCGAGTTTGCTCTTAGTTCTAAAATCCTATGGTGTTTAAAACCCAGAGGTGGGAAGCCATAGAATATACTTAGAGAACATCAAGGAGTATCGTTTATCTGAAGACTAATAGATATACACAGGCAGTGCAAAATGAGCTTGGAAGAACTGATCAAGGCCATAGGGCATCTGAATGCTGGCCTAGGAACTAAGGCTGCACATAGTAGTCCATGGAGATCCAGTGAATATATCCCATACCACCCAACATTTGTTGCAAATCAATCTAATAATAGTTTAGAGGGTAGAATTGAGCCAAGAGGTGTGATTAGAGTAAAAATGTAAGTGGCTATTAGAAGATCAAGTTATGGGTCACAGGGGTGAGAACCAGTGCTGTAACGGTAGGGACAGAAATAATGTTATAGACCTGAGAGGCACTGTGAGTAAGCTGTATCTATCCAAGAAGAGCTTAATGTACTAAGTCATTTAGAGAGCTACCTCAAAAAAAAAGTATTTTTTTGTCATCAAAAGAAAGTTAACCTCACTTATAAATCTCAAGGCTGGAATATTATAAGTCACTAAGAACTGCCACTCTCTTCTCGTAATATCTTTTGTTTCTGACTTTCCTCTTGCCTATATTGCCTGTCTAAAGCCTTAAGAAAAGTATGATGTGTTCCTGACAAGATGGTGAACAAGCATTGTCTGTTGGCTCCTTCCCCCAATTTATTCATGAGGGTCAGAACCACAGCCTTTCTCATAAGTGTGATTCTGCCGCAACAACAGGCAAATGGAAAAAAAAGAAGTAGAAGAGAATATGAAGTCCAGAAGTAGGCCCAGGAGGAATTCGAATATAGTAGGGATGGCACCTCAACCCAGTGAGGGGAAATGATGATAACTTGGTAGGTCATCTTAAGAAAACGTGCTCATTCTATGAAGGGAAACAGGTTGTTTCCCTATTGCATCCTCTATACAAAGATGGAAAACAAATGGAATAGAGACCTAATGTGAAGGCATCAATACAAATATAATTGAAGAAAAATATAAGAGAATACCTTTGTGAATTAAACATTGGAAAGATTGCTTAAAAGCAGAGATTCTGAAAGCACAATACAGAAAACCAAGTGATATATATTGCATAAATAAAAATTAAGGCTTCCTGTTTTATGAAGGATCCCACAGACAGAATAAGCAGAAAAACAGTAGCCAGAAAGAAGATATATTAGAAGTCAAAATCAACCATAAACTAATCTCTAAGTTATACAAAGAATTCTGATAAATCAAGAAAAATACAGTAAACTCATTTTTAAAAATGAGGAAAAGCCAAAAATAATCAATTCACAGAAAGCTATGTCTAAATATCTAATAATACTCAAATTCATTAGTAATCCAAGATGTGCTTTAAAAGCACAAAGAGTGAAAGTTTGACTTCATCGTTGCCAGTCCTGATGACTTTTATTTCATTTTGTTGTCTGATTGCTGATGCTAGGACCTCAACAGTATGTCAAACAACAGTGCTGAGGGGACATCCCTGTTGTGTTCCTGATTTCAGGGAAAAGCTCTCAGTTTTTCCCCATTGAGGATGATATTAGCTGTGGGCTTTTCATAAATGGCTTTTTTTTTAATTTTTTTTAATGTTTATTTATTTCTGAGAGACGTAGAGACAGAGCATGAGCAGGGGAGGGGCAGAGAGAGAGGGAGACACAGAATCTGAAGCAGGCTCCAGGCTCTGAGCCATCAGCACAGAGCCCGACGCGGGGCTCGAACCCACAGACCGCGAGATCATGACCTGAGCTGAAGTCGGCTGCTCAACCGACTGAGCCATCCAGGCGCCCCCATAAATGGCTTTTATGATGTTTAAGTATATTCCTTCTATCCCGACTTTCTTGACGGTTTTTATTAAGAAAGGATGCTGTATTTTGTCCAATGCTTTTTCTGCATCTATTGACAGGATCATATGGTTCTTTTCTTTCATTAATGTGATGTTTCACATTGATTGATTTGTGAATATTGAACCAGCCCTGCAGCCCAGGAATGAATCCCACTTGGATAAAACCTTCTGCACCTCAAAGGAAACAGTCAACAAAACTAAAAGGCAACTGAATGGAATGGGAAAAGATACTTGCAAATGACATATCAGATAAAGGCCTAGTATCCAAAATCTATAAAGATCTCACCAAACTCCACATCCGAAAAACAAATAATCCAGTGAAGAAATGGACAGAAGACATGAATAGACACTTTTCCAGAGAAGACATCCAGATGCCCAACAGACACATGAAATGATGCTTAATGTCACTCATCATCAGAGAAATACAAATGAAAACCCCATTGAGATACCACCTCACACCAGTCAGAGTGGCTAGAATGAACAAATCAGGAAACTATAGATGCTGGCGAGGATGTGGAGAAACAGGCACCCTCTTGTACTGTTGGTGGGAATGCAAACTGGTGCAGCTGCTGTGGAGAACTGTGTGGAGGTTCCTCAAAAAATTAAAAACAGAACTACCCTATGACCCAGCAATAGCATTGATAGGCATTTACCCAAGGGATACAGGAGTGCTGATACATAGGGGCTCATGTACTACCATGTTTATAGCAGCACTTTCAACAATAGCCAAATTATGGAAAGAGACTAAATGTCTATCAACTGACAAATGGATAAAGAAGATGTGGTTTATATATACAATGGAATACTACATGGCAATGAGAAAGAACGAAATCTGGCCATGTGTAGCAACATGGATGGAACTAGAGGGTATTATGCTAAGCGAAATAAGTCAGTCAGAGAAAGACAGATACCATATGTTTTCACTCTGTGCGGATCTTGAGAAACTTAACAATTTTTCAGGGGGGAGGGAAGGTGAAAAAAAAAAGTTACGGAGAAGGAGGGAGGCAAATCATGAGACTCTTAAATACTGAGAAGAAACTAAGGCTGCATGGGAGGTGGGGGAGAGGAGAAGGAGAGTGATGGGCATTGAAGAGGGCACTTGTTGGGATGAGCACTGGGTGTTGTAATGACATCAATTTGACAATAAATTATATTAAAAAAATAAAAGCACAAAGAAATATCTCTTTACAACTATAAAAATTAGAAAGTCGGTAACACCAAATTTTTGGTGAATATTTGGGAGGAAGAGAAAATTTATGCACTGCTGAACAAAATAAAATCTGGGTATAGTCATTCTGAAGATCAATCTGATAAAATTAAGCATTAAATGTAGGCACGATCACATTCCTGGGTATCCAGAGCAGGACATGTCTGAAGATGTTTATTGGGTGACTGTGGGGTAACAGAGAGTTTGAGACCTAGGTGTACCTTACTGCAGGAAAAAAAAATTAATTGGATACAACACTGAAATACTAGGCAAACTATGAATATGAAATAGCAGTTATAAGCAATGATAAAGAGACACACACATTTTATCAACAATGTTAAATGAATAAAGGAATAGAATAAGCTTTAAAGGACAAGATATTTATGTTAATTCCAAACACGTACACAAAATCTAAAGTAATCAAACACAGAAACAGAAAGTAGAATGGTAATTATCAGGGACTAAGGGTAAGGAGAAAAGGGGAGTTGTTTTAAGGGGTATAGAGTTACAGATTTGCAAGACAAAAAATTTCTGGAGATATGTGTCACAATGGTATGATATACTTATACTGAAATGTACACTTAAAAATGATTGAGAAGGCAAATTTTGTGTTATGTGGTTTTACTGTAATAAAAACATTACAATAAATACAAAAATAGAACACATATACAGTCAAAATTACTAATGAGCTTATAAGATAAAGGCATATTTAAGAGCCTATATCAAAAACATTAACATGTGTTAACCCCACCCATGGTGGGGATTGGATTAAAATGAGAATCAGAGATGGAGAAAATTAAAACAAACAAAAAAGTTTGCAACAAGATACCAGCAAATTGAATCCAACAGTAAATTAAAAGAATTATTGACCACAATCAAGTGGGATTTATTCCTGGTTGCAAGAGTGGTTCAATATTCACAAATCAGTCAATGTGATACACCACATTAATGAAATAAATGATAAGAACCATATGAACCTCTGAATCGATGCAGAAAAAGCATTTGACAAAATACAACATTCTTTCTTGATAAAAACCTTCAATAAAGTAGGGATTGAGGGTACATGCCTCAATATCATAAAGGCCATATACAAAGACCCACAACTAATACTATCCTCAATGGGGAAGAACTGAGAGCTACTCCTCTACAGTCAGGAACAAGACAAGAAAGTCCACTCTCACCATTGTTATTTAACATAGTACTGGAAGTCCTCAGCCTCCGCAATCAGACAAAACAAAAAGAAATAAAAGGCATCCAAATTATCACGGAAGGAATCAAACTTTCACTATTTGCAGATGACAAGATGCTCTATGTAGAAAACCCAAAAGACTCCACCACAAAATTGCTAGAACTGATACACAAATTCAGTCACAGAGTACAAAATCAATGTACAGAAATATGTTGCATTTCTATATACCAATATAGAAGCAGCAGAAAGAGAAATCAAGGAATTGATCCTATTTATAATTTCACCAAAACCAATAAAAAACCTAGGAATAAACCTAACCAAAGAAGTAAAAGGTCTGTACTCTGAAAATTATAGAACACTTATGAAAGCAATTGAAGAGAACAAAAAGAAATGGAAAATCATTCCATGCTTACGGATTGGAAGAACAAATATTGTTAAAATGTCTATACTACCCAAAGCAATCTACACATTTAATTCAATCCCTACCAAATACCACCATCATTTTTCACAGAGCTAGAACAATTATAAAATTTGTATGGAACCCCAAAAGACCTGAATAACCAAAGAAATCTTCAAAAAGAAAAGCAAAGCTGGAGGTAACACAACTCTGGACTTCAAACAATATTACAAAGCTGTAGGCATCAGGACAGTATGGTACTGGCACAAAAACAGATAAATAGATCAATGGAACAGAATAGAGAACACAAAAATGGACCCACAACTATATGGTCAACTAATCTTTGACAAACCAGGGAAGAACATCCAATGGAAAAAAGACAGTCTCCTCAACAAATGGTGTTGGAAAAACTGGACAGCAACATGTGGAAGAATGGAACTGGACTGCTTTCTTACACCAGACACAAAAATAAATTAAAAATGGATGAAAGACCTAAATATGGGACAGGAAACTCAAAATCCTAGAGGAGAACACAGGTAGGAACCTCTTTGATATTGACTGTAGCAAGTTCTTACTAGATACATCTCTAGAAGCAAGAGAAACAAAGCAAAATGAACTATTGGAACTTCATCAAGGTAAAAAGCTTCTGCACAGCAAAGGAAACAATCAACAAAACCAAATGACAGCCTACGGAATGGGAGAAGATATTTGCAAGTGACATATCTCATAAAGAGTTAGTATCCAAGATCTATAAAGAACTTATCAAACTCAACACCCAAAAAACAAATAATCCAGTTTAGAAGTAGGCAGAAGACATGAATAGATATTTTTCCAAAGACACCTAGATGGCCAACAGATACATGAAAAGATGCTCAACATCACTTATCATCAGGGAAATAAATATCAAAACCATGATAAGATGCCACTTCACACCTGTCAAAATGGCAAAAATTAACAACACAGGAAACGACAGATATATATCTCTCTATATAGATTTATATATGGAATGTATGTGTATGTGTGTACACATATACACACACATATATATGGAATATTGCTGAGCCATCAAAAAGAATGAAATCTTGCCATTTGCAAAGATGTAGATGGAGCTAGCGTGTTATACTAAGCGAAGTAAGTTAGAAAAAGACAAATACCATACGATTTCACTCATATGTGGAATTTAAGAAACAAAACAGATGAATATAGGGGAAGGGGGGGAAAGAGAGAGGGAAACAAACCATTTTTTAATTTTTTGATGTTTATTATTTTTGAGAGAGAGAGAGACAGAGTGTGAGTGGGGGAGGAGAATAGAGCATGGGAGACACAGAATCCAAAGCAGGTTCCAGGCTCTGAGCTGTCAGCACAGAGCCCAATGTGGTTCTTGAACTCGCAAACCACGAGATCATGACCTGAGCCAAAGTCAGACGCTTAACTGACTGAGCCACCCAAGCACCTATAAAGACTCTTAACTATAAAGAACAAACTGAGGGGTGTGGAGGGGAGGTGGGTGAGGAATGGGCTAAACGTGTACTGGGTATCAAGGAGAGCACTTGTGGTGAGCACTAGGGTATTTTATGTAAGTGATGAATAACTAAAGTCTACTCCTGAAACCAATATCACACTACATGTTAACTAACTAAATTTAAATAAAAACTTGAAACAAAAAAATAAGTAAATAAATGAGTAATTAAATAAGTAAATGAATAAAACAAAAGGGCAAATTATAGTGTACTATGAACTAAAGCATACAAACAGGTCAAGGAAAAAAAGGAAGGGAGGGATAAAGGAAAGAAGGGAGAGAGAAGGAAGGAAGGGAGGAAGGGAAGACAGAAGGAAGGGAGGAAGGGAGGGGAGGAGGGAGGGAGGGAGAGAGGGAGGAAAGAAGGAGAAGTAGTAAAGAAAGGAAAGGAGGAAAGGAAGAAGGGATAAAATACATGAAGGGAGAGAAAAGGGAGGCGTATTAGGGTTATCCAGAGAAACAGAACCAACAGGAATTGGCTCATGTGGTTATGGAGGCTGAGAAGTCCCAAGATCTAAAGTTAATGAGCTGGAGTCCCAGGAGACCAATGATATAGCTCCAGTCAGAGTCAGAGTCTTAAAGCAGAAAGCTGATGTCCCAGCTCAACGACAGGCAGAAAGAGAGCCAGTTCTCCCTTATTCAGTCTTTTTATTCAATTCAGGCCTTCATGGATTGGATGAGGCCCACCCACATTGGGAAGGGTAATCCACTTCACTCAATTTGCCTATTCAAATAATTTCACTCAGAGGCACCTGTGTGTCTCAGCCCATTAAGCAGTCAACTCTTGTTTTCAACTCAGGTCATGATCTCAGTTTGTGAGTTCAGCCCACGTTGGGCTCTGCTCTGACAGTGCAGAGCCTGCTTTGGATACTCTTTCTCCCTTTCTCTCTGCCCTTCATCTGCTCACACGCTCTCTCTCTCTCTCTCTCAAAAAAAAATTAAATAAAAAAAATAAAACTACAAATAATATCATTCAGAAATATCCTCATAGACACATCCATAATAATGTTTAACCAATTATGGTTATGAATCATATTTATATGATCATGAACCAGTCGAGTTGACATGTAAATTAATTAATTTAATTAATCATCACTAGTCTATCCCCTGTCAACTTGGCAATCATCTGTATCTCCTCAAATCATACCTAATCTTCAAATAAAGAAAATAACAGGATAATTCTACCCAACATGATGATTATCCTACATACAGCCAAAAATGCACTAACACCTTCCCCAAAGCATAAATAAAGCCCTTGAGATATAAAATTAACAATGCTAAATAGTGTGATATGAAGTCATATTACATTCCATGATAAGGGAAGAAGAAAGGAAGAAAACAGAGAACCCATGTATCCTGGCTATGGGAGAAACCACGCATATATTAGACACTGATTCAGAATATATATAGCCTTCTGGAGGACCTTGCCCTAGCCCTGCAAAGCACTATCATCTAGCCAACACTATAACTGACTCTCCAAAGGTCATTCTCTCATTCTATGAAGCACTGTTTCAGGCTGGTGGGGAACACAGTGAGACCAGTGAATTCTTTAAGCAGAGGCCCATTTATGCACTTCTTTGCTGTGAAGTGAGTTGCTTGATCAACAAAAAAGCTCTTTGGAATACCACCATGCTGAACAAGACATTCTATAAAAGTCCACGGATGGTTGCCTGGGCAGTTGCAATGTGTCTGGGAAAGACAAATCTATATCCAAAGTGTCTATTCCAGTAAGAATAAAATATTGCCTCTTTCATGATGGAAGCGATCCAGTGTAATCAACCTGCCACCAAGGAGCTAGCTGATCACCCCAAGGAGTGGTGCCATATCTGGACTCACTGTTGTTCTCGATTGCTGGCAGACTGTGCACTCAGCTTGGTTATAGCCAGGTAGGCCCAGATGAGTGCAAGTTCAGATTGCTGAGCTCAGGCATAACCTCTCTCTCTGCCACCATGACCACTTTATTCATGAGCCCATGGGGCATTACAGGGGTGGCTGGGGAAAAAGGCTTACTAGTATGCATAGAATAAGTCATTCTATCACTTGATTATTAAAATGCTCCTCTTCTAAGATCACACTTTGCTGTGCATTCTCACAGAACACAAATACCTTTACTTTTTTTGTCCAAAAAAGTCTACCACATACTTCTTCCTCTGATTTCTTTATCACCAATTTCCCAATCATGTTACTTCCAAGTCCCTGACCATTAGCCAAAGCTCCTGAATAAGTATATAATCACACATCTGGCCAGTTCTCCTTCCCAGAAAAGTGCAGAATCAGGTGCACTGCTCAAGGTTCTACCCACTGTGAGGGTTTCCCTTCATCACTGTCCCACAGGGATGTCACAGAAAGGGGTTGTAGTGCTGCAGCTGTCCATTTTCTGGGTGATGCCTGCATATCATGCAGAACCATGTATAGACCAGGCCCAACTCTTTTCTTTCTCTGTCAACTGATGACAGGGTACTCCCTATGAAGCATTGGCACAGGCTGGAGAGGATAGTGTGGAAGGAGTAGGAACCATGGGCTTTTGGGCCACTTCTTCATGTAACTTACTGTGCCGCAAAGGGCCTCCTTAGACCTGATCACTTATATACCACTTCCATTTAATAATAGAGTACTGTATGCATGCCCAACTTTGTGGCTTGGAGGGCAGAAAACTCCTAGTTCATGATGGGAAGCTCATGTTGCATGGCAACTTGGTGGTTTACACTTATGTATTCCGTCTCTAGTAGGGGTGCCTGAGTGGCTCAGTCGGTTAAACATCGATTTCAGCTCAGGTCATGATCTCATGGCTCCTGGGTTTGAGAGCCCCGCGTTGGGCTCTGTGCTGTCAGCTCAGAGCCTGGAGCCTGCTTTGGATTCTGTGTTCCTCTCTCCCTCTGCCCCTCCCCCACTTGCACTCTGACTCTCTGTCTCTCCAGGATAAATAAATGTTAAAACAAAAAAACCTTTGAAAAAAATAAATACTAAATATTCTGTCTTTACTAAGGCTCAGTAGGAGGCCAAGACTTATTTCTTAAAAAGAGAGTAGTTACCTGGATTGTAGAGCTTCCTAATGGGCTATATTGTGATTTACCTAAAGGGGCTGCCGAAGGCTGCAAAAAGTATCCTTAGATGCCACCGATGTTTCAAACACCATTGGATCTACTGGATCATATGGCTCAAATGGCAGAGCAGCTTGCACAGCAGCCTGGATCTTCTGTGTTGTGGGCCCCATCCAAAACTAGCAGCGTTTCTGGTCACTTAGTAAATGTACTGTCGTAAAACACCTGAATGAAGAATATGTTACCTCCAAAATCTAGAGACCTACTGGGCAATGTGACTCTTGCTTGCTTGCAGGAGGGGCCAGATGCAACAATTTGTCCTTTATCTTGGAAGGGATATTGTGATATGCCCCACACTGCTGGACCCCTAGGAATTTCACTGAGGCAGAGGGCCCCGGAGTTTCTGTAGAATTTATTATGCAATCAAAACTACTACTGCTGAGTTCATAAGGTAAAGGCACATTTAAGAGCCTATATCAAGACATTAGTATGTAATCCGTGGTGGGGTTTGGATTGGAATGAGAACCAGGATGGAGAAGATTAAAATAAAAAGGAACAAATAATAAAGTACAATGAACCAAAGTGTACAAATAGTTCAAGGAAATAAAAAGAAAAAGGAATGAAGAGAAGGAGAGAAGAGGAAAGGGAGGAGAAAAGGAAGAGAAAAGTGAGACCAAGACCATCACTAAGAGACCTGAGACTTTCCACAGAATGGTTCTGCTCTCAGTCACACTGTGTCTTCCCCAAGCATGTCACTCCCTTCAGTTTAGACTTGCCTCTGGAGGCAAGTGGTTGCATTCTCAAGAAGCCCATTCCCAAAAATATTGGAATCAGAAAAGCAAATAGGATCATCACCTAAGAAAGGCAAAGTAAAGGATGTCAGACTCATGTTTTCACAGGATAGTGTAACATGATGGAAAACCATGTTCCTATATGGGCTTCTGTGGAAGGCAGAAGGGCTCTGCATCTGAACTCTCTGACATAGACTTAGCAGTCCCCCCACTATTTTTGCCCCAACAGGATCTCATTACAAACTTCTCTGGCTTATAGTCTGTAATCATTTTATATTCAAAGCATATGTAATTTACTTGGTTTCTGACCCTCATTTACCTTTGAGGTCTCATTGCTAACAGCTATTTAGTATGTGATAGCAATTCCGTCTGCCTGCCTATCCTCCCTTTCAGCTCATTGTACACATGCAGTGATTCAAAATCAGATTTTCTTAAAAACTCCACTTTGCCCTCAGATTCACTTGTTTCATTTCTCTGCCCATCTTGTAGAGGTTTTGTTTGATATAAAGTGGGAGTCTTATCTCACTACTGATGACAGTTGAGGCCAGACAATTTGTGGTAGGGGCTGTCCTGTGCATTGTAGGATATTTTAGCAGCGCCCGTGGCCTCTATCCACTCAGCTGCTATTAGCACTCCTCTCCTTTCTCACAACTGAAAACACCTCTAGATATTGCCAAATGTCCCATGGGAGGCAAAACTGTCCTTAGCTTAAACAAGGATCACACAAATTTCAATATTATCTTGGGATTAATCCTACAGATAATTATCCATAATTAAAAGTAATGGGAAATAAGGAATTTTAAGGAATTCCTCTCTCATCCCACCAATTATCATTCAACAATTATCATTAATTTGTCATTAATCATTGATCAGTGCACTTTGTTGATGGTCCTTCTGTAATTTCTCACTCTTCTATGCATGGCCAGGCTAAGCTCTCCTAAGACCATAGAGAGATGTCTCAAGTTTATTGATCTGATGTGTACTCACTTTACCTCACAGAATTTATTACAGCTGATGATTAATCAGTTAATACCACACTGGTTAACTGTCTTTGAGTCATCCTAAGTCAATACTTTACGTTGATGAAATGGATAGAAACACATTGTTTTCTTTTGCTGAGTATCCCTTTTTGTTTGGGAATTTTTATCAAATGTTTTAGCAAAATGCTATATACTCAAAATTCCAAAAAAAATCCACTTAAATATTAGCATATTTCTTAATATATGAGCTACAGATTACCATTAGAACAATTCTCCAAAGTATGACTCTTACAAATATATAGTAAGAACATCATTTTTCTAACTTTATTGATGCATAATTGACAAATATTATATATACATTTAAGGTGAACAGCATTATTATTTGATATATGTATACATTGTGAAGTGATTTCTATAATCAAGTTAATTAATACACCTATCACTTCACATAGGTACAATTTTTGTACCTATGTGTATGGTTAGAACACTCCAATTCTACTCTCTTAGCAAATTTCAAGTATGCAATTCAATATAGTTGGTAGTACTATCAACTAGTCACTATGCTGTACATGATATCTTCAGAATGTATTCATCTTATAGCTGAGAGTATATACGCTCAGAATAACCTCCCCAGTTCCTCCACCCTCCAGCCCCTGCTAACCACCAATCTACTTCATCCTTCAATGAAAGAACATCGATGATTTTTAATATTGAAACCTATGTTCATGTTAGAGGGCCTACATAAGTGTTGTATGGAAAATAACGGTGATGTGTGAGAGATCACACACATAGCTCAAGATGTTAAACATCACTCAGTCTGAGTCAAATGCAAATAAATGTACTATTTGTTCTTAATTTTCTTATGTTAATTAATCTTCACAAAGTCCCATTTCTAAGTGATAAGTTTACTGTAACAAAGCCTGAACATCACATTAGCATAATTAAGTAAATTCAGTGTAAATTGTGATGAGTGATTGATTCTAATCTACTTCACTATAGCTGACTGTACTCAGTCATATAGCAAGAAAGTTGTAAGACAGTGATGGACTATTACTTTGTCTAGCTAATTAGATGAAAAGTAATTAGAAAAATATGTCTGTAAAAAATTTTTACATTTTTTTGAAGATTTCTCAATCTCAATGGAATTGAGAAATAGTCACTATTTGGCCTCTGGTTTTATGTTTGATGCTGAGACCAACTAACCATTTAACAAAGTGGGTTGGGTATAGATATTCCAAAATTAAAAAACAAAATTTTAACACATTTCCTTATGAGATCAAGTGTGCTTAGGGGGATAAAGTAAAAGAATATGAATAATGAGAGCTTCTTCAGACAATGTAGGCTAGTGGTATAAGCTACATGTCATCTCCTTAGTGCCTAGATGCTGTACTCAAAATCTGTATCTTCTGAAGCAATGTTACATTACAAAGTGTTCTCTGGATATTTTATCTTTCTACAAAACAGAATGGACCACTGCCTTCAAGACATGATTTTAGAGGTACAGAAGACTCCTCCAAATCCTAATTTACCCACTGGTTTTAATTACATTTGTTTAAGTTAAAGTTTTCCTTCCAACTAAAGTTAGGAACCACTTAAGTTTGTGAGTTATGTACAAGCATGTTTGATAGAGCAGAGAGTATTTCAAGGGGGTATAAAAGGTATGAGGATACCATTGAGAATTGAAAATAACAGAGACTGGGAAAATCAGATTGCTTAAGACACAATCAGTCTATTTCACAATCCCACTGGGGGTCAGACAGATGTATCCATCCATTGGAGGATGAAGGACAAGACACACATTTGGTACTAGACTTTTTTGATGGGTTAACTGAATGCAAATAATTTTATCAAACATTTATATTTATAAACAACTTTCAACTCACTTTTATTAGCAGATTTACAACAAATATGGAGGGTGTTGGACATCATACCTATAACTTAAACTTGAATAAACAAATTCATAGAGTCTTCCCAATATATTGTAAAATTCCAAGTTAATGAACTAACATTGAAACCATCAAGTAAATTTTTAATCTTTGCTTAGTTTTGACTTGTCAGTCTCTCTGTCTATGACCCAGTGGTTTGGCCGGTAGAACAGATGAAGACTCTGTTACATTCTCTGCCTTCTCTTTAAGTTTTATCTTGAAATGTACAATATCATACTTTTCCCTTTCACATTTTTAAATTACAACTTCTGTATCAAAATCCTGCATAGTAAGTTTCACATTCTCTTTAAAAACTAAAACCCAATTATGCACTTTCAGTATGAATTTCTTGAACTCATACGAACCACTTGTATAATAAAGAGCATAAGGCTATATTTCCTCATGGAAAATAATGTAATTCTTACTTTTCCTGATGTTAAAGTTTAGGAGCTGGGGAGAAACCCAAACTTAAACTTCAACTGTTTTAATGATTACCTATGTAAAGGAGATCTCACTCTGATTATATAGCATAATGGCTTATAGATCTCAAGTAATTTGATTTTGCAAATTAGAAAGGTGTTATGTATTAAGTTATCATGATGCCCTATGGTTCCTAAGTGAATTCATTAAGAAAAACATCTGCAAAGGTTAAATATTCTAAGACCCCGAGTTTCACTTTCAACGATCTGAAAATCTGCAGGCTGAAAGAAAAATGCTTTAGCCAGACACAGTCAATAAGCCCCCAATCAGCTTGGTAAACATTATAAAGATAACCTACTTAACTAATCTTTGGATTGGACTCTCCCTGTTCCTTGAGCAGTCCATAAGCGTCTAAACAGCTAGTCATTATCGGCATCACATTAATGACAAGAAAATTGGGTCTACAAACACACCAAAATAAAACATTCAATTTTATAATTTGTTTTCTTTTTAAGAATGATAAACATAAAGAATGGAGAGGTAGGATATCACCACAGATTATTTTAAACCCAGAATTTTAACAATTCTAAAAATCATCTAGAAATTAGTAACTATCACGAGATAGAGCAAATGCACCCTTGATGTGTTTGTTTTTTTTATATATAGAACTGAATTTCCCCCCACCCTTTGAGCAAGTCTCTCACTACTTAACAGTATGCAATTCTTTTAAGTCAATATTAGGTTTAAAGGATAGATGTTTTAAGTTTTTTTTTTTTTAAATTAAAACGTCATTGTTTCTACTAATATGTTTTTTCATTTAAAAATTTTTAATTGTTGGGGCACCTGGGTGGCTCAGTCGGTTAAGTACCGATTTTGGCTCAGGTCAAGATCTCACGGTTTGTGAGTTCGAGCCCTGTGTCGGGCTCTGTGCTGACAGCTCACGGCCTTGAGCCTGCTTCAGATTCTGTGTCTCCCTCTTTCTCTGCCCCTCCCCTGCTCATGCTCTGTCTCTCTGTCAAAAGTAAATAAACATTAAAAAATTTTTTTAATTTTTTATTGTTTATTTATTATTGAGAAAGAGAGACAGAACGTGAGCAGGGGAGGGGCGGAGAGAAAGGGAGACACAGATTCTGAAGCAGGCTCCAGGCTCTGAGCTGTCAGCACAGAGTCTGATGTGGAGTTCAAACTCACGGACTGACATCATGACCCAAGCCAAAGTCAGATGCTTAACTGACTGAGCCACCGAGGCGCCTCTGTTTTTTCATTTAGGTATGTTTTTCATTTAGGTATGTGTAGAGGCATATGAGAACAGTTTTTCTTCATTAAGGAAACTACACTGTAAATAAAGCATATTTCAAGTAAAAAAAAAAAGTCATTGAACAGCTAAAACATGAGTCCAAAATTAATTTAATTTTTCATTTCTTATCCTCTCAGTTTCTAGAGGTCTAACTACTCTAGATACCTCATATAAATGGAATCACAAAGTATTTTGTCTTTTGTGACTAGTTTATTTGGTTAGGCATAATGTCTTTGAGGTTCATCTATGTTGTAGCATGTGCCAGAGTGTTTCCTTTTTAAGGCTAACAAAAAAGATCCCTTTGTATGCATAGTCCACATTTTCTCTTTCCATTCATCTGTTTATGGACCTTTGGGTTGCTTCCACTCCTTGGCTAGCGTGCATAATGCTACAATGAACATGGGTGTGCAACTATCTCTTTGAGACCCTGCTTTGAATTATTTTGGATATGTGCCCACAAGTGAGACTGCTGGGTCATAAGGTAATTCTACTTTTATCTTTTTGAAGAACTTCACATTGTTTTCCATAATGGTTGCACCATTGTGCACCTTTTTACATTCCCAGCCACAGTGCCTAAGAATTCCAATTTCTCTACATACTCACCAACACTTATTATTTTCTATTATTTTGATAGTAGCCATCCAAAAGGATGCAAAACAAGATAAATTTTTAAGTAGACAGGGAGAGAGGGAAATGATCTGGTTTTCCGGTATTTCAACTAACACTTGTTGACCACAAGGTTCGCGTGAGCCAGTAGTGGAGTGCATACTAGAATGTTGCTTTAATATTGAGCTACATGAATAGAATTATAGTGTCCAAATCATGGCAGAGAAGACTCTCACTCTACTTTGATCTGCTTATATCACATTCGAGCATTATTTTCAGTTCTGAGCATCATTTTATAAGGCACAAAGAAAGTATGTTCTGAGAAATTCTATCAGGTTGATGAGGGATATGGAAATCTTTGATTAAGAGAAATAATTGAAGGAACTAGGGCAAAAGAGAGGCCCACAGGGAAATAAAGTAATTATTTGAAATATATAAGGATATCAAGCAGGAGACCATTTGTTCCTGTTGTTCTAAAAAATAAAAATGAAAACTAAAATATGGAAGACTCTAAGAACCTTTTATCATTTAGAACTGTCCAATGAAAGGAATGGGTTAACATAGCATGTTGATTATCCCCTTCGCAGTTGACGGTCCAAGGAGAGAGTTGATAACAGTTCTCCAGTATAGTATGAAGAGGAAATTACAATAATATGGACTCTAAACCACTTTCACTCAATATACCATAATTACATTTTTAAATAGTGGAGCAAATTAGTTCCAGATTTCATAAAACTAGCCTCTTTCCCAGTTCCGCCAAAGAGCACATGTGTGTACACACCCACCCATACAAAGATTTTCTAAAATTTCCTAGTAACTAGTGTCAATTCCCCTCCCCTCCAAACCTCTTTCCCACTCCTCATATTAATTATCTCAAATCATTTCCAGAATGATAAGTGGAAAAAAGTCAACGTTAGTGCCCATTAGCATTTTCTCACATTCTCAGCTTTTGAAATTTGATTGTTTTTGTCACATTCAAGATGTCTTTGTACAAGTTATCTTTGATAAAATGCATTTTCCAAATGCTGCTGACATGTGCCATAATGTAATTAAACTTAGCTGCTGGGAATGGCTGTTTGTGTGCACAAGTTTAGAATTTTGAGAACGAAAACATTACCTTCAATTTCTCTGGATATAAGGAGGGCACAGGTAATGTTTTGTATTTGATTTATATCACTGGTATTTATTACTGGAAAATATGCTAACAATGTTTATCAATGTTGGGTCAACAGAGACCAACCACTCATGAGAAATTTTGAAATGGGACATATTTTATTAAGTGTTTATCTTTGGAATAATCAGAATAGATGCATATGTGGAGGTAGTGACTCAAAAGGAGGGAGAAAAGCATTCACTCTACTCTTGATACAGAGGATAAAATTAAATGTAAAGGTTTAGGCTCCACTCCCTACTTCCTTACTAATCACTTTCACTCTAGGTAGACCACTGCTTGCACGAGTCGAAAAGTCAAACATCTGGGGCACTTGGGTGGATCAGTGGTTTCAGCATCAAACCCTTGATTTCAGCTCAAGTCATGATCCCAGGGTCATGGGATCAAGCCCTGCATTGGGCTCTACAATGAGCGTGGAGCCTGCTTGAGATTCTATTCCTTTCCCTCTGCACCTCTCCCCAACTCATGCATGCTTTCTCTCTAAAACAAAAAACTAGGGATGCCTGGGTGGCTCAGTCAGTTAAACATCTGACTATGGCTTGGTTTATGATCTCACTGTCTGTGAGTTAGAGCCCCACATCAGGCTCTCTGCTATCAGCACAGAGTCTACTTTGGATCCTCTATCTCCCTCTCTCTCTGCCTCTTGCCTGTCCTCTCTCTCTGTCTCTCTAAAAATAAATAAACATATAAAATAAAATATAAAATAAAATAAAATAAAATACTGAAACAAAATAAAATAAATAAAATGATTTAAAAAGTCAAACAGCTGTTAGTAGACTCACTGCTGTTTCCTTTGTGTGATCATAGAAGGGGACCACCATCTCCTTATAACATAGCCATGTATAATATATTAATATTAGCCTATTCTCTTTGTGTCAGATAGAGGAATTCAATTTCACAGATTGTATGTTTGTGTCCAATAAGTTGCATGATTATTCCTGGCTGGCTCATGTTCTCAAAATATCACTGTAAATTCACCACAACCTAATGAACTTTGAATGAGAAATATCTATTTTATATCAACATAAAAAAACCATAACTCATATTTATTCTACCAGTTAATTTTATAGATATAAGTAAAAGCAAGACATTTCTCCATATGAATCTCCACTTTGATATCATGATCTTCCAAGAACTTTAGCCTTGTTTGATTTAGCTTTTGTTATCTTCAAAAAGTTTTAACCAGACATTTTTATGCTACAGCCTGAATTTTTAAAACCACGTACATATTTCTTGTTTGTGGTCTTTGTTTTCAAAATTCCAGCCTGTGGAGCTTTAGGTAGAGACTAAAAATCACACCACTTAAACTTACTGAAGACAGTGAGACCAGAAGACTCACTATGGAAATCCTAAGAAGGACCATCTGGGCAGCCAAAACTGAAAATAACCAAATATTAAGCAACTAGAAACACCGAAAAACTGACAGACTTTCCAGGGGAATATGCAAACATGAGCAAGTTTTTTCCCTAGTCTTTGAAAACGTATTCTTCAAAAGGATTTTCCTACCTTGACTCTTCCATCTGATGTCTTGGTCTTTTAGGTCCTAGCAATTAAATTCAAAATATCTCAAAATCTCAATTTTTTTACTGGAATCCCCTCTATCCAAGAGTCTGAAAAACATATAGTATTTTTGGAAACAAAAGAGAGAAGTACTTTTCATCATAACATATTGATAGTTAAGAACGGATTTGGAATATTATGAAATAATATTCAGCCATAAAAATAATCAAGTCCTGATACATGCTACAACATGGATGAATCTTAAAAGTTCTATGCTAAATGAAAGAAGTCAGACACAAAGATCATATATGGCATGATTCCATTTATATGAAACACCAGAATGGGTAATTCATAGAGATATAAAGCAGATTAGTGGTTGCAAGGGTTGGGGAGAAAAAGAATGGAGAGTGACTGCTTAATGGGTGCAAGGCTTTATTGTATTGAAAATGTTTTCAAACTAGGAAGAAGTAATGGTGCAAAATACTGTGAATGTACTAAATGCTTCTGAATTTAACTTGATAAATTGTATATTATATAAATTTCACCTCAGTTAAAAAAGAACTAAGAGTGGATTTGTTGGGTGATGCGTTCTGGATATGAAATAATATTCCACTATTTTTTCAAGTACCAAATGACCTACAGTCAATCTTCGTTACTTACACATTCCATATTTGTGAATTCACCTCCATGCTAAAATTTATTTGTAACCCCAAAGTCAAAACCCATAATGCTTTCTTGGTCATTAATGGGCATGCACAAGGTGGCAAAAATTTTAGTCGCCTCACATACATGTTCCTAGCTGAGGTAGAAGAAGGTGATGTTCTCCCTTCTTGTTTCAGCTCTCATACTCTAAACCAACATCCTTTTCTTAGTCTACTTAGTGTCATGTTTTAGCATTTTTGTGCTTTTCCTGGATGACTTGCTATTTAAAATGGCTTCCAAATGTGGTACTGAAGTATCTAGGGTTCTAAATGCAAGAAGACTGTGATATGCCTCATGGAGAAAATATCTATATTAGGTATGCTTCATTCAGGAATGAGGTATAATGTTGTTGGTCATAAGTTCAGTGTTAATGAATCAACAATATACATTAAAGAATGTGGAAAAAAGGGAACCCTTGGGCACTGCAGGTGGGAATTCAAACTGGTGCAGCCACTCTGGAAAATAGTGTGGGGGTTTCTCAGAAACTAAAAAATTGAACTACCCCACAACCCATCAACTGCACTACCAGGTATTTATCCAAGGGATACAGAAATACTGAATCAAAGGGGCACATGCTCCCCAATGTGTATAGCAGCATTATTAACAGTAGCCAAATTATGGAAAGAACCCAAATGTCCATCAACTGATGAATGGATAAAGAAGGTGCGGTATATACATAATGGAATATTACTCAGCCATCAAAAAGAATAAACTCTTGCTATTTGCAATGTCATGGATAGAGCTAGAGTGTATTTTGCTAAGCAAAATAAGTCAGAGAAAGAAAAATACCATATTTCACTCACATGTGGAATTTAAGAAACAAAACAGATGAACATGGGGAAGAGAAGGAAAAATAAAATAAGATAAAAACAGAGAGAAGCAAACTGTAAGAGACTCAACTATAGAGAACAAACTGAGGGTTGCTAGAGGGGAGGCGGTTGGGGGGGATCGGCTAAATGGGGGATGGATATTAAGGAGGGCACTGTTGTGATGAGACTGGGTGCTATATGTAAGTGATGAATCACTGGGTTCTACTCCTGAAGCCAATACTACACTACATGTTAACAAACTCAAATTTAAACAAAATCTTGGAAAGGAAGGAAAAATAATGAAATTAAATGAAATATGAAATGAAATGAAATAATAAAATAAAACAAAACAAAACTGTCGTTTGATCTAGTAATTTCGCCTCTGGGTATATACCTGAAGGAAATAAAATCCTTATGTCAAAGAGATATCTTCACTCCCATGTTCATTCAGCATTATCCACAACAGCCAAGACATGAAAACAACCTGTGTCCAACAACAAAACAATGGATACAGGGGGGGGGGGAAAAAAAGGAAATCCTGCCATTCTCAACAATGAATGAAACTTGAGGCCATTTTGTTAAATGAAATAAATCAGATAGAGAAAGACAAATACTACATGATCACACTTACATATGGAATCGAAAACAAGTCAAACTCATAGAAACAGAGTAGACTGAGGTTACCAATCTACTGGATGGTGGGGGAAAGGGGGAGAGGTTGGTCAAAGGGTACAAACTTTCAGTTATAAAATGAAAATTTTCTAAGGATGTAATATACAGCATGGTGACTATAATTAACAATTCTATATTATATACTTGAAATTTACTGAGAGAGCAGATCTTAAATGTTTCACACCATACATGCACACACACAAAAGATAACTATGTGAGCAGATGGATCTGTTAACTCGTTTTATTGTGGTAATCATTTCACAATACAGTAAAACCTTGGTTTGTGAGCTTAATTCGTTCCAGAAACATGCTTGCAATGCAAAGCACTTGTATATGAAAGCAAATTTCAAGAACCACTGGCTCAGTTGTGAACATGAGACATCTGGCGTCGCATAGTACTCGTATTGCAAGACATCACTCATTTATTAAGTTAAAATGTACTAGAAACACTTGCTTATCTTGCAGAACACTGAAGGGCAAGCTACTCCCAATCCAAGGTTTTACTGTATATACATATATCAAATCATCGTATTGTACACCTTAAACTTACACAATGTTGCTTTTCAATGATATCCTAATAACACTGGGAAAAAAAAAAACAATATATGTTAAATAAAGTATCCTTACACAGAAACATACACAAAAGAAAAACAAAGTTATGTATTGATTAGCTGATGAAAATGTGAAAAGAGGCTCACAGCATCTAAGTCTCTATCTCTCCTAGAACCCAGTGTTTGAGCTGATTTTACAGAACATAACACCATGAATAATGAGAATCAACTGTATATAAAAGCAAGCATACAGATGTCAGTAAATATTGGGACATAGTAAAAGCAAAATAGCTCTTTCTTTAAACATTCATAACTAGGGTCAAGTAAAAAAATAGAGTACTGAATTTTAGTAAGAAGCAAGTTACAATTTTAAGTTCTATTCAGATAACTATAGAACATGCATACAAACAAATGGTTTGGTAAAAATGGTACAAAGCACCTAGGACATATCAAATGTGTAAGATTTCTAATTCATGATGCAGCATCACCAAGGGTAAATATTTTACATGTCTTTTAACACTAATATATGGCAGGCAACACAAAAATACAAATGCGTTCTAATATATACTGCTCTTTTAATGAAATATCACTATATAGCAAGAAGGAAAAATGTAAAAATGTATCTGTCACAACGGCTTTACAGCAATCTTCAACTTCAGAACCTAGAAATTGCCATCATCAGAGCCAAGTAACTCATTATTCCTCAAACTTCATATTCCAATGTCTCTGCTTGAATCTCATCAATTATCTTTATTGCTGGCATCCACTGTATTAGATATAGAAACATCTCTATTCAAACAATAAATCCTGTTCAGTATCAAGAAGGGCATTATTGTTTGCACATTTCTGAGACAATTTCTCCTTGTCCCTTATTTTACAATATCTCATCAAGTTTTAACTTAGAGATGTAAGTTTCTCCTTCCTGTCAATGCCACTTAAAACTTTCAAGGCCAACACCAATTCTACAACTTCATCTGAACTCTTTAAATACAAAGCATACAAAAATGCCTAAAGGTTGCAGCAGATTTGTAGTCTCCTGGAATCAGAGTGAAGTGAGTTAATAGTGGTCCCATGTTCTCACAAAAAGTTCAGTTACATGAGTCTCCAATGGATCCGGGAACAAGACTGGCAATTTCTTGCTATACTTGCATAGCAAGTATGTATACCATATACATACTAGATTATTTCTTACTATTTAGAGGGTCATGGGGCTGATAAAAGAGAAGAAAGAAAGTCAATGTTCTGGTTCTTTGCTTACAGTCTTATTTGGCAAACTGAAATTGGCAAGATTTTTTTTAAATATTTTTAAAGTTTATTTTTGAGGGAGAGAGAGACAGAACACGAACAAAGGAGGGGCAGAAAGAGAGGGAGACACAGAATGTGAAGCAGGCTCCAGGCTCCCAGCTGTCAGCACAGAGCCTGATGCGGGGCTCTAACCCACAAGCTATGAGATCATGAGCTGAGCTAAAGTCAGACGCTTAATCATCTGAGCCACCCAGGCACCCAGGCAGGATTTTTTAATATCCACTCTGAAATTTGTCTTCTATTGTGGTCACTTTACAGCTTACACAGGGAGATCATGTTTAACCTCTCCAGCACCTCGCATTTTCTCCAGGTCTTAGTTCTGCAGCCGTTATTTCCTGGTCTTCTCATGAAGTCTCATTTGTTGTGAATCTAATGTTTGGCAGTATCTCCGTGGTTTCTAGGAAATGAGTAATGGTAATATTACATTTAAATGTGTAAGAAGAAAATAATGAAACTCTGTACCTCAGCTCATATGTGAAACCTGTAATTTCTAATTTTTCATAACTAATTATAATTACTGACTTTTTTGTTCTTTTCTTTTTTTTTTTTTTTTGGTTGCTGCTCTCCAACACTAGATGGTAGCATTATTGCTATAAATGAATGTTTTTCATCCTCTCAGCTAAGACTTGCATCCATTAAACGTTGCAAAACAAATTTTTAAATAAGAGAAGAGGACACTGTGCCAGTATGTGTAAAATTGGGGCATAATTAACCTCTTAAGATTGTAGTACGAATAAAATGTAATATTGACTAAAATGTTTTAAAATTGATAAAAATCCCACAAATGAAAACTATTTCTGTAAAATTATGACTAAGATTTTATCTTATATTTAGCCAGTATCTTCCCCCACAAGAAAGTGAGAAAAAAGTTCCACAGTGTTCATCTGTCTGGTTTCCTCTTCATTCCACACCTTGGTAGCTCACCAGCGCGTGTCATAAGAACAATTCCATCAGGATTCCTGTGTTTGGACCCAAGCACTGGTATCGGGAAAAGCTCTCCTGATTATCAGAGCACACAATGACAACTGAGCGTTGAGTTGAAACATCACTGGTCAACACCTTCCAGGACAATTATGGATGACAGCAGCCACGGTAGAAACCTTCACCTACTGTGGGAGTTCAATTAAAAGGTTTTCAGTGTCTCATTGTACATATAATAACAGCCTATAATTTTAGATATTCTCCAGTTATGAATGAAGCCTTCTATTGCTAATAAAGAACTTTTCTGTATTCAGAAATTGATTTTTTTTAATTTTTTTAACATTTATTTATTTTTGAGAGACAGAGACAGAGTATGAGCAGGAGAAGGGCAGAGAGAGAGGGAGATACAGAATCTGAAGCAGGCTCCAGGCTCTGAACGGTCAGCACAGAGCCCGACGCAGGGCTCAAACTCACAGACCGTGAGATCATGACCTGAGCTGAAGTTGGCCGCTTAACCAACTGAGCCACCCAGGCGCCCCTGATATATATTTTTAAAACTGGACTTCCACTTTAAATGTCTTACTATCCTCTGTTCCATTTGCTATGTTTGTCTTGAATTCTACTTTGGTCTATTTCTTATTTTTATCTATATCAATATCTTACATATCCACCCTATAACTCTTTACCATTGTCTATTATTTTGTCTTAAGTGTTGTTTGTAAAAGGCATGGCTTGCTAGGCAATGGTATCTTAAAACAAGCTTTGGGCTTGGAGTCTAGAAAACTAGGTTTGTGTCATTTCTCTTGCAATTCCAATTATAAACAGTTTTCACCCAAGGCAAGTAATTTAACCTTTCTAGAATGAGATCTCTTATCTTTAAAATGAGGGTGACAGTACGATGCATCTCACAGAGTTCTTAGGAGGATTAAATAGAACAGTTTATTTTAAAGCAATTTGTAAACTGTAAAGTTCGAGGTGAATGATAAAATGATAGATACTTCTAAGAATCAGGACTAAAACCAGGTCATCTAATTCCTAGAGCCATGTAGTTTCCATTCATGCTTATCATTTTAAAACAATGTGCTAAAATAGGCTTTTGGGAAGCCATGGATGTCTCTGTCATCATAAACCAAGCTTTTCCTTCTCAACAATGACGAAAAGAAAGAAGAAAACTGATGGGGAGAACAGTAGTCATATTTTATTTCTGTATGCATTTGTCCCTCCAAGAATTTGTCTTTCAATCACTTCCCAAAGCCCAAACAAGCTATTGGCAAGTCTCATGTAGCATCAGTGATTAGCTGAACAGAGAATATGAAACAAATTAGATAACATCACCATGACAACCAGTGAGGCTATTTGGTACTCATCTACAGTTTTTACAGTATATGTTTGGTAAAAACTTGACCTGGAAATGTTCATGCAATGAAATTTTTGAATTATGAATGGTATTCCCTTTTTAAATCACTTTCATTATATTTTCTCCTTTTTACAATTTAAAACTGCACAATAAAATAGATAATTTATTTTTGTTGTAATACAATTAAGCAAAGCAGAACTACAGAACATAAAAAAGGAATGTTCCTCTCTTCCTGCCCACACCCAAGTCATTGCTTTACCAGAGTATCTGTCATTAATAGTTTCATATATATATCCTTCTAGGACATTAACTGGAGTGCCTGGGTGGTTCAGTTGGTTAAGCGTCGGACTTCGACTCAGGTCATGATCACATTCATGAGTTTGAGCCCTGCATTGGGCTCTGTGCTGACAACGCAGAGCCCGGAGCCTGCTTTGTATTCTGTGTCTCCCTCACTCTCTGTCCCTCCTCCATTCACGTTCTTTCTGTCTCTCAAATATAAATAAACATTAAAAGAAATTTTTTAAACATTAACATATTATTTTTCAAAAATATAACTAAATATATGAGAGTAGGGATAAGAATGGAGACGGGTAGAGAAGAGAAGGAAAAAAAGCAACTTTTTCAGTTACTGGACAGGGGTCCCTCAGAGCTCTCTTGAAGCCAAACACACCTGCCTTTCTGCATCTATGTGAACCAATAATATCTCTACTTTTTGTAGAACTAGCTCAAATATAGTTCTACTCCTGAAGCTGAAATGTATCTACTAGTAACAATCTACAAAGAAATGAGGTCAAGTCTGTGGTTCTAGGAAGTCACAGGTGGTCTACTATTTTGCCTCATTTTTTGCTCCAAGTTCATTTTCTTGGTATTGTCCTTGAGGTTAGGTAAAGGCACTCTTCACTGTTGTACTATTTTCCACCTTGATTGCCGCCTTTTAATGTGGGCGACTACATCTCATGACATTGAAGGTGACTGTTGATTTGGGAATTCATTCTACAAATCTCTTCAGCCACAACACCTTAGGTTTCAACGTTTTGGCACAAAGTGCCACCTTGCACTTCCAATTTTCACAAGGACTATATATACCAACTACTCTTTCAGCATCTACGCCTCGTCTCTCTATCTCTCCAGGGCTTAGATCCAACTCAATGATAGGTCTTGCCAGAGGACCAATCATCAGTATATAATTCTGTCCTCCAAAATTTCTCCCATTGTTTTCCCAGGATACCAAAGCTTTTCTTCCTCTGTCCAGTGATTCTTTAACCTCCAAACCAGTCCAGCTGACACAAAGATTGTGCATCAGTTTGAAGTTTTTGTTGCCTCAGTAAATGTCGCTAAACATATTTTCTCCAAACGGTGACTTTCAAATGGAATAAAGCTCATAGATCCATTATATGTCATTCTCAACGGGTAAGACAATGACATTTGCCTAATAACATAAGCTTGGATGACAGATTTATTCTGTCATCAGAAGCACGGATATACACTAAGCTTATGTACGGATTCCAATTGATAATGGCACAGCTGTGAGTAGGAGACACAGAATCAAAAATAACCATTGGAGAAAATAACCATAAAGGCTACTCTTATAAAAAAAAATATGACTCTGACAAATATATTCAAATAAGTTTAGTAGTTACTCATTTACATATTTGGCATACATTCAAAATACTGAACGCATTTCTTCAGTGTATGATGCGTAATATTCAAAAGCTATACCAACATCATGTTCGTTTCTTCAACTTAATTTTGTCCAATATCAACAGAAACTTGGGAGAATTTGCTGAAATTATAACATAGGTGATTATACATCATCACCACTGCTTCATTCTAAAACACAGGTGAGACTTTTTGGCTATTTGAGGTCTTCTTGGGTTCCACAGGACTTTCAGGACTTTCAGGATTGTTTCTTCTATTTCTATGAAAAATGCCTTTGTAACTGTGATAGGGATTAAAACAGTAAATCTTTAAAACAGTAAATCTTAAGTGATCTCACCACAAAAAAAAAGATAATTTTGTGAAGGGATCATTGTGTTAATTAACTTGATTGTAGTAACCATTTTACGATGTATATATGTATTAAATCATCACATTGTACTCAAAAAAAGTCACATCATGCAATCTAAATATATACAGTTTTTATCTGCCAATCACACTTCAATAAATTTGAGAAAAATAAATCATAGTTGAGTCACTACTGCCCATTTCTCCTGACAACAAAATATTTAAAGGAAAAATCATTTAAACTCTAAATTTAAAAATATCTGACTAGCTGCAATGATGGCCGCATGTGCGGTATTTTCCTGGGCACAATCTGTGTCTGGCTTTGGTCCCCCATGAATTCTGTGATTGGTTGAATTGCAAAGAAGGTCCTCACAAATAAAATTGAGTACCAGAATGTTCACTACCTCTGCTGGTACAATGCAGGACTGAGAGGTGCATAATAGGTAGCCCAACATACCTTTCTCAGTCAACATATTTTGGCTGAGTAGAAATATGAATGGTATAGAAACAAGCTGATATTGATTACAGACCAATCACAAAAATGACAAAAGAGAGGTCTAAGAAAGAATCAGGATCTATAAAAGTACTAGAATCATTAAAGAAAAGAAATATTGGGTATAGTAATTAGGGTAAATCAAAGTAATTCTGATGAGTAATCTCATGTGGACAATCTCACAACATTGCTCCGATGGGTCCTGAAACCTCTGTGCCTTTATGCCTACTGCCAAGCTCATGTGAAAGAATGAAATTTTGAGGCTGCTGAGGAAGAGCTGATAAAGGGACAAGTGTTTCTCTGATGAGTGGTTTGTTAAATTCACAGAGAGTAAAGTGTATATAAGAGAACATAACCGATTTTGGCATTAGAACATAAAATGTATCAGTAACACAAACATGCACATATCCACAGACAATTATACATCTATCCAAATACACACATCCACACTATTGTGTTTATTATAGAGCACGATACAATATGAATTTATCAAAGTAAAATCCCTTATAGATTTTCTATTTCTGGCAGAGATAGACCAATTTGTGATAGAACAATCCTTACACACACACACACACACACACACACACGGATAAAATCAGGCAGGATAGCTTCCTGATGAAGAGGAAAGAGAAACTCATTGACATAACAACAACCCACATTATTCTTCTCCTTATTTCAACAGCAGAAACTGAGCTATCAGCAATGTCATAGATTGGGGAAAATAATATTGATAGTCGAATAAGGTAGAATAGCCTCAGTAAATACTCAAGCTTTAAGTAGGAACTCATAAAGAATAGTACCCTAAAGTATTTATAAATCATCAATATACCAAGCCTCACAAATACTGAAAGTCAAGTTGAATTAATTCAATCTAAGTGAGCATGGTGACCATCTCCTCTACCAAAATCTAAAGGAAATGACCTATAGAAATAGATAGCATCATCCAAAGCCTTTACAATTTTTACACATTTGACTGGTATTTATAATTAAAAAAATTCAAGAATATCAAGTTACTGGATGAAGAGGAAAAAGGGTTTATTGAAAGGGGCTAAGAAGTTTTTCAGTCACTGGAGTTATTAGGTATTAGACTTTTAAATGCATTAAATATTTACCAGAAAGTAAATGAGAATATAGAAAATTTTACCAAAGAACTGTAATTCTTAAAACAATCAAGTGAAAATTCTTGAACATAAAATTAACCAGCTGAAAATAAGAACTGAATAGGTGAATTTCTCTGCTGATTAAACACAGCTGAAGAGAAGATTGGTTGTGAGTTGGAAGATAAGTCATTAAAAAAAAAACCCTTCTGAAATTCAAAGAAAGTGCAAATACAAAAATAGAAGGAAAAAGAGCTTAAAAGACATATGGGATAAGATAAGTAAGTCTAACATATGTGAAGCTGATATCCAGAAAGAAGAGGGGAGAGAGAGTACAGACCAGAAGCCATATTTGAAAAGTCAATTTCTGAGGATTTTCCAAAAATAAAGACAAAGAGACACAGATGTGAGAAATACTATGAAATTCAGAGTAGTAGCAAAGATAAATACATAATACTACATCAGAGTTTAACTGCTGGGAAAAAAATCAAAGACAAAAATCTAAATAGCAGCCAATGGGGAAAAAAGACACATTTCATTTGAAAGAACAACAAAAAGTCTTACAGCTGATATCTTGACAAAAATTTCTGAAGCCTGAAAAAACTAGAATAACTGCCCACAAAGTTACAGAAAGAAAAAAAATATATATAGTCTTATATCTCTTAAAGGAATTAGTCAGAAATTTTAACATTTCCCATGGACTTTTGGTTTCAGTAAAGATAGAGTAAGCCCACCAAATCTAATCTCTCCCAATCATCCAACTATAAGCTCTGGACAGTACAGTACATGGAGGCTTGGAAGAGCAAACAATAGCAGTACAATTTGGAAGGTAAGTCAAAACTTAAAGAACAACCACGAGTATACAGTGAGTTCACAGACTCTCTCTCTTCCTCTTTTATCTCTTGAAGGAGAAAACTGTACAACAGGTAAAGACTGTGAAAATTCTGAAAGAAATTTCCCTTTGAGAAAGAGGAACTCTGTGAGTCAGAGAGGGTACAGGCAATCCCCCACATGTTTTTTTTCTTTGTTTATTTTATTTATTCTGTCCCTTCAGCACAGCCTGAAGCCTGCCCCACTCACAAAGTAGCCCTGCTACTATAGCAACATGACACCTAAAATCCCCAAGGACAAAAACATCTCTCTGGCCAGAGGAACCAAGCATCCTGTGTTCCAAAGAGCATGGAGGAAGTTCCTCTCACTTTTTATTTTTGTCATTGTCCCCTAAAGGTAAAGTCATACAAAACTGCATGAAAGTGCAGGGAACTAAAATTCTGAGTGAAACTCCAATTTTGTAGTCATAGGATGGTAAAATGGTATCCCTTGGAACTGGAGAGCACAGAGAAAATTCTAGGGAGGAGAGAGGTGGTGAAGAGGATTCCTACTTCTATGATCTGGCACACATCCCAGCTCATTGAACAGATGCAAAGCAGCACACTGAAGTCTTTGAAAACTGATTTATAATATAAACCAATGCTCATATCCTGAATTGCAGGACACAACCAAACAGCATAGCAAAGGCTGTAAGAACTAAATTTATATTGGAAACACTGCCCATGGAAAGCTTGACAGAATATGTTCTGAAGCTAACTAAGTTGATTGTTTAATAAGATAACACACACACACACACACACACACACACACACACACACACACACTCTATAGAGGAATTTAGCAGAAGCCAGAATCGACAGCATATTTTTCAAATGTTCAGGATGCAATCCAAATTTACTAACATACAAAGATCCAGGAAAACATGACCATTCTCAAAGAAGAAGACAATCAAGAGATGTCAATACCCAGATGATCCAAATACTGGAATTAAGACCAAGAATCCAAAGAAGCTACCTACAAATGACCTGGTTTTATTTTGTAAGGCCTTAAAAAATACTGTTTTTTTTTTTATGTAAAACAAATACAAATAAATAATGAAAAAGTGTTTAGATGTGATAATAAGAGACTAGACTTTATTTTATTTTCTCTTCCAGGGACAATGCCCTACATAAGCCTATCGACTAAACAATCTTCTTCAAACTATAATGTGCTTGCAGAACATCCAGAAACCCTGTTAGAGTGTAGACTAATCCAGTCGGTCTGGGGTGTGGCCTGAGAGTCTACATTCCTTATAAGCTCACAGGTTAGGCTACTGCTGCTGGTCCTCAAATCTCACTAGTATTAATGTCATGAAGAACTAGGATTTGAGGGGCACCTGGGTGGCTCAGTCGGTTAAGCATCTGACTCTTGATTTCAGCTCAGGTCATGATCTCTGGATCATGAGATCGAGCTCCTCATTGGGTTCTGCCGGCAGCATGGAGCCTGCTTGGGATTCTCTCTCTTCCTCTCTCTCTGCTCCTCCCTATGCTCAAAATAAATTAAAAATAAAAAAGAACAAGGATTTGAAAGTCTCCATAGAAAATATCAGGTCATGCTGTTATTGATAACTTATCAAATGGCCCAAGGACTTTGTTCCTTAAAGATTTTTTTTAGGGATGCTTGGGTGGCTCAGTCAGTTGAGTGTCTGACTTTGGCTCAGGTCATGATCTTGTGGTTCTGCAGTTTGAGCCCCGTGTTGGGCTGTGTGTTGACAGCTCAGATCCTGGAGCCTGCTTTGGATTCTGTGTCTCCTTCTCTCTCTGCCCCTCCCCTGCTCACACACGCTCTCTCTCTGTCTCTGTCTCTGTCTCTCTCTCTCTCTCAAAAATGAATAAACATTAAGAAATGAAAAAGAGCTCTTTTAAAACACCAATATTTCATGATCCAATGATCACTTCTCATTACTGCCTTTGATGGAGCTAATTGAAGTAATATTTATATGTCTCTTTTATTCACTAAATGTTTAGGAAGCAAACATTCAAAATCTTTTAGGATGAGAAAAAGAAGTCACACGTGATTGTTTTCTAAGATGGTTCCTACTTCCTTTAATACTGTATTACATGGGTAACCTGAGAATTAAATTTCTAATAAAAAATACATATATATATATATGTATATATATATGTAGTTACCTGCCAAACTGTGACAGTATTTCACATTGGAATATGAGATATTTTCTGATGAAAGATAAACACTGAAAGTATTACATATTACAAGTCACTTTCTTTATATACAAAACCAGAATTTTGTTAATTTTTATGACAGCTAGTTAAATTTCATATAAGGAAATAGAAAAGGGCCTCATAATTAGGTACAATAGCTTCTTAAAATTTTCATAAAAATATCAACAGAATTCAATCTGGAAACTTAAAATTATACTAAAACATCTCAAATTGTACATAGTAGGCAAAAAGTATTAGAAAATGAAAGCCATAAATGTTTCCACAAAGTGGAAAGCATTTATGGTCTCACACTACAAAGACCAAAAGTATGATTTAGTCCCACTGATTACAGATTCTAGGCAACTATTATAATCACTAAAAGCCAGGAAATCCTAGGGTTCCTTTGCAAATAGTCCATAAAGAATGAATGCAAGGGGGGGAACCTTCTGAAAAATGACAATCCTAAAGTGAAACACTTTTCAGCTTATTATAGAGGCTTTAGGACTGATATGGTATCCAAGGCAACACAGGTAATGAATAAATGGTAAAATTTGAAATAAACCACCATAGAAAATTGATGAATCTTAAACTACATGAAAGCATCTATCTTAGGAAGCAGTTATTTAGCTAACTCTAGAATTTCTAACACATTCAAATTGTCAAAATATATTATAAAAACATCTTTCTATTTCTAAATATTTTACATAATAATCCATTATATAGTTCTACAACAAACTTAATAATAATTTTATGAACCTAGTTATAATGCATGTGGGCAGTACATTACTGGAAGAAAAATGATGTCTAAAATCTTCACTGGATTGGCCTTCCTGGGGAAAAGCATGCATATATGAACTTTATTTATGATGCAATACAATTATAATTCATAAGTAACAGTTAAAGTTATTATGGCATTTTTAATGTTTATTTATTTATTTTGAGACAGAGAGAGAGAGTGCATAGTGGGGCAGGAGCAGAGAGAGAGAGAGAATCCCAAGCAGGCTCCACACTGTCAGCACAGAGCCAGATGCAGAGCTCAGTCTCACAAACTGGGAGATCATGACCTGAGCCGAAACCAGATGCTTAACCTACTGAGCCACCCAGGCACCCCTATTCTGGCATTATTATAATTATGTTCATGTTTCCCCTGCACATGGGTTGTGTATTATTGAATTTATCCCATATTTTGATAAAGGTTTGTTGATGTGCTTGTTTCTGTCACTCTTTTTGAACACTCTGAAGGCAGAGATCACATCTTTTTCATCTTTGCATCTCTCCATTATCATCTGGTCCATGTAAGTTCCCAACAAGTGTTAAATAAATATGTAATTAGAGATTTTATGATGAGAAATCGTACTTTGACATCCATTAAAATATTTTTCAAGTTATTAGAAAAATATCCATTTTGGGGCACATGGGTGGCTTAGTTGATTAAGGGTCTGACTCTTGATATCAGCTCAGATCATGATCTCACAGTTCATGAGTTCAAGCCCCTCATCAGACTCTGTGCTCACAGTTTAGAGCCTTCTTAGGATTCCCTCTCTTCCTCTCTTTATGTCCCTTCCCCATGCCTTCTCCCTCTCTCTCTCTTTCTCTCTCTTCTCCCCCCAAATAAACATTTTTTTAAGAAAAATATCCATTTTAATGTGAACATCAGTGAGCATGTCAATTATTTTTCATTTCAGGAATTCAGAGCTCTCTTTCCCTTTCATTTAGAAATATGGATAAATTCTCATTAACACCAGACCCACTTAATCTTATAATTAAGATATTAAGGAGCTACCTACACGGACATGCCTGCCCCCTCTCTCCTGCTGTCCAGCACCTAATAAAAAATGTATCTTTAATAAAATATTATTTTTCAAGATGTACTCTCTGTCTGATGCCGGCAAAATACATGAAGTACATAAATAGAAACATCAACTTTGTTTACTATGTAATTGAAAAAAATAGATACACAACTAATTATTAAACAGAGAGCTATTCTATACATTGAAAGTGCTGGAACTATATCCAGGAATCATTTTCTTGGTTTAACTTGCTATTTTTTCACAGAACTAATAATCTGTAATTCGTAATTACTCATCTTGGAAAGTTATCCCAGCAATGCTACCACTGTTCAAATACAACCAAAATTCATTCCTTGCTATTATCTCTAGAGAATTTTTCAAACTATACACAGGAGTCAGTCTTACTACTTTATAATATTAGTAATTCCAGTTCAAATTCCAGTTCCTTGGGTATTCACAACTCATTCAGTTTCTTCCCTTCAATGTGCACTACTAACCAAAATCAAATTAAGTGAATATCAATATTAATATTTTATGTTTATTTTTATTAAAATAGCTTGAGCCAGGGTGCCTGGGTGGTTCAGTCATTCAAGAATCTGACTCTTGATTTTGGCTCAGGTCATGATCTTACAGTCGTGAGACTGAGCCCCATGTCAGGAGTACTTAAGATTCTCTCCCTCTCTCTCCCTCTGCCCCTTCCCCAGCAGTGCTCTCTCTCTCCCTCTCAAAAACCAAAAAATATATGTGTATGTATGTATGTGTGTGTATATGTATGTATGTGTGTATATGTATGTGTGTGTATGTACATGTATATATGAATTACATGTATTTATTGTTGAGGGGTGAAGGAGAAGAATACAATGAACTCAGCTTTCAACTTCAAATTTCTTAAAGATACAAAGAATCAATCTTAATGGAAACCAGGGGAAAGAATTTCTAAAAATTACAGCAGAAATACACATAGTGGAATTAAAATCTAAGTGCTAGTCCTTTTAAAATTAAATAAAATGCTGAAACTATAAGCAAATCAATTAAGAACAAAAACAAATCTATAATCTTATAATGAAAGAGAAACATTACAAACATACAATGTTTTAAATCTGTCACTATACAGTGAAGGATTTACTAAAAATAAATGGCCAATGCTGACTAAAAATGAAGTGGAAATCAAAAGACAGCTGATGATCCCAACACTGTTTTTCTACAGGAGTGGCAAAATTCACCCTCGGTTCATGTCGAAGAGCACTGGCTAAAGAATATCTAAGAAAATCTGAAGAAGGACCAAGTGGGAAGACTTTATACTCAACATATCAGAAGTAATAACACTATAATAATAAAGATAGTAGGGTACCAATGCCACACGGACAGATAACAGACTGATGTAATAAATTAGAGAGCTCAAAACAACCCACTCGAATATAGAGATTTGAAATATATCATAAATGGCTATACATAGAGAGAAATGTGGATTCATCAATAAATAGTAATTACTAGAGTAGTTAATTATCTGTATGGGAAAGTATGGACTCCTAAATCATACTATACGCAGAGGTTAATTCCAGGCTATAAAAACAAACAAACAAACAAACAAACAAAACCTTAATCCTTAAAGCACTTTTAAAAGAAAATGTAGAACATGCTTATAAAGAAAATAGTAAGGAAGGATTTCCTAAGCCAGATACTAAAAATATAAAACACAAAGAGAATAGGATAGTTCAATTTGCCTCCATTAAACTTTAAAACTTTTGTTCAATGCTATAAACAAAGGAAAAAGACAAGCCATAGATTGGGAAAATACAAAGTTAATGTTTACACCTGAGAAGAAGTCATACCTAAAATTGATAAATAATGCCTGCACATTGGTGAGAAGACAACACATGGGGAGAGGACACGAATTCACAGAATAAGAGACCTAGATGGCCAATTAATACAGGAAAAGATGCTCAGTTCACTAATAATATGATCCACGTAAATAAGGCACCATTCTTTACCCATTAAACAGACAAAAATGTGTAAGTGGGACAATACCTAGAGGGACAAGGAAGGAGAAACTCCCGTATCCTGCTGGGGAGATGTAAATTGCACAGCCACTTTGAAGAGAAATTTAGCAATATCAAGTGCAGGTGAAGATGCTCACACTTTGCTCTAGTATTCTATACACTCTAGAGAAACTCTGCCACATGTGTACCATATATATTCACATCAGCATTGATTATAGCAGCAAAGAGAGAGGAAACAAGTGAGAGGTCCATCAAGAAGGAGATAAATAAGTATTTCAGAAGTTTAAAAATAAGTAAGAAGTGTAGATACCAGTTAAAATGAGTAAGCTAGAATTAAGTATCATATATATACACAGTCTATCTATCAGCCACAATATGGGTGAAAAAGCAAGCTGCAAACTGACAGGTAGAACCAACTTTGAAAATACACACAACAATGCTAGTAATAATTTATGGCTACATGCATATGTTGTAAGAGTCTAGGATGACTTAGAAGAGAACACATCACTTCGGTACAGTAGTACCTAGCGTTGTGGGGCAGCGTAGGCAGGGATGCAAGTGCGGCTGCAATGTTTTGCCTAAAAATGTCATGAGACAAATGTGGCAAAACGTTAAGATTTCTACTGGATAGTGAGAATGTATGTCATTCACTTTACTGTTCTGTATGTTGGAAATAGTTCAAAATTAAAGAAAACACAGACATACACACATGCATACAAAAAGACAACTGATGACTAAGCTGAGAACATTTTCAAATATCTATTCCCAAAATTGTTTCACTACAAACATGGTCAGTAAATCCATAAGTCAAGTAATAATACTTAGCAACACCATCAATATTACTTGAAGCAATGATCAGTACCAGAAGACATGAAGCAAAAATGACGTGCATGCAGGAAAGAAAAAAACGGAAATACATTTGCCACTGACGCTACTATATTTCTAGAAGACTTGATGGAATCATTCAACATTATATTAATGAATAAAATAGTATGGGAAGTAGGGAGTATAAGGTAAACTACAAAAGGGGAAACCCCACTCTTTTTCCTTGTTTTGTTATCCCCTTCACTACTGGGATAGTTGATGGTCTACACTCTGCTTCTAAATGAACATACTCAAAATGTTTTGGGGTCACCCAAACATGTTCACAATCCAAATTTCTCTTCTATAATATTCTCTAACAAGAGACCGTTGTATGGAATAAACTGGGGATTGTGTTTTGGAAACTATAATGTGGAAACATCCCTTGTGATAGCACACTTAATATCATTTTGAGTGAAAACCTAACTACATCAAAAAAGAAGTCATTCGAAAAGTGACATAACTTTCCAAGAGGTTTTATGTGAAAATTCCCAAACTGAACAGTAGAGATGTGAGGAAAGTCTGTGTAGGAAAGCAAACGTGCCTCATGCCGCTAGCCATGTCTTCCTGCCTCTCCCCATTTAGGAACTCACCTTCATTAGCCTTCAGTCTTTATCATACTGATTTCTAACTTGATTGTATTGTAGTTAAAGAATGTTGCTTGTCTAATATAAATTACGTGACATTCATTGAAACTTGCTCTATAAACTGCAGTGTGGTCAGTTTTTGCCAATGTTTCATGTGTACATGAGAAAAATGTGTATCTTCTCCAATTGTAGGATACAGTTTTATGTGTGACTATTAAATCATGCTTGATAATTGTTTCAAATTTCTAAAATGACTTCTATTCTGCAAATCTGGAGGTCTTTTGCTATTTTCTGTCTCATGTTTATTATATATAGATATAATGGCCATTATGTTCAAATAGTCATTTTCATGATTTTAAACTTACTTATTTCATAAGTGATATCCAAAAATGCCCATTACTTTAAGTTCTACATGTTCTATATATACTACTTGTTGTCTCCAATGCCTATGGCTAATTAATGAGTTTCCTTTTATATATTTAATTTTAGATTGTACACTCATGTTTGATGAAATTTCATCAGTTGGCAACTTGAGGGACCTGAATTAGAGTGAATTCCTTAGAGAGATTTTATATTTGCTTCTCCTAGGTGTCCTGAGAGTATTGTCAATCAAGACCCATTTTTAAATACTGGTATTTATTTTTTGCCAAGATCACACAAGTAATTAAATCCAAGTCCAAATCCATGTGAAGACAGAACTAAAGTGACAAATTATCACAGTAGATATCCTTAAAATCCATCCAAAGGAAAAGCCAAGACAGGCGAGCTTGGCTGTCGTCTTACTGAGCCAGGAGCAAATGTTTTGTGGAAGGATGTCATCCCTTAAGAACCCTAAAGCTCTAAAGGTTTTAATTTGAACATCCCTTTTAATAAAAGCCCCAAGTCTTACCTATCCCTTCTTCAGGTAGCCATTATGACTCAGGTCTCTTCACTATTAAGATTTACAATGCTCCCCACAAACCCAGAAGAACAGCCTCTATTCAAAATTTTTTCCCCTTTTCATTTTCAAGAATGAAATCTCATGTATTTCTTCCGGGCTCAGTTTTGCATTTAAAGAATATAGATTACACATCATCCAACATTTTCATGTATTTCATATTAAGGCCATTTTAGGATATTTAATCCACCTGGCATTGCTGAAAATACATCAAATATTACTTTCTCATATTCAATCTTCCTTTTTTTCATATTTTGCTTACCCAGAAGAATCTCTGAGGACACCTGACCCTTTGAACATATGCTGATCAGAACAAGTTGTCCTTGCAGAGAAATCCCGTTCTGACTACAAATACACACCTTCATCTGAGAGGCCAATCAAACACAACCAATAACAAAAAAAGAGCAAAAGTGAATGATTTCTTTCATTTCTGTTCATTATCCTGCTCTAAGTCTCCAATGTATGAAAAATAAGACATTTTGCTGTTTTAAACCAAAGACAAATCTAAAAATCCTCTTGGTTCTCTCTGATCACCTAGAACTCAAACTCTTTTTCCATTAAGACTTCTTTTCATCAGATGCATGATGAAGCACTATCTCTAACGCTCCATTTAGAAGTTGAAAAAAGTACACATGACCATCATTTTAGAGTGTGGTACCTTTTTCTGTGACAGGAAACAGTTGTAATTTAATGGCAGGATGTCCCATGGGCATAGCAACAACACGATGTAGCTTGACTACTGCTTCCCCCACACCACCTGGGATGTGCTGTGGATATAGTCAGTGTCCAATAATAACTTGTTCAATAATTTATTAAATAATTATTCAACTGGCATAAATCCCGAACACCTTCCATATGTCAACGTCTTCAGCTAACTAAAACACTATTTATATTTCAGAAAAATGAAGTCAAGTGTTCACTAACACTGCACATTTGCAAGGTGGTGATAAACCAAATTTGTCATCTTCGTTTTTCCCTGGTGAGTTTCTAGATTGAGTTATCCTTTGGCTGGGAAATTTTATACATTCTATAAACCTCTGTACTTTGTTCTTGAATTATTGATGACTCCATTTGGGGGAAATGTTCATGTGCTTTTAACCTTTTACAAATACAATAAACAAGCCCTTAGTTTTAGGACCTTTCAAATCACAATGAAAAAAGAATAAAGGAACTCTCTAAAAGTCTTCCTTTATTCAAAGAAAAATTACTGAGAATGTCTTCTATTTCCACAATGTGTTGAAATATTCTCTTTCCCACTGATCTGAATATATTTTTCAACACTATCATAGACCTCTAATCCCAGTTTTAGCAGAACAGGTAGCAGTTTTTTCATCACTAAAAGGAAAGTGAATGGCCCTTTCATTTGTTCAGGGATTACTGTCCATCAGCCTCACATTCCAGAAACAGGAAATCAGCCAAGGAAACTATTGGGTGGCCAAGATAGATGTTACCTAGTTCATATGGGACCTACAGAATAATAATGAGAGAGAAGAGAACAAGAAGGAACTGAGAGATTGCTGAAGGCCAGCATATAGACAGAAGGAGAAGGGACAGCTGGAACTTTGACAGTGAAGGAGGAGACAGAAAATCATGAAAGTGAACACCTCGAAAACACACCAGTCTGAAAGCCTTGAGAAGTGAGGCAAACTGGGGCACCTGTGTGGCTCAGTTGATTAAGCATCTGACTTCGCTCAGGTCATGGTCTCATGGTTTGTGGGTTCGAGCCCAATATCGAGCTCTCTGCTATCAGCACAGAGTCCACTTCAGATCCTTTGCCCCCCATTCTCTGCCCTTCCCATGCATGTGCCATCTCTCTCTCTCTCTCTCTCTCTCTCTCTCTCTCTCTCTCTCTCTCTCTCAAAAATAAATAAACATTAAAAAAATTTAACTGGGGTAAATGAATTGATATATCTAGAAAGCAATAGAGACCATCAACCTATTATGCAGTAACGGATAATTACAACGATATCTGTAGTCGACCAAAAGGTATTTACTATTTGAGAAGTAAATAGGAGAGAGATTCGAACTACTCAGTATAACAGATTATATTTAATTAATTTTGGAAATATTTTCATCAAATTTTGTTAATTTCTAATAATCTTCCAAATATGTTTTAGTGTGTAGAGGGATAGCCCACCTATGTTCTAAATAAATTATCATGTCACATCTTGATCTTGACAAAAAAATGCATAACTGCTTCACAGTTACGGATTAACTCATTTCAGTCAAGATTGCATTTTTCAAGTGCCATGTGCATAAGAATGATCTCCGGTGTTAAAAACATATCACCTCAAAAGCTAAAAATAGAGAAACATTATTGAAATATATAGTAGTAAAATTCCTCTATTTCCAAATAATGAAGAAAAGTTCAGTATGATAGGAACTTTTCAACTGTCCAATATTTCTAAAGAAATGCATCTTCATTCTTTTAAATAATTTATAAGAACTAATATATAAAAGGGTACAAATAAATATCTTAATTCTTCAAAAATATATTTGAAGAATACCTGTAATATAAATTTTAAGAATTCATTTTAACATAATTCACTATTTGATATAGAATTTTAAGTCATCCTGAAAGAATAACCTATTTCTTGAGCTCCATTTTTATTCTGATTTTTTTTCTTTCCCAGATTTTATTTAAATTCAGGTTACTTAACATATAGTATAGTCTAGTCTTGGTTTCAAGACTAGAATTCAGTGATTCACCATTTACATGTAACACCCAATGCTCATCACAAGTTTCCTCCTTAATGCCCATCACCCAATTGGTCCACTGCCCCACTTCCCCTCCAGCAACCCTTAGTTTGTTCTCTATAATTAAGGGCCTCTATGGATTCTTCTTTTAAAAAGAAAAGAAAAAAAAGGACTTTTAAGGTTATACTTGTAAAGAATATGTATAGTATTTTCTAAGCATCATATATACGAAGTTAGCAGCATCATGGAAAAGACCCTAGAACCCAACTCTACTTCAGCTGTGTTAGAGCTGCTTCAGATTTGATTAACTTTTTCATTGTTGCATAAATCAGAGAAGATTATCCTTTTTAAATAGTTCTTCATTTTGAGTAATTTCCATCCATTCTCATATTTGGGCTATTCTCAAGTTAAATTTACAGAAACACAATTCAAACCTGCCTAATGAAGAAAAGTAATGTGCTGGTTCACATGACTGGGAGTCAGATCTAGAACTGGTCTCGGCCAAACCTAGATTCAGAGGTCAAATGACCAAATGGCCTCTCTCGTCTCCATCCATAAGATGAGCAGAAGGCAAAATATGGCCACAAACATTCCCAGTTACAAACCCATTAATCAAAAAAAGAAATTTTCTGTTATCTCTTCCTACTTCAGTGGTGTGTGTGTAGGGGAGGGGATGATGTATCTACAAAAGGGAACTCTAACTTACCCAGCTTTGACCAGCCCTGGATCATAAGTCCATCCCTTTGGCTGTAAACACAAGATAGTTTTATTGACCACTTCATTAAAACACTGAGGAAACAGGAATGGGGATGGGGCTCTACTGATACCAAAGAGGGAAAGCTCATTATACAGTAAAAATATATATCAAGTACATGGTTTCTCTTACAAAAGTAACTTTATATCCCCACTTCCTATTACTAATAGACCTCTAAATAAGGAATTCTATGAAGGTTATGGATATTTTCAAAATAAGTCTTAGTTGTCTGTAACACTTACGTAAGTGAAAATAGCAAAAATTTGAGGAGACAAGTTCAACTGTTCACCAACAGGACCCTTAAATCCTCAACTGAAAGTGGGTTCAGAAGAGTAAGTAGCAAAGGTGTCCAAGACATGGTCTACAGGAAAAAGATCACCTGCTTTAATCCCCAGCTGTGTAAGGGACTGAGGGTCACCGTCAAATATGACAAACTTATTACCAAGAAATGAACTTTAAAAGTATCCAAGATACTCAGTCTCTACTTTTCTATAGTTTTATATACGACGCCCAGAAATCACCAAGGCTATCTCCAATTAAAATGGTGGCAGTATCCATCTCCCTTAAGATCCCTGCTGACTCCTCAATTTTAATGGGAGAAAAGGGATTAGAGATTTGGAAGGAAGTCATCTGAGAGTTCTGGGAAATGAAGAATTGGCAATGAATTGTCAGTTTTTCAGAAAGGTGTTTTTAGGTACAAGTCATAAACATGCATGCAAAAGAATGGAAGAAGTGTCATTTTAAGTGGGAATTCTCATAGAGAAGATGGCAGCTAAAGCAAAAAAAGTAAACTCAAGTGGCTTGCAAGAGACCATCAGCTGGTGGCAGGAACTCGTGACTCTGGCTATGCAAGCTCGCATCCATGCCCTAGTGAACCAGGTAACCGCAATAACTGAAATGCACAGTTATCTTCACGTCCTTGTTCATTAACTTTAATGTCTGGATCTCATGTGGATCTAGGTCTGTTTTCCACAGATTTTGATCATGTAATCTCATTTCTTCCTGTGCTTAGTCATTTGTGACTGAGAGCCCGAAGCTTCATCTAAAAGACAATGAAGCCGAGTCTCTGGATCGGCATGGCGCCTCACAGGCAGTTATGAGGCATAATCCATCTGATACTGAGATGCTTCAAACCAAAGCTTCGGGGTCTGTGAAGTCTGTTCCTGACATAAAAAAGGGTCACTCCGACTCTGAGGATATGGTCCCTCACCAATACCAAGCAGAAGACTTGGGTATATACTAGGCCCTTCCTTCTTGGTAGGCCCTGGACTCTAGTTTCTGACCCTAGAGATCCCAAGACTGACAAAAAGGTTTTCTCAGTTTCTAAGAATCTCACAAACCCCACGAGAATGGGCAAATGCTTTCAAAGGAAAAGTGGTACCAAACATCCAGTCTTGGCCCCTTGAGTCCTTGCTGACTGGGTAGCCCTCTGATACTTTCTGACAGATATTTTCCTTTAATTTCATCTATATTTTCTGGGTAGTCTCTCTGAGAGAGTAGGTTTCATAACAAGCTAGCTTATAATGTTAATATCCCCAGTAGTAGTAGCAATAAAAAGATTAGTTTCTATTTGTGCAATACCAATCTGGCAAGTCCTTCATCACCTCTTTCTTATCCAGCATTTTCACTCAGAAATGTATGCTACAAACATATCAACATGTACACACAAAGATACATATGCACATGTAATACACTGGCCATGCCCAAGCAACACTAATGTGTGCTAATTTTATCTTTGAAGTATTTTCCTGATATGTAATATATAAGTATGTGTATATGATGTTTGTGTATCATAACCCTTTACAGTAAACAATATGTATGTGTCACGAAATGCGTATTTGTGTTTCTCCCATGCCTTGAATTCTCAGTCAGTGACAACTGGTAAGCCATATTCTACAGAGAATCCCAGCCAAAATTATAAATGCTGCAGCCAAGAGTGCTCTATCATTTTACCCAGTGTCGAGTATATTCCATAACAAGTGTTGTTTACTCAGCTGTGGACTCTTTTTCTGTCATTTACTTTGTGTTCTGGCAAACAGTATCAACACTACTGGATATCAAAAGTACCCAAGTGATAACACTGGACCTCCTTCAAAGAGAAAGAAGGAAATGCAACAGGCTGGGTGTGAAAAGGGCAAGGTTTATCATGGCTCAAGTTGCCTTCTGGAAATGAAAAAACAGCTCCAGAAGGTAAAGACTAACAGATGACTTGGGATTTGTGAAAGTCCTCTGACAGAAGGAGAGACATCATAAAAATCACTGCAGCAGGGGACAGCTGACCAAATATGTTACGGAATGTCTCTGGAAAAAAACAGGACAGAAGACAAGTTATGATTTCAGAGGATGTTCAAAGAAAGGAATAAGCATTGCTAAAATATGAAACAAGAATACATCTCCACAGAGAGTAAGCTTCAAAGCCTCTTCAGGGCTCTGTAGTGCTGAGTTGGCTACTGCTTCTATTTGAACTCATGCTTCTCTGTATCCCAATTCCTCACAGAGATTGTGTACGCAGATGTCCACTCTAGTAGGGGATGGCTTAAATAAAAACAGTAATCCTTAAAATGAAAGCCTAGCACGTAAAATGACTATATTAGCAAATACTATCAGGACATACTTTAAGTAAAAAACCAATTTTTTACAGAAAAATAGATATGGTGTGATCTCATATTCTTTTAAAATCCTAGAACTACATAGCTGTATTTATATTTTCCTCTTTACCTATATCTACATGCCATGAAAAAGTTCTAGGATACACGCTCAATTTTAACAATGGTTACATCTAGGGAAGGAAGTGAAAGGAGGTAAGCTGGAAATTTAAAATAATACTATATTTTTACTTTATATGTAAGTATTGTTTGAATTTGTTTAACAAATTTGTATTTAAAATAGAAATGTATAAAAGAAAAACATAATCTCTATTTTGATTGATGCCTACCTTATGGAATTATTTGATATTAATGTACATTTTACTTTAATAATCATCTATCATGGTGCTAATCTTAGAATAAAACTCAAGAGTATATAATAATAATTACTATATCATTTTATTTGCTTCCGTGCAATTCACAACCTATGGCAAATGGCCTACTTTTCAGAATATTAAGGATACAGTATTGTTCTGTTTGGACTTCAGCTCTTGTCACTGGAAACCTGCTCTTCTGGCTGAATTTCTCTCTCCTTGGAGAGAGAAAGAGACAGACCAAAAAACAGAAAAAGAAAAACTATACTCTATTAAGGGAACTCTTTTTGTTTGGTTAAATAATATACAAGATTTTGTGCTAGAAAATAAGTAAAAAATACATTATTAATATATTGCCAAAACTTTTACAGAATTATCCTGGGCTGTGTCATATTAGCCAGTGAAGAAAATCTTTCTCTGTTTGAGTCTAAGAAATTACTTTCTTCAAACTTGAGCTCATTTTATATTTGTTTCTCCTTTTTCTGGTCACAATGTGGGAATGTGGGCAAATGCAATTTCTCTTAAGTCTCACAAAGAGAAAAGAAGAAAGGTGGTTTCTAAAATGCAGTATGTGAACAGTGGCAATAACCGAATGTCAACAGCTAAAAAAGTATATTGTCTGTTCAATTCAGCATCGTTACAAAAAAAAAAAAAGTTCATTTATTTATTTGAAGTCATAAGAAAAATGACCACAACATGAGATATTTCCTCAATCCAAAAAAAAAGAAAATGAGATATTAAAAACCACTGAATCTCTAAAGTTATTGTTTCATTTAATGTGTTACAATTTACTCTCCCAGACTTAATGATGGGCTTCCTACTCGCTGAGTGAACGTTTAACTAGAAATATTCAGAGCCTTGAGTTTTCTCATTAACCATGATTCTCATTTCATGCCTCTTAACCCTACCCCCCAAAATCATTGTTCAGTGGTTAAAAATCTCTATCAAAATACCAACAGCAGTTTTCACAGAGCTAGAACAACCCTAAAATTTGTTTAGAACTATAGATGACCCCAAATCTTCAAAGCGAACTTAAAAAAGCAAAGCAAATCTGGAGGCATCACAATTCTGGACTTAAAGTTATATTACAAAGCTATAGTAATCAAAACAGTATGGTACTGGCACAAAAACAGACACATAGATCAATGATATAGCTTAAAAAAATCCAGAAATAAACCCATGATTACATGGTCAATTTATCTGTGACAAATTAGGGAAGAATATCCAATGGAAAAAAGACAGTCTCTTCAATAAATAGTGTTGGAAAAACTGACAGCAACATGCAAAAGAATGAAACTGGACCACTTTCTTACACCATACATAAAAATAAATTTAAAATGGATTAAAGACCTAAATGTGAGACCTGAAACCATAAAATCCTAGAAGAGAACAGGGCAGTAACTTCTTTGACATTAGCTATAGCAACTCCTTTCTAAATTTATCTCCTGAGGCAAGGGAAACAAAAGCAAAAATAAACTATTGAGACTGCATCAAATAAAAAGGTTCTACACAGTGAAGAAAACAGTCAACAAAACTAAAGGCAACCTATGGAATGGGAGAAAAAATTTTCAAATGACATATCCAATAAAGAGTTCGTGTGCAAAATATGTAAAGAATTTACAAAACTCAACACCAACAAAAATTAAGCAAGTAATCCAACTTAAAAAATGGACAGAAGAGATGAACAGATATTTCTCCAAAGAAGACATACACATGGCCAACAGATACATGAAAAGATGCCCATCATCACTTTTTATCAGGGAAACACAACTCAAAACTACAATGAGATATCACCTCGCACCTGTCAGAAGGGCTAAAATTAAAAACGGAAGAAAGAACAGTTGTTGGCGAGGATGTAGAGAAAAGGAACCCTCGTGCGCTACTGGTGGGAATGCAAACTGTTCCACTGTGGAAACCAGTATGGAGTTTCCTCAAGAAGTTAAAAATAGAAGTACCCTAAGATCCATCAGTTGCACTACTAGATATCTACCCAAAGAATGAAAAAACACTAATTGAAAGGGATACGTGCACCCCTATGTTTATAGCACCATTATCTACAATAGCCAAGATACAGAAGCAGCCCAAGTGGCCATCAATAGATGAATGGATAAAGAGGATGCCATATAAATATAAATATAGATATAAATATAAATGTATAATGGAATATTATTCAGCCATAAAAAAGAATGAAATCTTGCCATTTGCAATGAAATGGATTCTAAAAAAATATTAAGCAAAAGCATCAACTAATAATTTGCTAAAATTAAACACAAATTTTAGATATACATATATACAAAATATGAATTTATATACTTGTATATGTGTTATACCTTTTAAATAAACTTACTAAAAAAAGGTAAATTATTATAAGGATTTATTATTTTCAACAAAAAAATGTTAGCAATAATTTTATTTTTAAATAGCAAAGTTGGTGGGGAGTAGTATGATTACCACTCTAATACTCTCCGACAACAGTGTAGTTTTCATAGGCTTTATGGAGAATAATGAATCAGTTGTGTTAAAACTTGAAGTTCTCTGAGCTTTCACCCATAAATTCACTCCTTAAAAACTTGTTCTAAAATACAAAGAAAAGAACACTATAAGAACACTTCATTTCTTACTAATTTCTAAAAGAAAAAAATTTTAACTTGTATATTTATTATCAGGGATATGTCTAAATAAAACCAAAAAACACCCATAGTATAAATTATTATAAACTTTTAAACGATAGTGTGACAAAATTTTAATAAAGTGGGAAAATGCTCATATGTTGTACTGTGAAGAAAGCAAGATACATTTTCCATCTATTATATAATAGATTATCTATATATATATATATTTATTACACATAGTGTTATAACCCAAATAGAATTTTCTGTACTATATCTCTGCACTAAACTGTTAAGGCACTTGATGATAGCATGTGTACAGACACAGACACATACGCATTATTCAGTCTTTCTCAAAATGTGTTGCACGTTGTCTATGATCAGGCCATGTTTTTTAATCACTTGGCAAACCAGGCCAACAAGTACATATACATATGTAAAGGATGAAATGAACTTTATCAAAGGGTTAACAACTGTGTGACATGAACATTTTCCCTTTTCCAAGTTTTTTACAATAAACATTCATTTTATAAAATATTAAAGAAACAATTACTAACTGAAAAGCTATTTCCTAGCCAACTGTAAAAATTAGAGAAATTTGGGGCACCTAGGTGGCTCAGTCAGTCAAGTGTCCGACTCTAGGTTTCAGCTCAGGTCGTGATCTCACAGTTTTGTGAGTTTGAGAGCCCGTCAGGCTCTGTCTTGGCAGCATGGAGCCTGCTTGGGATCATCTGTCTCTCACTTTCTCTCTACCCCTCTGCCACTCATGCTGTCTCTGTCTTTCTCAAAATAATTAGATAAACTTAAAAAAACTAATTTGTAAAAAAAACAGAGAAATTTGAGCAAACTTTGCTTTCTCTTAAACATGAATAAACCTGACATTGCTGCTGCAGTTCAAATTGATTTTTTTGTTTTAAGTGTCTAGGCAGTGTGTGAGTATTCTCATTTTGTTTGGGCAGCACCAACAGACAGAAGATGAGTACCTTTAGTCACAGTTCCTTTTATTAAGGCCAAAAGAAAGCTATTGAATACAGACCCACAGAGGAAGCAACTAATAAACACTGGGTAGAACAGACAATCCTCAGGTTGAATCCCAGGATCCCTGACTAACACGACTGCCGCTCATTCACAAAGAGGAACTTGAGTGTTAGTTGGGATAATCTGGTGTGTCAGAAAAGGATTAAGTCAGGAGGCAAGTTTTCACGCCACTCTGCTACAATCTGTGATTTTTGCAAAGGCTCAGTTCGTAGCCTTGGATCCCTCTCCCACCTCACCCCCACAAAACTGCCTAAACAGAGCCCAGATCTCTTGAAATATCTTCTAGCTACCTTATAGATTTGGTACAACACATGAGTCACTTAATAAGCCTGTTAGGCTGAAATATTCACATCCAAAATACAGCAGCTGCTCAAAATGCATTGTTATTAAAAGCCTTCCAATGAGGTGGCATGATGTCTTCACAAGCCAATGCATATTTTATGGATGGTACTGTGTACTGTTTTTGTAATAATATTAATTTAATGAGCACTTCTGTTTGTTACAGATTGGCTAATACATTTTTTATTTCCTATAGTTTGGGTCAGGCCCTTAAGTAATTGGCCTCTAGACAATTTCACATTCAATGCACAGTTTTTTAATGGAGGTCTAAATAAAGTATGGTATTAAACAGTCTGCTTATGAAAGAAAACTTCTGATCTGATACTGCGTCAGATGATGTACCCTGGAGGGTTGCCATCTGGTTCATCTATTTTTAATAATTTCAAGATTAGGTTGCTATAGTTCAGATCTACAGTGTTCTTTGTTTTATTTATTGTGAGTTAAAATGAGTCACTGTAAAACCGGAAGCAGCAACTTCCTACGATTACAAGGGATGTGGGGTGAAACCCCCAATCTACTTGTAACCTCTTCAAAAACAATATTTACACTTCAAATCTGAGCTTCACTGGAAATCAACACAAAGCGATAACCTTTTCTTTTAAGAATTTGACTACTTGTAAAATTTCACAATATAGAGGCTGCTTTGAGTGAAAATGTTAGTTTAAAAATACTTAAAATTTATTTAAATACTTACTTTTTAAAAATAAGGAAAAGCTCACAGGCCCAAAGTAATATTCCTGCTCCTCCTAAGAAACTACATGAGAGAATATCAAAGCTTCTTAGTGAGTATGGCAGGCACACCGGACACCGCGTTATCTCTTTAAGATCACTGGACCAGTATTTCACTAAAGGACAATGAAAGGTCATCCCAACTGACTTAGAGAATTGATGCTGCTGACAAAATAATTCACTCCCAGAGAGAAAACTCTAGCAGGGAAAATACACAGAGTATCTTTTTGTGATCTTTTCATTTGTTTTCTGGATAGAAATAGCAATTTTTTTTGTTTATATTTTAAATTTCCTCCTCTCTCCAGAATATCTCCTCTTAATTCATTATAACTGGTAGTGACAAATCACATTTTGTTCTAGTGCAGTCTGAAATTAGGAACTTACATGACACAATATGTTCACTGAAATTGTTAGGTATATCATATTGACATATTACCAATTTAAAAATTGAAAATTATATTTAAAAATCCTACATATTACTTCTTAGCATATTTTAGTATTCTTATTGAAGAACTACATTTTCATTTCTACACTAAAGAACACAGAATGAAGTTAAAGGAGAAACGTGAAAACGTTTCTACATCCATCCTTCAGAGAAAATCACTTAGTAGTGATTGATGTTAATATATTACTTTCCATTTACATGTTATATACTATATAAATAATTAAAATAATTATACGTTTTTGATAGACTCTACTATGTAACAATTTTGTTCAGTTGACAGTAACTACTCTTTAATGTCATTTCAAATGACCATGTTATATGGTATCCCATTGATACAATTTATTTAACTCTCTGTTGCTGGGTATTTATGATGCTTTCAGTATTTCACTCTTATTAATATTGTCACAGAAATATTTATTCAGCTTTCTGAATTGATTCTTAATATAACTCTTAAAAGGGGAGAAAACAATGAGCCCAAGAGACCCTTGTTACATATTATTAAATTATTTCCCATACAGGTTCTAATAATTTACACCGACTAGCAGTGTAAATCTCACCCCTATGTCATCAGCATTGAGCATACTATTTTCTTTAAGTAGGCTCCACACCCAGCAAGGAGCCCAAAGCGGGGCTCGAACTCACAACCTTGAGATCAAGACCTGAGCTGAGATCAAGAGTCAGACACTCAACCAAGTGAGCCACCCAGGCACTCCAGCACTGAGCATACTATTATTTTTTAAAATATATGTTACTTTGGTGCTTGAAAAATTATTTTATGAATTGGTGGTATTACCACTGAGCTTCAACATATTCCCACATCTGTCCACATATATTTATTCTTCTGTAAGTTTTTTGTTCATGACCTTTTCTTAGTCTTTAGAAAATTTGCTTTCCTGTTTTTGTCTTTTCTTGACCTAAGGGTATCCACTTTTTCTGTACTGCTTAAGGTGGAAAAAAAATAAAAACGATGCCAGTTATACTGTAAAGAATATAAAGGAAGGCCATGAAGAGGCTTCATACTGTCCCTCTATTTAAAACCTGGGCAATTCTGTGTAGTTCAAAGCTTATGTTCTATCTAAAAGAGAGAGCAGTAGGGGCGCCTGGGTGGCTCAGTCGGTTGGGCGGCCTGACTTCAGCTCAGGTCATGATCTCGCAGGTCTGTGAGTTCGAGTCCCGTGTCGGGCTCTGTGCTGACAGCTCAGAGCCTGGAGCCTGTTTCGGATTCTGTGTCGGCCTCTCTCTCTCTGCCCTTCCCCTGCTCATGCTCTGTCTCTCTGTCTCTCAAAAATAAAATAAATGTTAAAAAAAAAATTTAAAAGAGAGAGCAGGAAAAGGAAGCTAGAAGGAATTCATAAGTAAAATTATGTATTTAAGGTGTTTTTTATAACATTCTTATATATTACAGATAAAGTCAGCTCAGCACATACAAGCTGTTTAATGGCAAGGCCAAGACTAAAGACTAAAACCCAGTCCAATGGACCTCAGCTTACTAGTAACTCACATTTGGAAAGACAGAATCTTCTAGATCCCTTTGGCACTGTGCCTCAGGCCTGTGCCAGTCATGATCCAGAAAACATTGTTGGTTTGGGATAGAGAGGAAAAGGGTGTTGAATCTATGGAGTAGAGAACATTGCCGAATTGCGATTTTTTTTTCCTCTCTACTTTTCTTTCTTTGGGTGTAAGACTTCATTGATGTGCAAAGTATAAATAACGTCCTGAAAGATTCTGATTGATTTTGTCCTAAGGCTTAAGATTTGGCCAACTTACTGCTTACTACATCAGGAGACAACATGACAAAAACAGATCTGAATGGAATCTGTCTAAAGTGGTGATGATACAAAGCTGATTAAAAAGATTTTGGCAAATGACACCTGAGTGGCTCAGTTGGTTGAGCTTCAGCAGTTCATGAGTTTGAGCCCTGCATCCGGTTCGCTGCTGTCAATGCTGAAGCTGTCAACTCGGTAGCCAACTTGGGATCCTCCATCCCCCGCCTCTCCTTTCTCCTCCACTACTTGGGATCTCACTAAAAAAATAAAACAAAATTTGGTAAAATCCCAATGAACTTTCAATTCTCAAGTGCTGATATTTAAGAGGAGTACTTAATAGCAGAAAGATAAATTACAAGGGGGGCCTGGGTGGTTCAGTCGGTTAAGCATCCGACTTCAGCTCAGGTCATTATCTCACTGTTCTTGGGTTCAAGACCCTCCTTGGGCTCTGTGCTGACAGCTCAGAGCCTAGAGCCTGCTTCGGATTCTGTACCTCCCTCTCTCTCTCTCTGCTCCTCTCCTACTCATGCTCTCTCTTTCTCTCAAAACTAAAATAAACATGTAAAAATTTTTAAAAAACCAAGATAAATTACAGTAACTGAATCAAGGGCACAGTCAGCAAATGCTTGCACTGGAAAATCACCTGGTTCTTGCCTATTCTCGCTTTGGATAAACACAACTGTGGTTTCAAATCTACTGGTATTCTTACGAGTTTGTGTTTCTTCTTGCGCCAAGATAGCTAATAGGCTATGTTATGTGTTTCAATTCAAATCACTTGGACCACTAGTTGTAGAAGAATTCTGAGTCAACAGTAGGAAACATCAGAGCTACAATGATGATTAGGCGTCTGCCATCTGTCCAGGAGAGGAGAGCATTAGCTACACATTTGTCATATATGTGTGGCATCATCAATAATCAGGAAAAGACAAGACAGAAATGGTGTTGGTGGGCACAGAAAGAGTAGAACTACCCAGTTTCCCTGCACTGTGGGTGTAGTACCCTTAGTTAACTACACACCTCATCCTCGATCCTATTCAGGGACACCTTACAGAAAAATAAAAGTCATCTTAAGCTTCCTTCCCATGAATGTAAGATTTCTTTCTAAATCTCCATTAAAGGAAATACAATTTCTAATTTAACTTTTTAGTTGTTTCCTTTATAGATTTACATTGAAACTGTCCTCCAATGTTTTTACGTTTATTTATTTTTGAGAGACAGATCAGAGCATGAGCAGGGGAAGGGCAGAGAGAGAGAGAGGCAGACACAGAATCCGAAGCAGGCTCCAGGCTCTGAGCCGTCAGCACAGAGCCCGATGCGGGGCTCGAACTCGCAGACCGTGAGATCATGACCTGAGCCGAAGTCGGCCGCCCAACCGACTGAGCCACCCAGGCGCCCCTGTCCTCCAATGTTTTGTGCAAATGATACAGAAAAGGCTTTTCTGGGTCCTCTCCAGTTCACAGTGAGTTGCACTGACATGAACAATCAGCACTGATATAATTACAGCAGTTACTTCACGCCACCTACCAGAGGCACTAATAGTTCATAGTTATAAACCGTTGACTATTACTATCTGTTAAATGAAACAAAAATAAAACTGCAAAATAAGAGTTACATCTCTCAAGAAAAGTAACTTGTAAATGAAATATAAATATAACCCTGAAATAACTTCCACATTTATCAAGAAAAATTTATACTTTTTAAAATATGCAATTTACTAATAGCTCCTCTAATCACAGCAATTCTCACATGAGCATAGAGCACATGCTCATAGCTTTGTAGCTGGCAGTTCACTGAACCGATCTTTTTCTTGCTGCTGTAATTTACATCCTGATTTTAACACATATATCCTAAAAGCACATGAGTGAATAAATTGAGTTTTATTCTTTAGAGGATCTTCATATTCAACTCATGCATCCTTTTTGAAGTAAAATCCATCCATATATTACTATTTCCAGCGTACATACTAAAATTTTCAAGGCACGTGTCAGACGCCTGGAAGGAAAAAATTCACTACGGTACCTATAAAAATGGCATCTGAGTCCATTCAAACAGATCTCTTTGAGTTTCAAATGCACATTTCCATTCTTCTGGTAGACCCTACATCAATGCCTAAGGTCTCCATTTTTATTCAAGTATCACCAACCACATTTAGCCAGAAAAGGTCTGTGTTTCATTCTTCCCTTCCCCTATTATCCCACATATAGTAAGTCATCAAGTCCTTTACCATAATATTATGATACCCTTTATTCCTCTCATTCCTATAAAGAATCACAATACTAACCACCAAATCAGAAGACTGAATCCAGTCATCAGACCCAGTCTACACCCTGTAGAGTACAAAATGCACACAACAGGTAATGGTATATAAAACCCTGCCAGGCTGCCCTTAGCATCTCAGTTTAAAGACTCCAAGTCCAAGTTCTCTCACGAAGCAGCTCTCATCATCCACTGTCACACCTGTGAGCCTGCTAAACTCAGAGGTCAGAGGTAGGAGCAGATGGCAGAGACTGCAGGGTTACTGTCCTGCCCTCTTTTTCATTTATACACAGTGATGAGAATTTCAAATGGCAAGGGCCTTTCCTCAACACCAGTGGTGCCTCTTCGGAAATTCCTGAAAACTTGTGAGTACATACTTTCCTCCCACAACCAACCTCCACCCTTAACAAAGGTGTTGGAAAGACAGTGCTCAACAGAAGGTTTCAAGAGGGAGCCCCCCCCCCACACACACCATTTTTAGTCCCAAGTGAAAAAACACTATTTGTCACACCTTGCATCCAGGTCTTGTGAAATGCATCCACATAATCCCATAAAAGGAACCAAGGCTCCTTGGAATGAAAAGGAAATAGCAGTTTCATGGACTGAGACAGTAAATGTACAAGATGAGCCTAGAGCATCTTATGGTGCCAAGAGACTAAGAAAGTGCCCTCCCCTAAAATAATAATAATCACAATGATGGAGATGTGTTGGAGGGCCCAGACGTGCAGAGCCAAGAGGTGACCAGAAACAGGTTCATGAGACCACATCTGGTGTGCAGATCTATGAAATGATGTGGGCATACAGTCTCCGGTGAGCTAACCCAATGACTGCTTGTCTGAATAAGATGGGTACATGCACCCACTGCAGGAACCATCCTGAAAGTTGTCAGGACACCGCCGCTGTTACGTCAGTTTTAACTTCAAAAGGCACAGAGGGGAATCAGAGGCTTTCATCCCAAATTGATCTAAGCTTTTAACTTGGAGTGACAATTCAGTGTGATAGCAGAGGCAGATCCTGGGTTCCTGGTCTGTTCTGCTAAAAAAGTGATCTGTGTAGGACTAACTTTGTGTACAAAAGTCTCAGTAACAGCTTATGTTGGAAGGTAGGTAGAATTCATACAGAGGTGATGTATAAATCCCCATCCCCCAAACCTTAATCTAGCCCCTTCCCAGCCTTCTATACCATACATGCTTCTGACCTCAGCAGTAAACTATTTCTACACTATGCAGGATTCAGTGAGAAACCCAAAGCAAATATGCACCCATATGTGCGTGCTCTGTCTTGAGTAAACAACAGATCTAGTAGCAACAAGAATAATTGTATTAGGTTTCTAAAAATTCCATGAGGAAATGAGTCTCTGGTTCTTAACTAAATGTGTTTGCATTATACAATGATGTTGCAATTCTTGTATCATTTTTTGGCAAGACTAGGATTTTTTTTTTTTTTTTGCGTTGATAAAGTAGGGAACACTACAAATTGTAGAAAGTGATATTCAGGGGTATGCTGAATATTTGATGTCATTGAATCAAGAAAAGACAGAACCTCAAACCAAATATATATTTTGCATGAAGGCAAAATTTGGCCCTGCTTGACTTCCTAATACTTTGTTGGAATACAGTCCACTTACTGATACACTGTCTATGGCTGCTTTCACGCTCCAGCTGCAAAGTTGAGCAGTCACAACAGAAAGAGCATGGCCTACAAGCCGAATATATATACTACTACCTGACCCTTTACCGAAAAAGTTTGCCATCCTCTGATGTAAAGAACAAGACTGAAGGCATGTGATTATCAAGCAGATTCACAATGTCGTTCTGTGATTGTTTTCCTTTCTTATTCCTGATTTTTTTTCATAATCCAATATTTACAAATATTCTACCATGTCTCAGTTAAGCTATCAGTAAAGCAAGAGCAAGGTCATTTCTCTATATTGGGACCAGAAAGTTAAAGGACAAGCTGTGTCCCTGGAGGTTATAATGGAGCTAGCGAGTAATCCCAAGGGATGGTGACAGCTTTAGAGGGCAGCTCTACCACGAGATTCTCCTCCGGCGCCAACCTCCATAGGCAGTGCTTATTTTTTCTTATTCTTTTCCAAACAACAAAGATGCATTTATTTATTTACTTTGTTTTTCACTTTCTTAATTAGCTGCATTAGGGTAAAATTAACATATAATAAAATTCACTAATTTTATGTGTACAGCTTCAAATATGCATGGTGTCAAGACCATCACAATCGTAATATCAAACATTTCCATCACCCCGAAAAGTTCACTTGTATTCCTTTTTCATCAATCCCTTCCTCCACACCCTGGCCTTGGTGACCAGCAACCTGCTTTCTGTCGTTACGCCTTTACCTTTCCTAATTTTTCATATAGAGGAAATCATAAAATATATAGCCTTTTAAAAATAAGATTTGCACATATTAAAGTTGTACACAACATGATGAGCATAACACATACACACACAGTGAAATGATTACTACAAAGTGAAATAAGCCAGACACAGAAATCTCACTTACATATGGAATCTAAAAAAGTTGAATACAGAGAAGCAGAGATTAGAACCATGTACCAGAGAGAGGAGAGGCAGGAGAAATGGGGAGATGTTGGTCAAGGTTGCAGTTACACAGGATGAGTAAGTGTAGAGATTTAATATACAACATGAGTATAGTTAATAATACTTATTAAATATTTAACATTTGCTAAGACTGTAGATACCAGATACTCTCATAATACACACAAAAAAATGGTAACCAAGTCAGGAGATGGTATGTTAATTACCTTGACTATAGTAAGTATTTCACTATGTAAAAGGTAGTGTTTCTTTAGTCTTCCTTTGTTTTTATTATTTACAGTATATTTGTAACCTACTTATAAAAACATAAGTTTACAATAAAACACATAAAAGAGAGTTGTTTTAAAGGAAGACTGTAGGATGGCTGTTGGCTGAGTTTCAGACTTGATTTTAGCTCAGGTCATGACCCCTAGTCATGGAATCGAGCTCCAATGCTTGAAATTCTCTCTCTCTCTCCCTCTGCCCCTCCCCTGCTCTCTCATGCACTCTCTCTCACTCTCTTTCTCTCTCAAAATTTAAAAAAAAATTAAAAAGTTAAAAATAAATAAAGAAGACTATAGAAGAGATCCAAAATCACACAATATCCTTTCACTAAGAATCATATTCACAGTTGACCACATGTTCAGAACAAGCTCTATCTTCGAACCACTGCTGCTAAGACTATATTAACATAATCAGGACACGGTCTGCCAGATGGTAATAGTATTTACAGTCCTAAATTCTGTTACAAAACATGAATGGCCTTCCTGCGCGTTCAGTAGGGCTAACTCTTGTTTGTGGTCCTTATTCACTCACTCATTCATTCAACAAACATTCCCTGATCCTCCCCATTTCGGATCTCATCCACAGCACAAGACAAGCTCTTTCTAAAAAATTTTCCCAGGGCATGTGGTGGGCTCTTATGCAAGGGCAGAAGTTTTCCAAGTATACATAATATAAAACTATTTACAGACTGCTGATCTGTCAATCTTGGAGAGCTCTGAGAAACTGCCCATGTTCTATACTTTTTAAAAATGACTTAGAAAGTAGAACAACCATAAGAAATCAAAAAAAAAAAAAAAAAAAGGAAAAGAGTAGATATTTGACATAGAAAACTGCTTCCATTTTTGAGAGGAATACTAGAAACAAGAAAGAGTCCTCGGTGAGGAATGCAGAAAAAGTAAGCATTGGCTAAAGGGACAAAAAATATTAGACAAGTTAACGAGAAAATAGTAATGAATCTACTCACTGTGATTGTGGAAGCATTCTACAGACAGCATGAGCTTTTGCTGCAGCTCCTAGAAAAGAGGGGGAAATAAGTCAGTAAACAAAGACTCTGCCAGCCAAGTATCACCATTCGTTCCACAGCAAGGAATGAGAGCGTCATCATCACTGCTGGACCAAAGTGAATTGGGCCCCAGCTGATCATTTTCTCCAGAGCCTTGCTTATTCATCCTGGGAATAGCTTTGACCCAGGTGCCCTAACCTGGAGGTGGATGGACTGCAGGGTGGCTGAGACCCTCTAGGGCAAGCTAGATGATGTTGCTTCTCAAAATATTCAGTTAACAATTAATAATTCTAAAAAGAAATAATCATATTTAATTTTTTAAGTCCTGGTGAAATGGAACATGAAAGTCCTTTGTTATGGAAGCAGAATGCATTTGGATGTGTTACACTAAGGTCCCCAACCACATTCAGCTTTGCAGGGAAAAAGAGTCAGGCAGTTAGTGAGAGTAAGAGCTGGCGTGTTAGCTCGAGTCCCCAAGGTAATCAAGGAGACAAAGAAAATTGTGACCAGAGTGAATGCTTTTGTAAGGAAAGAAAGAGGAAAGAATGCCCCTGAAATCATAAAAGCTGATTATTTGTTTAGATAAAAGGAAAGAACTCCAAGCAGATTTATTTTTTTTCCTTATTGTTACAACCCATACTTAGCTTTCCATTCAAAGCTTCCCAGTCTATACTTGATCTACAGAATCAAATACATTCAAAGCTAAGTGGCTAGCTTTAATGTAAAATTAGTCCCTATGTAATTACTGAAAAGACATGTTCCTAACTACAAAAGAAACTAAGAAACTCTCTAAAACTCCTTCCATGTTGAGAAAACATTTATTTCTTCCAAGTTGTCATTTTGTTTCAATCTGCTCTCAGGGTTTCTCAGGGTTGCTAGATTTTTGTGGAGATCTTCATAAACAAAGCAAGGTTTCAAATGGTTTTGTGAAATTCTATAATTTGCTAGAGGATATACTTCTGATTTGTTCCTTTTTCTTTTTCTGCCTCCAAATTACATTTTCATTTAGACTGTGTTGCTCTGCAGTTTACCCCCAAAGCAAGTGATGAGTGAACCATTTGTTTAGTAAATATTTATTGAATAGCTAGCCGCCAACGTAGGGTCTGACGAATAGCGCTAAATAAAAAAAAACATTGAATGCAACTTGAATATGTGTCTATTCTGAGGGCACCCTGTAGCCTTTTGGGGATTCGAAGTATACAGAATGCAGGTTCTACCTTTAGAAGGGTCTAGAAGATAGAAAATATCATGAAAGTGGTATAGAAAATTATCACGTAAATTCAGAGAAGGCAGAACACTCTCTGGCCGGGCATCAGAGAAGCACTCTGATAAAGGAGGCCTTTGAGCTCCAGCTAAAGAGATGTTTAGAATTTAGGTCTGTGGAGACACAGGCTAAGGCCATGAGGGGCTGAGGGGACACGGAAAAGCACAGAGCTGTGAAATGTGTACGGGAGGCTCAGTTCTCAGCTGAAGACTAAGAACTACAGACTGAGACTGAAGGAAGGAATAACATAAAAGCAGGAGAGAAAATTATCAACTCAGTACTCAGTTAAGCATGTCTCGGTGCTCCAACTAGATGGTGTTGAGCACCTACCAGATCCAAGAACTGGTTATGCACAGACAGAATTTCTGTTCTGGAGCTTCTCACAGTTCAGTGGTAGAGAGCTACACATAGTTCAACGGTTTCAGTGTAAGTACTATGAGAAAAGCAGGCACGAAGATGCAGCAGCTGACTCTGGGGAGGAAAGTCAAGGAAGGTTTCCTGGGAAGACGGAAAGGAAGTTCAACCTTGAAGGATAAAACGGCAGCTATCAGGCCAGGAAGGAGGCACGCGTCGGGGAGACCCTTCAGAGCCAGGCAAGGAGCTGCACGTGCAGACTGTGAAGTGAGATTTTTTACAATTACATTTCAGCACACTCCTCCAACATGATTATTAATTACAGCCCCATTTAAATTTTACTTTATTAGCACTTACTTTATGAATGGGGTATTAAATTTTCATTCACTCAACAAATACTTATTGAGCCAAGCTTTTCCCCCTAGTGTTCTCCACTCTTTTAATTCCTACCTTTTGGCTTTTCTCATGTAGTTTTCTCTGCCTGGCATGTCAGTTTTCACCATCTTTACTCATCAAACCTCTTTTATCCACCAAGGCCATCTATCCAAAGACCATCACTCTAATGAAGCCTATACTAATATCTCAAAAAAATTCCTCCTACCTCTTTTAAGTACTCAGTATACTTTCTTTGTACTACCTTACTCCACCTACCCTGTTTGTTTTATAGAACTATGTTTATACCATAATTTTTGTAAGAAGATTGTGTTTTGTTACTCTTTTAATTTTATACGAGATTATAACAATGCTTTGCACCACTAACTTTTGCTGAAATTAGTTGGTAAGATTGTTCCAAGAGTAAACCACATACATGTGTGGGTCAATATTGCCCTCATTATCAGGTGTGTGTGTGTGTGTGTGTGTGTGTGTGTGTGTGTGTGTGTGTATATATATTTACATATACATTTATATATGTGTAAATACATATATATACATATATACAGATATATATATCATACATTTATATATACAGATGCTATATCTATCTTCATCAAAATTTCCTATAGTATTTATATTACTGTTCTCCAAGTTATTTATCTACAAAAGAGAGATCCTAGAGAAATGAAACCTTGGAAACCATGTTAGAATTAGAAGGTGGGCAATGCTGCATGATTCCAATTATATGACATTACAGAAAACAAAAACATGTAGTAAAAAAAAAAAAGTAGTTCCAAGGTTCCACAGTTTGTGCATAGGATGTGAACTTTAAAAAGGAAAAAGAGATTACTTTTAGGGATGATGAATCTTGACTACGGTGGTCATTGTATGACTATGTATCAAAACTCACTGACTCTATTCTTAAAAGGTGTGTGTTTTACAATATACATACACTTATGCCTCAATAAAGTTAGTTTTAAAATACATATTATACTAAAAAACTTTAGCTTTCAGCCAGGCCCCCTGAAACCCAAATAATTTTGTATGTTATATAGATTTTAACAAATTGATTAAGAAATGATAACTTTGGTGAGCAAAGATGATATCAGATAACAATTATACAGAAACAATCCACAGACTCACAAATAAAATAGTAAATATTTAACTGCAGTTGGAAATCTTCCATATTTGTCCATTTTGCTGAAAATGCACATTCTTAGATAGGACAAAAACTTCAGTATGACTTAAGGGGAGATAATGGAAAGAGGCGAGAATCACTGTTGCTGCCCCTTTGGGGAATGAGGTACAAGATAAAAAGTGTGGTGCTGGGAATATTTATATATCAAGAAACTTTTAGCTCCTAAAAAAATAATGTGAACAGAAGAAACAAGGAAAGAAAGGCCAGTGGCCAGAAAACCAGAAAATCTGATCACTGGAATTTAAATTGCCCTGAAATTGACTTCAGTTCTGTAGTCCTAAGTTTGTGGTGAAAGAACACACACTTGAGGGAGGGTATAGGCAGCACAGTTAAACAGTGGGGCAGTGATAAAACTGACACACAGGAAATGACTTCAGGAAATTAGAAATGAAAATATGCAAAGGAAGGAAGCTCTGGTGCTCGAAGCCATAAAGGTCAGATATTACTCAGGAATATTCTAATACTAGTCTCCAGTTAAAATTCTATTTTCAAATCTCATTACCAAGGAACTCCATAGTACATCCATTTTCTGTTGTCCAGAATTTCATTATAGTGAATGTTCTATTCTCAGTCAAGAGATACTGGAAAGCAAAGTCCCCTCTAGTTCAACCAGGAGTTTCTGTGAATTACAAAGTAGAAAAAAAAACCTTCATAATCATCTACTCAGTTTTAAGGTACTATTACGTATGCACCTCACCCTTCCTTAGTCACAAAATCATGTGTGTGTGTGTGTGTGTGTGTGTGTGTGTGTGTGTGTGTGTGTTGGAAGACTGGATGGGTTTCACTGAGCAGGTGACTGAGACAGACAGGCCTAGAGTTTGAAGTCAATTGTTTACTAGTATTGCTACTAAAGAATCCTGCTTTCTTTCTTGTCCCTCTTGCCCACTCCATTTCATTCGGTAACCTTCTCTAGAAATCTCTAAAATACCAAAATGCAACTTTGTCAAGACCCAGCTCTTTTCTTCATTTGAAGTTTAATTTCTCACATGTTATATTTGTCAGCCCAATTCCACTAGGTCTAAGATTGAATCGAAGATAAGGGAGAGGGGGCACCTGGGTGGCTCAATCAGTTAAGCATCCCACTCTTGATTTCAGCTCAGATCATGATGTCACGATCGAAAGACTGAGCTCTGCACTGGGCTCCATGTTTCTGAGCCTGGAGCCTGCTTGGGATTCTCTCTCTACCTAAAATAAATAAATAAGCATTAAAATAAGATAAAAAAAAAGAGAAAGGTTGGCTATGGTAGAATGAGCCTTGCACTTGGAACCATACACTTGGTTGACGTTCCACAGACTTCTGCACAAATGGATAGAAATACATATCCCACATGTGTTCACAGCACCCTGTGCATGCATTAGGTATAATTCCATTTACTGCAGTGTAATTATCTCTTAATCTGTCCTCCCACTCTCCAAGACTGTAAGTTCTCTCAAGGCAATGATTGTCTCTTCCTACCCAGAAGAATGTCTGGCATGACTGTGGAATAAACGAGTCATCTCACTTCTCTGAGTTTCATTTTCCCATGTGCAAATTAAACAAAAAAAGCAGCTTCTTTTGGGGTTATTGTGAGATTTAGGTGACATATACAAATATAATGAAAAAAAGTCATAACGTAGAAAGCTATATGACATCTCTTTATTACTTACATTCATCCAACAATTAAAAACAGCTTACTCTATCACAGAATTAGCTCATTATAGTGAGTACCACTGTAATGAAATTCTATATACAAGAAAATAATTTTAAGCTCTTATTGACAATCTATGTATCTAAGCAATAGATTAAGAAGATAAATACAGAAAAAATATAGAGTTTGGATGATCCTTTCAAATTTGTAATAGCAGAAATTGTCTGGCAGTGAGATACAAAAGAGGAAGTTGGCATTTATTCGTAGTCCCATGCTTCTGAAACCTGGGAATAAAAGCCAAATACTAAATACATGCTCCCCAAAACACTATCTGGCTTTTTTTTAACATGTCCAGAAAAAAAATTTACTTTTCTTTTTCTAAAGACACATGGTGAAGTATCAAATATCTTAAAAAGTGTTGCATATAAATACAGCCATCATTTTATGTATCCATTCTTCCTTATGGTACAACCACTCAACCAATAACAATGAATATCCGTCCATTTAATAAATAATGCATTCTACAAATCTGTTTGGAGTATCCACCAGGTGCCAAGTTGCCAGTGTTAAAAAATGACAGGTGAGACACAATCTGGGCTTAAGGCACTCACGAGTAGTAGGGGGAAAAAATTCATGAATCTGTGTGCACAGAAGCCGTGCTATTTATTTTAGTATTTAGTATTCTGCAATGTATACTGCTGTAGAGAATTTTTAATATTTATTATAATGCCTTATTTGCAAGTGCATAATTTTACTCTGACCAGATCATAAAAATATTCTTAATGCAGACCTTCAGTGTTACATAAAAAGCTACTTTCTTAGAGAAATAGTTCCATTGAAAAGTATATGTCTGGGGGTGGCTGGGTGGCTCAGTCGGTCAAGCGTCTGACACTTGATTTCAGCTCGGGTCATGATCTCACCATCTGTGGGACTGAGGATTGAGCCCTGCATCAGGCTCTACAGAGCCTGATGGGATTCTCTCTCTCTCTCCCCTTCTCTCCTTCTGCCCCTCCCCAGTTCTCTCTTTCTCTCTCTCTCTCTCAAAATAAATAAACTTAAAAAAAAAATAAAAATGTTTGAAAGAGATTTTTTATCTGTTCATTAAGTCATTAGCCAATTATATAAAGAAAACAGTGAATATATTTTGTAAATGATTCAAGGATGAAAATATGTACACATTTTATTGCCAGATATAAAATATATCAGAGTTATTAGGGGTGCTAAATGGGAAGAACAAGTGTTTCTAGTAAATTACAGTAAGTGGCCATGTCTTATTCGACTTTGTAGAACCATGTCTAGCATACTGCAGACACAGAATATTAAATGAACGAATGTATGAATGAGCAATGTTGGAATGGTGGCAGCCAAGATTCGTAAGGAGAACTAAAAGAAATGGAAAAGATATTAATATTAGTGTCATTAGTCATCTTTTCTCTTGGGGCCCACTGCTTCTCACCTCATCTATAAAAGTATAGCAACATGAAATAGATTGGACTCTGGAGCTCACATCTAGACTACTCCAACTGTATAAGTAATATAACCTTTTGAGATTCCATTTATAAAATGAGGATAAAAATATGTAACATGTAAAAACACCCATCTCACCAAGTTATGACAATTACTGTTCTATACATTTTAATTGATTTTTTGGAAACAATCTTGGGGGCATACGAAATTCTGCTACTGTGCTAAAGCAATAATGTGCTAATACTCGATCTGAAGTCACTCATCCTGAGGTTGTTTTATACCACTAAGAATATTCTCAGACATGTCGTTGTAGAAGAGAATATCCTCTGCTTCCCTCTCTCGAGTCAGGTAACTGCTCCCAAGTTCTCCTAATGGTACTGGCAGCTATGATGGGATATGAAGGATATGTAAAGCTACTCGTGGCTCCAAATACCTTCTCAATCAGTCTACCTTGGAGACCAGAAATGCCACCTTTGGAACTACTTGTGTGGATTGAAGCACCACAGCCAAAGGTTATCACCAAAGGTCAGTCCTTATTGACTTCCAATCCACATAGCTGTGTCCCTGCCTTAACCCAACTCTTCTGCTTGAACAAATGATAAAGACAGATAGAATAGTAACAGATAAAAAGAAAGAGGCAAAATTAGGCTCAGAATCAGTGGACCAAATATAAGATAAAAACAGTGGACCTTAAATCCAAGCTCCATGGACTCCTGGACAGGAAGTAGATAATAGTAAAGATGACTGAGTTTCTGGGTGGTAATGAGCTAAAAGATCTCTATAAAAGACAGGGGACAAGACTCATGCTAACTACTGAAAACTAAAACTCTTAACATTCTCCTTCATGAGGAGAGGCTGATCGTGTGTCAACATGGACCAATTACTTTACCAGAAGTTCTGAACCTCAGGAGGTAGACTGACAAAGACACAGCCTCACAACCAGAAACTCAGAGAGGCCAATTGCTGATTCTGTGACTAGATTCTCAATGTTCACAATATCACCATGGAAAAAAATCGAAAGCAACAGAAAACTTGTTAAATATAAAGGGAGAGAGGGAAAAGAACTACAATCCAAGCTCACACTAGGTACACAAATTTCGGAAGGCCCAGAAACCTAAATTAAAAGAAATATTAAAACTTTAAGAATATAAACTATCTTAATGGATCTGGGATAGTGTGGCACGAAGATGAATAACTGAAACAGGTTGGGTCGAGATATATTTTGAAAGTAGAATCAATAGGTCTTGAAAATATTTTGGGAAGAAAGGGCTGTCAAGAAAGGGGAGACAAAAGTTTTGGCCTGAGCAATGGAAAAATCTTGTGCTAAATGCTGGGTTCAAGAAGCTAGAGGAGGAGCAGGCTGAAGAGTAAATATTAGGAGTTATCTGTGGGCAAATTAGAATTGAAGTTCCTAATATAAGTGTGAAAGAGCAAGTTGAATATACGAGTGTGAGCTCTAGGGAGAAATGAGATCTGGAAATAAATATCTGGAAGTCAGAAACTTATGGATATTACCTCAAGCTTGGAAGTTGATGAGATTTTGCCTAAGGAGTAAGAATGGTTAGGGAAGGGGCACCTGGGTGGCTCAGTTGGTTAAGAGGCCCACTTCGGCTCAGGTCATGATCTCACGGTCTGTGAGTTCGAGCCCCGCGTCGGGCTCTGTGCTGACAGCTCAGAGCCTGGAGCCTGCTTCAGATTCTGTGTCTCCCTCTCTCTCTGCCCTTCCCCTGCTCATACTCTGTCTCTTTGTCTCTCAAAAATAAACATTAAAAAAAATTTAAAATAAAAAAGAATGGTAAGGGGAAGAAAGGGTGAAGGACATGCTCAACACTGAACTTGAGAAACGTTTTAAGTTCTTATTTTGGAAAATGTTGAATTTTTCGGATACGAATGCAATGTAAGGTCTCTATAGTACGTTGATTTAGAAGACATTTCTGGGGTGCCTGGGTGGCTCAGTGAGTCAAGCATCTGACTCTTGATCTCAGCTCAGGTCTCGATCTCAGGGTCTTGAGATCCTTTACTCCACAATAGGCATGAAGCCTACTTAAAAAATAAATAAATAAAATATATTTCTGAGTTTCCAACTCCACATACTTTTCTCTCTATTCCTTGTGTGAAATTATACATACATCAATTACATTACTATAGTTTGGAATAAAAAAAGATCTTTGTGTTATTTCTTCAATGTCATGCTCCCCCTTTTACTTTCAGTTGAAGTAACAATTTCTAACAGTCTGTATCAAAGTGATTGGAAAATTACCAATGCTATAAAAATATCTTACACAAAACTCTGAAAAAAAAAAAAAACCTAAGTTAGAAAATTAAGTTATTCTACATTGCTTTGAGGTTTTAGTCTATCCGAGATTGTACTTGAAAGTCAAAAGATTAACACTAGCCAGTAATGATCTGCAATTCAATGTCTATCAATGATTTTTCCTGAGAATTACTAAGATTCACGGTGCCAGCTGATTCAGTCCCTGGTAAGGACTCTCTTTGTTGCTGTACCTGCACATGGCAGAAAGAGAAAACTATGGTCTCTCTTCCTTTTTTATAATCCCATCCCTCATGACCACATTTAAACCAAATTATCTCCTGAAGACTCCCCACCCCCCCGCCGCCAAATACCACCACATTGGGGGTTAGGGCTGCTACCAATTAATTTTGAGGGGACACAAATATTCAACCCATAACACTCACCTTCCCATGCAATCAGAACCCAATATTGCATCATTTCTAAGACATGTGAGCTGTCAGATACTACTTTGTCAAGAGCTTTCACTTTGTGCAAATTTTTATGCACTCATGCCTAATTGCCAAACTGAGCATTTATAAGCAAAGTATTAGTACTTATTCATAAAAATCATAGTACTCACTAGACCAATTATCAGACCCCTTTACCTAAGGCCAAATACTTCAGGACAGATTTGAGGATTATGTGTTGTCAGAGTGCCGTAATTATCCGGTGCTTCCACAAGTCTACTGAGTAGCAGTTGCAGGAGTTTTTATTATCCCCCAATTTAGCTTTCAGATTGGTAGTAAATGAGTCACCGTTACTTAGTTGGCAATTCAAATAGGTTTTTTGTTAATTGAGCAGAAAGAAAAAGACTTTACCATGTACAAATATAAAATTTGGTTTAAGATCTTAAAAAATAAATTTTGACCCATCAACAGCTGACTTTTCTTGTCATTCTTTAAAGAGGAGGTGGGTCCTTATCCCCTAAGCGATCTAAACTACAATTTCATTTTCACCTATTTTCCATAGGCCCACGTCTTCAGATTGAACAGAAGTGAAGTACAGTTTAAATATTAAGGTCTCCATGAAATGTCCAAGTAGAACAAACTACTGACAGGCAATACATACAGCAGTTCAGCAAGGGCTGCCTCTGCATGGTATGCACTGGCTTTGTTTTCTTTACGCTTACATTTAGATCATATAATTAAAGAACATAATGCGTGTTTTTGCCTTGATCACTGAAAAACTCAGAAACTTAACATGCGGAAGCATTCCCACACTTAAAGGTAGATGGTAGGTACTTCTCCTGCCTTGGGCAAAAAGATGAAAGATGTAGGAAAGAACAGGAAGAAGAAAGAGGAGAAGACTGGATTAGGTTGTAAACAGCATATCAGTGGAATCTGAAGTTATTTCCCACACCATCATCACACCAAACCACATCGTGTTTGTGTCCCTGTTACTCTCTCCATGTTGATGGTGGGCTGACACGATCACCCCTGGAACTGATAAGCCTTACTGAACTAGGCTGTGAAAAAGAAAAAGGTAAACTATTCAGAGCTGTAGGTTTTGCTGAAAATTAAAGAGTTCAGTCTATCTACAGACTTTTCTTAATAGTAGAGAAGTGCAATGCCCAAGGGACACATTCGCAGTGAAACATGGAAACACAAAATAGCTGCACCTTCAGAAAATTAGAGTGAGGGAAATTCTGATGAACAGCCTAGGTTTTAGACTGGAATGTGCATCTGGAAGGAGAGTGGAAAAGCCTCCACTCATTTTTTAAATTTATTTATTTAAATTCAACTTAGTTAATTTACAGTGTAGTATTGGTTTCAGGAGTGGAACCAGTGATTCATCACTTACATACAACACCCAGTGTTCATCCCAACAAGTGCTCTCCTTAATGCCCATCGCCCATTTAGCCCTACCCCACCCACCTCCCATACAGCATCGCTCAGTTTGCTCTCTATAGTTAAGAGTCTCTTGTTTTCACCTTATTCTTTGTTCCCTTCCCCTATGTTCATCTGCTGTTTCTTAAATTCCACATAAGAGTGAAATCATATGATATTTGTCTTTCTCTGACTTATACTTTCTTTAAAAATGTGAATATTCCCTACATTTATTTAAATTTAGCCCCTACTTCTAAAGGCTCCAGCCTCACAAGAATTCATCCATTTAGGAGTACTTGTCCTGCTCGGTCCTGCTCGGTGCTGAGGGCAAGTGAGGAAACTCCTCTTGAGGAACTATGTTATCAGAGCAAATTTTCCAAAGAGAAGACAAATTAGCTTGCCCAGCTTAACTCTGAGGAATAAGTGATGATATCTACTGGGGAAGAGCAGAGGGAGACTGACAACCAGAATGTTCATTTCTTAAAATACCAGCTTTCCAACTATCATATGCCCTCAATGTTTGGTGAATTGTATTAATTTCCTTTATCAATAAAGAAGATCCAATCTTTATCTATGAAATTTTCTGACCAACAGGGTAATCCAACACTTTAAGGAGCTAGGAAAATCCTTCCCTACAGATCGCTAAGAAGAAAGAAGCTCCTGATCTGAAAGTCTTGTGATTCTGTGGTGTAAAGGCAGCTGGTTGGACCATTCTATTTCTCAAGTCTTTCCCTCTTCTTAAATAATATTCATTTTTTATTTGTATAAGGTCTGCTTCTGGACAAGGTGGAGTAAGCACACTCCATCTTTTCTCTCTCACTGAATGCAGCTACACGATGTCACAATGAGAATAGGTGTTGGGGGCTCTAAAAAGAATAGCAGGTGGATGGATAAGGAACACCAGCATGCAAAGTGCCACCAAACCTGTGCTTTTCTCCTCCTACCCCCCATCCAGGATTCAGGGTAGCCAGGGACCCTGAAGTGGGCAATTAATGGGTCACCTGCCACACAGAAGTAGGGAGAGAAGTCCTCTGCTTTTTTCCTGTAAACTTGGGTGTCCAAGGCCATTTTCAGATATTGCCCCTTGGCTGCTTAGGAACAAGCTGGATGTAGTTAGTACCCTGAGCCCTGGCTCTGGTGATCAGATAGATTTGGTTTCAAATGATAGCTTTGCCACTCAGAAGTTCTGTAACCTCGAGAATTATTTAACATCTGTGAGACCCCTTGTCCTAATCAGCACAATAATAATAGTACCTTGCAGTAGTGATGTGCACATCACCCCTCTGGGTTGTTAAAAGTTTTCACTCCAGGAAAAGGCAGTATTTCTGGATTCATATATAAAATGGAATACAAGTTCTTTTATAACTTCCTAATTTAAGGTGTCAATTATGGCAGTTCTTCAGTCAAATTTTATGGACTAAAGTCTTCAGAAAAATGTACATATATAATCTCTAATCATGTTACTCCAAGGTTAATTCTCTAGTTTCCTCTCCTGTGCTCAGAAAAATAAGGTCAAAGACATAAGTTCCTTTGATTAAAAACCTCTGCTTGTCCTTGGCATTCAGATTGGCTTAGACATTTTGGTAACTTCAAATTTGCTTAAATAAAATCAATTAATATCCTAGATAACTTGTTAATTTCTATTTCAAAAAATACTCTAAAATTTTCCTTCATCATGTTTCAAAGAAACAATTGCCCCAATTGGCACTTGAAGGGGATAGACTCGAATGATTCTTTTTTTTTTTTTTTAATGTTTCTTTTATTTTTGAGAGAGAGACACACAGAGCATGAGCAGGGGAGGGGCAAAGAGAGAGGGAGACACAGAATCCGAAGCAGGCTCCAGGCGCTGAGCCATCGGCACAGAGCCCGATGTGGGGCTCAAACTCACGAATCGTGAGATCGTGACCTGAGCCGAAGTCGGACGCTTAACCGACTGAGCCACCCAGGCGCCCCTCGAATGAGTCTTTTTTTTTTTAATTTTTTTAACGTTTATTTATTTTTGAGAGACATAGAGACAGAGTATGAGCAGGGGAAGGGCAGAGAGAGAGGGAGATACAGAATCCGAAGCATGCTCCAGGCTCTGAGCCATCAGCACAGAGCCCAACGCGGGGCTCGAACTCACACACCGTGTGATATGACCTGAGCCGAAGTCGGCCGCTTAACCAACTGAGCCACCCAGGCGCCCCTCGAATGATTCTTAACGTCCCTTCCACTTCTGACATTCTATAATTCCTGAGATGTTGGATTTTCAGAATATAGAAATGTATAAGAAGTTTCTTCTTCTCTAGTAAACCCTAGACACATAATTAGTCCCTGCTTCAAGGATAGCTCAAGAGCATGTGTATGCAAGAATGAGACAATTTCTCTCAAATTAAATTGTGATCTTCTGGAGAACAAGGGCCCCATCTCCTATTTTTTTTTCTACATCCCACAGCATACTCCGTGCAGCTGGGCTCTCAAATGATCATAAGATAACTCTAATGCCCAGGTGGCCAAAGCCCAGGCATTCTATAGGTTCAGCAGAATAGGCTTAAAATTCAAAAGGTAGACCTGTGGGTCTTAAAGGTTTTTTTTTTTTTTTTTTCCATGTTAAAGATAGTATACCATAAAAAGTACTATATAAAAGTTCACTTCTTTTTTGTAACTGATTCAGGAGGAATCTAGGTGGGCCCATGAGTGAAGTGTTATTCAATATTTTTTTTAAAGCCCTTTTTGATCAGTAGGTAAATAACCATCTTCGGAACAAGTGATTGTTTTATTCATCTAACTTTCCTTACATTTTTCTTCTCGCATCATTATTTTCCAACTTTTCATTTCATCCTATTATCTTTTTTATAATAAAAAATGATTATAGCTTTCCATGAACACCATCTAAAACCTAGCAATCCCACTCACTGAGAGAAGCTTTCAATGGGGAAAAAACATAAGGATTGAACCAATTTTGTCACTGGTCGAATGAACCCTTTTAAAAAAATGTATATCATTTCTGCTTCACTTAGATATGATTTTCATCCATGGTATGTTCCCTTAAGAATGATCACAAGAGGAGTGCCTGGGAAGCTCAGTGGGTTAAGAATCCGACTTCGGCTGAGGTCATGATCTTGCAGTTTGTGAGTTCAGGCCCCGTGTCTGGCTCTGTGCAGATAGTTCGGAGCCTGGAGCCTGCTTCAGATTCTGTGTCTCCTTCTCTCTCTGTTCCTCCCCCACTTGCATTCTCTCTCTCTTTTTCTCTCTCCCAAAAATAAATAAAGATTAAAAAAAAAAAAAAGAATGATCATGAGAAAACTTGCACCCTGAATATTCATGACTTTTACGTGATATACGAGGTCTCCAGAGGACTAAGTTCAGGCTGTGTTGGTGCTACTTGAATCTGTGGGCCATATGCACTCGGCTCAATGAACAAGATCAGCAATGCTGCCAAGGCCCATTGAAGATTTGGATGCAGCTGTGTCACCATATACGCAAGCTATCTTGACAGGATGTCAGTCAACTCAGTGTATGCATGCCTGTGTGTTTACTCAGTATATAAAATTGATTTGGTGATATATATACATATGTGTGTGTGTACACATGTACACACACACACACACACCATTATACATATATACATTCCCAAGCCAATTTTTTTCAAGGATCACAGACTCCAGTTTCTAATACGAAGAAGATCATTTCAGACATTTCACATACATACAGAAATGACATAACCAAAAAGCTTCCGTTTCACTCATAAATGCCTATGAAGAAATGTTTTATTTTATTCTAGTCTCAGTAGTTAGATTTATCATACGTGGTCACAGGTAACTATTTATGAACCTTTTCATTCGATTGTTGCTAAATCTAGTGTTTCCTAGAAGTTAACAATGGTATCTTCAAATATTCTTAACTTTGTGTGTTATTCTTTTAACTATGACTACACATTCACTCTTAAAGACTAGCAAACAAACCAAGAAACTTACAAGGAACCTCATGGAGTCCATAAGAATTCTGAAGAGATTAAGCCTCAAATTTCTATTCACCTCATTGTATGCACATAACCAAGATCGACCGGTAATTTGGAGCATGGCAAAGGTTAAATTCTAACGTGCCAATAGGACAGAAGGAAAATGTCCTAGGAGAATTAGAGTCTGCACCAGGATCCCTTAACTTCCTCTCTGCCTCTTCCTCGTGAGCTTTCAGGAAAGCCCACGTCCCCACATGTACCTTGTATAATTCAACTGAACAAACAATTTGTTAAGAATGTGGTCTGTGCTCAGTGTTGGGGCACTGAAAGTTAGTGAGAGACATGTCCCTGTCCAGGAGTTTGACAATCAAGTAGTTATACAATTAATTACATAGCTACAAAGAATAAGAAGTAATATGAAGGAAATACAAAGCATGGTGAGAAAATGTGCTTGTGTATATGTATACATTTACCAAGGACCTAAAGTAGAGTGATGAAGAATCTCTCTAAGGAATTTTGGAAAGGATCAATTTGGGCTAAGTAAGCAAAAAAAGAGGGACAAGAATATCCAAAGCAATGATGAGCATGAGTATCGTATGTAAGTATTGAATCACTAAATTTACACCCAAAACTCATATTGCACTGTCTGCTGACTGGAATTTAAATAAAAGCTTGAATAAGAAGAAGAAAAAAATAATATCTCCGGCAATGTCTAGGAAGGCCCTGACACAGAACGAGCTGCTATAAGGGAAGTTCAGCACGATGCTAGGTGAGGACGGAGACTAGGCAGAGGCAGAGCAGTGAGAGTTTTGCTGGCCACTTTAAGGAGTCTGAAATTTTTCCTGAGAGCCCTAAGAATTGACAGAAGGGTTTTAAGCAGAGGAATGAATGACAAGACTTCATTTATGGTAGGTAGGATAGTAGTGTGAAGTGCACTGTAGCTGCAATGCAGAGAATAGACAGCAGAGGGCGCAAAGGCAGAAGCACAGAGATGGATGCCATTGTACGAGGCCACTGAGAGAAGGTAACTGCTTGGACTCGGGTGGTGACCGTGCAGATGGAGGGATGGACAGATCTGAGATACATCAGAAAAACAAAATCAATTAGGGTGATAAGAAGACCGAGAAATCAAGGCAATTTTCTAATTTCTGAGATTCTAACTTAATCTTTATAATTGTATAGTATGGATAATGTTACATATTATTCTCACAGATTCATTTGTGCATTTGACAAATAGTTCTGGAACTCCAGGAACAGTGATTTAGAGTGTTGGTGACCTGAATTTGAATACTGGTGCTGCCTTTTATTAAGTGTGTGACCTTGAGCAAGGTTCTTAACTGTAAGTGTGAAGAAACTCAAATACCATCCTAAGCCGCCCCTGAGGGTCCTGAGATCTAGAGATTGTGGGAAATAGGCAGAATTCACATCTCTAAGGCCAACGCTGCTCCTTTAGAGATCTGATCTTGCCTCACTGGAATACAGAGGGGCTTCAAATCTTATTCCTGAGAAATATCTTTTCTCTTACTGAAAGTCACCAGATTACTGCAACTGGTGAGATGGCATTTCAGAAGGGCTCCTTGGGTTAGGACTACACCAATCAGCCACTTTCCAGAGGTAGAGACTGTTATAACAGAGTCTGCAGACTTTGGCTTCTATAGAGTGAGGTGGAGTGGAATGGAGTGGGCCTCGCACGAGGAATCTAACACTGTAATGTCTTCATATTCACTCTTCAATAACTGTGAACGAACACCTCAGTCTCAGAGTCAGGAATATAACATGGAGTGATGGAGACGACGGCTGACTGGAAAGAATGTGCTTGAATAAGCAGGTCAGTAGATTACTCATGTCCAGCTAATTGTTACCTGTGTGCTTAGGTTTGGTTTTGTTTTTTTTTTTAATAATCTAGAAATCAGGATTTTTATGAGAACTCTCCTAATATTTAAAGGTTGGCTCAAGTTTTTTTTAAAAAATAAATTGATATATGGGTCAAATAAAACACATCTGAGGGCCAGATGCACTCCCCTTGGCCTCCGGTTTCTAATCTCTGCTTTCCGCTACTTCAGCCCATGCTCTGTGGGATAGAGTAATGGAACGAATGAACAGGATGGAATGTAGACGGTGACAACAGAGCAGTGTGGGGCTGACATGGAAGCCCTGCCTCACTGAATAAGTGGTTTTCTAAACACATAAGCTGGCACAGGACATGAACATAGGAAAAGGGATAGAAATACAGAGCTGAAAGAGATAGAAGTCAGTCACTCCTTTTTATAATCAATTACAAGTTTCTGAACAGGAAGAATTTCTGCTTTTTATATATATTCTGAACTTATCTAGCCTAATTTAAGTATGTTAGATCAAAAATCAAAAATCGATCAATTCCATTTCTTTGATCTGCAGAATGAACTCTTTGTAAGATATCAACCCAATTCTCCTACACATTTAAAAACAAAAAGTGTTCTCATTAACGCTTCTTCTATTTAGTTCAAGGACTGAGCAAACCCTGCTAGACTAGAAATAATTCTGAATACTCGCGTCACACCTAAACAGTTTTGATTATAACCAGAAACTTCTCTCTGCCTGAATTTCGTCAACTCTTAATAAAAATGCTGACTTTGCAAGTGTTTCTACGATGAAACTCATCGTATTTCTCATAAAGTCAGTGTTCAAGGAACAGAAGTTACTGTAAATTTCACCATTTTCGATAGATAGCACTGAAAGGTCTGAGGTCTATGTTATGGCAGAAAGATACAGAATATTCAATGTTTAGCTGGCAACGAGATCTTGTTCTCGTTCCCAGCCCTGGGGGCCTCACAACAGAATTAAGGAAGGAGGGACATGCAGACAGAAGGCAAGATCCTTGAAAGAACAGGGAAAAGAATGTAAATGGGAGCGGAAAACATGGAATTAAGTGCAAAGGAGGGGCCTCGAATGAACAGCTGTGAGGAATTTCTCCCCTTGGGTTCCCCCAGGTTTCAGGAGTGATGTGTAACCCCAAACAGCTCAGATAGTGTGTATCTCACTATTCTGCCCTCCAGTGGCCCGTATCCTAGGCCCCTATGCCCTGTGATAGAGAGGCCCTGAGACTAGTGGCACATCTACCACCAGGTGGCGCCCATAGCTTTTCTTTCCCATCTCAATAAACTAAGGCTGTGTGGCAGAACCATTCCACCTCTAACTTACAATTTATGGAGTTGATTTCACTTTATCCAGTTGCAAAGTCATCTAAGATTGCCCTCACACCAAATTCTAAATTGGTCAAACCGATTACAGATGAAAGTCAGGCATTCTACCTCTAAATAATTTGATCCTGAATTCAAATCCACTCAGCAAATGCTTTTGAGTACCAACTATGTGCATATCTCTGGGGAATACATCAGCAAAACAAAACCTAAAAACTACTACCTATCTTAGTGGTGCTTATATTCTAATGGGAAAACAAAGGTTTAGATAGTTACAAATACAAATACACTATATGGTAAGAGAAATTCACACTCATTTACACTAAATTAAAGTACCAAATTAGGAGGAAAGGTGTAAGGACACCTCTGGATATTTTTTAGGGAGGAGAGGGAGCTTAATAGTGGGGAGAACGTTGTTTTTTAAAGAGATCCTTCCAGGGGTGCCTGGGTGGCTCGGTCGGTTAAGTGTCCGACTTCAGCTCAGGTCATGATCTCACAATTCGTGGGTTCAAGACCCACATCGGGCTCTACTGACAGCTCAAAGCCTGGAGCCTGCTTCAGATTCTGTGTCTCCCTCCCTCTCTACTCCTACCCTGCTCACACTCTGTCCCTTTCTCTCTCTCTCTCTCTCTCTCTCTCTCTCTCTCTCTCTCTCTCAAAAATAAACATTAACAAAATAAAATAAAAAGATCCAATATATCAAAAGAAGTTTGAGATTTTTTTATTTTTATTTTTTGTAATGTTGATTCATTTTTGAGAGAGGCAGAGAAGAGAGAGAAGACACAGAATCTGAAGCAGGCTCCAGCCTCTGAGCTGTTAGCACAGAGTCCTGGGCTGGAACCCGTAAACCACACCACAAGATCATGACCTGAGCCAAAGTCGGCGCTTAACCAACTGAGCCACCCAGGCACCCCTGAGAGAATTTTAAATCTTACATTCTCTGCTGCATAATTTTGCCCAAGGACTGCCCTGTTTACCTTCCTGCTGTGGTGGTAAGTAGATGGTACTTCCTGGGATCCCTTATGCTGTTTATGACTGAGCACAGGTGCAGCTGAGGAAGAACGTTGCTGGTGAATCACTGTTTTCACCTCATTTTTCAGTTATAATTCGCATCCAATCTATAAGAAACCTCTTCAAACCACTGCAAGAAGCATTCACTTCTAAAAATAAAGGTAAATGTGTTTTTCATACTAGTATTTTGAGTTACCTAAGAATGAAATCAATTACATGGTGATTATCTATTGCTCTCAAAATCTCGTGCAAAACCTAGGAGGCTGCAGACTTTTTTAAATTTCACTTTTTCTTTTAGCTCCTTTATGTCCCACCACAACCAGTCACTTTCAATCTATGAAACTTTCTTTCCTCAAGTTTCACAGACATAATGGCTGCTTCTCCACTGAGTTATGTCGACCTCGCAGAAAACTGCTGGCTCAGATCAGCAAAGGGTAAGGCTCCCAGAAGTTGATATTTTGGGTCACACAGGCTTCTCCCAAGGCTAGATGCTTATCTTGACTTATCCCAAATTAACTTTTGCTTTTCCAAAGTTGAAGAAGAAATCTTCATCATCCAAAATTTCTCGAGACATTCCAGCAGATCAGAGTGGAAAGGCTGAAGTGCCTTTATCATTTCTGTCTGACGTACTGCAGAAAGGATAAAAGCACAGGAAACATTCCAAACTCAAAAACCATGACGCTTTGTGACTTCAGCAATAATCCTAAAATAGAGAAAAACGTTTCATTTTACGAGGCATGCCTCACTTCCTGAGAATTTTCCAGCATCTTCAGTTGAAGCCAAACTATCCACTGAGAGTATAAATAAAGTTTAATTCTTGGTAAACAGTTTTGCTTGAAAAGCTCAAGTAAAACTCAATGGCCCTTGAAAATACTTTGAGTTTCTCCTAAGGAAGGTTAGGTCAAGGCTGAATAGTTTGGTTTAGTAATCTTAAATGGAAATTGATAAAACAAAATAACAGAAAATGGATCACTCAGGTTTAGCCTGAGTTTAACCTGACTATGGCCACGTATCTTGGATTATTCTCCTAAGATTATTCAAGCAGCACTGATGTTAGCAGTCTGGTGCTATTTGTGTTAGATTCTTCCTTTCGAGTCCCTGGAATATTTCACAGTGTAGCTATAGAATATCTTCCTTTTGAATCAAGCATCTGAGTATTTAAAGTATTTCCTAAAGGAATCTGTCTAGCTTTTCTTAAACTTAGAAAAAAATTAGCATTTTCCTGACTGAAACCTATTTGGTGGTGTCGTCCTTCAGTAGGTGAATTAGTAAAGATGACTAACTCCGGAACAAGGAGATGTGAGTAGCATGAATCCCAGTAAAACCCCTTTGGGGCATTTACAGAGCCAGCCTGCCGCCATGCCACAGATCGACTACTTGAGAGTCTCCTACAGGAAAGTGCCCACAATCCCTAAAACACTTTGAGGAGGGCAGTGCACCCCCAACTAAGAACCACTGATTTTATCCAAACTTCTTATTTTACGGTTAAAGAAATAAAGACTAAAGAATTCAAGTGACAGTTTCCATCATTTATAAGGTGAGTTAAGATCAGAAGCCAAACCCCCTGGACTTTAGATTCATGCTCTTGCCTAAAGTTGGGCATGTTTTACCTATTGTTATGATATGATATACACACACATTTTTATTACAATACATAAAGAGAATCTATCAGAGTCTTTTAAATTTCTTTAAGTATCACCTCGAATTATCTTCTAGTTCTACACTTGCTATCAGTCACCAGAACGTCTCCCCCGTGAGTCACGGGGAGATGGCTCTGGACACACACCCCTATATCCAGAATCACACATGTGGTACTTGATCGACTTTGCTTCATCTACTTTAAATTCTCATGTGTCTTTGGGATGATTATCTTCATCGATAAATGAAATATATGAGAAATAAATCTGTAAATTATAAAACAAGACACAGATATTAAGTATGTTCTTTATATATATAATGCAATATTACTATCAAGTATTACTATCATTATCTTCTATTTTTCCTATGCCATTTCATGAAGTTCAACATTAAAGATGGCTCTCTTCACCTCTGCCCATTATTTTTCTTTTCTGGAGTCTTCTGGAAATAAATACTTACTGATTTACTTTTCCCTGAATAATTATTAATTATAGCTTCATAATCTTGAATATGTCTTTCCTTTACTTTATCCTAGATTTGCCTCTTTCCCTAAGACCTATTAAAATAGGAGGCCTGTGTGTATTCTTTTGTGTTGTTTTAAAGGATTTCTAGTATCACTGTTCCTTTATCTATGCATAAGGATTTTTTTAAGGGCACTTTTTAGGTGTAAACTTGGGAAAATTTAGTACCTCCCCTGAATATCGGTTTCCTCATCTATAAAATGGAAACAAATGTATCTACTTAAAGTTGTTTTGAGAATTAAAAACAGTGAATTTTTGGCCCCTGATCTTCCTTTCCTCAATATTTTTGAGCTTGCAAATAAGTAAAAATAAATTAGAAAAAAAAACTGGGGGAACAGACTTATACTATGCTAATACTATGTATATTTGCATAAATATATTTGCATAAATATAACTTAGGTGCAGAAAACTAACAAACACCCTACTAAAATATTTAGGCTTTTTTACTTCCTACCAACAAGAGTCCTTTGAAGTCCTTTGATCTTATAGACAAACAGCAAAAGTAGTCACCTGCTCATCTGTTTCTAATAACTAAGAAGATAAAGGGTAAGGAGAGTAAACGTTCATAGTATAAATCTCAAGATTAAAGAGGAGGATTGCTTATTCTATGTTACTAATGTTGATGAACAATAACTTCCCTTTCAAAGATCACTTTGCAGCTGACATGCCACCTTGGCTTACACATTGTATGAGACTGAGTGTCAGTAGAACCAACAGTGTGGGAATGTTCAGGAATGAGGGGTCAAACTACATGATTATATAAAGCGATCAAGGAGAAACGTCACAAATTAGCTTCAGAATGCAAAGCACAAATAGAATACATAGGTGAGAATTGGGGTGAGCAGTTACAGTTAATATTTAGATATATTTTTAATTATTAATAACTTTTTTATAGACTAGATTAAGGGTGGATATTATTTTTATTATTGTGTAAAGCAGAGACTGTCAGAGCTGTGCTGGAGCAAAGTCTGCATTTTCTGAGAATCTGCATCGTATGATCATCCAGACAAGATTCCTTCCAACTCTTGGATTCAATGAATTAATAAGGAAAAGCGGCAAAAGAGTTTAAAGAGACAAAGGAGAAAACATATTTGACCAAGATCATTTATCAAGCAGAGTACATCATGCTTGGGAAATAAAATTAACCAGAGCACTCTCTTCTGGGGTAGAATACTGGAGGGTTTTGGATAGGGTGAAATTTGTGCAAAGTATACACAACTTCAAGTACCTTCTAAACACTACTCCAAGAACTCTGTTGTTATTAAATTACTTAAGAAGATAGAGAATTAATAGCTTTTACAATTGTTCTAGTGACTTAATTATAGCAGCACTACCTGCCTAGCAACTGGTGTTTCTTCAAAAACAAAACTACTTTTAACCATTTTCCCCACCCAGGATATCACTCTGCTTTACCAAGGGAGCCTCTGAAATTACATTCTTTGTGCAGAAACCATGTCCTGTAAACACACAAAAGGAGGACTTTGAAGCTCAGACTGTGTGCTTGAGTAAGTGTCGCTGAAAATGAGGAGCAAAAATACAGAAGATTGACAGCAATTGGGTAAATTTTCTTCACAGTGGAAAATTTGAGGCACTTTTCCATTGACACAAAACCAGAAAATAGCAAGGCTGTGAACACCCCAGGAATTTTAAAAATGCTTCACGGGTCCCTACTAATTACAAAAACAAAAGTCTTGAATTCTGAGATATAATAAAAGTGCCACAACTGATACGTGGTTCAGCTCTTGGTTCGCCCTCCACTGGCCACAACTTTTTAATGAGGTAACTAAAACTTATGTTAAAAAATATATCAAAACTAAAAAATATATATATCAAAATTATATCAGCATTATTTTCCTGTTTTTATTTACTCATTTATTCATACAACTCTGGTTGAACTTTAAAATTTTTTTCTGCTTCTCAAAATATTTCTATTCCCTCATGATTAAACTTCTCCTTTGAAATTCATTCTTACATTCAAAATCAGAACTATAGTGACCAAAGCAAGTAGTAATATAAAAAGATAATTTTGTTAGTTAACAAAATGTGTCTTGTACTAATGTATTCCTTCATTTTTAATAATAAGCTTTGTTTTCTTTCAGAAAAGTTTTTCTAATGAAATATTTCTCTACCTTTTTATTTAAAAAATAACTACTGCATAACTATTGTATGCCAGGCATTGTGATGTTCTGGGGATATACAGATGAATAAAATATAGCCCATGCCCTCGGTGACGATTCTTCAATTATGGACAAACTTGTACACAATTACTTTAAGAATGCATAAGGTACTGAGACAACCACAAAAGAGGAGAATCAAATCCAGCCTCAATATATTAGGCGCACATAAGTACATAACTGATGAACATTTTTAAATATTAGATATGAAGTTCTATTCATCATATAGCATTGATTCCACAGAAAATCAAAGTCCAAGTAATTATTCCTAGTGAAATACTTTTCTAGAAATGTAATTTGCCATGAATAAAAGACCTTTGTTACTAATAAATATGAAGTGTTTCTGTTTGAAACTATAACTATCCTATTTGTTATTAAAAGTAAAATGAAATATATATTCAACTTATTTCAAGAAGCCCCACTAACCTCAATCAACATTCACTTTGTAATCATGTAACTCTGCCCCATTACCCAAAATCAATGGGCATGAAGTGAGAAGTAAAAAAATAAATAAATAAAAAATAAAATTGAGTTGTTGTAGCCAGGAAAAGATATTTAATAGTATCTCAAATCAAATGTAATCTTCACCTTGTGTCTAAACAATTCTGCATCTGATTCTGACGCAAAACAATGGCCAGCGAGGTGCTAGAAAGTCCCTCCCATCGACAGCAACCAAAACTTTCCATACTGGAAGGGAGTGGTCTCCTGAAGGACCCCCTCTCCCATTCCTTCAAAAGAGAAGAGTTAAGTGAGCTGGGGTCTGAGATATCCCTTACTGAGTCAATATCCTTGAGGAGGAAAAGTCCAGGTACAGTTTGGTGGACATTTGCAATAGCAGAAGCATAAACAGGTTAAACAGAAGCTTCCTTAAGTCAGCCCCACAGAAGGAATGAATTCAAAAAAACTTTTTTAAGTTTATTTATTTATTTTGAGAGAGAGAGAGAAATCGTGCATGTGCAGGGGAGAGGCAGAGAGAGAGAGAGAGAGAATCTCAAGCAGGCTCCTCACTGTTTGCACAGAGCCAGATGCAGGGCTCCAATTCACAAACTGTGAGACCGTGACCTGAGCTGAAATCGAGTCTGATGCTTAACTGACTGAGCCACCAGGTGCCCCAAGGAATCAGTTCACAATTAAAACCAAGGTCACAGTGCAAGCCACTATGAATCACAGTTGATAGAGACAACAAGCAGATCTCCAAGGTCTGCAGAGTGCTGAGTATGCAATATAAATAAAGGGGAATAGTCACAAAACTGAGCACACAAAAGAGACTCTCCAGAATAAAAAGCAGATTAAAAAAAAAGAATATATATAAATATATGTGTGTATATATATATGTATATATGTATATGTATATGTATATATATTCATTTGTTAAAGTTATGTTTCCATCTCTTATCTCATTGTCTAGCTCCTTTCTCTTTATGGTGTGTATTTTCAGGTCTGTTTGGGTGTTTGTTTTGTTTTGTTTTGTTTTGTTTTTTTAACCATCAGTATTGGGTGCAGTAAAGAGGGAGGGTTTGGTTTGGTTTGATTTGGCTTTTTTGGTTTTGTTTTCAAGATATAAAGAGGCAGCTATGATTTTGCTGAGCATATTGGATACTGCAAAAAAGTATCCATGAGATTTTATGCTTAAAGATGGTGTTTTGAACAAGTACAGAAGTAAGCCCATGATTTGATAATAAGGGCCCAGAAATAAGAACCTAGCTATCCAGAACAAATAGCTGAAAGAAGGAGAAGGGAGGCGATGGGGACTCACAATTCAAAACCAGATCAAAGACAGTTTCCTCAGCTATACAGATAGTAGTCACCGACTACCTAGTGACACCAAGTTAGAAACTAATATAGAATTGTACCACATGCCATTTGTAGAAAGTTGTGTATGATTTCTCATTCTGGAACTTGAGCTCAGACATGTGAAATTTTTTGGTTGCATTATCTTCCTTAAATCCTAAGTGAGAATCCCCTTCAGATATCATTTTATGCTGACACATGGATCTAAAAGAACCTTGAGTAGCCAAGCTGTTACTTAAGACTCCCTTGGGTGGAGGCAGCCATAATTGGCCAGCAGGCTCCAACCCCTTTTTACTTCCCATGTGTGGGAGGCAGAATTCTAAGAATGACCCCAGTGATCATCATCCTTATATAATTCCTTCCCCTAGTATGTGCAGAACCTATAAATATGATGAAATATCACTCAAGTGATCATGTTTCCAAATTTAACAAAGGGATCTTGCAGATATAATTAAGGATGCTTGCTAATTTGTTAACGTGAAGATATGGGATTATCTGGGTGGGTCCAACTTGACCACATGAACCTCTTAAAAGCAAAAAGATTTTTCTAGTTAGTAGTGGAGGGTGTTACAGAGCGACTCAAAGCACGAAAGGGATTTGATAGAAGAGAGATTTTCCATTGCTGAGATAAAAGGGACCCTGTGCAAGGTCTCAAGCTAATTCAGGCCCCCAACTGATAGCCAGTAAGAAAATGGGGACCACAGTCTCCACAACCACAAGAAACAGAATTCAGCCAACAACCAAAGCTCAGAAGTAGATATTTCCCTAGGGCCTCCAGATAAGAAACCAGCCCCGCCAACGCCTTCATACTGTCCTCATGAGACCCTAGGCGGGGAACTCAACCAGATAGCACACCCAGACTTCTGTCCTACAAAAATGTGTGCTAGTAAATGTATTTTGTTTTAAGCTACTAAGTTTGTGTTATATAGCAATAAAATATATTTTATTTCATTTGTTATCAATTTATTTCATTTATTACATAGCAATAAAAACCTAATATACTCTCTTTAAACTTAAATTTAAATCTTTCTAAAATTCTGATTTGATTATATTATTTCCTTGCTTGAAGGGTTCACTGTTTCCCTTGTAGAAAGACAGTGAACTCTCCTTACTCTTGTCATAACACACCACACCCTTTATAACTTGGGTTCATCTGTCTCTCCGGCTTCATCTGTAGTGAACTGTTCCCAGGGTCTTAGGCTTCAGCCACAATGGACCACTTGCCTGTCCTGAAACATAGCAGTATAGGTACAACAGACTGACTTTCTCAACATCTCTTCCAATTTGATTATTGCAGAGCCTAGACCACTAAACTCTGCACTAAAAACCACAGTGGGACATGCCTTTGCATCATCTTCTCTTGTTAAGAACAGGAAGAACCTGTGACTTGCTTCTAACCAATAGAGTATGTCAAAGGTCATGGGATGTCACTCTCATGGTTACCTTATATGATGCTAAGACTGTCTTAACAGACTCAGACTCTTTTAGTACTTACCACAGTATATTAAACTGGAATTTTTTAAGTGTTTCATTTTTCTACTCTACTATTTCAGCTTAGAGGGGAAAAATATGTTTTATTTATCTCCGTGCCTTGGCCTCCAGCATATCTAATAACTCTTGTTGAATGGAATTGTACAATACTATAAATGCCAAATACCAGTTACACATGACAGTGATCAGAGAAGCATCCCATGTTATGTCAACACTGGATTAACAATGCCTGATTATCTTCCTGAAGGCCAACCCAGCCATGGAAATCATTTAATTTTGAAGTCACACACACTCACAGACACACACACACACACACACACACAAGCATTAAAAGGAAATATCTACTTTCATGCTCTATAGAACTATCCTAGGAACCCACTCTTTTTTAGCTCTTCAAAACTATCCCTGGGCTTGCTTAGATAGTCATTATCTCTCCAGGTCAGGCAGTTCTCTGACTCATTTCCCTTGGCTATTCCTACACTTGAGCATTTTGATAGACATTAGAGTGCTTTACAAAATAAATTTACAAAATAAATTTAGAAACTTTAAAAAATGAAAATAAAATCAATTTTGTGTTAATTTTAACCAAATCATAAGACTCAAAGAAAGACAGATAATGTTAATTTTTCAGTAATGCAAATCTAATTTGTCACCCCTTTTACAATTAAAAAGCTAAAAAGTAGGCATTTTTAAATTGGGAAAAAATACTTCTGAAAAAGGTTCAGGCAGGTCCTGAATTAGATATAAATAAACTATTAATTATGGCTGGTAGTGGCAGGAAGGATTTTAAAGAGTAGCTTTCAAAGGACTCTGGAGCCAGTATTAAAGGCTTACATAATAGTAAGTCATATTTGACAATTTATTGCACTATTTTTCTACCTAGGTAGATTTTAAACTACTAAGATAAAGGGAGTGTGAGATATTTATTTGTATTTATCCCTACTAACAGTTATGTCTTGAAGAAAAGAGGTTTGTTGAAAATCCGAAATTCCCAGATCCTAGCTCAACTACTATTATAGCTGAAAGATAACTCCTCTACATTCCAAAAGAAAAATGGGTAAGTTAGACTTCATCAAAATAAAAACTGTGCATCAAAAGACACCATCAGGAAAGTGAAAGACAATCCGCCCATTAGGAGAAAATATTTACGAATATGTATCTAACAAGGACCTTGTACTTATACATAAAGAAATTTTACCACTCAATAGTAAAAAGACACATATAACCCAATTTAAAAATGGGCAAAGGATCTGAATAGACATTGCTTCAAAGAAGATATGCAAATGATCAATAAGCACATGAAAAGATGTTTAACAGCCTTAGCCATTAGAAAAATTCTAAACTAGGAAACTGGCAGTTCTCAAAAACGTAAACATAGAATAAATCATATGATCTTGCAATTCTTCCCTTAGGTATATATCCACCAGAAATGAAAACACAAGTCGACACGAAAACTAGTAGATGAATGTTCATAACAACATTATTCATAACAGCCAAAAAGTGTAAACAACCCAAATGTGTGGCAACTGATGAATAAATGGAATATGGTATAATCATACAATGGAATGTTATTTGGCCAAAAAAGAGATGATGTACTAATAATGCTACAACATGGGTGAACTTCCGATACTATGCTAAGTGAAAGAGACCAGTCTTAAAAGAAAACATACTGTGTTTCATTTATTGCATTTAATTGTCCAGAATAGATAAACAAATTGATAGAGAAAGACAGGAGAGTAGTTGTTGCTCAGATGTTGGTAGAATTGGGGGGATGTCAGCAGTGACAACTAATAAATATGGGATTTATTTCTATGAAAATAGTTTCAAATTGATTGTGATGACAGTTGCACAAGTGTATAGTCTAAAAATCATTATACACTTTAAATTTTTTAATGTTTATTTATTCTTGAGAGACATAGAGACAGAGCATGAGCAGGGGAAGGGCAGAGAGAGAGGGAGATACAGAATCTGAAGCAGGCTCCAGGCTCTGAGCTGTCAGCACAGAGCCCAATGCGAGGCTCGAACTCACAGACCGTGAGATCATGACCTGAGCTGAAGTTGGCCGCTTAACCAACTGAGCCACCCAGGCGCCCCCCATTACACATTTTAAAGAGTGAATTGTATGGTGTGTTAAGTTATACCTCAATAAAGCTATTTAAAAATTGCATGTCAGAGTTTGTACTAAAAATCATAAAGTGATATCCAAACTGGTATTGATGGAGAAAGAGAGAAAAATAAGAAAAACAAACAAACAAACAAAAAACCACAAATCTTTCGGGGAAAAAAAAAGTCAAAAGAAGTGAAAGGAGAACTACAGGAAAACCACACTAAACAATTATAAATAATAATTAACACAATAGGGGCCTGGTTGGCTCAGCCGTTTAAGTTACCGACTTTAGTTCAGGTCATGATCTCACAATTCGTGAGTTCAAGCCCCATGTAGGGCTCTGTGCTGACAGTTCAGGGCCTGGAGCCTACTTTGGGTTCTGTGTCTCCCTCTCTCTCTCTCTAGATCTCTCTCTCTCTCTCTCTCTCTTTCTCAAAAATAAATAAACATTAAAAAATTAAAGAAAATCATCAACACAATAAACATAAGGATTATAACAAGTAATTCAAGCCAGTATAAAGGGATGAAACTCTCAAGTTCACCTGCCAACCTAAAATGTGAAATATTTAAAAATTGAAAACAAACATTTAGAAGATATATGCCAAGTCAATACTAGTCATACAAAAGCTCTAATTGTATTAAAATCAGACCAAATAGACATCAGAAAAAATATATATATTTCTAGAGATTAAAGGAGTTATTACATATTAATAAAATTTTATTCCAAAAAGATATTATTCCAAATTGTATGCATGTAAAAACCTAGTCTCTATGGAACGATGTGTAAATGTAAAGAAAAGTTATCAAGTCCACTGTGAAAGTAGAATATTTTTACATTCTTCATTCAATAATCAATGGATAAAGTAGGAAAAAATATTAAAACTAAAATTAACAAGTTTATTCAAGAGACATACGAAGAATGCTGCATTTAAAACCTGGAAAAATCACATACTTTTCATCATACATAGGACATTAGGAAAATTCCATGTTCCATAAACCAATTCTCAGGAACATTCCAAAAAGCATTAAAGACTGTTTTCTGACCTCAATGTAGTTAATTTAGAAACCAACAAGAAAAACACAACTCAACACTTCCTACATTGAGAAAAACAAACTTTTTTTTTTAGTTTTTATTCACTTACTTTGAGAGAGAGAGAGAGAAAGCATGAGTGGAGGAAGAGCAGAGAGAGAGGGAGAGAGAGCATCCCAAACAGGCTCCATGATCTAAGCACAGGGCCCAACTTGGGACTCAGTCCCATGAACCATGAGATCATGACCTGAGCCAAAATCAAGAGTTCAGTCACTCAACCAACTGAGCCATGTAGTACCCCTAAAGCCACACTTCTAAATAATTTATCGATCAAAAAAACAACTAATATGGACATTTAAAAAATACTTAGAAATAAAAGGAGACAACACAATCTATAAACTTAGAGGATGGTATTTAGAGAGAAATTTAGAACCTTAAATATGTAAATTGGAAAGTGAGAAATGCTAGCAATGAATAAACTAAATATCTAACTTTAAAAAAATAGAAAAAGAAGACAGAATGAACCCAAATAGACTAGACAAAGTAAAGAAAAACTATAAGGGCCAAAATTAATAAAAACAGAAGAAAAAGATTTAAAGACAGTTTCTGCAGGGGTGCTTCAGTGGCTCAGTTGGTTGAGCATCTGACTTCCGCTCAGGTCATGATCTTACAGTTCATGAGTTCAAGTCCTGAGTCGAGCTCTGTGCTGACAGCTCAGAGCCTGAAGCCTGCTTTGGATTCTGCATCTCTCTCTCTCTCTGCCCTCCCCTGCTCAAGCTCTGTCTCTCTCTATCAAAAATAAATAAATATTAAAAAAACAAACTAAAAAAAATACAGTTTCCACAAATCCATAGGCTGGTTTAACCATCTTAAAAGATAAATAAAATTTTCAAGTCTATAATATTTGAAATGAGAGGTAAACAGAACTACAGATTTAGCATATTAATTATAAATATTATTAACAATGTATGACTAACTCTGAAAACTTAGATAAAATGGACAAATTCCTAGAAAACATTATAAAAATGTTTCTAGAAAAGTTAAACTGATCTGAAAAGTCCTATATTATTAGAGTAACTTAATCAGCAACTGCATATTCCCCACAAATAAAATGTGTTTTTGCAAGTGAATTCTATTAAACTTCAATGAAATAAAATACAATTTATACAAACAATTCCAGAGAAGAGAAAGGAGGAAGCATTCTCCGTATCCTTCAAAGAGGCTAATAAAACCTTGATTTTGTAGACAGGTAAGAATTGTGTAAGAAAGAAAATTTATGGGTCAATCTAAATCATGAATATTAATAAGAAATTCTAAAACAAAATATGAACAAATCAAATACAACTCTCTCTCTATGTATGTGTGTACACACACACACACACACACACACACAAGATAATATATGAACCAGTTGAGTTTATATCAAAACATGGAAGTTGGGTTTGACATTAGAAAATCTTTTAATATAATTCATCAACTTAAGAAATTAAAGGAGTACTATCTTGGCTTTCTCGATGAATATTTTGAAGCAACTGCTAAAAGTGACTACATATTTGTGATTTTTTATGAAGCTTTATTTATTTTTATGAAGTTTTATTTACTTATTATGAAGCTACTTTATTTTAGAGCACTGCATGGCTCAAATGGTCAACTCTTAAATTGGCTCAGATCATGATCTCAGGGTTCATGGGTTCGAGCCTCCGTCGGGCTCTGTACTCACAGCATGAAGCCTGCTTTGGATCCTCTGTCTCTCTCTCTCTGAACCCCCCACCTCAAATAAATGGTTAAACATTTTTTAAAAAAAATACTTTAATAAATTTCCAAAAACAAGCAGCATATTTTTTCATAGGTATATTTATATACGGTAACACTATTTTTAGAAAAGCATATATATTCATAGGTATATATATATATGGTAACACTATTTTTAGAAAAGCATAATAATCATCAATCCAAAAATTAGACTGAGGCTAGTTTAAAGAATGACAGAGACTGAGGATGAATACAGGGAACTCCAGATATATAGCTACTGTCGTATATTTTTTAAGCTCCACGGTAGCTACAACAAGTGTTTGTCACATGATCATTCTTTACAGTCTTTTATTGGTAAGAGGTATTTCACAAAGAATAACCAAACATACAAATGGCTTCTAAGTCAATAAAAGTAAGGCTTCAATAATTACTAGCACATAAGACCACTTACAAAGATAGCAGATAAAAATCTTCACATCTTTTTTTGTAAGCTATAAACCAAACATTAAAGGATTTTACACTTGCAAGAACTGTGCCCTGAACTAGGTCTAAAGGCATCTCAGTCTTCCTGCTTGCTGTCTGAGAGCTCATCCATGGATGTCCCTCGTCTGAGTTAGACATGATGCTGACTAGAGAGAGTGTAGCTAATAAAGAAATTGAAATCCATGACAAAGATGTAGTAGAGAGACCATTCTGTTTCTCAGCTCTGTAGGAGACATGCAGAATGTCTAACCTCTGAATGATAAACCCAGAAACTGCTACTAATAATAGAGTACCAACTTCGTGCCAGTTATTTTACATTTACTACTTTTTTTTTTTTTGAGAGCAAGAGAAAGAACACACAAGTGGGGGAGAGGGGCAGGGGGAGAGAGAGTATCTGAAGCAGGCTCCACACTGAGGTGGAGACCAATACGGGGCTTGATCCCATCACCATGAGATCATGACCTTAGCTGAAATCAAGAGTCGGACGCTTAACCAACTGAGCCACTCAGACACCCCTACATATATACCAATTCTAATGGTGACAGTGATCTTGGGAGGTATGTATGTTAATTCCCTTTCTACTAATGTAGAAAATAAAACTCATGTAAATTAAATAATATACCCATGGTCACATGGGTGATAAATTACAGGGTCAGAAGTTTAATCCAGATGTAACTGAATCCAAAATCTGAGAACCCAGAACCTACTAACTCTTCTGTCATTCAGCTACAAAAATTGTTTGTATGGTAAACACAAAAATTCTCGACAACACTGAATAATTAACATCTGTGTAACACACAACCAGCAATAAGTAAAAAGAGAGCTCATCTGAGTTAATGTTATGTTTTTTAGAAATCATATTGCTTGCTCTTACTTTTAATCAAGTCTAGATTAGATTTTAAACTGGCTTTCAACAAGACTGAACTAAGTCACTTACAGATTTATTCCCTTTTCTATTCTCCCTGAAAAAACCATCTTGGACCTGATATCATACTAGTCAGAGTCTAACCGTTTTACAGTGTAAATTTTAAATTTCAGAGGCTTGATAGCCCTTCTCCTAAACTTCTGGTAGAAAATAATTCTCTACCCTAAGAGTCACCAATGTGAAAACAAGAGACAACTGGCTGCCCACCCTCTGGGAGCCCCACTCTCTCCTCTTTGAATAGACGTCTATTTAGTGACCAAGCAACCATTGGTTCGTGTAGAGTATCTTCAGAAATTTTCAAGGCAAACCTAAAATTTAGCAGAACTTAGCACAGCTTCCCTCTTCATTTTAAATACCACCATATAAGCATGACTGGCTGGATAGAAACAAGAGTCTGGGAAATAGAAATGAAATGCCTTCACTCAACAGGCAATAACATTGTATGATTTAAAGGAAAATATCAGAGGCTAACTGATGCGATGATTTTGTTGCATTTCCCAATAGTCAGCTACAAAAAAGGGCTGTCAGTATTACTAAGAGCTAAAAATCCTTCCAATTGATAGGCAGCTTAAAAGGTCAAGTGTACACAAAAGCAGTATATAATTCCTTTTGCATTATTCCAGTACTTCCTCTATATAATAAATATGGCTTGTTATGAAGCCTTATTGTAATAAGGCTATACAGTATCAGAAAAGTAGATCTATTTTTTAATTCATATGAAGCTAAAACAAATACATATATATAACCACTGTCAATCAGGAAAAATAAATTATTTTCTAATGCAAACATGCCAAGTTGTACAATTTTCTTAAATCTTTAGACCATGTTGAGTTATTCAAAGATTTTAACAGTTTTTCTTCCATTCAATAAATAAAAGTGAATTTGACTATTTAAGCCATTAATGGTAATGATGGGTCTTATTAGCAAAGAGCACTTTGCAGCTATTCTTAGGATAAATTTAGCTAAACTCAGCATGTTAAATTAGAGCAAGAATTTGATATGTTTTCTTCCTCTTCTCACATTATAATGACTTCTCTGCTATTCTTTACTTCGTGAAAGGGGTAACTGCAGAAATCTGGAAACTATCTTGGGTGCTGTCCTTCCCTTTAAAAAGAGTATCGATGTGTTCAAATGGGCACCCCTCTTTAATGCCGGAAAATGCTAGAATTGTATTTTGCATAAAGCAGTTCTAAATGTCAAAGAAATTCAAAAGAACAGAAGAAAACATATATGCATAGACAACATTATTTTATTATTGTTCAATGACTTAGGCAGCAATTACAACAATCATAAATATCTCTTGCACCAGCATTAGCACCCATAATCAAAGCCCTACTCCACATACTAAATACTACATGGATGTCTTAGCTCAGGTCTTACCTGAAAACCAGACAGGCTTGCTATGCAGGTGGATTAGTTCATAGGTGATTCCAAGGAGCAGGCATGATGGAGAAGTGGGCATGATGGCAAATTTTATGTGTCAATTTGAGCCATGAGATGCTCAGATATCTTGTCAAACATTATTCTGGGTGTTTGGGGGGATGCTTTCAGAGAAGGTTAACATTTAAATCAGTAGACTGAGTAATGCAGATTGCTCTTCCCAACATGAGTGGACCTCATCCAATCAGTTGGATGAGGCCCAAATAAAACAAAATGATTGACTGTCTACCAAGTAAGCAAGAATTCCTTGTCCTTAACTGCCTTCAAACTGGGATATCGGCTTTTTGCTGCCTTGCACTCAAACTGAAGCAAAGACTTCTTTGTCTTGAGCCTGCCAACTCATGCTAAAGAATCATATGCCCTTATAATAAATGGATACACACACACACACACACACACACACACACACAAATCCAATTGGTGCTGTATCTCTGGAGAACTAGACCAATATAGAAGATTTTTAAAAATGGGAGTGAAGACAATATAAAGACATGTTATTAAGTTATAAACCAGTGTGGATAACTGGTGCTTGATCAGATATGAAACTGAGGAATGCATCTCAAAATTGTTCACCAGTAGTTATGAGTTGTTTACTCTGGGTGTCATGTGTGGTCCCATAATCATCCCATTCCCTAAGGCAGAGAAATTCCAGGACAGGAAACAAACGACCAACACACACACTTGAATTAGCATGCTGTCTGCATAAAGTTGATGAAATCTTGTGTACAACTACTGGCTGGAATCAGAGATAAGGCAGAAAGGACACAGGACAGTGAATTCAGTATAATCTATACCTGAACCACTCTGATCAATTTAAGCCCTAATTTAGCTGAATTGGTCACAAAGTCTTCAAGGTTGTACCTAGCCACAATATATCCAAAAGACTTAACCCATAAGGGTTAGTGGAACATATAAAAATTAATTTTCTAAACATCTATAATACTCAACTAGAAAATAAAATTTAAAATTAATTACTCTTGCAGTAAAATCTGCTAAGTATCCAGGAACTAACAAGAATTTATAAAATCTCTATGGAAAAAATGTTAAAACTCTATCAATCAACACAGATGATCTGAATTAAAGGAAAGATACCCCATCCTCTTAAATAGGATGACTCAAATTAATCTATACAATTAAATAAATCCTAAGCAAAATTCTAATTGATTATTTTGAGAAAACTGATAAATTTACTATAACACCTATTTGAAACAATAACGGAACATAAATAGTCATTTTTTAAGAAAAATCAAAACAGTTTTGGGTAACAGCTAGGTAGACCAGTGGAACAAAATATAAGTTACAGACAGCACATGAGAAAATGATATACATGAGACTACAAATACTAGTAGAAGAAAGAGTTCTCCAATAGATGGTATTGGGGAGCACCTGGGTGGCTCAGTTGATTGAGCATTGGCCTCTTGATTTTGCCTCAGACCATGATTTCACAGTCATGAGATTGAGCTATGAGTTAGGCTCCATGCTGAACGTGGAGCCTACTTAAGATTCTCTCTCTCTCTCTCTCTGTCTCCTTCTCCCTCTGCCTCTCTCTCTCTCTCTCAAAAAAAAATAAAAATAAAAAAAGATCATATTGGAATAGCTGGCTCACTGTTTGGAGAAGATAAAATTGAATACCTGTGTAAAACCACATAAACATTTGAAGTTGCACCCCTGTTGAAATAAATATCAAAATATGTAATGTAAAACTAATCATGTATCTTTACAAAATTGTCATATATGTAGCTTTTTATAGTTTCAAAAGTGTAGGAGTGATTTTGTGACCTAAGAAAAAGGTCCCTTAAAATCTCAAATATACAATCGGTCAGGTAAAATTCAATGATTAATTTGAATATATCAAAATTAAAGTTTCTACGGGCGAAGCTTGAGGACATTAAACTAAATGAAATAAGCCAGTCACACAAAAAAAATACTGTACGATTACACTTATATGAAGTACCAAATTCACAGAGTGAAAAAGTAGAATGGTGGTTTCCAGGGGCTGGTGGAGGGGAGAATTGAGAACTGTTGTTTATGGGTTTAGAGTTTCCACTTTTCACGATGAAAGAGTTCGACAATGTGGATGTGCTTATCAGCACTGAACTATACACCAAAAAACGGTTAAGAGGGTAAACATTACATGTACTGGACCATCATTTTTTTAATCCGTTTCTGCTCAATGAACGGCAGTTCATGAAATGGGAGAAAGCATTTGTGATGTCAAAAGCTGATGAGAGAGTAATATCAAAGTTGTATGAGGAGTTTCCAGCCCAGCATATAAGCAGATAGCAATTTCCCACTCCACTCTAACAAGTAAAAAGCGAAACAGAAAAGGCAACAACTCTTCCTAGATCTGTAGAAGAAGGTCACAGAGCAAAGTGCTACCACCAAAATTAAAGAGGCCCACAGGGGAATACAGAGACCCACAAATTACCTGAGTAGAAATCCAGGAAGAACAACCTCCACAGGAACCAGTGCCAGGCAAGGAAACCTGAACTGTGACTGATAAATTCCTGGAAGCTCAGAGTGGACAATCTGAGAGAGAAAAACTCCAGGGTAACCTGATCAGCAGGTGCGGCGCTTTCTGTGTTTTAGCTCCAGCAGCTCTAACAGTAAATGCTGGAGAAAACTGCCCTGTGCCTCTGGTACAGGGAGTGAAAAAGGAACCAGTTTGAAATGGTTAGAGCATCTGTTCGTAACAAGATCTGCCCTCAGGAGAAACTAATTAACTAGAGCCTGCCCTGCTGGAGTTTCATCAGAGCCTAACCTGGAGAACGGAAAGCCTGACTCCAGCTGGGTATAGTTTTCCATTAGGTGAAGGGAAAAACCCAACTCCAGCCCCTCCATCCTCCTTTCCCACCTACGTGGGGAGGAGGAACAGAGAAGCATGTAAAAGGTCCTGTCTGAAGGTACGAGCTCACACAAAGACTGGCCCCTCATCACAGGACTATGCTTCTCTTCCTCTGACATCTTACCATCATGTTATTATTTTCCATCATCTCCTTTTGCCTCCTTTATAATGCCTGGCTATCAAGAAAAAAAATTATAAGACATACTGACAAGCAATAAATGAAGAAACAACGCGGTCATCAAAACCAGACATAGATATGGCAAGGATGTTGGAATTACCAAAACAAAAATTTTAAACAAGCATCTATGATTAATATGCTAAGGCTCTGTTGGATAAAGTAAACAACATACAAGAAGAGATAGGCAATGTAAACAGAGAGACAGAAATCCTAAGAACCAAATAGAAGTGCTGGAGTTCAAAACTACTGTAACGAAAATGAAAAATACTTTTGATGGGCTTATTACTGGATGAGCTATGGCTGAGGAAAGAATCCCCAAATCTGGGGATTTCTCATTGGAAACATTCAAACCTAAAAAGTAAAGAGAAATAAGACTGAAAAAAAGAAAACAAAACAGAACAGCATATCCAAGAACTGTGGTTCAACTACGAAAGATGGAACATCCATGTATTGAGAATATCAGAAGGAGAAGAAAGAGACAGGAATGGAAGAAATATCTGAAACACTATTGACTGAGAATTTCCCCCAAATTAATGTCTGATACCAAATCTCAGATCCATAAAGCTCAAAGAAGACTAAGTAAGATATATGTCAAAAAAACAAACAAAAACAACAACTATACTTAAGCATATCATTTTCAAACTTCAGAAAATCAAGACAAAGAAAAAATCCTGACCAAAAAATCAGAGGAAAAAACCCTTACTAAAAGAGGAGCAAATAAAATAATTATATTGACTTCTCAGAAATCATGTAGCAAGAAGAGAATGGATTAAATTTGAAGTATTAAGTCAGTAAAAACTTCAATGTAGACTTCTGTACCCTGTGAAATTATCCTTCAAAAATGAAGGAGAAATAAAGACTTTCACAGCAAACAAAAACTGAGAATTTGTTGCCAGTAGACATGCCTTGCAAGAAATGTTAAAAAGAAGTTCTTGGGGCCTCTGAGTGGCTCAGCCGGTTAAGTGTCTGACTTCAGCTCAGGTCATGACTTCATGGTTCGTGGGTTCAAGCCCTGTGTTGGGCTCTGTGCTGACAGCTTAGAGCCTACTCTGGATTATTTGTCTCCCTCTCTCTCTGCCCTGTGCATGCACTCTCTCTCTCTAAAATAAATAAATAAATAAACATTTTTAAAAGTTCTTTAAGGAGAAGTTAAACAATGCAGATCACTTCCTGTTCTTTTCCTAAGAAAGGAAGAGCATTGGAGAAGGAACAGGTGAAAATAAAATTAAAATGTTTCTTTTTCTTAATTACTCTAACATATAACGGTTTGTTCAAAATAATAGCAACAAGTTATTTAATTATGTACATGTATGTATACATGAGAGTACAAAATTGAATAACCATATAAAGTATGTATATATACATACATATATGTGTGTATATATATATACACACGAGGGTTCACATATATATATATATGTGTATATGTATATATATACAGTATATGTATATATACATACTGTATATGGTTATCTCATATATATTGTTGACCCTTGAACAACACGGGTTTGATATGTGCAGGTCCACTTATACACAGATTTGTTTCAATAAATACAGTACAGGGGTGCTTGGGTGGCTCAGTCAGTTAAGCATCTGACTCTTAATTTCAGCTTAGGTCATGATCTCGCAGTTCATGGGATCAAGCCCTGTGCTGGGCTCTGCATTGACAGCACTGAGTCTGCTTGGGATTCTCTCTCTACTTCTGCCTCTGTCTCTTCCCCACTCATGCTTGCTTTCTCTCTCTCTCTCAAAATAAATGAATATTTAAAGAACTAAAATAAATACAGTGCAGTACTATACTCTTCCTTACAGAATTCTTCCTTATCATTTTCTTAATAATATTTTCCTTTCTCTAGCTTACTTTATTAAAAGAATACAGTATATAATACATATACACAGCATGTGTTAATTGACTGTTTATGTTATCAGTAAGACTTCTGTTCAACAGCAGGCTATTAGTAGTTAAGTTTTTAAAGTCAAAAGTTATAAGTGGATTTTTCACCTGCAAGAGTAGTTGGCACCTCTTAACCTCTGTGTTGTTCAGGGGTCAATGCTATATATGTAGTAACCTAAGTAAAATGAACGAGAGTAATGATGTAAGAGACAGGAAATAGGAATTACTATTATTCTGTTATTATAAAGTACTTGTACTACCCATGTAGTACATGTAGTATAATGTAGTATAATTTCAGTATTAAATGAAATTATACTTGGATTGGTTGTAAATATATATTGTAAACTCTAGGGAAACCATTAAAATGAAGTTTCCCACCGTGTGTTAGTTATCACCACTGTGTGACATATGTCTGTGTTCGTCAACACGACCTCCTCCTTGAGAGCCAGTATCTCTTCCTCCATTACAATCAGAATTCTGTCACCCCCACTAAAACAGTCTTCCTACAGTGGCCTTGGCAATGATGCATTCCTTCATTTCTGATATGCTTACATAAAATTATTTTTGCCATTTTCCTCAGGCTATGTTCTTAAGACCCATCACCTCATTAAAATAAAAAAAATATCTCTCTACAGATTGCTGTTTGCCCATTCCATCTCCAAAACATTTTTCTAAAGATATTATTTCCTCTGTAGTATATTCTCTATCAGTATTCATTTACTTACACAAGTTTTTCATTTAACAATCATAAACTGAGTACCTATTTTGAAACATCCATTGTGCATGCTGAGAAAAGAGTGAACAAGTCTCAGTCTCTCTGCTTTCTAGGAGTTTATTTCTTATGTGAATGACAGAAAAGTAAAAGGGCCAATTCTGATCATATGCAAAGGGCTATCAGAGGCTGAATACAGAGAGCATAGGAACTTATAAAACAACCACCTGATTTAGTCTTAGAATGTCAGCAATGATTTCCTCAGAGGAGCTGCAATTTGGTGGGATGCCTGAGGACCGAGGGGAGATGAGTCAGGCACAGGACAGCAGAGAACATGAGGCATATCAGAGGATACAGCACTGTGCCACACACCAAAGGAGGGAGAGCAAGCAGCTCTTAGCTTACTGAAGAAACCTTGGCAAGCTCAGTGCAGCTGGAGCCCACAAGGCCGACTGCTGGGAGAAGAAATCAGAGTAGGACCCAGGAATGAGGTATACAGCCGTCCATTTCTCCCAACACTTTGCCCTAAACAGTAGAGTCTATAACCAGTCATTTCAGTTAATTTTTTCAAACTGATTAAAGCATCACCAAATATTTCTTTAAAAGTGATTCCATTCCCTGCACTGCGCTAGCCTGCAAGAATACAATGATGAATAAGACGAAGTCCCTGCCCTGATCAACTTTCCATTCTCATAAAGAGACAGGCAATGGGCAAGTCAATAAATTTATAGATTTATTAAATGTTCATTAATTGCCACAAAAGAAATAAACAAGGAACTGTGATAAAGATGAAAAGGGGCAGGAGACTCTTTATACAGGGCTCAGGGAGGCCTCTCTCAGGAAATAACAGTTAAGCTACGTTCTAAATGATGAGACGCCAGGCAGGTAAACATCTAGGGAAAGAGCGCCACACACATGGGAGAGGCCGTGCTGCTGAACAGCCAGGTGTGTTCCTGGAACCAAAGATTGCCAGAGTGACGTGAAATGGGGGTGGCCAGAGAAGTGGAGTCAAATCATTCAGGAGCCAATATGAAATTTATTTTAAGGCTAAAGGGAAGCAACCAAAGGGTTTCAAACAAACAAGTGGCAAAACCTAGTTAATATCTTTAATACAGCCTCTCCTGAGAACTTACTGAATGTTTGGTATATGGCTAGTGGTCAAAAGATACTCGTTGGATGAGTGAATGAATGAATGAATGAATGAACGTTTGTTCCACATTCTATAAACTGAAACTTTTCCAATAATGGTCACAGTTTTTTTATAAAGCTCTAAGAGGATATTCTCCAACAAAACAAGGATGAAAATCAAGAAAGAAAAATACATGAGGTCCAGGAAGTAGTGAAAGGGAAAGCCAGATTGGCCAGCAGACCAAGAGATTTGCCAATCTTCATAGAGGCAAGAGGAGAGCTGGCTCCAGAAGGAAGCCTTCCAAGAAAGAAATGCAGCTAATAATTATGCTTGGCCATATCAGGTTTGTTGGACATTTTGAAAATACATTAATAACAGAGAACACTGAAAATATCCAAATGAAAAATGCAAATATTAACTCTAAGGAAGAAAAAAAAGAAAATGGAACATCACAGTGAGTCAATTAGCTCAACAGCATATTGGCTGATCTGGGCATAATTTAAACATTAGCTGCTACTAATTCAACTATATATACATACATAATTATATATGTGTGTGTGTGTATATAGTTGCTTCTGGGAAGCAGGACTAGGAGTGGAAGGAAGTGAGACAAGGGCCTTGTGTCTCTCAGTACTGTATGACATTTAGAAAATCATGCTCATCTATTGCTTTTCCAGGTCAAATCTCTAGCCCTCTTGTCTTGCTTCTTTCTTTACTTACTGCTATCACACTCCAGCTCCAGGCCAATTCCCTTGGCTCCTGTGTCCCTTTGAGAGACCCAATTCTAGACATGATACTACAGAAAATCTGATCAAGATTTTTACCCGTTTATATGACTTGTGGTACCAAACTATCCAAACTGGTTCTAAATTCGTTTTACTCATTTACAGGGATGTTTCATGTCTGTGGTATGCCTTAATTATTTATATATCTTATAGACCTATAATGATTACTCTTCACTTGTCTTCCCTAAAGACTGGAAGTACCACATAAGACTATCAAAGTACTTCTGCAGAATTTCTCCCTTTAACTGGTCTGATAGAAAGGTCTTTAAGAAACTTCTGAAAGTTTCTATAAACAGACAAAAAGGAAATGTGTCCATATCACTGTTTCATGTTCAGTATTTTGCCCTGTTACGCCTCCAGTAGCAATTATTTCATATATTCTCCCTATTTCCAATCCATATAAGCCATATTAAAGAAAAAGGGTTTATGTAAAACTTAGTCACCTTTTAATTTGAGGTTTATGTAGGTAAAGTTAAGTTGGCATTGATGATTTGCCAAATATAGTACAAATTCCCACAATCACATCTAAGTAGAGGCTACCTCACAGGGGCCATTCATAAATTATATGTAGTATCTAATGTTCAAACATGCAACCAATAATTTCATTTATAAAATTAATGTTATGGCATTTCAAGTATATTTTTGGAATTCTAATTAACACAAGCTAATGAATTGAGCACTGGGGCCAAGGACGCCATTAGAAGAAGCTAATGAAAGTGCAACAGAATGTAATTATCTTTCAAAATAGAAACACTTGATGGGACCATTACTATTTTAAAGCATATAACTATGTGATATAGAAATGATTACTTCATCTACTTAGAAAGGCACTGTCAAATGAAAGCTCCCTGAGGGCAGATATTTTTGTTATACTTGTCAGTGCTCTGTCCCCTGTGCCTCAAATAGTGTCTGACAATAGTAGGTACTCAAAATGTTTTTAATTAGTGAATAAAAGATGATATATCACTTTCTATTAATTGACACTTTATAAGACCCGTTGCACTTCTGTTCTATAGAAGAACTAAATTCAGTTATCAAAATTATAACTGGAGATTCACCAAACACTAGAGTGTTCCGAATCATCAAAGGTAATAGGGCATTCATATTATATTACAATGTAGTAACCAACTGTATGTTATTTCAACCCTTTGATCAGAGTCCAGGCCTCAAACCAGGTATCAACTATTAATGATGGTTTTTTTTGGTAGACATTTATTCTTCCCATTGCTTAAAAGAGATCCACAAACGTGTGTCCCTCAAGCTAGACCCAGTCTGCAGATGTATTTTGATTGGTTTTCGCAGTATTGGTGTATAAAATCTCTTTTAAACAATTGAGATGATTATCAAAATTCACATATCAGATCACTTCATATACATTTTTAAATTTGCGGAATCTCTAGGGGCTCCTGGGTGCCTCAGTTGGTTAAGTGATCTCAGGTCATGATCTCACGGTTGGTGGGTTCGAGCCCCATGTTGGGCTCTGCACTGATGGTACAGAGTCTGCTTGGGATTCTCGCTTTCTCCTCTCTCTCTCTCTCTCTCTCTCTGCCTCTCCCAGACTCATGCTTTCTCTCTCTCTCAAAACAAACAAATAAACTTTAAAAAAATAAACAATTAATTAATTTGTGAAATCTCTTGGGGAAAAAAAGTATATCTGACAACACTGAATCTGAATTGTACCCAAATTCCCACATGGAATCAACTCAGCAGGAACTCAGGAACACTGCTGTCTTTCAAAGGAATGCATATTTCCATGTGGTCATCTCCACACCACTCTCCTTTGTCCTCCCAACCAGATGATGTTAAATACAGTGCTCAGACTGTTGATTCTTAGAGTATAATTTTAAAGAATGTGAAATTCCCTTTGTACTTTTCACTCTTTAATATTATCTGCAGGAATTTCAAGTTTGTAAGTTCTGGACTGAAGGATAAAGTACTATTGTTTTAGTATGACAGACTTACTCACTTTTCTTAATAAAATTTTATATTTTATGTCAATAACTTCTGCACATGTTTTATCAGGGTTATTTTTAGTTACTTAAAGATTTTTCATTGCTATTAGCATAGAAATGTTTACCATTTTATCTTTAGCTGGAAATTGCTTCTAAATAGTATAGACGTTGATATTTCTTCTATTTCTCTTATGTCTTCCTATTATCTCTAGCCCCTTTATTATTGGTAAGAGTTTTTAGTTCATTCTCTTGGAATTTCCAATTACATATATTATGCCAATTGAAATAATAATTTGAATCTTCATTGGTAAAAACTATACCCCTTATTTAAATATCTTTGTCTTTAATATATAAGTGTGATCAATTACATTAATAGATTTCGTAATAGAAAACTGTCATTGCAGTTTATAAACCATTTATAGTGAATGATTTTTTTAATGTGCCATTAAATTCAGTAAATATTATTTATATGATATCAGTTTAATCTTTCTATTTGGCTAAATTACTCAGTGTCATTCTGAACCTGGCTTATATGTCATGTTCTTAGAGAATCCTTCCATGACTATTCTATATATTTATTATTCTCCAACACTACAATCTGTTCACCTCCTTAGAAGTTTTGCCATTAAATTCAGTAAATATTATTTATATGATATCAGTTTAATCTTTCTATTTGGCTAAATTACTCAGTGTCGTTCTGAACCTGGCTTATATGTCATGTCCTTAGAGAATCCTTCCATGACTATTCTATATATTTCTTATTATTCTCCAACACTACAATCTGTTCACCTTCCTTAGAAGTTTTCCTTAGAAGTAATTAAATATCTGTTTCATTGTGTTTCACTGTTTAGTTCTGAGGTACACATAATCTGACATAAATACAGTATACTAATCAAAGTCAAGAAATTAACACTATAATAATATTACCTAATTAATAGTCTTTATTCAAATTTTACCAATTTGGATACTAAAACCAACGGGTAGAAGTTTGATGGCAAATAGAACATTATACAACTTAATGTATACTCTACAAGATACTTAAAAATTACATAGAGAAAAGTAGTAACTTTACAGTGAAGAAACTTGACAGATATCACTTTAAGCAAGAGATTAAAGTAGCATCATCAATAGCAGGGCAAATCAACTTCATGTGCCAGCTGATATTCTGCAGTGAGAAAGACAATGTTGTAGATTTTTGTATTATCCCTCGGTCCCAGAAAGTACATAGCCTAAATATAATATTGAGGAAACATCAGACAAACCCAATTTTAGGTAAATTCTATAAAATATCTGTCCTGTACTTGTTCAAAAGGTCATGGTCATGAAATAAAAAAAGACTAAGGAACTATTCCAGATTGAAGAAAACTAAAAAGAAAACATGATAACTAAATACAATAGATGACCTTCAATTGGATAGTTGGTTCAGAACTTTTTGCTCAACTTTATTCTTTTGCTTTTATCTGCTTTCCTGGTCACTGACGGTCTGCCCAGGAAAGGGTGGGAAGTGCATAAAACTACCTAAAAGTATTTCAATTCCAAAGAAATTTCATATGTTGGCTACCTGAAAGGATTCCTCATAAATGCTTTCCTCTGAAAAATGGTGCATTAAATATGTGAAAAGAAGCTGAAATTCAGATGAGAAGGTGAATGGCAGGTGAATAAAATAATCTTGAAATAACAGCTGTAAGAGTGACAGAAGAAGATTAAAAAGTGTCACTGCATCACCTGCCAATGTCTTGTCATCTCTAGATTAGACAGTGAAAGCAATAAGGAAAAAATAGAGAATAAACACTGCAGAATACAATAAGCAAGAAAATCTCAGCCAGCAAGTTCGTGTGGATTCTTCCATAAGAAGCAGACAGTATAGGGCACCTGAGTGGCTCAGTCAGTTGAGCATCTGACTTCAGCTCAGGTCATGATCTCATGGTTCATAGGTTTGAGCCCCTCATCAGGCTTTGTGCTGACGACTCAGAGTTTGGAGCCTGCTTCAGATTCTGTGTCTCCTTTCTCTCTCTCTGCCCTCCCCTACTTGTGCTCTGTCTCTCTCTGTCTCAAAAATAAATAAACAAGAAGAAGCAGACATTGCTTCTCAGGACAATTCTGAGCAATGAGGAAAATGAAGGAGGCCGATGCTGGGAATCTACCCCAGCATTGGCCAGGAAAGAAACCTGGAACCATGGCCTGTCCTCTTGGTCTCATTCAGGAACCTCCTCTATTCTGCATGCTGCTGACAGCTCTCCTATTCAAATTCACCCTCCCTCCAAGTTGCCAGAAACCAGGACGGGAGCATGGAATTATGATTTAAAACTTGGGATGACACTATCAAACAAATGCCATATTTTTACTGAAAGACTTCCCAACCCTAAAATTTTCAACCTGTCATTTATAAGTCCAAAATTTGCAGGCGCAGAATTTCAAATTCTGCAATGAAGAAAGGGAGCTGACATTTTCTGTATCTTCCTGGTGTGTCTTTCTTCACAACATCTTCATCGATGAAGACACAGAAGCTCAATAATTTAAATTATGTTTAAAAACCCAATATTTATGTTATTTTTCTTACTAATGAGGAAACAATAGAACAACATTTGTTGAGGTGAATTGAACTGCACACATTTAACCAAGTTTGAAATAAAAACCTCTACAGTAGAATCTGTTTACCAGGAAATTATCAATAACATTCAAACACTGAAAATCTCCACTGCAGAGAGAATTAGAACTTGAAAATGAGGGTGGTGGTGGGGAGAGTGTGGGGGACAAAGAAATTGGGCACATCTGGGAGTGAGTGAAATTAAAGGATTATAAAGAAACCAGTGAATAAAAATATTTTTAAGTTATGTTGCCTATAATGTGCTTTGTTCAGAGACTGAGATATAGGGGTGTGTGTGTGTGTGTATATACGTGTGTAGACATATATATAAATATAGTTGATATGCTTCTATTTGAATATATTTAAATATATTTAAAGACTTATGTAGATATAGATATATAATTTTAAGGTATATTTTTAGGTATAATTTTAAGATATAAAATTTTAAGATGTAGAAAGAATTTCTAGGACACCGTCTTAATGAAAATTCCACAAAAACTGAACAATGTAAAGAAAGACAAGGTCAGTGGTCACCTATATTAAACATACCACATATCATGAAGCCAATATATTTACAGACCTGCATGCTAGTTTTACCTGCTTTTCCACTGTGATCACAAGAGGAAAAACTGACAGAAAACTAAGGCCAACCACTGCTCACCGTAAACCATTTGGGGAGTTGATGTGAACTGCACTAATCAGAACCACACTATACTCCACTGAACAGAATCGAAATGAAGTGATTTGAATTAACATCACTAGAAATTTAGCAATTCTTTTAAACTCTGAATTTATGAGAGACTGATGGAAGATGTTTTTAACAATATGAAAAGGAAAATGAGACGAGCCAGGGTCACAGTCACCAGTGAGAGAGAACATATGGCTCCAGCTGGTAATTTTCACAATGGAATAGGGTAGATGGAGATCCAAGAGGTGTCCAGGAAAGCACAAAAGCTTTGGTGATGCTAGAACACAGTTTGGAGACTAACTTTTAAATAAAGACTTTACCCCAAAATATTTATTCTATGCATGTCTCTTTCTCCCAAATTGAATTTCAGAAAAAATGAAACTATATTATATTATCAGTTCACCTATCTAACTTCACCAACAAAATGAGAGCTCAGCAAAGAAAAGAGCCAATGCCTTATTCAATTTGCTACTACAGTTTCCAACACAGTGTACAGAGCAGGTATGTAGATATAAAATACATATTTACTGACTCACCTCTTATAAAATTATTATGTACAACATGCACCTAAATGCGAGAATCTAAATATTTGAAGTTTTCCAGTTAGCTGGCTTCTGGTTGATTAAATTTTTAATGCAGTCAAAAATGTCCCTGGAGTTAGTGTGCAAGAACCAATAAACTAATGCAGCTTCTATACTATGAAGCATAGAATTGGCAAAAAATATTAAACCCTAGTCTATCCTATAAATATGCATTTATGAAACTTTTGAAAGGTAAATTATGCAAATATGTGTTTAAGGAATTTAGACATCATGGATCATTGACCTGTTGGGTCTTCACGACTTCTTCAAAACCATTAGCATCTATTATGTAAATTCATATTTACAGAGCTAATAAAATACACATTAATCACCCAACAGGAGGGTAACTTATCTGTGCATTTATATGTGCATATTTCCTTTGCTTTTAAGGAAAGAAAATAGAATATTATTAATTTGAGAGCTAAAACTTCAACAAAAGCAGGGAGCTTTTGTCTCTTCCATTTGTAATACCTTTAGACTTTTCAATTTGGCTGACACAATTCAGAGAAATTGATGGGTTTTCCTATAATGTAAATGACAAAAAGTGAGAATATCTCATATAGCCACTCTGCTCCTGAAATACGTATGACTTTCAATTTTTTTAATATATAGAACTAAGGAGATTAAGATGAACTAGAAGTTATGCAACAAGAGTTCATAGAAACAAATGGAAATGGAGGAAAAATCATCTTACTGTTACAAGTCAACTATAAATGTCAAATTCAATGCATTTGAATAACATTATCTCTAAATAGTCTATTATTGCAAAAGAAATTTAGTTGTGGTATCATGTTGTTAAGAGCCAGTTTTCTTTCTGTTCACATCATATTGAGCTATTTGATTATTATTTATTTAAATACCAAGCAACTTTATTCTTTTTCAATTAAAAAATTAGATTGTGGGGCATCTGGGTGGCTCAGTCAGTTAAACATCCGACTTCTGCCCAGGTCATGATCTCTCTGTCTGTGGGTTTGGGCCCCACCTTGGGCTCTTCGCTGACAGCTCAGAGCCTGGAGCCTGCTCCGGATTCTGTGTCTCCCTCTCTCTCTGCCCCTCCCACACTCATACTCTGTCTCTCTCTCTCAAAAATAAATAATAAAACATTAAATTTTTTTTTAAAAGTTAGATTGCACTTAAAGTTTATAAACCATATCAGAACTACCAAAGACAGGAGAGAGTTTTTTACTTTCTTCAATTTGCAAATTATTGAATTCATAAATATCTTTCACTATAAATCACTATAAATCACTATATTAAATGAAATGAGAGACTTTACAATATTTTCTTTTGAATATTAAATTCACCTTAGTATCCTAAAAACCCCTTCCCAGGTTTCTGATTGAACTATCATACCTTCCACCTAACATTTGTGGCATAACTGCTTTCTCTCTCTTGCTCTCAGATAAAAGTCAGCGCATCCTCCTGGGAAGCGTGTGTTCATTCCAAGGATTCACAAAGCTTAATAATTTTCTTGTAGTCTTAACTAATTTCTGGATCCTCTAAATATCTAGCATAGTGGCTGGTACATAACTGGAATGCGGTAAATATGTGTGAAATTAAACCAATAACTCCAAGTAATATGGCTTTAATGGTGGACAATGAGACTTGGAAGGACAGTGACAAAGATATTTATTTACAACTGGGGATATCCACAAAACTCAATTTACAAACATAGGCAATGGCTGTTCACAGGCTGAACCTGCCCGAAAGGACTAATTTACAAACCTACATGAATATTTTTGATGATTATTTGTCATCAGAATTTCATTGACACTTCAGAAACAATATGAAATTTAAACAAGTTGTAGTGACTAAATACTTTTCTAGAGTTCTTTTGAAAGCATTTTAAACCTTATCCTCAATATTTAGCCTTATTATTCAATTAACAGATGCTCAAAAATGCTTGTTTAATACATTTAACTTAAGACAGTCGAAAACATTTGTTGCATTCAGTCAAAACAACTGATCTAAAAGGTTGATGCAGTCTATTTTAGGCTTTTTTTGGGGGGTGAGTTATATATAAAATTTCACCTCCCAATTGAAATTCCAAATTACTAGAGAAGTCAATCCAAATTATTAAATAAAAAAGATGTATCTTGTTTATTATCATGTATTATATTTACACTATATCTCAAGTAATATATTCGATAAATATAGATACGCTATTTAGGCCTTCTAGAAAAAAATGAATAAAATGAAATGCTAATTCTATCAAATCTGTCATTAACCCTAATTTGAGGGTGAACACATTGAGAGTTGGATTTGTGACATAGCTTCTATCCACAGTACCTTGTATATGGTGTTCTGCACAAAAAGTTGTTGAGCTAAACAAGGGAAAATGGATTCTATAAAACTTTTTCTCAAGGCCTGATTAATCGCACTAATTTTTTTCTCAATTTATTTAGATTTTTTCTAGCTAGCACTTAAGATAAAATTCAGAAAACCATTGTATTTCCATTTATTGAAATACGTAACACACTCACACACACCAACATGCTATTCTTGGTGTTTCCTTATGAGTAAAATGAGATGTGTCCATTTTCAAAGTAACCTAAATAGATTTGGAAATGCCATTTAGCTTATATAAGATTTATTATAAGGTTTATTCTATATGATCTTCTAAAATGCACACCTATTGAAACTACATGTTTATGTCAAAATTCTTGCGCATGATGGACTAAAAGATGAGAAAACTATTACTATACCTATGTTTCTTGTTTGGTAAGCATCACGGATTTCAGAATTTGCTAATACCAAAATGGCATTTAAAAATAAAAGCATATAATCTACCTATCTTTATTGTGCTTATTGGTAAGAATAAACTTTCAATACTTTACCAGAGAAATAGTCAAAAATAAGGACCTGAGCTGGGAGAACTGGACAGCACCATGCAGAAGAATGAAATTAGACCCTAGAGGAGAAAGCAGGCAACAACCTCTTTGACTTCAGCCCCAGCAATTTCTTGTTCGACACATCTCCAAAAGCAAGGGAATTACAAGCAAAAATGAACTATTGGGACCTCATCAAGATAAAAAGCTTCTGTACTGCAAAGGAAACAATCAACAAAACTAAAAGGCAACTGATGGAATGGGAAAAGATATTTGCAAATGACATACTGGGTAAAGGGTTAGTATCCAAAATCTATAAAGAACTTACCAAACTAAACACCCGATAAACAAATGATCCAGTGAAGAAATGGGCAGAAGATGTGAATAGACACTTTTTCAAAGAAGACATCCAGATAGTTAACAGACACATAAAAAGATGCTCAGCATCACTCGTCATCAGGGAAATACAAATCAAAACCACAGTGAGATACCACCTCACACCAGTCATAATGACTAAAATTAACACTCAGGAAACAACAGATGCTGGTGAGGATGTGGAGAAACAGGAACTGTCTTGCACTGTTGGTGGGAATGCAAACTGGTGCACTCTGGAAAACAGTGTGGTGGTTCCTCAAAAAATTAAAAATAGAACTACCCTACGACCCAGCAATAGCACTACTAGGAATTTATCCAAAGGATACAGGAGTCATGATTCATAGGGGCACGTGTACCCCAGAGTTTATAGTAGCGCTTTTAACAATAGCCAAATTATGGAAAGAGCCCAAACATCCATCGACTGATGAATGGATAAAGAAGATGTGGTTTATATATACAATGGAATACTACTTGGCAACGAAAAAGAAGGAAATCATGCCATTCACAGCAATGTGGATGGAACTGGAAGGTATTACACTGAGTGAAATAAGTCAGTAAGAGAAAGACAGATATCATATGTGGATCTTGAAAATTTAACAGAAGACCATGGGGGAAGGGATGGGGGAAAATAGTTACAAATAGAGAGGGAGGAAGACAAACCATAAAAGACTCTTAAATACAGAGAACAAACTGAGAGTGGATGGGGGATGGGGGAGAGGGGAAAATGGCTGATGGGCATTGAGGAGGGCACTCGTTGGGATGAACACTGGGTGTTATATGTAAACGATGAACCACAGGAATCTAACCCAACACCCAAGAGCACACTTTACACACTGTATGTTAGCCAATTTGACAATAAATTATATTAAATAAATAAATAAAGAGTATATCTATGAAAAAAAATAAGCACCTGAAACAGTATGATTATAAAAACGGGAACAGAAAAATTCCTATATTATAGTACAGAAAGTCAGATCAGAATTTTATTCTCAGTATAATATTTTCAAAATTTTTAAATTTAATAATCAAAATTAAACATTGCCACAGTATTTTCTTTTCTCCCACATCCCACTTACCCAAGGCCACAAAGGAAAAAGAGAGAAAGGGAAGTGCAATTTCCTTCAGAATATCATATAATTCCCTCTCCAATCTTTTAGTCCTCCTCTTTGTGTGATCATGCTAACTTCTGAGCTCCCTTAGACCCGCTTTTGAAGCCCTTCTGTCCTTGCCTGATGTACTTCAAGGCTGACCAATACTAAACTTGAGAGTCCAGCTGAAATGGAAACAACAGCAGAGAAAGTCATAGGAGCTGAAACAGGCCAGTCTCTTGTTGCTCAATCTGGTTTTATCTTTCCTAATCTACTCTTTCTATAAACAAAGGCAGAATGCAAAAGATATTAATCCTTCTAAGCTGAGAAGAACGTTTTCCTATACTATTGATGCAAAAAAAAAAAAAAAGTGGGGGTATCGACTGTGTTCAATACAGACTTCATAGTGCCTGAAATCTTGTAAAAAGATAAAGTCATCCAAAGTTTGCAAGATCTACTCAGAGCAAAGGGTTGGGGGATATCTAAGTGTGAAGTTTTAAGTTACCAACGGAAGAATTTAAAAAGAAAAAGGCTGAAGGATTATTTTGATGATAATTGACACACAAACTGTTCAATTTCAGCACTAATTTAGTTCGGCATTTTGTTTTTCAGTCAAACTTGGATATTCTCCAAAACATGTTAAGACAAAACTGGTTCTAAAATAACTTTTTGCTTAGGTCCGCATATACCCTACATAACCCTCCAAACTGATTCACAGTGGTGTCTAATTTATTCTGATCCTAAACTTGTCAGGATTCAAATGTACTAAAGTCGAAAATGATTTTGCATGATTACTGTTAAAAACAAGATTTATTGTATTGCAGCCAATGCCTAAGAATGCCTGAATCTTTCCCCACAAAATCGCTACTCTCCTTTCTCATAGTTCCTGAGATATGTGGAAACACACACACTGACCAATGTTGGGGGTGACCCACCATTTTGTCTTAATCTAAGTCATATCATAATCCCCTAATACAGAAAAAAGCTTAGTAGCCACAGTTCGGACCAAAGTCTAAAGCAGGACCTTTACCTTGTCCTAAATCAGAATTCAAATTCTTTAGCCAGTCTTATGATAAATAAACTTAGGGTGATGAGCAGTTAAGTCAGGCAAGCTCCAAAAAAAGAGAGAGAATTTAAACAATTAGCCTATTGCCAAAATTGTTGCCTGGCCCAATATATATACCTCCAGCTCCTGGAAACAGTCATGTTGAAGAGAAGAAAGGCATAGGATCATGCTTCTGATCACACAGTGACCTCGCCCATTAATAAACACAGTCTGACCCAAGCCTTAAGTTAGAATTATTCATTCATTCAACAGATTTTGAGCATCTACCATAGACCACACACTGTTCTAGATATAGAGATATAAATTATCAATTTCTTCCATGGAGAAATGGAGTTAATGTGGAGAACATTGAAATGATGTCTCCTCTGCCAGCTAAGGGCAAGTTATTCTTTCAATGACAAAGAAAACTCATCTATAAATAAGACTTGGACTTATCATCAAAGAGCATACAGTCTACTTGGAAAGAAAATAAAAATATCAAATAAACAAAAGAGTGAAACTACATCATTCTCTTTGATTTAATTATCTACTTTTACATAATTTTTTAAATGTTTATTTATTTTGGGAGAGAGAGAGAGAGAGAGAGAGAGAGAGAACACGATCAGGGGAGGAACAGAAAGAGAGAGAGAGAAAGAGAAAGAGAGAGAATCCCAAGGAGGCTCCACCCTATCAGCACAGAGCCCAATGCAGGGCTCGAACTCACAGAACTGTGAGATCACGACCTGAGCCAAAATTAAGAGTCAGACACTTAACCAAGTGACCACCCAGGCACCACGAGGTTATTTATCTTTTTTTTAAATGTTTATTTATTTTTGAGAGAGAGAGAGAGAGAACACAAGTGAGGGAGGGGTAGAGAAAGAGAGGGAGACATGGAATCTGAAGCAGGCTCCAGGCTCTGAGTTGTCAGCTCAGAGCCCAATGTGGGGCTTGAACCCACAAACTGTGAGATCAAGACCTGAGCTGAAGTTGGACACTCAACTGGCTGAGCTACCCAGGTGCCCCTAGATTATTTCCTAAAGCAATAATCAAAAATATGGAGAGAGGTGATGTTAGCATCATGGTGGTAGAAGATGTCCTTCATTTTTGTTCCTTCTTTAACAGCTAAAACTCAGCATAGGCATGAATAAAAGTGTCTCTGTGAAAATTATGGAATCGCGCACACTAAGGGGCTAGGGAGGAGTCTAGCCCACCTGTGAATTGGGTAATAGGCAGACAGATCCCAGTATGAGCTGGAACTAGCAGAAGCCTGAGAGCTGGCTCCAACCCCTCTCAGCTGTGCTCCAAAAGCACCTGGGAAACACTGACTTAGGCAGATACCCACAGACAAGAGCATTTGTGGAAGTCCAAGTTCCTAGAGAAGTTTCAACGCTCCATTGGAGTGGTAAGAGAAACTTTGCCTATATCACCCCTCCCCACAAGGCAGCACCGTTACAGACAGAGGCCAAGGATCCCTCCCATGAGGGAAAAGGAGAACGGTGAGTGAGCACTCAGAAGCACAGAATGCTACTAAAGAAATTCATCCTTTTCTTGAAGTACCTTGAGCATTAAGGTAAGAGCTCTATGACTGGAAGGACGGAGGAGATAGGAAAAGAGGTAGATAAGATTGTCAGATGACATCAAAGGGACATGGTTCCTGCAGAAGTGTTCTAGATGCTGGCAGGAAAACTGCCCGTGAGGTGCTAGGAAATTCTCACCCAAGGATCTCCTCATCTGGTCCATGGACACCCCTAAGGCCCCAAGTGCCAAGCCCATACATCCCTCAACTCTGCAGCCAGGTCCTTATGTGAGCCCCTGAGGGCGGTGGTGAGAGTAAGCTCAGATAGACAAGGAGTGCACACAGCAGGCAAGGGAGAAACCACGGTCCCAAGCTGTAACACAACTTTTGGGAAAACAAAAGAGAAGTCACCAACAGCCAGTCTGGTGCCTTGTAAAACCAAGAGATGTGCAAGCTTTAAAATTCTGCCATAAGACAGAGCAAGAATAGTGAAGCAGGTATATTCATATAAGGTCAGAGGAAGCCTCAGCACATAAGGAGGACCAAAAAAAGGTATCTTTCAACTGAAGACAGTAAATATTAGAGGAGGTGATTGTCACTTGATTTCACATTCTAAATGTGAAAACAACAATGCCAAACTTCAAAGAACATGAAGAATCAAGGAAACATGACATCAACAAAAGATCATAATAATACTCCAGTAACCAAACCCAAAGAAACAGACATCTGTGATTTACCCAATAAAGAACTCGAAATAGCTGTTTTATGGAAATTCAATGAGCTACAATAAAACATAGAAAGACGATTCAACAAAATCAGGAAAACAATACACAAACAAAATGAGGAATTTAACAAAGACATAGAAATAAAGAAAGAACAAAATAGAAATTCTGGAGCTGAGGAATCAATGAATGAAATGAAGAATGCAATAGAAGACATCAGTATCAGAATAGATTAGGTAAAAGACAGAATCAGCATTCTAGAGAACTGGAACGTTGAAATAACCCAGTCAGAGGAGAACCCAGTCAGAGGAGAACACCTATTTTGCTTTTTTTTTTTTTTTTGAAAAAGCAAAATAAAAAAAAACCCTCAAAAGTCTATGAAATACCAGCAATAAAAGCAATATCAGAATCATTGGTGTTCCAGGAGAAGAGAGGGAAAAGACACAAAGCTTATTTGAAGAAATGATGGCTCAGAACTTGCCACACCTGGGAAGAGACATGGACATCCAAGTTCATGAAACTAACAGAGCATCCATTATTTCAATTCAAAATGATCTTCTCCAAGACACATTAGAATGAAACTGTCAAAAATCAAAGACAAAGAGAGAATCCTAAAAGCAGCAAGAGAAAAAAATATTATAAACTATGAAGAAACCCCGCATAGGCAATCAGCACATTTCTCAGCAGAAACCTCACAGGTCAGAAGAGAATGGGATGATATATTCAAAGTGTCGAAGAAAAAAAATTGCCAGCCAAGAATATTCTATTCAGAAGTTATCCTTCAGAAACAAAGGATGAACAAGAGCTGAGCGACTTCATCGGCAGTAACACTGCCTTATAAGAAATGCTGAAAGGAGTTCTTCAAACTGAAATGAAAAGACGCTAATTAATACATGAAAGCATACAGAATTATACAATGCACTGGTAAAAGTAAATATATAGTCAGATTCAGAACACCAATTCTATAATATGATGCTGTGATAACCACCTAACTATATTATGAAGGTTAAAATATTAAAAATAGCTATCACTAGGGGCGCCTGGGTGGCTCAGTTGGTTAAGCGGCCGACTTCAGCTCAGGTCATGATCTCACGGTCTGTGAGTTCGAGCCCCGTGTCGGGCTCTGCGCTGATGGCTCAGAGCCTGGAGCCTGCTTCAGATACTGTATCTCCCTCTCTCTCTGCCCTTCCTTTGCTCACGTTCTGTCTCTATGTCTCTCAAAAATAAATAAAAATGTTAAAAAAAATAGCTATCACTAGTATAATCTCTTAATGGATGCACACTATAAAAAGAGGTACATTGTGACATTAAAAATATAAAAGGGAAGAGCAAGAGAGTAGTTTTTATATGTGATCAGTGTTAACTTGCTATCAACGTAAAATGGACTGATATACCAATAAGATGTTTTATGTAAGCCTCATGGGAACCACGAAGAAAGGATAAAGAGAAGAGAATCAGAAGGTATAACCACAGAAAACCACCCATTAAAAAAAGTAGGCACAGGTGGATTTTGAGAGACTTAGCAAAAACCATGGGGGAGGGGAAGAGGGGAAAGGAAAAGAAGACACAGAGAGGGAGGGAGATAAAACATAAGAGACTCTCAAAGACTAAGAACAAAGTGAGGGTAAGGGGGGTGATGGGGGGTGGGGGGGGGGGATGGGGGGGTGAGGGGGGAGAGGGGGTGACGGGCATTAAAGAGAAAACGTGTTGGGATGAACACTGGGTGTTATATGTAAACCAATTTGAAAATAAACTATTAAAAAAAAGTAGGCAGCAAGAGAAAGAAAAAAGGACAACGGAATTACAAAACAACCAGAAAGTAGTTAATAAGATACCATATATACCTACCCGTGAGGATGCTAGTTTTCTCTTCCACATTCCATAGTCCTCAGGGTAATTTTCTCTTTTTATCTACCATATTATGTTGATATCACTTAATTACTGATAGACCATAGGACTTTAAAGAACAAAGAGCAGAGTTTTTAAAAAATTTATCCTCAATCTCCTAGCATCTATGTAAATGTATGGCACATAAAAGTTTGTGTATCTAGAGGTCTTGAACTTTGGCTCTGAAGTTCTGCAGAAAAGGATTAGAATTCCATCTCTATCAGTTACCTATTATATGGCCTTGAGAAATATAGCTACTCTCTCTAATAGCACTATCCCAAAAAAGTGTTGTTACCTATTTTCCTATGACCATGATTTGCTAACAAAAAGACAGGCAGAATGGGAGTGAACTTCACAATATTGAACAGAGTAGCTGACATTTATCTAGTTCTAAGAAATCACTTCTTGGGCTTCTGAAAAGACATATAGCCCATGGTATAACACAGTCAATCTAAGCCATTAACGTGAGAATTAATGAGAAAAAAAATCTTCAAAATGCCAATGGATATTGGACAGTTACTGAAGATCCCAGAATAAATATGCTTCCCCGGGATACTAATTAAGGGTCTCTGGGTTGCAGTCAACAGGCAATAGACACTCTTGCTAGATTAAATATAAAAGAGAATTTATTGGAAGAGTGCTGCTATTTCTCAAGATGTTGCAGCAGAAGTTGAACAAAAAAGGTCAGGAAAGGAAGAAAATAGGGCAGCTCCAGGAATCTCAGCACAAGATTTCAAGGACACATTTATTGCTAGAAAACTACCACTCAAGTGACTCAGCTCTTATCAATCATAAACACTAGGTCTCACTGTTTTTATATTTCAATTTTTTAAAAAGAGAATGTGTAGCTCGGTTAGTATCAGTACCCTTGACCAAGGACCATGGTCATATATTAGAAACCATTCCCAGGGGTGCCTGGGTGGCTCAGTCGGTTAGGCAACCGACTTCAGCTCAGGTCATGATCTCACGGTCTGTGAGTTGGAGCCCCGCGTCGGGCTCTGTGCTGACAGCTCAGAGCCTGGAGCCTGCTTCATATTCTGTGTCTCCCTCTCTCTCTGCCCTTCCCTTGCCCACGCTCTGTCTCTATGTCTCTCAAAAATAAAATAAAAACGTTAAAAAAATAAAAATAAATAAAAATTTAAAAAAAGAAACCATTCCCAGGGTGACGGGCACAGAGGACAGAGGAGGGCACTCGTTGGGATAAGTACTGGGCGTTGTATGGAAACCAATTTGACAATAAATTGTTTAAAAAATAAACAAATAAAGGGACAGGGAACGACAGGGAAAAAAAGAAACCATTCCCAAAGAGAGGAGAAAGTGTCATGAGCTTTTTAAAAGCATCTTATACAATTAGGTTCTCAGCACTAAAACAAGTTTCATTTTTTACAACTAACACAATAGGACCATGAACAACTACTCTATTTATAGAGTTAGAGACAACACAAAGAAGTAAAAAGAAAAGAGAAATAAAAACATCTTCCTTGGTGCCAGTAAATGAGAAGACTTTTAAAGTTAGAAAGAATTATGAAATAAACATTTTTTGACTAATGAAATCAAGGGATAGCAAAATAGCCCAGAGTGGCAGATGATTTATCTCTGCTTCCTCACAAATGTGGTAGAGAGAGACAGCTATCTACCAAAAGTTTTCCTTCCCCTTACACATTACAGAATTGTTTTCAGGAAACCCACGCATAACCACAAACTATGTTTCCCAGGTGCACTTGGAACTATCTAGATGGGGCCCATGTCTATAATTTTTCCCAATAGACAGCAAGTGGAATATATGCATTACTACCTATACAGACTTTTAAGAAGTACATGCACTTCTCTCTGGGCTCTCTCCTTTCTGTTGGCTGGTGCTGGGAACTGGCAGAACCAATGGAAGGAGTCAAGGTTTCCAAAATTCCTCATGAAGGAAAGCCTCCCACCAGCCAGGAGCTATTATGTGAATAAGAAATAAGCTTTTACTTGTGGTAAGCCATTAAATTTGGGCTTTTATTTATCACAGCAGATAGAATTAATCTAGAATTTGATTGCAGAAGAAGTAAAAAAAAATCCAGAATAAGATACTGTTTTGGATAACAAATACTAGATTTAGCAAGGTATTATAAGAAAGAGATGAGCTTGGGGAAAAGTCAGCTGGTGTATGAGCAAGACAGAAAAGTTTATAAGGTCTGACTGCTTCTAGATCTCAAATAGGCAGAAAACAAAATTTCAATTTTTCAATTTTCATGTATAGAAAAACCCTGTTAACCTTAATTATAAAATATATAAGTCACATAGATGAAAAGTAGAGTATAGGGAAGATAGTCAATAGCATTGTAATAACGTTGAATGGTGACAGGTGTTGACTACACTTGTAATGGGGAGCATTAAGTAATGTATAGAATTCTCAAGTCACTATGTTATACACCTAAAACTAAAATGACATTTTGTGTCAAATATACTTCAGTAATAAACATTAAAATAAATTTTAAAAACGTAAAATCTGTTAAGACTTCTCAGTTAAACAGAGTTTAATCTTATAAAAAATGATTTGGTATGTTGTCTTCTATGTCAAAACTATTATTTCAGATGGCTTCGAGATAACCACCATTATAATCAGAAAAAGATATAAGGAGTAGGAACTAAAAATATAATATATATTGGAGAACTTTATCTAGGAAATTACATCGTTGGGGGGTTGAATCCTAACAGTGAACAGATTGGAAACAAATAAAACAGATGTTTGGTCGAAGACATCACAGCATATCCTCAAAGAGCTTTTGACTTTTAAGGTTTTCAAACAATTCTAAGGGTTCCCTCTTGCAAACTTAAATAGGCAGATGTTTGCTGGAAAATATAAGAAAATACAAAGTATGATATATTCGCCAATACCCACTTCAAGTGCGCCCATGAAAATAATGGACAAGAAGATAATGCTGGTGGCTTTGGAGAACAATGAACAAAAGTTTCTTCCATGGTTAAATCAGGTTCCTAAATAAGGAAATTCCTCTTTAGGCAGAATCCTGCCATCAGGATTCTATCACTGCTACAAACCAGTAATTATTGCGTTTATCAGTTCTCTCTTTCTACACAGGGTGCCTCTTCTCCCATCATTATACATTGCATATGTGTGTGCACAGAAAGGTGAAGGAAATAAAGGAACTTGTCTTTTAGTCTGTAAGTTATTAAACTTTTAAGAGACATCTAGATCTGATACAAGGGATTGACATTTTCTGGGTACACTGGATTTTGAAATGTGTAAAGGAGTAAAATTGGGAATTTACGCTATCTCTATTCAGGTGTCAGCAAAATGATTCTATATATAGAAAAAAAAAAAAAGGGTAGAGAGGCACCCGGGTGGCTCAGTAGGTTGAGTGTTTGACTCTTGATTTTGGCTCAGCTCATGATCCCAGGATTGTGAGATCAAGCCCCAGGTCAGGTTTCATGCTGAGTATGGAGCCTGCTTAAATTTCTCTTTCTCTCTCTCTCTGCCTTTCTTTCTTCTAAAAAAGAGAGAGAGAAGAAGAAGAAGAAAAAGGGTATAAATGGACATTTGGTAGCCAGACTCTAGCAGAGATGATTCGCTGACAAGCAAAATATTGTGTTTCCCCAGCAGCCAACACCTACCTCCTGCTCCCTCCGTTTATGTGGCCAGGTGGCAATTTCTTATTAATGGAGAAAAAAAATAATGCCTATGACTTACAGGCCAAGGTTTTGAAGAAGCGAGTATGTATTCTCAAAGCTTTCTTTTGGTTTAGCCAGCTTGATTCAAAGACAAAGAGCCCTCAGCAGGTAGACGAGTTGTAAAATGAGAGCTGCCTGGTCCCTGGATTACTATGGAGGAAAGACATACAATAATCAAGAACACACACTTGAGCAATTTACGTAAGAGAAAAATCAACTTCTATTGTGTTAATCACTAAAACCTAGAGAATGGAGGGTTAGTTTATTATATAGAATTTGCTAACCATAATTTGTGTTTCAATATGAAAAAAATATACAGATTTACTGTTACCCCCAAAAAACTAAAGATAACTAAATGACAGGAAAAGGAAAAAATAAACATAAACACAAAAAGAATGAAATAAATGACAGAAGTAAAGTGATGTCAGTGATATATGGAAAACCATAAAATCTCTAACTTAGGAAAGCTAATGAATCATCAGGAAAATTAATGCCATAGAACATTAGAGAGATTTAGGAACTGGAGACCAAAGACTGTAAATGAAGATGGATATAGAAGAGAGACGGATGACAGAAGAGTTTACTGAAATCTATGAAGAGCATTTGGACCTCTTGGGCTTCTGCTCTCTAACTTGGGATTAGAAGAACACTAGGGATTCAGAAGACACACACATCGAGGTATGTGAAGGGGGGATGCATTCTTAAAATAGAATTGAATAGTGATACCCCCTCCTGCCACCTAAGCTCCTTCCTCTGACTCAGTTCTGAGGGACAAGTGATGACCAAGTTTGCCCCCATGTACTCTGACCCCGTGCCAGTTAGAAGTGAAAGAGATAAATCGGTCACTGGTCAAGTGAGGGTCCTCAAATATACTAACAGTTGTGGGTTCCTCAGGGGAATATTCAGGTTTGAAGCAGCCACAAAACAACTCTCAATAAGTCCTATCAATAAATGAATAGCTTCCAACTTGTTTTTAAGGCCTCTATCTTAAATATGAGTTGACAAACCCAAGGTTCACTAGACATTTTAGGAAAGTCTCCAATATAAATGAGAAGGACCAAGACAAACTAACAGCAATAAGGAACTCAAAAGAAAAAGAAAAGTCAAAGAAAAACTCCAGTAAAACAAAAAATTAAATTACAGTCTCCAGAAAGACAAAAAGGAGAGGATAGTCCAAGAGAGAACTTTCATGTAATAAAATAGAACTCTTGGATATGAACAACTTGACAACAGAAATAAAGAATTTAATTCCAGGATTAGGCAAGTTGAGGAGAACACCTCTAAAGTAAAACAAACGGAGAAGGAAAATGGGAGACAAAATATAGGAAAATTGGAAAATCAATCATCTAACTGATAGGTATTCCAGAAAGAGAGATTAGAGAGAACAGTGGGATAAAAGTTGTAAAGTTGAAAATAAAAGAAAAAGAACAGAAGAGAATGAACATCCAGTTCAACAGGCACACACACACACACAAAAAATCAATAAATGTTTAAAACCACCCCACAGCACATTTTTCAGTACTCTGGAAATAAGGAGAAGATCTTAAAAACTTTCAGAGAGAAAAATGCTCATACACAAAGACACGAGGATCAGAATGGCACTTGGCATAGCAGCAGCACCACGCGCTCTAAATGATAGAGAAATGCTTTTAAAATTCTGAGGGACCAAAGCATTTCAACCCAGAACTCTGAAACCAGTCGATCAGTTAAAAGTGAAGACACAAAAAGTCACTCTCGTATACGCAGGAACTCAATTTTCACCTCCCATGCAGTTTTTTTGTTCATCAGGACCTACTGGAGATTATGTTCCAACAAAATGAGGGACTAGGCCAAGGAAGAGAAGACATGGAATAAAGGACACAGAGAATCCAATACAAGGGAAAATAAGGAAGAAAACTAAAATGTCAAGTAGTCCTAGAGAACAATCAACTTAGCAGTTTGTAGCAAAAATACTTGAAGCCCACCCTCCTAAAATTGGCGTTTAAAGTTGGATGACATTAAAACTGGAAACATGAAGCATTCTTTTTTGAAGAGCTGGAAAGAATTTAGAGATCTTTTACTTTTTCATTTTATAGATGACAGAACTGAGATTCAAAATGGTTAAGTCACCTACTTTCTTGGCAGACACAGTCAGCCTGCTTCTACTCACTGCAGAGTAAGCTGGCGGCACATAGGAAAGAATAAGGCTGCAGTCGAGTGAAGGAAACTTCTTACAGCATGCCTTACCCCCCTTTTTTATATTTAGTTCAGTTTGGATCTAGTCCAAATCTGATCCCCATTTTTGTGAGCAAAATACACTTTGTAGTTTATTTCTGTCCATTTACTCTGCCATCAGATGATTTGCTTTTAGCTAAACTACTGTATAATCACATTGCTTTATTGTATAGCTTTTGCAGAAGTAGCTATAAACTTTGGGCAAATTTTTGTTGTCCTTTCAAAAATAATAATTGGCTTCTCTCAATTTACAATGCATCCTATTTTTATCCTGATGAATTGTATCACCCATAACATATATGCAGCTTTGGAGAGAATGCAAAGATTTGTTGCAGACCAATAAACCCTTTCATTTGCCTTTTGTTTGTGATTGTTGAGTATGTGCTGCATAAATCTGCTTCTCTTAGAAGAGCCATAATTTTAACTTTATATTTTAAAACTGATATTTTTCTCACTCCTCAGTTCTACCTGGATTGCTGTCTTTGTGAATCTTCCTGTTCAAGAAAGTGCTGGTGATTAATGATAAGATGTCATTCTGCACTCTGAGATTCTGCGTATGTGACACCTTCCTATATGCTGTTAGCCAGATGGAAAATTTAATCTTTTGTTAATAAACTAATTTCATATTTCACCCGCTCAGAAAGACCTATTCAAACAATAGATAAGATGACTGAGTAGTCTACTACTTCCTTCTGTCAAGTGTCTAAAATTTTGTGTAACTTTTGCTAGTTTTGTTATCTTTTTCCAGGTTAAGAGTACACTCAGAATGCACAAGATCATCCAACAAATTATGCCTGTTTCTATATTTTTACAAATCTTTGTGAAATAATCACGTGATTTATTAACATCCTATGGTTTTGCTCTTATTTTGAAAAGATATGTTTCCATTATGACTTACGTTTTTAAAGATAATTGACTTGCACTCAAAGGGAAGCATTACTTTGGGGAGCAGAAGCTGATACTTAAGACCTAAGGATAAAATTTTCAGAACGAAGGAGAAGTGATCTCAACCTAAATTACCATATTTCCTACATTATGTAGTGATTTATAGTTTTTTCAGGCATTTCAGATACGTTATTACTTTTGATCTTCAGAACTGCTCTATCAAGTATAAAGAAAAGAGACTGATATCTCCATCTTGCAAACACAAAACCTGATTCGAGGTACCTACCTCAATCAAAATCACACAGTGAAGACTGACAGGGCTGGGCCTTGAAATCAAATCCTTGATTTTGCATTCTAGTATAAGGTTGTTAGAGTAAAACAGAACCCTTAGGGCAGAAGTCTGTGAGAACTTATTTATAAATAGCTATTAAAAATATTTGTAAACTGGGGTGTCTGGGTGGCTCAGTTAGTTGTGTCTGACTCTTGATTTCAGCTCAGGGCATGATCTCATGGTTCATGGGCTCGAACCCCAGGTCCAGCTCTGTGCTGACAGTGTGGAGCCTGCTCCAGATTCTCTCTCTCTGCCCCTCCCCTGCTCACGCACTCTCTCTTTCTTTCTCTCTCAAAGTAAATAAATAAACATTTTTAAAAATCTTTGTGGGGCACCTGGGTGGCTCAGTTGGTTAAGTGTCTGACTTTGGCTCAGGTCATGATCTTACACTTTGTGAGTTCAAGGTCTCGCTTCGGGCTCTGTGCTGACAGTGCAGAGCCTGGAGCCTGCGTTGGATTCTGTGTCTTCCTCTCTTTCTCTGCCGCTCCCTGCTCGCTCGCTCTCGCTTTCTCTCTCTCAAAAATAAATAAATGTTAAATAATCTTTGTAAATGTAGATAATGAATTGTTTTCACCACTTGACAAAAGTAAATGCCTTCTAGAAAAAAATGTATATAGAAGGATACAGTTATTGTCTAAATTAAAGAGATGACACTGGGGCACCTGGGTGGACCAGTCAGTTAAGTGTCCAACTTCGGCTCAGGTCATGATCTCATGGTTTGTGGGTTCGAGCCCCACATCGGCCTCTGTGCTCACAGCTCAGAGCCTGGAGCCTGCTTGGGATTCTGTGTCTCCCCTCTCTCTCTGCCCCTCCCCTGCTTGTGCTCTCTGTTCCTCAAAAATGAATAAATGTTAAAAAAAATTTTTAAAAAGAGATGACACTAAATTACATTTTTAACATATTTCCCTTTTATAAATATAAAAATATTTCGAGATAAGCGTTCCAGATCAGGATGGCAGTGCAGAAGTTCCTGAACTCACCTCCTCCCATGGGCACACTGACTTTACAGCTACATGTGGAATAATTTCCTCTTAAAACAATCTATGGGCCTGCTGGGTATTGACTACACATCAGAAAATCAGAAAAAAATCGATCACCTGGGATACAATCTCACTATAAACCTTATCCGACCCCTTCTTCGATCTACAACCAGGAGAAAACTTAACACCTGGAGCTCCTCACCAAGGAGTGAAGGGCACAACAAGAACCAAGACTCGTAGGACCTGTGCCTGAGATACAAGCTTCCAAAACATCTAACTATAAAAACCAAGGAGACCCACAAGATTGTAGAGACCTGGAGGACTGCTCTTACAGGGCCTAGTACTCAGATTCACCAAGATCCAAGGAAGCCAAAGGTGCCCAGACCTAAGGCGATGGAGATTCACCTGCTTATATTAAAGTGTCAACCTAAGAGTCAGGCATCTAATTTAACACACACATTCGGAAGCCTCCTGGAACACTGTCCAGGGATGGAGACTGGTGGGCATTCACTCATTTTCTCGCTGGCCTAGCATAATTAACTGATTTATTACCACAAATTCTGATTTTGATTTATCCACTTCCATTAATATTATATGATATTCTGTTAGTGAACACATCATTTCATGTTTTCACTTAATGTTATATTGTACATATTTTCCATGTTATTTTTGTACCACTGTGAACAATACTATAATGACCATTTTTATAAACAGAGCCTTTTTCTTTTATTGAAAAAAATCAAAATAGGACCAGTGGTTCAAAAAGTATGAATATAGGGGCACCTGGGTGGCTCAGTCGGTTGGGTGGCCGACTTTGGCTCAGGTCATGATCTCGCAGTCTGTGAGTTCGAGCCCCGCGTCAGGCTCTGTGCTGCTGGCTCAGAGCCTGGAGCCTGCTTCGGATTCTGTGTCTCCCTCTCTCTCTCTGCCCTTCCTTCACTCATGTTCTGTCTCTATGTCTCTCAAAAATAAATAAACTTTTTTTAAGAAAAAAGTATGAATATAAAAGGCTTACAAGTTACCATGTTGCTTCTGAAAAAAAATGAAAAATTTTAGAGTTATGGGTAATGTAGAAGACCCCTTCTTTCACCAAACTCCAAGCACTCAATTGCTCAAGGCAAAAACCTCGAAGGCATTCTTGACTCCTCTTTCATTAACAAATCCTACTGGGTCAACCTTCAAAATGTATCCAGAATCTGACCACGTCTCACCACCTCAACTGCTATCTAACTTCTCTTCAGCCTTCCTGTTTTCACACTAGTACCTCATAGAGTCTATCCTCACTTTTTCCACTGTCCACCATGTTGACAAAGTATATAAGGAAGACTGAATCTGAAAAACCAATTATGAGGCCACCAGGACAATTCAGTGGGAAATAATGGCAGCTATAGATCAGGGTAGTAGTAACAGAATTAATGGTAAGTGATCAGAATCTAAGTATACTGACTATATCTTCAAGACACAGAGAAAGTAATATTCTAATGGACGGAAGTGAAATATAAGAGAATGGTCTATGTTGGAGATATAAATTTGGGAGTTGTTGATATATGACTACTTAGAACCATGAGACTAGGTAAGATCCAAGAAAATGAGTGTCAATAAAACAAAGAATCACGAGCTAAGCCTCTGGGCACCCCATTATCAGGATGCAGGGAACAGTGAAGGAACCAGCAAAGGAGCCAGAGAAGGAGCCACAAATAAGGTGAAAAGAAAACCAGGTGAGTTTGGCGTCCTGGGAGCCAATGAAGAAAAGAATGAGGAACTGACTTAACAAATACTGTTGATAGGGGTGCTCTGGGTGGCTCAGTCGGTTGAGCGTCTGACTTTAGCTCAGGTCATGATCTCACGGTTTGTGGGTTTGAGCCCTGTGTTGGGCTTTATGCTGACAGCTCAGAGCCTGGAGCCTGCTTTGGATTCTGTGTCTCCCTCTCAGGCTGTCCCTCACCACCCCCCTCCCCAACCCTGCTCTCTCTGTCCTTCCCCCACCACTGGGCTCTATGCTGACAGCTCGGAGCCTGGACCCTGTTTCAGATTCTGTGTCTCCCTCTCTCTCTGTTCTTCCCCCATCTCTCTTTCTCTCTCGAAAATAAGATAAACACTTAAAAAAAAATACTGTTGATATGTCAAGTAATGTAAGACTAAGAATTGAGCAGGGGATTTGGTAAGGTGACCTTAAGACCTTGACGAGAGCAATTTTAGTGGTTATGATCAAGATTAAACCCTGATGGAGATAAATATAAGAGAGAATTAAAAGAGAATATAGTCAATAAGCAGACAACATTTCTGCAGAACTTTGCTGTAATGCAGAGCAAAGGAATGGATTGGTGAGGGAACCGAGGTTGAAGGAAGATGTTTTTACTGTTCGTTTTTTTTTTGTTGTTGTTGTTGTTTTAATGAGAGGAACACCCACATATTAATGAGTGTGTTCCAGAAGGGAGTAAAAGAATTGATACTGTGGGATGAAAGGAGTGATGTGCTTAGGTAAACAGTGAAAAAAGGGATCCAGGGCACAAGGTAGAGAAATAAGCTTTGGATAGAGGCATTAAGTTTTATTTCTTGTTGCAGGCAAGAGAGCACAAGGTATCAGGCAGATACTGATGGTGTGGAGATGGGTGTGGTAGTCTATGAAAGGTCTCTTCTGATTTTCATTTTTTGTTGTTGTTTATTTATTTATTTTTGAGAGAGAGAGAAAGAGTGAGCAGGGCAGAAGCAGAGAGAGGGAGAGAGAGAATCCCAAGCAGGCTCTGTACTGTCAGTGCAGAGCCCAATGTGGGGCTCAAATCCACAAACTGTGAGATCATGACCTGAGCTGAAATCAAGAGTTGGAGGCTTAACCTACTGAGTCACCCAGGAACCCCTCTTCTGATTTTCTAATTATTTTAGTAAGACAGGAAGCAAGAAGGGAAAGAGGAAGAGAATGTGTTGCAGGTTTCAGGCAGGACAAGGAGATGATAAATCATCTAGGAGAGTGGCAGCATGAATGACCATTCGTGGGGGTGAAAGCCTGGTATGATTCCTTGGAGATGTTCAGAGTGTATTTGTGGTTCATCGTCATGAATTCAAAGTAAAAACCAGTCCTGGAAGATATGATTTCCCTCCCACCTCATTTAGCTGCACCACTTCAGGTGTAAAATGCGGGGAGCTAAATTGAACCAGAGTTACGATTTTTACCGAACAACTACAAAATAAAGAAAGAAAGGCAAGGAAATTATGGGTGCAGTCAACGGCATGATCACAATGATCGACTGACCATAGGATTTCACCAGGCTGAGAAGTAAGGAGAAGATATCCGGGGATAAAGGAAAAGAGAAAGTTGCTGATATCAATGCACTGGAAGTCCTGGCAGGATCAAAGAATCCCTGAAGCTGGGTTTCTAGAGAAAGTAAACTGAAAAGATAAGAGGTGGTAATCACAGAGTAGGCTGCATGAAACTGAACTTGTGGAAGGGTTATAGTTAGTTGGCAATGACAAGATCTTGATCACATCTCACATCTGATCAGTTGCCTCAAGTGCTTGTCTCTGCAAATAAAATAAAGGCTACAAGCCCCAATGTTAGCTTCAGACACTCTACTCCCAGCCTGCTTCTCACTGTTTACCCCGGCACCCCACCTCATTACTTTTCCATCCTCATCTCTTAAAATACCCTCTAATTCATTTCCGTTCAGCCATCCTGACCTCTGTGCTGCTCTTTGGAATGAATTCATGCCTTGAGGTCTGCATGTCGATCGTCCCCCCAGATTCTCCCTTCCTGTCCTTTAAAGTCTTTACCTAATTGTCACTGTTTCAATAATACCTTCCCTGGCCATGCTAATTAAATTGATCTAACCACACCCTGACACTTCCAACCCACCTTTCCTGCTTTCTTTTCTCAATCTCATTTGCCATTTTCCAGTACTATACAACATACGTATTTTGCTTATTGCCCATCTTTCGTCCACTGGAATATGAGTTTGTGAAGACAGAGATTTTTGTCTGTTTTAATTACAACTGTTTTTTCAACATCTACCATATAATAGAGACTCAATTAATATGCATTGAATGAATGTATTACTTTTATTCATTGTCATTTTTCAAGTTTGCTATACTAATAGGTATAAATGTCAAGAGTTCTTATTTTAAAATTCTGATGGCATTTTAAAGAACTGCTTGTATATCCTTCGGATTTGAAAAATTGCCACTAGATATGAAGTTGAAAAAAAGTAAGTCTTGGAGGTTATAAACTGAGCAAATAACCTATAGGAAGGTACCACCATACTATATACAGATATAGATACACAGACATAATATGGATTAATATCCACTATTTTGAAATCTTCTGAAGAAGCTAAGTTATGTTCAACAGGACAGGTGCAGTGAGCTTTGAGTCATTTTGGTTTATTAATTCTATAATGAAATCTAAAATGTCTGTGATGGAACGGGCTTCCCCTCTTAATTTAATTTAGCACGTTGCTCTGAGACTTCACAGAAATATTGATGCTGGAGTTGATACTAGGAAAATGGCAAAGTGTCTACTTCTAATTAAGAAATAAGCAAACATAGGTGAATTTTTTTCTTTCAGATTATAAGTATCTCTGTTATCTTCAAACTGCTGCTGTGCACTAGGGATAACCTGTACCACCAAAAATCTATTTGAGTGATAATTATCTCACTATAGCTTATAATGGAGAAGGTCACCTTGAAAACTAAATTTGAGGAAATAAAATGTATTATCAAAATAAACCTAGATCCTAAAGACAAAAAAAAAACCCTACATACAAATATAGTATTCTAGTCAGTAAATGTGTTTCTCACAGAGGCATGAGTTAGCAATTCTGAAACTACCTTATATGTACATACTAGCACTGAACAAATAAGTAAATATATTGTCAATAACAGAAGCCAAGTTTCTTACCATTAGGAGAGGCAGTTATAAGTAAGAAAAGACAGAAGGATTTTCTTGTCTTGGATTAGAATGAGAATAACAGTATAAACTGAGTTTTAACATTTTTACAAATAGATACAGAAATAAATATAGATGCATATATATGCATGATTGGATACGCATACATATAGTTTCTAGTTTTGTACACTGAAAGGGCCTAAAAGCAATGGCATCCTAATAGCAGCTAACCTGTCTAGCTCCCAAATGTTGGTTTTTAAATACCATTCTCCAATGAAGGAAACCAGGATCCCTTAGAAAACTGGTAGATTTGAAGGTTGGAGAGGGAAAATATAACCCTAGATGCATGAAGCAATGATAGGCCTCCTCCTGGCCAAAATATTAAAAAAAAATTTGAGCAATAAAATAAATAATAATAAAATGGGATTAAAACCCATATGATAAAATAAATACCCATAAATCTATAATTACAATTTAATTTTTTAATAAAAAATAAATAAATGGGAGAAAGGATACATCTCTTCTTTGCTTCACATACGACCACTGTCCATTTCATTTCTTTCTTTCCTGAGACAAGCATGCAGTATCTTGAGGTACTGTCAACTCCCAGCATTTCTTAAAACTCTGCCATAGAACACTGGAGAGGCAACACAAGAATTTATTTTAGCTCTGCTCCCAGAATCCAGCCTTCTCTCCTTATGATGTGTATGAGCTCTGCTTCTCAAATTGTGCAAGGCTTCCAGGGAACCACAGGCTGGCTTTATCTCTTTATCTCTATCCTATTCAAGCAGCATGAGCAGAATTTAGGGAGATGATCCAGGATGTGGCAAGAATGGGACAAGTTAAAGAAAGAGGAGGAACCTCAGGCCCCCACTGCTAGCTGTTTGCACATTGTCATTCTCCTTCGTGCATTGTTTTCTACCATGGCTGGAAAAGCGCTTCAGTCTCCATTTGGTTTTCTCTTACGCTTCCCTGTATTCTAGCCACGCCCAATGGCCAGTAAGAGATGGCATTTTTCCATTGTTTCACTGTTTCTACAGCTGAATCAAGGAATGCCTTTACTGGATCCTCCCTTTTGCTCCCCACTCCCTCCAGGGCCAAAATCTGCCACAGTTTGAGATTCTCACAGAGGTATTTTCTACCCAGATCCCCTCTGAGGGAGCTGTCATTAGAACAGCATGTCATTAGAACAACTCAGGATGCACATAATTTACCAGAACAGACACAGAAAGCAACAGTATGGTGTCCAATCAAGTGGGTTAATGGTATAAAGACAGATGGCTGTAAACTGACTAACGAGCTTGAGCAGGAACAGAGAATATGAGCTGCAGGCCCAAAACTCCCCGCAAGGCCAAGGGGCAGAAAGGAAGTCTTTTTTGCTTGTGCTGCAAAAAAAATGGCAAGCTGATCACTTGGAAGCGGAAAACCATCATTCCATGTGAATATAGATTTTAGTGAGCATCTGAATAGCTGGCATTAACTCACCCCCAGAGCAACAGCCAGCAATAACAGATTGTCCCAACAGCCAGCCAAGACTTTTAGCCAAAAATGAGAATCAGAGAGGCTCATTTCTCATATTGTCTCTAATCAAGCAGCATATTAAAATACTTCAGCAAAAGTGAGAAGCTCATCTCTGAAAAAAGAATCATTGTTATTAATTTTCATTTTACACCCAATGCCCTGTCAAGCATTATAAAATTCTTCTGCCTTGGGAGGAAGTGGTTTGGAATACGTTTCTGCTTCCCAGCGCCCAGGTTTCCAGAGCATTCCCTATCTGGACACAGGATTCAAATGGCTCACGCTTCAGTTCCTGATCCACTGCATTATGCTTAACACTAAATTCATGATTTCCCAAGAAAAGAAGCATTGAGCTTATTTCAAAACTCAAGAATACAGCATTTTTAAAGAACTGGCCATAGTTAGTGTAATACACCAAACAGCTACGGTTTGCCTATTCTACAATGCCATTAGTTTTCTAAGGTAGCTCATAAAATTGCTAATCTGAAAATTTCAGCTTCATCTTAAATTTTAAAGAAGAAATTCTAAAATGCCATGAAGCTTCCGATTCCTGACAGCTGGTTCGTTTGCCTAGTACCTAACGTCTACCCTCTGGATAGACTCTGGGGTGGAGCTCTCCCGACCATCAGTCATGTCATAAGGCATCTGGTCTTCAAGAATATAAAGGGATTTGGGTCTTCATTTTATGCTTCTCTGACCGTGTTGTACAGAGGTAGGCAGATGGTCTTTTACAGCAAAATGACCATGTATCTATATGGTGTCTTCTGTTATCAGACATTTTATTCCATGTTCTATGATGAAAATAATAAAAACTGTTACAGATGGGTGTTCTCATGCCTTAAATATGTGGTCAGATCAGAACTGCATTGCTTTTTGACAAACTTCCAAATCAGAGAACAGATAACATATAGACTTCCAAATTAGTATGAAGTTAGATTATGTTTCCAAGCATGAAAATGGCATTTCTAGTCCGGTTGCATTTATGGCTTTTTCAGACAAATATAGCTCTACAGCAATGCACTGTTGGGTGTAAAATGACTTTTTTTTAATGTGCTCCTTCAGAGCAGATGCTATGTCTTGCTCTGCATCTAGAGGCCAAGCCCTAGCATCCCTGGTGCAAATGTTTGACACATTTTTTGTTCGGTTTGTGCAAAATAAGAAACTACTGCATTTACAAATATAGTTGTGTCAAAAAATATCTTCAAGAATGTTACTTCTTAGCTTCTTTTGGGAAATCTTCTTTTTTCAAAATGCATTTTCAGGCCATCTCTTTTTTGCCAGGGGTCATTTCTCACATCTGCCATTTCACATTTGGAACAGCAGAACAATCTTGCACATCCCGAGGTAGTTTCTGGCAACAGACTTTCAGTTCTTCATCACTATAATCTTCCTCTCGGGACATTAATTATCTGCAAGGCATAAAAGTTCACAAATTCTATCTCTGACTCAAGATCCCATCACAATACTCTGACATACTATTTCTCATAAATTATCTAGTAAATATCAAAGTATTGCTCTCATCTTCCAAAATGGCTTCCTCATACAATTTCTTCCTTTTCCCTACTCCTTATCTGAAGTACTTAAACAATGATGATTGGCATTCCTCTTTTCCTCTTAGAAAATCAAATTTTAGGGGCACCTGGGTGGCTCAATTGGTTGAGCGTCTGACTTCGGCTCAGGTCATGATCTCGCGGTTCATGAGTTCAAGCCCTGCATTGGGTTCTCTGCTGTCAGAGTGGAGCCCACTTCAGATCCTGTCTCCCTCTCTTTCTGCCCCTCCCCCGATCATGTTCACTCTTTCCCTCCTTCAAAAAAAAAAAAATTTAAAAATATTTTTTAAGAATTAAAAAAAAACAAAAGCAAATTTTAGGGAAGTCTCTATGTGGGTAATCAATTATGATTGCTGTTGTTGTTGTAATTATACGAATGCTAAGTATGTGCCAGACAATAAATCATGCACTTTTCATATATTATTTAATATAATACAAAGAAAGTCTTAATATTATTCCAACTTTGCTAATAAAGAAACTAGGGCTTACAGAGAGGTAGAAAGAAGCAGCAGCCTGGTTATGGGCCAGATGTACCTAACTGCAGTGCCCCACAGCACACACCACTACCTTCTCTAGACCTCTTCCTGCCAGTTTCCCTCCTGCTGCTCCTGGCACCCAGGCTACCGTGGCCCCAGGAAGCTACCGTCCTGATCTTGGTGAACACTTCAGTTCTTCCTTCTAAGTCAGCCATGGTTGTATCATTGTCTGACTTCTTTGTCTCTAGGGTTGAGACCTATAAGTTCTAGGCACATTTTTTTTTTTTTACCACTCTGGACTATCTAGTATTAACATAGCTTCTTTCTGAGGTGAAAGAAGAGAAATCCCCAATTTTACCTGCAGGTTGACAATAATCATGTGGAGTCCTGTATGAACATTGTCTATCACTGGTAATAAAATCAGGATTTGAGAAGATTAGGTATAGGCTTCAAGAAAACCAATAGGTTCTTTTACCACAACCCAGAAAGAGTATTCCCTAATGGACCTCAGTCCTTAACTCTGCAGATAAGCCATTCCAGTGGTGCTTGGTCATTTGCTGTGACCTCACACTCACTGTAAGACCAAAATGAATATATAAACAGCCGTGCAATTTCTTTCCATAAGGACTGTATAAATGTCTTAGTTCATAAAATAATTTTTACCAAAATACATTTCACTCAGAAGAAATGGCATCTTTGTAGTAAGAATTATCTGCTTATCTTTGTGAAAATTCTAAATGCCATCCCCCCTCATAAACAACAGCTCACGGATATTGGAGAAGCTAGTTTTTGTAGACAGATCAAAATTCACAGTTTAATTGTCTATATTCAACGTATTTGCTGGAGTTAAAGGTAAAGGGTTTTTCAAGAGGATAAATATATTGTTTAATATTCTCCTGCACTACGAAGGGCTCAAACTTCTTTAGCCAGTGTTCAGACATATTCCAAATCACACTTACCTGGTGTTCAAAAAGTCCTGATTTTTCCAAGGATTACCTTCCCCTAGATCTGAACGTCTTCAGGGTGACTTACGTATGTAACACAAATATCCCTCATGCTCTGCCTACTCAGAAGTCTTAATTAGTAGTCTTTAAAGTGAGACCCTTAGTAGTCTTTACAGTGAGACTAAGGATTCTCACCTTTTAAATAACCAAATCTCCATTCCCTTTCCCCTCTTTTTTTAATGTTTATTTATTGAGAGAGAGAGAGCGAGAGAGAGAGAGAGAGAGAGAGAGAGAGAAAGAGAGAATGAGCCAGGGAACGGCAGAGAAAGTGGGAGAGAGAAAATCCCAAGCAGGCTCTACACTGTCAGCACAGAGCCAGACACAGGGCTCAATCTCATGAACCACAAGATGATGACCTGAGTCGAAATCAAGAGTCAGTCACTTAACCAACTGCGCCATCCAGGTGCCCCTTCTTTTTAAGTCATACTAAGAGTGCCTGTGTTAGTTAGTTCTGACTGCAATTACAGAGTACTACAGACTGGGTGGCTTATAAACAACCAACACTTATTTCTTACGGTTCTGGAGGCTGGAAGTCTGAGAGCAGGTACCAGCATGGTCGGGTTCGGGTGGGGCCGGCCCTCTTCTGGGTTGCAGACTGCTGATTTTTCATTATGTCCTCAGAGAGCAGAGAGATGAGAGAGGAAGAAAGTTCTCTTGTGACTCTTATAAGGGCACTAATGTCATTCTTGAAGGCCCTACCTTCATAAAGTTGTATAATCTTAATTACCTACACAGGCCCCACTTCCTAACACCATCACACTGAGGGTAGAGTTCAACATATAAATTTGGAGGGGCACAAGAATTCACTCTATAACAGTCTGCAACAGTTGAGAAAGGAAGTATCTTACGCATAATATAGTCCTTGAACTGTATTATGAACAGTTCCTCTCTTTTAACTAAAATTATCCCTGTGTATCTGCCCTATTTTCTAACCATTTCTCTACTCAGCAATGCCTCTCTCTGTCAAAGGTTATGCTTTTCCCTGAACCACTAATGTCCCTTGGGAAATAAATTATCTTCACTCTCCAGTGCTAATGTCTTGGACTTTCCACCATCTTTTGCCAAGTCTTCATTCAGTTTTCACCTGGTCCTCAGGCATAAAGAACCACCTGTGGCAGATATTCAGCCTTGGAAAGGGAGAATCCCAGAGCAGAGAGACATGGGATACCTGTCCACCAGGATCTTCTATATCATATTACCAGGGGGTATAGCAATCTGGTAGTGCGCACTGGAGGGTGGCCAAAGAACAGCCTTGCACTGCACTTGGAATTAAGATTGTTCTGGCCCACTCTATTAGGATTCCTTGTACATTCATATGATTTTTCTCCCCAGATCTCAAGAACTACCTGTGTTGGTCCTCCTTGCAATATGGCTTTTGGTGGGGCATCCCAGGCTTTCAACCATGTTTATATATTTCCAAACTCTAATTAAATTCAGGGCCCTGGTAAATCAAGGAATGACTAGAGCCTTTCCTATGAGAACTTCTTGACAGTTCAAGGACTTGTCTTCCCAGAGGAGACAGAGATGCTCTGGGGGAGTGTGATAACAAACTCATGCGCCTAGATAAATCTCAGCCAAAACACCCTCCTACACTTCAAGTTACGAAGAGTGCCTAGGGAGAACATTTTAATTCACAAGTATTACTTGGAGACAAAATGTCGTAAGTAAATAATTGAAAACTTTTTTGATTAGGATTAGGATTAGGAATAAAGTTTTCTCAGAAAGAACAAATATAGCAAGAAAAGTACTTAAGAGAATAGAAAAATATAGTAACCCATGTCCATACACACATCTTGCCAAATGGAAAATCAACATTACTAGTCTAACTCTATAAATTGTTGGCAAATAACTGGATTAAGAGTGGAGCTAGGAACAATCCACATATATTTCTTTATGGCCCTTCTTCACCAAGAACTAGAGACATTTGTGTTCTCCACTTTGAAAGATTAGACATAGTTTTCCCAGTGTATTAAAATTACTTATTCATACTTCCACTTTTGGGAATGATGGACCAAGTACCATATATATATATACATATATCTATATATACACATATATATACATATATATATGTATATATATGTACATATGTATGTATGTACATATGTATGTATATATACATATATATTATATATACATATAATATATATTTGAAAGCTTTAGAGTACTAAGTCAGTAAAGACTATCTGGCAATAGAAATAAACCCAGGCTGTTGAGCCTGGCATTTGAGACCACATTTCCACCAAGGGTATCTGCCAGCTCCAAAAGAGGGGCTGAGGATCAGTTTGCTAATCCTCCTTTCAGACATAAATATATATTATTTCTGGTAGATGATAACATCATCCTAGATTTCACAAGTGGTTACATATTTTATATACACCATCCACTATTCCGTCAAAAATAGCCTGACCCATGAGTACACACCATACTGTGAGCAAGGCACATGGACAAGAAACAATCTGGAGTGTGAGTAGACTGCATGTAGGGGGACATGAGCAGAGTGAAGGATTACAGTGGCATAAGGCAGGAGACAGTGAAAAGCCAGGATGTGGAGGGCCCTGTCTGCACAACAAAAGACTGCTTTCTACAGGACGTGTAGGGGAATGTCACCTTTAGATATGTGGCCAAATTACTTCAGGCAACGAGAAACCATTAGCTTTGTGTTCCACAAAGATTTCCCAGCAGTACAGATGAAGCATTGCAGGGATGTAAGGCTGGAGCTAGACGCATATCAATTAGGAGACTATTAGAAGAGTCTCAGTGAGAGATAAGGAAGAACTATGGAGGGAGAGTCCAAATTGCTCTGAATCCTTTGTTGAAAGAGTTGCACGCACACACACAGTACTACTAAAATATGGGAGCACTAGGGGATTGCAACACTTATAGAGAAAACAGGTCCCAGGAGGTAAAGTGTCCATTCACAAAAACCACCGCAGGGTCTTCAGCCTTGCCTTCAATAGAAATCCACAGTTGGCCCATGAAAATCCCCTAATTTAACACACAGCATCAACTCTGCAGAGATATCCAGAACTTGCAGTTTGCAGAAGTACTAATAATTAGCTTAGCCCAAATCCCACTTTCATGATACTAATTCTGCCTATTTCTACCATTCCACATCGACAAGGGTTTCCACTTCTAGCTCACCAAAGTGGGCTCAGTGGGCCCACTCCTACCTTGCTATTGCCTGAAGAGGCTGTGCGCCACCAAATACAATACAGTATGTGATCCAGAATCCAAAGAGCAGAGCCAAGAAGCATCATTTGGGAGACAATCCAAATTAGTGACACCATCTGCCTTGCCTTCTAATAATGTCATGCCACCCACCCTACTTTAAAAAAAAAATGGAAAAATACTTTTTAAGCCTATTTAAAGATACAGAGTTAATTGGTCCCTTTGGATTTCCACTTCCACTTCTCCCATCCAGCAACTCCATCTTCTACCTTTCACTGGTCCTGCCAGCCCAAGACAGAAAGCCATGAACTTTGGCTAAAAATCAAAGTGACTTCCAATTTCCTTCAGGTTTGCTTGTTTCCAACTCACTTGGTAATTAATCCAACAAGATTTAAATCTTGGGTCAACTCCTATTTCAATCCCTTTCTCTGACTTCCCCAGTTTTGCTGTTCACAAATTCCGCCTCGCCCACATCTTTGGGTCCTGGATTTCTAACCTCCTGCCCTATCACCCTCCTTTGGGAAAAAAAAATTCAACATGACAGAGGCCAACGGGAGCCTAGCCCACTCACGTTCAGTTTTGGCAGCCATGAATAAGAAAGCTGAATAATTTGAGGGAAAACATAATAATTCTACAAGATATATGATTTGGGGGGAATTTTGTCCTTTTGATAAGGGAAGCAGAAGAATGAAATATCACACTTGGCTGCAGGTATCAGGTTTCATGCAGTTGGTGGCATATGTCTGGAAGAATAGAAAATATTACAGAAAGGGGCGCCTGGGTGCCTCAGTCGGTTAAGCGTCCGACTTCAGCTCAGGTCATGATCTCGCGGTTCATGGGTTCAAGCCCCGCATGGGGCTCTGTGCTGGCAGCTTGAAGCCTGGAGCCTGCTTCAGATTCTGTGTCTCCTTCTCTCTCTAACCCTCCCCTGCTCACACTCTGTCTCCCTCTCTCTCTCTCAGAGATAAATAAACTGTAAAAAAAAATTTTTTTTAAGAAAATATACCAGAGAGACAGTTGAGAAAAGAGCTATGTGAAACCAAGCTGTTGACCAAGTGAGAGACTTGGTCGAGTTCTGTTCAACGATGTGTAGGAGGATTTAGGAAGTGACATGGGAAAGGCAGGAGAGAAGAGCTCTTGGACTAGAGTAATGGGGAAACCTGCTACAGTTGTCGGGCTACAGTTACAGACTAGGTATCAATAATGTACTGCTGAGGAAAGCTGATTTCAAAATAAAAGTCTTATTCTTATCTGTTAAGAATAAGACTATTCAAAATTGTTGCAGATTACAGCCAGGTCACAAACACTACTGGGATATAGACATTTAATCAACTTTTAAAAAATTTTAGTTTTAAAGGATCCTTGAAAAGAAAACAATGGAGTGTGAGATTTGGCAGAAGCACTTGACTGAAGGTCTGAAATCCAATCTGGAAATAAGGTGGTTGCTGAAATTGGCTGGAAAACATTCTGTTTCACAGTTTTATGTTTGTATAAAGAAAACCTAAGGCAAAGATATCAGAATAATCCTCCAGGTGTGGTAAATATTATAGAAGATACTAGAAAACCTGGGTACAAGAGGCTCCACTGGCAAAGATGACGATATAAAAGATAATGCCAGAAAAATATTTTGAGAAATACGGCACATCGACATGTACAGCATAGTCACTGCAAGCCTGTGATTTAAATTTGGGCACCTTGAGTTTAAATGTAAACATAAATATGCCAAATATAGAATTTTGGTACAAACATAAAAATGACTTAGCTGAGAAGAGTATGACTGGCAGGCTACTGTTTAGTAAATCATTGTTATTGGCGTATCGAGTCTGGTGGCATTTCTTCTAAGATCTCTCTTTTAAATCAAACTATACAATATGATAATATCAAGGGAAGCTACCTTTTATGGAGCACTTGCCACTGGACTCCATGCATCTGAGTTTGTCATAGGCATTATCTCATTTGTTCCTGTCAATAAACTTACGTGGTCCCCATTTACAATGAAAAAACTGAGGCAGAGAGAGACACAGCTTCCTAAACAGCAGAGAACCACACAAGAATCTTCCAGAACCTGTGCTGCTCAGCCTTCCACTACCTGGCTTACATTATGTTTATCAGTCTCCTGTGAGATTGATAACAAAGTGAGAAGAGCAAGAAAGAGACAGCTGCAGACGTGTGTTAATCAGGATTAGACCGGACTCACGTAATAGAGAACCCAAAACAGTGGTCTTTTTGAAAGACAGAAATTTATTTTTCTCTCACATGAAAGCAGTTCAGAGTTAATCAGTCCAGAGCTGGGAGGGCAGCTCCACACCGGCAGACCCCCATTCTCCTATCCTGCTGCTGCACTCTGCTTGGCACTGTTGCCTCATGTTTCAAAATGGCTGCTTGCAGCCCTAGGAAACCATTATGGATCCTTACCTAACACCATGCATAAAAATTAACTTGAAATGGATTGCAGACCTACATATAAGAGCTAAAACTATAAAAATTCTAGGAAAAAAAAAGCAAAAAATTGTCGTGACCTTGGTTATTCTGTCTGCAACTAGATACAACACCAAAAGAAAAATCCATTAAGAAAAAGAAATGGAAACATTGACCTTCAAAATTAAAAACTTCTCTTTAAAAGAAAAAAAAATGGCTGCCTCAGCTCCAGCCAGGGAGCACATAGACAAAAAATAATATGACAAATGACATATATATTGTCTCTTGAAGAGCTTCCTAGAAGTTGCCGCACAGCATGACTACCTGCATCTCATCTGTCAGGTTAAAGACACACAAACACGTCTAGCTGCAAGGAAATACTAGGAGATGTAGTCTTTATTTTGCACAGCCATTAAAGGCAACTAAAAACTAGAGGTAATAGAAGAGAACGGACTTGGGAAAGGCAACATGGCAAGACATAATTGGACCAGTAGGTAGATCTAGAGATAAAAGAAGGGCCGAAGCCAAAGAGGCCCCCAGTATTCAGATTCTTGCTGAGTACAGGAAGGGTGCTAAACGCTTTGAGCAGAGACAGGGTAGAAAGTAGGAGGACAAATAGACTGGGAGAAGAGCATACGAGAAAGATAATGAATTGACTTCAGGATTATAGTGTTGCTGAATTATGAACAGAAATTAAACAAATCATTATAACAATGATTTTTTTCACCACCATAACTGTAGAAATATGATAGTGATTCTGAATCTCTTTAAACATGTAAATATTAAGCATGCAGATGAATTTAAATATTTTTCCCAATGGAGCACATTTTATAAATGTAAGTCATTCAAACATCAATATCTATCCCCACTGTTATTCTTCAGACTTCATGATCACTGCAGTAAAGTAACATTCTAGCCGTTTGGTGGATATGGGAAGAGGGGTACTGAGAGCACGGCTTGAATGATCAGTTAAGTGACATTCCATGTGTTTCACTCCAGTTTCACCTGAATAGAGAAAACACCCTACCTTTTGCCAGATGTACCGGATGCTGTTGTCTTCCAACAGATGCAGGAAATATAAAGATGCTAAGTCTGATATTTCTCCACCTCCATCTAGGAAGCTTTTCCAGGGCAGAAGTCATATCTTTCTCATCTTTTTTTCCCCTCTGCTTGGCTCAGCAGCTGGTACAGAAGAGTTTCTCAGTAGACGTGTGTGTTGACAAATACTGATGGCATGTCCTGTGCCCTTTAGAATTGTGCTTTGTTTTCAGGACCTGAATAGCATCACATCAGCCTTTGCATCCTGGACGTGAAAGAGAAGAAGATGTAAAGTCCTTCAGATGCTGCTGTTCGGACACATCCACACTTCAGTGCCACCTTTGCATCAAAGACTTCTCGGGCTGTGTCAATCCTTTCGTCTTCCAAATGCCTTAAGATGAATGCAGCTTGGATCACACAAGGAATTCTCTCATTCAGCCCTTGCAACCCAGGGTCAGTGACATACTGGCCGAGCAATCCACTGGGAGAAGACAGGGGTTCTCAGGTACCCCAAGAACCAAATGAAGACTGAAAACTATGCAATCTCTGAGGATACCATGTCTTTAGTCCTGTGTGAACAATATGGACAGCCATTCCTCTGACAGTTGTGCACCGAGTTCACTGTTTCCCATTTGTTAGTCTTATTTCGTCATTTAAACTGCAAGCTCCCTTAGGCCCAGACTAAGTCTCAGTCTTTTAGCTTCCCTCATACAGCACCAAACCTAGTGTCATATGCAAGGAAACCTCTCTGTGAACCCAAGAGCTATGGGAGGCAGTCGCTCCAGAGGAAAGTATCACCGTGGAGCTTCCTAGTAAAGGGCTAAAGATCTGGCGAGTCCCAGAGAGGAAAATGACCTGACACCAGGCCGTCTTCAATTTCTCTTCCCATGTGCATTCAATCCCGGCCAGATGCCTCAGCAACAAAGTCCACAGGACAGCACAGAGAATTCAGAGGAAGAGAAATCTGTCTCCATGTGATTCCTGGAGCAGTGCTGCCTAGAAGAAGCTGGTGAATCACTTCGCCTTCCGGGCCCTTGTTTGCACTCCTCTGTTTCCTTTACTTAAAAAGAGAAGGGCAATGCTGATCAAACGTCTGAGTTGCATAGCTATGAGTTTCTAATTAAACCCACTTTAAACCTGCCCTAAACCATTAGGTAAATTGTTTCACATTCTTCACAATTACAGTGAACTATGGTCATATTTATATTCTACATTTAGAGGTTTTGCTTCATCTGGCTAAAAAGCATATCTATTTCAGGAGGGGTGCCTCACTAATTAATTAATGTTTAAGAAAATAGTACTTCCAGGCCTTATGGTATTTCAAAAACCCACATTAGTCTCAACAGCTGGCAGGCAGCTCACGAAGGAGAAACCCGGAAGAAGGGAGACTGACAAAACCCATGACAGGGAAGGACCGTGTGAAATACCCTGGGAGTAGCGAAACATCTTGTGAGGTGGGCAGAACACAGAGAACTCCCGCAGGTACCTGTGGTTCTCTCCTGCCTGCTCTCTCCTTCACGTTCCACTCTCAGGACCTCTGTTCTGGATCACAGCAGCCCTGGTGTGAACACGCAACATCCTGAGGAGCTTCTAGTCTCTCCCTTCTCCAGGTCATCCTTCATCCTGCCACCAAAGTTACCTTTCCAGAGCATGTCTGATCTTCCTTCGTCACTCTTCAAAACCCTGGACTAGCTCTCCATTGCTCAGGGGTGCTTAGTCGTAGGATACAGTCAAAACCCATTAGCAAGCAGTATATTGTCCTAGACAGCCAAACCTTCGTTTGCGAGCATAATTCCTTCTGGAAACATGCTTGTAATCCAAAGCACTTGTATATCAAAGCAGATTTTCCCATAAGAAATAATGGAAACTCAGAGGATTTGTTCCACAACCCAAAAATATTCATATAAAATGATTAAAAACTGTAATATAATACAAAGTAATAAAGAAAGTACAAAATATAAGGAAAATGAACTAATTAATCTGTACTTTCCGTTGAAAACCTTCGTGGGCTGGTGTGACAAAGACAAGAGAGAGGAGGGTTATTGTGTAGGACGACTTTCACCGTCACTAATGGAATAGCTGCTATCTATTGGTTCAATGGAATCTTTTTCTTTCCATGCAACTTTAACAAGGAACCTATCCAATAACACTTGCTTTTGCCTCCTTTTCAGCATTTTGCAAAAATGTGACATTTATTGTCATTAAACGGATACATCCCTTGCACTGCTACAGCCTTATTTGGGTGGTGCTTTTCTACAAAATTTTGCACCGTTTCCCACATTTTACACATCTCCCTAATCTCATCTGAAGTGAGGGATTCCTCTGCCTTTTTCTCCTCCTCTTCTGAAGATAAGATGCAGACATAGACTTCTTTAAAATCCTGCAATTCCAGCCACCCACATACCTCATTCATACTTCTTAACGATTTCCTTCTTAACTTCCATTCCTTTGTCTTACTTTCTTTTCAATCTTTTCTACATGGGGGCCATTGTATACACTCGCATGGATGTTGACTACAGTATGAATAAACTCTTGTCATATACTGTATTGAATGCAACTGGCAATAAGACAGCAGAGGAAAGGGTCTATATTTGCTTGCAGCCTGACCTAGATGAAGCAAAGCATTCCTAAGCTTACTCTTGTATGGAAAAGAAAAGGACAGTCCATAGGTGCTTTAAAGTGACAAAAAATACTCTAGTGCCAGTTGTGAGCGCCTTCCAACATTCTGAAAAATCACTGATTTTTGCCAAACACTGCTGCCTGAGACTGAGCATCCAAGCATGGGAGGCAATCACTCACAATCCCGCAGAAAGAGAGATAGAGAGAGAAGAGAGAGAAAAGAACCCTTGGCTCAGTTGTGATCATGTGACATTCAGTTTCATGCACTACTCACTACTTGTATTGCAATCCATCACTCATTCATCAAGTTACAATTTATTAGAAATGTTTGCTCATCTTGAGGAACACGCGCAGAACAAGTTACTCACAGTCCAAGGTTTTAACTGTATATTCTGACCCCCAAGCTATCTTTCAAAACCTTCCCCTTGACCTTTCTCCTCTCCTTCCCCTCTGCCTCCCAGCCTTTCACAACAATCCTAAGCACCAGGCATCCAATTACATTTCCCCCCAAACAAATCATAATGCTCACACCATTTGTCTTGCAAATTTTGTTCCACCAAAGAATGCCCCACTTTTTTTCTTGAGCAACTCAGAGTGCTAGGATTTGGGCTAAGTGCTTCAAACAATCCTCCAACCCCTTAGTTCTCTGATGTGAAAAAGGAGGAACAATAAAATCTTATTCTTTTCAGAATCAACTCAGATATCCTCTGGACCCCTTCCCCTATCCCAACTCCCCTAAATTAGAATTAATTGCACCTCCGTGTGGACCTCGGTAGTCTTTTCTCTTCCTATATAATACTTACTTCAGTCTGACCAGTGTAGATTATTTTCTGAAAACTCTTAAGCCCTCTTTCCTGTGCTACCCAGAAGTTTTCTTGGCATCTGATAGCTCTACTCTCTCATTTTACCATATGAATATTTTTATTTTTAAAAGCATGTTATAAATAATTTTAAGTCTCCCAGACTTATTTCTAAGCATATTAAAAATATACATGTTTGAGAAAGAGAAGGAAATATGTATTTTAAAATTTGAGTAATATTCTATATAATAGTTTTTGTTTTATTTATAAATAATTCTGTAAGTCAATTAATTAATTATATTATAAATTTATAAGATGTCTAGTATTTATACACAAGTAATACTCTTTCTTTTTTACGTCTGTGTACATTGAAGGTATTTGTCCCTAATGGAACATACAGAGTTACCTCATTGTATTAATGGCTATATAGTATTTTTGTTACACATGTACATATTTTGTACATATTTTGTTACACAGGTACATAACTATTGGCACATGTATACACACTATATACATGCCATAATTAATTTAACAAATCCGTTATAGACATTTGTACTGTTTCCATTTGTAGTGAATTATAAATAGTCCTGCAATTAATCTTTTACATATAAGTATATCTTCATGTGAAGCGGCACTGCTCAATCAAGAAGCAAGCATGTTTCAGGGAGCCTGGGCGGCTCAGTCCCCTGGACATCAGATCCCAGGGTCATTGGGTCGAGCGAGCCCTGCCTTGGGCTCTGTGCACCGAGCTTGCAGTCGGCTTAAGATTCTCTTCTTCTCTCCCTCCGCCCCTTTCCCCCAAACGTTCCTTTTATACCCCCTTTCCCTCTAAAATAGAAAATAAAATTTAAAATTTAAAAAAAGAAGTCAGCATGTTTTGAATTTTTATATGCTTGCCAAATTTCTTGCCAAACATATGGTAGCCATCTCTATTCCATTTAATAGTACAGAGAAAGCCTGTGTCTATTCATTCTTAAACTTTGACAGTATTACACGTAAAAAAATTATATCCCAGTGTTGTTTTCACTGCATTTTTCTAACAAAAGAAATTGACCATCTACTCATAGGTTGAACGCTCATGGCATTCTTTCTTCTTTGAATTGACCTTCAATATCATCTATTTGTTTCCCTACCGAAGCTTTACATTTTTTTTTTTACGTAATCTTCAAGAGTTCATTAAATAGTCCTTTTGTCATTTAGGTTACAAAATTCTCCCAGTTGCCATCTATCATTTATTCTCTTTATATTTTTCTTACAGAAAAGTTTCCCTTTTTGGTGTAGTCTTACTTGCTTTATTTTTCTTTATGACTTCAGAATATTTTTTTATTTTTCATAGACTTTTCCAACCAGAAAAAAAATTTTTAAAAATTAAATGTTTCCCTGAAAAAATCCACTTTTGCCCATTTATTTGAATTGCCATGTTTATCCTATACTAGATTATCATATATCTGTGTTTGGATGTGCACTGTCCAATAGAACTCTCTGTGCTAAAGGAAATGTTCTATATGTGTGCTGTCTGATGGAGCAGCCACACGTGGCTATTGAACACTGGAAATGTGGTATGGCTAAAAACTAAATTTTTCATCTTTTTTAGTTTTAATTAATTTATACGTAAATAGCCATGTCTAGCTAATGGCTACCATATTTCATAGTGTACCAGATACCAGCACTGACTGCTTCCATCGCTAGAGCTCTATTTTTTATTAGATTTATAGTAAAGCAACCATCATCATTCTTCTTTTATTCTTAATTTGTTTTTTCCTTTCTGGTGCATTTAGTCTTCCAATCAAATTTTAAAATGAACTTGCTAAGTTAGGAAAAACGTGCAGAGACAGTTTACTACACTGGAATTAAGTGTATAAATTAGTTTGAGAAGAATTGACATATCCATGATATTGAATCTCATCTGAGATACAGCATGTCTCTCCATTAGAAAGTTTTTATAGTTTTATAAAACCACCAGGGAGGTTTTATAGAGTTTTGTAAGGTAAGAAGATGGAATCCACATTCATGAGAACATGCCTAAATCCTCTGAAACTTAGAGTCTGACCCATTTTTGCTGTGTAAGCATCTATCATTTTCCTGTTAACATTCTGGAGATGAAATTAACTTTATTATAACTGTTAAGGGAGTGCCTTAAGGGGGAACTAAGTCCTGTAGGACCACACGGTGGATGATGCCAAGCAAGATACACAGTGATGATCCTGATGGGAACTCACACTTGTTTGGCAACTGTAATGTGCCAGACACTGCTTTATATGTATTAACTCACTGAATCTTCACAACCTCATTAGATAAACATAGTTATTAGCCCCCTTGAACAGACGAAACAATCAGGACCCGTACTTGCCAGTGATTTGCCTATTACATCTTGAAGCTGGTTTTCGAATCCAGGCATCCTCCCTCTGGACTATGTTCTCACCACCGAGCTTGCTGCCTCTCTATGGCTGCACTCTGAAGTGGGATTTTGAGAGCTACTGAGGCTTGGTACCAATGAGCAGCCTTCCTCAGCAAGGGGCTTTTATACGGTCTCAAAGTAAACAGGGAAGATGACATCAAATTCAAAGCCTGCAGGGTTTTATTATTTGTTATTACTTATTTATTATTCCTAAGCATTTTCTATCATGGGTTAGAATTTTTTTATTATATTTCTAATAGGTTACTTCTGGTATAAGGAAATGCTATTGGTTTTTATATGTTAATATTTTATTTACTAAAACCTTTTTATTTCTAATGGTTTTTCATGCCATCTACAATAAAATAGTTATTTTATTAATTCATAAAAATAGTTAATTTTCATGTCATAAAAGTTATCTCTTCTTTGCTAAAATATGTGTAGTTTATCACTTTTTCTTTTTTTTTAATTTTTTGAACGTTTATTTATTTTCAAGAGACAGAGCACAAGTAGGGGAGGGGCAGAGAGAGAGGAAGACGCAGAATCTGAGGCAGGCTCCAGGCTCTGAGCTGTCAGCACAGAGCCCAGTGCGGGGCTCGAACTCATGAACTGTGAGATCATGACCTGAGCCAAAGTCGGTAGCTTAACCGACTGAGCCACCCAGGGGCCCCAGCTTACTGCTTTTTCCTTCCATTTTATGTTGACCAGAACTGCCAGAAAGATACTGAATACTAATCATCCTATTTAACAGAGTGGAAGGTAATTTTAAATTGTTCATATAAATAATTGTGCTCCTTAAGTATGTTTGCTTTGTGAATGTACAGACGGTTTCCTTCCAGGAGCCCCAGAGGACAAACTCGGCAGACTCCGATAGCATCACCATCAGCATGCAAAGCTCCACAGAATGGAGCTTCCGGTCCAGTTCCCACAATTCTTTTTACCAGAGACTACAAGGGAATTTTTCTGCAAGGATCATGCACAAAAGAAACAGAGCTCCATCCCAGGAACCCTTAGCCACCACACAAAACCAGGAAGGGCCATTTCTACCCCTTCTCTGGGAATTCCAATGGCCATCAACTGCATGCTTTCCACTGCTTGCAGCGAACACACAGTGAGGACTAGTGCTTGACCAGCACGTTGGTCAGCACTGCAGAAAACAGAGTGGAATAAGATATGACTCTTGTCTTCAAGTGACTCACCATCTACTAATAATAGCCAACATAATGCCCGGTCTACTAATACTATATGGATAGCACACTATACTATTTTACAGGTTGTTCTCATTTGATTCTCAAAACAGGATGATTATCAAATTTATTCTTCCACACATTACTCTTCTGTCACCACTGTTAATGGCATTTTTATCCCATTATAACTTCTAACTAGCTACTCGTATATATGTCTGCCATTGATAATTGTGTATTAATTTTATATCTTGCTACTAAGCTGAATTTTTTTATTGTCTGAGTTAGCTTTACTTTGATTCTCTAGAATTTTTCAAGTATGCTATTATTTTATCTGCAAATAAAAGGTATGTGGAGAAATTCAGATTCGTTGCACCACAATATGTACCATACCCAGAAGACACAAATGTGTGTGGTTTGGACAGTTTACTAAAAGCGACAAAGTAGTATTCTGAAAGTTATTTAAAACACACGCACACGCACACACACACACACGCACACACATTTCCTTGAGAAAAAGTCATCCTCAAAATAAAAGGCAAATGATAATGCTGTTCATAGAATTTTAAGGTTAAGAAAGTGATGGTTCATATTCTCAATATAGCTTAACACAGAATTCTGTGATATATTAAAGAATGTCTACTTCAGCAGTGTTCATAGCTATACAGTGAGTAAATCCATAATACATCCTATAAAGAAATGGAAAGAAAGCAACTTATGACAATGCTTTGGCTAGTGTTCCAACCAGTGGGAAAATTACCATCACCCAAGACATATAATCAAGGATTGTTTGAGTAGCTTCACCAATGCATTTACCACCAAGTGCTTCACAGAAAAGTTTGTTTAGTTTTCTTGCTGTCCCCCCCCAAAATGCGTCTTTGTCAAACTGCTCATCTTAATATCACCAGCCAACCAGCCATCCGCTGTCACAGTCTGGCAGCAGTTTATAATGTAAGGACTCATTAAGAGTCTAGAAGAAACGCACATATATTTCAGCATATTTTCTTCAGGTTTATGTGAGATATTTTGTACTTCATTGATATTTATAATTTGAAAGACTCTTGAAAAATCTCAGGATAGATTCCTTAAATGTCAGTTACCTGGGGTTTGTTTGTTTGTTTGTTTGTTTTCTGTATCTTATATCTACCATTTCTAAGCTTCATAGAAAAATCTTATACTAGAATTTGGTGATAACCTGTTTTATCTTTACCTTCTTCATATACTTCATGGGCTTTGATTACAATCTCCCCGGGCCTTTATTTTCCCAAACTGGACATATCTCCTTTATAGACCTTCTCAAAAAATAGTAAGTTGAAATTAGAAGGAGCCAGAGTTAAGTTACCTGAAAAATTGAAGGATAATCTGTCAGAGAGAAAAACACAAAGAGATAGAGGAAAGTGAAGAAGAAAACTGAAGTAAAAGGATTAGAACAGAAAGATATTTTAATTCAAGGAGAGGGGTTTCCCTGCTAGTTTCTTTATCATTTGTATGACTTCCTTTACTTCCTCCTCAATTCTAGAACTATAGTGCTGTTCTCACATGGGTACTTCGGTAATTACCTTCCTAAAATGTCGCCTGAGACAGAGAAATTACTCACACATCACTGATGAAAACTCTGGAGGTTTAGCCTCTGGTGAGGAGGTGTTTTGCCAACCTGCCTTACCCCATCTGTTGTGACACGGTCACAGGATTCCATCCCCAACCGGCATTTTTGCAGAAGAACATTTTTTGGCAATTTGACTGATGTATATGTGGTACTGCCATCTCTCCCGCCACCGTGAAACTCATAGTATAACCCTCTCGGTTCATTACAAGCTGTCGCTGAAAATGGATGGCCTCGTTGCTATAAAACTCATGTTCGATGCATTAGCATAAGAGTAACAGCAACGGCTGATATAAAACCATCATGGAAAGTCAGAGACTACGTAAAAGCGGGATGGATGGCTGAGGAACCAGCTAGAATAAACTAGGCAGGTTCTTAAACAAGTAAGATCCTTTCAGGAAATCTGATGAGGAGCACGGGATGGTTTCAGACCTTTCTGAAACAGAAATGACATTCTGCTCTGGTTAAGCACTCACTCCATGGCCAGTCTTTGTACTTCATCATCACCCATTCTGATCCACTCCGAAACCAGGTGCAAATGGCCAGGGTCTTACAGCAAGGTACCATAACTCGCCATCTTACTGCTTTTTCATTTCTTACTTATTAGGGCACCGATTCCTTCATGTCATGACAGTTCTAGTCTTCTAAAACTGTTTTCCCATTTAACTTGCTTCTAACACTACCTAGCTGAAATATAATAAAATTATTTTGTGTTATTGAATTTCCTTTCATAATGACCTTTTGTTTATGACACTGAAAGTGATACCGATTTATATTTAAAATACTGGCAGACAATTTCAAAACAAATTTACATAAGTGACAGAGTTACTTAAGTAAACATAAAGACAAGTATTAAGCAAATAATAGCAGGGTTTTATGTTTATATGAAAAAATTGTGAAGACTGTATTCAATAACACCCATTTTGGAACCCCTGTCTACCGGAAGAGTGCTGTGCTGATGTTAGTAAACCTGACTTCTAGTCCAGCATGTGTCATCTACTACCTGGAAGGTATCAGAAACGTCATGCAATGTCCATGTGCTTCAGGTGCGGCATGAGAAAAAAGAGGAAGCGGGCCTTCAACAATCTTTCCTTGAATAATAAGAGCCACCATTATATGAACACGTTTATGGGCTGGACTATGTTAAGTGCACTACACAGGAACTCTCACTTGACTTAATCCTCACAACAACCTTGCCCAGGAGATTCTCATCTTCGTTTTACAGATCAGGAAAGAGACTCAGAGAGATGAAGTGACATTCTCAAGACTGCACAGCTTGTTACTGATAGAGCGTGGACGGACTCAGGCCCAGCTTTGTCTGGCTCTCAACCGCTGTTTCCAGCTCTCTGAGGGGCGCCCACATCCCGGACCCTATTGTAATACCAATGGCAAATGCCGTCCTGCAAAATCTCTCCAAAGGACTCAACTCAAAAGTTCCTGGAGCCGAGTTAACAAGAAGGAAAACTACAAAGGGCAGCATAGTTTTATATTATTTCTTAAACACAGATTTTAGGATTAGAAAAGTAACTTATCTTTATGGTATAAAATGCAGGAAGCACAGAAAAGTATAAAAAAGAAACAAAATATCACTTCTTATTCTACCACCCATGAATTACCACTTAGCTTATTTCCTTCCTGTCCTTGTCCCATTAATGTATGTTCAACTGCCTAACTCAGTCCCTGGAGCAGTGGAACCTCAGGCAAGGATAAATAAAATTTTAGCTGATTATCTTCAATCTTCCTATTATCCCCACTGCCCCTTTAGCTAATACAGGAATGACAAGAGTACTTTTTCTTGAGCACCTATTATATCAAAGTATATTGCTAGATAATTCCATTCTCGTGACATCTTTACAAAGGAAATACTGTTTTATCATTATTGTTATTTTGTGTAGATGTGGAGACTGAGGCTTAAACGGTAAAGCAACCACCTTGCCCAAGATCACACAAGTTACACACAGACTCAGATCAATGTCATGATCAAGCCTATGCCTAGAGTCACTAGGAATTATTGCTTGGATGGCGGTAACTTGGTTTTACAGTGAGCATTTGCAGTCCCTAGAAAGCACTGCCAGCATTACATGGACCACAGAGAAATGTCCAAACTCAGGGATTCAGAGCCTTGGCAAGTGTTCCAAATTGTTTTCCTCTAAATTTTTACTAAAGAATACTAAGGCCCTCATATCAATGGCATCTTAAGAATAACCTTAGAAAACCAAAGATTCCCATGTTAAGTAAGGAAACTAAACTCGTAAATGTGACACTGAATTAGCTTTCCAAAAAAAAGATCTAGAAAAAAATTATGTAACAGAAAAAAACACAACCTAGGAAAATTACACATCATAAAAGGGGTCCCATGAAAATGTCAGAATATAGTTGCAGTTTTAATGTCAACATCCTGATGACAACATCTTGATTTGCTTTTTGTTATTCTTCAGCTGGAGAAGATCACTGATGAAACAGAAAGGTCTGTCTCTCCTTTAAACTGGCCTTCTGTCTACAGGTAGACTGAATCAAAACACAGACATCGAAAACCCCTCACAAAGGAGTAATGGCTGATAAATCCTTTCCTACAAAGAAGTGCGGCGATGCTGCCGATGCTGCATCTGATTGTACTGAAGCTGACTGTCAGAAACAATGTATTCGACGGGTTCAGTCAATCTAGCATATGTGGAGAGCAGGTTGCTAAAACCACCAGTAAAATCACCAAATGTCCTAAAAGTTAAGCCATTAACATCTTAAAGAAAAAAATTATATAGACTTCTTATATTAGCCTTTTTAACTACATGAAGTACAAATTAGACTAATCACTTATTCCAATGTTGAATTCCTTTTGGGTTTTAGTATGTGTGGAAATTGAGAAGAAAATAGATTTTTGTCGATATCCTGGGAAGTGATTTAATGCTTGCCTGATTCTATAGATGAATAAATTATTTAAGATGAGTTGACTCTGAAAAATGAAAAGCCGCTCTGAATATTTCATTAGATGGCACACGTGAGAGTAAACATAATTCAGATACATTGATATTTGGACACAAACAATTCTCGGTGAATTGATTGTCTTTCCTCATTCAAAATAAAGGCTCTGAATATTTCTGAGGATTAAATTTACTTTAAAGCCATTCAATGAATAATTTAAAGAAAATCCTCCAATATCCTCCAAGCTAAGTATTATACAGAAAAGTCAATAATTCAATGGTTACTGTACAAAGATTTTCTGTCACGCATCTCTTTTAAATAAGAGATTGCTATTTATTTTTTTAAATGAGTCCAAAGAAATTTGCTCAATATAAAACCTTCAGATCAAGTTCCTAACCCAGGTTGTTTTCTAAAAAGAAAAAAACCTTCCTCGCTATGATTTAACTGTAAAAACATGTGGTCAGTAGGTGTAACAATAAAGTGTAGGGGGGAAAAAAAATTACTGCTATTACTTTTTTTTGTTTCAAACTCTCCCATTATATGTCATTGTGATTTGAAAGTGGGTTTAACTTCTCAAGAGTCCGATCACTGTTAAACCAATCAGATTGTCTGTCAGGTCCTGAAACCTGTCACCCAACAGCACAGAGCCGTCATCACTCAAGGATTTCATCTCTACATGTCTCATCAGCATACCTGAGCAAAGGCTGACAGGAAGAAAACCTAGTACATGTTTTAAAAGTCGAATAAATTATTTACATGCTCTGTCAGAATAGAGATTTTTACATGATGTGAATTGGGAATCAAGAAAATTTGGACCCCACTAAAGTTTCAATGTGAAAGAAATATATATAGCAGTCTCCCTGTTATCCACGGAAGATATGTTTCAAGACCCTCCCCCACCATGGATGCCTGAAACCGCGGACCGATAGTACCGAACACTATATATACTGTGCTTTCTTCCTATATATACGTACCTACTTATGATAAAGTTTAATTTATAAATGAGGCACAATAGGCGACTAACAATAACAACTAGTAATAAAATAGAACAATTAGAACAATGTACTGTAATACTACACTTGATCTTAGCCAAAAAGCCCGAAGCCATCACAACAATGTACTGTAATAAAAGTTACATGAATATAGTCTCTGTCTCTCTCTCTCTCTAAATACCTTATTGCATTCTACTCACCCTTTTTCTTATGACGACGTGAGATGGTAAAATACGTACGTGTGATGAGACGAAGCGAGGAGAATGACGCAGGCACTGTGACGCAGCGTTAGGCTACTGTTGACCTTCTGATGATTCGTCACGGAGATCGACTGCGTCCAGAACGCGGTCGATGCAGGTAACGAAACTGCGGATGAGGGAGGACTACTGGATGCCTTTTCATTCAAATTATACTACCCTCCAAGTCTCCTAACTGATTCCAGGCTGGGATTGACCTTCCTGGTGTAGCATCACCTCGGAAACCATTCCTTGGTTTTGCCTTCCCATTCACAAATGCTTGCTGTGGGGAAGATGTGCAGTAAACAGCAGAGTGTGTGTTTTGTGTAGGTCCAAATCCTCTATCGCATTAAAACCCATGGGACTTTGGGCAATGTACTCAACCCTCTTAAGCTTCTGTTTTAGGTCTTTGTCCATGAGTTTATGAAATAGCAATTTTAGAAATCTATTTTATAATGTGGTTATGAGGATTATGAGATTTAATGTACAATAAAATGTTAATTTTTATTATTAAGTTGCATCGGTTTATAAAAATTTAACTGGATGGTAGAAATCACAATACTCTGTGTCTACAATCACTTCTGTTTACCGCCTGTATGTCCCAGAGCAAAACATGTTATCTCTACAAGTGTATTTTCTCACCTTTAAAATGAGCATAATATGTGTCCTGCTTGCATCTCAAGAATGTTGTATGAATCAAATGAAATAATACAAATAAAAGAGACTTATGGGTAATAAGATAAAACTTTAAGGCATTTTTATAAACAAATAACCTAAAAATAAAGTAAATCAAGTAACCAAATCAAAGAGAGAATAGTTACTGGAGTCTCTCCTTTCCAGACTTTTCTCTCAACTATGCCAAAAGGTTTTGGGTCACTTTAGAAGCTTTTCAAAACATTGCCTCAGAGCATGAAACCAAGGAATCTTTATTATTGTGTCTTGTTTCAGCCAAGAATAGTTTTTTAACCAAATTATAACTTGAAGGAAAGGCAGACACAGCATATTTGTGGCCCTAATAGCTAGACACGTATCTCCTTGAATTGCAAGCTTCAGAGAAGTTGTTTTGACCTATACTCTTCCTCAGAGACATAAACAAATAATAATCAAGTTTCTCCTCATTTGATTCTGTACTTTACTAGTGACTAAAATCTATTTAAAGAAGGAAAGTGAATAGTAATAATGAGAACAGAGGATGCTAGAAGAATTAGAAATGTAATGGAATATGGGGGGGGGTGGAAATAACAATGACTTCATCCTGTTAAAAAATGAAGCTAGAATCCTATATACAGAAAATAATCCTCAAAATGTTAAATCAGTAAAAGAAAATGATCACACTACTTCAATGCATGGCAGAAAAGCATCGTGATTCAAAGTGCTGGTTTCGGAGTTGATCCATTTGAATCCATTTCAAGATCCACCTCTTACTAGAATGGATTCAACTTCACCAATACTCAGTCTCTTAATCTGTATATTAGGAAAAATAAATCGAGGGGCTCTGAGGATTCAATCAGAAATGACATGCTTATACTTAGCTCAGTTCCAGGAACACACTGAATGCCCAGTATATTGATATTATTACAATTAAGGTGAGGATGATGATAAATCAGGAAATGGTTTAGTCCCTGTGTTGGTTTCGTAGTCTGCCATAACAAATTACTACAAACTATGTGGCTTAAAATAACAGAAATTTGTTGTCTCACTGTTCTGGAGACCAGAAGTCTGATATCAAGGAGTTGGTATGGGCATGCTTTTTCTGAAGGCTCTAGAAGGGGAATCTATTCCATGACTTCCTCTTAACTTTTGAGGTCGCCAGCAATCCTTCCTGCTCCTTGGCTTTTAGACACATCACTCCAATATCTGCCTCTGTGATCCCAGGGCATTTGGGTTCTTCTCTGTGTGTCTTCTCTTCATATAAGAACACTAATCATATTGGGTTAAGGGCCCATCCTTACTTCACTATGATATCATCTTAACTTAATTAAATCTGCAAATGCCATATTGCTAAATGAGGTCACCTTTATAGGTACTGAGGGTTAGGGCTTAAACATAGCTTTTTGTGGGATACAATTCATTCACAAAAATCCCTAAAGAAGAAGACAGACATGATGGATTCACACTTAGGCTTTTCCCCCAGGCACATTCTGCATAATACATTTGATTCTGCAAAGTTCCTAACCATAAATAATTTAAATGTCAGAAATCATTCAGAATGAAACACAAAACAATTTAAGAAGTGGAAGAGCTGACTAATAAGGAAATTTAACAAGAGTGAAATAAATATGTTGGACAAGCAAAATCCGCAGGGAAAGAGTGAGAAGTTCGAATCAATCCAAAAAAAAAAAACACAGTAGAATGAGATACTATTCAGAAAGGATTAAGAGAAACAAAGGGGATGAAAATTAAATGAGGAGGTGATTTAGAATGAATACCAGGGGATTTGTTAGGCTAACAATAGTTCTAATGAATGATTGCCAGACATAGGAAGTAGTGAAAGTATGATTTTTTAGTCATTAAAAATAGGGAACACAGCAAAAGAATTAATTATGGCTCGGAAAGCTGGAGATGTTTATCAATTCCTTGATTTTACATACACCTGTCTATAAAGAGAAATCCAAAGGTGTGTAAATGAGTATGGGAGCCCTCATCCCATCTCAGGATGAAGAGGTGATGTAACAAAAAGGACATTAAGAACCCTCCACCTCTCTTTCTGTTCCCTGTCTTCTAGGCCTCATCAGAACACCAGCCCCAATTCCTGGCTCTATCACTAATACCTCCGTACCGCTGTATGATACCACTCCGATACCGCTGTAATGTCTACCTTTGCAGGTTCTTCTGGGAAAAAGTGAATTCCCCTAGATAAAATCTTGAGCACAGAGACAGGTGCCTGGTGGGTTCTGCATTAAGGACAACTACCTGCTTAGACTGTGATCTTCATTTTCAAAGCCTATGGTGCCTTTTTGTGTGTGTGTGTGACGAAGTACACCAGCTCTTCTATGCATCAGTCATGCAACACATGTTTGTTCAGTACGTGCTATGTCAACCCACAGACCTAGTATGTGTCCGGCACATGGATAGACTGGATAAAGGATTTAAAAAAAAAAAAAAAAGCATAGTGAACATTCTCTAGCTCAGAAAAGTTCCTGCCCCCACCCTGTACCTGGCTGTAATTTGAGACATTAAAGGTTAATTTTATGGCTTTTGCATATGCTATAACACGACCTTGAAGGTTTTTTGTTTTTGTGGGTTTTTTGGTTTTGTTTTTCTTTGTTTTTTTTGTTTTATGGGGGTTTTTTGCAAATTACTCACTTCATCTCCGTAAACAAAGCAGTGTCAGGAACATTTTGTAATCCATCTTTCTTACTCAATAAACTCAGGTAAGTACATCTAAAGGGTCCGAACTTATTAGAGCAGGGCTAACAAAGTGTCTACCACCCAGCACACCTACAGAGGTTGATCTTTCTGTGGGCAATGAATAGATACATGTGGATGGTGTCTGGGAAGGCACTCAGGAATTATGTTTCAGGGAGGGAAAATTCTCCCTCTGTTGGTTCAAAACCTTGGGAGCTCCCTGGGTGAAATCTGCAACTGACTCTCAGACACAGCCAAGGAGAGAGAGAAGACAGAAGCCAGCCACCAGACCGTGAGTCTGGGTGGCAGTTTTAACAAGCAAGGAAACTTTTGAGGCTTCCGTCTGTGGTGGCTACAAATGAGTAAAACCCCACACCTGCCTGCCAGACTCTTAAAAGTTTATAGAGAGGTTCTAACAGGGTTCAGCCACATATACTCTCCAGATGGTCTCAACAACACATTGCTCTCTCCTTGCTTGGCTCCTAGTGCAAGAACAGTTGGTGGAGCTACATTCCAAAGAACTAATGTGTTTTCTAAAACTCCACCGATAGCTAGAACTTCAGATCAATCATTATTCAATCTTAAGACTCTTTTAGTAGGAATAATAAGATTGTAAGCTAAACAGGATAATTAGAGAAAAAGCTTGGGAATGATTTAGAATTCGTCAAACTAGGTATCTTCGCCGATTGCCCCAGGCGTTTAGAAGGACCTCCTGCTTTTCTGCATGAATGAAGTAGCTCACCTTTCCTACAGTCTCACAAAAGCTAATCTTAAAAACAGCAAAGGGGAAACGTGATACCGATTTGAAGCTAAGCCGAACATTAGTGTTTTATATATTCTAGTTTTGCAGAAGAGGTTCTCAGAGATATGGAAATAGTCTAGAATAGGTTGGGCACCTCATAACAAACCTGTGATGCAAGTTAAGTATTATTACATTCTCCATTTTACACATGAAGAAACAAGCTATGGAGAGGTTCAGCAGCTAGCCCTGGGCCACAGAGCTCGTAAGTGACCTACTCTGGATTCCAGTGAAGGAGGTCTAACCCCCCTCTGAGGTCTGTCAACTCATGCGACTGAATCACACGTGCATGCTGGGAGATGCTGAGAAAAGCATTTGGGGACCAAACTGAAGTGGCCTTGACTATAAGATACAGAGATTATGATTAATTCCACAGGAAAGCATTACCGAGGTAGACATTTTTGAAGAGGACGTACTGAACCACCAATTCTCCGCATCATTAGTAAGGTAAACAAGAATATGCCCCTTTGGCTGGGTCAAATGTAGCCTGTTCCTCTGAATTTCTGGAACTCTTGTCTTTTCTGCACCTCTTGTCTGGGTTACAGAAGCATACACGATTACCGTCTGATGAAGGCTTCAGTTTCAATTCGGCTTCTGCCTAAAATGCATAAAGCTGCAAGAGAACATCACTCCCCCTCTAAGAACTAGAAAAAGTCAGATAGTCTACAAAAATCACAATTTTTCTTGAGGCCATCAGGGAACTGAGGTTACAAGGCATCAAGCAAAGTACAAATGGTACCAAGCTCCTCAGAGGAGGAAAGGACATATGACTTTCTCCTTTGGCAAAGCCTGGGAGGAAAAGTCAACTACCATAAAAGCAGGTAAGGAAAAAAAAGAAAAACAGCCAAAATTTTAATGACTTTTCAAAGACCAAATGTAGTCTACCAGAAACCAGCTTATGACAAAATCTCGAAGTGGCATGGGAGGGACAGAAAATATTCCTACCCACAGGGCCCCCGGTTAAATCTGTTTCTCAGGGAGAGGTAGAGGCAAAGTCCCTGAGGGAGAGGGAGGTCCTTCCTGTCCCCACAACAAGTCTTGCACTGAGTAAGCAATTGTCTATAGCTAGAGGAGAAGCAGGGCAGAGGAAGAATAAATAGCCTTGAGGGGCGGGAGGGTTACTTGGTTCCAGGGTCCTGTACGAATACAAAACACAGGTCTGTTACCAGTCAGAGGTGGGGTCACCTGTTATTGGACTATAATTTAGCCTACCATAACTTAATCATCTGCCTAACCTGAATCAACGTTATGAAAAAAAGGGAACTAAAGAGCCAATGTTGGGAAGAAATATCAGATCTATATTAGCTGTTGAAATATAAGTAAGAACAACTGTTGCTATAATGGATTTGGTCCCAGAACATCAGTTTCCTGACCTCTCATTTGTATGATCCTAAGAGTATTCTGAAATTTATAGTTCCAAGAAATATGTTCCAAATAGAATACAATCTTTTAGGAATTTTAATGGCCAGGTATTTTGTGTCTGTGTTTTGTTGTTGTTACTGTTGTTGACAAACCTCACCCTTCTAAAAGTTTGTTGCATAACATTAAAATATTTTTACTTAATGAAAATTGTTCCACTTGAGAATTTGGGGAATTTTTAAACATTCCTGGAACAAATCGCTCCCCTTTTTCTGGCTGTGGGCTTGCTTTGTGACTTTTTCTAACCTATGTAGCAATGAAATAGGGTGTGAATAAAGCTGAAGAACTACCAGTAAGACTTTCCAAACCCTCCCAAGATTCCTGCCTTGAACTCACTAATGAGCATGAGCTGGAGAAGCTAAAGCTAACCCAACCCTTCTCCTTCTTGCCAACTCGTCCATAATGTTTAATAAGCACCACCAAGTATTCTTTGCCCAGCCTTCAAGCAGTTTTTGGTCGTGCGAATTTAGCCAATTTTTGTCCCTTAAAGTTGATCCATAGCAAAGTATAATTTCTTTTTTGCTAAGTGAAGAAATCTCAACTCATTTTCTGGCAAAATATTTTAAAATGTGAATTTAAAAAAAAAAAGTCTCGGCAAACATTAATAGAATATCTTCTACTAAATACCAACTCCGCAAGGTATTTTTGAAATGTGAAACCTTTAATAGGTTTCAGAGATCATTATGTAGTCGTACCAACGTGCCAGACACTATTCTAAGCACTTCGTAACTATTTACTCATTTAACTCTTCTAACAACTGATGGCAGGAGGTAAATTATTCCTTATTTTGTAGATAAGTAAACCGAGTGTCAGAGAAGCAAAGTGATTTGCCCAAGGTCACACAGCTGGTAAGTCGGAGAATGAGGATTCAAACCCAGGCCATCTGGCTGCAGGCTGCAGACACCGATGACCAAGTTTATGATTATAGGAAGAAGGGAAATGTGGAGGCTCTGCGGGGAGAAATAACCACAGTTTCAGAGCCTTTACAGGAAAACCAATGAGAATTATAGTGATATTAATGTATTCAAACATCAAAGCCAGAGGAGTCCGCATTAGTTTCTGAAAAGCTCAACTCCAAGGGATCCATGGTCTCCCTCAGGCTCAGTGTTAATTGGTTGAAGAACAGGTATGCAGAAATACTGATGGGAAACAAGTGTTTCTTGATATCTAGACACAAATGTGCCAAATAAACCTCAGTCTAACATGTATAATTTATTTCTGCTGAGACTGGAGGTAAACTGAGTTATGACTCACAGAAATAGCCAAGTAGATAAGGCATCCACTCGCAGCGAAAATAGTATTCATTCCAGATCCCCTTATGATCCTTCAGTGCATCCAAGGGGCAACATTCAAACTCTAGAAAAAAGGTGACTCTATTTCGTGATTTCACTGGCAACTCCAAGCCAGCATGTCTGCCTGTATTAGGGGAGAACATTCAGTGATGAATTATACTGTGACACTTCCAAAGCCTTCTATAGTCTTGTCTCCATACGTCTTGTAAATGCAGTTGTCTCCTCTTACTGATGGAAGCTATGGCCCAAGACCCCCATTGGGTGCCTGAAACCACAGATAGTACCAAGCCCTCTATATACTGTTTTTTTTTTTCATATCCATACATACCTACAACAAAGTTAATTTATAAAATAGGTTCAGTAAGATATTAACAATAATAATAATAAAGTAGGACAATTATAACAACATTCTATAATAATAGTTACATGGATGTAGTGTCCCTCTCTCTCTCTCTCTCTCTCAAAATACCTCATTGTGTCATACTTACCCTTCTTCTTGTTTTGATGTGAGATGGTAAAATGTCTGTGTGATGAGATGACTTGACGCAAATGACGTAGACACTGTGATCTAGCATTAGGCTACTACTAAGCTGACAGTCCATCTGCTTCTGGATTGTGGGTAACTGAAACAACAGGGAGTGAAACCATGGATAAGGAGGAACCACTGTATCAATCCAATACATTACAAGCTAGTAGATAAATGTGAATTCATACAATAGTGAGGACATCTTGGTATGCATAATGAAAACTCACACATATCGACTCTTTCAGTGTGCACAAGAAAGTCAAGATTTTTGTGAAACATAAAAGGAATCAGTTCTAATCTACAAAATTATGCACAGGTCTCAGTCAAAATCAGCAGCTAATTCATTGAACAACCTGCAGCTAATATCTGATTAATGACTCTTAATTACCAGGAAGCACTTTAAAAAATATGGAGAGCCATATAAATGTTAAGGGTATCATCTTCAGAAGTCTCTAGTGCTTTCCTTCAGGCAGGGCAAACAGCTCTTCATTCCCATCTGCCCGTGCATTTATTTTCACTCCCCATGAACGATGCCTTCTTTCTTGTAATTTTATTTTTTTATTTTTGCAACTCAGAGCGACTTCTCCAGGACAGTGTAGGGTATCTCTGCATGTTTTTTTCCCTATGCATACATACCTATAATAAACCTTAATTTCTAAATCAGGCACGGTAAGAGATTAATAACAATAATAAAATAGAATAGTTAATAACTATATACTGTAATAAAAGTTGTGTGAATGTTGCCTCTCTCTTTCTCAAAATAGCTTACTGTGCTATATTCACCTGTCATCTTGTGATGACGTAAGATGGTAAAATGCCTACATGCTGAGACCACATGAGGGGAATGACACAGCCACTGTGGCATTCGGCTCCTCTGGACCTTCTACGGTTCATCAAAACAAGGACCATCAACTTCCAGACCATGGGTGACTATCAGTAACTGAAACAGCAGAAAGCAAAATCACAAATAAGGGAACTATTATATTATACAGCTTGCCAAGCCATGGAATGTGCCTTGAAAAAAGTCGCAAAACTTAGAATTCATTAGAGAAAGCAACATATCACCCACAAGAGGCATTATCTGCCACCTTAGCTTTCCTGGAGAGAGCCGTATGAAATACTGCACAAAAAGGAAAAGATAAAATCATAAGCACAACAAAATTAAACTAAATACTCTAAATATAAAATGAGATATTCTCAATTACAAAAATATGAAGGTTGCTATTCAATATAAATTATTATCCCTCATCACTCGGTCATGCACATGTCAGCTGCCCCGTGTGTTTCCACCTGCTACCTGTTTGCCCCACACACAGAAAAAGCATCATCAAGGTTCCTCAGAAGAATCCACTTTTATCTCCCCAAACAGAGTGAGAAATATCTATTGCACCGAAGATTATTCTGTTAGGACTTGAAGAGCAGAAGCAGAGAAGACGAACCCGCCAGAGCACAGACAAAAGCCAATTAAAAAATTCATGGAGCATATTTTTCCTCCCCCAAATTTCCTACAACCAGGCTGCTCCCGGAGCGTCACTCTGGACCATTCCCCACCCCGATTCCTTTGTATCTAACTGTTATGCACACACATTTCCTTTCTTGTCCTCTCTTGTGATTCGGGGACTCTGCTTTCCTTCCCAACCATGCTCTTTGGGTCTTACACTCCAACCCAAACAATTTAATAAGGTTCTCCCCACCCACCCACTCACCCACACACAACAGAATGCCCCCTCCCCTGAGAGAAATCCTGCCAAGGAAACTTTTATCTTGTTACACTTTCTCTTTCTCTTTTCTTTTCTTTCCTCTTTTTTTTTCTTAAACCCAGACTATCTTGGGTATACATTGATCTGCTTTAGTGAAGCTGAAAAGAAATTGAACCACTACAATAAATGTTTCCAAAAGAGGGTGTATTCCTGCTTTGCACATCCCTCACTCCTCTCCCGCCTTCCACTTCCCAGTCAGGGAAAGTTCAGAACACAAGGAAAAACACTCCCTAGGGAATAAACCCAGGCAGCTTGGCTAAAGAGCAAGGGAAGCTGGTAGCCACTTCCACCGCTGATCCTGACATCAAAAGAGTCTAATTTTAAGGAGGCGGACTTAAGAGAAGATCGTTACAATGTTGGTTTCAGGGAATCATTGTGGAAAGTAGGACTCTGTGAAGCAGGTGTCAGAAGTTATTATCCAACTGCATTGCAGTGGGCAGCACGAATCTCTTTTATTTGATCGGTCTTTAGATAGGAAGTGACCCCTGAACCCTTTATTTCCAAGTGTGCATCACACCACTTAGCCTCTGTAATGTATCCTGGGTTGGCCCAAATATGCTTAAAACTACAATCTGGTATTATAGACATGCGCGCGCACAGACACACACACACACACACACACACACGCAGTGCCTGGAAAATCCAGCCTGTGGCACACAGTCAGGGCAGGCAGAGCCAGAATGGTCTGCAGCGTTTACCTCCGGTTTCTCCCGTCCCCTCGGCTGGGTCCTTGCATCCCTCCTGGTGATACCTCCACAGGAGGACCTCTCTCTGACTAGCTACAGCCAAGTTTCTAAATCTCTTTATGCCTCAATTTTCCCCTCCACTTAACAAATATAGTACCATTGAATTGATAGGGTTGTACTCACCATACTTAACGCGCCCCCCCAAAACATAGTGGATACTCAATAAATACTGAATGTTGTTTTTGTTGTTGATATCACTTGACTCCTCTTAGACCAAATTACAGAGTAAAAGAGGTCACGGGAGAACCCCCCAGCCTTCCTCCAAAACCATATCCCCTGAGAGACAGCAAAGACCTCCCTACCCCAACCAAACTCCCCCCACCTCCTCCCAGAAACACCATTAAGGTCCTCGCCAACCTTTGAAGCATTGCTCCCCCGCTATCAGTCTGAAAGAACTGCAGATAAACGACATAAACTGCTTTTACTTCCCCCATCCATAAACTGATGGGCATCATAATAAGCCAGAAGAAAAGCAGTTTCAAGATAAATTTCTGTTAAGGATGCTGGCTTGCCCACTCGGCCCACTCAGAACCTTGCAGGCTGCCATGAGACCAGAGGTCTGTTTACAACAAAACCAGGAGGGTTTCTTCAATTCAGCTGTTCTAAAAGCTGACTGACATTAACCGAGTCCACATCTTTGATATGTGGGTTTTACTATTCGTAATTATAAAACATGAATTTCACAAGGCATGAAGAAGATTTTGATATTAATCATTTCTCCTCACTCTAAATGATATTAGTTTTTTTAAATCTGGCTTTAGGCTGGATTCTCCTCTGTGTCTCATAAGGTCCTCGTCCTGTGCTATCCATGTTGAAAACTCTGTTTCCGAGTCCCAGGCGCTTCTTACTGAATCAGCACCTTTGTATAAGCCGCAAAGTAATGAGTTTATGAGTTGATTTCTATATATGAATATAATAAATGCCTGCAGAGACTTGGATAAAAACACTGGCACATCTCTGCTATTGAATAGTGTGTACCAAAGCCGGCCTCAGGTTCTTCTCATCAGGGGAGCAGGAATCTTCTTGGAGAAGCTCTCTCCTCTTTGGGAGTAGACTAAGAACTCCGGCAGTCTGTAGGGGAGCGGTCAGTCCAACACCCGCACTCCTGTGTGGAGAGCCAGAAAATCAGTGGACAACTGCCATTGCTTCTCCCTGACACAGAGGGAGTACCGGTGCCCTGCTGACTCAGAAATCCATGAGCTCAGGTGCACTTTTGAGAGAAGATAATCCACTGTTTTTATCTTCAGCAGAAGGCAATTCCACTGACATGTGCTTTCAGCAAATATCCATTGAGCGTCTCTGGGTAGGGCAGATACAATGGTGAGAAGGACAGCGTCACTCTTACCTTCGTTGCACCAACACTGGTGACCAGCAGAGCACGTGCATGGAGCCCTGACACTCAGACCTCACTCACCAAAAAGCAGTTGAGGCCAACACTTGTAGGAAAAGTCATCTTGGATCTCATGTCCTCTCTCCTCATGTTCCCCTGGCACTTTACCTAGGTTGCTTTTTATTTTATTTATTTTATTTTATTTTATTTTATTTTATTTTATTTATTTTTAAGAGAGAGACAGAGTGAGAGTGGGGGAGGGGCAGAGAGAGAGGGAGACACAGAATCCGAAGCAGGCTCCAGCTGCTGTCAGCACAGAGCCTGATGCGGGGCTTGAACCCACAAACTGTGAGATCATGACCTGAGCCGAAGTCAGACACTCAACCAACTGAGCCACTCAGGATTCCCAGATTTTTATTTTATATTTGATTTTATTATATTACATTTTATTTTATTTTATTTCATTTTACTTTAGTAAAAGCACATGAAATGTGTCCCCTTACCAAGTTTTTAAGTGAACCACACAGTACGGCAGACTGCAGGCACAGTGTTGTACAGCAGATCTCTAGAACTTATTCGGCTTGCCAGACTGAAACCACACACCTTTTGATTTAGCAACACCCCGTTTCTCCCTCCCCCGGCTCTGGCAACCACCATGTCACTCTTTGATTCTATGACCTTGACTATTACGGATGCCTCATACAAGGGAGATCGTGCCATACGTAGCACTCTGAACACATCCGATCTCCTCTGATTGATTTTTTAATTTACTTGATTTATTTCATTTCCTTATTTATCTCTACATTTTTTTCAATCACAACTATTTAGAAACAGGACACATCTGCTCCACCCACATTCATGATACATTCACCATCCCTTGAAAAAGAAATACTGCCAACCGCAGAGAAACGTTTGGAAGGGTCTGAGCTCTGCGGGTACCCACCGGCCTCACCTTACCAAGGTTTTCAGTTTCACTGCGACATTATCTCTTAGAGCTTGTTTTAACTCAGACTCCAGAAAGAACTCTGGAAGATCAGTAGCATCTTCCTGGGGTGGCCTGAGGAACAGAGGCGGCAGAGGCTATCTGCAATCCCGTGGCCCCCTGAGCACATAATTACATGCCCATGTGGCTTTAAATTTGGAGTCTAAGCTCATCCGAATAGCCAGTCTTCCCCGCTACACAGCGCAGTGGTGCACAGCGTAAGTACAGCCAAATGCCGCACCTCCCTATGGGCTCTGGCAGCACTGGACAGTTTTTAACAACTCGTCTTCCATCCGCCGTCCTAGGAAAAGCAGAGGCACAGAGGCCAGCGGGGGCGGTCGCGAGCCTGCATCCCCCCAGTGCCCAGGAGCGGCTCTGCTCACTGCCTGCACATTTGGGATGCCAGCTGGGGAACGAACCCTGAGGCTTTCCCTTCAGCTGGTCTGGCCTCGCACCCCTGCCAGGTTGGTCTCTGTGGGAGCCAAAGAGCAAAGAGCCTCCCTCGCATAAAGCAGGCATTACGCATGCATCTGTTTCGCCAGCTCAGCAAGGCAGCGTGACTGGAGATAAATATTTTTGGCAAACTGTGTAACAACTGCTGTCACCGCGTAGGGACACAGTAGTGCCTGAGCCACACACGTAAGTTACTTGGACTTTGGAAATCAAGAGTCATAACATCAAAAGATGATTGATGCATGGCAGCAGAGAAGGAGGCGAACGGAACGGCTCATCCTCTGCGGGGCTGGAAAAGGTTCTTTGCCTTCTGGGAAGCTTTGAAGAAGTGGAGGCACAGGAAGGCCAAGGTCTTTGCTCCCTGCCCGCAGCCAGATGGGATATGCTGTCAGCAACCACCGGGGCTCTGGGCTGAGACAGAGGGAGGGGTTTCGAGGGCTCTATCTCTGAACTCAAAAATAGGCCTTTGCATTCAAGGTGCGATGCGTTTAGTAACTTCCTTTCTTCTGAACATTTGCTTTCCGTTTCAAGTCAGCTCCCGTGGCCCCTGCAGAACTTTGCAATCTCTCTTTGAAAGGCAGAATTCACACAGAGAGAAGGAGGTCTCCACGCAGGCAGATCAATGGAGTTTTCACCTCAGACAGAAGTCGATTAAATAGATTGGAAGACTCTGGGACCCACGACCTGAAAAGGTCATGGGTGTGTGTATGTGTGTGTGTGTGTGTGTGTGTGTGCGTGTGTGCCCACGCGCGTGTATGTGTGGAGGTATGTGAGCATGTAAGCGTGTGTGTGTGAGCGTGAGTTTGTGTGCATACTCCCACTCTTTTTACCAAAGCGAAGGAGAAGCTTATCTATTCAGCTCACTGATGAAGTATTGAAGCTTTCAGGTTGAGAGCAACGACTGTTACCTGCATTCGTTATAGACAAACTGACTGACATCCATCGAGTTTCCAAACAGCGTAACAGAAGCCCTTCAGTCTGCCTGCTGCCCCATGAAATGGCTTCAAAACATTCTCCAGATTATTCCGGGGCCCTCCCTAGGAACCTCTTTTCCAAGACTGACATCTTCTCTTCTTTAGGAACGACACCGTGTTGCCATCGTTCTGCATCTGCTCATTGTTCCAGCTTCCAAAGGTGAACTACTATTTATCCGGAATGTCCACTGCCCGTCCGTCCGCCTCTTTGTTTTTCCTGAAATGTCAACTGTTTCTCATGGTGGTTTGAAAACCAACTCTGCCCCGACCTGAAACATCAATGAGGCCAGCTCACCTTGGAATCAGTTTTATTCTTCGACACCTACTAATTGCCATGAGACACATGACACATTTTACCTCTAATCCCTTGAATTCAAGAGAGCAAAGAGGTGAAGGACATAAGCCTTTGCATCAGTTTACCTGGGCTCATGATCCCAGTTTCTCCATTAGCTAGTTGTGTGGATTCGAATTAGCAGCTTCACGCTTCCATACATCAGCTTATTTGTCTGTAAAATGGGAATGATAGCTGTACCTGCCTCATCAAATTAGTGTGAGAATTCAATGAGTTAACACAGAGTAAGACGCTTTAAAAAACCAGGCGCACAGTAAGTGTCCAATAAATGTCACTTGTTATTACCTATATGACAGCTCTGCAAAGTGTATCTTATTCCAATATTGCAAAGGAGGAAGCTGAGCCTGGAGAAGTGGGGAGGCTGCAGAGAGAAAATGGCAAAGCTACATTTTAAATTCAGAAGAACCATTTTCTGGAACCTATGTTCTTGCCTCACTACTGCTGAGCCTCCCCTCAGGGACACTCACAGCCAGGAATTTGTTCTAAGACTTATCGACTCCTAGGCATAATGAAAGGTAGGCCAAGTCATGGCAACGGTTTAGGATAATGGTTATGATTATAAAAACCTGTGTATCTGTGCTCTCTTACCAGCACACACCCCCAACCACAAGCCTTCCAAAAGAGAAAAGTGATTTTTTTTTCATGGCTTCTGTAGGCAAGAGGTGGAGGGGAAAAAAGAACAAAAGGAGAAAAGTGAGTCAGGAACTAAAGAGACCATGACAGCTGGAAGAGAAGGAAACATCTCATTTTCTTAAGAAAAAAAAAGTATATTTTCTTGGGGCACCCAGGTGGCTCAGTCGGTTAACCCTCTGACTTCAGCTCAGGTCATGATCTCGAGGTTTGTGAGTTCGAGCCCTGTGTCAGGTTCTGTGCTGACAGCTCAGAGCCTGGAGCCTACTTCCGATCCTGTGTCTCCCTCTCTCTCTGCCCTTCCCCCACTCACACAGTCTCTCTCTGTCTCTCTCTCAAAAATAAATCTTTTTTAAACAAGAGTATATTTTCTTTATTTTCCTTTTTAAAAAAGCTTTCTCTGTGTGGCTTTCTTTTTTTTTTTTTCTTTTACACTGGTTTTGCATTTGATTTTTTTCTGAAAATTTGGAAGAATTTTTTTCTAGTGATTACATTCCTATCTATGACTTTACATAATACATTTAATCCTTTGTTTCTTTTAAAGAGTAGAGGTTTTTTAGAATTATTATAGGTTAAAAATCATTCCTTTATGGTTTGTGCTGCGGGGATCCTTAGTTAATAAATCCTTGCCTACTCAGAGTCACAGGGGTGTATTTCTGCAGTAGCAATTAACTTTATGCTTTGACCAAAGATGAAATTAGCCCATATATTTTTCCTTTCCCTTCACCTCCCGCTACTCTGCTGCCCCATTGAGCTGATGATATTATCATTTTAGTGTTCACCTTTGTAATGGTTAATATACTTGTGCCTTTATCCGGAGGATTACCAAGGACAAGCCTGTGGGAACAGTCCACGCCCGGTACTAGCAGTAAGAATGTACATTGTTCCCTAGGAGATATTAAAACAAAAATAAAACCAACTACACGTCAGTCGGTCACTCTTACCCACACTGCATCAGTAATACATGTCAGTGATAAAATATTCTTCCTCCTAAGGAGACACCACTTCCACTACTACCCTTTTCCATGTCTTTCAGTTGTTTTTATCAGCTTTATAGAATACCTTTTAATGCTTCACTGTAAGTGATGAGAAAAACAACAAAATAATAAATTATTGTCTCTTTATCCCTTTCTAGTAGTCAGGGTTCATACCATTTATGCTGTGTCCTGTGGCCTATTTGATTTTGTGCAATGAGACAGATTCAGTGCATGCCACCATTTTTCTCTATTTGCCATTTATCTCCTGATTGGCTAAGGTTTATCCTTTCGTTGTTTTTTAAAGAAGGAGTCAAAATTCCCTGCATTCTAACATATTGCAAAATGTCAATTATGCTAATACAGGCATAATATTTTGGCTGGGTATGAAATTCTAAAGTGCCATCCAGTATTTTCTGAGATGTCTGAGTCCAGATTACTGTGTTTGGCTGGAATTTCTCTTTTGCTTGAAGTTTGCATGTATCATTCTGGGTAAAATGTTCCTGGGAAATAGCATGCCCTTTCAAACTGCAGATTCTTCTTTTCATCCATAAAATTGCCTAAATAGTTTTTTGATTCATTATCTCTACTTTTCCTCTTTAGGACACAACTAATGCATATAATTTTTGTCTGCTTATTTTTTTCTCTAATCTTTCTAGTTTTTTGCTTCTGTTTTGGCGTGCTCATTTTTATCATGCCCCTTACTGTATTTTCATCAATGTCTGGTCTCTGTTTTGCTGCTAATAGTTTTGCCTTTAGTTCTATAGCAGTTTTTCCTTCTTTTTTATTTCTTTTTGGCTTTGACTTTTTCCTGACCTCTGCCAGCTCACAGTTTATCTTTGTACTCTCTAACCAGCTCCCCTTGACTCCTCATATTCTGCTTTGTCTCTTTCCTGTATTAGAGAAATTGCCTCTTTAATTTTTTTAATGACTGGGGAGACATCTGGGTACAATATTCATCTGCAATGTCTTTCTAGTGAGCATTTACTATCAGCAACTTGTCTTCCTTTTCTTCTTCTTTCTGTTAATATCTGTATGTATTTATGGTTTTTTTCCATACTTTGAATGAGGTAAGTTTTTCATGAACAAATTATATGTATACATACATATGTATGTATATGTACAACCCCATGTGGGGAAGGAGCCAGGACATGGTTCCTAGTGTCTCATGGGAGTATCCGTGAGTTTTTGAGAATTTACTTTTCCCTAGCTGTGGAGCTCATCAATTGTAGAAAGGTTTATAATGTAAAGACTCCCAGAGTTCCACCCATGACCACCAGGACAGACAGCTTCTTGCAAATTGTTTTACCTATGTAATTCCTCCTTCGGTCTTGTCCTTCACTTCTCAGAGCAATACCAAGCAGAGGGAAAACCTCTGGGTCAGCCAGTGAACCTTGTTCCCAATTTCCTGCAAGAGCTTTACCCTCTAGGTGAAACTCTACCTTAGAAAAGCACATGGGTCTAGGATCTACTCACATGGACCTCTCATTAATTCTACCCACCCATGGGTGGTTGGATCACCACCACCGTTGTAATACTTCACCTGCTTTGTTGTTCCAAATTGATGCTATCTCTCACCTCTATTTCCATTTCTATTCTTGCTGCTTTTGGACAAGCCAAAAGGGGAAGAGGGACATCCCAATTTTTTATCACCAGCTTCAAAATGGAAATTACTAGATCTTAAGAGGTAACCAATTTTGTAACTAAAAATGACATTTAGAGAGCAATAAAAAGAGACGAAGAAGAAGAAGGAAATTTCACTTTCCAGTAGAAAATCTGTTCTTCACAAAGAAACCCACAATAGTCAGTACGCACTCTCAGGTTCTGGCTGGCTTTTCACTGTACTTACTATTTGTATCCGGAAATCCATGACTAAATCATCTTGCTTGGCATAACGTGTTAACAAGGAGGTCATGTCACTTCAGTCCCAGGTATTTGTCATCACAACACATGGTGCAGGTCTAACAGCAGTTGACAGAAGTTTTAACTCATAGAAGCAGAAAATAGAATAATAGTTTCCAGATGTTGGGGGATGGGGGAAATAGGGAATTATTTATCAATGTATATAAAGTTTCAGTCATACAAAGTGAATAAGTTCCAGATATTTGCTGTATAACACAGTTACACAGCTATATGTATGTGCACTATAAAATACAAGGATACACTCCATAGTTAACAATATGGTATGTGCACTATAAAATACGAGGATACATTTCATGTTAAGTGTTTTTCCCATCATACTCCCTGCACACACACACAAGAATACAAGAACATTTTTGGAGGTGAAGGAAATTCCTAATATCTTGGTTGTGGCAGTGATATCACAGGTATATGCACGTGTCCTAATTTATCAAGGTGTATACATTACATGTGTGGATTTTTTGTATATTAGTTATACCTCAATAAAGCTAAAAAAACACAAAAATAAACTTAAACTTTCTTTTAACAGCAATGAAACTATGACTTATCTCATGATAGTATTGACTGCATTTATTTTTTTTTTATTTAAAAATAAATTTCTAAAGTGAGAACACAGACTTAATTAATGGAGGAAAGAGCTAGTTATATCCACCGACTGTCAGCTTTTTTATTTGTGGGTGGCAGAAAGACTGGTGAGACAACAGAGTTTTCGCTGCTGAGAGCATCACAGAATTAGCTGTCACACTTGACATTAATGTTAATTGTGGACAAACTGAATCTTCTGACAGATTTTCTGCAGCCAGTAATTCAGTAAAAGTGTTCTGCTTTGGAACACCAAGAATGTCAGCGAAAGGTCAGCTCCAGGGCATTGAAATGACCCCTTTCTGTAACAAGATGTTAAAATTGGACTCTTTATGCCTGAGTCTAAAGCTGGAGAAAGCAAACAAGGGTACTAAGTACCCCTGCATTACAAAGTGCAGGTCACATCGGCTCTGCAGAACTTGCAAAGTGAATGACAAGAAATCAGTGTGGCCATGATTTTTCATCAACTCTCTTGAGGTACAAAAAGATGAAAGTTAAAGGGATTTCAGAGAAAAATTAGTAGGAAAAATTACAAGTCCTGGAGGACTACAATGTTTTCTCTTCCCTTCCTAGAGGGGAGAAAAGGGCAAGTAACAGAAGCACCTAGCATCTAACTTTGATTGTTCGGCATATGTGAGGTCCAAAGACAGATGTCAGAACAGGGCTGGAAGAAGTCCGCGGCAAAAATCTGAAGCCCGTGGCTACAGAATAAAACGCTACACTAGAAACAAACTACATTTCTTGGTGGGACAAGGGTTTGTGAGTGTTTTAGTGGGAGATTCGGGCCACATGGGATGGAAACTGATCCAGAGCTGCCTTCCAGTGGAATTTGCACAGGCGATTCCCCAAGCATATGACAGAACCTAAAAGAGAGAATTAGCGAAGGATGAGCTGTTGGATAGACAGAGGCTAAGACTCAAAATATGAGAATCAGAATTAGAGAACCCAGCAGGAGTATTTCTGTGGAAGCCACGAAAGCCCCTGAAAGAAAACAATCAGCGTTAGAGACCTGCCACGGACAGAAGGCACCAGTGCCAGGATTTCACTCCTGTGCGGAGACAACTACTGTTCACTACCACTCTAGGTTAGGTCCTAGAACTTCCGGTAAATGGATTCATGTAGCATGTCCTGTTTCACGTGTGGCTTATTTGGCTCAGAGTGATGTTTTTGAGATGCATCCATGATGCTGCATGTCTCAGTGGGTTATTTTTCTTTCTTATTGCTGAGTACATGTCATTGAATCATTATAGTTCAATGTGTTTATCTAGAAGCTCTGTATGTTTTCCTTCTACATTAGAGTCTATCCTCCAATTTAAACCAATGTTTTATGTATGATATGAGGTATGGATTGAAGTTCCTTTTTTTTTCCCGTATAGATATCCAGTTGTTCCTGCACCATTTCTTGAAAAGACTCTTATTTGCCCATTAAATTATCCAATTACTGCTGCTATATAACAAACTACCACAGAAATGAACGGCTTAGAACAGGTCTTTTGTTTTGGTCATGATTTTGTGTCAGGAATTTCAGAAGCCCTCTGCAGGGGCAGCTCTTAACTGGGAGTTTCTCATGCAAATACACTGAGATGTTGCACGGGACCGCAGCAATCTGAGGGTTCAAGTAGCTGAGTGTTAGATGGAGCGCACTCACATGACGGGCACGCTGGCAGCTTACTGCGAGCCAGGCTGAGAGTAGCAACTAAAATATCTACACCTGACCTCTCCGGTATGGCAATCGTTGGGTAGGCGATCTTACACAGTGACCAGCTTCTCCCAAAAGAAACGTCCCAAGAGAAACTGCGGAAGGTGCATAACCTTTCATGACCTATCTCAGAAATGAGACAGTGTCACTTCCATCATATTCTTTTGGTCAAAGCAGTCACAGGCCCATTCAGCTTCAAAAGAACCATACATCCTGATCGGAGGTGTATCTAAGAATTTGACATCATCTTTAAAACCACAACATCATATATGTGGGGTCTATTCACACACTCTTTTTGTTGTTATTTTATTGATCTATTCACCTATCTTTAACATCAATAATATCTTGATTATTATAATTTAAAATAAACCTTGAAATTGAGTAGTGTATGTTCCTTATGTATTAAATTGTTTTGACTACTCTAAGTCCACATTTCCATACCGCTTGGACTTTAACTGGCATCAAATTGAATCCATATAACAATTTGGGAAGAGTTGTTTTCTTAATACTAATAAATCCATACGTGGTATATTGAAAGTGGTAATACTCTCAATCCACAAGCAGTATATTTCTCCACGTATTTAGGTCTTCCTATATTCTCAGCATTGTTTTGTCATGTTCACATAGAGAATTTACAAATCTTTCATTAAAATTATTTTTAGGCATTTTATAATTTTTGATGCTATTAGCAGTGGAATTGAATTTTAATTTCATTTCCCAATTATTTTTTGCTATATTGCATGTGAGAATGCAACTATTTTGATCTTGAATCTTGAAACCTTGCTAGATTTACTTGTTATACTTTATTATGCTGTATACCTTCAATACAATGTTACAAAATAGTTTTAGGAATCTTTGTTCTCAAGTTTTGGGGTCAAACTTGAAATTTGGGGGGTTTATTTATTTATTTATTTTTCCTTCAATCTCATTGTTCCTTACTTCAGGGACGTCAGCTATACATAAGCTACATTGATTGATGTTGCCCCACAGATCTTTGAGTCCATTTCTTTCTTTCAGGCTCTTTTTCTCTGATTTAGTTTGGATAGTTTACTGATCTTTGCTTCTACAGTATTCAATCTTCTATTAAACTCATCCAGGTAATTTGCTATGTCATGTACGTTATGTTTTCCAGTTCCATTTAGTTCTTGTTTTATCATTTCGATTTCTATGCTGAGATTACCCAATTGCTCTCCAAGTATGACAATATTTTCTTTAACTCATTGAATATATTTCTAATAGCTATTTAAGTTCTTTTCCGCTGATTCCAATATCTCTGTAATCTCTGGGTCTGTTTCCATTGATTAATTTGTTTAATGATTGTGGAGCACATTTTCTACTTCTTTTCACAAGCCAGAGCAGCCAAGTATCTGAGTTGTGGCCTTTCTGGAGTTTTAGTTAAATGCCTGAAGTTTAAGCAAGATCTCTGTATTTTGATTGATCTGAATTTTAATGCCACCCTGAACTCTGATCTCCAAAATTCCAAGTCAGCTCAGGGTTCCCTAAGTAGCTGTTTGCTGCCGGGCCTTGCAGAGTTTCTCTCTACCTATGCGGCTTAGTATTTGGCCAAAGATTCAAGGGTTCTCTGTGCAGATTTATGAGCTGTTTTTCTGCCCAGCTTCCTCCTTCCAGGTATCTGTCCCTGCAAGTTCTGACCTTAGCAGACCCACACTCTGCCACCTCAGTGTAGTGAGATTGTTGTACTTTGCTTGGATTTCAGATTCCTGTGCCATGGTCTAAAAGTACCTCCAGTCAGAAATCTGGGCTCCTGTGTTTTCCTTCTAGTAGAGATTGCAGTCTATTACTGCCTTTTGTCCATCATCTGAAAACAGTTGCTCCATATATATTTACCTAGTTCGATAGTTGTTTATGTTAGAAGAGCTAGTCAAGTACCAGTTATTGTCATGGCTGGAAGGTCAGTTGACATTTTATTATATAAGATTGCCTGGAGACATCAAAAGCTGGTTACAATTTTATCCCAGTTACAGGAATAGAATATCCACAATGTTTGGGAGGACAATATGAAAGTGATAAATTGGTTTTCATTTATACCCTATAGAGTTCAATGGCTTCAATATACCAGTTACGTTACCATATCAGAAATGTATGGATGTATATGGAATAAGAAATAGAGTGTGTTTGGGGAGCACTAACACTGCCCTTTAATTAGAGAGTGGAGGAAATGGTGATCCATAAAATCTTGATTATGGAGTAGGTTGGAGCAGGAGAACCTTGAGTTTGGATTCAGTCCCAACTCTATTTCTTATTAGCATTATTGAGCAAGTCATTTAACCTCTCGAAGTCAGTGTCCTCTACCATTCCAGCTGGTTTATAACACTGGCTCCCTCCTTTTTGTCCTGAGTAGCAGATTTGAAAATGTGTGCAAACTCTCTACAGATGCTAATTTTTATTAATGGGCAACTTGATTTAGGAGCTATATGATGTAAAAAAACACAAAAGCTGTATTCCAGAACGCAGGTACAGATTTCATTCCTGACTCTTTCTTTTCTAAGAATATATAATAGTAGCAGCCCCATTTGTTTAGTGATTGCAACATGCCTGACACTGTTTTGCAGATCAGTTTATTTACCGTCTACCGCAAACTTGAACGACAGGTATTAACCTCCTGATTTTGCAAATAAGGAACCAAGGCTAAGCAAAGTTAAGAAACTCGCTGAAGGTCAAGTGGCCAGTCAAGAAATCAAACTCAGACTCTTATGTCTACGAAGCCTAGGTTTTTGCCATTACACCACATGGACCATGGGCGAGCATCGTGTCTCCAGGCGTCAGAGCTCCCCTCCATGATTTGAATCATCAAAACATGCATAACTGCAACATGATTTTCTAATCTTATTAAACCTCAGACATAAAGAAGCCTAATCTAATTCTAAGTTAATGTTGAGCTACAGGAGTATGTTTGGTCTAGTTTTCATATTCAGCTTCTGATCTGCCATCAGTAAAGACTTCAATCTGAACAACGATTCTGCTCCTTATTCTAATCAATCACACAGGACTTGGTGCTCAACCTTTTTCTCCTCTATGCTGGGCAAATTCACAGTGAATTTTTAGCTGTATCATCAGTCATTGCTTGTCATGGAGGTGATGAAAATGTAACCTCGGTGGGTATTTTTGAAATACTCTTCTTATTCTGATGCACCCTCTGTCCCCAGAGATACACTGAAAAACCTTATTGCACACTTATTCGTGCACAGTTGAGCTCACACTGCAAACATATATTATTTCACCCTATGCTCATTAGTACTAATCATCATTTTATCTCTTTATTTTTAAATCTATACAATCCAAGATGATAGCATTATCAGTACACAGAGTCGGCCTGAGAAGTGAGAAAAGAGAAAACCTTCATCTCTATGTCTGCCTTTACAAGATTTGAAATGTCGACGTGTTGGAAGAGCACACTTCTGCTTCCCATGCAGAAGTAAAGAGGCCGCCTTTGCAACCATCCTCCCACAAGCATCCGTGGACAGAGGACATATTTGAATAAGCATGTCAAATATATGTGTCAAAGAGATAGTTCCCCCACCTCCCTGACAAGCACCGCACTCAGTGACAGTTGGACCTACACTGTGTATGCGAAGGGCACTGAAGGGAAGAAAGAACCGGCCAGTGAGATTGGCTGTATGACAGCCTCAGAGAGAGAAGGGAGCCATTTCCAAATATTTCTGCCATATGTAGGGAAATGAAAAGGCACTAACTGACTCATCGGGACAGACGTTCTGCTGGCACAACCTGGGGATCCCACAGGTACCCAAACCCCCATGTCTTCCTGGTCTTAACAGTCCTTGATATTTTTTAGCATTAGGTCTCCAAGGGGAACAGGAAACTGACCAGCAGTGATGCCCTAACTCAGCTGTCACCTCCAAATCATTTATTTCTCTCCCTGCATATCAGCCACAAGGGTCATTTACCAATCATCTGGCTGAAATGCAGGCTTTTAAGGCATGCTGCCTCTGACAGAAACCCGGTTTTTGTCGAGCTCCAAGTTGACCTCTTTTTCAATCTCTTGAATTTAAAATTAATGCAGCATCTCTGTTTACTGCATGATTGAAGATTCAAACTCTGAAATGTAATCACATGCAAAATGTTAGCAGGGCAAAAGATCAAGGACGTGTATAAGACAATTTGACACATGCAGAGGCCAAGTCAGAAAGGTCAGGTCGGAAAATAAATTGCAACTAGCGAGGGCATGAAAGAGCAGATGGGCCACGCTTATAAATATATTAGCAATGTGAACAAGGTGTAGACTCCTTAATTACTGTGGTGGCATGGGAGACAGAATAAGAGATAACAAAATGGCGGAGGAATTAAATATCTCCATCATCCCAAGATATATATACCCAGTGCTTCGAAACGATTATTTCGACTTCAGGTTTGACCTCCCAAAATTTAGTTTAAAGACTCCAGTAATCAGAAGCCTAATTATTCCATACTTGGAAGAAAAAGGAAAGTTGACCTTATTGAGAAGTACTCCATCAACTGTTTACTGGACGTCTCTGGGTGTCTCAAAGTCACTGCGACTCAACCCATTCAAAACAAAATTCATCACATTTCCATGAAAAATGATCCCTCTCCCCAAATATTTCCTGTCACTGCCAATGACACTACTATTCATTTTCTCAAATCTTGGAGCCTTGAAATTTCTGAGTTACTTTGACTCATTCCCCTCCCATCCCTAATGTTTACTGTCACCAGCTTTAGTTGTTTTATTTCCTTCAAAGCAACTCTTGATCTAGCTCTTTCTCTGTATCCACTGATTTAAAAAAAAAAAAAAAAGATCTTTCCTCTCCCAATTTCACCCTCACATCCTCTGTGCTTGCCTCTCCAGATCCGCTCATTTCCTACCCCACGTTTCTTGTGGTGGTTCTTTTTCAAAACTGCAAAGGTCTCTGGTTTCTGTCTCGTCAACTCTTCACGCTCCAGCATAGTCTATGCAAGATATGGAAGCTTATGTGCTGGGATTTGCCTCCTCAGTTCTGTCCTCTTTTCTCCAGCCAAGACCAGCCTCTCGGAACTTACAGTTCTCCCTCCCCCATCAAAGACATACTGTTTGTTCAAGGACCCACACGTGCACACGCACCGACTAGGATCTGTGATTTGATGGACACTCAGGAACTTGTGGCTCAGCTCTGGGTTCTGGTGTCCAAGTTCTGATAATCATTAGCTGCTTGGATCCCTCTGAGTTCTGGTATTGAAAAGAAAAGGAGAGGACAGAGGCAACAGCGGCTGTAGCAAGGACACTGAGCAGAATTTAGCATGAGCCGCTGTGCTTGCTTTTCTGACGGGATACGTGACCTCGGCTTATATAACCAAAAGCCCATGTTCTGAGTGAATTAACACAGGGTTTATTTCTCTCTCATGCCCCAGTCTCACACCAGTCAGTGGGGCAGGGTGAGGAGCAGGGAGCAAGAAGGAGTAGACAGTAGGGAGACCCAGGCACCCAGACTCCTTCAGTCTTAAAGTACCATACCGCTGCCTTCAATGTGACTTCTCTGGGTGCTCTCGTAGAGGCAGAGAGAAGAGATGAGGGTCATGCACAAGAGCTTTCTAGAGCCAAGCCTGGGGCTGGCAGGCATCACTTCGGCCCATATTCTATTAGACAGACCTCGGTCAAATGACCCCAAGTTAACTGCAAAGTTCATAAATACTATGAATGTCCAGGAGTGGAAGAGTCTGAGCCCAGAGTGTGTTCAAAAGGGCAGGCAGAAAAATGGATTTATTTCCCACTCATGGTCTCCACGTAAAGTCCAGGTCACTCAAATCAGTCACCGGTTCATTTAACCTTTTCTCCCGACCTCTTCATTTGACCCTTACTTCTGTCCTTAGACCCAGGAGTATGTTGACTATTTTTCACCTGTAAATTCACCTTTATATGCTTACTATACTCATTCTATAAAAATTATTGAGTATCAACTATGTGCCAAGTACCACTCTATTGAAAACAAGGAAAAAGTATCTACTTTCACGGAACAAATAAATATACACCACAACATTAGGTATTGTAGACACTGTGAGGGGTTGGTCATGTGTCTATTTGCCTGAGCTGAACTACATTTCCCAGAGTTCCACTTCTCATGTCTTTCCTGTTAGACCAGAGGAAGAGTCTTGGGAGGTGTGGAGAGTTGAAGGGAGCCCAGCAGCCTTTCTTGTGTAGCTCACACATATTGTTGGTGATCTGCTGAGTTACCCCTGGCCTGAAGCAGCAGCTGGGCCCACTCTTCCTGATCCTCCGTCTGCTTCTCTGATACCTGGGTCAGGTTGACTCCTGGGCTAGGTGTGCATGTAGCTCCCTGATGAAAGACTTTGGTTTCTGCAGGATACCCTTGTCAGCAAAGTCCAAGGCCAAAAAATGGACACAGGTTTCAGTCTGTCCTTGTGGGGTCCCAGACAGCCTGTGATCTGTCCACTCCGCATCTACCTGCCCCTCCTGACTATGGTAGTATGAACATCAAACTCCAGCAACACATGCAGATACCATGTGTATTTCTCTGCTTGGACCCTGATTGATACAGGTACTATGATTGAAAAAAAAGAAAAAGTCAGGTCAGTGGGGCATAGGAGGAGGTTATTTTAAATACAATAGTAGGATATGTCTCTGTAAGGAGGTAACATTTGAACAGAGACCTGAATGAGGGAGTAAATGAGGCCTCAGGGTATGGAGGGAAATTATTCCAACAGACGGAATAATCTCAGCAAGCGCAAAGGCCCTGGGCCAGGAATAAGTCAGCACGTTGGAGAAACAAGAAGCCCATGTGGCTAGATCAGAGAAGGAAATGCTCTGGCTACTGGGTGAAGAAGTGACTGGAGAGTGTCAGGGCGGAAACAGGGAGTCTGGGAAGCGGCCTGGACTATGTGGTATTTGTAGAAGCGGTAAGTGTACAGATTCGATACATGTTTTGAAAGTAGAGCTGATACAAATTGTTGATGAAATAGGTGTGAGTATGAGGAAAAAGAGAAATCAACAATAATTCTTGGTGTTTTCCTCTGAAAAACCATATGCTAGCTCTGGGAGGATCTAAAAATAAGTCTTCCTCATCCTCAAGGAAACAGTGTGTTGAGCGGTGTACCTTTCTTCTGCACCCCGTACTCAGCATTTCCTCCCTGTCCAAACTCTTCCCGACTTCCCATTTAAATAACTGTGTGGCTTCCATATTCACTCAACTGTGAGCTCCGCGGAGGCAGGGATTATGCTTATTTATCGTTTTTTGCCCCAGTCCACTTAGTGCAGTGATTTGTGGAGAACTTATTATTTAATTTATTTAAATTTTTTGTGTTGATTTTCTTGAAAAAGATTTGAAACATACAAACTCTAATAAGCTGCCCTAATTCCTTGAAATCACATCACAAAGGGGCTTTAAGTTTTTCTTTTTTTTGGAAAGTCAAAAATGTGCAATCATTTGCATATGCGGACTTTTTTTTTTTTCCTGGCAAATTTCAGGGGTAAGCCAGGAACCAAAGATTATAAAAGAAGAAGTCCTTTTACTCCCGTCATTTACTTCTTTTAACAAAGCACATTTATATGTTAGACAGATTTTAGGCAACTAATTTCTAATCGAGCCGACCAAAGCCAATCCAATATCTTACACATGTTGGATATTAATTAACACAGTTAATTAAAGCAATTTAAAATCTCCCTCTCCTGATTCCATTAGCACTGGATTTTTCAACTACTAAAGAACCTTTCTTAAGTATTATGAATTGTTATGGAAATCACAAATTGCAGAGGCATTTATGAAGGAGAAATAATTTATTCATTAATTACTAAAATTCACTGACCATAAATTTGTCACCGAAATAAAACTGTGGCACTTATGCCCAGATGCACTCATAAATAACTAAATAATTAAACTCGCAGCCTCAGAACAAAAGCCTCACAATGGGCACAATGAAATCCAAATAACTATCTCACAGGACAAAAATAGAACATGTAATAAAAATTATGCTAATTGGCATGTGACCCCTTCAGGAGCTTTTATGCCAGCAGTTTCCAGAAATTCCACTTGTTTTTCACAACTTATTTCCTGTTCACTGTCCCTTAAGAGTGACAAAATATTTGGAGCATCCCAAGGCAGATAACGTCCCTGTCAACACTACACTGGTTGTGCCAATGAGGACTGTGGTCTTCCAGCACTCAGAACACAACCTCTCCAAACTGCTCCTTTTATCGGCATGGCCACAAGCCTCCTCCATTGGGTACGAAAGGGAAAGAAAGAGGGAGAGAGGAGAACCATCCTCTACTGAGCACCTACTATTCAGAAACTGTGCCCTTAACACCAGGTTTAAATATATTTACTTACTTGGTCCCTATGATAATTTTTTCTCCATTTTCAAACAACGAAGTTGATACTGAGGGTTTAACTAGTTGTTCAAGGTGGCCCAGGACAAGATATTTTGTATCCAATTCCTTCTGACTCAGAAGCCCGAATTTTGGCACCTCATGTCTCTGATTTATATCCATCCTCTGAAGCACCCAACCCAGACAGCCCTAGCGAGGTCTGAAGCTCTGTGTCGGGTCCACTGTGGATAGACCAGCTTGCTGAGAAGGTACCAGCTCCCCTTTGCATCAAGCTATTTCCCTCAGCAACTTCTCATCTTCAGAGAGCAAATCAATGTATTGAAGGCAACTCAGAGACCTCTGACATACCAGAAGCATGTTAACTATAGGGTATTACACACACATATGCATTCTTCACTGCTGTGTGAAAATATGGGGAGAGCGGCTATCAGACACAGGGGAGGAGCCCTTGGATGATGACTTAGATAGAAGAGTAAATAGCAAAATTGTTAGCAATTTCTGCCTCTTCCTGGCCTACAAGTTTTTAATAAAAATAACTGGGCATGGGTCCATAGAACTTCAATTTCCTATCCCTGCCCTCCCAGCTATTAGCTAAGTTACCTTGTCTAAGACTTTTATCTCACAGAGCTTCTTGTCTCTTCATTTGCAAACTACTGTCAATAAAGTCAACTTCAAATAGTTGTTAGAAGGTCAAATGAGAGTATGTGTATATGAAAAGTGTGTGTAAATACAGCCCATATATATATTTCATTTGAACAAGAGAGCAGGTTTTTTAAATGTGAATTTGTACTTCAGAAGGTAATACATTCCCAGTTGGCCACAGTCTCCACAGGTCTTATAATAGCCCCCACACAATGACATGGTCTACGTGGCCCCTGAGGCATTAAGTTTGCATCTGATATGTTTAGATGTCTTCTGTGAACTGTAAGAAATTATAAAAAATATTTTAAATATCATGTATTTCTCCGAGGACAAAAATCACGCCTTAATATCCTCATGTCATGATAGTTTACAATAGAATGCCAAACATATATTGAGCTCTAAATAGACGTTTCTGGAAATGAAATCGTATTGGTGGTATCTTGATAGAAGATGTGGTTCTCTCGGGGCCCCTGGATGGCTCAGTCAGTTAGCCCTGAGGTGTCCAACTCAGACGACTCAGCTTAGGTCACGATCTCACGGCAGGCGCCGTGTCAGGCTCTGTGCTGGTAGCGAGGAGCCTGCTTGGGATTCTCTCTATCTATCTCAAAATAAAGAAATAAACTTAAAAAAAAAGAAGTCGTTATATTCTCTATGGAGAATTCGTCCTCACAAACGTTATCAAACTATGAAACTCTGATTTCCGGGGCCCAAGACTCTAACAAGCCTCCTTCCTTCTGCTTTCCAGAAAACTCTCGGATTGTTTTAAAGAAAGAATCTTCAAGTTTGGCTTGGACTGGAAACTCGTATTTGTATTCTGCAGCAGTGGTTCAGGTCATGGACGTTTTACAAGGAAACCAAATAAGTAAATCGATAGTACAGAAATGGTTTACCCCAGGGCCCAGCTGCTGCCCTGTGGTTCATTATAGTACTTAATATTGCCATGATTAGAACTTCTCTCTTGTGAGTTCAAGGAATAAACAGTATTTTGAATGTATGAAAAATTACTAAGTATTCATCTAAACAACTTCCAAAGAATCTTTATACCACACTGAGTACTGGGCATTGCTTGGCATGGAGGGCGGGGTGCATGCAGGGGGGCGGGTGGCGAGGCTCCGCCAGAACGTGCAGTGTGGATTACAGACCGGGCTAGCTACAGGACAAGGAAAACAAGAAGAATAGCTATTTTGGTCCCACTATTTCCAACCTTCTTTTGCAGCTGGGTGCCTTTATTTCTATCTACAAGCAAAAGAATAAAATGTAAGTAAGGAAATTGTATGTTTTAGCCCTCTTCCCATTAATTTACATAAATGGAAAAAAACCACAAGTTTATATCAGTTCTACTTCCTTATCCATAATTGGACAGTTTTCTCCAGTGGCTTAAATAATACCTTTCAGCCAAAGCTTTCAGATTGTTCCTTCTTATTAACTTTATTCCTCTCGGTCCCTTGTGAGCCGGGTTAATAACAGGAGCATTCCAGTCTTTATGCGGCACATAAAAAGGGAGACAAAATGATTAACCCCAGGTCCCAAACCAACACTAGAAACTGGACGCTCTCCCCTGGTTCTCCTCTTGTAGTCCCACATCGTACTGCGGAATCGCAGACTAGGACTGCTAAGGATTGCGATCAACAAGATGCGCTCTACCACACGCAAGGGGTGGTCAGTGCAGACACAAGGAGGAGAGAATACATTTCAGCCAAGGGACGTTTGACGGTGTGTCTCAGGAAAAGGTTAATAAATCATCCACAGTTCTTGCTTTCACTCTATAAAGTAGTGATGCCACGTATGTGGGCCACGGATCACCTGGAACTTTGGAAGTAATATAAAGAATCCATATTTTCAAAGCCTACATCCTCAAACCTTGTCTGTAGATTGTAGAAATGTTCTTGCACATACAGTGGCTACTATTTTTAACCAAATATAGCTTATCTACACTGCTCTGATTTATCAAACATCAATGACTCGAAATACCATTAAATTAATTGTGGCCTTGTAAATATTCATCACAATTGTTACATGATAAAACTACAAGTGCTATTATACAAAGTGTATTGGGAAAAGCAAAGTTTTAAGCAACTAAGCATTTGGGATGCACTATCCTAAACAAGAATGCTCAAGTCTGTGTTCTAAAAAACAGGGGTGCCTGGGTGGCTCAGTCGGTTAGGCATCTGACTTCGGCTCGGGTCATGATCTCGCGGTCCGTGAGTTCTAGCCCCGCGTCAGGCTCTGTGCTGACGGCTCAGAGCCTGGAGCCTGCATCCGATTCTGTGTCTCCCTCTCTCTCTGCCCCTGCCCCACTCATGCTTTGTCTCTCTCTGTCTCAAAAATGAATAAATGTTAAAAAAAATACAATGGGATATAAGGAACTCAGTTTCTTTTTGAGTAATGAATACCATGAAGCAAGATTTCACCCTTTTTACATTTTATTATTTCATTTTATACCTTCACATGCCCCATTCTTTAAAACATTTTGATTCCCAAGGAACATTAGATAATTTTGTATTTGGTCTTTTCATAGAAGTCATATGCTTTTTATTAGGATTTAAAATTTTTTAATTAAGAACTCTCTTATACCTACTCATTATGTATTTTAGAGACACCTGACTTGGAATTGCAGCTTTGATTTGACTTTTGTTTTTATTTTGAGTTTATTTTTATAGTGAATCACAGAATCTCTAACACTGGTTCTCTGCTTTGGAGTCTCTGATAAACACAATGGGTGTCTAATCACCATATTTATTTTTGTCAGGTTCGACAATTAGGAGCACTCTGCATCCCTTAGTTTGGAAATAGAATTATAACCAGTGACATAGTTGTTTGTTTCAGAACTGGTCACAAGCCAGGTAAGTATTATTGATTCTTCTGCAGAAAGAGTTCTATTTCTCAGAGTTGATTGAGGTAATCCCCAAGCCAACTTACAGGTATAACGCTGATTTTACTATAGACTTCCCACTGGCCAATCTGTTGAGTTGGAAACTGCTGGCCTACAATAGAAAGCCTGGGAAAAGGGAAATTGTCAGAAAGGACATTATACTGGTCTTTTTCTCTTGTTGGGAAGTCTATGGGAGACTAAAAGTTCAGAAGAGAATAAACCATAACTCTTTTGTGGGATTAAGCAAAAGTCGGCCTGCAGCAGCCTTGGACTGGACAGTGATTCATAGTTGACACTGTTGGAATGGTTTAAACATATCATTGCTTTGATTATAACCATTATCATTTTACACATAATGAAACCAAGATTTAAAATAGTACATTTTTGTTGGGCTTAATTATGAAGTAATCTCAAATACACACGCACGCGCGCGCGCACACACACACACACACACACACACACACAGATGGCATAGATCCTTCTGAATGTTCTATCCACTTACCCTCTGCTCAGATCACTGATCTTTGTAGTCAGAGAAACAGTCCTGGAACTCAACCAGGAAATGAGGAAGAAGTCTCAAGAAAAAGTAAAGAACAATAATGGAATACTCCCTCAAATATGTTATTTCTCAAACCGATGATCAAAATCACCTGGGGAATTTTTATTTTCAGCTAAAAAATATCAACAGGCCTGGGGCAGCGTCTAGCATCTGTATTTTTTTAACCCGCAAGATGGCTCCAATAATTAGCCAGATTCGGGTACCGCTTACCTGATCTTCTGTTCTTGGATACCATATATAATTTCGTCACCCCCTAGTATGTTCCTGAGCGCCCACCAGAATTGCCAATGCAGCACTCACTCTTAGTCTTCCCTGCTACCTGAAGTCCAGCTGAAAGCTAATTCCACCACCTCCTCCTTGTTTGTTAGCAGAGAAACTGTAAAGCACAAGCTTGGATGAACCACATCCAATATTTAGTTGCTACTCTCTACTCAAGTTGTTTATAATCATTATCTGATGATCACTATCGGGGCCAGTCCAATGGTTCAAAATTTTCAATATTAACACCAATACTAACCAAAGAGTAAGAGACTTCAGGCCATTTTGAGTGTTAGGCCTCCCATTCTGCAGCAGCTACAACAGATTCAAAGAAGCAGAGGTTTCCTCTTCTGACTGCACTCCCAATGCTAAGAGCTATCCCCACAGTGACCACATAGCAGTGACAGTATCCAGAGAAGTCTTGGGAGGACCACAAAACCCTAGTGAATCTCAACTGGGGACTGACTTTTTTTTTAATAATTTATTGTCAAATTGGTTTCCATATAACACCCAGTGCTCATCCCAACAAATGCCCTCCTCTGTGTCCATCCTCTGTGCCTGCCACCCACTCTCTCCCCTCCCACATCCCCCCTCACCCTCAGTTTGTTCTTAGTCTTTGAGAGTCTCTTATGTTTTGTCTCCCTTCCTCTCTGTGTCTTTTTTCTTTTCCCCTCTTCCCCTCCCCCATGATTTTCTGCTAAGTCTCTCAAAATCCACCTATGCTTGGAAACATATGGTATCTGTCTTTCTCTGACTGACTTATTTCACTTAGCATAATACCCTCCAGTTCCATCCATATTGCTACACATGGCCAGATTTCATTCTTTCTCATTGACGTGGTATTCGATTGTGTATATATATATATATATATATATATATATTTACCACATCTTTTTTATCCATTTGTCAGTTGATGGACACTTAGTCTCTTTCCATGATTTGGCTATTAACTGGGGACTTTTACTTGACATTGAGTTGAATCATTTTAGTTCAAAGTGATATATGTTTGTTCGTTTGGTTTTTTTTACTGTTTGTTTTAGAGATTATTGGCCAAAATAGTAACTTTTGTTCAGAATTAGCTGAGGTACCTATTTCTTTTAGAGATACATGTTCTACCAAGATTTCTGCATCTTCGGAAGCCACTTAGCCACATTGGAGTTTCTGAAAGAATTCTGGTCTCAAACATTTCATGACTTTGGTAGAACTTATCAAAGTGTTTGGGGTTATAGGAAGACCGTGGAATAAGAAGACTTCCACCAGCTACCCTACTCGATTTTCCTCATGCTTGCCATCATTACTTTTGTCTTCTCTCCCACACCCCAGCTCTGAAACTTCAAGCCCAAGCAGTACCAAAGCCTGGACATTAGGTAGATAGAGCTCTGGAGTCAGACTCCCCAAACTCAAATCCCACCCTAGTCAGCACCATACCTCTGGACAAGACTACTGAGCATTCCATACATCATTTGATCATTGGAAACTGCAATGGTATCTATGTCACTGGGTTACGGAGAAGATGATACCCGACTATGCATTAGAATACAAAACGCAGAATGGGGAACATCAGAGGTGCTCATGAATGGCACCCAGGGGGCATAATGATGATCCACTGAGCTCGTGAACTCAGGCTCTGGATCTGATCCCTGCTTCATAATAAGGACCAGTTCAGTGAGTATTTATTGTTATTAATACTCAATTAAATACTTGGAGAAATCAAATACCAGTGATCTTAAGAAACTTGCAGTCCAGTTAGGAACACATTACAAACATATGAAACTGGAGATCTGAGAAGCAATACCCAAAATGACAGAATTAATAGAAAGTGAAAGCTAAGCAAAGACCCGTTCCAAGTTGAGTAGTGATATTTCAGGAAAACATTGTAGAGGAGACATTTTGAACTTGACGTGAAAAATGAGAAGTAACAGATAAGTGAGGGGTTAAGGGAGAAGGATGTTTCAAATGCTAGGTATTGTTAGGAAGCATACATTGATTTACACGGTTGGAAATCATGCAAATTAGCAGGTCCATGCAAAACCCCAGCTACAGTGAGATGGGGGAGGGGACGGCGAAGACCAGTGAGGGCCAGAAGGAAGAATTTGTGATGAATCCTACAGGCACTTGCAGCTTTCAATTGCCTCTTCTTTGTGTGCCATGTGGACATATAACAGCAGAGGATGTGGAGAAGGAGGAGGGCCTCTGAGAAGCAGCAGCCTGTGTGGGAATGCGGGATGTGGGGCTTAGACCTGGGGGGGATGAATGGAGACAGAACAGGTGAATCCAATAATGTTTCCGAAATACTGTCATGACTTAATCTTTGACATACTAGAAATGTCTATGGTTTTATAAAATGGGAATCCCTCATACAAAGGGAGAAGTGTTTCTGTGACATCATCGACCTCTGGGTGACCGCAGTGGTGCAGTGGGCCATGAACAAACACGCACAAGCCTTTGAGAGGAGGGCACTAGGGAAATAAAAGCAGGGTCTGCCTGGGGGCAATCGGGAAAACACAGGATCCTAGCTTTGCCAGCTGCCAGCTGAGTGACCTTGGGCAAGTCACCTCACCTCATTGAGCTTCAGGGTCCTTCTAGGAAAAGCATGGATGACGCCCACCTTAAACAGCTTGTTGTGCAGGTTAAAGGTAACATGTACAGCACATGTCTTGCATACAGTAAGCACTCAATAAATGCTAGACACTACTGTAACCTACGATGCAGGCAACTGAACCCAAACAAAATTAAGAGTGCAACCCAGAATTGGGAGGCCTCAAAGATCCACTCATAAAGTTCATATTTTATTTTATTAAAAATTCTTCTTTGAATTTATTTATATTTGTATTATTCATATTAAAACTTTTCATAGTTTACTCTTGTGTGGCAGCTACGAAGCCCCTCAGGGGTTGTGTTTGTCTGCCCCCTAGTGGTAACAGAAGCCCATTTCAGACAGGAGGTGAACTATCTCCTTCTGTGGATTAGAAACCAGAGGCCTGGAGAGGTGAAATGACCTCCCCAAGGTCACAGTGCTTTAAGAGGCAGAACTGGAATGAAAACCGCATCACTCCTCTTCATGTCTTGTCCTAACCAGTTGGAGAGAGCTGAGGGAAATTTAAGCAGAACATTTAATAGATACACAGTGCAGATACCCCTTTCTTTCACCTCTCTTAAGCAATAAGGCCATTTTCCTTTAATAATGAAGGGGTTTACATAGCAAGGCCCTCCACCACCTGGCTAACCTCCCGTGGTGCCAGGTACAAATGGTTGTGGCAAAACAAAAGGAAGACTCTAGATAGTTATGATCAGGGCTGGTCTCCCTTGGTCAGAAAGAGTCAACTGGACCCTCCTACACTGTTGGTGGGAATGCAAACTGGTGCAGCCACTCTGGAAAATGGTGCAGAGGTTCCTCAAAAAAATGAAAATAGAGCTTCCCTACGACCCAGCAATTGCACTGCTAGGAATCTACCCAAGAGATCCAGGACTGCTGATGCATAGGGGCACGTGTACCCCAATGTTCATAGCAGCACTTTCGACAATAGCCAAATCATGGAAAGAGACCAAGTGTCCATCAACTGACGAATGGATAAAGAAGATGTGGTATATATATACAATGGAATACTACGTGGCAATGAGAAAAAATGAAATCTGGCCATGTGTAGCAACATGGATGGAACTGGAGGGTATTATGTTAAGTGAAATAAGTCAGTCAGAAAAAGACAGATACCATATGTTTCCACGCATAGGTGGATTTTGAGAGACTTAGCAAAAACCATGGAGGAGGGGAAGAGGGGAAAGGAAAAAAAAAGACGCAGAGAGGGAAGGAGATAAAACATAAGAGACTCTCAAAGGCTAAGAACAAACTGAGGGTGAGAGGGGTGAGGGAGGGGGGAGAGGGGGTGACGGGCATTAAAGAGGGCACGTGTTGGGATGAACACTGGGTGTTATATGTAAACCAATTTGAAAATAAACTATTTTAAAAAATGAAGTAAAATAAAATACCCTATCTGATCATTTCAAAAAAAAAAAAAAAAAAAGAAAGAAAGAGCCAAGTGGAACCATATTAAGAAACTCCTCATATGAGAGCCGCCAAGAATGTGTTGTACCAGGAAACTGGGCAAGGAGGGATAGAAGGAGTAAAAGTCCCCTCACCTTCACCTGGGGTTGTGGTGGGCTGGGGATGGTCCTCTGGGCTTGTGGCCAGATGAACTGGTTGGAATCCCAGGTACGTCTCTTACTCGCTCTGTGGTCTTAAACTAACTTCAGAGACTCATCTGGAAAAGCCTAGTTTGAGAACAAATACTTGAGAAGAAAAAAATATTTAAGCACAAAATGCCGCCATTTCAAAAGAATTTCGTACATAACAAAGTTTTATATAAATGCAAGTTGAGACCAGTTTCAGCTGCACGAGCACTTTAAGAAGTGTTTCTAAGTCATGATGGTTCTGCTGCGAGCAAGGCTCTTAACTCTCTAGCCCTCACTGGATGCATCTGAAAATATAAATGCACACATTTCAGGTTAATAATGAGAGTTTGTGGCATGACGTTTAGATGTTCAATAAATGGTAGTTGAATCTAAGATAAGAACAGCCAGCCCTCAATTTTCTTCCTGTCATTGTCCACCTAAAACTATAAAATACACAGGGCAGGACCCAGAGAAGAAACTCAAGTCATTCCCTCTGACAATTTGGTTAGAAGTTCGGTCGGCACACAGGATTATGCCTCTGTGAATTTGTAGAAGGATAAATTGCTCTCAGTAAACCTGACCCCGCTAACATGACAGGGTGGCATGGCTCTATTTAGAAAAATATCTGTCTTTTGAAACTGAAAAAAGGGAGTTTGACATTTAGGGTTTCCAAACTGTGTTCTATGAAATAAGAGGATTTTGGGGGGTTCCCAGGATCCCAAAAGAGAGGGACGGTAACACAGAAGGGGCACAAAGAGGTGGACTTCTGGATGCCCACCTCTGATTTAATCTAGGCAGCCACATTTTACATGATTTTATTCAGAATGGAAAGTTTCTGCTGCAAGACACCTGCTCAAAAGATGAGGGGAGAGTGGTCCGTGGCCCTCGTGAGGCCTGGTGGCGAGTCTCGCCCTGATTAGCCAGCCGGGCCTTCCAACGCGTTTCAGAAACAGCACACGGACGCCAAACACTTGTCTCTCAGAGAGGACTGATAAGGAAAGGAAAGAGGCCCAGTAGGAGTCACACACAGAGAGATCATTCAAGTAGCTGACATGACAGATAGCATACGTACTTTGTGCCAGGCACTGACTCACGCTGAAGATTAATTCAGTTAATGCTCATAATAACCGTGTGATTCATGATCCCCATTTACAGAGGAGGAAACTCAGAATGGTGAGGCGTCCAGAAAGTGAGGGGTGGAGTCCAAGGAAAAGCCACATTTCAGCACCAAAACCTGCACTCTTGGGGTGTCTGGGAGGCTCAGTTGGTTAAGCATCTATCTGACTTTGGCTCAGGTCTTGATCTCACGGTTTGAGGTTTCGAGCTTCACATCAGGCTCTGTGCTGACAGCAGAGCCTGGTTCGAATCTCTTCAGATCCTTGGTCTCCCTCTCACTCTGCCCTTCCCCCTTTCACACGCTCTCTCTCAAAATAAAACCTGCACTCTTAACGTCTATGCCATATTCCTTATCCATACAAAAAGGCTGTGCGAAGAACCACAACTATGAAAACAAAACCAAAACGATCAGTTCCAGTGATGTCAGCAGTGTCACCCTGGTGGACGAGAGATCACAGGCCAGTATAAGGTGGAACTTTTAGTCAACTTCTCTAAATTTCCTACCAAGAAGGCCCTAACTGTGGAAGGGTCATGGCCGGGTCCCTAACACAGGCCACCGAAAGGGAGAAATTCTTCTGGAAGATTATTTTGACCTAAAAATTCACATGTAATAAATATAATTTATAAGCGGGATTGGCATTTTTGAAGTATTTCCATATTAAAATGGTAACTAATCAGCGAAATGACCTAACTCCACCTCTCTTTCACTCGCCGCCACCACCACCCGTCCAGTAAAATGACCATCCCACGTTTATCCTGCAGTCTCATGTCCTCTGGGGGGAAGTACAAATGCACAAGATGGGAGAGCTGTCTGCCGTAGCCTGTTGGGTATGTTCTGGAACTTTGTTGTATTTTTCTCCTCCACAAATCCCACCCTCCAGGACCTACTTTCCCTTTAATGACCTACCAGTGGGGCAGGGGTATCTTCCTATCCTGGAAGAGATAGTTTTCCCAGGAAGTTAATAAAGCATAAGATTCAGGCCCCTTACTGGTATAGTGATGTGTTGACATTGTCCTAAGATTTGGTAAAGTTTAAAAAAGAGAAATATTTTAACCACAATCAGTTAAGACCTCTGTCTCTTTCCAGTCCGATTTTCCTCCCATTATTGTTCCTCCTCTTGTCAGAAGGCTGGTGGAGCGGCCTTGGGCATTTTGAGGAGCGACTTAAAAAGAAGCTGATTCCGGGATGTTATCTGTAGGAGACATATCCCTGCACCCTGTCGTTACTTCCGCGTGTCGTTAGCTATCTTGGCACAGGAAGGACTTCCAGGTAACAGCTGTCCTCCTCCATGCTGACCCACTCTCCAACGTCATGATGTGACAATGAGGACAAAAGTCCAATGAGATATGAGCATGGTCCCACATCACCCAGCTTTAGAAATGTTTGGTCGTGGGTTAAAAAAAAAAAACCAAGGATAGAAAGGAATAAAACTGAAAGCTACCTTGTGGAAAAAAATCTTCCGAATCTTACAGCTCATATTTGAAAGAAATTTTTGAGACTTTCCAGTTTTGAGAACTTTGGAAATTCACATGGCAGAAACAAAATGGGGTGTGAGGTTGAAAGAAATGTATAAACCATCAATAATATTTTGCTCAACCATGCTAAAGGGAAGACTAAATTATCTATTGGCTCTGTAAACATGTATTACACCATCAAAGTTGAATGAAGAAGTAATCGAAGAGTACATAGCCAAAACCGTAAAGGAAAATGATTCTCTAGGTGTGTTGGGCAGTCAGGGTAAAATGCCCTAACTACACTTTGATGCTTATGAGAGTTGTCAGCTTTTTCAATTTTGTAATTTCTTGGGATTTCCTTTCATAAGCATTTACTCTAGTATTTAGTTTTGCATTCCCTCTTAAAGAGGGGGACTAATTTTCCCAAGCTTGAGGCCCCATCAGTTTGTATCTGCCCCTCCTGCCTCAATGCCCTAGCCCCTAATTTCCTCACGTCCCTCTGAAATATTCTTACCCTAATAAATGGCACATTCACTACCCCATTGCGTTCATGTCTTTCTCCTCTCAGGCTGCTGCAGCAGAACACCATGTGTTGGTAGCTTATAGACAGAACTTTATTGCTCAGAGTCGTGGAGGCTGGGAAGTACTGGATCAGAGCACTTCTTCAGTGTCCGGTGAGGTCCCCCTTTCTAGCTATTAGACGGCTGTCATTTCGCTGTGCCCTCACGTGGTGGAAAAGACAAGGCATCTAAGATCTCAATTGTAAGAGTATTAACCTCATTCTTGAGGGCTCCACACCCATGACCTAATCACCTCCCCCAAACCCCACCTCCAAATACCATCACAATGAGCATTAGGATTTAACCTAGGAATGGGGGAGTCATGGGAACATTCAGTCTTTAGCAATTCAGGTGTCTGCTCGAACTTCATACTCAAGAATCCTTCCTTGGTCACTCTGTCTAAAATAGAATCCTCTTCATTTCCCATCACTACCCGTTTATACCACTTGACTTCATAACACTTACCCCGTGCCATATACGTGCGTCTCACACCATGATAGAAGCTCTATAGGACAGGTGTCATCGCCTGTTTCATTCACAGCTTTATCTGCGTTTTTGAGATCAGTGCCTGGCTCATACAGGGCACTCGATATTTGTGGTTTGAATGAACAAAAATGTGTGTGTGCATGGAGAGAGAGAGAGAGAGATGCCCAAATCCAATGAAGGGTTCATCTGCCTAATGAGAACTCTTTGGGCTCGATTAACACTGTGAACATGCAGGTCTAAGAAGGAGCAAGAGCAGCCCTCACGTCCCTGTGGTCCTCATGCCTTTGCCCACTTGGGCCAGCTGCATATTCCATTTTAACAGGTGATCACTCCAGCCGTCTGCGTACTCTTTTCCTAAAGGAGTCCCAAGTAAACGATCTAAAATTCATAAAAATTTTAAACTCTGGAAGTTTTAAAAATCAAGACTCAAGTGTTCTAGAAAATAAGGATGTGTCTCCCTCACAAAGAGAGTCAGCAAGAAATGGCTGCAGCAGAATCCTCACTGCCGAGTGTACTTGGCTCATTAGTGGAGGAAGAATGGAGATTCCTGAAACATGACAGCTTCTCAGAGCTGGCGTACTGCGGGGGAGGCACGGTCTCTCCAGACCACTGCTTACCGCGCTAAAGCCTTCCCTAATCCATTCCTGCGCAGAAGAAAAGCCCAGAGCCTGATAGAGAAGCCTTAGCTTCTCCACAAGGCTACATACAAGCCCACAGGAGACAATGATCATTTAAATTTCCTGTTAATCCTTTAGCCAGTCTCTGGTAGGATTCAGCTCTGGGCTGTGCTCAGACTACTAATATTGGAGTGATTAGAGATTCAAAAGCTGACTAGAAAGTTATAAATCTGGAAGAGGAAAGAAAAGAAAAAAGAAAAAGAAAAAACAAAACAAAAAACAAAAACCACTCTAGATTTTCCCATCTCGTGCTAACACTGCCACCTAGTGTTACAAATACATAAAAGACATTCTGGGAAGTCAAAATCCTCATAAAGTCCAGAATTAGGAACACAGTTGCACTGTATACTATTTTTCAGTCTTCTAAGATTATCCCAATCCTCATTCATCTCAAAAGGTGAAATAAAGCTTCTAGAAGATACTTTATCTTTTCTTCAAAACTCAGCCATCAACATTCTATTTTGTCAGCCACTTTTCTAAGAGCTTACATGAATTAACTCAGTTCTTGGTCACAAGAAGCTCATGAGATATAGTCTATTAGCAGCCTGAGGATTACTCGTTTTACACATGAGAAAGGCGAGGCACGGAGAGGAAAGTCTGTCAGTCAAGTCTATACATCTGGTAGACAGCCATACCGCTGACCCTGTGACTCTCAACGCTCACTATTGTCTTAACCATTGCACCAACCTGCGCTCACACCCAGGGCTAATCACCATGAAGGTGATACAAAATAATTAGAAAACTTGGACCAACCATCAAGGAGCGGAGGGACAAAAAAATACAGTTCTTTACGGAAAAAAAAACAAAATTCAGGTTTGAAACCTAGTGTTTTATCTCATCTCATGCTTTTCTGGAATATGGAGATTTGTGTCTCTGGAAGTTCAAGTTTCTACTCCCAGCTGTACTTTAACCAAACAACAGAGTGGGTCCCGCTGCTAACGCTCCAGTTCTCCAGCAGACGTAAATGTGTTCTAATGCAATTGTCTTCACCTAGGGTAATAAGAATACATGAAAACGTAGGAAAACCCCACATATGAAAAGACAGACCTAAGCTCCAGTTCTGGCCTGAGATACCTTAGTCAATTCAATTTGCTTCTTTTGGTTTCAGTTGCCAGGACTGTAAACATTTTTTTTTAATTTTTTTAACGTTTATTTATTTTTGAGAGACAGAGCATGAGCAGGGGAAGGGCAGAGAGAGAGAGAGAGAGAGAGAGAGAGAGAGAGAGGGGAGAGAGAGAGAGAGAGAGAGAGAGAGAGGCAGATGCAGAATCTGAAGCAGGCTCCAGGCTTTGAGCCACCAGCACAGAGCCTGACGCGGGGCTCGAACTCACAGACTGTGAGATCATGCCTGAGCTGCAGTTGGACGCGTAACCGACTGAGCCACCCAGGCGCCCCTGTAAACATTTTTAATCCCATCTTTGAAAATCATGTACCACCTTGATTTAGAAAAAAATAGCCCCCAATATTAATATTTATGCATGATTGCATACAGAACTATAGTAGGTTGTGTGCAATCAAATATGCTAAAAATAGAAGATGAAAAAGAGAGCCACATAAAAAGCAGCATTTTAAACTATTTATTGGTATAAAGCTTCCTCCCTCACAACTTTTATTTTTCTAGATATTTTTATAAACACAGTATAAATGAATATTCCCTAATTTTATGACATATCTTCATCGTTGATAAAAAAAAAAAAAAGGATTGGAAGAAAAAAAATGATTAGAGGATTTGGGTGTGGGCTCACGTATGGACATCCTTGGTCTGCATGGTCACAGAGAGGCAGGTGGAAAGTGTCGTTGACTGGTCCTAAGTCCTGGCACTCATTGCTCAATCCTATCTACTATTTAGGCAGAAGTTTTGTTTAAAATGAGCTGGTAAACTGGAATTAAAAACTTAAAAAAATAAGGTGGTAAATTTTCATCCTGCTATATTTACTCACTGAGTCTTCCTTTGGTGTAAACATAAACAAATTGCTTCGAACTCAAATATATCATTTGAAAATATTTTTTTTAAACATTTATTTATTTTTGAGACAGGGACAGACAGAGCATGAGCAGGGCAGGGGCAGAGAGAGAGGGAGACACAGAATCCGAAGCAGGCTCCAGGCTCTGATGAGCCATCAGCACAGAGCCTGACGCGGGGCTCGAACTCACAGACCGTGAGATCATGACCCGAGCCGAAGTCGGACGCTCAACTGACTGAGCCACCCAGGCGCCCCTGAAAATATTTTTAAACATACTAGTTTCCAATGAGAATTGTTATGCATGAAATATTTAGGAGTTTGGTTTTTTTTTTTGCAACAAAACTATTAATAATGGGAACTTTTTAAACGTTAATTTTCAAAATACTCTATGGCCTATGCTTTTTTCAAAAGGAGTTATTTATTCGTTTTTAAATTATCACCTTTATTGTCCAAGAAGATTATTGAGTTTATCTCTTTGTACTTTAAATATCTACTAGGAAAACTACAGACAGCCAAGGAAAAGGAAAAGGAAAAGGTCAAGAAATTTGGAACACTTTGTTATGCAAAGGGAAAAAATGCATAACATCTTCAAGTTCAACTACTGCCAAAGTAATGAAAACAAAGCCGTCGAACATTGTTGCCATCAAGTGTAGCAAAAAAACAAAACAAAACAAACACAACACACTACGTGATTTTCATGGTCATTCTCTATCTCATTACAAAGTGTTATTCTAGTCTGGTAAAGATCTTGTTTATAAAGAGTAGAAAAGTGGTTCCCAGGGGTTGCGGGAAATATAGAAACACTTGATATAACTCTAGTTACAAGACGAGTACGGTATGAGGATCTGATGTATAAAATGGTGACTTTAGTTGATAACAATATATTGTATACTTGAAATTTGCTGAAAGTAGAATTTAAAAGTTCTTACCGAAAAAAGGGAAGGAATAGAGCAGTCTCCCCCTTATCCTCAGGGAATACATCCTAAGCCCTCTAAGTGGATGCCTGAAACCATGGATAGTATCAAACCCCTACATAAACTATATTTCTTCCTATGCATACACACTTAAGATAATGTTTAATTTACGAATGAGGCACAGTAAGAGATTAACATCAGCTAATAAAATAATTATATTATATTGTATTATAATTATATTATAATATAATATAAAAATTATTTGAATGTGGTCCCTCAAGATATCTTACTGTAATCACCCTTTTTCTTGTGTTGATGTGAGGTGATCAAATGCCTACGTAATGAGATGAAGAGGTGAATGATGTCAACATGGTGAGGTAGTTAGGCTACTGCTGATTTCCTATTGATTTCTTAACCATACTTCAAGAGAATCATCTGCTTCCGGATCTTGGTTGAGTGACGGTGGCAGGGGAGTTGGAGAGGAATGTTAACTGAAACCACAGAAAGCAAAAGCCAGAATAAGGGGGCACCGCTGTATGTGGGGTGATGGACAGGTCACTCGACTCGATCGCAAGACTCCTCTCACAATGTGTATGTGTATCAAATAGCTGAGGGAAGATCTGTATAAATTTAACATTTGTGAATTTCTGGCTACAATTTATAGCTGAAACTTGCAATAAATGATACAAAATAGCATAATAGTAATGATAATATGTGAGACTCTCTGTAACTATACCCTAGAATCTCCTTTTTATTCCAAAGTACTCTTTCATCAATGTGTAAACATGCACAGTTTTACCATAAATAACTTTTAAATGTTTATTTTTGAGGAGAGTGCATGTGAGTGGGGGATGGAGAAGAGTGAGGGGGGAAGAAGATGCAAAGGGGGCTCTGTGCTGGCAGCAAAGAGCCTGATGTGGGGCTCGAACTCATGAGCATTGAGATCATGACCTGAGTCAAAGTCAGACACTTAACCAACTGAGCCACCCAGTCACCCCCACCATAAATAATTTTTAATACAGAAATAATTTATGGGGTGCCTGGGTGGCTCAGTCAGTTAAGCATCTGACTCTTGGTTTCAGCTCAGGTCATGATCTCATGGCTTCATGGGCTGGAGCCCCATGTCGGACGTCGGGCTCTGCACTGGAAATGTGGAGCCTGCTTGGGATTCTCTCTCTTTCTCTCTCTCTGCCCCTCCCCCACTTGTGCTGTACCTGCCTCCCTCAAAATAAACAAACTTTGGCTGGCTCAGTTGGTAGAATACGTAATTCTTTAAAAAAGAAAAAATAATAATTTACTGTCGATTTTTGTCTTCTGGAATGTTTTCCTTTTGATGACTCATAAAGAAATAGTTCTTCTTGTATTGCATCACTGAAACAGAATTTAGCAAATACCATACACTAAGATATGATGGAGATACCTGTACTAGTAGCAAACCTCCTACAGTAAATTGTTTCCATATTTGTGTGTTCTGGACTTCAGCAATGTTTTCTATGCCTCTCCTAGAATACCTGTTGCCAAAGGAATACATGTGTGTCAGTTTCCATCCTCTGGCATTATTTCAGCTATTTTAACCTCAGCAGGAAGAACAAGAGTATTTGTCTTTCTACTATCTGCAAGAGACACTTGTAAACATTTATCGTGATATGTGGTATGTAGAGGACAGATTAAATCCTGACTTTAAACAGCACTGAAAAATTTGTAGAGGTTCTGCTTTTTTTTTTTAAGTTTATTTATTTTTGAGAGAGAGAGAGCGCAAGCCGGGGAGGGGCAGAGAGAGAGACACACACAGAACTCAGAGGCTCTGAGCACAGTCCTATGCGAGGCTCAAATTCATGAACCAGGCACCCCTAGAGGTTCTTCTTCACGCTCTTCATGCTTTTTTCTTTTTTAACCTTGCAAGGTGATACCACAAGTAAATTGTAATACATCACAACATGCCAAATGAGGACACCGTTGTCGACCCCTCCACGGTCTGGAATTCCCATTTAGGCCTCGTCCGTGCCACACGTGACTAACAGACATAAAGACAGGCATGTGTGTGTCAACCCTTTTATGAAATATTAGAAAAGCTTAAAAATTTTTTTGAAATATACATGCTCTTTCTCTCTTTCAAAAATAAACAAACATTAAAAATTTTTTTTTAAAAAGGGGGCACCTGGGTGGCTCAGCCGGTTAAGTGTCTGACATCGGCTCAGGTCATGATCTCGAGGTTTATGGGTTCGAGCCCCACATCAGGCTCTGTGCTGACAGCTCAGCAGCTGGAGCCTACTTCAGATTCTGTGTCTCCATCTCTCTGCCCTTCCCCTGCTCGTTCTCTGCCTCTCTCTCTCTTTCTCTCTCAAAAATAAACATACATTAGATTTTTTTTTAATTTTTTTGAAACATAAAACGTAAGTAAATGTAGTATATTCTTCCTACGACACAATGGATCTTCCTGCGGGCACCCCATCTGGGAGAGCACTCCCACAAGAAATGCCCTGTGAACTGGGAAAGCAGGTGTGTCCAGCTCATGGGAACCACCACCATCCCACTGAAAATTAAGTCTACTGAGACTATAAATGCCATTTTATTGCATCTTTTGGTGATGAGCACACATTTATAAATACAATTTGAGAAAAATATTTCTACTCAGAATCATCCTAATGTACTCCTTTTAAAGAGGCACGAGGGGAGGGTACGGATTCCTGTGCCTGATTGGTAAATACCGCGGTGGCTGTGGAATGCTGATTACGGCCCGTCCTAATCTCGGGAACCTGTGCAATGTTACCTTCTATGAAAAAGGGGCTTTGCAGACATGATTAAGGATCCAGGGCTGGAGCCCCCTTCCAACAAGAGAGAAGAGAGTTCAAATTACCACCAGGCTCTGTGGTCTTGCCTATCCTAAGCTTCAAGGCCAGCTGGCTGGCGAGGCAGAGCCCTGAACAGAGGGCACCCCTAGTCCTGTCTGGCTCCACACTGCTCCTGTCTGCCACCTTTTCAACCACAACATGGCTCTGGAAACCTCCTTCCCACCCAAAGTTCTTCCCGTGAAGTTAGTTCCTGGCCTGTGTTCCCAGAACCCCAGCCTCCTGCCCATCCTCATCCTTCCCTCCTTCTGGCTAGGCTGATCCTGACCACCAGGGCTAACCACTGCCTTCCAGTCAGCTTGGGTTTCTCTCTCTCTCTCTCTCTCTCTCTCTCTCTCACACACACACACACACACACACACACAGCAGGCCTGTTGACCTAGGGAGTGGCATATTTGCAGTGAAGGGATGGGTGCTGGAGGGCAACCCTGGATAAGCTGTAGTGCGTACACCTCCAAGCCACTGATGAGATGGGAAAGGGGACACCCCGGTGGATGCCATCAGGTAGGGCTGACCAGGTAGAAAGACCAGAGACGATGATAGGACTGCAGTGAACATCAGCACAGAAACCAGGGAGAACAAAGTGCTTCCCCAGGCCCCCCCACAGGGCCAGGACTCTGCCCCTGGGTAAACATGGCCAAAGGTCAGGCGCCATCTACCGGAAAATCCTGATTTGAGAGGAAAAATAGACTAGATTTGGGTTTTCTGCCTTCAGATGGACCGGGGCTGTAGATATGAATTTCAAAGGCGAAAGTGTAAATTTTCAGAGCTGAACTTCACAGTATGAAAATACCACACTTGCTATTATGTTCCTAATAAACCCGACACAAAGCAAGTACTCAATAAACACTTGTTAAGGAGAACCAGGTAGTGGGAGAGGCTCTTTCCTGTCTTTCCTATCCACTTCATCCAGCCTCCTCTTCGGCCGGGAGCTATGTTCCCCAGACTGGAACTTACACATATTCAGAATGAAGGCACCATGGACGTCTGCAACCTCACTGTACCTCTGAACTTGGAGCTGCCACAAACTCAGCATTTTATGACTAGGGATCGTAGGGAGCTCCTCTGATTTGGAGGAAGAAATGGATTTAAGAGCACACGCAGACGCCCTCTGGCCGTCTTTGAGGGCTGTTTTCCTGATACCACAGAACAGGTCAAGAAGGTGAATGAGCTTCTGACAAATGTAAGAGGAACTCTCTATTTAGCCTGAAGTGGCAACAGGCGGATCAATGCCTCACACGCAGGTCTGTGACACTGAATTCATTATGGATCTAATAAGGCATTTTAGCTGAAAAAAAAAAAGTAGCAGTAAGTAGCACACAAAAATAAGTAAGCTGAAAAGTCCGAATGTAACATTAAATCGTTTTCCTGATTTCTGCCAGGCCTCTCCTATGCTCCTACGGAATGTTAAGTAAATCCCATTTTTTCTTTAATCTAATTTTAATACCAAGAAGTTTTAAGAATCTCCCATAAATTGTGTTATAAAATTGGGTGTTGAAAATACTATCGGAGAAGAGCTTTGAGGATCTTGATAGTGAAAGCACCAGATTTTCACACGGGGGCGCCTGGGTGGCTGAGTCAGTTAAGCATCTGACTTTGGCTCAGGTTATGATCTCACGGTTCACGAATTTGAGCCCCACATCAGGCTCTGTACTGACAAGGCCGTAGGATTCTCTCTCTCCCTCTCTCTCTCTGCTCCTCCCCCAGGCTCTCTCTGTTCAAAATAATAAACATTAAAAAAAAAGCTTCCCAGAGAGTTGTCAAACAGAATCTTTGAGAGTTATGGAATCAACTGAATGTGTTAAACAATATCATGGGATTATAAAATATAAAATCCAAAATCTTAAGAAGCTTAAAATTTAGTCATAAAGAGATGAGTATTTAACCCGCGATTTCCTTTGAATTTTTTATATAAGAAACCTGAAAAAGTATAAGACTGTTTGGTACATTTATATTCACAAAGTATTCATAACTATTCAGTTTCCCAGTATTTGCTTAAACAGATTAAATTTTCTATCAACAACTCCATCATACGGTCCTTTCTTTGTTGGATATGATGAAATACTCTCATCCGTTCTCCTCTTCTGTATTGTTCTTTAAGAAACTTACAGACAAAGGGGCACCTGGGTGGCTCAGTTAAGCACCCGACTTCGGCTCAGGTTATGATCTCACAGTCTGTGAGTTCGAGTCCTGCGTTGGGCTCTGTGGCTACAGCTTGGAGCCTGGAGCCTGTTTCACATTTTGTATCTCCATCTCTCTCTGCCCCTCCCCAACTTTAGGCAAATAAACATTAAAACAAAAAAAGAAAGAAAGAAAAGGAACTCACTGACAAAGTTTTGATTATGAAAGCAAGTCAGAGTCTTGCACAAGGCAAATATTCAAGTTTCCAGAGAATTCATAAAGGCTAACTATGGTACATGTTGTGGCTGACTCCCCAATATTTACTCCATCATACTTTAAATATCGATAGCATGATTTGGAAGTTGGACTCCACTTAAGGGGGTCCTGATTACCAAAGGATAGGATTACCCTTGGTTCAAATATTAGCAAATAAGTGCAGAGCTCCACACAGGGCTCGAACTCATGAACCGGGAGATCATGCCCTGAACCGAAATCAAGAGTTGGACACTAAACCAACTGAGCCACCCAAACGCACCACCATTTTTTTCTATTTAAGCCCAGCTACCTTTAGACACTTCTCATATGTCAACTTTAGAGTAAGTCTAGAACAGAACTCGTCTCTCACAACAGTATCAGTCTATACACTATCCAAGCTTGAGGTCCCAGAGCTATTTTTTCACTTCACATTTTGGAGTCATGATCTCTCACCTTATTCCGTTTTGTAGTCTCCCCACCTGGGAAAATTCTCGAGGCTTCACGGAGACACTACCACACACAGACTACAGGGGCATCTTCCCATTCTTCTGCAAAACAGGCCAAATGGTATATGGTTTTGTTGGGTAAACAAAGTAAGGAAACAAATTCTGGGAGTCTGGTCTCAACTCAAGTAGTATTTTGTTCTATCCGCAAATCTGCTAAGATTGTATCTGCTCTTAAAGATGCTTTTCAAATATCAACTCTGCAGTGAAGTCATGTCTACTCCCCTACTGTAACAGACACATGGATTTGCACACACTCTATTTCCCAGGCCTCTTATACCATGTACTAGAATCTGGTGGCTGTGTGCCTCTCTCCTCTATGTGAGAATAGAGATTGCTTTGTCCTCATCAAATATACTCTGAGCACCTTGTTTTATGATAAGAATCTGGAAGTCGGTTTTTCCTGTCCCATACACATGGATTTTAAACACGAATTAGGGGTTTTTTAAACGCCATTTTTACTGGTAAGAGCTGGAACTTGCATTAGCATGCCTTTTAATTCAACTTCCAGATTGTAGGGATGGATGTTAAAGTGCTAAATAAAACAAGTTGAATCCCAACCCTGACATACCCTGTGTCTTAAAGCACCAGCACTGCTTATTATTCTGTGTCTCTTCATTGGAATCCAGATAGTTTCTATTTTGTCTGGCTAGTTCTCACCCTGTGATAGAGGTAAAATGCCAAGTTTACATTCTTGAGTATGACAAACTCTCATGCTACTTTCCTTTCTGAAGTTAGCACTTTCCTTGGACACCTTCTCTAGTCAGAACCCAGGTGAGTCTTCCTGTTTCTCAGCTTCAGTTTTATCTATATACTGATGGACTCTACATTGATCTCTGAACCCTTGAACTCTACTCTAGACTTGCCTAGCCAGCTGCTTACTCAACACTTGTCACTTCATGATCTATAGATTGTTCAACCTTACCCTGTTTAAAAACAAAACCTCTGATCCCCCTGCCCGGCTACCACAAATGTGCTTTGCCCACAACCTGATCCCTTTCAGGAAATGAAGATTCCATCTTTCAGTTTCTCAAGACAACACTTAGGACTTTGACTCTTCCCTTTCTCTCATGTTTCATCCAGTCCATCATCAAATTGTCAGCTTCACCTTCAAGATACATGCACACACTACAGAATCTGCCTACTTCTCCTTACCTCCCCTACCCCTACCCTATCGAAGAAAATATCTTCTGCCGGGACCATTTCAACAGAATCCAAACTTGTCTCCCTGCTTCTACCTTTGCCTTTCTGCAATCTATAGTTCCCTCAGTGGTCTGTAGTCCTTATAAAATGTATTTCATGTCACTCCTCTGTTCAACCCTCTGATATCTGTCTTATTCAAAGTAAGATCCAAAGTCCTGTAACAGCCTGCTGACCTGTGCCTTCTCTCCCCACATATCCTACCACCCTCTCTCTCATTCTGTTCCCACCCCCTGGTTGCTTCTTGAACACACCAAATGTTCTCCTACCTCAAGATTTTTGTACTTGCTGTCCTCTATGTCTGGAATGTTTTCCTCTCAAGTATCTGTAAGGTTTGTTCCCTCATTCCTTCAGGGTTTGGCTCAAAGGTCAAAGAGGCAATCTCTGACAACCCTTAAAAAAAAAATCCTGGCCAAACTCTCATTTTCACACTTGCGGATTCTCCTTATACCCTGGGTCCTTTGTTCTTCAATGCTCTTATCCTAGGTTACATTTTCATGCATTTCTTTATCTTTCTCTCCCCCCCCCCCTTAGAAATCTAGGCCCAATCAGAAGCAAGACTTTGTATTGGTTTGTTGCTCTACCTATAGTGTCCAAAACTGCCCCGGACATAAAGTATGAATAAAAAATATTGAATGACTGAATCTTTCCTTGTTCCTAGATGAAGTAACACATAACTCAAGTGCTTCTACAAAGGTAGCTAGAACCAATGTCTCAGAAGAAAACCCCTGAAAACAATTTATACTAACAAAATTGGTATCACTAAACAAGATAATGTGAGAAACCTTAGACAAAAAGTCATAAGAACATACTGAGATGAAAAGTCAACAGGATAAGATGAAAACACGAGAGACTTAGATGAAAAGAAGTGACGGAAAAAATGTCAGATCAAAAAACTAAGATCACGACGTAAGAACTAAAGCCTGCACTACAGGCAAGAAGCAGAATTCAGGAGACAGAAATTGAACCATGGTTTATTAATTTCTGCAGCTACTATATTGAGGGCTACTGTGTGTCAGGGAGACAACAAGACAACAGAAACTCATTTTGGCAAGCATGCGGTGAAACGGACAAGGTCATGTGCTGCTTGTGGGGTCTACGCTGGTAGCATCTTCCTGGAAACCACTGTGGCAGTATGTATCGTGACAGTCTTAAAATGCGTATTTTAGGCCTGAGCTTATATCCTGGGTCAATAAACTCATATCTATGACAATATAAAGAGATAAAATGAAGGCGCCGAGGTGGCTCAGTTGGTTAAGCAGCTGACTGTTGCTTGACTCTCAGCTCAGGTCATGATCTCACAGTTTGTGACATAGAACCCCATGTTGGACTCTGCACTGGCAACACACAACCTGCTTAGGATTCTTCCCCTCCCTCTTTCTCTGCCACTCCCTGTCCGTGCTCTTTCTCTCAAAATAAATTAAAAAAGAAAAAAGAAATAAAACCATCAAAGAGTCCATTACAGGATTTAAGTTAGAAATACATTTATACGTATATATGTAATCATTACATATATTAAAATGTTTACTAGAAACAATTGATATACACCCATTAGAATTATCAACTAAATATTACCCACTAATAAAGAAAAATAGAAATGATTTTAAGAACACAGAAAAATTCACAATCCAGTGTTAACCAAGAATGTAGGGTAAATGTATACAGAATGAGTTCTTAAAGCAGAAGCAGAAGAATGAAGATTTTAACCAAATAATCCAAGAATGTACTATCCGTTTCACCTCTTACCATAAAAGTGTACTGCATTCTGAAATAACCTTCCATCAAAAATAAAGTTCCTAGTGAAAGTTTCCCACTAAAAACAATATCAAGAGTATGGTGATCTTTTCATAAGTATTCACATATATCTAACTTGTCATATTGTACAGTTTAAATATATGAAATTGATTTTATGTCAGTTTATATCTCAGTAGAGATGCTAAATAAAAAATATCAAGAAAAGCCACATACTGAAATAGGATTAAAAGGTTTGGGAGGCAGACAAACGCACACACAGAAAAGAAAAAGGAGAACCATTTCTTAATGCATCAGGAAGTTTATTTACAAATGCAGTGAACAGAAAGGCTTGTTAGTTCCTGGAGAAAACTTTTGGTATACAAACCCTGATGATTTTGTATTAATGAAAAACAGCAGCTTTCTATTGGGAACTGCTCAGCGACAATTCTGGTGAAGAAAATAGAGATCTCTTCATCAAGCAAATAAAATGTCACATATGCTAAAAGTTTTTTTGTTTTTTTTTTTTTTAGAAAGAGCACAATATTACATAGATGCAAAGAAGGATACCGAAAGCAAATTTGTGGGTGGATTTTAGTGAAATTTTCTATATGGTTCTGCATTAATTTAGTATACATTACAATAAACAGCAAATGCAATCATATATTTATATTAACTATTTCAAATAATGTTTCAGAACCTTTAAAAAAACACAATAAAATAACCCTCTTCAAAACACCACTAGAAAGTCAAACTAGATCATTATCGGTGTCAAAAATATTTTGAAGTTCTTGTTTTTCCCTTGTGCTTTTAAGATGCTGAGTTCAAAAAGTAAATACTGCACTTTTCCCCCCATACAGAATTACCTTCTTATAAATAAACAACAACAAAAATACAAGTTCTACCAAGACTATAATGCTCTGATGTAATCTAGAGAGGCAAAAAAAAAAAAAAAAAAGTGTTATCCTTTTTAAAAAAGAGCACAAAAGACATCCCACATGTATTTATACATCTACACCAGCAGCAACCGCCTCTTCTTCTATCTGCAACAGTGCGTTCGTAGGGAGGCTTACATCACATGGCGGTTGGCCGTCCAGCTGATCAGGCAAGGAGAAAAAAAGAAAAGTACTTAGGACTGAGAAATACTTGAGTATCGCTGCCTGGGATACATAGCGGTAATCACTCAGAGAATGGCCCCGTGAGGTAGAAAGAGTGACCTTGTCACTCACTCAGGGTAAAGCTAGGCAAATCACAGCCTCGGTTCTAGAATTCTTTATTTATAAAAATAAACTGTTGATATAGAAATAAGTTCCACTCAACTCTCTATTATTTGTACTGGAGGAGAGAAAAGGCATGGGCAATTTCCCCCTGAAGGCTCCAAAGATCAAATACGTTTGGCTTGGGAATTTGATTCAAGAGAGAAAAGCGCACACACATACACACACTCCCGCCATCACACGCCCAGCCTTGCTGCTCTCCACCCTCAGGGGTCGCATCCAGAGAAGGACTGGACGCTGTGGAGAGAAGGTTCACGACCCGCTGACAGATAAAAGAGAGTTGACTGAGCTGAATCCATTTTCAAAGCACTCTTCACATAAAGGGCCATATAAATACCTCAGAGTTCAAAAGCAAATGGTTTTGCTGATACCACTTGTAACACCCTTTCACAATAAGGAAGAAACACATGTTACCAGCATCAAGGTTCAAAATATAAACAGCAGTCGTGGTTTTCTTTATGTTGCTATAATCAATATGCAATCTATTCGTGCTATCTTAAGTTTTATAACACACAAACAAAAACGTGCTTACACACCAATAAGTATGTGAAGTTTTTTGAAAAACTCAAGTTTTTCCAAAAATGACACTGAAACACTATATAATCAGAATAAATGTTCTCCTTTTTAAAATATTGTATATATGGATATATGATTGTATAGCAACTGACTATTCTTTATTACCTTTTTAAACCACAGTTTTTAAAGTTGGTCATGTTCTGAATCACATAATCAAAGCCCACTGTCGGCTAATAGAAATCAGCTAATGATGAAGGACCAATTCGTTGCCAAAAAACAGCTTTCAGTCTACCCAGAAGGATCATTGTAACTGTCTGTTATGGTTTGTCGATATCCTCAAGTCATTAGGAGTTTCTCCGAACACGGAGCAGATGGCACAGGATGCCGCCCTGACTCAGGCATGCAACCCTTTCCAATTCCTCGCCGCCTCCCCCGCCCCCAACCCACCAGAGTGTGGCTGCAATTGGAACACTGACCCACTCACCGCACCCTCTTTGAAGGGGACACACTAAGATTCCTAAAGCCCGGCATCTAAGGCTGGGAGCCTGAGGGGGACGCGGGTGCAGGTTCAGGGAAATGCACGGGAACCCGTGGTCTCCTTAAAAGACAAGAAATTTTCTCCCTGATTTGCTCTCTTACATTTGAATCTGAGATAGCAGTCATTGCAGTACAGTTGGTGGTTTCTGATTCGGACTTCGGCTCCTGAGGAGGAGCCTCCAAGGTCCCGGTCACAGGCCGTGCACTGAGGAACGAGAAAGAACCACCACAGTCAGTCAGTCACCTCAGGAAGTCTAGGGGTACTCTTAGGTAAAAACAAGAAAAGGCTGAGCAAAATGCAGCTTCTAAACTCTTAGATACATTTCAGCAAAGGGAAAAAAAAAAAAAAGCCCAAAAGATAATTAGTAGATTAAAATCAAGCTTGCCAGATGAGACATTAAAGAATTCTTAAGTCCAATTTTAAGAGCCAAAATGATCATTCTAAATATACCAAAAGAGTAAAAATGATTTGCTGATTGGCTCGAAAGAATTCAGCCTTCATTTCTTGCAAGGCAGTGTGAGAGGATAAGACACTGCATGAAGTAGTGAAGTGAATGAGGAGTGGGTTTCTGGCACTTTCCTCAGGGGAGGGGGCAACGCCTAGCGACCCCCATGCACCAGCCTGGCAAGCATTTGCACATGGCACTTTCGCTTCAAGGCTGCGAATATTGGTTCCACACGTTCAAATACTAATTACTTTGACTCGTTCTATTCTGCCCAGGAATCGCCCAGGCCAGCAATACACTGGCTTAAACAAGCTGTGGTCTGCGAGACTCCAGGAATAAGAACCAGAGTCTCTTTCTGGCCCAATGCAAGTTCTAGAATCATACAGATGTGTCTCTAAATATAGATATTGCAAAAAAAAAAAAAAAAAAGTAATTACAGGGTTAGTTCATATGTGCAAAAACCCACCAGGCGTAAGCAGGCTTTGCAGTTATAAAAATATTTACAATGCTCTTCTTCACATACTCTCCCCCTAGTAAAGCTAATAAGCTTTCAGACATTTAGAATTGCATGTCCCCATGCTCATAATAACACTGGAGAATTTTATTTCAAGTATGCCTATGACAGCATGTTAGAAGGAAGCATTTATAAGCTGTAAATTTGACTTTGTAGAATATCAACAGATTGGAGGCCTGTAGTGCATAGTGTTTCTGGACTTAATTTTTGAGACTAGTTCAAGATTTGAGAACAGGCAATTTGCGATTCAGAGTGCAGCACAGACTGACGCATGTAGCACGGAGTTTTGTTAGTGACACATCCACACCCAGCGCGCGAAGAAGCCATGCGCTCTCCAAGCAAAGCTTTGCAGGCCTGCAGGCTGTCTGTCTCCGTCTCACCTTAAAACAATGCAAATGATAACAAAGACCCAGGGACTCGATGATCATGGCGGCTCCTTTGCCCAGAATGTTATTACAGTAGGAGCACATGCGCTTCCCACTGACTGACCTAGACGCGGAACAAGAACGGAAGGGAGACTTTCATCTGCTGAAATTGAGGTTACTTAAAATCGCACTCTGGCATGAACATTAATAATTACTTAAGAAGTATGTATCTGTGGGGAGAGAACGGTCACCAGGCAATCAAAGTACACTATGTTGTACCTTGTAGGATCTCCATGGTGGTTCCAAAACCCTTGACACCTATTCATACAAGTGAACAATTTCAGTGTAATTAGTCCATTCTGTATCTCCTGACATTACTCTGCTTAGATCACATCTCTTCTAGCATCTCAACCTTGTTTTCCCAGCCTCTTTCTCACTCACTTGCTATTCTAGTTACACAGAAGTCCCAGTGCTTTCCTGACTGTGCCTCTGGCTTCCAGTATGCCTCGGGGAGAATGCGATGACAGTTGGCTGACAGCTACCGTTTACATGGGTAAGGTGGGGTTCTACCTTCCCTTGGATGCATGTCTCTCTTGTCCCAGGCAGAAGGTAAAGGTCACTTCTTGCCATCGCATCCCACAGTACTAGCACAGTAGTCACAGTGAAAGTGCATCACTGCCGAGTGCCACCTCCCAGATCGAGACATTTCCAGGGCAGAAAAGTCAACGGCCCGTCTCCTATCTGCTCTCGTAGGGTGGAGCTCTCAGATAAGTAAGTGCACACTCTCCTCTGCCTTCCTCCCACTCCATAGCCTTCATCTTTCCCCCCACATAGACCACAAATTTGTGCCCCTTAATTCAAAACTCCACGATACACACTTTAGAGATCCTAGAACAAGTAATGTTATTTTAGATGGATATGCCTTCTTAACAAAATCCCTCATTTAGGATAGCCTAAAAAGAATTCCAATATTAATCAGTATTTCATTTGCAATGGAAAGGACTATATGCATAGAACTCGCTTTAGAGTATACACACAGCTTCCTGAAGCATTAGGGGTCTGTGCAGAGGATAATAAACCTCGAAACCCAACACGTGCTGATGTCTGAGCTCTACTCTGCATCAGAAGACAAACTGAGTCAAGACCTATGGTTACAACTCTTATCCAGTTCCTGCAGCATATAACCTACAGAACTCGGCTGATGTAGTCTGAACGAAAACACTGGCAAACTACACAAGAGCCCAACAATGGTTTGAAAATCAAAAACAAAAAAAGCAATTATCTAACTACTTAACATGTTTTTTTAATCCAGCTTGTTTCAAGTCACGCAGACAATGGAGCTGGATTATAATGCTTCCCTTTTGCACTCAGTTCCTATAAAAAAGGAGTTTGCATTATAGTCTCTGTAAAAGTCAAACATTTTACAATACTGCTCTTACTCATAAATTTTGAGTGCATCCACAAGTTACCGTATATTTTTACGCTTCCGCACTGAGAACGACACAAGTACCCGTGCACGGACCACAAGCAAAAGCAAACAAGACGGTGGCAATGAAGCACATGTTTTCAAGGTCTCCGATGGCTCCATGAGACACCTGTCAACGCTCGTAGGGTAGCATGGAAAGCTATTTAGAAAACCTTAATTGATTTTGATGAAGGAACACTGAATTTGACAGATTCCAAAAGGCTTGGTTTTGGTGTTCACCAGAAAACCTGGACAAGACTGTGGGGGAATTTTTAATGAAAAAATACCTCAAGACTGAGGTTCTCACCTGTTGCGTAGCTGGGAGCCCGGCTGTGACGCTGAAGGAGAATGGCTGCGCGGTGTGGGAGAAGGCGCGGTGGTGGTCTTCACAGAACCAGCTGAAGGAGGGGGGACGCTGGAGGACGGGTTCCGCATGTAGGCGCGGTTCGACGTGGACACGAGCTGAGGCGGTGGGCGACTGAAGTCTTGAACGGAGGAAAGAAGCATGGACTCCTGAGGACTGACTGAGCCACGGGGATGGTTTCCAAGAACTGGACCTTGGGGAATCCAGGTTATCTAAAGATTCGCCTCTGAAACACAGAAAGGGTTAATTGAGATTATATAATACATTCAACTAGAATCTATTTATCATTACAGTCACTAAAATATCCACCTTATGTATTCTGTAAGTAGGTTTTAATCTGGCAAGTCCAGTTACATATAAAGTTGCCATTAATAACTAAAGTTTCTTTCCATAGAATCATGATGTTTCATATTCAATTAATCTTCATTTATTTTTATTTACTGGCTGCTTAGATAAAATAAGAAACACCGAAGTGGAAAATACTAATTTTTTAAAATATACTACTATATTTTTCCTTTAAATATTCAGCTGATTAGACATATCCATCTTAATTTTTAAAACCGAACCAAAAAAATACTGTCTTAGGCACTTATATATATTTATACTAAATACACTCACAACATTTTTAACTTATTTTTCACACACTATATACAATTTTTTAATATCTCACAGAAGCTAACTTGTCCATAGAAAAAAAGAGTTAGTTAGTGGTAGAACTGGCCCTCAACAGTGTCTGTCTGATTCTAGAGTATTCCGGACCATTCCTACTGGGCAGCCCTCACTCACTCACCACCCAAAACTCTGAAATTAATCAACTGTTCAATGTCTACCTTGTGGAAGCATTCTCCAGTCACTTCCCTTAAACTGAATATGTATTTAATACAGAATTTGGCTCAAAAACTGATTTAAGTACAACTTTTGGAAAATCTCTCTTAAAGTCAAGTGCTTACATTAATTCTGATCTACAAAGGTCAACCCCAAATTATAAATGGCTGATTTCTAACAGATCAATTTTGTTATTTAAAACTTTTCCTCTTATCCCAGGTGTAAAATATGGATTTTTTCTTTTACAAGTAGAGAAGGACTACATCATCATGATGGAAAGGACCCAAGCAGTAGAGAAGGGTATCTGAGAGATGAATAAAGGGATGAATAAAGATCCCCCCCCACCCTCACTTACCACAATTTACCTTGCCCTAATTCTCATAGGTAACCACTGTTGACTTCTAGACTTTTTCTGTTTACATACAGAGTTACATACAGATACAAATTTACTTAAGTATAGCCATGCCTATATATGTAAGTAATGTGTTCATGTGTTTAACATTCTTAACCCACTAGGATTATTCTATAACGCATACTCTTCATAACTCACTTCATTCTAAGTAATATATATTAGATTAGAACTATCTTCACGTCGGTTCATGTGACAGACAGTACTTGCAAGGCCCCCAGTGAAGCATCCTCCTGGTATCCATGCCATTGTGTGGTCCCCTCCCACTGACTCTCTGCTTGGCCACGTGACACACTTGCACATTAGGACTTATCCTCCTATAAGGTTTCCTCTTTGAATCCAGGTGCCATGTTTTGAGGCAGCCCAAGCAGCTATGTGGAGATGCCCATGGGGAGCAGAGGCTCCTAACCAACAGCTCCAGAGGAGCTCTCAGCACAGCAACTACATCAGGGGTCAGCGAATTACAGCCCACTCTCAGGATATGCACAAATCGTGAGCTAAGGGTATTTTTTATTTTCAAACAGTCATTAAAAAAAAACCAACAAAGAATATGTGACAGACACTGATGTGGCCTACAAAGTCAAAATGATTTACTATCTGATTCTTTATCAAAAAAAAAAAACATTTTTTTTTGGCCAATCCCAGCTCAAAAGGACTGTCCCAAGTGCCCCAACCAACATCATCCAAAGTGCTGTACAGTCAGTTGTGATAAGAATTGTGATAAGGTAGAATATGACACAACTGTAAAAGGATGAAAGAGACACTGTTGTGTCATACACCATCTCAAAACTCAGTTTATCAATGTGTCATTATTTATTTAGCAAGAACTAAGTACACTCTTATTAATAGATATCCTGATTCTTTTCTTTTTGGCTATTGCCAATAATACTTAAGTGTGTATCTTTTGGTCTTTTACATATTTATCCAAATACATTCAGAAGATAAGGTGCCAGAAACTGGGTAGCTCACATGGGTACAGACATAAAAACTTTAGCTTAATGAACACTGAAAAACTTTCCACCCAACTGGGAGCAAGAATTCCTGTTTCCTTATACCATTGTTAAGACTAGATTGAGTTGGTCGATATTTAACCCTCTACAATATAACGAGATACATCACTCTTGTCTTACGAGTAGTGCTAACCTTTTATATGTGTACTGCCTTTTTCTTTTTCTGTCTATGTTCCTATAAAGTTGTCACGGTTTATTTACTGATTTATGAAAGTTACTTATACTGAGATGATTAGCCCTTTGTAACGTGTTCCAAATTTTCCTCAGTTTGTCACCTGTGAAAATACTTAATAAAAGTAGCTTCAGTATTCATTTACCCAAGATACATCTTTCAAAATGTTCATCTTCTCATTTTCAATTAATTTATATCTATATATTTTCCTTAAAGTAACAACAATTAGGTTTCACACTGTGTAAACACTATTATCATGATTCCAATTGAACCATTATCTCATTATAAACAAGCAGACTTAATTTTCTCTTTCAGTTCAGCAGCCAAGGAAGGACAAAGAGTAGCATAAATTATTTAAGTGCCTGAACTGTACTTCGGAATTCCATGTCCACCTTCGCAACCTATTAGCCGTGTGGTGTTGTCCACGTGTGTTCCCGCCTTGAGTCACAGTTTCTTTATATGGAATAGCAGAATTACTATCCCTGCCTCAAAACGTTTGCCCCGGAGGGAGTCCGATGCTGTAGACAAAGTAACTGGCATATGTCTGGCCCTTGAAGTGCTGGAACACGTGCCCACAGTCGCTGTGCTGCCCTTTCTCCACCAAATCTTAAGTAAGAAAAAATATTATGGCGTCTCTCCTGCCCAAAGTAACCCGCCTGTGCAGAAACTAAATATTTGCCTCACCGTACAGAAGAGGAAATAATTCCTAAAATGTCTCGCACCTTCTCATAATCCCAGGCAGACAAATGGGCTCCTTGTTGACGCTGGAACTACGCTGTCGGATCCAGCTGTTGTCATCGAGAAGAGACGTTCTCTTCCTCATTTCCTGAAGGATCTGTTGTCTCTCTAACTCTGCTCCTGACGGGACCTGTTCCTTCTTGGAGCTCCTCTGTGATGAGCTAGCGCTCCCGATTCGGTCTAAATACTTACTGCTTCCTAAATTAAAAACATATCAAAAGCTGCAGGATTAGCACATTGTTATTTAAAAAAAAAAAAAAAGGAAGGGAGAGCGGATAAATCTCCAAATACAATGTGGCAAAAAGTATGACATTGTGCACATATGCTAACATCAATTCTCAATACGACTGCTGCATGAGAACACAGAAGTCAGTCTGCTATTTCTGCGAATTCCAGCCCCCACCCGGAGGCACGTCACAGGTGCACCCAGGAAGACTGAAGGAGGCTTCCCGAAAAGGAAACAACCAGCATTGGTTTCAGCAGTAGTAAGTTGCAAAATGATCACCTAGAAATATTTTCTCTTTCACACGTCCCTTCCTTCTGAAATTAAATCAGTCAAACACATGTGCATCGAAAGCTTGTTGTGACGTGCTTTCAAAAAACTTACACTCTCCCTGGGGAGAGAAAGACCTGGAAGTCGGCATCTCCAGCTGACATAACTCAAGTCTTCACAGTATAAGTTCTAGAATAAGCCATGACCAAAGTGGAGGCATGAGAGCACATTCAATCACTGAACTAGCTTTTGTGAAATTGAAAAATATGTGAGTAACCCAATTAAATGCTAACCAAGGAATGTTATCAGATTTGTTTGTCCTCTAAGAAACCGACAAAGAAGATATAATTTGGATGTTGAATATATGAATGACAATTAAGTGAGGTTTCATCTGAAGGCTCTGTCTCATCGGATATACTGATTAATTTCTGATCTGGGTAAAACATCCATAACTTTGAAGTATTTTCACCCTTTTAATTTGGATTAGGAAATTCCATCTCAGGATTTGTTCCTTTCACTCCCCATATTTACTGCTGTGGTCAATGTTTCAAAATTCATGGTGCATTTAGTTCATCTTCCAGTAAGCAGTGAACAAAGCCAAAGTTTTCTCATACATACCTATATTTACATTTGAGTATGCCTACAGCTTAACCAATTTTAAATTAAACATTTTCTATTTTAGAAGTGCCTTCTTGGCATAACTGAGTTTTTCAATGAAATATTTCATTTCATTAGTTCTACTGCCCGCTATTCAGGAGCTTACAGTTACTAAAAGGAAGAAAGCAAACATTGAAGATTGAAGTACTTAAAGTTTGATTCTAATAGTGGGTAGGGCCAATTCAGGGGGGAAAGAAACTCAGAAAGCCAAACAAGTAAGACCAGAGGAACGAGATCAGAAAGTATGTGATAAACTGGGAACTGGGAAAGAGAAAATTTTGGTTTTAGATAAGGGTTCCTAACAGGAAAAACAGCAAAACAGCTGGAAATTTAAACTAGGACCAGATAATGGAAGGTCCTATCTGTTAGGGAGAAGGAGGTGATCATAGAACCTAACAGACACTAAATTCTACAAACTTGAACCAGAGGTTACAACCTAGACCATCTAGGCCTGTAGATGTGTTGTTCAGGCCCACAGAGGGTTTTAAATGTTGTTTGTCCTTGTCAGCACTTAAAATATCTTTTTAAAAAATGTGAGTTTTCATGTTAACTTCTCTTTACGAAACAGTCGGCCCTCACGGGCTTGCACACTCCCACAATGCCGCAGCAGGCTGGAGCTGGGAAGCGGCTATCCTTCAGCGGGCATGCACCAAATTCACCTCAATCCTCACCTGGCCCTTCCTTCTTTCATATAACTGGCCAGCACCCTGCTTACCCAAAGCCTGATATATAAACCCTGCTTTAAAATGATGCTTTATGCTTGTTTCTTTTTTCCTTAGTTACATGCATTCCTTTTTTCATTAATTATTTTATTAATTTTTTAATGTTTATTTCTTTTTGAGGCAGAGAGAGGGTAGGAAAGGGGGAAAGGCAGAGAGACAGAAAGAGACAGAATCTGAAGCAGGCTCCAGGCTCTGAGCTGTCAGCACAGAGCCCAACGTGGGGCTCGAACTCATGAAGTGTGAGATCATGACCTAGACGAAGTGAAATGCTTAACCACGGCTCGAACCCAGAAATCATGAGATCATGACCTGAGCCAAAGTCAGATGCTCAACTGACAGAGCCACCCAGGCGTCCCACATGCATTCTTAAAAGCACACTTTATACTAACAATATCAGGTTCCAGCTCATTTTTGCCAAGTTAGTAAAATGATTATCATTTTGGACTTTGGGACATCTTGGCACTTAAATGCACAATTTCAAGTTTATAAACAATTTTTAAGTCCCCTGGTATTCTGCAGAAAACTTTTCTGTCCCATTTCCTTGGCTGCAAGATGAAATCTATACAAAACTATCAGCAACACTGAAAAACGCCCACGTTTCATTAGCTATTTAAAACCATTTAATCTCCCAGTACTCCCTCCATTATAAAGTAAAGCCAAAATAACCACAAGATCGTTTTGTTTTTATATACAAATGCTAAAAATACTTGGTATTTTAATTACGTAATCTTAATGAATCTGAAATATATGGACTTTAAAAATACTGATCAAAGCGTGTGATAGCACAAACAAGCAACTGTGCTGAGGAATTTGGGGGGAAATTCACATTTACCATTTTTATTTGTAGGGTGATCATCCAGTTCAGTAGTGGATCTGGATTTATTCCTACAACACAAAACATAACATGTTACAGACGTCTCATCAAGAACATCTTTTTTACATTTATGATGTAAGAACACCAAAAAGATTGCTTTTTAAAGCAGTTGATTTATTTCCTAGGTCTGTTGAGAGCAACATTTATTTTCACACTAAGGAATTTTTCATATTGTACAGGGTAGCAGAAAACAACGATGTCTCTAAATGAGAAAAGAGCTTGATGCTAGAAGCAGATGTAAACGTGAAGATCCTCTCCAGTTTGTAGGATGGATTTTTGATCAATCTGTGTACTTTGATTCTCTTCCAGATCTCGGTCTCACAGGCGATACCAGGCATCTATCATCAGATCGCCTAATATCATACTGTCTGACTTCCTTCATGCTGCACAAGGGTCAAGAAATTGACCTTTTGGGCACTTACTCTGAAACTGCCACTGACCAAATGCGATCTTAGCAGTGGAAAGAGGTACCCACGCATGCTGGCATAGGGAACCTCTGAAGTTACCTGACTTTCTAATGGCAACATTTAGGTTTCTGTATCAACCCATTCTAGTCTCATTCTCACTCTTTAAGCACTATAACTTCAAATAATGGTGGTAATAATGAATAATATATGTTATCCTGTATATACATTACATATGTATGCACAGGACATATATGTGTGTGTATACAACACATAATAATGTATACAACATAATAATGTATCACAACTGTTAGCAACTTTCATGAATGGTTTCATTTGTATTAACACAGAAAATACTTTTATTAAGAGGTGTCTAGTCACACCTCTAAATGCCTCTAAGCCCATGCTGCATCACAAATGCCTAGCAGTGTTTTATATTTTCCATGAATTATTGTTTGCCTCCGCAATCTAATTATTTTCTCAAGGTAATAAGCTACATAAATAAAGATTATTTAAATATATAAGTAAATGCATATCTTTAAAAAAGAGAAATACACATTTTAATGATTCATACTTACCCACAAACCTTCATCATAAATAAGGCCATCCATCACTAAAACTTTTTCTAGCTTCATGTCAGCCCATTACTACCTATATATTAATGTTCCCAATCTACCTGGAGTCCTACTCAGTCAGCCTGATTGCCCAGAGAGATGATTCTTTCCATATCTCTAAGGCAAACCTCCTAAAGAAGAAATATCAGCTCTGAAAACACAAATTAATGGTCATATTTATAGACAGAATCTATCCAGAAGTCCTTAGCGGTTTCAAACCTGCAAAGCATTTTAAAAATTACCTTCAAACATTAAATTGAATGTTTCAGGAAATTTTATGACATCTATAGCATTTACTGGAATTGACCAGTAGTTCTGATCAAAGTAAGAGAAGGCCACATTTCTCATTTCAGAAGTCCACACGTGACTTCATTTTGAGCAAGTTTAGGCCATTGCTTGTGACCTCTTTAAAATAAAAATTAAGGTAGATTGCAAGTATTGGACACAACTCTACCCGGTGTCCATTCCCCTAGCATTGTGGCTCCCCCTACATGTAAAGAGGTAGAGTTTTTCTCTATTCTGTGAATTTGGGCTGGCCTGTGACCTTAGGTAATGGAATTGGTGGGCCAGTTCAGAACCTAGACCGCAAGGTGCCTTGTATGCTTCTTCGCTTTCTCTCCTCTCTGCTCAGCCACCATGTACGTGAGACTGCACTGGCTTACTGGGTCTTGAAAGACACATGGCCCCGTTGTTCTCACTGTCCCAGCTGACAGTCAGCCAACTCCCTAAAGCAGAGCTGCCTAGTAAACCGATAGCAGATGTATGAGGAGCCCAATCAATTAGAAGAACTGTCAATTAGAATCAGCCCTAAAATACCCACAAAATCATGTTAAATCACTAAGTGTAGGGGTAGCTGGTTACACAGCAAAAGCTAGTCCATACAAAGATCAACCAGCAAGATCTTTGTATCCCACAAAAGATATGGAGATAAAGTAGTTCTACAAAACATTTAGGAAAGCCCTCAATTCATCTAAACCAATTATTCCAACCATATTACAATGAGAAGTTCTACATACCTGTCACTAGGAAGCAATCCTGGGGATTTTTCCTCTCTCTTTGGTAGATCGTAGGAATCAATTGGCCTAAAAAGACAGAAGAGTTTATGGTTAAAAACATCAGACTTCAATGTCTTTCCTGAGTTTGAGGAATTGATACCAAAACAATGTTACTCTAGCCTCTTTATGAGATGGTCTCTAGATTAAAAATTAAACACACAGAAGTATTGCAATCAACCACTGCAGAAAGCAGACCTACTAATACCATATTTTGCAATTCATTCATCCCACAAATTTATGGTTGCTACTGTTCTAGGGCTGGGCTAGAGAAGCAAACAAAACAAAAAAGTATTAAATGTAATTCTTATGTTTCAGTGGGCAGGAAGGCCACAGACAAATAAACACATAACATAAAGCATGGTATGTCGGAGAAGGGGTGGGAAAAAGACACATATTTTGTGAGGTGTTCCGGAAAGTCTGAGAAGGTGACATTTGAGCAGAGACTTAAAGAAAATGAGTAAGACAAACAAATATGTGAGAGAAGACTTCTCCAAGCACAGGGACTAAAAGTGCAGAAGTCCAGGGGTAGGATGCATCGGACAGTTTCAAGGAAGGAAAAGGAAGCCAGTGTGCCTGGAACAGAAAAAGCAAGGGGAAGAGTGTGGCAGAAAGCTAGGTGAGCCACAGGGCCAAGATCCAGCTCCTGCAAGCCTTCTAGGCTACTACGAGGACTCGAGTGGTGTTCTAACACAACAGGAAGCTATTTGAATAGATGTAAGCAGGGAAGTAAGGAGTGAGGAACAGATACAGCTAAGCCAAGACAATTTAAGATACGACAGTGCCCTTTGGCTGTGGGACGAACCTTCTATACTGGTATATTCTGACTGAAGTTTCCCTCTCTGTCTCTGCCTGGTGCCTGCGTTCCTCGGGCTCCGCCTGGTGCCTGCGTTCCTCGGGCTCCGCCTGGTGCCTGCGTTCCTCGGGCTCCGCCTGGTGCCGCTTCTGCTCCTGCTCTTCCTTATTCTGTTGCTCCTCAGGTTTTCTCTCTTTCTCAAGAGTGATTTGCTCCTGCAGCTTCTTTCTTTGGTCCTCGTCCGCACCCTCCTTTTGCTGCTGTCTCCTCTCCTCTTCTCCTGCTCGGGTTCCTTCCCGGTCGGAGGACTTGGACCCCTCACCCCAGGTGGCTTCCCAGCTGGCAGCGGCAGGCTCTCGTGGGGTCAGAGAAATGCTGTTTGAGTTCAGCACCATCAGTTCCTGGGTGACCAAGGAGAAAAAAAAAAAAAAAACCATCAAGATCTGTGTATTTCTATGATTTCATAAAGATACATCTATATTCAGTTTTAGAGACTTATTTGTAGTTGGCCTGGAATTCCACTTGGAATGATGTTAAAAGTTTTTTGCTAACAAAGCCATACATGGGTGACAAGGATAGAGAAAGAAGATAAAGAGGCAGTTAGAGTCAATTAATAGAATTGTTTAATGATACACTAGAGAAACTAGGAGAAAAGTTGAAACATCAAAGCAAAATTCTCACAAATGAAAGCTCACTGTAGTTTTCAACGAGCTTATGTAAGTGAATAGGTGGCAAAACCCAGGTGAAATATATTATCTTCTGTTTTGCAGCTAATTTCACCGAGACAGAGAATACAGCATGTTCCAACACTACCTCATTCAAGTACTTGTAATTCTCTCTCTCAGCTTCCTGCTTAGCCCTTTGCCATTCTTCCCTGAGTTTCTCCTGCTCACGTTGATATTTTTCCTATAAGAAGAGATAGCATATTAGTTAATTAGTTAATTAACAGGTTAATGATGTTAAACAATCTTTTTTTATTAGTATTTTCTAGCTCTACTCATCATCTCAATCTTCAAAGGCAGAGATATTACTTTAACTAATAGGACTTTCATCCCTAACGCACAAAATAGCTTATATTGGTGTGTCTGGGTGGCTCATTGGGTAAGCGTCTGACTGTTGATCTGTGCTCAGGTCATGATCTCCTGGTTCACAGGATTGAGCCCTACACCGGGCTCTGCACTGACAGCACGGATTCTGCTTGGGATTCTCTCTCTCTGTCTCTCAAAATAAATAAATAAACAAACAACTGATATTGAATTAAAATACAGGGTAGATACTCAGAATTGAATGTATAGCCACCCTTTACCACAGCTGGAACTGACTAGAGCCCCCAGCTGGCAAGGGGGATTGGATTTCTCTGCAAGGGAATGAGCACACAGCGTAATGGGTGGAAGTCCTTAGAACCCATCCACCTCCCACACGTAAGAAATCCACAAAACTGTAATGCTTCATTCTAATATACGGGGTAAATAATTATTTTAAAAGAAGAACTGGGAGAGCTCCAAAATGGAAATGTAATTAACACAAGATGTGCTGCCTATCAAAAGATTTGTTAATTATGAGGTTATTAGCTTTTTATGTTTGTTGTTGTTGTTGTTGTTGTTTAATTTGCTTCTTGATGCTGGTTGACACTGACCAGTTCCTGTGGCCCAAATTATTCTGCTCTACCTGCAGCAGGCGGTCCTGTTCCTTCTGCCACCGCTCCTGCCGCTTCCGCTCCTCCTCTTGGTCCCACGCCCAGCGACTTGGGGCACTGAGGGTTGGAACCGGAAGCTAACCAGTCAGAAGAGAAGATGTGCAAACAAAGAAGAACACATGACATCACTGAGTCATCTACTGAAGCCAGCTCGCTGACATGAATTATTCATACCACCCTTTGCCTAAGCAGTACAGAGGAGACTTGGCTTTTTCCTTCAAAATAGGTCTTCCCACCTTGGAAAGACGGCTCCTTGATAAATCCTTACGCAACTGAATATAAGCGATGCTACTAGGTGCTAATTCAGTCCCACCAAGGTCACCTTATTTATTCCAAAAACAAATGAATGCTACTTACATCAGGAACCACAGAATCAGAGCTTCCTGCATTGCAGCATGTGGGAAAGGAAGAAAAAAATAAGTTTTTTCAGTTCTGTGAAATAATTCTTTTCAGAAAGAATTATTAGCAGTTTCTAAGCCAGTATACTAAGGGACGTCAATGGTTTTTTTTTTAAACCACAGTAGTATCTCCATTTTTCTCTTTAATTTCTGCTTGTTATCCATCTTCCAAAGTCAAAGTCATTTTAAAAAAGAGAGAGAGAGACAAAAACTATGGATGCCAAAGGTGAACTGTAGCTCCTGCTAGTAGAGCTAGATTGATGGTGTATTCTAAAGAAGTTTCAGGGTTCTTTAATGAATAGACTTGGTAGTATGTCATAGCTCAGCCTAATGGGGGGGGGAGAATTTCAAGTGTTACCACATCTACAAATCCAAATCTTTACTTGCCACTATTCAATTACGATGTGACAGCTCCCCACCACATTTTCCAGGTCTCCTTGCTAATAAGCTACTTTTCTTAAATAAGACCCCACAAAAACCTGTTCAAGAAACCTTTCCCTTCCCTCTCCTATTTCTTGAAGCACAGATATTCAAACTTCATGCATAAACCTATGGGCCTACTATCATTCTTTTTATTCTTAGGGAGACTACACAAATGTGCCTCTGTATGTAGGACAAGGATTATAAACAAGCAAGCAAATTTCATGAAATGCACTATCATACAGTATTTGTTTCATTTTCCTGAAACCTCAGTTGTCCAGTAAATTTATTCCCTCGCACATTTTTTTTTTAAGTAAACTGCTTTGGGACTTAGGGAAATAGTCTTCCCTAAAATAGCCTGTTGAAGAAAAGTCAGTGAACATCAGAATCGTGAAAGGAAAGGAACTGTTTCATTTTAGCCGGTTTCAGCTAGGAGTATCACACTGTTTCAACTAAATTACCACAGAAAAACAGGAATTTAACAAAAATATCCAAAACGTGAAGGATAACTGGCACAAATAGACCTTGTAGTGTATGGCTGTTAAGCCATTCCTATCTATGGTCAAAAAGAAACCTTAATTAGCCCAAGGAAGACTAGCAGATGTAAAAAAAAAAAAAAAAATCCATGAGTCCAGTAAGTATACTGTAAGGCAAGCGTGTAAAGGTTTTTTGATCTTAAAAGTAAGAACCAATAACATTCAGACACCATCAGCACGCTATTCTCTGTGCCGTTGGGTCTCAAATGTTGGCGATTACCTTTTAGTTCTTGGTAGCACAGCGCAGCTGGAAGTGCATTCGGGAGACAGGGTGTTAGACAGACGTGACGGGTGGGCGGGGGATGAAATGCCACACGCACAGCACATAAGGCAGGGCTGCTCGACTACACCAACACAGCGATTCTCAAGATGCGCATTGTTGGAAGTGTACTCAGAATTTACGCTTGATTTACTTTAGAGTCAACAGAGCCGTCCTATTAACTCTCCAGAGCCATCATCCCAATAGCAATAAACAACTCGGCTCTTCACGAAGAGCACAGTCCGTAACCCAAAATCAGAGTTTTTATAGAAGTTCAACAATTGTATGTTGGTGTAATCTAACAGAATGCCGTTCGTAGGAAGCAGTAAGGCGTAAGTGGAGTCCCTCGTTTCTTACTGTCACCCAGTGGAAAGAAGTGTGTGTTTAACGGCATCTCAATGTTTTAATTGGAAAACCAAAAAAAAAAAAAAAAAAAAATTCAGAGGTATACAAAAGACACGCAGAGACCCATTACCACAGAGGTAGACCCATGAACTGTAAGAAAAGCCTGATGACCCTAGGAAAAGAATGGAAATGGGTTACGTTGCTTGGTCATAATGACAGCCAGTTGAAAAGGCTTAGTGCCCAGCACCACAGACTACTAGGAAAGAGTGGAGGATGGCAACAATTCCATGAAAGTGCATGAATTGTTAGCTTGGTAGTTTACCTTGTTCAAAAAATTGTGATCGTCTTTTTAAGTTTTTCAAAGAAATAGGTTCAGATGCTAGTTGAAAAATACAAAAAAAAAAAAAATACCATGTCATTCATTTTAATCTCTCACCACTGGAAAACTAAATGGCATTTGACTAATGTCTGTAGCATTAGTTTTAAAATGACAAAACTGATGGCCATAGAAGATATGGATTATTTCAATGTACAAAAAGACACATATTTTTAGAAATCTATACTACATTCAAATTAGTAGAGGAACTAATTATTTCATTAATAAATTCTAGCAGATAGCATCGTAGTTTCACAGAAGCCAAATACCATTTTCCATGCTAGATCACACAGCTTTAGAGAAATGAAAACTAAAATGCTTTGCTTAGGTTAATCAATCCAAAGTCTAGAAGCCCAAGGAGAATTGTTTGTAACTAAGACTTTTCACAGCACTAAGTAAAAAATGAACTAAAAAATAGGGGGAGGAAGAAAATAAATTAGTACCCAGAGAAAGATAAAATAAAAACAAATGCCTGAACTAAAATATTCTTGTATTTTGCCCTTGTAACATCCACTAACTTTAAGCAAATGGAGTTCAGTCAGATTTAAAAAAAAAAAAAAGTGGAAGAAAAGAAACATCTGACTTCTACAGATCTGTTGCAAGGTTACGGCAAATGATCATTAGACTTCAGTTTATTCATAAAATGTAAATGAAATTATTACTTGATACTAGTTCGTGCTTACTTCTCTTAACAAACCCCTCAAATGACAGGCCAGCATATAGTCCCAGGAACTAATGACAAGTTTGGTGTCTTATTACCTGTTTGCTCTGCCTGAATGATGGGTAGAACAGGACCTGGACATCTTGGATTTAACATCATAAATCAAAAATAAGTCCGGTGAGGGGCACCTGGGGGCTCTGCCGGTTGAGCATCTGACCCTTGATTTCGGTTGAGATCATGATCTCACTGTTCATGGCATGGAGTCCCATGTCTGTGCAGCACAGAGCCTACTTGGGCTTCTCTCTCCCTCTCTGCCCCTCCTGCACTCATGCTGGCTTGCATGCATGTGCACGCACACTCTGTCTCTCAAAATAAATACACTTAAAAAAAAGTCAGGTTTGTTTACAAAACTTCTTTAAGAATGCAGTATCAAACAATTAAAATCGGTCACTTCTAACTATCAGAAATTTAATACCAAAATAAATCATCAATAAAGGGAAATTCATAAACTTGGTTTGGCTTTGACCTAATTCATCATGAACTGGCAAATGCAGGTGCAAAGCCGTCAAATTGCTGTGAACACCCAGCCTGACCAGAGTCTAGTTTCATGGTGTAAGGAGTTTCATCTCCTTTGGGTCGCTCTCCCCGCCTGTGTGGACTAGATCTTTAGGACTAATTTTGTATGCTTAAGGAAGAGCTCATGGCATGTGGTAACAATTATTTATGGACAGACAGGAGGAGGAAGAGAGCAGTAACTCCCTAATACAAGATCTCCCTCGATACTATGCCTGCTTTGTCATTACAAACGGGTACTTTTGCTAACAACTGTTATTGCCATTTCTCTACTAAGACTAGCTGCCTATATGTGTCCTTTTCACAACAATAAAGGGGAAAAGGAAACTTCATTCATCGTTTCAGATTTAACGAAGATTCCCTCTGCCAACATACCACTGCAAGAAGGCTAGTGGCCTCGGGAAACCAGTCTTTCTTATTTGGCTTGGACACATAGGCACTCAGAAGTCCTGGACATGCTGCCAAAGCTTTGTTTGCAGTTCCTGAACTATTCAAACCTTGGAACTGAACGCCCTTCCACCTGGCTGCAATTGTATCTGCGTGCTAACCTTTTAGTTTCAACTTGCAGTGGGATCGGTTTTTCTGGGACTCGCTGATACTAATACTTATAACAGCAAAACTTGAATGCTATGACTTCTATTTTATAAATATAGTTATAATGGTGATGTTTACCTTTTGATTCAAAAGTATCACTTTCATCACGAATTCCATTAATTTCCTTGGATTCGGTATTCTGGAAAGGATAAAATGCCAGTTAGCAACTATTTCTCCAATGGGACTTTGGGTTTAAAATAATGCATTTCCCATTGGTGAAAATATCTTAATAAAGTACGTTTTTCAGGATATTAATGTATTTCTTACAGCCTTTTTCATAAACAGAAAAAAATTTTTCATTATTTTTTTAATATTTGTGGAAGGATTAATGACCATCTATATATAAGCATGGATGACTTTAAGTTCAATCGGTCATTACTTTTCCAAGAAACAAATGTGCCAAATAATTAGTTCACTTAGCTTATATTTATGACTAAGCAACATAAGCATATAGGATTCTTCAGCATTGAAGCACTGCTTACACAATGTAGCTGGAACTCATTACTGGATAAAAGAGTATCTTAGGATAACAACAACTATATCTAGGGAGGCAATGTATGCATTTATTTGAAATTTTAAATTTAACTGATACTTAGAAAAATGTCTAGACTGTAATTATTTTTAACCAATTAATGAAAATGAGTATCTCTGAACCATACATCTAAGTCTACCCATCAAATTCACCTACACAAGAAACTAAAAATTCTTCATGAGGTTTTAAAATAAGTATAGTAATCGTGTGCAATTTACCTGTGAAGGCTAAAGAAAGGATAAACAAGTTATAGTGTATAATTTTACATTATTACTACTTCACATTCACAAAGATCTGAGGAATGGGTATAATGATGAAGACTGGTAAGAAATACCTGTAAAACAACAGTATAGGATCTTTTGATTTTACCATTACGTACCTATTACTCTATTAACAAGTAATGCCTTAGGATTGTCAAAAATACATCTTTACTCTCATTCCTATAAATTATCTTCTTCAGCTAAAGGTTTTTAAAGTAGCATCGAAATCGTTCAAACAAATCCTTTCCCCCGACACACAGACTTCCTACAGATACGTTGTTCTATGCAAATACTCACACTTCTCAAAATACTTACAGAATGCTGGAGGCTTTCTGAGAAATCAGTCGTTACTGACAGGTTTGAAGATTTGTCTGAGTTGTAAATTCCAGAAGTTGTATCAATCCACTTTGTTTCAGGTGAACCTATAATTTTGGTAGCCATACTGGTGAGATTGAGGGTTTTATGCCGTGTAAATGGCAGGGAAGGCTGGTCTCTGCCCCAGTCTGATTGGACATGATGATCAAGAAATGAGTACACATAAATGTTGAAGTGGAAAGAACAAAGTTACTGAATGCACATATATAAAATGAACATGTAGAAGACATACAAACAAATCAGGTAGTGTGTGAAAGTCAAGAGTTCAGTGTTTTGACCAACAGATCACCTTCCGAAAACACAAGGGTTAGATGATGTTAATAATGAAAAGACTAGCAAATTTGCTGAATCTTTCTGTAAACCAGGATAGAGTATCATATTTTGATATCATACCTTAGCAGGCAGGGGGAGGCTTAATGCCCTTCTCCATCTAACCGCAACAACTAAGAAACACAAAAATAGAATGTATACTGAAAGTACCTTGAGCATAAACCACAGGAATATGACCTACCAAGTTCTCTCTTACACCAGTTACTTATGGTGCTGTGGAGAAAGTAAAGTCATGGCGTAATTGTTAATACTCGGCATTATTGTAGGACTCCCAAATTGCAGATGCAATTACAATAGCTTTCAGTTAACACTGGCATTCAAAGTCAGTCTGCATATAAATCAGTCAATAAATAATGTAAATTCAGTAAATTTGCTAGTGAAAAGTTTTCAGACAGAATATTCAAAGAAGTATCATTCAAGATTTGTCTCGACAAAACACTTTTAAAAACTGAGAAATGTGTTACTGAAGCAAGCTGTTAGAACCCCTTTGCCAAAGACCAGTTCCCAATTTAAAAAGCCAGACGGTGGTAAAACCAACTCACCAGACTTTCCATAACGCCGGATATCCAGTACTAGGTTTCCAGTTTCTTGAGCATTAGCCATGGTTGCCTCCCACTCTTTTGTGTCCTTATATGAAAACTTGGTGTTGTTAACAGCAATAATTTCATCATCCACCTGTAGCTGAGAAAATTCTGCTGGGCTACCTAAATAAAGCAAAATAAATTAAAGAACCGATAATAAAAAATTCCGAACAAACAACAACAAAACCCATGTTCTACCAATTGCTTAAAGAAAAAATGCCTCCTTAATCTCAGCTAACCATTTCTTATACTTTTCAGTTAGGGTAGAGCCATGAAGTTTTTTACGTTATCAAATATTTGAACATCTACAATATACAAAGCAGCAAAGGCCTTTTTTTCTACAGTAAGTATCTTCGGTAACACGTAAAGGAGAAAGAAGCTCATCTATTCAATAAAATGTATTACCTTCCTAGGAACAATGAAAATTTTTAATTATTTTTAAATTAAAAATGTGAAATATATTGTACTTGAATTGAGCTTCCAAAACCAAATGTACCCTGGAATGGATAAAAAAAAAAAAAAAAAAGAAGAAGGAAAGAAAGAAAAAGCAAGGAGCAAGGCCACTTAAGACTGCTTACAATTGCCACTTACCATTATCTAATTAAATAGTCCTTTTTAAGAACTTTTTTAAATTTCAAACAAACCAAAACAAACAAAACAGTGTTATCATGCACTTTTATATAGCTAAAATATGTAAGCAAGGAACTCCTCTTAACGAGGGTAGCTTTCATTTGAGTTTTAGGCCTTGTGCTGATATTTTGCTGAAGACTTCCTGGGGCTGACTTGGTATAACCCCGGACGGGGGAGGGGTCCTTCTCCTGTAAAAGTCCGAAGCATCCCGAGGACATGCCACGGACAAGAGACTAGGATGCTCAGAAAACATCAGTTTATTATACAGCACTTATATATCCACCACAAGCACAGCCGATCATGGAAAATTCTTTTTCCATTTTCAGTCAAGTGTTGTTTGGTAGCACTTCCAAATATTAAACCTAAAATTCTGACAAACAAATGCTATAAAGGTCACAAAACTAGGACTCTACAGAACTAAAATTAATTAGGCAAGGAGAAAACACACTATCCGTCTCAGGGAAGTCTCGGGGAGGAGGATGCACCTCCTGGCTTTCCTGCTGAACTTTCACATGTGTTTTCTCCTCCTGCATCAAACACACTAATTTCTGAAGGGGGTTTTGAACAGCATAGGATAACAAGGGGAAGAAAGTTCAGTAGAGCTAAATCAATGATTTACCTGCTTCAACTGACGCAACGAAGATCCCAGAAAACACCCATTTTACTGTAAACCCAAAGTCAAGACTGCTCCCAGGCGTCTGGTGTATGCTGATTCTCATATCACTGAACTGATCCTGAAAACAAATATGAACCGGTGGGATCAGGTGTCGCTGGCACCCACACGGAGGAAAGTCTATCCGTGAAAGAAGGGAGGCTATTTTCAAGGTACACTTGAATTATTTCATGATAAACCAGGAGCGTCAATCTTTTTAACTTGGGTCTGGTAAAACCTTCATTTATATAAATTTATTTTATATATATAAAATATATAATAAAAGTTTATTACTTTTCTGATAAGGTAAGGGAAATCTTCACATCAATAGATGTTTTTCTTCACATCAATACTTTAAATCAGTTGGGCATTAATAAATCTTGGGCATATGCCTAGGTTTACTTTTTGACCATTTGTTATTGCCCAGGACAGGAGTAAGAAGATCGACTGTGCTGTTTAAGGGTGCAAACTGGCAATTGGCAAATGAGCCCTCAAGATGTAATGCACAGAAGAGTGAATACAGACAACACTGTATTATGATCAAACTCGCTAAGAGACTATAGTTTAATTATTCCAACCACTAAAAAGAAAATTATACAAGGTGATCGAGGTACTAATTATCACTACAAGGGCAATCATATTACAATACATAAATGTGTCAAATTAACATACTGTACACCTTATGTATACAATGCTACAGACCATACATTTTAATAAAATGGCATTTTTGAAAACATCAAAAAAGCTTTTAATCATTTAAAAATTTTATTTAATGTTTATTTATTTTTGAGAAAGAGAAAGATAGAGTGCAAGCTGGGGAGGGGCAGAGAAAGAAGGAGACACAGAATCTGAAGCAGGCGCCAAGCTTTGAGCTGTCAGTCCAGAGCCCGAAGCGGGGCTCGAACCCATGAGCTGTGAGATCATGACCTGAGCCGAAGTCAGATGCCCAATCGACTGAGCCACCCAGGTGCCCCAGTTTTTAATCATTTAAAAAACGCCACCATACTTCTAGGAAAACTGTCTCTGACATTTAACGTAGTCAGCTGCATAATTTCAAGGCGTTCATCCACATACAATCAGTTAACTCGGTGCACATGTAAGTCTGGCACCACCGCCAACGGGCGCCTGAAGCTTTGGCAAGGCATCGTGTGCCCCACTGCCGCACGAAGATGCAACGGTGAGGGTAGAGCAACCACACAGCTGCGGGATGTGGAGTGATGGCACCCCCAAGCAACCAAGAGTGCCCCGGCTGAGACACACTGAGCAACAAGCCACAACCTCCTTGAAGTAACCTCAGCCAGCAAGCCCAAGAACAAGGGCCTCCCTAAACAGACAGCCTCCACCACTACGCCACACAGCGGCAAACTCTCGGTGCCACAGACTCGCAGCCATTTCCAAATCAAATGTTTTACGTTTCAAAATATACACTATCTGTCAACATTTCAATTATCTTTCATAATTCACGTGTTTTGTTTTGGGTCAACGGCAGACATGAATTTTAACTTGACATTCCCAGACTAGTTTCAGTCTTTGATTCCAAATAATTAAGAACTTAGACTAAAAGAAAAAGTTTTTCCTAAAGCCACTTAATTTTCCAGAAAAAAAAAAAAAAAAAGACCTACAAGTTCTCCAGTTCAATGTGGCCATTAAAACCGAACCTAGGGCCAACTGGGCAATGCATAAAGCTTTATGCCCAAGTTTTTCCATCTCTAAAACAAGTTTAAAATCCATGTGACCATATTCTGAGAAAAATTGGTATTATATAAGAATTAAAATAGAAGGCAGGGAAGGCACTGAACCAAGACCTTACTACATTCTATGGACACGGAAGTGCTTTAACAATACTTATTCATTTGTTCAACATACACTTACTGTACATGCGTTCTGTATAAAACACAGCGCCTACTTCTTGGGAAATAAAGATGAATGAGGCACAGACCTTGCTCTTGAAAAATAATTATTGACTCTTCAAGAGTTGAGTATGGAATTATTTTTTAAAAATCTGTAGCTAATAATATAGAAAGTCTTCATCAGAAAGCTTGTAAAGCAGTTTAAGTGCAGAAACCCAGATGTAGGTAGTGAGAACACATTAATAACCAGTCTGATGAACACGAATCTCCTGAATAAAGCTCTGCTATGAATAGAAAAAATTACTGGTTAGTTCCACTCCATAACCGAAACTACCATACACTTACATTAGAGATGACTCAGTGAAAACAAGTGGTCATCTTCGCCACACACAACCATCCAAAAAAAAAAAAAAAATCGACTTAAAGCCAATCACGGAATCTATTGCTATAAAAGGACACAGAGACAAATGATACATTAGATATTCAAGATACTAATAGACGTTTTTTAGCTTGAAAATAAAAAGATAGGATGGATTTCTAAAAAATAGTCTCAAACTACATAAAGAATACTTTGTGGCAGACAGCAAGTGAACCTACCAAATATAGGATAAAAGAGAATGAGCTGAAGCTAAAGATGAAAGAGCCTCACAATTTTATTAGACCAGAACTGTCTCACAAAAGGATATTCTCACCTTGGAAAGAAGCCTCTACTTGAACATATTAAATAAAGGGGCAGATAACCAACCACCTCTCTGAAACAGTTAACAGGGGACAGCCTCACTGTGGCTGCCTGCAGCCTGGCAGACTGGAGGTGTGTGGGTCCTTAGGACTATAGGCAGGCAGAGGAAAGAACCCCATGAGCAATTACAGGCGTTTTCCTATCAATAACCAGGTGACCTCCCGCCTGTCCCTGACTCTAGCAGGAACTTCTCTCTCATAATGATGTTAATTTGCAAGCTTTTTGTTTTGCAAAAGCCTATTTTCAAATGAATACACAGACCACTTCCCTCCCAAACCGATCCATGAAAGTAGCTATAACTTCAGCTTCAAGCTGTAATTTCAATGGCATGGCCTGCCCATTATGGCGGTCCCGTAGGCATCGCTGTGGAATCCTCGGTCCTCGGGTTAGATCAGCAGGGGAACATATCTATCATTATAGCTTAGCATGAACTAGTCAGCAGTGATTTCAGTTAGGATTTCCACCTCCCTATTTATCTCTGCAAGACACATGCCATGTGAGTATCCCACCAACAATCCATGCTTCAGAAGATGATGATAAGGGAATTATTACTGCTTGAACTGGATAGAACCAGAAATATAAAGTCTTGAGGGAAATCTAGATTCTTGATGACTGATAAAGAACCAGGGTCAAGTGGTTCCAGCTGTCAATGCAGGAAAAGATAGGAGTATGGTTATCAACACATCACCATTTAAAAATAATTTCTCTCAAATTAGATACTATTTAAACAGACATATACACTTGAAATTTGAGCTTTTTACAAAAATATGATGATCTATCTGGAGTAGCAATGACCACATTTAATATTAGGATATCTGATGAATTAAGAGTTTCCTCTCACCAAAGATGAGAACTGATGAAAAATACAGTCAGGCTTATGTGCTAACAGGTCAGAAAGCTATTCTCCCCAATTGTTCAATTAGATAAATGTGCTGACCTAAGGGAAGCATACTGAAATTGATAACATTAAAATGCCCAAAATAGATTCGGGCTGTATGGTCACGAGTAACAGAGGCAATGTATCGACTTTGATTTTCGTACACAGGATTCTTTTGCATCATTTTTTCAGGGTCTGAGTAGGGTGAGAACATAAGTGAGTGGCCCAAATCATGCATGGCACCACTCTGGCACCAGAGTCCCTTTCCTTTGCCAAAGGCACATCTATACCTACTGGCTCCACTTCTCCATTCCAAGAGCAGGCGGTGTTTCCAGCTCAGTCGTTTAACTCAACTCATTTCAAGTTTATCTCTTTCCTACCAAATCCATTTTCAATCCTTCCACCAGGCACTACCACCTATTCCTGCTTTCAGAAACTGTCTTCTCTGTCATCTGCTACCCCACTTTCCCCTGTCTTTTCCTCCATCTGTCTGGCCGCTTCTCAGTTTTACTTTCCTACGTTCACTTTCTTGGTCTTCCCTAACCAGTCTCCCATCTTTTTGACTACAAGCTTTTCTGAGTTCATCTCCTTCCCCGCTGTGTCTTCAGCTACTGTCACAGCCCATTATATCCAAAACTAAATTCATGACCTTCTTCCCAAACCTACTCTTTTCCACCTCCTGTTTCTCGATTATTGGTCAGTTACCTCACTACCTGACCAGACGCCCAAGTTAGCAACACCAGGGTCTCTTCCTCCTTCCTTTCCCGTCCCAGCTGCACACAACAGCCCCCACTCTCCAGCACACACATGCACTCATAAACAGCGCTCTCAAGTCCTCAATCTATAAATCCATCCGGAATCATCCCATCCTTTCATTGCTCTTCAGGTTACAATCTTAATTCAGAGGGGAGACGATAGCCCAAACTAATGCAGCCACTTTCTCATTGGCTATCCTGCCCCTGCCCTTCTCTCCTTCCAACTTCTACACAACTGCCAGAATTTTAGTCACAGAACATGCCAATTATTATCACTGCACACCATTTTAAAATTGCTGGTAGCTCCTGACTACCTTTTGGGTAGATTTCAAACTCTACCTTTCAGAAATTCTGTATTTCAGGTTCAGGACCGAAAAGTTTCAATAACCATACGCTTCCCTCAAAAACAATTTTAAGAATTTTAAGAATTAACAATTTTATCTTTATGAAACAAGATACTTCAGTCCCTGTTGGCTCTAAAATTCTAGACATACAACAAAGTTAACATAAGTCAATATTTGGAGACTTAACTACACATAAGGCAGTTCTCAAATTGGAGCTTGTCATATTTCAAAAAAATTAGGGTCAGAGAAATTACAGTTGTGGCCTAAGCACTTCACAAGCCCAGGGCAAGTTATGTAACGTTCAAATCTCAAGTATTTCATCAGTAAAAGTGGGGATAATATCACCTAAATTGCAAGGTCATTGGGAGGATTAGGTGAAACATTTAAGAAGTGCCAAGGTACATGAGTGCTGTGCCATAATTACTTTCTGTTAACACCCCGTGGAAACAATGTTATATATGTATATATATATGCTGGTTAAGCAGTTTCCAGATCACCTAAAGAGAATCCTATTTGATACTCAAATACTTAGCTCTGAAGCCAACAGAACTCAGTCAGCATTCAACTAACACTTATGGATCCAGGCACTGTGCTAACAGTGATCAGGACAGACTTCTTCCTGCCCTCCCAGAGAGGACAGTCTAGTGAAGGTGACAAGCACAGTGCCTCAGAGGCAGTTGTGACTCAGTCAGTCCTGAGTGCTATTCAAAAGGGGCACTATCACAGGCTTGCTGATTAACAAGCAAACATGTAAAAAGCTTCCTTCCTCCATCTGTATCATCTGGCTTCTGGGAACAACTGTAAAAAATCTGGGGCAGTGGTTCTGAAAGGTGGATCTGGGTGGAGTCTGGGAGAAGAGGGCTCTGACAAGAAAGAACAGGAAACAAAACCCTGTAGATGAGACCAATCAAGGAGAGAGTTATCAGAGCTACAAATGTGAGGCAACTGGAAGAGCATGAAGAACTCAGGGAGTCACACTCTTTCCTCTTGCCTCAGGGTCACCCTCAGGATTGTCCTGGCAGCATGGATCAGAAAAAGAGGCAGGAAAAGAAGCAATACCGTAAGAGAAGTAGAGGAGAAAAGAGAGTGGAGGGGAATGAAACTCCTGCTTGGCTATGGAGATGGGAAAGAACCTATAAGGACCTAAATTACCTGCTGGATCAAGTTCATACTTCGGTTTGGTGATCAAGGCCTTGAGTGCAATTTGAGATAGTAAATACTAAAGTGCCAACTCTGTGTAAAGGCTCTGGAGGGTACAAAGAATAACAGTGAAGGAGGAACGCTGAACACATAGAACAAGGAAGAATTCAACAAACGAAACGTTCAAAGGTGAAAAGTTCAACTCCAACTAGGAGAAGAAGAGGTCCTGATTCATGAAGGAAGTGACCCTCCTGGACTTTGAAAGAACACGAGGACTTCACAAGACAAACATGAGTAAAATGAGCATTTTAGAATGTGTGAACAGTAAGAACAAATATGTCTGATGTGCTCAGTGTACTAGGTGTTCAAGAAAAAGCAAGTGGTGTTGTATGACCAGGTCACCTACGTCCAATTCTTTTTCCCACAACATAGTGTGGTGTGGGCGACCTGGAGTCAGATTGCCTGGTTTCAAATCCTGACTCCACCGCTCGGCACCCTGGATGGCCTTGGACAAGTAACATGCCCACTCCATGCCTCAATTTCCACAACAGCTCAACAGGGATACAAGGGTCCCTGAGGACTAAGACATAGCTTGAGAAGCCTGGTTGGCACATGGTAAGCACTCCAAAAGCAGCTGCTACAGAACTACAAAGGGAGTTTGGGACCAGCGTTGAGGGACCAGAGCACACCCCTGAGTGCTGTGAACTTCACTGAATAGACCACAGGGTGCCACTAGGGGCTTTGCAGCAGAGAAATTACCAAGTGCAGCCTGTCCTCCTGTAAGTCAATCTAACATCAGACTTGCACAGAATGTACAAATATGTGTGACTATTTACAAAGCATTTGACTGATGGGGAAAGGGCCTGAGAATTAGGGTAGTGGAAGCAGGAATAGAAGAGAACATCATGGGAGATGCTGGAATGAAGAAATGAAAGGACATTACTAGTGAAAGCGTGAAGTAAGGAGAAAGAAGACCTGAAAAACACGTACAAAGCTACTGAAAACATCTAGGTGTTCACCCGCATATTATGTGTGATTTTTCTAGTCTCTGAACACCTAGAATAACGGAGTTTGGGTGATGGCAACATGATGGCACCCGAGCTGCTTTCTTCACAGTGCAAGCAACTCAGAGACAGGAAATTCACCGAATGATACAACATGTGTTCGAGCATTCCAACTGCTTTCCTTGGGAAAGCCTAATTTTGCCTGGTAGGATACCATTTCAAGCTGTGGAGACAAAGGAGCATAAATCCATTCATGATGAAACCTGAATCCATGCCATGTTAATTCAGGTTCCTCTGAACTGCAATAACCTGGAACACACCCCCACACCACACTTAGCCTCTTGTTCTTAATCCCTGGATGTAGCTAGTCAGCTGCCACCCCGAGGGAGGGACTACTCCCTCGAGTACAATACATTAATGAGGCTGCTTTGTTGGCTTTGCTATTTGAAAAGGTGAAGGCAAACATGCAAGTCCGTAAAACAAAAGATACCTTGCTTCTGTTTTTATTATTCACCCACGAGTACTTCATGTTCTCCAAGTATACCACAGGCAATTGTTCTCGTCTGCTCGAACTTAGGATGCTAATTATATCTTTCCCACTCTTTAAAAATAAAGTGAAAAATTTACAACTCATGATTTTAGCAAGCTGAAGAAATATTTTTAGATCTATGTTTGTAAATATGCATGGGAACAACAGAGACATATTCCTAAATTTTAACAAAGATTACCTCTAAACGATGGGACAACCAGAGGCTTTCATCACGTATACTTTCCTGCATTCCCAAATGTTCTCAAGAACAAAGGACTACGAAATCAGAAAAACACTTAAGCTTGTAAAGCTTTTCTGTAGTAAATATGCCAGGCCCAATTATTGCACATAGTTATTTCATTACTATAACTTAGGCCAAGTTATATACTTGATGCTGCGCCTTGGAAAACACACCTATTTCAGTAAGACACCAGAGGATGTCTGACTAACTAAGCCAAAGAACCACACACAAGCCCCTCCATGCCGAGGGGTTCATATAGCTATCAAACTGGTTAACGAAGGTGGTGTTTTTTTAATGAAAAACTTTCTGTTCTCTAGACAACCAACAACTTTTAGCTTACATGTAAAACATGCTACATTCATTACCTAGTAATTCTCCTAAAAGCCATCTGCGGTGATTTTAAGTAGGAAAAACTACAAATGGCCTCTAGTCATTCTTCATCTGATGGTACATTTTGTTTGGACTCCAAATGTTACAGAACATGACTCTCCTACTGTAACTAAGCCTCAATATTCCCTTTAAGATACGAGAAATGGGATGAAATTGTAGACTTTCTAAATCTGTTATTAAAAGTCACCAGATGGTTCATCTGATAAGGAAAGAAATCCCTGGAGACCAGCATCTAGCATGTGTACCAATTTCCCCTTGTGGTCAGTTAATTTCCCTGAGGGGGGGCTTTTATTACTCACTTACCTGTTAGACCTGAATCTATAACCCCCAAGTGACCCCAACACCTGAACAAGGACTGCTGAGCACTAGAAGCATAAGGCATCAGTTGCTGAAAGGAGGAGTAGAGAGAGAAACCAGCCAATCCCTAAAGAGACTCGTCCAGCAAGCCTCAACGCGCACATCACTCAAAGGTGGAAGAGGCCTCCTTCTTCCAAGATGTGCTAAAAATAACATGCAATATCGTTTTCCACATCATCAACCCAGATAATAATGCCTAGAGGTTGGAAACATCGTTTCCAGATTTAAATACTTATGTTTCAGAGCAGTGGGTGATGAGGAGCCTTCCCAAATTCACCTGTGAGGATCTTGAGACCTCTGTCTGTGGGGAGCCTCCCGCTTCTCCAAGCTCGGACATTAAGTCAGGGCCAGATGTTGAAGACAGCGTGGCTTTAGAAGTGGCGGCCTCGTCCTGGGAAAGTGATGAGAAGGAGGGGGTAGGAGAGGGCAGCTGCCTCACGCCTTCTCCCAGCGCTGCGCCCTCCCTCTCACTGGACTTGCTGGTAGCAAGCTGGCTCGCGTCAGGGTTTTGCACAGAGGTGCTGACCAAACTGCTCTGAGTTCTCTTAACATCGTCGAAATCTCCGTTATACTTCCAAACATCATCCATCTAAAAAGGAAACACCACTTTAAGCTTGGCATTGTTAGACTTCTGTTTTAAAAAAATACATACACGAAATACTTTAAAACTATAAAAGTAACATACCTCCCAGTTTTAGCAACTATTGTTAAAAGCTTGGAGCACATTCGTTCATGCTAACGGAGAGACACATGAACACATGACGTGTTGGCAGGAGGACTTTTTAACAAAAGTGTTGATATTATAAACAGACTTCTGAAACTTTCTTTTGTTCATTTATATCATTCTGATGGATTAATATATCACTAGACTAGACTTTTTAATTACTGAATGCTGCATTGTAGGGATATCTACAATGTACTTATTTGATATGTGTTCGTTGTTGTTTCAAGTTTTCCGTAACCTCCAAAAATATTGCAACAAGTACCTATATATTATTACAATTGGAATATCCATTTTCATAGGTTTCCAAAAGTATACTTGTTGGACCAAAGGATATTTTATGTATAACAAATGTAATATTAAAAAAACTTAATGTAATATATATATATATATCTTCTTAAAAAATTATCGCAGTGCACCCCTGATGTAACATACAATAATGGCTGTTTCTCTGCATCCTTGCCAACGCCAGACATTTTCAATGTTTTAAAACTTTGTCAGTCTGATGACTGAAAAGCTGTATATTTTATTCTTGCTCTAATGAAGCTGAACATGCTTCAATGTGTTTTACTTTACCAACCATTTGAATTCCTTCTTCCTTAAACTGGCCACTCATTTCTACATTCATTTTTCTGGTGCTTATCTTTTTCTTACCCATTTGTGGGAGCATGTTAAATCTTACTGATATTAACCCTACATCTAGAATTCATTTTACTAATATTTTTTTACTCTATAAATTCTTTTGATTATGTTAGTAATGAGTCATATATATTTGATTTTTATGCTACCAAATATATTTCTACTTTACTTAATATAGCAATCCAAAGTTTCCTGGCTAGTTTAGGCAGGTTTTTCTTAACTTGAATATTTTTTTCAAGCGTTTTCTTAGATTTTAGGGAGAGGTAAAAAGAATTGGAACACTGACCTTAAGACACAGAGTTAAGATTAACACACCCACTTTCAGGTATGCATTGCTGCTTCATTCTCAAGGCAAGCAACTGCATTTTCTACATTCTTAAAAATTCCACTATATATATAGAACCATGAAATACATTTTAATAACCACATTCAAGCATAGCAAATTCTAATAAAGTGGGTACTCAGAGGAAACTAGAAAGCTGTTCATAAGGCATCTGAAAAATATTCAGGTTAAAGCATATGAAATTGCTGGTTTGTAGGTCAAAAAGAACTATTAGCATCTTCATAAAGTTCAGCCTAATACCTTACAAAAGCTGTATTTGAGAAAACAGTACACTGAAAAAATGCTCTGCCTTATTCATTCTTTAAAATGTTATCAGCCTTACTTTCATTGACTTTAATCAGTTTCACAGAGTTGTTATATTTTAAGCATTAAATGTCTATTGAACCTAAACTGGCTAAAATTGCTTTATACATAAGTTATGTATATTTTATATATCAAGTAGATGGAACTCAAACTTCTGCACAAGTTCACCAACATTGTGCTCTTGAGAACAGACTAAATGAACTGCAAACACTTTTTCTTTCTTTTTTTTTTTTTTTTTTACCGTGTAGGATCTTGGGAGTGATGAGATTCCCTTTGCCTGAGAGCCAAAAGGTCTCGGTGTGACCACAGATGTTAACCTGGCTGTATCAGTTTTCTGGTAACTTCTGGGGAGAGAGGCTGAAATTCGAGTCGACTGGGTCTGTGTACCCGGTGAATGCTGAGGAGACAAAGGGTCTGGGTGTTGTGCTTCCATGGCGCTCTGAGAAGGAAGCTGAATTTCAGCGGAGGCAACGTCCTCTCCTTTTGCAAAAGTTGTTGAATCTTGTTTAGGAACTTCTGCAGAATACGTTGCTCCCTTCTCTTCTACTCTCTCACTCTGGTAACTTGCTTCTGACGTGGTCAGTCTAGGGGACAGCTTTTCTTCATGCAGTATGTCATCGGAAGAATGCAGCCTCCTTCTCGATGGAACTGCGGACATTTGATTTCGGGATTCCCTAAGCAGAAAGGAGTGCACCGTAACCATAAAGTCATGCATTAAGCACAAGGAGGTGGAGACATACAGGTTATTTTGGCAAGAACAGGAAACAGACTAAGACTAAAAAGGCTACTGGCCTCACACAATAGCCATTATAATATTAATACGATATGAGGATAAATACATGTAATTTTTTTTAGTGCCACACTAAAAAATTATTAAGAGCTGGACTTTTTTTTTAAAACAGGCTCCCAAATACTTCCAATTACATCCGAGAGATTTTTTTTTTTAATTGTAAAGAGCTGTTAATAAGAAAATACAGATATTTAATAAGGGATTCTTCACAAAGCTTTACCCACAAGTTCATAAATCTTCCCAAATCAGCACACTATAGATATTACTAACTGACCACCAATCTGAACCTTCCAAAAATGTGGCTTCCTTTACAGGGCTGTGAGCTTTTTTTCCCCTTGTACACAATTTTAAACAACTTGGTAAAAATAAAAGACTTCCGCAAGGACTCAGACTTCAGTTCAGATCCAGTTAGGATATGATTTCATACAGCTTGATAGAACTCGCATGGACAACTGTTTCAGGCTAAAGACACCATTCGGATTTATAGAGAAGTTCACGAAACATCCTCGTCACTCCCGTTTAGTAGGGAATACCTTTCCAACTGCACTGCCTCTAAGGGAAAGAAACGGTGTTTACCGTTTGCTTCTAGGGCACAAAGGAGTTTTGTTTAATTTCACCTGACAGCACATTTCCTTTTTGACGTTATCCTTAAAGCATATTTGCCTTCCTGATGACCTAGAAATATTCCAAGGTTTCTCACAGTCACTGCTCTACAGGAAAGTTTAAATCGGACCTTTATCCTGTTACATTGCAATGCCAAAAATACACCCCTCCCATTTGCGTCGATATCATCGTCTTTTAAAACATAATTTTGACTGCACCACTAAAACATGAAAAGGAACTTTATATTTTACACAATTAAGATGAGTAGGACCTGGTTTTATTTGGCCATTCCCTTCCTAAATTCACTTTAAAAGGAGAAAAGCAGTTTATTTTCTGCACCAATTAGAGCCAACACGATCTAAGATCGCATGTGACAATGTAAAAATCAAGAAATAATGCACACTTTTTAAGTGTCCATTTCTTCGGTTAATCCAAGTCACTATTTATCACAGCAATACTTTGCTTTTTCATTGCAGAGCAACATACTGACAGTTTAACGCCTACTGGTTTACGGGTTAGTATCGGCGTGCCCTTTCCATCCCACTATGCTTCCATCAAGTATGGGTTTCTAACACTATCTGCGACCGCGAGATGCACTCCGCTTTCTCACCTGTCCTGCAGCATTTCCTTAAATGTCTTAGAGCTTCTCTCAGACTTCTCAAGGGCCTGCTTTTCAATTTCTTCCCTCTCTTCTTTTTTCTTCTGCAGGTCTGAAGTGTAGCTTTTTCGACGATCCTTCCATTTTGCAAGGTCCTGACAGAAGAAAATCACATCAGCACAGGCATACCTGAATTTCTACACACCGTTTCTCGCAGGGAGAGAGTGCCAGAGTATCCCGTTACGTCGCTGAAACTATTCACTCCAACTTGATGCCAAGGTGCCCTAATTTTGCTTTTTATAGCTGGCGTTTCTGTACCAGCCTTTATCTCATGTGTCTGTCTAAAAAACCTGACCTAGTAAGATAGACCTCATTACTGTTTTCCTGCCTCCCTGACCATTTCACAAAGAACGCTAACTGCTTGTAATTGGGTGCCAGGTCAGAAAGATCGGGAACTGTTTCAAATTTATTTTCATATCATTCCAGTAATCTGGTTGTCATGTGAAATGGCAGATTTCACGAGTACAGCTGGGACAGAGCTAGGATTGTAATGGTTAAGCATGACTGCATGCTCTTTCGTCCATTATACACGAGCCCAATCCAGAAGACCACAAACATGCAGATGCAGAAGACGTGGGTTCCCGCAAGCAGCTCTCGGTCTTGAAAGGAAAGAGACTTGTCAATAAAAGTTCAACGGTAAGCGTGATGATTGGCTTGGACAGTACGGTGGGGGTCTGAAGGAGAGGGAGTGGTCAATTGTACTTCAGGCAGGGGAGGGCACAGTTTGAAAAGGCTTCCAGGGGAGACCAGGCTTGAGTACAGGATTTCAAAGCAGGTAAACCCCACCTTCTGACAGGGCAATAAGGAAGATCACACAGAACAAGTGGATCTGTTTCCCATATTCCCAGGAACAGAAGTCCAACCTAGCTAGCTGCCCTGAAGACAATCAAATTAATTTTCCTTTTAAATTAGCCCTAGTAGCCTAAGCTGGTTGTCACACTCGGGTTTTTAAGACATTTTGGAGGGTATAGACTTTTCCAAAACAGAGAAATGCCATGCTAAGAACTACTAGTGGCATTCCAGTCCAAACAGAAGCACACCCAAGGTCTCAGACTCAACTAAGTTTGGTTTATACCTTTAAGAGTAGACACTGGGGCACCTGGTGGCTCAGACGGTTGAGCACCCGACTTCACCCTAGGTCATGATCTCACCATTCCCAAGTTTGAGCTCCAGATCAGGCTCTGAGTTAACAGCTCAGAGCCTGGAGCCTGTTTCAGATTCTGTGTCTCCTTCCCTCACTCTGGCCCTCCCCCACTCAGGCTCTGTCTCTCCCTCTCTCTCTTTCTCAAAAATAAATAAACATTAAAAAAAAAAAAAAGAGTAGACAGAGCCACTCCTGTTTAAAAACAGCCTGAAGCCAATACAAACTACTTCCGAAAGGAACAAAAGCAATGTGCATTTAGTCCTAGAGGATAATTAGCAGGAGTTTTCATCGGACTTGACTTAATGGATAACCCCTCAATAGTTATTTTCATACCCAAAGCATCACCATATATTTGGGCAAAGTCATACTGAATTACTGTTTCTGGATAATTAAATTGAGTTCCCAACTAAAAGAGACACTGGGATTTAGAAATGCAGCCAAGGCAGAGGGTTCTTCTTCATTTCACAGACTCTAATCTCTTTGAAAATGAAGATTTAAAAAAAAAAAATGAAGATTTACTATCCCTGGCCGTCTTGTTCATTGTAACACTCTGCTCTTCCCATAAAGTTGTCCTCAAACTCTTTTGGGTTTGCTTTGTTTAATTTATCTATTGTATTTCTAGACACTCCTTTGGTTTATAACAATTCTTTCTTTCAAAAAAAAGGTCAAGCTTTTTTCCTGCAGGAACAAAGCTAAATATTAAGTCTATATCTATATAAATGACTGGATATAGGTCAGCTCTGTGAAAACATCTAATTTCGATTCACATCAACTACTTTTTCAACCCAAATAGCACTCCTAGTACTTATTTTCCCCCAAATCTCTATTAACTCTGAGAGCCCCCTGCCTCTCTCCCTGCTAATGCCCAGACTGTTCTGGATCCCCTACTCCTCTGCTACCCCTCAACTGTGAGCGAGGTCTTTTTCCTTCACGAGCTTCAGTAACAGTCATACTCCAAATTCAACCAACCAAAGCAAGTTAACAAGTTAACCATGCTGTCAGAAGCAGGTTCACATTTTTTAGAACTCATAGAGAATAGGAGAAAATAAACCTCCTATTATACTTTTCACAGTGGACTTTAAAATAGGCAACAGTAATAGGTCAAAAAGGTATAAAAATCTTTTTTAAAGGAAGTTGATCACATTTTCTACAGAACTGAATTCTGTAGCAAGGAAAATCATTTCAAGTATATTGATTTTAAGAGAAGGAAGAATCAAGTAAGTACCTTCTCCCAGTCTTCCATCTCCCAAGATAAAAAGTACTCACATCTTGCCATTTCTGGTCTTGTTCTTTTAATTGTGATTTTATTTTCTGCATCTCCTCGTAACGCAGTTGACGCAAGCTCTGAATATCTTCTGCGCTGACATCACTCATGGACTTACTCCTACGACAAAAATACCCATGGTCAGCAAGGTTCACATGACCGGATTTAGGGTTAAAACTGGAAGGTTGGGCTTTTATTTGGAAATTCCATCTAAATTTCTGCCGTACGACCTAGACGTTTTAGTGATAATATCACAGAAATAGCACTACAGAGATAAATGGTGTTTTTCCAAAACGAGAAACAAGAGCCTAACATTCAACTCAACTGTGAATTCTTTTACAAAATGGGTAAATGAACCCTGCATGAGTCTAAAAAATAATCCAATGTTCATATTTGGACTGGTCCATCCATAAAGAGATTACTTTAGAAACAAGTATTTACTAGACTCATCTGTATTTTTCTATCCCCTCACCAAAGATAATCTTTTAAGGTTTTGGCTGCCTTTTCTGGGCACTTATTAAATAATTTAATGATTACCTGATATTTTCTCCTCAAGTTCAATACCACGAATAAAGGTGTTGCTTCTTCTCAAGGATTCTCTAAGAGTCACCCTAACGCTAGACTTGTTTTCAAAGCACCACACACAGGAAATTTCTAACAACCAGTTAAAATAGAGCGACTTCTATAGCCCTTTGTTTTATTTTGGCAGATTTCATGGCTCCCAATACGCACTGCGGACTAGCTCTCAGTTCACTCCAGAGTAGAACCAATGAACAGAGTGGGGTGTTGGACACAAGGCATATGTGTGCTGTCTACATGCACACAGAATGGATGGTAAATTACACTGGAAAATAGGGTAGTGAGAGGAGTCCAGTATGAATACTAGAGGAATGAAAGACAGAAGACGGAGCTTTTGAAGGTGGGAAATGTCTCAAAGCACACTCAAAATGTGCTTTCCCACAGATTTTTCATAATGCACTTTGGATTTTATTTCATTAAAACGGACTTTACTTTTAGTTATTTAAGTAATTCCACATCTCCTTCCTGGGACTTTAAACTTTGCTTTCCTCAAGATTTTGTTATCACCACATTTCTTTTATAACATGCTTGCCCTTAGTTAGCTCAGGAATTCAATTAGTTTCTATGCAAATGACTCTCAATCCACAGCCCAGGGCCAGGTCCTCCCTTCACTCAATTCCAATTACTTGTTGAATAAATACCTACATGGATATCCCCTAGGCTCCTCAACTGTAAAAGACCAATTGAAATAATATCTAGGAAGGATTTTGTGAACTATAACTCACTAAATACGTGGTTATTGTTGATGTAGCCCAACTCAATCTTGTTCCCAAACCTGCTTTTCTGCTTGTGGCTGTTAATGGTGTAACCTGCTTCCAATCATCCATATTTGAAATCTAAGAACCATTTTTCACCTTTGCCTCTCCCTTCTCCCTACGTTCAATTAGTTATCAAGTCCTCTTATTCAGTGTCTTTTTCTTTCCACTCCTATTGCCAACACCCTAGATCAGAACACAGCCAGCTCTTAGCTAGACTTTTAAAAAGTAGCTTAAATTATCACCCAGCCTCCAGATCCAGTGAGTCTTTCTTCCACTGTTCCAACAGGAAAGCCCGTCACCAGTATATACGCCTTTTTTAAATGCCACTCATTCCTCAGGATCCCTGATACACTACACGCTGGACGGGTATAAGCAACTTCCTATTCATTCTCCATTTGAAAGCCTAACAGACAAGTCAAACCTAACTTGTCACAGACCAAAGCTATGATTACTCACCCCACAATCTACTCATCAATAAAATTCATCTCTATCCTCCAGATTATAGGCTAAAAATCTTGGAGTCATCCCAGATTCCTCTCTTTCTCTAATACATCATAATTGATTCCATCAGTCATTCCTGTCTTCTTTCTAAATATACCTAGGATACCACCACTTCTTGCCACCTCCGCCATTACCACTCTGATCCAAGCCTTTATATCTCCCACCTGGATTATTACAATAATCAATCTTCCTGCTTCTATGCCTTCCATGCCCAAATAGCACAGCCAGAGGGATCTTCTCAAAATTACACTCAGATCATGATATCCGTGTACACTGCACCCGTCTGTTTCTTTCCACCTCACACGAGTTAAAAGCAGGCTCTTCTAAGATCTAGGACATTATCTGGATTCTGCCCACCTCTCTGTGCTCATCTCCCACTGTGATCCCCTACATTCACCTTGCTCCAGCCAACTGGTTTCTTTGCTCAACCTCTTGCTTTTCTACTTGCTCTTCAACCTGCTCAGAAAGATCTTCGATCAACCATATGGCTTATCTCTCACTTTCAGTCATCTGCTTGAATGTTACCTCAGCGCTTCCCCCCCTAACCGCCCTATGAAAAAGAGCAAATGTCGCTCTCCCTTGGTCACCTTCTCCCTCATCCTTTCTCCTCATAGTATTTCTCTCCGTAGCATTTACTGCCATTTGAAATGCTTATTTACACATCACCTGCCTTATCCTGTAAGATTATAAAGCCAGGATTTTGTCTGTCAGCTCCTATATCACCTATGCCTAGAAGAGTGCCCAGACCATGATAGGTGCTCATAAATGTGTTATTCTAGAGAATATTCTACCACTTTGATAATGATTCCTACCTCTTCTATGCCAAAAGTGGTCTGTCCTTTCTCTCCACTCCTAGTGCTTTAGCTATACCTTTGTCCTGGCATTAACGCTCGGTATTATAGTGAATATGGTGTGTGTGTGTGTGTGTGTGTGTGTGTGTGTGTGTGTGTGTGTGTGTGGTTAGCTTATATCCCTCATGAGTCCACGTGTCATTTGGAGAAAAACACATTGATGCGTAACAAGGCACGCAGGATACATGCATTTAACATCCATGGCAAGAATGAGGAATGTTTTATCATACGTAATCAAGCAAAAGAAACTCGAAATGTTTCTTTCTTGTGTGTATAACAAATTAAGATCCCTCCCCAAAGTTTTACGAAGAAAACTTTGTAAGATCTGTTGAAGAGCATTAAGGAAATACATACAGTATATATATAATTATATATATTGGATCTTTAAAAATATATACCTAAATAGGTATGACTAAATAGAAACCAGATTTATGTGATTTTGAAAATATGAATTAAGTTTTAACTGCAAAGAATAAGATTTCTTGTGCTAATACTTCAAGAGACTCATTAAAAAGAGGTAAAAAAAATTTTTCAAGACCAGGCATGAGAGGAATCTGGATACCCAACACACAAGGTTATGTATGTTCCAGAAAAAAACATGGATATGCGAAGAGTTTAATAATCTTCTGGTGAGAGGGAAGGCTGGATGGTTTCGGCTGGCCCAGGAATGGCCACGTATGTTCTTTTAGCTTCCATCCTCCTGCACTGTAAAGCCTTAACAGGTGTCTCTTCAGAAAACACGTTCACCATGAGCAGATGCTACATCATCCTCCTGGGAGCTAAGAGCACAGAGCCTGGCACCCAGGAGGCCCCCAGTACGAACCAAGTGAGCCAAACACAGTCCAGAGGAGACTAATCCCTGCGTAAGGCAGAAATGGGAGTTCCCTTTGTTCCCTAGGGTGTCAAGTTTCCTAAATAAAGCCTGAGCACATTCCATGCAGGCTGAACCAAGCACTGGAGACTGGGGTGAGGGTTCCAGGCCTGGCAGCGACACCAATTTTTACCCTAACCTAACATCACTTAGCTTCTCTGGGCCTCAGGTTCTCATCTCTTAAGCAAGAATGGGATTATTATGAGAAAAGGGGAAGGTTATACTGATCGTATTTTAAAAACCATCAGGGGCCACACACCAATGATTCTTATTAAGGCAAATGACTGCATGGGATCTCTTGAAAACTAAGTTCCAAAATAGCTTCAGATTAGAGAGGTCACCCCAGGCTGCAATGATAAAATCTAGAACTTTTCGAGTGCAGAAGTCTTTCAGTCAGATCATGAAGAATTCTTTCCTTATCAGAGTTAACAGCATAACATTAAACTTCAGAGGGCTTACTGTGTGCCAATCCAAGCGGTCTACATGGATTTCTCATTAAATAACCCCCTATTCTGGTTCTAACACTCACTAGCTATATGTACGTCCTCAGGAAATCTCCAATAGCTGTGTCTCTTCATGTCTCTACAATGCATCTAAAACCAATCTTTCTACCTCACAGAATTCAGATTAATAACCAGAGATCGTCTAAGAAGTAATATCTAAGAAGAGATCAAAAAGGACCATTGTGTAGCAAAATTTCCTAAATATAAAATCACTGATTGCCTTAAACAGCAAGTAGAAATTCCATGATACTAGGTTTGGGGTCCCTGGAATCCTGAACTTTCATGGAAAGAGAGGAATATTTATTTATGCACTTTTAAATATATTCCCATTAGGTGCTGTAGGAATTCTCTGAAGCATAATCAGTACTAAAGCCTGGATAATAGACTTCAGAATGACCACGAGCTAGAATGATAACATAAGGAACTTTTCATTTATAGGTTGACAGTCTAACTCAGGGTTTCCCTACAGCAGCACTATTGCTATTCTGGGGCTAGAAAATTATTTATTGTAGGAGGCTGTTCTGAGTCTTGCAGAACAATTTAGCAGCATCCCAGGATATTAAAAGTACTAGGTGCTGGGGGCAAACCTCCATTCCCGACCCATCCAGTATAACTAATCAGAAATGTCTGCAGAACTTGCTGAACGTCCCCTGGGGACAAAATGCCCCAAAACTCACATCAACTTTATTGTCTTTTGCTTTTTGTTGTCTTAAGTGTTCTTAGAGTTCTATAGAATCTTTTGGCTAAAACCCAAAGGTGAAATATGTATCTCTTAGTTGCCTTTGATCACAACTGCACCTTGAATCAGTTTTCATTTCCTGTTGATATTGGCAGTAGATTTAATAGCTCAGTCATATTACAAATTATAGCTAAATACCCTTATAATAACTTTGTCATTAACAGTTTCATCCAAGAGGCATCATAACCACATTTTCAAATGTCATGGAACCAAACAGACAAATCCATGCAACACAAAAGCACAGGTGAGGAAATGACCGCCACACATAAAGCGTCACAGTAAAAATAAAGTGACAGATGTTAAACGCCAAATAAAAGCAAGCCAAAAATGAATGATCTAAGACTTCAAAAGGGAACGTACATTTCTCTTTCACCTGGTCCTTACCAAAGACAAAAGTGTTCATGTTACAGGCAGGCATTTTCAATCACAGGATGGTGGGCAATAATGATTTTCCAGGTAAGTATTCTAAGCTCAATGACATACATGTTGTCCAAGAAATACTGTGAAGAAACATCTCTAGTTTCCTGCGGATAAACATATATGTAAATGTTTATCCGCAGGAAACAAGTTCTAGATTAAATGCCTATATTCGACCCAATTTTTTGTTTTCATCGCAGCGAATCAGTTTAGGGAAATTATTGGTAACTGATAGAACACAGGGAAAATTCCCACGTAAAAGGTTTGATTACAAGTGGTATGAAACACAATCTAGTTTTCTGAAGACATATTCTCATTACTTTCATCGATCTCAGTTTACAGACAACCTTGATTTATTTGTGTTACCTTGGCCCTAAACTATAAAGGGAAAAAGCTGTACCGCACAAGCAACGATCTTGAAATAGTTATAGAAAGTATTCGCTGTTGCTGCTAGCTATCTCTAGCCCAGAAAAATCCTTAGCTTTCTGAAGTTGGCATTTGGGCTTCATTCCTCTTTCTTAACCCAGTCATAGAGGGGATCCCTAAGGTGGAACGTGTACAGTCATTGAAATAGCTGCATGTGTTTACATTCCTCTCAAGTTCTTGCACTCCGGGTACTTGTAGCCTCTTTAACAAAAACAAACTGTTTACATTATGAAGCCTTATTAGCAATGAAAATTCTGAACGTTTTCATTCAAAATGCTGGAAGCTGCAGAGATTTTTTATCAGTTAAAACAGCTTTCCCAAGGTGAATTGGGAGTAGCAGGTGCTCAAGCGTCATGCTGACAATTGCCTTGTTCACCCTCACCAATGAGAAAGCTTTAAGCACTTGAGGAGCTGGACAGGGAACATGTGCCTTTGCATGGCCCAGTGAAAACATGCTGGGAGCCGGATTTTTAAAATCAGTGGCTGAGAAGTGCTTGCAATTAGTTGCCCATGGCTCAATTACACTTTTGACACCTAGAACGGTTATATTGCTTTAAATAGTAATTTTAGTAAAGTTCCAAAACTTCTACACTCTAAAAATTATCCAATGCTATCAAAACTGGATTTTTATATTTGACATAAATCCTAGTAGGGGAAGGTACTTAGTTACTAAGATTTAGGCAGATTAAAATATTTGACATCCTTAAATTTTCTTCTTGGAAAACTATTAGCAGTTAGATTCACAAAGTCACAGAAAGTCTGATGGAAAACACTGAGAGCCGGCCACCTGGTTATTTGCACAGAGAAGGAATGATTCTCCAGTGTGCAGTAATAGGGAAAAGTATGGTAGCATTTGCTCTTAATTCTCTATTACTCCAGAAAAGAAAAACATTTCCAGAAGAGTTTAAAAGATTTTAACTTTTGCAGTTTTGGGAAGTTGATTTGGCTTTGTAACACAGCCATATTATAACTTTTTACCCTAATCAGGAATCATGAAAATGCTTCCAAATTCTACTAAGGGAATATTAAAGTCATTCACCATCCCAACTAATGAAGGTCTCCATAAGCTAGGAGTATATAGGTAATACCACCTGTATGAATTCCAACCGCAAAGTAAATGCTAATATTCCTTTCCTTCATAGATTTTTCTAAAATACCTTTATATTAGGGTTTCAACATCCAGAAGTGAGAATTTTGGTCTAGGTAGCAATCAAATACCAAACTAAATATACCTAATCTTAGGCAAGTAATTGTGTTACCTTTAATCCACTCTTCAAATTAAAAACAAACAAACAAAAAGGGAAAAAAATACTTGGATTTTAAACTTCAAATAAACAAATAACCTATTGCAGTCATATAGCACTTCATGCACTGCACGCTTGGACACAGAATTATCATCGTTAGGCTGTAAAATTAAGAAAAAAATTCCCATTTTTAAACATTACATGCACAGCACACAGGATCCCCATTTAGTGACATGCCACGACAGAAGTGCGATGATGTATTATACAAAGGACAAACAATATGGAAAGATTTTTTTTATGGTAAACTAAAAAACTTACCCATTCTCACCATAAATCTTTTGAAAGAGTCTAAGAAATCAGAAAACCAAAAATTAAAAGTCACTTTTCAGTTATGTTAGTTTCTAAATGTTCAATAACTTTAAGATTCTAACCTGAGATGGACAAATCTCAAAAGGTTTTATCACATTTTAATGTCTCAAATTCTAATTGATCTTATATCTCAAAGAATCAAATTAAGCAAGATAAACAGTCTCCTAATTTACCTTGAACCAACAAATCCATAACAAAAGCTTCCTATTGCCAGGAATAAAATGTTAGATTTGGATCTACTGATTTTAATCAGCCTTATATTTGTCCATCCCAAAGCTGAACAAGCTGAACATCAAAATGGCAAGTTGCATAACACATAAATGCACACACAGTATGGCTATAATTACATACAGGTAAAATTTAGCAGACAGCAAATAACATCCATGCATTTAATAAAGTTTGCACTGAATTTTAAACTATAAATTTAAAAGTAGCATATTGATAATCCAAGGAACCTAGGTCAAAAACAAAAATTATAAGCAAGTTAAATGAAATTTGCAATGCCATATTTCGAGGGAAATGTCTACACAGAAATCATACATTCCAAAATATGAGAAACACAGAAAAACTATACTACAACCGGAATGTTTTTTCAGAAAAGCCTGGACAGGAGACTATAAAGCCGGTAAATGTAACATTTTCACGAAACATCATGTTGCAAACAGTACCATCTTCTTCCTGAAGGCCAAAGGCAAGGTTTATGTATGTACCTTTTTACACAGGCCTCAGCTAGCTGATTTAGAGGTGTGCAAATATGGAATTGCACTTTTTCCACGAAATCACTACAGGTTCCTCGAAACAGCAAAAACTGTTGCAGGATACTTCAAAATGGCTCATGACATGCAGAGGTGGGCAACACAATGCCACCTTCTCACACAGAAAGTTATACAAGACCATCCGTTACAAGCCACATCCTTGCAGAAACACACTCTGACCTCTCGACCATGAGTCGTTTCTTGTGCCTAAGTCTGCTGGCCTCCCGGATGGCTTCCCACCTCTGCAGGTCCGCCTCACTGCAGGGGCCAGGGGTGAAACTGACAGGAGGCACAGCCGTCCCCAGCTGCCAAGACTGGATCTTGCGAGTCAACATGTCATCTTTCTTCTGCCTGTAGGAAGGCACTAATACTCTACAGCTCTTTCTTTTTTCTTTGGATGGGCGTGTCCTTTCAAGTACACAGAGAAACTTGGCTTGAATTTCTGGAGGAAGAGTCCAGGGTTCAGGGAAAGGGACTGGCTGGTATCTATCTGGGGCCCCTGACAGAGGCACCTCTTTTTTCTGCGCTGGAAGCCGGCGAACGATCATATCATCTTTTTCTAGATCTGGAAGTACAAGGTCACCTTCTCTACACTGCAGAATTATATCTCGCTCTACGGGATCATCTTGCTCAGAAAATCTTCTAAAATCTTCGAAAGCCCGGAGAACATATGGATTTGCATGGAAAGCGCCAGTCTTTCTGACAAAGAAATCATCATTCTCTAAGTCGGGATCTAGGGTTGACATCTCGAGGTCATCTCTTTTATACCCTGGTGCAGAAGAGAGATTCTTTCTGCGTGTTATGAGCCTGGGGCCGGCAGTGGGATCAATTCTGGTATTTGTCTCAGAAGACAGGATGTCGTCAGAGTATGTTTGGAGGGCCTGAAGTAATAAAAACTGACTGAAGCACAGAAAAGAAAAAGGAAGGGAGAATCTTATTAAGCTCAGGTAGAACAGGTAATTGGGCGGCAGACCAACTAGTAAGTTACCATGGGTGAATTATGTTACGGAGCCACGGGAGGGATTCTTGCTTGGGAGAAAGACTAGCCTTGAATGCCGTCACCTGTGACCTTCTCGGATCCCACTTAAAGAAGCAAATGCAGAGTGCACTTCTCAAGAAAGGTGGGCGCCGTCCGGGCCAACCGATGGGGCTAAACCGTAGACGGCATACACCTCCCTGATGTATACACCCTTGCTTTGACCCTGCCCGTATTCCGTCACCCACAGTGATGTCGTCCCCATCCCAGAGAAGCAGCGATCTTGCAGACTTTGAAGAATTGCTCATTAAGCACTTTATGCAATAGGCGCAGGTAGTGAGCAGAGCTAAAAAAATAAAATGCTGCGAAGCTTTCGAAAAGACCCCAATGGGGACACTTCAGTGGCTCAATCGGTTAAGCGTCCAACTCTAGATTTCAGCTCAGGCCATGGTCTCATGGCTCGTGGCTCGAGCCCAGAGTCGGGCTTCACATTGAAAGCGTGAAGGCTGCTTGGGATTTTTCTCTCTCCCTCTCTTATTGACTCTCCCCTGTTCGTGCACGTGTGGCTCCCTCTCTTTATCAAAATAAATAAATAAACTTAAAAAAAAAAAAAAAAGGACCGTGATGAATCTTTTCTCTGCGTTTTCCCACTAGACTTGTGAGCCCTGGTGTCATCTAAAAGTTATTTCCTGGGGCGCCTGGGTGGCTCACTCAGTTAAGCGTCCGACTTCGGCTCAGGTCATGATTTCTCAGTCTGAGTTTGAGTGCCACATCAGGCTCTGAGCAGGAGACTGCTTCGACTCTGTTTCTCTCTCTCTCTCTCTCTCTCTCTGCCCTGCCCCCACTTGTGCTCTGTCTCTCTCTGTCTCTCAAAAATAAACACACGTTCAAAAAATTTTTAACAATTAAAAATAAAAAAAATAATAAAAGTTATTTCCATTTTCCACGTCTCCACACATAACAAAACCACAGAATTAGGGCAACTTTCAAAAAAGCTTTTTAGAAATAGTTTTCCAGGGGCGCCTGGGTGGCTCAGTTGGTTGGGCATCTGACTTTGGCTCAGGTCATGGTCTCCCGGTCTGTGGGTTTGGGCACCGCGTCAGGCTCTGTACTGGCAGCTCAGAGCCTGGAGCCTGTGTTGGGTTCTATGTCTCCCTCTCTCTCTGCCCCTCCCCTGCTCATAGTCTGTCTTTCCTCTCTCAAAAATAAACACTTAGGAAAAAAAAGAAAAGAAAAACAAAGAAATAGTTTTCCAAAAGAACAGACTATGCCACAGTACATCACTATGAAGAATATTTAATTCCATAGACTTCCAAGCTCATATGCTCCCACAGAAAGCAACACATTACACATTATGTTTTTATGCTAAATGTTATGCATCAGGGTCTCATGACCCAGCACATTGTGGTCAGAGATTAAGGTAGCAGCAGAAGCTGGCACAGGTGTGCCAGGCCAGACTCAAAGCAGGCAGGCTCATGCACACAGGTACACCTGGGCTCATCCGCAGCACCACCGGCTCTCCTGGCTGCATGGCTGTCCCGGGAGTTCCTGGCCCCTTTGGTGGCCAATTCCAGCAAGAGTGAACGTCTTTGGCGGTTGCTGTCTAGCCTATGCTTTGCTTTTTGGATTCTACTAAAAATGGAGGAGCTTCTGTGAGAGCCTGAATCCTCATCCTCAGAATCTGAACTCCTCCTACTGTAGAGTGATACAGAGAAAGGAGGGAGGGAAGGAGAAAGCGTTGGAGAAAACTATAACTACTGAAAATACTGTCGTACAGAAGGCTTTTTAAGATCCATATCTTAAGGTTTAAACTTAAACAGCATTTTTTTTCAGTTATAGAGGTTCTATAGGTATTAAAGGGAAAATGAACCTTTCTCTTTCCCTCTCATAAAAAGCACACACGGAACACACCCAGCCGGGGTGCTGAATGAACATGAGAACAACAGAAACATGCACAGAGACAAACCTGAATCCCTGAAATTCTTTATACCATGGTTTGTAAGTTTCTCTTTTTATTCTTTTCCAGTTCACATCTTCTGGGAGCCAACATTTGGGGAGAAACTGATCAAAAGCATTCCCTGGGTTTGGCATGATGGGAGTTAGCTTTCGCACATAAAGATCATCCTTTATGGTGTTGGGTGTACTTGTCTTTTCTTCTTTCTCTTCCAAGTAACAAGAGGAGTTTGAAGTTTCTCGTACTGTTGGCCAATTCTCCACATCGGTGCCCCAAGTTCTCCTCTCATTACTGTTCAAAACATCCAACCAGTTAAGGTACCAAATGAGCAGTTTGTGACACAGAACACAAAAGGCATGCTTTCTGGCTCACAAAGTTTATACCACTGAATGAGACAAATTAGTTGCCACTCTCATCATTACAGCTCCTAGAACGAAGTTAAGCCATTATACAGCATTTCGTTTTAATTAGAGAATAGTGTGATACGCAAGGGCCAAAGATAATTATATGTTAAAAAGAGATAAAACTGCAAACAATCTGAGGTGTTATGTATTAAAAATCAACATAAGAGACATTCTGATCTAGGAGAATTTTTCTGACCTCGTCAACTCGTACGGCCCAGTGGCTAACGGGTCAGCAGGAGAAAACCTTTGTGAGTAAGAGCTAGGAGAGGTGGTTTTCGAGATGAAACACTCAGGCCTCTTTTTCACTTGGAATCTACGGTTGGCTAAGTCATCCAGAACTACATCGGGCAACCTTCGTTCATCCTCGGAGTCCGAACCACTTTCAGAACCGTACGCCTCCTTCTGACGGGGAGTTGGATTGGAAAAATCCCACTCTGCTCTGCTAATTTGATGGGAACTTAAACGATTCTCTGTGTGTCCACTGAGATCAATCGAACAGGGAAAAAAATGAAAGAAAATAACAGCTCACAGTGAGAAGCAAAAGTCATCCAGTAAGCTGAAAGATGTCAATAAGCTAAAGGCATGCATCTAAAAAAAGAACCAGCACATCACAGGCTGACATCCTAAAAGGGAAGAAACGTCTTCGGGATATGCAGGACTAAAGGTACAGGTAAGGAAAAAAACACATTTTCATTCGTGAAATTTTTTTGGCTATAAAATACACTTTAAGAACCATTCCATTCCCCACGTTTAAATATCCCCGCAAACTCACAAAACGTACTGAATTTTAAAACTCCATCATCAGTTCACATCCCAGTACCTTGGAAATGTTCCATCCGCTTCTGTATAGACCGGGCTTGCCCAGCTTCTTCTGTTATCCTCGTATTTGTCTGGCTTTTTCTTCCTCAATGGTGCTGGCACATAGGATGGCTGTCTACTTTTGTTGGGTAAAAAACGATTGAATGGTAAAGCAGATTTTGGTTCAATAGCTGAAATCCTTCGATAGGACATATCGTCTTTATTATAATCCTGCATCTTGGATGGAAATTCAGAATCTGTGTCGCTTTCGCAACCTATAAAAAAAAAAAAAAAAGCACGAGAATTTGCTTTACTCTCCAGATCATTCGTCTAACTGAACCCACACAGCATGCCTGCTTTGTCTTTCCCTTGGAAACCCAGGGCTCTTCTGCTAACTCTGGGGAATATTTTTAGAAATTTGTCATGAAGTTGTGATAAGATCCATTAGGAGGAACTTGCTTTGCATACTGGAGGCGCATGCGCTACATTCTTTTACTGTTGGAAATTCTCAGCAGAAAATGTCCCCACCATTAACCACTGAACTCCTTTTCTTCCCAAATCTCCTTGCCCCTGTGATTCTACGTAAAATTTATCGGTGGAATACATATGAGTAAAATACAGCAACTGGGTCAAAGGCACCTAAAACTAGGTTAAAGAGTCATTCAAGGGAAAGTCTGTAATTTAAAATAAAGCACACCGTTGTCTCAAATTTCTGGGAGGCGAGAGAGATAATGGGAAAAGCAGCAGAAAGCACAGGATCAGAGGGGTTGGATACCTCCTTGTGAGATCCCTCCAAGCAAGAGTCAACATTGATAGGAGGTTGAGACTTCAGTAATCATTTCATCCAAAAGAATATCAAGCCTAATGTCTAAATGAACACACGCAACTCAAGGCTTTTTCTCGGGGTGGCCACGAAAGTATCGGGAACCTTGTATTTTGATTCCAAAATCAAATCAAATCATTTAAACACAAATTCAAAAGAATACACTCTGATACACCTCAAGGTCAGATAGATACAAATGCTGATCTGTTCTCTTAAATAAGTCTGCTCTTGTAAAGACACGGGAAGAAAAGAACTACAAACTACTACTACAGATCCAAGCTGAGCTGTCTCCCTTTTGTTCTTCCTGCCTCCATGTATTTGCAAAGAAAGTTTGTAGAGGTTGCTGGCTTCCTGCCAGGCAGGGCTCCGTCAGAGGATGGCTGTGGACAGTACCCGAGTACCTGAGAGCCGCAGCCTCTGGGCACAGCAAATGCAGGGCAGGGCCAACCTGTGCTCAAGGCCATCGGGTCTCCTCCCTCCTGCCTGGCAGCAATCTACAGTAAATAACACTGAGAATGGCCTATAGGAAGTGGTTTCACACACCCTGGGAGACGGTGAAGCCGGAACAGGGGAAAAGAGAAAAGCCCAAAAAAGGGAGGAAGAATGAGCGACTATGACCAGGAGGGTTAATGGTCAATAATCTGGTGCTTCCACTTTTACTACCTCCTGAAGATTACATTTTTTGTGCCAATAAGAAAGGTCTTAACGGTTCTTGCCCAAATGTATACATGTGAAATTTTAAATACACAGGGAGATTTTCTACTTTGGAATTTTTAAGGTTAAAATCTTTTTATTTTTGAGCGCAGTGAAGTTCCCTGCAGACTAGGCAAATATTCTTGATATGGAAAGGGAGTTCGTATAAAACTAAGGAATTTGACTTTGCAATTCTGTTAACTTAAAAATATTATCCTAAGGTGGGGGTGGGGGTGGGGATCAGTTTGGGACCTCATGCAGGCAGGCAGCAGAATTTCGACACACTGATTGCAAAAAAAGTTTGATCGTCTGGGTGGCCCTCAGGCTTTTCTCTTCTTCGTCACTTGGAAGTACCATGTCTTCCTTTCCATACTCTTATAAGAAGCTCTGCAGCCCCTTTCCCAAGATCGGGAAGCAGTGTGACAGTGGCCTTCTGCTTTCTGTCACTCGTACCAGGCATCCAGTCTACCAAGTATCTGACAAGAGGACTTTAATTCCACGCTCAGGACCACTGTTCTGGAACCGACAGAAGCCTGTATATTCCCACATGCCTTCAGTCTCTGCCCCTGTTATTCTTTGTTGGCCGGATACAAATTTAAAGACTGCATGTTTTAGGTTATCCAGTCAGGACAAAGGAATACAGCACACTAAGAACGTCAGCTTCTGCTTTTACAGTTTTAATCACTTCGATGAATTATAAACTCGGATTCACTTCCTTAAAACAATACTAGTCATCTGGGCCATGAAAATGCCACACCTGCATAGCAGACACCAACGAATGCAACAATAATTATAAAGTTTAACTCTAAGATAGCTATTCTTTTTTATTTTTTAATTTCAAATGCCATTACTACTCTAAAACCTAAAGAGTTTGGGGTTTTGTTATACTTAATTTGTTGATTCTTTTTCAAAACCAAATCCATTGTACATCCGTTGTTTTTTTGTAAACTTATATCAGAACAATAACGAAGATTGACTTGTAGTTGATCGGTGTATGCTAAAATATTTAGGCAAAGTGTAATGTACTCTGAAGTGCCACAAAAAACGAGACGGATAATTAATGTATATATAGACAGAGGGGAAGATGTGTGATAAAGCAAGCCCAGTAAAATGTTATGGTAGAACTAGGGAGTATTCACTGTAAATTCTTTCAACTTTGTTGAGGTTTTAAATGTTTTATAAGAAGAACATAATGAAAAACAAGTAAAAATATAAAAGTAATTATCAAAATAACCAGCCAAGTAAAATCCTAACAATTTAGCACAAACTCACAACCGGAACTCTCTATTTTTTCATGTTGATGGTAGAAGCACAGAAACTTTACTTGTGGTTGCGATCTATCCATTGAATTGTTATAGGTACACAGTCGGAAATTTCTGACACTGCCCAATAATCATTGGAAGAAGAAATGCATTTAAGTGTGTAAGCGGCCATAACATTAGGATTTTGAAAGATTCCTTCCCGTAACAGAGTAACTTTCATTTTATGTTTTTTTCTCACTCTGTCCTGGATTCCTCTGACCCTAATAAAAAAGCAAAAGAGGTTTCCTAACACTATACTAGTATGGCTACTTAATTTAACTTAATTAATCAAAGTTTAGCATAATAATCTATCCTGGTAGATATCAATCATTTTCTTGGAAAGAATTATAGACATATTATTTTCCTCCTCTTCCTCAACAGAAATTTTTTATCTTTTGAGGAGAAAAGCAGTTCAGAAACCAGAACAGAATTTTATAGAAGCTTTCTTTTTTACGTTTAGATATATCAGTAAACAGGTCTCATAGCACAGATTACCAAACCTGCATCTGGACAGAGGAGAATCAGGACAGATCATCACTGAGAGGACAGGTCACGGTTCATGGTCTCCTCCCCACTCTCTTCTCACCGTGGAATGGAAAACAAGTGAGACAATTATCACTCTAGTGGTAATACAGTGAGGAAGGAATGAGAAAGGAAAAGGAAGAAAAAAAAAAGAAAGGAAAGGAAAGGAAAAAGAGAAAGAAGCCCCCAATATGTTAGTCTCTATGGAAATCAACATCTTCCTAAAAGTTTTACCCCAATCGTTTTTGCTCTAGCTTCCTACTCTCTCCTATTTTCAATCGTCTCTTAATATGTAAACGAGCACAAAATACACTGAGGGTCAAAAATGCAACTCACCCTCACGTCCCCCTCTCAGCGTGATATCAGAGGAGCAGCTTGTGAATGACCTAGACCCCAAGGAGTCCAAACTTTCAAAAGAATCTTCTCTCTTATGGTTGCCTGGAGGAGGAGGAAATTCTCCACGTTCAACACACCAGAGATCACCGTAACCACTGTCCCTGCCACTCCTCTTCAAGCACCTGGAGTCTTCAAGAGCCTGAAGGAAAAGTTTTTAAAGAGCATGAGTTAGCATAAATTTCCAAAGATGTAATCAGTATTGTCTGTATAGCTTAAGTTGTGCTATATTTGATAGGTGAGGCAGCGAGAGTTCTCTGTTAAACACACACACACAAAAAAAGTCTGACAAAAATCAGAGCAGAAATCTGTAAATGTTTTCCCACAATATTTGGCACTTATGTAACAATGAGGAGGTATTCAATAGTATTTAATAAAAGAGTAAAGGTTATTTAAAAATAAGTGGGGGGGAATTTTAATAAAAGAAAAGCAAATAATACACTCAAATGCTAAAAACAGTGATTATTTACAGTTACCTGGCAAGAAACATGAAAGGAGTCAAAGCAAAAAGCTAACCTTAATTTTGATATTCCAAAGGAGGTAAGTTAACAAGATTATATTCAGCCTACCCTCCAGGAAATATTTGGAGTGTTTAGAATAAATTAACTGTAACTTATGATTTCTTAACAAAAATCTTTAAAAACAGAAAAAAGGGTAAGGACAGCAGGCATACACCAGAGTTCGTTCATTTCACTGATTACAACACCTACACTGGAGCCGAGGAAAGCTGACTTGTTTGCGGACATTCAAAATTTACTTTCCTTGAATCTAAATAAATATTTTTTGGCTCATGTGAGAGATAAATAGACCAATAACAAATGTGATTAGCCATAGGTTTGTAAATTATATAGAACTTATTACAAGCATCATTTTGAGGGTGCGTGGCTGGCTCAGTCATTAGAGCATGCGACTCTTAGTCTCGGAGTTGTGAGTTTAAGTCTCATGTTGTGTAGAGATTACTTAAAGGTAAAATCTTTTAAAATTAATATATATTATACACATATATATAATACATATATAAGCATTATTTTGAATAACATTTCTCTTTGAGAAAGTTAATAGCAAAATAAAACTGGACTTTTGAGAGAGAGAGAGAGAGAGCGCATGAGCTGGGGTGAGGGGCAGAAGGAGTGAAAGAGAAAGAAAAATCTTTAAGCAGGCTCCTGCAGTGCTCGACCTCATGATCCTGGAATCATGACCTGGGCCAAAATCAAGAGTCAGACACTCAAATGAATGAGCCACTCAGGCTCATAAAAACTGGACTTTTGAAAATTAGGATTTAAGTAAAATTATAAAGCCCATAGCCTTGTCCTGACACACAGTAATCAAAGAATATCTAATGACTAATTTTTTCATACAATGAAAGGTAATTTTGTCTTTAGTGTATATATCAGAAATGCTAGTCTCAGATGAGCAAACTACAGAGACAGTTTAAAGAACATAGGAATTCCTAATACCCAGATATAATATGTGAATCTTGATTAATCAGAATTTAGATAAAATGAGCTATGAAAGAAAGCTGGGAGACAATTGGGAAATTCTGAATATGGACTGGTATTAGATAGTAAGGAACATTTATTAATTTCCTTCAATATAATAGACATCGCAGCCATATGGAAGAATATTCTTACTCTTAAGAGATGCATGCTTGGTTTTTAGACATGAGATGTCTACAATTTACCTTGACATGGTTAAGTAAAAAACAGATGAATGGATAGACACATGGGTAAAGACACTATGGGGAGTTTTGAACAATTGAATCAGACGGTACATATCTGGGAATTTGTTGCACTATTCTTTCAATTATGAACACTTTCAACATATGGATAAAGTTAGAAAGAATGTTTACAATGCATAATTAGCAGCTGCCCCGGGTACACTTTTGGCTGAGACCCAATCTGTCGATTCATGGTTCTACTGTAGGACAAACGTACGAAGCACCAATAAGATCTAGTGGATTTGTGTGAGCTTTCACATACTTTAGATGCCAGACACCCTGGCATGAGCGTTGATATCCTGTCATAAAATGTAAGCACCTACCTGGTACCTTATTTTCAAGGAGATGGGGGAGCAGGGCCTAGAGCTGGTACCACCAGACTACTTCTCAAAATATAAAAAGATTTAAATTTTTAAAAAAATACATCTTTAGATCTTTCAGGTTTCTTAGACACGTACTTGCGGAAGTATCAGAGTGCTCAACACATGGTGAGATGATTTTTGACCTCCTAAAAAGTTATAGTAAAGTCACTGATGATGAGCCACCTCAGTTATAAAAGAACCCGAGTCTGGCCCTGGTGCCCGGTTTTTACGAGGACTTCTCTCTGACGAGTCATCTGAAATGAGTCATCTCCAACGATATGATGACTCAGGTACAACAGCTTACCAAGTATTTTTTTTAATTGACATTCTGGAGTGGCCATTAAGCATTATCTATTTCAGTGGGAAACATCCGAACACTCGATGACTTTGAGTGGAACAGAACAGATGCCAAACGGAGGTCGTATACATCCACACACTTCTTACGCCTATCCCCACTCCGTAATGATGGAATGGCAACAACTGAGGTTTTATCTGTCCATTTTTTTTTTTTTACCTATTCTGGTTTTGACACTGGTGACAGGAAACAGCTTTTAATTAAGCATTCCCAGCACCAGTGCTGTACTACGATTATTCAACCTGAGTCACACTGCCGTAAAAAGAACCAAAAGCTGTAAAGAGAGCACTAATGCAGGAGTCAAGGCCCCATATTATTTTTAACTGGATGTTTTCTTAGCTGACATAACTGTAAGGCAAGGCTCTGCTCATGCCCCAGGCCACCTGCACATTCATCCGTCACAGCCTTATCTTCTTCCACCACTGTGACCTATCTGTTCATCTGTCTCCAGCAGACACTGGTGCTCTAGGACGATGGGTCTTTTGTGACTGTTTTTCCAACATCTAAAACGATGCTCTATAACCTGAATTAACTGTTTCAAAGAATTTGAGTGAAGTACCATCCACTACCTACAATTCGAAAATAATAAAAATCAAGAAGGAATACCTTAACCTTTTAAGCTCTATAATCTTGTATTTCTACAGTGTATGTGGCCAGACTCAGGGAAAAGGATTTCGAGATCAAAGGAAATGTTAGGCAAGGTGCTCATTTTCATCCTGGCCTAAATTTCTATCTTCCAATTATGGTAACTAACATTTATTACATCCTTACAACGTGCCAGGGACTAATGTTAAATGCCTTATTGGTACAGTACCATTTAATCACCATAAAATCCTATGGAGCAACCACTATTAATCAGATGATGGTATATTATTTTAACTACATATTTTCTTCTGAGCACCAGAAATTCCCCTGAATAAATATCCCCCTAGAGAAGTTAATTTCCCCATCTGGATCCTATAAATGAAACTTTGGCAGAACTATGGTCAGCCCTGGCACTTGACCCTCCTTCAAGCAATCCATAAGCATTCAAAAGCTACGACACTGACCTCAGGATATAAAGGACTAGAAATGTGTTTAAAACAAAAGATTCTAATTTAAGCCTCATATCATGTTTCATGTAACAGCATTTACTGCTGTCTAGGAAACACAAGCAATATGGTAGAATTATGGGGAGAATGGAGTATGGGCATGAGGGATCTAATGAAACATGACAAGATACTAAGATAGAGAAGCTGAGTAACTTCAACACACATAGTGGGCCTGTAGCACCTCTCTAGTGCAGGCTGAGTTTTCTAATATAGAAAGAGTTAACTTATATCAAGTGCCTTAGAAAGGAAGCAGATGGGTAGGTCACTGAATTACCTAAAATTAAGAAATAAATACCTAGACTCACTCACTCCTTGGTGGTGGCACATAATGCCAGCAAGTAAATAGCAATGCTTTCTACCCAGCGTAATCCAGAGTGGAACAAAGATCATAGGAGCTGCCATGTTTGTTAGAAGAGGGGAAGAAGGAAGAAGGGAAGTGGAAGGAAAGGGATACAGAGAGGTGGGGAGGAGGAAAAAGTAGCAGTATAAGCAACAGTATTCATCACATCCAGATGTAGTTTCCTTACCTTAGTCAGAGCTTGTCCTAAAAGATTCTCAAATGCTTTCAAATTAAGATAGGGTCCATTATAGTAGGGGTTACTTTGTGCTTTTCTTCCCAACCAGTACAATGTTATCAAAACCTTGAAAAATGCCATGAAACAACAACATCAGTCTAGTTAGTAACTAGTTGCAAGGTCAAATGCAGGTAAGCACTCTAGACTAAGATCGCATATTTATCTATGGTTGAAAAGTAGATTTTCTTTTAAATTGTGTGAAAGATAAGGGCCATTAAAAATTTCAATTATTCTTAGATTTCTGTCTCTGAGCACGTTCTCAGACCAAAAGCTCAGATCTCAACACGCATTTGTATAATCTACTAGTTCATATGAAGGAAAACACTTAAGAAGAAAGCAAATTAAACTTCTAAAGCAATAAATTTTTCCAACAAGCTTACAAGTTAAACTCTTAAAATCAGTAATTCTCAGCTTCCTTAATAAGGGTCTGGAGCTCTTGTATTTTTTTTACTAAAGCTGTCACATTTTTAGAAACTCTTCTAATATGCAGAATGTTAGAGACAGAACTCTGCACTGAGCAATTACCCAGAGTTCTTAAACATTTAGTGTTTGTCCTTAAAGTCTGATCTTGTAGTTTGACCTACTCCTCTAAAGATCCTGAAGTGTGTTATTTGTCTTTCCCACGTTACTCACATATAAGGAGCCCCTTCCCAGGCTTCACCTATCCTCGTACACCCTGATGTCAAAGAACATATGGTTTAACCTTATTTAAACATATTTAGAGTTCCTGACTGGTTGGCTACTGGTGGAAACTCCATTAGAAAAAGGATTCAGGGTATACTAGATATTTTTAGATACCACTGCCTTATTACAGAACATGTAAGTAAAAAACCATTAATAATGTTCCCTTAAATATAGCTTACATTTTTCACTCTCCTATCAGTCTCTTCTTGCCTGTAAAGAAAAGAGAAAATGCCTATTAAGTAATATGTATGAGCCTTCAATTATTAAGTACACAAAGCTCTTTTATTCTAAAGTTCTATGAATATTAATACCACCTGGACATTCAAACACCTTAGATGGCATATTATCCATTAGAATTTTTCCATATTCGTTGATTTCATGAAATAGAATGGTGTATTTTCTATAATAAAGTTTGTCTTTTTCTCATTTTTTTATAAAACATGAACTTTTTGCACTTTTTGTATTTTCATTTTAAACAACGTTTAAACCCATTCAAAAAGGCGGGGGGAGCAGGAATCAGCATGCTAATGCAACAAAAATTGAGATAAAAAAGAAAGACAGGGAGAAAAAGCATTTTAGCAGAGTTTTCTTTTCCATTGTCCATGGGTTTTTTCACCCAAGTTACTCAGAGCAAAATGCTCAGAGATCAAGTCCCTGCAGATGTTGAGAAGTACAGTTTAAAAACTGGCCATGACTCACTGCTTGAAGAGATTTTACTCTGTCACAAGAATCATGAATTTTCTCTTTCACCTGTAAAAGGGCATGACGTTTATGGGAGAAGTTAAAAGGAGGCAGATGTCAGCACAATGTTGAAGAAGCAACATAAGTTCATTAACAAAGGGCTACCCTAAACCAATGCGCTTCCTGTCATCAGACACACTTATAAGCAGGATTGTTGCTAATTCAGAGACTGGAGAAGCCAGAACTAGGTGACCTCTAAGATGGCTTTTTAGCCTAAAGTCTGTAAGGGGTATATTTGCCAGATAAAATGTATATACATATATGTCCTGTGTACATAGGAGATATATAAAATACATATCTAACATAGAAAACATGTATTCAGAAAGGAAAAAAGGGAGAATGAGCACACAAATATTTAACTTAGCTTTCAAAGAATCAGTGAGATAGCTATGGCCATTCCTTTCCGTAAGACAAACAAGAAGGGAAATGGACCTTAGAACAACACGCACCTCCCACCTACCCCAGAACAGGACAAAAATAAAATCCACAAGCTCTCACACTACTGCGGAAATATAAATTGGTACAACTACTTTTTAATTTTTAATCCATTTGGTAGTAATTATTCTAGCCGAGTATATGCATATTCTATGGCCCAGCAATTCCACGCCTAGGTGTATACTCAACAGAAATGCCGATCTATATTCACCAGAAGTCATGTATGAGGTTTATGGAAGCACCTTTCATGATAGAATAAACTGGAAGCTGCACATATGTCTTTAACAATAGGATGGATAAATTATGGAATGCCCACAATGAAATATTATATGACCACAAGAGCAGACAACCTGCAACTGCATGCAACCATATGATTCAGTCTAGCAATGAGAAGCAGAAGCAGCCAGACACAGACAGTACAGACTGTTCATAGCAAGTACAAAATCGCAGCTGTGACGTGAGAAGCCAAGAGAGATTACCCTTGTAGGGAAGGATGGTGGAATGATTAGGAAAAGAAGGGGGACACTGGTATTTCCCTTTATTTTGATTTGGAAGCTGGCTACCTAAGGGTGCTCTTTTTCTGAGGTCTTTGTATTGTTTACTTAGAATACATATCCTTTTATATAGTTAGATTATACTTCAAAGAAGTGAATGAAAAGAGTAAACTGTACAGCCTAGGTGCTCAAATCATAGCTTAGCTCCTAAGTAAAAGAAAATCATCTTGTAAAAATCAACGACATTCCGTTTTGGAAGTAGTTAATGGAGGGATCACTAAAAGCTGATCATAAAGAAACAGCACACAGAGTTGTAAAATATATAGCTTCTTTTAAGAATGGTCAACATATATACCCCAGAAATTAAATTATCCAAAGCACAAAAGAACTATTAATATTCAACGCAAAGCATAGGCTACACTGAAAATCGCCATCCAATTAAAATGGGATGTTCTGAGTGAAATGTTCTCTTAAGCACACTGAGGGCAGAAGGAACGGAGCTCTCTTGACTCCCTGACCTCCTTTCCACTTCCCTTCATGAAAGTTTCTACTCCAACACACTCCTTTGCCATTTACTTTTTATTACAATAAAGCAATCACTATAAATGCAAGGTATGGGTCTATTCTGTAATAAACACAATAAGCATAACCTTGGCACCGTAACCTTCCACACATTTTACATTCCCTTCTAAGTATGAGCATTTATAACATGTTCTTGAACACAATGATATGCAGTTCAGCCAAATGAGTATCCTATCACTGAAATGTAATGCCAGGAATTCAAGTAGTCAATGATTTACTGGAGTCAATAGAGGCCACTCTCTGATACATAGCAAACACATCCCACTGCATGGAAGTCAGTAACTAGGTGACTTCTTTGCCTTCTGTGGCCACCGGGCACAACCCCAAAGCCTTTTAAATAGAACAGGCTCAAAGGGAAGCTCATGGTAAGACAGACTTTCCATGAGCCATCCAAGTTACTACACAACAGAACCAAAAATAAGGCAGCCCTATCTACAAAGTCAGCTAATTCCTCCATAAATACTTCAAGAGTTGACATGGTGTTATACCACATATAAGAGCATAGGCTTTGGGTCAGATCTGGATTCCACTATGTTCATCTGAGCAATTTGACTCTCAAAGCTTCAGTTTCCTTCTGATGAAACTGGGGATAATGCTCCCCAGTTCGGTAGATTTGGAAGAAATGTACACAGGTACTTAGCAGAATTCCTAGCCTCATGTTAAGTGTTCATCACGAAACCGTTATCATTAGACTATTAGCTAGAGAGGGCAGAGGCCATTTAGTCACCAAGCTCCATACAAATGCTCCCTAGCGAAGCCATGCTGGACCCAAATACTTAAAATTGCAACCAGCCTGTCTGACACTCCCCATCACTCACCCTTGCTTAATTTTTGTACTTATAACCATCTACTGCATGCGTTCATTATAGCTCTCCTGCACCAGAATCCAAAAGGATTTTTGTGGTTTTGTTTATTGTCATCTCAGGTGTCTTAAGACAGGTTTACCACCTGGCAACCACATAATATTTTATTAACAATGCCTAGCATAGTGCATTGTACACAGATGCTCTCAAATATTGACTGAACACATTTATTTAGCTTACAAAAATGTAACTTAGCAAGAGAAAGCCTAAAATGATAATAGCTCAGGAGAGTCCTAACCTAATAAATATACATGATGTCAAAGAACAGTTAAATTGCATTACTTTGCTTAAAACATATCCAAATGACTCAAATGGTATTGATACCCATAACTGGGCTTTTTAAAAATACTATTTCTAAAATTGCAATAAAAGGAAATTCTTTACAATTGTACATCCATGAGTCCAAAAAGGTAGAGATTCAAAAACAAAGACCAACTTTAGAGTGCTAGTACGAAGATGAAGTGCTTGTCCCTGCAATGAAGAGCTTCCCATCAGAGCTCTGAAAGATTAGCCAAAAGAATCCAAACTTTTCTTGAAACCCAAATTCACCATAAAAGGGAGGTAGAGATGAAATATTAATAGTGTCAATAAATGACTACACTGAATATGTTGCTAGTCTTCTCTCTGCGTCATACACTAATTTTTGAATATTGTGTTTAATATTCAAAAAATCACAAGTAAAACGTAGATACAATCCTCCACTGTTATATGGAATAGCTCTGGTAATATCTTACCTGAAAAAGGGCCAGAAAATATGTCCATCAACAGATCTCTGAACCTTCTATGAGAGGTCAGGAAGAAAAGAGGCACAAACTCTCAAGTGAGTCCATCAGTGAACACACCCTTCTGTAACTACCTTATCCTAAGGGCTTTTAGGTATACTTTGAACCAGGAAGTCCTAGGTCTGATTCCTCCTTTATTTGAAGTCATTTTAAAATATTAGTATGAATAATCAATCAAGAAATACCATCTTTAAACAAAGGGAAATAAATTCCATGCAGATGTTCTAGCTCTCTTCCAGAGATCCCCATGCCAGTTTTTTTCCATGAAGAGCCAGCGTGGCTAAGAGGGTAGGCTCTGAGGTCATACCTCGATGTGAATTCTGGCTCCACTTTTACTAGCCATGAGAACTTGGTCATGTTACTTAACTCTCATAGTCTCACCTAGGAACAACACACCATGTCTCGCTGGGCTTCAATAAGAAATTTAAGAAGTGCTTAACGGAAGCAGATCGAGTAAAGGAGATGTTTCAAAATTATCCTCCAATTATCCATCTCAACTAAACAGTGTGGAGAAGAGAAGTGGTCAGAGGACAATCAAGTTTCCCCACACATAAAGTCCTTCCTCAGAAAAGACATTTCTGTGAAGCAGAATTCAAGACACTCCCATGTTGTGGAAAGCTTTGAACAGGAAATGATTTCTAGAATAAGGTCAAACAAAGGGCAAGGCAAAGTGGTGGGGTATTACTATCACTGGCCAAACTCTCATCATCCATCCTTTTTCTACTGTAAACTGCCTTGGCCAACCCCTTAAATTCTCCAAAAGCTCAATACCAGAGGAAAATAAAGTGTCTACATGGCCAAAAATCGATCTCCCTAATATCTGATAGCACAGTTTGGACACAAAGGATGACATTATAGTTTTATTATAGTTTGGTGCCGCCAGTTGTATTCTAAGTCTTCATTAAAAGTACAGTAAAACCCTGGTTGGCAAGCATAATTCGTTCCAGAAACATGCTTGTAATCCAAAGTACTCGTATATCAAAGCAAATTTCAAGAACATTGGCTTAATTGTAATCATGTTACATTCGGTGCCACGTACTACTCATGCAAGACATCCCTCATTTATTAAGTTGAGATTTATCAGAAATGTTTGCTCGTCTTGTGGAACACTCACAGAACAAGTTATTCACAATCCAAAGTTTTACTACAGCTCTAAATACCTTCTATTTATCCGAAGAGCTGACCTCAGGTCCACATGCATGCACCTACCACAGCCTACAGTCTCTTCTGATAGAGTGCAGAGAGCTGGGGCCACACCTGACTCATGGAGATATCTCAGAAGTCACCCACAGGCCTGCACTCAATATGTTCATGTAAAAGTTACCTAAAGCCACTCACAGAGCTAGTCCAGCAGATGAAGGACCAAGAGATGGAGGGAATTTTCCCCCAAATTAGGTAAAACTTCATAGTTTTAAATGTAAACCTACTTCTCTTTTTATATTCCTCTCCTATATCTTGATACTCCTTTTCCTGAAGGTACCAACTTCCTCATTTGCAACAGTGAAAGGTTCAATCTTCTCATGCTCTGACACGATATCATAATTCTCTAAGAAATGAATTCTCCATGCTTCAAAACCATCTTTCCTCCCTAAATCCCAGCTCCCGCCCTGTCGAAGCTTTCACCAATTGGTAAAGATCAAACACAGCTCTCTTACTGAACCATCAAGGAAACATGATTAAAAACTCGAGCTGGAACATCTTCTAGAGCGGCATTATTTTTTGCCCCAGGTACCATGGGGGAAGGCTTCCCCCACCTCGTACCAGGAAAGATGAGAAGTGTGGTCCCACCTGCCGCTCCCCCAGGCTTCTCTGGCTAACAAGGAATCCGGAATTCTATATGGGGCTCAAGTATAGCTTCCTACCCACCCATCTCTGCCCTACCACACACACACTCATTCTTCTTTTGGCCCCTAATCCTACGGCCCTATAGTCCCCTTTCTTGACCCTGAATAAGCTTCCACTTTTGTTCCTTAGAACAACTGCAACTCACTGGGTGATTTTGTTCCCTGGCATCCACTTCCTCAGGCGACTTCCCAGAATGAGTAAGGTGGGGATTCCTCCCGGGGACTCAACCCTTCCAGAGTTAGTCTGCCTTGCCCTGCATGGCCCCAGCTGACCGTGATATTGTCTCTTCGGAAACTGGGCTGATGTTAGAGAAACTAGGCTCACAAGATACTTGGTTCCTCTCCAAACCACTAAGTAATCTCTGCCCTCCAGTTGTTGCTTATGAAGTCTGGCCACCTGTTCACGACTTTAAAAATATTTCAAGAAATGAGGTCCTGAATCATGATTTCATAAGCAGTCACAAGTAGAAGTGTGTGGACAGCATCTGCTTTAAATCTGTCAGACATGTACGGGGTATGGGGGGAGGCACATGTGTAGCAGTAGGAGACAGCGGAGACAGTTCAGAGCAGATGTCCTTCTCATGACAAGAGTGCCACCATTTTTACATATGAAACATGACCGTCACCTCCAAACGTGGGCGAAAAAGGAATTCTGAGCAACCCTAAGGATATTAAGTGAACCTCTCAGAAACATAGCAAGAAAATTATTTCTAACACTACTGTCTGAGAAAATGGCTTGCTTTTATTCTGAATGCAGGAATCAATGAAGCAACTTAGGACTAGATCAAAAAATGAATCCTTTTTTTCTATTAACAGAAGCCCTATTTTTTTGCATTATTTAATATAGAGCAAATATCGTCACCTTTCTCTAATGACTCTGTTAAATAGGAGGAAGAGATACGTGAATAACAACTTCAAGATGAATTCTTAGACTACCGCACTTAGGCTTTCTTCCTCTCAAAAGCAAGCTACATTTAAAAAAATGAAATTCCTCCTTTCCTCCCACCTTCGTCCCTAAAAATGAAACTGTACTCCATTGGACAAATCTTTTTGTAATATTAGACACCTGTGACTCACAGACTGTCCTCTACCACTGCTGCAGAATTCAGCTCTACCTGAACGTGGAAACTGTAAAAATGACACTTAAGAAAATAGCATTAAACCTCGAGGTAATTAGTGAGCACAAAGAGATAAACTTGATGATTTCTGAATTTACCTATGTGAGAAAAAACTCTTGGAAATTCAACAGTTTTTGCCCTAGCAACGAAAAATGCTTCTTCCAAACACGATAATCAAGTAAGTACCTCTTGTTAAAAATAATTTATTAAATTTCACACCCTCCCACATACTACTAAGAATAGCCAAGTTTTACTTAAAGAGAAAGGAAGAAAACAGCATGCATCCAAAGGCACTAACTGGCACACAGTTCCACTTGAAAAATGAAACAGAAGCTGAAAGATAGGTTTTCTCTCTAACTCTCTCAACCACAGATTCTTTGTAATTCTCTTTTACTTTATGGAGCAGTGCTTGCTAATACATGAAACTGACTTCGCACTGGAGACTCGCAAATGTATATTCCCTATTTGATTGCAACCCCAAACCCCAAAACAGGCAATAGGAGATTCTCAACACAAGATTTAGTATCCATTATGTCTGCTGTGTACTAAATGGAATTATACACTCAACTATATCAAATGAATTAGGAAGAGGCTAGAGAGGATGTTAATGACAGGCTTAGCCATAGTTTTACTTTCATAGGTAACAATACTAGGTACCAGCAGCAACGGAAATAGTGGGTTTTGGTTTCGGACATGTTAAGTTTGAGACAATTAACAGACACAACAGAAATGTGAATTGGTAATTAGACACACAAGTGAGATGGTCAAGCTAGGAATCTAGGTTGGAGATATAATTTGGGGACCTGTCAGCATAGAGACGAAATGTAAGGTCGTAATGCTAAAAATATCACCTAGAAAATAAGGCTAGATGGAGAAGAGATCTAGGGACTGAGCTCTGGAAAACCCAACACATAAGGGTTAAGAAGTAGAGGAGAAACCAACAAAGCAGACACAGGACCATCCAGTGTGATGGGAATAGTGGCACACCAGAGGTAAAAGAAGAAGATGGAGGAGCCAACGAAGTCAAAAACTGCTGTTAAGAAAAGAGCTGACGGGGCACTTGAGTGGCTGAGTCGGTTGAGCATCTGACTTATGCTCAGGTCATGATCTGGCAGTTTGTGAGTTCGAGCCCTGCGTTGGGCTCTGTGCTGACAGCTCAGAGCCTGGAATCTGCTTCGGATTCTGTGTCTCCCCCTCCCTCTACCCCTCCCATGCTCATGCCCTGTCTCTCAGTCTCTCAATAATAAATAAAAATGTTAAAAAAGAAAGAAAAGAAAAGAAAAAAGCTGAAGAGGGGCACCTGGGTGGCTCAGTCGGTTGAGCGTCCAACTTTGGCTCAGGTCATGATCTCACAATCCATGAGTTCAAGCCCTGTGTTAGGCTCTGTGCCGACAACTCAGAGCCTGGAGCCTGCTTCAGATTCTGTGTCTCCCTCTCTCTATGCCCCTCCCCTGCTCGCACACTCTCTCTCTCTCTCAAAAATAAAAGACATAAAGCAAATTTCAAAAAAAAAAGAAAGAAGAAAAGAACTGAGGAATTATTACTGGATTATTTTTTAAACCCTTATAATATCTTATATATACATGTACACATAATTACTAAATTACTGGTTGCTTCTCCTCCTCAAAGGAGGAAAAGGAATTAATTATCAACAAAAATCTTGTCAAAAACCACTGATGTCCCAAAGACACAATTTAGGAGAATATGAACTACATAGCTCAGGTGTCTTTCCAGATGCTGTAGCCATGTTCAAAGTCAAAATGAAATGCAACTATTAGCCTAAGTCTTCTAGCATCATGCTATTGGAATATGTTAAGTGAGGTACTTTCAAAGTCAGTATTTCTCAAACTGTGTGCCACTGAACATGAGAAGCTGGCAAAATTTTAATAAGATTTAAGGTAGAAAGTTTTTGTGAAGTGGTGCATATTTTCTTCTTAAATATACACAATAGTACATTAAAGTTCTGAGAAGTCCTACAATAAGAGATTCATTTTAAAGTTTGAATTTTTTCATATTTTTTGGCACAAATGTTACTAAAATCTTAAGAGACACTAATAGTATTGAAGTATTTTGCAATTGTGTTCTGTTTTAAGCTCACTTTATGCTTAATTATACAATACTTATTAAAATAATTGTCTTTATTAAGCACTTACTATTAACCATTATATTGACTACTGTCTATTATCTCCTTTAATCCCACAGCCTTCTAATGATTACCAATTAGGAAACTCGGACTCCAAAAGCTTAAAACTTTCCCAGAGTCATAAAACTATTCAGACTTGATGTGACCCATACCTTCCACAGATTAGAATCCATAGACTAAGACTGTGTTTTAGTATTAGTGCAGTTGCACTTTTCACCATCATATATTTTGTAAATAATTTATTTCTTCCTTAATTCCAAAAAGAACTACCGTCTCTCTATATTATCCTGAAATAGGTCCCTCAATATTCTCTCAAAGCGTTGGCTCAAAAACCTACCTATGGCAGTAACCATGTCTTGCATAAATCTGTCCCCCGGAGACAATGTCGGAAGCTCCCCACTACCGTCTGTTCCGGAAAAGTTTAGATACGTGTTCCACTATCTTCAACATACTACCTATTTTGGGATTCCACAGATGGAAAATTGCCAAAGCACTTTTGGGGAGACTTCTAAGTAGATGAAATACATCACAATAAGTCTCAGAGTGAGAGAATAACTACGAAGTATAGATTCCCTATCCTGCACCACTGCTAAGCCTTTATAAGTACAGTTTCTGTAAGATGAGTAACCATCAACTATAAATTAGTAAGATTATAAATTAATCACAAGTAAGATGAAATGGGAAAATCTTTTGGTTAGTTTCGTAAAGGTATATTATCTTATATATAAAAAAAGCTATTATCTACATTTAGGTTCATGAAAATTAAGATATATTTCAAGTGCCTAGCATGTAAAAACTTACTTCCTTTCTGATATACATGAAAATTCTTTGGAGCAAAGCATAAGAGGATATAAATTGTTATTTAGTAAGTTATCACTCTGCTAATTCCTCAGCTGTAATTTATATTATATAATTTATAATGTGCTATGTGTGTATAGAATATAAATTCCATATTGTCAAAGTAATATATACTAAACTGTTTATTCATGCTACATATTGAAAAGTCCCCATATTGCTTAGAAGTAAATTATTCTCTCCTGCCTCTAATACTCATTTCAACATATTAATTTCCACTATGGGGGTGGGGGAAATTAGTACCCCCTCCCCCTCAAAAAAAATCCGTATCCCAATTTTATTGTTTCGGTCCTAAATTTTGCCTGGTCTAGATAAGCCTCTCTTTATCTAATGTTTACTGGAGTAATTCCAAGGTAGAAAAAAAAACCTAAATTTTTCACAATTTTATTTAATCCAAAGGTTCACAGAGGCAATATAAATTTAGACCAGGAAGGGTTTCTTGACTTTGGCAGCATTAATATTTTGTTGGGTTTTTTTAAATTTGTGTATTCATTTATTTTTGAGAGAGAGAGAGAGAGCGAGAGCGAGAGAGAAAACAGGCATGAGCAGGGGAGGGGGCAGAGAGAGAGAGAACTAGAGAATCCGAAGCAGCCTCTGCACCATCAGCATGGAACCTGATGCAGGGCTCAAACTCAGGAACTGTGAGATCATGATCTGAAATGAAATTGAGAGTCAGACACTCAACTGACTGAGCCATCCAGGCACTCCGACATTAACATTTTTGAACTGCATAGTTCCTCTTTGTGGGGGAGTTATCCTGTGCATTGTAAGGGGTTAACAGCATTCCCGGCCTTATCCACGGGCTACCAGCAGCACTCTGCTCACACTTGCTACGACAATCAGAAATGCCCATAGACATTGCCACATGTCCCGTGGAGGACAAAATTGCCCACAGTTGAGAACCACTGTTTCAGAGGATCTAAGAATTTAACTAACTCCTCTTAACCAAATAAAGCACATGGGCTGAAAATTAGTGGAGTCATTTAATGACGGCAATCTAGAAAAAGATATCAAATGTATGAATAAAGCAAACAGCCAAGCAATGACTACACACCTGAAGAGTTAATAGAAAACATACTATTAGATCAAAGGGCAAGACTTATTAACTCAGCGTCTGCATCATAAGTGACACTCAGCAAATATATACTAAATGCTCAAAGAATTACAACAACTTAGTATAAGCTAGTTCAGCATTGTCATTACCATGGGATGAGAAAAATATTTAAAGTGGTAAGAAATAATGCATCGGATCGTCATTTTTTCTATCAAAGTCCTATTAAATTATATCCTATAAACTCTGATCGACTTAGATGATCCTCCAATTAAATCCTATTTAAGCCATTATCTAATAATTATATATATGTGTATATGTCTGTATATATGTGTGTATATGTGTGAATATACATCTGTATATAAAATACATATTCTTATTTAATAGTGTACTATCATAGATTTTCCTAGTTTAAACACAAATATTCCATGTCTCATTCTTTTTGTTCACAATATTGATAATTTGAGTACTATTGTAGGCTGAATAACTAACATTCCCTTCCCCCAAAATATTTACAGCCTAATCCCTGGAATCTGCAAGTGTTATCTTACATGGCAAAAAGGATTTTGCAGATGTTGTTGCAATTTGTATAAAGCCACCTGCCTTTTATTAGAAAACCAACATCATGCATCATTTAAAACTTTTCTATTTACATTTACCACCTGTGACAGATTTTCCATTTCCTATTTAGCCTTCCATAGAACACTTGAAATTTCAGAATATTATCAAAGTATCACCAATCATCCTATATAAACCATTGAGAAGGAATGGACATGCTTCAAAGGAATAACATAATTGGCTTTCAAATGCAGATTAATATAACTCTGCCTTTCAATTAACTTTCAAGGTCAAGGTACATTCAATCTGGATATCCTTCAGACTAGTTGGCATTTATTGCAATCAACTTCAATTTTCCCATTTTATTTCTGAATACTCTTTTGAAACTTCTGAGACTAAGGAAACTAATGAGCTCTTTCTTCTTCCCCCTCCTTCACCATATTTAGTCCAAACCAAATTCAATTCATACTTCCCAGACCACTTTCCTCAGACATGCCCTTTACATTCCCACTAGCGTCATCCCAGCTTAGAATGTAAAATTTAATAAGCTCTTATCCATGTATCATCTAATCCCCAATCCTGTTCATCCTTCCATGTGTTCTGTCCTGATGAAAGGCTAATTGTCAAAGCCACAAAGCTAAAGCCTAATTAACCCAAATAACTTCCTCTTATTCAAACTCACCTCCCTACCAGCCAAATTCTATCAGTTCTAGCTCCTAAATATCTCTTATATTCATCTCTTTCTTCTCTGGCCGATATTCTGTCTTCGGTCTTTCCCCCACACCTCCTCTTCCTCCTTCACAGAGGTGACTCAAGAACCTTTCTAAACTAGAATGCTATGTCTTCTCTCTTAAAATCCTTATATTTTATGGCTTATTTCCCTTGAGTAAAATCCAAACATGGCATTGGCATTCATGCTCTGGTCACTTTTAGTCACCTCATTTCTTGACCTGCCCCAGCACAAACTCAACATTCTTTCCATAAAACATCCTTAGATTACTCTAAACAGTCCTAATCTCTCCCATCTCTACATGGGAGACCACAGGAGGTTTTCTTTCTAGAAGTCTCCTGACCTCTAGTTCTCCCCATCTTTTGAGCTACTCATCCTTTCAGATTAAGCTCAAATTTCACCTGCCTCTGAAGACTTCCTATATTCTCCTAGAGGCCTCTCCCATGAAAGCCCAAGTAGACTGCTTTTAGGGCATTCCATTATACTGTGTTGGAACATGGACGTCCCCTCAGTCTCTTCCACTAGACGGTGGATGCCATGAATTCAGAGATAGAACGCTGTTCATCTCTGGTTCAGTATTCAAAACAGACACCAAAATATTAGTGGGCAGAACAGATTAGTCTTTGCTTCTTCTCTCTAAAAATCTATCCAAGTATCCAGAACCATTTTTAAGGGGACATTTTAATTAAGTCATTTACTCCCTCTCATCCCCATTAAAATTTAGGGTTCCCCAGGCTTCACTATTGAACTTAATTTCAGTTACATGCCCCATTTCCATCTTAAGAATATTTTCCTGTTGTATTCCATCCTGTACTCCAACTTCAGTAAAGAAAGTCCAATACAACAGAAATTGTTAATTCTCACTGCAGAGCCAAAGATGCCGTTCCTTCAGCCTAAAATGCCCAGAATCTGGCACACATTTAATTCTTTAATGTCAATTTCCAGGAAAGTCCCACAAGGCAGTGCCATACACCTGAAAACATCATCACTCTAGAGAGCTTTTGGGCATATGGATGATAGCTATAGGAGTATGAAAGCCGTACCTTTATTCTTCCACATGTATACATAACTAACAGTAATACATGTGTTCTTGCCTCACCACCACCAAAGGAACTCTGTGGACTAATCTTTTTCTTGTTATATACACTATTCATATAATAGAGGTTTTGTTAAGTATATAAACTTAAGTAGAAAATATTCTCAGGATAAGAATTTCACATACCTTCTCTTTAGAATAGTTATCATTGGTTTATTCACTACAATTGAAGTTCTCACGCCATGGTCTCCAGACCAGCAGTATCCATAGTACTTCAGAACTTGTTGGAAATAAAAAAAAAAAATCTCTGGCCCTACTCCATACCTATGGAATCAGCAACTGTGGGGTTAGGGTCCAGTAATGTGGCTTACTGAACCCTCCAAGTGATCCTGATGTGTGCTCAAGATGGAGAGCCACTGCCCTATAAATATACAAAAGTTAAAACTACATCTTATGTCTCTTGGGTAGATTCCTAGCAGTGTTATTGCTGGGTCATAGGGTAGCTCTATTTTCATTTTTTTGAGGAACCTCCACACCGTTTTCCAGAGTGGCTGCACTAGTTTGCATTCCTACCAAAAGTGTAGGAGGGTGTCTGCTTCTCCACATCCCTGCTAGCATCTATAGTTTCCTGATTTATTCATTTTAGCCACTCTAAAATGAGTGTAAGGTGTAAGGTGGTATCTCAGTGTGGTTTTGATTTGTGTTTCCCTGATGAGTGACTTTGAGCATCGTTTCATGTGTCTGTTGGCCATCTGAATGTCCTCTTTGGAGAAGTGTCTATTCATATCTTCCGCCCATTTCTTAACTGGATTATTTGTTTTTTTGGGTGTGGAGTTTGGTAAGTTCTTTATAGATTTTAGAACTAGTCCTTTATCCGATCTAAGTGAGTCAGAAAAAGACAGATACCATATGTTTCCACGCATAGGTGGATTTTGAGAGACTTAGCAAAAACCATGGGGGAGGGGAAGAGGGGAAAGGAAAAAAAGACACAGAGAGAAAGGGAGATAAAACATAAGAGACTCTCAAAGACTAAGAACAAACTGAGGGTGGGGGGGGGAAGAGGGGTGAGGGAGGGGGGAGAGGGGGTGACGGGCATTAAAGAGGGCACGTGTTGGGATGAACACTGGGTGTTATATGTAAACCAATTTGAAAATAAACTATTAAAAAGAAAACCTATGTCTTAACTGAAACTACAGCTTCAACCAGTTTAGCTACTTCTCTTGAAAAAGGAAGTTAAAATGAAACCTAATTCCTCTAGACTTGCCCAACTAGAATTTAAAACAAAAAGCACAGAGAAACTCAAAATTAAGTGAAAGGCCAGAAACTCCTGCCAACAATTTACAAGTGTGGATTGAAAAAACCTCACATGCTTCATTGTGCGTAGGCATGCTGAAGAGGGCACCGTAAAAATGCACTCAATTTGCTGCTGTCACTGCACACTAAGCTGGCACTCAGGAGGTCTTGGTCCAGGGATTTAAAGGACAGGGAAAGTCATTGAGTTTATTACTTAACACTCCATAAGCACCAACACTCCAAGGGATCCAGAAGAGGACACCTAAGAATAAAAATCACGCATCGAGTCCACAGAACAGAATGTTTCAAGAAGCAAGAAGCACAGAAGTGATTTGCTGAAAAGTCAACCACTTCTGGCTTTAAAGGAATACTATTCAGGAGGTTCTAGTAAGTTCCTTTTTGTTGCATTTTTCTTATAATTTCCTCATATCGCGCATTCCTATTTTACGTCTGCAAAGAAGAGTAATTGGTAAGAAACCAGCCTAGACATGTTCTCGTATTGCCTAATCGCTAATTCGTTTGCCCCGGTTAAGGAAGTCTGAATTAAATAATGCTGGAATAATTCATCTGACTGTGATAAAAGATTAAAGGAGCATTAGAAAATCCTACACAGAAAGTTACAATACCAAAACTGTTTTCTGTGAAAACAGTTGTAAATAGAGCTATACGGTATTACATTTAAAACATGAAAATAGAACTTGTTGCAAAAAGGTACTTTCTTTATGGATAAAGAAAACCATATAGTGGCTGCACAAAAAAAATTAAATTGCCATGGGTAAACTTACTCCTTTGTATTTTAGAATGTGAGATAATGTGAACATATTCTGGTCTGCTGGTTCAAGCAGGTAGTTTCTTTTGAAACTTCATTCTAGCTCTTATTTTATTCAGTTTACTAAATCTAAAATAGAGTAATACATTAAAATGTAGATTAAGTACCAATATGAACAGCCAGTCATTGAAATAAATAAGGTTAAGACCACATAAAATGAAATATTACCCTTGTTCAAGTCTTTTGCTTCTCTAGGAAAACAGAGAGTGAGGCACAGTGGAAATAACCACACCCAAAGCAAGAGAAGGGACTGAAGGACACTGGTCTTACTTCACTGGAAGGCCCTGCAAAAGCCACCTGACTTCTTCTGAGTCATTTTCTTTTTTGTGAGAGAAAACATTAAATGAGGTTCTCTTTAGTACCTTCCGGCTCTGAAAGTCTGAGTTTTACCTCTTACAAAGGAATATTAATCAAAAATACAGTTTCTGAAATTAACAATTCCCACTGCAAATTGAAAATTGATATGAAAAGCAACATAGAGACTTACGGGTCTGGTAAGAGGGCCTTTCTGGTAAGTTCCAATCAGACAATGAACACTTGTCAACTGTATGACATGACTAAGCACTCTGAACTAATATAAATAGATGTCCTCATATATTACTTTGGTTGTAATTGTGGGATAATGTGCTCCAGATTTGAAGGCTGAGAACTCTGAATATTTATATCCTTGAAAATCTACCTCGATTTTTAAGTCTTATGAAACTAAAAATGCTTTTGAAATCACAACCGAGGTAACTGATAATTAGTAAGTTATCAAAGTAATTCCAAAAAATCAATCTTCAGACATAAAAAATAAGCTTTCAAATGATGTAACCCCAAATTTCTTCCTTTTTTTAAAAAGGTTTTTTATGAGAGAGAGAGAGAGAGAGAGAGAGAGATGGAGGGAAGGATGGACAGAGGGTGCACATGTGAGCAGGGGAGGGGCAAAGAGAGAGGAGAGAGGGAATCCCAAGCAGGCTCTGTGCTCAGTGCATAGCTGGACTTGGAATTCAATCAGTCTACCAACGGAGAGATCATGACCTGAGCCGGAATCAAGAGTCAGATGCTTAACCCACTGAGCCACCCAGGCAATCCAAATTTCTTCTTAAACTTCACAGACTATAAGAAAAACATCAAACAGTCAAATTATTTACTTAGGAGTGGGGGAGGAGGAAGAGACTCATGACCAATATATCTGGGAATAGAGGCTGAATATTTAAAAGTTCAAAAGTGTACCTAAGATAGGTCTTTCTTGATTCCATAATTCTCCTCATTTTATTAATGAATTGATTTTCAAACAAGCCTTTAGACGCTTAGCCAAGATGGTTTACTACTGACTTCTTGGGAAAATAAGGCTCTTCCTATTCCTATACTATAATACCACCCTCACTAAAATTAGGAGGACAAAGTAACTATTTAAAAGCAAGTCATTAAGGAAATGGTAAAAATAATCGTTCCTAATAATATACTAGATTAAAACAAGAATAAATTATTATTGGGCTATTCAATACTTTTAGGTACTTTATATGTAGGATGCAGATACAAACATTTTCATTTTCATCTTTTTCTAAGAACACTGTTGAATATTCTAGGTTATAATGAAGCCAAACGTTTACCACTATTGTCACGGCAATCCAAATATCCAAGGAATATAGAGTGAGTGATCATCAGATAGTCCTAAATCTATAGCCTTCCGGTCCTTAAGATTTAGATTTAACTGGCTTACGGTTTCGTCTACTCTAAATATCAATTTTAAAAAGGTTTTGTATATAAGGTCAAGAGTATTTAGAGGCCCTTCCTCTCCCATTCCAGTGTGTTGCACAGATGGAGACTGGAGGAATGTCCCTGGGTCTCATCGTCCTCTCCATGCAAAGGAAACTGCTCTAGTCCCTCTGCCAGACTCTCTTTCCTCCACACCTGCTGCCGTCTCTCTTCTGGAAGGCTTTCTCCCTCTTCTTTCTCCTCCTATCAATAGATGCCTTACTTTCCTTTCTCGCTTATTCTTCCAAAGATGAAATCAATTGCTTGGTTCATTTAAGAAATGCACCCTTTCAATCCTTTAAGACTCAGTCACGCTATTAACCTCAAAGTATTTTTTTTACCTGCATCTTTATTAAGAAACTCTAGGGAATTAAAGACTAAAATTTCAACTGAGGTGAACATACAAAATTAAGAACACTATGAGGTTGAAAAATATTCCGTTGTAAGTATATACTGCATTTTCTTTATCCACTCATCCATCAGTGGACATTTAGGCTTCCATATTTTGGCTCTTGTGAATAATGCTGCAATGAACATGGGGCTATAGTTAGCTCGTTGAGATTCTGAATTCAGTTCTTTTGGATAGATACCCAGAAGTGGAATTCAGTATACTAAGTGAAACAAACCAGTCACCAAAGCACAAACACTGCATGATTGCATTTATGTGAGGTATCTAAAAGAGTCAAACTCACAGAAACAGTATCATGGGAGTTGCCATGGACTGGGGGGAGGGGAAAAATGGCGTATTGCTGCTCAGGTATGCAGTTTCAGCTGTGCAAGCTATCTGGTGTACAACATTGTGCCTAATGTTAACACTGTGTTGTGTGTGCACTTAAAAATTAGGGTAGTTCTCATGCTGAGTATTCATACCACGATAAAGAATACTACCATGAGAAAATCCATAAATTAATTAATAGTAAATTAATCTAAGAGTCAAAACAGAGCAGTGACTCAATGGTACTTTCTCTTAGCACCTGGGTCCATCCCCTCCTCTCGCACTGCATGCAAGTGGTTAAGATCCATCCATAAGAATGCTTTGTGCCTGCCAGTGTTCACACTCTTACCTACCCTATCATCATTCATCAAGTATTTTTTTAATTCTACTGAGCTCTAGATATACCAGTTTAGTATTTGCCATACGTGTGAAAAAACAAGAGAAAGAAAAAGGTTGTCATATAGGGGCGCCTGGCTCTTGATTTTGGCCCAGGTCATGATCTCATGGTTCAGGAGTTCGAGCCCCGTGTGGGGAACTGCACTGACAATGTAGAGCCTGCTTAGAAGTCTGTCTCTCCATTTCTCTCTCTCTGTCTCACTCTCTCTCTCTCTCTCTCTCTCTCTGCCCCTCAACCACTCACTGGCACATGTACTCTCTCTCAAAATAAATAAATAAACTTAAAAAAGTATTAAAAAAAAAAAAAGGTTGTCATGTAGATCGCACAAATCATGGGAACCCAGAGATCAAAGAGCAGTATAAAACTTTACCATAAGAAAGTATCTTCCTACTTTTGCAGCAAGGATTAGTGTTTTCTCCCATTTTACGGGTAAAGGACAAAGAGATACAGCAACTGGCCAAAGCACACACAGGCCGTACTGGTTGAACTGGGACTAGTCACTTCTAGTGGCTTCTTCTCCTAGTGAGGGTGGGCTTCATGGAAGAGGCAAAATGGAGCTCGGCCTCCAAGAATGGCTGTCTAGAGGAGGCAAAAGAGAGGAAGCTGGACTAATTGACAAAGCTTGTATGGAAGGGAAATAAACGCAGGTAGTGCCTGGAATTGACATGGTAGACTAGAAGCCATGGTAGGTTCATAGTGAATGCACAGTTCACGTATACACCCAAGATGTGAGGAAAGCAAAGGACAGTGCCAAATCTCTATGAAAATCCATACGCATAATCCATAACATAAGCATCTAATCATCTGACCAGAGCCACAGCAGCTCACCAGGTTGGGAGTACAGGTGCAGAGGAAGAAAGGACTCCTGTACACACACAAAAGGGCCCCAACCTTCAGAAGTTAGTGTGCCTTTCTAACTAAAAAAAAAATGTATTTGAGTTTAGTTGACACATGATATTAGTTTTAGGTGTACTCCTTTCTGATTCTTAAAGCACACAAAGGCATCAATTCATGAACTTTTCTTAATAGATAATTTTACCAAAACTATTTATGATACTGTTAAAAATAAAACATTAGTTCCAGTGTTTTATTGTATTCGTGCTTTTAAATCTAGTGCATGTAAAATTTTATCTCACTATACACTAAAAATATTCTATCCAAAAGAACCTTCCAGACATGCCCTCTCCTGGTTTTTCATAGCCCTATCACCATCTCGCATTATCTTATTTATTCATTATCTGCTCTATTAAAATATATGCCTAGGAATGGCAGAACCTTGTCCTTTTCGCCATGAAACTGAATCCCCAATGCCTAGAACAGTGCTGGGCACATAGCAGGAACTCAGTAAATGTTTATTGAACTCATCCACCCATTTGTCTACATGGTAATTGAATCAAATACCCTGGTGACACACATGCTTTAAAATATTTTTGTATTTTTTGTTCTTCAACCTTGATAGATAGAAATGGAAGTAGTTCTTTGGTTTTAAAAAAATTGTGCCAGGCTGAATCAGATATCATTTTTTCAACTTCGTGGGTTTGTTTTCAGTGCTGTTGTTTGGGAGTAGGGTTTCCAAGGAGGGGAAACAGGAAGATAAGTACATTTATTGCATGAATTTAAGTGCGATGTGCCTGAAAATATTCTGTCGGAGTTGTATGTATTCTTTTTTGAATAGTTGTATACGAGAAACATGGAGTTTGGGTTTAAAAAAAGAGGACGGAAAATAAAAGCAAGCAAGCAGCCACTTTTGCTCATTCTGTAGGAGAATCCACAGAGCAACTGAGTGGGGTTACGTACGGCTGACACCGGCCCATGCTGTGAATACCACACACACAGTGAGCGTCACAATTTAAGGACCCCAAGGCCAGGACCTACAGGGATACTGGATTCTGTACAGATCTGAATATCCAACTGGGTCAAGAGGACTAGCCCGTGGTGCTTCTCTTGAAGACATGACACGCCAGTGTCAGTTTTTCCAAAGCAAAGTAATTCCTAGGACAAGAACTCAGGCCTCACATTTCCAGAAGGTGTACAGAAAACAAAGTTGAACTCTAACAAAAAAAGGGGATTTTTATTCGGGTTAAAAAGAAGGAAAGACAATGGTTAAAGCTACAGTTATCAAGACCATATGCAGTACAGGCAGGAAGTTAGGTCAGTGGCACAGGGGTGTTGGAAATAGAGGACCACTTACACAGATAATGAGGATGCAGAGAAGGAAGAGGAGTGCTTAGCCACTACCCTTCCTCTCTACCCTCGCTTCCTCAAAGCTCGGCTTTTCTTCTCTACAAATGCCTGCTAGCTCTTCACAGAGGACTCTCAAATCGACACAGTCAGCCAGAATTTCTGAACCATCCCCTGACAACTCCACTTCCGTGTGGATGCTCTACTGCCATGTCTGATGCAATGGGTGGAGACCTCACTTCCATCTTGCGGCAGAGGCGGCTGCCTTTCCTGTTCCCGCTAATGGCTGCACAAGCTCAAAAGTGGATTCTTCTAGCTCCGTCATCCTAATCAACCCCCATGCTTTCTTACTTAGAACATCTTTGGCATTTCACCTCATTTACACTTTCACTGCATTGAACACTTGTCATCCTTATCAAAACAGCCATGAATGGCGGCAATCTCCAAAAATCTCTCCAAACCTCCAGCCTAGTGCTCAGTCAATCCATGTCACATACGACTTCATGAGCCCACTGTTCTCCATCTCTGCTTTGAACATTGGAACCTTCTGCTCAAAAGCTTTTGGAGATGATCTCACCCCTTAGAGGTGACACTTAAACTCCCTAGCCAGGATACTCAAGATACCACTCAAGCTGGGCCCAACCTTTCACTCATCCTGCCTCCAATCTGCCAGCCTAGAAATGCATTTCTTGTGCTTCCAAGTCTCCACCTCCCCAAAAATGAGGGTCTCAAAACTAGAGATCTTGTTTATCTTAATTCACTACTTTACATCCTGAAGGCTCTGAAAAATGTTTGATTAGAACTTTGTACCAATGTGCTAGTCTTCTTGCAGTTCTCTCTCACCTCTCACTCAAATCCTACTCATCCTTCAGATCCACACTCGAGCCTTACATCTCCCCCAGGACCTTTGTTAAACCCTCACTCCAGTGTGTAACCACCAGCATTTGATGTCAAAATCCTTGCTACTCAAAGTGTGGTTCTCATGAACCACATCTCATGACCTGAGAGCTTGCTAGAGATACAGAATCTCAGCCCTGCCTGGACCTTATGAGTCAGAATCTGCACTTGATCCAGATCCTTAGGTGTTTTACAAGCACATCGAAATTTAAGAAGCACTTGTTTAAAGCGCTGTACTTCTAATAAAGTCTGGGTAACTTGTTACCCATAGCTTTTAAAAATTACAAATTCCTCTGTATCTCCAAAACTTCCTTCCTACCCTACCAACTTCACAGATGTCATGTCTGACAGACATATATTAACACATTTAAAGAAGTCCTTAACTCAATCTTTGTATCTTTCATTAAGGCATACTTGAGAGGCACAATTTTAGCGTGGAAAGAACACTGGGTCAGGAGTCGTAATGAGGGTTCCCACCTGAACTAAGCACACGACCTTGAGCAAGCTACCGAACTTCTCAGTTTCCATATCTGTAAAGTCAGGCAACCACCCTACCTTAGAAAGCAGTTATAAGATTATACAAGGCATTAACTAAAACAGTCAAATGTTATTTTCTTTCTACTCTCCTCACCTCCTCTCTCACAAGTAGTATTTTTCCTCTTGCCATACTTAATAGCCTTAAAAATCAAGTGTTTCCCATTATTGCATCCAACTCATTTTACCAGTTATTCAAAAGGAAAATGTTCAGGGCACCTGGGTGACTCAGTCGGTTAAGCATCCGACTTCAGCTCAGGTTATGATCTCATGGTTCAAGGGTTTGAGCCCCAAGTGGGCTCTGCTGACGACTCAGAGACTGGAGCCTGCTTCAGATTCTGTGTCTCTCTCTCTTTCTCTGCCTTTCTCCTGCCCATTCTCTCTCTCTCTCTTTCTCTCTCTCTCAAAAAAATAAACATTAAAAAAATAGAAGGAAAAATTTCCTTGTATTCTTCTGTATCCATATCATGGGCTACTATTAGTTTCATCTGTGCCTGGCAGTCTAAAGCATTACATTCACAAAATAGGAGCTTAATAAACACTTCCTCCTACTAATGAAAGGCAGTTATGCTTTATGTTTAACAACTAGCAAGAAGCGATTTTTAATAACTTGGTAGGAAAAGAAGTGATAACTCCATTTGTCGTAAGTCTTGGTAAAGGAATTTTAAAAGTGCTTCTGTGCTTGAGTCATTTCTTGGACTTTGCTTTTCTGAGTCACTATCTGATCCCCTAGTCTTCTCTGCAGTGAGAAAGGAGTTTCATCTTACGGGAATTAGACTGTGCTATTTATTGTTACACTTGATGCTCTGTGCTCACCACCTGCTTCTAACCCTCCAATGGCTACAGTGATAGCAGGACTTTGGGCAGTGCACTGAAGTAATCTTCCTTTAATCCATTACACTAGGTAACATGAACTGTAATGCAGCTTTTTGCTTATAGTTTGTGCTTTCAAACAAGACTTCAAATTATTTACCATTAAGGCTTTTTGTGAGATTGAATATATACAATGACCTAAACTATAATAAAAATATTTCATCATATATATATATTTTTTTCCATCTTACATACTTTTAATAACCACTTATTCCCAGCTCAGAATGTTTGGAGGAGGGACTCATAATTTAGTTTGGTTTTAACAAGTAAAGTTGAGGATCAAAAATTGGTTAATAAGAAATTATTAAAAATAAATTCTTTACCAGTTCTATTTTAAAAGATATTTTCCATGTCAGTGCTATAAAGGTCAAAGTGCAGTAGCATGATCTTGAGCAATTTAGATTAGTAAGGTTTTACAATCCACAGGCTTGAATAGGAATGTTCCATTATCACGGCAAATACAACTGAACTTTCATAAATATCTGTGAGACAGTCATAAAGCTCACAAAAGCATTTATGTGCACATATCAGTAAACTCCAAGACCCCACTGGTTTTCAACTAGCCAGTGGCAAGACCAAACATGTAGCAAATTTTATCTATTCTAAGACACACATAGGTTCATTTAACACTCCTAAAATTAGGGAGTCTTGTTGCTGATCTTAAATTTGATGGCATATTGTAGCACTATATCCGCTTGAAGTTACATAGCTCACAAACTAGGGAAAAAAATTGAAATCATAATGGAAAGATATTTGCCATGTATCGTATGTGGTAATACCAATCATATACTCAAATCCACTTTGGGAATAGCTGGCCTGGTTAAAAGACACCTCAAGACAATTTCAGTCATATAGCACTGAAATAATAGAGCAGGTTTGGTTTTTTTTAATCTGGTTAATTCTATTTTGACAATATAGGGGAAGGAGTCCAAGCTATGTAGGTGAAGACGGCCCCAGATTTAAATTCTAGCTCTGTTACTTGCCCAAGATCATATAGCTAAACAAGTTACTCTTTTGACTCATTCACTTCACCCATCGGAAGCAAAACAGAAGCAAAATGGTAATCCCTGGCTGGGCTGTTACTAGGTTAGGGATAATTAATGTGCCTGAGAGCTCTGATCCGGGGTGTCTAAAGCTGATTGAGTATTTGAGATACTCTGGACACTCTAGCACAGCGATTTCCTTACCTAGTTGCTACTCATCCCTTCAAACCCAGTGTCTTCCCTTATATCATGTCAATGCTCCTTGAGACACAAAAGCAAACATTAGAACTTCAGAATGCATTTCATCTTCTCCACCATCGGTCTTAAGACTGAGGTAGAAAAGGAGTAGGATTTGCTTTACTTCTACCCACCCAGGGTCCAGCATCTGTACATGGTGAATATGAAACATCTTCATAAGCCACAAGATAGAAGGTCTGCAGGTGAGAGGACCCAACCCCCACCCACCCTCATCAGCCCATCAGGACTGCACAGCTTCTTGCTTCCCTAGAGCAGCCTTCACTCCAGCAGCACAAGGCTCACATCTTTGGACGCCATAGTCTTTAATAAAGATATTTGTTTTCCTGCCTCTTTCTTGCAAGAAGAATTAAATGGAGAATGGAAAACATGAGAAAAGACATACAGTTCTATTTCTTTATCATCTGGGATCAGAATGCTCCAGACACCCATAAGTCATTGTCGTACTATTGCTGTTTCTCCTCCAAGACAGAGACCAAGTCCCTGTGTAAAATGAATTCATTGCCAAAATAAACAAAGATTTGGAGACCTTCAGAATCTGGTGCCTTAGTCTTTGAAACCTCATACAAATATTCACATATATTCTTATTGTGTGTGTGTGTGTGTGCTCTATTGCACATTTTATAGGTGAGTACACACTATTATACACAAAACAGAGCATGAGATAACTACATAGTAGACATTTTTCCTTCTCAGTATTAAGCCAAAGGTAGTCTAGTAACATGTTAGCCAAATTGTTTATCCAGATACGGCGATTCTTTTGAAGGTTATTTCCGTATCTCCGTCAACTACAAAGAAAAGCTACAGAACAAATGCATTTCAAAAAATCTACCAGCCAACATTACTGTAATGTAATGAAATAGCAAAATGTAATGACAGTGATACTTGATATTTATTTAGAGATTTCTCCCCCATACTGTTCAAAGCACACAGGGAAAATCGTTGTTAAATTGATAGTAGTTAAAGCAGTTAATTCACAGTAGCTGCTCCTCCCAAGCTACCAAGATCCCCTACATTCCCCCCTTTTTAGCTTACGAAAAGCTGTGGGTTTAAGGGCACCCGGGTGGTTTGGCCAGTCAAGCATCTGACTTTGGCGCAGGTCATAATCACAGCTCATAGGTTTGAGCCCCAAATCAGGCTCCACGCTGACAGCACAGAGCCTGCTTGGGATTCTCTCTCTCTCCCACTCTCTCTGCCCCTCCCCTACTCATGCTTTCTCTTTCAAAAGTAAATAAATAATTTTAAAAAAAAAGAAGGAAAGAAAACCCAGTTTACCTGAAGTGTGTTCCAAGCATGGTTTTAATCTGTTTTCCATGGAGTTTTATTACATTGTCATTTACACTTAACGTGGGTTAAATTTATATGGCAAGTATACTTTGTTTCTTAAAATTCAAGGCTTTTCAGTAACCATTTTTTCCCCCAGTAACCCTTCTGAAACATGTTTTCTTAGGTTTACTGGGCTCACTGGTCAGTGGTGTCTAAAGTAATGATACTACGCTCTTAAGAAAAGAAAAACTGCCTCACAGTTTAGTTAGGATACTCAGGTCAGGAGGGATCTTCAAAAAGGTCGGTCTCCATCGACCAGCAGCCAATGCCTCCTGGGACAGCTTCTTAGCATGACCAATTATACCTGAGCAGTTACCCCTAGAACATCGCTACTCCATTAACCTAAACTCTTAAAAATAACCAATATGGTCAATAAATAACTTAATAACCAATCTAATTAACATTTTTGAGAGTAAGGCTCTTTAAAAAATTGAGTTACGTTACGTCAGAGAGCATTAACACACACATGTGCTTCAAGTTTCTTGACTTTCTTCCGTCGTGTACAACTAGAAGCAAACAACAAGACCTTTGACCACCCAAACAGTGCCTACTGCTGTGTCATGTTTTTTTAGTGTCTAGAGTAAAAACCATTATCTAAATATTTTAGATAACATAATCAAGACTTTATACTTTTAAGTTTTCCATCTGGTGGAAAACAGGGCTGGCATGTGCATTTGAGTTCCCTAAAGATCATGAACACCTTTTCAAAAGAAACTCATGAGCCCTACGAAAGCCTTTTAGAGGACAGTGTCTGGTCCTGCTCATCTGAAGAATAACTTCCTCTCCTTGTGGCCAAAACGACACACTGTTCACAAAAATGAAGGGAGGAGAGGAATGGGATGATTAAAATGAAACAATAATGTTTTAGATTTGGATTTGTGTTGTAGACCGATTCTGGTTTTTATGTACGTTTTTATTTTTAAAATATGGCAACAGAACTTTTTAAAAGATTCACATCAAACTAACATTCACAAGTCAGAAAATGCAATAAAAAGTTGAGTTCTCATAAAATGTCACAGAATTGCTTTGGTCCCACACATATGAGGACAAGAGCAAATAGCTATCTGTTGTTTTCTGGTTCCCAGCTTTGCTATTCCAACAAAATAAATTGTAAAAAGTTGACTAGACATAAATGTAAGAAAAACACACCTGGTTTAATATCTGCTCCCAATCGAAAGAAGGGGTAAGTTTCAAAAGACCTAAATTCCCATAAAAAATATACATATAAAGACTACAGCTAATTATCACAATTCAAGGATCCAGAGGCCAGATTTTTTTTCCTTCATGTTCTTCTACAGGGAACACGTGTCCTTCAGAGGGTCAAGGAGGGAAAGGCAAATTATGAAAATGATTAAAATTAGAAGTCATCACCATGTATTTAGCACTAGTATATGCCAAACACTTTATACTTTCCATCCCTGACTCTGTAATCATTACAACATGAGGTAGGGATAGCTCCCTAATGGCCTTACTAAGTTCCAAGAGAGCAGCAGTAACATCCATTTTGTTTATGGATGAAGCAAAGCGATCATAGGGAGGAAACTTAACCTAAGGCCATTCAGCTACCAAGTGACTGAATGGGATGGGATTAAACACATGCCAGGGGACACCTAAATCCCTGCCCTCATCCTTAGATCTGTTGGTGACGACTGATGCACACTGACTGAACTTCTTGTTCCATGCTGGGGAAAGGTGATGGAAATGCAGCCCAAGGTATAGTAGAAACAGTTCAAATGAAATGTTGAGAAATTTTCAAGTTTCTATGTGCTCATATTCTTCAAATGGTTATCATGTCATAGTCAAAGTTATCATATCAAAGTCAAAGGTAACGTGTGACTTTTTTTCTTACTGGCTTTGGTGTTTAATGCTAGGAAAAGGTAAGAGGTATCAAGGTAGGTAGCCTGGCTTTTGAAGAAATGAGGCTTACTTAGAAACTTGCTGGCAACATTTCTTGGAAGTAATTTTAAGGACTCCTAAGAAGTTACCTCCAATATTGCTCCTAGCTTTTAAAAATTTCTATTTCTTGCCCTTGAACTTCTATAAGCTACTTCAGCACCTATATAGCCACCATATTTTTCCACCAAAAAGTCTTAAGCATACATTTAGATTTATTTCACAAGATTAAGTGATTTGTGATCGTGATATGAAAACATTAAAATTTTTCTAAAACTTCATATAAGCACAGAACATCCTTCAAATGTCCATTAAATATTAGTGGTTATCATTTTCACATTAGCGTAAAGATGAAGACTTCCACCAATTACTTTGAAAGGCACATGGTCTAAAGTTCCCATTTTAGTGTATTATACTCTGAGGCGAAGATGCATTCCTATTTTCAATTGTATCAACTTTAGATTCTGTTGTAATATGCCGTATTAGGATTCTGGAATAATAAGTGAATAATAAGTTTCAGGCAACTGAAACCCAAGGATCAACAGCTGTGTTGCCAGAACTGTTTTGCAATTTTGAAAGAGGGTAATAAAAAGAGAACAATTTGACAAAGGAAAAAATTAGTTTCCATCTTTAAAGCCTGCCTTTAAAACATCCAGGAAGTCAAAATAATTAAGATTGAATTTTCAAATAAACACTTAACACTTAAGATGTCAGGAATTAAGGAAATAAGGGAACAATGTAATTGTTTCTGTCCTCAAATAGTCTCGAGTCCAGGGAAAAATCAGATGCAGATGAAAACAAAAGTGCTTTGAAAGCCCAGATGAGAAATCAGTGTCACCTCCAATTAGAAGTGTTTTCCTGATTAAAAAGTTGAAAGACTTCTCATCTCTATTGTATACTCCAAGAACTCTGTGCATTTGTCTCAAAACAATGTACTCTGGGAACTTAAGAAGACATTTCCTCAGGTATAATGTGAACCCCACTAAGGGCAGAGCTCCACACTTTTTGACTGTTAAGAGTGACATCTGGGAACCTGATGTTTAAATGCTACAGAGAAAATGTCCAATCGATGCCTGGGGTGTGACAAACAAGTGAGTGATACAAGTGAGTATCCCCTTACTGAATTAAAGTGCCATTTTCCACTCTATCTCTAGAAATAGATGTAAAAACACACTTACCCCCCACACACACCCTCACACAAATATTCAGATAAATCATACTAGAAGATAGCAAGACACTCAAAAGCCATGCTTAGCACCTCGAGTTAGTGGTGAGGCTCTCATTTTCAAAAGTGACCGACAGGGCTCTCGATACTATAGTGCATATAATGTTAAAGGCTTGATGAATTCAACATATGAAGTCCCACGGGTAATAATTTGAAAGACAGAGAATCTCTTCAACAAAAATCGGTCTCTTTACTTTAACCCTGTGAAGAATCTTGTTAAAAACAAATGCTAGCTGGTCAAAGGAGGCAAATTCTATCATTCTCCCTTGAACAAACTCAGGGTAGCTGCTAAGCAAAGGAGCTGCCAAATGAGACTCAGAAGCAATGAGCCTAGATGGGCTTACTTTTGAATACAAAGACCCTGGCCAGAAAAGCCCACAGCACCAAGTCTCATCCAGCAAGCCAAGGCTCAATCAGGCCTCATGGGCTTTGGCATTTAAGGGTGTGAAAAGCTGAGGATGGAGAGTTGGCATCAGAAACTTATTTATCTATCCAAGAAGTTAGTCAGCAACTAAATATGGAGACAAACTAATACTAGATAAAACTTCAGGTATTTTATAGCTTGCCCCAGCATCGGACTTACCTCCTATTCCACGACCTTTCTCTGCGACTAAGCACACTCTTTGATAACCTAACCTTGCAATTAAACAACATTTGAAAATTGTCCATACATTTTTGCCGCTGGCCTTAAACAGAGTCTTGGCAACCCAAAAGAATTAATGCCCCCTTTCAGGAATTACCTACCACCAGACAATAACTGTACAGGACAGAAATGTGTACGGTGCAAACTTCCTTTCTGTTTCAGTCTCTTCTAATTGCTTGGTAGGAAGAGAACATTTTAAAATAGTAACATGAATTGACAGGTGGAAGTCGCCATGATCAAGTTACTGATCCAAGTTTGGATATCATTATTTAAAAAAACAAAAAACACGGATTAAGATGTTGAGAAACTCATTTGAGAGACATGAAAAAAAAAGTAAAAGCAGGTTTAAGTCAGCAAATGATGAAAATTACTTCAGAGTAGGTATATTTTTACTTACATGAATTAAAATCTTAAATAAATACTCATATACACATTCATATCCCAAGCCCCATTTGGCAGACTGTTTAGAGTGCCATCTGGGAACCAGATTCCTGAGAAATGACTTTACAGTATTGCAGTAAAATCAAGCACGCTTTGAAGCTGTAGAGAACAGTTAAATCCTTAAAATATCATTTTGAGCCTCCTTTATTTTCATGCAGGAAATATGTTAACGCTAATTTTGTTTCTAACTATTGTTCCTTTGGCAACTAACATGGGTAAAAAAAAATTGATTTCAGCACCCTCCACTTGATAAGACCGTTTTTAAAAACTGAAACATTTAAAGTTACAATTTATACCGAAAATATTAATACCCTAAATGGAAGACTAAGACTGAAGTAGAAAAAAACAATTTTTTTCCTTTGCAGGACTGAAGTACTGTGTTCAAAAGCATGGCCATTCTGTAATTGTATTATGAACAGACTGCATCGAAGGAAGTGCTAAAAACTAGACTGGAATGATAAGAGGGTAGTAGAAAGAAGAAACAGGCTTACAATCTGTTCACATTCTCAGCTTAAAAATTTCAATATATAATTCATTAGAGCAATGGTTTAAATATATGACTTTGTTTCTAAGTCAAACTGTTAAAGGTATAAAATTAAAACCTTTAACATTCAACTCTCTCTTTCTGCCAACTTCAATTCCTCTAAAACAGGGCGGCCTCCGGACCACTCTGTTGAGCTGCTTTCCACAACAAGCAATTGTTCTGGGCCGCTTAATGACCAGAGGCCAGCCCAGAGACCAGGAGACTTGCTCCGGGAGCTCTCCAGCGTGCTGTGCTGTGCTGTGCTGTGATGTGGTGGTCACTGCGCCGGCCCGGCTCCAGGCCTTGGGTAGAAGGTGCGCAAAGACAGTTCTACAGGAGTCACACCACCTCTTCTCTGTGGACTGTGGTTCTGAGCTCAGTATGGATATTTAGTAAACAGTTATAATAGCAATGCTGTCATTACTCATTGCTACAGAAGCTAAATTTCATGACCTCAGTAAACATCCCTAGTAGGGTAAGTTCAACCTCAATCTACCATTCATGAAGGCAAACTCACTCATTTGCTTATTAACTTTTTGGGGCAAAAAAAAAAAAAAAAGTCAAGATGGATCCTACCCATTAAAGTCAGGAATGTCAAAGTTAAAAGTATTAACTGAGGGGCGCCTGGGTGGCTCGGTTGGTTAAGCATCCGACTTTGGCTCAGGTCATGATCTCACAGTTTGTGAGTTTGAGCCCCACATCAGGCTCTCTGCTATTAGCACAGACCCCACTTCGGATGGTCTGTCTCCATCTCTCTCAGCCCCTCCCCCACTCACCCTTTCCCTCTCTCTCAAGAATAAATATTAAAAAAGATATTTTAAACTATTAACTAATATCTGAATATATGCAGTCCCGAAATAAATGAGTGATTCAAACACACTTGGAAACATTCAAGCTACTTCCTATAAGAAGCAATCTTTAGAAAATTTATATCATATATTAATATGTATAATTAAAGAATTATAAAGAGTAACCTAGTTCTGTTTGACCAGTGAAGAGTTATTGTTGAAAATTAAATTGTAAATCTGGAATCTTGGAACATAAATATTTGTAGGTAGGGCCTGATGACTGAAACATCAATGGCTCTTGAAACCGGCAGCCTCTCCTCTGCTCCTGCTACTCCTTCCTACCACACACCACGCTCCCAGGGTCCATGCACCGTCCGTGTTTTTTATCACTGTTGTCCTCTCAGAAAAAATACCTCACATTTGCCAACATGGAGGGCACCGACGGTCCTTTCCTATTAGCTCTCCGTGCGTCGTGCCATCATGCAAACATGGATCTTAGATCACACTGGTAGCCGGTCTATCAACTGTTCGCACAGTCTGAGCATCTGAGCTCTGACAGAGCATTTAAAATAATCAAGTATTTTTCCCCATTTTTGCTAGTTTTAATGTATACAGAGGAGCAAAATAATGTCAATGTACTCACACATCACTGCACACTCAAACTATAAGCTTTCCTTTTTAAGTGGGCAAACATCCTACCACAGAAATATGAAAATTATTAAATTATTATATTAATAAGTAAAAGGTTACATTTTAGCAGAAAATAAGTCTGTTATTCAGTAGCCTTCATTTCCACATGATTATCTTGCTGGTACAGTTGAAATAAGTAAGGAATTTTACATCTATGTCAGGGTTTCTCAACCTCAGCATTACTGATATTTCGGGTTGGAAAATTCTTTGTTATGAGGACCATCCTGTTCATGGAACAGTATTTAGCAGCATTCCCGACCCACTTGATGCCAGCAGCACTCCCAGACCAGCTGTATCGACAACACTACCTCTAAACCTTGCCAAATGCCCGTTGGGGGAACAAAACTGCCCCCGGTTGAAAACAACTGGTCTAACTAACACCAAAGTCCTTTAATCTACAATAACGAAAGGACAAGATTTGACCTACAGAAATCTCCACGTCACATAAGCACAATGAGTAAAAGCTAAGAAATGAATGGATATTTAGTAACTAATAATTTGCTTTCCTATAAACCTGCCTCCTTTTATAAAAATGCAATCTCGGGGCAGAAGAGCTGTGGCCAACATTTTTAAATAAGCCATTTGCCAGCTTCCTCAAGTCTCATAACTGGGAGGCACCCCTGTTTCCTCTGCAGCAGACACAGGGTCAAGCCCTGTGCCCTTTGGTCCAACAAGACAGAATTCTCAGGGGAAACGTTCCCGGGCAGAGACATGGCTCTCAGGCATTCTCCACGCCTTTATGGACCTGTGGTTTCCACCGAAACAAGTTGTTCTGCATACTTCCTACTACAGCTGTAACTACGTGACCTCCCAGTTTCAGTTTGTCAGTGATTTAATTTCACTCAGGGCTGTGCCCAGGTACTGACTTTTTTTCCTAAACACTGTAGACCCAACATCTCATAAAACAGGCTCCAGGCAAGTTTTGCTCAGAGCATTCTTGGAATTAGAAGCCAACAAACACGTTTTGCCTAATCGGCAGCCTACTAAAACATCTCCTACAGGGTTTCAAAATGGTATGATTGGGGTGGGGTGGGGGGAGAAGTTTTTCCTTGAGTTGTTGCTATTCATTAAGAATCGAACACTTTGTAAGTGAAAACTTTCTTTGCCCATCGGATAGGTGTCTGGAGAGAATGCCGATTAGGAAAAATAAAACAAATTCATCCATGCAGTAATTTTTCATGGATATCATGCATGTCCTCACAATGCTGTAGAAGTAAACATGCCATTTTGGTGATGAAACTTAGGATCAAAGTATCTTCCAATTAATCAGAAATGCAGACAGACCCCTCCCTGCTACGCACTTAGCAAGGTTGTGTAGTTTAGAAATGCTAATTCAACAGAACTAGAAGCATGGGAGTTCAAAATGGACTGTTCGTTTAAAAATATGTATTGTTAGGCTTTGAAAAGATGAATTCTATCTGGGATTTTAGGTTTTACTGCTAAAAGACCATTGGTACTATGAGACTTACATACAGGATTATTCTTCTTTAGGAAAAAGTGGCCATTTTTAAGATTTTATCATTAATTTTTAAATAATTTTAAGGCTATTACAATGGTGATATCAACCATATAAATCTTTGTCTAAAACGGCAGAAACTAATTTTTCCATTTCTATCATTCCGACAGCTAGAATAAGGTGTTTATTCTCCCCTTGTGAAAAATGTTAATTAGGATTAAGAGTCATGATAAAGATGTTGTCATTATCACAAAATTAAATCATTTTTGTGTCCCGATTATCTGGTAACACAAGTTTATTCTGATTCACTGAAAGCAAATTAGATTTACAGGAAAAAAAAAATCTCACAGAAGCTTGAAACCAGATTTCCTGAAACCATATACTCCTACATGACACCATTTTCCTTCTGGAACACAACAGAGACACCTGTGCACGTTTTCACCCCCACTCTCACTTTCTCATCCACACTATTAAAATGGTGAAAAACTGTTCATTTCTAGAAATTCTCCACAACTGACAAGGTTATTAGCGTTTCGTGTTGGTGCCAGGCATTGCTGCCTTCCAGATTACAAAAGAAAGTCTCTTTAACCACTGTCCTCGTCTCATTTTTGTTAGCAAGTCTTAATTCCAAATATATAAAGACCATATTAAAATAATCTGTTTCACTATAAACTATAACATAACCTCTAAACTTATTTTATAAGTGTAATGGGCATCCTCACCATTAGCAACCAAACACTACCATGTTGGACAAGCGTTAAAATATAAACTACCATTTCAGTTAGTATAGAGATTTAAAATAACAACATGCCACGGTGTCAATTACAAACAGCTTCGATTCATAGTCCCTCAACTCTTTTTTTAAATACTCTGTTTTGGAATGAGAACAGAGGAAGACAGAGGAACAATTTTTCGGTCATCCTAAAAATCTCAGAAATTCTTTGCGCTTGAGCCACAAGCCCTAAGCTTAAAATATATATATAACAAACCAGTGAAACTTACCTGACAGTGACTCGGTTTGATAAATCCTGTAGATCCCCAGGATGGAAAAGCTGGGCTTCTTTCAATCCAATCTGTTCACAAGCTTTCAAAAAAACGTTTATATTATCCTGTGAAAAGAAGTGGAAAGAGACTGCTTAGCCGATCTCTCTCTCAAACAAAGGGTACACGTTTTTATGGTAAAACTTCTAAGCTTCAAAGTCCAATTACAGCTAGCAAAAAAGGAGGCAGCAAGACCAGGGCATACATTTTTTTTTTTAAATTACACGGGCACGTATAGTCTTTCAGTCTCCCGGAGCATACACGGTACCGCGAGCCTGTGCCTGGGCATACGCTGTTCTGTGATCTTTGTGACCGGCACGTTAAACATTACCTGTTACAGGACAAGTGCCTAGCCACTGAGCAGTAGTCTACACTTTGATGTCAGCTCTGCTCTGCAAACAAACGCCCTCTTCCCAGCTTTGCACGACAAGCCTCACCTCTCCTCTTTAAAAATAACTCCAGCTACTGACATTCACCCACCCAGAAACTGTTGGCAGGGAAGAAATAAGAGGAGGAACATTCTGTTTCTATGATTACGAATTACAGAACGACTGTGGAATACCACACCTGGAATCTGTGTTCAGTTGCTGAGCCGGCTCTTGACAGACAGGGACACCGTACTACAGGACCCAGGAGAAGCCTAATGTTCATTGGCTAAATCGAATAGTTTAGGTGTGGTACATTATTTACGCACGCCCTGCACCTGCTTCAGGAACTGCCGCCAAAAAAAAAAAAAAAAATGGGAATCTAGGTTGCCTTCCTGGCTAATTTCAAAAACCAAAATCCTCCTTTCACAAACCAATGCTCTTCATTCATGTAAACTGCTGCCCAAATATGGACTACTACAGACTCACATTTGGTGAGCAGAATCAGCTTGAGTTTCCCTCTGCTCCTTTACAAGGGTGAGCTTGTGAAGATGGCGGGGGGACTCTTTACCTTCTCTTGGTCAGGGCTCTCAGGGAACAGAACGGGCTGCTGGCATGCCAACACACCTTCGTCCACTCGCACGTGCTGGTGCTCTCATGCCACATCTGTAGTGTGAGAGGGCCTCCCCGAAACCTCACCTAACAGCTGGCTGTGAGGAACCAGAAGAGAGCCTGCCCCTCAGAGAAAGAGAATTCCTCTTTTTCCATGCTGAGGAGCCAACCCCCACAAGCAAAGGCAGGGTGGCCCAGCAAAGTAGGAGGGAAAGATAGAGAGGCAAGGACGAGGAAGCTAAATTCAACAGCGTGGATTCCTGAAGACTGAGGAGATTTAGGGAAAGGGAGAGCAAATATACGGCAAGAGAAAAGCAACACCACCTGCTAGGGACGACGGGACATTCAAAACAAAATATCTGTGTGGGGGGGGGGTCATTCTAGTGTACTATCAGTAAAAGGCAGTGTGAACTACTCAGAGGAAAGCTGAAATCCATGCTCATTTAAATAAGAGGTCGAAGATCATAAGAATTTATAAGTCCAAAGTTGAACAGCTCAATGGAAGATGTTCAATCTGACTTGATGGAAAATAAGAAAAGGGGGAAATCATATATTGGCAATATTCTAGAAGGAGCAAAAGTGATCATTTTGTTAAGCTCGCATAATTTTAAAAACCCATACTGTCTCATTACTCAATGATTCAAATTAACGGTTCTAAAACTGGCCTTCTGAGAGGCAGACAAGAATGAACGGTTTGGTGTTTCAGTACTCCAAATCCTACTGGAAGAAAAGAACATTTCAAAAGAGGAAGAATAAACCATTAGAAGTCTTCTGAAAACACACGTGTGCATGCGCGCACACGCACACACAGTCTTCGCACAAATTCAGTTTGGTTCTGAATGTTTAAAATGTTATAAAACATTATGACACAGTTAAACTGAAAGTAAACCTATGGCAGTGACAGCCAAAATAGTTCTTCATGTCTTTTCTAAAAACATAATAGTATTCATCCAGTTGACAAATATATACAGATTGCTAAGAATAAAGCTACATATGCCTCAAAATCCACCCAATTATTTAGAAAGACACTACTTAAAATCAAAGTGATTATAGTTAGAGATGAAGAAAAAAATAGAATATAATTAAATTCTAGTATTAAATAAAGCCTTTACATTAAAAAGCAGAGTTTCTCTGGGGCACCTGGGTGGCTCAGTCAGTTAAGCGTCTGACTTCAGCTAAGGTCATGATCTCACGATCTGTGGGTTCGAGCCTCACATCGGGCTCTGTGCTGACAGCTCAGAGCCTGGAGCCTGCTGCAGATTATGTGTCTCCCTCTCTCTCTGCCCCTCCCCCGCTCACATTCTGTTTCTCTCAGTCTCTCAAAAACGAATAAACATTAAAAAAAAATTTTTTTTAAAGCAGAGTTTCTCTTAAATAGTTCAATGACACTCAAGTTTAAAACAGACTTTACAAACAAAGCTGCACATGGCCTATGCAGCAGGAAAAGGCTGTATTAAGATGAGAATTGTAACCTAAATCCATCTTAGTAGACTTGAGCCCATTGGTAATTTATTTTTTGCAGTTTCAAAGGACCTAGGCAGAGAGTTGCCTTGGGGAAGATACAAAATTATAAAATAAAATTTTAATGTCTGTTGAAAGATCAAGAAGCCACACCCCACTCAACATATTAGAAGGGAAGCATTTAGTGTTCATTAAGGGAATCATTTTCTCTGGAAACTAGCAAAGATAAAGTAAAAACAAAGGACAAACGTGAAACATCTTCTCATTGGACTGTTGGCCAGGACAGAGCCCAGTAGCTCTGCCACTAGCCAATTGTGTGACTTTAGAAACATTCATCAGCCTTTCTGGCCCCATTTTCCTCCTCTGAGAAATGAGCAGTTTCTGGATCTCAACCCCATTCCCAAGGGCACACGCCTCTGTGCAGGTGGAGGGGGGCCAGGCCTCCCCAGCTCAGCCCTTCACACAAGTATTTCATAGCCCAACTTGCGGAAAATACTTCATGGCAAGAGCCTGCAGTAAACACCTGCATCTCCCACACGTTGAAGACCGAGAGTGGCTTCACAAAAACAAAACAAAATGAAGATCCCAGAAGATCTGCAATAGCCCCTCTCAGTGTTGTTCTTCTAGGGTAGGAATGAGAGCAGACACTATAAACTGACAAAGCCGGATGGCTCAAGATTTTCACATTCTCTGGGGTGCCTGGGTGGCTCAGTCGGTTAAGCGGCCTGACTTCAGCTCAGGTCATTATCTCGCAGTCTGTGAGTTCGAGCCCCGCGTCGGGCTCTGTGCTGACAGCTGAGCCTGGAGCCTGCTTTGGATTCTGTGTCTCCCTCTCTCTCTGCCCTTCTCCTGCTCACGCTCTGTCTCTATGTCTCAAAACTAAATAAATGTTAAAAATTAAAAAAAAAAAAGATTTTCACATTCTCCCCCAAAGCATCCCTTAGTCTTCAATCAGTCATAAGGGCAATCATAACAGGTGGAGGGGGCAAGGTAAATTAGAGAGAGATCAGTCAGGAACAGTACTTGCGAACAACCGAAGCAAGATGAGGAATCCACGAAAATCTACCAATATTCCCACTGCATACCTCTACTGATTATCTACCGCAACATAGCTAGTGATCCCCAAACTTAGCAGCTTACAACAATACAGGTTGATGCAGTTTCTGAAGGTCAGGAATTCAGGACTGACCCAAGTTGGATGGTTCTGGCATGGAGGTCTCTGAACAGACTGCAGATATCAGCCCAGACTGCAGGCACCTGAAGACCTTCCTGTGGCCCGAAGGAGCTGCTTCCAAGGTGGTGCCCTCGTAGGGGGCAAGCTGGGGCTGGCCGTTGGCAGGAAGCCTCCGTTCTTGACCAAATGGACATCTCCATTAGGCTGCCTGACAGAGTGACTGACCAAGGAAAGCGAGATGGAGGCTGCAGGGTCTCACGGCCTATCTTTGCAAGTCACCAATTGTTTCCTCAGTATCCTGCTGAGGGACTAGCTCAGTCCCATTCAATGTAGGCAGGACTACGCGAGAACATAAATCGCAGGAGGCGGGATCGCTGGGGACCAGGTACCACAGTTCGCTCTCAAGCCCAACGATTCATGTCCTTCTCATATGCAAAATACACAAATCTCTTGCAAAGCCCTAGAAATGTGCACCCCTATACAAGGTAAGCTCACAGTTCAGAACTCCATCGAAACCAGATCCAGCTTTACATGAGGCTCCTCCGGTGGAGATCCTTAAGGACAGCCTTCGAATACAGTTCCTGTCACCGTGAATGCCAATGAACTAAAGGGACAAGTTACCTGCCTCCATGTACCCAACACACGGTGCAGGGTAAGCTCTAGACATATTCCAGCCCTAAGTGTGGAGCAATGAAGGCACACGGAAGTCATGAAGCCACAGGAACTCTGAAATCCTGCAAGGCACAGACTGGTAGGTCCTTCGTTAGTCTTCGAGGCCAGTGAATTTGTCATGGTTTTTGCTTCATCCTCCAGACTCTTGATTCCACCTTAAAATCATCATTTACGTCCTTGAAAAGCACCCTGTGTCTGCAGGTATGTAGCATTTTCAGTCTGCTTCCTGCCTATAAAAGTTTCGGGGAACTAAAGGTCTCTTTATTTTGTAATCCTCTATCCTTTCAGTCTATGTTTACAGCTTCTAAATAGAATTCCCTCAATTCTATAAGTCTTTTATGAATCCCACTGGCCCTGATTTCATTAGATAAAAGCCACACCCACGAATCCCTCTAAGGGAAGCCCTCCTCTCTCTTGGTCTGCTGAGGTGACAGTGGGACATCACCTTTATGTGGACTTCCAAGGCACTACTTTGGATCTTTCCAAGATCTTCAAGGATTTGATAGCTACGCCCTCAGCTTCATCTTCAGACTTTGCTTTCCTGCTGGTGCACTGAATTTGATCTTGGCCTGAAAGCCATTTATCAATTTTGGCATCATTTGCTGACTAAAGAGGCTGATAATTTTTAAAACCAGCAATTCCTGTGCCCTCCTTGTTTATCATGTCATCTGCTGTCCCACATTTTACTTCTAATCAGCAAGAGGACGCCAGTCAGCACCTTAGCACACCCCCTGGAGGTGTCAGCTAGAACACCTAATTAGGTACAATGTATAGGTACGAGGGAGTGTCAGGCGAGAATCATTCGGACCACTTTAGAAGCTGGCTACAGTACTCGAACACAATTACATAGTATACATTTCTATGGAATCTTAGCTCCTCTCTGTCTCCATTATACATCCTGAAGAGTCACAAGAAGGATAACATGAGCCCAACATGAATATTCTCATACTAGGTGCAGAGCTAACATGGATCTTTGACGACATAAACTCTTTCAGAGCCTTTCACCCCCACTTTCCTTCCCAAAGCACGTATCTAGTAACACAGACTCATGTCACTTCAGCAGATTACTCTGCTCTCTTATCAGGGATGGAGGGTAGTTGAGGAGACTGTCAGGGGCCCAAAGTTGAATGGATATATTTTAGCAAGCTCCTATCAGTCAATAAAAGGGGTCACATTGTGGTACATTTTTCTCTTCATCCTATAACCCCCATTCCCTCCACACTCTTCACTAAAAGGTGCTTTCTGAGAATATTCCCTAAAGTGGGGCCCTGGGTGGCCTGGTCAACTGAGCATCTGAGTCTTGATTTCAGCTCAGATCATGATCCTGGGGTCATGGGATCAAGGCCGGAGTCAAACTCCATGCTGAGCATGGAACCTGCTTGGGATTCTCTCTCTCTCCCTCTGCCCCTCTCCCCCGCCTGCATTCTCTCTTAAAAAAAAAAGATGTTTAGGGGCGCCTGAGTGACTCAATTGGTTGAGCGTCCGACTTCAGCTGAGGTCATGATCTCATGGTCTGTGAGTCTGAGCCCCACGTCTGGCTCTGTGCTGACAGCTCAGAGCCTAGAGCCTGCTTCAGATTCTGCGTCTCCCTCTCTTCTCTCTCTGCCCCTCCTCTGCTCGTGCTCTGTCTCTATCTCTCTCTCATAAATAAACATTTACAAAAAATGTTTAAAAGGTTAAAAAAAAAAAGAAATATACCCTCAAGAATTAAAGAGTTTCCCAAACAAGTACATGTATACGCACATAGATAGCAGCATTATTCACACAGACAAAAGGAGGAAACAGCTAAAAAGTACATTACCGGCAACGGATAAACAAATCGTCATCTATTCACACAAAGGCATATTATCCGCCCATAAAAAAAATGAAGAACTGATACATTTTACATCATGGATGGACCGCCAAAATATTACGCTAAGTAAAAGCGTAAACACACAAATGTTACATACTCCATTTTTATGAAATATCCAGAATAGATAAATCCTTAAGAGAAAGAATGCAGATTGGTTGTTGATAGAGGAGTTTGGGGAGGGAGAGGATGAAATAGGAAGTGACCTAACAGGTAAGAGGTTTCACTGGGGAGGGGTGGAAATGTTTGGTGACTGCACGACACAGTGAATATACTATATGCCACCGAATTGTTCACCTTGAAATGGCTGCATGTGTTATGTGAATTTCACCCCTATAAATTTTTTGAAGGTGTCTTCTGTAACGCACTTAAAAATGTAACTGTCCTTTAAAGTGTTGATTCACTTATGTATCTCATTTACATAAATGCGTTACGGTCTACATTTTTCTCTTATAGTTTCAACCATTTTGTTACACAAAAGTCTCGATCCTCATTAAAGTCTATACTATACCTCCCTAAGCTCTTATGCTGACCGAAGTCATTTTCATTTTTACTTGGAGGAACTTAAAAAAAAGTATCTTTCATACATTTATTTTAAATATATCTTTAGGGGCGCCTGGGTGGCTCAGTCGGTTGAGTGTCCAACTTCGGCTCAGGTCATGATCTCACAGTCTGAGTTCGGGCCCCGCGTCGGGCTCTGTGCTGTCAGCTCGGAGCCTGGAGCCTGCTTCAGATTCTGTGTCTCCCTCTCTCTCTGCCCCTCCCCCACTCATGCTCTGTCTCTGTCTCAAAAATAAATAAATCTTTTTAATAAAAAATAAATAAATAAATAAATATATCTTTAACGATATACTTTCAAGACTTCCAACTTATAGAGGGAATACTTTGTATCGAGAAACCTCAATGTCACGACAAATGGGGAACATCTACTCATAATGTCAAACCAGTTAGACCCACTTCTGCAAAGCCTTCCTGACTATGGAGGGCCAAAAGCTGTCATCAATAAAAATGGGTTCTTTACAGAAAGACAAAGAGATTTATTACAGAAGCCCTGAATAAGATCAAGATCCTAATTCTGAAAAAGAGTAAAACTGTCTATGTTTAGGGCTATAACCGTAGAGACAACAAGGGCCATACAGTGAACACCTTAAACCAAAGCTGCTGGAATGATATCACTTGAAAGCGTCCCCCCATCAATGAAACAAACATTCCTCGTGTGCTCACCTGTGGTCTGTTACTTCCAGTAAGGTTCTAGGCCTACTTTCAGCAAGAATTTTTTACTAAAAAGAGAGCACATTATCCAATTCCTCTGAACCTGGTACATGACAGTTGTGGACCAATTTATCCGAAGGCCAAAAGACTTGGTGGCCTCAATTTCTTTTCCATTTATGATATGGCACCAAACCCCCTGTCTCCTCTTTCCCTAGCATTGACAGTGACAAGAAGAAAGTATATGCCAGCCATCGAGAGGTTGTAACCACTGTTTGAGGCAGAGAAACTGAACTAAAATAATAGTCCCTAGTCAGCCACGTCAGAATCTCTAGAGGGAGCACAGAGTCACCGCACAGGTGATGCTGACGTACACACTGAACAACAGCTGACCTAGCCCCTTGCCACTCAACGTGGGCTCCACACACCGTCGCCATCGCTTGGGAGCCTGTTAGACATGCAGACTCTAGCTCCACCCTGGAACCACTCAGCAGAATCCACATGCTAAGAGAACCATCCAGGTGATTTGAGTCTTTGTAGACATGAGTTTTCTGGCAAATAACAAAATAAGGAAAATATTTCTAAATAAGATCCACGGCAGTGTTTTTTGTGCCTCTCCAAAAGTACTCACATTCCATTCTGGTGAAGTATTAATCGTGATCATTCCAAATTATTTGAAAGCAGCTCCAAAGCAGCAAAGTGACTACAATATATCCAAATGTGCATTTTAATTATATAGTTTCCATTAAGAAAGTGGTGTGGTTGAAATTTTGATCAGGGGGCACTCGTTCTATTATTATTTCAGAGACTTCATCTTCTCTTTTACGACTTGGTGAAGAAATGTAAGCTGTGTTACCAATACCTACATGTTATAGGTACAATACGTAGGTAAACTCATAGATCCAACTTTGGTACTTATTTGAGGAAAGTAAGCAGTATGTTTTCCTTCGGTTCTTATTTGTCTGCAAAGAGAAGACCTCGCTCACAGCAAAGGATTGGGGGACAAGGAGAGTAATAAGGTTTTGTCACATCTGGAGATGGGAATAAGAACCAGCTAGGAATGCTTAAAAGGAATGGCCAAGTGACACTGAGGGCCCAGGGGATTTTAAATGAGAAACCACCAAGCTGCTGGTGCTAGTTTTCTCCAGCACTGCTTGGCGGCGGAGGAGGAAAGACCATACCGAGAGGCAGAATTGAGCCCTGGCATGAAGGGGAAGGTCAAAGAAATGAGGGCTGTGCTCTGGAAAAAAGGTAGTTACTGAAATGCCTCATCAACTCCAGGTTACAATGAACTACACACTGCACCGTGCCTTACGGTATGGTCCCCCACGGTGTTCAAATGAAACTTTACATCAAAAATGAAGGAATTCTCAAATGTACCTACTCTTTTGAAAGCAAGAAAAGAAAATGCTGAAACAGAGGCTTAAAAAGTTCTGAGACCAGAGTGAGGAACAAAAGAAAAATGTTCTGTCATCAAATTATCCATGTTCTACATTCCAAAGTAAAACAGATATGTAATTGCTTAAAGAAACACATCATAATGATGCCAAAACACATTTTAGGAAGCAGTGAAGCAGGTTTAATGAAGGAAAACGACACAGCAAAACTTTAGAGCTGGCCGTGAATTCGTGCTCCTTCAGTGTAACTGCTCCCATCCCCCTTTTGAGAGTCACTTCTACAGGTGACGTGTCTGCAGCATCAGCCCTCGTATTCGCTTTTCTAGCCCCAGGGACTCCTTGCTTTATGAGACTGATTCGCTCTTAGTCATTTCTCTGTCAAAAAAGTCCAAAGACTCCCTCGATGAAATTGTAAAACACTGATCCTAAATCTGCCTACTTAACATGAACTAACTCCCGTCTTTCTCCCATGAGAGCCCCTTAGCTACTTAGTTCTCCTGCCTCCTACCCTCCACACGTTCCCCCAACCTCACATCTTCTCTCCCAACATCTCTGGTTTTCTCAATGCCCCTTGGTCCTCTGTGACATTTTTCAGTTCTCATGTCATCCCAGCCGGCCCTTTGCTGAATCGCTGATGTTCTCAAGTTAACATCCCTGAGTTCTTACCGTACGCCAGGCAGCACTCTGAGGCCCTGGTCACAAGTTATGTCAAATTCACACTGAGAAATCTTATGAAGTCTTAATGTCCCCATTTCACACATGAGGAAACTGAGGCTAAGAAGCGAGTGACTTACCCGGGGTCATCCAGTAAGCGGTGGGGCGAGGATTCAAAGCCAATAGTTCAATTCCTGAGTCTGTGCTCTTAACCACTGTGTTGACTTTCCATTAATGCTATAACGAATCACCGTGTCAGTGGCTGAAAACAACACCAGTTTATTATCTTACAGCTCTGGAGGCTGGAAGTTCAAAATTCATCTCACTGGGGTAAATTCGAGGTGTTGGCAGGGCTGCGTTTCTTCTGGAGGCTCTAGGAGCAAACCCATTTCTTTGCCTTTTCCATCTTCCAGAGCCCCTTTCCTCCACATTCAAACCAGCAGCACCAGCCTGAGTCTCTATCGCACCACCAACCAATTCTTGCTCTCTTCTCCTTAATGGAACTCTTGGGATTATACTGGATAATCCAGGATCCTTTCATCATCTCGAAGTCAACTGATTAGCAACCTCGATACTACCTGGAAGCCAACGGTAACCTCCCCTTATAAGACACTGGCAGGTTCAATGGATTAGAGCATGAACATTATTGGGAGCCATTCCTTCTGTGACAGCCATCATTGTTCCTTGTAGACAGGTTCCTGTATGTTATATCTTTCTCAAAATGAAGCATATGTAACTCAAAACGGGACTCCAGGTGTGGTTAATTATCAAAGTCATCACTTGATGGGTCACTAATAATGGTCCTCTTGTAAAATGAGAGTAACAGTGATTTTTGAAGATTTAGTGCGGAAATAGGTGATCGATTGGCAAATCACCTTCTTTGATCTTGTTTCTAGGAATATAGTAAGTAGGCAGGAAATGGAACTTCCTTCTCTCTTACAGGCCACCGGTACTTTGCCCTGTGGCTTCTGTATTATACTGTCGGCTAACTCAGATGCACGATGGCAGCAACCAGTTCACAATGATGAGACAGTTCACAGGAAGGTGACCTGTGAGCTTTAATGGACCAGGAGGCTAGTGAAATTTAGCATAAAAATAAGATGGATATAAAGAATCTGAAATGCAAATAATATGATCCTATCAAGCGAGGTTTCATGGATAAAGGCATAAAACGCATCGTTAAGTTTGCAGATGATACAAAACCACTGCTTTCTCGGGATTTTTTTTTTCCAACAAAAAATCCGGCTGAAATCTATTCCTGATAATTATCCTTTTGGACACCTGCAGCCATCTAGATCACTTTAAATTGCAGATTTTGCTATTCGGTACATTAACTACATCTTATTGTTCCAACATCTACAAATGAGACTAAGTATAATCCCCATGTTTTTAATCCATCTTTTTTTTTTTTAAATGAAAATAGTGCAAGTACAAAGCCCTAAGGCCAACTGTAGGAAGTTCTCTCCAAGTTTATATGGATTTACATTCAGCTCCTTAAAATTGAGCTTTTTTACTCAACTACTTAAGATTTCACCTACAAATATATTATCTGGTCTTCTTTTCTCCATCTTGACTGTAACAAGGCCACCACAACAGACACTTTGCAGGAATTAAGGCAGGACTAAAAGGTGAGGGCTGGCAAAATGACTGAATAAACCATACATCAATAAAATGAGCATCATGTCAGGGAAATGACCAGAGAACAAGGAATGCAGAGATTCTCATCCTTCGCAAAGGACACCCGGCACACAATGGACACAATGGTGGCTTTGGGGGAATGCAGGCCTGTTGTTGCCACATTCGTTGTGAAGCCAGAGGTGAGTTTTACCTGACATCTGAGGCTCAAATTTTAAAATGCTGGCTCCAATTTTAAAGACAAGCAAAACTGGTATAAGTCAAAGAAAACTCATCATGAGCCATTTCATGACCTCTTGCTGGTCTCCTGAACTCGCTATGGGACCAGGCCAGTAATATTTTGCTTTAGAGCATTTGCTTGTGATGGACAAGGCTGGCTTCTAGTATTTCTTTCTTTCTTGTTAAATAATCATAAACCATCTCTTTAATCATCTTTTCCATCGCGTTATCAGGGACCAATATCTAAGATTGGCACTGATCACTCTGATATTTGCAAATCTGCAATCTTATGCAAACTGCCTAAGAATAATATAATAATGTGTAACCAATTATCTGGACACTCCATGGCCAGTCAAGCTGGCACACAAAACTAGTCATTACAACCATCAAACTGTTTTTCAACTGCCCTTCCTGCTTCTCTTCTTGACTTCCTTCAGTCTATTCATCACATACCAATTCGTGATTTTATTTTTACTTTTACATTTTATTGAGATATAATTCACCTACAAGTCATGAACTTAAAGTGTACGATTCAATGGTTTTCAGTATAATCACAGATACATGTACATCCTTTACCACAGGCAACCAAGGATCTCTAATAACAAATTAAACTGCTCTCAAAAGTCTCCAGTGGCTTCTCATCACACTAGGAGTAAAATGGGATCCACTCACCAAAGCCGATAAAGCCATATACACCCTTGCTGGTCTACCTTTCCACCTTACTCAGGTCCAGATCCATAGACCTTGCTAGGCCAGCCTGATCCTGCCTTGACTCCCCCTCTTCCTTCAGTCTGGAAAAGTCTCATGATCCCAGTATGTTCCCCCTCCTCCAGTTTCTTCAGGTCCCTGATCAAATCTCAGCTCCAGAAACAAGACGTCCCCCTAAGCACCTTCTCTGAAACACTTCTCTTACTCTCAATCATTCTCTACCCATTCACTTTATTTTTCCCAGTGTAATTATTGTCAACTGATGAGGTATCAGATATTCTGCACGGTAGCTATTAGTACCTGATAAGTTATTACTGACCTCCTGACCATGCTCCGTTAGGGAGGAACTTTCTCTGTCTTACTTATGGCTTTGTTCCAAGTTCCTAGAATAGCACCTGACACATAGTAGGTGTTCAATAAATACTTTTAGGAAGTGAGGGACAGTCATGGGCCTAAAACTCATCAAATGACCGATGTATTCTTACCAGTCTTACACTTAGGTTCTATTTCTTATTAATTTCATTTGCTCTACTGTTTCCAATTTCTACGTAACAAAGGATGCTTAAAGAGAAATGTTCTGAGCATTTTCATATATGAATAAAACTGTCCTGTATGACATAATCCTACTCTGAATGAATTTTTCTTTAACTTTACAAGTTAATCATGGTGTTGCTTTAGGAATTCTAATTCATTAATGTTTTTTTAAGATATTGCCCTCGAGGCTGAAAGTTGGCATATATTCATCTTAGATTTAAAAACAAGTACGTTTTGGAACGCAGGGAAGTGCTCCTATCTTGTGCCAATGCCATGACTAAGAAATTGTGGCTTGAGATAAAACAGGAATTTCCTGATTTACAGTACTGTATCATTATGAGGGTATTGGAAACAACTTCAATGTTGACACTAAGTTTTTACGTTTTCATTTTTGGTGATGCTTATCTTTAACTGGGAGTTGGAGAAAAGTAAGAAGATAAGGAGATTCTTGAGGAAATCATCTAAAATTTCTTTATAAATAACTCAGTTATCATGGAGTTATTTATATGCCATTCATATGGAGCTTTAAGGCATTTGGATATTCAATATCTAATATTTGTTACTTTGAAAACAGTCAGTGTACAATCCCCATTCGGTCTGTTTTCTTAGGCTTGATTAGCGGATAACCCTAAAGTATTGCAAAATACTGCTGGTCCACAGAAATTCCAGGAAAATGTACCTTAGAAGAGAAATTAAATTAAAACAACCACGGAAAATGCTATTTTCAATGCAAAAAGTGGCCTTAGTTTTAGTAAATGGCCAGCCTTTATGCTCTAATGTCTTACCTAATGCGACAGTACTCTTCTCTAACTTTAGTAAGAAGAAAAAAGCACTCCACGTTTTTGTTATTAGTGTTTGTTTTTAAAGAAAATAATCAGACTGACAAACTAGAAAAATAAAAATAGTTTAAATTTTATTGTTTGAGGCATAATTATACAACTTGTAATAGTGGTTAACCCTCCCTTTGAAAACAAAAAAGATTTCTTTAGCATAGTTTTAATCATGAAACCACAGTTTATTGATATCATTAACCTCCACTGTCTCTATTGGTTTTATTTGTAAAAGAGCTCAGAAGCTCAGTGTCCCACAAACCACCCTCTCCCAACCCCCTAGCTCCCCTTCCCCTGGGTAAAAGAGTAGGATACATATAGTCACTGCCTGAGAGTCGGTTTTAAAAAGTACATGATAAAACCTGGATGAGCATATTTAAATTTTGCAGCTGATCCCTCGATACATTTTCTATTCCTGCTGAAAGGGAACAATTAGATGTTTCAATAATGACCTTGGCACAGACTAGGTTGCACTACTTTGCTGATGTGCCCAAGTGTAGAAGAGAGTGAAGATGAATCAGAAACAATTTTACAGACACAAGAACATTAACCACTCACATTTTTGAAACATGGCACTAAGAATGGCTCCACAGACTCGTGTTATTTCTTGAAGTAGCCATTATGAAGGCGAGAGAATCTGACACATCCAACAGCTTAAGCTAGCTGGCATCTTTTCATTTCCTGCATTCTACAGCATTCCTGAATCAGGAGACAACCTTCCCAGTCTCGACGGTCACACCTTATACATTCCACTCTCAAAAATAATCTGAAAGAGTAACCCTTTAGAGGAAGGAGATTCAAATTTGGCCCATATTTTTTAAGCAAGTGTGGATATCATGAAGATTCTTAAATTAAGCACACTGATAGACACAAACTTTCAAACAAAAAAATGATTCAAACCAAATATTCTTTTTTTTTTTTTAAGTAGGTTTCATGCTCAGCGCAGAGCCCAATGTGGGGTTTGAACTCACGACCGTGAGATCAAGACCTGAGCTGAGATTAAGAGTCTCATGCTTAGCCAACTGAGCCCACCCAGACGCCTCTCAAACCTAATTTTCTAGAATACCATTCCTTTTTCCCAGAGAAACTGCAATTGAAATACCAGGCATGAGCAGATGACTCAAATCAACAAACCAGCCCATGCAAAGTGGTAGTGTTTATTTTTTCAACTCTTTAGCGCTGTGGCTCTCAGCCAAAGATGATTTTTACCCCACAGGAGCCACTGGCAATGTCAGAAGACATTTTTCGTGGTGATCTTTTGGGAGTGGGGAGCATGGTGTTACCAGCATCTAGTGAGTAGAGTCCAGGAAGTTGCTAAGCATTCTACAACACACAGGAAAGACCACCCGCTCAACAAAGAATGATCTGGCCCCAAATGTCAATAGTTAGTGGTGCCAAGGTTGAGAAACCTTGCTTTAGTAAATACAACTAAATCATCAGGGGTCCAAGACAACCTTAAGTCTTAGGATTAATAACTTCCTTGATGTTCTGTGCACATATCGTATTTCACGCACAATGAGACGTCAGATGGTAAACATTATTCTGGTTCAATGGCTCTTTTCACCACAGAATATCTTGCCTATTTCTCAGGGTTTTGTTTGAGATTGAGTTTTTGAATTCTCAAATAAAGTTTTAGTTTTGAGTTTCAATGAATTGAACATACCCACATTTAACAGCAGCTAATTTTTTGGAAAACTCATGGTTAGATTTTTTTTTTGGGGGGGGGCATCACCTTGTGAAGAATATAAAGAATGGAAACGATAGGGAAAATGTATTTCTTGAAAAATAAGAACTTAGTGTTAAGTGAGAAAGGCCATATCTCTAGATCTATGAGAACATGGTTAACATCTCTCCAAAGGAAAAAAAATCATAAAATCATATGAATGTTTCAGGCAAAGGGTTCAGTGTATTTCCAAATCAGCTAAACACCTCTCTCCAAATTGTCATTGCTCGGAGGATATGCCATGTGCTTCACATAGGCCCACCTACAAACAGTAAACACACCGCCTTGGCTTCAAAGCTAAATACACAGAGTAGCTGACATGAAACGGATGGAAATTATAGCTGAAGGAAAGAGAATAAGAACGGAATGACAGAAAACAGGGCTTGGAGCACAGAAACTGTATACTTCTTACTATATTTAATTTAATGTGGTATATCTACCCCAGAGAAACCTCATTCACAGAACCCTCTTGAACCCACACACCTGAACTCAGTGAGCCAGAGGCTACCAACATTCCAGACTACAACCCATTTTGCCAACATGACTCTCTTCTCAAAGAACACATCCGCCAGCTGGCCAGTGACCTATGATATTTGTAGCCTGGAAAGATAAGGTAATTTGATCCATTAAGATTCTTCTCTCGGGACCCTCAATTGAGAGACACCATTTCCTATTTGCAACGGGGCAGAAAAAAGTAATCGTGGAATGTGGCTGCCATATTTATGACTCAACACTGAATTAATGACAGAGTCCTCTGAAAAATCCTTAAAATAAAACACTTCATCTCACTTAGCTTGAAAGCATCTCTCCTCTTGGTTACTAAAAAAAGTGTAACTGCATATAAAACTGGTGAATCAGATTAAGGTCTTTGGATGTACCAATGTCAATTTCCTGGCTTTAATACTGTATCATGATTATGCAAAATGTTACCATGGGAGAAACGGGTGAAGGTCACAGACGACTTCTCCGTACTGTTTTTTTCCACCTTCCCATGAATCTATATTTAGTTCAAAAACAAAAGTTTTTTAAATAAAAAATACTACCTTGCTGTATTAGTTTCCTAGGGCTGCCATAACAAAGTCCCACAAACTGGGTAGCTGAAAACAACAGAGATTTATTGTCTCACAGTTCTGGAGGCTAAAAGTCCAAAATCAAGGTGGCCACAAAGCCGTGATCTCTATAAAGCCTGTAAAGAAATTACTCCTTGCCTCTAACTAGCTCCTGGCGGTTTGCCGGCAATCCCTAATGTTCCTTGCCTGGAGATGCATCACTCTGGTCCTCAGCTGTCCATACATTCTCCTGGGTGCATCTGTAGTCACACTGCCATCTTTTTATAAGGATAACAGTCATATTAGATCAGGGCCCCCCCTCCATTTTGACCCCATCTTCACTATGTACACCATCTGCAACAACCCTATTCACAAATACTGTCACATTCGGAGGTACTGGGGTATAGGACTTCAATAGATTATGTTTTGGTGAGCAGGGGTGGAGGGGGGGGGACACAATTCAACCTATAACACTCTTTCCTCTAGACCTAATTCTAGAACTTATTATTTTTCACAATTGAACCCTTTTTCATTTATTCATTCAAAAAAATCTTTGCCTCCCATAAATATCAATCATTATGTTGCCGTGAACACAAAAATTTCTAGTATAAAAAGTCTCCCTCGGGCTTTTAATCTTTCTTCTATACACATCAAAAACGAAGGCTTCTGACACACCTCTTCTTGAGGAATTCTTAGAGGTCAATCTTCACAGTCCAACTATGGCTCCTCGTGTGTGTTCAATAAATGTCAGGCTATTATAATTCACTGCAGCACATTTATATACCTGGTGTTTTTTTGTCCATTTGCTAATTTATTTGCCAGAACCTGCTCCACCACTAGAACATTATGCTCTTTGAGGATAAAGTCCTTCTCTGTCTTTATTCCTCCAATATATCCCTAGAAAAAGTCTTGACCTAGTAGGCACTCAACTATTTGTTTAAAAAATGAATATGCTACAAAAGCACCTGTATGTCTGACTATACAATCCTTTTTCATCCACAGATGACAACTCTACCAGATAGATGCTTGAGCTCTAATGTACACCTTAAACTGAGGCTTTGCGAAGTTTTGACATAATCATCCTGACATACAGGCATGGGAAGGAGGAGTCCATGAGGCATGATGACAACTTCAAACCAATTGTAGCCAATTCTGCAATCCTGTGGTGCATTCTTACACTCCTACATCCTGTTGAAAATGTTCAATGTCCTGTACTTGGGGAAACATCCCATTTAATATTCCAGAAATACATTTCATTTTAGTTTCTGGAGATAAAATCCAAACTAGATAGAATTTCCATGCTTGAAATAGAAATACTTGGAGAGATCTTTGTATTTAAATATAAAATACTTTTGGCTTACATCTAATCATAGCATCAGAAGACTGAATAAAACCTCTAGTGGCCAATAACAACAAACCGCCATGATCCAAGTATTTCAAATATGCAGGGTGTTTGAAATCAAAGGCTAATTTCATTTAAAATGTGTGTAATTTGGGTAGATTCCTAGCATTGCCATTGCTGGGTCATAGGGTAGTTCTATTTTCATTTTTGAGGTAATTCCACACTGTTTTCCAGTGCATAGGGGCATGTGTACCCCAATGTTCACAGCAGCACTTTCGACAATAGCCAAATCATGGAAAGAGACTAAGTGTCCATCAACTGACGAATGGATAAAGAAGATGTGGTGTATATATATACAATGGAATACTACGTGGCAATGAGAAAGAATGAAATCTGGCCAAGTGTAGCCAGATGGATGGAACTGGAGGGTATTATGCTGAGTGAAATAAGTCAGTCAGAGAAAGACAGATACCATATGTTTCCACGCATAGGTGGATTTTGCGAGACTTAGCGGAAAACCATGGGTGAGGGGAAAAGAGGAACAGAAAAAAGACACAGAGAGGGAGGGAGACAAAACACAAGAGACTCTCAAAGACTAAGAACAAACTCAGGGGTGAGGGGGATGTGGGAGGGGGGAGAGTGGGTGATGGGCACAGAGGAGGGCACTTGTTGGGATGAGCACTAGATGTTATATGGAAACCAATTTGACAATAAATTATTTTTAAAAAATAATAAAATGTGTGTAATTGATCCAAGAAACGACAATTGACAATCTAAGTATTAAAGCAAGAAAAACTTGAGACACTTAAAAAGACTTTTGATACAACTCAAACTTCTAATTTTCACAGAAATTATTTCATAAAAATGATTTTCATACAAGACTTAGTTATTTTTATTAAACTGAATGTCTCTTCCTAGAAAGACTTCGAAAACCAAATTTCTTTGGGGAACCTTGGTGGCTCAGTCAGTTAAGCATCCGACTTCAGCTCAAGTCATGATCTTGAGGTTCATGGGTTTGAGACCTGCATCAGGCTCTGTGCTGACAGCTCAGAGCCTGGAGCTTGCTTCAGATTCTGTGTCTCCCTCTGCCTCTGCCTTGGCTTATGCTCTGTCTCTCTTACTCTCTCAAAAATAAATAAACATTAAAAATTTTTTAAAAGATTAAAAAAACAAATTTCTTTTATTCCTTAAATAATACCTTGTGACTTGCTATACTACCAGAAGTAATTCATACATATATGTATATTGCTATACATTCATATATATCTTCATATAGCAATATATGTATGACTGATAGGTTTTTTTACCTGAGTAAATTTGAGACCAATAAAAATATCGTGTCATGATAGAAATCGTGCCATGATAGAAATCGTGTCATGATAGAAATAGAATAGAATTAACTTGGTAAGAAAGAAGTAATTCATATATGAGCCCAACTGCTCTGAGAACTTTATATATATTCTATGTTTCAAAAGAAAAGTATATTGATCTTTCAAAGAAACAAAGAAAACTCTAAAACTCTTCTTTCCTTCTCTCTTAGACAGTTATTTTCCAATAATACACAATGTGTGACTAACTTATTCCTGTAAAACTGTAATGAGATTTTCATACCAGCTGCAAATACAGAAATTTTGATGCTGTTACCCTTTTATCCTTCATGCCTCTGACATCTGCAAACACATGGTTGGCCAAACAAAAAGTTCTTGAATGTAATAAGCAGCTTGACTATTCCAAAGATAATCTCATCTATCTATCTATCATCTATCTATCTATCATCTATCTAAATTCCAAGTATTAGTTGTCTTAAACTTCAATGGATTATAAATTAGTTTTTTTAAACTGACTTTTATCATTAGCCTTGAATTTTAGGGGTTGCTAACGTTTTGAAAATAATCCATCATGTGTACCTAATAAATTACTTTCAAAGATACAGCCCCACCTTGTTGCTGGGTTTTCAATAATTATTGACCCACCAGAGTATCTATGTAATGACAGTGTAGCATATTTTTTATACGCAAAATCTAAATTTAAAACTAGAGACTCATCCCACAGTCATTTCATGGGTAGTATTACTGAGGCAAAGAGGAAGATAGTGACCTACCCAATATCACACAGAACGCTGGTAGGAAATCTATTATATAAAGCAAAAGTGTTAGCACACTCCAAGATCTGTGTGCTAAGTGACAGTCGTCCATAAGCAGAAGCGACAGATATGTAACAACTGGTGACCATCTACAGTTTCCCTAAACTGTGGTCAACTAGCAAACAAAGCATGCAGGGCTGAACTTCAGAAAGAACACGATCATAAACAAATGCAGTCTGTGGAAGAAATAAGCCAAGAAAGGGGATATATGAAGTTTGAAGGCACAAAAAGCAAAATAAACAAAACAAAACCACACAAAAGTCTCCTGGCAGAAGGGAAACAGAAAGAACTAGAGGTATAAGGAGGACATCACTAAAAGCCCTTTTCTAGAACAAGAAACCCCAAACCTAATTTCTGTGATAATTCCAGATAAGAGTACGGGTCTACACCCATCTCTTTATGTTTCAAAAACAAAGAAATCTAGTTTTGAAGGTAACTTTTTACTTACCAAACCTGCTATCGGTGTGGACAGTCTATTAATCTTCTTAATGACACCAGGTTTAAGTTTATTAATCAAACTGAAAATAAATAAAGAAATAACACATGCAATTACAAGAATGCCAGTATCAGTTTAGTATTAAATCATGTATGTCACTACTCTATCCCCCATAAATGGTTCAGAGCCAAGAGCCCAATAAAAGGCAAACAACCGGGGCACCTGGGTGGCTCAGTTGGTTGAGTGGCCGACTTCGGCTCGGGTCATCATCTCACGGTCTGTGAGTTCGAGCCCCGCGTCAGGCTCTGTGCTGACGGCTCGGAGCCTGGAGCCTGGTTCTTCAGATTCTGTGTCTCCCTCTCTCTCTGCCCTTCCCCTGCTCATACTCTGTCTCTAGGTCTCTCAAAAATAAATAAACATTAAAAAATTAAAAAAAAAAAAGGCAAACAACCAAGAAAACAAGTCAAAAAAACACAGTAAGAAGAACGGCACTGCAAACAACAGTGAGTATCCTCTTATACCATATAGATACTATCTTCAAAGTCATGTCCCTAAAAATAGTTCCACATTTATTAAAGGTAACATTGATTCTGTTTCAAGAGCCAGTTTAAGAATCTCTTTCTTTCATTATAATTTAGTTCTCTTGTACCTGAGAATAATTTTTTCCATTAATCATTTTTTTTCTCAAACCGATCTTTATTTTGAAAAGTAGATTTGAACCATATAATTTTGTCAGATTTGTTTACTGAAGTAGAGTTGACATACAATAGTAGTTTCAGTTGTACAACATACTGATTCCACATTTATTATGAAATGATCACCATTATAAGTCTAGTTACCATCTGTCCTCATACAAAGTAATTACAATATTATTCACTATATTCCCTATGCCATATTTTATATCTCCATGACTTTATTTTATAACTAGGGTTTGTACCTCTTACTCCCCTTCACCTACTTCACCCATTCTCCCTAGCCCTTCCCTCTGGCAACTACCAGTTTTTTCTCTGTGTTTATGAATCTACGTCTGTTTGTTTGTTCTGCTTTGTTTTTTAGATTCTCTATGTGAATGAAATCATGCAGTATTTGTCTTTCTGTCTGATTTATTTCACTTAGTATAATACCCTCTAGGTCCACCCATGTCGTCACAAATGTATTTTGCCAGATTTAAAGGCAAAATCAGTGGAACTCATCCAAATGGACGGCTAGTTCTTACCGTTAACTCATTCAGATATGTGACCGTTTGCTTTGTTACCACAGCAAAATGACTGGATAAAAATTAAATGTACCAGAACTCCCCCCAAACAGGCTAACGGTTACCTCAGAATCTAATACTGAACACACTTAAGTTGCTATGACAGAATCTGCAAAGAATTGTGCAAGTCACTACATTCCAGAACACGAAAAAAGAAGCCACCTTTAAACACTATAACTTAAGAGTACAAGTTTTGATTCTAAACCTAGTTCTTGTGAATTCTATGTTTTTTGTTGTTGTTGTTCACCAATACAATGCCAAGCCATGTAGAAATTTAATCCTATAATAATGCTTTTCCACTAATGCTAGCTTGGTTAATTAATCATTAGTCACTGTCAGAAAACAGCAATTTAAAACAGTGATTTTCTTTGCAATAATCTGGCTACAAAAGCAATTCTTTATTCTGTAAACAGAGCTCCAAAAGGAAAGCAAATATAGGAGAAAGAATCAAACATTCTTAATTTACTGGTCTCCTCTTCACAATGGGCAACAGAAAAAAAAAAAAAATCTGACACTTGTGGAATGTCACTCCTTCAACATTCCAGAGATTTATATATACACTTGAATGTGCTAAAAATAAAGAAGACAAAAGTCCTAATTTAATAACCTTCAGAATGTTGTTCAACAAGATTCAAAATTACAAAACCATGGCTTAGGAAGATTTAGTCTGGTGAGTTGTTTTCTGTTTTCCTAGTTTCTTCACACAAAGATCTTTAGACAACTTAATATACATAATAAAATCACCCCCTCAACTTCAAGCATTTCCTAGAACTGTTACTCTTTCATTCCTAATTTCTTATTTGTGCACAGAAAGCCATGTAGGAAGGAAGCCTTTCTCCCTTCATAGCTGAATTCTTTTTCTTTAATCACTAGCTGAGGAGCTAGAAAAAAAGCTGAGGTTTATAAGAGCAGGTTTATTAATTCTTCTAGTTGTTCCCTGTAAACTAGGTATTTATTATATTCTATTACCAGTGGCATCTTGCAATGCATAGAAGAGGCAATAAATGCCACATTACTTAATAGGAACATTATTCTGGCATAGTATAAATCAAGAAATTCATAGCGTTGTTGACCATTAACTTGGCAGTGACTTTCCTACAATAACTTGGATCTTAAAATGTAATCCTTTGGTGGTGTAAAAAGTTAGAGACTAAAATGAGCTGGGCCAACTTATCAAATGTCAGGAAAGCCTAGCATTAGTTGTCTTTATTAGTGGAAGAAAGTCATGAAGTCTTCCTCCACCCATTTGAGTCATGGATGACTTAGGCCAGATCACATTTACCTGTTTACTTCGCTTATCATTTTTACATTACAGTGTTAGTTACATCACAAGCATTTTTTAAAAACAGTTTCTGGAATGAATAATAACATGGCCTACACTCAATTTAGTCAGCAAAAGGAAGTAAGGGGTTGAAGTAAAGGAAACAGTACAGTTAAATAATGTCTCCTAAAAATGAGTTGACTCCTCCCTCACCAGAAGATTCCATAGCTATTACCTAGAAGCAGCATACGCCACAGTGGATTAGCTTCCTTCTTGACTCCTGAGCCTCCTAGTACATGTACAAACATGGAAATAACCACTGTGCAAAAACAACACTCCGCATAACATACAAACCACCCTCTAAAAGTTGTGTTGCTAGGAGAAAATGCTGTTTTACTTTGTCAAATGTTAAAATGGTATTTGTTCTAAGCACTAGAGTATGGAGAAAATGCACATATGATTTGGGCAAAAAAAAATCCAATCAAATTGTGAATCATGAATCGTTATTTTCACATACAATTAAAGGAAAAGCTTTCAGGATATTTCTTCTAGGGAGAAATGTAGATTTCATTAAGTCTAAACTTCTGTGAACTTTTTTAAATGTTTATTCATTTTTGAGAGACAGAGACAGAGCATGAGTGGGGGAGGGACAAGGAGGCTCCAGGCTGTCAGCACAGAGCCTGATGTGGGGCTCAAACCCACACGACCTGAGATTGCGACCTGAGCTGAAGTCGACGCTCAACTGAGCCACTCAGGCGCCCCTAAACTTCTGTGAAATTTAAGCATATCTAAACAAAAATAGGGGCAGAGCATATCTAAAAAAAACAGGGCAGAGTCTTAACATCAAATAAAATAAAAATGCCACACTAGGGAGATACTACTCTCTTCTACAAACAGAACTTCTTTGCATAATAAAGTTTCCTCAGGACACCTGGGTGCTTCCTTCCTTAAGCATCCAACTCTTGGGTTTGGCTCAGGTCATGATCTTACAATTCCTGAGATTGAGGTGGCATCAGGCTCTGTGCTGACAACACAGAGCCTGTCTGGGATTCATTCTCCCTCTCTCTCTGCCCCTCCCCAATGCTCAGGCATGCGCGCTCTCTGTCTCCCTCTTTCTCTCTCAAAATAAATAAATAAACTTAAAAAAAAAAATAAGGGTTCTTCAATTACACATGTGTAATTCAAAAAAGGCAACACTCATTTCTGGTCACTGGCTTTATTTAAGAATCATATAACATGAGAATCATCCAGAAGCCCCTGTGCACAAGGAACGAAAGGCAGTCAAGGGGCCATTCCTCTAATCCTATGTAGAATTATACCTCTACTTCCCCAAGCCTTCCCTCAGGCCATAGCATAAACCTGATTATGTGCTTTTTTTTTTTAGCACATCAAAGGTTTGCTCTTTCGTTAAGATTAAAACCAGGACAGGAAACACCTAGACATTTGCTATCTCCCATAGTAGACCACACTGGCAAAAGCCTGCAACCCCTCTCCCTCGGCTCATCCTTGTACTGTTGTCTACTTCTTTTTCTTCTCTTCTCCAAAACATCCTGCCTACTCCCTCCGAGGGAGCCGAGTTACATAAGAGATGCTAGAAAGCTGCCTCTCTTATACAACTTTGTCACCAGTGAATGTGACCTCGCTTTAAATATAACACCTAGAAAACTGTACATAAAGTTCAATGTAACATCTAGCTTGGTTACAAACAGTTTTAATGAGACTAGAATTCGGTGTTCTCTTAGTCTCCAGAAACTAGTTCCAAATGCCAATCCTTATTTTCCCCTTTATCGGAAAGCCCTTCAGCAGAGGTGGAAAATTTAGGCGCACCTTTCGACTTCCTATTTCCAAAGATGTTTTTCCTAAATGCACTAGAGAGGCTGACCTCAAACCTATGACTTGGTCAGTTGGACATTCAAACATTTCTATTACCTTTCTGTTGACTACATTTTCTAAATATCTATCCCCACATTAGTCAAATTTTCCTATTGGTAAATTTGTAGAAGACAAAATAAAGACACTATATATTTCCTTACAAATAAAAGAACAATGATTTTTGTTTTATCTGTTATTTGGCACATATTCATTTGCCTAGTTTTCTTCTAGATGCAAACTCTGTCCACAAACATTTGAATGCTTACTAAAGACAGAAGACTGTGTTAATGAGACAGTGAAGGTGCTAAGTTCAAAGATATCCTTTCATTGCAAACATCTCTGGGCACTTAGCAAGGCACCTGGTATTGTGAAGGTGCTTTAAAAATGTCTGCAAAAACTCACTGTCTAACTTTTAATACAGAAAATTTTTTGTGTTCAAAACCTCTACCTTCTTTTCGAGACGAGTTTAGAAAAATTTACCTTTAGTTTCACTCAAATGTGAGAAATGGTTTTTGGCTTAACCCAGCAAGGACACCTGCCCTCTGCTAGGTTTCCTGTTGCCAGACAAGTCAGACTTTGATGTTCCCTCCCAATTGTCAAATGTTGATGAAGAGAATAAACTCTCTAGCAGATATATTCATTTGGACAGGTTACCCTAAGTAAATTCCTTACTAAGACTTTTCATGAATTACCTCCATCTAAATTCATAAGCTATGATATATTTAAAATAAAAACCACGATGAGCAGTTAGGATCACATTTCCTTGGGTAAAGTAATAAGCATATATAATTTAAATTTTTAAAGCTTAGGAGTGCCTAGGTGGCTGAGTTGGTTAAGCATCCAACTTAGGCTCAGGTCATGATCTCACGGTTCATGGGTTCCAGCCCCAAGTCAGGCTCTGTGCTGACAGCACGGAACCTAGAGACTGCTTCAGATTCTGTGTCTCCTTCTCTCTCTCTGCCCTATCCCTGCATGTGCTCTGTCTCTCTCTGTCTCCAAAAATGAATAAAGGTTAAAAAAATTTTTTTTAACTTTAAAAGCATGCAATAGAAACATTTATGGCCACCTTAATATTTTCAAAGTCTGGCAGTAAAATTAATCTAAGTTTAATTTCTAGAATTCCTATGGTAGTAACTTTGAATATGGCTGAGTTAGAATACAACACAAATAAATAGTTAACAATAAATGCGAAGATGGGAAAGTGTGTGTAAGAGCAACAAATCAGTATCAATACACCTGATAATTATAATTTTATTAAGATAGAACCTTCTTAGTTAGCCTCACTGTTATGCCCGAAGCATCCCTGGAGTGAGTCCAGAAAAGCCTGAGTGGTCTGACAGCAGGCTTCCCTTATTTTAAGCAATCTCGACAGTTACAGCACTAACGGGTCTCGCTGGGTGAGGAGACGTTTCCCAGCACCACGCCAACAGCAAAAAGCATCGAGCAATGGTGCTCCGAGTTCTTGTCCTGCTTCTTCTGTTTACCATTAAGTAACATCTCTAAATTCCTCTCCACCCCTTCATGTAAATGAGAGTGACTCGCTCTTTTGTCGGTGGGACTTGGGTTCACTCCAGTATTTGCCACCATGAAAATGTGTGCATATCTTTGTCTGTGCTCCTTAGTTTCCTATGTTCTACTTCTAAAAATAAAATCATCAGCGCTCTTGATACACGTCTGGAAAGGAATCTGATATGCGGACCAACGTACTTCTGCACCGGGAGGCGGCGTTCGTGTGCCCACCCCACGGCGGGATTCGGCAGCAGCCCGGCCTCTGCACTGAGCTCAGCTCCCTGCTCCGCGCTCCTCCACAGAGCTGCGTCTTACAACCGCACTCTTAAGGGATGTACCATATTTCACCAATTTTATCTCTCACACTATAGATATTTAAGTTGTTTTCGATATTGTCCACTATGAAGACGCTTTATACATATTTTCCCCATTTTGTAGTCTTTTTCTTTAGGATTCCCAAAAGCAAGGATTATCGAGAAAAGTTCTCTAATTTTTATGGTAAGGAAATATATGTTTATATTCATTTAAAAACTAGCACATAATTACTTGATAGATACTGCCACGTTGCTTTTCAGAACTGTCCCAGCTTATATTCAGTTGGTCATTTTGAGTATATACCATTTCACCATAATATGCCATCATTTTGTAACATTTCAAATTATTCACTGGCTTTGATTAAAAAATAGTATCTTGAGGGGCCCCTGGGTGGCTCCGTCGATTAAGCATCAGACTTCAGCTCAGGTCATTATGTCAAGGCTTGTGGGTTTGAGCCGCATGTCGGGTTCTGTGCTGACAGTGTGGAACCAGCTTGAGACTTTTCCTCTCTCCCTCTCTGCGCCTCCCCGACCTTTGCTTTCTCTCTCTCTCTCTCTCTCTCTCTCTCGACATATATGACTAATCTTTAAAATACATATAAATAGTATCTTGTTTTAACACAATTATTTATTAAGGAAGGCAAAAATTTTACTATTTCCAGTAGTATTTCTTCATTTAGTCACATCCTTTGCTCATCTGTCTATTAAGGTTTTCAAATGCATATCTCACCAACTTATTTGAACTCTCGATAATGTTTAAGTCATTTTGCTTCATACAGTTTTTCTCAGAATGTTAGTTGTCAGAATAACTACTTATATATAGATTTAAATCTATGTTTTCTTTGTTTTTATTAACTCATTCCTTCAAAGCTTAGAATTTTAAACTGCCTCCGAAGATTTTTAACTCTTCAATTTTATTTTTTCACCTTTTTATTACCTAATCTAGATATTTGGTGGTTTATAAATTCATTCTTAACCAATTATTTATCCCAATGCAATGAATTGAGTGATGCGTCTCTTCTCCATGTTTTCGTATCTCCTTCATCACAAATTTCTATGGGTAAGAATGTATTTTGGATCTTGCCCCTATATTAATATGTACATTTATATATATATTTTAAATGTTCATTCATTTTTGAGAGACAGAGTATGAGTAGGGGAGGGGAGAGAGAGATGGAGACACAGAATCTGAAGCAGGCTCCAGGCTCTGACCTGTCAGGCTGACGGCACAGAGCCTGATGCGGGGCTCAAACCCACGAACCATGAGATCATGACCTGAGCTGAAGTAGGACACTTACCCAACTGAGCCACCAGATGCCCCAGTATGTACAAATGTACAACCCAGTATGTACAAATAAAGCAACCCATAATTATTAATTACTTTGCTTTGTCATGTTTATCACATGTTCCAATGTTGGGACAACCTCATTTCACAGAAACTTTTTAGAATTATTCCTATTCTCACCTGTTTATTCCTCCACATGAATGTTAAAATAATACTCATTAAGAAAAGCCTGACTAGGGGCACCTGGGTGGCTCAGTTCATTGAGCATCAGACTTTGGCTCAGGTCATAATCTCACAGTTTGTGAGTTTGAGCCCCGTACAGGGTTCTCTGCTGTCAGCAGAGAGCCCAGTTTGGATCCTCTGTCCCCCTCCCTCTCCCCCTCCCCTGTTCACACTGTCTCTCTCAAAAATAAATTTTAAAAAAAATTTAAAAAAGAAGAAAAGCCTGACTAGATTTAATATGAGTTTTGGATTAAAATTATAAATTAACTGATATCTAGTTCCCTATGTAGAAATACAGCTTGTCATTTCATTTCTTAAATCTCTGAGCTTACCATTACATTTTCAACATCCAACATCAAAGTCTCACACATTTCTACAAAGCATACAGTGTTCTAAACTTTGTCACTATTGCTTTAATCACCGTAGATCTCACCTAATTTTCTGACTGATGACTGTCAGTATATAAAACTTCTAGAGATTCTCTCATATAAGGAAATTGTTCTACTTTTAATTGATGTGACCCCATTATATATTTGTTCCTTTTACAATATCCATTATTTAATTTACTTCTCAATACCCTGACTAGGATTATGGTACTTTGACTATTTCATGGCCGACACACTGTTTCCCATGTGCCTGCCTGAGTACCTTTGTTACATTAAAAATGACTCAAGGAATAACTTCTTATTGAGCAACTTTAATAAAACTCATACATCTAGCATACATATTACTTCCTTTTATTTTTAGTAAACCATCATTCTCATTTCTTTCCAGAAGTTTTAAGACTAGAATGTTGTATGTTCTCCTCTTAGAAATTATACACAGGGCTGGAAAACCCTGTAGATGATACATGCTGGCTTGTGAAACAGGACTGAAGCTTTCTAACTTCAAGTTTGAGGTCACAGTACAAAAAACCCTCTGCAAAATTTGCAATGAGTCCATATAATGTGACTACTATAACAAGTGAATTTTTAAATTGATGTTTACTAAACGAGCCTCCAACTAAATGAACTATTTTCTTAAAATGTTTTGTTATATGTAGATATCAAATTACTAACAAAAATTGGCTGTGAATCTTAAAAAGGGAACGTACAGATTGGCAATCATAAACTACTGCCATGAAGATAAAGCAGTTTAAAATTTTAAAATTGTCTTTATGCACTTGAACACTTGCATCTTTGTTTGCCTACTACTGGGTTATCAAAAATATGGAAACTTCGAAGTTTATATGTATAAAGTATATATAAACATATAAACTTTGTATGTGAATATAAAGTGAAGAGAAATCACTTTATTACTTAAATTATAAATGGCTATAATATGGATGAGAATCAATGGAGAGTAGCTGGAGTGCTAGAGAGCTATATGCAACCAATTGTCCTCCTCAGAAAACTGCCAACCAGAAAGAACTCTAAGAAAAAAAGTCTTCATCATTAAAGAAGGGCCTCTGGGCTTCACATGGAACACTGCATAGAAGCCCAAAGGCCCACTGATGTCACTGTCATTCAATGTGTTAGGGTCTCCAACCCTAACAAAAGACAGTGCTCTCTTGCATGAATGAGAAGTGATGAAGTTCTTTACCTTGCCCTATGTCTTAGAACAATCACCTGAGTATCCCGGAGAAAATTAACAGGGATTTTTTTTAATAAACTTTCTCTTTCTATTGAATGCATCTTTAATAAAACATTATGTTGCTTTTAGGTAGACAGTGTAGTGGTCACATGACAGACATAAATAGAAACAAGATTTCTCAAACCACATGGGTGAACATCTTGATTCACTCTTTCCAAGCTGCAAGCCATGGGAAAGCAGGCCTGGTAACAATGTGAGAAGAGTTTTCTGAATCATTTGAGCCAAGTTCAAAAAGACATAAACTTCTGAGGCATGCCTGACTTGAGATAAAGCAAACAAAGACTGGCAATATTCCAGGGATGGGAAGCATAAACTAACCAGAGACACACCCAATAAAACTATCTTCAAATGATCTTCTTACTTCATAAAGAGAATAAACAATGTTTTCGTTTTAGGACTTCCAAGATTGCTATCATAAGATAAGTAACCATGAAATTACTAACTCATATCACTAGCTATATATGCCTCAACCAAATATGTTTAGAGAAGAGAAATAATCCTGCTAGACCCATGAGCGAGAGCGTTACGGATACTTAGGTAGGTGGCAAATCTCATATTTTTAAAAATATATAGGGGCACCTGGGTGGCTCAGTCGGTTAAGTGGCCGACTTCAGCTCAGGTCAGATCTCACAGTCTGTGGGTTCGTCGAGCCCCACGTCGGGCTCTGTGCTGATGGCTCATCAGAGCCTGGAGACTGCTTTGGATTCTGTGCCTCCCTCTCTCTCTGCCCTTCCCTGCTCACACTCTGTCTCTATGTCTCTCAGAAATAAATAAACGTTTAAAATATATATATATATATATATATATAGTAAGGTAGTCCTTATAATAAACATTGAAGTTAGGGGACTAATCATTCCCCTAATGAATACTATCAAAAACTAACAAGGAGTTGAAGCCACCTTACAGATTCTTGTCGGTCCTTTTACTAATGGGAAAAATCCCCAAATCAGATTTTGTTCCCATCTCACTGTTTAGTAAAGCCAAGAGAGATTACATGTCTAGGGTATATAGTAAAAGAATTACTACAACAGGCTTTAACCAGCACAGTGTTCTTTAGCCTTCCCTCCAATTAGATCTCACAGCCAATCAACCCTAAATGATACTAAAATGATTAACAGGAGATACCAAGTTCAATAGTCAATCAGATTAAGAGACAATAAAGGCGCATCATCCTCATTATTCGGGTGTCTGTCTATCTCGTCTGAAACCTTGCGCAGAGTTTATACCCAATTTAGACTATGTGAAATGTCAGAGCACTGCCAGCTGGGTGGAATCTATAAAAAGCTCACTTCCTCTAACTCTTGACTTTGATATTTCAGAATCCCAGCTCAAAAAGGATAAACGACAACTAATGAATTAAAGACTGCTGCAATTAGATAAAGTAATAACAAGACTCTAATGATGATAACGAACTAGAATGCCTGGAGATTTTTAATAGGCAACAAGCAGACCCCGTATTTCACAAGGATCAATTTTTCTGGCCGTGAACCAAGCAGAAGTCAGCCTTCTTCTGTAAGAAAATGAATTCAGAATTTTAAAATATCCTAATTATATTTCAGCTAACACTTGAGATCTCTTATGGGTAAAATATTCTCAAAGACAGACAGCTTCCTATATTTACCATTAATTTAAGAGTTGGGGCTGCTAATACTAGACTCTGAACAGCGGATTTTGCTTTCCTCGTAGGCATTATAACTCAGGTGGAGGTGATCAAACAGTGATGTCTGCTTAATCATTTCACAGACCAACCAGTTATGGGTTATGGGTTTATACAGAATATAGTTACCTAGGCTTCCCACCCCCCCAGCATTACGCCTTTTAGATTAAATGCTTCATTGACCAGTGCTGTAAAGAATATGATTCATAATTTCACAATTATGAAAAAGGTTTTCTTAAATACAAACATCCAATACTTTGATGTCCCTCAATAAACTACAACTGCTGACTACCATAGCTTAATATTTACTTAGGCTACTTTCAGAAAACATTCATTTAAAGAATAGTGGGTATCAAACACATAGATTAGACTTCATTGGTAATGCACCAAAACCCCCAACTGGGCTTATTACAGCTAGGAAACAATCTGAGGATGAGCTTTTGGAAGTTGTGATTTAAAGAGACTTTTTTAAAGTCAACAGATCTCTAAACATGCATCCAAATGTTTGATGTGTTTAATCTAATAATACTGCTTGTGGCCCCAACAGTTTTTCATCGACTCTGAATCTCCTCAGTGGTAACAATATGCTCATCCTCTCTGATTGGGTATGGTTTTTAGAAATCACCTCAAATCATTCAGAGACCAGTTGGTGCATAAATTGCATTTTACATTAAAAACTCTAAGAGTCTCTCAAGTACGTTTAATGACCTTGTTATTCAGGCAATGCCCCAAAAAGGGGATCCCTAAAAAGGATGTAAGTAATAGTTCATCACTGGAAGTATAAACCCACTAAGTGACTTCTTTGAAAAGATCACCAGAGTGCCTGGGTGGCTCAGTCGGTTGAGCGTCTGACTTCAGCTCAGGTCATGATCTCGCGGTCTGTGAGTTCGAGCCCCGCATCGGGCTCTGTGCTGATGGCTCAGAGCCTGGAGCCTGCTTCACATTCTGTGTCTCCCTCTCTCTCTGCCCCTCCCCCACTCATGCTCTGTCTCTCTCTGTCTCAAAAATAAATAAACATTAAAAAAAAAAAAAGAGCTGATGAGATAGAGACTGTTATCTACATGGCCATCTTCCCAGCAACAACTTAAATTTATGCAAAGTTTGATAGTTTATAAAAACCCTAATATATATTATGGAACTTTGCAACCCTGTGACTTAGGCGGATCGGATATGCTGATCTCCACTTCATGGATGGGAAGATAAGGCTCGGATGTTAAATCAATTGCTCAAATGTCCAAAAGTAATGGGCAAGGAATCAAACCTAAGCCCTTTGACTCCTGATATTTGCTGGAGACAATGTTCCTTTAAAAGGATAATCTAAGTCATCTAAATACAAGTACATATACTCCCAGTGTTTGCTTTGGGACAGATTCCATAAATACCTATGTGATAAGTGTCTAGATTGGAGGACTTAAGGCCTTTCAAAAATGTGGGTGCATACTCACGTACATTCTTATAATTTATTTGCTCACTTCTGCAACCTGCACCCTCACCCAAGACTTCATCTTTACATCCCACAGGCCTGCCTCTCCCTTACCCCCAAAGGTCATGTATCTCACCAACTGCATCCACAGAAGGACAAAACAGTACACCAAACATATGATGTAGGCCTCATACCATCAATCATGCCAGAAGTCTAGTTTACTTACGATAACCAAAATCTGGGATACGATTTCAATAATACATTAACTGAATGTGAATGGTCCATGACTCCACTTGATTGCAGTAATATAATGACTGCACTTAAAGCTTAAAAGAAAAATTTGCTACTGCCTAAATTTGTTCTACAAGCATCACTATTTAGTAGAAAAAAATAAATTTTTATGTTAACTTCTAAGCCAGGCAATTCCATACATTAGAATATTGAGAGTAAGAGAGAGCTGGTGCAATGTAATACAGCTTCCCCCTCAACCACCCACCCCTACTGGCCCATCAAGAAATAACAGAATCTTTCTTGTTTACTTATTTAAAATAATATATATTTCACCAATGCTATCTTTAGATGCAGAGACTGATAACCCCTTCCTGCTGTCTGGTACTGTAAGGGTGTCAATTTGCAGAGATCGAATCTCACTTGTTACCAAGAAAACAGATCTGTGGCTAAGGTGGCCATGATGACAAGTCACAACACACAAGCGCGCACACACACACACACACACACACACACACACACACACACACCTTTGCTTTTGAAGAACATTTTAAATACTTTAAATACTTACTCACACAACAGAACACCATTCTCTAGAGAAGCTCGAAAGTCCTTTGTTTCAAAATTCTTCTCTGTTACTGCCTGAAAGACAGATTTGGGGATTAATTTTCTCTCAATCAGGGTTAGTATAAAAGTCAAATTCAGATAATATGAATTAATATGCATCTAATGTTATATTTGAAGGATATGCATATATCACCAAACATTGTTCCATATAAGAAATTACATGTGGTTCTAAGTTACAAAGAGAGAGATTAACCATTTTAATATGAATAAATATAAAAAGAAAAAAACACAATGAGAGTTTTCTGTAATGTAACCATCTGACAGCTGATCATCAAAAGTTAGAAGCTAAATTTCCAATATGTTTTCTCTAAAAATCCTATGGGCAACTTAGTTTGCCAAGAGCAATAAAAAAGAATTAAGACATAAACTTGAAATACCAACTATATACGCACATCACTAATTTCAATCCCATCCTTAAATTCCTCAAGTTTCATGGCAAAGCTAAGTAGCAGAGGGCATGACTCACTTTAGACAGCGTCATAAAATGGCCCTTATGGTGTAATGAGCTCTTTACTGAAACACCGTAGGGAGAAGGCTTTTAAATCCTGACACAGAGAGACAAAAGACGGACATGGAAGATGGTGCATATTTTAAACAGACAGTTAGTTCCTCCCTTAAGGCTATAATATGAACAGGCCACCTACAGTTACCACAACCAATGTTCCTTAGCAAAACCTCCTGGAAAAATGTCTACAGATGTGGTTTCTTGAGGGTGGAGTGGTTGGGAGGAAAGGGGATCTTACAGAGGATGTAGTAGCAGAGAAAATGGAGGCCATGGTGGGAAAAAGCTGGTCCAAGAACTCCTGAAACCGGCTCCCTAGCTACCGGTGCGGGTGGAGTGCGCTGCAATAGCAGTGACACCTGCAGTCCTAGAGACGTACCCATCACCTGCAAGCAGGGGTCCTCGCTCCACCTGTCACTTCAGGGAAAAATAAATCTGTAAATCTGATTTGGGAAATCCCTAATCTTAAACCCTAAGTGAGCTACAAGGCTCCAGCTGTCCTTATGCACCACTGCTAGGTTTTCAGCCCACCTAGAGTCCCTGTATGCCTTCTGCATCTTTTCCATAATGCCCAACATTGCTATAGCTAGACATATTATCCGTTAAATGCAAAATAGCAGTTGTTTTTAGAATAAAAGTTAGTTTCTCACAAGCTGGTTATATAAATATGAACAGGAGCCTGGGCCAGGAGGTAATACACTCAAACACAGGAAGTAGAAGATCCTTTCCCATACACAGCGTTAATCTACAGAAAGGCTACATTGCTGCATGAATTAAACATTTGCTGAGTGTCTCTGTTACAGGCACTTACCTGGATACTGGGTCGAGATCTAAAGGAAAAAAAATGCATGAAGCTCTTCCCTCAAAGACCTCACAGTCACATAAGTAAAGCGCAAAGGATAAAAATGCAATAAAACATATCTAAACAGAGTGGTACATTCCTTTGTGGAAAACCTGGAGTGGCCAATGGATTATCCCAGGTACCCCAGCACAAACTCTCTTGAATTTCCCCCAAACAGATTCAAAACAGACTCAAGATGAGCATTGAACCCAGCCAGTAAAAACACGGTAACATCTCATTTATCTGGAAACTCCTACCCAAAGCCAAAAAGGCATGAATAAGTCCCAGGAACATCCAAAACAGATGTCAAAGTCCATTCTGTCTAGTCACAGGACAGCCCCACAGAGCTACCAATACTTGATTATCCACCATTGACACAATCTGGTGATTTGAGTCCCCAAATTAACCTAGATTAGAGGCAGTGAGTTAGGAGAAAGAAAGGTTGTTCCTACCGACACAGGGATAACAGTAAAGAGTGACAGTCAACAGCCCTGGATGAGGCCAATCCAGAGGGCATGGCAGCAAATGACGAAATGGAAAGGGAAAGGGCTCATGTCAAACAAAAGATGTTCATATCCCACTTTCATTACCTAAGAGCTGTGTGATCTTAAGCAAGTAAAATAACCTTTCTGAACCTGTGTACTCATCTCAGACAAGGAAAATATCACCTACTTATTAGCTTGTAATGGCCAAGATGCTGTGCAATCAAATACTTGAGGGCAGCTAACAGCCATGAAGCTTAACCTCTTTCCAGGCACTGACATTCAAGTTAGCACTCTGACAACACACTCTGATGATTAACCCTCAAAGGAATATCTTTGCACCATATAGAAAGCTGGGTAACACTCAGAATATTAAGTAGAAATAATAAATTATACAGAAATATTCAGAAAACCCAACTATCCAGAATGGTTTATTTCCCTAAAAAGACTATATAGAAAAGCAAAAATCATAGTATGTAGATTTCAGACCACCCCCATCCATATGTCAAATATTAGTCCTCTTGGTTATATATGTGTATATATGATATTTACCAAATTCTAAATATTGATAATATAAAACCAGACTCCATTTATACTGTATTTATAAAGAAGACAGAATATAAAAGAAAAACAAAGATTTTTAAGTAAGAGTCCATATTTTAAGGACATGGGAGACCGGCATACTCTGTCATTACTGAAGGTATTATAAAACAACATACCACCATTCTAGAAGGCAATTTGGGATATGCATCTGAAGTCGTAAATACACATACTCTGAGGCACACCAAGTGCAGATCAGATCCAGGAATGTATACTAAAACAGCAGGACAGGAACACAAAGACATGACAGGCTTGTTTCACAGTGTTATGTGTAAGAGCAGTAAGTATAAGCATCCTGAATGCCCAATAAGAAATTTGTTAAATTAGGATATAACCATAAAACAGAAACCTACATGAAATTTAAACTCATGTCATGAAAGTAGATTACTTGTAAAGAATATTTAATGTAGGGGCGCCTGGGTGGCTCTGTTGGTTAGGCTTCCAACTCTTGATTTCGGCTTAGGTCACAATCCCAGGGTCATGAGATTGAGTCCTGCATCAGGCTCGACACTGAGTATGGAGCCTGCTTAAGATTCTCATTCTCGGGGCACCTGGGGGGCTCAGTCGGTTAAGCATCTGACTTCGGCTCAGGTCATGATCTCACAGTTCGTGAGTTCGAGCCCCGCATCGGGCTCTCTGCTGTGTAGAGCCCGTTTCCGATCCTCTGTCGCCTTTCTCTCTACCTCTGCAGCATGCACCTGCTCTCTTTCTCTCTCAAAAATAAATAAACATTTAGGAAAAAAAAAGATTCTCATTCTCTCTCTCTCTCTCACTCACGCTCTCTCTCTCTTTTCTTCCCTCCCTCCCGGCAACCCCTGCCCTGCTTACATGCTTTCTCTCTAAAATAAAAAAAAAATTAATTTAAAGAAAGAATGCTTAATGTATTAATTATAAAGTAATTTAAGAAATACATGGAGTATACCAATTACTATAACTTTATAGTATGTATTATACAAATAAATATGAAATAAATATATTAACAGCAATTATTTCTAAGTGGTAGAATTATAGTTTATTTAACCTATATTTTTGCTTATTTATATTTTGTAACAACCACAGTTGTTTCTTGTGCAATAGATATACAAATTAATTAACATTTTAAAAAATTCAAAATGGTCAGAAACCATCAGATTTAGGTCAATTTCCTATATTTCCTATACTTAAAGATTAAGGAAATTTTTATGCTAGGTAGTTTTTCTATCTATGCAATCCACGTAATACTTACATTTAATAATCCTTAATTTTCCCCTTTCACCAGTAAGAAGATTGAGGCTCAAAAAATTTAACTTCCTAGAAAAATTATAAAACCATCCACATGCAACCAATACCAAAAACCTACAGCATTTTAAGAGTACTGAGCAAGAAAGTAGTCCAACTGCATCAGACACTAATGTTCCTAAAACTAAAAAAAAATTAAGTTGTCTTTAATCTATATTTAGATTTTTTAAAGTCTATATTAATGTATTTCACCATGTAATAAGCCCTTTAAAATAATCCTCCACTGTCTGGATATAAAAGATAACACTGTAAGTTAAAAATGTTCCATTATTTGTTTTGTAATGTTTCTGGATAAAAGAAATCTGAGTCTTAATACATAATGATAATGTGTGTGTGAGAGAGACAGAATAGCACTTGAAACATTAATAAAATGAAAAATTATCTTTATGTGGTTTAAGATATTCCCTGGACATTTTCATGAACATTACAAAATATTCATCCTGTATATGCCAGCTACCTCAATCTCAGTAATTCAAAGCATCTATTTAGTGTAAAGTAAAAACTTTTAATTCGCAAATTATATATCCATGTAAATATAAACTCATCTAAGACCCATCCTACGAACTAAAAGAAAAAAATTTTTCCTAGTGTTTTTAAACCACAAAATAGCAGGGACTTTTAATCTATAGTGGCTACTGGCGCCACCTTCCTTAAACAGACATATGGCGTCTCTCATTGCTAGGTGAGGCCAGCTCAGGAATTCCTGCCCTACCATTTTCTACCTTTAACTCTGAACAAGCCAGATTAACTTTCTTAGTGTTCTCATCTGTGCAATGGAGATACAAAGCACCCACCTCAAGGGTTACTGAGAATTAAATGAGATAAAGTATCGGAAGCAGTCAACACTTGCCTGACAGGAGAAGCACTGACAAACATGAGCTAGTATAATTAGCTGTTACTATCCATCTGTAGAAGGAAGATAAAGTTTCATCTTATCCGACAAACAAAAGTCTGTTTTGCCAGACATAACATCCTTTAATTAAAGGAAAAAACTGATTTACTACATTACAAAAATCCACTAGACTACCTTCTGTATCCTGGAAAGTGTAAACAGTATAGAAATCTGTAAAGTAACTCAAAATACAGTGAAGCCAGCTTGTTAAAAAAGAAAAAAATTAGGGGCGCCTGGGTGGCTCAGTCGGTTGAGCGTCCGACTTCAGCTCAGGTCATGATCTCACAGTCTGTGAGTTCGAGCCCCGTGTCAGGCTCTGTGCTGACGGCTCAGAGCCTGAAGCCTGCTTCACATTCTGCGTCTCCCTCTCTCTCCGCCCCTCCCCCACTCATGCTCTGTCTCTCTCTGTCTCAAAAACAAATAAACATTAAAAAATTTTTTTAATTAAATCATACTTTAAAATATAAGCCCATCCTTATTTTAAGAAGAATTTAGTGTACGGAAAGAAATTCCAGAATTTTGAAAGAACTATCTTAGAGTTCTAATCTAACAACTACTATTGTGTTTAATAATTGTGAACCTTACTCATTAGTAAATTATTTGAGGTGTGATACATTTTACGTAACGAGGTTGTGACTCATAGGAGCTAAGTAAATAAAGGCTATGTGTTTCCCTCATAAGCTAACAGAAGTCAACACAAACAAGGGTAATAATCACCGTGTAGTCAAACAGCCACACCTTGCCTTCTATAAAAACTGGTTTCTTTCCAACTTTTTCATGCCCCTTTCCATATTTCCCTAATGCAGCTAAATAAAACCATTACCTGAACTAACTTGAGAGGTACATCAGACAAAAAGGCCTGGAGTTTAATCCTGGACCCAGCTCACTCCACATACTTTTGACAAGCCACTGCTCAGTCCCCTAATTGAAACAAAAACAAAAAACACGGAGACTTGCCATATCCACTTCACAGTACACAAATGATATGTAGAAATAGCTGCGCCCTCCAAAAACTAACTATACACTAGAGTCCAGACTAGGGCTTCTTCCAGCCATGTGTCCCATGTGCTGACTGCCCATCCTATGGGAAAGAAGCGAAGCAGCAACAGGACCAAGCGCGAGGCTCTTGGGTGAGAAGCTTCCTGTGAAGCTAATTACTCTCCAGAGCATATTAAGGGTGGAGCGGCACGCCAAAAGCATATTCTGCATAAACACCACTGACAAACCTGTCTTACCACCTGTAGCCTCCAGAGAAGCCCACGAAAAGAAGTTTTCAAAGGGCATATTTTGTAAAAGAAAGTATCAGCTAAGGATATAGGCAAAAGGTGCAAGTTTGCAAATTTCAAAAAAGCCATTTCTTTTCCTATGAAATATATTAATTTAATAAACAAATGAGAGCTACCTACGCACCCTCTATTGTTTATGGTTTTATTTTAATCCTATGGCTGGATGAGATTTCCCCCTGATGTAAGCAACACGTTTCTCTGACGTTGCATCATCTCTCCACTCCAGTTCTGACCACATAACCCACATGACTTAAATCCCAAACATTCTGGGAACTTCTCAAAGACCACCTCACACCAGGCTGGTTATCAGCAAAACAGCCACTAGTACAAGTCAGCAGACAGGCATCTCATTTAAATTTTCCAATTTCTTTTAGGGGCGTCTGGGCGGCTCAGTCAGTTGAGCATCCAACTTCCACTCAGGTAATGATCTCATGGTTTGTGGGTTCGGGCCCTGCATTGGGTTCTGTGCTGGTGGCTCAGAGCTTGGAGCCTGCTTCAGATTCTGTGTCTCCCTCTCTCTCTGCCCCTCCCCAGTTCACACACTCTCTCTCTCTCTCTCTCTCAAAAATAAATTAAGAAAAGTTTTTTTTTTTCAATTCCTTTTAAGCAGCCATGTAAAAGATGTTTAAAATCCAAAAATCACTCTCGATCATATTTTTATGTGAATCACAGTGTAAAAACACAGTGCCCATTTGAGCTTGTTTTAAAAGAGGGAAAATGATGTTTAGAACAAAAACTAGACTATGAACTTCAGTTGGTCTCAAAACTGGTTCCAAATGGAATTACATATTAACTAGTTGATCAACTAGATCATATTTAAGATACACATACGATCAACTTCATGCCAATCATTTCAACCTAAGCAATGTAAAAACAAAACAAAACAAAAACAAAATCCAAGGAACATTTACCACCAGAAGTCACTGTGGAACACAGGACCCACATCATGAAACAATTCACAAAAGATGGGTCTGCCCTAATTTTTCCATTCGGGGACATGTCTGAGTGTTTGCCTTCGAATGAGAGAGCCCATGTCAGGCACTGTTTCCACAACCGGAAGCCCCAGACCAGCGCAGGTCAAGAACCTGCGATGCTTTTCAATTTCTAAAGCTGTCAAAGAATTAAAAACACCTCTCTCTCCTTTCTTCCATTAAAAAATCATTTTTTAATTTTTTTTTTAGTGTTTATTTATTTTGAGAGAGAGAGAGACCTGAGCAGGAGAGGGGCAGAAAGAGAGAGACACAGAATCTGAAGCAGGCTCCAGGCTCTGACCTGTCAGCACAGAGTCCGACATGGGACTCGAACCCACAAACTGCAAGACCATGACCTGAACAAAAGTCAGATGCTTAACCGACTGAGCCACCCAGGAGCCCCCATTAAAATTCATTTTTGAGGCAACCACTATACGATCGCCACAACTCTGCAGTACAGGTCCAATGTTTATATCCCGTAAGTTGTCTCTATCACGGTTTATGATACAATAATTTAGACAGATCTTACTGGTCACATATGCCAAAAACTTAAAAACACAAGGACTGAGGCACACAATCAAAAACATTAGGTAAAAACTAAATATAATTTAAATAGAACAAATATCTACCTGCTAGCTCATTTCCTGAAGTAAAGTTATTGAAAAGGTTATTCACATTGTTAGAGAAGCCAGTTCTTCCCAAAAGGATGGACTCTGCTCTTTTGAAACTGCCCTAATACTGTGTCCCAAATAAAAACGAACCTGGAGACAAAGAAGATGAGATGGAAAACTCAGACTCCTTCTTTGTATAATCAAGAGTGAGTCTCTGATTTCCCCCAGGCCTCAGTCTTCTCTGCTATGAATCAGGTACCCAGATTATGACAGCCAGCACTTACTCTGCTTACTTTGTGCACAATCTCCCTTAATCGGCACAGTAACTCTATGTGGTAGGAGCTCTTACCCCATTTTTACATGAGAAAACTAAGTTACAGTATGTTTGCTTGGGTTGAGATCTAGGTCAGTAAGTAGCTCCCTACCTAACAGGCAGTTGAGTATCAAGTCCAAACGTCTATCATCCATCATAGCATGAAGTGAACACTACGACATAATTAGGTACCTACACCCTGGCCATGCCAGTCTACACTGCACAGTCTCAAGGGGAGAACTGTCTTACCCAGCTTCTCATTGTTTGAAATAGAGCATACACATACTAGTCACTTATGTGAAATTTAATTATTACTCTTCCTATGAATATTTTACACTATGAATATTTTAAGAAAAAAGAACAAGACCAAAATAAAACAAAAACAAACTGATGGTTACATTTCGAGTGTGTGGGGTAGGGGGTGACCGGGGAGGGAGTGGGGAGTATTTTGGAGGAAGAACCTGCCTCAGTTCCTGGTATCACTTTATTAAAGTAGCCTTCTACTGCACAAGAGTGAACCCATTCTAGTTTTGTCAATAGTTTAAGAATAAACACAAGAATCCATGAAAACAGATCACTCTAGTGATACACCTTTTCAAACAAGAGTATTCCTGTACAGAAGTGCTGACTTGAAAGGGCACATGCACCCCAATGTTTATAGCAGCACTATCGACAATAGCCAAATTATGGAAAGAGCCCAAATGTCCATCAACTGATGAATGGATTAAGAAGATGTGGTGTATGTATACATAATGGAATACTACTTGGCGAAGAAAAAGAATGAAATTTTGCCATTTGCAACAACATAAATGGAACTGGAGGATATTATGCTAAGCAAAATGAGTCAATCAGAGAAAGGCAGATACCACATGATTTCACTCATATGTGGAATTTGAGAAACGTAATAGATGATCATAGGGGAAGGGAAAGAAAAAACAAGATAAAAGCAGAGAGGAAGAAGGCAAACCATAAGACACTCTTAAATCCAGAGAACAAACATAAGGTTGATGGGGGTGGGGGAGTGGGGTGGGTAGGGAAAATGGGTGATGGGCATTAAGGAGGGCACTTGTTAAGATGAGTGTTAGGTGTTATATGTACGTAATGAATCACTGGATTTTACTCCTGAAGACAAGATTGTACTGTATGTTAACTAACCTGAGAATAAATTTAAAAAATTCTTTTTAATTTTTTTAATGTTTATTTATTTTTGAGAGAGAGAGAGAGAGAGAGAGACAGAGCGTGAGTGGTGGAGGGGCAGAGAGAGAGGGAGACACAGAATCAGAAACTGGTTCCAGGCTCCAGGCTGTCAGCACGGAGCCCAACGTGGGGCTTGAACTCACAAACTGCAAGATCATGACCTGAACTGAAGTCAGACACTTAACCTACTGAACCACCCAGGCGCCCCTAAAAAAAATTTTTAAAAAGGGAATATTTCTGGATGAAATGTTAAAAGTCGAGAGCTTGTCACCACTACGGATTTGCTACCTGAAATTTCATCCAGACTAAACAATATGTTGTAATTTAACTTTCCATTTAAATTATTTCTTAATTTTAACAAAGATACTAAGAAAGTACCCAGTTATTCATCCAAAAATCATGTTATGACAGTTGTTATGCACGTACCTGGCATGGTGCTTGGCACTAGGAATATAAAAAGTGAGATGAAGCAATTCTTGGAAATCCCTCTTTAAAAATCTAACCGGGCTTTGAAATGCATAGTCAAAATGGTATTTTAAGCCTGGGCATTTCTTTAGAATGTGGTTAACCCTCTGAATTACAGCATGTTCTTGGTTAACCTATACTGTATATTCAGCAAATAACATTGCTTTAAGCAACATAAGTCTCAAGTCACTGGCCTCTCAAGATTTGGCATCGTAGTACATAATATCCCGGAGTAGACTAGGGCTGTTTTTGCCAATACTAATATCACTTGACGGAAAATCCAAAGCTAACTCTCAGTCTTCCAAAACAGTGGTAATCAGAAATGCACAGATCACTGCATTCTCAATGGAATACCAAAGTCTCACAGCGGTCAAAAATCTAAACCTTTTTCCTGTCCCCATGGTCCCCTGAATCCCTGTCTCAGTGGCTTGTGTAAGTTACACCTCCCACTTCATCTACTCTTGGGAAGGTCCTCATTAAGCCAGGAAGGGGAAAGAGCAAAATGCAAAGCTCCCAGTTGCATTCTCAGATAATTAAAAGCCAACTATCTTTATAAACACTCAAAATTCTCACTCAATCATCATTAGGCCAAATGTCAACTACACTCAGATTTAGAAGTGCAAAAAAAAAAAAAAAATGAGTTTGAACATAATTTCTGCTCCCTCCAGAAGTGGCCACTTCTCTATACAATTACCAACTCTTAGCGTACAGTCTCAAATTATTTTGGCTAAACCAATTCTTAATAAGCCAAAAATGAAATGCAACTGGAAAGAACTAAAGAAAACCAAGGGTAGAGGAAAATTTGCTTCAGGGCTGACAATTTATGTGCCCGATTTCATCTAGATACCAAATCCAAGGAACCTATCAGCAGCTGGTTAAGTTCACTGAAAACATCACACACACACACACACATGTGCTCAGGTTTTATAGCTATACTTTGTTCAGGTAATGACCACAGAAAGTACTTCTAAAGCGTAAGGTATAAAGTGCATTTTGTCTATAAATACAGGTTCATACTCCAATTTTTGCTGTTGCAGACAATAAGGAAAATATTCCAAGGGGAAAAAAAAGTCTCCAAAAAGCCTAGTCTAGTGCATAAATTATTAGTTTTTTTCTAGATCAAGGAGTTCTTAAATAACTACCACACAAGGCACGCATAGATGTGAACACCCATTATCAGGATATTTTAAGTATAGTTCAAATGCTTAATATAATCATGGGTTCTCAAGAGTCAAGAGACATTGTTCTTTTTCTACAGAAATGTCTCACACACACATTAGCAAGTCTCAACAATTATCTGCTTATCTCCCAGAGAATTACTAGGAGAGTCATCACTGTGGGAAACATTCATTTGAGGAAATAGTGTGTCTGTATTACAGGTAAGAGTCACTACTTATTTTATATGAACTTCAAATTGATAGTTACACCCCCTGGCACCAATGATATGCTTTAGCCTCCTGTGTCAGTTTGGTATTAAGGAATGGAGCTGAGATGAGCACTAACACAGGAGTTCCCTAAGAGATTCTTGATGGATTCCTACTGCAAGCTAACACTGCAGTGCTTCTGACCCATTTGTCAACCTTCCTTCCCCTCAACGATGAATTTCTAGGAAGCAAAGAGATAGTTACAATATAATCCTCAGCACATATCCCAAGAGAAATTAAAACATGCTCACGCAAAAACTTGTATATGAATGTTCACAGCAGCATTACTTATATTAGCCAAAGCATAAAAGAATCCAAATGGCCACCAACGGATGAATTTGAATAAACAGAATACGGCATAACCATACAACGGAATATCATTCAGCCATAAAATAGAATGGAGTAGTAATACATGATACAACATAGATAAACCTTGAAAAACATATAGCTAAAGGAAAAGAGCCAGACACAAAAAATCACATATTGCATGATTCCATTTTATGTGAAATGTCCAGAATAGGCAAATCCAGAGAGACAGAAAGTAGGTTAGTGGTTGCCAGAGGGTTAGGGGAAGAGAAGAATGGGGAGTGACCATTAACATGGATAAGGTTTCTTTTGGAATGATGACAATATTCTGAAATTAAACAGTGGTGATGCTTGCACAACTTTGTGAATACACCAAAAACCAATGAATTGTATACTTTTAAAAAGTGAATTGTATGGCACGTGAATTATATCTGAATAAATATGTTCTTTAAAAATAAACTCAAATTGTACACCTAGAAATTTGTGCATTTTACTGAAAGTTAATAAAGATGACTTTCAAAAAGATAGTTCTTAAAGGCCTTAGACACTATCCATACCCCATACACAAAACACAGTCAGTATGAGTTAAGCTAATAAAGTAATTTCTGTACTCTAAATGCCCACGTCCCTTAAAAAGTTATATATAATTTCACAGAAATAGGTCTAAGTTTCCAAAGTGGAGTTTCCTCTACCTGACATAGAAATGTTTGAATATTAAATTATGATTTTTCCTTTTATATATTTGTATCTATCTTGGGTTTTAAATGTGTCATCTTTGCATTGTATATAAATAATTCCACAACTCTAAGTTTTCTTATGTGCATCTATGCCCTTTTTGATAATTCGCTTTACTTATATGTTTTCGAAGCAGAGTACACACTTAGAGTGCAACGAAGAGGGCCATAGCAAATGAGCTTATACACTTCCACACTAATTCCTGCTGTAAAGTAATTACAATCCCAACAACAGTCTATTCCCCTGGATTCTCTCCATGGTCTCAACAAATCTTAACAAAGCTTCCGGTTTATTCATGTCAAAAGAAAATATGCTGGGGCGCCTGGGTGGCTGAGGTGGTCAAGTGCCCAACTCTTGGTTTCCGCTTAGGTTATGATCTCACAGCTTCAAGATCAAGCCCTGCATCAGGCTCTGTGCCAACGGCTCAGAGCCTGCATGGGATTCTCTCTCCCTCTCCCTCTGCCGATCCCTGCCTCCAAAATAAATTTTAAGAAAGTAGATATGCTGATGGCTCCATGACACATCTAATTATTAGTTTAAAAAGTCCTTGACTGGGACGCCTGGGTGGCTCAGTCAGTTATGTGTCCGAATTTGGCTGTCATGATCTCACGGTTCGTGAGTGTGAGCCCCACGTCAGGCTCTGTGCTCACAGTTCGGAGCCTGAAGCCTGCTTTGGATTCTGTGTTTTCCTCTCTCTCTGTCCCTCCCCTGCTTGTGCACTATCTCTCTCTCTCTCGCTCTCTGTCTCAAAAATAAATAAACCTTAAAAGAAAGAAAGTCCTTGACTAATCATCTTATTTCTCTTTATTGGAATCATGTGTATCAAGGCTACAAAGGTTGAAGCACTGAGAATGATTTTTTAACACTACTCTGGTATACTGAGACATAAAAATAGTGGTATGTGTGTTCCCTTTTAGGGAAACAGAAGGAAGACTCTGCCCAAAAGAATGAAATTGTTTTACTCAAAAAAATTTTCGGCGACCTTGAGAACTGGACCTCAGGAAGTCAGCATGACTTCCCTCAAGCACTATTGATGGCTCCCTCTGTCCGATTCCACCTTTCACTCATGTCTCCCCCCTCCCTGACAGTCACAGCACTGTATGGCAAATGTGTGTTCGCATTCATGTCTCACCTACCAGCCTACGTTCCTAAAGGAGATTATCACAGCCTATAAGCTGACTCCAACCTATAGACATGTTTTGTTTGGCCCATACAACATGCTGAAGTTGGGAAATATAAAACAAAGTTCCGGATTGCTAGCTTCTCTTTAGAAAAGAAACCATCTGACCGCACGGGACATGCATTACCTCATAGCCCCAACTACGAGGGAGAACACACTCTCCAGACAGTGACAACCCTATGCTCCCGTATCAGCTGACACTTGCCCTTCCTCGTTCACGAATACAACCTGACTAGCCCCTGCAGGCATATCCCAATGAAACTATGTGAGGTCTTTCATTTTATCCTCAAGGCCTAGGACAACTCCTGCCCTTTAGGAAGGACTCTTGCTTCTGGACTCAGAATTTAGCATGTAGAAGAATCACCTGTGGAGCTTGTAGAACAACCCAGGCTTTTGTCTAAGAGGTCCTGATTCAAACAACCAGGATTGACACTCAGAAGTCCACCATTTTTAGAAGCACCCTTACTGAGCCTTGCCAAGAATGGTCTCAGATAAACATGGTTTTACTGCTAAACAATGGGGTTCTTATGAGTCTTGATTTCCTTATAAGATAAAGAATTTGGGTGCACTCGGTGGCTCAGTGGGTTAAGTATTCCATTCTTGATTTCAGCTCAGGTCATGATTTCATGGTTCATGAGTTCCAGCCCCGCATCAGGCGCTGTGCTGATAGCACAGAGTCAGCTTGGGATCCTCTCTCTCCTCTCTCCCTCTGCTGCTCCTGGCTTGTGTTCTTTCTCTCTCTCTCTCTCTCAAAATAAATAAATAAACTTGGAAAGAAAAGAAAAGAAAAAAAAGAAAAGAAAAGAAAAGAAAAAGCATCTAGACTAAATCACCACATCTCCCAGCTTCAAATAAATGCTTTGGCTCTTTATTGGAAGTCTAAGGAAAGCAAGCGGGAAATTAGTTCCTATTCTCTGCTACCCCCTGCTGGCATGTTCTTGGTAGGGCAAAGGTATAAACTCCAGCCCAGGAAATACTGTCCTCTATTTTTTTTTAATTTTTTTTTAAATTTATTTTTGAGAGACAGAGACAGAGTGTGAGTGGGGGAGGGGAAAAGAGAGAGGAAGACACAGAATCCGAAACAGGCTCCAGGCTCTGAGCTGTCAGCACAGAGCCCAACACGGAGTTTGAACCCACAAACTGAGAGATCATGACCTGAACCAAAGTTGGCCATTTAACTAACTGAGCCACCCCGGCGCCCCCACTGTCCCCTATTTTTAATGGCTAGATCCAAGTACATAAAAAATACAAAATAGTTTACAAACACAGAACCAAGCTACATTTGGTGAGAAGGAAAAAAAAATATCTTACAATTTCATTTATCAATTATACCTCAATAAAGCTGATTGCTTCTTAAGTGTTAACACCACAAGTTTGTCTCCCTTATTCTCTAAGAGCTTCTAGATGTGTTTCTATAAAACTGACTCTGAAGCATACAAATTTATTTTGAGACTTTTCGTGAAAATATTTGTGCATTAAAGTATGCAATCTGTGTAACTGTAGATTTGGGGCCTACTACATGGAACAACTTTCTACCGCAATAAAATGTTCCAGAATGGAATGATCTCCATTTCTGGAGAAAGCAAACCCCAGATACAGAAAATGTTTTAGGCCAAACATATATAATTCCCTTTGATTGGGTGAGATTTCCACAATTCCTCTCAATGGTCGGGATGTCTTCCCTCTCATCTCATAGTATACCACGGAGCACATGAATCTGGGTCCTGTGAGACTTCTGGGTTTAGATCCATCTATAGATGGATTCTGCTTTCCAAGGCTAGAACTACACTCCAGAAGGGAGATAATACAGGCTGACAGCCAATCATAACAAACTGCCTGGATGTTCAAGCAAAACCCAGAAGGAGCCATAGCAGAGAGCAGCTGGGTGTGACAGGATGTGTGGAAGGCAGGCAAGCATGGGTTAATCTGGAAGCTTTCTCATGATTACTTCACGCTCCTCGAAACTGTGAAGCTTAACCTGCCAACCACTCCCTCCTTCAAAGTCTTCTTCAGCTCACCTACTCAGAGCTCTTCCTCCACCTTCTAAACTTTGTTCATTCCAGTATCAACTCCAAGTAGGTCGTCCTACATGTATGTACAGCTCGGGGGTCCTCCCTGGGACGTCCCTCCAGCCTCACATTCATGGCTCCCAGTTGAACATTTCCTTTTGAGCACACTTAGATCACCACAAAGCCAGCATGTAAAACAGACCTCACCCTCTCACCCAAGACTGAACTGCCACACCTCAATTCACTATTGAAATTGTGATACCAACATTCTCCCAGATGCCCAGACTCAGAACATCAGAATGCACCTTCCTCATCCATCCAGGTCTGCGTACTTCTCTCCCCCAAGGTCTGGCGTTCTCTTCTGGCAGATGTAAAACTTCACTATCTCATACTGATTGTGTTGCCTTAATCTCCTTTGCGTCTACTCTACTTCAATGCCTGCCTATTGCTCCTTAAAAATCAAAAAAGTTTTTTTTACAAAAAAACACTGTTCAAAATCTTCCAAAGATCCATTTTGCCTATAGAATAAGGCCTTCCAATCTGTCTTCAGGTCTTCCTCACCTGGATTTTCACACAGAAATCCTTGATTCTGCCTGAACACAAAAATTCAGTGTCCTCAAATACGTTCATCCCTCCATCTTAACAACTCAAATGTCTTCCCCAAACACTACTGCCCCAAAGATTCCTTGTCCCTCTACATCTTTGTGACACTGATTTTCTGAGCCACTAATTCAGTAGTTGGGCCATTCTGTCTTATGTCACCATTATGTAGTCACCTTTTCTACTGTTACATAGGAACATTACTAAAGTGAGGAATCACCATCAAGGTTCTACACATCTTCTCTCTCCCTTCCTACTGAGCACACGTACTTGTAAGTAATAAGAAATAATTAACTTCTTCTAAAGGCAAAAAAGTTAAAAGAAAAGACAAACTATTGCTAGGGGTATTATAGAGAAGGTTTAATTCAGATTCAGAGACTAAAAGAGCACAGCTCAGGAAAAAGACTTTGACTTTCTGAAAAGAAAAAAAAAAGTTGGTGTGATGAGATGAGGCAAGACCAGGCTACTACCCGACATCCACACCAGGAACAGGAGGAGCTGAGCGAGCCACCCAGCCTCACTGCCTCTCAGGCCACAAATTAGAAAGAAGAGTCCCAGATCAGACAGGTGGTACCTACAATGTGGAAAAACACTCAGAGTGTGTAACAGATACGTGAGGGACCTAACCAATGTCTTGAGGGGAAAGGGAAAAGCCAAGAGCCAGCGTCAAGTACCATTTCCACAACCTGGAAGAGAGAATGCAGCCAGAAGATGGAAAAGCTGGAGGAGAAGGAAAACAAATTCAGGAAAGGTAGTCAGGAGGGCTGGCAGTGCCATATGAAATAATTATCACCCCCGTCGAAAGCAGAGCCAGATGGCATCCACGGACAATGGGAACCCACACAGGCAATATGAAATTTTGATGAATTCCTTAATGGCCACACAATGAAAGCCTCTATTCCACAAACAAACTAATAATAGAACAAATGTCAGTACTACACAAAAAAGACTTAAAATTGCCTTCATTATTTACCCAGCTGTATTTGTTCATTTTTCAAAATGTGGTTGTTTAAAAAGTGCTTTTGCTGACAAGAAGGACCACTGTCTATGTCATGAAAACTAATGTTACTTTCTTGAACCCTAAGCTGATACTCCAGGCGACTATATTAATTACCACAAAAGGTCAGGTAATTCAGTCACCCATGCGGCTTGACCCCAAATGACAGCTCTGGTCATGAACGAGAGAGAACTGTACATCCCAGTTGCCAGCATCTCTACATGAGAAATTAATCAAAGTTGCAGCTTCTGTAACAGTGTACCCCTAACCCTCAGAATGAGCCAACCAGATTACACACAAGTGCCCACAGCGCCTTATTAACTCTAGCTTGTCTGGGAGAAGTGCTCTGATCACATTTGCCTAAAAGGCCGTCTTTCATGATGTAATCAAAGTCTGAAGTCAAAATAAGACTGAAGGTCACCGGTGTTACCTGCCTTCTATAAAAGCCTTGACAAAATGCGTTTGATCTCCTGGAGAGAGGTTATTCTCCAGGAAGACATTATTTGGAAAGGCACAGCCATTTGATACCTGGTATGAAGGGAAACCCCAGGTGGAAAGAGCTAAAATTGAGTGGCTCACCAGAGGGAACATGAATAGCTCTATGCAAGCATGCAGGACCCTAAGGTAACTAGAAAAGAATTAGGGGATTGTAGAACTCCTGCAGGTCATAGGTAAGTAACCTTTTAAATAAGAGACACTGAGTGGGCTAACAGCCCTGAAATTAGCTGGTGTCTGTTGGCTTATGAACCACTCCACAGAACAAGGGTCCCGGTGGTCCGCAGCTAGTGCGGTCCAAGCAGATCCAAGCAGACTGTCAACAGTTGTGTTTTCCCAGGTACGTGTAAGACGACAACACAGCAAGTTGGAAGGCAAGGTCAAGAAAGGGACTTACCTTAGACTGCGCAGACTATGCTAAGCAGGCAAGGGAGGGGAACAGGACGCTGGTAAGAAGGAAGAAAGTCAAGAGGAGTTGACTAAACAGGTTTAGCTGAAGCTACAAGGTAAGATACTGAGCAGGCTGCAGAGTGAGATGCTGGGATGTACCAATGCAAAGGTGAAGGCCCCTCAGGACATAATAACATCCAGGATTAGGATGTCAAAGAAAGAGGCTGGAGTGGAAATGGAAGACATGGTTTTGGAGGTGAGGGGACTTGATCAGTCCTCCCTCCTGGTCCACAGTGTATTCACCAAGATGATGACAGGGTTAGGGTAGAAGAAAAATAGTGAGGCAGCTGCTCAAGGCCTCACTGGATAAAGAGGAACAAAAAAGAAGTCAGCACAGCGATGAGGAGGAGGGTATTGGACAGGTAAGCCTGTGGTATAAGGCGTAGATATTTCTATGTACACTTTTCAGTTCGTCTGGACGCGGCCACTGCTTCCAGCCCGGGGATATCTGCGGGGTGTGGAAAAGAGCAAAGTATACTGGGGAAGGCAACAGGAGAAAAAGAACACTAGGTTCCTCACATGGGAAAGAGGCAAAGAGAAGGCTTAGGAAGGGACAGAAGTTGATACCACAGAATTGTTCCCAGAGGGCAGAGTGGAAAGGTCTGGGAGGAAGTATGGGCACCACTCCAGGAGGCCAAGTACTGAGCACCATGGCCAAAACTCCTCCATCTTGGGTAGTAATAAAAGCTGACAGGAAGGACATGGAGGTCGGCAGGCTACAAGATGACCTCTACATGGAGTTAAACACTTCCTATTACATTTAACAGTGAGTCAGGCCAAAACTGTACAAATCATGCATTTTTTCTTACGATAAACCATTCCACATTTTGAAACTAAACTGAACAAACATCCTCTACCCAGAACACGCCCTGAGGACTGATAGGATGAATAACACTTCAAACATTGGGTCGTTAGGTCATAAACAGTGAGAGACTGGCCATCTTTCACATCACCTGAAGCAAAACTAATTTTTTAAAGCTTTTTAAAAACATTCTTCTCAGTCACAGTTTGGCTTAGAAAAACCTCCTACTTTTGCTTAAAGAGCACATGTCAAATGGACGTATATCAAAACTTTTCATTTACTAAAATTAAACATCCAATTTTAACTGTAATTTTAAAGTAAAAACTTACAAATACAACATAAAGATGATCCCTTACATATGAAGTATTATATTATCAGAAAAAGTCCTTACAGGGGCTCCTGGGTGGCTCAGTTGGTTAAGTGCCTGACTTCAACTCAGGTTATGATCTCACGGTTTGTGAATTTGTGCCCCACATCAGGCTCTATGCTGACAGCTCAGAGCCTGGAGCCTGCTTCAGATTCTGTATCTCCTTCTCTCTCTGCCCCGCCCCTGCTCTCACTCTCTCTCTCTCTCAAAAATAAACAAACATTAAGAACAATTTTTTAAAAGAAAGAAAAAGTCATTTTAATTATCATTCAGTCATTAGAAATAATTGTTTAGCCATCCATTCACCAAATCAATGTATTCTATGCATTTTGTTAGTCTTATGTTAAAGCAATATAGGAGATAAAATAACTTACAAACCGAATTTTATAGAAAAATACATCTTAAACCAGGGATGGGCAAACTAGAGCCTCGGGGCCAAACCAAAACCTGCCAACTACATTTTTAAATAAAATTTTATTGGAACACAGATTCTAATCAGTTGCAAAGAGATTTCTCACTACAAGGGGCAGAGAGCACTGAGTGGTCCTAACATAGATGTATGGCACATAAAACCTAAAATATTTACTATCTAGCCCCTTACAGAAAAAAGTCTACCAACTATTTTTATTGACAAATTACCAAGGCTTTCATGTATTCATTCAAATACATTAGTGCCAAAATGCCGGGATAGATACAAATGTACAGGAAACACAGCATGTGCTGAGTATCTTTCAAATACAGGACAAGATAAACGACAAAATACGGGCTCCTGGTAACAGTTCCAAATGGCCCGCCAAGAGGCCCAGCAGAGTGGGCCAGGGGAGACCCCTGCCAGGCCTACACTTTCCACAGAAAGGGCAACTCAGCACTTTCCCAGGACTTTGGTAGGAAAGGGCTGCTCTGTTCCAACCCAACCAAAGTGAGAACGGTAAGGATACTCCCCACTGGGAGATGGACCATGTTTACAATCACTGTATTCTGGAAAACACCTACAGTTGAAGGAAATGTTAGCAGGCTAGAAATCGCATGTGGGACGTGAGCATTTTGTCCTGTCTGGGACTGAAGTGAAGATCTGCCCCCCGAGTTACAGACTTCTAGGTGCGGCACAGCCACGAGGCAGAGAAAGTATCCCTTCCTAGAGCTGTCTTCTTTAAGACTTGAACTTTAAGAGAAGATGTGGAGTGGGTTGCTTCCTCTTGGCCTGAGTGAAATGATGTTGCCTTGAACTCTAAAGATGAAGCCTGAACTCACAGGAAGAGAAAGACTGGATAATTAGAAAAACAAATCTCAGATTTCTTTAGAGACAGACCCAAAACTGAAACAGAGGAAAATGTACATGCATATGAAGCACGCCCTTCTGGAATTTCCTTAAATATGTGGAATCAATTTCAAGAATTGCAAAAAACATTCCAAGCATAAAACCTCAACCTCAAGACTCAGGAGAGGGGAGAAAAGACCAGCTGAAAAATCAAAGGGACTCTACAGGGAACAAACTTTAAGGCAAGGGAAGAAGTGTATTCAAAATTCTGGAGTTAGTGATAGGTTTGAAGAAAAACAAAGTGAGAAGTCAGGCCTTCAAGAGTATAGGTAGACCCGGCTGTCGACAAGGAGAACAAGGAGAAGGCTGAGGGCGCGCCAACCAGCTAGTTACCAGACAGCGTGCTGTAAAAGCCGTCAGAGCAGTTGCTAGCCTCAACTGTGTATGCGCCAAAAAGGCGGCTGAGAATTCACAGGTTGTTTGAGAAAAAAATAAATGTATTTTTTTAATAATAGTTTATTTTCAAATTGGTTTACATATAACACCCAGTGTTCATATGCATTTGGAGATTTAAAGCAAAGAATAGACAGGAAACCAACATAATATGGGATTTGGTGCTCTACATTCTAGCTAGGAGCTCCAAGTGCTCAATTTACTGAAAAGATCTTCCTTTTGTTTAGTGTGTCATGAAATTGACAGAAGTAGCAAAAAGCAAGCATAACATTTGGGAACTAATTATGGAAACTTTTCAATCTTTTTCTAAGGAGTTTATCCTAGCGAAATGAATGAAATGGTGCTGTTATTTGTATAAGAAATCTAAGCATACGCTAGGATTTTTAACACTTATATAGACCTACAGTAGAAAAGCCATTTCAGTTTTTATCCATTTAGCATAGCAAAGCCCATGAGCCTCCTATACTTCGATTCAGCTTAATGGTGCTATCCTGAAATTTTACTGTTTGTTTTGATGAATCCATCATAAGCGCCAAGAGGGTCTCAACTGATACTGTCTTTGCAGATGACATAATTATTTTAATGTTATAAAAGTAACCATTAAATCTTTAACTAGGAGGCAGCGGGGTTAATATTTCAGTCATATGGTAAAATGGATAAGAATAGCAATTATGTTTTACATTCCTTCAAATATATTTCAATTAAAAAAATTACAAAATATAAGTGCCAATGAGAGCTATGCACTGAAAGCTGTAGAATAACTTTGCTTGGGGAGAAAGAAAATGTTCAAGAGAAGAAAGGTCATTTTGTTGGAGTTAGTTAGGGAGAGAAAAGGGGGAAAGTGCATACAATCAGTACAAAGCTGTGTTCACCCTGGAGGCCATGCTCCTTTCCCACAATTCTCAGTGGTACTCTGAAACAGGGAGCTCCACAAGTATTTGTTGAATGAATACTGCCCTCTGGTGGCTCAGAAGCACTATCCCCCACAAGGAGTTTCTCCCAAATTATTCAAACTGTACTAGAACTTTCCCAAATCCTTTTCTTTCAAAACTTACCCATGTTTTATTCCAGTCACTTAAGACTGATAATAACAATGTGACCTAGTATTTCTGACAAAAGAGATGCTAACACAGCCAAGTATTAACCCTCCCATAAAACCAGACGTTACTTTATACAAACATATTCTATAAAGAGTCACTAATAATAAATCCAGATTGGGAACAATACCTTTCATGCTGGCAGAACCTGTAGTGTGTCCTTCATTCCCTCAGAGGGTAACTAATTGTACATGTACTGCCTTCTCCTAAATTTTCTTCCAGTTCTTTCTCAGTAAGAATTTGTTTTTTGATACTGTTTTCACAAATTTTGCCTAGATTCTTCTGTACACATTCTATTAGTCTGTCATATCTAAAACCCTCTCAGACAAAGCCAACTTCAATGTATGTTATTCCTGAGGGATGAGGGGAGAGTTGAGACCTGACAGTGAAATCTTGGTTTGATAAAGGCTCATTTTCCATTCCTCATTTCCTCATTGACAGAACTGAGTCTCCATTTTCTTGCTATTTTCACCCCTTATTTCATATATATAATTATGGCTGATAAAGTTAATGGCCATATCATGACTCACAAAATGGAGGCCACCCTAGTGGCCCTGCCCATGTCACAAATCTAAGCCTAAGAAAGCCTGCCTTCATTTTCAGGAAACACTGGTCGAGGAAACCTAACATACACCAGTCACAATCCTCCGACTCAGCTTTAGTTATTTCACTTCACCCTAGAAAATAAGACCTGCTAGCCTTACCAGGAAATCCTTGACCTCCAAGCCAATCATGCCCTGTTTCCATATTGCTGTTTCTACTTCTATAAAAGTCACTTTTAGTCCAAATCCCTCAGGAACAGTGCTCCCTTTCTTGTTAGGCACTGTATTCCCCCAACTCGTGGATTGTTTTCCCCTGAAAAAAGGACAAACTCATTACTAAATTGTATTATTTTTTGTCATTTGACATGGCTCACATATACTTCCTCTATATCTAAGCTTCCTCCATCTTTTCTCGTTCTTAAATGTTTGCATCTGTCAGTCACCGACACAGGCCTCCACAGAGCTATACACTCAAAGGTAACCCTGAGGTTAAGATGTAGAGAAGTACGGGGGACTGGGATTCCCCTTGTCCCTCAAATCCAGCTGTACTGAGGTCAGAACACTTGGAACACCCAGGAATTCTTTCTGGAGAGCGACAGAAAAATCTCCACACGTGGAGGGAGACAGTCTGGCAGGACAGAGGTGTGTGTATGAGAATTGAGGGACATAAAACAGAGTGGGCACGGAGGGAAGGGATCCCCTTCTGTGGAGAGTCAAAGGTAAGCCTGAAAGCATAGCTTTCATTTCAACATGTCCCTCATGAGCCATTTTGGAACAAACCACAAACAGCTGAGTACTGAGTTAGGTTCCATAAGATAAATCAAAGAAAATATTCCACAGGCTCTTCTTGACAGGGCCTGGAGGCCACCCAGGACAGGCAGATGAGAAGATTAAAACGCACTTCCAGGCTTTCATCTCTTAATTTGTCTCTTTGGCACTCTTTTGGAAGACAATAGTGTGGGATGAGGCTTTAGTTTCCTTCCACTTTGCAAACAGGAGTCAACTCTAGCTAGACGGTGGAAAGACATTCACATAGGTGGTGTGGTGGCCTCACTCCCAGGGGCCGGCAGGGTTTGCAGAAACTGCAAACCCAGGTTACATTGAGTTCACATCTGCCTTTTACAGGATGTTTACTATGTCTATGCAAAATGAAATAAAGGCAAATTCTATGGAAAATTGAAACCAAAGGATACTCAGAGGCAAAACCTCTTCCCATTATCTAACAAATTCTGGGGAAATTACCTGTAGGAAAAGGACTGCAAAGTCATGGAAAACATGCCTCAGATTTCCACTATTGCTGCAATTACACAATAATTTAAAAATAGGTGAAGACAGATGGAATTTACCAGAGTTAATCCAATAAAGCTCAATGTCCTCGAAGATGAAGCCTGGAAGAGGCCTCTAAGATTTCCTAATAGCTGACATCCATAGCTTTCTGTAAACTGTAAATCACTTTATACAAGACGAGAAAGCTAAGGCTGTTCGCTGAAAGAGATGAAGTAAAATGGTTAGTGCAGAACGGACAGTATGCGGTAGTGAGCGCAAGCTTTGGCTTCGACACACCTGCTGTCTGCTTCAGGCTCCACCGCCCTCTGGCTATGTGACAGAATGTCTAATCCTCTCTTTTTCTCCGTATTGAACCACATTTTCATAAGAAGATTAGCTAATCTCATGCCCTACCCATAAGACTTTCTGCCTTCCATTGGTAAAAATCTTTTTTAATTTTTTTTTAATGTTTATTTATTTTTGAGACAGAGATAGAGCATGAGTGGGGGAGGGACAGAGAAAGAGGGAGACACAGAATCTGAAGCAGGCTCCAGGCTCTGAGCCGTCAGCACAGAGCCCGACGCCGGGCTCGAACTCACAGACTGCGAGATCGTGACCTGAGCCGAAGTCGGATGCTTAACCGACTGAGCCACCCAGACGCCCCGGGTAAAAATTTTTAAAGTAAAAAAAAAAAAAAAAAAAAAAGCCAAGAATTTCAAAATGACAAAGTTTGGATACATAAAAAATACTCTTTTCCACTACTCCATGCTGCCACCGGATAAATTTAAGATCTTACCCAGGGGCTTAAAAGTACTGGAGAAGAATAGCTGAACGAGTCTGTTAAGAATTATATGATTGCATTAAATGACAGTTAGTGCTGGGACACAACTTCTACTCTTTGAAAGACACTGTTAAGAGAGTAAAAAAAAAAAAATCATGCCACCGAGAAATTTTTTGCAAAACATAACTGATAAATTATTTTTAGAATATACAACCCCAGAAAACAATCCAATTTAAAAGATGGGCAAATAATCTCAACACTTCATCAGAGAAGATGTATGGATAACAGGCACACAAAAAGGTGTTCAATATCACTAGATAGTAAAGAGAAAAAATCAAGTTTTGATGTTTGATTTCTGTGGCTTTCAAGTTCTCAGCCCTCCTCTTTCCCCTTCATCCCACATCTGGAAAACCTGATAAGAAAACCCATAAGCACCATCTGTCCACTGGCACCAATGGAAATTTCAAACCTGGCTGAGAAAATGCAAGCCTGGCTGAAAACAAAGGGTTCATTCAGGTGCCATCCCTTAACCACGGCAAAAGTCCCAATCTACCAACCTCTTCTTCAGCATGTTTCACTCCTGACAAAACTTAAGCTCTTCTCCTTAGTAAGTCCTCTTGCTATTCACTATATGAGTGACAAATCTGATTTCACACCCATTGATAGCTTGTCCTGACATACACGAGTTCCTGGGGGAGAGGGGAGCTACTGCCTAGTGTCCAGCAGAAGATGCTGGGTGCTCAAATAAACCAATCAGGCATTAGGAAAATGCAGATTAAAACCAGGATATGATGCATACCTACAAACATACTACTACTATATTGTAGAATGGCTATAATTTAAAAACTCACATTAACAGGCATTGACAAGTGTGTCAAAGAACTGGAACCCTCTCACCCTGCTGGTGAAAGTGCAAAATGGTACAGCCATGGTGGAAAACGATGTTAATTTTTGATAAAGTTAAACATACTTATGCTAAGACCCATCAATCCCATTCCTCAGCATTTACCCAAGTGAAATAAAAGCCTGTCATGAATGTTCATAGTGACTTGATAACTTCCAAAAACTAGAAAGAACCCAAATGTCTTTCAAATGGAAATTGATAAACCATGGTATATCCACATTCCAGGGATACTACTCAACCATCAAAAGGACTTAAGTACTGATATAGCCAACTATACTGATGAGGCTTGAATGCATTATGCTAAGTAGAAAAAAGCTGGACTCAAAAGGCTACAAATAGGATAATTCCACTTATAGGACATTATTGAAATGACAAAACCACAATGACTAACAAGGACAGAAAACCGATCAGCAGTTGCCAGGGACAAAGATGAGGAGCAAAGGTACTCCAAATGGTACACAACAGAATTTTGGGGGGTGATGAAATGCTAAATCGTGACTGAGGTGGCAGTCATGCAACTGTGTGCATTTATCAGAACTCGGTATATTTGAAAGGATGAATTTTGGGGCACCTGGGTGGCTCAGTCAATTAAGTGTCTGACTTTGGCTCAGGTCATGATCTCGCAGTCTGTAGGTTTGAGCCCGGGAGTGGGCTCTGTGCTGATCTCTGTGCTGATAGCTCAGAGCCTGGAGCCTGCTTCTGATTCTCTGGCTCCCTCTCTCCCTGCCCCTCCCCTGCTCACCTGCTGTCTCTCTGTGTCTCTCAAAAATCAACATAAAAATTTTTTAATAAAAATTTTTTTTAAATTTTAAAAAAGGATGAATTTCATTGTCGATTTATACCTCAATTAAAAAAAGTCATTTAACAATGCAAAAACAGTTGTCAGAAATGTTGTCATTACCTGAGCTAAAATACAACAATCCTAACTTGTATTAAGAATTAGGGATCATAGGATTGTTTACTAATACTACAGATTTCCACCTCTGCTCCATTCTTGAGTTGGTGGGTGGGAGCTGGGAATCTGCAGCATTAACAAACATCCTAGATTACTTTGATGCAGGTGACCCAAAGACTACACTTTGAGCTTGTTACACAGCATTATCATGGCCAAAGCTGATACAAATACCCTTCCATCATTTCTTCATCTGAATAAGCTCAGCAACTCCAGCTGTTCTGCATGTGACCTAGGATGTTACAAAGGCAAAAACAGCTGTAAATAGGGGGAACAGGGCTTTCTCACTGGAGGCTGTGGGCATAATAAACATAATCAAATACCAGATGCTGTATAAAGTCTTTTCCAAACTTTCAATTCTAAGAGAGTTATGGATTTCAGATAATCACCTGCTTAGTGTTCTTGAACAGTTTTGCCAAGCTGGAAAGCAAGAAGGAAATGAAATTCACTGGTGAACATGGAACATGACCACAAAGGTTAATCAAAGAACACCCAAACCAACAATTTCTCTGTGTTTAAGGCAAACTTCAAATGGGAAAAATAAGGGTCACCTGGGTGGCTCAGTCAGTTAAGCATCTGACTTTGTTTCAGGTCATGATCTCAAGATTTCTGAGTTTGAGCCCCACGTTGGGCTGTGTGCTGACAGCTCAGAAGCCTGGAACCCGTTTTGGATTGTGTGTCTCTCTGCCCCTCCCCTGCTCACTGTCTCTCTCTCTCAAAAATATATAAACATTAAAAAAAATTTTGAATGGAGAAAATCTCCATTTTCTAACACACATCTCCTTTATAAACTAGACTATTTTAGAGAAATATTATGCTAAATTCCCCTGTGTAGATTGGTAGGAATACAACTGGTCTAATAAAGTGGGGGGTGGGGGTTGTGTGGTAGAAGATTCTGAGCATCACTGGAAAGCCATATACTCTAAACCCCATCCCCACCCTATCTCCCAAAAAGTCATCATTGAGAGCTCGGTTCTGTGGAACTGCATTAGACAACATCCTCAAGAAATAAGGTTCCAAGAATAACTGCATCGCCTTTTATTAGGACATGAAAGAAATCTGGCTAATTTCTACTAAAATTTTCAGCAAATACAGTAAACTTGGTTGAATTATGTCATAAACTTAACACTTAGTAATTATTCTATATCTTTATGTGGTTTCTTCACTATTATATCCCAAATACATAGAAGTCACTGACTCATAGAAGGTACTCAAGTATTTTTGAATGAATATCGAAACATAAAGTGGGTTATAAACATGAATATAAAACATACTCCTCAGTATACTGAAGATATGATTACACATACTGGTAAGAATTAAATGACAATGGTTAAATCTCCCAGAGGATAATTCCGATTTTAAAGAATCATTAAGCAAATGCATCTCTAATTAGTCAAAGGTATTAGAGAAGATTTTTATACAGAGGACTTTCCATGGTCTCTATCTCTCACCAGTGGCCATCCTGTCACTCCAATTGTGCATCTTTCTTGTTGTGTGGCGTATATAGTCTTGGCTATGTCTCTTCTGAATTCAACAAAATCTTGAAAAAACAAATCCAGGAAAAAAAATACTTGGCTCATTCTATACCATAAATTAGGTCCTCATTAAACCCCCCCCCCAATTTTTAATGTTTATTTATTTTTGAGAGAGAGAAAGAGTATGAGCAGAGGAGGAGTAGAGGGAGGGAGACACAGATCTGAAGCAGGCTCCAGGTTCTCAGCTATTAGCACAGAACTTGACGTAGGGCTTGACCCCACAGACTGTGAGATCATGATCTCAGCCAATTTTGGTCACTTAACCAACTGAGCCACCTAGGCACCCCAGTCTTAAAGTTTTTTCTGAAAAAGAAAGATAAGTTGTACTTCTCTCAGACACAAAAATAAAAGTTGTACTACCAGAATTTGATCCAAAAGCAAAACTTCACTTTTATATTAAAAGCTTCAATTACAGACCTAAAGCTAGAAGTCCATGTTACAATTTTGAACATGTAACAGGTTAAAAGCTTTTTAAGAAAGCCTTGTATGCAACCATCAAAGAACTACTACCTTATTCCAGAAAAGCACTATGCCCAAACAGTAGTTTTCTTTGAAAAACAATGGCAGGGGTTGTCCTCAGCTTATTACGTAGCACCCCTCTAAGTGGCTAAAAGCTTTAATAATGCAATGCCTTCTCATCTTTGTTAGCTAGTGAAACAAGGTTTGAGTTTCACATTCAATTGGTAGCTGCTCTGGAATGCATTAAATAAGGAATGTTTTATCCAGAGCAGAACAAACCTAATCTTCAGGTGTGGATTGATACAAAGAGAGGAACATTCACAGAACTGAAAAGAGAATCAACACCTAACAAATCTTACTCCCCCACCTGAGTGTTACATTACCTGCTACATTTTTTCCAGGTTCATTTCCCCCTCCAGTCAAAAACACTTAGGAGGTATTCATATGAATGCAAAGAAGCCAGCTTGGAAGGCTTGGTTTCACTGTGTATAATTTAGATAAGAAAAGGCAAGATCTAAAAAATCTTTTTTTTTTTTTTGTAACTATAATTACATTAACAATCACAAAAGTTAATGAGTAGCAACAGTCACTATTTCATCAAATCAGTCAAATGGGGTGGAGCAAGCCACATACTTATAAATTAACATGCTATACTTGACAGCATAATTTTATTCATCCATTCCACCATATACTGATCATTTACTATGCTCCAGTGGGACGCTAAAGATACTTTCAACAGGAATGTGACTAGGCCTAACAGTGCATATCTATTAGTAACCTGATTTTGTATATGCAGTCTTTCACAAACGTGCAGTTTTAGGGAAATGTTGTAAATTTTCCCATGCATTTTTTAAAAGTTTATTTATTTGGAGAGAGAGCAAGCATGTGCCAGGGAATAGGGGAGGGGCAAAGAGAGAGGGAGAGAGAGAGAATTTCAAGCAGGCTCAGGCTCAGCACTGTCAGCATAGAGCCCAATGAGGGGTTTGAACTAATGAACCCAAGATCATAACCCGAGCTAAAATCAAGAGTGAGATACTTAACCAACTGAGCCACCCAGGCATCACTCCCTTGTATTTTAATTAGTGCTTTACTTCTTCTAGAAAGCACTATGTAAATGATACCCACCTTTGTTTGTGTGTGTTTTACAAGAGGAGACATTTAGGAACAGGGAAGCCAATTTATAAAATGTCCTTCAATTTTTTATGTTACAAGCATCATTTCTCATTGACCACCTTCTTCAACCAAGTGAATAACTCATTCTTTGTCTGTTTAGAGAATAGCATTCCAGCACTGAATGGCAGGGTAACATTTAGATACAGAGCTCTTTCTCAGAGAGCTCACCCACCACTTCAGAGTTTGCCTCTAGCAGCAAAGATGTCTTGGGATTTGCCACGCTGGTTCAGGCTTCCAAGACGATAGAAGAGAGAGTATCTTCCAAAAGAGAGTGTTGTGTTTATTTTGGGAACAAAAAGAAAATACTAAGAGTAGGATTGGAGCCGGGGGTGGGGGGTGGAAGTATGTCTATCTGAAAAAATAAAGCCCAATTTCCTAAACAAGTTTATTTAAATAGTATTTCATGAAAGTATTTATTTTACAATCATGGACCTACCCTCAGTTTGGCTTACAAAGTATTTTGTGACTGAAAGGAAATATAGGATACAAAAATGTTTGAACACACTTCTGTAATAAGATATACATAAAATTATAAATAAGGAGAGGGAGCTGAAATTAGCTCGGATACCATCTAACCACTACAAACTATTTACTGTTGCTAGCAGATTTAATATAGTAATATCAATAAATTATTACTTGCATTTTCTTTACAATTAAATCTTTATTCTTTAAAGAGTGCATATTACTTAGTCCACTACTCTATCGAGATACTGCATTTATGTTGAAACCCAGTAGGTCATTTCCTTTGAACGGATTTTCTCTGCCTTTCAAACCCGACGCTAAGGAGTGCTCGGGTGGCTCAGTCCGTTGAACATCTGACTCTTGACTTTGGCTTAGGTCATCATTTCACAGTCATGAGATTGAGTCCCACATTGGATTCTGCACTGACAGCACAAAGCCTGCTTGGGATTCTCTCTTCCCCTCTCTCTCTGCCAACACCCTGCGTGTGCGTGTGCTCTCTCAAAATAATAAACTTTAAAAACAAAACAAAACAAAACGCAGGCTAAAACCCAGTGAGAAAACAACATACTTGGTGAGATGCCATCACATTTCAGAGCAGTTTTGGGTATCCCCCAATTCTCAGGTTGAATTTGGGGAAGGACAGGGTATTAGGACTGAAAACTAAGAATCCGGTCCTTCCTTCTGTGTAGTTGCCTTCTTCCACTCCCCTTTACCCTCTGCCTTGAGTTCACCCACACACAGGCGCAGAAGCACTCTGACCTCTGCTGCCAGAGAATGGAACTTTTCCCACGAGTGCCTTTACTTCCATTACATTTTTCTGTGATGTTCACAGCATCCATATGATTCTTCCTCAAAGTGGAATTCAGTGATTTCCTTAATGGCCCACAAATGCTGGGCATCTGCACTTTATACCCTTATTCAAACAGGAAAGGAGAGTAAAGGTAAGACCGAAGAGTTATGCCCATCAGTCTGTCCCTCTTTGTCAGCAAGGCAATGGCTCTCCTGAAAGTCCCACCCACATCGTCCTCCGTGATGCATGGGCACACTAAGCACAAAGATATCTGACAAGACAAATCTTTTCATCAGGATTTACTAACATTCTTATAAACATCAGTGTTCAGATGGTAGAGAGGGAAGAATGGGTATCAGGTAGGTAACTGGTAATGTCTGCAATAAGTATATCATATTTTTAAATGTTTATTTTTGACAAAGAGAATGTGAGCAGAGGAAGGACAGAGAGAGGGGGACAGAGGATCTGAAGCAGGCTCCAACCTACAGCAACGAGTCCAACACGGGGCTCGAACTCATGAACCTTGAGATCAACCTGAGCCAAAGTTGGACGCTCAACCAACTAAGCCACCCAGGTGCCCCTAGATATGTATTTTAACAAAGTGAATTCACCTGAGTAGCCATCTGAGGGAAAAATAAAGTTACATTCATAGCTCATGCCTCACATATTAGTTAATTCCAGGTAAATCAATGATTTTAAAGCATACAGGATGAACTCACAAAATAAGCTAAATAGAACTGGAAGAATTTTTATGCTCCAGAAATGAGAAAGGTTTCTGTGATAGAAAACTCGGAAACCATAAAAGAAATGATTAATGAACTCAATTACATATTAAAAAAAAAAAAAGCTTTTTCATAGAAAGCAAAACCACAATCAAAACACAACTACCACCCCCCACCGCACACACACATTTGCAGCTCACATGCTAGACAAAGAACCAAATTCCTTAGAAAGTAGAGAGCTCCTACAAAAAGGAAGGAGATACCAGTTGTTGATAGAAAAGACACAAATTGCCCTCAAACATACTAAGATAATCAATCTCACTTATCATAAATACAAAATCAAAACTATAAGATCCGATCTTCATCTTTCTGAGTAAGAATAATGACATACCCTCTCTATGCGGTTGGTGGGAGTCTGGCGGGCAGACCCTCTAGAAAGGAAAACCCACCATTCAGGAGTTGGGAACAGTCCTACAAGTATGCAAAATGACCTAGGCTCAATCTTAGTCACTGAAGCATTGTTTATAATTACAAATATCAGTAGAAACTTCAGTATCAAAAGAGGACAGGCTAAATAAATTCTAGTTTATCCAGTCAATGGAATAATGACAAATACTAGATTTTGCAACCGTAAAGAATTTTTTTAACCTTTTGTGTTAATGTACAAGTGTAGCCAAGCTATGCTGTTAAGCACCAAAACAACAGTGTATATATTGTGTTTCCATTTGTACACATAACAATTAAGTAATACATGAAATATGCAGGCTACCTAAAGCACTTCTACTTCTCAGCTTTTTTTTTTCACTTAACTATGCGCAGTTGAACTGCATGTTCCCACCAAACAGTGGCAACTGAAGGTGAGACAGAGCTTTCACAGGGGTGAGGAGGGCAGGAGGCTGGCGGTGGGGCCAGAACACCAAAGCTGATATGATAGATTTTACTCCTTAGGAAGAGTGCCTACAAAGAGTGAGGTCCAAAATGTCCTTACCACAAATGGAGCCAACTAGACATTTCTTTAAAATTTTTTTTACTATTTATTTATTTTTGAGAAAGAGAGTGCAAGTGCAGGAGGGGCAGAGAGAGAGGGAGACACAGAATCTGAAGCAGGCTCCAGGCTCCGAGCTGTCAGCACAGAGCCCAATGCAGCGCTTGAACCCACTACAAGATCATGATCTGAGCCAAAGGCAGAAATTTAACCCGCTGAGCCACGCAGGTACCCCTAGAGATTTACTTTTTAGCAACTTTCTACTATAATTGAATATTGGTGGAGGATTAGCTTATATTTAAGAGAAGCAGAATGACACATGAGAGTTTCATTTGGGCTAGAAGGATGATGGGGGTCTTGGGTAGCTCATTTGGTTAAGCACTGAACTCTTGATTTTGGCTCAGGTCATATTCTCACGGTTCGTGTTTGTGAGCCTTCCCCCCCTCTCCCCCTATCCCCCCCCCCCCCCCCCCCGCCACCCCGGACTCCAGGCTGACCTCAGAGCCTGCCTGGGATTCTCTCTCTGCCCCTCCCCCACTCACACTCACTCATGCTCTCTCTCTCTCAAAAATAAACATTTTTTTAAGAAAAGAAGAATGCGGCTCCTGGGTGACTCAGTTGGTTAAGCGCTCAACTGTGGTTCAGGTCACTGATCTCACAGTTCATGAGTTCGAGCCCCACATCTGGCTCTCTGCTGTCAGCACAGAGCCCACTTTGGATCCTCTGTCCCACTCTCTCTCTCCTCTCCCTGACTCGCACACGTTCTCTCTCAAAAATAAACATTTAAAAAATTAAAATTAAAAAAAAATTAAAAAAGAAGAAAAATTCGTGATGAATTGGGTGTGGACGAGACACTGGAAGCAGGACAGCAGCAGAAAATGAAGTAACAGGAATGAGCCACAGTAGCTATTTTGCAACTGTCTTTTTTTTTTTTTTTAACGTTTATTTATTTTTGAGACATAGAGACAGAGCGTGAGCAGGAGAAGGGCAGAGAGAGAGGGAGACACAGAATCCAAAGCATGCTCCAGGCTCTGAGCTGTCAGCACAGAGCCCAACGCGGGGTCGAACTCACAGACCACGAGATCATGACCCGAGTCGAAGTCGGCCGCTTAACCGACTGAGCCACCCAGGTGCCTTGCAACTGTCTTTTAACTTAAGGACAAAAGGATGAGTTCAGAAAGCTACAAAATCTCAATTTCCCTACTTCAAGCTACCTTTCCGATTCCCATATTATTTCGGCCAAGTGTTTCCCCATCTAATCACACTTCTGTCCTATTAAGAAGTGAGGCCCAAAAAGGGGCGGGGAGCTATTTCCCTACCTCCACTGTCAAGTTTTAAGGTCTTTCCCTGTTCTAAGGGCCTCTAAATGTATTAACCTTAGGAAGCCAAGCCTACAATCTCTCCAGAGACCTGAGAATATCCAGGCTCAGCTGTAAGGGAAACTCTGTACAGAGACGTTCTCTACACTCTTGGCACAGACGACTCTTTCCACCAGATCGTGGCCTATCCCATATCCTGAAACGTCTGCCAGTGAGCACGCTAAGTCTTCACTATAGGCAGAGCAGAATAAAAAGTACTATCGGGAAAGAACACCCAAAATACAGAAAAAATAAGTCCTGGTTGTCATGGAGCTCATAACTTCTTCAGAATCCAGAGCTGTGAATGCGTGCGTGCCAGCCCACACAAGGAGTCTCTCGTTTCCACCACACGGCAGCTTTCACAAACTAAAAAGCTCAGTACCTAAGCACAAAAGGGCTAGTATGGCCAGCGGCCTGTGACAGATGAGGCCGGGCGGGGTGCTGCTACGCTTTTCTTAATCTTATTCCCCTCTATCGTGCAATCTCTCCTCACCTTATCATCCAGACTTCCTGGGAGAGAATTCGACACTCCCTATCACCACCTCTGCATCTCCTATTTACTTCGCGGTGTACTCCACTTTGTTTTCCAGCTTCATTCTGAAATTGCTCTAATGAAGCCACCAGGGCTTCCATTCATTTTTCTGAGCTTTGATACTGTTCATTTCGATGTTTAACTATTTGTGGGTCACAGACCTTTTTGGAAATCTGATGAATGCTGTGAACTTTCTCCCCGGAAGACTCGCACACACACTGCACAGAGAATCCAGAAATCTCCTGAAACTTCATCATAAACCAACTCGGTCAACAGATCCCAGGTTAAGAACTGCTGACCGCCAGATTCGTTTTTGCAACAACTTTTCTTTACAAATGACTCCACTTGCATTTTTAATCTCCTTCCTGCCCTCCTCTTCCTGTGCCTACCTCTTAAATATGGTTATGAATTCAGGTTAAGCCTCTCATTCGAAACACTCCCCCTTGCTCATCCATTCTCATGACCTCAGTGGGATCAGCAGACTTAGAAGTTCTAAATCTGTATCTGCAGCCCAAACTACACTTCTAAGATTCAGGCTTCCATAACTACCACTTAGGGATAACTCCACTTTGGCTAACATCATACTCAGCATGGCCAAAATTAAATTCAGTGATTTAGGTTGTCTTTCTTTAATATCACTTAACTAAGAATGCCAGCACAATATGATTCCACTTCTGCGATGGCCTAATAGTTGGTATCAGACCAACTCTCCCACAGATAAAGAACTATGAATTCAAGACTAATATATATTTAAGTGTTAATTATTTTTTAGAGAAAAAGAGACAGAGACAGAGACAGAGTGTGATTGGGGAGGGGCAGATGGAGAGGGAGACACAGAATCTGAAGCAGGCTCCAGGCTCCAAGTTGTCAGCATAGAGCCTGACATGGTGCTCGAACTCAAGAACTTCGAGATCACTACCCGAGCCAAAGTTGGACACTTAACTGAATGAGCCGCCCAGGTGCCCCACGAATAATAAATATCAAAAAACAAACAAACAAACAGTTCTGAAGGCACTGGAGAGGAGATGAAAGCAGGTAATCCCTAAAGGTGAGTTGACACGTGGAAGAAAGAGCGACACTAGAGGAGTTTTCAGTTCTTAGGATTTATAGCCTGAAGAAAGGTCCCGGTCTATACCATGCACATGCCAAAACTTCTGGCACAAAATCCACAGTCTCATTGGGCTTCAGAACTAGAAAACAGAGTCCAGGGCAACTGCAATCACTGGTAAATGAAAGAGAATCCCAGGCAAGAGAGGGCTAGAGAGAGCAAATACCAAATCTCGGCATGGCCTCAGCCATGAACCTCAGCTGTGCCGGCGGACTCCAAGCACCACAGCTACAGCAAGAACAGCTGAAGTGGGATTTAAGCTGCCATCACTGCAGGAAAACTGAATTTGCAGCCAAATTAAGTGACTGGTTTAAGAACAACAACAAAAATACCATTTTTTGGCGAAATATAACAGAATTTAGAGTACCCAAAATGTATTTATAATGTCCAGGATACAATCCAAGTTACTTGACATAAAAGAACCATGAAACAGGGGCTTATTCACGAAGGAAAAGACAATCAAGGGAGACTGCAAGACATTCCAGATGTTCTAATTAGCAAGCGAGTAGTTTTGAAGCAGCTCTCATTCCCACGTTCGGGTACAGAAAGCAAAAATGCTCATAATCCTGAAAGAAGAACTCAGCAGAGAAATATAAACTATAAAACGGATAACAATGACATTCAATGAGCCAAATGAAAATTCAGGAACTGAAAATAAAGTACCTGAGATAAAAATTTCACTGGGTGAGATTCATAGCAGAGTGGAGATGACAAGGAAAAGTCAGTGAACTCTTTGAAGATCCCAAAGACATATTAAAGATACATCAATATGGATTATTTGATCTAAAGAACAGAAAGACGAAAGACTACAAAGTGATTTATAAGCATCTGTGGGACAACATTAAAATGTCTAACATAATTGTATAACAAGTGCGATTGAGTTCCCAGAAAAAAGGAGAGAGAGAATATAGCAGAAAAAACATTGGATAAAATAATGGAAATTCCTCAACAATTGGGAAAGGCACTGAGTGATTACTGAAGAGTGCACCAAAGCGATGTGAGCACTGGGGGCGCCTGAGTGGCTCAGTCAGTTAAGTGTCTGACTTTGGCTCAGGTCATGATCTCAAGTTTTGTAGGTTTGAGCCATGGGTTGGGTTCTGTGCTGGGAATCCAGAGCCTACTTTTGGACTCTGTCTTCCTCTCTCTCTGCCCCTCCTCCACTGGCTTGCTCTCTCCCTCTCTCTTTCTCTCCTTCTCTCTCTCTCAAAAACAAATAAACATTAAAAAAAAAGTTCTTTAAGAAGACTTGACTACCAAATGACCCATGAACTGGACCTGGGCACTCAGAGGCTCCTCAGTCCCTCCCCTGTCCTTGGAATGCGGCTTCCGCTTGCCTTTTCTGCTCCCAGAGACTGCTCCAAGGACATAGTTTTGAGTTTGTGATCTGGTGTTAAGAACGCCTGCACAGTATACATGACTGAACGCAGTTAAGCCCTCTGTATAACCTTTATGATTTGGGAGATGAGTGCTGGGATCCACTTACCTTGCTGCTGCCCAATACAAGACTCACATATAAGTTATTGAAACTGCCCTCTACCAACCTGGAGGCGGTCTGCCTCTTTCTCCCTGCCCTCTGAGTACAGGGGCCAATTTTAGACTATACCAGGGAAGCTTCCAGGAGGCTTACAAGCCAACAGCAATTCAAGAAGATAAGCAAATACGAAGCAGGATATGTACAAAGAACAGGACACATGGACACATTAGAGTCAAGCTGCTAAAAACAAAAAAGAATCAGAAAATCTTAAAAGTGGATAAAAAGGACACCTTGCATGGAGGAGTACACTGATTTCAATTACAAGTTACTTCTCATCAGGGGCAATGAAAGCCAGAAGAGAGTGAGACATTCATACCTTCATTCATTTATTCATTTTTGCAAGGTCAGAGGGGTAGGCAGAGACACACACATTACCTTTAAAATGCTGAAAGAAAAGAATGTGTCCACTCAGCTGACAATACCACTGGCTGCCAGCATCCCACATCAAAAACCCGGAGTGAGCTGGACTTCTTCCTCACAGTCAACTGCTCGCAGGACTACTGAGTCTACCAGTGGTTTGCACCACACCACATCTATCTCAACAAAAAGTGGCTTGAGCCCTCATGTGTCTCCTGGATTACAGCAATAGCTGTTTACCTAGTCTCTCTGGCCCCTCTACACTTTGTGTTTCCTATCACAAGTCATGCTAAAAATACTGATTATATCAACCTCTTGCGAAAGTCATTCAATGACCCCCTACTACACCCAAGATAAAATCCAAACTCTTTAGAACAACATTCTTAGAGTTTTGGGTCTCAGGACCCCTTTATACTCTTAAAGGGCCTTTTGTTGAAGGCCCCAAAAACTTTTATTTATGTGGGCTTATCTATCAGTATTTACTGTTTTAGAAATTTAAAGGGAGGGGCACCCGGCTGGCTTAGTCTGTGGAGTGTGCGACTCTTGATCTTGAGGTTGTGAGTTTGAGCCCTATGATGGGTGTAGAGACTGCTTAAAAAATAAAATTTGGGGGCACCTGGGTGGCTCAGTCAGCTGAGGGTCAGACTCTTGATTTCGACTCAGGTCATGATCTCTCAGTTTGTGGGATCGAACCCCTAGCCTGGCTCTCTGCTGATGGCAGCACAGAGCCTGCTTGGGATTCTCTCAAACTTTAAAAATAAATACATAAATGAGGTGCCTGGTTAGCTCAGTCGGTTAAGTGTCTGACATCAGCTCAAGTCATGATCTCACAGTCTGAGTTCCAGCCCCATGTGGGGCTCAGAGCCTGGAGCCTGCTTCAGATCTGTGTCTCCCTCTCTCTCTGCCCCTCCCCCACTCATGCTCTGTCTCTATGTCTCTCAAAAATCGATAAACGTTAAAAAATTTAAAAAAAAATAAAGGGAGGGCAGCTATAGAAAGGTACAGTCCCCAGAAGTGGTGAGCAAAATATCCTACATGCGAGTCCTCTCTTAACAACTTCAGACCACTCCCTGAATGAATAGGAAGAGGGGAGAAAAAACAAGTGTACTTCCTTTCCATCAGTGGGGAATGCTGGACTGGCCAGAGACACACAGTAAAGCCAGAGCGCAGCGTCGACAACTTTACACCTCCTTAGGTCATCAAGAATATTAAACACCTCATTCTAGAATTAACAGTAGAACTGCAAACACTTTAGGAAGATTTCTACTTTCTGAAGTTTCTAAATCCTGACACATAAAAGAAATAAGACATTGGGGAAATCTCATTTTGAAAAATAAAATTACAAATTACTCTGAGTAATACCCATCTTCTAAATATAAACCAGCTTATTGTCAATTTTTAAAATGTTTCACTGTAAACTGTAAGCATGGTTTATATCAATAACAAAAAACTTACCAACTTAAAAAAAATGTTTTGATTCCAAATTAAGACAGAAACACATTAGAATATTTTTACACCAAACATTATTGGAAAAAATCCTAATACTTTATGATTTTTTAATCTAAACATCTCAAACACTTTACATTACATAGAAAATCATACATTTAGTTGACTAATGATCAATACTTACAGAAAACCCTACCATATTGACTTCTGGTTTCTAACCTCCAAAACTGAATAGCTATAGAACATATAAAATATAGGCCAAGTAGCTACAAATTGCTTCTGAATTAGAACTCTATCAAGTTATTTAATACATTTAGAATAAAATTTTATTTAATAAAGTAATAAAAATAAATATAAAAGAAGATAAAGAAAACTAATTTACAAAACAACAATCCAAAAGTAAATCTGATCACATAAAGTTTACAAAATATCTAAATGACTACTTCTAGGGGCGCCTGGGTGGCTCAGTTGTTAAGCGTCCAACTGCAGCTCAGGTCATGATTTCACAGTTCAGGAATTTAAGCCGTGCTGACATCCTGGAGCCTGGAGCCTGTTTGGGATTCTGTGTCCCCCTCTCCCTGTGCCCCTCCCCCACTCATACTCTGTCTCTCAAAAATAAACAAACACTAAAAACAAAATGTTTTTTTTTTTAAAAATTGACTACTTCCAAATAGTCAAAATATGTAAGGAAAAATTACTATACTATGAAAAAAGAAACCATCTTTATAGATTTGTTCCTGAACTTTAACTAGGTCTAAAATTCATATTAAAATTTTTGAAAATTTCTGAAAGCTTTAAATTTCTAAAGAAATTACTAAAAAATCTAATAGGATATTCTACCCAAGAGTAAGAGCATGAAAACAAATTTAAAATTATGAAGCATCTGTTATAACTCATAATAGCTATTCTATTTCCTCAAAAACAAACAATACTTTAAAATTTTCATTCTACGCACATATCCGACCTTAATATCATCGTGCTCACTTAAATGGGGGTAATGCCAGCTGTAGGGCTCCTCAGGTATGATCACAGAAACGAGGTTTGCCAAGTTGGTTACAGAAAAATTTTCTTACACTAATTTTATACTATGAACACAGAATGCATAAAAGATGGGGCTTATGAGGTCAGTAAGTACATAATTCCCTCTAAATGCTTAACTGTACTGAGGTGGAATTAAAGTGCTAGAAAGTGTTTCTTTGTAATTCTATAGCAATCAAGAAGTCCAACTTGAGAAGAGGTCACATTCGTATGTTCTCTAAGCCAACCTGAAGAGTAAAAGCAAAATCAAGGCAATTTTTTATATTAAAAAAACAAATATTTAATAATTGATTGACAGACTCCTTACATCTTCTCACTCTCAAAATCCCTTTTGCCAAAGTAGCAAAAAATCAACAGCAGCAAAAAAATCTAAGGCACCATTGGAGAGAGAAAATATCACAGAAAACAGTACTAGGAAAAGAATCTTGGTACGTGGAAGAACATAATGCAATTTCTGTAAAGAAGCTAATCAAAAAAAAAGTCTAGGAAATAGTCAAATAGTCAACCCTCTATATTTTCAAAGGAGATAAACTTATTTCACTCTATCACTATGTCTAATTTGGAGTGTTCATTTTATACAGTGTGCTGAATGTAGTAAGAATTAAAAGCTATAAAGTACTTTAAAATTTTCACAATCACTAAACATAAATGAGACATGTAAGATCTTTTTTCTAGTTGGAAATATTTCTCAGTGATCAACTTCAACCATGAAACAAACTTTTTCCCAAAATCTTATGAGCAAAAACACATATAATACCTCTATTGTTGCCTTACAAAGATATTTAGAAAGATCCTTTCAAGGAGCAGAAGTTATCTAAATTAAAATCAACCTTGTTATTGGATTCTAAATGTATCACATCATGCAGAGTTAGAAGAGAGAAAGAAAGAAAGAGAGAGAGAGAAAGAAGGAAAGAAAGAAAGCCAGTCAGCCAGCCAGCCAGCCCAAATTTTTCATTTGGCAAACATTAAGTTCTAGATGTGAACACACAGGGACAAAGATATCAATTTTTCCTTATTCATTATGTTACTTGACTTAGTTTATTTATTTATTTTATTTTTTTAATTTTAGAGAGAGAAGGTAAGTGGGGGAGAGGGGCAGAGGGAGAGTGAGAATCTTAAGCAGCCTCCATGCTGAGCTCCATCCCACAACCCTGAGCTCATGATCTTAGCCGAAATCAAGCGTCCAACACCACCAACTCAGCCACTTGGGCGTCCCTTGCCTTAGCTTATATATAAAAAAAAATCTTCTACATGTAAATTTTTCTAATTTTATGACAAGTGATACGGAAACATTTTAGATCTTAAACATTTGACATAAAGACCAGAATTGGGTCCCAGACTAAAATATAACACTATTCATCACTAGTACTGATGCTTCACAAGACTCTGAAGCTTAAAAGGTTTTTACTTAAATATTTAGAAGTCCCTATTTTGTTTATTAAAGACAAAACAAGCAGTAATTAAATTTGTAGTACGATATTGTCACTTTTTTTCCAGTACACCTCAGAAGAATTTTTGTTGTTGATGCAGTCAGTTTTGTTGCTGTTTTTACCTTTCAATGTGTCTTTATCTCGTGATCCTCAGCACATTTCGTAATGATTAGTATAAAGATAAAGGTAAATCTAAACCCATTTTATCTTAAAATTAGCATTTGACTGATAGTTCAAAACATATTAAAGCTCGAAAATTTAAATCCCAAACTGGACTTTAAGTTAAGGAAGCATATAATAAATAAAGCCGGAACTCTAATAATATATAAAGCAATAAAAATTATGCCTGAACTCTAATAATATATAAAGCAATAAAAATTATGCCTGAACTCTAATAATATATAAAGCAATAAAAATTATGCCTGAACTCTATTTTATAAATCAGAATTTAAAATACAGATATCTCAGAGAAAATCTTCAAAAGCTAAGTCTTCTATTTAGCAAGGAGAACAAACTTATAACATTTGCTCTGATCAAGTAAACTCTACACATGGTCATGAAGGAGATCTCAAAAGCTCCTTGGTAATCATCTATATTCTTCGTCCCCTCTATAATGTAAGTCATCTCGGTTACTGTCAGCATCAAAAGCAAATGGAAAAAAGACACTACTTAACCAGAGAATGCTACAAGCACTCCTTAAAACTCTCAGGATTAATCAAAAGCAGAAAACTTCCAAAAGGAAAAAAGGGTGGGGGGTAATTAAAGAGAATTAATAAGGGGTTTCCCTTCTTTATGAATTAATAGGGTCAGGGCTTGCTTTTATTCCCCAAAATCAACTGGTTTCCTCACAAGGGTAATTTCTTTCTCCTAGGCATATACCAGAAAATCAATCAATACTTAGTTAAAATTGACAATTAAAAAACTTTAGGGGCACCTGGGTGGCTCAGTCGGTTCGGTGTCCGACTTTGTTTCAGGTCATGATTTTGCCGTTCGTGGGTTTGGGCCATGGGTTGGGTTCTGTGCTGACAACACAGTGCATGGAGCCTGCTTCGAATTCTGTGTTTCCCTCTCTCTCTCTACACCCCCCTCACTCATGGTCGCTCTCTCAAAAATAAACAAACATTAAAAAATAAAAATAAATAAATTTACTTCTACTTGTAATTAAGAAATAGAATAACCCAGGGGCGCCTGGGTATCAGTCAGTTGAGTGTCCGACTTCAGCTCAGGTCATGATCTCATGGTTCGTGAGTCTGAGCCCTGCACTGGGCTCTGTCCTGGCAACTTGGAGCCTGGAGCCTGCTTCAGATTCTGTGTCTCCCTCTCTATCTGCCCGTCTCCCACTCATGCTCTGTCTCTCTCAGTCTCAAAACTAAATAAACATTTAAAAAATTAAAAAAAAATAGAATAACCTGGAGGAAAATATACTCAGTCCATAAATGACATCAGATCAAAATCAGAGACCCTCAGCTCTACCATTTGGGAGCTGGTTAGAAGTCCCTTTAGTGGGCTTCGGTTTCCTTCTATGTAAAATGGTAACTTCACCTGGCACTGGTAGTGGAGGGTGGAGAGGGGCTCCGCAAGGATCAGATGAGAACATGCAGGACAGCAGAAGCCCGAGAGCACAAACATCAACTTAAGAGATGTGAACTTGGGACACTTAAATCAACATCTTTGCCCATCCAGTCCTCTTCCAACGGTTAATCATTATCTCCTCGCTGGCCTTCACAGGGTAGTTGAAAATGTTCTAATACTTCAAGAATGTAAAGGTAAATAAGAAAGCAAAGAAACAGCTGAAAATTATATACTGCTCGTTAAATGATCAGTTTCTAAAAATGCCGTGAGTACCACACAAAAGAACTTTAGGAACATTAAGAAATCTAGTTGAACACATGATTAAGGGTGAGTCAAGGTCAGGCATGAGTAGCCATTCGGTCAGACTGTGTCACTTTTACAAAGTGGTGGTTAGCAGAGGGAAGGGGGTGGTGGGAACGGATGAAATGGGGAAAGGGTTGTGGGAGATACAGGCTTCCGGTAATGGAACGAGTAAGTCATGGGGATGAAAGGCAGAGCATAGGGAACATGGTTGACGGTACAGTAACAGTGTTGTACGATGACAGAAGGTAGCTACGCCTCTGAGCACAGCATAACGTCTAGACTTGCTGAATCACTATGTTGGACCCCCAAAATTAATGCAATTTTTAACCCCCCAAAATTGTCGCTTTTTACTTAACATTAAAATGGCAAAGAGAAAAGAATTTTTAAAACAAAAGAAGAAAATTTAAATGGTAGGAGAATAAGAATATGAGGGTATGTTTCCATATACAAAACATTTATAATTTCTAGTGCCAGAAAAGCACACCTATTTGAAGAGAGAGAGAAAAAAAAAAAAAAGACTCTTCACCTATAAAAGTAACCCTATGTTATTACAACAATGTTGTTATGGGGGGATACTTAAGAATCCTCAATAAAGCACAGGATTTTATGAGACGTAAACTATACCTCGACAAAGTCGTTAAAATATAAATAAAAATAAAGCGAAGAAAGAGACAGGAATCCCGGGCTTCAAGTGCGGATGCATTCTGACTGTGACAGTCCTGCACAGGGACATCCCCGTGCCCCCTGGATTCACCACCAGAAGAGGCGGCGGCAGAGGCTGGAAGTTGGGTCTGGTTACTAGGCACCCTTCGGGTACTCCCATGGTGTCTTCGTGACCTTTTCTGGAACCTCACCCTTTTCCTTGCTTCTGGTGTCCACATCTTCTGCATTCCTCTGTTGCTCTGGTTGAAACAGCTTCTTACGTGCCTCATCTCATCCTCTGAACACCATGAAATGGGTTTTACAACCATTTTACAATAAGAAAACTAAAGCACAGAGATGTTCAGTAGCTTGCTCGTGGTCACATTCAGTAGTTTACAAAGCACTTTCATATATACACGGATTTTATTCTCGGCTGTCGATGTTAAGAAGATACCTTTTCTAAAATTAGCATTTGATGATATTTACTTTAATACACCTCAAGTTTTTTTTTTTTTTTGACCTACCATGTGTGCACGGTACTATGGGAAACACAAACATAAGAAACCCAGGGTCCCAGCCCTTGAAGTGATCCCGCACAAGGAGGGCAAACAGCTAAGCAAAATTATCTTAAAAGTAAGGGATATATACACCGGAAAAATCAAACAGTAGAATAATACATAGAAGAATTGCTCCTAGAAAGAATAATCAAAACTTCTTAGAATAAGTGCACAGTAAGAGGGTGCCTGAGTGGCTTGGTCAGTTAAGCACCCAACTCTTGATTTGGGATCAGGTCATGATGTCACAGTTCATGAGATCGAGACCATTGTCGGGCTCTGTGCCAACAATGCAGAGCCTGCTTGGGATCCTCTTTCCCTCTCTCTGCCCCTTCCCTGCTCATTCTCTCTCTCAAAATAAATACATTTTAAGAAGTGCACAGTAAGAAGACTAACTGTGAAAATACAAGTCTGTAAAAAAGGCTGTAGCCTTGCATTAATTTACTCTCCTCATGGGGACTCCATACTCCTTACCGACATTCTAAATTCTATTGGCAAAGTAACTGTTATCAGCCAATTCTACTCCCCACCTCTAACTCTGACAAGGCTTAAAACATCTCTTCTCCTACTTGGGAGGAGGAACCATGACAAATGAATGGAGCAATACTTAGGAATAAAGGCGGCTTCTCTCGTGGCACAGCACGTGACCTACTCCATGATCTCCTGAGACCAGGATGCTCCTACCCCACTGGTAAGCAGAGATCTGAAGAAACCAAGCATAGTAAGAGGAAAGACACCGAGAGGAGAGAAGAGACAAGATGCAGGGAGTCTCCCAGGGCAGTGACTTAAGGCGCCACACCCATTTAAGAAGTCGTAAAATGTGAGGGTAAAAGCCAAGCAACAAAATGGAAGATTGATGTTAGACAGAAGGGCAGAAACAATGAGGTCCCTGCGTGCACACCGAAAAAAGGAGACAAAACCAAAACTCATTCTCGAAATGATCTATAACATTCACATGTCCCTACATAGTGTGGTGAGTTTAAAAAAAAAAAAGGACAACAATGAGCAAAAGACAGACTTAAATGGGGCAAGAAACAGAGATCTAATAAAGCCATCTTGTTTATTTTTTATTTCTCTCACCCAAATGTAAGTCTCATGAGGCTAGGGACCTTGATCTACTTGTTTGTTGCTGTGTCTTCACTGACTATACTGTCTGGAATACAGTGAGTGCTCAGTAACACTCGATAAACATTGCTTTCAATGAATACACAGTGCTTTTTTTGTTTTTACGAGAACATTATAAACTATTAACTTCTGAAATCATATAAAATACCAAAATAAATGCAAGAAGCAGCGAGTTTTTAATCAGTCCTTCCCATATTTAAATGTTTTCACACATGACAGAATAAGAAGCAACACAATTCATTTTTATGAGGCTAATAAAATCTTGATTCCAAATCTAAGCCCAAAAAAGAAAAGTACTGGGCTAATTCCTTAGGAATATAAATGAAAAAAATCTTAGAAAAACATCAAGTAAAAAAGTTAACAAAGTATTTTTTTTAAATCATCATCACAAAGGATTTATTCCAAGAAAGCAAGGTTAGCTTAATAGTAGAACATCTATCAGTGTGTTTCACCACATAAATAAAGGAAAAAAAAAACACTTTAAAATATGCCAAAAATGTATGTGATGAAATGATAAATGATGTGATGTATGTAATTATGATAAATACTCCTAAAGCCAGACATAGAAGAAAGAGCTCAATTGATTTTTAATGCTATATACCCCAAACGGGAACACACAGAATAGTAGAAAAAAAGAATTTTCTGTGCCTTCTTATTAAGACAGGAGTAAGTCAAAGATACACATCATGCCGTAGGTCCTGACCAATGTAAAAAGAAAAGTAATATGTAAGGTCGGAGGGAAAGAGATAAAGTTGTCATTCTTTGGAGAAGATCTGATTATGTGCAGGGGAAAATCAACGGGACAGTTAAGTTTCCAAATTGAAGATAAACTTCCCAATCACATTCATCAACACGAACCATTGACTAGAAGGTGTCATTGACAAATGGATAAAGAAGATGTGGTACATATATACAATGGAATACTACATGGCAATGAGAAAAAATGAAATCTGGCCATGTGTAGCAACATGGATGGAACTGGAGGGTATTATGTTAAGTGAAATAAGTCAGTCAGAGAAAGACAGATACCATACGTTTCCACGCATAGGTAGATTTTGAGAGACTTAGCAGAAAACCATGGGGGAGGGGAAGAGGGTAAAAGAAAAAAGCCACAAAGATGGAGGGAGACAAAATGTAAGAGACTCTCAAAGACTAAGAACAAACTGAGGGTGAGGGGGTGTGGGAGGAGGGAGAGTGGGTGATGGGCACAGAGGAGGGCACTTGTTGGGATGAGCACTGGGTGTTGTATGGAAACCAATTTGACATTAAAAAATAAAAGAAGGTGTCATTGAATCAAACACCACGCAAAACAGCAAGAAACTATGAAGTTCCCAGATTTAACCTGATAATAAGGACTTTATCCATAATTTTAAAACCATATTAAAGGAATACGTTAAAAGACTAGAAAAATATAAAGAAATAACCCCATTCGCAGATGGGATACAACTATCAAGATGCCAATTCTCCCCAAAACTCATCCGGAAACTCAGGCAAGCTCAAGCATATACTACCTGGATTACTGGACGAACTCTGTAAATGAATTCCAAGGTTTGTATGAAAAAATGCAAATTTACGAATAAGCTAAATCGATTTTGAAATCGATTGCAGAAAGAATCCCTGCAGAAAGAAGGGATTCGTACTATCTAATATCTGACATAGCTCAAAGTCAACTAAAATAAAAAACACAGTGAAAAAAACACAGTGATACTGGTACAGCAACAGACAGACACACAATAGAGAATATCTCTCTCTCTCAAAATAAATAAAAACTTTTTTTTTAATTTAAAAAACATATCACGCCAAAAAATATTTGGGGGGAAAGTCTAGACTCAAGAACGGGATTGATCAACCTCTGCACTACTGGCATTTGGGGCCTGATAAATCTTTGATATGGTGCTGTGTGCACTGTAGGATGGTTTGCAAAATCCCTAATCTCCGCCCACTGGGAGTCAGGGGCACTCCCTACCGCAGCTATGACAACCAAAAATGTCTCCAGACATTTCGAAACATCACCTAGGGGACAAAATCATCCCCAGGTGAGAACCAATACTCCAGAAGAATAAGACTATCACTTTGGTCCAAAATTCACCCAGAACAATATAATATTAAGAATATTAAACAATATAATATTAAAGAATTAATATTAAAGAACGATGCTGGGCTGATGTGTAGACTGTTGACTCAAGAAGGACAGAGAAAAGGAGGACCTTGGAGTCTGAGCTGCACAGGGCAGGGCCTCACACTGCCAGTATTCCCGTCCTGAACTAAGCTTTTTCACAGCCAACCCAACCGCTGTAACCTTTCCAAAACCCATATTTTACATCCAAATAAAATTTGTTGGCTGAGGTTTCTCTCCACTGGCTCTAACTATAAATGTTCTATAGTCTACTGACCACAGGCTAAACATGGCCTCTCAGAATCCCTAACTAGGACAATCCCTCAGTATACAAAAGATGCCTACATTTATTCCAAAGTCATAATTTAAGACAACATGTTACGGTCTAAGTTTTGAAATATAAAAACATCTTTATGCATTAAAATGTGCTGAAATTTAAAAAATTTAAATATATCCCAAAGGTGAATAATCATTCTGAATTGCTGGATAGTCAAAAACGTTATAAATATTAATAGTGCAAGTAGAGAAAGCCTAAAATATTTTTACATACACCAGGAATTGGTAGTATATTAAATACGGCCTTCCTTTCTCTCTCAACTTTAAAATCCAAGGCATCTACCTCTCCTGGATTCATCGTTACAGGCAAGAAACAGGGCCCCAGAGAGGGAACAAGAGAGCCGTCACAGGACACTCTCCTTTCAGTAGGAGAAAACTGGGGACCAGCCCTGGAAGAGCCCCAGGTAAGCCTGTGACCACAGTGGCTTCTATGGAGAAGTGAGGCACAAACATGCCTGGATCCCCAAGGGAATAACAGTAGCAGTGTCCATGGCCCCAGGATCAGAGCCAGTAGGGACGTGACCCCTCTATACAAGGGTAGAAGAGCATCCAGAAACCCAGGAGCAGAAGAGTTTCCTGTTGGTGTTTCCTGATAGAACAAGACCCTGCCTGCAGACCCACCCTCTGCACATGGACAGAAATCACTGAGCCTCCCCCACATATGGTAGCCCAGAAGCGGGACCTGAGCTGCAACAAGGAGACAAAGAAAAATCAACATGCACCTGCGGTTTTCTGTAACTATGTATATATTTCATGAACTTAAAAAAATAGCACATGAGCCAAAGAAGCATCCGTACTCAGTACTAACAAGTTTAGAAGCCTCAAAAAAATATCAACCACAGAGCAAAACTACTTAGGGACAGAAAACATGAGAAGACTTGGGGAAGAGCAGTAGGAAACCTAAATGCAACAAATGGAGTTACAAAAAAAGACGCGAGATGATAATTAAGATCACTATACAATGTTAAGTGATTAGTGCCATCTCATCTAAGTTTGTACCTGAGTAACATATAAACACCTCACATTTCTAACGTCAGGCTGTGAATTATCTGTTGACTAATGATGCCAGAATTACAGACCTAAGTTTATGAGTATAACAGAAAACTCTTTACTAGGCTCTGTCATCACATATGTGGACCATAATCCCTGAAGTCACAAAATAGCAGACCCAATATAGACTGTGTCAGTTGCACTGATGGCTTTCTTTGTCTCGCTCAGCATGTCTTCAGTCACTTCACTAGAGGCTCAGGTCTCATTCAAGAAGAACGTATAGTACACACAAAGCAGCGAATTCATTCAACATTTTTTCTTTCAGGAAATTTCTACTGAGCCATCATCCAAGCTTCAGGCAGGGTTCTGGGTGCTTGGCACCTGTTCTCAAGAAGCTTGAGGCATAATGTATATAGCATGATGACTACAGTTAATAACTATCATTAGCATAATAATGTATTGGATATTTGAGAGCCAAGAGAATATATCTTAAAAGTTCTTATTACAAGAAAAAGAAAAGATGTGTAACTCTGTGAGGTGATGGATGTTAACTAAACACTGTGGTCATCATTTCACAATATAAACACATATTATTTGATACACTTTCAACTAACACAGTTATATGTCAATTATATCTCAAAACTGGGAAAAATAAAAGATTAAAGCTCTTTTAACTAAAAAAAGAAACTCAGGACACATGGGTGGCTCAGTAGGGTGAGCTTCGGCTCAGGTCATGATCTCACAGTTCATGGATTCAAGCCCCACGTCCATCTGTGTGCTGACAGCTCAGAGCCTGGATCCTGCTTCAGATTCTGTGTCTTCTCTCTCTGCCCACCCCCTACTTGCTCTTGCTCTCTCTTTATCTCTCTCAAAAATAAATAAACATTAAAAAATAAAGAAGACCTTCAAAAAGAAGCTTGTAGCAAAGACAGGTAACTGGCAAGCAAAGCACCGTTCTCATTCAGGGTCCCGTTCACAGAAGAAGCGTCCTCAGGAGCAACTGATATGGAGGAAGTGACGGGAGGACAGAAGCCAGGGTCTTGGCAGGCAGCTTATTCCTTCTTGGACAGGTTATGAAGGTTACCTGCTCTTCAGCTTTCTTTTCTGTAGAATGTGGTTGTGGGAAGTGACTGGAACATAGGTACTCAATATATGTTAGCTTCCTTTTTTTCTTTGAAAGACAAGTTTTTCTTTTTTGGGGGTTTAAGACAAGAAATTCATTTATTGAATAGCTATTATGTGCTAGTCACTTTCTCCCCCATACCCTGCCCTCCAGGTAAAGTAGAGTGAGAGACAGCCTAGCCAGAGAAGGCACGGGCAAGGCCAGGACTCCATCTCTGAACTGATGGCTAGAAACATGAAATTTACGACCCACTACTAGCGGATAATGCAACATATGGCAGAAATTCTAACTCATCTATGGTTTTAGTTTATCTTTCTTATGCTCACTTTCTGCTTGTCCTGCATTCACTAACCCTTTGTGATTTAAATTTTGCCTCATTGCAGTGTATGGATTTAAGACTTACATAAGCCCTCTCAATTCAAATTTATAATAAAGTAGTACTTTTTAAAATTTAAATAAGGTGGCATTTATTTTACTTGTGTGAAACTTGTCTCAGCAATAATCGTAATCTTTATTGAATTCATGTTTTTCTACTCTTTTACTCTATGATGCGCATCAAATACACACACATACACACACACACACACACACACATACACACAGAGGACTTCTGTCTGGTTACTGGTTATACAGTTCTTTCCATTGCCTCCCAAAATCTCACCAAAATGACAGCACAGAAATTCGAGGTTTTTAACTCACAAGAACAAAGGAAACCTACAAAGAAGAAGAAAGCTTTGGGCAAACTTTTGGAAGACGGAAAGTAGATGAAGGAGTGGGACCTCACTGAGCAGAATGGGGGAAATTTCAACGTCAGGGCAGATGAAGAGATGCTACAAAAGCAAAGCAGGCAAGTTTCCTCAGAAAAGACTCAGAATCTGGAGGCGACAAGTCTTCCAGGTAGGGAGAGGTACTGAGGAACGTGGTTCCATACACAGAAATTGGTAAACAACGATCGTCAGAGGTGTAAAAGAAAGTTCCAACTTAAAAGAGACCAAAGCCAAAAAGGAAAAACAGAAAAGAACTTTGGAGAGCAGAGACAATGAAGGGAGTAAGAGGAAAAAAACTATAATACAGCATCTTCAGAGAGCAAGACACTGGACTGCCATCATAACAAAGCAAAATGCGATAAAGGAACAATTGGCAAATGTATGTAGGAGGGACTTCACTGTCAACCCAACATTGTCAACCTCTTCTTCCTTAGTGACAGAAACGCCGTATTACTGGAGGTGGTGAGATGTCCAACTAAAAACATTTCCCAGACTCCCTTGCAGATAATGGTGACCAAAGAAAAGTAACCAGAAATATTTGGCTGGGATTCCAAGAAAGTTCTCCTTTGTGCCACTAGCAGAAAGACCCTTTGTTATGGGTCTTCACCTTGATCTCCTTAGGGCCTGGACTAGCTAGCCACAAGCACAGACGCTTGCTACTTTTTAGTCCCAGATCATGCCAAATGCAGAGTCACTGGTCACATCATAAGCTTATGTCCCAAAATGACTCATCCCAAAATGCAATTATCCCCCGAATTATTTTGGTTTTGCAAAGAATTTTAACATCACGTTGGTCAAGATGAGGACAGAGAGGGTTGCTGTTAACGAGAGTGAAAAATGAAACCTGAATTTGAAATGATTTGGTAATTATCAAGGAGCCAGAAACTCATCTGGAATTTATTAAGCCAAAGTAGATTCATTTCCTTACACAAAAAGGATTACTGTAAATTGCAGTGTGACTGTCAACCACATTCTTTTACCAGATCTGGGGCCAAATTTCAAAAGCATCAGCTATTTGGCAAGTTATACCTTTTAGGACTTAAGTTTTCCAAGTCTAAAAATGTTTGCAAATTGGCTTAAAAACAGGCAGTCTATGCTTTATCCTTTGAATAAAACACCTAATCTGTATTTCCTTTTTTCATGGAAACTATAAAAGCTTCTCTTCACTAAAATAGCTCATTAGGCCCCTTTTTAGTAAGACATCATAAAATGTCCTTGGAAAGATCTCACAAGTGCGTCTTCCAAATGGGATACAGCAGGAAAACTAAATTAATAAGATGATTCAAAGACACACACAAAACATGAAAAAGTAAAGCATTAAGAATAATCGAGACAACAGAAATGGAGGGAGACTTGAAAAAACAATTTATATGAGAAGAAGCAGCTCAATGCATGGAATCTATATACCCTAGAGTCAAATCTGGAACTTCAAATAGACAGGAGCTAAATGGAAGGGAGCTGGGAGTATAAGAACATATGGCAGTGTTTTCAACAGTGCAATAAATACAGAATTCTCCATCTTGAAAAGTCTCAGGCAAGTTGACTAGCCTTAGATTTAGTCCACTAACATAATCAATAGAAAAGAGGTGCTAAAATGGCTAAATGCACATGCAGATCCCCAGAGAGAAGACAATGACAGAAATACCATAAAGAAACAGAATTCATTACTCTTGAGGCATTTGTTCATTCCAACCTCAAGTTCTCATAAAGGAGTATCACAGCTTAAGAACAATACAAAAAGGGCTCAATAAAAACCCATACTCACAAATAAGAGGTTAGAAAAAATAGCAAGTTATCTAAGTGCATTTTGGGATACGCACGCATGCACGTACGCGCGCGCGCACGTACACACACACACACACACACACACACACACACACACACCCTTAAAAATAAGCCATTCTAGGGGCGTCTATGTGGCTCAGTGGGTTAAGCGTCCGACTTCTGCTCAGGTCATGATCTTGCGGTAGGTGAGTTCGAGCCCTACATCGGGCTCTGTGCTGACAGCAGTCTGGAGACTGTTTCAGATTCTGTGTCACCCTCTCCCTTTGCCCCACCCCTGTTCCACTCTGTCTCTGTCTCTCTCAAAAATAAATAAACATTTAAAAAAATTTTTTAAATAAGCCATTCTAGGAAAGGCAAAAAAAACTCATTTAATTATCATTTCTGATTATATACAGTCAAGTAAAATAACAATAACAATAACACGGCGACCTACCATTTGTTGAGTGCCTATGCATATTCCACATCTTTTTTTCTAAACCTATTGTCGCCGTGCAATCCTCATTTTATAGTTCTGGGAATTCAGGTTAGGAGCTTTATGTTCTGTTCATGGTCATACACTTTACTCCAGCGGCTGCCATGTGCCAGCTATGTCTAGCCAGTATTTCCCCAAACCCTGCCACTCTTGCCACTAGATTATGCTGGAACACAGAGAAGAAACGAAGACACAGCATTCCGAAAACGTTCATCTGCATGGTAACTATTTTGTGTCTACATTGAAGAGAAGTATTTTATTTCCTTTCTGATTACCGTCTGTTTTCAGATTAACGTGATTTTAATTTTCTTAGAGTCACTAAATCAAAACTATGAAGATACTTTTTTCTGAATGTTAAAAACAAAAGATCTTCACCAAATTATTGTCAACTAAAATCCCTGGGGACGGGAGAGACATTTTCCCAGTCTATGAAAGAGGAAATTAAATTCAGAAGATTAAAATGAATTCCTGATGATATTCAACACACTAAGAGTACTTTATATAGCAGACCGCGATGATTCCTTCTGACCCCTTCTCTGACAATATACTTCCTCTAAATATGAAGGCTCTGTACCTCTGATATATCCAATAATTTCAACTGTGGTTAGGGGACAATTTTGCTAACACAAGTTAATAGCTTGTTTGACAGAATGTTAGTTTCTTGGTAGCTCTTCCTACCTCTTCTCTCGTGGTGCTCTGAACTACACTAAGACTTTCCAGAAGAAGTTTTGGAAGCTTCATTTGGTTCCCATACTAATACTCTCCAGCTACACTTTCAACAAGTGAGAGACTACTCTCTTGTCAGATTCAATGGCCTTTGTTCCCACTTTCTTTTCCCGTGATCACTTCTTCTGATCTGGAACACTGGTGATATTCCTCTTCCTTCTATCTTTCAGGAAACCAAAGTTTCCTTAAGATTTCTAACACATTCCTGGTTTTCTGCTAGCTTTTTGAATATGACCTCCCTTTCTGCTTCCTTTCCACTTAACAGAAGACATATCCCAAGGCTCAGTCCTTGATCCTCTATGTGATATGGTCTTTCCCCTCCACTGACCTATTCTGTCTCTGGAGTTCTACCATCACCATCATATCACCTGATATAGCATTCCTCGAGGAAAAATTCAAAGTCTGTACCCACAAATTGGTCTTGTAATTCTCACTACTTTCAGATAAGCACCTTCCACATCCAGTGGACTCCTAGCTTCATTGCCTTACCAACAGGGCAATCCAATGGACCCTGGCTCGTGCTAGCACCATCTCCACCTAGCTCAAATGCCCTCCACCTTAATTTCCACCATCATCTTTCTGGTCAAGCTCAAGAAGGACCTTCTCTATTAGCTTCCAAATGCTTTTCTTATCCTCAAAGTCCCTGCAGATTTGCTGTCCAACATGGCCACATTTATTCCCATGCTGTCTTGGGATTATCACCCCCCTTTCAGGGGAAGCCCCAGAAAGAACCGCCATAGCAGCTTCCCTCACCACTCCATCCTCTCCACACTCACCCTGCCTCTAAACCCAACACATTCCAACAGCAGGAAGTTGTTCACTGGGAATTTACACATTTTATATTAAGTCTGAGAACTTTCCTATGCTTTTTAACTTAGCTCCAATCTTGAAATACTAAAAAAAGAGAGAGACGGAGACAGAGGCAGACACATGGAATAGCTAATAGCACAAAAGAGTAGGCATGTGCCAAAACCGCACGTACAACTGTAACAGAAGGAAACAGAGGAAGGTGCATGAAGTGGTTCAGCTTGAGTTTTTCCGTTAGAAAAAAAATCTAACTTCAAATACTGGTTCTATCAGTATCAGCTGTGTGGTGTCAGGAGAGAAACTTCACTTCTTTCATCTTTTCTCATCTGTTAAAAAATTATATTTATAAATCTTTATAATTTATTGTTTTTTATTTTTTTTTCTCATTAAACTTTTGTTTTAATGGGTCTCAAAATTCTATGGCAGATTTTTGGTCAAGTTGTTTCCATTAAAAAGTACTGATCGTAAAACTAATAACTTAAAACTGCCACACGCACAAAAAACAAATGGTCCACAAAACATTCTCCTTTCCTTCTGGAGGTTTTACGATGCATCGTTATCATTAACCAGTCTTTTACTATTAAACTTAAATGGCCAATTGACACAAACAGTTCTGAGACTGTTCTTCCACCCACTGACTAAGACTGGGGTGGCAGGTATTGGGGATAATACCCATTTAGCCTTCTGGGCTTTCTGAGCAGACTTGGTGACCTTGCCAGCTCCAGCAGCCTTCTTGTCCACTGCTTTGATGACACCCACAGCAACCGTCTGTCTCATGTCACGAACAGCAAAGTGGCCCAGGGGAGGATAGTCAGAGAAGCTCTCAACTCACATGGGCTTTCCAGGAACCATATCAACAATGGCAGAATCACCAGATTTCAAGAACTTGGGGCCGTCTTCCAGCTTTTTTCCAGAATGACAGTCAATCTTCTCCTTCGGCTCAGCGAACTTGCAGGCGATATGAGCTGTGTGACAGTCTAGCACAGGTGCATAGCCGGCACTGATTTGGCCTGGATGGTTCAGGATAATCGCCTGAGCCGTGAAGCCAGCTGCTTCCATTGGTGGGTCATTTTTGTTATCACCAGCCACATTGCCACGACGAACATCTTTGATAGACACGTTCCTGGCATTGAAGCCCACATTGTCCCCAGGAGGAGACTCACTCAAAGCTTCATGGTGCATTTCAACAGACTTTACTTCAGTTGTAACACTGACTGGAGCAAAAGTGACTACCATGCCAGGTTTAAGAACGCCAGTCTCCACTCGACCCACAGGGACTGTACCAATACCACCAATTCTGTAGACATCCTGGCGAGGCAGCTGCAAGGGCGTGTCAGTTGGACGAGGTGGTGGCAGAATACAATCCAGAGCTTCAAGCAGTGTGGTTCCGTTGGCATTGCCATCTTTACGGGTGACTTTCCATCCCTTGAACCAAGGCATGTTAGCACTTGGCTCCAGCAGGTCGTCACCATTCCAAACAGAAATTGGCACAAATGCTACTGTGTCGGGATTGTAGTCAATTTTCTTAATGTAGGTGCTGACTTCCTTAACGATTTCCTCATATGGCTGTAGGGTGGCTCAGTGGAATCCATTTTGTTAACATCAACAATAAGTAGTTTTACACCCAGTGTGTAAGCCAGAAGAGTACGCTCACGGGTCTGCCCATTCTTGGAGACACCTGCTTCAAATTCCCCAACACCAGCAGCAACGATCAGGACAGCACGGTCAGCCTGAGATGTGCCTGTGATCACATTTTGATAAAGTCTCTGTGTCCTGGGGCATCGATGATGGTCACATAGTACTTGCTGGTCTCGAATTTCCACAGGGAGACATCGATGGTGATACCACGCTCTCGTTCGGCTTTCAGTTTATCCAAGACCCAGGCATACCTGAAGGAGCCCTTTCCCATCTCAGCAGCCTCCTTCTCAAATTTTTCAATGGTTCCCTTGTCAATCCCACCACATTTGTGTATCAGATGACCAGTAGTGGTAGACTTGCCCGAATCTACGTGTCCAACGATGATGATGTTGATATGAGTCTTTTCCTTTCCCATTTTGGTTTAGGTTTAGCGGTGGTTTTCACAACACCTGTGTTCTGGCAGCAAACCCATTGTGAAAAAGCTATTTTTATTTTTTTAATATAGGCTTCACACCCAGCATGGAGCCCAATGCAGGGCTTGAACTCACAACCCTGAGATCAAGACTCGGATAATTAACCAATTGAGCCACCCAGGTGCTCCCCAAGAAAATTGTCTCTATAAAAAGAACAATATTACATAATTCCTATGACACCTAGGAGGAATGATTTTTTTTTTTTAAAAAAACACATTAAGAAAAAGTCAGTTTGCATCAAAACAGACAATGAGTTTCAGCTTCCCTTTTCCCTCATTTCTGAAAAAAAGCCCTTTGGAAAGCTTCCACTGTTCAGTTTTATATGCCATTTCAGAATGATTGCTAAAAACAAAAAAATCACAGCACTTTGCAAGTATGAGGGAGGCCTCTGGTGTTTGAGGGGGGCGGGGGAGGAAATGTTCCTGTTCTCAAATTCTTTTAACTATTTTCATTTATTTCTCAAAAGGGTAAAGTTCGGTTATGCTTCTTTGTCTCCAATTAGATGCTGGGGTCCTACTCAAGCTGGAGGATACTAGTCAGTAAGTTGTGAGATCTTGTTGATGACAGCTGCCCCGAAGTTGCCTGCGAAAGTACTGTCCCCAGTGCAGGACATTCAGCTAAGGCGGCTTATCTTTAAATGTTCTATTTTATTCTAGGATACTTGCCTACCTTTAGGCATCTTTCCAACTGGTTGAACAAAGTCAATTTCCCATGCTTCAGACTTACTTTTTTAAAAACTTGCTTTGAACTTGCTCAATATAGAACTGAAGTTGAAGAAAAGCAAACAAACAAAAAACCTAACAGAACAAAACCGCTTGTCTTGTTCAGTGGGGCACAGCCAGAGAGTCAGTCAAATCACGGGGTTAACAACATGTCAGCTATAAAGAAGTAAAAGACATTTGTTGATTCATCTGCTTATTTATCCAACAAATATTTACTGCTGTCTACTAAATACCTGGCACTATTTAGGGCTTGAAAACAAGGAAAGCCCTTGCACACAAGGTACTTACAGATTCTAGTGAGAGTTACAGTCAAACCAAAAAATATAGCCTATAAAGGCAAATGGTTAAGTGCTACGAAATTTGAGTATGGATTGACAAGAGATGTTATTTTACAGGCAGGAAGGGGAGGAGAGAGAGGAGGAGGTATCATTTGAGTCGAGACCTGAATAAGTGAAAGAAACGTATTCATGCAGGAGGAACAGCAACAAAAGGCCCTAAAATAAAAACCTCTGCCCATCGAGGAACAGCAGGCATCCAGTATGACTAGAGCATGGGAAGACACTCAGCGACAGCAGATGAGATAGGCAAGTGGGGAACAGATCACACTTGACTCCACAGACCATGGTTTAAAAATCCAAATTTTGGGGCATCTGGGTGGCTCAGTGGGTTGAGCTTCAGACTTTGGCTCAGGTCAAGATCTCATGGTTTGTGGGCTCGAGCCCCGCATCGGGCTCTGTGCTGACAGCCCAGAGTCTGGAGCCTGCTTTGGATTCTATGTTTCCCTCTCTCTCTGCCCCTCCCCTCCCTGCTCACACTCTGTCTCTTTCTCTCTCTCAAAAATAAATAAACATTAAATTTTTTAATTAAAAATGCAGATTTTATTCAAAATGTAATAGCCATTGAGCAGGAAGGAGAGGAAAGAGTTGGAAATACAATCTCTGGTTTACTTTTTTTTATTGAAGAAATTAACATGCTTTTATATCAGTTTCAGGGGTACAATATAATGATTCAATAATTCTCTGCATTACTCAGTGTTCATCACGGTAAGTGTACTCTTGGTTCCCTTCACCTGTTTCACCCATTTCCCCCATCCACCTCTCCACTGCGACCACTCTGTTCTCTGTATTTAAGAGTCAGAGTTTTTTTGTTGTTGTTGTCTCTTTTTTTGTTTGTTAATTTTATTTCTTAAATTCTATATTAGCGAAATCATATACTATCTGTCTTTCTCTGATTTATTTCCCTTAACATTATATACCTTCTAGGCCCATCCACGTTGTTGCAAATGACAAGAGTTCATTCTTTTTATGGCTGTATAGTATTCCATTGTGTGTATACCCCATCTTCTTTATTAATTCATCTACTGGTGGACATTTGGGTTGCTTCCATAGTTTGGCTGTTGAAATAAGGCTAAATAAACATAGGGGTGCATACGTCTTTTCAAATTAGTGTTTTTGCTTTCTTTGGCTAAATACCCAGTAGTGGCATTACTGGATCATATGATAATTCTATTCTTAATTTTTTGAGGAACTTCCATATTGTTTTCCACAATGGCTACCATCAATATGCATTCCCAGAAACAGTACATGAGGGTTCCTTTTTGTCCACATCCTCACCAACACTTATTATTTCCTGTCTTTTGGGGTCTAGCCACTTTGACTGGTATAAGGTGATATCTCAGTGCAGTTTTGATTTGCATCTCCCTGATGACTAGTGATGCTAAACATCTTTTCATGAGTCTGTTGGCCATTTGTATGTCTTATTTCTAGTTTACACTTTTAAAGAGGAATCTGGCTGTCATATTTGAGGCAGGGAAGATGGTGCATATGGTAAGAAGTGCAGATTCTAGATGTATTTGAAAATACAGCCAACTGAGTCTCTTTATAGACTAGATGTGGAGTGTGAAAAAAAAAACAAGAGTCAATAATGACTTCAAGCTGGGGACCTAAGCAAATGGGCTGACAGTGGTGACATTTACAAACATGAGAAACACTAGGGAGATGAGTAGGTAGGTGACAGGAAGGGGGAGGAACTCAGAGTTTTGTTTGGAACAAAGTGGGAAGCGCCTATTTGACCTACGACTGGAAATCTTGAGTGTATGTGTATATGTGTGTGTCACACACACAGGGCAGGGAAGGAGGAAAAGGGAGACACTGTCAGTGCCAGGAATATAAAAAGGAGGTCATCAGCATACAGAAGGTATATAAAGCTTTGGATTTGATAATATCTGCTAGGGAGAGATTACAGACAGAGACAACATGGGAAGGTGAACTCAGGGATACTCTAATCCTTACTGATCAATATGGAGGATTGAGCAAAGGAAAATCAGAAACATCAAGTAAAATGGGAGAAAAATCCAGAGAAGAGTTGAAGGAAATGTTTCAAGAAGAAAGGCATGACTGTGTCTAATGTTTTTGATAGACTGACAATATTTTCTTTGGACAATATGGTAAGTTCCAAATTGACTGCATACCACTCAAGAAGTAAAGGCAAATGTTTGCTTATTTTCTCCTTCCTCTGGTAGAATGAAAGACTTTAAACTCTAATAAGAAAGAATTCCAGAATCGAAGTTTATAATAAGGATGGCAATACGTGCCCTTCCTTGTATATTATGAAATGGTGGTGTAACAAAACAACACCTCTCCTTCCTAGATCTAGGTCAGATATCTAGATCAAATTTCAACCTAATCGAGAAAATCTTTGATCATGGTCTTTTCTTCAGTATTTACATGTCTGAAACGCTAACTAGAAAGTATCATCATTGAAAACATGACATGTATTTTGAAGCACTGTACAATTACAGTCTGTACAATTTCTGATATACTATGGACTACCGAAATGTAGGTCAATAAGAAATCGGTACTTCTGGAGGTAATCTGAGTGGCTCAGTCGGTTAAGTGTCCGACTCTTGATTTCGGTTCAGGTCATGATCTCATGGATCATGAGACTGAGCCCCATGTCGGGCTCGGCACTGACAGTGAGGAGCCTGCTTGGGATTCTCTCTCTTCCTCTCTCTCTGCCGCTCCCTGGCTTATATACGTTCACACACATGCACATGCATGCTCCCTTTCTCGCTCTCTCTCTCAAAATAAACAATTACAAATTTGATACTTTTTGTAAATAATCTTATAGAAGAAACTAATTAGATATAATTTATCTCCTATTGTAGCTCAAAGTATAATTCAATGTCATCATATAAAAATGCTTCCCTTTGATAACACTTTAAATGGTTTACTGAGCATTAATATAGTCATGTAGATATACCAGAACGTATAAATCTAAAGTCTGCAATTGTTCAGGAAAGTCTATCAGCAATTCTATAGTTTATAAACTATTTGATCATCATGTGCTTTCCAGGCACCAACAGCACAAGACAGAAGCTGCGTTCTAGTGTGAAGGACTTGTCATAAACAGAAAATAGCTAACCTTTCAGCTTTAGATGGAATGAGCACTGAGAGCCCCCTGTCTAACTAGGGTCGCTCTGAGACAGTAGAGTGTAGTGATTAGGAGGCCAGACTGTGGACTCAAATTTCCTGGGTTCAAATCCCCTACCACCACTTACTAGTTCCAGTGTTTCCCTGAGAAAATTATTTGATTCTCACTTCTCTTTTTCCTCATTGGAGAAACACCCTTGGTCCTAACAATCCTTCATTATTAAGGTATGCAGGGATAATACACTTGCCCCATGTCTTGCACATGTAGAAAAAAGTACCAGTTGCTTTAATTGTTGGTTACTCACCTTCTCCTGTAAAACCTTCACAGCCTCTTCAAGTCCGCCCATTCTGGCATAGGACAGCACTTTGTTTATAGAAACATCTTCAAAATACTTGATACCAAAATCTAACTGTACCTGAACAGTTATTACTAGTGTTGTCCTTTGAACCCATATAGAATTTTTCTAACCTCTGTCCTTATGGCAATCCCCACTGTCCTTAAAGACAGACGTAATGTCTACTGCTGTGCACCACCGTCTAATGAACTCCAGCACCAAACTGATCCTCCCATACACAGAAATGAGAATCAGTCCTCGAGCACCCTATCAGGGGAGATTTTACAGTCTTTGGAAAGGCTGTTTATAGGACTGTGTCATGATTCATCTGTAGAACTTGCTAATGCCCGTCTACGTACAGCAAAGTAGCAGATTGAGTGTATTAAATCTCTGTTCCCAAAGTTGTGCATAGATGACAACTCTTGTCCTTATTAAGAGCTTTGAGTACATTAGAAGTTTTTTTAAAAAAAACACACCCAATAATTACCTTCAGAAACTAAGAGTAGAGGTACACATATTTTATCATTTTCCTCAAGCTCTAATACACTCTTTGACAGTTAACAGTTTTAAGGAGATCTGCAAGCATTAATTAAAGAAGCCAATCTTTTGACAGGATGCAAAGCAGTCATTCCTTCAACACGCATTTGAGAACTTTCTGCCAGGAATTATAGGGTACAGAACAACAGAGGCAACTCAGTCTGCAGATGGTAATGGATGAGATTGTCTTCCTACAACATCTATTTTCTCCAAACTAAAAAGGTTGGACGAATTTATTAATGTTGCTTTGTCTTTCTTAACATTCTCAAAACTAGTACTTTTAACTCAAATGCTATTACGTTTGCCAGCAGTTGAAAAGTGAGGAAGAGGTAAAAGCAGCCAGCTGGCCTCCACGGGAGTCCCTTACTAGCCGAAGCACCCTCGGCATCCAGAGAGCAAGCCCTAGGAGCACTCACCGCACAGGACAACCCCAAATGAACTGAACGAAGCAGCACGTGCCCCGCCACACACGTGGGGCGTTATTCCTCTCTCGGCCTAAAAGAAGCTTTTAAAGATTTCTATGTTGTATCAATGACTGAAGAAATATCGAGGTGCTCCACTTCCTCAAAACGTACAATTGTTCCATTCTTCAGTTCCTAATTTTGTTGAGAATTCCAGAGGGTCTATCTCCAAACAGCCCAAGACAAAAACAAAACAACTCAGGAGACACTTCCTTAAAGACCTCTACCATGCCCATGACCTTGGGGATGTGCTTAGCCAGGCCAGGGGCCCTCTGAGCCTTTTGTGACAGCATGTGGAGGAGCCAGAACCCCTTGTGTTTCAGGGGCATCCTTTCTCACTGGAGGAAACCCAACGAGTCATCTGTTAGATAAATGTTTAGCATCAACAGGGATCTGAGAAGAAGGAGAACGACATGTATCTTTCATCCATTTCTTTAGAGAAAAAACACAAATGACAATTTCCAACTCTGGCCAGAATATGGAGAGCATTAATATATTCACTTAGATATACCAAACGTATCAACCTCTGCTCATGGTTGGAAACTAGCACAAACTTTCACAGGGTAAGCTGGTGATGTGTCAGGAACCAAGAAATCATTCATTTCCTTTGACCCAGTGAGTCCACTTCTCTAACTAGTTCAAGGACATTCCCTTTTATTAAAGGTACAAGTTCTTGTATCTACCCCCGTGTTAAGAGGAGGCCTACTTCTAGCTTTCAGTACACAGGTACATTGTAAAGATCCAGAATAACACTGTACTGGAATCCTTCTAGTTGCCCAGGAAATGCCAAGACATGTATGTGCTTATACCTCCTGGAGTCAGGCTATTCTAATGGCATCCCAGCCCTGGTTTCTATTTGTCTGAATCAGCTCCTTCTCAAGGTGATTTTGTGAGTATACTCATCTCTTACCATCCTTCCTGTCACGGGATGTTTTATTTTCCAAATAACGATATTGTGTTGAAGAAATAGTAAAATGCTACATGAAGAAAACAGGAACGAACTGACAATCATGATCTTGCCCGGCTGTTTAAAACTACACTAAGAAATCTAAGATGCTAGAAATCAAAAGGGTGGTTGCCTGTAAGAGGTAGAGGCTCACGGGCCCTTGTGAAAGGGAACTTTCCTAAGTGACAAAAATGTTCTATAAGTTGATTAAATTTCTGGCTACACGGGTGTAAACATTTGACAAAATTCCTACAACTGCACACTTAAAATTGGTGCATTTCTCTGCGTATAAAGATTACCTGAGTAAAAATAAACTATCCTCAGCAACTTCTACAAGTTGTGCTGTATAGATCTTCAAGCTCTTGCAACAAGTTATAAAGTCACGAAGTGGGCAAACGTGTCAGCCCCGCTGCAGCTGATGGAAATGTGGCCTCTCTGTGAGCTTGCCTGACTCCCCAGACCGACTCAGGCTGCCTCCCAAGTGCCATCGCTACAAATTGTGCAAATTTCTACTACCACGGCACTCATTTGACAGTGTTGCTGAGTGTGTTGAGTGTCTGCTCCTTGTGGGGCATGCCTCTGTCTGGAGGTCCAAGAAAGAGGCTAAGAATGTGGCATTTGAATCGGTAAGCCCAGCAAGTGCCCAGTACAGAGTAAGCGCACAACAGACATTTTCTGGATAACAAAATGACTGAATGCAAGGCCCTACGAGGGAAAGCATTAATCAGAAGGCAGGAAGAGAGTGCCATGACTCAGAAGCAGGGCTGGAGCAGAAGAGAAAATGCTAGGTAAACAGGCAAGTACACACGGCCACCCAGATGAAGGCACATCTTGTAGTTGGTCCTTGTAGCTGGTCCTGACCAAGCAACTAACTGCCCAAGCAATGAACTCAGCTTTAGACACGGAAGCAAGTTTCCATTGGGAGAACAAATAAGTTCTGGTCCTTAAAACCTTATTCCTAAATTTTGTTAAAGCTATAGCCTTCAGATTATACTTCCATTCAACAAGCATTTACCAGAATCCAAGCCAAATCCCTGAAATAAAGATATTATTCCTGGGGTGCCTGGGGGGCTCAGTCGGTAAGCATCTGACTTTGGCTCGGGTCATGATCTCGCGGTTTGTGCATTAGAGCCCTGTGTTGGGCTCTGTGCTGACAGCTCAGAGCCTGGAGCCTGCTTCAGATTCTGTATCTCCCTCTCTCTGTGCCCCTTCCCTGCTCGTGCTCTCTCTTTCAAAAATAAATAAACATTACTAAAAGAATGATACTGTTCCCGCCCTCCATTAGCTTATAATCTAATATGGAAAAAATGGATAGAATTATACCACGGAGTGCAAAAAGAGAGATCGACAAGAGGAATAGAAAGGAAGGAATGGGTAGAGCGCAGGTGTGGGGGCTCAGAAAAGGACTCACATTAAGGATGATTTTAGCCCAAGCATGGAGGACCGAAGAGCAGTAGCGGGGGGATTAGGTATACAAGGAAGAGACCAACTGGCTTCTTTTATCTTCTCCTTCCTTTTCAAAAGGGAATAAGGGGGGGCACCTGGGCGGCTCAGTTGATTAAGCGGCCGACTTCAGCTCAGGTCATGATCTCATGGTCTGTGAGTTCGAGCCCCACATTGGGCTCTATGCTGACAGCTCAGAGCCTGGAGCCTGCTTCAGATTCTGTATCTCCCTCCCTGCCCTTACCCTGCTCACGCTCTGTTTCTATGTCTCTCAAAAATAAATAAAATAAATGTTTAAAAAATAAATAAATAAAAGGGAATAAGGTGTATTCCACACACGACAGCCTGGAGGTGAGAAAACAGCTCCCTGTGTGTGGGAAAACTCAAGCAACGATTGGGGAACACTAATTCTTTATGGTCAGCATGTCACTTAATGACACAGACACCATGGGAGGTCAAGGAAGAAAATAGAGACCCAGCGGGTTTAGTTAAGCAGCAGAAACAGGACTTGAACACTGATTTGTTCCCAAAACTGTGCGAATTTTTTTCCTTTTTTTTTCCAATTTCATTGAGATATAATTGACACAGAGTGCAGTATAAGTTTAAAGTAGACCACATAATGACTTCACGTACATATATTGCACACTGCCACAGTAAGTTATAATAGTTACAAAAACATTTTTTTCCTTGCCATGAGAAATTTTAGGATCTATTCTCTTAGCAATTTTCAAATATACCATACCACGGTGTTAACCAGAGTCATCGCGAATTGGATGAAGTGGTCAAAAGCTTTGAATTTCCAATTATAAGACAAATAAGTACTAGTATGTAGTGTACAAAACAGCGCTCTTAATCTCCACGCCACCTGGCACCTAGGCAAACAGTTATGGAGAAAATATTTTAAAAAATAGATATATAGGCAGAGATGAGATTGTAAAAAGCTGTAAATGCTATGGTGTGCTTCACAGTACAATGTAAAGATGATGGACTTTAAAATCTTGAGACGCCTGGGTGGCCAGTTGGTTAAGCATCTGACTCTGGATTTCAGCTCAGGTCATGATCCCAGGTCAGCATGGAGCCTGCTTGGGATTCTCTTTCCTCTCTCTCTGTCCCTCCCCCTGCTCATGCATTCTCTTCTCTCTCTCTCTCTCAAAAATAAACATTTTTTTAAAATAAATAATTGGAAAAAGTAAATGAAATCTTTTCATGAGTCCCCAGAAAAGAAGGAACAAAATCAGGTTTTTATTTTGAAAAAATAATTTTGGCTGCAACAGCTAGTATCAGAATTGCTTTTTAACAATTAAATATTTTAAATTTTTTTAAAATATTTATTTTTGAGAGACATAGTGCAAGTAGGGGAGGGGCAGAGAGAGAGGGAGGGAGACACAGAATCGGAAGCAGGCTCCAGGCTCTGAGCTGTCAGTGCTGAGCCTGAAGCAGGGCTCGAACTCACAAACTGTGAGATCATGACCTGAGCCGAAGTCGGATGCTTAACCGGCTGAGCCACCCAGGCGCCCCAACATTTAAATTTTTAAATACATTTTTAGGGGCGCCTGGGTGGCTCAGTTGGTTAAGCGGCCGACTTCAGCTCAGGTCATGATCTCATGGTCTGTGAGTTCAAGCCCCGTGTTGGGCTCTGTGCTGACAGCTCAGAGCCTGGAGCCTGCTTCAGATTCTGTGTCTCCCTCTCTCTCTGCCCCTCCCCCACTCATGCTCTGTCTCTGTCTGAAAAATAAATAAACATTAAAAAAAAAATTTAAAAAAAATAATAAATAAATACATTTTTACCATCACAGTATTTCCAGGTTCATTCAATACTGTTCATTGAAATTATACATAATTACCAAAAATGCTTCTATGAATTTAGGGACATTTTCAAGTGAATGTTTTCAAGTGAATGTCATTCTACACACATTTGGAAGGCAATGGTAAAGATCCATGAAACCTTCATTTAGTCCGTAGACAATGCTGGTGTGCACTGAGGACTCATATCCTAAGCAAAACCTTTCAAACCAGATCGCAGGTTGGAAACTACTAGTGGAAAGGATGCAGTTAACAGAGAAAGAGGGAAACCACTTAGAAAGACTTGGAGGTGCATGGAGAAGCAGACTAACTGGAAGTAACCAAGGAAGGAGTCATATTCTGGTGCCAGGTTTGGCAATGAGCTTAACTTGGCATCCATAGATCCTTCTACAGGATGACGGTGATACTGAAAGAATCAAACCAAGATAACAGGAAGCACAGGCAAGCAAAGAGGCGGTACATTAAGTTAGTCTGTTCTGTTCCAGCCATGAGAATTACCGTATGTAAACTTCAACCTAAAGAGCGACATTCACCCACAGATTGGAAACTGGTCACCAACCAATGTGACGAGTGATATATCCAGTTTTCGATCTCACTGGTATTTTGTCTGTTCACTACAAAAATTTTTTAATGCTCCAAAACAGAGAGACCGAGGCAACTATTAGGTGGAGAAAATTAGAAGGTGCTCCAGAAAAAGTTTAAAATTAGAGGGTCTGGACAGCATTTTCTACTTCATCACCTATCCATGACCTTGCTAGCATCAAGCTTCCTCTCTGCCTTTGCCTTTAAACTATTATGCTATTTGGTTTTAAACCAGTGTTTAATCATAAACCAGCTCTGCTACATTATTAATATTCCAAACAGCATTTCCAAGCAGATAATAATCCACTATCATTTACCTTGGATTAAAGAGGGCACAGTCCTACATTTACTTTAAATTGAAATATTATGCTAACAGAAAGAATACATACACTCCTAACCATTTAGGCACAATTTAAAATAGCCATACAATTTTAATTGGTAGAGTAACAATCACTGGCCCTTGCCCCACCCTTTCACCTTCCCCTCTCAAAATAAAATAAATAAAACCTTTACTCTGGTTGTGGGAATAATACATTAGCTATCTAAAATCACAGAGAATGGAAATGACAAGGACATACTAACATGGACACTGGCCGTCACTCAAAATTTTACATAGTTATTGGGGCTTCTCGACCTTGGGTTAGTCAAAGTTGCCCTTGAGAATAAAGATGGCAAAGCATACTATATAATACATATGTGTTTATATGTATGAATGACTCACTTATGCCTCAATATATGTGGAGAAAAGTATGGAAGAGAAAATGGCGCAAGAATATTAGCATGCAGAAGAAAGACTTACACCATAATCTCCACTTCCCAAAATACGTTATAAAACACTTTGGATTTGATATTTTATCTTTAAATTAGGGGTTCTCAGAGTTAAGAGGCGATTGCGGCCACAAAGGAGTCATCCATTCTGCTTCTTTTGGCAAGAACGATATTTTAAAATATGTGCTTTAGTTGTAAAAGCAAAGCCAAGGAGACAAATAAATTTGGACACAAACTGGAGAAATAAAATAAACCTTACAGTAAGCACACTGCTGTCACTCTGAATGCCCAGAGCATGCCCAAAGTGTACATGAATATGTAAAACATTCACATACCTTCAATGAGCATACTGCCTTGCTCCCAAAGGCAGTAGGGGAAAAAAAATGACTTGAATGTTAATTTCATTAACTATATTATAACGATATGGCAAAGCCTTTAGAAATATTGTCTCTCAGCTAAAAATGAACAAAAATGTTTAGAGGGAATGGAAGAGACTGGGAAGACGACCAGACCACATGGACCATGCATATGATATCTTTTACTGCAACACACTTCCCTCGAGTTTGTTAGATGCAAATTTCTCACAGAAAGCCTACACCTTCATGAGCAAGCTAAAGCAAACAAGGAATTTTTTAGATTTCAAAAATCGGTATACTAAACAAGGAAAGTGTGAAATCGTCCATATTCATAGATTTCCTTAAGTAGATACAGAGCACGCAGATACAAACTCCGCCTAGGAGCCACGTAGGACCAAAAACTGTCCCCATATTTCTTCCCTTCTCTCTTCCTCCATCCCCAACACTCAAAAACAAAAAGGCAACTTTAATTTCTTTTCTAAAATTATGAAGAACAAATTCTACTAATGGAAAATTACCTTTGGATGCCCTGGCCTTTCAAAGTTTATGAACGAGGGAAGTCATTTCTCTTAACTGCATTGCTGGAATTTTCCCACTCTCATTTCAATTCAAAATAACCTGTTTATTTTTCTCTCAACCTCTGCATACCCTCCCCTCACACCTCCCCCACCCCATCTTTCTAAATCACCTTCAGGCTAGCTCAAAGTTTCAGTCCAAAAAAGGACACCAATAGCTAATTTCTTGACCCCCCTGCTGCCTAGTGGGTAACGCTACTCACGTTTCACATTCCTTTATTTACTGTTAGAAACAGAACACTGAAAGTTTATTCTCCTCTTCCCCCACATATATACATTTACTTTCTTAAGGACAAATGAATTCTTTTTAAACATTGTTGCTTTGGGAATTCCTAAATATGCTGTTTTTACTTCCGCTGGGATAATCTTTAAACCTAATTTACATTTTTAAGTACCTTGAATAAGTCCGCACGTGGTATAACTCCTAAATAACCGCAAGGCTGGGGTAGGCAACAATTTTGTAACAAGCAGTTGCTCCTGGTTCACATCTGCTCTGAAGACTGCCTTAGCATCATTTAAAGACATCTTTTTCCACCAGTAGCATAGCGGGTAGTCCTGGTGTTAACTTTTTACCGGTAAGTGTAACCTTTGGCGTTGAGGAAGAAACCTGCTAAAGACCATCTCCATTTCGAGAATGAAAGATCTTGTCCCTAAGTCACAGCTGGGAAAGTAGCAATCCTTGATGAGTGACCCCGGGAGATCTTAGGCTCATCAGTGCCGACTTTGAATAAGTAAAACAACCCTGACTCCACATGCCGCGCGCGAGAAAACATCTCTCCAGGTGCGACTTAAGTGTATACGGTCCTCCATTCTCCCTCTCACACGACACACACTAGCTACACTGTGCAGGTAAGTGTCGGGCGTCCCCAATGTGACCACCGCAAAGAACTGCTCCGGAGGACCCGGGGCCGGCTCTGCCCTTGTGCTGACGTGGTGTGGCTCACAAGGATGCGCGGTCCCCGAACCCACGAGGACCAGCGCTCGGCTCTGCCCGGAGCTCTAGCAGAGGAGCTCCGAGGAAGCCAGCGAGGCCGTCGTGGGGAGGGCAGCACGAAGCTTAGAGAAGCAGGACTTGCAAAGTACCCCAAATGGCAAAGTCAACCGGCTGCCACGCGCCGGCGCAGGTCCGGGGAGGAGGCTGCGGCGCAGATTCGCTGGAGCGGCCTCGCCGCAAACTCGTGCGTAAAAGGGTAAAGGCACTCACCTCCACCCATCTCTGGGCCTCGGCGAACGCTAGGGCGCAGTCGGCCCCGGCCTCCTCCATCCCTGCCAGGACTAGGGTAAGAGGGAGAGAGAGACGCGATGAGTGCACGGAGGCGCGGGGAGGGGGGTCCCGCGCGCGTCTGGCCCCGCCGCCCGGCCTCTGCTCCAGCTGCGAGGCGCCCGGGCTCTCTTTCCCTTTGTTGCGCTCTGGAGTTTGGTAAAGTTTCGAACCCACAAGAACCTGAAGACGTGGCTTCCTCTCAACTCCTGAAAACAACCACGGGGCTCCGGGCAGCCGGGCAGGGCGCGGGAGGTGGACGGGGGGGACTAGAGGCGGCGCGTCTCACCAGCCCGGCAACTGTTTGGACTTCAAAAGTCGCAGCGCCGCCGCCGCCGCCCTCCCCGGAATGGCCCCGCCCCAGCCCACCCCGCCGCCCACCCCGAGCCGCAGAGTCGCCGCTTCCGTCCGCCCCCCTGCGGCTCCCCGGGGCTCCCGGCCGCAGCCGCCTTTGTGGTCAGACTGTCTGGGCCAGGGGATGCCACCGGCCGCCAGGAGGCCGTGGCCGAGGCCACGCTCCCGCTCCCGCGCTGCCCGCCCAGACCGCAGCCCCGCCCCAAGGGACTGCGCCCTCACGCCCGCATCCTTCCAGTCTCTGCCCGCCTGGACGCAGTCCAGCTCCCGGGGCCCGGGTAAGAGGCGTCCCCTCGGCTTTCGGCCGCCCGGCCCGCCTGACATACCAGAAATAGCTGCACACAATTGCACCTTTCCGGGCCAAGAAACTTCCCCAGTGGCGGAGCGCGGCCCTCCGCGACGCCCAGCCGCCCAGCCCGCCGCCCTCACCTGCGGCCGGAGCCCGCCGCGCGCAGCCCCGCCGCCAGGTGCGCGGCCTTCTCCGCCCCTGGGGCCGCCCGGGCCCTCCTGGCGGCAGGTGGGGGTAGTGGCCCGAGCGCGTCCGCCCATTTCCCCCACACTAAGCCGGCCCCGCGCTGCGCCGCTTCCAGGTGGGCCAGGTGGAAGGGACCTGCTGCTCCCGCCGGTCTCTCCACCAGGGATGCGAGCGGATGCGAACTTGGCGTTTCTCCCGCTCTCGCCCCGACCGTCGGTCGGCAGGGGGACAGGGCCTGGGTAGGTTCGGGGCTGGAGGCTCATGGCTTACGTGAGTCGTCTACACACAAAAATCAGATCTGCCGAAAGGAATGTGTTCGTTGGGTAGTCTCCCTGGGACCTCGCTTGAGATTCCTGAATCCCGGTTCAGGCCACATGTGGATGGCGTCACCTTTGGAGGAAGATAAAGATCGGGTCTTTCTCCCGTACAGTAAATAACCCTTTACTTTCGTTTTTTTCCGGTTGATTGACGTCGTTTTTCATCAAAAAGAGTAAACAAGCACAGAACAAGGACTACTATAATGAAAAGCTAAAACCTAGCGCCTATAGTTAACAATCGTTTGCATTTGCCTTATTTACTTATCACCTTCATTTCCTGCTTAAAGAAAGATATTATTATATTTCACCCCTAAACAGTACAATATACATCTCTTTTTTTTTAAAGACCACTTTTTACAAAATCATATTACCATTTTCACATCTAACTAAAGCTAGCAATAATTACCTAGTGTCAATTTATACCCAATCCAGACTCAAATTCCCCCTCTGATCCCAAAATATCTTTTACAGCTGTCTTATTCACAACAGAATCCCAACAATGGCCACACATTGCATTTGGTTACATCTTTTGTTAACCTAGAATAGCTTCCTCTTTCAATGCCCCCAACCTGCTTTTTTTTATTACTGAATTTTTTTAAGTTTTTATTTTAATTTGTTAGTTAACATATAGTGTTGTATTAGTTTCAGGTGTACGATATAGATTCAACACTTCCATACATTACCCTGTGCTCATCAGGACAAGTGCCCTCCTTAATCCCGATCACCTATTTAACCCATCCCTACACCCCCCTCCCCTCTCATAACCATCAATTCTCTATATTAAAGAATCTGTTTCTTGATTTGCCTCTCTCTCTGTATTTATTTTTCCCCTTTGCTTGTTTGTTTTGTTTCTTAAATTTCTGCTTTTTTCAAGAATGGCATTGTCTTGTTAGACACCGACCCCTATGTACTTCCAGTCCAGGAGAAGGACAGTCATTCCCCAAGCTTCATGAGAGTTATTGTTACTATAGTCACTATGTACATATACTACACTGTTTAAAGCTACTTCTGTGTAACTTGACCTAAAGCTTTGCGGGTGAGAGCCCAGGATGGTAAGAAGTACATAGACGCAAATATGAATGACTAAGGTTACCAAGTCACCAGACACAATGAGCTTCAATTTATCATTTGAAAATTGTACTGGTAATAACTACTTCAAAGTAAAGTTGTGAGAATTAAATAGGATGGTGTATGTAAAAGCCTAGGGCACTGCTTGGCACAGAAGGGCACTTAATAAATAATGGTAATTTCCTGTTAGCCTCTCTCTGTAACAGTAGTGTGTCAAATATGGATTTTTCCTTATAAACGGGAATTTCATTTATTCGCTCCAATATTCTCATACACATTGCTGTATGATATTGCCAATCCTGTTTCAAATCAGCTCAGGCACCAGCCATTCTGTCTCTTTAATGATGCAAATTTGCAACTCAGAAGACCCAGATCCAAATCTTTGCCTTCTACTACCAGTCATGAGAGTGTTTTAATCTTCTGGAAAGACTGATAGAGCTCTCTAAAGAAAGGTAACCTACGTTAGGAGTTTAAAATTAAATTCACAACAATGAAACATCGAAACTATTACTCGTTTTCCAGGAGAATTGGAGATACTTCCGTTATTTAAAAACAGTACAACGTGTCATGTGTTCTATGTTACTGATGAAGTATTGGTGGGAGAAAGTGGTATAATCCTTCTGGAAGATAATTGGGCCATAAATATTAAAAAGTTTTTTAACAACTCATGCTCTGTTGCAGCAATGTCACTGCTGGGAATTTATCGTAAGGATATGAGGGAAGATCTATGCACAAAATGAGCAACTGTAGTGGCCACAGATGCACTAGCCAAACCTCCCTCTGGAGGAGGACTGTGGTCAGCCACCAGCCTGCATCTGCCAACCCCTTTGAGGTCAGCTCAGCTGCAGATTGCTTGAGGTCATGGTCCTCCCAAAGCGGCTCTGTCTGGTGATTGAGTGACCGTACTTGAAAAAGCCCAGTCACTTCCACCTAAAACAGAGTAGCTCTGATGGGTCCTTCCCATAAACACGAGGCCACTGTCACAGTTCAGCTTCTCCCTTGCTCTTTCCTCTTCGTTGCACAGGGGTCAATCCCTAATAAATACCTGTTCTTCTAATGCCATTTCTGGAAGACTGAACCTGTGATGGCATGAAGCATTTGTTAAAAATGAAAATCCCAAAGCAATCTAAGCCAACGACAACAGGGACAGTGGAGTAAATTATGTTTCTTCTGTAGAGTGAGATATTACACAGTCATTAAAAATGTAACCGGCTGGGTAGCTCAGTAGGTTGAGTGCTGGACTCTTGGTTTTGACTCAGGTCATCATCTCATGGCTTCATGAGTTCGAGCCCCGCCTCTAGCTCTGCACTGACAGCGAGGAACCTGCTTGGGATTCTCTCTTTCTCTCTTTCTCTCTCTTTCTTTTCCCCTCCCCCACTCACGCTGTTTCTGTCTCTCTTTCAAAATAAATAAATAAACTTTTTTCAAAATGTGAAAGGCTATTCAACGACACAGGGAGATGTTTAAAAGTATATAACGAAGTGGGTAAAAAAGCAATGTATAAAGCGCCCTAATTTGTGATCACATTTTTAAAATGCTTATTCTTCCACATAGAACAAATTAGGGGGAAAAACTCCAGTTAAATTTTAATGCCAGCTATTTTCAAATGAAGATATGGTACTTCTCTCTCCTTGACAAGTTTTTTTCAAGAAATATACATATTACTTTTATAAATGAGAAAAGAGATGTCCAAATATCTTTTTTGACTATCTCGTCCCACAAACTTCAACTTCCTCCTGCCTTCTCTGACTTGGTAAATGGTACCGTGCCTAAAATTGGGAGACTGTGCTGGACTGCTTGCCCCTCAGCCCTATGTCTACCCCAGTCCCACTCCTTTCCATCTATTTCTTAAAAATCTCTCCAATCGGCCCCTCTTCTCCATCCCCATTTCCACTGCCTTAGATTAAGCCCTCATCAGCTCTCAAGTAGATTCCATAAGTCGTATGACCTTTCTAAAATGTAAATCTCATCATGCTACCAAAACATCCCACCTCCCATTACTCGTTCAATGACTCCCAGTCACCTTTAAAGGCCATTTGATGATTTCTAGGACACTAAGTGGCATCCTTCAGAATTTGCGCCTGCCCACATCTCTAACCATGTGTTTGGACCCATCTTTCTCCCCTTGTGAGAAATGGGCTTCTCTCTCTCTCCTTACCTGGCTTTCTCTTCCTTATTCTTCTAGACTCAATTCAAGTCTCTTGCATTTCAGTTTCAAAACATCTTTGCAGATCATCGTGGGCTAGGTTAGTTGTCTCTTCTCTATGTAGTCATTGCCCCTTTCGTGAAGTATCATATTGGCTATTGTCTTTTTTTCTCATTGAACCATGAGCAACAGGAGTGTGTGACATACGTCTAGTGTTCAACAACTGTTTATTGATGGAAGTGTGTGTGTGCGTGTGTGTGTGCGCATATAAGTATAATTATTTAGTATACTATCACTTTTTTTTTAATGTTTATTTACTTTAGAGAGAGAGACAGAGCATGAGCGGGAGAAAGGCAGAGAGAAAGGGAGACATGGAATTTGAAGCAGGGTCCACACTCTAAGCTATCAGCACAGAGCCCGTCGCCAGGTTCAGACACATGACTGATAAGATCATGAGCTGAGCCAAAGTCAGACACTTAGCTGACTGAGCCACCCACGCACCTCAATATACTATCACTTTTAATGCACAGAAATAATAAAACTTTGATAGTAGAAGAGTAGAAAATACTGCTGATTACTGCAGCTAATATAAGAATTTCTTTACAGCAGGGTTTCTTAACAGAAGTACAATTAATACCTCAGGCTAGATAATTCTTTGTTCCAGGGAATTGTCCTGTGCGTTGTAGGATGTTTACCAGCATTGCTAGTCTCTATCCACTAGGAACTAGCAGCACCCCTGAAAATTCAACAAACAAAATTGTCTCCAGGTATTGCCAGATGTCCCCTGGGGAGCCAGATCACCCCAGTTAACCACCGGCCTGCAGGAGGAGACTGGCTTTGATAGCTAATTCTTTGGCACTGTAGAAGTATAACTCCAGCCCAGGTTTCTTGAAACAAGTAATTGGGGTAGAGAAGAGTTAGGACGAGCTAGAGGAAAAAGACTATTCTGTGTTTTAATAGAGGAAGGGGCAAGAGAGAACTGAACTGAATGATGCCTGGGGCAAAGTTTGTAAGAGAAAAGGGATCTGGTGACTGGGAAGGCCTGCGAGAAGAGACAGGCATAGTGGAAATTCTTCTAATAAAAGAACTGACTTTAAACTGTAGTTGATTGTGGTTCAAAAAGTACTAGCCCTTATGAGTTCAAAGATAGCCAACATCTGGATTGTATGTATATTTCTCGTGCTTATATAATACCTTTATTAACAGGAAGATCCACTCCTAGAAGGTAGATGAAAAAATATAGAAAATATATTGAAAAAAGGTATAAATATGAATATATATTTCAAAATAGAATATATTTTATAATATATTTCAATATATTTCATAAATATATAAATATATTCCATTATATAAAACATAGTGAAAATTGTTCCTGTTTGCAGATGATATGATCTTATATAGAGAAAATTCTAAAGACTGCACCAAAAAACTTAAAACTAATAAATGATTTCAGTCAAATTGCCACAGAATACAAAGTCAACATACAAAGATCAGTTGCATTTCTACATACTAACAACAAACTATCTTGAAAAGAAATAAAGAACAATAACATTTATAATATCTTCAAAAAGTAAAATAAAATACTTAAATAATAAATTTAACCACGAAGGTGAAAGATCTCTACCCTGAAAATTACAAGACATTAATGAAAGAAACCGAGGACACAAATTAAGTGGAAAGATATTCATATTCATGGATTGGAAGAATTAATACTGTTAAAATGTCCATAGTGCCCAAAGCCATCTGTGGGTTCCGTGCAATCCCTATCAAGAACATTCATTGGGAAAGGATGTTCTCCTCAATAAATGGTGTTAGGAAAACTGGATAGTCATGCACAAAAGAATGAAATTGGACCCCTGTTTTTCACCATTTACAAAAGTTAACCTGAAATGGATTAATTGTAATACCTGAAATTATAAAACTACCTAAGGAAAACAGGAGAAAAACTTCGTGACATGAGGAGCGGCAATGATTTTTTGGATATGACAATAAGCACAAGTAACAAAAGCAAAAATAAGGAAGTGGTTCTACATCAAATTAAAAAGCTCCTGCACAACAATACAATCAACAAAATGAGAAGACAACCTACATAATGGGAGAAAATATTTGTAACCACCTCTCTGATAAGGAGTCAATATCGAGTATGTGTGTGTATGTATATGGAATCCATATAACTCAACAGCAAAAAAAAAAAAAAAAGGGGGGGAGAAAGAAAGAAAGAAAAAAGCAATCTGACTTGAAAATGGGCAGAGGATGGGGCACCTGGGTGGCTCAGTTGGTCAGGCATCCGACTTTGGCTCAGGTCATGATCTTATGGCTTGTGAGTTTGAGCCCAGCATCGGGCACTGTGTTGACAGTTCAGAGCCTGGAGCCTGCTTGGGATTCGGTGTTTCCCTCTCTCTCTGCCCCTCCCCCACTTGTGCTCTGTTTCTCTGCCTCTCAAAAATAAACAAACATTAAAAAAAAAAAAAAAGAAAATGGGCAGAGAACCTAAATAGACATATTTCCAAAGAAGACATAAAATGGCCAACAGGTACAAGAAAAGATGCTTATCACTCACTAATCATTAGAGAAATGCACATCAAAACCACAATGACATATCACCTCACACCTGTCAGAATGGCTAGTATCAAAAAGCCAAAAAAATAACAAGTGTTGGCAAGGATGTGGGGGAAAGGGAACACTTGTGCACTGCGGTGGGAATGTGTATTGGTGCAGCCACTGTGAAAATAAGTATGAAGTTTCCTCAGAAAATTTGAAATAAAACTATATGACCCAGCAATTCCACTTCTGGGTATATATCCAAAGGAAACATCATCACTAAATCTGCAACCCCATGTTCATTGCAGCATTATTCACAATAGCCAAGACATGGAAACAACCTAGGTATCCATCAATAGATGAAAGATTTAAACACACTCATGCACACACATGCATATACCAAATGAAATATTCAGCCATTAAAAAAAAAAGGAAATCCTGCCTTTTGGGACAACATGGATGGACCTTGAGGGTATTATGCTAAGTAAAATAAGTCAGACAGAGAAAGATAAATACTGTATATTCTTACCTAGATGTGGAATCTAAAGAAACAAAACTCATAGAAATAGAGAGTAGAATGGTGGTTGCCAAGGGTTGGGAGGTGGAAGAATAGGGTGGGGTGTAGAATGAGCAGATTTGGTCAAAGGGTACAAACTTCCAGGTATAAGATGAGTATATATCTAGGATTTTAAGTCACAGTATGGTGACTATAGTTGACAATACTGTATTATACACTCGAAAGCTACTATAAGAGTAAATCTTAAGTGTTATTACCACAATAAAAAGAAAAACTGTTAATTAGGTGAGATGATGGAGGTGTTAACCTTATTGTGGTAATCATTTCACAACTATATGTCTATCAAATCATCATGCTGTACACTTTAAACTTACAATAATGTTGTATGGCAGTTGTATCTCAATAAAACTACAAAAAATAAGGTTCATGTAAACAAAAAATATACGCATATATAATGATAAAATCCCGATTATCCCGTCTTTACCCACAAAAATATATCCTATAATGTTAGTAGTTAGAAGATTATGATGTCAGTACTTACATAATAACATTCAGACAAGTAGATTCAATTCTGTATTTAGAAATGGAAGCTAAAGAAAAAAAAGAAGTTAGCATGTTACAGATAATAGTTAAGAAATGAAGATAAGGCAGGGTTGGGTGGGGGAAGGGAGGAGGTAGAGACAGAGATGTGCCAGGAAGCAGAAGGGGAAAAACACGAGGTAAATCCATATTTGATCATTCCCCTAAAACGTAGATAAACCTTGAGGAGGTTTTCAGTATAGCCTTAGGATGAGATGAGTGCTTTGCCCATTGGATGAAGGCAAGGGTCCTAAATTTGTCTTCTGGATCTGCTGGATGTTAACTGAGAAGAGACAGATGAGAAGCCCTCGGTCCTTGGGGCGCCTGGGTGGCTCAGTTGGTTGGGTGGCCGACTTCGGCTCAGGTCATGATCTCGCGGTCTATGAGTTCGAGCCCCGCGTCTGGCTCTGTGCCGATGGCTCAGAGCCTGGAGCCTGCTTCCGATTCTGTGTCTCCCTCTCTCTCTGCCCTTCCCCTGTTCACGCTGTGCCTCTATGTCTCTCAGAAATAAATAAACATTAAAAAAAAAATTAAAAAAAAAAAAAAAGAGAGAAGCCCTTGGTCCTTATCTGCGTTCCCCCTGTGTTCACAGACATCTCATTAAGAGGTCAATGGAAATGGTAACTTTCAAAACATGGGACCAACCCCCTAATATGAAGAATAGTTGGTTATTTTCTTCCTACTGTAAAGATCTTAAGGGTTTGAGGTTTGGGGTTTTTTACTGTTTGTTTTCTTTCTTTTTTTTTTTTTTTTAACATGTAGAAGAGTTTCCTATCATTGAACTCAAATTATTTGACCTAAAATCTAGGACTTTTTGTTGTTGTTAAGGTCCTGCATCTGCATTCCAGCCAGAATTGCAAAACCACACTATAATTCTCTAAGTGATAGCAGTGAGATCAAAAGAACTTAGCCTAGAATTAGCTTTAAAATAAACTATTGGGGCTTCTGGGAAAGAAGGAGAGAATGTATGTTTACTAAGCTTCTCTTCCTGAAGCCCAGTGAAATGAGAAAATTAAACTCTGTATTTTCCTTAAAAGAATATCTTTAATAATTAGCATCAGAGATAAAAATAATGAAGTCCAGATTTCTCTAAAACATATTTATTTTTTTAGTTTGTGTTTTTATGTTTTGGTGGAAAAGTTTTACCTGACCTCTTATCAAGTTTACTAAAAAAGAGCAACAACCATACTATCTGTTCAAATAGTTCCGCTAAAAAGCCAAGGGGAAAAATTAAGCATGGTGTTTACTGTATTATTAATACTTTAGAATTGTAATAACCATTGTTTACATTTTGATAATGAAGCCACAGAAGAAACAGCTCATCCATTATAGGAAACTTAATTTTATATAATTATAGAAAAGAATTCTTTTAATAACCCTTTCATTCTCCCTATTGTATGAGAACTGGCTGGGTATTGATAATATATTAAAACATAAGAGACTCTCAAAGACTAAGAACAAACTGAGGGTGAGGGAGGTGGGGGGGGAGAGGGGGTGATGGGCATTAAAAAAGGGCACATGTTGGGATGAACACTGGGTGTTTTATGTAAACCAATTTGAAAATAAACTATTTTAAATTAAAAAATATATATATATTAACTTCAAAAAGGAAAGGATTTGGGTAGCCTGGGTGGCTCAGTCAGTTAAGCATTGGACTCTTGACTTTGGCTCAGGTCATGATCTTGCAGTTCATGAGTTCGAGCCCCGTGTTGGGCTCTGTGCTGACAGCAAGGAGCCTGCTTGGGGTTCTCTGTCTCCTTCTCTCTCTGCCCCTGTCCCACTTGTTCGTTCGCTCTCTCTCTCTCTCAAAAATAAATAAACTTAAAAAAAAAAAAGGAAAGGATTCAAAAACCACAAAATGGACTGGCTTGAGAAACAAGAGGCCCCAGGTGGGCTCCTAGGCTGACCATTAGTACTTAGTCAGGCCTCAGTTGGAAGATGACAGATTTCTAGCAAAGCTCATTCTTACTTTCATGCAATGTAGAGAAACTTTACAAACAGCAATGAAAAGAAGCCTTTAACTGTTCTTCAGAGTTCCAGTATGACCATGAAATTTCAGTCTGTGCCAACACAGGTCTGGCGCTCCGCTCAAGGATCAGAAATAATCACAGAAGAGGCCAGCCTTGGACTCAGCTCCGTCAGAAGCTTCCATACAGTGGGATCTCTGGGTGGCTCAGTCGGTTAAGCATCTGACTCTTGCTTTCAGCTAAGGTCATCATCTCACGGTTCGTGAGTTCGAACCCCACATCGGGCTCTGCACTGACAGCTGTGGAGCCTGCTTGGGATTCTCGTCTCTCTCTTTCTCTGTCCCTCCCCCACTGTCTCTCTCTCTTGCTCTCAAAAATAAATAAACATCAAAAGAAGAAGAAGCAGCAGCAGCAGCTTCTATATGAAACGAGGTAAGGGAGTTTCCTTGAAGGTGGGCCTATTTAGAACGCTCCTGAGGATGGTCAGTGAAAGCAGCTGGCCTCTGAAGTAAACCCCCTAGTCCCCAGGAGTGCTCACAGGAGGAATGCTCCATCCATGAATCTACAATAAATTTCTTTGGCCCCTGTGGATGGAAATAGACCAGTCAGGCCAAACCATTTCAATCCGATATAACTCAATTAAAAAATAAAACCAAAAACATGACATTGGGGCTTTCTCAGGACAGAGAGAGAAGATGGTTACTCCCTTTCTGCTTGCCGAGACAGTAAGTTAGACTTTGATATAGATCAAGGCTACACACACATAACACTCCTCCACAGCTTACATACACACGTATCTTCTTCTGATGGGTCTTGGAATAATGAAAGGTAGTGATTAGGGCCATATGGGTTTGTTACTTCAGGAAGCATTATAATGGACTGCATTTTAGTCTTACAGAGCTAAGCCTCCGGGCAGGGTCTAGATAAGTAGAAGAATATGGGGAGAAGGGCCTAAACCTTTGCTGTGTATAATATAAAGGGCTCTTTACTGTAGACTGGAAAAATTCTTTGCAAGATGTATTGACAATGTAAAATTAACCTTTTGTTTTAATTTGTAGAACAAAATACATTTACAGTAATATTTCGTGCCAGAAAAATTCTTTGTCCAAGAGGTGCTTTGATCATTAAGCCCTCGTGGCCACGGGAAAATTTATTGTATCCTAAATCAAAAGAGCAGGATTTGTTTTTGACTCGTTTTTAATGACATATCCTGCCAAAACCATGAAGAGGAGATAAACTCTTTTCACACATACTAGATTTTTCAAAATCAGACATCAGTAGTGTCTATGTTTATTGTCCTGTCTGTTGAATAGATCTAATGTCAGTTAGGATAGTGGCCATAAATCAACATGTCACCTGCCTTAAGTATCCATTTCTAGTTGGGTTCCTTTGAAACGAGTCCTTGGGCTTATAATTCTTAAAACTCTTAAAAGCATGGCTAGAGTGGGAGCATCAATTATGAAGGTAGTAGTTACAGACAATTACAAGATTTAGAAAAAGGAGAAAAACTTTTCAAACCTAAGTCCAGAAATCTTAATAACAGTGGGCCCACAAATCTAAACTAAAACTGGCTTTGGGTAGCTTGGTTGACATTTCTGCATGCCCTTAACACCTTTATGGGTTAGCACCTTACAAACTACAACGTGCTTTGTGCTACCTTAATATCCTGTCACCCAGACATACTTGACCCGTGCAAGAGATCAATAATGATTCTATAAAATTGCTAGGAGGGGGCTAAGTATTTGTGTATTGTGGCTACTGGCTATAAAAGTTCAGACTGAATATGCCTGGGGATTGTCTGCAGAATGGACAACTTTATCTCAATTGTAGTGTTCACTTCTTCACCTCCTTCTGACTTCCTTTTTTCCATCTGCATATGTTCTGGAAGAAAGCCAAATGGAGACATGCCTTCGAGCTTTCAAAAGAACAATATAGAAGTAGTCAAAGAACTATTACCTTCTGTGCTGCTGACCCCCTCCATGGGTTATAGCCAACCTACCTGTAGCGAGACACGGGCATTGAGAAGTTGCCTCCAAATTTCCAGTGCTCAGAGGTCCGTTCTCAGCAAGGAAGTCCAACCATAAAACGTGGAAATAAGGAATATCTGTATTTTCTGAAGAGTGGTTGTAATGAAAATTAAAATAGGTTCGTGTCATAACCATATACTGAACTTATCTGACCTTGTTTTGTCATTGTGGCACCATGTTGGAATTCATCAAAATTCAAATAGCTTCTAAACAAAGCATGAACAGTAATACTACCTTGAAATGTTGAATTAATTACTCAGGGTGATTTAGGTTCTGTAAACATAGCTATCAAAAAGAAAAACAGCATTCTTGGCCCTGAAGAGTAAAAGATTCAGATAAAAATGTTTTCCTAATGAGCAGTATGCTCTGGTATAGCATTATTACAGGAAAGACCAAAATTCCAATCGTCCTTGCTAAATTGCATGTTTGCTAACTTCAGCTATTTTGAGATTTTTTAAAGTTAAACCCTTTCTAAGTTACAGAAGAAGTATGCACCATTCCCTTGTGCCTGGAAACGAAATGTTATCTATTCATTCCATCTTCTTATTTAAATTCTTTAGAAAATTAGGTGAGTCTGGTGCTTCATGAAACAAACTTTAAAATTACATTCAATATAGCTTATTGCACTCTTGGGGGTGATTATGATAATAATAGCTATCATCTTTGAGTGCTGGCTTTTATGTACTTTATTTATAGTGCTCACAAAAAACCCACATCAGAGTCCTTTATCTAATGTGTTCGTTTGCCCAAGACCACACAGAGACAGAAGAACCAAGAATCAAACCATGTCAAACACAAAAGTCTAAGTTCTGTTCCTGAATCAATGACAGTTAGATAAATTTTTCTGTAGAACCACTATATTTTATGCCATAACCTCAGTATCATGCCATCAGCCAAGCACTGTGAGAACACTGAGATCCTAAATTACCAAGGCCAGAAATTTGCTAGTGAAGCAATTCTCATAAGATATCCATTTAGTGGGAAAGGGTACCGATTGGATATGAGGGGGGGAAATTCTGTTTTAAAAAAGTTCCATCAGCCAGGATCTCCAAATCCAATAGAAGAGGTGTTTAATCCTACAGAGGTGGTTTAACCTCTTCAACTGAGTTCTAGAATCTCCCTACTCAAAGTGAGGTCCTCAGACCAGCAGATTGGGTCCTTGTTAGAAATGTATAATCTCAGGCACTACACCTAACGGCTGAATTAGAATCTGCATTTGGACAAGATCTGGAATCTCCTATGCTCACTAAAGGTTGAAATGCTCTGCTAGATGATGCATGATCTTACCCCCACCTCCTTAGATCCCTCAATCATCCCCTTTCTTACCTGTGTTTTCAACTTCTCTCTGCTGTTTTTTTTTTATTGTTTACCCTCACATAGAAGTACTTCTTTAAAAGTCCTCTGCTGTCTCCACTCACCCCTCGTCATTTCTCTTTTCTCACCCAAGTGCCTTGAAGGAGCTGTCTGTACTCCCTGAATCTACGTCTTTGCCTCTTGCTCGTGTCTCAACCCGCTGCAGTATAATCACCACTGAACATCATCCGGCTCTCTACTGTGTGCCAAACACTGAACCAGACTCTGAGGATAAACTGGTTGTGCAAGAGACACAACTTTTGTCTTCAAATGACTGTCTCTGAAATTGCTTTGACATAGATAACCAACTGACTCTCTAAATTACCAATTTCACTTTTCCTTCGTTATCAGGTAAGAGGATTCAGCTCTCTTCCATAAGTCAGAGATTAAAGAGCTTTTGCAAAAATGTAAAATACTGCTACTCTTCTCCCTACCTTTTTAAAGAAAATAGTTATTTTTTTAAGTTTATTTATTTTGAGAGAGAGAGTGGGGAAAGGAGAGAGGGAGAGAGAGAGAGAGAGAGCCGAAGTCGGATTCTTAACCAAAAGAGCCACCCAGGTGCTTCCAAAATAGTTATTTTCATAAAATTATTTTTATGTTTTACATTATGGAGTTATTTTTAATTTTAAAATGGATTAACATTCTGAAAGTGTGTTTTAATCTCTAATATTCATAGATCAACAGATATCATCCCTATAAAATCTCTCTCTGGGCTCCTCAATAATTTTTAAGAATGTGAAGGGGTTCCTGAGACTGAAAACTTTGAGAACAACTAGAATCTATTTGAAAACCGCTTAGTCACTCAACAAATCACTAAACTCTATAGCTATCAGCTATACAAGTAATATCGGGGGGATGTGAATAAATTGGCCTAAGCATTTTCTACCCTCTGTTTTATTAATTTAGCTAAAGACGTCACACTCTGTAGGCATGTCATGCACATAGTAAGGAAACGACAGTTGGCTACCCTGAAAAAGTAAGTCTTCACTGGAATATTTTCAGCAACTGAGATACATGTTCCTGTCTCCTGAAAATGGAAAACAACAAGGTAAAAACGAAAAACGTAAAGTGAATAGTTGGCTTTAAATATTCCTTCTGTCTTTATGTGGCCCACAAGCAATATTTTCTAAAGTTCTTAAAATAAAATCAGTAAGTACAATTAACGCTCTGATCTTGAATCCTTCATATGCACTTGATTATCAAGCCTACTGGACTATGGCTCTAAGAGCAATTTTATTTACATTAAGATGAAGAAATATTTCAGGATTTGTATTTTGTTTGTAAAATAAGTCAACTTCTCAAAAGAACGCATCTTTTAAATTATACTCTGGACCCGTGAAATATCATGCTTTGGTCTCCATGGTAAAAATATGAACAATGTTCCTCATTAACTGTGTACACTATTATCAAATGTGTGTAGTTCTTTAGCGGTGAGGAAGGGCGGGAGGAACTTCTGGTTCCAAAGACTTTGTATTCCAGGTAGAATAAAGAAAAAATCACTTTCTACTGCTGCTTAGCCCTAAAGGAAAATACGAATGTAAGCTGTTGTCATGCTGTCATCTTCTACTACACGTAGTTAAACTCTCCATAGGCAATGCAACTTTTCAGCAACCAGGGTTTAGGGCATTTTAAAATATGGTCTAATTTACAACTTTTGCGTGTGTTTCAAGTCTCATGTTGAGGATACAAATACAGCCTCAAGCAGTTTCTTTTCACCTTGTCCTCCCAGAACATATGCAGGACAGAGTTTATCCTGTAGCTCTGAAAGGATACACTATTGAACAAAAGGGTTATTTAAATCCCCGGTAGAAAGTAAAAGTCTTCTCTCAGTTGGCTTTTGTGTGGCAATTACTGTTGACTTTAAATCAAAAATAAAAATATGGTCACTCCAACTGTAAAGTTACATACACGTCTAGGTTACTAGGGACCAGAGAAGTGCCACCTGTGAGAGTGTGAGGCCTTGCTTTCCATTCTTATCACCACCACCCTTATTATATCCTGGCTGGAATGTTAGAGAGATGGTGAGGGACGCGTCAGCCTTAAAAATATCTTCGTAAAGTAGATCCAGTTATTCCACTTTTGTCAATCCCTCCCAATTATGTTGCCTAGAGTATAAAAAATCATATGCACAAAGATATGCATATCTAAGTGGTATTAATCGTAATAGCCCAAATTATAAACCACTTAAAAGCTTAAGGCAGGGGTCAGCAAACTTTTTCTGGAAATAGCCAGAAAGGAAATATTTTAGGCTTTGCAAGCCATATGGTCTCTCTTAAAACTTCTCAAATGTCCTGTTTGTAGTACAAAAATAACCATAGACAATATGTAAATAAATGGGCATGGCTGTGTTCCAATAAAATTTTATTTACAAATGCAGAGCCAAGTTTGCCAACCCCTGCTATAGGGAAATAGGCAATAAACAGATATAGATAGCCAATGCATCCAATGAATGGTACATTATGTACTCATTTAAAATTAGCAATGAACATAATGAAAACCATGAGAAAAATATATAATTAATAAAGGAAGATATGAAAGTATACGAATGGGTAGGATTATAGATGTAAATAACATGCCAAGCATATAATAAAAGGGTGACAAATTACTAACTGTACTTATAATAGGGTGGCAGAGCAATAAATGGATGACTTTGTAAAAATAAATAAATAAAAGATAAATACCAACTATGTTTACATGTTGATAAAGGACACATTTTGAATGACACATTTTGATACTAAAATGTGTCATTCACATTCTTTGGGATTATTCTTGACCACATGGATTTTTATTCTAAATAATTCGATTTATACTCCTAGCTGTCTTATAGGTTAGAAAGGCTTTATTATCTATTTCTAGGCCATTTAAATAATTGATTTTGCAAAATAGCTTTTAGTATAGCTAATGTACCTTTAGTGCCTTAAACCAGGGATTCCCAACCTGTCCAACAGTTAGATAATAAGGTAATGCTCATAATCTATGGCCTTTATTGTCTACGTAAGTTCCCATATATCATCGAGCTGTGGTCATACTGGGAACTCTCACCTATCAAGTAGGTGCAAGGAACAGACAGGTTCAGAACCACTATCCTAAACAAAGACATTGAGAGAAAGATTTAGAAGAACTTTTATTCAAAACCAAAACAAGTAAAAATATACAGGAAACTAAGGCATGGGGATTGGTCTGATCAGCTGGCACCATTGGCACCTAGACAGTAAATGTTTTTCATGACACTGGACCTTCTACATCACAATAGTTTAGGCAGGCCATATTTTGAAATAAAAAAAAAAAAAACACGACGAAACTTACTTTCAGCTATCTGAAAACTCAATATATTACACACTTGGATTTTAGTACTAATTGTGTTGAGAGCACAAGGAATCTCATTTTAGATCTTACCAGAGACTAAAGACATTAACTATTAAACTTTATATGTGTACAAATCCTTTTAAATTAGCTCTAAAAACTTCTACAATGATTACATAGTTTTCAAAGTGGTTTTACTTTAATTTCAGTCGAAAATTTAAAAAACTCAGAGAATTTAGACCAAAGTTATTTGCCTATTCAAGGTATGAATGTGTGAACATGTGTGCATGTGTCTGCACATACATACATATACATGCACATATATATCTGTATATTTGCTAGTTCCCAGATAATGCATGTATATAAAAACATATACATAGGTACAAATATATACATACGTGTGTATATATACACATATATGTAAGCTTTCTCTAAAAGAAATGAATTTCTATAAATAGAAAAAAATTTTAAGTGATAAAAATATTAATTTTTGCAGTTTTCTTTTACCAGCTCGAGTATAGGAATAAGCCTATAGATGCTACTTTGAAAGATATTATAGTACACACATAATAGCTGAAAATTTCTCTTATATTGTTTTCAAAATGAAACAAGCAGGTTATAGGTTATACATAACCCAATACAAAGCTTACCTAATAAGAACTGCATACAAATCTAAGATGGAATGAACTAAATTTAAATCAGCCTTAAATAATTTTTATACAGTATTAAAGATAGTTTTCACTTAAGACATATTAAAATGAATTCACCACAGAATTCAGATAACCTCTGTTTTAGTCACAAATAAACTTGAAAAATATTAGAGGTTAAATATCATGGACATCATAAACTCTTATATATTTCAATACTTTAAAGCAAACCATTACACACACTGAAAAGTGATGTTAGCTCCCAAAAGTCTAAGCAAAAACGTTTAATGTTTCAGTTCTATTCAGAATTGAATTCCAGTTCTATTCAGGTCTATTCATTCCAGAAATGACCCATGACTTGATCACCCTTAGCGTCTGTCTCTCTGCAAGTTTCTGTACAAAACTAACCATCAATTTCTTCTCCAAGTGCTAAATTTTAAGAAAGTGACCAAAGTAATATAGTTAATACAATAAGACTAAAATTCTAGGCATAAGCCTAAGAAAAGAGAAAATTTTCAAATTGTGAGTTTCACAAGGGACTAGCATCCTAATGTGTGTGCAAAAGAATGCCAGTCTTAAAATGTTGCTCCATAAAATGTCTAGAAAATTACATTCATAATACACAGATTATTTTTTAAAAAGCTCGAAGGAGTTCTGCAGTTGCCCCCACCCATATAACTGTAATTAAAACAAAACTTTAACCCACTGTTTTCAACATATTCTTGACTTCAAACCCTTCTTGCCTACTAACCATCTAAAAAATTAGTACTCCTCACAGCAAACTTTGAGAAATGATGTAAAATTTTGGTAATAAATAATATATTAGGAGAAATTCAGCATGGCAACAGGCAGAAGAGTTTTTAGTAATACTTAAAATTCTAAGATAACGTACTAGATGCAACTGATGTAAAAAAAAAAAAAAAGACACTTGGTTGTTCTTGGCAGGACAGATGCACCATCTGTAAACACTCTCGATTGTTTCAGATTATTTCTTCATCCCTATTGTCATCACTTCATTCAGGCCCTCTTCCCTATAGAAGGAGTTTCAGATTTTCCAAAGTGACTCTCCTCATTATAGTCTGTTTTTTTCTAATCTAGTATTTCCCAAACTTAATATGCATGTAAATTACCCAGAGATCTTGTTGAAAATGTAAGTTCTGACTTGGTAGGTCTAGGCTGGGGTCTGAAATTCTTCTTTTTTAACAAGCTCTCCGGTAATACCGATATATGCACACTTTGGATAACATAGATCTAATCCATTCTGTAAGCCATTGCCCCATTACTCTTCCAGAAATACTACTCCTGTCTTGTCACCGCCTCAGGAATCTAAGTGAACTCTGTGAATCTTGCATACACATTTGCGCTCAGCTATTGGTCCAGAACTTCATTCCAGACCAGCGTGGTCTTGATTCTAACTGCTATGCTCATTCCAACCTAACCCTGTATTTTTTTTCCCTGAGGTAAAATGTATATACCGTGAAGTACAGATTTCGAAGGAACAATTCAATGAGTTTGATAATTGCATACACCTGTGTAACTAACACTCTCCCCCAAAGATATGGGACGTTGCCATCACACCAACCCTGTGTTTTGACCCAGGTTTATAAATACCCTTCCACCTTTCCTCCGCCTTTCCCCTATCCTTGAAGACTCAGCTGAAGCCCTTCCTTCTTCAAAACACACATCAGATTCACACACATACCTCTATCTAAATTACTACTTCTTTTTCAGATCAAGCCATCACCATCTGTCACCGAACTAATGCAGTGATCTCCTCACAAACCTCTCTACCTCCATTCTTACCTCCTCCCCAATATATTATCCACAGAGGAGTCACGGTGATCTTCACAAATTATATATCAAATCTGGTCCCTCTTCTGCTTAAAATCTGCCATGGCGTACCATCACATTTGCAATAAATCCAAATGCCTTTTTCTGTCCTCCTATATTATCAAGCCCCTCCTTCTCTAAGCTCAGCTCTTGCTACTTTCCCCCATTACTTTCTATGCTCCGGTCGTAGGAACCTTCTTTCTGGCCCTACGACACCGTGAGATTTTCCTACCTCAGGGACTCTGCACTAATTATTCTACCACCTTTCTCTGACTGGCTACTTTTCTGCTGTTCTGATCTCAACTTCAAAGTTACCTCCTCATGAGAGCCTTCCCTGACTACAAAATCTAAAGTATCCGCTTAGTCATTTTCTAACACGGATTCGACTTTGTGTGCATAGTATCGATCATTGGTATGTTTCTTATTAATGTGTTTGTTATTTGTCTCTTCTCACAAGAACATAAGCCCTGTGGCCGTGGAACCTGTGGACAGTGTTCAGTGCTGTAACTTCTGCACCTAGAATAGCGTCCAGCTCATTCTAAGTAGATGTGCAACAAATGCTTGTTAAATAAATATGTCAGAGTAAATACACGATCTAACATATATTCATGCTATGCAGATGGAAACTGTGCCCGTGTCCCAGTACAAAATCTTCCATGAAATTGAAAAGAGAATAAGAAAGCTATTGCTAGTCCTCAAACAAGGTGTCTTTCACAAGAAAGGGAAGAAAAGAACTGCACTTTAATGTGGGGCAAAAATAAAACACAGATTAAGTCAAAGTTGAATTCACATAAAGTTTAATCGGTCAAGTTAATGAAAATATCAAAATTTTTGAGTTAGTGTATGGCAGCAGAAATCTGATTTTTGTTGCAAATAATACAGTGTTCGGTGTTTCCATTACTGACAAGCTATGCTGCAGACAGAGCAATTGCATTGAATCTCAGTTCATCAGGGTCCCGTTCCATAAACTTCTTGCAGACTTCTATGGCATCCTATAGGGACAAAAATGGGTAATTTTTCAGTTTATGAACATGTGTTTTATTACTAAATGATAAATAAGTGTTTCAGATTTCCCTAACTCGTACTGATTTTATATCGCAGCCTTCCTTTTTCCCAGTGCAAAGTAACTTAGAGCACACCAGAAGAGTGAATGAACGGCTAATTTGCTTAGTACAAAACTATAAGATACAGTCGGTGTTCTTTCTTAAAATACTTCAAAGAAACTTTTAACTTGAAAATTACATATTTTGTTGATTCTTAGCCACACGATTTGTTCATAAATTTAAAAATCTCTAAATCAGGACCAAGACACAAATGATGGTATCTTTGATTCAGTGAAATATAGGATAGGATGTGCGCCTCTCTCAACACTGTTCTTGTCTTTTTCAAATTTGATATTTGTTCACGCAAAGAGCTGAAAACCTCTTCATCTGCTGTAGATTTTTAACCCTAATTCAGAGTTTTCTTTTCAGATTTTCTCAAAAAAACAAGGACATAGAAGCATCCAAATACGGAGAAAATGTTACACAAGTGATCTTCAGAGATATTTTAGGGATAACAAGAACATTAATAACACAACGTGGGCCAACAAGTTTTGTCGTTACCTCTAATAAAGTGTCATCACTAGTTTCTCCGTGGTTAATTGGAAATGGTTTCCGTCCATCTGTGGAAAATGAAGAAACAGTTGCTGCTTATACAGGACGATGTACTTCCAACTTTCATTTTCCTCTTCCCACAGCAGGCAAAGTTAAAAGATACTGAAAATAATATAGCCTAAAAGAATGATTTCAAATGTGCTATCGATATATTTCTTACATTAAATGTTATTAGAACCTTGCTTCCATGTTTGAAAGCCTAAATTGGCTTCATAAACAGAAGTTTTAGAAACAAACATGGCTTTAATTTCCATAAAGAAGACAAATCTAGTCAGTTTTTAAAGAGTTAAAATCCTAGTTTCTACCTTCATAAATACGAAAAATGTATTGCTTCACTTTAAAAGCTGAATCAGGAGGCTCCTAAGTAGGACTGACATGCTCACGCCAATGAAAGGGAGCCACTACTAGATTTGTATATTACCGCTACTAATCATGTACCACCACGGCAGGAGTACAGAGCAACAATCTAAACAGCCAGAGGTCATTTCACTGACCACCAAAATTAATTAAACACAAATATAAACACCTTGAACAAACTACTCCTCTATGAATGCTATGAAACAAGGAAAAAGTCCACTATTGTATAAACTCATCCTAACCCAAAGTTAATTGATACTCTATATCCAAATCTAAATCTCAGATGTCTTAGTGGCACTTCAAGTTCAATCCATAAAACGCAATCCCATTTATAATTCCATGGCTTCTAAACATAATAAAAAATGTTTGAATCCATATGCATATGTAGCGATAGAGTTGTACTGAGAGAAACCACTTTGGAAGAAAATATGAGGGAAGATCAACGAAACAAACCAAAAGGCAAAATGAGACAAATATTAAATCTGGAGAAATAAAATTTTTTTTAAAAAGTACATTAATTATGGCTCAGCTGAGAATAATGTTTCTGTGGTCACAATAATACAAACAACTACAACAGAACTAGGAGAAGAGGAGAAAGGAAATAATCTATTTTGTAACTGGGAGGGTGGGTAAGAAACCAGGGTGACACAGGAAAAGTAAATTCTCTTCCCTGTGGGGAGTGAAGAAATGATACTCAGGCCACTTCCACCTCCAGCCAAGATAGAGGGACTAGTACTGGATAAGGCCTCCCACTGGAAACTAAAAAACTGGACAAAGTAGCTGAAACAGTTGTTCTCAGACATGAGAAAATAGCTTGTATGAAAGCCCAAGAGTAGTAGCTTCCTGCCAGGTCCAAAATGGGAAACCCAAGCAGAGCACAATCGTCTTAACGAGGATACTGAGCAGAACAAGAGCAGAGTTCAGGAATTTGCACAAGATCAGGCAGAAGGTAGCTCCCCACTTTGCAGAGCTGTTGCTCTTTATCTGGGCTGGGCCAGGATTGGCGTGCCAGGTGGGGGCAGGGAGCAGTATGTCTGGGTCTCAGTTTTAGGCTTGGGGTGGCCAAGAGCTCCTTTATGTACAAGAGGAATGGGGAAATCAAGAAATACACAAAGAGTAATGGAGGAGAACAGTAGAATAAACTGTATGGTATTAGATTAGATTTAGAAGTGTTAATGTAAATGAATGCTTTTAAATATATAAACAGATACAGTTGTGAGTACGTCTATACTCATACGTGCATATACATATGTAAGTGTATTTTTACAATACATACAAATATTTCCTAGCTTTGTCTGCTGAGAGGGCCTTGTAGCAATGAGCACACCTACTGCCCAGGTACTCATTCTAAACGCCATTTCCTGATCAAAGGAACCAGGGCTCTATGGAAAAGCAACGGAAGAGAGGCCTGGGGCACAGAAAATAAAAGATGACCCCAGAACATCTTATTCTACCTGATAGTTAGAAAGTGCTTGAAGAAAGGCAGAAACATATCAAAAGGACAAAAGGGCCAGGTCGAAGGAGTTGTCCCTTCAAGGCCAACTCTGGGAAAATTTGAATATAAAAATAAATGAGGATAATGGACCATAAACTCCTGAGTAAAATATGAATCCAGGAGTCCATGCTGACACTGAATGAAGGAAGGAAGGAAAAAGGAAAGCTTCTGATGTTGGGAGGCATTTTTTTTTTAAATCACCATTTGGCAACCATCATCGTGATAATTCAGTTAAGAATCATCAGTGGATGCTAAATCTGATAAAGGCTTACATTTTACATAGGCTTGAAGTATCTCCTGAATATTTATTCGTCACTTCCTAACTAGTAAGTATAACATATTAACATATTAATGTTTAACATACTTGTTAACTTCATAATGGAGGAACCAGGCAGCTACCAGCTAAACCAAATGATAAAGGTCATCATCACCAATAACAGGACAAATCGACATCACGAGCCTCCTGAAATGATGCTCCACAGCACCACGTCTGAGGTATGTGTGCCAAAAATGTACAAATTATGAGGAAATTATTAGACAACCCAAATTGAAAAATAATCTCAAAGTAACTGCCCTATACACTTAAAAATTAACGTGAAAGACATGAGAGGCAAGAATAGATTGAGGAACCATTCAGGATTAAAGGAGACAAACATGACAACTAAATACAACGCACAGCCCTGGCCTGGAATCTGGACCTACAGAGGATATTGTAAAAGTCAGAAAAATTTGAGCAGGATTTGTGAGTTCGATGATAATATGGATCAGTGTTACTTTCCTAAGTTTTATAGTTACACTGTAGTTATGTAAAAGCGCATCTACCTGTTTTGAAGAAAAATATAAATATTAGAGAATAATGGGCACCATGTCTGCAACTTATTTTCAAATGGTTCGGGCATATTAACTGAATCTGGGGAATCTAAGTAAAGAGTTTATGGGAACTCTATACAATTTCTATAAATTTTATACAAAATTAAAATGATTTCAAAATTAAAATGTTTTAAATGATTCAACTAGTATTCTTGTTACTCCAGGTAGACAATAATTTTTTGGCTAACAGTTTTCTAATCTGCTGGTTCAATGAGTTCTAAATCCACTTTCAAACTCCATTGGTCTAATGTATCCATAAAGAGTAATTACACTTATTTAAAAATATGTACTTCTGGGCACCTGGGTGGCTTAGTCGGTGAAGTGTCCGACTTAGCTCAGGTCATGATCTTGTGGTCCGTGAGTTCGAGCCTCGCATCAGGCTCTGTGCTGACTGCTTGGAGCCTGAAGCCTGCTTTGGATTGTGTCTCCCTCTCTCTCTCTGCCCCTCCCTTGCTCACACACTGTCTCTCTCACTCTCAAAAATGGATAAATATTAAAAAAATATATATGTACTTCTCCCCCACCCTACATATGCCAGGAATGACACGAAGCCTTATGGAAAAGGAAGAGGTGATAAGAAAAAGATGAATAACCCAGGTCTTTTCATCAGCTAAACTTACAATTTAGTATAGAATGAATATATTAAAGATGACCACTATCCCTTGTTGAACACTTGTCCGGTAGAAATTAATTTGTATCATGTCCACACTCTGATAGCCTTATTTTTAGTTAATTTTTACTTTTTTTAATGTTTCTTTTTTGAGAGAGAGAGAGAGACAGAATGTGCATGGGAAAGAGGCAGAGAGAGAGGAAGAAACAGAATCTGAAGCAGGCTCCAGGCTGAGCTGTCAGCATAAAGCCCAACATGGGGCTCAAACTCGTGAACCATGTGGTGATGACCTGAGCCAAAGTTGGACACTTAACCAACTGAGCCACCCACCCAGGAGCCCCTGATAGCCTTAGTTTTAAAAATAAGATTACTTCAAAATGATTTTTCTCCTTAAAAACTGTATGCTGTTCTCTTAATCGCTTTTCTATTCACCAACTCCATAGTCTTCTCCCTCAACATTCCTTTTAAATTTATTAGGAATTCGCAACAGGGTTACGGCCAGTTTCCTTTGCAGTGAATCAGCAATGGCCCATTTTCATTTGTTTTGTACTTCTCCCTGTTCTCTATGACATCTAAAAATTCTGAAATTCTTTAAACTCATTCAGAGAATGTAGTCCCCGGAGGGCTGTAATTCTCTATCAGCCATGATCATTCTTCTTGCTAAAGAATATCTAACCAAATAAGATCCTCAGTAGTTCTGCCTTTCTTTTCTGATGTTTTTCCTTTTCTGGTGTTCAAACCAATTTTAAAATCCTTTTGTGATGCTGGCATGCTATAAAAGAAAACCATTCTTCATATGTAGCTTACCCTTTGATACACATATTTCCTTCTAACTGTCCTTTTTAGCCTTTGAGCTCAGAGAGTTAGCTAACCAAACTGAGTTTTTTAGACAACTCCTTCCCATTGAGATGATCAGAGATTTCTTTCCCCTAAATATCTCTTAGATGTTATTGTTTGTTGTACTGATAAGTCTCTCATTACGAAAGTCATCATCACTTTCATGGTTTCTGATTATGGCTCATGGTTATCACTTCTCTGGCCTTTCCTAAGTCTACTTTCTTGAAGTCAAGAAAATGTGTCTGGTAAGTCATAGCATTCTCTTTACTTCCATTTCCACTAGCTATTCTTTATGATTCAAACTTCAGAGTAGAAACTCAGCTTCCAGCAATCAGACATGTGATCCCCGATCACAACTACATCTTATCTCTATACAGACTTGGTAGGCTGAGTTAGCAAAGCCTGTCCTCCACCCTGCAGGTCTGTCACATACTCCCGTGACAATGACTTCAGTTCAGTTTGATTCTAACTGAAAACACTCTACTATTGTAAACAACCCTCAGGGGGTATAGATATCTATACAATTGTGTTCTTTCCTTTCCTCACCCCTTTAACAGAGCCATTTCTTTTTAATCAAGTATATTATTCTGTTCCTATATTCCAAACATAAAATCTACCTAAATTTTGTGGACTGCATTTATAGTCACAGGAGTTCTTTCAGAACTCTTCCACCTTTAAATAAGTAAAGGAAAATGAAAGTGGCAAGTTAATATATAGATGGCAAATGAGAAGAAAGAAGTAAAAATTATGGTGTCTAGAAATTGAAAAGACTTCTCTTTTTTATTTGGCCTTTTTTTAACCCAGGAAGGTCTCATGGAGAAGAACGAGAAGGACTCCTAATAAGTACTATATACCAACTATGAAAGAATCATAAGAGGTGTGTTATGTTTGAATGGATCAATTAACACTATGAGGATCTTCCCCCAACAGTCCTCAAAATAGTCCACCTACAGGTAATTTCTAGAAAATAAGTGCAGGTATAGGCCAAAATGCCAAATAATTAATCATGGCTACTATGACATATGTCTTAAGGAATGGCTGCCAGAAAACACAAACTCCTATAAAGTTAAAAAATCAGAGGCAACACGAAGAGATAGTACAAGAGCGTGAAAACGAGTAACACCCATTACTGAATACAAAAATTAGTCATTATGAATATTACAGTTTTTTTAAATTATTTTTAACGTTTATTTATTTTTGAGAGACATAGAGACAGAGTATGAGCAAGGGAAGGGCAGAGAGACAGGGAGATACAGAATCTGAAGCAGGCTCCAGGCTCTGAGCCACCAGCACAGAGCCTGACGCGGGGCTCGAACTCACAGACCGTGAGATCACGACCTGAGCCGAAGTCGGCCGCTTAACCGACTGAGCCACCCAGGCGCCCCTACACTGTATTTTAAAAGTTGTTTCAGGATCAACATAGTTCATCCAGATGTTGATGATAAGTAACTTAGTAATTAGTTAAGAATGCTGATGTGATTTATAGGAGTTTTCCTATGATTTTTACTTCTCTGCTTTGCTTGAGATGCAAAGATGGCAAGTGCACTTTCTTGAATTATAAGTTGCTTAAACATCAAAAACAAACAATTATTTTTTTCTAGTAAAAAATCTTAAATGGAAAACTCTCATTATGCCAACTCAATAAAATGTCAACAGTCCTGTTAATTATAAATACTTTCCCATTTATCATTTCCCTCCCCAGAATAAATTTAAATCGTTCTTACCTAATTCATAGAGATGCCCATCTACATGAACTAATGCAATAAAATGAAGATCTACTTTTTCATCTATACTTGGCGCCTGAAACAGGAGGGAAAAATATATATTATACATGTTAGTAGTCAACCAATCAAGTACATGTAAACACAACCAAATATGAAATGGCATCAGAAAACATTCATCCACCATAATTCCAGGCTTATGAATCTTTGATATGGTGGACAAAGAATGAACATGACCACATTTATGACAATGTCTTCATCCATCAACCAGGAAAACATCGGCTAAAGCACATCTTTCTTTCTTAATCTCAATGGATCTAAAAAATCTTTCGTATTGTCCAACTCTGGAAGGCCAGTGCCGAGTGAGTACAAGGCCCGAACCTGGTGGATGCACGACGTGTACCTGCTGAATGACATGCGTGCGTGAACCGATATGTCTAATTTTTGAAACTTGAAATAAGAAAGTTTTTAACAAATTAATAATAGCATAAAGTTAAAAGAAACTTTTCAAGCTAAATTTTAAGACATCAAGAAAGTGAATTCTTTCCTTAATGATTTGAACTTGATAATCTCGGTTTTTGAATAATGTAATGTAAATAGTCTTAGAATAAAATAACTCGTTACTCATCATAGATTCAAAAAGTTTAAAAATGAATAAATGCATGAAAATAATCCAAAACAGTAAAGGAAAAAAAAAAGGCAAATTAAAGTACAATGAACTATTACCTATGATTTTTCTCCGGCTTTCTTAGTAAACTATTTGAAATTAAAATTTCAAATAGTTTCAAATAGTTTCTTAGTAAACTATTTGAAATTAAAATTATATCTACTTGTTTTGTTGTGTGTGTGTGTGTGTGTGTGTGTTTTAGTTTACTAAATTCAATTTGCATTAAACTATATCTACTACATTTCTTAGAAATTTAAATAAATTACCCAAGGTCAATACATGATTAACTGGTACTGTCTATTATACCAAGTAAGCTACACAGCACTACAGTGTGTTAGCTATATATCAAATCTAAATGGTTGGAAATAAAATACAATCACTGTTAAATGCAAGTACAAATTTTAGAGGCAAATGTTTTAAAGAGGCATAAATCAAATTACATCTCATATTAACATCCTGAAGTAACACAACAGTATCTGAACTGCAAAATTTTTTTTCACCTTCAGGTAACTTTATAATTTTAAGTAGTTGTAATAAAAGTTTTCAGATGCAAAAATTGAAAGTTACAGAATAAACATTATTTTGGATTTACTGAATGCTTCTAAAACATTTACAGATAGAGTGACTCATCTAAATTCACACTGTTCTTCAGAGATTATTTCCCTCCAATTATGAATGGGAGAATCTCAATGTAACATTAATGTGGCAAACTAGCTCTTCTTATTTCAATTGAGAATGAAGAGTTCCACTGTTGGTAGTAATCAAAATTATCTACTTTTACTATTGCTCCAATAGTAGACTCCTCTCAAGCCCCATCTTGCAGTGGCCTCTATGAGAATGGATTGAGAGGGAGTCCATTCTATCTTTGGACAGTTTGTTGCAGTTATCCTTCATCTGAGGGCACTATATGTCTCCCAGTATTTTTCATTTTCTTAGAAAATGTCTAATCCCTCTTGAACATGATATTTCTTCACATATTTAAAGACAGTGATAGTTAGTTCCCTTACTTTCTTGGTCAGAGAATCAAAAAATGTTAGTGATCACTCAATCCAATATCCTCATTTTATTAATGACCAAAAGAAAATTCCAATATTTCAAGGCTAAACCTAAGCAATTCTACAAACTATACATTCAGTTCTATAACAAAAAATACTGGAAATGATTTTTTAATCAACTAGAAAATGATCTTTACTCATTTTAAGGCAATTCTCCAACAGGATATCAAGTATTTTAAAATTTGGGAGCTATTGCATTTTCAAAAATTATAAATTATTTTAACCCCATCTCTTAAGAATAATACATCTTATAGTTTCTATCTTTTATAATCTGTCAGTACATAAAACCATGCTAGAGGTAAAGGTAGTACAACTGGAGTCCGAGACCTGAATGTGTACCCAATCCTTGTGTGCACTGGCTTTCTTATCTGTTTTAAAGTTTAAGTGAAATGCATGAAAGTACTTTGTAAATTGTTAAGTGCTATAAAAGCATTATGTAATGTTAAAATATTAATACTACATTATCACAAATAGAAGAAATCACTCAAGCTAGTGACTCATAATTGTGAGTCATTATACCTTTCATCCCAAAGTGTTTACTAAAAATATAAAACTCTAAAGAGGGTATGAGAAGCTTCAAATTATTATAAAAGGTAAGTAAAGCTCAAAACTTCTAAGCCTTCCATAAAACCTCAGTACCTATTAGGAGCCTTTTCCTTTGGTCAACTTCTTTAGTCTGAAATTTGCAATTATCCAAATGCTTAAAAACTATTCCACTAAAAACAAGAACAACAAATAAAAGGCCAAGTTTTCAATTTCAAAAAATGACCAAGAAGGTAGAAACCAGAAGCTATAGACTGGATTGTATTTTGTCTATTTTTTTAATGTATAATTTTTTACAAAGTCCCCTAATTTATAATACAACACTGATTATCTCAAACAATTAAAAAGTAACATAACAAATCAATTAAATTAAATACTAAATAAAAATTTCAAATTGTAGAAAATATAGTTTAAATTTATAATTATATGACACTTAATGTATACCAGGCACTGGTATATGTATATGCACTTAAATGTACTGACCAATCATCATATAAATTCTATGAGACAGGTAATACACTCATTTATTGTCAAGAAAACTGTTATATAGCTAGTGATGAAATCTGGTTTCAAACTCAGGCAGGGTAGTTCCAGAATCCATGCTATGCTATGAAAATATATATGAACTGATAAAGCAACAGAAATAATATGGAAAGCAAAGATCAAACTTATATAAAGTCATATAAAACTGGAAACACCAATTTTATGATATATTCATTTATATTTAGAATATTTTAAAAGTACAAATATTTTAAAAGTATATTTAGAATCACTTGTGCCAAGGTTAGAATTTACAAAATTAGGGTTTTACTCTGGTCATATAATTCACCTTATGTCTCCTACTATGCCAAACAGTGTATGCAACAGTAGGGAAGCAAAAAATATTAAACAGATAAATGAATAAAAATGGCAAATGCATGTTGTGATCCAATGAGGAAAATGAAATAGACGCCACTTTGTTGCTTGATACTCAGCATAAATGAAAGGCTATTTTGATGACCATAGTGATATTTGGGGGATGTACATATATAAGGAAAACTGTCAAAACTCTGCTTCACAGTTTAAGTATAGCTCCAAAAGAGTAAATAAAGGGGAGGAAAGAATATTTGACACCAACTTTCAATTTTTTTAAGGATTAAATGTATGAGAAATCAGATTTCCTCTGGCTTCAGAAGTTATGATGATTTCCAGAAGCATGAAGTTTTCCATAAATGGATGGCATACACCAAATCTTCCAGATAGTAGGCTCTGCCAAATGAAAGTCATTGCTATGTAAGTCTAAAACAGCAGAAAGATAGAGCTGGAGCTGCCTAACCCTGCAGTTTATTTCAATTATGAATTATCAGAATTCTCCACCATCAATCTCAACATTTAAGATAATTAGCAAGATTAAAAGAACAAATGTACTTTATGATAGTTTGCTAATATTATCAACCTAAGAAGGAGAAATCATAAAATTTGTGGGAAGCCTACATCAATTCACAAGGAGAAAATCTTCACCTCCTACTTGGAAAAGATCTTTAGAAACTGAATAGGCAGGGAAGATTGGATCAAGATTAAACCAAGTACCTGAGACACCTCAGGGAATAAAATAGCTTAGATGAAACACCCTACACCATGAAGGATTAGGTTAAGGATAGAGTAAGTAAAGTGACCCCAGAGCATGACAAGAGACTACAGTCATGTTCAGAAACATGAAAAAAATAAACAAAGAGATGGCAAAGAACTCAGAAGGTACACAGCATTTGTTGACTTGAGTCAACTAAATGAAATCAGAAAGATGAAGGCTAAGAGAATACACAGTCACATTAATGACTGACAAAAACTTAAACATTATCATGAATGTCAATCAGTACTCATCGAAAGACAGGCATCCTTATGTTGGTAGGATATGGAGTGGGAAGATGAATGTTCACCGAGGCACTGGTGAAAGTCAAGCTAGACTGCAAAGCATAGAGGTATGCTTGCAATCTTATTGGGGGAGAAAAAGCTAATGGTTGAGTGAACCAAGAGAAAAGCACTCTGAAGACGGAAGAAGTGTAAGGAAAAAAAATGGACTACCCTTGTCACTGGAAGAAGAGATGGAAGATTGACTACACTTACAACAGAATGGAGACCCATAGATGGTAGGCGTAAGAAGGGTCGCCAGCGACGAAGACGGAGAGATGGACTGGTAGCCTTTGCAGGGCCTACATGGTTACGTTTGACCCAGGGCAGGGATGCATGGTGACACAATGATGAGGCCTTCGTTCTGCAGTGGCTAGAATGAGGCTGTGATGAGGATGGCGAGGAGGACTACATAATTAAAAAAGAGAACATTATACTTAGACCACGTTACTGGGCGATCATTTATTCTTAAAAGCAACGTATGGTCATATTTATATTTATATGGTTTAGTACTTTTAATCAACCATAGTTTAGAAAAGGATTATATATGAATATTGGTTAAAACTGGATAAAGTGGAAATATATAACCAAGGTACTGGGTTATATCCTATAGCTTCTGTGAGTACCCATCTAAAATGTTTACCTATCCTTATTTGCATATCACAGACTCATGGAATTATTTAAAAGCCACTAAAATGGGATTATTAAATCAAATGGTTTAAAAACAAGCGCACACACAAAGAACACACAATATGTAACACATACAAAACAAAAAATAATGTGTAGAAGAAAATTGAATGGTGACAGAGGCACTGGTGAAAAGAATTTCTTAGCGGGAATAAGCCCTAAGGGGGGAAAAAAACTCTTCAAAATATAAAGAGTGAAATTAACCCCTCTGAAGCTGACGACCTGCATAAACTATCCTCTTACTTAGGCTGACAAATGGAAACTATCGCAGCCTATTAGCCATCTTTTAGTAATCAGCAGTATTAGTTAAAATATGTGCCACTTCTTTTGTCCTGGGCATTCCTTTAAGCACTTTACATGTATCAATTCATTGAATCTCTCAGTAACCCATGAGATAGGTACTATATTCCCATTTTACAAATGAGGAATCAGAGCACAGAGAGGTTAATTAATATAACCAAGGCCACAGTGCTAGCAAGTGGTAGGGATGGGATCAAATACAGGAAATTTGGTTCTGGAATCCATTGTGTACAATCACCTTGATGTATTCCCTAATTGTCCACAAGAAAGATTTTATTACTTATTAGACCAGATTCTAATAACAAGAAGTATAATCCTCTTAAAATGATATCTTGAGAGTGGACACTTTCAAACATAATTATACCACAAACCCAGAATTTGGTCCAACAGTTTTCCACAAAATGCACACGATTACAATAACTAACTTATTAATGGCAATCCAAATGATAATTTTATGATGGCTACTGCCAATAAATACTAGCAGTACATGAAAGAAATTTAATTTAAAGGAGTATGAAAAAACTATAATCACTTATAACCATAGTGAGAAGCATCAATAAGAATAGTATTATGAGTCCTTGGGAAGTGATAATGAATTTTACTAACCATGACCTTATTCTCTTTAGGAAAATGAAATGTTTTTCCCTGAATGATTTCTAGGACTTTTTGAACCCTGAAAATTCTGGGATCCTACTTAGTACTTTCAATCTATAAACAATACACTAACCTAAAATAAAGCTATCTCTGTGATAAGGATTTAAAAAACATGTTTGTGAACCCTTTGGTGGCTCTTAATAAGAACCAGTCAATCAGAAATATATAAATAGGGGCACCTGGGTGGCTCAGTCAGTTGAACATCTGACTTTAGTTCAGGTCATGATCTCACAGTTCATGAGTTCGAGCCCTGCGTCGGGCTCTGTGTAGACAGCTCAGAGTCTGGTGCCTGCTTCAGATTCTGTGTTTCCCTCTCTCTCTGCCCCTCTTCTGCTCACACTCACACTCTCTCCCTCTCAAAAATAAATAAAACATTTTTAAAAAATAAAAGAAATACATAAATAAATCCTATACTTGCCTCTATTCAGGAATAAACTGCTCTCAGAAGTTTGTCATATTCAATCCAATTACATCTCAGTAGGAAAAAGAGAGGAAAGAATGGGGAAGAGAAGAAAAATGGATGAAGAGGAAAAAGAAAATGGAGTAAAGAAAGAAAAGGAAGGAGAGATTACTAGTGAGCAGTGGAACAAAACACAAATCTAAGAATCTGGGAGGGAGTGATCACTAAGCTAGAAGCAGAACTGAAGTGTGTACACTGAAAGAATATGTAAGGTTCGGGCAGGTGAAATGGGAAAGGGATTCCTGGCAAAGAATTCAGAGTGAGAAAAAGAAAAGAAATAGAGACAAGTAGGAAATGTTCACAGGACTAGACCACGAGGTCTGAGATTTGATTTTACCCTTTTAACTGAAAAAGTTGATCCTGGGAGAAGACATGAGACCCCCTGGGTTAGAGAAACAGGACTTTACTTATAGGACAGCCAGGAGCATGATCATCTACATGTTTGCGTCCACTCACAAGTGAGCTGCATTACAGGAGAGGAACACTGAGTTTGGGGAGCCATGTTTTATAGCAAGCAGTAAGCAAACAGATCTACTCTTTCCTATAGGCAGACATTACCTAATCCCTCATGTTTGCTCACCATAAGAAAAGTAATTTCCAACTTCAAGTGTAATGGCCCTCTTCTTTTGCCATTTTTGAAAACCCTTTTAAAAACTCTTTTAATTCAAATTTATGGTTAGAAAAACAGAACCAGTACAGGAAATACTGAAATATATGGCTATAACATCCTACCCCTGATTTGCTTTGTCCTCTGCATTTATGTTTTCTCTCTACAAAATTTTCTTCCTGAATCATTTGAGGGTTTAGGGTAAGTTACATATATCCTGGTTCTTTACCCCTAAATACTTTGGTATTTCCTATAACCAAGAGAATTCTCTTGCATAACAGCAGCGTAGTTATCACCTTCATGATTTTATATTGTTATAATTATCTTGTCTAGTCTGCCTATATTTTGTTAGTTGATCTAGTCATTTTTAAATGAATAATTTCCTACATAAAAAACCCATCTTCACTATGAATACAGTTAGTTTTATTTCTTCCTTCCTAACTCCTATGCCCTTTCTTCCTTCTTGCCTTATTGTGTTGCCCAGCACCTTTAGTACTATAACGAATTTCAATGATTTCTGCTTTTATCTTTATTACTTCTTCCTTCTGCTTGATTTCAGTTTAGTTTGCTTCTTTACCACCTTAAGGTAAAAATTTAAATTACTGACTTGAAGCCTCTTTTCTTTTTTACCATAGCATTTAATACTATCAATTCTCTTGAATCCCTGCTTTTTCTTTTCTACTTTATACATTTAATGCTGTAGATTTTTCTGTAACTCCGTTTTTCTTTTCTACTATAAGCATTTAATGTTAGAGATTTCTCTCTAGTCTCTGCTTTTGCTGAAATCTGTTTATTTTGACTTTTTAAATTTTTATTCAAAATATTTTCTAATTTCCTTTGTGACTTCCTCTTTGATCCATGAACTATTTAAAAGTATACTGTTTCAATTCTAAATATTTGGGAGTTTTCCAGATATTTTTTCTGTTACTGATTTCTAATTTAATTCCATTATGGCTAGTAAACATTCTTTGTATGATTTCAACTTTCTAAAAAATTGTTAATTTCCTGGTCCATGATATGGTACATCCTGGTGAACATCCCATGTGTACTTGGAAAGAATGTATACTCAGCTGTTTTTGGATGGAATGTTCCACAAATGTTAATAGGGCCAAGTTAAGGTCTTCTATATACTTACTAATTTTCTGAGTCTACTTGTTGTACTGATTACTGAGAGGAGTGCTGAAATAACCAACTGCGTTTGTGGATTTGTCAATTACTCTCTTCAGTTTTGTCAGTGTTTGTCTCATATAGTTAGAGGCTCTACTTTTAGCTACATACACGAACTTTAGGTATGGTGAACTGATCTCTTTATTCTTATAATATCTTTCTTTATCACTCGTAATATTCCTGGTTCCGAAGTCTATTTCATCTAATTTTCAATACAGTTATCCCAGCTTTCTTTTGTTTGAGGTTTTCATTGTGTATCTTTCCCCATTATTTTAATCTTTCCATGTCTTCATATTTAAAGTGACTTTCTTGTAGACAGGTAATTGAGTTTTGCTTTTTTACCAATGTGATAATCTTTCTTTCAATTTGTGTTTACATTTTAGACAATTTATATTTTACTAATTTCATGTAACTATTAATATGGTTGAATTAAAATCTATCAACTTGCCAGTTCTCTACTTTCTCCATCTGTTCGTTGTTGCTGGTCTGCTTTTTTTAAAAATTATTTCTATGATTCTATTTAATATGTACTATTGTCTTATTATTTGTACTCTTTTTCGGTAATTTTGCTTGAGTTTAAAATAGGTATCTTTAGTTACATTGTACCTTCAAATAATATTATACCACATCGTAAGTCATCTAAAAACCTTACAACAGTATTCCAAATTCTTTCTTCCATCCTTTGTGCTAATGTCATACATTTGACTTTTATATATGCTATAAATTTATAATATATGGTTATCATTTTTTATTTAGTTAACTGTCTTCAAAAGAAATTTTTTAAAAGAACAATACTTTATATTTACCTTCACTTGTTCCATTTTCTGCACCCCCCAAATCTTTGTGTGGTACCAAATTGTAGTGCAGGTAACTTGCTAATGAATTCTCTCAGTTTTGGTTTGTTTCAATCTTTTTATGTGTCCTTTAGTTTCAAAAGCTATTTTTGTTACACTGAATTTTTTCAACTTTAAAATACCACTCCATGGTGTTCTGACTTGTATAATTTCTGAGAAGCCTGCTGTAATTCTTATCTTTGTTCCTCTGTATCCGATATGTGTTTTCCTTCTGGCTGCCTTGAACATTTTCTATTGATCTTTCATTTTCAGCAGTTTGAATATTATATATCTCAGTGTCTGTGTGTGTTTGGTTTTGGGAGCGTAAGGATATTTACTTACTTAGTGTTGAGATTCTTGAAGCTGTGGTTTGATGTCTTTAATTATTCTTTGAAAAACAGCCATTAGAGCTTGAAATATTTTTACTGTCCCATATTCCCATCTAGCCCCCACCTCTCCTTTTTTCTTCTGGGATTCTACTTGCATGTATTAGATCATTTGAAATTGCCCCGCAACTTTTAGATGCCCTGGGTCTCCCAAAACTACTACTACAGTATATTTTACTTTTGTGGTTCAGTATGAGCAATTTTTAGTGAGGTGTTCTCAAATTCACGGATTCTCTCCTCAGTTTTGTCAATTCTATTGGTTGGTGAACCCATTAAAGGCATTCTTCATCTCTGGTACCATATTTTTCATTACTATCATTTCCATTTGATTCTCTCTTAAAGTTTCAAACTCTCTGCTGATATTCCCTATTTGTTAGTACATGCCTACCTTTTCCACGCGAGCCTTTAATATATTAATTATACTTATTTCAAGCTGCATCTGACACTTCCAATATCTGAATCATATCTGTCTCTGAGTTTTTTACTGCTTTATCTTATAACAGTGTACTGTTATTTTTCTTGTTTCTTCTTTGTCTTGTAATTTTTTATTAAAAGCTATACACCTGGTGTAAGAGCAAACTGAGATAAATAGTACTTATGCCTGAGAACGGGCATGTCTCTTCTGGTAGGCCTATAGCGTGTGGAATTGAATCAATCTAGTCAGGAGTTGAGCTGTTTGGGTTTTATTTTGCTATGGTTAACCTTATCAACCCACCAGCTTAAAATTCATCTACCATTACCCTGTGCTTAGGGTAGCAGCTGGGTTGTTGGACACTTTCGTTTTCAATGTTCTTGTTCCACTCACAGCTCTAGGCTTTTTCTCAGAGCCTGTGCTCGGAAGTTTCTCTCCTTGCTCTTCACTGATTCTCATACTTTTGACATTTATTGATGCTTGCTTGTCTTTAATGGTGAGAAGATGGAGACATTCTTTATTGTTCTGGTTTGGCCATTGGCTCTGCCATTACAAGTAGGCTGTTTATCCCTGAATATCAAGGATCAGGCTTTCCTCCTCCTCCTCCTCATAGATTTCTGCCCCTTCCCCAAAGGGTGGTTTTTATCTACTCCCTTCCTTAAAGAAAGGTTTTTGTCCTAGCAACTTTAGGTCTCACTCTGTAAAGAAGAAGAATCCAGGGTTGGTGCCTTAACCAAAGTAGAAACTGCTCCCTTCCCCAGGCTTGTACCTTACGGCTCTCTCTAGTCTTGTCCCTAGTCTATCTCATAAGTATCAGTGAGGTTGGTAGAGTGAATGAGAGCTTCCTTTTGGGGTTGCTTACAATGATTTTATAGTCACTTAGAATCCAAAATTGCTTAAAAAATATTTCATTAAAATTATTAAAAATATCAACATTTGCCAGGACTTTACCATTAAACCTGCATCCCCTCTGCTGTGTGGGTAATACAACAATATAGGGTGACTTCATATAGAACACTTCACAGGTAATAATAAATCTATCTCTTCATTACATAATATTCAGGAAAAACTAGAATAGACTTTTTAGAACCCTAGGCATTTTAAAAGCAGATTAAATGTTTTTCTCTTCACATTAAATTAAATTCCTTAGGAATTTAATAAATTATTGTTGCATGAAAGATTTAGGCATAAATGTTCATTTTCAGAGATTTTTAAGCATTCTGATTTGGACTTAAATCTTCTCAGACTTAAAAATAAAATACCAAAAAATAAAACATAATAAAATAAAATACTAACACAGAGTGGGTTTATTATGACAATGCTGTTTTTTTTCTTTTTAAAAATTTTTTTTTAACGTTTATTTATTTTTGAGAGACAGAGCGTGAGCAGGGGAAGGGCAGAGAGAGAGGCAGACACAGAATCTGAAGGAAGCTCCAGGCTCTGAGCCATCAGCACAGAGCCTGACACGGGGCTCGAACTCACAGACCACGAGATCATGACCTGAGCTGAAGTCATATGCTCAACCGACTGAGCCACCCAGGCGCCCCTGTTTTTTTTTTTTTTAATATTCAGAAGCACAAAGACTTAGCTGACTTACCCAAAGCATTCAACGAGTAACAGTCAAAGCCGGAGGCAGAACACATGACTCCTGGCTTTAATTTCAGTGTTTTCATTACATACCGAGCCAGTCACCCATCAACTGTTGATTAATTTAACTGATTCATAGAGGGAAATCTATTACTATCTCTATTTGTATTCCCCAAACACAATTCGAATGTTTCTGTTTTTAAAAACTTATAGTTAGTTCAGAATAAAGTATTTAAATAAAACAACAACAACAACAAAACAGGTCCGACAAGGCCAAATTATTTTTCCTTCACCCTTAATGTGCATGTCACTCTCTATGTGAGAAAATGAGTCAACTACTCTTTAAACTGTTTAATATCAATAAAAAAATTAAAGATACCATGCTCTAAACCTTTAATTAAAAGGTGGAGGATGTGTGTCTGTTTAAAAAGGCTGTTTGCTTAAAACCTTCTTTTGGTTAATGTACATGTCCTTGTGTGTATGAAAATATTGAGATTACTCTTTTAACTGTTTAACCAATGAATTAGAAATACTGTAAAGGCTAAAAAGAAATGGGGCGCCTGGGTGACTCAGTCGGTTAAGCGTTCGCCTTCGGCTCAGGTCATGATCTCGTGGTTCCTGGTTTTGAGCCCTGTGTCAGGCTCTGTGCTAATAGCTCAGAGCCTGGAACCTGCTTCAGATTCTGTGTCTCCCTCTCTCTCTGCCCCTCCTCTGCTCACACTCTATCAAATATAAATAAACATAAAAAAAAATTAAAAAGGGATCAGAGGGTCTGCCTAAAAAATACTTGTCTATTAAGAAATCAAGTAAGGTTATTGTAACTGCTCATATCTGAATTATTCTAAAATGCTAAAATAAACTAAGATTTTGGCGTATACCCAAAACATTTTCTCATTTTAATGGGCATCCTGTTATTACGAAAAATAGCATTATACCATATAATTTTCTGAACATGAAGGGATCATTAGCTGGTAGATACTTAAAATAATTACTGTTTTCTGAAATATACACAATATTATAACCAAATGACTGTAGTTAGTTTAAGGGTAAGATTTTATGTTTAATATAAGGAAAAAATCTACTAAAAGCTAACTTAGATATATGGGTAACAAAGAATATTCGGTACAACTATGAATGGTTGCTTGTAATGCATTCCATGTTTGCATTAAATTATTAGCTGCATTTAACTTTGCTCTTAGGACAAAAACTAAATTTTAAAATTAAAAAACCTCCCTTTCTTCTTTTTTGTTTTAGCAAATTTGATTTATGTACACATTTTGTTGCCTTGAAAGCATGGTCAGTACTTACTAGCTATGTGACACTGGATGAGTTACTTCTTAGTCTTCCCATCTGTAAAATGGGGTCACATAGATCTTAAGGAATTCAGAAGATTAGAAAAGGGTACATCCGTCCCTTAGTATAATGCCTACACGTAAGATGCATTCAGTAAATCATTAAAGTAAGATGGCTAACATGCTTTCAAAAGCAGTGAGAATTACGAAGATGAGAATATTTGGGAGCTAATAAGCCCCTCAATTTCCATTATATTCAACCATAAATGACACTTAAGAGTTACAAAGAAAACTTCCTCAATTGACACTGTGGCACCCAAAGTGATGCCTAATGTTTCCAAGCATCCTCAGTCATCTCAGAGTGAGAATTTTCCGCTTGAGAACCTCCAATATTTGTGTACCTCTACTAGAGAACAATGTGCATTTTCTTTACAATATCTCCTTTCCTTCACAGGGTAGAAATGGGAATAAAACACTGAAAAACAATGGATTTCCACTTCAAAAAATAGTTTTAGCTTCTCTTTATATGAACATTAGAAATCATGATTCCTTTCACATGACCTGTTGATAAAATATGTATTTGATCACAACTAAATTTAACAGTTACTTCCTGAAGGTATATGTCCTTTATACATACGTTAGCAGTATCACGGAGTTTACTATGGCACATGGAAAGAAAAAGAATGAGGAACTTCTCTAGGGCTGCCAAATGTTATGAAAAGAAGTTAAATTATAAATGTGTGTGCATTCATGTATGAACATATGTGTGCACATGCATGAGAATATGTACGTATATGTAAAACTTGAAAAGCTTAAAATCACAATTATAAATTGATTCTTAATGGATTTCTGTAGATTTTTTAGTAAATCTCAGCACAATATACTGGACTGCACTAAATGTAAGGTCCAAATTTAAAATAGGAAAATAAAACCAAATTAATGAGAAAGATGTAAACTTTCCTACAGACTATCCATGTTTAGCTGGCAAAGCAGTGAAAATGAAACATGGGCTAGAAATCAAAATACACAAAATATCACTACACATTCCATGGAAAATCTGCACGATGGCAAATTTAATCATTTTGTTCACCTAATAAATCAAAATGCCCTCAGATTTCAAGGCTTCTAGAAAGACTTTTCCTCTACTAACTAGTAGAGGTCTTTAACAACGGTCTTTCCTCACTTCAATTTACAATTCTCCATGTCAGAAATCTCTATCAATATAATGACATATCTGTACATATTACATTAAATTCAGGTTTACCATTAGTAAGCTGGTCAAACTAATTCCCAGAATTTTTTTTTTTTTTACAATGTGAGAATGGGTTCTCATCTATTACAAATGAAAAAATCTTAAATCCTAGCATTACCCCCTCCATTTTGGAAAGCTGTGCTTTTAAACAAAACAAACAGAAAAACCTCACCATCTTCAAACCTAATTTTGATTCCATGTTTGTTACTGAAGACCTTTTTACATAGAAGGGTTACCTTTAGTCAGATCTAAAAGAGTATACTCATTTAATTCAGTCTAGGAATTTTCCTTCAAAATTTTTAAGTAATAGTTTAATATTGCTATTTTCCAAACCCTCAGATTATCGAAAAATAATAAATAAACTAAAAAGATGATGAGGAAGGAAGAAAGAAAAGAATATCTTGATCCATTTTAGGACAAAGCACTTTTAACCTAAGAAAGGGGGGAAAAAAGTATAATCAGGACGGAGTAGTATTTACGTTTCTTACCCTTTCAACAACTAATTTAATCTATCTACACAACATTTTTTCTAGTGATATTAGATAAAGAACTGATTACATACTTGGAGACATGGTGTCAATGCTTGAAAATACAGGAACAAAAAGAACCATTCTAATAACATATTCCCAAATGTGACAAATTCTAATTTATACTCCCTCCTTCCAACTCAGCTCCCCCATTCAACTTTATATACACTTTTAAAACATGTCTTTCTCTGAATAATATTCTGAAGGAATGACACTAATGGAAAGAGAGAGAGAGAGAGAGAGGGAGAGAAACACAGGCAAAAGTATAAGGAACTAGGAGTTCCAAAGAATTTCTCAATTTTAAGAATGAAATAAAACGAAGTTGCCCAAAAGAGATTTACCTTAAGTCTTACTGGAATGGAACAAAGAAAATGAGGCATGGAAAGTAAATGGAAAAAAAAAAAATCAGAAAGTGCAATTTCAGATTTCCTAACAAAATCGGGCTACACAGCTTAAAAAAGCATACTTTGCATCAGAGTTCCGTTTATGTTTCCATCTGATTCTTCCAAGAATATTAGGAACTTAAGCTGTATTATCGTATAAGAAGTAAGTATCTTCCTAATAGGTTTAGCTTCTTTCAAAGACGGGAAAGAAGAAAATAAATCCTTAAATCAGAGAAATAAACGTAGGCACTTTAATGTATTCTAATTCTAACATAATCAAAATCACCCAAAACTGTACTGCAGAGCAAAATGAAGCCATGCAAAGTATACTTATACACTGAATGAAAATGAAACTTGACACTCTTTTTCGCCAGCGACGGTCTGCACTGATTGGGCCAAGCCAACTAGATACACACACATGCGTTCGCATGCACGCACACACACACTTTATCTCTGACTGTGCATACATATATGAACACATACTTAAAATCACAGTTTATCCATTGCTCACCTAAAAAATAAACTCCCACTTATAAGACAATACTAGCCAAAATAGATTACATATTTTATTATAAATAAATTACAATTCCATTTCATGATTTAAATTCATTCTATAAATTTTTACTAAATATCTCTGAACTATCTTTAGCAAGCAAACATCTTTCCCTCTATCACACATGGTAAAATTTAAAAACAGAATTCGACACCGGCAAGGGTTTTTTTTGAGATTATCTCCACTGAAGGTAAGAGATCCTGAAAGACACAAACTACCTATTATTCACCTTGGTACATACATTTCCTACCCCAGTGCCTGGCATTATAGGTGCTCAAACAGGTTATTTGGATGATCAAATGAAAGAAAGACAATTTCATATTACATAACAAGAAGCCTTAAAAATATTCATCTCTTTGATTCAGTAATTCTACATATAGGAAACTATCTTTAAAAAAAGAACCTAGAATGAATACTCAAATAAAGAAAGATATTCAGTGAAGTTATCGTTTTAACTTGAAAAACTGAAAACAATACAAACATCAAAAGTTAAAAAAAAAAACGGAAAGTAAATTATGGTTCATTCACATGACAATAGATAGACACATAGACTTTTTTATGACGAGGTCTTGATGAAACAAAAAAATGCTCATGATAAAATGTTAAGAAAAAATTCCCACAAAATTCTTTGATCTTAACTATTTTAAAGATAATTTTTTTTAAAAAGAGTGGAAACAAATATATATAAATCAAAAAGCACTTTTTGATACACTTTACATTTTGGCATGTTTATTTAAAACCGTAACTAAAACAATTACCATTTCTATTACTTTTTGCAGTTATGATAAACTTGAATGGAGGGCTCTGAACAGTATAATAAATGTATTGTTTTGTAAAAAGTTAAATAAACAATAAATCATCAAGAGAGCTCTACTCCTGTCTGGACTGGCTCCTAGACTCATATGGACAAAAGACAAGCTTTTTTTTTTTTTTTTTTTTTTAATTTTTCAGAGATTTTGGGAGAGACTGCTTTTTAGATAAGCATCAATGAAGTAAAAGTAGAGTTTAAAGGCAAATTAAATACCTTTCTGGATTTTTTTTTCTTTTCTTCACATTGGACTTGCAGACTGATTCCATTACTGTATCACTGATACTTGTTCACAATTTTAACAACACATAATTTAAGTTCCTCATATCCCATTGTTCTTTTATCTTAAGTGAAAAATGAAAGCAATAATTTTCAGTACAGGTTAATGAAACTTAAGTGAAGTGGGGCTGCTGTCTAAATTTCTGGATTAGCCAAAGTCTGCCTGACGATCACGGTGGGATGATGGGATGGGAAAACCACACGAGTAAACAGACGACTGGTCTATAGAGGCATATTAAGTAAGCCCATCTTCTGAAAATATCTGCGTGACTCAACTTACTGATTCCTCATTTAGTCCATAAATCTCTGCGTGCACTAAGGGTCCTGCCTGCTCTCCTCCATGACATGTTCTGACAGAGTAAGGAGATGTCCCTGATGACTGCCATTGCTATGACACTGTTATTACTGGCTCCTCTTCTTCTAACCACTCTTTTAACACCAACACACCCTGGGGATTTTTTGTGGTCCACAACTACTCCCCCTCTATAGAATTCTCAAGGTTCTAACTACTACCCAAAAGATTTCAGCTATCTCCCCACGGCAGGACACTCCATATCCAACTTCCACACAGATGACCCATGAACTAAACACTACATCCTTGGTGGCTTCCTGTTGTCTCCAAATTCAACCTTGTCTGGCTTCACCTTATGACTTCCTCCTCTGCCTCATCCTCACCTTATTATAGCCTCATCATCTGCCATTCATATTCATTTTTCTGAATGCCTATAAAATAAAATTACCACCTAAAATTTATTGAAGGTCCATTATATGCCAGGGACTATTCCAAGCACTTTATATAATTAACTCATCAATCTTCACAACAATCCCCTAAGGAGATGCTGCTATCTCCATTTCACGCTGAGGAAAGTATCTTGCCTAAGCTGCTAAGTAGTGGAGTCGGGATACAAACCTACATCCTGTGCTCCTTACCTTTATATGAGTAATTTCTCATAAATTCCTACACATGCCAAGCACTGTCCTCAGGATTCAAGATGAATGGGACAAAGCTCATGGGAATTATAGTCTAGTAGATAAACAGAAGAAACAAACGAGCAAAAAACCTTATTATAAATCATTTAAAAGTGCCAGGAAGAAAAAACAGAATTTTGTGACAGAAAATTCACAGCGGTGGATGTATATGAGAGTGATAAAAGAAAAGCCTCTGAAAAAATGACTTTCAAAGAGTTACTTCACGGGTGAGAGGTCTATGCAAACAGGAGGGACAAATCCAGAAGAGTGCTGAATCATTAGAAAGCACAAAGGTGGTGTTATAGATTGAACTGTGTTCCCCCAAAATTCTAATGTTGAAGCCCTGACTCCCAATGTGACTGTATTTGGAGATAGGGTCTTCAAGAAGGTAATTAAGGTAAATAACGGTAAGGCTCTACTTGGATAGGACTGGTGTCCTTATAAGAGGAGATACAGATATTGATCGACTGATCACTCTCGCTCGCGCTCGCTCTCTCTCCCCATCTCTTTCTCCCTCTCTCTCTCCCTCTCTCAACATGCACACAGAGGAAAGGCCATGTGAGGACACAGTGAGAAAGCACCCATCTACAACCCAGGAAGAGAAGCTCACTGGAAACCAACCCTGACGGCACCATGATATTGACTTCTAGCCTCCATACTGTGAGAAAATAAATTTCTCTTAAGTCATCCAGTCTATGATATCTTGTTATGGCAGCCCAAGCAAAGAAATACCAACTGGAAAGACTTAGGTATTTCCCAGGAACTGAGAAAAAGAGTGTGCTAGAATATAGAGAGCAATGGAGGTAATAATATGTCAAAGACTCTTTGGCCCATAGATGGTAGATGAACCTGAAATGAGATGATCACAAAAACAGCACCTGGTGCTCAAGTACCTGGTGCTGGTTCATACCGGACTTGAAAATGTATGCTATTAGATTTTGTTCTCTCGGTGACTAAGAGTCAGTAAAATAGTGAGCAGAGTAATTTTTTTTTTTTTTTTTTTTTTTTTTTTGGGATAGAGAAAGCACGAACTAGGGAAGGGCAGAGAGAGAGGAGAGAGAATCCCAAGCAGGCTCCACGCTCAGCACAAAGCCTGATATGGGGTTTAATCCTATGACTGTGAGACCATGACCTGAACTGAAATCAAGAGTTGGACACTTAATCGACTGGGCCACCCAGGTGCCCCTAGACTATAATAATTTATATTCCACCCTGGAATGCACAAAACAGTCCCACACAACAAAGAACTGAACCCTTCCCAAAATGTCAGTAGTGCCCTATTGAAGAACAGTGGCTAATGGATATGTCCTGTTTACCTGGGGGACTACAGAAAAAAAAACACTTTTTTTTTTTTTTTTTTTTTTAAAGTTCTTACACCACTAAGGATAGTTCGGAGGGAATTCTGGTGAAATAACAAACACGCACTGTGCTCAGGTGCAAGGAATAGTGCTGGATATTTTGGAGCATGTCCAAATGAATCAGACACCAGTCCTAGGTCTAAGAGCCAAAATAAGGTGGACATGACACCACATTTCATCAAATCTAAGGGACCAGTGGTTATAAGATGTGTCACTTTATACATAACTAATCAGGGATACTAAAAAGTAAATTACGACATTAACTGCAAAAATACACCCTAATTTCAGAGTTGTTAAAAGGTGAAAAAACATACATCTTAAATAAATGAAAAAGAATATGAAAATTGCTATATGCAAATAATAGAAGTCATAGAAAGGAGTCCAGAGAGGAAATGGATTGCTTCATGCAAAAGGTAGTATTTATGCCAGATCTTGAACAGAAGGAATATTTTCAGAAGAGGAAACTGCCCAGAGGGAAAGCCTAGCAACATTAAAGTGAGGGATGGCAAGAGAGAAATATTTAATGGGAAAACTGTTGAAAAGTTAGAAAGACAAGGGGTAGGAAAAGCTTGAATATGACTAGGCTAAAGAGGCTGAAATTTACTGTATATGCTGGGGAATGGTTCTCAAACACTTTTCTTTTTTGTTACCCTGATACTCTTTAGGGCTATAATACACATAAAAAATAGGGCTCGCTCTAGCACGGATTCTCAAGTATGAACGATGCAAAATGAGCAAAAGCGATTAATTCTTCTGAGAGTAAATTTAGAAAAAGCTATTCAGAAAATCCTAACTTCTATCTATACCTCACCTTGAAAATCATTGTTTTCTATACACTAAAACACCTCAGAAAAATCTGAGTACCCAAAATAATTGAAGTTACATTTCAGGAAAGGTAATCCAGGAGAACTGTGTAAAAATGAATGAGTATTAGAATAAAGATTAAGGATTGACAATCTACATAAGAAGCTGATCTTCCAAGAAGAAGTTAAACAAATTTCTATTAGATTAGTGATAGTGGGGAAAATATATGATGAAACTATTACCAGAAAGAGAAAAAATAAAGGAAATAAAAAGTTTAAAATAGAACATAATAAGCTCGAACAAGGACAAGTGTATTCCAAAATACTAGGGGGCCATTCAGGTGATGTCAAAAGGACATCTGAGGTTAGAAAAAATGGAGTCAGGTCTGGAAAGAGCTTGAACATCATCCAGAAAGAGTTATTGAAGGGGTGCCTGGGTGGCTCAGTTGGTTAAGCCTCTGACTTCAGCTCAGGTGGGTTCAAGGCCCACCTTGGGCTCTGTGCTGACAGCTCAGAACCCACAGCCTCCTTTGGATTCTGTGTCTCCCTTTCTCTGTGCCCCTCCCCTGTCCGCTTGCTCTCTCTTTCTCTATATCTCTCAAAACTAAACAAACATTAAAAAAGTGTTTTTAATAAAATAAAATAAAAAGAGTTACTGAAGCCATAATATGAATAAAGCCACCAAAAAGAAGGCAAGATAAGGTAATGCAAAGACAAATTTTTTGAAGTAAACATGTATTAACATTGCTCTATTACACTTAATTTTGCTTTATTACAAATAACTTCATAGTTTATAATAATCTCATGCTGATCATCATCATTGCTAATTCTAACACTATAAATGTACAAACAAAAAAGCAAAGCACAGTGAAGATAAAGAACATGCTTGGGATCATATAAAGCAATTAAAAAAAAAGGGGAGTGTTTCATTAATCTCTAATCTGGGGTTACAGCCATCTAGAGATGGTGCGTGTGTGTGTGTGTGTGTATGTGTTTGTGCAAACTTCGTCAAAAAGCAATAGTCCACATCTCTGAAAGCAGAACTTGAGAGCAACCAAGAAGACATAACATAATTATAGGGGGAATTAGTGTTTAAATTCTTAGATGGCTTTATTATAAATACTCAGTTATCCAGTTCAATCTACGAAAAAGTGCAATTATACCATAGTATCAAACTGTTTTCTCCTTGAAAAAAATTTTTTTGGAGATAGTGAAAATATTTAAGACCAATAGTTTTAAATCAGGTGTTTGTCAAATGCTTTTTCAAGTACTTTTAATGCATAAAGGTAATATGATCTTTGTAAATGAAAATATACGGTTTCAAGTCCCACATGGGTAAGAAAGAAGAAAATCTATAATTCTCTGGTGTTAACACTTAAATGTGCCATAAATTTACCAAACGACTTCAACTGAACTCTAAATTCATTCTGGCTGAAATACCTTTTGACAAACTTCCCACAGGAGCAGGAGCACGAGGCTTAGTGGGAAGGAAAAGAAAAGGAAGAGGGAATGAAGACAACCAAGAAAATGAAAAAAAGAGGCAAGAGAAGGAGAGGAGAGGTGAAACAGATGAAGAACTAGCTACCAGAGTGAAAATGGTAAAAACCATCATTTTTCCCTGAAGCAGATTTACCAAACAAAGAGAATGATGCAGCTTCTAGCCAGAGACTGGGATGATAGTCTTGAAAATCATACAGGCTCATCGACTCGTCCATTCCACAGGTATTCTTCTCAAAACACCTACACAAGTCAGAGGACTCTAACAGGGAAAGCAAATAGCCCACAACCAGCAATCTGTCTAAATGATTAGATAAACTGAGATGGCCAATATCAAAGTTTACCAATATATGTTCTTGTGCTACTTCATGACGATTTTTACATAAGCAGATGCCTTCAAAGGAAAAAAAAAAGTCCAAGCAGTTTTCTAAAACTACATGCCATACGAGAACACTGTGGTTAAACTTACACATGGCAAGAAAAGTTTTGAAAAATGGGAAATACCTCAGTCTGACCTTCATGGGCACTGGTCTCATGAGTGACTCGGATAGCCTGTAATGAGAACACAAGGAATTAACAGGAAAAAATGACTATATCCAACTTTTTTAAAGAAAACATTAATGCTAAATTTTAACATCTAAAGCTATGTTAAGAAACAACAAATTGGAAGAAGTTTAGGAACAGTTAAGTATTACATATTTAAGAATAATTTCTGAGTAACCGAATGAATTGCTGTACTTTCCAACCCACAAATCCCTGAAGACTTAGGAAACTGACTATCTGATTATTTGTAATTTCCAGGTGTTAAGTGGGAGCCATTGAAATTATTTGTTAGAACTAACATTTAACACTTTATTCAACTGGGACTAGAATAAAGTAAGCATCTCACAGATAGAGACTGAAAAAGCTGATCTCATCTGTTTCTCCAGGTTACATGCCCCTCTGTAGCTCTGGCTGTAGTTATGCTTAGTCATGCAGCTTCGGTCAGCAGTTTAAAAATGTGGAGCAAAAAGCATGCATTTATCAGAAGCTAGAGATTTTAGTTTTCTGGACTTAAAAAAAATGCCCTTATAATACCCACTATTAGCAAACATGAAGAAAATGGGCAAAAGTAGTCAATTTCAGGTGAAAAGTACAACCTTCATGAATGGCAATTTGGCAATAAGTATCAAAGCCTTAAAAACATGCAAACTGTTTGATCCAGCAATTTCTCTTCTGGGAGTTTATGTATTTATACATAACTGTACATAAGTATATATAATTAGGATATTTTCAAACATTTAGCTACAAAAATATTACCTTGTAGCATTTCTTTAAGTAGTGAATCAAGGGGAAAAGTATCAAATTCCCAACAATAATTTATTGGTGAAATAAAATACTATACAATGGAAAGCTATGCAGCCATTAAATGATGATGTTAAATATATACTTACTGGTATGGAATACGTTTGTGATAAGTTAAGTGAAAAAAGCAAGTTATAAAACAGTATTACAGTGTGATCAAATTTTTGTTTTAAAAACTTGTGTATAGACATTTATACTCCCTATAAAAAATACTAATAATGGTGGCTACCTCTTATTGGTAGGATTACTGGTGACTTTTATGTTGTTTAATTTACTTTTGTGTAAAATAAAGATGTTTTATGAGATCTGCAGGTTTTTTAAAGAAAAAACAATTTAAGATAGTCAAAGTAGGTAAGAATGCTAAAACAACATAATGAAATCAATGAATCTTTTGGGCACAAACTCTGTATAAGGCATTTTTCTAGCCAAAGAATCTGTACACTATACTGCTCCTAATCCCAAAGAACTTGAAATCTACCTAGTAGTGTTACTAAAAGAAAAAAAGACCTTCAAAAGAAAAATAGAGTTCAAAACCAGTAAAATTTAAATGCCATTCTAAAACAATACTATGAAATGGTACAAGTAGATTATGTGGCCTGTGTCTTCACACATGCAAAAACGTTACTGAGCTGATAGAATAGCGAACACAGGATCTGACATCTAGCCTTAAGCCTTTGTTTTTTCCATTGGTCTTCAGCCTTGCTCCAAATTCCCAGTGAAAAACATACAGGGTATTGGCAGGCATCTATTTACTATGGGGAGGGAATGGGAAGGAATAGTCAATCATAAAATACTTAAAAATGTGTAAATCAAACTTTTTTTCATCTCATTCAGCTCTAGATGTAGAAAAGAAGTGGCAATTTATCAACATTTATGGATATTTCAGGTAATGTTACACAAACCACAGAAGATCTTTTTTAACGGACACAATAAAATCCATAATTGTTCAAAACTACAGTTTCAAGACAAACACCCCAGAAGTATCTATAATCCCACAAGACTTTGCCCATAAATGATATCGAGACAGAAAGAAGGTACCGACGTCATAGTTCTCTAGGTATCTGGCTCGTTCTTCAGGACTCATTGACACAGACTCCTCCAGGAATTTTTTCAAGGTTGATCCAGATTCTGAGAATATTAAAGAAGATAAAATTGAGAAGGTTTGTTATCTCAAAAACGCTGATATATGAAAATACTAGAAGCATGTTTCTTTTTCAGATAAAAGCCCTTTCCCTGCTAAGTTGGGAATAGAAGAATATTGGGATAAATGATAGGCTTTAAGTTGTTTAACTTCTTTTTATCAATATTATAAGAGAATGGGAAAGATTAATATTTCTTCTAACGATATATAGATTCCCATTAAAAAAAAAAAAGAAGAAAAATGCTTTATTTGATACTTTAAAAGAAAGAACTATAGCACCACCTACTGCTCAATAAGTTAACTTATAACTTGCGGTGGCAGGTGGCGGGGGAGTGTGTGTGTGTGAGGGACAAGCAGTAATAAAAAATTATTTACCAAAGTGCATCTTGTCTTTATTGTTGGCAATAGCATGGATCAGTCCAATTGTTCCACAGGCATTGCTGATTGTTTGCTTCATGAAATATACCGATGATGTAACATCTTGTCCCTGAGATTTTATTTTTTCCTCCTCCTCCGTTCTGAATACTTCATACTATTTAAAAAAAGTCAATAGTCTACTTGTGAAAACAATACATCAAAAGGTACTCAGACAAAACTAGGAAACTTCTAAATACCCATTACTCGTCACTCGGTTACCATACTATGGCATGTCTTAATGGAATTAATTCTATAAAGGACTTAAACCAGAATTTAGATTTATATATTCTGACTCAGAAATCTGCTCATGATTATAAGGTGGTTCTAGGTCAATATATGTTAATATGATTCTCATTTATGTTTTCAAAATATCTACCTTACATATGCATTGAAAAATCTGAAAGAGTATAAAAATTTAATAAGTTATCTCTGGGACCACAGATTACAGGAGGATTTTTATCTTATTTTTATAATAAAATAAAATATTCCTTTTTATACATTTCCATATTGTTAAATCATATTGTATTAACAAAATTCACTCTACATTTATTAGCATATTAAGTTCATAACAAATATTCATCATTATCTATAATATCTGATTTAAAAACAATATGGGAATAATAATTGTGTGGGAACTTCCGGTGGCACACCGGAATTGTGGGCTCTACACCTGACTGCCTAAGCCCACGTCCTGGCTCCATTATTATTTACTGTGTAGTTACTATTTGACAAGTTACTTAATGTCTCTGTGTCTCATTTTTCTAATTGTAAAAAAAAGGCTAAAAAATAATCGAAAGGATAAAAAAAGAGTGACAAGGAGAGGGAGAGAGTAAGATGAGTTTATTGTTTTCTTCTATAACGTTCAGAATCCAATAGCTAGGAAACCCGCAAACTACAGCCTGCAGGCCAAATCTGGCGCACTGCCTGTTTTCATAAGAAAAGTTTTATTTTTGTATTGTCTATGGCTGTTTTCACACTAAAAAGCAAAGTACAACGGTTTTACCACAGACCGTAGGCCTGCAAAGCTGAAAATCTTCATTATATGGCCCTTCACAAAAAAGTTGGCTGATCCTTGCAATTAAGGAAACAAATGACGTCTACGGTAAACCCATAATTCAGAAACTGCTTCTAACAACAAACGTATATATGACTTAAAAAATAATTTTTATGAGGGTACCTGGGTAGCTCAGTCGGTTAAGTGTCTGACTTCAGCTCAAGTTGTGATCTTACAGTTTGTGAGTTTGAGCCCCATGTCAGACTCTGTGCTGACAAGTCAGAGCCTGAAGGCTGCTTCAGATTCTGGTCTCCCTCTCTCTCTCTGCCCCTCTCCCGCTCATGCTCTGTCTCTCTCTCAAAAAAAATAAAAATAAACATTAAAAAATTATGAAAATTTTTATGAATTATCTTCTAAGTCAAAATTTTAACGTACATTTTCAGAATAAATTCTGAATCATTAATTCATTCATATGAGTTTAACTGATAAAAACTGTACAAGATTAATATAGTAAGCTGAAGCTGAAATGTTTTACGGTCCTACAGTTTAGTTTGCTGTTGTTCAATATCAGTGTTCTTCTTGGCTGACAAAGAAAAATGAGATTTGGCAACTTCTCAAGATTTAGCATTTAAGAAGAAAAATCCTAAAGTGATACAGAGCAAGTATAGGAGAAAAAGTTATTAACAGCAGACTACAGCGAAAACACATGGTCAAGAGGCAACAAAAATATTACAGAGAAATAAATTTATAGCCTCTTCACTTGCAATTAGTAAATACTACGATTAAGCACACATTTAAAACACCATAACTGACTTTATTTAAAGAGTAATGAAATATCCATGACAGTCGTTTTGGTATTAGTGTGCTTTAGCCATTTGCAACTACATTAATAGTTTCTAAATCAGAACACAGGAGACCAAAATGCTAAAAGTAGATATCCTGAGTGACTTTTCTATGTCCCTTATGAACTGAAATGGAAATACCAAATTGTAAGGGACGCCCAAACATGGGAGATGCCATTATATTCTCCACTTTAATTTTAGAATTGTGTTTTTTTCTAGCAATAGGCCCAAAGTCCTTTTCAGTACTGGTTATCCACTAAATGAAGAGTCCTATTGATAAGGACAATATGCTTTTCTAAAAACTGATGACTCACTAAATGAAGGAGACCAAATCCAATTTATTCTTTAATAAGGGGGGAAAAAAAGGTAGGTTCTCAACGTTTTGGGAAATTTCCAACTTGGACCATAAACTCACATTTGTATCACACCAACTAAGAAAGCCTAAGCTTTAAGTTTTATTTATTTTTTTCTTTTCTTTTTATTATTCTTTACAATTGGGGTCCTGGGATAGCTATCTACTGGCTTACTTCAGTAACCAAAAAGCAAAACAAAAAATGAGAATAACATTGGACAAAGAAAGTAAACTTAAGTGTCCTAACTCCTCCTCAAATTTCAGAATAATTACAACCTCACCATTAAAAGTAGTTTAGTCTAATAACGGATAATCACTAAGAACTTTCTAACTCTGAATGTCTATTTACGAACAGCAAATATGAAAAAAAATCCCTTCTTTTTTAAAAATTTTATTTATTTATTTTGAAAGAGAAAGAGATAGTGCGAGTGGGGAAGGGGCAGAGAGAGGAAGAGAGAGAACCCCAAGCAGGCTCCGAGCCACCAGTGCAGAACCTGACGTGGCGTGGGGCTCAAATTCACAAAACCATGAGGTCATGACATGATCTGAAACCAAGAGTCGGACACCTAATAGACTGAGCCACCCAGGTGCCCCAAGAAATACCCCTTCTTTAATTAAATAATTTGTTTTGCAGAACTTTAGCTAGAAAAGAGAAATATTTCAGTATTCTTTATTTATACTGAACTGAGTCTACTTAGTTATGGCATACAATTTCTAGGACTGAACACAGCCTAATTCTGTGAGACTTGGCTCCATTTATTCCTGAAAAATAAAATGACCTGAGCATGTTTATGCCAAGTCATCAACACTTCACTTCTCCCACATCTTCCCAAACTTTCGCTTCTTCATTTTTCACAACTATTGAGTTCATCCTGTTGTTTGTAAGTTTAAAAATAGAAGCCAGAGGGATATAGACTCAAAAGCTGTCTTACAATGAACTTGAAAGTGCTGGCTTCACAATGTGCATATCTATATGACATTCTAAAGAAAAGCCTGAATATGGAGATTTGAAATTAAATATAGAACTCTAAGAAGAGCTAATTATAATCCCCAACACATCCCAAATCTGCCAATTAAGCCATATTTAAACTTAATGATTTCCACACATATCAAGTTTATTCTGAAAATAATGTAACCTCTATTATTACTTACACCTACCTCCTTAAAGACTTGGTTTTACACATATGTTGGAAACAGTTACATATATACTTAAAATATGAATATTCTTTATTTATACATTCTCTAAGACAGATTTAAGATTATTCTAGTACTTAACATTTCTAGAGTATATACATCGAAATGTGATTAAATGTGATATAGAAACATGCTGAGGCAAACTCTTCTGATTTTATGAAGAAGAAAACCACCCAAGTTTAAAAGTCCAATTCAGGGCTTTATTGTGAATCTCTAAATCAAAATCTAAATATCATCTCTTTAATAAAACTAAGTTTCTAAGATGTCCTTTGTTTTTTTTAATTTGAGAGAGAGAGAGAGTATGTGAGTGGGGGAAAGGGGCAGAGGGAGAGATAGAGAGAATCCCAAGCAGGCTCCTCACTCAGCCTGATGTAGGGCTCGATCCAAGGATCCTGAGATCATGACCTGAGCAGAAACCAAAAGCTGGACACTCAACCAACTTAGCTATCCAGGTGTCCCTAAGATGTCTTTTAGATTTCCTCTTTTTTTTTTAATTTTTTTAAATGTTTATTTACTTTTGAGAGAGAGCCCAAGAAAGAAAGGGCAGAGAGAGACGGAGACATAGAATCCGAAGCAGACTTCAGGCTCCAAGCTGTCTGCACAGAGCTCAATGCGGGGCTTGAACTCACGAACCATGAGATCATCACCGGAGCCGAAGTCGAGGCTCAACTGACTGAGCCACCCAGGTGCCCCTCAAGATTTCCTCATTTTATCCAAGAAGAGAGTCATTTATTCTTAAAGAAGAGCATGTTTTTAATTCAACATTGAAAGAGAACATTACATTTACCAGAAACTTCATCTTATTTAACGATTACCTTTTCTGTAATAGGGAAGAGAAGTAACACTGCACACACTGGTCTTGGTACCATACTAAGAAGTTCAGGATCCATTCCGTATACATCAACAAACTGCCAGTTAGGATGCAGACCTAACTGTTTGAGAAACTGGTAAAAGTTGAAAACAAACATTGTAACATTAACAGGGAAATAACACGTATTACCGTATATCTAATAAATAAAGGGAATGCAAGGTATACTTATTACTGATGTTCAGTAAGAAAAGGAAATCAGGTTTTCCATGAATAGGGTGGGATGAGATAGCAATTTATTTATATCAACTAACAGACATTAAAAGTTTATATTAAGGAAAATACCTTTTTTCAAAATCCATTACCTTGGGATTGAACATAATAAGCCAGGACTTCACCAAACACATGTAACTCAACTTGGTTGACATGTTAAGCTCATTTTCAGTACATGACTTTTAAGAAGATGTATTTAAGTTCTCTCAAATAAGCAATTATATTAGACGATCATCACAGTTTATCCTACTTACCAAAAATGACGCCTGAGGTGTAAAGATAGATAGATAGTACAAATTATATCAATGAGCAAAAAGTACATAAAGCCAAGAGTCCAAGTGATTATGCGAACACCGAAAATGCTTGCTATAAGAAGTAAACGCCTGGCTTCCTGACCTCCAGTACACAACGAAACCCACGCGACTTTGCTGTCTCTCATACCTTGCAAAACAACTGTAACAAAAGATTAATGTGTTTTAAAACTGTAGATTTCACAGGAAAATAAAATGTCAGACCCTAATCTACTACAGAGAGAAAAAGTAATGTGGATAACGCCAATTTCCCGATAAAGTCCTAATAAATGTTTGTGTTGTATGAAGCTGATGATTTACAAAGTATACCATCACAAACTAAGTTTAGGTGACAGAAAAAAAAAGGAGGAGAGGAAAAAAATCATATTATAAATATATCATTATTCCTCATCTCAAGGATATATTATAATTTATCTGGTGGTCTAACATTATCTGAAATTTGAAAATAAGGTGCTTGAGTATTTCTCCCTGAAGAATGATCACATGTACTTGGACCGGCAACTGAGAACTTGTAAAACCAATAGAAAGCACGCTACGTCCCATGAACAGTGCCATTCAGGGGCACCTGGGTGGCTCAGTCGGTTAAGCTTCTGACTTCGGCTCAGGTCATGATCTCACGATTTGTGGGCTCGAGCCCCGTGTCGGGCTCTGTGCTGGCAGCTCAAAGCCTGGAGCCTGCTTCAGATTCTATGTCTCCCTCTTTCTCTGCCTCTCCCCTGCTCATGCTCTGTCTCTCTCTGTCTCAAAAATAAACATTAAAAAAAAATTAAAAAACAAAAAAACAGTGCCATTCATCTCACAGTCAGGTTCGGTAAGAAAAGACTTTCCTAATTAAAGGGCTACTTTCCATATCTCTCTATGTTCGGGCCTGGCAAAAAAAGTCTAATGATAAGAAGGTTGGTCAAAAATTAGGTCCTAGATAGGTTTAATAAGAAATATACTGGATTAAAAAACTTCTCTTAGAAGAATGTGCTCAACACCTATGAGGTTCTTTAAGTCACATGCTTTCCAATAATCTGGGGCCACAGAAATCAATGGACTTTTCCATATCATACCCATTCTTCATCTGATTCTCACTCATTATGCCACACTTCACTAAAGTTCACTGAAGTACTTGCAAACTACTTCCCTCTCTCTTCTCCACTTTCTCCAAAATCCTTAGTCTATGCCCTACTCAATATTCAATTTGATCTAGAAACCAAAAAGAATGAAAACTGACCACAAAGTCAAGGGAAGGAACTGTGTCTTAATCATCTTTTTAATCCCATCGCCTAGCACTGTACCTGGCTAAACCAAAGAGGCTCAAGTTTTATTTGTTGAACTGAAGGTGACATCTCTATTTTAACAGATAATCTTGCCATCTGTATGTTTATGGATGTTCAGTAAGCTATATTCATCATGAATACTTAAAATATATCCATTTTGGGGGCACCTGGGTGGCTCAGTAGGTTGAATGTCCAACTTCTGCTCAGGTCATGGTCTCACGGTTCATGAGTTCGAGCCCCACATCAGGCTCACTGCTGTCAGATCGAGTGCACTTCGAATTCTCTGTTCCCCTCTCTCTGCCCATGCCCTGCTCGCACTCTCTCTCTCTCTGAATATAAATAAATATTTTAAAAATTGTTTTTAATATTCATTTTTATTTGTGTCATATTAAACAGGGAGGAAAGATATACTTGTCTCCTAAAAGAAAATCAGGCATTCATTTAATCAACACAGAACACTACCTGCCCAATCTATAGGCAGACTACCGTGAACATGCCCTGATCTCCTCTGAGTTTGGAAGGTACGCAGGGTCGGGCCTGGTTAGTACTTGGATGAGAGGATACTATGTGCCCAGGATTGAAAGCTCTAAAGGAAAAAATACCATAAATCCTGATAAGAGGATTTAAATTTGTTACTTTTATATACCCCAAAGTCATACTGTCATAAAATTATAACACAAGACGGTACACATAACAGAGGAACTTCACCTCTGTGCTACAAACTGCAAGTAACAGTGAAACGTTTTAGTGACAGTCTTACTCCACAGCAGCCAAAGCTATTAAGGAAGAAAAGTACTAAGATCCAAGGCAGCCACTGGAGACAGACTGATTAGTAACAAACTGAGGAATGAATGACTACGTTAACATAAAAATGCCTAATTTGAACTGGCATCACACTTAAATTTTTACTCCTATTGCTAATCTCAAATGAGATGGATATAAAAAGGTCAATCAATATCTGTCAAGTACATTTGTTGCATCCTGACTCCAAATTGCTATAAGACTCGTAAGACTCACACAGGAAGTCATCATATGAATGAAAAGAACAAAAGCAGCTATTAATAGCAACTACCTCTGGGAAGTGAGGTACACCATGAAGCTGTCCTACTTGGATAATTAAACAAACAAACAAGCACATCTATGTTTAAAATTATCCTATGTAGACAGAGAAAGATAGGAAGGAAATTCTTTAAAATATTGACTGCAGTTAGGTTGAGTGATGTGAACTCAACTTTTTATTTTCCAGTTGTAAAAAATGTGTTATTTTTACGATAGTTGCATGTAGTTTGTAAGTTATATAAATCTAAAGAACTGATACACACATCTGTTTTAGTTAAATTTACAAAACTGGGAGAAAACTCAAAGTAACGATTTTAAAACTATTCTAAAAAAATTTCTCCAGACTACCCACAGAGTATTCTATATATGCATTTCCAAAGCCATCTCTACAAATCAGAAGCATGCAGTTTGCATCAAGCGGGATAAAAGGACTTACAACCTAACACCAATCTTCTGGCTTTTGTAAACATTGGGTAATAAAATAACAAAATTCTGACTGATTAGCCCACTAAATTTTCACGATGCCACTATAATTTTGGCCAACCAAGAAAAATGAGTAATTTAGGATATGTGCCCATAAAAGATCTCAGGCAACTTTTTTTTTCTTTTTATTCTATGGTCCAATGATAAATTTTTCACCAAACACCACTGAAAATTATTTGTAAGTGTTTTTAAAAAGTATCATGTATCAGAAAGCATGCTGGAAGCTTTAATATACCTCATCTTTACTGCAACGGGCAAGGTAGCTTTTATTAGATCCTTTAACCAATGAGAGAATGGAGTCCGGGAGATTACATGGTTTCTCAAGCACACACTGCCAGAACCCATGTGCAAAGCTCCAAGCCGCTCTCACCCTACCTACTTCTCTTGCACTGTCTGAAGTATCTTCTTTTGTCCCTTGTTCTCTAACTTTAGCCACAATGAGCACAGCGTCTATAACCACCTCTCCCCTCCAGGTCTTTGCACACAAACTAGACTTCTCTACCTGAAAAACTGTTACCCTCTGCCCCAAACGTATAATGAATTCCTCCTCCTTCTTTAGGTGCCAGTCAAATAACAAAAACTCTGACTTTATAAATTTAAGAAAACATAAAAATAGCATTCATTTTTCCTTTCAAATTTATTTTAAGCCACTTTCTCTGGGCTTTAATGGCCGGCTCAGGGCAGCAACAAACACTACCTTATTACTAATTTGTTAATAATTTAGATTGTAACAGAAAGTATACTTATTTAGTACTAGATATTACTACTAATAAATATATAGTAGCAGTAATTGCTAGAAGAGCTAGGAGAATGACTAGTAGTTAAATGACAATAATTCTTTCTATCACCTAATTTTATTCCAGGTAAGTCCTACCTATAACATGATAAAATATCCTTAGGAGGGATTGACAGTGTATTAATCAAGAAAAATCACTGCTTACCACATCGACTGAGACACATGGTTACTAGTTAATTGTCTAACAGTTAATGATCTCCACGTAGCAGATATGTGTCGATCATTTTCCTACAAATAGGCATCATTAGAACATAAAACATTAGAACATAAAACTAAGAGTATAATAATAACATATGCAACTATCAAATTTTAACAAGTAGGAAACCTAAGATTCTATTAAGATGAAGAAATAGAGTGTGGGGATGGATATTGTCGAGTTGATCTGCGGCTTAATGTGTTAATTCTCCAAATTCTAAGTCAGTTATCAAATTTCTATTCATTTTCTAGTCTCAGTTTTGTCACTAATACATAGAGAATAAAAAACCACCAAAAATTTTGCTTAAAACCAGTCAATTCTTAATTATTTGCTTATTCTCCCCTAAAATCACATTACTTCTTTAATAAATTTAAAACGAACTGAATCCTGCCAAAGCAAGCCAGAAATACTGTCGAATCATACACTAAATAACATCTTTTTCCCTGTTTATGTCACCTCAGAATGGCCTCTTGTCACCATCCAACCTATTATGGTTCTCCTGATGGTTTCGATCACAGTGCCCTATTAATTTTTTTCATTGCACTTAAAACAATTGCTAATTGTTTGCTTACTTGTTTATTGTCTATCTTCCCACTGAAAAGCAGAAAACCATGACTATTTTAATCACCAAAGAATAACCAGCTCCTCTCAGATACCTGGCATTATAAAAGGTGCTCCACAAATATAATTTAATCAATGTGAGTAAGTAAATGTGTGTGTGTGCGTCTTTTTAAAGTGAATGTGTTTAATAGTTTCTTAAGATTACCTAGGGAGAGAGGGGAAATGGGTGATGGGCATTGAGAAGGGCACTTGTTGGGATGAGCACTGGGTGTTGTATGTAAGTGATGAACCTCGGGAATCTACCCCAAAAACCAAGAGCATACTTTGCACACTGTATGTTAGGCAATTTGACAATAAATTATATAAAAAAATAAAAATAATAAAAATTAAAATTAAAAAAAAGATTACCTAAGAACAAGGTCCCATAGCAACTAGATCACAATATATAAGTTTCCAGTGAAATAAGTTTATATCTTATTAACAATATCATCAAAAATAGTTTCCCCTCTTAGTGTGGCTTATTACATTGATTGACTTTTGAATGGTGAACCAGCTGTCCAATACCTGGATAAACTGCTCTTAGTCATGACATAGCATTCTTTTTATACATCGGTACACTCTATTTCTAATATTTTGCTGAAGATTTTTAGATCCCATGAAGGATATTGGTCTGCAGTTACTCTTATTATCGCTTGTCTGGTAATGCTGGCCATCAAATGAATAGGTACGTGTCCCTCCTCTTCTATGTTTATGTGCAATTGGTATTATCTCTTCCTTAAATGATCATCTCAAGGGATGCAGAAAAGCCATTTAAGAAAATTAAACACGATTCATGATAAAAACTCTCCGTAAACTAGGAAAAGAAGGAAACTTCTTTATCTGACAAAAAGCATTTACTGAAGCCCTACAATTAACATATTTAATGATGAAACATCAAATGTTTTCCACCCAAGGTGGAAAACTTTGTATTGAAGGTCCCAACAAACGCAAAAAAAGAAGCAGAAGCAGAAGCAGAAGAAGAAGAAGAAGAAATAAAAAGCACACAGATTGATAAGGAACAAGTAAAACACAGTCTATTCACACAGAATATGATGATCTATATAGAAAAACCCCAAAATATCTACAAAAAAGCCACCCGAATATGTGCATTTTGCAAGGTAGTACGATACAAGCCATCATATAAAAATCGACTAGACTTCTACACATACCAATGGACAATTAGAAATTGAAATTTTTAAATGACATCATTTACAATAGTACCAAAAACTGATTAAATATTTAGGTATAAATCTAACAAAATACGTGTAAGACCTATATGCTGGAAACTACAAAACACTGTTGAGTGAAATCAAAGACCCAAGCAAATGATGAGATATACCTTCTTAATGGAATATAAGACTCAATATTAAGATGGTAATTTTCGAACTAAATTCAAACTAAATCTATGTATTTAGACACTTTTACCATCAAAATCATGATTTTTTTGTAGAACTTGACAAGTCGATTCTAAAATTTATATGATAAAGCAAAGTAACTAAAACAATTTCAAAAACGGACAAAGTGGAAGGATTCACACTATTTGATTTCAAGATTTACTACAAAACTACACTAATCAGAACAGTGTGGTATCAGGAAAAGAAGAGACACATAGATCAATGGAAAAGAACAAAGTCCAGATATATGGTAAATTGATTTTTCACAAAGGTATAAAAATAGCTTTGGATTAAGTCTCTCCTATGGACTAAATCAGAAGTTGTAAATACTGATTTCTTCAGCCTAAAGATTTTTCTCTTTACAAAGGGGTGAAACTGTTTTAAGGAAAAAATGAATGGCAAATTTCAAAGGGGGGAAACAAAAGAAAATTAACATACATAGGGAATGCCATCTAAAGAACAATATAAAAGATATATGCTGGGTTTTAAGGTTTGTACACTTCTAGATTACTAAAGAGATAAGAGTTCCGGAGTCATTTCAAAAACATAAAATAAACTGTATAAGATGAAAGATTTACTGTCAACATTAAGATAAAGCATTTCTATCTACTTTTTGTATAGAAGGAATTTTCTACGAGCTTTTAAAATCAAAAATCAATTAAGTACGTGATGAATTATTATTCCTTGATGATGAAAAGTAAGATTATGGGGGGGGGGGGTTGAAATGTATATCAGATGACAAGCTAAGAGGGTCATAAAAAGTAAATGAGCTGATTAGAATTTAAAACAAGTTAAGATAAAATATGCCAGAGCCAATCAAAAGTTTTATAACTGGTAGCACTTATTGTTCTTTTAATAGAGTGGCTGGGAGATGTTCCCTTATCCCTCTTCCAAACTTGGACCTTCAATACCCAGACGAACTTTAAGTGTTTGTAGGTGGGCAAAGAATGGCCTTGGAACTATTATACTGAGCTTTCTATGGTTATTAAAAGCAACCGGATTCCAGTTTCAAGGGACTGGAAGAGAAAGGGGGCGTGGCGGGGAAGAGAGGTGACTTGATGGAGCAAGAGAAGATGATTGGAAGATGATTTCATAGTGCAGGCGGTGGATGAAATTACAAGGACTGGGTGGGCGAGTTTTCAAAGCTTGGAGTCAGGTAGTGTAGACAAATTAGTCACCCAGAAGGTACAGGAGTTGGGAAATTATGGAATCGGCACTAGCAGCAGGCAAAACGAAGAGGGAAGAGGAATGGGAATACAGGGTCGATATGCCACAAGCCTCAGACCCCGAGACCCCAGGATGACAGGGGAATGGCACCAGAGGAAGGGCTGAGACAGCTGGGAGCATCTCCAGGAACCAGGTGGGAGGGATACGACTGTAAAGGGGGCACGCGGGTCTGAAGCAGAGCAAGAGGGGCCCCCACTCAATCTAATTCCAGATTCCTAGGAAGAGCAGGGATGCAGGCAGACACGGAGGGCTCCGGGGTCCCAAGCGACAGACACCTCACTCACCTGGTTGGTGACCTGAAAACGAAACAGAGAACACAATTTATAGAAACGAACTGCTCTGGACTAGCCGCGGCATCCCGCTTCCCTCCGCCCATGCCCGCGGCCTCAGGCCGAGATCCAAGCTGCGCACACCTCGGGATTGGCCTCCAGCGGCAGCCAACGCTGACCCTCCATGGCCGCTCCGCCCGGCCCCTCTCCAGCTCTGACAGCCGCCGCCGTCGCCGCCGCCGCCGCCGCCGCCGCTTCCGCCCCCGCGTGCTGTGACCTGGGACCGTCCAACCTTCCTCCCTACTACCCCCAGGGAGGGGTGCTGAAAGAACGAAAAAGAGCTTGAAAACACTCTAGTGCCTTTCTCGTTCCCTGCAGATCCACAGCAAAATATTACATTTTTAAATTAAGATACAATCGGAGAAGAGAAGAAGAGAAGCCACCTCTCTATTGCAGAAGGAAAAAGTATCGGAATCCACAGCTCGCTCCCCTCTCACTTGGACTGTTCCTATCCCAGCCTCGCGCTCGTGTGCTACGCCTGCGCCTTGCGCGGGCCTGGGACCACATGCACCAGGGCGCCCTCCCGTTCCTGCAGCTTCAGCTGGAGGCGCTAGGGGGCGCCCCACTGAGTCGTATTCTGAGAGCGAGCGACGGGATTGCCATGCCTCAGGAGGCCTGAAGGCCAGTGGATGCCCAGGAGTCAAGTCCCAAAAGCTCCTTTGCCACGGTGCAGAGGTGATATGTTGGCCTTATCTGCTATTGCAGAGTGTGTGTGTCTGTGTGTCTGTGTGTCTGTGGGTGTCGGGGGGGGGGTGGGGGAGTGCTCTCTATATATCTATTCATTTATGTATGGAAAAAATGTCAAGCACCTATTATGAATCAGCGGCTTCACTCTCCATACAGTAGAAGAGGTGGACAGAAGAATGAAAAATCGCAACGAAGTATAATACATATGTGATAGTGGTAGCCTGAGATGTAGAACTGCAGAGATGTGCAGCCAAAGAGGGGAGGGTGTGTCCAGAGTTTTCCTGCAGAAGGTGTACGGCTGGAGAGAACCCTTGAAACGTAAAAGGCACTCTACCTAGGTCATATCTCTGGAGTTATCATTGACAATTTCAGCTCACCAAAGGGATATCCTCTTAAAACGGTTTCTCTTTAACCCGTGCCTCCCTCTCCATCTCCATGGTTATTGCCTTAATTCTCTCATCATTTCACTCTTGCAATACCCTACATTATTAATAATTAAGTTTCTGCATATCTGATGATGCTCAGAAGAAGGGAAGTGTGCATTGTGGCTGCAGAGCCTGCAAGATTGAAGGGCTTTGGTTGGAGGTGATGCTGGAGGGGTAAGGAGGCACAGTCCCATCAAGACATCTGGGCTTCGCTCTGAAAACAGCAGGGAACCACTGAAGGATTTTAAGCAGGATTTTCATATCTCTCCTCAACCAGCCTGTAAATTCCATGAGGCCTGCAGGAGTGCCTTTTTAAATTTTTCACATTGTTTCCCCAAAGCCTAACCCAGTGCCTGATACATAGTAAGTGCTCGATAAATACATGAGGAATGAAGGGAATCATCAGATATGCAGCAACTTAATTTGTCAATAATGTAGGATATTTGCAAGAGCGAAATGATGAGAGAATTAAGACAATAACCATGGAGATGGAGAGAGAGGCACGGGTTAAAGAGAAACCGTTTTAAGAGGATATCCCTTTGGTTAGCTGAAATTGTCAATGATAACTCCAGAGATCGGACCTGTAGAAAAGTGCATATTACCACTCTGCCCCCAATAGAGAGCATTCAGAAAGAGGCGCTTTCACGGGTGGAAAAAAAAAGATAATTTTATTATGCTGAGTTTGCCTTCTCGAAGAACTTCCACTTTCCTACCCATGTTCTTCTGGCCACTGTGGTTTGACCCCCAAGGAATTTCCAATCCTTTGACTCCTCTTTCTTGTTATCTACCTGATAGATTGCTGGTATAACCCCTCTAGAGTGAGTTGGTAAATCTAAAATGTGCAGCTCCTGATAAGCAGCTATAGTTGCATCATACTTGAGTTTTATGGCCAGGCTTTCAGTGGTATGGCAGGGGCTGCTTTTCGCATAGCCCACTGTCAGTGATGGCCTTGCTCCAGAGCCCCGAAGTTCTGCCCTGTGATTCTCCTGTTGGGGTTCCCTAAGACTCCACATAGCACCCTTATCCACGCACCACAGACATCTCTAGTGCCACTAGATCTGCTGAGACATAGGGCCAAACAAGCAAGGTGGCTTGCCTTTCAGCATGGACTTGCTGCTGAGCACTGTCTTGCTCAGGGACCCACTCAAACCGGCAGCCATCCATGTTATCCAATAAATGGGTTGCAGCTGTAATTTCCAGTGTGACATATGCTGCTCTCGAAAAGCCAAAGAGGCCCAACGACTTTGCCTCTTTTCCATTACAGGAAGTGCAAGATGAAAAGCAAGTTATTCTTCACCTTAAAGAGGTTGTCCCTGTATGCCCCAAACTTTTAGGCTCATAAAAATGCTGCACTAGGCCCCTAAATCTCTGGAGGGTTTCACATCCACTCTCTGGTGCAAAGGTACGTATCATCATATTAAAGAGAAGTACTTTTCAAACTTGACTGTGCATACAAACATCTGGGGACTCTGAAACGCAGATTGGATTCAGTATGTCTTAGATGGACCTCAAGATTCTGCATTATAGGCCCCATTTTTTTAACTCTCCCTTCATCCACCTCCTTTGAAAATTTTTCACTCAGGGACGAAGTAGCATGGATCCACATTAGTCATGGATTCTGCACTTTGAATCTGCCTACCTGCCAACATTATTCGTATCCCCCAAGTTAATGGGGATGTCGCTTCCGCAGTTGTTTGCAGACATGTGCAGCGGCAGGAAACTTTGGTTCCCAGCTGAGGCTGAACACGCGATATCCTGCCTTCTTGTTTCAGGTCTCATCCAATAAACAAGTGTCCTTTTTGCAGTCTATTTAGTGCCATATATATGTATATATTTTTTTTTGCATTTTTGCACTTTTTGTTGATGATATCAGTGTATCTATGCCCCAAGCATTGTGCAGATGTTCTGTCTGGTGTTTCCAAACACAAGAGGCTTGTGATGTGGCTTTTACAGAAAATACATGTGCTAGATTAGTTCCCTCAGGCGTGGGTTATGATGCTGTGGGCCAGGAGGTGGATGTTAATGATTCAACAATATATATTAAGTGAGGTGACTTTAAACAGAAACACATAAAACAAGGTTATGTATTGATCTGTTGATTAAAATGTTATCAGAGGCTCACAGGAACCTAACCTGTATTTCCCCTGGGAGCCATGGTTCTGTATTTCCTAAAGCAGTATTCATGGTGACTTTATAGACCATAACTACCACAAATAATGAGAATCGGCTGTGTTATTTCTCCACTCCTTGACACTTGGTTCTGCCATGTAACTTGTTTTGGTCAATAAAGTCGGGCAGAAATAATGGTGTGCCTGTTCCAAGTCTAGGCCTTGACAAGCTCTGTCTTGCACTTCTGCCATTGCCTTGAGAAGAATGTGCTTGGGCTAGCCTGCTGGTCCCGGAAACAGAGCAAAAGACACCTGGAGCACAGCGGAACCACCTCAGCGGAGCCCAGCCCGGACTGGCCAACCTGCTGCTAACCTTTGAGAAATGTAAGCTAAATAAATATTTGCTTGTAGTATGACATTGAGAATTTGTGTGTCTTGGGGAGGGGGTCGTTAGTTTGTTTTTATAAACTAATTAGCACCAACTAATTACTATACCTGCCAAAACGTTAAATAATCGAATTAAAAGGAATCGCTAAGTAATTGATACGTTCGTCCCAAATTCTAATAGGCAAATAAAGATGTGTAGTTTTATCTCGAGAAATTTTTAAATGTTTATGTTAATACAACTTTAATTTGTTAGTTAACTGTTTAACTATGTTTACTAAGCGAGATGTTATTTTCGCAATGAAACAATAATATATAATCAGACTTGATTCAGGCTTTACTCTTCATAGAAACTTTGTCATTTCTCATACATTTGTTTGATCTTCACTACAGTCTGACAAGCAGGCCGGTGAGAGAGAGAGATGTCACCATATTACGAACACAGTAGCTACGGCTTGAAGAGTTTAAGTCATTCCCCAAGGTTTCACAGGTGGCAGAATGGGACTTCGACCTAGGTTTCCTGCAGCCAGATCTAGCATTCTTTTCAAAGCAGGAAGGAGACAAGAGCAGTGAACATGCTGACAAGTTAGAGAAGGGTACTCAGAAGATAGGCTGGGGATTGGAGGAGGCTACAAAGTACTGTTGCAACAACAGGTGCCAGAATTCCTCTGAACTGTTCATTCAGAAAGATTTCACACCATTGATGAACCACTGAGGTTGGAGACTGAGACCCAGGGACATCCCAGTCAGCAGGAAGACAAGCAACAACAGATCACCGCTCCACGTCTCTTCCCAAGAGAAGAGTGCGAGGAGGGTAGGAGAAGGAAGGAAGGGGAGAACAGGAGAGAGAGAGAGGATGAGAAGGAGGGGAATAAAAAGAAAAAAAAAAAGGAGGTAAGTGAGGAGCATGAGACAGGAGCCTAAAAGAGAGAAAAACCCTAGAACTTAGTGCATGCCAGGATATGTCATTTTATTTTCATTGATCATGAATGAGTTTGGACATTTTTCAAATTATTATCAGCTATAATGTCACATCTTTTCATCCTCGAGCCATCCTAAAATTCTTTCTTAAAGCTCCTGTAGGATTTATTATGTATTCCTGTGCTTCCCAACCTTTTCCCCTGTGTGATTCAGATCAGCAATATTATAGAATCCATGCAACTTTATTGATTTTAACACTGAAAGATTGATTCCGATGGTTGTCAAAGAATATCAAGGTTTGTCACCATTTCCTACTTGACTAAATTCATGGCTTCATTTTCTCAGCCACTGATGAAAATTCAATAACTTCTCTTCAAAAACAGCAGGGTGTTTCTGACAAAGTGATGTTCGATGTCTTAACAAAAGTACTTGTGTCTCCATAGACCAATGGAATAGAATAGAAAACTCAGAAATGGACCCGCAAGTATATGGCCAACTAATCTTTGACAAAGCGGGAAAATGTATCCAATGGAAAAAACACAGCCTCTTTAATAAATGGTGCTGGGAGAACTGGACAGCAACATGCAAAAGAATGAAACTAGACCACTTTCTTACACCACTCACAAAAATAAATTCTAAGTGGATAAAAGATCTGAATGTGAGACAGGAAACCGTCAAAATCCTAGAGGAGAAAGCAGGAAAAAGCCTCTTTGACCTAAGACGCACCAATTTCTTACTCGACACGTCTCCAAAGGCAAGGGAATTAAAAGCAAAGATGAACTACTGGGACCGCATCAAGATAAAAAGCTTCTGCACGGCAAAGAAACAACCAACAAAATGGATAGGCAACCAATGGAATGGGAAAAGATCATCGCAAATGACATATCGGATAAAGGACTAATATCTAAAATCTATAAAGAACTTACCAAACTCCACACCCGAAAAACGAATAATCCAGTGAAGAAATGGGCGGAAGAAATGAATAGACACTTCTCCAAAGAGGACATTCAGATGGCCAACAGACACATGAAACGATGCTCAAAGTCACTCATCATCAGGGAAACACAAATCAAAACCACACTGAGATACCACCTCACACCAGTCAGAGTGGCTAAAATGAACAAATCAGGAAACTATAGATGCTAGCGAGGATGTGGAGAAGTAGGCACCCTCCTACACTGTTGGTGGGAATGCAAACTGGTGCAGCCACTCTGGAAAACGGTGTGGAGGTTCCTCAAAAAAATGAAAATAGAGCTACCCTATGACCCAGCAATAGCACTGCTAGGAATCTACCCAAGAGACACAGGAATGCTGATGCATAGAGCCACGTGTACCCCAGTGTTCATAGCAGCAATAGCCAAATCATGGAAAGAGACCAAGTGTCCATCAACTGACGAATGGATAAAGAAGTTGTGGCACAAATATACAATGGACTACTACGTGGCAAAGAGAAAAATATGAAATCTGGCCATGTGTAGCAACATGGATGGAACTGGAGGGTATTATGTTAAGTGAAATAAGTCAGTCAGAAAAAGACAGATACCATATGTTTCCACGAATAGGTGGACTTTGTGAGACTAAGCAAAAACCAGGGGGAGGGGAAGAGGGGAAAGGAAAAAAAGACGCAGAGAGGGAGGGAGATAAAACATAAGAGACTCTCAAAGACTAAGAACAAACTGAGAGGGAGGGGGTAGAGGGGGTGATGGGCATTAAAGAGGGCACGTGTTGGGATGAACACTGGGTGTTATATGTAAACCAATTTGAAAATAAACTATTATAAAATTTAAAAAAAAGTACTTGTGTCTCAAAACCTGCTCTCTCATCCTTAAAGATTTCATTCTTATATTCTGAGCGATTTATCCAACCTTAAACTGGAATCAGCTACCTTTTTGTTTTATCTCCTCAAGGCTGTCTACCTTTTTCTAGGAATTGTAAACTATTGGGTTGTTTTGTAAGAAACCATGGAATTTTGGTCATTACTCCAAGAAGCCATATTTGCCTTACTGATACAAGTTTACACCCATCGTTCTGTTCTCATACCTAGAAACTTTTTGTTATGCCAAATGAAAGCATAATCTTTTTAAAGACATTTTAAATGGCAGTTAAACATAGTAAGTATCCAGCCAACAATAGCCATAACTCAATAGAAGTGCTGAGCAGCTATGACCAAGTTCATGCATGTACTTGCAAAAACAACTGAGTCACAGCTGCTGCCTGGCTACCTGTCACTGTAAGAAGCCATCTGACGCAATGTGCATTGTGATTGCTGAGACGTTGAGTGTAAAAAAATAAGAATCTAATAATGGATGAAAGGCAGCTTTTGTACAACACCTGACAATCAAATAAGGTTGTCATCACAGTGTTAACCAGCCCAGGGAATCTTCCAGGCTCGGGCCCACCCAGTTTTCCCTAGAACTAAGAAGATCAATTTCTGTATACCCCCGTAACTCATTTGTGGTGTACCACTGTGACTACTCACTGTCTTATACTATTTATCTGAATAGTAATACATCTAGAGGTCTTCCTACTGCGTGGATATGGATCCTGTCATCACCGGCCTTGGGCCTTCATTGCATTGCCAAACCACCATTGTAAAAGGTAGGATTTTTGCTGTACTTAAGAACATATCCTAACCTTCGATTATTTGGCTTCATCTGCCTGTGAGACAGCTTAATAATTCTCCCCAGCTGATCAGAATTCATGACTAACATAATCTAGCTATGTTTCTATAAGCCAGGCACTTAACCTACTTAGGTCTCATTTTAAATAAGAGACTCTATAAGGTCACTTTCAGCCAAAAGTTGAAACCTGTGTCTTGCAAAGTTTCAGGTAAATGTGCCAATTGGCCAGGTGAAATGAGAGGAATGTGGGGATGGTGACAAACTGTAACATGTAAAACCTATCTAAATGCATTCTTACTCAGTTTTCGATATAGTTTGTTTTGTTTTCTTTGTTTGGTTTTAAATACATGGGTAGGCCAGGTTGGCCGAATGACTAAGAATTTGTGTAATCTGCTTTAAACTCTAAAACCTTGAGTCTAGGATCAGTGATCATGGTTTATTCCCAATTCTGTGTCTTTGCTTATGTTGCCCATTGATGACTACTGCTATCTCCTACCGCCCCACGCCCACCATAACACACACACACACACACACACACACACACACACACACACACACACCATCACTCATATTCTTGAAAAGCCTGGAGAACAAGTAGAACATTCAGTTAGCACAAGGCAGCTGGGAAGGATTTCAGCACCTGCTCTGGGAGTTCTGAGTCCCTCTGGAGTTCTCCGAAATTAGACTGCAGGCTGTAAATTAAAAGCGGAGTTGGAAGTTTTCCCTATTAGCTAGGTGATATTGCTTAACATTTTTGAACTTCAGTTTTTTCATCTTTAAAATGGAGATAATGCATGATATAGATAACTTACAAGTTTTTTGTGTTTTTTTTTTGAGGACTGGATGGCATGCTGGTGAAAATAGGAACCAATTCTGTGCTTTACATATGTGATCTCGTTCAACCTTTAATAAAAACCGCGTAAGTAAAATGTGACTAGCCTTGGTTTTACACATTAGAAAGCTGTTGTTCAGGAAGACCGCCTTTACTGAAGTCACACAACTGAGTGTGAGAAGACAGAGTTAGATTCAGATTCAGGCCTACGTGCCTCTAAAGCTTCCGGCATTGTCATAGTTTCCTATCACCACTGGAACAAGTTTCCACAAACTCTGTGGCTTAAAACAACAGAAATCTGTTATCTTATCGTCTGAAGGCCAGAAGTCTAAAATGGGTCTCACTGGGCTAAGGTCAAGGTGTTAGCAGAGCTCTACTCCTGGATGGGAGAACCCATTTTCATGCCTTTTCCAGCTTCAAGAATCTGCCTGCCTTCCTTGGCCCTTGGCCTCCACCACTGACACTCTCTCTCTGACTCTGACTCCTCTGTCAGCATCTTCTACATATAAGGACCATCGTGATTACGTTGGGCCTACCTCAGTAATCTGGGAACATGTCCTTATTCTAAGAGTCTCTGAGGAGTGTCTGGGTAGCTCAGTTGGCTAAGCATCCAACTTCGGCTTAGGTCATGATCTCACAGTTTGTGGGTTCAAGCCCCGCATCGGGCTCTCTGCTGGCAGCACGGAGCCTGCTTGGGACTCTCACTCTCACCTCTCTATCTGCCCCTCCCCCACTCATGCTTTCTCTCTCAAAATAAACGAAGAAACTTTAAAAAACTCTTTTTAAAGATTCTCTGAGTAGCAAACTTAATTCCATCTGTAAATTTAATCTTCCCTTGCTATGTAACACAATATTTCCATAGATTCTGGGGATTTGGAAGTGAATATATGTTAAATTAATTAAACACAGAGGCCATTAGACTGGGATGGCTCTAACGCTGTGGTGGCCTATGTAAGCAATCCAAAGTCTGCACCTACAAATGCCTCAAGGTTATGGGATCAAAACACGAAGGACACCAAAACGTAAGTAGCCAGCTAGGGTTTAAACCATCGCCGATCAATATTTTCCTTACTTTGCTTCCACCATTTCTCTACGAAACCTCTGCCTATGAAACCCAGCTCCTGTCAGTGGAGTGTTCCTAAGCAACTTCTGGTTTGGCACTGCCCAATTGGGATCGATTTTTGCTCAAATAAACTCTTAAATTTTTTCATAGGCCTCAGCTTATCTTTTCACACGTCTCCTGGGGCCCATTATTTTGCCTACGACATCCACTGACTGTATAGAATAGTACAGTACAGTATTAGTAAATGTATTTAAGTGGATATTTGTTGTTTTTGTCCCTTCAGTATCTTTTCATCTAAGTTTTGTGGCATCGTCCTCACTTCCATCTCTTATCCCTTTCGTTGCTAGTGACTCTGCCAATTACACAATGCTACCTCTTGTGGCCATGATAGGGAGCATAAGGAAAGAATAGTAATGCATTGCCCTAGACCCAGTAATGATCCAAGGAGTAAGCATATGACCCAAACAGACAAATTGGTCTCCTTTTTTAAGAACTGAGATAGAAGAACAGCTTTCTCTTTCCCTTTGGATTATGAGCCACAGGTTACGAGCTCAGAGATGCTAGCAGTCATGTATCTCTAGGCAAATACCGTATCTTACAACATATGGAGAAATCTAAGAGAATGAAGCCCACAGATAAACTGAAGGTCAGATCACAGTTGAGAAACAGAGTTTGGGCCCTTTGCTATTCAAATCTCATAATTCCATGAGATTCTGCAGTTGGCTCCATCCTTAAATTTTGGAGGCCTGTCTCTGGAAAAAAATTTAAAAACAAAGAGCTCCAAATAATGTTTTCTTATTTATCTGTATTACTTACACACAATCACAAAAAAATATATGCCTATACATCTTTAATTTTAGCATTTTTCTGGACTCTATTCATAAAATCTGTGTTTTCCAAGTCTGAAGCTTGCATAAATTCTGATCTTTTATAAGATGGAGGTCTTAAAAATACGGTTGATCATATGTGCTGGCGAAGTGTCAGGAGCACAAGAATAAGATTAACAATCGGCCGAGATTGGCCTGAACACTACTGACATCTTACTCTCCCTAAATCTTATCAATATACTTTTGAAAAGGGACACTTATGTCTAAACAAAACAAAACAAAACAAAAAAACACAAACACGAACCTTTTTTTGTGTGAAAAACACAAAAATTAACTTTTTAATATATGTCATCTTTTCACCTTTCGGAAGCACTTTTATGTAATTAAGAAGCGTGAAAGTGTGTGTGTATGTGTGTGTGTGTATGTGTGTGTATGTGTGCATGCATGCAGGTACGCAGCCCTCCAAGGAGCGTAAATTCCGACATAGATCATAATCTGATGGCTACGAAGAACTTCAGAGAAATATTCCCTGATAAATAGAATTGATGTACATACCAGTGGGAATGCATCACCAGTGTCCTATCTTTCCAGAGTTTCTTTCATAGGAAAGAAATCACTGGATTAATTCAGGGACTATGTTCCCCAGCCAGTTAGTACTTTTAATCATGTCCAATAACCTTGAGTCAGTGGCTGTTTGGCCCAGATTCTCAGTGTGATATGCCAGGCACAATTCTAGGGGTTTTACATGCACTAACTAATGTAATGCTCCAACAATCCTATGACAGTGTTTGCAGTGGACAGAATTTTAAAGATGCTCCTGCCCCTAAGAGTCTCCTCCCCTCGTTATTCAATCACATGCTAATCTGGGTACGCTCTGAAAGGATTGTGCAGATATTATTTAAGGTCGTGGACCTTGAGATGCAGCGATTATCCTGAATTATCTGAGTATGCTCAATCTAATCATTTGAGACCTTAAGGACAGAAGTTACTCATGCCGGAGTCAGAGATTGGTGAAAGAAGACAAGAGAGGAGAGATGACGCAGAAGGGGAGGTCAGAATGATTCAAAGTGTGAGGACTTGACCTGCCATTAATGGCTTTGAAGATGGAGGGAAAGGGCCACAAGCTGAGGAATGCTGATGTCCTTTAGACACGAGAACCCCCATCCAAAAGCTAGCAAGGAAGTGGGCCCTGCATAAAACTGAGTTCTGGCAACAACCAGGATCAGATTCTCCCTCAGGGTCTCCAGTGAAGAACCACTGCAGTTCCAAGGACCCTTCACTAGTGCGATTCTAGATTTGAAGAGACAGAACAGACACAAAAACTAAATTCAAGAAGTAGTTCTTGATTAGATTCTGGGGGTGGGTAGGGAAGAAAACATTTTTTAAAATTTTTTTGTAGTGTTTATTATTTTTGAGACAGAGCATGAGCGGGGGAGGGTCAGAGAGAGAGGGAGACACAGAATCCAAAGTAGGTTCCAGGCTCCGAGCTGTCAGCACAGAGTCCAATGTGGGGCTCGAACTCCCAAACCGCAAGATCATGACCTGAGTGAAGTCAGATGCTTAACTGACTGAGCCCCGCAGGTGCCCCAGGAAACAGTTTTAAAGAATGTTGAGACCACTGGAGAAATTTGAACTTGCCCCACGTTTTAGATCACAGTATTTTGTCAGTGTTACGTCTCCCAAGTGTGATAGTATTGTGATGCCTCAGGAAATGCGCTGCATTCTCAAGTATTTAGAGATGAAATGCCATCATTACCGTCTATAGCTAGAGATAAAGCAAATGGGTAAAATGCTAAGTTCGTGAATCTGGATGAAGGGTATACAGATGTTCACTGAACTGCTTTTGCAACTTTTCTCCAAAAAATTTCGTTTTTTAAAATAAAAGCTTGGCGAGGAAAAAAAAATCGCTTAGGATACTGGGTAGAATGGATGTGAGATACGTAGGAGGAAAGAAAGAAGACCAGAGGAGAAGGTATTCCCGTGGTCAGGCTGGAGTAGGACAGTGGAAGCCTGATAAAGAAAAGCATCCCCGCCCCACCCGCAGCTGGTCCAGTGCAGTAAATCCGAGTGACAAAAGCTAATCGATAACTATAGTTCACACTGGCATCTCCCAGCCCAACGCTTTCTATGTGGCAAAGGGTGTGGTGGTCCAGCTGTTTTTAAACTTGGTGGGGATCAAGTACTCGTGGGGCCGCGGACTCACGCGCGCAGAAAGCGCCGTGGCCCCAGACGGGAAGAGTCCACGTCTGCGAGTCAGAAGGGGAAGAAGGGATGCTGAAGTTAATCTGTCCTTCCCTTCACGAGGTATCTCCAAAATCTTCGGACCTTTCCCCCACAGAAATTTCTTTGTTGCTGAGTGTCTCCTTGAAACTAGTATTTAATTAACACTCAGCGTGAGTTACACAAATACGTTTGTTTCAGCTCCCCCTACTTCCGCTGCGTGCGCCGGTCCGCGAGGGGCGGGAGTAGGAAGCGGAAGTGTTGGCGGCCAGCGGCCGACCACCTGACCGATCGGTGTTGTGAGCCCTACCGGCTTGCTATGGAGGGCTGCAGCGAGCCGCAACTGGATGCCAAGTCCAAGGTAAGTCCTGTCCTGAGAGGACCCGGGGCAGCGGGGCTCTGGAGCTAGAGAGACCTTTCCCTAAATTGTGTTCTCTGCTTCCATTTCAGGTCACCAACCAGGTGAGTGAACGGCCGCCCCGCCCTCAGCCGGCGTCAGCTGGGCGGGGGGCGGGCGGTAGCACCTGGCCTTCCTCCTGCCTCCGGCAACCTGGGGACCGAGCCCCTGTGAGCCTTCCCCAGCTGTCCCCTCAGTCCAAGGCCTGTGTCTGCGAGTGTGTGACTTTCGTCCCGCCACCCAGAATTGCTCTTTCCACTTTGCACAGGACGCAGTATCTGCTGCCGTTGTAATCAAAGCTGCGCCACCTACTCCAGCCCAAAGAGGACAGAGCAGTTACTGTTCTTGCTGAGCGTTTATTCTAAGCCAGATACACAGCATTTTAGGGTGCGATATATAAATAGAAGAAATTGTTAAGATTTACAGAGATAGCACTGCAAACATGTTCATAGTCTTTAAAAAAATTTTTGAAGATGGAAAGTATACCTCTTTTAACCTTTCAGTGTCTACCTTTTTCATGCCAGAAATAAGAATTTGAATTTTTAAGTATATCTTATGGTTCTTTGTTCTAAGTGCTCCTGTCCTGTTTCAGGTAATAAATCTTTTTTAGACAGATAATAACACATTTGCCAGAGGAACAGTACTAAAACTAGAGCATTTTGGGTCAGGAGTTTCCCAGGCCCAAACAAAATATAAGAAAGTGGTGAGATAAGAAATAATGAGAGTACAAGGGCAGAGGGATGTCCATTGACTGCTCTCAGTCATCTGTCTCTAACTGTTTTTGAGAATTCCTGGGAAGTAGGGGGCACTCAGAAAGATATCAACCCCCTCCCATCTGGCTTTGCTCCAAATTACCGAGCTAGTGCACTTTGATTCAGTCTCTCATAAATCATTATATCCATTCACTTACACCAAATCATATGTTTAGTTGAGTAAGATGTCCTGAAACTGAATTATATTGGTTATAGGGCTTTAATAAATTGAACCTCTTTGAAGGGGGTGGTGTTTAAAACAACACAGATTTATAAAGGTTCTGGAGGGTGGAAGTCTGAAATTAGTTTTGTGGGGCCTGAACTCATGGTGTTGGCTGGGCTGTGTTCCTCGTGGGAGCTCTTGGGAAGATTTTATTTCCTTTTCTTTTCTGGCTTCTAGAGGCTGTCCACGCTCCTTGGGTTGTGGCCTTTACCCTTGTCTTCAAAGCACAGCATTCCAGCCTCTGCCGCCATCACCACAGCTCTTTCCTGTGACTCTGAACCTTTTGCCTCCTTATGATTATGTTGGGTCCCCCTGGATAATTCAGGAAAATCTCCCAACCTCAAGATCCTTAATTTCGGCCTATCTGCAAAGTCTGTTTTGCCATATAAAATAACATATTCACAGGTTTTAGGGATTAGAATGCGGATATCTGGTCAGGGGAGGTGGGCTGTTTTCAGTAATTATTCCTTCCGTGCAATCATTCACAAGTTACACGATCCTTTACGTAGAAAATGCCGAGATAATTTACAAACATTAGAATTACTATGAGACTTTAGCAAGGTGATTCAACTGTTTAATTCAGACACAGAGCTGAAAAATATTTTCATAAGAGACATCATTTACAATATAAAATTTAAAGTACTGTGCAATAAATCTAACAAAAGATGTTTAAAACCTTCATGAAGAAAGTTATGATGAGAGCTAGAGTGCCGGTTTCTAGTCTGGCATGTATGGAGCTTGGAATATGGAAGACCTCACTTCATCCTACTGAGTAAAAAGCCGAACAAACTGGAGAATGAACAAGCCTTGGATCCGTCAGAGAAGTGAGGCAAACTTTTGGAGGCACAGGGCAAACTGCTGCCCCCAAATTGGAGAGACAGAGAGGTGAATACAGAGAATTACAATTTACCGGAATGGAAATCTCTGTGGAAACCAGTGCCAGGGTAGGAAAACCCAAACTGTAATTGATAAATTGCTAGAGGCTCAGTGTGGACAAGTCTGAGAATTAGAATTTCAGGGACCCAGAGGGACCCAGGGACCTCACACTTCTGTGAGTTTTATCTCCAGGAATTCCTAAATTGAACGTTTTAATTCATAGTTCATGATGTGGTTCTAAATATAATGCTAGGGGGAAAAAAAAGATTATTCAAGAAAATCATTGAAGGAAGAAAAATCCATTACTCAGCTATAAGCCATTTATGTTTATAGCATGTGCTTTTTAAAATGCACCAGATATAGCTAATATTTAGGCTTGAGCTATAATTCCTTCTCTCATTCTTTAAACATTTCTCACCAATGTATGAATTAGGTTAATTGGGATCACACCTCCAGTGAGTTTACCCCCACCGCCCCGCCCCATACTGTCTATCAGCATCAGCATACTGTTCTCTCCACCTTTAAAATATACTCTAGGGGGGCGCCTGGGTGGCTCAGTCCGTTGAGCGCCGGACTTCGGCTCAGGTCATGATCCCGCGGTCCGTGGGTTCGAGCCCCGCGTCAGGCTCTGTGCTGACAGCTCGGAGCCTGGAGCCTGCTTCGGATTCTGTGTCTCCCTCTCTCTCTGCCCCTCCCCCACTCATGCTCTGTCTCTGTCTCAAAAATAAATAAATATTAAAAAAATATATATATACTCTAGGGGCGCCTGGGTGGCTCAGTCGGTTAAGTGTCCAACTTTGGCTTGGGTCATGATCTCATGGTTGGTGGGTTCAAGCCCCATATTGGACTCTGTGCTGACAGCTCAGAGCCTGGAGCCTGCTTCAGATTCTGTGTCATCCTCTCTGTCCCTCCCCTGCTCACATTCTGTTTCCCTCTCTCTCTCAAAAATAAAGAAACATTAAAAAATTAAAAAAAAATAATAAAATATACTCTGAGTTCATCTTCCCCTGCTGCCACCTGAGTCCAAGCCTCCATCCTCTTGCCTAGACTATGACAGTAGGCTCCAAATTGGGTCTCCTTGTTTTCCTTCTTAAACATAATGCCCTATCCAGCCATTTGGGTGAGCCTTTTGCAATTTAAGTTAGACCAGGTCTTTCCCCAGCTCAGTCTTTTAAGTGATTCCTGTCACACCAGAAAAAAAGTCTCATACGTTGACGGTGGCCTGCGGGCCCATTCAAAAACTGATCTCTCATTTCTTGTAGCTCATGCCACTCCAGGTACGTGGGCTGCGTTGTTGTTCCCTGGTCATGTCAGGCACGCTTCTTACTCTGTCCAGAATGTTCTTTTCTTCCAGGGGTCCATGTGCTGTTTCTTTCCTTTATTCTGTTCCCTTTCTACTCAAGAGGCACTCAGAGAAATCTCCCACAGGCTCTACCTAAATAGCCTTCCTAGTCACTCTATCCCCTTACCCTGGATTTTTTTTTTTTACACTTTTCGTATTTATTTGTTGTTAATGTTTATTTGTTATTTACCTACTAGAAGGTAAGGTCCTGAGGTCAGGAACTTTATTCATATTTATATTCCCAGTGCTGAGAAAATAGTATTCTTCAGTAAATTCTTCTTGAATATTAGAGCATAGAAACATAGTAACTTGTCCAAAGCTACATTGTTAGAAGGTAGCTGAGCTGAGATGCAAACCCTGGTCTGTCTGAGTTCAGAATCTGAGCTTGTTAAATTTAACAAACCATAGTACTACTATGACCCAGCACCAGAGGTCTCAGATTATCCATTACTACACGTTTGGATACTTACTGTTTCCAAGTAGTTCATGATTTTCCTTAGATGTCTAATTAGAACTCTTCCTCACAGACGAATTATTATTCCTACTGCTGCCACATTTTATTGCTTTTCGTCTTGCCAGTTTTAGGGTATAGATCAAGGTAAGATGTTTTATCGACACACAATATCTTGTGTCACTTTCCCTCTTCCAATATGTGAGACGTAGTGGCTGAAACTATTGTACATTTTATATAGTGGTTCATAAATGTATGACTGTTTTCGTTCTTCTGTGTGTTGTGTTGGATGTATGAACTGCCCTCAAGAAGTTTGCAGTCTAGTGGCTGTAGAGGTGGGAGACAATCCACAAATGACTCCTGTACAAGGTAGAATGTTCTAAACGGTCGAGCGTTAAGAAATGACAGGGATGTTGATAGAAAGGTTGAGTAAACCAGGGAAGACTTCATGGAGCAGGTAGACTTTGAGAGGAGTTTTAAGTAGATGTTTGAGTATTCTATTGCAAGAGGAATGAGCAGCAGGACAAAGGTGTAAAGACTGAATGAGAATCTAAAGAAGGGATGCAGTTCAGTTTGGGTGCGGGTGGGAAAACTGGGACCGTGTTGGGCGATGACTTAAGTGCCCAGTTGGTAACCACCTCATGAGGCAGTAGACTTCACAGGTTTTGACCTGTGTTATTAGGTTTGGTTCATCTATAAACAGTATTTAGAGACTAGTCTGGATTAGAGCCAATGAAGACTATAGGCAAGAACTAATTAGGAGGCTGCAGTAAAATTTAATGCAAGATTTAAAAACAAAACAAAACAAAACTTTGCGTAAGTTTATAGCAGCGAGCCTCGGAAGAAGGGAGTAAATGTTGGCATTGGCTGAAATAAGATCTTGAATGCCTGTCAATTCTTACATATTTTGAGTGAGGAAGAGAGAAAAATCAGTTAACCACTATTTAAAACCTGTGACACTAGGGGAATGGCATTCATTAGTAGAAATGAAATGAGGATTAAAAAACATTTTTGAGGGAAGATGATGTATGTCTGGTGTTGGAAGGCGTATGTACTATGAATTTATTAGTAGTGAACGTGCTTAATGGGAAAGGCTTTATTTTTCCATATTCTTGTTATTGGAGGTATTAGTGTCTCACAGAGGTAATAACAGGTTACACTAACCAAATGTGAAATATCTTTTAGTTGTTTTGTCCAAAATTTCTAGAAACTAATATATTTCAGATTATATGATTATGAGGATACATTTTTTTTCAAATTTTTATTTAAATTCTACTTAGTTAACATGCAGTGTAATATTGATTTCAGGAGTAGAAGTCAGTGACTTATCACTTGCATACAACACCCGGTGCTCATCACAACAGTGTCCTCCTAATACCCATCACCTGTCTAGCTCACCCTACCTCCACCTCCCTCCATCGACCCTTAGTTGTTCCCTTATGATTTGTTTCCCACTCCTTTTTTCCCCCCTCCCATATGTTCATACGTTTTGTTTCTTTAATTCTACATATGAGCGAAGTCACATGCTATTTGTCTTTCTCTGACTTATTTCACTTAGCATAATATACTCTCTTCATCCATATCATGGCAAATGGCAAGATTTCATTTTTGATGGCTGAGTAATATTCCATTGTAGATATATACCACAACTTCTTTATCCATTTATTAGTCGTTGGACATGTGGACTCTTTGCCTAGTTTGGCTACTATTGATGATGCTGCTATAAACATCAGGGTGCATGTACTCCTTTGAATTTTTGTATCCTTTGGGTAAATACCTAGTTGTGCAGTTGCTGGATTGTAGCGTAGTTCTATTTTTAACTTTTTGAGGAACCTCCATAGTGTTTTCCATAGTGGCTGCACCAGTTTGCATTCCCACCAGCAGGGATATAGGGATCCCCTTTCTGTGCATCCTCACCAACACCTCTTGTTTATTGTGTTATTAATTTTAGCCATTCTGACAGATATGAGGTGGAATCTCCTCGTGGTTTTGATTTGTATTTCCCTGATGGTGAGTGATGTTGAGCATCTTTTCAAGTGTCTGTTAGCCATCTGGATGTCTTCTTTGTTAAGGCCTGTTCATGTCTTCTGCCCATGAGAATACATTTTCGATGTCCTACATTAAGTTTATTGACAAAGTTATTCTCAGCTGATTATGTTTACACTGCTTTAGTTATCTATTGCTGTGTAACAAACTACCTAAAACTCAGTGACTTGAAACAACAGTTTAATGATCTTCCAGGACTCTGTGGGTTACCTGGGTGTAGCTAGTTTCTCCTTCCTGTCACTTAGGAGCGTAATTGAGCCAGAAATCACATGTGAGGCTCACTCACATGGCTAGTGACAACTTCGGCTAAGAGCTCAGCTAGAGCTAATAACTGGAGTGACTTGATTCTTCCTACATGGCTGCTAGAATCAGGGTAGCTGGGTCCCAAGAGGGAGAGTTCCAAGAGCCAGCATTCTGTGAAGGAGGAGGCAGACACTTCCAGTTCTCCTAAGGCCTAGGCTCAATGATTCCAGAGAGTCTCTTCTGTCATATTCTGCTGCTCAGAGCAATCACAGGGACAGCTCAGATTGGTGCAGAGGGAAAATAAGCTCCACTTAATGTGAGGAGTGACATGTATGTACAGGGAGGGGCGACACTAATTATTGGAAGCTATCTTTAGAGACCAGTTACCACATGCCAGAGAAGTTCCAAACATATTAGTTCAACAAATACTTATTTGAACATTCACTTCCTACCAAATATTGTTCTAGTAGATTTATCAGTAGTAAAGTAGATGATGGTGCTCTTGCTCTTAGGAAGTTTGCATTTCCTTGGGGAGACAGGTAATAAATAAGGAAACACGATAATTTCCGATAATGATGAGTGCTATTGAGACAATTAGAAAGAGTATGGATGAAGGTGCCTGTAAGCAAGATGAGGAAGGGGGAGCCTGGGGGACTCAGTTAAGCGTCAGACTCTTGAATTCAGCTCACGTCATGACCCCTTGGTTCGTGAGATAGAGCCCCAGTTCAGGTTCAGGCTATGTGCTGTCAGTGCAACCCAGTTCCCGCTTGGGATTCTCTCTCTCTGTCCTTCCCCCGCTTGTGTGTATACACTCTCTAAACAAACAAACAAATCTTTAAAAAAAAAAAAGATGAGGAAGACTAGTGACTTAGAAAATGTACACTTGGACTAGAGTAATATGAATTCTTAAGTAGAAAATTGCTAATAACCCTGCCTTGATCGATTTCCACATGTAAACACAGGGTGTAGCATAGTGCTGTCCAGTAGAACTTTCTGTGATGGTGGAAAGGTTCTATGTTGGCACTGTCCAGTATGGGAGCAGTAGCCAAATGTGACTATGGAGCACTTGAGACGGGACTAGCACAGCTGAGGAACTGAAAATGTTTTGAATTTTATTAATTTAAATAGTCACATTTGGGTAATGTCTACCATATTGGACAGCTCAGGTCTAGCATTTAGAAGATGATAAATGTTCTCCTGCTACCCTAGACCTATTTGCTTTCTGAGCAACTACAGCTTAATTTAACTCCAAATAGTAATCATGTTGCAGCTAGGCGTAATGAAAACTGCACAGAAGATGGGACGCCACGAGCTAGGGTTGGAGTAACAGCTGTATTAGTTTTGGATCGTTGGGTGAGTTGTTTGACCAGTCTTTTCCTTTTAATACTTTTGGAAGAGATGAATGTGTGCGGAATACTTAGCATTCCTTCTTTTGGCAAACTCTCACTTAAAAAGGAGAGGCCATAAAAGTGTATATTTTATGACTATAAAAATTACAGGGACTAGAAATGGGGATACAGGAATAAGAAAATAGTTTCTAGGATGGAGTTGTACAAGATTGTACATGAGTTTTCTAATATTCTGTGTTGTATTTTGAAAAATAAAAATTAAATTTAAAGGAAGTGGTCTTTATTAATATTTTTCTTATGGACAGTTTTTATATGATGTTTTGTGTTCATAATTGCAGCTACCATATCAATTTTTAGTGTAACTGACTACAGCTAATTTCTTTGCTTACCTTTTAATCTATATGTGTTTTGTGATTTTTTTTTCTTTGTATTCATTTTACTTTGGGTTTTCATATTTTTTTCACTACTCATATACTAGTTTGTACATTTTACTTTTTATTTATTTATTTATTTATTTATTTATTTATTTATTTATTTTATTATAATAGTTTATTTTTAAATTGGTTTACATATAACACCCAGTGTTCATCCCAACATGTGCCCTTTTTAATGCCCATCACCCCCTCTCCCCCCTCCCTCATCCCCCTCACCCTCAGTTTTTTCTTAGTCTTTGAGAGTCTCTTATGTTTTATCTCCCTCCCTCTCTGTGTCTTTTTTTTCTTTCCCCTCTTCCCCTCCCCCTGGTTTTTGCTTAGTTTCACAAAGTCCACCTATTCGTGGAAACATATGGTATCTGTCTTTTTCTGACTGACTTATTTCACTTAACATAATACCCTCCAGTTCCATCCATGTTGCTACACATGGCCAGATTTCATTTTTTCTCATTGCCACGTAGTAGTCCATTGTATATAAGTACCATAACTTCTTTATCCATTCGTCTGTTGATGGGCACTTGGTCTCTTTCCATGATTTGGCTATTGTCGAAAGTGCTGCTATGAACATTGGGGTACACGTGCTCCTATGCATCAGCATTCCTGTGTCTCTTGGGTAGATTCCTAGCAGGGCTATTGCTGGGTCATAGGGTAGCTCTATTTTCATTTTTTTGAGGAACCTCCACACCATTTTCCAGAGTGGCTGCACCAGTTTGCATTCCCACCAACAGTGTAGGAGGGTGCCTACTTCTCCACATCCTCGCCAGCATCTATAGTTTCCTGATTTGTTCATTTTAGCCACTCTGACTGGTGTGAGGTGGTATCTCAGTGTAGTTTTGATTTGTATTTCCCTGATGATGAGTGACATTGAGCATCGTTTCATGTGTCTGTTGGCCATCTGAATGTCCCCTTTGGAGAAGTGTCTATTCATATCTTCTGCCCATTTCTTCACTGGGTTGTTTGTTTTTCGGGTTTGGAGTTTGGTAAGTTCTTTATAAATTTTAGATATTAGTCCTTTATCCGATATGTCATTTGCGATGATCTTTTCCCATTCCGTTGGTTGCCTATTCGTTTTGTTGGTTGTTTCTTTTGCCGTGCAGAAGCTTTTTATCTTGATGAGGTCCCAATAGTTCATCTTTGCTTTTAATTCTCTTGCCTTTGGAGACGTGTCGAGTAAGAAATTGGTGCATCTTAGGTCAAAGAGGCTTTTTCCTGTTTTCTCCTCTAGGATTTTGACGGTTTCCTGTCTCACATTCAGATCTTTTATCCATTTAGAATTTATTTTTGTGAGTGGTGTAAGAAAGTGGTCTAGTTTCATTCTTTTGCATGTTGCTGTCCAATTCTCCCAGCACCATTTGTTAAAAAGGCTGTCTTTTTTCCATTGGATACATTTTCCCGCTTTGTCAAAGATTAGTTGGCCATATACTTGCGGGTCCATTTCTGAGTTTTCTATTCTATTCCATTGGTCTATGCGTCTGTTTTTGTGCCAATACCATACAGTCTTGATGACCACCGCTTTGTAGTAGAGGTTAAAGTCTGGGATTGTGATGCCTCCCGCCTTGGTTTTATTCTTCAGTATTACTTTGGCTATTCGAGGTCTTTTGTGGTTCCATACAAATTTTAGGATTGTTTGCTCTAGCTTTGAGAAGAATGCTGGTGCAATTTTGATTGGGATTGCATTGAATGTGTAGATTGCTTTGGGCAGTATTGCCATTTTGACAATATTTATTCTTCCAATCCATGAGCATGGGATGTTTTTCCATTTCCTTGTGTCTTCCTCAATTTCCTTCATAAGTTTTTTATAGTTTTCAGTGTAGAGGTCTTTCACATCTTTGGTTAGGTTTATTCCTAAGTATTTTATGGTTTTTGGTGCAATTGTGAAAGGGATTAGCTTCTTTATTTCTCTTTCTGCTGCTTCATTGTTGGTGTATAGAAATGCCACCGATTTCTGTACATTGATTTTGTATCCTGCAACTTTGCTGAAATCATGAATCAGTTCTAGTAGGCTTTTGGTGGATTCTGTCGGGTTTTCCATGTAAAGTATCATGTCATCTGCAAAAAGTGAAAGTTTGACTTCCTCCTTGCCAATCTTGATGCCTTTTATTTTGTTTTGTTGTCTGATTGCTGATGCTAAGACTTCCAGCACTATGTTAAATAGCAGTGGCGAGAGTGGACACCCCTGTCGTGTTCCTGATCTCAGGGGGAAGGCTTTCAGTTTTTCCCCATTGAGGATGATATGAGCTGTGGGCTTTTCATATATGGCTTTTATGATGTTTAAGTATGTTCCTTCTATCCCGACTTTCTCGAGAGTTTTTATTAAGAAAGGATGCTGTATTTTGTCAAATGCTTTTTCTGCATCTATTGACAGGATCATATGGTTCTTATCTCTTCTTTTGTTGATGTGATGTATCACGTTGATTGATTTGCGAATATTGAACCAGCCCTGCAACCCAGGGATGAATCCTACTTGATCATGGTGGATAATTCTCTTTATATGCTGTTGGATTCGATTTGCTAGTATCTTGTTGAGAATTTTTGCATCCATATTCATCAGGGATATTGGCCTGTAATTTTCTTTCTTTGCTGGGTCTCTATCTGGTTTGGGAATCAAAGTGATGCTGGCTTCATAGAATGAGTCCGGGAGTTTTCCTTCCGTTTCAATTTTTTGGAACAGCTTGAGGAGGATAGGAATTAACTCTGTTTTAAATGTCTGGTAAAATTCCGCAGGAAAGCCATCTGGTCCAGGGCTTTTATTTGCTGGGAGGTTTTTAATAACGGATTCTATTTCTTCACTAGTTATGGGTCTGTTCAAATTTTCTATTTCTTCCCGTTTGAGTTTTGGCAGCGTGTGGCTATTTAGGAAGCTGTCCATTTCTTCCAGATTGCCAAGTTTGGTGGCATATAATTTTTCATAGTATTCTCTGATGATTGCTTGTATCTCTGAGGGATTGGTTGTAATTTCTCCCTTTTCATTCACGATTTTATCTATTTGAGTTCTCTCTCTTTTCTTTTTGAGAAGCCTGGCTAGAGGTTTGTCTATTTTGTTTATTTTTTCAAAGAACCAGCTTTTGGTTTCATTGATCTGTTCCACTACCTTTTCTGTCTCCATATGGTTAATTTGAGCTCTGATCTTTGTTATTTCTCTCTTTCTGCTGGGCTTGGGTTGTTTTAGTTGATCTGCTTCTAGTTCCTTTAGGCGTGCTGTTAGAATTTGTGTTATTGATTTTTCTTGTTTCTTGAGATGGGCCTGGATTGCAATATATTTCCCTCTCAGGACTGCCTTTGCTGCATCCCAGAGCGTTTGGATTGTTGTATTTTCATTTTCATTTGTTTCCATATATTTTTTAATTTCTTCTCTGATGGCTTGGTTGACCCAGTCATCTTTTAGTAGGTTATTTCTTAGCCGCCATGTTCTTGGATATTTTCCAGGCTTTCTCCTGTGGTTGATTTCAAGTTTCAAAGCATTGTGGTCTGACACTGTACACGGTATGATCTCAATTCTTTTATATTTATTCAGAGCTTCCCTGTGCCCCAGAATGTGGTCTATCTTGGAAAATGTACCGTGTGCAGATGAGAAGAACGTAAATTCCTTTGCTTCTGGATGAAGGACCCTAAAGATGTCTGTGAGGCCCATCTGTCCTAATGTGTCATTCAGGGCTATTGTTTCTGCGGAGATTTTCTGTTTTGTTGATCTATCCAATGCTGAGAGTGGAGTGTTGAGATCCCCTACTATTAGGACATTTTTATCGATGAGGTTGCTAATGTTTGTAATTAGTTGTTTTACAAATTTGGGTGCCCCTGAATTCGGTGCATAGATATTTACAATTGTTAGCTCTTCCTGCTGGATGGTCCCTGAGACTATTATATAATGTCCTTCCTCATCTCTTATTACATCGTTCATTTTAAAGTCTAATTTGTCTGATATAAGTGTGGCTACTCCGGCTTTCTTCTGACTTCCAGTAGCATGGTAGATAGTTCTCCATCCCCTCACTTTCAATCTGAAGGTGTCTTCAGGTTTAAGATGAGTTTCTTGAAGACAGCAAATAGATGGGTCTTGTTTTTTAATCCATTCTGTTATCCTGTGTCTTTTGATTGGCGCATTTAGTCCATTTACATTCAGTGTTAATATTGAAAAATATGGGCTTACAGTCACTGTATTATCTGTAAGTTTCATGTTTGTAAGGCTGTCTCTGGTAGTTTGTGTTCTTTGCCTCCTTGTTTTCATAGAATGCCCCTCAGGATCTCTTGCAGTGCTGGCTTATTTGTGATAAATTCTTTCAGTTTTTGTTTGTTGGGAAAAACCTTGATCTCTCCTTCTATTCTGAATGACAGGCTAGCCGGATACAGAATTCTTGGTTGCATGTCCTTCTTGCTCATCACATTGAAGATATCCTGCCATTCCTTTCTGGCTTGCCAAGTTTCCGTAGATAAGTCTGCTACTACCCTTATAGGTCTCCCTTTGTATGTTAGGGTTCTTTTGTCCCTAGCTGCTTTCAGGATTCTCTCCCTATCTTTGTATTTTGCCAGCTTCACTATGATGTGCCGTGCAGAAGGTCTATTCAAGTTACGTCTGAGGGGAGTTCTCTGTGCCTCTTGGATTTCCATGCCCGTTTCCTTTCTCATGTTGAGGAAGTTCTCAGCAATGATTTGTTCCAGAACCCCTTCGACTCCTTTCTCTCTCTCTTCTTCCTCTGGAACTCCTATGATACGGATATTGTTTCTTTTGAGTGCATCGCTCAGCTCTCGAATTCTCCTTTCCTGTTCCTGGATCAGCTTCTCTCTCTTTTTATCTGCTTCCTCTTTTTCAATGATTTTGTCTTCTAATGCACTAACTCTTTCCTCTACCTCTTCAATCCGTGCTGTGGCTGCTTCCAGTTTCCCCTGTATTTCTTCCAATGTCTTCTTTAATTCTTCTTGACCGTTTTTAAGGTCTTTGAACTTTGCCTCGTGGGACTCCTTGCATTCATCTAAGCTTTTTTCAAGGCCAGCAATTAGTTTTATGATTAACATTCTATATTCAAGTTCTGTTATGTTGCTTATATCTGTTTTCATTAATTCTTGAGCTGTCACTACTTCTTGTAGACTCTTTTGAGGAGAATTCTTCCATCTCGTCATTTTGGCTGGATGTGTTATGGGTTGTTTCTTGAAGTTGCCCTGGAAAGGAAAACTTGCACCGACGCAGCAGAGGGTCGAGAGAGAGCCATTTTACTTTTTAAAGCATTTTTGTAATTCTGTAAGAGTTTTTGGGCTGTATTACTTCATTCTTAATATTCTCCATAATGGTAAATATGTTCTGTTCTGATTTTTCTCTTTTGTGCTTTTCTTATTAAAACCCCCAATACAGTTAAATCCTATTTAAGGCTAAACCATATTTATTAGAAGGTTTGCTTTTTTTTTTTTTTTTTTTTTTAATTTTTACATTTGTTCATTTTTGAGAGAGAGAGAGAGAGACAGAGCATGATCAGGGGAGGGGCAGAGAGAGAGGGAAACACAGAATCTAAAGCAGGCTCCAGGCTCTGAGCTGTCAGCACAGAGCCCGATGCAGGGCCCGAACTCACGAATTGGGAGATCATGACCTGAGCCAAAGTCGATGCTTAACCAACTGAGCCACCCAGGCGCCCTTATAAGGTTTGCTTTTAATTTGCATTTAAATGTTCAGGTTAGAATTTGAGAAATTCTCATCTCCTAAACCTAACCCCAGCTTTCTTTTATTTAGGAATACTCATTTTGCACAGTAAGTGTCTGGATGGCAGCTCTTCCTATTTCCTCACCTGCCCATTTCACCGTTGCAATGATCAGTGGATTCCAACATTGTTTTCCTTAATTGCTTTTCAGTTTGAAATGTTCTAAATAATCTGGAGTTTTATTTCAGACAAAGTCAAATAAGTAACGATTTTCTGTACCATTTTCCTGTAGACAGTAAAACAACAAGGAATTGTACAGGCTGAATAAGTTTAAGAATGGGTATCACCATTGATCTAATATAAAAACTGTATCTCGAGTCATGAACTCATATTCTGTTCCTGTATTTCTAACCACTTAGTGAGCATTCTATTTAAATATCCTTTATCACCACTTGATAATACCTTTGGACCTATATAGAGACCTGATTGTTGTGTAATATCAGCATTTTCCTCATCATCCGCACTCAGATTTTCATAGTTGTCTTTGATCTCTCCTATCATTATGAGGAAAATTCTCAAGGCCTACTGATTTAGTCTTTAAGGAGCAGCTTAACCCCACCTGTTATGACCTCAGTTCGGGCACAAAACCTCATACCTGGATTATTGTATTCTCCTGCCACTAGATGAGTGTTTTTAATCAATACTTTCATATCATTCCCTTTATTGAAAAAGTTTCAGTGAGTCCCTTCTGCATACAGGAAACCCTTAAATGACTTCATAGGATATATTTTCCATGAGATAAAGTATACTAGAATACTTTGAAAAACTTCTGAAAACTCAGAATTTGAAAGGATTTATTGGCTCCTTGACTTCTTTTGTCAGCTTTATATTTCATACTTCCTTACAGGAGCCTTCCACTTTAAGATGGTTAAATGCTCTCTCTCTTACACCGGTACTGACTATCTCCATGTCTAGTTGGTTCAGGTTAATATTATTAAGCATTTATTCTTTGTTAGGTGTAGATTTATGGAATATATACAGAAGACGCGTTTTCCCTCTCATATTCAGTTCTGTTTAATCTTCAAAACTGAGCTGAAAGCTTATGCCTTCTGTAAAGCGTTCCCTTGGTCACTGTAGCCTACAATAAATTTTTCCTTTGAACCAGCGATGTGAAACTCGCTGATTTATATTCACTTCCCACACCTGATACCTACAAGATAACATAGGCAAAAAAAGTGCATTATTGTGGACAGCTTAATGAATAATTTTAAAGTGAGCACCTTTGTAACCACAATCAAATTCGAGAAATGGGGCATTACCAGTATCCCAGAAGCCCACCACATGCCCTTCCCCAATCAAACCTCTCCCTTCCCTCCTCCCTAGAGGTAAAGATGATCCTTTTGTGATAATCATATTCTGGCGTCTGTGTGTAGTTTTCCCACCCATGCATGCAACCTTAAACAATGTTATACTTCCTGTTTCTCAAGTTTAAGTGAATGGAATCACGTAACTTTTGACTTGTTTCTTTCAATATTTTTGGTGTTGAGTGTAGCTGAAGTTCATTGCTATACTTATTTCATTTATCCATCCCACTACTGATGAATATTTGGGTGGTTTCAGTTTAGGGCTATTACGGATATAGTTACTCAGAACATACATGTATTCTGTGTATATACACACAAGTTTTCCTAGGATGTATCTCTAGTAATTGAATTGCTGGATCAGAGGATGTGCACAACTTGGGTTTTACTAGATAAAACCAGTTTTCCAAAACATTGGCCCAATTTAGACTTCCATCAATAGCATGTGACGCATACTTCAAGTACTGCCAGTACTTGGAATTGGCAGATTAAAGATTTTGCCGTTTTGGTAGGTGCGTGGTACTGTCTTATTGTGGTTCAAATTTGCATTTCCCTGTTTCCTAATGAAGGTGAGTACCTTTCCATAAGCTTATTAACCATTTGTAGTTCTCTGTTATCGTCTCCTTTATTTTTATATAGAGAACTTTTATTTAAAATGGAATTACACATCATTTTACCTATTAAAGACGGTAACCTTCTATAGCACTAGCCTGGCTTTCTTGTAGTAGCAGAGTAGCCCACAGCCCGTCTGAGACAGGAGAAAATTTTGGTCTCCACACCAACCCCTCCTTTTATTTTAACTTTAAAGTTTTTAATCTTCAGTTTATTTAAACTAATAAAAAAGTTCACCCATTTCTCCTACTCTCCCCCCCACCTGTTGCAACCACCAGCTTGTTCTCTGTTTTATGTGCTTGCTTTTCTTTGTTGTTTTATTTTGTTTTCTTTTTTAGATTCCACATATATGAGATCATACAGTATTTGTCTTTTTCTGTCTGATTTCTTCACTTAGCATAATGTTCTCAAGGTCTAGCTATGTGGTTGCACATTCTTTATTATGGCTGATAATATTCCATTGTTTGTATATACATTTTCCTTATCCGTTCATCCACTGATGGACACTTAGGTTGTTTCCATATCTTGGTTAGTGTAACAATGCTACAGTGAACATGGGAGTACGGATCTCTTTTTGAATTAGTGTTTTCATTTTCTTCAGATAACTATCCAGAAGCGGAAATGCTAGATCATTTCATAGTTATATTTTTTATTTTTTGAGGAAGCTTCATACTGTTTTTCATAGTGGCCGCACCAATCTAGATTCCCACCAACAGTGCATGAGAGTTCCCTTTTCTCTACATCCTCCCCAATGTTTATTTCTTGTCTTTTTTTTTAATAATAGCATTTCTAACAGATGTGGAGTGATATCTCATTATGATTTTAACGTGTATTTCCCTGATGATTGACGATGTTGAGCATCTTTTCATGTACCTATTGGCGATTTATATGTTTTCAGGAAAATGTCTATTTAGCTGTTCTCATTTTTTTTTTAAGTTTATTTATTTAATTACGGAGAGAGGAATGAGCAGGCAAGGGGCAGAGAGAGATGGAGAAAGAGAATTCCAAGCAGGCTGTACACTGACAGCACAGAGCCTGATGTGGGGCTTGAATCTACAAACTGTGAGATCTTGACCTGAGCCAAAACCAAGAGTTGGTCACTCAGTTGACTGAGGCACTCAGGCGTCCCCTCTTCTGCTCATTTTTAAATCAGATGTTTGTTTGTTTGTTTGCTATTGAGTTGTATGAGTTCTTCACATTTTTTGGATATTAGCCTCTTGTCATTTATATGATTTGCAGTTACATTCTCCCATTCTTTAGGTTGCCTTTTTGTTTCCTTTTTTTTTTTTTTTTTTGGTAAGGTTCGTTTAATTATTTATTTATTTATTGAGAGAGAGGGAGAGAGAGAGAGAGTGAGAGAGAGGCAGATAAAGAGAAAATCGCGAACAGGCTCTGCACTGTCAGCGAGGAGCCCAATGCATGGCTCGAACTCAGGAACCACGAGATCATGACCTGAGCTGAAGTCCAGCACTCAACTGGCTGAGCCACCCAGGCACCCCACCTTTTCATTTCGTTGGTGGTTTCTTTTGCTGTGAAGAAGTGTTTTGTTTTAATGTAGTCCCGCTTGTATACTTTTGCTTTTGTTGCTTTTGCTTTTGGTGTCAAACTCAAAAACTTGTCACCAAGACTTCTATGTCAGGGAGCTTACTGCCTATATTTTCTTCAAGGAATTTTATGGTTTCAGGTCTTACTTTCAAGTCGTTAATCCATTTTGAGTAAATTTTTATGTATAGTATAAGATAGTGGTGCGTTTCCTCCTTTTGCATGTGTCCTTCCAGCTTTCCCAACATTATTTATTGAAGATACTGTGCTTGCACTGCCGCATATTCTTGCCTCCTTTGTCGTAAGCTAATTCACCTTCTATGCAGAGGTTTATTTCTGTGAGCTCTCGATTATGTTCCACTGACCTGTGTGTCTGTTTTCATGCCAATACTGTACTTTTAATACGACCATACCTTTGTAATATAGTTTAAAACCAGAAAGCATGCTGCCTCAGTTCTGCTCTTTCTAAAATTACTTTGGCTATTTGGGGTCTTTTGTGGTTTCATGCTTATTTTAGGATTTTTTTCTATTTCTGTGAAAATTCTCATTGGAAGTGTGATAGGGATTGCATTGAATCTGTAGATTGCTTCGGGTAGTAAGGACAATATTATTTCTTCTAATCCATGAGCAAAGGATATCTTTCCATTTATTTGTGTCTTCAGTTTCTTTCATTAATGTCTTGTAGTTTTCAATGTATAGGTCTTTCACCTCCTTGGTTAAATTTATTCCTAGATATTTTATTCTTTTTGATGCAGTCATGAATCGGATTGTTTTCTAATGAGCTATTTGAAAGAGAAATTAAGAAAACATTTCTCTTGGGACACCTGGGTGACTCAGTTGGTTAAGCCTCTGACTGTGGCCCAGGTCATGATCTTGCAGTCTATGAGTTCGAGCCCTGCGTGGGGTGCTGACAGCTCAGAGCCCGAATCCTGTTTCAGATTTGGATTCCTATGTCTCCCTCTCTCTCTGCCCCTCCCTCACTCATGCTCTGTCTCCTTGCTCTCAAAAATAAATTTGAAAAAACATTAAAAAAAAGAAAAAGAAAACATTTCTCTTTCAGCTAGATCATTATTAGTGTATAAAAATGCAACAGATTTTTATATATTCCTTTTGTATCCTACTTTACTGAATTTATTAGTTCTACTAGGTTTGTTTGTTTTTGATGAAATCTTAAGGTTTCCTTTGTATGTCATCTGCAAATAGTGACAGGTTTACTTCTTTCCCTCCAGTTTGGATGCCTTTTATTTCTTTTTCTTGCCTAATTGCTCTGACTAGGACTTCTAAGTCTATAAAATTGGTGCAGGTGGACATCATCATCATGTTCTTGATCCGAAAGGAAAAGCTTCCAGCTTTTCACCATTGAATATCATGCTGCCTTGTTTTTTGTTTGTTTGTTTTTAATCATGTATGGATATTGAATTTTGTCAGGTGCTTTTTTCTGCTTCTGTTGAGATGATTATATATGATTTTATCTTTCATTATTTTGAATGTGTATCATAGTGACTGATTTATAGATGTTGAACCATCCTTGCATCCCTGGAATAACCAACTTGATCGTGGCATATGATTCTATTAATGCACTGTTGAATTTAGTTTGCTGATATTTTGCCGAGGATTTTTGCATTTATGTTTATCAGGAATGTTGACCTGTAATTTTCTGTTCTTGTGGCATACCTGTCTCTCTAGTATCAGGGTAATGTTGGCCTCATAAATTTGTTTAGAAAAGTTTTCCTGTTTTTTTAAGTAATTAATTTTTTTATTTTTTATTTTTTGGCAGAATTTGAGAAGGATTCATATTAATTCTTGTTTGAATTTTTGTAGACTTCATCAGTGAAGCCATCTCGTCTCTGACTTTTGTTTGTTGGGAGTCTTTGATTACTGATTCACTCTCCTTGCTAGTAGTTGGTCTGTTCATACTTGCTAATTCATCATGATTTATGCTCAGTGGTTTATATGCTTCTAGGAATTTTTCCATTTCTTCTGGGTCGTTTAATTTGTTGGTATATAACTGTTCGTAGTGGTATCTTATGATCTTATGTATTTCTGTGGAATCAATTGTAACATCTCTTTCATTTTGGATTTTATTTTCCTCTTTTTTCTTGGAAGTCTAAAGTCTTACGTTTTTTTTTATCTTTAAGTTAAAATGTTCAATTTTATCTTTTGCAGAAGCAGTTTTTAGTTTTCTTGATCTTTCTATTGTCTTTTTAGTCTCTTTTTCATTAATTTCTATTCTAATCTTTGTTATATCCTTCCTTCTGGTAACTCTGGGTGTCTGCTCTTTTTCTATTTTCTTGAGGTGTAAAGTTAGCTTATTTATTTGAGATTTTTCTTGTTTCTTGACATAGGCATTTATCGCCGTGAACTTCTATTTTAGAACTGCTTTTGCCGCATCCCAGAAATTTTGGTATGCTACACTTACATTTTTCTTTGTCTCAAGGTATTTTTTAAAATTTCTCTTTTCATTTCTTCTTTGACTCATTGATTATTCAGTAGCACATTGTTATGTCTCCACATATTTGTGGATTTTCTAGTTTTTTTCTTGTAATTTATGTCTAGTTTCATACCACTGTGGTTGGAAAAGATGCTTCAGAGGATTTCGATCCTCCTAAATTTAAGACCTTTTCGTGTCCTAACAAATGATCTGTCTTGGCAAATGTTCCACGTGCACTTGAGAAGAATGTGTATTCTGTTGCTTTTGGATGGAATGTTCTGTAAATAACTGTTCAGTCCATCTGGTCTAACATGTTATTTAAAGCTGATGTTTCTTTATTGATTTTCTGTCAGGATGTTCTATCCATTGATATAAGAAGGGTATTAAAGTCTCCTATTATTGTATTGCTGTCTATTTCTCCCTCTAGGTCTGTTAATATTTGCTTTATATATCTAGGTATTCCTATGTTGGGTGCATCAAAATTTACATGTTATATCTTCTTGTTGGATTGACTGCTTTATCAATATGTAATTTCCTTTTTGTTATTACAGTCTTTGTCTCTTGTAGGTGGTATATAGATGAGTCTTGTTTATAAAAGATCCCAAATTTTATGAAAAGAGACTTATAAACAAGGAAAGCTTTTTGCCCTATCAGCATTAATTTGGTAGCAAAAAGTATCATTCAAGGGTGCCTGGGCTGCTTAGTTGGTAAAGCATCTAATTCTTGATTTCAGCACATGTCATGATCTCATGGTGATGAAATCGAGACCAGCGTCAGGCTCTGTGCTCAGCAGGCTCTGTGCTCAGCATGGAACCTGCTTAAGAGTCTCTGTCTCCCTCTTCCTTTGCCCCTCCCCCATTCACGTGAGTCCTTGTGCACGTGCACATGTGCACATGCATACTCCATACTCACCCTCTCTCTCTCATAAGAAAGTGGCCAATCAACAAGTATTTTTTGTGAGTGCCTGCTGTGTACCATTTACTTGTCTAAGCTTTGAAAACAAGAAACAGAATTCCTCTAATCACAGTCTTCTGTTTTAGCGTCAGTTTTTTTTTTTAATGTTTATTTATTTTTGAGAGAGAAACAGAGGTGAGTTGGGGAGGGTCAGAGAGAGGAGACACAGAATTTGAAGCAGGCTTCAGGCTCTCACCTGTCAGCACAGAGCCCAACGCGGGGCTCGAACCCATGAGCTATGAGATCATGACCTGAGTGGAAGATGGACACCCAACTGACTGACCCACCTAGGCGCCCCTAGAGTCAGTTTTAAGAGCCTGCATTTATCCAGTCTTGTTTTATACCACAGCAACAATGAGCAGTCGTTGATTGAAATTAGATTAAAAGTATAAAGACAGCCAATAGTAAGTGTAATCTGGGGCGCCTGGGTAGTTCAGTCAGTTAAGTGTCTGACTTCGGCTCAGGTCATGATCTCATGGTTTGTGGGCTCAAGCCCCATGTCGGGCTCTGTGCTGAAAGCTCAGAGCCTGGAGCCTGCTTTGGTTTTTGGTTTTTGTGTCTGCCTCTCTGCTCCTCCCTTGCCCATACTCTGTCTTTCTCAAAAATAAATAAACATTAAAAAAAAAAAATAAGTGTGTAATCTTTGGAGTCTAACAGACTTCGTTTTCAGTTCTGATCACAGAAATGTGTGACCTTGCACACGTTATCTAAGCTCTCTGGAATTCAGTTTTGTCATCTGCAAAATAGAAATAATAGCCTATAATGTTATGATGATTCAGTGAGACACAATACATGTAAACTACATAGCACCTCACCTGACAAGTGTTCATCATCAACAGCGATGGAATCTAAAACCACCTTATCACCCAGGGTTTACGCCAGTGCAAGGCTTCAGGCTGAGGATCCTGGTGAAGAAGGAAACTGGAATGGTTTCCACGTGAGTCTCAGTCACATAAGGAGATGGTGTATAAGTCATCTTCCACTTCAGGACTTTTGGGTCGTGGAATGGGAGAAAGCAAAAACGGAACAGGAGAGTAAGTTAAGAGAGGCCACAAAGCATTATTGGTATTCCCCTTAAATGCCAGAGCAAAATGAAAGGAAAATTAGGAATACCACATCTTCTTTCTAGTTTCATTTTCATCTAGTGAAGATTTGTGTGTGTGTGTGTGTGTGTGTGTGTGTGTGTGTGTTTACTGTTGTAATTATGACAGTTTGTTTTCTAATTCATTGTATCCCTTATTGCCTGTTTCCATTTTCATGATTATCACTCCCATAACAGTATTAAATGAAGATATTTTCCTCTGACCAGCACTGAAACTAAAAGTTCAATGTGAGAGCAGTAAGTGTGAATAAATATCTGCATTCATGGCATTGTTATTACCGACGTATTGTTCTCAATGTTTCATCACAGCTTGTGGATTTTCAGTGGAAGCTGGGGATGGCGGTGAGCTCGGACAGCTGCAGATCTCTTAAGTACCCTTACGTTGCAGTGTTGCTGAAAGTGGCAGATCAGTCAGGCCAAGTGAAGAACAAGTCCTTTGAAATGACAATTCCACAGTTTCAGGTTTGTGATTTCACTCATTCAGTTGTAGTTCGTGGTTCTGTAATTGCTACTTAAACATGACATCTTTCTTAAGGGAAAATGCTAATTGTTTTTATTTGCAGTTGTTTTGATGTGTATTTATTTGTACACACAAAAGGTCTAAATTTGTTTTCTTTGGGAATTTGATAAATTTCAGTACTTTTATGTACCGTCACAGTACGCCTCTGTGAATATATTTAGGGAATTTTCATCTCTGGCAGGATATTTACTTTGCATTTAACTGTTTTATTCTTATTCTTTTTAGGCTTAATTTCAAGAATGATAAGTTAAATGAATCTTATCTTTGAAATAAGCCCCGCACCTGCTCGGGATTCTCTTTCTCTGTCTCTGCCCCTTCCCTACTTGCATTCTCTCATGCTCTCTCTCTCTTAAAATAAATGAATAAATTCTCTCTTTTAAAAAAAATTAGCGACATCCAACTTTTTTCCATTATCTTACACATAAATTAAAATTATATATATGTATGTATATATATATACTCTTAACTAGCAAAATAGAGAATTAAGACTAATAAGAAGAAAAATGCAAATATCTAAGTCATTAGAGAATATCCTAATTGCTGGGGTTAAGTTTCAGATTTGCCTCCTAGCTTCCTGGCAAGTAGAAGAGAAGAAAGGAAAAGAGAATTTGCTTGCTCCCTCTCTTATTGGAGATTTGGGGGATGGAAAAAAAAAGATGACTTTTGTAGAACAACCATGCCAGCTTAATTTTTAAATGAAAGAGAAATATGCTTCTACCATTTAAAACATGTCATTGTTGGGGTTCTCTTATTGTAACTAAACCCACATCGTAAACAAGACAACACCTATCATTCTGAAATACAGTCTTTCACTAGATTTAAAGTGGTTTGAAGCCTGGAAACCAAAACTCTCTTTTTTTAAAAGATTTTATTTTTAAATAATTTCTGCACCCAACATGGGGCTCAGACTCATAACCTCGAGATCAGGAGTTGTATGTTGTACTGACTGAGCCTGCCAGGTGCCCCCCAAACTGTCATTTTTGTTTTTATCTTCATTGCCTCATACAGTGTTGGGTATTTAATAACCCTTTCTGGTATAATCTCAAAAGAATTTTCTTTTATGCTTTATTTTATTTATTACTATTTTTTAGAGCGAGAGCATGAATGGCAGAGGGAGAGAGAGAGAATCCCCAATGCGGGGCTCAATCTCATGACCCTAAGATCATGCATGACTTGAGCTGAAAATCAGGAGTCTGACACTTAACCGACTGAGCCTCCCAGGCACCTCTCTAAAAGTTTAATCATGAGCTAATTATCCAACTCTACAATAGTATTTTTGCTTGTGGTACCAAATTGCATGTTTGTTTTTTATAACTTTCCAATAATAATAGTGGTATAAACATTAACATATAAATTTAATATGTCCTATAGCCCCTAGTGGTCAGATACAAGTAAAAGAACTACTTACCTATCCTCTAAAAGCTAAGTTAATATTTTTCCTTTTTCTCTGCAGAATTTCTACAGACAGTTCAAGGAAATTGCTGCAGTTATTGAAACTGTGTGAAAATGATTACTTGCTTGATGAATTATGGCCAACATTCTGAAATCATGGACTTCACTTTCTGTAAAAAAACTGTATATGGATCAAATGATATTTATTGAAAGAAAATTATACTTTTGTTTTTCCATTTTTTAATAAAAAATCACACAAATGGAATTAGATAGTGGTGATCAAGGCAAAACTTTGTGTATGTACTAAAAGCTACTCAACTGAACTCTTTAAAGGGTGAACTCTATTTTGTAAACTATATCTCAATAAAAAATCAGACCAAGAGTTGAATGATTGATTTTGAAGGCAACCCAAGTTAATGTATTATGCCAATAGTTTTAAATTTTCTTAATAATTCTACCCATTTTATAAACAAAATCTTTTATGGAGTCCTATATATAATATATATATATAAATTTTTAAAAAGGTAGTATTTGATTATTATAACATTACAAATTGAATTTTTCACCCTTCACTTACAGTAACAGCAATCGGTGAGAAGAGTGAGCCTGCTCCTTCTCAAGCATTTAGATCAGGTTAGGACTGACCATTGCTGTCTTATAATAGTCGTTTCTGTTATCAACATTTGTAGGAAGTTCAAATACATGCTCAGAGATAGAAAAATAAGTTTTATTTTGAGCTCTTTATATAACTGAGTTAACCTGGTAGCACAGATTATTGTGTTAGATGATTTCTGTTGAATTTACATTTGTAAACCAGTTGTGAAAATATTTCATAAAGCCAAAGCAATCAACACTGTATGGCACTGCTTAGGAATAAATAAATAGGTTATTAGAATAAACTAGGTGACCTAGATATAGATCAAGACATTTGGGACATGGATCAAATGATATTTTAGTTGGATGGGGAAATGTGATTTATTTAATAAATCATACTAGCAGTCACAATGTAGGCAGAAGTAAGTTCCAGATGGATTAAATGACTTTAAAATTAGAAGTTTTACAGAATATTTATGTTAACTAAGGTAAGCAACTCCATAACTATAACATACAACATAGATATATTTAGAATACAAGAATTAAAAAAATTATATGTGGGGGAAAAAGGTTATTAAAGACAAAAGACATGCTGGTTTGAAGTATAAATTACTTCTTGGTCTGGAGAAGAAATTGCTTTAAATATTTCAAGAAATGAGATGTTCCCTAAACTGTCAGATTGAGGGGACAAGTCAGTAGAAATTCCTCTTGGCTTCTAGAAATCCAGTAGTGCAGGAATTTCGGGGAAAAACCATTGCCAATATCTCTGCACAATGCAGGACATTACCTGGAAGCCACTGTAGGAGCCATTTCTGCTGTCAGCATGTCCCAAGGAAATAAAGACTGCTTGCTTTCTTTGCCATTCCTAATTTCACAGCTTGAATGCCTCTCATCGGTGCAAGTGAAACCAGGACCCCGTTAACATAAGAATCAGGTCAATTCAGTTTCTAGTCTTTTAGCACTTAAAGAGGGGAGATTTAGAACAAGAATGGTACTGAGTGTTTTTAATCTGCTGAAAGAAAGAGGAGTTATTGTCCTTTTGCAAAGTGATCACACTCACAATATAGAAATTTCATAGTCCGGAAATGTCAGTCCAGAAATAAACCCTTTGAAATAGAGTTACGAATATATAAAGGTATTTGGCAAAAGTGGTTGAATGCTCATCCATTTCCTCTGTTTGCGCCCACAGGCAGACTGCATTTTCCAGCCTCCCTTTGCAGTTAGGTAAGGATCTCATGATTGGGTTGTAGCCAATGGAATCTGGGCAGAAGCATCCTAAGCCACATCCAGTTTTCGTCATAAATCCTTCTCATCTTCTGGCCAACAGACATATGAAAAAATGCTCAAAATCACTAATCAGGGAAATGCAAATCAAAATCACAATGAGATATCCCACCTGTCAAAAAGAGTAACATCAAAAAGACAAAAAATAACAAGAGACCAGATGTGGAGAAGGAACTCCCATGCTCTGTTGGTAGGAATGCAAATTGAGATGGCCACTGTGGAAAACAGTATGGAAATTCCTCAAAAAATTTAAGATAGGAACACCAGATGATCCAATAATTCTACTACTGAGTATTTACCCAAAGAAAATTAAAACACTAATTCAAAAAGATATATGCACCCCTATGTTTATTGCAGCATGATTTACAACAAAGTATGGAAGCAACCCAAGTGTCTGTCCATAGACAAATGAATAAAGAGGTGTGTGTGCGAGTATGTGAACACGAATATTATGCAGCCATAAAATGGGAGATTGTGCCATTTGTGACAACACGGATGGACCTGGAGGGTATTCTGCTAAGTGAAATAAGACTGAAAAGGACAAATACATGATTTCACTCCATGTGGAATCTAAAAACCAAACGAATAAACAGCAGAATCAGACCTGTAAATACAGGGAACAATCTGATGGCGGCCAGAGGAGAGGGGTGGTGGGGATAGGCAAAATGAGGGAAGGGAAGTAGAAGATACAGGCTTCTAGTTACAGAATGATTGAAGTCACAGGAATAAAAGGCACAACATCAGGACTAAAGTCAATGATCTTGTATGGTGACAGATGGTGGCTCCACTTGTGAGCATGGCATCGCATACAGACTTGTGAAGTCACGATGTTGTACACCTGAAACTAATGTAACGTTGTCAAATACACTCAAAGAATTTTAGTTAAAAAATTCCTTCTCATCTTCCAAGTTCTCTCACATCCTTGCTGCTGGAAATGAAGGACTATAAGGTCGCAAAACCATGACGTGGATCTCTGGATCACTACTGGAGGCAAATGTCTTGTAATAATAGCCCACCTTGCACTGGACATTGGTGGGAACTAGAAGCCAACTTTTACTGTCATAAGCTGGTGAGATATTTGGAGTGTTTGTCATAATATAAGTGAGCATAAACTTGAATAATGAAGATATAGTTATGAAGATTTTTATTTAGTATTTCCAGTGGCAAAAATGCAAAACAAAGGAAAAAGTGAATACCCGTCAATAAATGAACTGTTAAATAAATTCGGCCTCTCTATGCTATAGCATATCGTATCTACTGAGATTTGCCTTTGAGATATTATCAGTACATATTGCTATGTCTTATAAAATGGCACAAAATTGCATCATATGTATTTGAATACTTCGTGGAAAATTACAAGTGTACAGAAGGATGTATACCAGCTTGTAAGCATTAGTGGAGAGGGTATTTCGGGAGGGGGAGGAAAAGCAGGTTAAAAATGTATTTTGTTTAAGTTCATGGTTCATGATAAGTAAGTATGGTTTAAAAAAAATACTTGAGCACCTGGGTAGCTTAGTCAGTTAAGTGTCTGACTTGGGGTTAGGTCATGATATCATGGTTTGTGAGTTCAAGCCCCACATCGGGCTCTGTGCTGACAGCTCAGAGCCTGGAACCTGCTTCAGATTCTGTGTTTCCCTCTTTCTCTGCCCCTCCCCTATTTGTACTCTGTCTCTCTCTCAAAGAAAAACATAAACAGATTTTTTTGAAGTACTTGAAATGTAAGGTTTTTTAAAAAAAGTTTATTTTTGAGAGCGGTGGGGGAGGGGCAAAGAGAGAGAGGGAGACAAAGAATCCCAAGCAGGCTCCACACTGTCTGCACAGAGCCTGATGCAGGACTTGAACTCATGAACTATGAGATGACCTAAGCCGAAATCAAGAGTCAGATGCTTAACTGACTGAGCCACCCAGGTGCCCCCGAAATACAGGATTTTTAAAAATACTTGTTTTAAATATGCTTTTGAAAAGTTCTTATAATTCTTTTCATGGTATAATGTTTTCTTATTTTAACAAATGTGTAGTGTTTAGAAGGAAGAGTACTTGTGAAGTGCCTCCCCAAACCAGGATCGGCAAACCTGAAATCCACCAGACACAGGCCTAGCCATGCTTTAGAAATGGTGAGCACAGCTGGGGATAACGTCTTGGCTGGTGTCATGCAGGAAACACCTTTTAAACGTTTGTCTCCTCTTCTGATCTTCCATGTTGGTTATTTATGTCGTCTTCACACCGCCAGCATTTTCACAGGTCTCCTGTGTGAATCCACTTTGTTTCTCCTCTGCCAGAGAGGCCTGGGTCCACTGCTAGCGGCTAACCGCCTGGGTACGTAGGTCCCACCTGCTTGAAGAGTTAGCCCACTGGTCATTCATGCTTACCAGCTGCCCAGAGATATACCCTATTGCCCGTGCTCTAGATAGTAGCACATTAATGAATCTAGGATTCTGAGAAGCCGGAGTCCCTTTTCCGTTCCTTTTACTCTCCTCCAGTGTACCAACATCATTGTACTCCCAGAAATCAGAGTAGAAACCACTCCCACCCCAATCTGGGTAAATACAATGTAGCTGCCTTCCCCAGACTGTGCATAGGGTCCCTCCAGGTGCCACCCACCTGAGTTCAAAACCTGCCACTTCTCCCTCCCCGTTTGCAATGTTTAAGGATATGCAGAGGCCCAAAGTGAAACCCTGCTCAGTGTGTAACATTGGTCACACCATTTTCAATTTAAATTGCATGTTTAAATTTAACTTTTGAATTTGAAAGGCAAGGTTTTTTTTATAATACAGTTTTTCACTATTTTCATTGCAAATGTCTATTTTTGTTCTTTATGAGTTTACTGGGATGGCCTGGGAATTAATAACATTAATTATTATTTTTGTAACATTTCTGTGGGAAAAGGTGTTTGTAATAACATTTCTGTGGGAAAATGTGTTTCAAGTTTCAAACACTTGCTCTTAAATGTAAACTTTTGGGAAAAAGAAAACTTATTCTTGAGTTGGAATACGTATTAATGAATTTTTCATTTCCAAAAGGGAATAGATTGCCCTTGAACTCATCAACCAAAACCCAAGTGTTCTCATATATTCTGCTACTGAGACGAGTTAGCGTATCAGATTTATGAAGAAAGAAGGTAAAATAGTCACATTTATTTAAAGGAAATGAAACTTTTAACATGCTGCCTTGACTTAAAAGTGTTTAATCACTTAGAATTTTTAGTCTTCGGTTCCCATTTTCCAGTATTAACTGCTTGTCGTTTTTTTCCACTAATCTTTCTTTGGATGTTTTACAGATTCAGTACTCCTTCTCTTCCTTCCTGTATGGCTTATCTGAAAAGTTCCTTCCTGCATGGCTCATCTGAAAAGTTTTGAAATGTCTGGCAGTAATACAAACAGTAAGAGATAGAAAAATACTGAGGAATTTAGGTCACATTAAAAATACAAGTCAGAAAACAGGGGTGCCTGGGTGGCTCAGTCAGTTAAGCATCTGACTCTTGGTTTTGGCTCAGGTCATGATCTCATGATTTGTGGGTTCAAGCCCCACATTGGGCTCTGTGCTGGCAGTGTAGAGTCTGCTTGGGATTCTCTCTCCCTCTCTCTCTCTCTGCCCCCCCGCCTTGCAGTCTCTCTCTCTCTCTTTCTCTCTCTCAAAATAAACAAACTTAAAAAGAATACAAGTCAGAAAAACAGTAGAGCTGAGTTTAGTGCAAAGAAACATGAATAGGATACCATCTTGTACCACACTTGTAAACAGTGGTTTAGATTGGCTTGCAATTTGACTATTAGTTTTCTAAAGTTTAAGAAAAAAACCAAAAAACCCTCAACCACTCATTTCAGTCACTACAACATAAAAGCAAAACATATAGTTCAAGGTAAGCATAATTTAATCAAAAGAGATCTGAATTTTGCCCAGGGCTCCCACCTAATCCACAGGGCACTCCAGAATGAGTCAGAATGTCATCTTAGATAACATCCTGACAACAGCTGAAAGAGAATTTCTTACCAATGGTTCATAACCTTGGTTACACTACTGTAACCAAACTCATAAGTTACAATTACAATCAATTGTGCAGATTTCTTGATTTGTAGTGTTTAGGGAATCCCTACAGTTTCATTAGTAATGCATGTAGAAGTCATTTCCTATGTTGAGGTACAAACAACTAATCCTCAAATTGAATGATTCTTATAAAAGTAGATTAGGGAATTGTGTTGGGAGTCCACAAGACCTTTCCGAGTTTTGGTAATTCATTAGGAGACTCCCAGGACTCAGCATATAGTCATACTCATGGTTCTGATTTATTATAGTGAAAGGGTACAGAGCATAACCAGCAAAGAGAAGAGGGACATGGGGCTAAGTAAACCAGATGTAAACTTCCAAGATTCCCTTTCCAGTGGAGTCACACAGGAGCCACTCACACCAGTTAGTGGTGGGGACTTCCTGAAATCCATGTACCCAAATGCCAGCTAAGGGCCAACCTTGTTAAGGGAGATTAAAGAATTTTTTTTTGTTTTGTGTGTGTGTGTGTGTGTGTGTGTGTGTGTGTGTGTGTGTGTGCGTGTTTTAAACGTTTATTTATTTTTGAGAGGCATAGAGACAGAGCATGAGCAGAGGAAGGGCAGAGATAGTGGGAGACACAGAATCGGAAACAGGCTCCAGGCTCCGAGCCATTAGCACAGAGCCCGATGCGGGGCTCGAACCCACAGACCGCGAGATCATGACCTGAGCTGAAGTCAGCTGCTCAACCGACTGAGCCACCCAGGCGCCCCTAAAGAATTTTTTTAATGTTTTCATTTATTTATTTATTTGTTTGTTTATTTACATTCTTGGGGGAGAGACAGCGTGCGGGAGCAAGGAAGAGGCAGAGAGAGAGGGAGACACAGAATCTGAAAGCAGGCTCCAGGGCCCGAGCTGTCAGCACAGAGCCTGACGCGGGTCTCAAATTTACAAACTCTGAGATCCTGACCTGAGCCGAAGTCTGACGCTTAACCTAACGAGCCACCCAGGTGCCCCAAGGAGGATTTTAAAGTATAAGCAGTTAGGACTGCCATGTTAACTTTTTCCACACCCAGATAATTAAACTTCTCTGAACACTCTGGAGATAACTATATAGCTTCTTATATATTGCCTGAAGAAAAATCTACCTGCTTTAGTGCTAGTTCATTGATATTAATTTTATTAGTTCTCAAGTAATGAATGATGCTAGTGTAACTTTAGCCTATATAGTCTACTGATTAAGAATTCACTGATCAAGAACTTTGGAATTTAAATATTATATGTTTTTGAATTTGAATAACAAACTTCTTATGTGTGAAATTTGTTAAATGGAATCTTATAATTTCATGTGTCATTCGCAAACAAGTATGGTGATTCTACTACGCCCTTTACGTGATAAGAGGCATATTCCAGCTGTGAATTTAGCCATCATTTCATAGCACAAAGAAATTCTAAATATAATGGACTGCATAGCTTGATTAACTTGATTTTGATTTATGTTCTTTTGAATTACAAGTGCCCTAGAAGAAAGTAGCTATCAATCTTTGGCTAGTTACTATTTCAGCACATGAAGAACACTGATGAAAGCAAAGTGCTTGCATGTCTTACTGTATTTCACATTCCTGTGCCAGGGGAAAGGGCAAAGGAATATTTAAGATGTGCCATTAAAAAATTGTTACTAGGGGCACCTGGGTGACTCAGTCGGTTAAGTATCCGACTTCAGCTCAGGTGATGATCTCATGGTTCGTGGGTTCGAACCCCATGTCCGCCTCTATGCTAACAGCTCAGAGCCTGGAGCCTCCTTCCAATTCTGTTGTCTCCCTCTCTCTCTTTTCCTTCCCTGCTCATTCTCTCTCTCTCTCTCAAAAATAAACATTAAAAAAAATTGTCACTATCAAGAAAAGAACTGCAGAAGCTTACTATCTACGTTTTCTTGTAGGAGTGTTAGGTTTATAGTTATAGCCTTAGGTTCAAATCTTTAATCCATTTTGAGTTCATTTTTGTGTATGGTATAAGATACTGGTCCAGCTTTATTCTTGTTCGTGTGACTGTCCAGTTTTCCCAGTACCATGTATTGAAGAGATTGTCCCTTTCCCATTTTATATTCTTGCCTCCTTTGTTAATTGACCATATAGGTATGGGTTTATTTCTGCAGTCCCTATCCTGTCCCCTTGATCTATGTGTCTCACTTTATGCCAATTCCATGCTGCTTTGATTACTATAGCCTTGTAGTAGTTTGAAATCAAGGGGTGTGATGCCTACAACTTTGTTCTTTCTCAAGATTATTTTTTATTATCAATTTATTGTCAAATTGGTTTCCATAGAGCACCCAGTGCTCATCCCAACAAGTGCCCTTCTCAGTGCCCGTCATCCTCTTTCCCCCCTCCCATATCCCCCTCCACCCTCAGTTTGTTTCAAGATTGTTTTGACTGCTCAGGGTCTTTTGATATATCAAATTTTAGGATTGTTTGTTCTATTTCTGTGAAAAATCCTATTGGAATTTTGATAAAAATTGCACTATTTCTGTGAAAAATCCTATTGGAATTTTGATAAAAATTGCACTGAATCTGTAGACTGCTTTGGTTAGTATTACATTTTAACAATATTAATTATTCTAATTCATAAGCATGGAATAGCTTCCCATTTATTTGTGTCTTCCTCAACTTTTTTCATTAATGTCTTATAGTTTTCAGTGTATAAGTCTATCGCCTCTTTGGTTAAATTTATCCCTCCATATTTGATTCTTTTTTGATGCAGCTGCAAATGAGATTGTTTTCTTAATTTCTCTTTCTGATAGTTCATTATTAGTGCATGAAAATGCAACAGAGTTTTGTATATTACTTTTGTATGCTGCAACTTTACTGAATTCTTTTATTAGTTCAAATAGTTTTTTGATGGAATCTTTAGGATTTTCTAGATATAATATCATTTCATCTGCAAATAATAAGTTTTACTTCTTTCCTTCCAATTTTTGATGACTTTCATTTCTATTTCTTGCCTAATTGCTCTGGCAATGCCATGATATCTTTATATTATAATAATACATACATACTGCCATGTTATCTTTATATTATAATAATACATACATATTAAGTGCTTTGTTTCCTCTCTCCTTCCATCCTCCCCCCACCCCCAACTTTTGTTTTACTGGTAAAATTTGTGTTTTTGCTTGGATGGCTGCTTGTATAGGAATACCATTATATCCTACCCTCAGTAATTTTCTATTTGTTCTCTACTATGAGAAATAATCAAAACTGGATGACTGCCAGTTTTACTTCTTCCTTCCTCCTCTTCCTCTCTCCCAGCATCTGATTTGAATGTCCTCTTATTTCCAGGTAATAACTATAAGGCAATCAGCTTGCCTGTTCTACTTTTCATATGTTCTCCTTATTCCACAGCCCCTCCTCCTATGTTTGATAATTGTACTCTCCACTTGATTAGAGCATGTGATCAATAACATATTTTACCCTGTCCTTTTTATCCATCATTTTGTCATAGTTCCATAAGTCGATATATATGTAATGCTTCCCACCAGTCCTGATGTTCATGTCTGTCTAGTCATTTTGGTTGTTGGAAGCTTATTCTCCAGTAGATATCTTAGGAAGGGGCACGGAAACAATATTTCTTTAGTTCATGAATGTTCGTAACAATTTGTCTATGGTCTTTATACTTGAATGTAAGTTTGCATAGTATGGAACCCTTAGGTTGCATTTTCTTGCCTCGAATGTGTTAAATATGTCACTCTACTGTCTTTAATGCATAAAGAGTTGAGGTAGAAAGATCTGGCATTTGATATCATTTCTTTCATAAGTGATCGCATTTTTGTTTTTTTTGTTTTTGTTTTTTGTTTTTTTTGCCTTGATACAAAAAATATTTAAAGTTATTCTTTAAAATTCATTGGTGGGATGCATGGGTTAATTTGATTTGGGCTCTGGTAATGATCTCACGGTTTGTGGGATTGAGCCTCCTGTCAGGCTCTTTGCTGACAATGCAGAGCCTGCTTGGGATTCTTTTTTTCTACCACTCTCTCTCTGCCCCTCCCCTGCTGGCTCGCATGCTTTCTCTCCCTCTATCTCTCAAAATAAACAAATAAATAAACATTTAAAATTCATTGGTCTTACTAGAATAATTCTTGATGTTGACAATTTTTGGGTCAGCTTTTTCAGGCACATGGTTTGCTTTTCCAATATATTTTCAAGTTTTTTTTTGTTTTGTTTTGTTTTGGTCAGGAAAATTTTCTTACATTATTTTTACATTTGTTCTGTTCTATTGGTCTGGTTCTCTTCCTTGGGTACTTCTGGCATACCTATGTAGGAACTTTCTTTGTCTTGATCTGTTACTTTCTCTCAAATCGTTTTCACCTCTTTCTTCTTTTCTATTTGATTTTTAACATTTTCCTTCTTTTATAGTTCTATTTCTGTTAAGACATTATTTGTTGCTTTTCTATGCTCTTGTGTTCTTTCTTGTTTATGGTCCTTAAAAATATTTAGTTTTGTCCTGAGTTCTTTCATTTTTCTCCTCACATAAACCTTTTTGTTTCACATTTACTTATGAGAAAAACTACTAGGCCCGAATAACAGTGAAGCTACTGCTGCTATAATGAATGCTTGTCACATGCATTTTAAATCAAAAGAGCAGAGACTTAAAAGGTACTTATGTCACTCACTCAGGACCTTGGTCTCTCCAAGGCAATGGAAATTTACTAGAGGCCAAGCTGGAATTTCCAGGCAAGCTTTTTATTGAGGCATATACTCCCCTGCGAGAGAGATAGCACAAAAGAAAGGGTCCTTCATGCTGGCTTTCCAAACAAAGGCTGAGGCAAGGTTTTAAAAGACACTGAGGTGGGAAAGGAGTGACATCTAAGCATGTAGGGGCGGGGAGATACAGGAAGATTGGCATGCAGGTACAGTGGACCAAACATGCTTCATCATGTACCACATGTCTCATGAGCATGTTAAATCCCCACCTCTGGGTGTGGTTTTTAGTACTGCCATAAGGGAACAAATAGGTGAAAGTCAGCGCCGGAGTCCACCTTCTCGCAGACTGGTTTGGTTGGGTCTTTGTCAGTCTTCCTAGTGGAATCCCTTCTTTGGTAAGGATACTGCTTCTGCATTTCTGCAAACATGCTATTCAACAGGCATAGGGTTTCAGCTATCCAGGAACACTGGATTTTGTGGCCAGGACTGAGGGGACGCAAGTCTAAGTCCCTGGTCTGTCTCATGGAAAATTCTCTGAAGTAGATCTATGGAAGTAGAGAAAGGGCAGAAAACTGGATGAAAGTCATACATCCATTGTGTGACCTCCTCTACCCCATGCTCAAAACCCCTGAAAGTTGCATTACTTCTAGAATGGAAGCATGTTCCTGTTTATTCAAGGGCATCTTTCTCCCCATGTTAATGATCAGAACAAAGGCAATGGCTATGGAAGAGGTATTCCACTAATGAATAGAGAACTTTATGAGAACATCAAAAAGGAAAGTGACATAGAAAATCTGGTTTTTTCAAATATCAGATGCTTTATTATTATAGTCATATGCAGTGGAGAAAGCTCCACCTCCCAAAGGCTTAATCCAAAACCTTTCTGTTGCTATTCATGCCAGACAAGGCTCACCGTATTTCTGGCATCATTCCTGAACCTAAGAGATCCAGCTGGCTTTTCAGGGTATTGGAAACCTTTATTCATTACCTCATCTTGGATTTCAGCACTGCCAGCTATTTAGTCAGACGGGTAGGCCTCCTTATCAATTTAGACCTCAGCATCTTTTTGGTGACAATTTTGTCTATAGGGATCATTTTTTGCACTTCAGCCTTTACCAGAAGGAGATCCTGACTCCTGCAGTGTACAGTCATTAGAAGCTGTAGCAACTGGTACAAACCCCGAGGACCAGTGCTTCCAGCTCTCAGTGCCTGCCTGTACCTTTGAACACCTTAGCGAGCATCTGTTTCGATTCTCTTAGGTCAATGATAAGGTCATTTCTGGCTCAGAGGGCTTTAAAATTTTCTTGATTCAAGTTGGACGTTGAAATTTTCTCCTGCTACACAATCTTCATTTTCCCCTTTCATAATATTCAGTAACATTCAGTCTTTCTGTTTGTACAAGATTGCACCTTTCTGATGTTTTACATTTCCTTTGCCTTTGCTTCTTTTCCTTTCTCTTTTTTTTTTTTAAACATATTTTATTTATTTTTGAGAGACATAGAGACAGAGTGTGAGCAGGGGAAGAGCAGAGGGAGAGGGAGACACAGAATCCGAAGCAGGCTTCAGGCTCCGAGCTGTCAGCACAGAGCCCGATGCAGGGCTCGAACTCACAGACCGTGAGATCATGACCTGAGCTGAAGTCGGCCACTTAACCGACTGAGCCACCCAGGCGCCCCATTCTTTTCCTTTCTCGTTGACTTCCTGTTCAATGAGGGCTATCGTGGGCTCCATCTGCTATCGCACATCTATACTGCTGAGGGCCACGGCGCAGGTCCAGCTAGCCTAGAGAAGAATAGGCTCAAGTTGATCTTTGAAGGGACAGATGAAAGAAGCTGAGCAGGAATCTTGGTGTCCCCAGGTTCCTGTTTTGCAGTTTTTGAGTTTTTCTAATGCTAATTTATGTGGTTTTTTTTTAATAACTTCTATATTTTTCTTAAAAATGTTTTAGCTTGTTTGGAAATATTAGATTTTACAGTTTCACAATGGTTGGCATGTCTTTCTGAAGAGTTTTCATCATAATGTGTGGGGATTTTACTCTGCTCCTTATTATTCCCTTTCTTCTTATAATAATTTTTTTTGCATGAAATTCGTCCACAACTGTTTTCTACCTCTTGTTGGGAAAATGAAATCAGTTTTTCTACACTTTTATAATGGGGGAAGTTCAAAAGGATAGATTTTCTAGCATCCCTTATTCCAGGAATCCTTCTGTTATTGCAAAGTAACAAGAAGAAGAAGAAGAGGAACAAGAAGAAGGAGGAAAACGAGAAGAGGTAGAAGGAAGAAGATCTCTTTTAGAGATTTACCTCTCACGGCCTTTTTTTTCTTTTTTTGAGGAATGCAACGGATCACTTAACAAAGGAGAATTACAGAATTTATTTATTTATTTTAATGTTTATTTTTGAGAAAGAGAGAGAGAGAGAGAGAGAGAAAGCGCTAGTGGAGGAGGGGCAGAGAGAGAGGGAGACACAGAATTTGAAGCAAGCTCCAGGCTCTGAGCTGTCAGCACAGAGCCCCATGCAGGGCTTGAACTCATGAACTGAGAGCTCATGACCTGAGCCAAAGTCAGAAGCTTAACTGACTGAGCCACGCAGTCAGTCACCCCAAGGAGAATTACTTTAAAATGTAATATCATAATGGGTAGCTGAAAAAGGAGTGGAATTTATTAAAAGGTACATACGGAGTTTAATGATCCAAAACAGAGATTAAGAATTCTACTATAGAGTTATAGCCATAACCATAAAAAATATTGCCTCATCTAAATAACCCATTCCACACATATTAGAGCATACTGATGAGGAACATTAGTAACTGATCCGGAAGCAGTCGCACTACTTCTTGGAGTTTTTTTTTTTTAACTCCTTAGCCATCATTTTTTGTTTCTTTCATCCTGTCCCTCAACCCATTTGCTTAAAAATAGATTTTCTAGGCCGCCTTTTTCAGTATTTTCTCTTCAGTAATCTCATTACTAGATAATCAGCTATTTTGCCCAGGTTCTCTATGAAGCTAAATTTTGAGAACTGATTTAAAATTCCCTAAAATTTGTAAAAAAAAGAAAAAGAATTATATACATATTATTTATTGGTTAGGTAATGATGACAAATTAACAGATAGTTTATCCAATCTTCTGTTCTATTTTCATGCTGGGTTGTAATATTTATCCTTACACAGATTTGGCAGTTCGTCTGATTGTGTAACAAAACCACTCATCTTCTGCCTACATTCTCTTTCAGGGGGCTGTCAGGTGTTCTGTGCTGTACCCTGCTGGGGTTTCCTTGTCGATGCCATGGGCTAAGGTCAGAGTGTTGTAGATTTTGAGCAGGGTCTCTTCTTGGAGAGAGAAGACCTTTCCACCATCAGCCACATGAAAGAGTAGAGGGTTTCAGCCCTTGGGAGGCTAGAGTAGGGGCTTAAGGGGAGGTTTCTATGGCCCTCGTTTCTCTGCCCAAAGATGACTCAAGTTCTGTGGGAAGGGACTGTGTAGACAAGGAAGTAGGTGTACCCCGCTTCTTACACATTATGCTCTGTTTGCTCCTTTGAAGACTGGTGGGTGCCCAGTATCTGGGTAGGCAGGTGTCAGCACTGTAATGAAGGATAAGAAATGTCCTCAAGGTGGAACGATGCAACATTGCCTGGGGGAGGGGAGGCAGAACTGTCAAAGGGCATGGACTCTCAGGAGCCATCATGTTTCAAATCTGGTGGAGAACTATCAGGAAAATAAAGGCGAGAACAAACATTGAAGTTCGTGGTCTAGACTTTCAAGTGAGTGAGGAACAGGTAAAGGTGCCAGATGACCTGATTCAATACTGAGACCCGGTCCTGGGAGTATATGCAGGGAACCCTTTTCACGAGCCACTACGGACTACAGAGGCTGGCCTCTGAAGCATCCTTCCAGACATGAAATTATTTCGCAGACCTTTTTCATTATTCTTAGTGGTTCCAATATTCTTTTATTTCCCTCGGATGATCCCATCTTTCATAGAGAAAACAGAAGTCAGCTGATGGAAATTGTTTTAGTTTATTTTAGAGAGAGAGAATGCATGACTTGGGAAGAGGGGCAGAGACAGACAGAGAAAATCTTAAGCAGATTCCATGTTCAGTGTGGAGCCCAACACGGGGCTCAATCCCATGACCCTGGGATCGTGACCTGAACCAAAATCAAGAATCAGATGCTCAAGAGTCTGATGGCAATTTCTCTAGTTCTTCATACCACATCTACCAAATGACCTGCATCTACACTTACTTCCTCTTATTTGCTTTTTTGATGGAAGAGACATCCTACCTCTTGTCTACAGATAAGTCTTTCATTTGGTTTCTGGACTGAATGCCTTCCTGCCTTCTCAAGGAATTTACTCGTTATTTAATAAAGTTACTGAGCATCCACTTTGTAACAGACACGATGCCCCATTCATTGATCAGCTCTTCTCTCTTTTGTGGACTTAACTCCTCTCACTCTACTGGCTCTTTCCCAGCAGCATTTAACCATGCTCAATGCTCTCTCCCACTGAAAAACCAACTAAACCAAACCAACTGAAAAAGAAAAAAATCTCTCCTTTCACCACTTCCCCTTCTTCAGCGACTACCCTATCTTCTCTTCAAAGCTGAACATCTCTACAACATCGTCCGTACTTAGTGTTTTCACGTCTGCATGTTTCATTCATTCTGCAATCCACAGCATTTTAGCTTCTGCTCTTACGGCTCTAGTAAGAGTGCTTTTGCTGTGGTCATCAAAAACCAGCTCGTGGGCTCAACTGAATGGAACCACTTCAGTTCTCACTTCATTTGATCTGGATGCTGCATTTAAAATGTGGACCACTCTGGGGCGCCTGGGTGGCTCAGTCGGTTAAGCTTCCGACTTCGGCTCAGGTCATGATCTCACAGCTTGTGAGTTCGGGCCCCATGTCGGGCTCTGTGCTGATGGTTTGGAGCCTGGAACCTGCTTTGGATGCTGTGTCTCCCTCTCTTTCTCTCTGCTCCTCCCTCCCTCACACTCTGTCTGTCTCTCAAAAATAAATAAACATTAAAAAAATTTTAAAAAATGTGGACCACTCTTTCACAGGGTTTCCCCGATACCACCTTCTCCCTAGGTCTCTGGTTCGTCCTTCTCAGTCTTTTTGCATGCTACATTTTGGTCTGTATTTTTCTTAAGTGTTGATGTTCCTCAGGGTTTCCTGGGTAATCTTGCCTTCTCTTTGTCAGCACACTATGGTTGATGTCATCAGCTCCTAAGACTGTAATTATCATCCATATCATGTAAGAAAGATACTTGACATTGATTCTTGACATGAAGCTGCTAGAATCTCCAAGACCATTTTGTTTAAGTAATTCTATAAAGGGAAGGCCAAAATAAATCTGTTAATGAACCCTGATTAACAGTCTATTTCAGGCCAGTTAAATACCAGTGGAGTGACAGAAGGAAGTCATGAGGTTTATGGGAGTATCTTTAGTCATCACAATAAGGGGGTATATTTTACAATGTAGCTGTGTAGGGTCAACTGTTAGAACAATGAAATTTCATGCAATATTGATGTAGTGCATAAACACATTATCCTAACAAAATGAGAAACAAGCTTTGCAGTATCTATTGTCTTGAGTTAATGTTGCATTCCATAGATGATGATGATAATCCTTTTGTAAAAAAATAGACTATCACACAAAAAAGGTTCTTTTCATCCTTCTCAGCAAACTGTCCAGTGATTCATATTTAAATTTTTTTAATGTTCATCCATTTGAGAGAGAGAGAGAGAGAGAGAGAGAGGGAGCTCTCTCTCTTAAAATCAGCAAGGAAATAGGGGTGCCTGGGTGGCTCAGTCGGTTAAGTATTTGACTCATGGTTTCGGCTCAGGTCATGATCTCGGAGTTTGTGGGTTCAAGCCCCACATCAAGCTCTGTGCTGACAGCACAAGGCTTGCTTGGGATTCTCTCTTTCCCTCTCTCTTTCTCTGCCTCTCCCCTGCTTGTGCTGTCTCTCTCTCAAAATAAATAAATAAACATTAAAAAAAATAAAATCAGCAAGGAAAATATGAACTACTTCATTCATGACAGACTTAAAATAATTTCTTTTTAAGCTTTTTAGGGCCCATTAGATATAGTAATTAAACAAGAAGGTTTTTTTTTTACAGGTGAACAGTTTTATTTCAGTATTAATATGCTTTTGGTTGCAAAAAATTCACTAAATCCAAGAGAAAATAGTCAATTACACCAATGTAAATATACATAATTCTGAAAAGCATAAATGTGAAATTTCATTCAGTGATAAAGGAGTGTTTAGTGGGACAAATGTTTAATCTCGCTACACTAAGCTCCTCACTCAAATATACAGTACTTCAAACCTTGGGGCTGATTTCATACACTCAGTTGAAGTGATGCTGTCTGCCCTGAAAGCATGCACTAAATAAATGTTTTTTAACCATTTCCTTTTACCCCTCAAACAGGTTTTACGACAACAGAGCTTTTCAGACCACTTGAGGCACTTCTGAATTACACAGTAAGACAAAAATAGCTATTGTAAAATTATCCCGGCCTTATGGTAGAAGAAAAATCTGTTTCCGTTGTAGAAATTTTTAACTTCTGGAACTAACCGATTCTGTTCTTCGGCATTTGAGAGAGCTGTAAATCCATTCATTCACTAGACATTTATTAATCACCTTCTGTGTGCGAAGGACTGTGCATTTGATTAGCCATCAGTTACCATGCATTCCATTCATATTCTATCCCGTTACTCTCATTACCCACTTAGTTTGTGCTTCAGTTTCCTAACTTAAAAAAAATGGCACTTTTATATTCTTACCATCCATTTATCTGTCAAGTGTATTAATAAGTAATGCCTATACTTGAAGTGTGGGCTGACAGAAATGAATAATTACCTAAATTTTTGTCAAGACATCTTAATGTCAAAAGGCAAGGTGTGGTTAATTTCTTTGAATATTTCATGAATGTCTAAAAAAAATCTGTATTATTTCTTTTTGTTACATTCAAAAAAGTTAAATGATAAACTGGGAAAAACATATGAAATATATTTTGGACAAAATGTTATTATTCTTAATACCCACATACAGGATAATTCTATAATTTGACCCAGGCTTAACAAAAGCAGGGGGGAGAACAACTGGGTGGCTCGGTTGGTTAAGCGTTCAACTTCAGTTCAGGTCATGATCTGATGGTATGTGAGTCCTTTTGTGACATGGAGCCCCACATTGGGCTCTGTGCTGATAGTGTGGAGCCTGCTTTGGATTCTCTGTCTTTCTCTCTCTCTGCTCCTCCCCTACTCTCTTTCAAAAATAAATAAATAAATAAATAAATAAATAAGGAAAAAAAAAGACAAAGATATGAGCACCAAATACTTCAAGGAGAAATTTAGATGATCTATAGACATAAACAGATTATTATTTCCTATTAATTTCTATTATTTTCCCATTTTTTATTTTCCTAATTTCTAAATTGATCTCTATTACTTTCTCCTTAATTATTTCTTTGGGCCTCTCCGTGACATTTTTTCTATTTTTTTAAGTTGAATTTTTAGTTCATTTACTTTCATTAATTCTTTTTTTTTAAATTTTGGTTTTATTATTATTTATCTTAATCAATACATTTACCTGTATTTGACCAGTTTTGGCATAAAATTACTTTTATCATTTAATTCCATGTAATAAAATTTTCTTTCATAATTTTCTTTTTGATCAGGATTGTTCAACATGTTTTTACTCTTCAGATATAATGATTTTTAAATCTATGTTTATTTTTAAATTTACCTTGAATAATAGTCAGAAAATATGATCTATATGATAGCAATTCTTTGGAATTTATGGGTTTCTTGTGTGACACGGTGCACTGTCAATTTTTGTTTCTTTCAGGAGTGCTCTATAAAAATCTTGCATTCTCTAGTCATCAAACTTATAAATTCAATTATTCTTAGTTTATTTAATTTTACTGTATCTGACAATGATTTGTTAAAGTCACTAGCTAAAAGTGTTAATGTATTTATTTTTCTTGCCAGTCTTTTACTTGTTTTATGTATTTGGAAGCAATTTCCTAGTGTATATGTGTTAAGAAATATCTTCTTAGTACTTTTACTGAGAAAATTTTTCTTTGTGACCCACTTCATTAGCCTTACTTTCTATTTAATTTGATATTGAAACCACTACCCTTTCTTTTCATTCATCTGTGCCTGATATATTTTCTTCTATTTATTTATTGCACTGTTTCTATATGATTGTTAATTATTTTTAATGTTTATTTATTATTTATTTTGAGAGAGAGAAGGAAAGGGTGAGAGAGAAAAGCAAGCCGACTCCCTTCAATCAGCACAGAGCCCCGTAGGGGGCTGGATCCTTCAGATCATGACCTGAGCCATAATTAAGAGTCCCATACTTAACCAACTGAGCCACCCAGGAGCCCCTCTATATGACTGTGTTTTAAAAGTAATTTTGTAGGGGCACCTGGGTGGCTCGGTTGGTTAAGCCTCCAACTCTTGATTTCGGCTCATGTCATGATCTCATGATTCCTGAATTGGAGCCCAGGTAGGGCTCTATGCTGACAGCCCGGAGCCTGCTTGGGATTCTCTCTCCCTTTTTCTCTGCCCTCCCTTTCATGCTCTCTCTCAAAATAAATAAATAAACATTAAAAAAAATAAAAGTGATTCCTGGATAATTTTAAGTTATTATCTTTTGATAGGTTAGACTAACTAATTTACATTACAGTTACTATTTGGAGTTACTTTAGCCATTCTATTTTAAGTTTTCTATTTATCACACTTTATTTTTCTTTCATTGATTTTTGTTTTTTCTTTTTACTCTCTTTCCTTTCCCACCAAATGGATAAATATTCTACTGGTTTGAAAGTCATCCATTGTATTTTGGTTTCCTAGTAGTTACCTCTTATTTATTCCTTTTCATCTCCATCTTCCAAATTTGGGAAAACTTTTCTAAGTTTCTAGAGCAAGAGAAACTGACTCCGAGCACACACTCTAAATCTTTGCCAGGTCTTTAGTTTTTGAACCCTGAAGGCTAAGAATGGACTCTTTTGTTATCTGTATTCTGCTGTGTCATCCTTCCTCTGGAGCAGGGAAGATGCAGTGCCCTGGCCGCCTGGCTGAGGCAAGGTCACGGGGAACAAAGGAACAATAGAGGAAAAACCCTGTTATTATCTCAAAATTTTATTCAGTCACAAATGCTTGTGCTCTATTTGCCACTCCATTCAGAGCTCCATTACAACTGTTGGGAGGCATTCTATTATTTTCTAGCACTTTATAATTAGCTGCTAGATGCATTTAGTATGTTTATGAAATTTGCTAATTAAATCACTTGGTGTATCACCTCTATGATATTAAAACTCTCCTTTTAATCTTTGGGTTCCTAAATTCTAATTTGCTGTTCATTCATTCATTCAACATTTATTAAGAACCTATTACATGTCAGCTACCTTGCTCGAGGAAAATATGGGCCCAAAAATTAATCCCTCTCTCAAGATGCCCTCTTTGTGGTGGGGGACACAGACAAGTGACTCAATAATTACAAAGAATGCATGAAGAGCTGTAACAGTGGAATGCATTAAAAAAGAGCAAAGAGAGGGCCATGAACTTCAACTGGATTGGTGAGAAACATCTTCACAGAAGAGTGACTTTTGAGTTGGGGCTTAACGAATGAATACTTAAGTATTCATGCAATATGGTTGGGGATGGAGGTGCTGTCTGCTGTCTGGATGTGGGAGTAGGGGAGACAGGAGCCACAGATATAAGACTAGAAAGATTTGTGTTTTGAGCTTCAGAAAATGCATATTCATTTTGAGATTTTTTAAGCAGGGAAGAAAAGTAGATGTTGGGTAGGGGCACCGAATGGAAGAAAGAGTCAGAGACATAGAGAGAGCACACTTGGGCTTAGTAGCAAGGAAACAAGCTAAGAGATTGCGACAAACTTTTCATATCTTACACCATCGCGCTAGCTCAGGACCTCACATTTCTCATGTGGTATAAGTTTTTAACCAGGATTTGATCAGATCTTATCACTTCTAATTAATTTAGATTGGGATGTTAGAAGATCACTATTTTGTTGTTGTTGTTTAATATAAGGGTTCATGTTTGAATATCATAGGTGGTGGTGCCTATAAGACTATTTAGGAGGTATTTCTTGCCGGACACCTCTCCTCTTTGTGCTGGTGCAGCATTCTGGGCTGCTTTGATCACAAGCAACCGCCATATGGACATGTTTCCATGATGACCTCTGGAGCGGAAGAGTGGGCTGGAGTGGAGACTACTGGCAATTAAATGCTTCTGCTTAAGATGTGACCCAAGTCATCACTGCCAAAACAAGTCTTATGACCATGCCTAACTTTCAAGGACAGAGAAGAGCTGCCTTCTTTTGTATCAGCATGCAGAGAGGATCAGATATTCGTAAGCAGTAATAATACTCCATGTATAGTAAGATAAACATCACAAAAAGGTTACAAAGAAAGAGCTAAAGGCTTTGAGAGCAGGAGGCAATCACACTTAGGATGTCACATGATAAAAGACCATCTGTTTTTCTATCAATGAGTGAAAGTTGATTGCTTCACTTTCTTTGACCAATAGGGAATGGTCTGCTGGGTCCAATTCAATCCCAGCTCCCAAGCTGGTAGACTTGGTAGAACCATGCTCTCCCCAGATTTTCCCCTCTCTTTTATGGATCCCACATATGTGGCCTAGGAAAATGGGATCTGTTTAAGAGAGTTACTGGTAAGGTTCTAGAAGGTTTCAATCCACATTCCGAGAACTTTTCACTGCTTCTTGAGGACAGGGGTCTATTTTGCACAAAGATGTGGTAGAGTGGTTAAATCAAATGACTGAACCTAAACAATTAATAAGGTCTCCATCTTGGAGCACCGATGCTTATTTACAAGAGAATCATCAGGATGGACCCAGAAACTGAACACAGAAAAAATGGCAACTGACTGTAGTCATCTTACATAAATAGGCTGAAAAATAGTTCCAAGGCTTTCCAGGAAGTGAGAATGCCATTAAACTAAAAACAATGAGAAAGCTTTGGGTTTTGGATTTTCATTTTTTCTGTTAGTACTTTGGAGAAAGTTGGGAACTTTCTGTGTCCTTCCTATTTATTTTATTTCTTATCGAATTCTTCATTGTAATTCAGTAAGAGTAAAAAGAACGAGAATCTAATTTGCTAAAATGAAAAGAAAATACTTCTCTTTCTGTTTTAAAGTTAGAATGATCAAATTATCCTTAAATGTCTTTTGAGCTCATAGGAAATATATATTACTGCACATCAAAAAGTGAGAAATCTCTACACTGTCTCTGAACTGGGTATATAGAATGAATAAAATAGGATTCTTTTGGATATTGTTTGGAAATAAGATTCAGAAATTATTATGCCGGCTTCAGAAGGAATTGAAACCATGCAAACAAATACTGTTCAAAAAGCCAGAAATCCCAACGCCCTCTTGAGGGGGGGGGCCCCCCTCTCCAGGGGGCAGCAGAGACGCGCGGGAGCACCGAGACGTCGGCGACCTGGGAGAGGCCGAGTCGATCCGGGCAGTGGCCGGGCCCGCAGAAGGGTCGCTGCCCCACGGGCGGATTGGGGGGGCGGGCTGGCACAGGGGCCGGAGGAAGAGGCGGAGAGGTGACTTCACAGAAAAGCTTTTACGGGCCGGGCTCTCCGCCCGCAGGACGGGAGGCGGGGTAGCAGCTCGGTGAAAGTAGCAGTCTGGAAGGAAGGAAGGAGCGAGGGAGGGACGGGAGCAGCCGCGGGGAGGAGCAGCGAGCCGGGCCGCGGCGACAGCGGGGGAAGCGGCCCAGCGTGGCCACGTTGTGGTCTTGTTATTTTCCAGAGGAACAGTTCTCGCACGCCCTTCCTGAGGCAGCGCTGATCGCGCCGAAGCCCGGCGGCCCCGACCTTCCAGGTGACAGCCGGTCACCCTGGTAGGAGTGAGCTCCGCCCCAAGTCACCCCGCCCGCCCGAGCCCATTCCCCGCCCAGCCTCCCTCCGCCTGCCCGAGGCGAGCGCGGCGGCCGCAGCGGCTCTGCGGCGCTGGAGCAGGCGGCGACCCGCGGCGGCGGCGGCGGCGGCGGCGGCGCGGGGCCCTTGGCGGAGGAACGGGGAAGTGCTGCCCCTCGGCGCCAGCCCGAGCAAGGACGAGGACTATTTAAGCCGCCTTCCCCTGCCAGTCCGGCCGCGGGGCGCCCCCGCGGGGCCCGCCGTCCGAGCCTCCGAGCCGCGTCCGGGGGAGTGCCGCATGGGGCAGGGCCGCTGAAGCGCGGAGTTCGGGGTCTCGCCGTGCCAAAGCGGCCGGGGCGGCAGTTGGCACAGTTTCGGCGGCGCCTTCCGCGCGGGAGTTGGGGGCGCGGCGCGCCGAGCCGGTCGCCTCGGTGCCTCCGAGAGGCGCGAGTTATGGAGCCCCCCAGCTGCATTCAGGATGAGCCGTTCCCGCACCCCCTGGAGCCTGAGCCGGGCGCCCCCGCGCAGCCAGGCCCCGGGAAACCGGGCGACAAGCGGTTCCGTCTGTGGTACGTGGGGGGGTCGTGCCTGGATCACAGGACCACGCTGCCCATGCTGCCCTGGCTCATGGCCGAGATCCGCCGGCGCAGCCAGAAGCCCGATGCGGGCGGCTGCGGGGCGCCGGCCGCCCGCGAGGTGCTTCTGGTGCTCAGCGCGCCCTTCCTGCGCTGTGTCCCCGCACCCGGCGCCGGGGCTGCGGGGGGCGTCGGCCCCGCGGCCACGCAGCCCAACCCGGCCGTGTTCATCTTCGAGCACAAGGCACAGCACGTCTCGCGCTTCATTCACAACAGCCACGACCTCACCTACTTTGCCTACCTGATCAAGGCGCAGCCGGACGACCCCGAGTCCCAGATGGCCTGCCACGTTTTCCGCGCTACAGACCCCAACCAGGCAAGACGTTGGCTCCAGGCGCGGGGGTGGGGCTGGCACCCCCGCAGGGGAGGAGCTGGGCTGGAGGGACCGGGACCCCTCGTGAAGGACTTGTGGTCCCAGCTGCTGGCGCGCGCCCTCCACGTGGCACGCTCCAGCGTCCACTCCTCCCGCCCCGAAGACCAGGAGTCGGGGGGAGCCTGGGTGGGGGGCTGACGGGCCGGCCGGCGGGCAACTGAACCGCTCCGGCAGGAGCAGGGGAGAAAGAAGGAGGAGGAGAGTGGTCCCGGGATGGTGGAGGAGAGCGCGCGCCACGGGAGGACGCAGCGAGCTGCGCGCGTCTAGGGAGGACTGCGGTGTCAGGGGTGTGAGTGGAGATGGCAAGCGCGGCCGTGTCTAGAGAAGGAAGAGTGTCGGGCGTGTATGTGTCTCTGTGTGTGTGTGTGTGTGTGTGTGTGTGTGTGTGTAGAGAAGGGAGAGTGTCGGGTGTGTGTGTGTGTCTAGACAAGGGAGAGTGTCGGGTTCCTAGAGGCCCTGCACTCTCGGTCTTGGTTGAGTCCTGCACCTTAACCCACTTGGACCATTGAGTCCTAGTTACTCCAGCACTTGCAAGTCTGGGAGCTGGGAGGCTGTTTCTGAGCCGGGTTTAGGGAGAAGTTAGTTAGTGGACTTCGTCAGATCATCAGCAAAGTAGGAATCTGCGTGTTAGATTCGTTGAGTGGAAAGAAAACTTTTTTTTTTTTTTTGCAGTTTTTTGATGCACACATTGGAGACAGAATCAATATCAGCTTAGGTGATTTAAACAGCAGTGTCGATAGAGAGATCAAAATCTGTTTTCTAAGATTTCTCCTAAGTCTACTAAGTCGAGGTGCTTGTTACCAAACTGCACTTTTTACTTCCTTAAAAACAGTCATGCTTTTTTATTGAATGAAGAGAGGAATCTAAACAAAACTTTAGGACAGTGATTATGTCTTTGAAAATCGGTTTTAAAATAAAAGCCTGAAGAGTTTTTACTATATGTTAAGCCCCCAAAGTGCTATTCTAAAAATACTTATGTAATGTTTGCAAAGTACTTTAGATTCTTTAGAAAAATCATATTATCTAAATCTAAATATAGTCTCAGTTGCAACATGTGGCCGTTCCTTTGGTAGCTGGGAAATAAAGAATAGTCAAAGGAGAAAAGCATCCTATAAATAAGACTTTTTCCCCCCTTAATTCATGATTTTAGTAACTGTAATTGAAAGACCATCCAGTAGTAGTTCACAAAAGGCCCCTAGCTGAATTGAAGAACATGAACGTTCATCGTCTTAGATTTACTCAGTTATTTTATAAGCTAGGTTAGTATCAACAGTTGGAACTGTTGGAGAGTGCAGTTTTAACATACATGACCACTGCTAGCTGTATGTTGAAATAGCTTTTTACAGATTGTGTCAACATCCCAACCATGCTTAAAGTGAATGTCAGCTTATTTTTAGCTTTCACCTCTGTGGAAATGGTACAGCACTTCTTTACATCGGGAAGTTCTCACTATTTTTATGTATTAAGATTTTTTTTTGGTTCTGCCAGTAAGGAGGAACAAATTGCATTGTCGGGGACTTTGAGGAATGTTTTATGATTTTTGGTAATTTTTGCTGAAGTCATTTTGTTCAGATGTGATACATGGTACATCATTGCTAATTTCATGATAGTAGAAATTTGTTTATGAGGGGGCGGGGCCATGGCAATTTGAATTCTTCACTGTGTCTGTTGAGTCCCTCCCAGACTCATTGTTAGGGGATCAATTAAAAACATGCCCTTTTATTTACCTTAATTATGTGTTTAGGTGTTTGAGGCTGAACGTGCTATTATTTTACAAAAAATAACATGCTTAGGCTCATTTCTCCCTTTTGATCCTGCAGGAGCAGTGGAAACCATATGTCCTTTTGATAAAAGAAAAAAACACAATTTTCCTGTTTATTGCCATTTCCCAGTTAGGTCTTTGATCTAAAGATATGGATTCCAGTTTACTCTGAACATAGAATCCTTAATTTGAAAGGCCAGATGTTGTTCCTTTAAGGATTGTCTCTAGCCATATATAAACAGTTGTGAACTCAAATGCCTGGGAATGGTTGAGTGAGGACTGCAGAGGACTAGCCAGTGGCCGTCATTTCTTAAGGAGTTACCCTTAAGAAATGCAAACTGCATTAAAACGATACAGGCCTGGTGTTGTCAGAGCTTCTGATTTCCTAAGAGTTGGAGTCTGGATTTTTATATATGACTTTATATTTTAAAGAATTAGCAACTATTTGAAACATTTAAGATTCCTATCTGGACCAAAGAAAATACATCTGAGGTTTGGACTCAGAGATTTAAGGGCTGCCACTTTCTATCTTTTTCATAAGTATTTGTTGAGTGGACAAGTGCAGTCATCAGACACTGTGTGCTTTTTGCCACATTTCTGTGTGAGCATCAGAATCTACATGATATGGCCCTCATAGTAGAGAGAGTTAGGGCCATTTGGGGGGAAGAATTTAGAAGTAAAATTCTCAAAAGTGATGATCTACAGCTGAACTTGTTAAAGGGCTGGATTCCTCACGTTGTTATCATCTAGCAGTATGCCTCACATAGGGTAGGCTCCGGATGGTTCTAGACACCTTTGAAATCAGAAGGAAAAAGACCTACTGTTTGCTTTGCCCCTGAGTTCTACGTTTGTAATACTTTTTTTAACGTTTATTCATTTTTGAGAGACAAAGAGACAGAGCATGAGTGGGGGAGGGGCAGAGAGCCTGGGAGACACAGAATCCGAAGCAGGCTCCAGGCTCTGAGCTCACTGACTGGGAGATCATGACCTGAGCTGAAGTCCCAGGATTAACTGACTGAGCCGCCCACGCCCCCCTCTGCGTTCTACATCTGAAGTGGAGAATTATTTAATTGGGCTTTAAGATCATTGCTAAAAGGCCCCCTCTGAGTTCTTAAGAGTTTAAGATCATTGCTAAAAGAGTCTCCAATCACTCCACAAAGTATGGAAGGTAGCCTAGAGGGTAGGCCTGCAAACATCCATGAATAAACTTGCCTCTCCTTTGTCTCTCATGCCTGTCTGTAGGATGGCCTGAAATAGGCCTGTCTGTAGGATGGCCATAAAATGCATTGTGATTTTTATTGAGAAGGAAGGTACCATTAATAATTACACAAACATAACAAGTATAAACCTGGGCCCTGTAGAGCAAACCAGGATATACGGTGACCACAGCTACATGGCAGTTTGTGTTCAAGCCCAGCCGCTGAGATGGAGGCTTATGGTTTCCATGTATAAAATGATAAGGTTTTGCAGAATATCTACATACGTATCTTTTGGGGGATGGATCTACGTGGGAGCCCTATCCTAGTAGCTTGGATCTGTTGTGGGGGGTTGCCATAGTGATGCACTCTCTGTCTCCACCCCTTCTTGGTGGGGCAGAGTCAATTTAAGGACTTGGGTCTGAAGGAGCACTCAGCCAGAATGGCCTAGTGAACTATTTCTCCCAGGTGCAAAGAGAGGTGGAGGTCAGGAGCCAATGAACCAGTTCTAGATCAAATATATGCCCGTGCACACTGGTTCCCATTTATTCAAGCCTGTGTGGTTTTGCACAGGAGGAGTGTCAGCCTTATTTCAGCCAAATTTGGATATTTGAACTAGTAAAAGTACGTAACTGTACATAAGTTTAAAACTCTCATTGGCATAAAATGAGCTATCGACTTAAAACTGGTTGAGGAACCAAGAATATCTGATTCTCTAAGATCTAGGGTAGGTCACTAATATTCTTCAATTTTTTATCTTTAACTACTTTCAGAAAGAGACTGTATAGCATTATTGTAATTTCCCAATTATGCAGATATTATTTCGTGTTATGTCTATTTTACCATATGAAAAAAAAGCAAGAGTTGTTAGTGTTTATAAATATTATTAGAGATTAAAGGGGTGAATTATTGTTAGCATGAGACTCTGCATGAAAATTATATTTCTTAATTATAGACTGAGCAATCATTTAAAAACAAAAACCTTACTACTAAATTTTTGTTGATTTTTTTATGTATATATTTATCCAAGTTTGAAAGAATGTAATTTCAAAGAGATTTTGTAAATTGTGTCCTTAAAATTCTTTTTTTAAATGTTTATTCATTTTTGAGAGAGACAGAGAGTGAGTGGGGGAGGGGCAGAGAGAGAGAGAGAGAGGGAGACACAGAATCCAAAGCAGCACCAGACCGTGAGCTGTCAGCACACAGCCCGGCACGGGGCTTGAACTCAGAAATCATGAGATCATGTACTGAGCCAAAGTCAGCCACTCAACCGACTGAGCCCGCAGGTGTCCCTGTGTTCTTAAAATTCTTAAAAATGAACTTGCCACCAGTTTTTTCTAGCTGTAAGTTCTCTAAATTTATACTTTTGTTGTTCTTAAAACATTTACCATTTTTTGAGCTTTATTCAAGTAACCAATTTTCAACTTACTTTTGTTGGTATTTTTCAAAAGGTCATTTCTCACAAATTCTTACTCCTAGTTGCTGGATGGGGATATATTAGTCAGGAAACTGGAGGAATAGAAATCTGGAAGTTTTCACATTTCTCTCCTTGCCTTCTGAGTAGACTGTGCCATTCTAGACAGCTCTCTCTCCTTTCGTGTTTGCTATAGTTTTTCGATGCCTTCCCCTCCTCCTGATCTGAGTCAGAGGTTAATTTGCCCTGGCTTCATGGTAGAGTCTTGACTTTGATATCTGGGGGAAAGGTAAAAATGTGTGCCCAGAACCTCCCAGCTGTGAGGGAGTGTTAGTTATAATGAAGATTGAGACTGTTCGGTATCGGAACTTGTTTATCATAAGCTGGAGCTCTGGTTCTCAAACATAAGTATGCATCAGAATGACCTGGAAGGCTTGTTAAAGCTCTACACTCACTTTCTGATGCTAACAAGTTCCCAGGTGATGCTCCAAATACTGGCCTGGGGACCTCAGTTCAAGGATTCACTGCTCTCAATAATTTTATCCATTTGTTGGTTATATGACCTCTTCTGTTCCCTTAGTTATTTTTGCAGTTGTCCTCAGACTTGAAAGTTCAAGGTGAGTGTGAGGAGGAATAGTATCTTACTGTAGAAGGTATTTAAGGAACTCTTCAATTTCTAGCTTAATAGCTTTGCATATCTGCCCAAGATAAACATTATTCTGCCAAGTATTCTCAGACTGTCTGTATGTTGAATGAAAACTTTACCTTTCAAGCCAAAGCTTTAAGTTCTGCAGATGGAATAAACAATTTTTTAGGAGTACATCCCCATGTTAAATTATAAGATTTTGCAAAAATTAAAGTTTTATTTGTTTGCATGCAGAGAAAAAACAGCATTCGGCATGTTTGATATATTGGCTGATGAGAAAACCAGGCAAAAAGAAATCGAGTTGATGCTTTGGTGAATAAGATGATGGCTACGCTGAATAATTATTGCAAACAATGTTTACTCATTTTTGGTTTTCAATCCCGGGGACTTTGTTAAAATCATCAGGATGATTGTTTTAGAGTCCTATTTCATTTGGGCTATGTTGCAAGTCAACATGGCAATTATTTAGATGTAACCCCCCTTGTAAGATGAAGGACAGAGCAATTATAATTTAATTTAATAGTATATTCAGAATTATTGAGCAGGTAAAAGGTTTTGCTGGAAATATAGTCTATATAATACGTTAGTAACTCATTAGGAAGCATCAGCTAAGGATATCATTGGCTTGTTACTTTAAGGTTATAATGTGATACTATACACCGTTGCATGTCTACCTGAGTAGCTTTTCAGTGTATTTCCTTAAAAGCTAGTATTTTATTGAGCTCTTGCTCGGTAATGGTAGCGACCTTAGTGCTTTTCCCAGGTTATCACATTTTATCTTTTTTTTTTTTTAAGTTAATTTATTCGAGAGAGAGAGATCGTGCATGTGGGAGAGCTTGAGCAAGGGAGGGGCAGAGAGAGAGAGAGAGAGAGGGAGAGAGAATCCCAAGCAGACTACACTGTCAGCATGGAACCTAATGCAAGACTCGAAGTCACAAACTGTGGGATCATGACCTGAGCTGAAGTCAAGAGTCGGGCGCTTAACAGACTTAGCCACCCAGGCGCCCCTCACATTTTATCTTTACAGTAACTGTGCCAAGTATGCACAAGTATGTGCTAACATTCCTCCTGTTTTACGGAAGAGAATATTGAGGTATAGAAAGGTTACATTGTTACCCCAAGGACACAAGGTGTGTTAACAGTACAAGCAGTTTCCAGTTCTGGCAGATTCTAAAGCCTGTTTCCTTCTGCTGTAGAATTCAATTGTTGAAAAATGAGTATTTAGTTGTTAGTACTATAAACTTTTATACTATCATTTTTTTAAATACAGTGGTTTTATTTTGTTCTTCAGCTTTATTGAGGTATAATTAACAAATAAAAATTGTATATATTTAAAGGGACAATGTGATGTTTTGATATCAAATGATTACCATAATCAAGCTGATTAGTATACCTTTCACCTCCCATGTAGTATAAACGTTGCTGCTTTTATACTTGTGTTTGTGGGGTTTTGTAAATTGATTTTGATTTTAGAGCTGTTTAAGGACTAGAGCTATAAGCACGTGAAGTTTATATTTAGAGTTTTGTGAGCATATTTAAATGAAGTAACAGTAAAATAATGATGTCAGCATCTTCATTTATCTTTGGAAGGATTTTGAACAACTCTTAAGTTTGGAAAACTCTAGGTTTAAGCTTTTGGATGTTATTTAATATATTCCTGATCATCTATAATAACAAGATGGAAAGGGAAGAAAATTTTGGTTGGTTTAATTTCAGATAATCCTAACACAGGTTTTGGCAGTCCTGCCAAAAGGATATAGGAGGTACTATTTTTTAAGTTACTGATCTCTTCCAAGTTTAATTTCTTGTAAGAGGTTGGGTTGGAAAGAGGATCTCCAAGTAGTGGGATTTTCCTGGCTAAATATAGAAGCCTAAATTTGCTGCTTCTGTTCTTTTATTTTAGTTAACTAGTTCAATAGTTTCCACTTTGAAACTGTTGTGAATTTTTACATGAATTTCTAAAGTTCTCAAAGTTAGAACCATGGAACTTTCTGCTATCAATACTATATAACTTTTGAGTAGTTTATTATCAATTTTAGCTTCTAAGTCAAATTGTACTTCTGGTTGAGGAAACGGGGCATTCTTTTGTCTCTCATGGTTGTATCTTCATAAACATTTTCAGTAATAGGTTATATAATTTGGACAAATACATTTGTGACCGAGGCCTTTTACAAACCAATAAATAAATTTGTTTTCACACCCTAGATGGCTCCAAGCTTTTTCAGTTAACCTCTTTCCCTGGTTTGAGCCATTTAATTCTCATTAGCAGAGTAGCCCAAGGGATTTTCCTGAGTATACCTAAAATTAAACCGATGGCCTTCCTGCGTGGTTTCTAAGTACTTCTCACTCTTAGGTGTGCAGTAGCATGCTCTGTGCCTGTTGGGGTACCTCATTGCTCTGCGGGGGACCTCCCTCATCTTGCTGCTCGCTCGAAGACCAGCCAGTGCCTGTTGCCTAACTCTTTAAATATTGTGCACTGGCTGCTCGATTACATTGTTTTTCAGTTGTGGAAGCTAGTCTTCCCTCTTCAGAGAGATGATTTGGTGTCTGGTCCTTGCCTTTTCCTGTTGACTTCTTCCAGGGGTGCTAACTATCATGTACTAATTTTATTTTCGTTTTCACTTGGAATTTTGAAAGGCCTGTTGACATGAACATAGCCTAGTGGTAGTAGTGGGCATGACCCTTCTATGTTCATCCATACTTCTATTTTTTTTAAGTTTATTTATCTTTTTTAGTAATCTTTACCCGACGTGAGGCTCAAACTCATGACCCTAAGATCAAAAGTCGCATGCTCTACTGACTGAGCCAGCCAGTCACCCCTCATCTGTAATTCTTTTATCTAATTTGAGGCATGTTCAAGAGACAGATTTCTGGTTTCTAATACCAATATTAAAAGCAATATGAAATCGGATGGTTTTATATTCCCTTTCTTTCCTTCCTTTCCTTTCCTTCCCTTCCTTTTTTTTTTTTTTGTTTCTTTCTTAGAGAGGGAGAACAATCAAGCAGTGGAGAGGCACAGAGAGAGAGAGAGAGAGAGAGAGAGAGAGAGAGAGAGAGAGTCTTAAGCGGGCTCCATACTCAGCGTGGAGCCTGACACTGGGCTCAGTCCCACAACCCTGGGATCATGACATGAGGCAAAATCATAAGCTGAGCTGAAATCAAGAGTCAGACACTCAGCCAGCTGAGCCTCCCAGGCACCATTTCTTGACACAGCCCTTTATATTTAATGTTCCCATTGATCCTAAACCTTTTTCAGAGGTCAGATTAATCTGTTAAAATAATAAATAGCATTTGATAAATTTGCTTATTCTATGTTCATGTAAGTACAGTACACTGTGTTAGTTATAGCAATAAAGACTAATAGCTAATAATATGCCATTAGGGATCTTGGAGTTCACTGGCCATTAAATCTTTTTTTCTATTGTAAGTTAGATTGGAGAAATATATTTGAAATTGTGTTACTTATTTTGATAAGTGGATTGTGAGCAAGACTAAATTCTATCTGCCTTAATTAATACATAAAAATATAGGAGTTCTTTGGAATAGAAAGTATATAAAAAGTCTTTGATTTCCCAAGTATTCTTACCGAAGCCCACCTTATATCTTTTTTCTTTAAATTTTTAAATGTTTATTTTTGAGAGAGATAGAGGGTGAGCAGGGGAGGGCTAGAGAAAGAGAGAGACACAGAATCTGAAGCAGGCTCCAGGCTCTGGGCTGTCAGCACAGAGCCCAACGTTGGGCTCTGCGAGAAGCCCCCACTGCGAAATGAACTGCGAGATCGTGATGTGAGCCAAAGTCAGATGCTTAACCGACTGAGCCACTCAGGTGGCTTAAAGCTTGACCAAAACCTCCTTATATCTTAACAGTTTGTTGTCTCTCTTTTGCTTGATTGACCACAATTATCTAGCATTTGGTTCTGTGTCAGGAATTATACTCTAAACTTCTAGGAGCCAGATTAATAATAATAATTGATATGTATTATCAATAATAATCATAGCGCTAACCAGTGTGTATTTATCTATTTTTGACCATGGGGTCTCAAACCTTAGCATGCATCACCTGGAAGGTTTGTGATAATAACTGATTGCTGGACCCCCACTCCTAGAGTTTCTGATTTGTGAGTCTTGGGCAAGGTCCAGAATTTGTGTTTCCAATAAGTTCCCAGGTGATGCTGATACTGCTGGTACAACATTACCTTTGACAACTACTGTTCTAGACTAAGGGTTGGTAAACTTTGGCTTTATTTTTGTAAATACGGTTTTATTTTAATACATCTCCACTCATCTGTTTACATATTGTCTGTGGCTGCTTTTGTGCTACTGGGGCAGCATTGAGCATTTTGGACAGAGACTCTGGCCACCAAGCTTAAAATCTTTTGTTACTTAGCCCTTTGCAAACAAAGTTTGATGACTTCTGCTCTAGACAATCTTTCTAAACTAGTTTTTTTTTTAAAACCCCATTTTATAGGTGAGAAAACTAAGTCTGTAACCTTCCTAAGCACACAAGCTAGCAAGTACAGGTCTGGGATTCCAAACTTCATGCATTTTCTTTCTTTTTTTTTTTTTCCAAACTTTATGTATTTTCTAAAACCTACTTTATAAATTTTTACGGATGGCCCCCACATTTATCGATATAGCCCAGCTCTTTCCTCTGAGCTCCAGCTTTCTTCAGTATCTAAATGCTTATATGACATCCACCCTTGAATATGTAGTTGCTGATGCTGGTACACCAAGGAATCACATTTGAGTCCTTTTTCACTCCCCAGTTACAGTACTGGAAAGATGTCATGTTGATTCTGCCTCTAAAACTTAGTTTTAATATGTCACCTCTCTCCATCACTACTGCCACCACAGAGGTGTGAGCCCTGTGATTTCTTGCTGGGACTTTTCTCCTCTCAACTGTTCTCCCTGCTCTGCTCTTGCTGTCTGGTCAGAGGCTTCTTCCTTGGAGCTGCATGAGCGTCGCATGTAGAATGCAAACCAGATCAGGTTCCCTTTGCACTCAGAATAATCTGCAAACTCCTCCTTATGGTTGGGTCGTCTCTCCAGCTTAGACTGCAGCTCTCCAGGTCCTGTTGCACACTTTAGCTGTCCTTAAACAAGGCTAACTCCTGGCTCACTTCAAAGCCTTTGCGTGCGTGGGCCCCATTCTTGCTAGATTAGCTTTTTCTCGGGTCTCAGTTCTTTGCCTAAATCACAAATGTCACTAACTCAGATTGGCCTCCAGTGACCCTCTCTCTGTCTAAAGTGTATAGGCATCCCAGTTTATCCCTCCTGTCTCTGCCCTTTATTTGTTTTCCTTTTGGCACTAACACGTTACACGTTACATTTTTTTAAAAATAGGCTCCACACCCAACGTGGGGCTTAAACTCACGACCCTGAGATCAGGAGTCAAATGTTCTACTGACTGAGCCAGCCAGGCGCCCCTAAATTAATTTTTAAAAACACTTTCTGGGGGTATGTCACCATCTCTAGAATGTAAGCTTCGTAGGGAGATAGCTCTTGTCTGCTCACAGTTGTATGCCCGGGTCCTAGTTCTATAATAGAGATTCATTTCAACAGATCGAAATTAAGAATCAATTCCTCAAGGAATTCAAATCTGCTGTTGAGAGTTTAAAGTCTGTTTGCAAGGATTTGTATTTATTCTCTTATATGTTGCCTTTAGTTGTTAACTTAAAAAGTATTGATTGTATTGTTTGCACAGTTTTGTTTTTTGTTATGAATGTGTGTAATTTTAGAGACTTTATACTGCTTATAGTATTAAATGGAATTATAAAGAAGACATTTTAAAAAAAATAAGTAAATTGTGTAGTCTTTGAAAAAAAATTGGGGACTTATTTCAGATGGACTTTTTTTCCCCACATCAAAACATGGGAAGTTTACTGAAGCTGCCAACATGAGAACAGGCGTCTCCATGTCCTTTTCTTTCAATGACATGAGTCGAGCTTTTGGGCATCTGGAAGATGATTAGCACAAGTCGTATTGTGAACACATCCTTGCAATAATTGGATTATTCTTCAGTTTTGGTTCAGTTCAGTTATTTAGGCTCCTCAGTGGAACTGTGATCTCATTTGGAAAGCTATTTAGTTATACAGTACTTTGGATGGCTTCTGTAAGTTTTTACTTCCAAATCTAAAATTAACCCATTTCAAAGGCCCTTATTTTTAAGCCTTATCCTAGAAAGGACAAGGAAGGCCTCATAGGTGTTCAAAACTTTTGTTTTTTTAAATCGGAAAGGACATGAAGAACTGGAGAGGAGATCCACCGGGGTGAGGCCAGGGATGAGAATGAAAAAAACCATGGCCAGTGTCCATGGTGAACTACTGACCGACAAAGAGATGTAGAATTGTATTCTGGATTTCTTTGTTTGCTTAAACAGCAAGCCCTTGAGACTGAGTAATTACGTACCTTGTATTCATTTTATGTAATGTTTATAATAAGAGCAACTGATAGGTTGAATTAGAGTTTTCAGTGACCACTGGGGCATGAAACAAGCTCCTGGTAAGATAATCCTCATGTTCTGCAGCGTTCCCATGGGTTGGCATTCTAAAGAAACAACACGAGGAGGGGCCCCTGGGTGTCTTCGTGGGTTAAGTGTCAACTTTGGCTCAGGTCGTGCTCTCGCGATCTGTGAGTTCAAGCCCTGCATCAGGCTCTGTGCTGACAGCTTGGAGCCTGGAACCTGCTTTGGATTCTGTGTCTCCCTCTCTCTCTGCCCCTCCCCAACTCATGCTCTCTCTCTATCTCTCAAAAATAAACAAACAATAAAAATACTAAACAACATAAGGAAAGATGGCCTTAGTTTTCCAGGAAAAATTAAAAGTGCCAGTCATTTGCCTTTATAAGTTATCAGTCCTCCGCCTCTACCTCAAAGTGGGTATTTTTTCCTCACTCCTTCATTACCTTTAGGCATAATCTGCCTTTCTTTGAGCATTATTTATCTCCAGATTTTTCTTCAACTTTTGGTCCCTTGCATGGGGTAGGAGATGCCACTTTGCTCCAGCGATGAGGCAGCGTGTGTTTTCTAAATGAGCTTCTCTGTCTTATCATTGCCTTTTATTAATGTTTGAAATTATCTTTGAAAACCTGCTTTCCATTAATGTGTTCTGTGAAGATGTGGATGTTGCCAATTGTGCATTATTTGAAACGGTAATCATAGCTGCTTATTAAGGCCGAAGGTAAACACGTTTGCCCACTTTGGAGGGATGTTTTCTTTTCTCCTGGAATGGAGGGTAAACCGGCGAGTCACGTCTGTGGACGTGGAAGCTGAACTGTACATACCGAGTATGGGAACTGTTATTTGTGAGTGCTGGATTTGAGTCATAATACATTACCCCATTCACCCAGGAACCGGTCAGCTTAACAGCTTTCATGTGCGTGTGACTGTACCAATTAATAGTTTCTCTGGAAACCTTGTTTGCTGTGATTTTGCTATGATTTCTCTTCTCAGAGCAGAATTAATTCTGGACGTCGACAGTGGGAGCTGACATATGTATGCCCAGTGATTTTTTTCTTAGCTGCTTACATTTTCCAGGTGATTTATGTCCAGATGTCATGCTGCCACCATGAAAGAGAATCTCGGCACCACTTTGCATATCTTTAGATTACTGTTTATCAAGTGATGAGTTACCAAACTGATGAGTTTACTAAAAATTGATTTGAAAAATGTTTGTTAAATTCCCTCCGTAGCTGATACTGTAAAGGGCTTTGTACATATTTTCAGGTTTTGATTCTTATCCTCAATGAACAAAATGTTTATTTGTCTACTGCAGATAGGGTAGATGCAGGAAAATCCTGTTCTTATATGATTCTCTGTTTCGAGCATGTTCGTTTATAATCTGTCTCAAAAGAAGTGAGTGTGATTCCTGCTTGAATTTTCATTTGCAAAGGAGACAAGACCATTTATTATCGACTCTGCAGGTGTGACCAGGTGGAAGAGAGATAACAGGCATTCAGGTAGAGAAGCCAGACTGGACACAGGAAATTGAAGCTCTGGACCTTATTCTTCTGTAATTAATCTTATAATATGAACAATCTGGATCATGGTTTTTCTGGTTGTTTCATTGTTCATTCCCTCATTCCTTCATTCATCCATTCACTCATTCCTTCAACCGCCTATTCATTTGTTCATTTGTTAGGTGAATTTAATGTTTCCTATGTGCCTGGTATCTCACTGGACACCGATACGGAGTAGTTTGTAAAACTGATTCGTGCCCTGCTTCATGTATCTCACAGTTTTGTGGAGGAGTGAGACAAAACTAAGTAAAAAGAAGTGGATAATGTAATTTCTGATTGCATGGGTTCTAGAGTCTAACTTTTGGGACCTAAAGCTATCCTATGGGTGGGCTCCACGGTCCAGAGCAAGTTCTTATTCCCCTCTGTACCTTGAACTCCTCGTGTGTAATATGAGGCTGATAGCATTGTTGTGAAGATTAAGTGAATCCGTTCAAATAAAGCATTTACAACAGTGTCGTGTATTAAGTGCTCTGTAAATGTTCCCTCGATCCAATTTTAAATCGTAATAAGGGCTATGAAGGAAAAGAATGTGGTGATGAGAGAATAATAGGAGAAAACTTACTCTAGATTGGGTTGTGTAATAGATTCTCCAGCTCTCTTTACTTAATAAAATATTATATTTTCTTCAGTTATCTCTCCCTCTGCCAGTCAGCCCATAGGCTACAGGAAAGCTGGTCCCAGCCTCAAGGTGGGAAATGCTGTTGATTTGCCCAAGAATCCAGGCTCAAGCCAGTTTATGAGTTGTACCTGGAGGCCCAGTGGTCCCAGGGAGTGTACCCGTTTGTACCAGTGCAAGGGGAAAGTTGCCTGGGGTTCCTAAGAAAGCTTTCTCCTTGGTTGTTGTGTGTAGATTTAAAGCTCGAAACTGTTACGGTTATTTCACTACCAGGGTGATCCTGAAACTGTTCGGGCGGTCTGGAGACGCCTGGAAACTGCATCTGAACTCTGATATGAACAAGCCAGATTAGCGCCTGCCTGCACACTTTTTCAGTTTATGTGAGCGGAGTTGAGCTTTCTGCTTCTAACAGCCAAAAGTAAGAGATGAGTCAGGGAAGGCTTCTTGTGGATGTGGCTATTAAGGATGATTTCCAAGTTTGCTGATTTTTTTTTTTCTTTTTCACAGATGGGTGGGTTTGATACCGTCTGTAGATATGAGGAAGGCTGTTTGGAGGAGTTGGGGAGAAATAGGTTTCAGGGGTAAAAATCAAGAGTTCTCACTTGTCAGATGAGAGTGCCGGATGTTAGCAGTGATTTGCACACTTTTTCTGACTGAATATACTCAGAGAAATGACATCCTTCGATCAGTGATTATGATTTCTAAAGCATTGCCAGCCAATTTTACCAACAGCGGCGGCTGAAACCACAGCCTCAGCAGGGGTGCGGAGGGAGCGATGTGGGGTTTTTCAACCTGATTGCACATAAGAGCGTCATGCAGAGTTTAAGAGAAGTATACATGTGTATCAGATATGTGGAATCAGAGTCTCTAGGATGAGATGGGGGATCTGTTTGAGAACTGGGACCCAGTGTGGCTTTTACATGCAGCTAATTTGGGAAATCACTGCCAGCCGGGATGCAACACCCCTTCCTGTACCTGACTTCTAATTAACAACTCCAGGAACCGGTGTCCGTTAAGTTAAGCTCAGGACACAGCATGAACCGTTGGAGTAGCCACAGCATGGTGTTGTTACGACGCCTCAGCTGCCATGTTACATGTTTTCTTTCTATCGTGAGGGCCAAACGCTATCTATGACTAGAGGCATATTAGCAATTTTGAGAGTGTCTTAACAGTTACACAGTGTTTAGGTGTTTGATGGTCATTAGAGCATCTGTTACTTAAACAGCCGTTAAAATATCATTTTACATATCAGTAGCTGGGTAAATTCCATGAGAAATCGAGTGGCAGATCAGCCTGTAATCATAGATCATGTTCTAGAGCTGCTGCGTGAACATTACTGCCCGTGCTCTGTCAAAGCTAGATCATAGCCGCAGATGACCTCTGTCGTCAGATAGTGAGAGGGGTCTTGGAGAAGAAATGGGTCAAGGACGCACTGAACCATAATTAGGAGCAGTGTAAAACGCAGCGGGGAAGTGAGGTGTCTGTGTTGGGGCGAGCCAAGGAAGGAGGGTGCTGGCTCCAAGGCTGAGACAGGGCCCCCAAATAATGAGATGCTCAGCAGGAAGCAATTGCTCTAATTAATATAATTAAGGCTTTATTTATGGCCATTTGGGGTTGCATTGGCAGCCAGCAATTTGCCCTAGGTGGTAATGATGCTCTCAGCTTTGGGAAATGATGCTCTAGGCATTTCGAGGGAAACTGAGTTCTGCTTTGCCTCATGTTGCTTCCCTTCCCCAACCCTCTACCTTCAGAGGTTTATGAATGAGGGAAGGAGAACATTTAGTCCTGGAAGGAGGCAACATATTAACTCTTCTCCCTGGGGAGACATAGGTTTCTGATTTGACTTCCCCAGAAAGAAAGGAAGGTGTAAATATAGGATTCTTCCCTTTGCTTATTTATTTTTGAGGTATCATCATAAACTGTAGAACACTGGACACATTTGTATTCGTTCCTTTGATTCGGTTTGCTATCCATAATTGAAGTGGCTTTTCTATTGAAAAATCTGTTCATCTGAGAAAAAAATAAAATGGTGTCAGAGTAGGATTTTTAGAAGATGATTTTTGGTTCTGTGTTAGGCAGCGGAAGCCTATGACTATCTCGTAGTTGTCAGAGCGTTTGAATTTCCTTGTCACCACTTTTGTTATCAGCTCCGCCACGGCCATTGACAAATATTGGCTGAGGCCAATCAAGTGTAAGATTCGCAAGTTAGCAGCTGCGGAAAAAGAGGTTTAAGTGCTTTCTACAGAAAGAGGTAAACAGTGGGAGTGGCAGCAGTTTGCATTAATTATGAGGAGAAGCTGTTGAGAGAATACACATTCGTGGGGCAATTCATATTACCTGACATGAGATCTGGACTTAGTCTCCAGGGATGTGGAAGTTTCAGGGCCTGGATCCCGAGTTTAGAGAAAAATGACAGACAATGAATGGTTTTTGTAGGTTTTTGTTCTTTAATGAAGTGTTGCTCAATCTGTTGACTTTTTAAAATCAATACATCTACTTGTATGTAGGAGATTAAGAACTTAGTGATTAGGAGATTTTAACGGTTTTTCTGTCATTCTTAAATTCCTGTAGAGAATATGGCGTTTATGGATTTAGCCAAGTTAATTTAAAAAAAAAATGACTTCCTGGTGATTTCCAAGTTGTTCAGAAATATAATGCCACTTTGAAATAACATCCTGGGAGAGCCGGCAGGTTTACAGCACCTAGTAGTTTTGGGAGCTGTAGTATTAGAGACATTTATAGTTCCATTATATGTGGAAATGGAAGTCTGAGAGCATATGGTAATTGAAATCCACAGATACTCCTTCACTCGGAGCCCTTTCTGGGATACGGTGAAGAACAAATAAACATGGTCTTTAAACCTTTTATTCTTTTTAGCCATTATTCGCATTTCTTTGTGCCATTATGTATCCTAGATTCTAACAGGTGTGGGGAAAAATAGTTTTAAAAAATGGTAACGTGAGGGGTGCCTGGGTGGCTCAGTCAGTAGAGAGTCTAACTCTTGATCTCGGCTCAGGTCTTGATCTTGGGTTGTGAGTTCAAGCTCTGCATGGGGCTCCACTCTGGGCATGGAGCCTACTTAAAAAAAAAAAGTAGTAAACTGGGTATGAGCCTCTTATTGCTTTACTGCTTACTTCTTGTAGTACACACATGCACTTGCCCTCAGATATCTAGTACAGTATTAGATGCAGGCTTGGGGGCTGGTGGCTTAAGTAATCGTGGCGGTATTGAAGATGGTGATGAAAAATGATGTTGACTATTCATGGAAACATGAATTGTTGCAACTTAATATTGCATCATGCTAGTGTCCAGTCTGTAAGACCCTATTGTCACCGAAGGGGTGAACTTGGCTCTACCCAAAACTTTGTAACATGGCTGCAGTTCTGCCGCTCCCTCCTCCACCCCAGCTCTGTCTTCCAGCCTTCCCTGAACTTCTCAGTATTTCTCATGCCCACGTGGCCTTTCGAATCTATACGTTCACACGCTAGTCTTTTTGTTGGGAATGTCCTTTTATCCAGCATTCTGCTAGTGTGGTCTCTAATCTTTACAAACGCCCCTCAAAAGTCACTTCCTTTCCTATAAAATCTTCTCTGTCAATCCCCATCCCCTATTTGCAAGTTGCTTCTGCTCTCCCATGCTCCTTATTTATAACTTTACTACAGCGGTTCTCTAGTACTCTTATTGCTTATTTGCAATCCTCTCTCCCCTCCTAGTTTGTAAGCTCATTGAAAGTAGAGACATTGTCATTTTTATATCTTTAGCATCTAGCACAATGACTAATATGTATGGGGCATTCGTTATGTGCTTTGTTGACATAATTTCAACCACATATATATACACACATATATATACACGTATATATATATATATATACATATATATATGTTTGCCGTTATGTATATATACATGTGTGTATATATACATATATATATATACACACACACATATATATATGTGTATGTATATATATATTTGTTTGCTGTTGCTCCTGTTGCTTTTGAATATTTTCTTCCTGAGTGTGTCTGTGCTATGTGTCCGGAGGTATAAGTGTGACATTTGACCTGGATCTTGAGAGGTTCATATTGCAGTTATAAGAGAAAAGACACGGAGGGAAAATGTTAAATAATTAAAGACAGGGAATGGTTCTATCACTGTTTTAAGAAAACACAGAAATAGGATATAGGTCGTCAGTAGAGAAGGGATAAAATATACTAGATGTATACAAAAGAGAAGAGATATAGGGAAGTGAGATAGAGTGTATACATGTATTTCAGAGGAGGAAAAGCAAGAAAAAAAAGAAGCAGTGCGAGACTATAGAGACTAGATAGAATTGGGAGAATTTGCAAGTTATTTAATCTAAGTTTCTCCCCCCTCTTCTATAAAGTAAGAATACTGTTACTACAGTATTAGTAGTAATACTAATAGTTAGTATTAGTACCTGTCTCACAGGATTATGAAAAAAGTAGTGAGATAATTCAAATAAAGCCAAATGCATGCAACAAAGGAAGCACAAGATAATAACATTATTATTATTATTATTATTATTATTATTATTAAGTTGTTATTGTTCCATTGTGGTGGTGAGGCATAAACACACACCTTTATGAGGGAACTGGTACAGAGTGAAGCCAAACCATCAGAAATGTATTTGGAGAAGATGAAGGTAAGGAATCCGGCATCAGATTAGCCAAAAGGAAATTGGGAAGGAACTGGTATCAGATCAGTGTTGGGGGAATGGGAAGGAAAGGGAGAGAGATTTGCAGTCGAGACCTGGACACAGAGAACTGGTGCAATGAAGATGACCTTGAAGCTAAGGCAGTGCTTACCCTCGGCCTGGGAAAAACTGATCTGGTTCCTGCAGAGCCTGGGGGGATCCCGGAGTGTGACCAACCCAGGGCCTGCTGGTGAGAGCAGGTGTGCTGAATGGGTAAGCCGGTAATTAGGGGGACGTGTGGAAAGCGAGGAATTGCAGCAGGGGCAGATTGTGACAGGCGATAGGGGAGCAGTGGAGGTCAGTATGCAGATTGTTGAGGTAAAAGAATGGCTGGAAGGTTCATGGGAAGCAGGATCCCAGTTTAAACTGACATAGTGCTTTCTCTTTGTACTTGTAGGTTTGAAAGTCAAGGTCATGGAATACAGAGTTGGTGTCAGTCTCATAGGACCTTGGAAGAGTCCACAGCCACTTGCGTGGCCCGTCTTTTTAGAAATATTAGACAGTTTCTATGTCCAGTGTCTCCACTGCAGTAGATTTTTATCTTACTGTGTTATTTTGTAAGCATGAGATTAAAAAAAACCTTATTTATTATGCTTATGAAAATATTGAGGATTTTTGTCTTTAATATAGCCAATTTTTTTATTTAAAAATTTTTTAATGTTTTTATTTTATTTTTAAGAGTGGGAGAGAGACATAGTGGGAGTTGGGGAGGGGCAGAGAGAGAGGGAGACACAGAATCCGAAGCAGGCTCCAGGCTGCTAGCTGTCACCACAGAGCCCAACACAGGGCTCCAACTCACGAACTGTGAGATCATAACCTGAGCCGAAGTCAGACACTTAACTGACTGAGCCACCCAGGTGCCCATGAATTTGCATTTCTAAGATGACTAATGATGTGCATCTTTTCATGTAACTTAACTGGCTATTTACATATTCTCTTTCTAAGTGCATACTATATAATCTAGTTGGTTTAAATTCGATACTCTATAAAAAGCCTATATGAGTAGCAGGCTAATAATATATAGTATATTAATATCAATAAGTATAATAATATTAACAATATAATATTGATCACTACAATTATTGTTGTGTTGTGTGTTATTATGTAACATTAACCCACACATATATATATTAATTTTACTTGACAAGTTGGGACGGGTCATTAGTGGGCTCATATTTTGCTTAAAGCAGACTGTCAAAGAGGAGCCATTTTGTAAATATTTTAAGCCAACCATTTACTAGTCTTTTGAAGTAGGTCCATGTCAAGGGCCTTTCTTTGCAGATGGTATGTTAGAGAGAGTGGACTCTCTCTAATAAAATCATGCTTTAAAAAATGTTTTATTAAAATTTTTTTAAGGTTTATTTATTTTTGAGAGAGGGAGACAGAGCACCAGCAGGGGAGGGCCAGAGAGAGGGGGAGACACAGAATCCAAAGCAGGCTCCAAGCTCAGCTCTCAGCACAGAGCCCAATGCAGGGCTCGAACTTATGAACCACTAGATCATGACCAGAGCCAAAGTAGGACGCTTAACTGCCTGAGCCACCCAGGTGCCCCTAAAATCATACTCTTTAAAAGTTTCTTTAATGTGGAGTCAGTATGAAAAGATACTTGCAAATTGGTTTGAGTACCAAGGCATCCCACATTTTACAAGTTTTTTCTAATTTTCCAGTATGGCTGTTTCGTCTGTGCTTGATTTGACAAGCTTTTGTTTTAGTGCCTCAGCTTAGTCTTGTAAGACACATTTTCTTATTCATTTGGAACTCATATTTTATTGGTTTACATTATATTCAGTTACATGAATATAATTACAATAGCTGTATTAAGTACTAAGGGGACTGGGGACAAAACACAATAAATAAGCATAGGATTCAAATAGGGGGACAGATAAGCCTTCCTGTATGGAGGTAGGCCCCTAACTACCCGAAGCCAATGGCTGTGGCACATGGGACATGCATATTTTACAGAAGCAGTGGAAAGCAAGAGTTCATTCGTCAACTCAGAGGAAGGTTGATTAAGAAAGCTCTCTAGTTCTTACTGAGCCACGTAGTTTGAAAGACAGGATAGGAAGGAGGGAAAACAAGGTTATTTTGATCTTTTTACTTAGTTATATAGAAATGTTCTCTGGTTTCTCTAATTTCTCTAAATCACACAGTTAAAACTTGAATTTGGATTTTCACCAATTCATATATTCTGGAAAGAATTAGAAGTAGATAAAAGATTAGCCATATATTGGGGGCACCTGGGTGGCTCAGTTGGTTAAGCGTCTGACTTTGACTCAGGTCATGATCTCATGGCTCATGAGTTCGAGCCCTGAGACAGGCTCTGTGCTGACAGCTCAGAGCCTGGAGCCTGCTTCCAGATTCTGTGTCTCCCTTTTTCTCTGCCCCTCCCCTGCTTGCACTCTGTCTCTCAAAAATGAATAAATGCTAAAAAAAATAAAAAAAGAATAGCCATATATTTAATTTGGGAAAACATTTATATGTTCATGTTTGCATTTTCCTGGAGTACTTGACTTTCGAATTTGAAATAATAGTTCGGGATTAGATAGAGGAAGCTGACAACTATAAAAGGTTGTATCTGAGAACTTTTCTAATGTGTATATACCTTTGATCAGATCATTATGAACCCTCAGAAGAGGGACTGGGGACTCAACCTCTTGTCAGTTCTTGTTTGTCTGTATCTGGAGCTAGCCTTGTCCTGACATGCCAACTTCCACCCCATAAATTCTTTTCTAAAGCAGTCTGCCAATTTGAAGTTGCCTAGTGCTTAATAAAGTCTAGCAGCTCCTATATGTTTTCTGTAGAAGCTGAAGATAGACTCTGTGTTTAATGTTGGATACTATCTTTTACTTAAAATCTTTGAGTTGAAAGTTGGAAGCAATTTTTGTATGCAGCTTTTCGTGCCATATGAACAATAGTGTTATACACTTTAGGAAAAGTGAGAAAATAGAACATCTATACTCACATTTGTATCAATTTATTTTTTTCTTTAAGTCTGGGAAGACCTTGCTAAATAATTATTAGCAGATACGACTTGATAGTTTAAGGTACATTTTGAATGGTAGATTATACTTTTTAAAAAATCAGAGTTGAGATTTATTATAGATGCATTGTTAGAAATGATGGCATTTCATAAAATAATACTTTATTAATTACAAAAAAAATTTTTACTGTTTATTGTTTGGGAGAGAGAAACACACACAAAGCGTGAGTAGGGGAGGGGCAGAGAGAGAGGGAGACACAGAACCTGAAGCAGACACCAGGCTCTGAGTTGTCAACCCAGAGGCTGATGCGGGGCTTGAACTCATGAACCGTGAGAGCATGACCAGAGCTGAAGTAGGATGCTTAACCGACTGAGCCACCCAGGCACCCCGATAGTCTTTTGTTTTTATTTTTGCTTTATTTGTTGTTGACAGTTTCAGGTCCCAGGATCCACGTATGATTTTTCTTGTTTGACATTAAATAAGAATATTTTAAAATAGAAAAGATTTTTTTCTCCCCAGTGGGGGCATATGCATTACTGTACTTATAATTTTGTTTTAAAATAATTGAATAACTTGGTTTAAATATGTCTGAATGGAACCCAAATATTTGGCAACACTTGGGGAGGAAAATATGAATTGGTGAAAACTCCAAAATTAAGTTTGAATTGTATAATTTAATTATTGCATTAAAAATAAAGGCTATTTTATATGAAATGTATTGCTTGTTAGAGATCCGTAGGGGATTTGTATTTGAATAGCTAAGAAAATCTTACCTTTTTTCTCAGCTCGACTCTTACATATGCTTCTGCATGCTTGAACTTACTTGCAAGCAAAAGCATTCTACCTGAATGCTTATTTACACTATTTATAAAGTAGTATAATGCTAGATTTAATTAATTCAGGTGTTGTTTACTGTGTCTGATTTGTGCCAGCTACATCCCAAAAGAATAAAACTTGTGTCACTTGGTAAGAGTTTTAATACATTTGGAAATAATGTTCTTGAACTTTCGCTTATTGTTTGGTAGAGAAGACTGAAATTTACCATGCTAGTACTTTCATAATTGTCATTTTATGGGCTCATTACACCTGTATTTATTGAGCCCTTACTTTACATCATTGTGGTCAGAGACACCATTCATTTATTTTGCATTGTTTTCCTTCATTATTTCATATGTCAGAATTTGAATTTTCATCTTTCCTGTAGAGGTATACTTCATTTAACAGCAAAGTTCATGGAGATACATATGTATCAAATTTTAGTATTGCCTATTTATTTACTTTATAATTTCATAAAGGAGTGCCAAGCCCTTTAGGGTTAAGCCTTTTATTAGCATCTTTGATAACTTTTAAATTTTTAACAGACACATGTTACAAGGTCTCCCTACCCCTACCCTGCCCCTGAGAAATTAACAAATGGAAAGGATGATAAACTTATAATATTGGTTGACAAAACTGAATTACAACACCAACTAAAAACAGGGGAAACAATTTGAAGTATGTATTAACTGTTGTAGTAAAAACTATAAAAATTAGCATGTGGTTTATAGAAAAATCATTTTTATTTCACAGTTTTCTAAGAACCTGTCAATTTTTATGATGCAGTATTAACCTACATTTTATTGTACAACTATTCCATAAAAGTTACAAATAGCCAGAAGTAATTTTCAGCAGAGAAACTGGTGGAAGTTAAAATTATATCTTAAAACACTTTAATCCCTCATATGTGAGTGTAATGGAGGAGGGAAGTAATTATCTGTATCACAGGAGATAAAATATCATTTTAATTGTGGTTGTCTAGAAATGGCATATAAAAAAGCCTTTTTTCTCTTTGTAAAGTGTCTGTTTCTAGCTTCCTAGGTGGCCCGTTGGTATGCTGGGGAGACTCGAGGGGAAGTCCAAGGCAGTAGTGTCTGTGGGTCTTAGACCTCTCACTCAGGGTCTCCAAGCACAGCAACTGGTTTTATCTGATTTCTGTACTGGGATTCTATGAAAGATTTCTTTTGAAAAAAAGAATTTTCTCGAGTCCAAAATTCAGTCTGGTTTTGAAACCACTGGCCTAAGACAATATTGAGGATTTTTAACATAACGGCAGCAGTTGAAAATTATACCAGAACATAGAGAAGCAAGGGAGAAACAATACAGATGATAGAGAACGGATTAGTTGTCTGTCCACACGCCGCAGTGAAAATGGGGAAAATGTAATGGGTTTATTTGACTGCCAACCATATGCTACTTGCTGGGATTATATTATTTTTTTATTGTTGTTGCGGAAAAATTATAGAACATGAAATTAACTATTTTAAATAAAATGTACGATTCAGTGACATTTAGCGCATTCACAATGTTGTGCAACTGTCACCTCCGTCCAGTTCAAAAATTTCGTCACTGTGTCGTGCTTTAAAATTGTAGTTACTACATGTATTTATACTGACTTCTTTCTAAAAAGAACTTGGAAGTGGCTTCTGAGAAAGGCTATTAATAAAATAGAAACTGAAGGTCAGAACCAAGGAAAGGAGAAGGAAACTAATATGTAATCAACAAGTGTTAATGTCATTTTTAGTTAAGCTCAGGATTGACTCTTTGGCTTCCCAGCAACCAGAGCATGAGAAAGTACATCTGATAAGTAATCAAAAAGCACAGAGAATAGCAGCTCCTCAGAGGAAACCGTTTTTCTTAAGACTCAGTTCTAAATGAAATTTCTCATTTGGGACTTGATGTAACATTGAGTGACTACAGTTTTATCCTGGATTTTGGAACATTTTTAACATGGCTCTTTCTGTAATAACGTTGAATAAAGCTAAAAGCCCAATATTACTCTGTGAGGCAATGATAGGAATTTTAGATATAGCAAAACCACAAGTATTTGACTTCTACTTGCTTGATCTCAAGTTAGTCCAGATAATTTTTTTTTAACTAGAAAGAGTGAGAGGTTGGCAGGAAGTCCTTAATAAGACCTTTGTCAGCAGGTCCCAAGGGGATGGGAGCCACTTGGTTAGGCCAGAAGTACATTTTGCAGTTAATAGTGAAATATAGTTTCAAGGCTAAAATCTTTTTTCTATGTTTATGAAATGAGTTATCCGTGATACAAAGGGTAAGCCCCACTATGCACAAAGATACACAACTATCATACAAGATTCCAGAAATTGCTCGTTTTCGTCAGTGGATTTGGTGGGTGGCAAACATAGAAATAATTGGGGTATATTTGTAGGCAAACATTTTGTTACTTAGATTTGGTAAATTTATCATCAATGACGGAGGTATGGAAGGATTAAAGTAGACTTCATTGGTTCTATTACCGACTCTCAAGTTGGTTTTCCTAAAGTTTTTGCTAATTTACAGTGAAACTAGCCATTTAAGAGAGTTCCAGTTTCATTGCTTATTTATTTGTAAGCTCTGAGTATAATTATTTTTGCTTGTTTCTGTAATGACATAGTGACATCAGACTATAAGCTAATGGGCATGGTCTTACCCATTTTACCTCAAACTTTATTTCAGAGATTTTTTTTTTCAAATAAATTTAAGACTATAAGAAGTAGAAAATAATACTATGGACATAGTATTCCTTTTATGTAGATTCACTGGTTGTTAACATTTGGGGAATTTGTATTCTCTTTTTTGTTAAATGCTGAACTGTTTGAAAGTGAGTTGTGGACATGATATTTTAGAACTGTGTCTCTTTTTTTTTAACATTTTTTTGAAGTATTTATTTGTTTTCAAGAGAGACAGAGAGTGAGTGGGGAAGGGGCAAGAGAGAGAGGGAGATGCAGAATCCAAAGCAGGCTCCAGGCTCTGAGCTGTCGGCACAGAGCCTGACGCAGGGCTGAACTCGTGAACTCTGAGATCATGACCTGAGTTGAAGTCGGACGCTTAGCCGACTGAGCCACCCAGGCGCCCCAGAACTGTGTCTTTTACAAATAAGGACATTTTCATTCATTCCACAGCCACCCTGTCATTAGTACAGCCAACATATTTAACATCAATATAATAAAGTTATTGGATAAAATCTATATTCAGATTTTTCCAGGTGTCCCAGAGATGCCCTTTATAACTGTTTTTCTTTTTTTCCCACTCTAGGATTCAGGAAAGGGTCATGCCTTTAATAGGTCAAGGATCACTTGGTTGGCATGCCGTTTATCTTTCATAGTACTGATAGTTCTGAAGAATACAGACCATTTTCTTATACAGTGCCCCTCAGTCTCGTTTTGTTTGATTATATTTCCTGTTAGATTCAAGTTAAATATCATGGCAAGAATGTTATGGAGGTGAGATTGTCTTCTCCAGATTTCATCGTACCAAGAGGCCTGTTTGTCATTTGTTCTGTTTTTGGTGATGCTGTAGGTTAAGGTGGCATCGCCAGATCTTTCGATCTGCAGATAACTTTTCTCTTCATAATTAATAAAGAGCTATGGGATGATACTTTGAGAGTACGTGAATATTCTCTTCAGGGACTATTTAAATCATTGTATATCCATCACTGGTACAGGGCCTGGCATGGAATAACTGCCTAAGAAAAGTTTATTGAATAAGTAAATGAGTGATCTGGGACACAGGTTTCTTTCTTTCAAGTCAGATACAATGTTAGATTTAATTTATGTGAAAATTTATTTCATATCTTTTATTTTTTCCAGCTTTATTGAGGTATAATTGACAAATAAAATTGTATATATTTGAAGTACACAATGTGATGATTTAATAAATGTATGCATGCATTGTGGGATGAAGACCTCAATTAAGTTAAATAATATATTAATCCCCTTATACAATTAATTCGTGTGTGTGTGTGATGAGAATGCTAAGATCTACTCTTTTCCAAGTTCAAGTACATAGTACAATATTATTAACTATAGTTACCATTGTGTACATTAGATCCTCAGAGCTTATTAATCAACATCTCAACCACCATTCTCTGCTCTTTTTCTATGAGTTCAACTTTTTAAAAAAATTTTTTATTTTTTAGATCTGCATATAAGTGATACCATCAAGTATTTGTCTTTCTCTGCCTGCCTTATGTCACTTTGCATAATGCCCTCCAGATTCTCTCATTTTGTGGCAAAGGACAGGATTTCTTTGTTTTGTGACTGAATAGCATTTCATTGCGTATGTATATGCCACATTTTATTTATCTATCTGTCGATGGACACTTAAGTGGCCTCTGTATCTTGGCTTCTGTGAATAATGCCACAGTGAACATGGGAGTGCACCTATTTCTTTGAGATCCTAAATTCATTTCCTTTCGACGTATACCAAGAAGTGGGGTTGATGGATCATATGGTAGCTCTATTTTTAATTCTTGAGGAATCTCCATACTGTTTTCCATAATAGCTGTACCAGCTTACATCCCTACATCCTGACGGTGGAAAAGTTTCCCTTTTCTCCATATCTCTGTAAGCGTTTGTTATCTCTTGTCTTTTTGATAATAGCCATTCTAACACATATGAGGTGATCTCTCACTGCGGTTTTGATTTGCATTTCCCTGATGATTAGTAATATTGAACACCTTACCTGTTGGCCATTTGTGTGTCTTCTTTGGAAAAATGACTGTTCATCTTCTCTGCCTGTTTTTAAATAAGATATATATTTTTTTCTTTTAAGTTGTCTGAGTTCCTTATGTACTTTAGATATTAACCCCATATCAAATACATAAATTTTCTCTCATTGTTTAGAGAGAATGAAAATGCTTTTCATTTTGCCGATGGTTTCCTTTGCTATGCAGAAGATTTTTTGTTTGATGTAGTCGCACTTGTTTATTTTTGCTTTTGTTGCCTATGCTTTTGGTGCTATATCCAAAAAAATTGCCAAGACCAATGTCAAGGAACTTTACCCCTATGTTTTATTCTCGGAATTTTATAGTTTCAGGTCCTACATTTAAGTCTTTAATCCATTTCGAGTTAATTTTTGTGAGTGGTATAAGATAGGGGTCCAGTTTCATTCTTTTGCATGTGGATATTCAGTTTTCCCAACACCATTTTTTTCATATTTATATTTTGCTTATCCCATTTTTTCTTTCTTTCTTTTTTTAAGTAGGCTCCATGATCCCGAGAGCACGAGTCATATAGTCTCATTGACTGAGCCAGCCAGGTGCCCCTTCCCAACATCATTTATTGAAGAAAGTGTCCTTTTCCCATTGTGTATTTTTGACCCCCTTTTCAAAGATTACTTGACTGTGTATGTGTGAATTTATTTCTGGGCTCACTCTTCAGTTCTATTGGTTTGTGTGTCTGTTTTTATACTAGAACTCTGCTATTTACTATAGCTTTGTAAAATAGTTTTAAGTTGGAAAGTGTGATGCCTCCAGCTTTGTTTCCCCTTTCTTAGGATTGCTTTGGCAATTTGGGGTCTTCGGTCATTTCATACAAATTTTCAGATTTTTTTTTCTATTTCTATGAAAAATGCCATTGTAAGTTTGATAGGGATTGCACTGAATCTGTGGATTGCTTTGGGTGGTATGTACATTTTAATAAAACTAATTCTTCTAATCTATAACTTGCAATATTTTTTCCTTCATTTATGTTTTCAGTTTCTCTTATCAGTGTCTTATAGTTTTCATTGTACTAGTTTTTTCCTCTTTGATTAAATTTATTTTAAAGTATTTTATTTTATATTTTTTATGTTATTGTAAGTAGGATATCTTTTGTAATTTCTTTTTCAGGTAGTTCATTGCTGGTGTATAGAAATGCAACTGATTTTTGTTTCCTATGACTTTACTGAATTCATTTATTAGTCCTCTTTCTCATCTTAAAAAATACTTTAAGCTCCATATTGAACCTAATTCAAATAAATATTTTATTTATCGTGTTGGCTGAATAGACAAAGTGCTAAAATGTAAGCCATAAGACATTTGAAATAAGTAGACTTTCTGCAGAAGAAACAAAACATTTGGTAATGACAAAGTAAGGTAATATACATAGGCAGTTTTCTCCAGTGGCTTCTAAGACTCTTCCCCAGGTCATGTTTAGTAAATAATAAACCTTAGCAAACTACCCATTTAAAAACAAACTAAAGCAGTCTTTGAATATAGCAGATTATGTGAACTTTTGCACAAGGTGCTCCAGTTATGACTTTTTAAAAAATTTAGTTATTTATTTTGAGAGAGGGAGAGACAGAATCCCAGGCAGGGCTCTGTACTGTCAGCTCAATGTTGGACTCGAACTCACAAACTATGAGATTATTACCTGAGCCGAGATCAGGAAGTCAGATGCTTAACTGATTGAGCCACCCATGCACCCCATGACTTCTAAAATGTGAAAATAATACTCACATAAGAGTTTGTGAAATTCCTATCTTTGATTAAGAATTATGTATATGCATTCACACGCTTGAACTACATATATCCTTATAATATCTGATTATTATATGTCAGTGACATTGATATTTATAATATTAACACAATACAATATTAACACACATATTTATATCATATGTAATTTGTAGCTTTAACATTACACAGTCCTTTAAGACTAAATAGGCAGTTGTATATTGGGGTCCTATCATTTTGACGGTTCCAAGTAAACCAACTCTGATACATTTTGTATTGTTTTGTTTACATACTTAAACAATATAAATTGAAGATGGCGTTCATTAGGTGTTAGTGCAAGGAACAGATATCACTCTGGTTTTTTTTTTCAATCAGAATAGTAAATAAAGGAAATGTACTATATAGGGAACTACAAAATTGTCGAAAGGCCTAGAAGAGTAGAAATGAGGGGCTAGCACTGAATCTTTGTATGTTATGTCACCACTGTAGCTGTGATCAAGAGTTCCAGAGGGGTGCCTGGTGGCTCAGTCGGTTATGCATCCAACATATGTGTTGGATGTTGATTTCAGCTCAGGTCATGATCTTGTAGTTTGTGAGATCAAGCCCCGCATGGGGCTCTGTCTGACAGTGAAGAATCTGCTTGAGATTCTTTCCCTCTCTCTTGCCCCTTCCTCTCCCCCTGCTCACTCTCTTTCTCAATAAATAAATAATAAATAAATAAATAAATAAATAAATAAATATTTCTAAGAATTTTGGAAAACTCTAGGTGGGCAGGAAAGGAGCATATGCAGTTCTGTTTCCCAAGGGGGCATGATCCCTGGTGGCAGAGCTGGTAGTATGGGAAGAAGAGATGAGTGCTTGCCAGTCAGGGCCGCAGCCCAGGATTATATGAGGCAGTGTGTGTGTGTGTGTGTGTGTGTGTGTTTGGATGCATAAAGATTACATATAACAGACAATTTAAGAACAGTGATATAGAAACAGAATTTTAAATCTAGAAGGAATTTTTGAAAGAATCCACACCCATCCTTTCTCTTCACAAATGAAAGAACAATCACTTAAGTGTGATGACTTCTCTTGAGGTTATAAAATGAGGCCTGGGCCAAGAACAATTTGAGTATAGAACAAATCTTTCCAAGCCCAACCAACTACTTCTGATATTATAAAGGATTATTTATTTTGGTAACAATTACTATCAGTGCAATCAATGTAATGTAGTGTATTTTTGCAAAAATAGTTACAGCAACTTCATCTGATTATAAAAATAAAAACAAGGTTTGCTTCTGATTTTTTAACCTGGGGACTGTTCAGAGGTGTATGGATTGCACAGGTATTGCCATAATGCTGCTAAATTGGGTGCTGTCTAGTGTTCGAGTTATCCTAAAATAAAGGCACAGGTTTTCAATTTATATTTCATTAATTCTAAAATATGTATTTTCCCTTTTTAATATCTCTGCAATCTGGATGTGTCTTACAATGTATGACATCTCAGATTTGATTAAGGACAATAATGATATGAAGGAGAGGCTACAGAAGTGGTTCTCAAAGCAACTGAGTCAATTATTTGAAATAATATTTTAAAAACAAGTTTTTAGGCTTCGAATGAGGCTAATCCATTATAAGTATGATAGTAAAATGGCTGCCGTCTTTTGCAACTTTTTATCTGTTCACAGTTTCTGGGAAGTAGTGGTAAATTCTATTTAGGCTTAAAATGTTTTGAATCATGAGTCAATTTGCTATTATGTGGTGCATGTTCATCAATTATAAGTTTATTAATTCACACTTTTTCTTTCTTTTGTACCAGTCAGCGGTCGCAAATTAGATGAAATGTATATTACCACTATTAAATGTTACTCTATGTGCTGACTATGTGAGCAGTTGATTTCAGTATTTATGTTTAAAATTTTAATTTATTTATTTTGAGAGAGAGATAAAGAGTGGGGAGGGGGGGAGGGGCATTAGGAGTGAGACAGAATCCCAAGCAGGCTCCACGATGTCAGTGTAGAACCCGACTCAGGGCTCGAACTCGAGAACTATGAGATCGTGACCCGAGTCGAAACCAAGAGTCAGTTGTTGAACTGACTGAGCCACCCTGGCACCCCATTAGTATATATGTTTACAGAGGATTTTATGAAAATTAGAAAGCAGTCTCTTAAAAAAATTTTTTTTAATGTTTATTTATTTTTGAGAGAGAAAATGTGAGCAGGAGAGGGGCAGAGAGAGAGGAAGACAGAATCCCGAGTAGGCTAGGCACTGCCAGCCTGGAACCCCATGCGGGGCTCCAACCCACTAACTGTGAGATCATGACCTGGGCTGAAGTCAGATACTTAACCAGCTGAGCCATCCAGGCATCCCTCTTTTTAAATTTTTTTTTAAGGTTTTTATTTTTCTAAAATTTTTAAGTAGTCCCTACACCCAATGGGGGCTTGAACTTACAACCCTGAGGTCAAGAGTCACATGGAAAGCCGTTTCCAATATTTTAGTTGAGAGAGTATTTTGCATATATGTTCTCATTGGATCTTTCCAGCGGTTTCTGAGGAAAGTAGAACAACAGACATTATTATGCCTTTTGGTACAAAAGAGGAAATAATGTGCTCAGAGTCCGTGGCCAGTTCATGGTCACATCTCTACGAGAAGTCCTGTGGGTCATGTAGACAAAGAAGTGTTTTGTTCTTACACATTTGCAGATATCAATTATTCAGGAACAAGTTCAGCATTTTCAAGAACAGTGCCGGGCCTTGTTCTATATGTTGTAAGAAGTAGATGTACAATATCCACCTGTAGATTCTTTCAAATCCTGAAAAGATGTAAAATTGAGAAATGACAATTATGTTTGTGTTTATATTCCCTGATGTTATGTTTGTGTTTATATTCCCTGATGTCTTTCTAACATTATTAGAAAATACTGGTTTCAAGACAGCATCAGGAAAAAGTGTGGATTTTGAAGTTCACACATTCTTGCTGCCAACACTTAGCTCTTCTGCTCGTGAAGTGTCTGTGACTTCGGGTTGTTTAGAAGGTAGAGATGGTTGTATCTATTCTGAGAGATTTCATGAGGGTACAATGAGATCAAGCCTAGAAAATTGCCTGGCTCATAATAAGCAATCACTAAATTGTAGTCAGTGATATCATATCCTTCCCATATTGAAAATCTAGAGAAGTGAAAACCTGTAAATCATAATTAATTCACATTACAAATTAATGTATTGATACAACCCCCAACACAAAAGTTGAAATTAGGTTTAGAAAGAAATATCCAGATTGCAGGGATAAATGATCAATCCTAGAGTCGGAGATATTTTGGTTTACTTATTCTTTCATTTTTGAGTTATTTTGTAAGTCTTAAGGTGGCTTATAGAAGGGTTTAGGAATGCACCATACTTGACTTAAACCCATATTACAAATTTCGTCAGGGTTTCAATAAAACAAAGACATAAAACATGAAGAAAAATTGATTTCTTATTTACCATGTGAAGTTATTAAACCGTTGACCCATTTTTTTCTATTCGCCTCAACGTTGTTATTCTCTTTTCTAAATTGATGGTCACGTTTTTGTTTTTGTTTGTTTGTTTTTTACTGAAGAGCATCATTTCATTTAAACAAATACATTTCTCCACCTTACCCCCAACAGGTAAATATATTTGCTTGAGCTTTGGGAACGTCTATTATCAGTGGTTACTCTGCCTTTGTTCTCAGATGCTCCAGCAGCCACTCCCTTTCTCAGAACTACAATGTTTAACATTTATTGAACACCGCTTATGTGCTAGACTATGTGCTAGACTTTTCCCAGTTTATCTGCTTATGAAATGCTTTAGGCAAACGATGAGAGGTATCTCAGTTGTCATGTCTCCATATTCTGATTTCCATAACCTGGATTTCAGAGTTGTTGGTAGTCTGAAGTGCTTGGCGAGGCAGGTAAAGACATGTCATACCGTCAGCCTTATTTTTCCTGGTCTCTGTAATTGCTCGTGGCTGTGATTCTGGGTAGGGCCAGGGCTCCCTGGCAAATGCAGAATGGTGCTCCAGGTATGGAATAGAGGGGAAATATCTTGTTTTTGCGGGGTAGAGGAAGAAGTCTCCTGGGGATTCTGGAGAACATTCTTCCTTTCCCTTTATGGAGAATCAGTGTGGTAGAAAAAAGGAAGGTGGAATGAATCCTCCTGCTACTACTTTTGATTCATATATAATTTTGTTTTTGTTTTGTGTAATGCTGTATTTAAAACTGTCCCATGATTATAATCAAGATATGGAAACACTTCATAGATTCATATGGAATGCTTAAACATTGTCTGGTTAAAAACCAGATATCTGGCAAATGTAGCTGCCTTTGTGTGTATAATTTTAATTTTTGTATTCCTTTAGTAAACTTTAGAGACTCTATGACAAATCTTGCCTTTTAATTTCTTTATGATTAAATTAATTCAATAGGGAAAAAAGCAATTATTACATGGTTATTTGTCAGTGACGGACCTTGGCTTCTCTGCATTCACTTTTCCATCTGCCCACAATCAACTAGGGGCCTCTAAACTCAAGTTACTAATTACCTACATAAGCCCAGAGGAGCTATGATAAACTTCATAAAATAAACAGAGCAATGATACATGTAGCAGTTTATTGGCAATGATGCTTTTTATCAGGTTGAATGGTGATACTATTTTCAGCCAAGACCAGGACCCAGAGAAGGGTTCTCGGCCTGTGCAGGATAGGGAGCCTGTGCTGTTTTCTGGTTTTGGTTTTCTTGTTTTGTTACTTTTCAGTATCTTTTCATCATTTTTCCTCCAAATCAGACACATTCAAATGTAAATGTTAGTTTTAGATTATATTCTGGAATCAAATGGAAGTGATTTTCAGCTTGTGTTCTATTTTGGGATATTCTAGCATTGCTTTATTTATTACTTGCAATCATTAGGATCTTAATAATAATCATAATAATATTAATAATGATAATATTAATTAATAATAATACTCTGTTATAATGACCACAATGACTAACATTTATTGAACACTGATTATGTGCTAGATTCTCCACTGAACATTTCATTTTATTCAGCTCTAAGATGATTCCATAGATGAGTTTTATTATTAGCCTTGTTTTACGGATGAAGTAACCGAGATTTTTAAGAGGTTAAATGGAAAATGGCATTTGCTAGAAACTAAATACCACTTCCTCCATTTTGAGACCTGATATTTTTGTTTTAAGGTTACTCATTATATTATTAAGGAATTAGGGAAAAAATACCTAAATAGAACATATTATGATGTTTATAAGTTATCCAAGTGTTTTCCGAAATCATTTTTTGAATAGACCCAAAACAGAACTTATGGCCAATGATTATTAATTGAGTACCTATGACTCAGTTCTCTTCTACCCGTTGATTGAGTGTAGATATTGTGGATAGCTACACCATACCATTAAATACAAAGATATGTAGGAGAGGCTGGTTTTCTTATGACTGAAACAGACGTACGTACAATTAAATCCTACTACGTCACGTCTAATTCATCAGCTCTAATTCGGTGGGGAAATAGCACTGGGAGCAGCAGGAATTCATGATTGGTTTTATTGGCAGGACTGGGGAATGCTACAGAGTTGTCATTCTGTTTCTGGATTTAACTGATCTTGTTAAAACTTGCAATTTTAAATTCGTTCAAATTGTCATTAATGCATATTTTTCCAAAAAAGTAGATGTTGTACGCCTTCTGTGTTTGTTGTACATGGACTTTCCTGGGCTATGGCAAATGAATTATATTTTTAATCGTCTTACAGATATTAAAAATATAATGCTTTTAAGGTACTTGTGGGAGGGGAAGCTGTTCAGTTTTTTTGTAAGGATGTGATTTCCTCGATTTTTATTTCTGAGATTGATTAGATTGCATTTTTGAAAATTACACACATAACAATTATTTTTTTATGTTAATTTGTGGTTTCTTGTGGTGTGAATTTGATACTTACTCTTGAAAATGTGGTTTCTGGGGTACCTGGATGTCTCAGTCAGTTGGGTATCTGACTCTTGATTTTGGCCCAGGTCCTGATCCCAGGGTTGTGGGATCAAGCCCCATGTCGGGCTCTGCTCTGAGCATGGAGCCTGCTTGAGATTATCTCTCTTTTTCCCTCTGCTCGTCTCTGCTCACACTCTCTCTCTCTCCCTCTAAAAAAAAATGGGGGCACCTGGGTGGCTCAGTTGGTTAAGCGTATGACTTTGGCTCAGGCTATGATCTTGGGGTTTATGAGTTTGAGCCCCGCCTCTGTCAGCACAGAGCATGGAGCCTGCTTCAGATTCTGTGTTTCCCTCTTTCTCCCTCTCTCTGACAGTCCCTTGGTCACACTTTGTCTCTCTCTCTCAAAAATAAATAAAATCATAAAAAAAATTTTAAATAAAAAATTTTAATGTGGTTTCTAGATGGGTATCTTAAAGTAGAGATAGCTACCTTCATTGTATACATTTTGTGTAGTGTTTATATATACAAAGCTCTAGTTTTCTATATCTAAAAGGCACTAATCATGTCTTACTCTGTTTTTAATCACCTAACATTTAGCACAGCACCTGTCTGACAGAAGGTAAATGATCACTGAATGTTTGCGAAGACATATTAAAATATGGTGGCATATAAACATTTAGTCTTCCACATGTATTTCTTGCTTTCAGTTCAGTCTTCATGTCCTTCACAACACTGCAGTGTTTTTCTTCTTCTAAGATTTAACTGTGTCAGTCACTCTACTACTTAAAACCTCCATCTGGTTTCTCATTACTTGAAAGATGAAGTCCAAGTTTTTGCATGGCTGACTGCCCGCTTCATGATGTGACCTGGCTCAGGTTAGCCTCAGACTTCTCAAAGGATCTAGTCCCCCTTGAAGATTTAGACATTTCATTTGTGTGTCTTCCACCCCCAATCGAAATGACCATCTCTTTGTTCTCAGTTAAAGCGTTTACCACCTTATTGTAAATGGTATTCACTTATATGACTCTTTGGAACTACTAGAAGATGAGTATTTCTGCCTTGATATATTTATATTCATCTTTTAAATACCAGTGTCTGACACATACTAGATCAAAATAAAAATATGCTTGTCTAATGATTGTGCACCATCTTGCAGAATTGTCGGGCTCATTATATAAGAATCCTTTAGTAAAAGATACAGTTTAAAGTTATGTGAATTTTAACATTTAGTATACCATTTTTGAAGGTGTTTTGAATGTTGTATGGATACCAGTTTATTTTCATAATGGCACAACTTGTACTAATAATTAACATAAATGCCACTGTATGAGTTTCCTGCTGCTGCTGTAACAAATTACCACAAATTTAGTGGCTTAAGACAAATCAGATTTACTGTCTTACAGCTCTGGAAGTCAGAAGTCTGAAATAGGTCTTATGGCATTAAAGTTAGTGTATTGGCAGGCTTCTTTCCTTCCAGAGGCTCTGGGAGAGCCTGGCCAGGCGTTCCTTGCCTTTTTCAGTTTCTGGAGGCTGCATGCATTCCTTGGCTTGTGGCTCCTTTCCAACAATTACATCACTCTGTCATCTGTTTCGGCATTATATCTCCTTCTCTGACTCCTCTTCCTTTCTCTTTCCCTTATAAAGACCCTTGTGATGACATTGGGAACCCACTGGGATAATCTGGGATGATCTCTGCATCTCGAGATCCTTAATTGAATCACACAGGCAAAATCACTTTCGCACTGTGACGTGTTAGAGATTAGGACACCGACATGTTTGAGAGGGGGCATTATTCTGCCTACCACACTGATCAACTCTCTTAAAAACTTGCTTGTTTTCTTAAACTGTGAGCAAAGCAAATATAGTAATTGACAGGAAAAGACTAGATTAAGGGATGTGTTCTAAGTAACCACAAGTGAAGCATTTATATGTTTGTACCAAGACTGAGACATAGTGTCTAAATTTATTTTCTGTTAAATACTCTCCATACCAGACAACCTTATTATTTTGAATAATTAATAAAATACCTGTGAGCAAGCGGTATGATTTAAATTGGAAAAAGAACACAAGGTTGAAAGGGCAAGCATATTAGGCTTCCAGAATTATAAGTAACATATTCAGGCTGATGGCAAAGTATTAAATATGAACTGTTGAAAGTAAAAATTATTAATTTTATCATGTACTTGCCCTTAAGTGAATCAACATATGCGTAAGTACTCTAAGAGCTAAAATTTATAAAGTTTAGCAAAAAGATGTTTAGATGTGGCAAATTTCACTTAAAATCTCCGTACAAAAACTGGAGTTACAGGTCTCTTGGATAAAGAACAAGGCGATGTTTCTGGAGATTTTCTCTGTGGCAGACATATTTACAGAGCTCTCGGAGAAAAGCTTTATTAATCATGTTGCTTGAGCTTATCTTCAACGGCAGCACCTAAGCTCCTTGCTCTCAAAATATGTGGTGCACATAATACCATAGAGTATTCAACATTTTGTCAGAAAAAACTGTAGCTCTTTACTTAAATTACCTTAAACCATAAATACTTTTATCTCCTATCATATGTCTTTTGTACTCTACGGGTCCATAGCTGTAGGAGACTTTCTACATTTAAAAAAATATGAGTTCAAGGCAACTCGATTGGCCATTGCTCATGTCATGGATGAGGTTGACATTGAATTGCCACAGAGAATAAGGGAAGAGACATGCCACATTTCCGGATGAAAGTCTTAATATTATAAAAATTTTCTATAATGTTTTACTGTTTGTAAATTAAATTTTCAGTTTTGTATGGCCTTGAGTGTTCTTGTCTTTACATCCACCATTGTCACAAAATTCAGCTGCAAGTTTGTTGGCAATGCTTCCTAACATGACAGGTGCTGTGGAGGACATTGGCTTGGCTCCTTTTTGTACATCTGGGAGAGACTGCTTTCTTATTTCCTTCTGTAGGCGTTTACAATTGACTAGGCTTTTTTTTTTTTTTTTTTTTTTTTTTTTTACGGTGGGTATTTCGGGAACAGCTAATGTTCAAAGGCATAGTTAATGAAATGTTTCCAGAGAAGGCTGAACATAAGCGTTACTCAAATGAATTATTTTGATTTTTTTTTAGCATGGTCAGATTAAAAGAGGCGCTTATTTGCTTTATTCTTTGTCAGTTAAAAAGTTCCCAGTAGGTCCTGGGAAAATCTAATTAATCAAACAACTTCAAGAGGAAACTTGTTTGAAAATTCAAAAGACAATGTTTGTCTTTTGAAAGAGCAATTTACCATCTTGTAAATTTTTGGAGAAAGCAGAGGGACAAAAAAGAAGTTTATGACCTTAGAAAATTGGGGTGTGATGGGAGAATCTGTAAATTTTCTTTTTGCCGTATTAGTCAGTTTAACTTTTAGTTTTAGCTTCTAGGCTGACAATATTCTCCCCAAATTGCAATAATTGCAAGTACATTTTCTCTAAAATATTTTAGAGCTTTTAAGAACAGGTTGATTAATAATTTCAAGCTCAGCGCTCCTCTTTAGGCAGCCCCTTACCAACAACCATAAAGAGTTAAGGCATCTTCAAATACTTCACAGCAAATAGCGGCGAGTTCTCACTGAGAAGGTCAGGGCACTTAACAGCCTGCTCAGTTATATAGAGGAATTAGTTGCTCCTGGGAGTTAGCTATTCTCAGAGAGTCTGTTATCCACCAGACAAGACAGCTGCCAAACTTTTTAAGACATCAGCTACTTTTTAGTGTATCTGATCTGAAAAGTTGTTTGGTGGTGTTTTGTCGAGGAGTGATAGCAAGGACTCCACATTTTTAATCATCTGTAATGAGAATATCACTTTAAGGAATTTACTCCAAGGGAATACTTTTCCTATTGGACTCAAGGAATGTGTATATTACAGTCAACTGAAGTAGATTTTTAAACATTTGTTTTTACTTTGCTTTTTTTGAAATAATTTTAGACTTCTAGAAACATGGAAAGAATATCATAAAGAACTGTCATATTCCTGTTGCACGGATTTCCCATTTGTTAACGTTTTTGCCAAATTTGCCTTATAATTCTCTCTTCATACACTTTTAACGTATTGTTGAGTTTTTTGAACTATTGGATAGTAAGCTGCGTGTATGATGCCCCACTACCTCATCAATACTTAAGTGTGCCTAAAAACAAAGACAAGATTATATGACAGTGCTACCATCAACACGGGAAGTTAACATTGATCTGTTACTACCATTTAATCTGCAGACCACATTCAGATTTCGTCAGGGATCTCCATAATACCCTTCATAGATGTAGTATCCATATCTAGTGTCTCTAGTCTCCTTCAATCTGAAATAGTTACTTAGTCTTTATTTCTCTTCTATTTCCTTAACATTTTTGAAGAGCCCCAGTTCCTTTTTGAAGAGACAGTTACTCTGTAGGAGGTCTCATAATTGTGTGACTGATATTGCCTCATGATTAGGTTCTGGCTTTGTGTTTTTGGGAAGGAATAATACAGACATGTGTCCTTCTCAGTGCATCGTATTAGGAGGCACCCATTACTGGTGATGCTGACTTTCATCATGTGGTTAAGATGGTGTTTGCCAGCTTTCTCCAGTGCAAAGTTAGTAAGATTTTTGTACTTGCCAGTTAGTAAGTATTTTGTGAGGAGATACTGTTTAGACTCTCATCCTTTAGCATTCATTGATTTCTTACTTGAATCTGTTTTACTGATGGTTGTGAAATGGTGATATTTTTTTTTTTTACCCTACCATTCTACCTTCATGGATTAGCTGGCGTTCTGTATAAAGCAGGGCTGTCCCTTACCTATCTGTCTGTCTCTTTCTTTTTCTTTCTTCCTTCCTTCCTTCCTTCCTTCTTTTCTCTCTCTCTCTCTCTCTCTCTCTCTCTTTCTTTCTTTCTTTCTATCTCTATCTATCTATCTATCTATCTATCTATCATCTATCTATTTTCTATCTTTTTGTAAGTGGATTAATGGATTCCTATTTTGGTCAGTGGGTTATAATCTGTTACTGTCACTATTATTTTGAAGGTTAGATTGTTCAGATTTGGCCATTAAAAACTCGTTTACACTGACTTCTGTGTTTTTTTTACATACCCCATCATTCTCTGAGCACTTTCTTTTGGCACAAAAACATATTTCAGACTCATTTTTTATTTACTCTGCTCCAGCTTAGGAATCCATCATTTCTTCAAGAAGCCCTAGATTCTTGTAGCGGAGAATGGTATTTAGAGACCAAGGTTTGGACACTTGGTGTGCTCATTGCTTCTGTGAGTCATAGCTTCTAGAAACTCTCAGTAGACAGACTTATGAAATATATGTACATATGTGTTGTCTTAGTTAATTCGGCCTGCTATAATACAGTATCATAGACTATATGGCTTGAACAACAAACATTTATTTCTCACAGTTCTGGAGGCTTACATTGGGATACTTTATTTAATCTCACATTTTTAAAATTATTTTTTAATGTTTATTTATTTTTGAGAGAGAGAGAGACAGATTGTGAGCAGGGGAAGGGCAGAGAGAGAGAGAGAGAGAGAGAGAAAGAGGGAGAGAGAGACAAATTCTGAAGCAGGCTCCATGCTCTGAGCTGTCAGCACAGAGCCTGACGCTGGGCTCAGACTCAGGAACTGTGAGGTCATGACCTGAACCGAAGTTGGATGCATAACTGACTGAGCCACCCAGGCACCCCTAATCTCACATTTTATGTATTTATTTTTTAATTTATTAATTTATGTTTTAATATTTTTATTTTTATAATTTATTGTCAAATTGGTTTCCATACCAATTCCAAACCATTCCCAGTGCTCATCCCAACAAGTGCCCTCCTCAGTGCCCACCACCCACTTTTCCCTCTCCGTTAACCCTCAGCTTGTTCTTAGTAGTTAAGAGTCTCTTATGTTTTGTCTCCCTCCCTCTCTGTGGCTTTTTAAAAAATAACTTTGTAATAGGAGTTTTTAGTTAACCTTTACACACTTTAAATATGAGATGTAAAATGCTAAGGCAAGCGATAATCTCTCTAGTAAGATCATTGTGTTGTTTCTACTGCTCATTTTATCTGAAATTTTCTGAACTTTTTCATTCTATAGTTTTAAAAATATACAACTTCTCATATTCTTTGTTAGGTCGAATCTGCATTATTAAAATATTTTAAAATCAGGGGCGCCTGGGTGGCTCAGTTGGTTAAGTGTCCGACTTCGGCTCAGGTCATGATTCACCTTCCTGAGTTCGAGCCCCGCATTGGGCTCTGTGCTGACAGCTCAGAGCCTGGAGCCTCTTTCAGATTCTGTGTCTCCCTCTCTGTCTCTGCCCCTCCCCCGCTCGTGCTCTATCTATCATTCTCTCTCAAAAATAAATAAACATTAAAAAAATTTTAAATATTTTAAAATCATATGTATGAAATATTTTTTAGCTATCTGTTTGAAGCTTTCCAATTTGTCATTGAGTCTCTTTTACCATCTGTATGAGTTAATATAATATATAGTGTATGAGTATTATGTGAGGCATAATATATGAATCAACTATATTAGGAAAAATCTAGCTCTACTGCTGGTAATTTATTGACTAGATTAATGAAGATTTGTTGCCTCTATCTTAAATACCTCATGTTTATAAAATGGAAAAGAAATTTTGCATTTTCATTTCCTAATGAGGGAAAGTAAACTCTTCTTATTTTATGACTTATACTGACTGTGTCTTCTTGTTTTGGATGAAATATTAGGACAGAGTGGGAACAGATTATACAAAGAATCTATAAGGTTTTTTGAAAATCCCACTTCCACACACACCTAAAAGTACTCTCTGGTGGGCAGTATGGTTCAGAGACTATTTTGGATAAGTGGACAGAAGTAATTTCCTGTGTTCCCTACAGCATATGGGGGGATAGGCTGAGGAATGCCACTGACACCTGAGACAGATGGAGTGAATGCGTGGCAAAGTGTGGGTCACCGTGCATGACAGGGAAAGCAATTCACACAAAGAAGGTATTCAGTATTTATTGAATGGCATGGAGTGACAAGTGAGATTTGAGGCAATTAAGTGTTAGCGTGTGGTTTTTTTCCAGTTACTGGTACTAATCCTTATGAGATGCAGTGTGCAAAGAATATATGCACTATAGTAGATAGGCGTGGCTTTTACTACCGACTCTGCTTCTTCCTGTGTGTCCTCTATGGGCTGCGAAAGTCTTTAGTCTATTTAGTCATCCGTGGAATGAAGAGGATAGTACCAACCCTAGGGTATGGTTATAAGGCTATAGAAAGTATATCAGACTTAAACGTTAGTTACCATTTTCTGCTTTTTGACCTGTAATGGTTATTCTGTTTAAGTATTAAGTACGTATTCTGAATTGCTTACTCTGTGCCATTTTAATTCTCAATCAGGAAGGGACTATCAATGTCCACATCTCACAGCCAAACTTTAGCCTCCCCTGCAGTGGTAGCAGAACCCTGGTTATCATTCCTCATACTCTTCTCTGCTTCTCCCAGGAAGTTTCATTTTTGTGGGTGATTGTCGACATCTGTACAGTGTCACGGCATTACTGCTTGTCTGTTTAGGGCTGCAATCAACTGTAGGAAACCAGTGCCTCAGACCAGGCAGTTTTAGTGATGCTTGTGATCATAGTCCCCCCTGGCCCCTGGGCCTGGAGATGTCTCTAGGCAGTTGGTACATTTACACCTTGGCCACAGTGCTTGCTCCAGAGTTGGGCCAGACCAGGCAGAGCTCTTCTCTGGATATTTCATATTCGAGCCCATCTTCTTCTGTGACAGAGCTGGAAGAGTGTTCCTGTAGCCAAGAGGGAATGAAACCAACTCACAGGGAGCTAAGAGACGCATAGTCCCTGGCTTCGACTGTTTGTAAAGTCGGTTTTGCGCTGGCTCTTTCTGGTTACACACAAAAAAGGAGTTGTCTTTATTTGCTTAAGCTAGTGTGTGTTTCTGCCACTCTTCACCAGAGAGGATGGGGTTTGCCTGGAATCTCTCTTCCACTCCAGTTGACTAAATTTTATTTATCCTGTGGACCCAGTTCAAGCAAATTCTGTTTTTCTAAAAACTCTCTCTCTCTTTTTTTTTTTTTTTAAAGTTTACTTATTTATTTTGAGAGAGGGTGAGCAAGCAGAGGAGGGTAGGAGAGAGAGGATCCTGTGCTGACAAGAGTGGAGCCTAATGCAGAGCTTGATCTCACCAAACTATGAAATCCTGACCTGGCTGAAATCAAGAGCTCGATGCTTAATTGACTGAACCACCCAGGCAACCTTAAAAAGTGTATTCTTAACCCTTAGGCTCTCTGAGTTGCCTTTTTTCTTTTCCTGGTTCCTCTCAATACAGCTGACTTGATACTTAACACATTCTTTTGAAATTTCTATGTGCAGAAGTCTATGTCTCCTATTATATATATATATTTTAATTTTTTTAATGTTTATTTATTTTTGAGAGACAGAGAGACAGAGCGTGAGCAGGGGAGGGGCAGAGAGAGAGGGAGACACAAAATCCAAAGCAGGCTCCAGGCTCCGAGCAGCCAGCACAGAGCCCGATGCAGGGCTTGAACTCACGAACCATGAGATCATCACCTGAGCCGAAGTCGGCCACTCAACCAACTGAGCCACCCAGGCACCCCTGTTCTGGAATAGAAATAGTCAGAACCCTTAGAACCAATACAGATTCAGGCACATTGTGGACCCTCAATAATTGCTTGTTTAATTTGTGAATGATGAGGCAAGGATTTGTCTACTTCGGCTATATGCAAATAGTTTCTTAATAAAGATCTTCGGTAAAATTCCTTTTATTTATTTTTATCATTATATTTGTTGCCTAACTCTGGTCTTTAGAGTAATGAAGATAATTTGAAAATTGAGAACATGTACAAAAAACTTTGCTATAATCCTACCATCCATATGTTTGACAGACTTGCGACATCTGTTTCCTCAGAGTTCTCAAGGCTGAAAATTGCATAGAAACAAAGCCGACAGTTAGTTGCTCATAATAATTGGTATGCATTATTACTAGCTTGTACGAACCAACTAGCAAATTCCGTCAGTTATAACTTATAGATCATCTTCTATAATCGATTGTTTAGAGTATTTAGAAAAGCTGTCGTAAAACCCATTATAACCTTGTTTCCACTTTGTTCCCTGTGGGACACCTCCAGAAATAGTTTCATTTATGCTTGCTGTGGGTGTTCGTTTGCTGGGGTTCCCCAGGAGCTGAGTTGCAGTCCAGCTCATTTTAAGTCACAAAGGTTTGGTTCAGTTTGTCTTTGAATGAGAATCAGCAAGGATTTTCTCAGTTTTGGTGGCAGGACTGGGGGGAGTCTTGTGGGAAGGCAAGCGTGAGCAAACGCAGCCAGGATGGAGGCGCGGTGGCCATATTAAAGGGAGGGTGGAGAGGGAGTGAGAAGCGATGCCAGAGGAGCCCTCATTGCGCAGGAAAAAAGCCTTAGGGGAGCAAGTGTTCATATCCACACAGACCAAATGGGAGTTAAAAGAATGGAAGAATCAAAACAGAAACAGCCATCTGCACGTATAATAAACATTTGGTAAGTTGTGATTTCTCCATCTGTCTCCTGATGAGTGGGAGTACTAAGCTGGTGCAAAGCAACAACTCTTGACAAGAGAAGCCCTTGTAATGACCTCTTTCCCGGATACGCCAGTTTCTCATTTGGCTTTCTAAATTCCGGTGGTGACCCTTTGGTTTTGTGTGGGAAGAAGATGGGGCTATACGAAAGAAAAGAGATTTTGGAGTGTGTGCTTGGAGTGGAGTGAGGGAGCAGTGTAGACTGTTTTGAAAAGTGGCCTATTTAATTTTGAATTCACAAAATTCCACATACTCAGTTTTGAAGCAATGAAATGTGAAACTACACTCCCATTTTTCAGAGTAGAAAGTTATCATTCTTTAAAATTATGTGTGTTTTGTGGGGCGCCTGGGTGACTTACTTAGTTGGTTAAGCATCCAACTTCGGCTCAGGTCATGATCTCATGGTTCATGAGTTCGAGCCCCCTGTCGGGTTCTGTGCTGACAGCTCAGAGCCTGGAGCCTGCTTTGGATTTTGTGTCTCCCTCTCTGTCTGCCCCTCCCCTGCTCGTGCTGTCTCTCTCTGTCTCTCTCTCAAAAATAAACATTAAAAAAGTTTAAACATATGAAAATAAAAATAAAATCATGTGTGTTTTACAGTGAGAAGGAAACGTCTTTGAATTTGAAGTGTAATTTTTGTCATCTCTTTGTCCAGATTACAGGGTAAACTTTGTAATTTCCAATTACAGACTAAGTCAGTGGTGAGATACAGCTACAGACACTGTATTTCATGTAAAAACTTGGATTCTCCACTGTCATATGTGTTTGTCATAATATTCCATTATCATGTTCGCCAGAGTGCTTGCTGTAGTAAGTGAATAAATCGTTGTGCCCAATCATTGTTTGGAGATTAAGAGTGAAATACTTTTATCCAGTCTTGCTCATTCTGTGTGGACTAACTCTAGTTTTCCTCCTTTTCACATGGCTATATGTCGAAATACTTTGTTATGTATATTACAAAATTAATCTAAAAATCTATTCCTTCAGTTCAAGTTCTCTAGAACTATACTATGCTCTGAAGGCCTATGGGTTCTCAGATTAAGGATCTTCTGAGTTCCTTTTTGCAGATCAGTGTTGTATTGTTCTGTTCCAGTTGTTATAACAAAAATGGGATAGAGTGGATGGCTTATAAACAATAAAAAATTTTTCCTCACAGTCTGGAGGCTGGGAAGTCCCAAGATCAAGGCACTGGTAGATTCATTGTCAGAAAAGAATCAGCTTTTTGGTTCATAGATAGGCTTACTGGGTGTGGGCCGCAAGGGATCTCAAGAGTTTCTGAGGGCACTAATCTCATTCATGAGGGTTCCACCCTTATGACCTAATTACTTCCCAAAGACCCCAACTTCTGATGCCATCATAGTGAGGGAATAAGCTTTCAACATATGAACTTTTGGGGTAAGAGGCACAGATACTCAGTCTATAGCGAGTATCTTTTTTTTAATTTTCTTATTTGCTCTGAGTGTCTTCTTTTTTTTTAAATTTTCTTTCTCTCTCTCTCTCTTTTTTAGTATTTATTTATTTTTTTGGGATAGCACATGTGGGGGATGGGCAGAGAGAGGGACAGAGGATCTGAAGCCGGCTCTGTGCTGACAGGCTGACAGCAGTGAGCCTGTTGTGGGGCTCAAACTCATGAGCCTTGAGATCGTGACCTGAGTCGAAGTCAGATGCTCAACCGACTGAACCACCCAAGTGTCCATCTCTCTGTCTCTTTTTTTAAAAGTCATTTTAAAAGTGTCCATCTCTCTGTCTCTCTCTTTTTTTAAAAGTTATTTATTTTTGAGAGAGAGAGAGTGGGGAAGGGGCATGGAGAAAGGGAATCCCAAGCAGGCTCATTGCGGAGGACAACGCAGGGGCTTGATCAAATTCATGAACCATGAAGTCATGACCTGAGCTGAAGTCAGGAGTCGGACCCTAACTGATGGAACAACACAGGCACCCCTCCTTTTTCTTTTTAGTATCGTTTTCTACATAAATAAATCTAAAAGCATTTTGAGATGATTTAAATTAATACTCTTTATTTTATTTTACCAAGATTTTTTGGAAGAAAAATTATGCAGACTCTCTTATCTGATAGAGTTATAAATGCCCTGGCCTGGAAGTCCTGGAAAAAATACCACATTTGTCAAGTTCCTAAGCCGTAGATACACATGGCGAAACCAGAAGATCCTGAAAGTGCTGGATCAGGCCTGGATCCCTCTGTTTTACAAACATGCCCCAGAAGTTCTGTTTCATAAGAGGTCTTCAGTTTATTGATGGACCGTGGAACTGGACTCTTCCTTGTGATTAGATGAAAACAAGGTTTACTTTCAGTGGTGAAGGTTTGCTTCATCTTCTCCATGTTGAGGTCCACATGGACTTCCTTTGGAGAGTTGGATAAGACATTTTAGACATTCACGTTGTTTGAGATGTTACCTGAAATAAAAGATCATTAAACATAAGGATATCATGGATATGAAACATTACATGTTAAAAAATATTATTTTTCATGATGGCACATCACTACCTTTATGGATCCTTCAGGAATGTGGTACTCCTGAATCTATTTGCTCTACTCTTACATGATTTTCTTCTTAAAATTTTTTTTAATCTTTATTTTTGAGAAAGAGAGAGAGAGAGAGAGCATGAGCAGGGAGGAACAGAGAGAGAGAGAAAGGGAGAGGGAGGGAGAGAATCCCAGGGGGGTCAAAACTTACCAACTGTGAGATCGTGACCTAAACTGAAATCAAGAGCTGGACACTTAAGTGACTGAGCCACGCCGCGCCCCCGTTACATGATTTTCTTTAGGGATGGATGTGGATAATAATTTAGTATTTACCCAGTTGTTATTAAAATTGGAGTATTCCTGTTTGACAGTCTGTCTTCATCTGCTTTGACTCCAGAAGGACAAGAAAGTAGTGGCTGATATATTTGATGCAATTTTTTAAAAATGTTTATTTATTTTGAGAGAGAGTGAGAGCAAGGCTAGCCTGAGTAGGGGGGGCATAGAGAGAGGGAGAGACAGAATGCCAAGCTGACAGCGCAGAGCCCAACATGGGGGCTCGATCTCACGAATCATGAAATCGTTACCTGAGCCAAGATCAAAAGTTGGACGCTTAACCGACAGAGCCACCCAGGTGCCCCTGAGTATGATTTTTAAAGCACTTTCACATAGATCATGTCGTTGGAATCTCAGAGCTGCCTGGTAAGTCGTCATGACAAATGTATTTATCTCAGTTTAACAGATGTGAAAATAAGCTCTCGTCAGAGAGTTAAATATTGTGTCGAAGATCACACAGTGGCTTTAGAAAGTGACAGAATTGGGATTAGAAAACAAGATTCTTGGTTGGATTGTTTTTCTTTCAGTCAGTGATGTTCCCTCTGTGACGGAGACAATTTTATAGACGGATATTAAACTTCACAATAAATTACAACAGAGGACTTCTTTAAATAACCGATTTCTATAAACATTGACAACTTGATTTACTGACGTTTGATTCAAAAGGTTGTCTAATATCTTAAAACCCAGATCAGGTTTGGAGGCACTCCATAGCAAAGGGAAACACATTTTCACTATGAACCCCAACACTGATGATGACATCAACACAGCCTTCCAAAACTCCTGTGTAAAACTGATTGTACAACCCTTAGTCAAAAGCTGTTGATGCAGGAGGCAGAGTTCTGGTGTGGCATCTGGCACTGCCCGGTCGCTTTAGGATGGTGGTGTCCCACTTTAAAAGAACTTTTCCTGGGGCACCTGGGTGGCTCAGTCGGTTAAGTGTCCGACTTCGGCTCAGGTCATGATCTCAGGGTCTGTGGGTTCAGGCTCCGTGTCGGGCTCTGTGCTGACAGCTCAGAGCCTGGAGCCTGCTTCGGATTCTGTGTCTCCCTCTCTCTCTCTGCCCCTCCCCCACTCTTACTTTGTCTCTCCTGCTCTCAAAATAAATAAAACATAAAAAAAAATTAAAAGAGAACTTTTCCTGAAATTTGTTCATTCATTTTTGATCCCCTTAAACAGTACCTCCTTTTTTTTTTTTCTGATAATACCTCCAATCTATTTAATATTTTCTTTTTGGCTCAGTTTTTTATTTTGATGTGGTAATCTCTTGAGATCATCCTTCTCAGTTATCAAATGCTTCCCCTTTAAGAGATGCAAAAAAAAAATTTCAGGTTGTTCAAAATACTCTGAGATAGCTACTACAGTTAATAGTCACAACTGTGAAAATCATACTTATGGTTAGTGGGACCTCCTGTAAGAGTCAGATAATACCTCCGTTTTGAGAGTCGCGTTTTGTTTTATGACCAGACAAATAATTTAAACAAAAGCAATACTGTGTCAGAATTTAATTGTCCCAAACTTCTCCGTTTGCTTTGCTTTTGCATTTTTATAGCTTCTGCTCTATCCTACATGCTATGCTTTTTACTAAAATGAAAAGTGGGCTTGAAAAATGAGCCCTGGCCATTAAACAAAATAATAAATATTAGATTTTATGTTTTATGTACAGTTTTTGTAGAAAGTAGCCTAAATGCTTGGTCACGGTGAGGTGGAATTGATTCTTCATTGGTCATGAGGTGAAGAGAACAAAACAAGGAAATGTATAGCCAGTAGGAGGAGGGAGCCTTCCACTGGAGAGCCTGGTATTTGAAGAGGATGGGTCTTCTTTCGGTAGTCTGGAATGCAGGTACCCCTCATTATCTAAATGTACCTTATCCAGACCCAGAATGTGAATAGATTTGGATAGCCAAAGGTATTTGTCTTTCTTTTTTTCTCTTTTTGTAAAGATTTCTAAAATTTTTATTTTTAAGTAACCTCTACACCCAAGGTGGGCGTTGGACTTACAACCCCAAGATCAGAAGTTACGCACTCCATGAACTGAGCCAGCCAGGCACCCCGTATTTGTCTTTCATTCTGTGTGATGGTATGTGATTAAGACTATAAAGATGCATAATATCTGTTTTTTTAAAATCCACGATCATTGGTAGTAGACATGACTTCTAGTATGAATAAATGTCATATGCCTGCTTGCGTTATTTTCTTCTGTGTTTATGAATGCATTTATACAAACATGCCTATAGCTAAGTATGTATCCACACATGCAGAGCCATAAAATGCTAAGTTTCAGCAAATTGCTCTTGTTATATTTCTTGATACTCATGAACTATGAATAGGGGCCTGGTGTCTGTTATCGGCTTCATTCTTTTTTCTAGCAGGTATTTTTATGATCTAAAAAGCATAACGTGATGGTTTTAATTTCTCACTGTTGCTTAAAAGTAAAAAACAAACACTGTCACCCAAAGCTACAATCATCACCACTTGTGACTCTGTGTAATGGTAATCTGGACATGTGGTGACGTGATAGTCGGGTCATTCAGCGGTGACAGTTTCCACAGTTAATTTATTCTTATCTCCAGGATGTGTGGGCTTCTAGGCATTGGGGCTCCCCGCGTCATTATTTTTCTGAAAGTTAGTCACTAAAGACAAAAGTTAGTAATCGTTGGAAGGCTGGGATCCATAGAAAATGTGTGATGAAGGGGGTCTCAGTGACCACTTGCCCTCATCTATTTACCGCCCTCCCCCCCAGTCTCCCTGAAGATGTTTGTGGCAAACTTTGTCCAAGACAGCAAAGACTTTTGTGATACTACCTCAGAGTGAGTAGTGATCGAAGTGTGATCCCATTTCCAAGTGGATAAATCAGGTATTCCAGAGAATTATGTCACCAAAATCCACTTTGGAGGAAAATTATTCTTCATTTGTCCATTAAATTTTCATTTTTGTTGTGTTTAATCCTCTGATTCTACACATGGACTGATGTAGCTTATAGGAGTATTGTTTTTATTCGTAAGAGCGAAATGAAACCATTGTGCATTAATTCCTTGTTTTCTAGGAAGGTTTAATACAGATTCACATCAACAAAAACTATACCAGTTTCCCAATACTTAGGATTATATATATGATTTAAAAAAGTAAGGGTGGAACATAGATGTGCTAGAGGGGTATGCAAAACATGACAGTTTCCTAGGTGAATTTCCTGTTGTTTTTTTTTTCCTTGAAAGTGTTCAGAGGTTAACATCAGGCCTCAGTGTAGAATGGTACAAAGCAGAATATGTTTGAGATCTGTCTCTTGAGATGAAGCAAGTATACTGTACTGTGCCAGCTTTGCCTACTTCATCACTTACCTTCTTCCCCAGAACCCCCCTCCCCCAACCTTAATAAACAAATCAACCCCACAGCACTGAAGCACTCCTTTAGGAAAGGCTGCATTTTTATATCCCCTGTAAGGGGATTCCCTGGAGGGAATACCAGGTATTAAAATGAAGTTTCATATTATTTAATACCGAGCATTAAATACTCGCTTCCTGACTTTGTTTTTATGGGTCGTACTCTTACAGTCTATTCTTTATTTCAACCCTTCTTCCTGTTGATAAAACTTAGAGGCGTGTTTCCCACAGTGCATCAGAAATTGATTAATAATAGTTCACAATATTAATTATTATGAGAAGAATAGTTCGACATTTTATTTTTGTTCTCTAAGCAACACAGAAAAAAGGAGAACAGGGGCGCCTGGGTGGCTCGGTCGGTTAGGCATCCAACTTCGGCTCAGGTCATGATCTCGTGGTTGGTGGGTTTGAGCCCCGCATCGGGCTCTGTGCTGACAGCTCAGAGCCTGGAGCCTGCTTCAGATTCTGTGTCTCCCCCTCTCTCTGCCTGTCTCGTGCTCGTGCTCTGTCTCTCAATAATAAATAAATGTTAAAAAAAAATTAGTAAAGGGGCGCCTGAGTGGCTCAGTCGGTTAAGCGGCGACTTCGGCTCAGGTCATGATCTCACGGTCTGTGAGTTCGAGCCCCGCGTCGGGCTCTGTGCTGATAGCTCAGAGCCTGGAGCCTGCTTCGGATTCTGTGTCTCCCTCTCTCTCTGCCCCTCCCCTGCTCATACTCTGTCTCTATGTCTGCCAAAAATAAATAAACATTAAAAAATTTTTTAAAAAATTAGTAAAAAAAGGAAAAAGAAAATTCCTTTTAAAAAAAGGAGAACAGAAGTGTATATTTTCTAAAAATTTCACTGGAAAAGCAAATAAGCATTGATGTAAGTGCCGTGGCAGGTGCAATGGCAGGTGCAAAGGCAAGGAGACCAGTGGTCCCAGCCCTTACACAATCTTATACGTGCGGTGAGGGAGAGCCGTGTTTATGAATAATTGAAGAGTGAACGGAGGACTGAGGTCCCAGTACAGGAGTAGTCAGCCTTCAGCTCCCAAGGTGAGGCCACAGTCGTGTGATTACTGAGCTTCTCTGAAGTTCTACTTTAATAGTGTTCATGTACGTGGTACCTATAAGTCAGTGTTTTGTAGATGTCCACTCTTTCTACTTTTGTTTAAGGATTTTTGATTGGGGAATGTTTTCCTTTAATGTAGTTATTAGACATCAAAAGCCTTAACTCACCAGACACTGAGTTGTTCAAGACTGCTTCCAAGTCTGTGTAGGTATTTACTCCACCAGATAAGAAGTTGAGCCAATGCCTGGGGAGTTCCTAGCGTCTCATGCTGGTGTTGCCAAGAAACAAATTCAAATTTGAGATGAATAAGAATATTATTATTTGATTGATAAGCATTTATCCTAATATGTCTAGAATCATGGGGTTACACTGGCCACGCCTAACAAAAAAGTTTAACCACCTCTAAACTATTGGCTGTATGCATGCTTCCTATGAAATTATTTAGCAATAGGAATCACTCACAATATCAATTTCGAAAGCATGATTTGACATAAGTAGTATCTAAAATGAGTTTTAAAATTTTTTTAAAATTTTTTAACATTTATTTATTTTTGAGAGACATAGAGACAGAACGTGAGCAGGGGAAGAGCAGAGAGAGAGGGAGATACAGAATCTGAAGCAGACTCCAGGCTCTGATGAGCTGTCAGCACAGACCCTGACTTGGGGCTTGGACTCACAGACCGTGAGATGATGACCTGAGCTGAAGTCGGCTGCTTAACCAACTGAGCCACCCAGGCGCCCCTAAAATGAGTTTTTAAAAAGCAGTTAAAGATCCAACGTAATTAAAAGTTTTAAAATTTATTTTGTTTATGCTGTCAGCACAGAGCCTGATGCAGGGCTCAAACCCATGAACCATGAGATCATGACCTGAGCTGAAATCAAGCATCAGGCTTTAACTGACTGAGTCACCCAGGTACCCCTAAAATTTATTAATTGATTGTTTTCTTGCAACATATCTTCATCTGTAAGACTTGTGGTATAAGAATAGAGCAAAGGAGAACCTCCCCCTCCTCCCCCCGGAAAGAAATTAAACTAGAATGGCCTTCAAATGGAGAATAAACAGAACTAGTAACGGTATAGTTACTGAGAGTGTGGAGCCTGCTTGGGATTCTCTCTCTGCCTCTACCTCTTTTGCCCCCCCCCCTCTCAAAAAAAGATGGATTTAAATATTGCAAAAGATTGATTTTTTTTAAAGAATATTCTCTGATGGTGAAAAATTTATAGTAGAAATTCTCAATATTTAAAATGAATTTCTAATATTTTTCCGATAGTAAAATTAATTATCTATTTGAAATGATAAATGAATCTTTGCTTGACAAAGTGGTAATGCACTTATTGAAGGGTATTGTAAAATGGAGATAAGTGAAATCATATCACTTATGATATGATTGCTTTGTTACAGTGTCTCATCCTGGGTATGAGAAAGAAAGAATACTGGATACTCTGATGTCATCCTGTGGCTGTCACAGAAGCCCTGGCCTTCTAAGTTCAGGCCACAATTATTTTGATTTTTTTAAACACTATTTTTCAGACTGGATCCCAGAGAACTCCATGAGGTCACGTGACACTCGTACTCATCTTTGCCCAGTATTTCACAGTGTGTATCAGCAACATTAATGTCTGGATATAGGGTCTGTATATATTACAGTGAGTGAGGTTAAAAACAATATTTAGTTCACTATGTGTGCATTTTAGTGCACAGTCTTTGTACCCTATGTACCTGTGGGGCGCAGAGAATACCTTTGATAGAACATGGGGTGAAATGGAAGAACAAAGAACATAAGAGATTGATTCATCCCAATGTCAGTGCTTAAGCCAAGTTGCAATCATTAAGTTTCATGTGTATTTATTTTTGAGAGAGATAGATACAGGGTGTGAGCAGGGATAAGGCAGAGAGAGAGGGAGACACAGAATCCAAAGCAGGCTCCAGGCTCGGAACTGCCAGCACAGAGCCCAGTGTGAGGCTCGAACTCATGATAAAATTGGACACTTAACCGATTGAGCCACCCAGGCGCCCCTTAATCATTAACTTTAGAAAACACAAATGTCTTCTATAGAGCTAGTTAGTTAGTTAGTTAGTTAGTTAATTTTTGTAGTAATCTGTGCTCCCAACATGAGGCTCAAACTCATCACCCCATGATCCAGAGTCCCATGCTCTTCCAACTGAGCCGGCCAGGAACCCCCAACAAATTTCTTTTATAGATTTAGAATATGGTAATCTTTTGCTGAGAAAGTTTTCATTTTCAAAGTATTTCCTTACTTGTTTTTAATATTAAAGGAAATGAGCTGCTATTTTTCTAAAGCCCCAAATTGTTTTATTGAAAACAAGATTTATTAGAGAGGTTCTCTTTGACTTGTCTCTGGTATGCTGATTTATATCATGTTTTTCTCGTAGGACTCTACACAGAACCAACAGAGTTACCACTAGGGTTCCTTTGAAGTGTGATTGTTCTTAGCAAAAATAATTATTCTGGAGTTTCTTGTTTCAGGACATTTTGTAACAGGAAAGCATGTATAAATACACTCCAAAGAAAAATTAGCAACAGAGTTTCCAGTTCAACAAGAAATTCCTGAGAACTGGATACCAAGCCTTTGCATGTTGCAGAGATGAGTGTGACTTAACTGCTCTCCTCAAGGACTTTTGTGAACCCCGTTGGGGAATGAGATTACACAGTTAGAGAGATTGCAGATAGAGGAGGAGAGACCAAAACCAACTACAGCGATGTTCGGGGCTGGAGAGAGATGTGTCTGGCCAGAAGGGTCAGAAAAGGTTTTATGAAAAAAGTGGTTCATTTTATTGTCTCTGTTCTGAGCCCTCATCTGTGCCACCGTGAGATTTACAGAAGCAGCTCAAATACCTGCGGTGTGGGGGTGCAATCCACCTGTTTGCCCCTCTGTCGCTTTTCTGAAAGAAACTAGGGAAAGCAAAGGGCAAAGACTGTCCGGATTTTATTAGTGCTTTGTTTTGCATATGTGGTATGATTTCTGTTAAGTAAATATCTAGATTTTGAATGAAGAGAGATGTTTTTATTTGTCGACTGTGGGAATGCATAAGGGTGGGCTTTTCATAACCAGGTGTAAGTCTGCTTAAGTCATTTCTAATTTTAATAACTGCTTTGCATGTTGTATTTATTTGAGGTCCATCTTCTTCTTTGTTCGACTCTCACATATGCTACATTTCTTCTCTGGAATTTGTTCCCTTCTTCTGAATGATTTCCTGCTTTTATGTTTTCTTGGACGGTTGGCTTCCTGTCCCCATGGTATTGCGTACTCCACTGTTTGAGATGTAATTTGTTAAATTACTGTTGGGGAGAATTCACATCGATTTCACAAGGTGTAGTTGTATGGGATTATTTGAAAATCTTTGTTATTTCTGATTATGTTCCAGGAAGCTCTAGTAGGAATCTGATTATGATTCCGGCTTAACTTCTTGAAAATAGAGGTATCATCATTTTTAAGGTTGCTTTCAGCACTTGTAAATTTCTTGCTTACTTAAATACCTCACCAAATCCCCACTTGAGACCCAGGGAGTTTCAAACTACAGAAGGGAGGATGCGCATGAGATCTTGTTGAGTTCTTACTAAAGTGACGCTTTAAAAGAAATTTTGACCTTTTAAAATCTAAAACTTATGCTGACTCCACGTTTATGATTTAAATACTATAAATTAACCCATATGTTTGACCCCTTCTCTCTGAACTTGCAAAGGCCACGTCGTTAGAAGGCTAGCTACACCTGGTAGGGAGTGGCGGCCTCATTCATTGGAACTTCTCTGGGCTCAAGCGTCTCTCACAAAAGAGAAGTCTCTTTTCCACTCTGGTTTCCAGTGCTCTGCCCACCCTTTCCTGAGGAGTTTCCCAGATCCAAGCCCTTTGACCTTTCCTGGACTTTCCTCTGCCAAAATGTGTTACTTGCCATCCTTCAAATACATGCTTTCCTCTCCTCTTTTCTTTCTGTTTGTTAATGCAGTTTCCTTCCCATTTCTGCACAGTGAAATCCTGCTCTTTCTTTAAAATCTAGTTCAGATGCCTCTGCCTCGACAAGGTCTTCTCATCCTTCCAGAAATCTCTACTGGTGGCATAATGTTCTCTTAGTGCTTATCATATTTAGTATTCTGTGGTTATTTGTATGTATCTTATCACCCCTGAAGAACGAGTATATCATCTCATTTACTTTTATATTCCCTATAGCATGTAGCATAGTATCATGTACATGGTAAATTCTCAGTAAAGATTTTTAGATTTAATGAAATTTGTGAATCCCAAATGTATCGACACACAAAAGGTGGCCTTGGCTGGGAGACCAAGTTCACGTATGATACCTGCTTCAGCCTCATCCTTTTTGAAGACTGTAGATCGTTATAAACCCTTTTACTGCCATGTGGTTCTCATTCATTTCCTATTATAATATGAGAAATACACTTATTAGAGTATTAGGAAGTATGTTTTTCCTCAATATTTTTAGTAGCTTTTGCCATATAATTTGGAGGTATCTGAGCTAAGATACTTGCCAATTTCTTTTGGTCTGTAGCTGGCAATAGACTACTAATACCAAAAAGGTGGTAAAAACTGTGATCTTAACTAGATAAATACATTTTTGGGAAGTATCCAAGGAAGAGGGTGTAAGAATGTTGCTTAAAACTTCCAACAGCTTTTTTTTTTTTTTTGGTAGCCCTGTCAGCACTCGAATGGGAAGAGGGCAGAGCTGTAAAGCTGCAATCAGATGATTGCTTAAAAACACTTCTTAGATTGCAACAGGACTTGGCTAGCAAAATAAGCTCCAGTGAAACTTTCTTAGGCAATATTATCTGAGGGAATTGTAAAATTAGTTGCATGGGAAAGGGGCTCCTGAAAAAAATAATTTATATTCCAAAAAAGTGCCTTGAGTTATTTACAGTTGTAATATTCCTTCATGCATAAGAGAAAGAGAGGCAGAGAGACACACAGAGAGAATGAGAAGCTATAAAAAAACAGACCTTTAAGTCAAGGATCCCCGGCCCTTTTGGAGATCTGCCACCCAGTGACCCCACATGAAGTGGCCGCTCTCACCCTGTCCCGGTCTTCCATCCATCTCCGGCTCTGCCAGAACTGCTGCTGTAATAGAAACAGGGTAAATGTATGTTTTCATGGGGTGTGTGTGTGTAAGGAGCAGGAATACATAAAATAACCTGAATACAGCACTTGGAGTTTTTAAGACATCTATGAGTTCAAAAATGGAGGAAGGATGAGCTTTTGAAAAGAAGGGTTAATCAGAGCTGACCTTTTAGAGAGAAATCTTTCACAGTTTTTATGTAGGGCTATGTATTTGTGTTACTTATGTTTTTCACATTAGCATTGCTTGAAATAGTGAAGTAAATATCTGTTTATATAGCAAGTATTCTATTCTGTTTACTTTTTAATTTTTTTAATGTTTATTTTTGAGAGAGAGAGACAGACAGGCAGATGGAGCATGAGTGGGGGAGAGGCACAGACAGAGTGGGAGACACATAATCTGAAATAGGCTCCAGGCTCTGAGCTGTCAGCACAGAGTCCGACGCAGAGCTCGAACTCGGGAACGGTGAGATCATGGCCTGAGCCGAGGTTGGACGCTCAACCGACTGAGCCACCCAAGCGCCCCCTAATCTGTTCATTTTTATTGAGGTATAATTGACAGATAACATCATATTAGTTTCAGGTGTGCAACATGATGATTGGCTATTTGTATTGCAAAATGATCTCCACAGTAAGTCCAGTTAACATCCAGCACCATGTATAGTTACAGGATTTATTTTTTCTTGTGATTGGAACTCTTAAGATTCGCTCTCTGGGGGTTGCCTGGGTGGCTCAGTCAGAGCCGACTTAGGTTCAGGTCATGATCTCACGGTCCGTGGGTTCAATCCCCGTGTCGGGCTGTGTGCTGACGGCTCAGAGCCTGGAGCCTGCTTCAGATTCTGTATCTCCCTCTCTCTCTCTGCCCTTCCCCTGCTCATGCGCTGTCTCTCTCTCTATCAAAAATAAATAAACTTTAAAAAAAAAAAAAGATTTGCTCTCTGGGCAGCTTTCAAATATGCAGTATGGTGATATTAACTGGTTGCCATGTTATACATCACGGCTTGTTTATTTTATTACTGCAAGTTTGTACCTTTTGTCCACCTTTATCCATTTTGCCCACCTCCCAACCCCGTCTCTGGCAACCATGCATGTATTCTATTTAAAAAATACAGATTTCTTTGAAACATTTGAGGGGTTACTTCTTGGATTAATGAACGAGAATTTCGCCCTAAATCCTAAATGAGTGTCTTTGATTGTTTCTGAGTTTTCCTTTGCTAGGGATTCAGTTCTGCCCTTGTTCTTCCGGCAGATTCCTACGAGTCTGTTAGGACCCAGCTCAGAGACCACTTACTCCCCAGATCGGTCGCCTTTCTGGCCAGAGAGGTAATTGCCTCTCCATCCAGATTCTCATTGAGACTGATCTTTTCACAGTTTATTACAATTTTTCTCAGATTTTGATTTCCCAGTGGACTGTAACGATAAATATTATGGCATCTTCAACATTATATCTTGGGCTCAGTATTAACGGTGATAGAAAGCAGGCACTCAAACATTGATTGAATTTTAAATTTGGAAATTAGATTAATTAATTAAATTCAAATGAATCCTCCTAGATGATTTTCAAGTTAGTCCTTGCCAGGTCTGACATTTTATGATTCCGGAGGGAACATGTACTTTTAGTATCTTTAACCATAATGATGGTGATAATAACAATAACAAAAATAATAGTAGTCAATACATCAAGGCAGTTTATCATATCCCATATACTGTGATTTATACATAGGCCCATTTAATTTTGGCCACTGCCCTATGGTGTCGTTAGTATTATTATCACATTGACAGATGTAGAAGAGGTTATGTAACTTACTCAAGGTCACATAACTAGCAATTGGCAAGATTTGAACCTAGATCTGATTTCTGAGCTTATCTGTCAATCAGAGTTGGAAATAACAAGCAGCCTCGAACAAACCAAGCAGCCTTCTGGGGTATTTATTTATAAGGGCTAGTAACACATGAATCACTGGACTAAGAATAAATACCACTAATTAAAATATGTTTCTGTGTAATAAAAACACACACATGTACACAACTGAGCCCTGAAGGAGGCCATATCTTTCATTGGATATCCCCTCTCCTCTGACTTGTCTACACCTACTCCTGTTCTCATGAGTTTAAGGGTCTAGTCCCCAAGGGCAGGCCTTTGATCAATCCTTTCTTAATTCCCTAAGCTAGAAGCAGCATCCCATTCTGAAACCATGCAGTGTATTTGTTTTTATAGCTCTTGTTTTCTCTCCTAGTTTCTTCAGGATGATAAAAGGGGACTCGATTTGAGCTGAGGTCCTATGTGCCCATTACTCTCATGGTTCAAAACTGCACCTTTGAGGCAGGGCTTGCTGAGGGTAGGGTGGGGAACACAGGTGTGGGGATCCTAGCTCAACATCCACCTTCAGCCTGTAAATGAGGCTGGCCAGGCTGGTAGAAGATTTGGGACTTAGAGAGAGATGACGTGCTCATGTGTTCTGAGCCCCATCTCAGCAATAGGGTGAGGGTGGCAAGGAGAGCCTGAAATGCGTGTCCTGGCACTTGGGGAACAGAGGGGACTGTGTGTCAGTCATATCAGAGAAATCTAAAGGGGAAGAAGCTGGTTGATGCAGCCAGGGGCAGAGAGTGGGGGACAGTGGATGGAGAGTAACTCTTTCCCTGCTAACTGGGCCAGAGGAGTTTGTAGCTGACCACCGGGGGGAGGTGCCTTCGTGCTTGTCAGGGATGGGCAGGGGTCCACCCATGGGTGGAATGGGCAGCTTCGAGCATCTGCACAGCAAACCAATGTGGATATTGCAGGCCAGCTATAACTTTACCTTCCCAATGAGGTCACAGTCCACTGCTCATCAGCCAAGGGGAGCTGGGGAGCTGTGCTGGCCAAGTGAGAGGCAGCAGACCTGAGCCAGCGGAGGGTGATGCTCTACTTTTAAATGAAGTCCAGAGTTTGTTTTCACATGAACTGGGTATTAATTCCTGAACTGAGTCTATTTTAGGGATTTTTTTTTTACTAGCCAACACCTGGCACACAACTGTGGGGCACATCTTAGATTTAATCCAGGGCCCGAGGAAGATTTAGCCCGGTGAAATAGGTTTATAGGGGAGCTTGAGAAGGGGAGAAAGTTGGTTTATGATCTTTGTGTATTGCTCTTCCAGTGTCCTGGCTCTTACTTCTTCTCTCCTAGACTTTGAGCTCGGCGAGTTGGGAGAGCTCGTTTCTCAGTCATGTCTGGAAATCATTCAGAGCTGGGCACCCATTTGTTTAATACATATGTATTGAATAAATAGTTTGTTATGAGATTAAGCAAAATGTGATATCTAATTAAAAAGTAAAATAAAGTACAGTGATTACTTTTTTTTAAAGAAACTTTTAATTTTAGTTTTAGATTTACAGAAAAGTGACAGAGAAAGAACAGAGGTCTACATACGTCATGTGCAGCTGCCCCTACTGTTAACATTTTACTTTTGCATGGTGTATTTGTCACTGCTAATGTACCAGCGATTACTTTTTAATCCGTAGAAAGTCTACTTCCTGCAGTATGAGATAATAAAGGAAACCATGCCACAGTTATTTATTTCAAAGAATAGCCGTTTTGTTTTCTGGATCACGGTTTTGTAGTATTTGTTAAGCTTTTTCGAGAATTTGCTTTCTGCAAGGGCTATGTTTCCCAATTTCAATTATAAATCAGAGTATATGACAGAGTTTCTAGTGAGTCATAGCTCTAAGCCCTTTGACCTTTGAATGTCACAAAGTTCTTATGCTTTTCTTTAACATGGTTCAGGAGGAATTTGATATCTATGTGAGCTGTCATCCTCTCTGTTCCATAGTGGAATGCTTCATGTCGTTGCCAGAAATAAAGGATTAAGAGTCAAGATTATTTTTGGTTTGGGTGGTTTTGTATAAAACCATAAAGTGTTAGGAGTTGACCAAGTAAAAATTTTTAATCTAAGAAATTTTCTTTCCTGCATAGCCCACCTTTTACATCCTTAATCCAAACAAGTATGTGGTCTTCCTCACAGAATAATCACAAAGATCAGTTAATATAAGAAAAATACTTGAAAACCCAGAAGCTCTAAATAAATTCCAGCAAGAGAATAGATTTTGTGTTAACAATGTGATACACACTTTGTCACTATTTGCCAGAACTGCATTTGGTAATCTCTTATTTCATGTTTATGCATTCGCAAGCAGTTTAAAGCATGAAAGCAAATGATGATGAGATTAGAAGTACAGTTGGTCGTTGCACAATGTGGGAGTTAGGAGCACTGACTCCCGCACACTTAACAATCCACATATGATTTTTGATTCCCTCAAAACTTAACTACGAATCCTTACCAATAACATAAACAGTCAATTAATGCATATTTTGTATGTTGTATACAGTAAATACTGTATTCCTTCAATAAAGTAAGCTAGAGAAAAGAAAATGGTATTAAGAAAACCATAAGGGCGCCTGGATGGCTCAACTGGCTAAGGATCCGACTTTGACTCAGGTCATGATCTTGCAGTTAATGGATTTGAGCCCCGTGTCGGGCTCTGTACTGACAGCTCAGAGCCTGGAGCCTGCTTTGGATTCTGTGTCCCCCACTCTTTCTGCTCCTCCCCTGCTCATGCTCTGTCTCTCTCAAAAATAAACATTAAAAAAAATAAAAAAGAAAACCATAGGGAAGAGAAAATATATTTTGCAGAGAACTGCGCTGTGAAGAATCTGTGCAGAAGTAGACCCACACAGTTCAAACCCGTGTTGTTCAAGGGCCAGCTGCTCTCAAATGGTACGCCCATGCACAGATGGCTTGATAAACTTGTTTTTGCAGACAACTTAACACCTGTAATGGAAATGTCATCTAGTGGATACTTTTTAAAGTGTCACCCATTCTCAGCAGCACTGTAGTTATTGGGACTCTTTTCATCACATCTGCCTCCAGGCCAGGGCTGGTGATTGGATGTCTTATGTCACTCCAAACTCAGTAAGTCTAAAACCAGCTCACCTTTAAAATTCATGATGATTTCTCTGGGTATCCTCCTTTCAGTTTATGGTAATAATTCAGTGATCTCTCTCAAGTCTCATACTTGGCCTTTGATGTTTCTCCTTCCACTCCTGTGTTCCTACAGTCTTCATGTTGTTCAACTTTGCATGACCTTTGTATGCATTTATTCCCTTCCACTTCTGAGTGGTTAGTTCAAAGCTTGAGTCCCTCATGTCTGGATTATTGACATAGCATCCTAACTGGTCTCATTTCTTCTATTTTCTCTTCCCAACACACACACACACACACACACACACACACACAGAGCACACTTCCACATACCCAGCAGACCACACTCAAACACCAGTGCTCCCCTGTGTCTTTCCTGCACACGTGCACACACGCACACACAGATATACACATACACAGTTTAGTTGATCCAGCTTGTGGCCAGATTAATGTTCCTAAGGTACTTCCATCATTTTAACATACTAAAAATCTTTCAGTGGATAGCTCCTTGTGTTTCTAGATTGTGGTCTGGACCTATCCGTCTGTAGGCAATTTGCCTTCTAGTTCACTTTATCGAGAACTCTTCTTCTGCCATGCCCCGGATTTCAGTATGTACAGATTTATGTGCCTTGATTTAGTCTTTCTGCTAGTCTTTGTTTAATAAAAAGTCACATGTTTTTTGGACATTATCCAGAACTCAGTTGGGTTTGTCCATTAGCCTAGGCCTAGAATCCTCCCTCTCTCATATAAAAAAACAGAATATCCCCAGGAAAGCTGATTGATTCATCTTGAGACTTCTGAAATTTTATAGGATTAAGTAAGCTTATTATTGCCACTAGAAACAACGCTTTTTCAGCCTCAAGGGTCTTTGAAGAAGCAATAAGCATCCTGTGGTCACTGGGCTCAATAAGTAGGGACTATTACTGTGGCTTTATACAATTTCACTATTGTTATTTTGAAACGCTGGTCAAATGGTCCCTGCCTCTGAAGTATTTTGGAAAACATCCTGTCCTCCAAATGTTCGTGCGTTTGAGACCTCTCCATGGGCGGAGGCCTTTATGGTATATCATTATATATGGATATATAATTGTATCAACTGTAATATTGTTGATAATTGGGTTTTACATAAGACTTCATTAGTATTTCATGCTAAGTAGTAATTAGTTCCATTTCATTACATTACATTGTAAAGGTGGAAAGAATGGTATCATGTAATTCATTTCATTCTGCATTAGAATTCGAATTGTCGTTTTTGCCATATGCTTGCCTTTTAGGCTCCGGAAAGCGAAGGAACAGTTGTGGAGTAGAGAATTTAAATCGTTTGTTATAAAATACGTGCGCGGCTCAGTGTTAGGGTCCTTTGGGCTTCTTTATCTCTATAATTTGATACAGCTTTTGCTTGGATTCATGGTCTGATGCGAAGTGTCTGGTATTTGAAATTGGTGAAAATATTTTCTATCTATGCTTAAAATGTAGGGTTGTGAATTTTCTCCTTTCAGTATTTCTAAGAAGGTTATTTTCACTTTGAGTTTCTGTGTGGTATTTCTGAAAAACAAACAAGTGTGTGTTTAATTTTTTGGTAACTAAATATAGATCCGTACATCACGCAGTGGCGTTCCTTTGTGCGGTGTGCCATGACCCATCTTCTAGGCAAATACAGCCTGTGTGGAGTTTATTTATAGTTCTGACCTCTAGTCTTCATTGGCTCTTACTTTATTTGGGGCATAATTCACTAGGGTTACGGGTTGCGATATTTAAGGATCAGCTGAGGAGGAGACAAAAGACACATGGTCTTATCTTGTGTGTAATACTGAGGTGTGTCCACGCCTAGATTACTCATCATGGTGTACGTGGTTTAGGTAGAGCATGGAGCACGACAGACTGAAAGCTTAGGAACTTTTAGTGTGAAATGGAAAGACAGGAATAATATAGAAAGCTTTAACATGTGTTAAATATCGCTAATCGAAGCTGCCATTTACTGGGTGATTGTCCAGAGCATACACTGTGTTGGGAGCTTATATATATTAGTATACTTAAACCCTGTAGTAGTACTATGAGTGTGTTATTTCCTTTGTACAAAGGAGGCAACTGGGTTTCAGGTCTGTGACAAATCAGGACAGAATAACATGGATATGCATGGTTAAACATGGATACACGTGGATAAGCGTGAATTTGGTGAAGAAATTTAAAAATCCCGAAGCTGAGTAATTTCTTTATAACTTCTGTGCAGCGGACCAGAACATTTAAGTTCTCCATGAGATTCATTTCCTCCAAAGGTGATACAGCAGGACAAGTACAAATCGACACTAGTATTTAACATGCTAAGATTAGAAGGAACTTTTATAGCTCTCTAGAAAAGGGTTTGCAAAATTTATTCACTGAGGTTACATAAATGTCTAAAGAGTAGCTGGGGTGTTGGAGAACATTCATGATCTCTTTGAAGGTCTTTGTAGGCCACAGAAATTTAGTCAAGAGATTTGTGGTTTTGTTCCTTAAAATTGTATGTAGGATTCTGTTTGTTTTACTATGAAACTTCTCCAAGGATGCCTCTGAATCGAACCACACACTTCAAACTGGAGTGAACTAAACTAACTTAAGAAAATTCAAGAGGGGCCCAAACACTTTAAATGATCTGTCAACCACAATATTTGAAGGAAAAAAAAACACCACTTACTGAGTATTTTTGAATAAAACTACACTGGAAAAGAATCAAAATTTGCTAAGACTACTAGCTTGGATAACACCATACTTGTGAGTCCAGACATCATGGCCTTAGTCTTAAATTGAGACAGTTGATGAACTTCTTGGACATAAATGAAAACACACTCTTTAAACTTGAATAACAAATTTAGAATTAGAAAAAAATTGTACATGTTTAATTACAGAAAACAAAAACAAATTGAGTGGGATGCCTGGGTAGCTCAGTTGGTTAAGGGTCGGCTCTTGATCTCAGCTCAGATCATGATCTCACATTTAGTGAGTTCCAGCCCTGCATCGGACTCAGTGCTGATGGCCTGGCACCTGCTTGGGATTCTGTCTCTCCTTCTCTCTGCCCCTCCACTGCTTGTGTGTACTCTCTCTCAATATAAATAAACTTAAAACAAATTGAACAAAGAGGAAAAAAATGCCCCAAACCAGTCATGACTGTGATATGAACATTGATAAGATTATGCATGTACATTCTAGCCTTAAAAAATACACATATGTGTATCATTCTATACACACAAATTTATATATTCAAAGTGTAACTTGTCAAAAAGTTTTCTTAGAAGAAATTTTTGTTAACATTTATTTATTTATAAGAGACAGAGAGAGACAGCATGAGCAGAGGAGGGGCTGAGAGAGGAGACACACAATCCAAAGCAGGCTCCAGGCTCTGAGGTGTCAGCACAGAATCTGACATGGGGCTTGAACCCATGAACTGTGAGATTATGACCTGAGCCGAAGTTGGATGCTTAAAAGACTGAGCCACACAGGCATCCCCAAGAAAGTTTTCTTGAGGGTAAGACTGACAACTGATCTATAGCTCTTCCTGAAAAGGTGACATTTAATATGTGTGTGTGTGTGTATGTGTGTGTGTGTGTATAGATTTTGCTCGGGGTGAAATGATTAAGACCTAACATTTCCATCTGGTGATAAGTGAGCCAAAAAAGATGTTAAGGAAACAATTACATCTACAGTAGCATCAAAAAGAATAAAATACTTAGTCATAAATTTAATGAAAGTGTAAGACATGTTCATTGAAAACTACAAAATGCCACCGAAAAACAATAAAAAAGTTGTAATAAATGGCAAGCCATTCATGTTCATGGATTGGAGGAATTAATATTAATCTGCAGATCAAGTCAGAATCCTAGCTGACTTTTTTTTGCAGAAATTGACAAGCTGATCCTAAAATTCTTGTGGAAAGGCAAGAGACACAATACTCAAAACGATCCTGAAAAATACAAAGTTGGGGGACTCACGCTTACCAGTTTCAAGATTTACTACAAAGCTGCAGTAATCAAGACAGGGTGGTACTCACATAAAGACAGACACATAAATTCATGGAACAGAATTCTGAGTCAAGAAAGAAACCCTTACATTTATGGTGAATTGACTTTTTGACAAGGATGACAAGACAATTCGATGGGGAAATAATTATCTTTCTTATAAGTGGTGCTCAGAAAATTGTTTCTCTATATGCAGAAGGATGAATTTGCACCCGGTTTCACACCATCCCCCAGAATTAACTTAAAGTGAATCATGTATCTAACTGTAAGAGTTAAAACTATAAAATTCTTAGAAGAAAACATTGGAGCAGATCTTAATGGCTTAGCCAATGGGTTTTAGATATGACCCCCAAAATACAAAGGTCAAAGGGGAAGGTCGATTAAGTTGGACTTCATCAAAATTAAAAACCTTATATACTTTTACCTTCAGGAAAGTGAAAGGACAACCTACAGATGGAGAGAAAGTATTTGTAAGTCTATTTTTAAGTCTATATTTAAAGAGACTTGTAATCAGAGTATATAAAGCATTCTTATAACTCGATAATAAAAACAGATCATCCAATTAAAAAATGCGCAAAGTATCTGAGTGACATTTTCCCCCAAATGATATGCAAATGGCCAATAAGCATATTAAAAATGTTCAACGTCATTTGCTGTGAGAGAAATGCAAATCAAAGCCACGCAATACCATATGAGACCTACTAGCGAAACAACTATAATAAAAAAGATAGACAATAGCAAGCGTTGATAAGTAAGACGATGGATTGGGACCCTCCTGCACTGTTAGTAGGAATGTAAAATGGTGCAGCCGCGATGGCAAACAGTGGGAATTCCTCAAAAGATTAAACACAGTTAACTAAGTGGCTCAACAGTTCCGCCCCGAAGGGAAATGAAAACATACTGTATACAAAACTTGGACATGAATGGCATAGCAGCATCATTCCTAATAGCCAAAGAAGTAGACACAACCCAAATGTCCATTAAGTGATGAATAGTTAAAATCGTGATTTATCCGTGCAGTGGAATCTATTGGCAATAAAAACGAATGAAATTTATGAATTACTAATGCATGTGATAACATAGACAAACCTCAAAAAGTGCAAAGTGAAAAAAGCCAGTCACAAAAGACCACAAAAGAACACCGCTTACATAAACCTGTTCAGAATAGTCGAAAGTATATGGAGAGAAAGTAGATTAAGTAGCTTCTAGAACTGGAGGAGCTGGGGAGAGGTCACGGGTGTTGGGGTATGACCGGTAACTGGTGCAAGGTTTCTTTTTGGAGTTTTGGAAATGTTTTAAAATTGGGTAATGGTGATGGTTGCATAACTTTGGAAATGCACTAAAAACTAGTGAATCGTACACCTTTAAAAAGGTGCATCTAGTAAGTTATATAGCCATAAAGCTGTTAAAAAATGCAGTAGCTTGTTTACCGAGATTTTCTCTGGGGTTCCCTATTTCTCTTTTATCTGGACCTTCTCTTTTCTTTTCCGGGCCTGCTCAAGTTTGATTTCATGTACAGCAGTTTCTTATCAGTGTGGGTTCCTGTCTCGAATGTGAACCGTGGGGGAGCAGTTTTCCTTAGACTTTGCAGTGAGCCCCTCTCCCACCTGTTTTTGAAGTAGATAGAAACCTCCCAGGGTCCATTCTCAGATTGGCCAGCCAGGTTTTACAGTGAGTACCTGTCAGCTCCTCTCCTTCTCAGGCTCCTCAGTCACCCGATTGCTTCCCTTTCCTTGCCCCAGATACAGAGACTGTGCAGGTCTTGCGGCTCTGGGTGATTTGTACCACACCAGTTGTATCTGGGATTCACGAGGATACTTTCTCACCTTGTTTTGTTGTGGATTTTGTCCACGAGGTTTGGTTTTGTAATTAGTTGCTCTGTTTTTAGGGAAAGATTTCGGAAGATTCAAAAACGACGCTTCCCTTGCTGCTGCCGTTTGTTGTAGCATCCAGAAGCGTAGTGTTTCAGACGATTTGAGGTAGAGATTTGGAAGGTATTAGTCTGGCAAAAACAGAGGCTCTCCTCCTGGAGATGTTAATATCTTTGAAGGAAGAGCCCGTGGCTTATTAATCTTACTAAATCCAGCACCCAGCTCAGGCCCCAGCAGCAGATAACACCCAGATGGGCATTGGTTGAATAAACAGAAGTGCAGAGAGATGAAGGAGAGGGAGCTGGAATTTAGAGCGAGTCCCCACCTACCAGCCTTGACGTCCGGGGGGGCTGGATGGATAGTTGCCCCTCCCGCACACGTAGATCAGAAATACTTCTGAAGCTTCGGTCAGCTATTCAGTCGTTTTACTGCCTCAGTTTATCAAGAACTTGTGGCTTGATTCATAACTATTATGTTAAGTTTCCTTAGGACATTGATGATCTGGGTCCTTGAATTCTGCGTGTACCTGAGTATGTGTTAGAACCTTTATTGACCTGAGGGTGCTGGGCGTATGTCCGTGACTTTAGATTCTTTTTTCCAACCCTCAGCTCCCCTAAACCTTCCTTACGGGCAAGGACATCGTGCATATGAAATAATATCTTGTCGTGCAGGACCTTCCAATCTGATACGGAGAAAACTGCCTAATCTTTCCTGAACTTTCTTGTTTCTCTAATAAATCACTTTTGTTTATTCTACCCTTCTAGGAACCATAAACACATTAGTAAATAGAACTATCTATCTTACAAAAACGAATCCCCTCAACGCCCTGTATTCTGAAATCGCTCTGAGTTGCCGTGGGCTAGCCACTGAGATGTGCTAAGTCCTACCTGATCCTTGTATCCTAATCAACACTTACCCTCCAGTGTTTCATTTCCTTGCCACTATTTTGCTACATTTAGCTTCATAAAATTGTGCTGAGACAGAAATGAAGGACAAAGGCATAAAATACGCTGTCTTGCCTAGACAGCGTATATATTTGTGTTTGAAGAAAGGCCTGCAGTGCTTTAAGTCAAAGAAGTTGTATAGAAATTTGAATATCTGTGCCATTTTTCAAGCCAGGTGATGCCCAGTCATCTTGGAAATCAGAAAGGTTTGTAAATAATAAAATGATAAGAAACGCTGTGTTCATTCTCTGGGTCTCTGTGGAAGTGATTAGTGTCACCCTCCTGGGTTGGACTCTTAGATGGGTTTCTTAACAGATTCTCTTGAAGATTCATAGATCAAACAGCTTGTTAAAAAGGAAAGGAACACGTAGGCCTCTTGCCCTCACGGTTGGATGCTTTTAGACACTGCAGCTGTTTGAAAGGCCTGAGTGAACTAATTCAGTTATGCCTGAGAAACCTGTCTCCCTGATGTCGGTGCTTGTCATGAACACCCTTCATAAAGTGATAGGGAGAGAGGGATGTGCAAGGAATATAGACAGCTATGTTTAATTTCAGTTTTAACAAAAGGAACCACACAAATATGACAGTTACATACTTAAAAGATACATGGAGAGTTGTAGTCTTGGCTGCCATGCTTGAAATTTTATTGAAACTTCCTTGTTTTGGTTTACTCTTTGGAAGTGTGCCTTATTTTGTATATAGTGGCTACTTTAACTCTTTTAAATAGACAAGTTTTGGTTTACAGCTTTCCTATATTTTAAAATTCTTTTTATAATAATAAAAGATGCTTAGGGTAAAGTTTATATATTATGAAAGTATAAAAAATTAAAAAAATGAAAAAAAAACAACTTCCCCATTTAATTCTCCTTCCCCTCAGGATATTATAGACTGATACATACTTTCTAGACCTTAAAAAAATGCATACATATGATTTATTGGAGATGTGTATATCTTTTTGTAAAACTTATATCATACTATTTATGCTACTCTGTAACTTCATTGCTTCACCTAATAGTTTATGATTCTCCCTTCATCTAGAGGAGAATTTAATGAGCTGAATTCTCCCTTTTGCCTCCATGAAGATATTAGATGTTGGCCTATCTGTAAGGAAGATGTAGGGGTGCCTGGGTGGCTCAGTTGGTTAAGCATCCAACTTTGGCTCAGGTCATGATCTCACGGTTCAGGAGTTGGAGCCCCATATCTGGCTCTTGGCTGACAGCCCAGAGCCTGGAGCCTGCTTCGGATTCTGTGTCTCGGTCTCTCTCTCCCTCTCTCTCTCTCTCTCTCTCTTTCTTTGCCCCTCCCCCACTTGTGTGCACACTCTTGCTTTCTCTCCCTCTCAAAACTAAATAAACATTCAAAAAAGATTAAAAAAGGAAAGATGTCAGAAGAATGACACCCCTCCCAAAGAGTCTCCCTTCTCTAGGTCTAGCCTACATAGACTTGCCGGTACCTGGAAGTCATTCAACAGCTGTCACGCCAATTGCACAGCTGCTGGTGACCAGGGTGGGGGGTGGAAGGGGGAAGAAACAGCAGCTGGTACACAAGTGTAGCCACCCTGTTTCTGAGCATGGGAGGCAGGACAGCACACGGACATAATTTCTGCTTTTGTTCCATTTTTCACTGCGTGGTTTCTCTTTAGGTGTTTCTCTCTTACGGTCATGAAAATGGTTTTAGTGAAATATTTTAAAAGGTCATTTAGATAATTGCAGAGAAGAAAAAACCTATCCATAGACTCATTACCCGAGTTAATTATTGTTAACATTTATTTCTTTTTTTCCATGCTTTCTCTTAAATGAATTGTTAGAAATCGCACTTTACTTCTGTGATCTTCCTCCCCCAAACCCATCATCCCTTTGTCATCATGAGGAAAACATGAGAAAAATCCCAAGTAAGGAACACTCTATAAAATAAAGCCTGACGAGCATGCCTCAAAACTGTCAAGGTCATCAATAACAAGGATAGTCTGAAAAACTGTCATAGCTAAGGGAAGCTCAAGGACACAGGATGGCCGAATGTAATGTAGTATCCTGGATACTGAGTTATATGAAGATATTAAACATTTTGCCCAATTGTTTTGCTAAAAGCCTATTCTAATTTACAATTATACCACCAGTGTCTATAGGTGTGTGGTTTCACTGAACCTTCTGTGTCACTGTATATAACCTTTTGTTTTATAATCTTTTCCAAAGCGATCGCCTTCTTGATTTAATTTGTATTTCTTTAATTATTTTTGAATTTACATTTCAACTGTGTCTTTATTACTTCTCTTAAGAATTATCTATTCACATCTTTTGTCCTACTGGATCTGTTTTTGCCGTCAATTTGCTTGAGCTCTTCAAATAGTAAACACTAAAGCTTTAGTAGTAAACTTAAGAGACGAGATACTGGACTTCATAATAATGCTAGTGCAACTAAGAAAAGGAAAAAGAATTTATAATCGAATGTAACTACAATTTGTATCATAATAAGAGATGTAGAAATAATAGTAAGTAATCAGATCATCATGTTGTAAACCTAAAACTAATACGACAAAATGTGTCAAGTATACCTCAATAAGACTGGAAAAGAAACAAATAGTAGTAAGTAGTAAATCATTTTCTTTGTGTATGTGTTAAGTATTTTGGAGCAGCATGTGAGTTATGGAAATGTTGGAGCGTTTAGCAGAATTATTTACACTTCTTGCCTGTATTCATGAAGCTATCTACTAGCTCAAAATTGGTAAGTTTTATAACTCTATGATAACATGCAAAAAAACACAACATCATTTAGGATATAGTTTAAGCAACATAATAGGGCCTGTAGTAACATTTTTAATGATGATGAAAAACTAGTTGTTAACAAATGGCTTTTTTTATTATTCCTATGAAATTAGAACGAATAATTACTTTAATGCTGTTTTTCTGACAAAAGACCCCACAAACTTTTCTCTGAAAAATAAAATGAGGAAGGATTTAAAGCTGAGGATGTGGTGGAAGATGTGGAATTCAGAGTGTATTGACCTAGGATCTGTGATTCCTGGCCATGTACCAGGAGCGGGCCATCACCCATGGGTGAAAGGCAGCTCAGTCAGTTTGGTTTATTTTGGAACTGCGTGCTTGGAACAGCCCTTGAGAGGGGGGCCTGGAGCACGGGGGCTGTGTGTCCTTTCCCCATGACCACAAATGCCGCGCATACTGTGAAACTAGACTGCGGAGCTCCTTGCCCCAGGGCCTGATGGCTGGCATGCTTCACAGCTTCCTGTTATTTGGGCCAGGGACAGAACTTCACGTGCCTCATGTGTGTGTGTAACTCTACTTTTCTGTGAGTTCTGTTTTCCTTGTGTGTTTGTACAGTGTAGTATATGGGGATTAAAAGGTACAAACTTCCAGTTATAAAATAAGGAAGTCATGGGGATGGGGATGAGAATTACAGCATGGGGAATATAGTCAGTATAACACAATGTGGCATGGTGACAGGTGGTAACTGCACTTACGTCTTGGTGAGCACAGTGTAATATATAGAATTGTCGAATGAATCACTGTGTTAGACACCTGAAACTAGTAGAACATTGTGTGTCAACTCCATCTCAATAAAAAAATCTCCTGTATCTCTCACTTTTACATTCTTTGTGAATTTTACCCTTTATTCAGTGCTCACCTGAATTAAAATGCTTGTACCAAATAATTTATTAGAAACCTTTTCACTTCAGGTTATGATACCTTGTGTGTGTGTGTGTGTGTGTGTGTGCGTGTGTGTGTGTGTAAACTAAGGGTGGAAGATCACATGGAAAATAGTGTTTAAAGTAGTTTTATGTACCAAATATATGAAGCCACGTAGGCAAATGACCTTTGAAATGGCTAATGTAATCTGGAAGTTCAACTTTAAATAATGTATATTTTTTTCTTTGAAACTCTTGCCTGAGAATGGGAAGCATTTGTTATACTACAGTCATTATATAAATGGTTGGTTCTTGTAGAGAGAGAAAGGTGTGAAATGTTCTATTCCGTTCTTCTGAATTTTTCAAACAAAGCTTAAGGGCAGAGAAGAGTGAAGGTGTGTGTACACCTGGGAAGATAGAGGTGAAAATTTTGCATTCTGCCACAAGCTCTAAATTTTGAAGGCTTTGCTGTACATTAGCTATTACTGCAGAGTTTAGCTTGTTCTCTAGCACATCTTGTTCATTTTGACATAAACACGTTTTAAATTGTTTATTAGTAAAAATTATTTAACTCCATCTCTCCAGTCTGTAAGTAAGAATGGTTCTGCTAGAATGCATGCTGTGTATAAGTAACCTTGACTTTAGGACACCCTTAGCTAACTGTTACACATCCTACAGAGAACACGTAGTCTCTTTTAAATGGCTTTACAGTAGATGGAGAAGGAACAGGTCAAGATCTCCATGTTTTAGGACATTTATTTGAAGTGTTCATTTGAGAAAAAGTCTAGGATTTCATGATTCGAGTAATGCCTCAGGGCTTCATGTTCACTTTTTATTAATTCGTCTATTAATTTGGCAGATATTCTAGTCTCCAGGACTAAAGAAGTATCTGTCTTCATGGAGGTTACAATGTAGTCTTTCTTATGACTTCTAGTGTGATAGACACATTCTAAAACTAGTTTGAATTTGTTCATTTTATTTTTCAGTGGCTACAAAAAAAAAAAAAACCCTTGGAAGTCCAAACCAAAAAAGAAAACTTCATTATCTAGAAAATAACTCTGCTGTGTTTTGTGCGTGAAAAAATGTACATTAATGTGTAAATTCTGCTAATTGTTGATAATTTCTTATTGAAGAATATTGTATTTTTTAATTTTTTTAATGTTTATTTAATTTTGAGAGAGAGAGTGCAAGTGGGGTAGGGGCAGAGAGAGAGGCTCCAGGCCTCCAAGCAGGCTCCAGGCTCTGAGCCGTTAGCACAGAGCCCAGCACAGGGCTTGAACCCATGAAACGCGAGATCATAACCTGAGCTGAAGAAAGATGCCTACCAACTGAGTCACCCAGACACCCCAGAATGTTGTACTTTTAAAGATTTGTTTTAACATTTACTTATTTTAGAGAGAGAGAGAAAGAGAGCAGGAGGGACAGAAAGAGGGAGACAGAGGATCTGAGAGGCAGGCTCCGTGCCCTGTGAGCCCAGAGCCTGATGTGGGGCTCGAACTCACGAACCGTGAGATCATGACCTGAGCCTAAATCAAGAGTCAGCATCCTAACTGACTGAGCCACCCAGGGTGCCCTAGAGTATTGTATTTTTAAATTTTCTACATAATTATTGGTGGGAAAGAATGGATTGTGCCTCCGAAGGTGAAGTATTGTGTTCTTTCTAATCCTACTTTACTTTCAGCTGCTGAAAACAGCTGCCTAATGCAGAGGCCATTTAGGATTATACACTGACTGAAAATACTTAGAGGGGTAGTCCTTGCCCGTGAAGTACCTGACTCATCATAGCTCACACATACAGACTGTGGCGGGCGTTCTCCCTCACGTTGTCTGCCCCCACCATGGGAGCTATCATGAGAAGGAAGGTGGGGGTTTGTGAAGGAAATATCTCTTGTGAGGAAGAAAGGGGGGAAACTGAACAGAAGATGGGGGGTGATTGGCAGACAAGTTTCCAAGCAGGCACGAGGGTAGGCTGGGGCCAAGGAGGAGGGCGGTGTGTATAACTTCCCCTTTGAAATATATTTTCCTCCTTTTCTGACTAATTTATTTAAGGATTATTTCTTTTTTCTTTTTTTTAACGTTTATTTAATTTTGAGAGACATAGAAACAGAGCGTGAGCAGGGGAAGGGCAGAGAGAGAGGGAGACATAGAATCTGAAGCAGGGTTCAGGCTCTGATGAGCCCTCAGCACAGAGCCCGACGCGGGGCTCAAACTCACAGACCGTGAGATCATGACCTGAGCTGAAGTCGGCCGCCTAACCGACTGAGCCACCGAGGTGTTCCTAAGGATTATTTCTTTATTTTGAGAGAAAGAGAGTGAGAGAGCACACACAAGCTGGGGATGGGCAGAGAAAGAGGGAGAGTGAGAACCCCAAGCAGATTCCATGCAGATGGCGCAGAGCCTGATGCAGGGCTCAATCTCACGACCATGGGATGATGTCCTGAGCTGAAACCAAGAATCGGTCGCCTGGCCAAGCTACCCATGCACCCCTTGACTAATTCTTAACAAGAATTTTGAGAATTACAGTCTATTAAAGATGAACGAGAGATTGAGACATTATCTAGTTCTCGTCTAACACGAATGTTGTATGGAAAGGAAACCAAAGCCCATTTTAAGTGACTTGCCCAAGCTCATATGGTTAATTTGTAGCAGCATACATGCACCTAGATTTCAGAACCCAGTCTTGGGTTTTTCGTACAAGAATTATTCTTTTTCTGGAGTGCCTGCTGCCCAGGGAAGATGATGGGACATGAAGCTGAAAGGTGGTCCGAAGCCAGATGGTGGAAGGCTTTGCATGCCATGCATAAGGCTTCTTCTGTGAGTGGTGGGAAGCTAGCGATGATGTTAAGCATAGGCATGACGCTGGATATGCATTTAGAAAGGAAATTTTGTAGTTTGGAGAATGGGTTCCATCTGGAGGGTTGGTGAATGGGTGAGGGGGTATGAGGAAGCTCCTGAAATAGTCCATTCAAAAAAAAAAAAAAACACAAAATGATGAAACTGAGTACAAACAAGGGAGTGTGGGGGGTGAGGTACTATTAAGGAGGTAGAGACAGAACTGAATGATTATTCACATATGGGTGGTGGATGGGGGTGAAGGGAGAGTGAGCAGTTCCATGTGTTGATTTTCTAGGGTGTGAAACAAATCACCTTACCAATGAATGGCTTAAACCAATGGCCCTCTGTTAGCTGCTCACCATTCTGCACTCTGGCTGTCAGGTTGCCCTAGGACAGCACCTTAAAATCTCAGAAGCCCCTTTGTCTAGCTAGGAGAATATAGGAGGCAGGTCCTCAGATCTTTGAGGTTTTAACAGCTTTTTAAAAAGTGTTTATTTATTTGAGAGAGAGAGAGAGTGCACGCACAAGTGAGTGCGGAAGGGGCAGAGAGAGCGGGAAGAAAGACTCCCAAGCAGTCTCCTCGCTGTCAGAGCAGATACCCACACAGAGCCCAATCTCATGAACCATGAGATCATGACCTGAGCTGAAACCAAGAGTCAAACACTTAACCAAGGCTTATTGAGGCACCTCCATGCCCCCCCCCCAGATGTTTAAGGTTTTTAAAAAGAGTTCTTACTTTGCTGAGATTTATCCTGAGGCCAGTTATGCTGGGAGACCCCTATTTTGGTCTTTGCCCACAGACTATGAGGCTATTTTTCACTTTGGGAGTCTTTTGCTGAGGAAGACTGCAGTTGAGAAGCAGTTCACTGTTGGACCCATAAAGTCCTGGACTTTTTAAATTTCCTCTAATTTCTGCTTGAAAATCAAGCAGTTTCTTCTCGGTTTATCTGGTTTCTCCCATACGTTATCACAGGCACTAAAAGAAGCCAGTCACACTGTTAAGGTTCTTCCTGGAATCTATTGAACCTGACTGACCAGTCCATTAGCTACTCGTTCTGCTGGGCATGTTGCCACTAGCACATTTCACCCGTTCTGTTGACACGCAGCTCCTGTCCCCTTTTCTCCACTCTTCAACAGCAATTTCCTCACTGCCCTTCCACCTCTCATGGAGAGTTTGCTTGATGTCGCCATAGCATGTCTGCTCCTCAAGCCAATGGCACATATTTTAGGTTTTGGTTTTGGGATCACCCCTTTTCTAGATACTGATTTTGTGTTGCTTAATGCAATACAAACTCACCCTCAGACTTTGTGGCTTCAAATAACAGCATGTGTTTACTCAGTACCCTGGAGTTGGGTTCTCCTTGGTGAGAGAACAGCTTATCTCCTCTCCACATGGCATCTTTACGTGGCTGCCTTGGGCTTCCTTACAGCATGGTGTCCCATGGCAGTCTGCCTTCTTATATAGCTGCTGGCAGTGCTGCTTCTCCTTCTCCTCCTTCTCCTCCTCCTTCTCCTCCTTCTCCTCCTTCTCCTTCTCCTTCTTCTCCTCCTTCTCTTCTTTTTTCAAAGAGCGAAAGCAGAAGCAGCCAGCCCTCTTAATACCTGGGTTCGGACATCCCAGAGCACTAGACCAGTTGCATTCTGTGTGTCAAAGGGCACACCCTGATTGAAGCAGAGGTGAATAGCCTGCACCTCCCAGTGAGAGACCTAGAAAGAATTTGAGGCAGTCTCAGGTCCACTGTACTAGGTAGTTTCTAGTTTAGGTAACCGGTAGATTATGGTACCATCGACTTGGACTAAGTTTTCCAGGAAAGTTTCATGGTCTACTTATGGGGTGTGTTTTAAAGAAAGCAAGTCCAAATTTCAAACAGACCATGTTCAAAACAAACAAACATACAAAAACAAAATGAAGAAATCGTCCTGTTACTATTTTCACATCTTCTACCTGTTGCCACAATTTTCTATCAGCTGCAGACAGCGTCTCCTCACATTTTTATTTGTGTCCTGCCACTTTAGCTTTTACCTCTTACATTTCTGGTTTGCTACTTAAAAAAAAAATTTTTTTAAGGAGGGTCCATGCCCAACATGGGACTTGAATTCATGACCCTGAGATTAAGAGTCCCGTGCTGCACCGACTGAGGTGGCCAGGCGCCCTTCTACGTTTTTTTCTTAATTTTGTTAAAAGTGATCATTGCATGGTGAAGTGCCTGTAATTAGTTTCATGCTTGTAGATTGATTTTAAAATTGGAAAATTTAAAATTGTAAGTCCCTACTAATTTTTTTTTTGTTGGCTTCTGTGCTTTAATCCTATCCTTAAATTCTTCTTGTATCTCAAGCACACTAACTCATCCTGAAGCCCTTTGTTTCCTAGAAACTCTTCAGCTTGAGTCTCTGTTAACCTGTTTTCAGGGGGACCCATGGTGCTGTTCTCTGTGGTACAGCCCTCCAGCGTGGACTCACTATTTCCTACATCTCATGACTTCCTGTTTCTTATTTTACTCTTGTTTTGCTCAAATGTATCATTAAATAACTTCTCTAAAATCCTTATATGGGTAAATCTTCTGAATCTTATCTCATCTGAAAATGTGTCTATTTTGTGACCACAGTTTTGTAAACATCATAGGAAAAGAAACACCTAAGTACTCAGAACATTGTCTCCTAATTATGCCATAAATAAATGTACTTAGTTTATTATGTTATTATAATATAATAGTTATATATATTAGTTATATATATTATAATATATTAGTATATTATATTATTATGTGATGACTTAGGTTTTGTCCCCCACCCAGACTCCCATTCATCTGTTCCATCATTGCTGTTTAATTTTTTCTTTTTGGTATTCATAATTTTGAGTTGTATAAATTGCAATCATGCATTATGGTTAATGGGTTTATTTATTGATAATTAACTATACTAGATAACAAACCTGTAAAATTTTCCCTAAAATTACTGTGAATTTGTTATTGTGACTTACCATGAATAAATCATTATTGTGAAACAGTCTTCTTCTGGGAAAAAAAAATCCACAAAAATGTTTGGAGTATTCTGTCTTAGTTCTTACTTAAGATTCTCTTTGCTTTTTACTGGCAAGACATTGTCAGATTGCTGAAACTCGTGTTTCGGGAAGGTTTGTCTCTGCAGGCAAACTTGGGGTTTGTATTTTTAAAACACCGTCAACAAGAGCAGAGGTTCTCTTAGGTCTGTTCTGCCGTTGAGATAATAAAAGGTTGAGCTATAAACTCCATTAGCAGCAGTCATGCCTGGAAGAAAAATGTGCTTTATTATTTTAGTATAATGAATGAAATTGTCTGGGAGGTTTTACTGAGTTTTTTTTCTACACCTCTGAAGGTGTGAGATTTGGCATCAGTGATTTTTAATGAAGGAAACTGGATTAAGCATTCACTTTTACATAAATTATAAGCCTATGAAATAACCTTGTGGAAACGATTGCTTGGAAGCAGAAACTAAATTAGCAGGTTATGAGACCAACAAGGCGCTCTGTCGGAAGTCCAGTTAGTGGGTTGCAAAAACAACCTGATTCTGTATATAAATGAGGAGACTTACTTAAACCAATTAAAATGGAAGGAACAAAAAAATTAACTGGTTCTGGAACCTCAGTACATACCAAGGTATCATTTTTTTTCTTTCTAGTGAGTTGTGAACTTCTTAAACTGTTTATGGGTTTGTTATATCTAGTAATATCAAGCGATACACGAAATCTTTATAAATGGCCTTTGCTAGTATACAGATATTTTACTGTAATGTTAGAAGGATACATTTCTAATTGTGACCTGTAAAATTCACTACTCACTTTTTTTAAAAGTATGTGAGGGGCGCCTAAGTGGCTCAATCAGTTAAGCATCTGACTTTGGCTCAGGTCATGATCTTGCTGTCCATGGGTTTGAGCCCTGCATCGGCCTCTGTGCTGACAGCTGAGCCTGGAGCCTGCTTCAGATTCTGTGTCTTCCTCTCTCTGACCCTCCCCAGCTCATGCTCTGTCTCTCTCTGTCTCTCTCTGTCAAAAATAAATAAACATCAAAAAAATTAAAAAGTATGTGAGAGGCGCCTGGGTGGTTCAGTTGGTTGAGCGTCCAGCTTCAGCTCGGGTCATGATCTCACGGTGTGTGAGTTCAAGCCCCACATAGGGCTTGCTGCTGTCAGCACAGAGCCAGCTTCAGATTGTATCTCTGTCACCTTCTCTCTCTGCCCCTCCCACGCTGATGTGCACGTGTGCTCTCTCTCTCTCTCTCTCTCTCTCAAGAATAAATAATAAAACAAAAGAAAAAAAGTGTGTGAAAAGTCAGCTTTTTACACATCACTGCTGTTGAGGTACTCCACAGTTAAGAGCCACAGTCTCTATGGGGAGGAGTCAGTGGGGAGAAGTACCAGGATATATATTTTTTCAGCTCTCACTGCTAAGTAGATACAGACCAGTATGTGCACACACCTGCAGGGATCCAATTTCTTTGACTTTTAGGGAACTTCTCCTTTTATCCTTAAGCTTCCCTCACAAAACCGCTTTAATACATAAAGAAATATCAATATTCGTTTCAGAAAATACATTGAAATTTGATGAACTCACTTTTTTTTTAATTTTTTTTTTTTTTTTTTTTTTTTTGAGAGAGAGAGAGAGACAGAGCACTAGCTGGGGAGGGGCAGAGATAGAGAGGGAGACACAGAATCCGAAGCAGGCTCCAGGCTCTGAGCTGGCAGCACAGAGCCCGACGCGGGGCTCGAACTCACAGACCGTGAGATCATGACCTGAGCTGAAGTTGGATGCTTAACCGACTGAGCCACTCAGGTGCCCCTGAACTTACTTTTTAATTCACACACTTCTACTCGCCAACTCTCTGACTAAACAATCGCTTGCGTACCTGGAAACTTCTATACTGGATGTGATCTTTCTGAAGGCAGTGGTTTTTTTATCCCCCTACTGCCAAATCTAGCAAGAGTTTTACACATATAATTGCTCTATAAGTGTTTGTTGAAAGAAATTAATTAGATATGGTCCCATTCCTATTGTTGTTTCCCTTTAATTCAGTAAACTAACGCATCTTGTAGGCTAGTAAATATCTGAATTGTTCAAGACAGACTCTTACTTATACCATTTAAAGACTTTACCCAAGAATGTGTAACCTACGAATTTCTCTGTTGGTCTGTTGCCTCTTTCTATCAAAAGGTTCATTTTAGTATTTGACTTGATGGTTCCAAACATTTTTCAGACTTGAAAATTGCCCCTCCTTCTCTTCCCCTGCAATTCATCAACCACTGCCGACAACACAACTTGACAACCTTTTCACACCATACCTATAGATTACTTTGGGAGTGAGGATTGGGAGGGTCTGGGTACCCCCTGTTTGCTGTGCTGTTGCACTGGAAGTCTGCTCTTTGTAGGCGTGGCCTGTGTATATAGCAAGCCAGGTGGCCAGTAGTGGAAAGTAATTGTCTGGAAGATCTAGTACAGCAAAGGATATCCATTGATTCATAGTTGTAAAATATTTGGAAGTGGGGGCACGAAATAAGCCCTATATACTATTTATTATATAAATATTAAAAGCTAAGAGAATAGGCAGTTAAGTGGAACATTCCAGAGACCAACACAGTAGAATGGAGGCCAAAAGCAAGAATGCAAGTGTCTGAGCAGTGTCTAAGAAGTGACTCTCTGCCTCATGTTCAGCAAAGGGAAATGAAAACTGAGGGGTAACGTCACACAAAGTCTGTGTGTGTGTGTGTGTGTGTGTGTGTGTGTGTGTTAAATTTAAATTTTTATATATTTTATGATTACGAAAGAGATGAAGGCCACAGGGAAGAAATGATTGGGAGTCTTAAAGGAGAGGCTATATTATAAAATTTGGAGTTGCATTAAAGTAGAAATGGATTCGGGGCTCAGTAAAAATGAAGGATTAACTCCAGAGGAGGAAAGAGAAGCGTCTGCAGTGGCTCGAGGAGAGTCTGAGAAGGTAAATGGAGGGACGGGGAGATGCTGAAGTGGGATTTAGAAGCACATTTAAGAATTTATGCCAGGTGGTCTCATAGGTGCCATTCAATTAAAAATGGGTTGTCTGCTGCAGGGAGCCTTCTCTTCTGTCTTTGGATTACAGAGAATAAATGAAACTGTAGGAAATGGTCATCTGAGGATTGGCTAGAGAATGAATGGTGGTAATCAAGTAGAAATAAAGTGTGAAGTGTAAAGGACAATATGATGATATTTATGGTACTATTTGGAACATACTGTTTAAAAATTTTAAATATGGCAATTTTTGTGGTCATTAGGTGTGCATTTTATTTATTTATTTTTTAATGTTTATGTATTTATTTTGAGAGAGAGAGAGAAAGGGCGAGCAGGAGAGGGCAGAGAGAGAGAGAGGGGGAGAGAGAGAATCCCAAGCAGGCTCTGTGCTGTCAGCATGGACCCCATGTCAGCATGGGGCTCGATCTCACAAATTGTGAGATCATGACCTGAGCCAAAATCAAGAGTTGGATGCTTAACTGACCAAGCCCTCCAGACACCCCAGGTATGCATTTTAAAATATGGTCTTTTGGGGTGCCTGGGTGGCTCAGTTGGTTAAGAATCCGACTTTCTCTCAGGTCATGATCTTGCGGTTTGTGAGTTCAAGCCCGCATCGGGCTCTGTGCTGACAGCTCAGAGCCTGGATCCTGCTTCGGATTCTGTGTTTCCTTCTCTCTCTGTTCCTCCCCCACTCGCATTCTCTCTGTCTCTCTCTCTCAAAAATAAAGATTAAAATATGGTCTTTTGATTATTATTCAATAAATATTTACTTGTTGAAAATCTTTGACTTCATAGGACTTATATTTTAGTGTGGAAAGACAGATGTTGAAAGACTTAGAAGCAAAATATATCATATGTTAAATAGCAATAATTGTTAAAGAGAAGAATTATGTAGGATGAAGGCAGGGGGGAAGGAATGGAGAAAGGATGAGGTAGTATGAGAGACAGTTAGTTTTAGGGAGTGTGTCCATTGAAGTTCTTATGAAGATGAGGGCTGAGGAACGATCCAAAGGAGGTAAAGGAGAGGGGCAGGAGTTTCATGAACCTAAAGAGGAAGCCTACCAGTCTGTTGAAGGTGCCATAAGGAGACCGTTTGGCTGGAGCCAACGAAGTAGGGGAGAGTGTGGGAGATGAGCTCAGAGGGATCAGGTAGTGTTCACTCTTGCAAGCTGCGAGACCAGATGAAATTGCTAAGTGGGGTGGGTGTAGGCAGAAAAGAGGGCCAGTCATGAGCCCTCAGTAGCTCCAAAGTATAGAGTTCTGGGAGATGAGAAGGAATCAGCAAATGAAACTGGGGAAGGAGAGCCAGGGAAGTGGAGGAAAACCAGGACAGTGTGCTGTCTGGAAGCCAAGGGAAGAAGGCATTCCAAAAGGGGAGACATGACCGGGACTCTCGAAAGAGGACTGAGAATTAACTGTTGGATTTAGCAATATGGCAGCCACAGTGTCTGTCCTGATGGAATGATGGAAGCAATTGTCTAGCTGATGTGGGTGCAAGAAAGAAAGGGAGAAGAGAGTGGCACCTGCGTGGCTCAGTTGGTTAAGCCTCTGATTTCAACTCAGGTCATGATTTTGCAGTTCGTGGGTTCGAGCCCCATGTCAGGCTCTGCGCTGACAGCTCAGAGCTGGAACCGGCTTCAGATTCTGTGTTTCCTTCTCTCTCCGCCCCTCTGCTGCTTGTGCTCTCTGTCTGTCTGTCTCTCTCTCAAAAATAAATAAACATTTAAAAAAAAGAAAGGGAGAAGAGAATATAGATAGCGTGGGTGCTGTTAACTTTTACAGGGAGTTCAACTATGACTAGAGGAGAGAATTAGCGCTGATAGCTAGAGAAGTGGTGAGAGAAAAATTAGCATGTTTATAAACCAATGGGGAAGATAAAGTAGAGAAGGAACAATTGATGCAGGAGAGAGGGAGTGGAATTGTTACAGCACTGTCCTTAAATAAGAGGTGATGGCATCTTGAAGTTCAAGGTGTGTGTGTGTGTGTGTGTGTGTGAGTGTGTGTGTGTGTGTGTACGCGTGTGTTGTGGGAGGGTAGCCTCAGTTACATCTCTTTGAAGTTCACATGCTTCCTTCCAAGCTTTGAGGGATTACTGTTGGTAAGTCGCAATGTTAGAGTTAGTTTCTAGTTCCCGTCCCTTGATTGCATTTTAACTCTGACATTGGTAAATGAGATGCAGATCCCAAAGATGAATGAAGATTGCTGAAGGTGGCAGGAAAAGAGTCCTGTGGTGTCAGAAGTTAGTAGCATCTTAAAAACACTCCATCTCTGGGGCTGGGTTAGTGAGAGAAAGCCCTGTCTCAGTTGATTCCACACCCTGATCTCTCTGGACATAGACCCGATGTCCTGGATATTGATCCTTCTGACCATTAAGACTTGACTTTCCATTTAATCTCTGTTTTGACCTCTTCTATTTAAAATTTTTGGCTTAATCACCCATGTTCTGGGTTTATTCCTTCTGTGACTTCTGGGACCCCAGACTTCTGATTTGCTGATAATTTTCCGCAATCTTCTGTTTAACTTGTTAACTTTCAGACCTAAATCTGCCCACATTTTCTGGTGTCCCTTGTCTCCATCTGATTAACCCAATTGTCTCGATGCCTAGAGTTGGTATTTAGTAGCCAATCAGACTATAACAGAATTGATTGGATTTTTAAAACTGGATTTATAAATTATAATACTTGCTATTCCTGAATTGATTAAATGATTTCTTAAAATTTTGGAATGATTTAATTAGTCTACTTTTTTTATTCTATAGTATTTATTTAGTTTGCTTAACTGTGTCTTATAATTCATAATATTAAAAAAATGACATCCAACTCTGGAAATACAACAGTAAAATAAAAGTAAGCTTTTCTACAAACTAGCATGTTGCATACAGTGCTTTTTCTGAACAAACAAAAAAAGAAAAAAAGCCTACTAGTAGTCTCTGAAATTAATATAAGTACATAGGGAAGAGATGGGGTTGTGACTTAACTTTAATAGGAAACATACATACTATGATGAATGCTTTTGTCTTTTTTCCGAAATCTCCCTTCAAGGTTGTTTATGATTCATTTTGGCTGCAGGGTAGATTACTGACGGAAGCAGGTCCCGGCTGTGGAGGGAATATTCCTGGCATTGTATGGTTCTTGTTGTCATAAAGATAGGATTCAAATAAGCATATTGCTGCCCAGTTTTAAGTGTGAAAAGAAGGGTCTGGCACATGCAGTCTGTCGATTAAAAAAATATCTGAACTCAGAAGTGAGCAACAATACTACCATTTTGTGAGTGCTCACCATGGGCCAAGCACATATACTGTCTAATCCTTACAACAATCATTTTCATAGGTGTCATTAAACCATTTTATACACGAAAAACCCTTATATTTTTAGAGAAGTTTATAATAAATTTGCAGAAGGCTACACAGCCAGTAACTTGGGGAGGAGGTATTGGAGCTTGTTGGAACAATTTTGGAAGGCATTGTATTTTGATTATGACTTCTATATCTGTAAGTTTTGTAGGTAATTGAGTGCATCAGAAATCAGGTCAACGTCAAATACTTTCTTACTGTGGGCTTGATGGAATGCGCTATTACCATAGTTGTCAAATGTGATTGCAGAACTGTGGGGTTCCCTGAGATATTTCGGTGGGTCACCAAACTCTTTTTTTCATAATGATGTTATGTGTTCTTCTCACTTTGTTGACATTTCATGGCTGGTACGTAAACCATGGTAGATAAAACTGCTTGGGCTTTACTGTGGATCAGTGTAGTGGCACCTAACTCTACTAAGTGGTCACTGTATTTTTTACCACCAAGAGTTCACAGTTAAAAAAAAAAGTATACTTATACTGACTGCATGTGCATATGAGACGTCTAGAGAGATGTTCACTAAAATTTCAGTAGTCATCGTCTCTGCATGAGTATTTTCTTATTTGTACTTATCTTTATGACTTTATTTTTTATAATGAGGTTGTATCATTAAAGAAAAAAGCAATATAAAACCCACATTTTATTATTTTACAGCATATGTCATTTTTATAAAAACATGACACCATAGGAAACACATAATGTGACCATAAAACAGTTCGATTCTACGAGTTTAAGAAGGTGTTACTGGGGGGCGCCTGGGTGGCTCAGTCGGTTAAACATCTGACTTCAGCTCAGGTCGTGATCTCGCGGTTCATGGGTTCAGGACCCTAGTCAGGCTCTGTGCTGACAGCTCAGAGCCTGGAGCCTGCTTTGGATTCATTCTCTCTCTCTCTCTCTCTCTCTCTCTCTCTCTCTCTCTCTCTCTTCTCCTCCCCGGTTTGTGCTCTCCCTCTCAAAAATGAATAAACATAAAAAAATTTTTTAAAAAAGGTGTTACTGGTAGCTTGACCAGGTAGTTATTGATATTAGACATTTGACAATGCAGCCATGTGAGAACTTTACTAATCCTTTTGTTTTCTGTCTAGTATTTATGAATAAGCCTTGGAATATGGAATTATAGTGATGCTTATAAAAATACTTTAAATTGTTTCCGGTCATAGCAGGACACGATGACTTCAGGTGTACACAGTTAATCACAAGCCAGCACTGTCGCTGATGTGACAGTTTTGATGTCTGGTTTTTAGTATAATCACACAGTCTTTGATCTCATCCTTCTCTCGATATTGAAAATTGTCATTTTCACTTTCTTGATTCAGTTAAGATGATTTAGTGAGTGGGTTGAGTAAATCTGCAGAATCTAGGGCAGTTTCTTATCAGTAAAATGAGGATAATAATAGAATTATCTCAAAGGATGGTTCTGAGGATTAAAGGAGATAAAATATATAAAGCATTTAGGACAGTGCCTGGCACATAACAAGTACTCGATAAATGTTAGCTATTTTTAACTAGAAAGTGCACAAAGTTAGTCCATAGCAAATATTATTTATACAGAGATAACTTTCCCAAATATTCACTTAAAAATTATTCATGTGCTTAAATTAGCAGTGGTCACACAAAAGCTCTTAATCAGCTTTTCTTTTTGAAGTGGGCATCTGCTTTTCAGGTGGCCTTCATAATTTGATTAGTACTGTTTTCCCAAGTGAACACACTGTGGGTTCAGGCAAGAACCTGCTTAGTACTCTGATTTAGGAAGATGAGTGGAGTCACCATTTTCTCTTTGATTATTTGTTTGCTTAAGTGATCATTTGTTCACTTGTTTTGCAAACATATATTGAGTACAGCCATGTGTGGTAAGCCTGGTGCTAGGGATAGAGTAAAAAGGGGTGAAACACATCTGTGAGAGGGAGATACCCTTGGGGGGCTAAATATAGCACGTCAAGTGCTCTTGGGGGTGGTGTGGGGCTGGGGAAGCACCGAGTGGGGTAGTTGATTCAGAGGGGAGTGTTGCTGCTTGCTGCTCCTGGCTAGAGTCAGGCAAAGGTTAAAAAGGGCGAGGGAGGGAAGCTTCTCTGAGGGGAAACAGTGGCAAAAGGGGGGTCAGGCCAAGAGCGGCACAGCCTTATTCTCACTTATTCTCACTTGTTCCTAGTTCTCTCAGGACAGCTCATCACCTGCCGATATGCCCTAGAGGCAGTTTGCATGGAAGATTTATTAGTGATCTTTTTATGTTCTTCATATTCTATTCACTAGGCTCAAAGAGACCGTATGTGTTTATCCAATACTTATAGGTCATCACAATTTTTAGGAATATTTAATAAAGACAAGGGGGTTCCTGAGAGATTTTTCCACAGGTTCTTTAACCACGCCGAATTTTGTTTGTTTTTTAATTTAAAAATTATTATTTGTTTACTTCCAAAATGTTGAAGGAATACTCTTTCTTAAATTTTTTTTTTTCTGAATCAACCCACAACCTTGTAGATGAATCATAAGAAAGTCGTTTAATTGGTGTTTGTGTAAAGAAGTCTTTTATTGTAATTGAATTTCCAAATCTTTGGGCTCATATTTGTATCTTTTTGCAATGGGTTTTTGTTTTTGCTACTTTTTTCCTTCATCTTTTCATTTTGCCAAGTTGAAGTTGAACATTTGAGATACTGTCAAGTTGATTCAATGCAATGCTGCAGGGCTGTCCAGGAAGGAGTCTGTTAGTTCACTGGTAATATGTTTAGAAATGGTTTAAATGCTGGAGAGCAGTAGATGAAAAAAAATAGTTCAGGGAGGCTGACAGACTGTGCAGGAAATACATAATGAGATGACAGAGACTACTAGGCAAGGAATTTAGAATCTTCTAAGAGACACAAGGCAAGAAGACTAATTATATACAAGTCAGAATGTGATGAGTACCATGAGGATAAAAACAATGTCTTAAGAGTTTATTCAGTAAACATTTATTTAGTGCTTACTGTATGCTACGGAGGGGGAGGGAGATCATTTCTATTTAAAGAATTTAGGATTAGGTTTGCATAAAGGCCATGTCATTTAACTTCACTCTTGAAGGATACGTAGAGAACAATTCTAAAGCAATGCCGTTCAGTCGAATATATGTGAGCTATATATGTAAATTTAAAATGTTCTGGTAACCATATTAAAAGAAGTAAAAAGAAATAGGTGAAATTAATTATAATATACTTTATTTAACCCATCATGTCCAAAATGTTAGGATTTAGGCATGTAGTCAAAATAGAAAAGATTATTAATCAGAGAAATTACATTTTAATTAAGTCCTTGAAATCCAGTAGGTATGTTACATTTCCAGCACCTCTCAATTCAGACGCTAAATTTGCACTGGAAATGCTGGATCTATATTTAGAATCCATTAAACTTAACAGTTGGAAAAGAAGATTGACATACACAATTTGTTCCAACCCTGCTTTAAAGTTTCTAGTAACTGAATAGGGCATCTGTTTTAAAATTTGCATGTAAATCGATTAACATTATTAGAATTTTAAAATTCTTTCTGTGGTTGTCCTAGCCTCATCTCAGGTGCCCAGTAGCCACTTGCAGCTATGAGCTAACCTATTGGACTGGACAGGTCTAAATGATTGAAAAGAAAGCTTTTGGAGGTAGACCGGCACTGTATCCATCTCTTCTTCTGCAGGAGTGGAGGACAAAGCATAAAAGCACATGGCTATACCAGTCACCCTCGGAGGGCCCCAGCTCTCATAAAGGCTGTATTTCCCAGAGACAATGAGGGGCATATTTGACATTTAGCTGTGTCAGTCTGAAGTTGAAGCATCTCCACTCCACCCTGCAAGTAGTGTTTGATATTTGGCAGCTGGCTAGGAACAGGAGGATCCCACTGTGTTACACCGAAGGTATAATGTTCATAGTTTAAACCAGCCACAATGTTTATGTTACACCTCCCATGTGCTGCTTATGAAGTCAGACATCTATATAATACAGACTCCCAAAGATTAAAATGAAGAGTTACAGACCACATAGTTAACTCCAAGCTGCTCAGTAAATTCTTGTAATGACACAAATGCTGGTTTAAAAGGTGACCGTTTCCTGTGTTTGTCATGCTGGAATGAATTGACTCTATTTCCCAATATGAAACATAATTAAGAATTTAATTTATATTAACTGTTTTTATTAATTGGTCTTAGTGCTTTGTGATTACCCCAGAATAACGCGTGCAGGAGCCCCACAGTTTGAAATCAGTTTTAGGTGGTTATTTGTGGGCTGCGCCTCCATTGCTATCTCTACAGACATGTAAAAGTTTACATGGTTCTCTTTGGAAAAAATACAAATTTCAGCGATGACTATCGATCCAGCTTACCAATAGTACTATCATAAATGGTCTATTATTTTTGAGTGAGGAGTTATAGTCCCATGACGGTTTTTGAGGGTTGATCATAGGTTTTTTGACTTCTTCAGTTGAGGAAGTTTTGGAACAATTAGATCCGTCTTATATTTATGGGCATATTTCTTCAGCTTTGACTCGAGCCCTTTCTTTTTAGAATGATTACATGATGTAAATACTGACCTATGTATCCCTAGTTTTTCTTAGTGGAGGAGCTTGGACTGATGCCTTTTCTCTGATAGATCATTGGCAATTATGACAGTTGTTCTTGATTCAACCTGCTCTTCCTGCTTTAGTGACAGAATTCCATTCTACGTACATGGCCATTCAGAGTCGGGATTACATTTCTCAGCCTCTTTAGCTGCTGGGAATTCCTCTCGTTTTGACCAGTGGGATGCACGTAGGATTCTTATGTGGCAGCTTTTTAAAGGAAGTGTTCATTATATGTGTGTGTGTGTGTGTGTGTGTGTGTTGCGAGGGGCATACCCTTGCTCTCTTTTTTTCCTTGTTCTTTCCTTCTTTGCATCCGGCTTCCTGGAATTCATTTGTTACTCTTTTGGACCACAGGGCCTAGGCCTCCCAAATTCAGAACAAGAAGGTAGAAGGAGACTGCATCTTCGATATTTAATGACATGATGAAGTATCAAGACAAGCCTGTATTGTACACTAGACTTTAATGTGAGAGGCAAATATACTTGTGTTTTCTGTAACCAGTTGTTATTTTGGGTTTCATCATGGCAGATGAACCCAATCCCAGCAATCCACACAGACTTGTGTACTACTAGGACCCTTCGAGGCAAAGGTGAAAACCAGCAGCCATATGAAAGGATCCTGAGTGGCCCCTAGAAGTAGAGGGGACCTGGGGCTAGTAGCCACACTTCCAAGGATGTCTACAATCAGGGACCTGACCTCACAGGACTCTTTTTCTTCATCTCTTGGTTTTAATTTTCTATTCATTTCACATTTCATTTTTGTGTTACTCTAGACTAATATTCTCCAGCAAAGGGATATGGCCGCCTGTGGTACCAGGCTAACTTCCTCAATAGCTTGAGAATGTAGATTGAAAACAGCCACTCTTGTTTTCTGTTTGAAAAAACATTAGGGAGTGGCTCAGATTGACCGGTCTTGGGTCACATACCCACCCTTATATCTGTCAGTGGTCCAGCTTGGATTACATACCCTTCATTGTGGCCTACTTTGTGGGAAATAGAGAGATTGGGCTGGGGGGAGGATACAAGGGTTGGCAACATATTCTAGAATAATTTGTTGTAAATTAAGGTTGGTGCCATATAGATAAAACAGTGCCTAATTCAGCTGATAAGTCATTCATAAAGGATTTATTATAAAAATCATCTTATTCTTTCTTGAAATTAGTCCATATATAAAAAAAAATGAGGACTGCTAGTTTACTTTGAATTTGTTTTCTAACTTTGGAGTTGTGATTTTGGCAAGGCATAGCTGAGGTCTCTTTTTTGGAACTTTTATGAAGATGAATTCTGGCCACATTAACATACTGTACAAGCAAGTTATGAGAAGCCATTGAACAGATTTCCTCAATTTCTTATACCTTCAGTCCTGTTGATTGTAATTGAACCATTGGTGTAATCATGAATTCATTTAGTAGGAGGAAGTATATTTTTATGTTTAGTCTTTATTTATTTATTTATTTATTTATTTATTTATTTATTTATTTATTTTTTGAAGAGAGAGACAGAAGATCCAAAGCGAGCTCTGCACTGACAGCAGAGAACCTGATGCCGGACTTGAACTCCATGAACTGTGAGATCATTAACCTGAGCTGAAGTTGGATGCCTAACCAACTGAGCCACCCAGGTGCTCCTGAAGCATTTTGAGCACTAGAAAATGAAGGCTATTCTATCATGAAAAATATTTCAGTGTCACCTATTCTCTTTAAAATTCTAAAGTGAGAGTTGTCTTCAAGGAGTTAAAATTTGGCAGTTAAATGTTTGACATACAGGAAGTTTGTTAAGTAAAAATACTTTTCTTTGGTGGGAGGTTGGGGAGCTGTCATATGCTGAGTTACCAAAGTTTACTTGAGATCTTAACAGAATCATGGAAGATCAATTAATTGAGAGGTAATGGTGTCCTGTGGTTGAATTGTGTTGAAGGGGGTAGGAGACCTCTGTCTCCAGGGCACCTTCTTGGGTGAATAGGGCCTGGTTTGTAATGGGCAAAGGCTACTCATGACAGTGCACTCTTCCAGGTGGCTTTCAAGCAACATGGTGACATTTTAGAGACTGCAAAGATAGAGGTTTATTTCTTTGGAAGTACTATGTTTATTAATCTGGTTTCAATCAAGTGTTTATGAGTTGCCTAGAAGGGATATTTTCTTCAGGACTCTCAAAGGCTCAAACTTCCTATTGTTTTCTGCAGACAATAAAAAATGGGGTTGGTATCATTTAGGCAGACCACACAAGGCATGGGGTGGGGGGAGAAGATCTTTAATGAAGAGAGAGGGATATCTTTGAAAAGCTAGTATTGGCTCTGAAGACAGTGTTTTCTGATCAGAATCTTTTCTAGGTGATGTTCACCATAGTCACAAACAAGAAGAAAGAATGACGACCAGAAATGCAAGTCTGCTGTAAGATTTGATTGGGCATACTGATTTTCATTGTACTAGGAGCAGCTGTATCAGGCACACTCCATTATGACTTATGTCGTTTGTAGGAGTTTATTTCTACTGTGGGATTGGAGATAGCGTAGTATACAGCTCTTGCATGAATAGTCACTGTGTGGACACAGTACTTTTCCTTCACCCACGGAAAGTGCTAGTCCAAGTCCGAGATTAGGCATCTGATTGCGTGCTGTTGTCCTTCTTTCCAGTCTAATACTGGAAATAAGCAAATGTATTTTTTTCCCTTTTATCCTGTTAGGATTTTCTTCTTTGAAGAAGGGAGACGTATGTACATTTAGCAGTTAATGTGTACAAATTAACCGGTATACCTGAAAAAAGTTCAAGAAAGTCATATTATTTTCATTTGCAAGGTGAGAAATTCTGTTGTAGTGGTATAAATATCTGAAGTAATAAGGAAGGCCAGGACAAAAATAGGTTTCTGAGAAAGGCATGGTGTTTTTTGCTTCCTGATAATATTACAGCTTTATCTACTGATCTCAGCCAGCGCCTGTCATGTCCAGGTCCCTCTGGGTTTAGCCTTGGCTCCCTTCCCTTTTTTCCCCAGGCCCATTCTATTTCCCAACTAAGCCTTGCTCAAAAAGTCCAGACATTTCATAAGTTAGAACTACTTACTAAAGTGTCCACTTTTGGCATTTTGTTTAGATGACTTTGTTCTTTCATGTATCATGATAAAAGAGCAAGGCCTAGCTTTCTTACTATGTTTATTGCGTCCTGTTTGAAGCTGTCTGACATATTCAAGGTTATCACGTGCTGATTTTGATACATTCTAATTTTTTCAGTCTAACTTTATTTGAAGACTTATTAATTTTATTGCCACACTGTCTAGTCACTCAAAATGTCAGTTAATTTACTAGCCAATGGTTAATTTTATAAGTCAAAATGGGAGCGGTAATAATAATGTTTTATAAACAGTGACATTTTTTCAGTATTACAAAAGGCTTAATTTTTTTTTTTTTTTTTTGGCTTAGGGACCCTAGTTCATGTAAGAAAGCTCCCTCTAGTGTTTCTTGGAGCAAATACAAATGCCATTGAACTATTTTTTTAGAAGACTTATTTTTTACAGCAATTTAGGGTTCACAATAAAATTGAGAGAAATGTACAGAGATTTTCCAGATACCCCTGCTGGTAAATCAGGTATATAGCTACCCACATTATATCACTCCCAAGAATTGGGCATTTGTTACCTAGGATGAACCTACACTGACACATCGTGATCCCTCAAAGTAAGTAGTTCACTTTAGAGTTCATTCTTGGTGTGGTACATTCTTTGACTTTGGAAACACTTATAATGACATATATCCATCGTTAAAAGACCATACGGAGTATTTTCACTGCCCTAAAATTCTCTGTGCCCTGCCCCGTCATCCCCTCCCAATTCCCCCCCCACTCTTATTAATTGTCTCCATAGTTTTGCCTTTTCCAGAATGTTGTATCGTTGGAATCACACAGCATATAACATCTTCACATTGGAGTTCTTTCACGTATTAATATGCATTTAAGGTTCCTCCATGTCTTTTCATGGCGTAATAGCTCGTTTCTTTTTGGCAATGAATAATGTTCCATTGTCTGGATGGACCACAGTTTATCCATTCACATACTGAGGGACATCTTGGTTGCTTCCAAGTTCAATTACGAATAAAGCTTCTATAAATATCTGTGTGCAGGTTTCTGTGTGAATAGATGTTTTCAACTCCTTAGAATAAATACCAAGGGGAGCGATTGCTATATTGTAGGATAAGAGTATGTTTAGTTTTGTAAGAAATCAGTATTTTTAGTTTTGTAAAAAATCACCAAACTGTCTTCCAAAGTGGCTGTACCATTTTGCATCTTACCATCAGTGTATGAGAGTTTCTCTTGCTCTACATCCTCACCAGCATTTGGTACTGGTAGTCTTCCAGATTTGGGCCGTACTAATAGCTATGTGGTGGTATCTTGCTGTTGTTTTAATTTGCATTTCCTGGTGCATTGTGGAACATCTTTCTCCCTGCTTACTAGCTGTCTGTTTATCTTTTTCGGTGGTGTGTCTGTTAAGGTCTTTGGCCAATTTTTTACTTAGGTTGTTTGTTTCTTATTGTTAAGTTTCTATGAGTTCTTTGTAAATTTTGGACGATAGTCCTTTAGCAGAAGTGTCTTTGGCAAATATTTTCTCTCAGTCTATTGGTCTCCTGATAATGTCTTTTTAAGAACAAAGGTTTTAACTTTAATGACATCGAGCTTATCAATTATTTCATTCATGGATCATGTCTTTCGTGTTGTATCTAAAAAGGTACCACTATACCCAAGGTGATCTAAATTTTTTCCTATGCTATCTTCTTGGAATTTATGTTTTTAAAAATGTTTATTCACTTATTTTTTGAGAGAGAGAGAGAGAGAGAGCACAAGCAGGGGAGGGGCAGAGAGAGAGAGAGGGAGGCACAAAATCTGAAGCAGGATCCAGGCTCCAAGCTGTCAGTACAGAGTCAGATAGATGGCTCGAGCCCACGAACCATGAGATCATGACCTGAGCCAAAGTCAGATGCATAACTGACTGAGCCTCCCAGGCACCCTTGGGGTTTCATATTTTTTACATTTTGCATATAGGTATATAATCCATTTTGAATTAATAATTGAGTTTGTGAAGGATGTACTCTATGTCTAGAATAATTTTTTTTTCTATTGGAATGGGGATGTCCAATTGTCCAGCACCATTTGTTAGAGAGACTATCATTGTTCCATTGTATTGTCTTTACTACTTTTGTCAGAAATCAGCTGACTATATTTTTGTGGGTTTATTTCTAAGCTGTCTATTCTGTTCCATTGATCTATTCTTTCACTAACACCACACTGTCTTTATTACTGTAGCTATATAGTAAGTCTTAAAGTTGGGTAGTGTCATAGCGTCAGTCTTCCAACTTTGCTCTTTTCCTTCAGTATTGTCTTGGCTATTCTGAGTTGTTTGCTTCTCCATATAAAGTTTAGAATCAGTTTATCAATATCCATAAAAAAATTTCTGGGATTTTGATTGGGATTGCATTGAACCTATAGATCAAGTTGGGAAAACCTCTAACCTCCAGACAACATTGAGTCTTCCTAATCATGAACATGGATTATGTCTCCATTTATCTAGATTTTCTTTCATTAGGTTCATCAGGGTTTTGTAGTTTTTCTCCTATAAACCTTGTACATATCTCCTTAGATTTATGCCTAAGTGTTTAATTTTGGGGAGTGCTAATGTAGATAGTGTTTTGCTTTTATTTTCAAATTCCCCTTGTTCACTGCTGACCTGTAGGAAAGCAAATGACTTCTATATGTTAACCTTGTATCCTGCTACCTTGCTGTAATCACTTATTCTGGGAGGTGTTTTTGTTTTTTAGTTTTTCAAATTCTTTCAGATTTTCTACATTGACAATTATGTCATCTGAGGACAAAGAGAGTTTTATTTCTTCCTGCCCAATATTTAAACCTTTTGTTTCCTTTTCTTGTCTTATTGAATTAACAAGAACTTTTAGTATGATATTAAAAAGGAATGGTGAGGGGCACCTGGGGTAGCTCAGTCCATTAAGTGTCTGACTTGGGCCCGGGTCATGATCTTGCAGTTTGTGAGTTTGAGCCCCATGTCAGGCTCTATGCTGACAGCTCAGAGCCTGGAGCCTGCTTCAGATTCTGTCTCCCGCTCTCTCTGCCCCTCCCCTACTCATGCTTCGTCTCTCTGTTTCTCCCTCTCTCTCAAAAAATAAATAAAAATTAAAAAAATAAAAAATAAATAAAAAGGAGTGGTGAGAGGGGACATCCTTGTCTTGTACCTGATCTTGGTGGAATGTTTTGAGTTACTCACTATTAAGTATGTTGTTAGCTTTAGTTTTTTTGTGGAAAGCCTTTTTCAAGTTGAGAAAGCTCTCCTCTGTTGCTAGTTTGCTGAGGGGCTTTATAATGAATAGATGTTGGATTTTGTCAAATGCTTTTTTGCATCTATTGATATGATCATGTGGTTTTTCCTTTTTTATTTTCTATTTTTTTAATGTTTATTTGTTTTTGAGAGAGAGAGAGAGAGAGAGAGAGAGAGAGAGAGCGCGTGAGTGGGGACAGAGAGAGAGAGAGAGAGAGAGACGCAGAATCAGAAACAGGACCTAGGCTCTGAGCTGTCAGCACAGAGCACGATGCGGGGCTCCAATTTGAACTTGGGAACAGAGAGATCATGACCTGAGCCGATGTCGGATGCTTAACTGACTGAGCCATCTGCCGTCTGGGCTTCCCTGATTTTTCCTTTTTTAATCTGTTGATACGATGGATTACATTAATTGATTTTCAAATGTTGAACTAGTCTTGCATACTTTAGATAAATTCCACGTAGTCTTGTTGTATAATTCTTTTTATGGTTTACTGGATTTGATTTGCTAATATTAAGAATTTTTACATTTATGTTCATGAGAGATATTGATCTGTAATGTTTCTTTTCTTGTAACATCTTTGTCTGGTTTTGGTATTAGATTAAAACTGGCTTCATAGGATGACATAGAAAGTGTATTCTGTTTCTTTCCTCTGAACGAAATTGTAGAGAATTGGTATACTTTTTTTTCTTAAATGTTTTATAGAAATCACCAGTGAACCTATTTTGGCTTGATGTTCTCTGGTTTGGAAAATTATTAATCATCGATACAATTTCTTTCATAGAAATAGATCTATTTAGGCCATCTACTTCTTGTTTATGGGTTTTATCATTCAAGGATTTGGTCTATTTCATTTAAGATACTGAATTTCTGAGAATGAAGTGACTCATAGTATTCTTTTATTATCCTTTTAATTTCCATGAGATCTGTAGTGATGTCCCTTCTTTTATTTCTTATCGTAATTTGTGTCTTTTCTTTTTCTTAGTCAGGCTGGCTAGAAGATAATCAATTTTGAACTGTTTACTTTTAAAAATGTATGATGCAAATAATGGACGAATATGATGACTGGAAATCATCTAGTTGAGTAGGAAAGTAATAGGTTGATCTCACATTGAAAATCATCTGTGGTTGGGTAAAGGGCTATGCTGCATTTGAAACTGTGGGTCTCATGGTGTCAGCTTAAAAAAATAAATAACCTCTTTTCAGGGGTGCTTCTTACATGCCCCTATTCTATGTTATTACAGGTAGAAAACAGAAGATTAACTTTCTAGATTAAATATGCGTAAGAAATTTGACTTTCCTGCGTTAATGACTTTGGTTATTTTACCTTTTTGATCATATTTATATAAATATTCATATGCAATAAGAGATACATGGAATTTTTTTTTACAAGTGATACAAATACTTTATAATCTGTGCTACTCTTATTTGGTAAGGTAAAGAGTTGTATTTCTTTTTTGCCTAACTACATGCAAACTTTTTCCAAAATGTTTTCTTTATGTCAATATTACTTATATAGCATAGCTCCCAATCTCATCCTAGGCAGAAAAAGCAATTTACCTACATGGATTTGTTTTGAGGTACAAAAGCTCTCTTAATTGCTGGCTGATACCTGGATTTCACCTGATATGTGAATTCTCAAGTTCAACTTTAGATTAAAACGCACATTTTCCCATGAAAGGATTGTAGGGGTCACATTCAACATCATTAGAGCGTAGAAAGGGTGGCCTGACCGATCTAAAGAGAACTTCGCCTCACAGTTTTGCCTCGAGTCAGCCTCGAATTACATTGTCCAGTTTTCCATACTCTGACCTTCTTCCCCATCATCACCTCAGCTGATGATCATGCTTTCTGTTTTACTGAGGAAATTCAAGCAGTCAGAGGAGACCCCATTTTCCTGCATCTGTGGCCTTTCCCTTGAGGCAAACTGTCCATGTCCCTGGATCACTTCAAACGTGCCTAATATGCCCTGGACGCTATCTCCTCTTGCCTACTTAAGGACGTTGTCCGTAATTCTACCTTCTTCTCCAGCTCATCAGCTGCTTCTTCACTATTGGATATTCTCTATTGGCGCTGTCATGTCTTACATTTAGGAGAGAACCCTCTTTTGACTCACTTGTACCTACAGCTGCAGCCCTAATAGGTTTCATTACCTATTATTTTGGATTTTGTTTCTGGAATTTTCTTTGGAACCTACTCCAGTAAGGACTTTGGCCTAAACCCCACCAAAACTTTTATTGTTAAAGTCACCTATCCTCTCATGTTGCTTACTCCCTCCTTGGAAACCTTTCTTACTTGGCTTCAAGATACTATTCTTGCCTGGTTTTGCCTCCAGGTCTTGCTGTATTTTCCTTTGGTCACATCTCTGCATCTGCCAGACTACAAGCACCATGCGCCTCAGGGCTTGGTCACTCCAGATATTCTCTCTGCCCAGCTCTCTGTGCCTCGGGCTCCCTGTTATCTATACTCTCTTGACAACTCATCTCAAGGGTTTATATACCATCCATATACTAATACCTTCCAATTTTTCTTTCTCAGCTTTGTCCTCTCGAGCCTTGAGCTCTCTCTAGACATGTATATTCATGAATGCCTGTAAGATTCTCAAAATTAACATGTCTAAAACCAAACTCCTACTCTATTTATTTATTTATAAAAGTTTCTTTATTTTGAGAGAGAGAGAGTGAGAGAGGCGCAGAGAGAGAGCAGGAGAGAGAGAATCCCAAGCAGGCTTCATGCTCAGCATGCAGAGCCAGATGGGGGGCTCAATCCCATGATCACGAGATCATGACCAGAGCCAAAACCAAGAGTCAGATGCTTAACTGACTGAGCCACCCAGGCACCCCTATGCTCCTGCTCTCTTAAGCCTCCCCACCCCCAACCTGTTTTACTGCAGCTCTATTTTTCTAGTTCCTCTGGCCCAAACCCATAAAGTGCATGCATGCCTCCTTTTCTCCTCTTACATGCTACAATACATCCATCTACAAAGCACCTTGTCCTGTACCTTTATATTTTATTTTTTTTTATAATAGTTTATTTTCAAATTGGCTTACATAAAACACCCAGTGTTCATCCCAACACGTGCCCTCTTTAATGCCCGTCACCCCCTCTCCCCCCTCCCTTACCCCCCTCACCCTCATTTTGTTCTTAGTCTTTGAGAGTCTCTTATGTTTTATCTCCCTCCCTCTCTGTGTCTTTTTTTCCTTTCCCCTCTTCTCCTCCCCCTGGCTTTTGCTTAGTCTCACAAAGTCCACCTATGCGTGGAAACATATGGTATCTGTCTTTCTCTGACTGACTTATTTCACTTAGCATAATACCCTCCAGTTCCATCATGTTGCTACACATGGCCAGATTTCATTTTTTCTCATTGCCACGTAGTAGTCCATTGTATATATGTACCACTGTCCGTGCCTTTAAAATTATATCCAGAAACCTTCAGGTTCTCGCCACTTCCCTGGCTGTGGCTCCTCTATGAACCACTTTCAGCTCGCCCTGGATGGGTGCCGCGGCCCTTGTTCATCACCCTTACCATCTCTCCTCCATGTAGCAGGCAATGGGAGCCTTTAAGCATCTCAACACCCTACAGTGGCTTTTGCTCTCACCAAGAGTAAAAGCCAAAGTCCTTTCAAGGCCCGGCATGACTGAGATGCCTCTTGTTCCCCACAGTGGCCTCTTTGATAATCTCCTCCTGGTCACTCACTCATAACCAGCTACACTGGCTCCTGTTCGTTCCCTGAACGTGCCAGGCAAATTTCTGCTTCAGGGCCCTTGTACTCGGTGTTCCATCTGCCTGGAATGTTCCTCCCCTAGATATCTGTGTGGCTCACCTCCTTGCTGCTTTCAGGTTTTTACTCAAATATTTTATAGAGAGTCCTTTCTCTAAAATTACTATTTTATGTGGCTATTCTACTACTCCTTTCACATTTTTTCTCCCTCTTCCCTGCACTAATTTTCTCTTTGACAATTTTCACTATCTAGAATCCTTTATATTTTACTTATGTGTTATATCCCCCCACTGAAATTTAAATTTCAGAAAGGCAATATTTTAAAAAATTTATCAGCAGCGTCTCACTTCTTCCATCTTGTTACAGTATAAATCTTACTTACATTGCAGATTTAATTAAACATTATTAAAAAACCTTTTCTTTAAAGTTTTTTTTCGAAAGAGCACAAGTGGGGGAGAGGCAGAGAGAGGGAGACAGAAGATCCGAAGCATGCTCTTTGCTGACAGGCTGACAGCAGCAAGCCTGATGTGGGGCTCGAACCCACTAACTGCAAGATCATGACCTGAGCTGAAGTCAGATGCTCAACTGACTGAACTACCCAGGCGCCCCATAATTAAACATTGGTAAATGCTTTCACTGTCCCAGCACTGTGTCAGGCACATTTGGGTATCTAATTTAACTTTCCCACTTTATTATCTCTGAAATAAACATGGTAATTCCCATTTTACAGTTGAATGAAAAACCAGAGGCTGAGAAAGATGTACAGTGTCTTTACTACAGATAATAATAATACTGGAATGGGGCTTTAAACCCAAGACTTCTAACCTCATGATATATATGTTTCTAATATACCATGCTGGGGATGAATCCACTTTTACAGTAGTGACTTTCCTCTTGAAAGGGAATTTGAAAAGGACCACCCTTGCCAATCCTTCACCATCCAGATGCTTATCCCTTGCCCCATCTTCCATCTTGTTATGCTGTTTCTCTCTAGCACCAAACTCAGCTCTCCTGAGGACACTTTTGTAAATTTGGAACAGTCATAAAAGCACAAGTCCAGTAACAGGATTCAATCACAGGAGCAGTGAGACAGAATGGAAGGGGAGAATTTAGCGGAAAGGTTTTAAGAATTTCCCTCTCTGATGCTGGAGCTAACTCAGAGTCTAGCAAGAAACCAGCAGTTAGAGAAGAACTGAGTGAAAAATGAGTTTGGAGCAAAGTGGCTGAGACTATCTAAGAAGTAAAGCCTGGTCTTACAGAGGAATACTGTCTCGATTCAAGCCCGTGCGGCTCAAAAACCACGCAACTTGGATGACTGTGGTTTAAGTCACAGAGATACTCTGCTTTCTTTGGCTCTGAAGAGTCTCCTTTCTGCAATCTCATCCTTTTTTTTTTTCTTTATTGGTTTCACTTTTCATGTAAATAGTTTGTTTCCACATCTATAAAACGAGAGAGTATGGATCAGTAATTTCATAAGGGCACCTTTAGTTTTATAATTATGTGACTTTAAAAAGCCTACATTACTCTACTGATTTTGAATCTAGACCTAGTGATAATCAGACCTCTTTTTACCATGCAAAATTTACCTTAAATTATATATATATATTTAATGTTTTTATTTATTTTTGAGAGATAGAGAGACAGAGCACGAGCTGGGGAGGGGCAGAGAGAGAGGGGGAGACACAGAATCTGAAGGAGGCTTCAAGCTCTGAGCTGTCGGCACAGAGTCCACCTTGGAGCTTGAACTCGTGAACCGCGAGATCATGACCTGGGCCCACGTCTGACGCTCAACGTCAGCCACCCAGGCTGCCCTATAATTTATATTTTTAACCAAATACAAAGAATTGCTTAAGTACTTTCAGATAAAAGTTAAGATGGTTTAAAAAAATCAATTTTATTTCTTATTGAGATTGTCAGACAGCCTCACCTTAAATACGACAACACAAACTAGGCTTCCAAAGTCACTGGGGCTGGAAAAACTTCTGCACTTTCAGGTAATGAGTAGTGTTTTCTTAACACAGGTGAACCATTTCATGGCTCGTATATACCCTCTCATCACTTTCCATTGGTCGAATATGAGTTTTTGAAAGCCAAAGAGAAATTATAACATCAAGTGATCAAATTAGTCTTTTCTCTCGACTGAATCTTTTATTTAAGTTTTATTTATTTAAGTAATCTGTATACCCATCGTGGGCTCGAACTCATGACCCTGAGATCTAGAGCTGCAGGTTCTTCTGAATGAGCCAGCTAGGCACCACTTAGTAATTTGAGTAAAACATACTTAGGAGGGAAATCTGCCCTCTCCCTAAAGGCATGTATTACTTCCAAAGCAAATCTGTTTCTTTTCCATACTGTCTCTCTTTGAGATTAGTGTACATTTTCAGTTCTTCTCATTAGGCAGCTTTTTCAGTTTGCTTGAAATGTTTCCTAGTGTATTTCCTCAACTTGTAAAAAATCCTTTCCCTCCTCTTTTTTGTACTTACCTAAATTTTTCTGTGCCTACGATAAGTATTATAAAATGATTAATAATGAATCAAGCAGGTAAGCTCATATTGATTGTAAAAGAATTTACCTAGTTATATTTTGCTTTAAGTATGGTTTAAGCTTATTCTCATATTATTATTTGTATCCATTTTAAAATGCTTACTGAGGCTCATCTGTTCACCAGTTTTTTTGTGGAAAGAAGACATTGTACTATAATCTTCTCTTGTGTTCATAATAAGCCTTAGACATTGGTGATTATTTAAGCAGCTTAAGAAAAACAATAGTTATCAAATTTAAAATGTTTCTTTTTAAAGAAGTCTAAAGCTTCTGCTCTTTAGTCCTGAACAATCAGTGTGTTTCCTGATTGCAGAGTCAGGAAATACTTTACTTTTGAAGCAATCACGGTTATTCCTGGGACTTTCCTAATTGGCTAGTGTTAGGATAGTGTTAACGTGGACTTTAACAAATAGAACGGAATTGCCTGCCGGCTTATTTAAAAACAAAGAGAACTTCTGAAGTTTGAGGAAAGGCTCATTCTGAGGACTACCTCACTTTGGCATATCTAGAGCTCTTGGAGAATGACTTTCAACTGACTTCATGACCAAAGGTACCTTTCCCTAGTGCTTTTTACTCTCCAGATTTTTCTCCAGTGTTTGCCTAGGCCTTTAAATATCAGTTGTGGTTCTTGTAGAATTTGTTTTCTTTTAAAGTCAGGTGGAGTGTAATTTTTATAATACCCCTGGATTTCTTAGAGTGCGATAACTAATTATGATAATTAATGAGAAGCCACAGCATGACCTCTAGGGATCTAGTGGCATTTTTTTCTCTCTCTAGGGTGAGGAATTGCTGTTGTCTGCTTTTCGATGATACTTGAATCTAAATTCTTTTAGTGAGATCACTGAAGGTGTAGCAACGACATACTGGCTAAAGGTGGCACTGTGCTTTTTCTTAATGTTTGAGGCATTTGAAAAAAAAAACAAAAAACTGTGTTCATTTATTGTTTGTGGAATCGACTGTTATGTGTTAATGAAAATGAATCATTTCAATGACTTATACTATTTCTGGTTTAATAGTAGAGTTGATTTTCCATCTCCTTGCTCCTGAATTGACACCAGTGCAAAAATAAACTCACAGAAATTTGGATATAGATGAGGTCTTATTGGCCATCTCTCTCGCCCCCCTCCACCTGCCCTTCACTGGTAGGGAAACTTTAGGAGGCGGAATAGCACAAATTCCTGGCAGAGCTGGGGGTGTGCTACAAACCTCTCGATCCCTAGTTTGGTAGAGGCTTTTTCGTTATCATTGTTTTGTGTTAAAGATTATGTGCTGCAACAGAATAAAAACTTTGCCTTTAGCTGGCATGAAATCCTCATCAGGCTCCATACTACGTAGTCAGACTCTGAGCATTGGCATGATTCATAGCTAGAATCTGAGTAACTAGATCATGCGCGTAGAGTGTGTAGTTTGAGGTGCTCCATGGCATCTGGAGACCTTTCTGACCCGTACAGTGACTTCCGAGTTGGGTGAGCACTGAGCAGAGTGAAAAGCTATGGCTTTCTTTTTTGGGGGTGCCAGATTTCAAGTTAGCAACAGGAATTTACTAAGCCTATATCAGTCCTAGAGAACTTTTATCAGGATTCTAGGTAGTTGTTCGCCAGTATTTATTACCTCTGTTTGCTGACGATGGTCACTCAGTTTCTTCTGAGCACAGAATACTTTCAATGTGGTCACATGGAAGAGCTCTAGTAAGAACAAAATCGTCACCACTGAGTCTTCCACTTAGGAGTTTACAGTATACTAATAGAGGTGGAGGGTAATGATGTTGAAACACGCAATACATGCGAAGAGCAAATTCATTAAAAATGTAGAAATGTACATAAAACTATTAATTAACACTGTCCTAGAGAAGAATGCTGTTTTCCCAAAATACCATGTGTATGTGCAAGTACTGGACTGGGTTTTATTTCTTTTGTGCTGCTTCTGATTGACCTGTCCAATTAAATCGCTCATAGATTTTCATGTTTCTCTAATAACTCATTTCCCCACTATTGATATTTTACTGACCTTGCTTTATCAGTGTCTCCCTCTCCATGTGGGCGCTGAGTGTGTTGGCAGGGGCTGTATAATGTTTTATGTGTGTTTTCCATGTAGCAATAAGCAAAACAGAGTTGGATGTTGTTAGGTCAGTTCGCAGGTAGAGCCTTTCTGCATACCACCAGGTCATTGAAAGTTGTTGAGAGGCACCTGGGTGGCTCAGTTGGTTAAGCGTCCAACTTCGGCCCAGGTCATGATCTCTCACGGTTTGTGAGTTCGAGTCTTGCGTCGGGCTGTGTGCCGACATCTCGGAGCCTGGAGCCTGCTTCAGATTCTGTGTCTCATTCTCTCTCTGCCCTTCCCCTGCTGTGCTCTGTGTCTCAAAAATAAATAAATGTAAAAAATTTTTAAAAATTTTTGAAAAGTTAAAAAGGAAAGCTGTTGATAGTCATGACCTGAGAGAGAATATTAAAGGCAATATTAAAGGCAAAATCTGTATCTTATGGTGCAGTTAACAAGTCAGATTATTGAAAGATGACGTTACAACTCAGTTTAGTCAAAATGATAAGCTTTGCTTATTAAACTGGGTCATTAACTGGATTGCATTTAGGTATTGAGCCTTTATCTATAAAGGGTTGCAGGGAAGTGTCAGTAAGGCTACAGAAATTTGGCCCCTAATCAGTTCCTCACATAGGCGAGCTCTCAATATAATGATAGAGTAAAGGTACAAATGTGAAATACAGAGGAATTGATACACCTAAGGTTGAATTAACTTTATTTGTAGTCTCCAATGGTAGCATATAACTCTGATAATATTTGTAAGAAGATTAAAATCCTTCAGAGTCAAAAAAATCCTACAGATAATATTTATTCTCCACTATACAGACACAATTTGGAATTAGGAACAGTTGGGTTGCAAAAGTTGATGAAATGTATTTCGTGGAAGAAGGCATTCATCTGTCTCAGGGTTTGACCTAATAGCGCTAGAAACATTTTGCATTTTGTAGGGTTGAATGTCTATTAGCTTTGGCCCTTGTCAGATACTAAGGCAAAAAGAAAACAACAGGGCTAAGGTTGCTGGTCATGTGTTAGTACAACACACCTGACTTCTTTCCCCAGACAGGTCAGGTGTTCAGGATCGTCACGGAAACTACAGCATTTGGACTTTATTCGTTCTTAGGAAGTACTTGACCAGCAAGCTGAAATTCTTATGATTTTAAACTGTGAGTGTCCAGGCAGTATATGCCAAGTAATCACGTGAAGAGAAGTTCCGGTTTTAGAATTGGTGCTAGAAGGTTTGAAGATATGCCACGTCTGTCTAAATGTGAAACAACTCTGAATATAAAATAATCTTCTTTTCCAAAGGTAAAAATTATCCAGAGTTTTTTTTGTTTTTGTTTTGCTTTTTCCCTTGGCCAACATAAGCATGTACTTTGTACCAGGAATCATGCTAGGTTCTGGGACACAAGGAAAAAATGAAAAAACAAAACAAAACAAAAAAACAAAACACACAAAACACAGAAATCACCGCCCTCCTAGGGGCTACATCCTGGAAATAAATTATACAGGATATTAAAAGAGTTTAAGTGCTATAGAGAGAGAGTAATGAAGTAGGGGGAAAATCCAGGATATGCTGTCTGTGTCAGTGTGCGTGCGTGTGCTTGCGTGTGCGCCCTTGCGTGTGCGTGCGTGCGTGCGTTTTGAGGTGGCATTAGCGTGGATTTAATGAGGTGAGACAGTGAGCCATGCAGTTAACTAGGGGAGGAACACGGAGCTCATAGCCCTTGAGGGAGGAATGTGGCGGGCATGTCCCAGGAATAGCTAGGAGGCCTGGGTGGCTGCCGCGGAGTGGGAGGGAGTTTAGAAATAAGGTCATAGGAAACGGTTAGGATGAAAAGATGAAAATCTAGGTTGACTAAAGGTCATATGGAGGACATGTGGCCACAGTGCATATTTAATATATACATTTGTCATATGCAGATGGCGAGGGCCCTTAGGGCATTGTTAGGATCCTGTCTTTTAATGAAAGGGGCAGCTTGGAGGATGGCAAGTGAGTAACGTGAAGTAAGTTTAAAAAGGATTCTACTTCAGTTTAAAAAGGACCTTTTGGCTTTTGAGAGTAGATTGAAGGGGGCAAGGGACACCAGTTAAAAGATGTGTGCAGTAAACCAAGTGAGAGATAAAGCTTTGTATTCTGTTGTATGAATGTACCACATTTTAGCTGCTTGCTTTTTTTTCTTCAGTTTTAGCAAGACATAATGGACATATAAGGTTGTATTAGTTCAAGGTGTAAAAGGATTTGATTCATGTATATATTGGGAAAGGATTGCCAAAATTATTTTAACATCACTCACTTCACATAGTTACAGTTTTTTTTTTTCTTATGATGAGAGCTTTTAAGATCTACTTCCTTAGCAACTTTCAAATATATCATGGAGTATTATTAACTATAGTCACTATGCTATATATGACATCCCAGAACTAATTTATCTTATAAATAAGTTTGTACCTTTTGCCCACCTTTACCCATTCCCAGCAAACCTCCACCCCTTACCTTCTTTGCCTCTGGCAATCACCAATCTGTTTTATCTATGAGTTTATTAGTTTTGTAAAATTCCACATATAATTGAGATGATGCAGTATTTATCTTTTTCTTTCCGACTTATTTCAATTAGCATAATGCTCTTGAGGTCCATTCACGTTGTTATATTTATATCTGTATTTTAAAAATCTATTAATTATGGACAGACACTGAAGTTGTTTCCATGTCTTGGCTATCGTTACTAATGTTGCAGTGAACATGGGGGTGCGGTATCTCTTTTGAGATAGTGATTCTGGATATATACCCAGAAGTGGAATTGCTGGATAATATAAAAGTTCTATTTTTAAAACCTTGAGGAAACTCCATACCGTTTCCCATACTACCTGCACCAGTTTACGTTCCCACTGACACAACATGGGGATTCCCTTTTCTCCACATTCTTGCCAGTATTTCTCTCTTGTGTTTTTCGATGATAACCGTTGGGTAAGATGATAGATCTCCTTGTGGTTCTGATTTGCATTTCCCTGATGGTGAGTGTTCACTTGTTGATGAACATTTAGGTTGGTTATTTTGGGTATTGTGATTAAGGCTTCTATGAATATTTGTGGACTAGCTTTCGTGTGGACATAATGTTTTCAGGGCTCTTAGCTCAATCCCTACGAGTGGAATTACTGGGTCATGAGATAGATCTACACTTAACTCCAGAGAAACTCCTGAAAGATTTTCTAACATGGTTTTGCCATTTTACATTTCTGCATACAATGTATGAGAGTTCCAATTGCTCCACACCCCAGCAGATGCTTCATCTTTTTGATGTTAGCTATTCTAATAGGTGTGTAATGGTATTTTACTCTGTTTTTAATTTGCATTTTTTCTGATGGTTAATGCACATGAGGAGTGTCTGGATCTTAATGACTTATCCAGAAAGTTTATTTTATCCTCATTGTTGAAACTTTGGTTCATTTCAGCTGATACTTAAAACTTTTATTTACTTATTTATTACATTTATTTTTTCAGTCCTGGTTGATATGTTAGTGTATATTTTAATACTTTCTGACCCATCATAATAACTTTTCAAAGTACTCAAAGGATATATATATTGGCAGTGAGCTATTTAGTCTCACAGTTTTGTTTTTGGGAAACAAATGCCTTTAAAATGGGAAAGTGTAATACTGATATTAAATTTCTATCCTACTTTTAAGCCATTTATGTATGACAGCGTAATGAAGTTTAGGTTTTATCTTGTATAGGGTCTGACTTCCTTTCTGTATGTTATCATTTAGGATGAGAATGCATTCTGTATGATAAGAACAAGTCTGGGTAAACGAAAATGATCTCTAAATATTCAACTGAAATGTGGATTTTAAATTCTTTTCCAGGTTCCTGATGTTATCAGCAGCATAAGGCAGTTATCGAAAGCTGCCATGAAAGAGGATGCCAAAGCCAGCAAAGACAACGAGGATGCCTTTTACAACTCTCAGAAGTTCGAAGTCCTGTACTGCGGGAAGGTGACCGTGACCCACAAGAAGGCCCCGTCGAGCCTCATCGACGACTGCATCGAGAAGTTCAGCCTGCACGAGCAGCAGCGCCTGAAGAGCCAGGGCGAGCACCGGAGCGGCGGGGAGGCGGGCGACGACCCGGTGGTCTTCGAGGCCCCAGCGGCAGACGTCCTGTCGGAGGAAGGGGATGGCGTCCCCGGCACCCAGCCTGCCTTCCCAGCCGCGGCCGGCCAGCCCGGGCTGCCCAGCTCTCGAGTTGGCTTCCCGGAGCGGATTTTGGAAGATTCTGGCTTTGACGAACAACAGGAGTTCCGGTCTCGGTGCAGCAGTGTCACTGGAGTCTTGCAAAGGAAAGTTCACGAGAACAGCCAAAAACCACAGCCGCGGAGGAGACACGCCAGCGCACCGAGTCACGTACAGCCCTCAGATTCGGAGAAGAATAGGACGATGCTGTTCCAGGTGCCGCCCCGGCGGGGTACGGGTGGGCGGGGCGGGCGGGGTGGCTGGGGCTCCGTGACGCAGCGCTGCGGGCGGCAGGCCGCCCCGCCCCGTTGCGCGCCCTGCGCGCGCCCCGCCTCCGCTCTTCGCTGTGAGCGGAGAAGGCAGGTGGAGACAAGAGCAAGGACGAGCTTAACAGGGCTGCCAGGCCGACCTGGAATGCGGATTTTAAGAAATGAGGGGACAGCGCCCGGAGAAATGGAGAAAGAAGCAATTAAGTAGATTATCCTTCGTATCCCCAGCATTTGCCTTGGGTTGATTCTTAAGTAGAAGTTGTTGCTGTCTCTTATGTAGCTGCAGAAAGCCAGTCTTACAGCGGGTTTAAAGACGTGAATCTAGGAAAGTGAGATAGGCATGGAGTTCGAGAAAGTTTTCTTTAGAGAAGGAAAAGTCTAGAGACTCACAAGTGTATTTTCAGATGATAATACACCAGTTCCGTCTGTTACACACAAAAAGAAGGTTGAAGAAACGCCATGGGCCTGACTACTTAACTGGATCCATTACTAAAATGTGGTGAAAGCTATATTATAGATGTAAAAGATACATCTTCATTCTAAAAAGTAGTTTTCGAATTTGTACAGGAGATAGAAAATGCCAAGTTTCACCTAAAAGAACTTCAGTCAAAATAAAGCCCTGGAGAGGTTCTTTAGTCCTCAACTTGTAAGATCTGAGTTTTCCTGGGGGAAAAAAAAAGAGTGACTGCCCCTTTAGCCCGTGGTAACAAACCCTAGACAAGGAAATTCCACAGTGTACCTTGGTAAACAATCCCAGTGTGTAATCCTGACTTATCAGAGGTTCACGGGTTCTTTTGTTTTGTCCTGTTTTGTTTTTGATAACTCTAGGCATGTAATGAAAGTGTCTATGGATTTTTCTTTGGTAATACGCTCTTTTTTGGGGGGCTATCGATTTATTCATTTTCTTAGCTAGCGTCAGAAATAGATGTTAATTTCTCTGGTTGTTGGTTTTCAAAAATTTTAACTAATCTGTCCAAATGCAGATATTATCTTTTCGTTGACCATTTGGGAGGAAGTATGATTATAAATTATATTGAAATAAATGGAGGTTTTAAAATCATGAAGTGAGGAAAGGTTGCGTGTTTTTAAAAAGACAATCACTTTTAATATTAAAAACTTGGTTTATTGTATCTTGTAACTAAAGACCCACTTAATTTTCATGATCTTTGGACAAAAGGAGGAAATGTGGTGAGGCAGCTGATATTTGGAGTTGAAATACCATTTGGATTGGATATTACATGCACATGTGAATATGTGAGCAATTGAATCTATATCACTAGTTGGGTTTTTAATTGTAAAGTAAGATGTTGGGTCCTTGCGAGTTGAAATTAACTGGAATGTTTTTATTTTTAAGGTTGGGCGGTTTGAGATTAACCTTATCAGTCCAGACACTAAATCAGTTGTGCTTGAAAAGAATTTTAAAGATATCTCTTCTTGTTCTCAGGTACGTATTCAAGTAAGTCATATGTTTGATGAAGCCGACTTAATCTTGTTTTTAAATTAACCATCGAATAACTAGATTTAGACTCCTTTAAATTTTACTATTTTTTTGAATTTTAATTTTTTTCAGAAATTTTTAAATGTTTATTTATTTTTGAGAGAGAGAGAAACAGAGCATGAGTGGGGGAAGGGCAGAGAAAGAGGGAGACACAGAGTCCGAAGCAGGCTCCAGGCTCCGAGATGTCAGCACACAGCCCAATGCGGGGCTCAAACCCACGACACTGTGAGATCATGACCTGAGCTGAAGTTGGACGCTCAACCGACTGAGCCACCCAGGCGCCCCTGAATTTTAATTTTTTAAGTGGGTTTGTCTTAAATAAGAGTGCTTCTATGTTTGTGTCTCTGCTAGTAACAAAATCCTGTCCAGGTGCCTCAGTATATTAATAGTTGGTCCTCATTTTTGTTACCCCTTTCTCCTCGTAACATCACTTTACCAAATACCTTCCTCTAGTGGATTTTTTTGTGGTGGAGAGTTCTTTTGAAAATACCTTCACAGTTAGTGTTCCTTAGAGTCTTGGGCAGTGGGACTTGTGGGTATCACTGAGTCATGTTTGCTCTTTATATGGTAATAGGTAGTAAAAGGAGAACTAGTACTTTCAACTTCTTTTAATGTGAATGCTAAAGTTTGAAAAGAACGTTTTGGTATATTTTTGTTCTTTTGTTTATTTTTAAGTCACAAACCGTGTATTTGAATGTTTTGAAATTATTGATGGAGCTAAATGTGTATAAGGTCTTAGTAGGCCTACACCAGTGTCCTAAGTACCACAATAATAATTTAGAACGTCCATCCCAAAGTTAGAGCTACCTAAATATATTGTAAACGCAAAAAGAGTTTTTGAAGATGTTGGTGTGGAGAGAGTATCTAAACCTAAATATGGGAAGGTTAAGAATGTAAGGATGCCTCTGTGGAGGTCTCTGGAATGGAGAAGGATTAACTTCACTCCTAGCGGGGTGACTTAGGGGCACTTTTAGGGACCTAGATCTTGCCAAGGTCCTTTTCAAGGTATTTTAATGTTGAAAAATCGAGACCAAAAAAACCCAAAAAACAAAAAAACCAAAAAAAGACAAAAAAAAAAACAGAAAACAAAAACCCACAAGACTACCTATTTATTTTTATTTTATTTTATTTTAATTTTACAGAGTATGCGAGAAGGGGAGGGGGGAGAGGGAAAGAGAGAGAAATCTCTAGCAGGTTAGACGCTCAGTGCAGAGCCCTACGTGGGGCTCCATCCCACAACCCAACCCTAGGACCATTACCTGAAGCGAAATCAAGAGTCAGATGCTCAACCTCAACTGACTGAGCCTTTCAACCAACTGAGCTACACAGGCACCCCGGGACTTCCTGTTTATTTTTAAATTTCAGAGTTAGCGGTGCCATAGGTATAATATTCAGACATTCTGCCTTTCAAAAACAATGAGATTTTGTACATCTTGTTAATTATTCACCTCAGCCTCAGCTAATGCAGTTTCACTTCTATTATGGTGACATAAAATTTATGTCATGAAGATAAAAACTTTCTACTTTCATACCTGAGAGAGAGGCAACATCTTTATAGGAATGATAAATGGCAATTTTCTAAATTCTACTTAAAGGACCAAAAATACAGTAGAAAGATTATGTTCACTTGAACTGAAAAAAAAAAAAAGTTTATGTATTTATTTAGAGCAAGAGCATGAGCAGGGAGGAGCAGAAAGAGAGGTAGAGAGAGAATCCCAAGTGGGCTCCACACCGTCAGCACAGGGCCCAGTGAAGGGCTCAGACTCATTATCTGCAAGATCATGACCTGAGCCGAAATCAAGAGTCATACGCTCAACTGACTGAGCCACTCAGGCACTCCTGAAAAAATAGTTATTAAGTCTTGTAGTTACTTATTTACTGTAGAGTCCATGCCAGATCATAAGCTTTGTGAGGGCAGGTGTCTTATTTTGTGGTATCTCATTTTATAAGGCATCAGAATAAAATGTTAAGATGCAGCTTAATAGGTGTTCAATAAATGGGTGCTATATATAGGGATGAATCACTGGATTGTGCTGAAATCATATTGCACTGTATGATAACTAGCTTGGATGTAAATTAAAAATAAATTAAAAAATAATGGTTTAATTAATTATACTAATTTATACTTTTAACAGCAGTGTAAGAATGTCTCAGTTGCTTGGCATGTTAACTGAGCCAACTTGGCATGTTGTAGGTATTTTTAACGTAATAGCCATCATGGTAGGGGTAAAGTGGTATTTCATTTGGATTTTAACTATAATTCTGGATAACTGACGGGGTTGAGCACCCTATCATATGTTTACTGGCCATTTTGTCATGTTATTTTGCAAAGTGACTCTTCAAATATTATCTTGTTCTTCTGTTGGGTTGTGTTTTTTTTTTCATATTGGTCTGTAAGAGTTGTTTATATAGTTGGATGAAAGATTATTGTGGGTTGTATGTTTGCAAATTTCTTCTCTCATTATGCAGCTTGACTTTTCACTTTCGTAAGGGTGGCTTTTGATGAACACATTTCCGTAATTTTGATATAGTTGAGTTTATAAAAAAATGTTGAATTTATTGAAATGTTGAGCGTTTCTACGTGTGGGACCTTGTGCCACTTACAGAGGAGGAAGTGGTGTACAAACCAGTATAGTTCCTGCCCCGCAGAACATCAGGAGTCATCCTAAAAAGCTCTACCTCTCACCCATCCACTCCTCAAACCTCCCCGTAAAAAAACTAGCAATGATCATTGACCATCCAAAGGAAGAAAAAAATAGAGATGAAAAAAAAGAAAGAAACAGCCAAACCAAATATGTAAGACTAGCAGTCCAAACATGATTTTTGCTTTTCCACTTCTTTTTTTTAAAGCAAGCTTTGTATTCTAACCTTCTGGTGCAGAAAAAGAATTAAACATTTGTGGAAAGGCGTTTGATCAGAATCATTGTCGAGTTAACCTCTGTTCCTCACTGAGTGGCCTTGCTCTTGTTACTCCTTTCCACAGAACTGACCTGATATAATGTGGCCACATCATAGGCCTGGTGTTTAACACATGCACACCTACAGACAGTTTCTTTCTGCAAAATCTATAGGACTGTGTCCCTGGCAGGCATGGGAAAGAAGGGAGTGGCTTTTGTTCCCTGGAGACATTGCCACTGCTTGAAATCTCCCTAAGCTAATGAGTTCCTGTGAATTTTTCCCACTTAGTACTAAGCGAGTAAAAGATATTTTTTAATCACTAAGGAGTTGTACCAGATGGAGCTTATTTTTACCTCATAAATTGTAATCTCATTCCTCTGTATTGACTTTTTTTTTTTTTTTGGTCAGAATTGATTTTCTTTATTCATATCCATTAGATAGACTGAGCACGTTATAGGAATAGCGGTTACCATTTATCAAAGTTATGTGCTGGTGACTATAATGGATAATTCTTCGTTGTAAATTTTGAAAGTTGCTGGCATAGGTACAATTACTACTATTTTATAATGAGAAATGGAGCCTTAGAGACCATGATTAGAAACCCAGCACAATGGCTCATACCTTGTAGATGGGTTGAACTAAGAATGAAACACAAATCTTTCTGACTCCAAAGCCTGCTTTCTTTTCACTGGGATTTAGGTGATTGCACGACAACTTTAAATTTTTTGTCTACCTGGTTTTTTAAAGTACTGCACTGGCTTTTAAAATAACAAGTTGCCATCTACTAATTGGTATGTATGTATTCAACCTCACTGAAATTGACAGATGGTTCACAGTTTTTTAATTAAGTATAACTGAGGTTATTTAGCCTGCCTCCAGGAAGTACAGTGATTTATAAATTTGGATAATTGATATCTGTAGTAATTTTGTTAATATATTATTTTTCTAACTGTTGTGGCTCTTTAAATATCTGTGTATGAGGACACGTATTCTAGTATTTTCAGTGCACACTTTAGGGAATTGCATGCCATTTAATTAGAGCATTGTCAGCTATAATGTTTCTGAGTCTTAGCTTCATATAGACAAGAAACAGGGCTTATGATAAACTATCAGACTGTTCGTTCCAAGAAGACCAATAAATTGAAAACTCCATTATTTGCAAACACTGAGTAGCAGTTTTATTACAACAGACAATGAATCACGGAATCACGCCGTCATAGTTTTCTTCTTGTGGCCAGAGTCACGGCGTGCAGGAGTGTTTGTCTGAAATAAGACAATATGAATTGGTCTTTCCCTTTATTTTATGTATCAAAAGACCACGGCACAAATTTGCTATGACATTACGTCTCCAGTCACAGGGGTGAGAAGGAGTAATTCGTGGTGCTACCGTTCATAGTGTTGATTAAATGGACATATTCCAGTGAACACTGTACTTTTTCTCTCCCCAACTGTAGGGTATCAAGCACGTTGATCATTTTGGCTTTATCTGTCGGGAGTCACCAGAGCCTGGGCTGAGCCAGTATATCTGTTATGTGTTCCAGTGTGCCAGCGAATCTCTGGTAAGTGGTTGGTGGTCATCCGCCAGCTCCTGCCCACGCGTCCTGGCTGACAGGGTGCACCCAAGCCTCACACAGCTGCCGCCAGTGGAAAAAGAAGAGGGCGTCTAGAGACAGGTTTCTGCTGTTTAAAGCATAATAGTGGAAAAACAAAAACAAAGTGTCATGGTAATTTTTAAGCCTAGATACTTTCTGGAGTTGAACAAATTCAGTCACGTGATCAGGAGTATTTTTAAAAGGTAGGAAAACACTAATAGGAGAAGAGCTGTTCCTTTTCCCATTGCTTATAGAAGATGAAAAGGAAGACCACTAACCTCTTATTCTCTGAATTATTATAACATCTCAGAGGAGGTACTGCTTATATCAGCAGAGAAGGGTTTGGTTTTCTTTATTTAATTAGCCACTGTTCTCATTTTTCATTTTTATTTTTCTATTTTTTATATATTTTTCAATTTTTTTGTTTTTTTAAAAAACTTTTTTAAATGTTTATCTATTTTTGAGAGAGAGACAGATCTTGAGTGGGGGAGGGGCAGAGAGAGGGAGACACAGAATCCGAAGCAGGCTCCAGGCTCTCAGCTGTCAGCACAGAGCTGGACGTGGGGCTTGAACCCACAATCCGTGAGATCATGACCTGAGTGGAAGTCAAACACCCAGCTGACTGAGCCACCCAGGGGCCCCTGTTCTCATTTTTTAAAAACTTTATTTCTTGTGGTCATATATTAGCCTTCATTTTCTTCCTTTGAAAGTTAAAAGTCAGTTCTTCTTTCCAACACCCTCCCCTCACTCCCTCCACCTGCCCCTTCATGGGGGCAGCTAGAGTTGAAGAAATATTTAAGGCAAACTTAGAAATGTACGTGAGTGACTAAAAATATTTTGATATTTTTCCACTAAGATTTTTTACTTATTCTTGCACTTATATGATCTCTCCTAACCATTTTAACACAAACCTTTAGCTCTCTCACCATACTTTGAAGAAAAATATTTCTTTAGGCATATAATCCACCCGCAAGCATTTCTCCTGGGGAAACACTTAGATGTACACAACGAGCCGGGCAGCATTCTCCTCATTTCTTTGCTGCATGTTGCCAGCATTTCTGCACAACTCTGGCCTCCCATATTCCTCCTATAGGCATGGAGTATATAGGAAAAATGAAGAAATGAGAGTGAATTGGTACAAAGGCACTCTTTTTTTCTTTTAAGTTCTGTTTATTTATTTTGAGAGAGAGAGAGAGAGAGAGCAGAGGAGGAGCAGAGAGAGAGGGAGAGAGAGAATTCCGAGCAGGCCCTGTTCACTGCTGGCCATATGTGGGGCTCGATCCCACGACTGTGAGATCACAACGTGAGCCGATTATCAAGAATCTGGTCTCCACTGACTTAGTCACCCAGGCGCTCCAACAAAGGCACTTTCTGCCTGGGGCCCTCTCAACCTATTTCTCCCATCACTAACAATTTCTTACTCAAGAGAGTTCGTTTGTTTACATTTTGTTGTCATGTTAGATAATTCACCATGCCCAGCAAAACTCCCCGTGTTGAGATCGGGGGACCACTGTATAAGGGGTCCAGTTCAGGACTGGAGATAGAAATTTGAGAGTTGCCATTATGTAAATGATAGTTGAAGGCATGGGAGCAGATGAGGATGGGGAAGGAGAAGGAGAAAGCCAAAGAGAACAGCGACGCAGCACTGGAAAGTGCCAGCCAGGGAAACATTAAGTAGAAAATAAGGCCAGTAGGGGCGCCTTGGTTAAGAAGGCAACTTGGCTCAGTTGTTTAAGAATTCGACTTTGGCTCAGGTCACGATCTTGCGGTTCGTGAGTTCAGGCCCTGCATCGGGCTCTGTGCTGACAGCTCAGAGCCTGGAGCCTGCTTCGGATTCTGTGTCTCCTGTCTCTGCTCCTCCCCCACTCGCATTCTCTCTCCTCTCTCAAAAATAAATAATGATTAAAAAGAAATGAAAATAAGGCCAGGAGAATCTGGTGTCCTGCTGCCCGCTCACCCCTGTCTCCCTCCTTCCATGGTTCCTCTTCCTTGCTAAGGCTGAGTCTTCTGCCATGTTCTGGGGCCCTTACTCTTCTGCCTTTCCAAAACTTGTCCTATATTCCACGTATTATTGCGGCAGCTCCATTTACCCAGCTTCCCAATTTAGAATCCTAACACATTCTCCTTCACCTTTTGTATCCACTTGTTCACCAAATCCTGGTAACTTAAAGGTAGAAAAGTCCTTCTCTACGTCTCCTCCTTTCTCTCTCTGCCTGCTACCTGAGTCTGGGCATTCATCTTCCTTGCTTAGACCATCACTCTGGTATCCCAACTAGTCTCCCTGCCACTGGCTTAATGTGTCATTTGTCCACTTTCTGCATCATGCTCTAGGTTTTTTTTCTCACAGAATTTCCAGAAACCAGATTATTCCTCCTTGTTCAGAGACAAGGTCTAGATGGTCTGGCATGGCAAAAGGGCCTTCCTCTTTCTCTGGTCCTCAGTGGGTTGCCTCTCCCTTTCATGACTGTGTTCTCACACAGGATGTCCCATCTCCCGAGCTGGTCTCTGGGCCAGACAGTGGAGGCTGGTGTGATGACAGGCGTGAGGTGGCTTTCCTTTGGTTTGGGACACATGGATCAGGGATTTAAGTAAGTGGCTGGGACTCACACAAGTACAGCTGATGTTCTGAGGTCACTGTTGGCTGCACAGAGTGAGGAGTCCGCTGTGTCAGAAGAAGCCAGAGCCAGGGCTCACACTTACATACTGTCAGGCAGGGAAGGCGGCCCTGTGGGTCTCCAGGGTCTGTGCTGCTTCTAAACAAGGAGACGACGCCATTTCTCCATTACCTGTTTTCACGTTCTCTTTACTTCTTCATTGGATGTGACCCCAGCCTGGCCTTGCTTTACTGTGACTTAAGTCCCCTTCTTTTTTTCAACTGTGTGTTCACGTACATCCTAGTGAAGACTTTTCAGATGGCTTTTTTTTTTTTTTAAAGGAATTGAGTTCTTTTATTTGCTTTATTGTCAGTGCTCTCGCGACACATTGTTCATAGGTCCGTAACAGTTCCTGTCAATGCCCACTCTTACTTGTCCACATGACTTTCTAGTCCACTGGCTTGTGACTCATAGAGGGTCACGACCACTCTCATTCCTGTCGTATCCCCCCGTGTTTCTAGACTCGAGTATCAGGCGGTCTTTCAGTGTATTCTGAGTGAGTGAGCATGTGACTCTTAGGTTCAGACAATCATTTTCTAGGTGCCAGTTAATCTGATTACTGGATAACCTGCACTAAAAGGAAAACTGTATGAAACCTTATTCTCAGTCTGCTTTACAGGTTTGGTTTTGTTGATAGTTTTTATTGTTTTTGTTTTGTTCTTATATATTTTTTTGAAACACAGAGTTAAGAGTAGAAAGTCTGGGAATGTGGTGAATTTTCCACCTGAGGAAGCTCTGTGACAAAGGCCACAGCCCAAGTGGGTGAGAATGTCTTTCTTTTACACTGTGGATGCATCCGGTCTTCATTTTGGCATTGTTGTTCCTTAGAACAGGGCTTTGCTGGAATCTTTTAAAATGCGTTGATTCTAATTTTATCAGCAGCATCTTGACTGACGAGTGGGGCATCAGAACTCCAAGCCAGAAGAAAAACTAAATGAGATTTCCTGTATAAAAAGAGGATGGCTCAAGCAGCTGGTATATAGAACAAAACAAAACAGTGAATTAAATATTATAGTCTAAGCAGCGTTTTGATTGATGTGGCTTGGCAGTTGTGTAAGACGAAGTATTGCAAAACCACACATGCTGAGCTGTCTTCTCTGAGTACAAAGAATACACAGCTCACATTTTCTTTTCCTTCTTTGTAGCCGTTGCTGTGAATTGATAAACAGCGTAGTGTTCTCAGGGCTCCTGGGGTTTTTCACCGCAAGCTTAGATGCTCAGTATGCCTTCCTTCCTTCATAACGTGAACAGGTGGCTTCATCTTGTTTGACCAACCCTTGAGATTTGTGGAAAACATTACTTTTGCATTCTCCAGAATTGGTTTAAAAGGTCTGGAAAAAAGCAGAAGTTGCTACTTAAGATGAAGAAAATGTAAAACTCCACAGATGCAGACGATAGTACCCAGGAAAAGTGTGGGGGGAAAAAAAAAGACTCAGGCTCCCAAGACCCAGAATTCGTATGGAGGTTAATAGTTTATGTTTTCCAGAGAATCGAAAGAGGTAATCCTGTGAAGTCTTTACACAGGATGTAGTGTGATTCTTACATTGATTCTTAAATGCTAAGAAATACCTCAGTTTGGTGCATAAATGTTTATGAGCATTATCTTCATTATGGATTTTCACCTTAATATCGTAAGTTGTCTTTCTTTGTCCCACCTCCCACCTCATACTTTTCACTGGAAATGTAATTTGCCTGATTATAATGCTAAGAATACTCTCCTTTCATTTACGTGTGATTGATTTATCCTTGTGAACTCCTTTACTTTTAACCTCTTAACCTGACCTATGATTTTTTTGTTGTCGTAGCTAGACTAAAATTAAAAGTTATTCATAGCGCACTGGTTTGAACTTTTAGTTGCTCTGATCCCATGATAGAATTTATGGACCATCTAAAAAAAATGATGGATCTAGAAAAGCAAAACATTTCAAACTTTAGAAGTGAAATAGAGAGATCAGGAACACGACAGGGATGTCCACTCTCACCACTGCTGTTTAACATAGTGTTGGAGGTCCTGGCATTAGCAATCAGACAAAGCAAAATAAAAGGCATCAGGATAGGCAAGGACGAAGTCAAACTTTCACTTTTTGCAGACGACATGATACTTTACATGGAAAACCCAACAGAATCCACTGAAAGCCTATACTAAAACTGATCCATGAATTTGGCAAAGTTGCAGGATACAAAATCAACATACAGAAATCGGTTGCTTTCCTTTACACCAACAATGAAGTAATAGAAAGAGAAATAAAGAAGCGAATCCCATTCACAGTTGCACCAAAAACCATCAAATACCTAGGAATAAACCTAACCAAAGATGTAAAAGACCTTTACGTGGAAAACTATAAAAAACTTATGAAGGAAATTGAGGAAGACACAAGGAAATGGAAAAACATCCCATGCTCATGGATCGGAAGAATAAATATCGTTAAAATGGCAATACTACCTAAAGCAATCTACACATTCAATGCAATCCCAATCAAAATTGCACCAGCATACTTCTCAAAGCTAGAGCAAACAATCCTAAAATTTGTATGGAACCACAAAAGACCCCGAATAGCCAAAGTAATTCTGAAGAATAAAACCAAGGCGGGAGGCATCACAATCCCAGATTTTAACCTCTACTACAAAGCGGTAGTCATCAAGACTGTATGGTATTGGCACAAGAACAGACACATAGACCAATGGAATAGAATAGAGAACCCAGAGATGGACCCACAAGCATATGGCCATCTAATCTTTGACAAAGCAGGAAAGAGTATCCAATGGAAAAAAGACAGCCTCTTTAACAAATGGTGCTGGGAGAACTGGACAGCAACATGCAGAAGAATGAAACTAGACCACTTCCTTACACCACTCACAAAAATAAACTCTAAATGGATGAAGGATCTGAATGTGAGACAGGTAACCATCAAAATCCTAGAGGAGAAAGCAGGAAAAAACCTCTTTGACCTGAGCCGCAGCAATTTTCTATGCGACACATCTCCAGAGGAGAGGGAATTGAAAGCAAAGATGAACTACTGGGACCTCATCAAGATAAAAAGCTTCTGCACGGCAAAGGAAACAACCAACAAAACTAATAGACAACCGATGGAATGGGAAAGGATAATCGCAAATGACATATCAGATAAAGGACTAGTATCTAAAATCTATAAAGAACTTACCAAACTCCACACCCGAAAAACAAATAATCCAGTGAAAAAGTGGGCGGAAGATATGAATAGACACTTCTCCAAAGATGACATCCAGATGGCCAACAGACACATGAAACGATGCTCAAAGTCACTCATCATCAGGGAAGCACAAATCAAAACCACACTGAGATACCACCTTACACCGGTTCGAGTGGCTAAAATGAATAAATGAGGAAACTATAGATGCTGGCGGGGATGTGGAGAAGCAGGCACCCTCCTACACTGTTGGTGGGAATGCAAACTGGTGCCCCTGCTCTGGAAAACGGTGTGGAGGTTCCTCAAAAAAATGAAAATAGAGCTACCCTATGACCCAGCAATTGCACTGCTAGGAATCTACCCAAGAGACACAGGAATGCTGATGCATAGGGGTACGTGTACCCCAGTGTTCATAGCAGCACTTTCGACAATAGCCAAATCATGGAAGCAAACCAAGTGCCCATCAACTGACGAATGGATAAAGAAGTTGTGGCACATATATACAATGGACTACTACATGGCAATGAGAAAAAATGAAATCTGGCCATGTGTAGCAACATGGATGGAACTGGAGGGTATTATGTTAAGTGAAATAAGTCAGTCAGAAAAAGACAGATACCATATGTTTCCACGAATAGGTGGACTTTGTGAGACTAAGCAAAAACCAGGGGGAGGGGAAGAGGGGAAAGGAAAAAAAGACACAGAGAGGGAGGGAGATAAAACATAAGAGACTCTCAAAGACTAAGAACAATCTGAGGGTGAGGGAGGTGAGGGAGGGGGGAGAGGGGGTGACGGATATTAAAGAGGGCACGTGTTGGGATGAACACTGGGTGTTATATGTAAACCAGTTTGAAAATAAACTATTATAATAAAAAAATAAATAAAAAAAGGCAGATTTCCAGAAAAAAAAAAGAAGTGAAATAGAGTTTTTAGTAATATTTGTGGCTGGAAGAAATTGGTAGCCACATATTAGACCTCATCGAAATGGCCTTTTGCTTCATCTAGAAATAAAGAAGAAAACGTGAAAGTTTAGTATTTCCATTGGAAGCCCTTTACAAAGAAGTATTAATAATCACAAGTAATAAATCCATATGAAAGCCAAGCAGAGGACTTCTCCTTTCAGTGCCTTTAATAAATGAGAAGCAAGAAAATAAAAACAAACGTGGGCTTAGGCCATTGAAATTGCTTTTGAATACACAACAAGGCAAGTGAAATTAAATTGCAAAGGCATTAAACATGTGGTGCTTTTGTGTTCAAGAGCAAGAAATCTTTAGTTTTTGGTTACAGTGTAACAGAGCGGACATTATGAATAATTCATTATTTATGGAACAATGTAAAATTATTCATAAGCCTTTAAAAAATTGGTAACAGAGTCAGACATAACTTCATAATAACTGGTTGCTCAGCGTTTGGATCTCTGCTTTTAGTAGTATTAGAGGAATAAAGTTCATTTCATTTCGGGTTCTTCCTACACTGAAATGCAGAAGTGGATTAAACCCTTTAAATAATAGCTTATTCTTAAACCAGGCTGAAGGGGCAGGGGGGAAAAGAGACTTTGGTTTTCAATAGCAAAGCTAGTTCTGGTGAGGACCTTGGAACTCCACAGCTCCGCATGGAAGTTTTAGACTTTGAGCTCTGATCTACAGCATATGGGAAAACCACAGCTCACCGTGATGATTGCATCACAGGGGAGATGGGGCCTGAGGTTGTTGTACCGGTGGATGAGGATGGGCTGATAGTTGACCCCAAAGAAACAACCAGGAGACTAGAATGCTAGGTGTACTCGTCTTGACCGAGTCATTGGAAGGGCCTGGGGGAAACCAGCTGGTGGTTTTCAGACTGCTGACCTGGTGGTAAGACCCGACTGCTCGCCCATATGACACCGGAACTTCTTAGTGTCATACATCAGAAGTGAAATGATAGTAAGTTAGCAGGCAGAGAGCAACCTTCACAGACTTCCCTTGACATTATTCCAATTGAACTTGTTTTCTCTCAGAACTTTGCTTAAACCCGTGTTTTATTTGTTTTTACACTCAAATTCATCCAGAAGGATAAAGTAAATAGGATACCTATTCCCAAAAGTGAACATTAAACCTTTGCTTCCCGTGGGTTGCAGACGAAACTTCCGAAGGAACCTGATATACTACTTAATGAAACAAAGATCTGATTGTCAGTTAAATTGTCAGTGATAGTGTAACATTCAGTGGAATTCAAAAATAGCATTCAAGGGGTGCCTGGGTGGCTCAGTTGGTTAAGCATCCGACTTCGGCTCAGGTCATGATCTCGCAGTTCGTGAGTTCGAGCCCCGCATCGGGCTCTGTGCTGACAGCTCAGAGCCTGGAGCCTGCTTCAGAGTCTGTGTCTCCCTCTCTCTCCACTCCTCCTCCACCCATACTCTCTCTCTCTCTTTCTCTCTCAAAATTAAATAAACATTCAAAAAAAAATAGCATTCAAGACGTCAGTGTTGTACACATTCAGATGGCCTGACTTTGTTCAGCTTTCAATGATAGTATAATTGAAGGTCTAAGGTTACACTTGATATTTTCTCTCTGCTAGTTCTGTAGTCATCAAGTTCCCTCATTTATTATTTAGTGTGCATCCGCAAAGTCTCTCATTGCTGTTGGGGTTTTAATGTGTGACCGTGGAAGCAAACTTTTAGAGACCTGAGTTCTGTTTCTTCCTGTAGGTGGATGAGGTAATGCTGACTCTGAAGCAGGCTTTCAGCACAGCCGCTGCCCTGCAGAGTGCCAAGACCCAGATCAAGCTGTGCGAGGCCTGCCCCATGCACTCTCTGCATAAGCTCTGTGAGAGGGTTGAAGGTACAGTATAACTTGGCCCTGGGGCAAAAGCAGATTTGCTTTGGTGTTTGAGAAAGTGAGAAAGTCGCTCCTGTCATTGAATCGTTCTTTGTTTCCAGGTGAAACCAGAGTGCAAAGAGTCATTTGTCATGTCCAGTCAAATTTGTGCCTGCAGTCTTTCCTAGGCGCCTGGCGTTTCCCCCCTCTCCCTCTTTCTTTCTCTTTTTTTAAATTTTTTCTCTGAAAGCAGACTCAAGGAAGGGAGTTGGATTTCTCACAGTTCTTAAGACTGCTGTGGACTTAGTGGGAAGTGCCCAAATATTTGTCGAATGAGTGAAGAGAGGCAAAGGCATCCCAGAATGTCAACTCTTTCTAGAAGTCTCTTTATTCCCTTCTCACTTGATATGTTCCTTTCCCTAAAAGTGTAGGACTGGAACGAACCTTGTGTGGCTTTCGAGGGACATTTGAAAATGACACGGATAATGTGATATCATAAAGCAGGTTTAAAAAAAAAAAGGTGTACTCCAGAGGAGGGAGGTGACACTGTAACTCACATGCCCTTTCTCCTCAGTGTCTCTTACTAACAAAAAAAGGTTGAAAACAACATCAAAGAGAAGAAATGCCAAGTCAGTAAACACTTTGTTAAGCATCTGTTATGTGCTAGGCAATGTACTAGGCACTGGGGATACAGAAGCGATTGAGATGTGGACTGTGCCTTAAGGAGCTACGGTCTAGAGGGGAAGACAGGCATGGGAGCCAGTGAATGCAGTTTGGTATGACAGCTGTCATGATGGATGGGGAGAGGCAGGCGCCAGAACCCAGCAGGCAGTGGTCTAGTCATTGTAAATGCAAACTGCGATTTCTGCTCAGTAGACCGCAAGATCATAGGCACGTGGCAGAAGTGATGATGAACGTCGTCGGTGTTGATTGAATATCCATTCAAGGACTATTTAAATAAAATATTCAGATTTTAAAATGTATAATATACCAAATACACATTATTTTCACATTTGTACCTTTACAAAAACGGAATATTCTTTGGTGTATAGTAAAGAGAACATTATAAATTTCTGGAAGAAAGGCTGAATTGCTCAGGAAAGAGTGTTGGATCCATTTGCTATAAAGAGAGAAATATTCCTTCCACTTATCCTACTCGAAATACATTCTAATGGATCAAACCCCAAAGTGTAAACAAAATATTAAAGTCATTAAAATAAAATAAGAATATTCATGTTCTTATACAAGGAAAACTGTATTAAGATACAAAAATGCAAAAACTGTTAAAAGAAAACATTGGTAGATTTGACTTCATAAGATTTACATTTTTTACATATCAACTACTTATTTGAAAGCTAAATGATAAACAAGAAATAAGGAGATAGCAGATTAGTAATCAGAATTTATAAGAACTCTTACTGTCTGAAAGAGAAAGATAAAACCACAAGTAGGCAATGACACAATTCATATTAAAAAACACATGAAAAAGAAATTAAAAGATCCAATAATAAAAATGAGAAGAGTCTCAACTTCACTAGATGTCAGAGACGTGAAAATGGAAAAAAACAGTAAGATACTCATCAGATTAACTGTTGGTGAAATTGTGGGGATATTGATACATTTATGTGATGCCGAATGCAATGTAAATTGGTATAGCCACTTTGGAGGACAGTTGATAGAAATTTATTAACCTAAAATTACCCACCAGGCCTTTGTCTTGATAAGAGAAACTCTTGAATGGGTTCAGAAGGTGACATTTTCAAGGTTGTATTGTTTTTAAATAAGGGAAAATTGTAAGCAACCCAATGTGTATCAATAGCATAACTGAAAGATGTTCATACAGTGAATTAATAGGAATGAATTTCAACTGTATACTTGGACACATCTTAAAGTTATATAATTGAGTGAAAATATAATTTGCTGAATAACACATACACTTTGCTTTATCTGGAAAAATGCATAAAATAATATCCTATATTTCTTTTTTAAAGAACTTTTAATTTGGCCTACTTTTAGATTTAACAGGAAAGTTGCAGAGAGTTTCCAGATGTTCATCCCCCATCCTTTCCAATTGTTAACGTCTTCTATCGCCCGACGCAATGTTCAGAATAGGAAATTAACATTGGTACTATATTGTTATCCAAACTAAACATTTCATTTGATCCTTCACCTGTTTTTTCATTCATGTCCTTTTCCATTCCAGGATCCCAGTCAGGATTCTACCTTCTATGTAGTTGTTACTTCACCCTCCTGGGTCTTTCCTTGTCTTCCGTGACCTTGACATTCCCAACAAGCATCCCTCCGTTACTTTGCTGGGTGTCCCTCGGTTCAGCCTGTTTGATGTCTTCTCACATTTGTACTGAGGGCGCTCCTCCCTAGCAGGAGCACTGTAGAAATGGTGCAGCCTCCTTCTCAGTGCATCCTGTCCTGGGACTCATGATGTTGAGGAGTTTATTACCGGTCATGCTGGCCTTATCACCCGCTCAAGGTGCTATCAGCAATTTTCCACTGTAAAAGTACTGCCCTTCCCCCTGGAGCCAACAAATATTTTAGGGAAGATACTTTGAATCTACACAAATCTCTTAATCTCTTATGCCTTTGCTCACTGATTCTAGTATCTATCAAAGGCAAATTTAGCTCTAGCTATAATGTGCTAGTATTTTAAAAATGTGGAATTTATATTACTTGGGTAATAAAATATAAAGCAAATACACACACACAGTGTTATCTTACGCAGAGGAAAATAACTCTTTGCTCTTTTAAAAAAAATTTATAAAACCAAAAATGCTTTCATGAAAAAATGTTTTGCCCAAGGACTTGATATAAATTATGTGTAAGAGTGCGTTAGATATAAAAATAACATGATGTACAGAGGTAAGTAATTTCTTGGTAAAATAATAACACTAAAAATGTGAGTAAATACTATTGCTATTCCTGAAATTTTGTTCCCTGAAACAAGACCTGCATGACAAGGAGAGATTCCTATTTATGCTGGAGCTCTGCCTTTTAATATTATTAATACTAAATTAACATTATGTTATGTTGGGGCTCTCGAGTGGGTCAGTGGGTTAAAGTGTCCCACTCTTGATTTTGGCTCAGGTCGTGATCTCACCGTCATGAGATCAAGCCATGTATCAGGCTTAGCTCCGGGCATGGAGCCATCTTAAGATTCTCTCTCCCCATCCCTCTGCCCCTCTGCTCTCTCTCACTCTCTTTAAAAACGTACATATATATATATGTATAAAAATATACATGTATATGAATATGTATATAAAAATATACATATATATGACAATATATATGTATATTATATGTATATTTTTTATAGTATATGTATACTATATTTTATAGTATATATATATACTGTCATGTTTAAGCTTAGAGATTTTGGCCAAAGCTAGTGTTCACCTATGAGTTTCTGTGGTGTCGAAGTTTGTTAGTATGCTAAATGGTATCTGGTTATGCTGTTGATTTGGTATCATTTAGAAACTTCTTGTTAATAATTCTGACTCTAGGGGCACCTGGGTGGCTCATTTGGTTAAGACTGGCTCAGGTCATGATCTCGCTGTTCGTCAGTTCGAGCCCTTGTATTGGGCTCTGTGCTGACAGCCTGGAGCCTGCTTCAGATTCTGTGCCTCCTTCTCTCTCTGCCCCTCCCTTGCTTGCATTCTGTGAGAGTGGGCGACGGGCATTGAGGAGGGTACTTGTTGGGATGAGCACTGGGTGTTGCATGGAAACCAACTTGACAATAAATTATATATATAAAAAAATAATAAGTAAACATTAAGAAAAATAAAAAAAAATAATTCTGACTTCAGGATCACTGACAGGGGGCTGTTGATTTAGATAAAATTTCCATCTAGCTTTAATCATTTCATGGTAGTATTCCTTGGTTTGTTAGTGGGGGAACACATCTCCTTGAGAAGATTTAGCTTTAGAGCCTGCTAAAGGGACAGGCCGTAATGCATTATATATACATTTTGATGTATATATACATCAGCTACTCTGTTTCATACTTCTCTCCATCATTTTACTTAGGTCTCTACCCTCCAAGAGCCAAGCTGGTAATACAGAGGCATCTCTCTTCACTGACAGATAATGAACAGGCAGACATCTTTGAGCGAGTCCAGGTAACATTATTTATGATTCTCACAAATAAAATACAAGAAATGAGAATGGATCCTGTTTTATAAGTTTTTTTTTTTTTTTTTACTTCTCTCTCCGAAGTTAAAGATATATATCCTCTTGAAACTATATATGATGGTAACGAGAATGCCACTGTTACCTTTGCTTCTAAGGGCAGTGAAACTCTTAGCGTTATTTATGTCTGTCTGCCAGACACATAAGACCAAGAGGGAATACAATAAAATGGGAGAAGCTGTGTTGCCATCATGTGCTCTTGGTTTGTCTGTTGGACAGAAAATGAAGCCAGTCAGCGACCAGGAAGAGAATGAACTTGTGATTTTACACTTGAGGCAGCTGTGTGAGGCCAAGCAGAGGACGCACATTCACATTGGAGAAGGCCCATCGGTGAGAAGATGTTTTTTTTCCTGGACCTACTTTTGTTTTGTTTATGTATTTAGTCAAAATATCACGGAATATGTAAAAGGAGTTTCTTTTCTTTGCGTTCTCATCTTTAGGGCTCATGTACTATCAGATTTATTTTTCAGCATTTTAGCAGTTTTATGGGAGATTTTAACATTGAGATAAAATAATGGTGAGTTTTAAAATGTGAAAAAATGGGTTATTGTTATAAAAACAGTAATACCAAGTGTTCATGATTTAGAATGAACATGAATTTTAGTTATAGTAATTCATTTTATTTCAAATTCTTGTGAACATTTTATTTCATTAAAAGTTTACACATCCTTGAAGGGTAAATAGCGAATATCCAAAGAGGCAGTAGTATTTTGGAAACATCCATTTTAGCTGCAAAGGAAAGTATGATATTTTTGTGAATGTGGTGGAGAGTGTATTTTCAGCTGCATGTAGACAAAGCAAGACACTAGCAGCAGCACGTAAGGAGACGATGACATATTTACTTAACACTAATTCAGGTTAGTCTATATTTCACTCTGAACAGATATCACTTTATTAGTGATTTCTGAATTGTCTGCATTGAGCCGTCTCCTAGAGAACCTTCTATGAGCCAAGCTGTGTGATAATGGTGAACAAAAAAGAGACGAATGAATCCTCCAGGAAAGAGCTCAAATATTGGAAAGGGGAATACAGACAGATAAATGGACACATAAAGTAGAGGTAAAAGTGGCTTTTTAAAGGAATATGCAGGGGCACCTGGGTGACTCAGTTGGTTAAGTATCTGACTTCGGCTCAGGTCATGATCTCACAGTCTGTGAGTTCAAGCCCCGCATCAGGCTCTGTGCTGACAGCTCAGAGCCTAGGGCCTGCTTCGGATTCTGTGTCTTCCTCTCTCTCTGCCCCTTCCCCGCTCACGCTCTTTCAAAATGAATAAACATTAAAAAAATTTTTTTTAAAGGAATGTGCAGTGAGTTCAAGAGTAGCTATGCCTTCGCTTTAGAGCCGGAGTGGAGAGTAAGGAAAAGGGAAGAATTAAATAATTCAAGATGGAGAAATTTTTTTTTGGGGGGTGAGAGGCTGAAGTTTTAGGGGAGATGGTTTGTTCATTGAAAAAGTCCAGGAAGTGTTTTTAAAGGAAGGGACATTGAGCACAAAGTTATGCAGTAGCTGTGACCATGACGTACTCCACGCAGGCCTTCAAAGTACTTAATGGATTTTTAGGATGTACCTGGGAATTGATGAGGAAATAATGGCTAGAAAGATAGGCAGCGGTGAGATGATGAAGAGCCGTAAGCGCTGAGCCTGACTTTGTCATTGAAGGGTTTCAAGTAAGAGTGTGAGATCAGATTTGTAATTTAAAAATTAAAGAGATAATTCTGCTGTTGTAGTGATGTTTGATTTATGGGACAGGTTGATGGGTGAGGAGGTTGACAGTGTTAGGACTGAAGTCACATTGCCAAATGAGAGAATTTTGTAATAGAATATGCAAGAAGTGACTCATTTAATTATTGCACAAACTTTTATCAAGTTGCATACTATGTACTAGGCAATAGGGTTGAATAATGAAAGCTCTTTCCTGCCATCTGACTTTTAAGGAGGAGAAACCAATGTGTAATCAAGTAAAGTAAAATATGGAGATTCACCAGGATTGGGACAATGATATAAGTGTGGACCAGACAGAGATAACACCTGTACAAAAATAGATTGAGTGACTCTGTCTTTAAGGATTTATTTTGAGGGTGCCTGGGTGGCACAGTCAGGTAAGCGTCTGACTCTTGATCTCGGCTCAGGTCATGATCTCACGGTTTGTGAGTTAGAACCCTGCATCAGGTTCTGCGTGGATAATGTGGAACCTGCTTGGGATTCTGTCTCTCTTCCTCTCTGCCCCTCCCCCGCTTGTGTGCATGCTCGCTCGCTCACTCTCTCTCTCGAAATGAATAAATAAACTTCAAAAAATAATTTATTTTGTCTTGGAGAGAAGCCAGGTTAGAGCACTACTGGAGATGTGGGGAAGGGAATGAAGCAAAAGCCATTTAGGAGGTGTGATCATTAGGACTTTGTGACAGGGCACATGGGTCAAGGAAGGGGGAGGGGGTTGCTAGGAGGGGCTTCACAGTTTCAGATTTGGGGGAATTGGATGAAACTAGTCTAGAACATGTGGAAAGAAAACAAGAGTGGGGACAAGGATGGATGTAAGAAATAAGAGTTCATTTTAAAAATGTGTTTGAGGTTTAATTAGAAAAATGGATTTGGTGCCTACAGAGGAATTTGAGTTGACAGTGTAAATATGGAAGACAGTGGACTCTGGCATAGACTTGAAGTCAAAGGGGGAGGTACCAAGGAACACCTGCATGTCAGGCAACAAGGGAATTAAAATGGTGCCAGTGAAAAAGACTGAAAGAGGACGATACAGTAGAAGGAGACTGAATGAAATTTGCTGTGGTGGGTGACCAAGGTAGGAGAAAAGTTCAAGTTAGACGATCTACCATGTCCAGTGATATAGGAAGGTCAAGAAACTTAAAGTCTGAAGTCTGTAAATGGGTTTGCGTATTTCAGTCGATGGTGGTGATAACAATGTTCACCAGGTGCCCAAAAGCAGGATTGTGCGTTTTCTTGGTGATGGAGGGCACGAAAGATCAGAGAAGAGACTAGTTTCCGGCTGGTAGTTAACTTCTCCCTCACTTTCTGTCTTCCCCTCACTCTTCTTTCTTCTTTCCATTTTTTTCATCTGGTATTTACCAAGCATCTACAGTGTCAAGCACTGTGCTAAGTGCCAATACAGTTTCTCTATTTTAGTCGTGTTCTTTGCCTGAAAGCCCGACAAGAATGCCCCTCAATCCTTTATATACACCTCAGCCCAGTGTAGCTTGCATCCATACCCACTGCTTTCTCTCCTTTCCTGGGGGGGGGGTTATATATATATATATATATATATTATATCAGTAACTTCTTACCCATAGAGCCAATTCTAATGTGGACCTTTTATTGCCTCCAGTATGGACTGTGCTGAATTTTCCAGTCTGGTCTTTCATTCTCTGATTTCTCTGTCCTTCCCATAATTTTTCGAATATTCCTTTCAGATAAATCTTTCCCCAAACATTACTTTCACAGTGATGCTCCTCTGCTTATAAATTTTGATCAGTGATTCTTCCCATTCAAAGTTTCATCTCCAGACTCACTTTTCCAAGTTAACCTTCCACTACTTTCTTTTGTTTTCGCCAAACACCCTCACTGACTCACTGCCCCATGGGCATTGGTCTTTATGATTTTGCTATCATCTCCAGTGCTGGGACCATCTTCATCCCTTTTTTTTTTTTGTCATTTATAATAGTTTATTTTCAAATTGGTTTACATAAAACACCCAGTGTTCATCCCTTTTTTTTCTGCCTGTCTGAATCTTGCCTATCTCTTTGTTCCTGACCACGGAGACCCACAACCAATCTTTACACTTCCAGATTTGATACACATTGTTTTGTGTTGCTGTTTAATGTGAATATGTATTCCTTTCTGAAACAAATAATGAAGTTTCTTTCTTAGGAATTTTCTACCACTAGGAACCATAGTAGCTTTTTAGTGCACTGGGATAAAATAGAAAGAGAATCTAATACAGTGGACATATTGTAGATTCTCTTACAGTTTGTACTATCAGTGAGTATTGTTGATCTGAAAGAAGTGACCCACTCACAAATCAAAATGGGATTGTAACAGAGGCATCAGCAGAACTCAGTTTTACTAGAAGGTGCTTTGTTCTTTGAAATTTTCTTTATGTGTTTTCCTTGGTAATTTGGGTATAAAATATGTGGCTTGGATGGTTATATAGTTGTTAACCAAAATAGCAGTAAAAGTTGACATCTCAAGTTTAAAGTTTTGTTAAATGCAGCAGGAATATAGGAGAAAGGAAAGGCATAAAGAAGATATCTTCTGTGTTTTTTATTACTTGCAATATTAAAAAGTAACCCGCTGTCATTATGATCTGTATGCTCACAGTGTGGAACCTCAATTATTACTCCTTGATAGAGCTACAGAAGAATTCTTGTGTTTTTTAATGCAAGGTTTAGTCAAGCCTATATTTAAAGGCTCATTTAACCTTGAATGTTTCCAAACTAAAATTTATCTGTTTTCCTTTCTATAGACTATTTCAAATAGTACAATCCCGGAAAATGCAACAAGCAGTGGAAGGTTCAAACTTGACATTCTGAAAAATAAAGCTAAGAGATCTTTAACTAGTTCCCTGGAAAATATCTTCTCAAGGGTAAGATTAAACTGAGATTCTTAATGAGATATTAATGTCTGTGTTTACTGACTGCTTTACTTCATTCTCAACTGTCTCACAGAGTATTTCCTTAAAAAAAATAAGCCACTAAGATAGCTTTAATATAGTTGACTTATTTAAAGTAATCTTATGATTTATTCTGGTGCCTCTAATATCTAAGTTTGAGTAAGAGATTTAGTAGTAGAAATATATATCTATAAAATAGGAAATAGAATATTGATGCCCAATATTATAACAACTTATAATCATTTGCTACATAAAGTTATAAGTAGCCTTCATTTTGCTATCATGAGGACCTGATAGGAAATACTGAAAATAGTATAAATTAATAGATATCTATGTATTCCATTTAGTAAATTTGTAGATTTTAAGATCAAAGTGATTTCTCTTCCCTTCCATTATTCTCTTCCTGAATAGTTCAGTCCTAAAGCTGTCAGATGAGACCAGGCAAGGTAGATGCTTTAGGGCTGGAGGGCGGGAGAGTCACAGTGGCTCGGCGCGGAGAGACAGAGCCTGTGGGGTGCTGTGTGTGGGGTGGCCCAGTGCAGCTTGTGGAAACGAGAGTGTGGTGAGGAGTGTATCAACTTAGGAGGGTAACCTGGTTCAGGAAGTCAAAGCCTGAGCCAGTGAGGAGGCCAATCCTGCATATGAATGGCTCCGTACAGGGTGTCAGAGTGAGAGTGAGTGGAGGGGAGAAAGCATTCAAGGTGCCTGCTACAAGGAGTTAGGGTCCGAGCAGGGCGGGGATGGCGTCTGTGGCTGGGCGTGGCAGCCCTGATGAGGGGTGTTGGACGCTGAGTAGGATGAGGAGAGTGTCTGTGAGGTGTCAGCTGTGGATATTTTAGCACACAGGGGACTGGTCAAATATGTCAATGTATTAAGGATTTAGGAAAAGGGAATTACAAATATGAAAAGGGAAGAAATTAGAATAAATCCCATGATATTGGATTCAACTCAGAGGTAACAGTATGGAATCTTGGTTATCTCTCTATATATTTTTGAATAATACAATTTTGTGTATGATATAATATTTAATACATACATATGTATTGACACGTGTGTGTGTGTGTGTGTGTGTGTGTGTGTGTGTAAGTCTCTATAGGGTCCCTGGCTCTGTCCAGTGATAGGAGCTAAGAAAAGGTTTTCTGCAAATACCAGAGAATAAATTAAGCCTGATTGGGTGACACCAATCACCCAAATTTTGGTTTCTGCACATCATTCTACAAGAAGGAAACTGGGACCCTGGGAGAAATGGCTGATTCCAGGACTTCAGCAGGAAGTACACGATAAACTCAGAGCATGTTGGTGTTCTAGATAATAAGAGAGTGCTCAAAAAAAAGATGGTGGTGTGTCATCAGGACCTTGGAGGGCACCGGAGCGACTCAGTCGGTTAAGCGTCTGATTTCAGCTCAGTTCATGATCTCATGGTTCGTGGGCTTGAGCTCTGCATCAGGCTCTGTGCTGACAGTGGGGATCCAGCTTGGGATTCTCTCTCTCCCCCTCTCTGCCCCTCCCCTGTTAGCACTCTCTCTCTTTCTCTCTCTCAAAAATAAATTAAAACATTTAAATTTTTTTTTTAAAAAAAGACCTTGAAGGGCTCCCGCTATTGGCATCTGAGGCAATATAAACATCAAAATAAATGATAGCAAAGGATCGTAACCTGTTGCGTGAAGTAGGTAATGATGAACCTGCTCTGATATGAAGCAGAAATGAATACCTTGATAGTTGATCATGATCAGGATATTTACTGGATTTAATTAAGACGTTAATAACAAAGAGGAAAGTAGTAACTTTACAGTCGAGGAGACTGGCAGACACCACGTTAGTCAAGTGATCAAATGGAAGGTCATCAGCAATGAGACAAATTGAAATCTTGTGCCTCTCGATACAGAGAACACAGAACTTCTGCGGCATTCCTGCCAAAGGGGCAGTACCCGAAGCTAATCGTGAGGGAGCATCAGCAAACCCACAGTGAGGTACAGTCTACAAACTAACTCGCCCGTTGTCTTCATAAGTATCAGGGTCAAGAAAGTGAGGTGCAGGAGAGTGTTAGAACTTAGTGCCTCCTGATATAGGGTGTTCTTACTTTTATTTCTTTGCCAGAATTAAAAATACTTTTATAGAAATGTCTCTTAATAGTGATCAGCTATCAACCCTATTATCAGAAGACAGAATGTAGGAAAAGAGTATTTTACAAGATTAATCAGAAGTGTGTTAATGGAACATTTCATAAAATTTTCCTATCTTTTTTCCCCTCAGTATTTATAAGTTACTTGTGTTCCTTCTTTCTCCTTCCTTCCTTTCTCACTCCCTCCTCTCCTCCTCCTCTCCCTCCTTCTCCTATCTCACACAGTATTTAGTGAGAAAGGCCATTTAAGTAGGTGGTCAGGGGACCTGAATTCAAGACTGGGCCCTAGTATGTTTTTTATTTGTGATCTCACAGAAGTTATTTTTTTCTAAGCCAGTTTCCCCATTTGTGAAATGGGCATACTGATACTGTGCCTACCTCACATCAGAATGAGGATGAAATGTCAGTATGTTAGGACAGTATGGCATTATAGATAGGAGATGGTCCACACAGTGGTAAGCTCTGAAACCCCTGTCATTTTTGGAATGACCTGAGAGTACTTAGCGTATTACTCTCCTCATCCCCATTTAGTACTTTCGCATTCTGCACAACGCTTGCACGGCTGACTTTGAAGTGCTGCATACATAGCCTTGAGTGGCTGCAAGGGCACACACAGCCCATCTATTTTGGTCAAGAGGGATGGTGTAGCTTTTGTGCCCCACAGTGCTGCCAAGTGCCATAAATTATGTGACCCAACAAGATCTTGCTTGCACCTTGTGCAACAGAATGGACTTAAGGGGTAGGTTGGCAGCTATCCGTAGTGTGTTAAAAGTTACACAGAAAAGGGGTTTGTGTACCTCTAACACTGGTCAGTTTAATTCTGAGTTATATACTAGAACATTGGGACTCCAGCCACAGAGTTTGGCTCATAATTGCTTCCATTTTTAAATGTGAAGACAGTTGATTTAACTAACTATAGCTGTTTATGAAATAGGATATGTTTTTAAAATGCTCAGAGGCTCAGCTCATTAACAATTAAAAAGTGGGTCCAAGGGAAGAGGCATGACACATGTATTACCAAATCATCAGACAGTTAAACTGGAAAAGCTGTCTGCTCAGAGGTGAAAAGACCGAGCCCTGTATTCTGGTTATTTGTTGCTTTTTCTTTAGTTGAAGTTTTACAGAAGGGAAATATTCACTAGTATACTTATGTATAGACAAGTATCTCCAAAAGAGGAGTATTTACTAATATAAAGTTTGCATCATTGGAAAATAGCCCTCATTTCATGCTTCCCTCAGAGTACTACCAATTGTCCTTCCTTGTTGAAATAAGTGAATTAATGACCATGATAAAGCATAATTTTATTTATTTATTTTTAAATTATTTATTTATTTTTGAGAGAGAGAGGGCACAAGTGTGTGTACATAAGTAGGGGAGGGGCAGAGAGGGAGACAGAGAGAGAAAGAGAGAATCCCAGGCAGGCTCTGTGCTGTCAGCGCAGAGCGGGGCATAGAGCTCAAACTCATTAACTGTGAGATCATAACGTGAGCTGAAATCAAGAGCTGGATGCTTAACCAACTGAGCCACGCAGGCGCCCCTAGAGTATAATTTTAAAGTAAATTTGTTTTTCTTTGTGTCCACACACACACACACACACACACACACACACACACACACACAACACATGGATAAAACACTGCTATGAGTAAAATGTGTGATTTAAGTGGTTTTCTAATAACGGAAATGACTTGATACCCATCTGACTGGTTTCCTTATTGTGATCAAATAGCCTATTTATGATAAGTGGGGAGGTTGACATGGAAGGAGCAGCTAAAACATAATGGGAAAAGCAACTTGGCCCTCACAATAGTTTCCTCCTGGCCACACACGTGGACCGAACCATTTATCAGCCACAAATACAGTTTATTACTGGAAGTGTCCCTTGTTAGGCATAGAACTGAAGAACTGAAAGAAACTTGACTAGGTTCTTTCTGGGACATTTGCAAAATTACCAGCATAGGCTACTTAGTTGTATTAGTAATTTCACTTTTCACCAAGTTCTATTTGCAGGAGATTATGGTGAATATGAGCTCAAGAGCTCCACTTTTAAGTTGAACTTTCTGGGTTCAAATTGCTGCCTAGTCCTTTCACTAGTTGTGTAAAGTTTGACAACATAATCAGAACTTCAGTCTCCTTAACTGTAAAGCTGAGCTAAGTAACTATATCCACCTCGTAGACTTTCTGTGAGGATTAAATGAGATAATGCACTATAAAATGTTTATCATAGTACATAGCAGGTGGTACATACCTCATGATATTTTATGCAGCTATTAATTATATTGTTGATATGGTTGTTACTTAGGGTGCCAACAGAAATAGAAAACTATAATCAATATACATAGATAAGAGTAAGCATTGCTTCTGTGAAACCAGGTGTAGGATACCGTACACATAAAAGAGTTACTTGAGAGAGAGCAAGAGTCACCTGAGTTGTGAACAACTGAATCAGCCATCAGTTGGGTGAACAAGAAAGAACTGTTAAAACTTTCTGGTAGTAGGCATGAAAAGAAAAATTCAACAGGAGTCTGGACGCTAGAGTTAGAAAACTCTTCCAAGAAACTGCATTTCTTGGAAATGGAGAACAGGAGGACAAGGTAAAAGGTTAAAAGTTTAAAAGGATCAGTCTGAAGATCCAAATGGCAAATGGTAGGAGTTACAGAATGAGAAAATACCCCAGTCTCCCTTTCTCAGAAGGCACCTGGAGTATGCACTCCACCAAAAGGAGGAAGTTAAAAAGAGGAAGACGTAAGATCACAGACACACATTTCAACATACATTAGTATTAAAAGAAATGTCTAGGTTGATAGTAAAGGAAAATACGGGGCAAGTCTAAATTGCAACCTGTCCAGAGTAGGGCAGAAAGGCAGAGGTTTCTATAATGGGTAGCTCAAAGAGAAAAAAAAAAAAATGACAGTTGATGGATTATGTGATGTTTGGCCGTACTCAGTTCTGTTGTTGACTTTCGTAATAAATTAGTAACTGCTGAGGCACTTGTTGACTACATGAAAAACAGATTATGTACGATATGAGTTGTAATCACAGTAGAATATGTAATAGATGAGATGATCTCTTTGGCTCCTCTTTCTTAGATCATCTATGAAATCCATACCAAACGACTGTGAAAAGAACAAACAAATAGGAACCCGTTCACCAGTCCTGAAGCAGACCGACGGATAGTCTAGCATTTCTAGGGAGAAATGTTTTATCGTCGTAGTTTTCATATGGAAGAATGAATGAAGCTGAATCTATATATTTTACGATGCAGTTGTTTTTAATTTGCATTCCTTAGCTCATTTTTTTTTTAAGAGAGAGAGGGAGAGAGAATCCCAAGCAGACCCCACGCAGTGTGGAGCCCGATCTGGGGCTTGAACCCACAAACTGTGAGATCATGACCCAAGCCAAAATCAAGAGTGGGACACTTAACCAACTGAGCCACCCAGGTGCTCCTACAATAGAGTTTTTAAAAACTTGTTTATTATAATCCTGTAATATGATCTATGTTGTTTGTTATCTATGGGTTGTGGAGGTTGGATGTATTAAACCTTTTTCTTTTTTTTTTTTTTTTAACATTTATGTATTTTTGAGAGAGAGAGAGAGCTAGGGGAGGGGGGGCAGAGAAAGAAGGGCGACAGAAAATCTGAAGTAGTTCTGTGCTGACAGCAGAGAGCCTGATGTGGGGCTTGAACTCACAAACCGTGAGATCATGACCTGATCTGAAGTCAGACACTCAACCGAGCCACCCAGGAGCTCCCCCCACTTTTTTTTTTTTTTTTTTTTACCTTTTTCTTTGTAACTGTCGTGGTTTGTTGTGTTCTGCCTTCCATGGTTGTGTTTATCTGTATGAGACATAGAGTGAATGGGGCTCTCTCTGATCCTACGAGATTTTCCTGATCTTACAGATGAAGAATGTTTAACCTTGTAACCAAAGTAACTTCAGAAAGCTTGGTCAGAGTATGTAGTTATCCAATGACTGTTTTAGAGGCAGTGCAAATAGGCTGTGCGTAAGTTCTATTTACTGTGCAGGCAAGGCTGTTAATACTGCCAACAAATCTGAGCAAAACACAAAAGGATCAGTTTAATGCTAGTATAAGGAGGCAACCACCTTCCTTGGTTTTTAAAGTAAATTTCAAACTGCATGAACAACTGAATTTTATTCTTTTCCTTCAGGGAGCTAACAGAATGAGAGGCCGGCTTGGAAGTATGGACAGCTTTGAACGGTCCAACAGTCTTGCTTCAGAGAAGGTATCTAGTCTGAGCTCAACTGTTCTGCTGATCACAACTTGCCAAAAACCAGCTCTGATACGGCAATATCACTTAGTTGTTTTGTGATGAGTCCTTTATGACCATAGCAAATATTATTACAATTAAAAATACTAAATTAATGTTAAAATAAATTAAAAATACTATTATTTAAAATAAGGAGGTTATGGCTGTTGTTACGTTGCTCTCTTTTCCACTGCAGCTTTCTCATGTTAGGACAGAATACTTATTCCAGGCTAATTGTGCTCTGTCAGGCTCTTTGCTGTTTTAGAGGTAGTACACTTGGGAGGATAGTATTTGAGCAACTTTTGATCCAAAGCCACATAAAAATAAGCTGTGTAATTATTGCACTTGTCTGGTGATCTTCTTATCTTTTGTTCTGTCATGCTCCTGCTCCCCCCCCCCCATTTTTTTTTCTAATTTAACTGTAACATTAGGCTCCTCTTTATCTCCTAGACAGTTCTCAGTAGGTTTGATTTCCTGCTTCCTGTATCATGCAATATGTTACCCGAGGTATATGCAACCTTTTTTTTTTAATGGAAAATATTAAAATATCTTTACTGACCTTTGTGTTGATAGAAGTGAGGATTTGGTCTCACTATGAGTGTCTTAACCCTAACCCATATTTATCAAGCTAAACATTTCTACAGTGGTGCCTGTTTTGGAAAGTGTAAACAGCATACCTGTCTAAATTGAAAGATTTATGATGTCCACCCATGCAATAGGAGAGGCATTCCGGCATAGCTCACTTTTCATTCATTTCCTGTTTTTCATGTCTTTTAAAAAATTTTACCTTAGGGAACATGTCATTGGATAGAAATATCCACAGTGAATGAAGATACTTGACAGGCTTTATTTTACTTTCCTGAAGGCTTTGCTATGAAACTTGGACCTTCAGGCATTGTGATACTGTTTTGACAGTACAGGAAGCATGCTGGCGATATGTCACGGAAATCAGTAGATACGTAAATACAGGCTCCACCCTTTTTTGGTCGTGATCCCTTTTCATCTTTCTGGCAACAATGAGAAAAGTACAGCAGCTATAGCATTTTACCACAAAGTGTTAGGAGAAAGAATACTTTTTCTTATCGTTCCTTTCTCTTTCTGCCTATCTTTACGGATGCTGTGTTACAGCTGCTTATCTGAAGAAATGGGTTGTGGTGATACTGATTAGCCTTCAGCATGGATTGAGAGAAAAAAAGAAAAAAAGTTTTGTCATCACTCAGGAGGAAGAAGAGGCACCGTGTCACTTTTGAGCTGTGTGTTGAAGCAGGTCTGCCATGATCCATGTAGGAAAGAGAGACCTCACTTCTCCTTGCTTTTCAGGACTATTCCCCAGGAGACTCTCCACCAGGGACACCGCCAGCCTCCCCACTGTCCTCAGCTTGGCAAACATTCCCTGAAGAGGATTCTGACTCCCCCCAGTTTCGAAGACGGGCACACACGTTCAGCCACCCACCTTCAAGCACGAAGAGAAAGCTGAATTTACAGGATGGGAGAGCTCACGGTGTTCGCTCCCCTCTTCTGAGGCAGAGCTCCAGCGAACAGTGCAGGTGAGTCCAAGCCTCTTTCTGAAAAGTGAAGTAAAAGTCTCCTGTCACCTGTTATGGTCACTGTGCAGTTAAGATTTATTGTGACTTCATGCTGCCAACATTTTGTTTTTAGAAAGACCAGAAAAATTAATTGAATTAATGAAAACTTTAGTTACTTAAAGAAACAAGGCAAGATTTAAGGTATACTCCAAGAGAAGAGCTAAAGCATTATGGACAAAAACATTTTTTTTTCCCCAGAAGAATAGAGAAGACAAGATATTACACAGTTATTTTGTCTGAAAACTTGGTGGCAACACATTTTATTCAGTGTCTTCTTGATGACAGCTCAAATGAAACACAGTCAGCAAATTTGAAAATAATGTACATAGCAGTAGAACTTCCTTTTAGCCTATAATAAAATACACGGGTTAAAAAATCACCTACGTTATCTTCCTACATGACACAGAGTTTGGCTGTACTTCATAATAAATTAAAGCCAAAAATGAAAATTATTAGAAGTTCTATTTAGAATAAAGTGATATCTCGAAAGAAGAATACATCTATGATAATTGATAGGAGTGTCCGTTAGAAATTATCTTATACGGTATTTAAAAAATAATTCAACAAAATCGTTTGGCATTTGGTAAGATATAATAAAGGAGGTAAATTCAGAATTGTAGAGTGCTTTTACTTCTTCCTGTATAGCACATGTCAGAATTTAAATCCCAGAATTAACTTCGTTTCTCTTCTTTGCCTGTGAGTCTGATTCAGGAAACAGAGTCTGATAGTGATCCCAGTTGGGGAAAAACAAAACCACAACCCAGAACTCTAAGTAAAAGGAAGGTTAATTTTTATATTAGTTGTTATCAAAGTTATCAACATTAAGGATACTGTGTTTATCTTCCGTGTTGTTTTTTGACTGATTTGATCCTTAAAAATAACAGATATTTAGGATATATGAAAATAGAATAGAGTAATAGAGTTTATTTTTCTCAGATTTTATTTTCTAAAAAAAGTTTTAAAATTCATGTGTATATCAAAATTTTTTTAAATGACCGCTTCATTTATATTTATACAAGGCACAAAGTCTCTTTTTTCTGGGAAAAATTATCAAGAATTTAAAAAATTATTTTAGACTTAAAATAGTTACGTCTTTGAACTATTGATAATCATTTACAGAAACTTGTTTCCTGTAATTATTTCTGCTTTCCTACTTTTCTCCCTTGAAGTATCTTTTGTACATAAAAATAAACTCTGTTTGTCCTAAAACTGTTAAGACTGTTTTAGAGACAAACACGTATGGTTAGACATGCTGCACAGGTGAGGAATTCAGTTTGTGAGAGAGCAAGGTCATGGTCATCTCAACAGACAACTGCATGCTCCATTTTTTCCATAGATGATCCAGCCCTGACCTTTGAAAGGAAAGATTGAATTAATAGCAAGAACCTGTTTATATGCTTTTTCATAGTGAATGAAGATTTTGCCGAAATATAAATTAAGACAAATTTGCTGTGTTTTCTGTACTCAGCATTCTTCCATCAGTTCGGCGAATGCCCAAGGAGAGTAATTCTTCCTCCAGTCTTCCAAGTCTTCACACTTCCTTCTCTGCCCCTTCCTTCACTGCCCCCTCTTTCCTGAAAAGCTTTTACCAGAATTCAGGTAGACTGTCCCCACAGTATGAAAGTGAAATCAGGTGAGATCAGTGTCCTCTGTTTGCAAAGCAAAATTTTCTGCAGTGATATGCTGATATGTTACTAAAAAGTGGCTCATTAATTTTGGAGTGACATTTATGCATCCATATGTTGTGCTTGTTCTAATCCATTTCTAATATATAACGGTTTCAATTCCAACGAATTTTATCAAGAAAACTTTTAAAACCAGTGTTTCAAAGCCTTTAATAACATGATTGTCTGACTTTTTGAATTTTATCTTTTTGTACTGTATATTTCTTCGCTGTACACTCCACAGTGTTAGCTTTGTATTGTTTCAACAAGACCTGGTGCTAGCACATACTAAGCAAATCTCCCTCAATTGTGCTTTTTTTCTTAGCCTCTTGGGCATATGATATGGAATCCATAAGCCACTGATTTAAACAGCTGTACTAACATGATAGATAAATATATCTTTAGTTTCTAAGTATATAGAATATTTCCTAGGCATTTCTTTGATTTTTCTCTGACATAGATTTTCTTCTCCAAAACTCAGTGTAAAATACATAATGGATAGAATCATGTTGATGTCAGCTCTTTCATATAGCATGAAGGAGTTCTTGAATCTTGTAGTTCTCTGATTTCGTTTTGTTCTCTGTGTTGAAAATGTATAGCCTTTAAAATCTCGGTGCTTTTAGCTACAAGAAATTAGATGTAGTGATTTTTGGAGAATTGCCTTTTTAAAATATTTAAAATTATGACATCTTACTTATTATTTAAATTATTAATGGGATATCGACACTCTTTGTAAAGTGTTGAGTTAGGTTGGGAATTCTTCTAAAGGGATTGTTGCTGGCTTAGAAGTTTGTGATATTCATTCCAGTCTTCTGTGTAGCTTGCTTGACTCTTTTTTTTTGCTGTATACTATTCCATTTTATACACCGCAGTTTATCCACTGTCTTGCTGATAGACGTGGGTTTTTCCTAGTCTTTTGATATTTGGCAATTCTTGCAGTCAAGGAGAGGAATACCTGTTATAACCAGCCCGTGTGCCACTAAAATTTTCTTTTCAGCTCCATTTCTTTTAGACTTAGGAAATCCCAAAAGTTAGCATTTAACTAGGTGACCTTCACTAACTGCTTAAATTAAACTAATTTTTGAATGATCTCTGAGTATCTTTTGTCTTTGTGTGCCAACCGTGTTCACTCCAAGAAAGATAATTAATACTGGATTAAAAAAATTTGAATCTGAACTTCCTCTGAATTAGTACAAAGTCACGTTCATACATTGAGTTTCTAGTGATGAAAATTAATGAAGAACTGATTTTAAAGGGCTTTTCAAGGGGCCACTTGGCTGACTCACTTGGTAGAGCATACAACTCTTAAATCTTGGGGTTGTGAGTCCCACGTTGGGGCTAGAGATTACTTAAAAAAATAAATCTAAAAAAGTAAATAAGGGATTTTTCAGAGACAACCTTATGGGAGAAGATTTAAAAGAAATTTGCTATAAAAACAGTATAATATGTATGGAATATTCCATGAATTGAGAGAACCAAGAATGTACACATGTAAAAATATCAATCTGCCTTATCTCTATAGTACTACTTATTAATAAGATTACAACACTTTCAGTGACACACATTGGCAGTTTCTTACTGTTATGTTAGTTAAAGTGAGCATCTGGGCAATCCTAGTTTTCTTCTGGAAACAGAACCATGCTCGAAAGTGACAATTAGGAAAAGACATTGAGAAGGTCAAGGGTTAGCTGTGAACTGAATGCAGAATAGCAAAACAGTGACTTTTTTTTAGATTATTTATAGTGTAGGGTGTTACATATCTGTCCTCAGTAGTTCTGGTTAAGCGTTGTGTATTATTCTTGTTCAAAGCTTCCTAGTCCTGTGTACCTCATTCTAAAGAAGGATATTAAAGTCAGAGGGCAAGTGTATTTACTTTTGCATTGAAAATTTTCACTTTTTGTAGCTATCTTACTTCAAGTGATATATTTAAATATATGGAAAACTTTAAAATTTTTAGGATCATTAAAAATAATCCTGTTTTCTGTGCTTTGTAATATTTTCTCTCATATTGGCTTTGTAATATTTTCTCTAATGTTGGCTCTGAGAATATCGAAAAATCAGAGAACACTTTTTGTACATTTTCCTGTACTTTCTGTACCCTTTTTTTTTTTGGCAATTCGACAAGCATAGAATCAGTAGGCCAAAAGGAGACTTAAAATTTTCATTTTCATAGAAAAGTACAACAGTGAGGTCTGCCTGGGTGGCCCAGTCAGTTAAGCATCTGACTCCTGATTTCAGCTCAGGTCATGATCTCACAATTAGTGAGTTGAGCCCTGTGTCAGGCTTTATGCTGTGTCAGCTCAGAGCCTGGTTGGCATTCTCTCTCTCCTCCACCCCTCCCCCACTCATGTGTGCTCTCTCTCTCTTTCTCTGTCTCTCTCTCAAAATAAGTAAACTTAAAAAAAAAAAAAAAAGGAAAGTACACCAGCCATGAGCATATAGCTCAGTGATTGTCACGGAGTAACACTCTCATGTCACCGCCTCTCAATAAATAGAATGCTGTCAGCGCTCCCATGATTCTTCTCCTCTTCCCACCCAGTCACTTCCCTTCCCCGCGACCACTCATACCATTGTTCCTGTTTGCCTGGTTTTGAACTCTATGTAAATGGAATGATACAGCATACGTTCTTTTACTCTGGCTTCTTTCATTGCACATTACTTTGTGAGATTCATCCCCATTTTATGTGCATTTAAGTTCATTAATTTTTTTATTGCTCTATAGTATTCCACTTAATGGTGGGTTGTTTCTAGGTTTGGGTCATTAAAAGAGCACTGTCCTGGAAATTAATTGTGCATGTCTGTCCCATTACTGAGGACTATGTCCACAATAGTACAATTGTTCGACAAAATTCACTATTAATAGGCTTCTTTCAACTAGTAAGTCACTTAGACATAAGTTTACTAGTTACAATCTGGGAGCGGGTGTTTTTTCAATTTGTATTGTTAAACAATTTCAGATTTACAGAAAATTTGCAAAAATATTATGGAGAACTCCTGCCAATGCTTTATCCAGATTCATTCAATTTTTGCCACATTTTCTTTATCATTCCTTCTGTCCATTTACATATATATACATGCATATACACACGTGCATATATAAGTATATATTTCTTTATTCTAAGCCATTTTGTGAATAGGTTACTTACACCATGTCCCTTTACTCGGAATACTTTAATATGTATTTCCTAAGAATGAGGCTATTCGAGAGCATGGTTTTAATTCAGTGACTTCTGAATCTACGTTTCTTATCACTCCTTTCAGACAGAACATGAAGCACACACAATTACTGTGATATCTGGAACTTTCAGAATATCGAAGGGGATGAGCTTCCGAATACTATGAATTACAGTTTTCTTTTCAATTGAGTACCTCGTATCTTATTAGTTGTATGGAGTGAATCTCTAAATGTGCATAGTCAAATAAGGTACAGAACAGGTTAGCATATAGGCTAATATATACTACTTTTAAAAAAACCTATTAAATTGAAATTCGAAACTCAGATTAGGCATCCTTCTCTAGGACCTCCATTCTGAATTATTAAAAACATGTCAGGTTACTGTTTTAAAGCAGACTGAGAAAAAGGAGCCAAGATATTTTTAATATGGTTTTTGATTAGTAGGTTTATCTGCACAGCATTGAAATGATTAGAGAAAGGGTATAGTGTATGTTTTGTTTTGCCTAGGATTAATTTTTAAAATTTAACGTCATTTCGTTGTTTAGTAGCTGAACCATAACTGTGATGATATAGTACAGTTATATAATATTCATTTATCAAATATGGTATATACGTTCTATCAGTAGGCATCTTTGTCACTCCTTATTTTTTCTCAGCTTTTAAGCCTGTAACTGAGAAAACATTTATATTGAAGTTCATTGGTCATAAGTAAAATGATAGTCATTACTTCTATTCACTTTTAAGACTTTTCAGTAGAAAATAAGATTTTTGCTGATGAAATACTTGGTAGTACAATTTTGGTTCCACGTAGTTCTCTTGTGTTCTCTGGTAATAGTATTATCACTCATGATTCATTATTGAAATAACCTTATCTATGCTTTATTGATGACTAATGGGAATGCCTTTTTATTCTAAAATCCTGGTTTTGGTCATATATCTCTCTGTATGCTAATGTCATTCCTTCTTTTTCTGTTGGACTAGACAGGACACTGCTTCAGAATCAAGGTGATTAGAGGTCTAAATATGTTCTTATAAAAATTCATAAATTCTTCCAACTCACTACTACTCAGTTAAAAAAGTAGTTTTGGCTGTCTCCTGAATGCATGCCAACATTCCGGTGCTATGGTGGTTCTATAGTAGGGAAAATGTGATGCCTGGTGTAATCAAAGATCACAAATAATCATATAAAATGTTGATTGCAAACAGAAATCCTGTTTCTACTCTATTCCACATTAACAATTCCTTATTACTGTGCTGTGGCCTTCAATCAAAGCTTAAATTTTAATTTTGAATTAATAGACATGAATTTGCTTATTTGGAGGTACATATACACATATGAGGAGTTTATTTCAAGAAAATTCAGAAATGAGCATCCTAAAAGAAACATAGTCATAAAATTTAATCTAGTTTTCACTCAAAGAGGATTGTTAATCTATTTCTGTTCACCTTAATTCTTGATAAATGGGTTACTTTGAGACACTGCTGAGGCCTGTCAGACCTCCCACTGGTCTGGACACAGGAAAACACCTACTTCCTTATTATGGAAGTCTGACCACATCTGTAATGACATCTTTTCCTCTCGACTCTCATGCTTTTTGTGGTAAGCATCCAAAATCATTGCTGCGCAACTTAACTGAAAATGATTATTCTTGGCTTTGTTTCAGGTTCTATACTTAGTTTGTATCAGGAATCCAGTGAAAAACAGACATGCCCATCTTTCTATTTGGGAACCACTAACATTAAATTTCTTTCTAGCTACAGTGAAGATACAGTATTAAAGATTATACTAGAATGAAAGAAAAAAAGGAGAAAGAAGAGAATAATTTTGGACACACTGATGAGATAAAAAATGACTTTTTTTTTTTTTGCGACTCGTAATTGGTTGACACTTTTTGATGGTTGGGTGTAAGACTCTTAACCTGCTTTTAAAACCATAATGGAAATGTTAGTTTTACCGTGTGTCCTTCTAGGTTCTACAGATATAAAAGCAGATCTATTATTACCTTAGAGTTCATTTGGCCTGTAATTTCCTTATTTTACATATGGTTAGATTGAGCCCCAGGGATGTTTTATATCTTGCTTGACATTATTTCTTAATCTTAGGTTTTAGGGATGTGAGTCAGCACGTGAGCTAGCTACCCAGAGATACTTTAAATTCCAGTGTAAGTGGGACAACTTAATCTTTTAAAAATATATATTCAGTGTAGAGCTTAGGAAATAAATCTTGTTTCTCTCATTCTTTCTTTTTGTTTTACACATTGTTCCACTGATTAATCTTTCTCTGACTCATAGCTCACATGCTATATATTGCTTTCCACTAGAATAGTTCAATATCAGTTTTATTTAATTAGTAAAGATTTTCCAAAGAATGATAGGATTGTACCGAGTTGAAAGCCAGGACTTAAATAAACTATTAGTGTACCTGATGCAATTATGTGTAAATTATACTGTGGATCCTGTGGAAAAGCTCAAGTTTCATCACGGTGTTGTTCGTGAGTCTTTCCTGAGGCATTTATAAAGAGAACACTTTTTCAGATTTCTCTCAGATAGGTGCTACCACATGAATCAAGTCTCATTTCTATCTTGAATTGTAAAACATTGTGATTTAGGTATAGCTTTAATCACTATTAGTCATTTATTTGGTTGGCCTTCATGATACTGGTCATTTTAGATGGGAGCTCAGGGGCTGCAGGATGGGGGACAGTTTGCTGCTCAGCAGAAAAACACCTTTTTGGGTTTTTTTGTTTTTTTGTTTGTTTTTAAATTTTATTTTGCCAACATACAGTGCATAATTGGTTTCAGGAGAAGAATGCAGTGCTTCAGCATTTATGTACAACACCCAGTGCTCATCACAAGTGCCCTCCTTAGTACTCATCGCCCACCCACGTCCGTCCTTCAGCCCTCAGTTTGTTCTCTATAGTGAAGAGTCTCCTGTGGTTTGTTTCCCTCTCCCCCCATCTCCCGGCCCCATCCTATATGTTCACTTACTTTGTTTCTTAAATTCCACGTATTAGCTTTGTGAACAGTGTATCTCTGCTGCCTAGGGAGGGGTGCAGAATAAAACATGACAGGAACTTTAAAGTGCAGTCCCTATGAGTGGTCACTGAAACACCTCCATTTTTTTTTTTTTTACAATATCCAGCGAATTAGCTGTTTTTAACACAGACAAGTATGCATTAAAAATTCTGTGTTAACACAAGAAGTGTAATGTTTATTTAATAGTTGATGTGGTGAAGGTTCTGATTGGCCAAAGACGTATTAAAAAGTTATCTTGAAGCTTTGTGGGAGCATATCATATCATATCCATGGCTTTGGAGTTGATGCTGTGTCCAGGACTCTAAAGTGCCTCCCAGCCTACAGATATGATAGAATATTTCATCTCCTTTTAAAGCTCTCATTTGTGCCTTTCAGATTCTGGTTCTTAATTAATTGGTGACTGGTGGTAGGAAATATATATGGAATACACCAATATAAAAATAGTTAGGAATTCTCCACATTGTATTTCCTTCCTAGTTATTCATTCTTAATTTCATAAACTTTCAATAGAGGTAATTCTGGCACAAAATACTTTTCCTGAATATGTCACTTTAGAAGCAATTTTATAATACACATATTGATGGTCCAGAATTTAAAAGAAGGAGGGAAGAGAGTGTATGGAAAAATAAGGAAATGGCTTTAATTTGTTTTATCATCTAAAAAAATATAAAGATATTAGGGGCACCCAGGTGGCTCAGTCGGTTGACTATCTGACTCTGGTTCAGGTCATGATCTTGCAATTTGTGGGTTTGAGCCCCATGTCGGGCTCTGTTAGCTGTGCTGACAGCTTAGAGCCGGAAGCCTGCTTTGGATTTTGTCTCCCTCTCTCTCTGCCCTTCCCCAACTCATGCTCTGTCTCTCTCTATCTCAAAAAGAAATAAACATTTAAAAAATTTTTAAAAATGTAAAGATAATTAATATATCAATATAGTATAGTCCACCATATTAATGTGGTTTTTATTTGATCCTTCCATTTAAAAAAGTATTTGCATTTTGGAATGGAGTTATTTCAAAAGCAAAGAAGAAGTGAGACATTTACATAAATGAACACTTACTACTTTGAAGTTATTTATCTGCTGAAATAAGTGACTTTATGCCATTAAAAAATGGAAAGAGGAATACTGACCATAAGACTTAATGCTAGTTAGAGACTGATTTTTTTCACCTGATGTACACATGGCATGGGGGGTCCTGACGGCTTTAGTTTTATGGCCCAATAGTGCTTTGTCTGAACTAATGCAGACAGGACTTACATTGGCATGATAAAGTGTAGTGCCTTTGTTGGGATCCTGGACCGCCTGGGTTTCAATTCTGGCTCCTCCATTTATTATCCGTGGAACTGTGGGCAAGTGGCTTAGACTTTTTCAACCCTAGTTTTCTCACTGAAAGTAGAAATGGAAGTAACACCTACCCCGTAAGGTTGCTGTGAGGATAAAATGAGTTCTTACTTGTAAAATGCTAATTATTAGGACAGTGTAGTTACCACCATAGGAATGTCAGATTGCAGACCAACGGTAAATCAGAACGCAGGCTGTGCTAGTTGCATGTTTGCACCGACTGCTGGAACGCTTATCTGGACTCCGACTTCTGGATACATGGCTTCTCTAATTGTGTGAAGCAAGGCAGCCGTTTCCTTATCTCAGCCACCAAGTGGCTTCTTTAGGATGTCCTTTTTTAGTATCAAGATAAAGGGGTCAATGGTCTGTTATGTAAGTGCTTTTCAGTATATTAATATCTTGTATATTGACTGCTAAATTTTGGCTTATCAATTCTGACCATTCAATTCCAGACATAGGAAGAAAATGTGTCATTTGGCAATTTATTTAGATTATAGGATATAAAATTTTATATGTTATGAAACTTTCAAATATATAACAGGCTAATGTGAGAGTACTTTATGGACCTGTTTTATAACCTAATCCCCAAAAGCACGTATTTTAGAGACAATAATGAAACTGATAGGAGTACTTTCAGTTTTATTTTTTGTACTATCTAGATATTCAATATGTCCTTGATAGTGAACTGGAATTGTTTTTTTAAAAAAAATTTTAATGTTTATTTATTTTTGGGAGAGAGGGACAGAGACAGAGCATGAGTGGGGGAGGGGCAGAGAGAGAGGGAGACACAGAATCTGAAGTAGGCTTTGTACTGTCAGCGCAGAGCCCAACGCAGGGCTCAAACCCACAGACTGCGAGATCATGACCTGAGCCAAAGTCAGATGCCTAACTGACTGAGCCACCCAGGTGCCCTAAATCTGATTTTTTTTAAAGATGGTTTAATTCCAGCATTAAAATATAAAAGTTTCAGAATCCTTCGGTTTAATTTACAGTAGTTTTGTTTGTCAGAGCTGATAGAAAGTCAAGAGGAATTACTAAACTCTTACCCCATGAGACATTGAAATAGATACTTTTACAGAAGTCTTTCACTTAGTTTTCTAGGCTTCAATTATAAATTTAGATGCCCTTATGCAGGACAGGAACAGCACTTACTTGGAAAAAAGATGCCCAAGTTGTTTACTAACACTGCTGTCATTATTAGTACCTACCAGTGCCATCAATAGCTCAGTCTGCACTTTTAGGAAACAGAGCTGTTAGAACCTTTTGCCAGAAGAGACATAAAAGTCATGCTACAAACACGGATTTTAAAAAGGTATTCTTTTATTTATTCCTGACATGTTAGCCTCGCCCATGTGATTTTTTTGTCCATTTTAGTTAATCTTCTGAGCTAATGTTTCATATTATTTGCCAGTTATTATACCAGAAGCTAGAAATACATCCATTAACTGGGCATATAGCAAATAACTGCTGGTAATATAGTGTTCCCGAAGTGAAGATACGGAGTACTTCAAGAGTGTTTATCAGGATATAACTATTATTTACAGAACCTTCGAATCACAGTTTCTAAAAGGAAAATAACTTGAGTTAATACTTCCCAAAGCAGAAGTAAAGGTGAACGTATTTATTCAGTATCACAGGGAGTTTTGAACCGTGGACACATATTGGGGATATAATTTCATCCAGGAAATGTAACAAAGGCGGTTTGACTGTATTGAGATATGTGTATCGTTGCTTTCTCAAGTATCCTAATCTATCATGACACTGCTGACTGTGCAGCAGCTTGAAGGTTTGTCTTTCTCTTAACCTTAGTTGAGCTAATCCAGAAGTAATCATTCCAGGAAGACAGATCAAGATTAGAGGTAACTGAATTACCTGATGACCACGGGTAGGTACATAAAATAAATAAATAAAAATATGACAAGCAGGTGCTGAATTCCTTGCCTCTTGGTAGCCTCAGAACCACTGAGGCAGGTTGTAGATTTTCTAGCTACATTTCCTTTCTGACTGAAGTACTGACTCTTTTGGACTCCATCAAAAGTCCTTTAACTTCACTTGTTGATGTCACCAGCTGTAAATATTGTCATCTTCATCATTTTCTCAGGAAAGCTCAGAGACTTTGAAACGTACTATTACCACCGCTAACAGTAGCAATTACTGCATGGTGTTCCAGCCGCTAACATGATTGGTCTCAGAAGTGAGTTTGAGTCGTAATGACCTTTTATTGCAGATAGGCCTAGCATAACTTAGAATGTTCTTTCCTAGGAAACGAAAGTTTTAGAGCAGACCTGCATTTCCACGTTTGTTTCACAAAGCACTAATGTAGAAAGGTGTCACATGCTCAACCACCCCCCCAAAAAAAATTGGGGAAGGTGATTATGAGGTCAAATGATTGAAATAAGTTAGGGCATATCTATATATTAACTCACTCTCGGGAAGTCATAGTGCATACCAGTATATTACAGTCTGTGCGAATTCCTTCTATATAGAAATGTTGAATATTTTTTGTCTTAACCTAGCCAGTCTTATTGACCACAGTTCTTTTCTTACTATATCACCTAATAATCTCAACAGTCACAGGCAATGAGAAGCTATCTTTATCAGCCTATTCTGTAAGAGTATAAGGAAAGCTCTTTTTGAGCCTCTAGTGGAGTATTTACATTGTTTAGAATACACTTTTTAATTTTTTAGCAAAGCATGAGTTCATAACGTAAGCAACCTCTGTGCCTCTGTATACATACATCTTTTCCTCAGGTTAGGACTTGAAATGGTTGACTACTATGGAATGAGTAGAAACAGGTGAGCTTCTCATGCCCAGACTATGGCTTGGATTGCATTTTCCCAGGCTGCGGTGGCCTGGGTGACCAGTGTGCCTAGTGACGCAATGCTTTTTGTTGCCCGAGGCTTGTGCTTGCCCATGGCAGAACTTGTGAATGGCTTCTGCTAGAGTGTGGTTGTGAAGAACTTTGTTACACATTTCTCCTTACAAGTTACCTATTCATTTTGCTTTCCACAGTGATGGAGAGGGGAGAAAAAGGACCTCGTCTACCTGCAGCAACGAGTCCCTAAACGCTGGAGGAACCCCTGTTACCCCTCGTCGAATCTCCTGGCGGCAGCGCATTTTCCTCAGGGTTGCTTCTCCCATGAACAAATCTCCCTCAGCGATGCAGCAGGGTCTGTGTGGTACACACTAAAGAATTACTCCTTACCGGTATCACTAACTAGGGAAAATGGAATGCAGTGATTTGGGTACAAAGAGATTTGAGTGATTTCAGTGGAGAAATAACTTCTGTTTCCATCTCTGATATGGTGGTTAACTTCTCAGTTATCTGTAGAACGTTGTACACATTCAGTAAATGCTTGTTGAATGAATGAGTAAACTCCCCAAACAGGGTACTAGGATAGTGCTAGAAAAGCACAGATTTTTTTTAAGAAAAGTAACCTACTCGTTTACAAGAATCACTCATAAAACAAAGCGACATCGAAATGTTGAATGATAAAGAAATGGATACAGATACAGTAGGCAAATATCAACCAAAAGATATTAGACCTATTAGAAATTAAAGCAAAAACATCCAAAGAGGCAAAGTAAATTATAACAATAAACAAAGATACAATGATGATTAATCATACAAACATGCATAATATATAGCTTTGAAAACTAGAAAATAGAAGTTCACAGAATGTTGGGGAGAAATAAATCAGTAGCTCTCCTGGGAGATTTTAATATATTCTTCTCTAAAAATTAAATATAGGGAGGGTATGTATAGATAATATTTGAGAAATACAATTTAACTAGTTTGATCTAATATTTATACAGAACCTTGCCCCCCTATAGGTAAAGTTCATTCATTTTTAGCACACATGGAACATTCCTAAAAATTAATTATGTACTTGGCCACAAAGGCATTATTTTAATGAAATAATCACATATTCTCTGATTACAGTATGAAAAAAAGGAATCAAGAATTAGAAGGTAACTAAAATGTTTCATGTGTTTGGAAACTGACAGCTACTAGAAACTAGAAGGAAGAAAATCTATTCAGAGCCCTATACATTAACACTGAGTGGTATTTAACGGGCATTTTTAAAATCAGGAGAGACAAAGCTCAAATATACCTAAGTATTTAATTCAAGAAGTTAGAAAAAGAGCTCTTGAGAAAAATTTTTAAAAACTACTTATTAAGGAAATAAATAATAAGGATAAGCGCAGAGGTCAGTTATTAAAGAAAAAGAAACAAGAAACTGACATTACTAGAGAAAAAATTAACTCTGCCTAGGGTGGCCAGAAGAAGCTTCACGGGAATGTTGGGTATTTACATTTAAACTCATTGCTGGGAGAAGCGTGCTTCAGAAAGTGAGACTGGCAAAGCTCTGACATCATCGGAGAGAACTGTGCAGGTCAGGGAATCGTGAGAAATTCAGCATGACAGGAGCAGAGGATGAGACATGGAAACACAGGCTGGAAAGTTTCCACGGGGCAGGAGTCTGAAGCTGTCTATATGCTCTTCGCAGTAGTTTGAACTTTGTGCTTTGGGACATAAGCAACCATTGAAATGTTTTAAGAGACACAGTCATGTTTGTTAATAGGAAACTAATTGGCAAAGGTGCAAAAGATGGTCTGGAACAGAGGGAGAGAGTGAGCTCCAGGAATTGAGTAAGAGAGTGTTGCAGGAGCGAGCAGAGGTGCGGAGCCAAGACATGCCCCACGTTGCTCAGCTGCGCTTCTCTTGATTATGTCTGATGGGAGAAGGAGACCTTAGGACATCACTATTACCTACCTGCTCACAAAATCTTTTTGTTTTACACAATAGAGAATGTACAAAGATAAATTGCAGAAGTGTTGGGCTCTGGGGAATGCCACTTCATCTTACAGCACCTATCTTATAGGTCATTCTGTGCAGAAAGAAGAAGTGGAGAAATTACATGTGCTTTCGTTTCAACGCAAGATGGAAATCTGGCAGGGGAATTTAGTCTAGCAAATTTACTTAAGCCATTAGTTCCAGAAATGCAGTTACTAGGAAAGTGGCCTTGTGAAAAGCTTTAAAGGTGGAAGATAGGATGAGAGAACATCAATTCTAGAGAAAGCTTCCGTAGTCTGGGTTACTACTTAGGAATGCCTCTCACTGTTTTCTTCTCTGCAGATGGACTGGACAGGAACGAACTGCTGCCACTGTCTCCTCTGGCTCCAACCATGGAGGAGGAACCGCTGGTTATATTCATGTCTGGTGAAGACGAGGACCCAGAGAAGGCTGAAGAAAGAAAGAAGTCAGAGGAACTGAGGAGTTTGTGGAAAAAAGCAATACATCAACAAATCTTGTTGCTTCGAATGGAGAAAGAAAACCAGAAACTTGAAGGTTAGCCATTCAAACAGGGCAAACGATATGATACTATAATTGAATGGTGTAGGTTAAAACCACCCCCGTCTCTCCACACTCAGTCTCCGAGTGTAAATGCACTTTGATTAGGATTTTATTGATTATAATTGTTTCATTTTATTTTGTGAGGTTGCTGTGACATGGGAATGTTCAGCTTAAAATATTTGCATTTTTGTTTAATAGGTAAAACATCAAACATCCTTAGAGTGTATTTGGGTAACAGAAAATGTAGATAGTGTGGCGTCCATGTATTTGACGTGACTGAAAGTTTAATATTATTGTGCATTACTTAAAAAAAAAACTCTTAAACCCTTTTTGAAGTTGATTTTCACCTTTTAGGCTAATTACATTTATAATAAGAGAAATGTGCCTATTTCAAATAAATTGTATTGTACCCAGTTCAACTACCTAATTACCTGTTATCAAACCAGTTTCTAATTTTTGTTATTACTTTATATACCTTCTACTTAAAAAAATCATATTCAAATCATTAAATTTATAATTTGATAATTTACAGTAGCTTCTGGACTGTTACCGGTGCTTTATTGCTTAGTTATGAACACCATATGTCTTAGGACATATGTTTTCCAGATTTTGAAAGAATGATGGTATGAACCACCCATAAGGAGATGTGCAGACGGCACCAAAACTCAAAAAATGTATTAATGTTACTATATTTGGCACTTCACTTAACCTAAAAGGGCCTTGTTTTTCACATGTGTAAAGTGAATGATTTAGCTTAAGTGGGCCCTTTGACTTACAAGATTCTTGGAAAATGTACAATTTAGGTTTTTCTCTGGCTTGCTTTTATTGTGTTGTCTTCCAAAATGCTTTTTTAAGAACAGGTGTTCACATTTCCATGCTCATCACCTATCTTAAGATTCCGCTTACTACACCTAATACTCAATTCTGGTTTTAAATTGAACAATATTTACTTTGCAAGGGGGAATAATTTTCTTTATTGCTGTTTTCTTGGCAGAATGGAAGTACATAAAGTTTAAGATATCCCTAGGAAGTAAATCTTTTTTTTCTTTAAAATTAAAAACCCAATCAATTGTTATTGATACAGCTTTTAAACGTTTGATGTGATAAATGGTATGCCCACCCGAGTTTTTATAGATTTTGAGGGAAATTGAATTCATATTTAGGATAAGAGAGGAGGTGATGTTTAGCAGATATGGTCAGAAATTTTTATGAGTTCTTTATATCTGTATTTAAGTAGCAGAGACAAAAAACAGTTGAGCTTATTAAAATTCTAATCAATGGATAATCATTTATTGATGGTTCTTTATTTTTTGCCTAGTTAACCAGGTGAGGGCAGGTGTTGACTGTTCTTAAGCATTTTATCCTCAGGGCCTGCAGCCAACCCATACCTCCTGATTATTCCCTCGAATGAATAAAGATCTAGAGAAGGTTGCAGAGGAAAAGAGAAAATATTGCTGTGTTCATTATGAAAAAATAATGAGGGGCAGCTGAGTGACTCAGTCGGTTAAGCGTCTGACTTCGGCTCAGGTCATGATCTCAAGGTTCATGGGTTCGAGCCCCATATCAGGCTCTGTGCTCAGGGCCTGGAGCCTCCTTCAGATTTTGTGTCTCCCTGTCTCTCTGCCCCTCCCCTGCTCATACTCTGTCTCTCTCTCTCTGTCAAAAATAAATAAACATTTAAAAAAAATAATGAGTAAAGTTACGTATAGGGTTATATTGTTAGCTTCAATGAACCCACTTCTTTAAAAAATACTTGATTTTCCTAGAGAAATATAAAGCAAGTATTGAGAAGCAAAGCTAAACTCGGCTAGAAAGCCATCTAGTGGTATCCAAGAGGAGTATTTTCGTAGTGAAACTTAGTTTGGTTATGTCTGGACTTTCAGTAGAAACTTTTACTCCTTATTTGAATAACCATAATATAAGATATTTAAATTCTTTGAAATGGTTTCAGACCACTAAGTAAAGGGTAATACTCATTCTGCTATTGTTTTTGTGCTGTCGAGGACTTCGGATGCATGACAAAGATTTGTGTTGCAGAAGGTAAGGGGTTGAGCACTGTGAGCTTGAACGAATACACGTTAATCTGTGAGACTCCTGTTCAGTGTGATCCTAACGAAAGAGAAAAAAAATAGCTAAAGTTTTTTCTTCCTTTTCTCTTTTGGAATCAATTATTCAAGATAAAGAACACATCAAGTTAATAGTTGCTTTTATAGGCCTTTCTTTAATGAGAATGGACTTAATATTTTAGACAAACAAGAGAGAATTCTCTACTGTTTTTAAAAATAGAAATAGTGTTAATTTCAGTAAAATGAATTTTTTTCTTTAAGAAAAAAAAATGAACACCAGAGGCATGTGACTTAACGTTTTTAAAAGAAGTATTGGTAACTCTGGAAATAATTATAAAAATATATTGGGTTATCATGATCAATATTTCTCTAACCAAGGTGAGCACAAGGCATTGTTTTCTTATATCTGTCATATATAAAATATCATTGGTGTTGAAAATGGTGCAGGTTGCCACTCAAACAGTATAGGAACATGGTTAGTGTTTTATGCTTAGGAGAGCTCCCATCTGTAAGATACAGAGTAAATCCTCCTTAGAAAGTGATTCCTGATGCTTTTTTACAGGAAACGACTCCAAGTTTGGGAACCTGTCATGTATCCTCAGTTTTTTTAATTTTACTTTGTGACAGGATGTTAGTGGTTGATTCCTAAAATTCATTTGGTATGATTTTACAGATATAAAATGTTAAAAATACAGTGTTCTAAGAAAACATTAGTTTTACATAAATTCTTTTATTTTTCTTAGCCAGCAGAGATGAACTCCAGTCCAGAAAAGTTAAACTGGACTATGAAGAAGTCGGCGTATGTCAGAAGGAGGTCTTACTAACCTGGGATAAGAAGTTGTTGAACTGCAGAGCTAAAATCAGATGTGATATGGAAGATATTCATATTTCTCTTAAAGAAGGTATGCTGGATCCCGGTTTTCATTTGAGTAATATTGACACAGATTTGTTACATTAGTTTCAGGTGGATCATTGTTAATCCTCTTTTTTAGAGAAAATGTTTAGAGAATTGTTGATGGTGTAGTTCAGGCATAATTTTGTCCTTGTGCTTTGCCTTTACAAAAAGGGAAGTAATTTGCTTTGGACTGCAGTCAGTGACTCAGTTGGGAAGAAAACAGTGCTAATGGAGAGATGGTCCCTGAGGAGTTAGCAGACACCTTTTCTATAGATTTTCCTGTCTTCTTCAACCAGCTGTTCTCAGCTCTGTCTTTGTGGTTTACCAAGGAAGCAGCGAATGCATGGATACAGACCTTGGATCATATCCATAAAAATAACTTAGACTTACAGACTTGACTCATTTCCATCATTTAGTCAGAAGTGTTTATATTCATTTGTGTATGTATATTCGCCTACAGGAATGTGTGCAGATAAACAGATTTGTATTTTTATTAATCCATCATTTTTTTTCCATCTATATATTCCTTTATTTTGGAAACGCTGCTTTTATTTAGCCATTATACTGCATTGGTAATCTGCCGTATAAAATGATTGATGTTTTAACATCTTAAATTTAAAATTAAAACTGCTTAGCATGTGAATATTTGAGGTGCACTTCTGTGACCCAGCTATTAAAATAAGAATCTCCATGACCTACATAAACCGAGTGCAAAATAAAAATCCAAGAATAGCCAAAGATATCTGATAATGAATCTTGTTCTAAAAGCTTATGATTAATGTGTGAAACTGTTGCACAGTTCAGTTTAAATGAAGTTGGGATTAATTTTGTAAGATGCTACATTTATTGTTTTTTTTTTCCTTGAAGATATGGAAGTCCTAAAGATTCTCATCAATTGCATAATTTGGGAGACAGAATAGTGGGTAATAGAATGTGTGTAGATGTCGATCGCATCATTTGTTGGTATGAGTTTTAAAGATTTTTAGGGGTGCTCATTTTCCCATTTCTTACAGGATACCGTTGGAACTTCTGAGCTCTCTGCCCAGGACCCACCATAATCTCTGCCCCCGTTATCTCTGATCCCATGTTCTGCTTCACCTCCCTTGTAGCATGTATTCCAGAGAGGCTCAGCTATGCTGTGTCCCAGTATATGTCCCAGGCTGTTTCCTGCATGGAATGTTCCAGTTCTCCCTAACCTCTCTTCCTTACCCCTCCACCTGCTGCCCATTTCCCATCATCCCTTTCTTTCCAACCCTCCTCCTTCTCTTCCTTTCTCACCCTATTCCTTGCCCATGTGAGGGCGTTGAAACATTCCCCTTCCCGAAGGGATTGCTGTGCACACTCCCAGCCTGGGGAATCGTATTATTTTTTACTCTCAGTTCAAATACCATTTCATCAGAAATAGTACACCCTTCCCTCTCTTCCACCAAAACAAATTCATTTCACTTCCTTATTTTTTCTTATGATTCTTTTCCTTAATTGTGCTTATCATAATTTGTAATTTTGTATTTAGGCATATATTTGTTTAATGTTTTTCTCACCCTGCTGCTGCATACATAGCAGCTTAAAGGATCTTGCACAAGTTATTTACTGAACGAATACATGGATGAATGGATGAATGAGACTAATTCCTGAGAATGGTTTTATTCATCTCCCAGGGATGAAGTATCCTCAGTGCCATTCTCTGTACTTTGCTATGTGTTAGATGTTCAACAAATGACTTGTTTAGCTGAAGAGAATTGCCTTCCTGCAAAATTGTTATTGGATGGATAACACAATAGCCCAGTCCTGTTATCAGAGATTCATTTAATGGGCTAATGAAAGTTACCCGAAAAATGACATTTTACGTGTGATCATTTGTTCACTCATCTTACAGATGTTTAAGTAGCAAAGTATATTCTTGGTTTTCCTCATACAGAGATGAAAGTCTGCTCACTATTCTCAAGGAGCTTGTCATGGAAGTGGGGAAAATAGGCACACCTGTGATATGAGCTAATCCAATATGGTGATGTTTGAGTATGTGTCAAACAGTGTGTGAGAAGGGAGTGATCACTCCCGGAGATGTGAGGAAGAGCCTCAGCAGAAGAATGACATTCAGGTTCACCCATAGCAGATGAATAGAAATATGCTGTGCACTAAAGTCGGGGAACTTGGAAGTCCATAAAGCAACAAGAGGAATAAGGAACTGGAGGTGTGAAAATGACCATAAGCTTCTTTTACTTAGTGTATGGTGCAGAATGGGGGGTAATGCGACTGAAGAAGGCAAGTTAGAGGTACATTGTGGAAGGTCTTATAAATCTGTCAGTGAGCTGGAGTTATACCCTTTGACAATCATACTTTTGGTTTATGCAAATGATGGTACTGAAGTTCAAAAAGAGTAGGGCCATTAAACCTTCCTTAATCAGCTGGGAACTCAGAAACCTATTCCCGACCCAGTTTACCTGAACTGAAAATACTTTGTGAAATAGGATTACTAGTACTTTACAGAACTGAATTCTGTCCCTCCCAGTGCTTATTACTTCATAATCTTTGCCATAGAGCGAAGTTTTAGTATAGTTTGAATTGCTTGTGATGCTTTTTGGTTCTCAAGCATAATGGAGTTAATGTTTCATTATGTGTGCTAGATATTGTCTTTTCCAAGGATGTTCTGGAGCACTCCAGTCATGCCTTCATGTTGTATTGACCATTTTTATTATTTTGTTCTTGTATTACCATATAAAAATGCTATTCAGTTTTCTTTTACAAAGTTACTTATTGATAGTTCACCTGAGTGGCTCAGTCGGTTAAGCGTCTGACTTCGACTCAGGTCATGATCTCACAGCTCATGAGTTTGATAGCCCCACCCACATCAGGCTCTGTGCTGACAGCTCAGAGCCTGGAGCCTGTTTCGAATTCTGTGTCTCCCTCTTTCTCTGCCCCTACCTTGTTTGCACTCTCTGTCTCCCTCATAAATGAATAAATGTTAAAAAAATTAAAAAATAAAACAAAGCTATTTATTGATGTCAAATACTTAGAATTTATAAGTATTGGCCTTTATTACTAGCTTCAAACCAAATAAAAGGTGGGAATAAGCACTGATACATTTCATGATTTCAGAATTTGGTCTCCGAAGGCAGACTTGGGGAGTTCTAATCCTAAACTTCCACTTACAAGCTGTGTGAACTTGAGCAACTTCTTCAGTTCTTTGCGCCTCAGCTTCACTATCTAGAAAGTGGGGATAATAGTAATTGCCCACCCCATCCGGTTGTTTTCTGAGCACGGGTACAATGCTGAGTGTTGAGGCACCATTGATGGAATGTTGTATTAGGTGCTCAATCAGTGTTGGCTGATGTTAATTAACATTGCCTTTATTATTATTTTTTTAACATTTATTTATTTTTGAGAGACAAAGAGAGACAGAGCACAAGCTGTGGAGGGGCAGAGAGAGAGGGACACAGAATCTGAAGCGGGCTCCAGGCTTTGAGCTGTCAGGGCAGAGCCCAACAGTGGAGCTCCAGCCCAGGAACTGTGAGATCATGACCTGAGCCACTTAACCGCTCACTGACTGAGCCACCCAGGCACCACAGCATTGCCTTTATTATTGATACTTGAGGGTTTTCTTTTGTAAGACATCAGCAGCTTCAGGATTAAACTGGTCAAACTATGCTGCTGTCAGTACACTGTGCTGCGTGATCGGAGGGTGGCACACAGGACTTTACAGCTGCTTGTTTTCAAGCATCGCATCGTTCATCAGCTGTGATGTAGCAACTTCATTCCAGAGACCTTGTCTTTTTATCTTTGTAGGTGTTCCCAAAAGTCGACGAGGAGAAATTTGGCAGTTCCTAGCTTTACAATACCGTCTAAGGCACAGATTGCCCAATAAACAACAGCCTCCCGACATTTCCTATAAGGAACTCTTAAAGCAGCTCACTGCTCAGCAGCATGCCATTCTTGTGGATTTGGGTATGTTTGTCATACTGAAGATTGTACAAAAACGATAGGCCCCTTTGTTGAGTATTTGGGGGGGATTTGCTTGGGGTTTTGTTGTAGTTTGTGTTTTGTTTTGTTTTCGGTGTTGCTAAAGAGGATCTGTTGAATTCTACAGAGCTGCTGACTTTCCACTTTCTTGAGGGAAAGTTGGCTTTATATCTGGTTAAAAATACCATAAATGCCTGAATACAAAATGAAGTATTCATCCCCAGACTTACCCCCCAACAAAGGGTGTTATCTTATATCTGAATCATTATAAAGGTCATATTATCAGGTACTCTCAATTCCTGTATTTTAGAAAACTGGCTTTTGTTTGGGTTAGACCTTTATTTTGTCAATCAACACTGGTTTTAAAATAGGATAGAATAGGTTAAAATTTAAACAAGCCTTTGAATATCACTTTAAAAAGCAGTACAGTAAGCGGTTATGCTGTGGAATCATGAACACATCCCTATGGGATGAAAGAAAAATGAACTATCCTAATATTATATGAATGACTACTTGTGACTGGGGAGAATTTCCAGTGATAGCGTCATAAAGCTATCTTTTTAAATGCTGTATTTCAGATAACTAATGGAAAATTAAAAACTATGATTTTTATAATTACACTGACTCTAGTTTTTCTCTAATTTAACATATTATAATATTATTAAAAATGTCTGATTGATTGAATTAAATATTGTGCATTGGCATTTGAATATTTTATCTGTATCCCTAAAAGTTGGTATATTTAAAGTGGCCAGATACATTACTGACCCCATTTGGGAAAATAAGGGATTACGTTATATTTGGAATCCCCTTATATTAGGGCATATAAAAATCACTGACCAAAACCTAGTTTTGATTTCTGTTCATTTTGGATGATAAACAGCCTTTGTTTGGAAAAGACCCAACTCAGTTAATATTTTTTGAGTTAATATTTTTTATAAAGGGGAATTTTACAGAGAAGCTAAAGACTTCAGTTCTTGTCTGATTCTACCACTAAACTGTGGTTTTAGGCAAATTATTTTGCTTCTGAGTCTCAGTCCTCTCATTTAAATGAGGACTTTGAACTAGGCAATCCCTGTGGATCCCCACAGATCTGTGGTTCTGTGACTAGAAATTGATGACCAGACTAGAAATGGGGATGGTTCATTTAGGGCTAATGAAGATGTCCTAATGATGAGATTAGATTATAAGGGAAGGCTGGTCAGAAAAAAAGATGAAGCCAGAATTAATGTCTTGGATAGAGAGTACATTGATAGTTTGCTTTAGCAAAAATTTCAAGTAATAAAGTAAAATGAAAATCTAAACAATTGTTTATTTAACTCTACTTGTAGCCATCTGTGTTTCCTCAGTGTGTTCTTGTTATTTTCTCCTGTCTTCCCCTTGCTCTGCAGAATTAATCTTATCAGTTCCGGGGGGGGTGGGGTGGGAAACAAGATCACTTTGAAGCATATGTAGTGGAAAACATTTAAAAATCTGGCATTCTTACACGTTCTCACTGACATGAGTAGTCATTTTGCAAGGAAGCTGATCTCCCCTTCATTTTTGTGGCGTAAGAAAAGTCCCTGCCAGTGTCCACAGCTTTGGTGATAAAGATGGGTGTGTTTCAGTGATCCAGAACTGATTTTGTTTGCTTGCCGGGTGTCTCTCTGGTAATTTTATCCTCAGAGGTGAATTTTAGAGGGGAATTTATTTGAAATCAGCTTGACCTTTTGGTTTACTTACCCTTTTGGATATTTTGGAATAAGAAAAGAGGTCTGCATGGCTCATGGAGGTAGTGTAAGAAACAGAGAGCAAAGGATATTTGAAAAAAAAGAAGTATTTCCTGAACAATAGACTGAATATAAAACAAAATGACCTCAAAAAGCCCCTTTGGTGTCATATTACAGGAAAAGCAGGACTAACTGTTTAGGGACTACTAAGATTTCCTTTTAAATAATGATAACTTTTATAGAATTCTGATTTTAGTCAGAGGGTAGTCTTTATGTGAACTTGGAATTTGCCTTGATGTATGGCCATAGTAGAATTTATATTCTATTTTCCTGGGATCTCTCCTGGACACGTCCGTAATTTGTGAATTTTGTTGTTGTTGTTTTCTAGAAAGAAGTGCTATTTAGCATCAAATGTTTGCTTCCCTTTTGTATGTGTAGAGATGGGGTGGTGGTCTGGCAGGTAGGACTTCAGACTTGCTGGAGAGAGAGTTTTAGATAGATGGGTATTCCACACAGCTCTCACTGGTCCAGAAAAGAATGTTTGTTTATTTCCTGGAAATCATTGCACCTCAATTTCACTTTTATCTCCAACGCTCAGGATATCTCAAAAGTTATTTCTTTTCTCTTCCCCTGCAGGAAGGACATTTCCTACTCACCCTTATTTTTCGGCACAGCTTGGGGCAGGGCAGCTCTCACTCTTTAACCTCTTGAAAGCCTACTCCTTGCTGGACAAAGAAGTGGGTTACTGTCAGGGGATCAGCTTTGTGGCTGGAGTCCTGCTTCTGCACATGAGCGAAGAGCAAGCCTTTGAGATGCTGAAATTCCTCATGTATGACCAGGGCTTCCGCAAGCAGTACAGACCCGACATGATGTCGCTGCAGGTGAGGCACATGGGAAGCGGTTACTAGAAATCGTAGCATTAGCCTTAACATTACAGTTAAGCTGTTACTAGACAATCGTAGCATTAGTCTTAACATTTGGGGGTGCCTAGGTGACTCAGTCGGTTAAGTCCAACTTCGGCTCAGGTCATGATCTCATGGTTCCTGGGCTTGAGCCCCAGGTCGGGTTCTGTGCTGACAGCTCAGAACCTGGAGCCTGCTTCAGATTCTGTGTGTGTGTGTCTCTCTCTCTTGCTCTGCTCCTCCCCCACTCTTTCTCTCTCTCTCTCAAAAATAAATAAACATTTAAAAAAAGATTGAAAGAAATTTGGACCCATTGTCTTGAAATTTGTATAAATGTAGAGGCATCTTCTGAGTTCACTGTTTTAGTGTGTGGGATTTGCGCTTTGCTAAACCGACAGAGTATGACATCCATATGCAGAAAATCTCTTCCATGAAGTTCCTGAAGTGAATAAATGAGCAATTCTAGAAAGGTAGTGGGTACTCAAGCCTCTCTCCACTAAGTCTGCAAGTGGAAATAGAGAAAGAATCAAATCTTTTTTATTCACCTTTCCTCAACCTTGAGGAATTCCACAATTCCTCAACCTGTCAATTGAATAGAATCAGCTCTTTTTTTTTTTTTAATTTTTTTAACGTTTATTTATTTTTGAGAGACATAGAGATAGAGCGTGAGCAGGGGAAGGGCAGAGAGAGAGGGAGACATAGAGACACAGAGTCTGAAGCAGGCTCCAGGCTCTGATGAGCCATCAGCACAGAGCCTGATGTGGGCCTCGAACTCACAGACCGTGAGATCATGACCTGAGCTGAAGTCGGCCGCTTAACCGACTGAGCCACCCAGGCGCCCTCTTTTTTTTTTTTTTTTTTTAACCCAAAATATAATGTCCTTTTTCTTTTACTGTGAGTGCATCAGTGGCATGGTTCTTCTTGAACTTACCATGTCTCCCCTCCTTTATCTTTATGTCAGATGGGTCCTTCTAGAGGAAGAGGTGTCCAAAGTCAGTGGTAATTTTTAGTCTGCTTTTTTAGCATGCACCATTAAGACGTTTTAGTCCTTTTAAGCGGGGTACTCGCTCCCACTGCAGTCTTCAACCTGTTTCGGACTCTCTGTCTACACATTTCTCCTTTCTAGTTAAAATTCCACTTTCCTTAGTGTGTTGGTTTCTAACGAGCAGTTTAAATTTTATCTATAGACATGATATCACCAACCACCACTACCTTTCAGTTTAAAGCTTTTAGTAGCAAAAATATGAAAGACTTTAAAGAGAGGAGTGTCAGAGTTCTCCTCCTTTGGAATGAGGTAGGCAAGATCCTGTTAGTCATAATATCATGCTGTAGATCAGAAGTGAAATATTTTAAAAATGCTTTTCAGATATACTCTTTTCCCTGGTTCCCAAGGATCAGTTTTTTTATTTAATATTTTAGTTACCATTCTGCAGGCAAAAAAGGACTGAGTTTTCACCTTGTGAATGTTACAGAAAATGGAATTTTCTTGAGAGGATCAATGGAGCAGAAGCAGTTCATTTTCTTTAAAAATTTTTTTTTAAACCTTTATTCAAAATTTTTGAGAGAGATAGAGCATGAGCAGAGGAGGGGCAGAGAGAGAGGGAGACACAGGATCCGAAGCAGGCTTCAGGCTCTGAGCTGTCAGCACAGAGCCTGACGCGGGGTTCAAAGCCACAAACCGTGAGATCATGACCTGAGCCAAAGTCAGAGGCTTAACCGACTGAGCCACCCAGGCGCCAGGCACCTGTTCTTTACTTCTTTAAGATGAAATTTTTGCTAGGGAGATAGGGCTTCCCTCTAAACATTGGGTTTTCAGGTGTGAGTTCTTATAAAGGGTCTTTCCCAGGATACATAAATATAGTGACTTGATTCCTAATTAATGACTATTCATAGGTCTGTTAACATTGCACAGGTCAAATAATGACAATGAAAGGTTTTGTTTTTTATTTCTAAAGTTTATTCATTTCTCATATTGGATAGGAAGCATTGGTGTACTTGTAATGAATTAAGTAGCTCTGATTTCCAGAAGTAGGTTTTGATAGCTAATATTAAAATATTAAAGAATGGACAGTACCCGTGAGTGGTGTTTGATTTAGGTTCATAAATGGAAAGACAGATGCAGGGTGTGCCTGGGTGGCTCAGTCAGTTGAGCTTCTGATACCTGATTTTCACTCAGGTCATGATTCCAGGGTCTTGGGAACAAGCCCAGCGTCAGGCTCTGTGCTGAGTGTGGAGCCCGCTTAGGATTCTCTTTCTCTGTCTCTCTTTCTCCCTCTTCTCTCTCTCTTTCTTTCTCCCTCTCTCTGCCCCTCTTACCCGCTTGTGCTCTCTCTCAAATACATAAATAAATAAACAAATAAGTAAATAAATAAATAATTGCATTTCTCAATTTAAAATTGCAGTGTTTTTCAATTAAAAAAAATCATCAATTTGATATCCTAAGAATAATGTAGGGGCGCCTGGGTGGCTCAGTCGGTTAAGTATCCAACTCAGTTTCAGTTCAGGTAATGATCTCATGGTTTGTGAGTTCGAGCCCAGCACAGAGGCCTGGCTGAGATTCTTTCTCTCTCTCTCTCTCTCTGTCCCTGCTCTTCTCTCTCAAAATAAATAAACTTATTAAAAAAATAAAAAAAGAAAGAAATTCATGTAAATTGGATTAACACATTTCTGTGGTTTGCCATTGCTAGTACATATTTCATGTCCATAAGTATGACAATGGAGATGTTTTAATCTTTGGCAGCATTTGTAGAGGCTCCAAGATTGGGGACCTTATTGCAGGAGAGTAGATCTTTTTGCTGTAGAAGTGAGGTACAACACTTTTCCACCTTCAGGGACAGAGAGTGTTTTTTTATCCAATCACTGTGCCTTTCAGAAGTGGAAACAGCAGTGGGCATAGATCACTTGATAGGATTTATGGTTACCTGCATGTTGTGAGTGTGGACACTGCAGGTTCTTGGCCTGGGTTCCCTTATCTGTAAAATAAGGGAGTTGAGGTCTCTTTTAACTTTGTTCCTTACGTTCTGTGGCTGCAGTTTTCTGTGGTGAGTGTAACAGCATTGTGTCTTTTATCTGAAGGCTCTGCTCCCACCTCTCTCCATCTTCTCTACCCTTCTCATCTCTCTCCACCTCTCCCTCCTCCAGCTCTGCATCTTCCACCGGAAGACTTGTCATGTTATCTGTACGGTAGAACTGGAGAATTCCTTATTCTTAGCAGATGGCATTTTATTATTAAAGTTTCCTTTGAAAGAAGATTGAATTATGTTTTTCTTTGCCTTTATCAGAAGAAATTTAATGTAAATATACCTTGATGGAAGAAGTGTTCTAATCCCCTAGTTTAGAATGCAGAAAAGGAAAACATTCTTAAAAAAAAACAAAACAGTGAAGGATCGCTTCTATGTCACAATCTTCATGGAAAAAGAACAGAATGCTTTTGACAATATGCTTTCTCTTCATTCTGCTAATTAGACTTCTTTGATTTTTGTGCTGCCAAAATACTAATTCTTCTATTGATGGAGCGCAGGATGTCTAGTTTCTAAATTGTAAATGGCCTGAGGGAAATCTATGATTTTTTCAACATGACTGAGATAATAATCGCATTCTTGTAAACCTTTATGTTTGACTGCAGCTAAGCTCTGTGTTTCATAGCTATGACTTCCTGTGGCTCTTTCTTTCCTTTTAGTTTGTGTGGAACTTTAGTTTCCACAGATATGTGTTATTGATAAAGAGCAAACAAATAATTTGCTGCATTTATATATAGTACTTTGATTTGTAGTTTTGTGCTCTGGAAACAACAGTTGAATGCACAATACAATTGGTAATTTTAATGCATTTTTCTAAAGCTAACTACTTAAGGGTAATATTTTGATGATTTCATCTACTGAAAGAAGTTGTGCTAGACTTAATAAAATACCATCCACATTTCACACTAAAATGTTAAATGGATGTAACTTATCAAGGAACTCAGTATGTTACTGTGTGGGTAAAAATTTAAATTAAAACACAGTCCACAGATTTGTTGGTTATTTACTGCTGCCTTACCTTTAGCTACCAGAGACGTATGAGTTTAAAGGCTATAATTCTGCCTTTATAATTTTTTTAAAATACCAATAATAATGCAGCGACCGAATGAAATAATTTCCTCTTTTAATACTAGAGAGAGTCAGACTGTACTTTTTGCTTTAATCCCCCTTTTCATGAAAAATATGCTGCTGAATACTTTGAACATTGGAAATCTTCTCCCAAGCTTCTGCCTCCCTAACGCTCTAAACCAGGCAGTGTCCTGGCAGCACTGGTTGGCTGGTGCGGTCGAAGTCAGAGTTCCTTCATAAATCAGAGGCTGGGTCCAGCAAGAGACAAGCTTTGCTTCTGAATTAAATGTAGGCTCTTTAGAATGGAGGCTTTTCTGGAATTGGAAATTGAAAAGGACCTTCCGTGAGAGTCCTAAGCCAGGAGAATTGTGATTAAATTCCAAAAGCAATGCCTTTCTACATGAGGAAAAACAACCATTTCCACGTATATATATATGATACCGAAACCCAGAAACCTGCTTAGTCATCTCAGATGGACTGTCAGTGACTTGCTTTATGACCTCATTTAAGTGAACTTGGACTTTAATATCAACTTTAACATAATAAAAATAAAATAATACTACTTTCATGTATTGAATATGTGTGAATTTGTTATTAAATATTGGGGTAATAAAATTAAAGTTCTGTATTTTATACACAGATAAATGCATAATGTTTTATTTTTCTTCTCCAAATTAACTTTAGATTCAAATGTACCAGCTATCCAGGCTCCTTCATGACTATCACAGAGACCTCTACAATCATCTTGAAGAAAATGAAATCAGCCCCAGTCTTTATGCTGCCCCCTGGTTCCTCACATTGTTTGCCTCTCAGTTTCCACTAGGATTTGTAGCCAGAGTGTTCGGTAAGAGATGCCTACGACCGAATGGAACAGTGTTATTTATTCCAAGGAATATCCTTCTCCCCATGTGGTGTCTGATTGTTTTATCGTGGGTTGTACAGAATAGCAAATTGCTAATGGAATTTAATAAATTTGCCTGGCTCTTTTCTGAGAGTAATTTGAAATCATATTTGTTTTATGAAATTGAAATTAAAAGGGAAAGGAGAATCGGGTCCTGTATTTGAATAAGCTGTGATGGAGCTCTTATTTTCATTACCCCTAAATCAGAGGACATTTTTTTTCTTAAATCCAAACTAAGGACTTACTATGTATAATTTTCCAAATGTTTATACACATTTATTCTTAGCTCAGTTTTTATTTTTGTTTTTACTTCCCCATTGTCTCTCAATACTAATTCAAAACAGAGAGAAACATGTTCTCTGGTTGATTCAATAGAAGTAACCATATGAATGTGATTTCTAATGACCTTTTTTTTTTTTTTGTTAAATCTGACTTTATTAATAGGTAACTGAAATTCCTGTTTTGTTGCTTAAGTGATTCTCCTTCCATACCAGTGTAGTGCTGGCGTCAGTCTCTAAAACAGGGTGGCTCAGGGTAACAGCACTAAGCTCAGCCAGGAAGGCCTGGGGGTTACTTGGTTCCTTCTGCTTCATCACAGTGTTAGGCACCAAGAATAAAAAGAGTATGATGGTTTATGCACCCTTTGGGGGCCCTTAAATCTATTTAAAAGGTTTATCTATTTAGTTAGGTTAATCTAAGTCCATTACTTAAAAAGCAAAACAAAACAAAATAAAAAAAACCCTCTTTACTAGAGGTTTGTTCTTAAAAATGTTTAGGACCATTGTGACCCCAGAAAGGGCTCCCAGTTTTTACATTCTGCTTATCTCATATCCATGGGGATATTTGTAACTGTGCCTTTGCTAAATTAGAGCTTTTTGTCTAATCGTGAGGATTAGGCCCAATTGTAGATTATTACCAGTATTAGAAAAAAAAATGAGGTAGATAGAATGTAATACAACAAAAATATCAGAGTATATCAAATGGTAGGGAAAATGTTTGGATAAGTTTTAGTTTTGAAGACATATGTGTAATATGTACACATGTACCAGATTACAATGTATAGTGTCTTTCTTACTGGGGGCTGTGGTTTAAAAAGTTAAGCAGTGCATTGGTGTAATATGGTCTTTAGACAAAGTGCAGCAAAAGAGCAAAATGAAGATGTGCAGAATCAAATGTTCACCAAATTTCTCTTCTTTACTGAAATATTTGATTGCTTCTCTCCAGCTAAGTTCTTGGGTGGGGTTTGGGTTCCTATTTTTGGGTCCTTTATATATATATATATATATATATATATTCTTCTTAGGATATATATTTTTTCTTCTCAGAATAATTTATGAAATCAAAATGATAAAACAATCTTTAAAAGCATCTTTGAGTTACCCTGGGGAACGTGATATCAGAGTTCAAGAAACAAATCTCCCCAGGTCTTTATTTTGCAATGACAATATGACTAATGCCGTCACCTCTGCAGTAGCTGCTCAGTCCTTTTCCTTGAATTTAGTAAAGAATAGAGATAGTCAGGGAAGGGAAAGATGCATGAGCAGAAGTCACAGTTCCCTGTTTTTTAAGGACTCCTTTGCTTATTATATACTACCGATTCCAGGGTGGCAAAGATTTAAACTTCCATATAGAAATATTTGGTACTTTCAAAACTATTGCCTGTTTGTATTTGTTAGGAAGCAGAGTTCAGAGTTAGAGTAGGTTTTCTTTTTTTTCTCTCTCTCTTTCACTTCTGATTTAGGTTATATATTACTTTTGATTTTTTCTTTTAAAGTTTTTTTTTTTTTTAATTTCCTGCTCTGATATAGGTTTAATTGTATACAAACGGTTCATTTACTTTTTTATTATGGTAATGAGAGTTTAAATAGTACTAATTGGTTATGCTGATTTGTTTTCCTGATAAGAAAAATTGAAGTATCAGTTGAATAAGCATCTTTAGGTTTACCTAGTCTCCATTAAATTTGCCACTAAAAATTATAAATACATAGGGGCACCTGGGTGGCTCAATCGGTTAAGCATCTGACTTCGGCTCAGGTCATGATCTCAGAGTTCGTGGGTTTGAGCCCCGCATCGGGCTCTGTGCTGACAGCTCAGAGCCTGGAGCCCGTTTCAGATTTTGTGTCTCCCACTCTCTCTGACCTCTGTCCTCCCCAGCCCCCCACCCCACTCATGCTCTCTCTCTCTCTCTCTCAAATATAAACATTTAAAAATAAATAAATAAAAAATAAAAATTATAAACGCCTAGACAAACAGGTATATCATTAAGCTTTTTCTTTTAACTCTGGCCTTATCTGACATTCCTAGAGAAGTAAGAAGAATACTTAAACACCTTTTGGTTTCAGTCATATAATTTTTTTTAAATCTAGGTGATTTTGACCATTATGCAGAATATTCCATGATTCCACTGCATTAATTAATAACAACAAACACAAGAAACACCAAAAGCCATTAACACAAAGAGTATACTTTTTATTAAATGTATAATTTTTACACTAGTGGATGTGTAATTTTGATCATGAAAATTGTATCTCTTTTTTTTAGATATCATTTTTCTTCAGGGAACTGAAGTTATATTTAAGGTTGCACTCAGTCTGCTGAGCAGCCAGGAGACACTTATAATGGAATGTGAGAACTTTGAAAGTATTGTTGAGTTTCTGAAAACTACGCTACCTGATATGAATACATCTGAAATGGAAAAAATTATTACCCAGGTATGATTAAAATGATCAAGGCAAGATATAAGATCATTCAGCAGTTTCTCTACTAACTATATATTAAATGCTTTAGTATAAAGACTTAGATTTGCTTGATAGATTTTTTTTATTTGATCAGATGTGTTTCATTTGGAAGTGAGATTATTATGAAATTTCTACACTGTGAAATTGTCTATGTGGCTATGCACAGGAAAAGTGGTTCAGTGCTACATAAGAAGTATTTGGTGAATCTCCGTTTAGACCAATGGTAAGACTGAAGATAGAGCTGACAGAGCTAGGAAGACTAAAATAAAATAAATAAAATAAAATAAAATAAAAATGAAACTCACCTTTGTGATATTAATTCTATTTTAAAATATGTAAAGAGTACATGGGGGCGCCTGGGTGGCTCAGTCGGTGAGTGTCCTACTCTTGATTTTGACTCAGGTCATGATCTTACAGTCATGAGATCGAACCCCATGTAGGGCTCCGCCCTGGGCATGGGGCCTGCTTGAGATTCTTTCCCTCTCTCTTAGCCCCTCTCCCCCTTTCTTTCTCAAAAAAAAATTATAAAATATATAAGGAGTACATGTTGCAAGAGCCTAGGCTTTGTAATTAGTATTGGGTTTATGTCATCATCTAGCTCTTCTTAGTTGGTGGGCTTGTACACATCTCCCTAATCTTCTGAACCCTAGTATTCTTACCTCTCAAATAGGTCAATACTGATCTGAGAGGTTTTGCAAAGCTTAAATGAGACTTCATATATTTATTAGGATCCCTTGGAGAAAACGGTCTGTCTTTAATGATTCAAACAAAGCTACCAACTTACAGAGGTTTGTGCAGGGTTAAGAGAACCAAGTGTGGCTGTCCAGGTGCTCAGGAGCTAGTGACAGAGGGAAGCTGTTTATACTCTGGTGTTGAGGGGGCAGGGGAAGGAGCTAATAGTATTTCCAGGCCCAGTGAGTACTGGAAGTATGCGGGAGTTGTTTCTGGAGATTTTTGTGCTTTTGGTGAGCCAGGCAAAGAAGGAGCAAGGAAGAACTACATCCTCTCCTTCTCTTTCTGTATTTCCTGTTGGCTGCTCTCCTGGGCCATACCCAACCAGAAGCCAGCAGGAAAGGAGGTGTAAAAGGGGGGTGGAGGCCCCAACGGTCTGTCTCCCAGCTCCAGCAGAACAGATGAGGGCAGAGAATGGATCTGGGAAGCAAATGGAGAGTAATCAGCACTCCATGTATCTATCTAGTCCCTGGCTCTTCAAGGGGACTAGATTAAGTGGTAGTTATATATTCATGTTACTCAGATGGCATGACCAAGCTTCAGATTTGTAGATAAAGCAGTAATGCTTTATAAGCATTGATAAAGTTCACCACTTTCCTAGAGGCACTTGGGATAGCCAATATAAGGGTTTAGAGCAAGAAAGGAAGTTTGACATCTTGTTCTTGTGCCCTGCTACCTACCAGCTGTGTGACATTGGGGAAGTTACAACCTCTCTTTTTCCATCCCAATAAATATAGATCCATGGTATCATTTTTAATGGTTGTGCAACAGTCCCTTGTGTCCATGGTTTTCCACTAGGTAGGGAAAAAGTGATGCTTGTTTGAGAGGGATGACCAGGTTGTCTAGACAACCCATTTAAATTCTAAGATTTGAGTATTGCTGATAGTGGTAGGATAAATAAGTAAGTCAGGTTTGTTGTGGTTTCTTTTTTCCCCACAGTGTTAGTGTAGACACCATTGCTTAATTGACAGCTGCTGCCTCCCCTTCCCTTGCAATTTTAGACTAAGGAGGTATTACCTGTCCACTGACTTCTAAGCAAACCATTTTGCTGCTTGGTGGTGATATGGGAGAACAGAGGCAGCCCTGATTAAACCCTACAGCTCTGTGCAGTGGTCAGGGAATGGAATTATGAAGATCTCTGTGTGGTAGAATAGGAGACTCCATAAAGGGCCACAAGGATTAGCAAATGGATGAAGATATTTAGTATAAGACCTGTCTGCCCCATTCACAAATAACTAGAAGTGTTTTTGGTGTCTTTATTATAGAAATGCTCTATGCAATTTTGCGTAGATTATCTCTAACATAGGTAAGAATTCCCCAGTAACTAATGTTAGATCTGGTATGCTACATTTTTGGAGAGTTTACGGATTAGGTATACCTTGGTTGCAAAATATCCTTGAACATTAATTTATTCTATCGTCTTGGCCTCATTATAAGAATGTTTCAGTTATGCTTAGATAGACAGTCATATCTGTTATCTTTCCTTTTGATGTGCCGTAATATTCTTCATTAGTAAGCACTTGGAAATCTATGTGAAGTACACCGGATACACAGACCGTATTTTGGTACCATACTAAAAGGCAGATGAACCCACTGTGTTTTCATGGCAGGTTTTTGAGATGGATATTTCTAAACAGTTACATGCCTATGAGGTGGAGTACCACGTGCTGCAGGATGAGCTGCAGGAATCCTCGTATGCCTGTGAGGACAGTGAACCCTTGGAAAAGCTGGAGAGGGCCAATAACCAACTGAAAAGACAAAACATGGACCTCCTAGAAAAGTTGCAGGTAAGGAGATAAAGATTTGATCAAAAACACGCTTGACTGCCTCCTCCATGCACAGAACTGTATGCCAGGAATGACAGAGTTGTGACATAGAGTGAACTATTGCTGACAGAGGGTCTGTGTGTGTCAGACTGTGTCCAAGTGTTCTGGGGGCTACAGATGCACATACCAACTTCAGTATCACCTGGGAGAGAAGTTGTACCCGCACAAAATATTAAATGACAATTCTAGGCAGAATCTGGTTAAATACCTATAAGGAGTTGCACATATTTGGCCAACTCAGGGGAGAAGGGGCTGAATATGAGGAATTGGGAGAGCTCAGGAGGACTTGAGGGTTGAGCCGGACCTCAGGGATTGGTGGGAGAAATGAATGGGGGGGTTGGCATGAATAAGGAAGATGGGGCAGAGCGGCAGAGTAATCCTGAGGTCTGCTTAAGGTTTATGTTAGGGAGAGACGGGATGAATGTGGTGGAGGCAGAACCATAGGTAACTTTCAGTGTCCAGCAGAAGAGCATGGTCTTAGCCTGTTGAGAGGGAAATCTCTCAGGGTTTTTTCACTGTACTTTCAAAAGCTCAGTCTGGAAACGATGAGGGCAGATTTGAATGGGGAGAGAAGGTGTGGAGACCAGCTAGAAATCATTTGCAGAAATGATTTGCAGTTGGAATTGTCTTAGGTAAAACTCACTGAAATGGAAAGAAAAGGAAGCATTTTTGAGAGAATTGAATAAAAACATGTAACACATAGTGCCTGCCATAGAGGGGTTTACAATTATTTAGGAATATAAAATACTATATATGTATTTATAAATGTATATTTACATATGCAACAAGTTAGTATAAACAACTATTTGATATGTGCTGTATACCCAAGCCATGAGGGGCAGGGCTTGAGAGTGATCAGTGGAGGGGAGGTTAGAAGGAGAACCTTCTGAGGGGTGGGGGAAATGTGTTCTGAGTTGGAGCTTAAGCATCTCATGGCTCCTTGGTTTCTGTTTACCCCCCACTTCCCAACATGACACCTGTCCCCAAACTAGAGAACATTAAAACTCTGTTTCTATATGGTGAGTCCCCTGACAAGAATGACTAGGAGAGAAAGACTTAGAAATGAGGGATCTCTTGGGGTACCTGGATGGCACAGTCATTTAAGCATCCGACTTCAGCTCAGGCCATGATTTTGAAGCTCATGGTTTCGAGCCCTGTATTGGGCTCTGTGCTGATAGCTCAGAGACCCTGGAGCCTGCTTCAGATTCTGTGTCTCCCTCTCTCTCTCTGCCTCTCCCCTGCTTGGTCTCTGTCTCTCTCTCAAAAATAAATGTTAATTTTTTTTAAAGAAATGAGTCTCTAGAGTAATTGCTCCAAAAAAAAGAACAATCGACTCTGTTCACTTCCTCTTCCATTAGCCTCAGCCTATAGAAAATTGCCTATTCAAACAAAGAGCCAACATTGTCTACTTTAAAAAAGAAAATATTACTTGATGCTTCAATGGTGATTAATGGAGCACTTCCTTATTAGGGAAAATGGATTTGGACCTATTTTATAATGACTTTAAAAAAAGTTTATTTTGAGAGAGTGCACGTGTGCAAGTGGGAGTGGGGCAGAGAGAGAGAATCCCAAGCGGCCCGACACAGGGCTCCATTCCATACAGTGAGATCATGATCTGAGCCAAAATCAAGAGTTAGATGCTTAAGTGGCTGAGCTACCCAGACATCCCTATAACAACTTTTATTAATGTTTACAGACTTTTTCTTATTTAAAAATTTTTTTGATGTTTATTTATTTTTGAGAGAGAGAGAGACAGAGTGTGAGCAGGGGAGGGGCAGAGAGAGAGGGAGACACAGAATCCAAAGCAGGTTCCAGGCTCCGAGCTGTCAGCACAGAGCCCGACATGTGGCTTGAATTCATGAACCACGAGATCATGACATGAGCTGACATCAGATGCTCAACCTACTGAGTCACCCAGGTGCCCCACAGACTTTTTCATTGACAGTTAAATATCATCCCCTGACACCCATTGAAACTGATAGGATCCCAAGTATGTGTTTAGAAAAGTATGTTTCTAGTCAGAGGGGAGAAAGCCTCTTTTAGCACCTCCAGGCAGCATCAGGAATCTCCTGTTTCTTCTTCATCCAGATCCCAGTCCCTCCAGGGGAACCCAGTGAGGCCCCCACCACTGGGGGATGCTGATTTAATATTGCATTTTTGGTGTATTCAGTGACATGAGATGTATTTTGTCAGTACTACAGTTATATTTTAGAGCAATTGAAAAATCTTCATTTCATGAAGGGTTTCAAAGTATTTGCCTCATATGCTATTTTATTCATTAAGTAATAGGATATGATCAGTTAATACTTGTAAGGTTGGAATGCTGTTCTGTTGAGGAACCAGAGTCTTCAGATTTTTGATTTGGAAGAATTTACACTGTTTTTCCTTTCCCCCAAACAGTTAGCTCATGCTAAAATCCAGACCTTGGAATCCAATCTGGAAAACCTTTTGACCAGAGAGACCAAAATGAAGTCTTTAATCCGGACTCTGGAACAAGAGAAAATGGCTTATCAAAAGACAGTGGAGCAGATCCGGAAGCTGCTGCCCACCGACGCGCTCGCCAGTTGTGAATCTCTGCTGAGGGACCTCAACTGCAACCCTAACAACAAAGCTAAGACAGGAAACAAGCCATAAGGGAAGAAGTGCCCTCTCAGCAGAACGTGCTCTTAGAACGGTGAGGAAGGGAAGAGCGTGTATGCCGCTGGCCCAGAGCTGGACACCAGAACTGACAGAACCACTGGAGTCTGGTGTCGCGCCCGGGTCCCAGCTGGTGGACCTCGCTCTTACTAGAGTACGCCAATCCTAAGCCATTGTACATATGGAGACTGTTTTTTTCTGTTGTTGTTGACTATGTACATATATATAAAATGGACACAAACAGTTCATGCTTTCAGATCAAAAGAGTAGATGTATATTTAGTGAAATTTTTTAAATCAAAACTTCATGAAATCCACACCAAAGGGAAGTTAAAATGAAATTCCCCTTGGACGTATGTGAAATCATTTTGTCTTTATAGTGAAACAAAGCTAGAGCATCTTTGTATATTGAAATATACTTGAAAAAAATGAATGTATTTTTTTCTCCAAAGAGCAGCATGTTTCACTCATGGGGGAGAGGTAGAAACATTTGTGTAACTTTATGTGTATCTGTCTTGAAATCTACTGACATTATGTATATCTGATTGCCAATCATGCTCCTATGGGTTTTTCAGGAAGGTGGGGGCCTTCCTCCCCTGCCAGCTTTGTGCCAACTAGCATGTTGTGTCTACATGCGTTAGGAGTCAGGCGAGGATTACTTTGGACATGCGTTGAGGAGAAAGCAAGACATTATAATAGTGGAGCCTACCCACCCAGCTCAAGATGAACGAGAATGTTGCTAATTTTCTAGCAAGTTAGACCAGCATTGTTACTCACACTAAAAATATCAGGCCTCCAAAATTAAATTTAGGACCTAAATTGTCTAGATCAACTTTCTACTTTTTTTAGTTTAAAGTACTGCTTATAGTCGTGAATGGACTCCCTTTTACTTGGTGCCATAATTGGTGACAAGGATTTGTCATTTTCCCACAAATGGGAACTCCTAATTTAGTTCTCTCTACCTGCAACGAAAGATAGGGAAATGCAATTATGATTGGTTTTCAAAAGATAATATGTTGTACTGATGCAGTTTTTATTGTTGTTGTTGCCAGTTGACAGAATCTAATAAACTCTCGATCATCTTTCCTTTGTATGTGAAAGTTTGTGAAAATTGTGAAATGTTTGAGAATGAACTGTTGAAAGCCACTGGAGAGAAGTGAAAAGTAGCACCAGGCCCTTCTAAGATCTGCAATTCTGCATTTGAACTCCCAGCTTCCTCAAGCTCCAGCTTAGTAGAGGACCTTCCTGCATGTTGGGTGTATGGAAGGAAAGTAATTTTCAGAGCACACATGCAGTTCTCCATTTCACAGATGAGTCTATGATAGTGCCTCTGAAAGTTGATGCAGCATTTTTGCCTCTCCAAACAATATTTATCATCACTGCTTTTTGCAGTACTTAACCACAGATGGATTATCTAGGATAATTTTCTTCAGAGGGAGTTTTTTAATACACAAGCTACAATATATTATAGGTAGAAGAGCAAAGCTCTCATGGTTTGGGAAAACCTTGAAGAGCAGGTGATAAACACCTGAACCCCCCGCCCCCCCCGCCATTACACCACTACTCAGTATAAATGTCATGATTCTTGTTACAAATCAGCATGCCCTCTAATCCAGGCAGTTTTTTTTTTTAAAGAAAATAAAGCCTTATTAGGAAAGTTAATGTAATTTCTAGTTTTAGGAAATGTTGATTCTAGGCACCCTATTAAGTTCAGGTTATCAGCTGATTTGTTTCTTGGATTCCCCCAAATTTCTCTATTTGTACGAGAGGTTTTTCCTATGAGGAATATGACAAATATCATCTAGTTACTGTCTGGTGATGAAAATTACCTTATGTGTGTTATATACAGGTAGTAGCCAAAGAATCTTTAAGTTGGGAAAAGAAACTTTTCCTTTCAGTTCAAATTAAATTTTATTCTGAATATTCAGAGTGTTATGAGTTATATTATGGTGTTCAGAGATTAAGGTATCTTGGATACAGTATTTCTTCTGAAAATGAGTTTTCTTTTTCTTTTGTGATTTTTTAAATGTTGCACCAGTTATGCTGTATGTACTGTTACATCTTCATCCGATTAATGTAACGTCTAGTTCATTTCCAATAAATACATTGCTACAGTTTCCTTGGCTTATTGGTTTTACCTTTGTTTGTAACAGGAAAGAAGATACCCTTGGTTAGATTTCTTTATGCAATCTGTATAGGCTGGATTATTGCTACTTAAAATCAGTTCAATGATAATTATTTTCAATAGAATCCTAAACAGGGCGCCTAGGTGGTTCGGTTGGTTAAGCATCTGACCTTGGCTCAGGTCATGATCTCATGGTTCGTGAGTTGGAGACCAGCTTCGGATGAGTTCCAGCCTTCATCAGATGAGCTCGAGCCCCACCTCAGGTGAGCATGAGCCCAGCATCGGGTGAGCTCCAGCTCCACTTTGGGGGAGCACGAGCCCTGCATGAGGTGAACACGAGCCCTGCTGTGGGTGAGGCCTGCTTCTCTCTCTCTCTGTCTCTGCCCCTCATAGAATTCCCCACCCCCCCCACCTTACTCACTTGTGCCCCCTCTCTCAATTAAAAAAAATAATCAGACAACAAAGGTAATTTGTAGAAATATGTATAAAAGTCCATTGTTGGTTACTGATTTTCAACTTCTTTCCCAAAGTAACCTTTTTCTGATGAATATAAAAAGAAAAAGACAACCACACTGACAGATTTGCATTCTACCCTTTTGTTTTCTGTGCTCTCACATAGATAGCAAGGGAGAGAAAGAGGATAAGAAAATACAATTTTTTAAAAATCGGATTAGCTTCCAAATGATTAATATACTTATTGATGGATATGAGTTGAATGTGGTCGCATACAATGTATATCTTCAGAATATTCTCAAGTATGTTTGTAATCCAGTACAAAAGATACTGGATCTTCTTGCTAACTTTAGGACTAAAACTTTTAGATGTCTTGGATTATTGTAGCCAACTCTTTGAGTGTCCTTATAGGCTTACATTGTACAGTCTCTTATGACCATGTTCACCTACCCATTTTATGATCATTTCACCAGTTTGTTTTCACTGTGCTAGGTCAGGAAATCTGTCATCGGTGGTAGTCCTCTACCACAACATGTCACCCATCTGGAGAAAAGCACTAGGTTTAAGGTGAGACGTTTTAGATCTGAGTCTTGGTTCCACCACTTTTACTTATTCATTCAACAAATAGTTTCTGTAAGCCAAACTAGATGCTGAGTATTCAGAGGTGGAGAAGATACAGTTCTTGACCTCGATGTGCTTGCGGTCTAGTGGCAAGGGGGGTAATTAAGAAGCAGGAGGGTTTATACAATTATAGGTATGCAGAGTAATCCAGATGAGAATCATTTGAATCAGCCTGGATAGGAGTGACCAGCAGCATCGGGAGTGGGTGTCAAAAGTGTCTGGAGTCAATGTTGCTTGACCTGAATCTAGAAGAGCTACGAGTAGGTGAGTAGTTTGTGTTACACAAGAGATGAATGAGAAAGGATGATGTATTTATGAAATCACAACTCATTCCTTTTTTTCTTTTTAAAGTTTATTTCTTTTGAGAGAGAGAGGGAGAGAAAGAGTCTGGAGGAGGAGTATGGGGGGGGGTGCAGAGAGAGAATCCCAAATAGGCTCTGTGCTGTCAGCGAGGAACCCAACTCAGGGCTCCATCTCATGACTGTGAGATCATGACCTGAGCCAAAATCAAGACTGGATGCTTAACTAACTGAGCCACCGCCCCTGAAGTCACAGTTTCTTCCCCTTTCTTCTCAAGCTAAGCTTTTTATCAACCATGTATGCCCTGGATAAACTGTCTTAGATACTAAAAGTATCAAAATAATACATTTTACATGCTGTTTCTCTGAAAGGACTATGAGACATAATACTAGTGCAAATTTGGAAAATATACTTGCTTGCAATTGTATCTTTCCATTCTTCTGCTCTTCCTGAGCCCAGAGGAAGTAGGCAAAAGAGTTATTAAGAGCACAATCCCTTGCTTTCAAGATAGAGTCCCTGTTGCAAACAAAACCCCACTTTCTGAGAGACTGTACCAATCTTCTGTTCGAAGGACTGTTTGAAGGGATGACAGCTGTGCACTTTTTCACCGTGCAGGTTAACTTTTCCTGTGACAGGCACAGTCCGACAGCGTGAGCAAGCGCTCATGCTTTTGTAAGCATTTTATTGAGCTGGGTTGTCACCGACCTAAGCTTATTTGTGCACATGGCAAGTTACATTGGAAGAACTGGGTTCGTCCCCTGCATTTTTAAATTGATAGCCACGTGAAGTGCTAGTAGCATCTGTGAGACCCAGTTTTTACGGCTCTGCTCTGTAGCAGAGATACTCGGACTACCTCAGAAATGCCTAAAATTTGTTCCTGGAGAATATTAGAGCTTCCTAAAGGTAACCAGATTCTATGGGCAAATGAGCTTGGGAGAGAATAAATGAAGCAACATTACACACAACAACTTAACCTGCCATGGCTCCTCACGGGGAACATCTAGTGGGCTCCAGTGTTTGGAGCACAGGTTCGTCAATGTGTGGACCGGTCTGAGTCCTGGTTCCTCTGCTTATTGACCTGAGGCCAGTGACCAAAGTCATTAAAGCTGAATTTTCTTATCTTTCAAATGATGAGCTTAAACTAGATCTCTAAGGCTTCAGTTAGCTATGTAAGATTTCTGGGGTAATTGATTTTTCCACAGCTCCAGATAAATTAAGTAAGGCACATGGAAAGAGAATTCTCGTTCTGCCTTTAACTACTGTAATCCATCTTCATCTCATAACCGGCTTTTGTTTTTTAAAAAATACCATACGACTAATGAGTCAAGTAAATATTTTTTACCACCCATTTTCTTCTTCGTTCGTCCTTCTTTCCTTCCTTCCTTTTTCCCTCTCTCTCTCTTTCTTTTCTTTTCTTTTCTTCCTTTCTTCCTTTCTTCCTTTCTTCCTTTCTTTCTTTCTTTCTTTCTTTCTTTCTTTCTTTCTTTCTTTCTTTCTTTCTTTCTTTCTCTTTCCTTCCTTCCTTCCTTCCTTCCTTCCTTCCTTCCTTCCTTTCTTCCTTCCTTCTTTCTCTCTCTCTCTCTCTCTCTCTCTCTCTCTTTTTTCCTGCATAGTACAAGTCAAGTTGAAACTGTGTGGTTAGCCTTGTTTTAAAAAAAATAGATGAATAAGTCATTTCCCCCCTCTTCCTTATGGGTGTTGGCTTTTCTGTCTTCCTGTCAGTGGGAGGAAGCATGTTTTTCTGCATATAGACAATTGTAAACAGCATACACATCCAATAGTTAAGTTGCAAGATTCTTTTTTTTATTCACTCAAAAGACATTTATTAAAAACCAGTGTATCCCAGCCAATGTGCTAAGTGCTGAGAACAGAATCTAATGGAAAATACAGACAAGAAGCAATATAATATGTGAGATATGTATCATGATAGATGTGATAAGATAGTATTATTGAAGCAAATAGGGAGACCATCTAACTCAGCCTTCGGAACCTAAGTTTTTCTGACTATCAACAAAGTGAGGGTTTTGGATCTGTGGTGAGGAAGACCACCTAAAACAATGGTATGTTTCTCCAAAGGCCTTGTCTGAGAGAGATCACCTAGAAGGGACTAGTAAGTAGGACAGTTATAAGGCCTGTCAGTTATTTTAGTTTTCTGATAATTATGCATCAGCAATCACCCTTTATCTCAGAAACAGAAGTTTGTACTTGGCTTCAAATCTGGGAAATCCAAGACATGCATTGGGAGCGTGGCTGTTAAGAACTTAATTAAAATGTTCCAATTCTGTTGGGCTTAGACTTTAAACTGTGACTATCAAAGTACTTATACTCTGCCAGTTCCCTCTGGAGGGCTTAGTCATCAGTTTGCCTGATGATTTTGGGCTTGTTTTTCCCTTAAGTATATGTGGCTGAAGCATGAATGGAAAAATATAATCTTTAAACAGGTTTACGTCTAGATTTAAAAAAATTAATTAGTTTGAATACATAAAGAATATAGGGATTTATTTAATCATAGATTGGTATATTGGGTGTTGTTACAGAGCTTTCCACTAGATGACACTGTTGTTTCAATTTATTTGCATTGGTCTTGGCTTTCTTAGTAAGACAGGACTTCATGGGACCGCAAGCTACTTGAATTAAGTCGTTCACCATTCTGCAGGTAAAATATCTCCAGTATAGGAAAATCTAGGTTATTTAGAAATGCCTTCAGGGAAACTACTTAAATCTTCCTTTGTAAGACCCCTAAAACTTAATTCTCTTTATTGTCAAGAAATTGTTTTATATAAAACCTATATTTTTAATACTACAGTTTAAACACATTTCTTCTTCCTCTGTTCTCAATGGAGATGAGGAAAAACAGATCATCTTCTTATATATAAAAGCCTTTCAAATATAGAAGGCCAATATAAAATTACTTTTCATCTTTTTTTTCCTTAAGGCAAAAATAATTTCTTTTAAGTTTTCATCACATTTTTTCACCATTCGTTCTACCTAATTTTTGATGAGATCTGGAATCCAAATTGAATTCAAAATACTCCAAGGACTTTGGGTTTCTACTCATGGGCAACTCACTTGGTACTGTCCCAAAATTTCAGCAAGATGACCTAACAATTGTTTGTTGGGTTCTGAGACAAACACTGAATAGAGCTGATATTGGTTCAAGTCACCACACTTCATTCTAATGTTGGTAACAGACACTAGCCTGGACAGGTGTTCATCATCTGTGACTTGTTCTGGCCAAAACATCTTTGAATGTGCCATGCTCTTTTTAACTCCTAGACTTTCCTATTCCCTCCACCTGGGATGATTGCAACATCCCACCCTAGGCGCCATTCTCTTGCCTGGCTTAGATGCACCCTCTGTCACAGGTTGAATATCATTTCCTTAGGAGTCATCGCCTGAGCCCAGCAGTTACCTGCTACTCCTGCAGACCATGCCATGTCTCTCAGCACGCTCCCTTGAACATCTTACACTTCTTGTTCGTTGAGTTTAGCACATGTGTAGCATTTTAATTATTTGTAAATATCTGTTTAATGTCTGCTCTTTTCCTCCATTAGACTATATGAAGTTAGGGGTAAAGTTTGTTTGTTTTTAACCCACACAGCCCCAGCACTTTATTGAAGATACAGTGGTAGGAACTTAGCAGGCTTTTTTGACTAATGGACAGGTTTCTGAGTTACTTTGCATCTTTTCTTTTCCCAGGATATAATGAATCTTAGTAAAGCAGTTATCAGGAATCAGGAGGTAAACAAGAGCATGGCTTATTCAAAAATCTGAAAATGTCAGGGACATTGATGGGGAGGGAGAGAGCTATATGCAGCAGGTTAGTCAGGAAGGAAAGGCCAGATTTTGGACTTTGTACTTTTTTAATGTTTATTTATTTATTTTGAGAGAGAGGGAGAGAGAGAGTGCAGGGAAGGGGCAGACAGAGGGAGAGAGAGAATCCCAAGCAGGCTCCACACTGTCAGCACAGAGCCTGACGTGGGGCTTGATCTTAGGAACTTTGATATCATGACCTGACTCGAGATCAAGAGTTGGACACTTAACTGACTGAGCCACCCAGGTGCCCTCATGAGTTTTTAAAGAGGAAAATGATATACAGTCAGATGATCACAATTCACCAGGAATGATGAACGGTTCCTGAGGACAAAGGCCATTTGTGCTGATAAGTAATAATAATCTTGACATTGAACCTGCTCTTCCCATCTGGTTTTAATTTCATTTACAGCTGTTATTTTGGAGGCTATTTCATCATGCTTCTGAAGCTTTTGACCCAAATGTGGATGTCAACAATGATGTAAACAATAACAACATGTCTAACACTTGTTGAGCACTTCCTGTGTACTAAATACTGTGTTAGCCACTTTACAAGCATTGTATCAGTGATCAAACTTTAGTATGCATAACAGTCACCTGGAGGACTTCTTGTTATATATTGCTTAGACCCCACTCTCAGAGTTCTGATTGAATAGGTGTGGGTGGGACTGATAATTTTTGTGTTTTGACAATATCCTAGGTGATGCTGGTGCTGCTGGTCCAGGGACCACACTTTACCCACCACTGCACTGTATCATTTAATCATGAAGACAACTGTAAAATATGAGTGTTACTATTATTCCCCTTTATACATAAGGAAGGTGGAGCTTTGAGAAGTTCACTAACTCGTCTAGAGTCACATACCTAGTAGATGGCACAGCTGTCAAATGTAGGTCCTTCTAATTCAAAACTTGTTCTCCTTAGCCCTTAAAACCATGGTTCTCATACTTTGCATTCATCAGAATCACTGGAGAAGCTTTTCAAAAACATTAGACACAGATTTTCCTTGACTTTTGATGGGGTTATGGCCTGCTAAACCCATCATAAATTGAAAATACTATAAGTTGAAAACACTTAACCTACCAAACATCATAACTTAGCCTAGCCTACTTTAAATGTGGTCAGAAGACTTACATTAGCTTACAGTTGGGCAACATTATCTAACACAAAGCCTATTGTTAAATAAGGTGTTGAGTATCTCATGTAATTTATTGAACACTGTACTGAAACTGAAAAACAGAATGGCTATTTGGGGACAAAATGATCTTAAGCATATTGGTTTTTGACCTTAGTGATCACGTGGCGACTGGGAGTAGCTGCTATCGGCCCTGCCCAGCATCTCAAGAGAGGATTGTATCACCTATCTGTAGCCCAAGAAGAGATCTAAATTCAAAATTGAAAGTATGGTTTCTAATGAGTATATATTGCTTTCACATCATTGTAAAGTGGAAAAATCGTAAGTTGAACCAACACAAGTCAGGGACTGTAGGCACCTAAGTTCTACCTTTGTTCAATGAATTACCTCTTCCATGGTAGGATGGGCTACCTGTGTTTGACCAGCTTCTCCAGATATTCTGAAGCCCAGAGATTTTTGGAAACAGTGCATTTGGTTGCACATTCTAATCTCTTGAGAATTAAAAAAAATATTGACATCTGGTCCCACCTCCAGATATTCTGATGTATTTGGGCTGGGGGTGGCTTAGGAATCAGGATTTTTAAAAGATCCCCAGAAAAAAAAAATATCCCCAGGGTAATTGTAACATGCACTTAGAAGTGTGAGAACCGCTGCACTAAGATTCTGCCTCTTGAACTCGACTGTTCATGTTTTTGAAACACTTGAAAATGAATTCATTATGCAAAAGAGGTTAAAGCAAGAAAACACTCCATAGCAGACTTTCATGGGGAGGAGCTCTGGAGGTAGAAGCTCTGGGTTTAGAATGTTCTGTCATTTACTATCTCTGCTGTAACCTTGGGTGAGTCACCAAAAACTCCCTAAGACTTGGTTTCCTCCTATGTAAAATGAGTATAATCATGAGACCACATGCTCTTCCAATGCACAGCATTATTGTGAAAATTAAATAAAATTGTGTCTCTTTAAGGCTTTATGAACTCTTGAACAGTAAACAAATGTGAGAGATTACTTTTGCCCTGATTTGAAGAGAGACTTCTCACCAAGGAGATATCGTAGCCAGCAATAAATGAGGCTCGTTTATTTTTTCCTACGTGCAGCAGTCATAATGCGCAGCTCATATTCAGGTGTTATGTCAGAAACGTTTCCTTGGATTTTTTTTTCTGGCAGGCATAAACACTGATAAAATCTTTTTTTATATCATCTGTATGCTTTCCTGAAAGCACCAAATTATAGGCAGGACTAATGGGTTGAGAATGCTTAAGGCCAGTTTATTGTGGCTTGCTTATGACATATCACCATCTGAAAAGCCATCACAGAGGAAAAAAATAATTCACAGTCTAATTTAAATAATGGCCTCATCTTTGCAATGATGACAGACTGTGACAGTTTATAGGTTTTAGATGGCGACTGCTTCACTTTGTAAAAACATATCAGCTGCCAGCGGACCTACAATTATTGCCACATGCATTTGTGAGTTTTTAAAGGGAAATTGAGTGGGCAGCTGCCATTGCAACCAGGTAGATTTAGGTGAGTGAATGTATCCGTCAAATGACATTTTAAAAATACATCATCTGCTTGTAAAGCTCTAAATTCCTGAAGCCCAACTCCCTGTTTGTAAGTTTCCATAATGGCTCCTTGGAGATTGAAGAGGAGCAGAAGGAATATCTCTTGTAAGCATGAAATTGGGAGAATTGCAAATTGTTTTCTCTTCCTCATCCTCAGTACACAAATACCATATTGAATCTGGGAAGCCAGAGAGGACAATCTAGAGGGTCTGGCTGACAGAAAGAGTTGGGGGTTACAGAATGAATTAAAGAAAAAAAAATACCTTTGTCTTTTTCAAGGATGAGCTCCCTTAACCCCATACCTCCATAGATAGAGCCTTCTTCACGTATGTGACATACATAAACCAGGGAGGAGGGGGCCAAGGCTGCCTAGAAGGGGGCAAGTGGGATCCCTGAGGGGGACATGGCCATTCCTACCATTGTCCTGAGCAACAAAGGATGCTTCCAAAAGCAGAGGGTAGGTTATTATCTGCTCTAAATCCAAACAGAAGGTGACAATGATCCAGAATTGGAATAACAATAGCTACAATTTGTATAGTACTCTAAAAGATTAGTAAAATTTCTTTATCAAATTATATCAAAAGGAACCTTCATTTTGAGTCCTAACTCACTTAATTTCAAAGATTGCAGTATTTAAAAAATTTTTTTTGTATAATTCCCTGAAGACCTAATGATTTGATTACCTTCATCTAACCTGACCATGCTACTGGCCTTTCTTTCCTTCTGTGCCTTTCCTGTCACAGGCAAAGCAGAAAACAAGGGAGATTTATTAGCGGTCAGAGAAATAGGAAATAAAGCCACTCTATATGATATTCATTTGGCTTTCCATGATGCTTTGTTCATCTCTCAATGACAACACTTACCAAGTTGTATTGTAATTTATGGTTCTTGCCTATTAAACTATGGAACCTTCAAGGGCTAGGCAATGTATTCCCAACAAGTATGAACAGTACCTGGTATATCTTAGGTGTTCCATAAATGCTTCTTGAAAGAATGAATGACTATTTGAATCATTATTATTATCATTATTATTATTATCAATTATTATTATATAATAAAACTAAAAGAAAATAGTAATTTATAAGAATTTTTATTTCATATGATTAAAGGATTATCATCATATGAAATAAAGTACATATACATTTTTACATGTGACTGGTACAATCATGTCACTAGAATGAGTTACAAACACAGTCCCCATCCCTTTCACCTCAAAGATCTTTGGGGATTTCATAGTGTTATTTTAGGAGAAAGTCTCATGGCCTACTTGAGGATTATTCTATCCCAAATTGTTCAGGAACCTCCAGAGCCTATTCAGTCTAAAAGGGTGTGTGCACAATCTGATTGGTTCAGTGGTGGGCCTTGTATTCAGCAGTCCTTGCTTTGATGATTGGGTCCACATACTTTCATGCCTGCCTTGCTCCCCTGATCCTTTTGAGTTCCTTCTCTGGGTCACACTATTCTCACAGTAATATCTCATGTGTCTTTGTCTCCTGCTGCAGTGAGGCAGCACTCTGTTGGCTGCTTCAGATAGTCACATAGGCCACGTGGGCTCCATGCTCAGAATCCTAACATTACCTCTTTTGTGTTTAATTGTCCTCACTTAACAGGTTGTGTCTCAAGGCTCTTCTAGGCTCAGCCACTTACTGCCGGGACAAGCTCCTCCCAAGACCTCAGGCCCTCTCTTTAAGAGAATGGATTACCCCCAGAATTCCCTTACCCTGTTGGAGAGCTCCATTTGGAACCCTGTGGTCCTTTCCTACCATCAGGCCATTGTCAAGACCATCTGAAATATTCTACTAACATTGAACTTCAAAAGGGAAAATACCGCTCTTACCTTTCTTTCTTCCTGAGAGACCCTTATGCAAATTTGCTCATCTTTTCCACAAAAGTGGACTCTGCATATCAAGGGATATAGAGAAGGCAAGACTTTGTTAGGCTCCAGAAATTTCTGCTATATCTTTCCTCCAGGCAGTAGGTGCCTGCTACACTTAGTTTTGTATAAGCAGGGTCAGTCAAGTGACACTTTTCTGAAAAAGGAAAATTTGATCCTAGACGCCTTGTTACATTCATATAAAGATGCGGGAGTTTTTTGAATAAAGGCTATTTTAACATTTCTTCTCAATATACACATACATGTGCACACACATACATGTAAATAAACACACATACGTATTCTTAAAGTCCACAGAGTATTAACTCTGGATAATAGAATTCCATTTTTTTTCTTATTTTCCTCAAGAAATAATATAATTTTGAACAATGAAATTCTAAAAGTAAAATAAAGTAATAGAAAGCAAAAAATTCCATAACTTTAGAATAAGAGATATCAAGCACATATGCCAGAGCTGGGATATCTTTGAAGATGAAACATGACACTGTTGATAGGTTTCATCCTCTGTTTCATTCAAACTCAATTATAGGTGAGTTTATAAAAATCTTTAGTCACCTGCACTAGTTGTTACTTTCTGAAATGCAGGTGCTGGCGACAAGCCATGCATACAATTTAGGGACATTTCCTCCTATCCTTTGAATGGTACTCTGAATACAAGTTTTAACTACATTTCACCCTCCAATTGGAATTTATTATTTTTTCATAAAGCATATGAATGGAGAAATGTTTTCAAAACTTCTGTTGTAGAAAGGGAACAAAAGCGTTCCCTCCACTTATGTTTACATATCATTTTACCGTCAATCTGAAATTTTCTAAGATAGATAGCTCATGCACCAGCATCTTTTCAGGAAGGCTGGCAAAATCTTTCAGGCAATCTCCTTCACATATTATTATTTAGAAATGCAATTTCTAGCAGTTGATTTAATCTCAAAATATATCCTCAAGACCAAATAATCCTAGAGGAATACTTAACTCTTTAAGTGCAAAATAGGATAACAGAATGCTTTAAACCATTTATTGGTTGAATCGTCATTCACCAGTTACCCTGTCACATAGGCTAACTGATGTGCACACATTTAGACAGACAACGTATGCAGAATGTTCTCTGGTTGACTAAAATTCAAAATCCCCTATATCTGCTCCATACGGTGAGAGAGCAGCTCATTTGCCCCTCTGACTTCTGTGAACTGGAGTTCTAACAGTGGGGACTGTGCAGCTGGGAGGCTGAGAAAAATGATTTCATTAGCAAGATGATTCCAAATTGGAAGCAAGCTGCTTTTACAAATTTCATAATAAAAACTGATTTTTGTACTTTCCATGTGCTTATTCTGCAAATGTTTAGTGCATTTCTGTCTGCTAGGTTTAATTTTCTAATTTGGCTCTGGTTTGCATGTGAAACTAACTTGAATAAATTAAAGGGAGGGTGTTAATTTTTTTTTTTTTTTTTTTTTGGTATTGTTTGGAAGAGGGGTCGTGGGAGTGCTCAGGAATAGGAACTTTATTATCCTGGAGAGGCCCGTTTGCAGTCAGAAGTCAGATGCCACAGAATTCAGTGGGTGAGACATGTCTTGTATTATGCCATACCTATTAGATTATTTCATGATTCAATAAGTCATAGAATCAGAGATTGTTTTAGTTGGCTGGGGACAGCGGTGGAGGATTGGGTGCACAAGTCAAGCAGTGTATGGGATTCAGCCTGGAGTTTTTTTTTTTCAAAAACCATATGACAGACCCCTCTTCCTGACCACCCTTCCCAATCTTCCCTCAGTCATGGCAGGGAAGGTTCCCCCAGAGATAGAAATGCATCCTTAGAAAACATCTTAGGGGATTCTGATAGAATCCTCTGGCTGAGAACCAAAATTTTATATTCACATTAAAAAAAAAGAGAAAAGAAAAGAAATTCCAGAGAGGTAAAGTAAAACCCTGGTGGAATAGCATCAATGCTGGTACTTTAATACAGGCCGTTTCTCTTTAAAAATCTCTTGAGGATATTAGCCACAGTAATCCCCTTCTATCCATGAGGAATACGAGGGTTACGTTCCAAGACCCCAACAGATGCTGGCAACCACAGATAGTTCCAAGCACTATGTATACTACGTTTTTTCGTAAGCACACGTACTTAAGATGCAGCTTAATTTATAAATTAGGCACAGTAAGATATTGACAATAATAAGTAATAATAAAATAGAACTATAATAATATTTTGTAATAAAAGTTACGTAATGTGGACTCTCAAAGTATTTTATCCTACCGCACTCACGCTTGGGTTGACGTGAGATGATGAAATGCCTACGTGCTGAGATGACGTAAAGCGAGTGACGGAAGGCACTTGGAACTGGCGTTAGCTCACTATTGACCTTCTGATGATTCGTCAGGAGGAAGATTATCTCCTTGTGACTGGTGGTTGATGCGGGTAACGAAACTGCGGAAAGCAAACCTGCAGATGAGTGGAGCTACCGTCTGTGAATATATATTGGTTCCCAACCTCAGGAGTTTCTTAGGTGAGATTTGAAAAGTGTCCCTGAACACAGAGGACCAGGAGAGACTGGAGAAAGGCATGATAAGCGGCAGGTTTAACAAGCAAGGGAGCTTATGAAGGAGACTTGTCTCGGGCGCCATGAAGACCGAGAACTTCGCCCCTGCCTGCCAGGATTTTATGAATTTATATAGAGGCCCTAACGGGGTGGGTCCAAATGGTCACGACAACACACTGCTCTCTCAGAGCTGCGTCCGTGAAGTGGCTCCTCGTGTCGGGGCAGACTGTACCTTCCAGCGGTCGCAACAACACACTGCCTTCTTAGAGCCGCGTCCGTGAAGTGGCTGCTCGTGCGGAGACAGACTGTACCTTCCAAGACCAAGGGAGGCAAGGAGCCTCTGATTTCCTGGGTCTGGCACGTGGTCACATTCTCTCCGTGATCTCTTCTAACAGTGCATCTTCCAGGTAATCTCTTTCACGTATTCCTCTTCAGAATCAGTATATACAACCCAGGTGTTGACGTAATGATGCTGGTTCTTTCCTGATTTGTGAGGGTATTAGGGCAAGCCGTGAACATCCAGATGGAAACATGCCTCAAGCTGAATTCTTTAGCAGGGACTGTTCATTTTTTTTTTTTTTTTCTTGTTGTGACGCCAGCATGTAGTCTTGACAGCGAGAGTCCCACCCAGCTCCCGTATCTTTCTATAAATGTCCCTAGATGGGTTGTTTAAAGTAGATTTTTGTGAAAATGGTAAAAAATTACGTTGTGAATTCAAGATAGCAAATTATTGGGGCGCCCGGGTGGCCCAGTCGGTTAAACGTCTGACTCTTGATTTCAGTGCAGGTCACGATCCCACCATTGGTGAGATTCATCGTGCATTAGGCTCTGCACTGACAACAGGGAGCTTCTTGTTTGGGATTCTCTCTCTCTCTCTGCCACTCCCCCGCTCGAGTTCTCTCTCAGATATTTAAAAAGAAAAAAAAAAAACTCAAATTATCGCTTGAGACTTCTTTCAATTTAGGTTTTATCTTATGTATAATAAATGCATAAAATATGCACCAACTATAAATAGTTTTTAGTGAGCTTTAACATTAGCTTCTAATTCTTTCTGGCTAAGTCAGTGCTTGCAATACTTAGTCAATGTGCCTAACAGAAAGACTATCTGGTCTGGCCAGCCTCTCTTTCTTTCTGGCTTTGTAGATGCTTTCTGCAGATTCACCACTGTCTGTGCTGGACTGGCTGCTTCAAGACTTGTAAAAGTTGCTTTTTGCTCAGGCACCTGTTGAGGTATAATATCTACACACTAAATCTACTTCAAATACATTGATTTCTTTATGAAATGCTTTGTAAAGGCTGCTTACCTGCTTTACTGTAAAGTATTGGGAATATGCCGTTTGACTCTTTAATCTGAATACTCAGTATCTCTTTTTTTTGTCATCTGCAACTTCTCTGTCAAATTTGTGGAGTTTAATGTCAACAGATGAGTTTGATCCTTTCGGGTGGGAAGAACCTCTTTCTGCTTAGTCTTAAACAGAAAATGAATGTCTTGTTGGATTAAGTAAAAAAGGCACTTCATATGTAACACCTGTAAAACAGAGCCAAGATCAGAGGGAGGTGTTCCCATTTAGACATTTGTATCCAGTAGGTATTGGGTACATAGCAATATTCTCTCTGAACTGCACCCTCACATACAGAACACATTCACTGCTGCCCATATCTCAGACTAGTGCTGTCCCATAGAAATAATGTAGGCCATTATTTTGGATTTTCTGGTAACCGTATTAAAAAAAAAGAAAAAGATAAAATGAACTTTAATAATATATTTTATTTAACCCAATATAGCCAAAATATTATCATTTCAACATGAATTCCATATAAAAGGTATTAGTAAAATATTTTACATTCTGTTTTTCTTACCTAGTCTTTGGCATCTGGTATGTATTTGATACTTAGAGCACATCTCAATTAGGATGTTAACTACAGAATTTTCATCAGGAATACTTGATCTGCATTCAGATTTGATAAACTTTATAGTTGAAAAGTGGGTTCACATATCCGAGCTTTTCCAAAATACTTTAAAAATTTCCAATAATTAAATCAAAACTGGAAAAGTAATTGTTCTCTTATATTCACATTCACATTGACAAAATGGGTTTCTCTTTTTTAAAAACGTCGATTTAACTTTTGAGTTTTGAAACTACATATATCCAACTTACGTAACTTCACTAACTCTTGTGGCAATTCAGTATTGTTAACAATGAATTCAAAGGGGTATGCATAAGTTGGAAAGCAATTCTAAATTTACCAATGTCGGGGCCCCTGGGTGGCTCAGTAGGTTAAGCATCCGACTTCAGCTCAGGTTATAATCTCATGGTTCATGGGTTCAAGCCCCTTGTCGGGCTCTGTGCTGACAGTTCAGAGCCTGGAGCCTATTTTAGATTCTGTGTCTTCCTCTCTCTCTCTGTCCCTACCCCACTCGCACTCTGTCTCTCAAAAAATAAACATCAAAAAATTAAATAAATTTACCAATATCAACAAAGTGTTCTTCACATTTTTCTTGTAGTTTTCACAGCCAGTTTACATAACACTATTAATTACAGTTAACATGTTCTGCACATTGATTCTTGTTAGAAAAATATGTAAAATCATTATTACTTACATGTATTATGAAAAATTTCAACTTTAATATAAATTTTTGTACTTGTCTAGCCAAGTCACAAATAATCTTTCTTTTTCCTCGGTACTTCAAATTTAGCTCATTCATATGCAGTGTGATATCTATAAAAAAACATAAATCACATTGCCCCTTTTGCCTTTGTTTATTGATTACAACAATATTGGCAAGTATTCCCTTTGTTTCAAGAAAATTCTGAATAGTATTCAGTACAATAATTTTTTTAAAGTGCTTCCATGACTTGAATAAACAGCCTTGGCCAAGAACACATAATTTTTTAATCTATTGCTTAGTGTTTATTATTATATCTGTTTCCTTATCTACTATTTGTTTTAATAATTCTGTTAACTGACAGTGACTAATCAGTTGCACTTACTTACTTATGATTTTAACAACTGTATCCGTGCCACTTCTTGTAAAGTCTGCTTCAGAAAACTGAACATACATCTTTTCAATGTGTATCATACAACGGAGCAAAGCAATAAGAAAGAAAATGTCAGTCTCTTGTTTTAAAACTTTAATACATATAGGTTTTTGACCTAACCTAGATGGAGTACCATCTATCATGATAGAAAGAATTTTTTCATATCCAACTGAGATTGTTCTTTGACAGATGTGAAAGATTAAAAAAAAATATTCAATGAGTTTGGATTTTAGGCTGCAAATTGGCAACGTTTTTTCATACACTTGGAAGTCCTTCAAAATAAAAGTACTCTTGGGGAACTCATGAAGAAATATGGCTTTAAATATCATCTGTAAGCTGATGACTTCCACAAACATAATATGTTCAGCCCTAATCTCTTTCTTGAATTCTAGAGTTGAATATCCAATGTCTACCTAACATTTTCAAATTATTGGTTCTCCTGTCAAACTGTTTATTCCCTAGTCCTCAATAAATGATAACTCTAAGCCAAAAAAAATATTGGGGGTTATTTTTAACTCCTCTCTTTCCTTTAGGGTATCCATATATTCAATCTACCAGTAAATTCTGCTTGACTCTACTTTTCTAACATATCCTAAATTTGACAATTTCTTAGGAACTCATTGTTACCACACCAATTCCACCTGATTTCTTGCAAAACCAACTAGGTCATCTCCTTGTTTCCATTTTGTAACTTTTATAGTCCATTTTCAATATAGCAGTACTTCAGATTATTCCATGCTTCTCTTCAACATCTCTCCAGCGCATCTTATGTGATCAAAGTACCAGCCCAGAGTCCTTGACCTACATAACCTGGCTTCCACCATCCTTTCTGTCCTTACCTCCTACCATCTTCTGCTCTTGCTCATTTGTTCCTGCCCCAGTGGCTTCCCTGGTCATACTCATACCATCCAAAAACACTCACACCTCTGGGTTTGCAAGCCTATTATTCTCTCTGTCTAGAACACTCTTTTTCTGATAGCCAATAATTTGTTCCTTCACTTTATTCGTGACTCTGTTAAAAAGTCACTTTATGTAGGAAATCTTCCCTGAATATTCACCTAACATATGTTACTCGCTGTGCCCCTTTGCCTTGCTCTATTTTTCTTTATAGTACCTACCACATAATATATTTGTTTTGATTTTGGAGGATTATGTCTGTCTTTCCCCCTGGAGCATAAACATCAGGAGAGCAGGGCATTAATTCATTTGTCACTGCTCTGTCTCCAGTGACTAGATCAGCATCGAGCACATAATATGCTCACTGAATAGTTGTTGAGTTTATAAATGATTTACTCTTCTGATTGAAACTCAATAAATATATTGGAGTCTTCGAATATCTGTTTTCTGTAACTCATTTGTTTCTGATATGGTGGGTAAAATGCAGAAGAAAGAATCTATGCTATGAAAACAATCAGATGTTATATAGATTTTATGCTATAGATATTTTATAGTAAGTTCACAACATGCATTGAGCATAGGCCAATGCCTCCTACAGTTTTGGAGGTTTATTGAGTTCCTAGTTCCTGGAGAATTTTTTCCATTGGTTATTGTTCATTCTCTTTAGCTCAGTCTTACTTTTTCCACAGCAAGCTCTGTGTCTATCTGTAGGAAAATCTCAGGCTTCTAGATAGTCCAGGAACTTTCCTATCCCAGCACTGGTACATATTTTATAGTCACCAACTTGAGTGTGCAAAAATATAACTTTATTATCTATAAAATTTTATTTTGGGGCCCTGAACTCCCAATCTGAGAATAGCATAAAGTGCAATTTAGTAACCTCCTGGGAACTTCTGTCAGATTCAGTGATTTCTCAGTCATCTCAGACTTAGTTCAGTCACAGGTAGGACATGTTAGGTTTTGTTCACAGTTCCCTGTGGACTCAAGGCTACACCATATGGTGGGAATACAGAGCCCAGTGGTGGGGGGAAAAGGGTTACCTTTTCTCTGTGCAGACTCTGTCCTATGCCAACTCTGGGTTTTCAGCACACGCGGTGTGGGGTGCTTCCTTGAACGCATCCTGAGATGGGACAGGTCCTGAGTGGGCTTTCCTCAGCTCCCGTCTGCCAGCAGTCTTCTGATGTGAACTTGCTCTGGCTGGTCCCCAGGAGGACTTTTCATGCCGCATCCTTCTGCCAGAACCTACTCTTGTTTCAGCTTCGGTCAAGTCCTCTGGCTCAATCTCCCTCATTAAAAACTAGAACCCACTTAGGTTTTGAACTCGTAGGTCTTATAAAATTCAAAGCATTGTCTCTAACTCTCCCATGCCTAGGTAAGCCCTCTGCTCTTCTCCTCTTCACTATATGGTGGGGAACTTCTCTGTGGCTTTCTATTTTCCTGAGCTCAGCTTTTCTCTCCTCTTGAATCCTGTTATTTAAAAGTGGTTTCCATTGTACTTCTCCCAACTCTGTAGCCCTGAAACTTCTCTTGAAAGAGCAGAGGTTTAGAATTTTTCTGGCTTTCTCTAAAAACTCTACTTCCACGCAGTTCAGAGGGTACAGAACATGTGGTGGTGGTGGCGGGGAATATTGGTTCTGGCTTGTCAGGAAACGTTGTCTAAGATGTGAAAGTGGGTAAGAGGGACCAGTAAATGTATTTTCTGTGGTGTATGGGGCATTGTCAAGAAGAGCGGTTCTCATTTGGCAATGTCTGGAGACATTTTTCCCTGTTGTGTCAACATATGGTTGATATCAGCACTGAATAAGTTTAAGGTGTACAACATAATGACTTGACTTTTATATATTGTGAAATGATGACTACAATAAGTTTAGATCATGTCACATACATACACACACAAAAAGAGAAAGAAAAAATATTTTTTTTTTCTGTGAGATTAGGACTCTTAGGATCTACCTGGAGACATTTTTGATTGTCAGAAGTGTGTGAGGCATATGGTACTGGTACCTAGTGGGTAGAGGCTTAGGATCCTGTTAAACATCCTACAATGCACAGAACAGGCTGTCACAACAAACAATTATCTAGCTCCAAGTATCAATGGTGCCAATGCTGAGCAATGATGGTCTGGTGCATCCTAGGAGGATTATGTGATTTATAGGTGTGTGCTCCTTTGATTGCCTTTCTATTGACTAGACTATTTTACATCACTGTAGAGGAAGAAGTTAACTGTTTTAAAGCACTATTAGCAATGCAAATAATTCCTGTCCATAGCAATGCAATTGAATTTTGAGGACTAGAGATAATGTTGGTTTTCACTTATAAAAAACAAGACCCCAGATATTATATTTTATTGTCCTATAAGATAATAAGCAGTTTTGCCTCTATTAGCAAATTTATTTCGGCATTCCTGATTGCTTATTAATATAAATATAAACACACACACACACACATATATCTGTTCTTCAAATTCTGTTAGTTTCTTCATTAATAAGTAAGTTGAATACAATTTTTGACACATGTTAACTTTATGTTGTCTTGAAAGTCAAGTTTTTAATATTTTGAAAATTATCATTTGAAACAAGTGTTGGTGAGAATGTGGAGAAAAAGGAACATTCTTGTACTATTGGTGGGAATGCAAATTGGTGCAGCCATAATGGAAAACAGTATGGAGTTTCCACAAAAAATTAAAAATAGAACTACTCTACAATCCAGGAATTGCACTACTGGGTATTTGCCCAAAAAAATATAAAAACATAAATTCAAAAGGTTACATGTACTGCTATGTTTAGCATTATTTACGGTAGCCAAATGATGGAAGCAATCCAAGTGCCTGTTGATAGATGAATGAGTAAAGAAGAAGTGGAATATATATCACATATAATTATATATAATATAATTCAGCCATAAAGGAGAAGAATATCTTGTGATTTGCAACAACATGGATAGAGCTTTTGAGTATAATGCTCAGTGAAATAAGTCAGTCAGAGAAAGACAAATATCATGTGCTCTCACTCATATGTGGAATTTAAGAAACAAAATAAATGAGCAAAGGAGAAAAAAGAGAGAAAGACAAACCAAGAATTAGACTCTTAACTATAGAGAACAAACTGATGGTTACCAGGGGGAGGCGGGTAGAGGGGATGAAGGAAATAGTGGGTGGGGATTTAAGAGTACACTTATCATGATAAAAATTAAAATAAAATAAAATGATAAAAAGAGTAACTGCCCTTATACTGGTTGTCTTCTGAGTCTTCATTGTTCTGATAATTAAAGGTAATTTTTTTTAAATCTAAAAACTACTTCGGGCCCCTGGGTGGCTCATTTGGATTAAATGTCTGACTTCGGCTCAGGTTTCTTGAGTCCAAGCCCTGTGTAGTGCTCTGTGCTGGTAGCTCAGAGCCCGGAGCCTGCTTCTGATTTTGTGTCTCTCTTTCTCTCTGTTCCCCCCCTGTTCGTGCTCTGTCTCTCTCTCTCAAAAATAAACATTAAAAAAAAAATCTAATGAGCTTACATACAAACACAATTCATCAGTTTATTGGGATCAGTATATACTCCATAAATAATTCATTACAAGAAAGAGTTTCATCTTTTTAAACTAGTCTTTTCGCCATATTCATAAATCATGATTTAAAGAATCCTCTAAGAGGATTGTAAAATAGAGATGCTTCTATGTAATAGGCCCTATCATTGGGCTTCAAGGTCTTTAACGCAAATAAAGTCCTCAAAACAGAAAAAAGTAAAAAGAAAATTATCCTTTGGCTACCTATTTATATCCCTTTTCAGGTATTTTTCTTAAATTAAGATGGTGACATTTGTTCTTAGGGGTTAAGAACTTGTTGCTTTCTTCTTAGGTTCTACACTGGTATCTCTGAATTGTGGGGTATCACTTTTGGGATTGGGGTAAATTTAGGGGTGTCAGATGAGGCTAAGAGATATTTTCTTCAAATATGATCATAACCCCAATACTAAGTCCTTAAAGATTCATAACAATTGCTGATTTTCAACAAATATGCAGTTTTCAGATTCCTGGTCTTTCTTTCTTTCTTTCTTTCTTTCTTTCTTTCTTTCTTTCTTTCTTTCTTTCTTTCTTTCTTTCTTTCTTTCTTTCCTTCTTTCTTTCCTTTCTTTCTTTCCTTTCTTTCCTTCCTTCCTTTCTTTCTTTCTTTCTTTCTTTCTTTCTTTCTTTTCTTTCTCTTCTTTCTTTCTTTCTTTCTTTCTTTCTTTCTTTCTTTCTTTCTTTCTCTCTCTTTCTTTCTTTCTATCTCTTTCTTTCTTTCTTTCTTTCCTTTCTTTCCTTTCTCTCTCTCTCTCTCTCTCTCTCTCTCTTCTCTCTCTTTCTTTATGAGAGAGCACATGAGTGTACAAGTGTGGGGAGGGGCAGAGAGAGAGGGAGAGAGAAAATCCCATGCAAGCTCCACACTGTCAAGGGAAAACTCAGTTGAGGCTGGATCTCATGAAGCATGAGATCATGACCTGAGCCAAAATCAAGAGTTAGACGCTTAATCAACTGAGACGCCCAGGTACCCCTCACATATTTCTAAATAATTTGTTTGAGTTAGGAGCTAAATAAGGTGCATAGTTGGCAATTGGTTGAGATGTCTTTCAAGTCTCTTTTAATCTAAAGCTCCTCCCCAATATCTCTCTTGATTTTCCTCCTAATTACATTGTTGACAAAATGTGATCATTCATTGTGTGAAGTTTCCCATAGCGTGGATTTTGCTGATTACATCCTTGTGCTGTTGTTGCCCGTGCTTCCTATATAGGAGTTAGATCTAGAGGCTTGACCAGATGCAAGTTTGATTTTTTTTTTTTTTTTCTTTTTACTTGAGCAAGAATACTTCATAGGTTGTGCTGGGTGTTTCCAACAAGAGTCTTAAATGTCTGTTTTTCTCTTTTTCATGGTATTAGCAGCCATACATTATCATTGTTTCAGGTCGATTTTTTTATTTTTAAATAATGGAAAAGCCCTGCATTTTAAATAGATATCAGCCTCATTTTCTCCTAGACTTCCTCTTCACTTCTCCTTTGGTGTGTTTCATGGCTGTGGGTGGTGGACCAGTAGAGAAGATTTCCCCAAGGAGGTTAACATCCAAATCTCTTAAGGAAAAGATGGAGTTGGGAGGAGGCGTAGGGAATTTCAAGCAGAGGGGATTCAGAAGGTGCACAGGCGAGAGAACGTGAACAAGCATTGTGAGTTGTCCCTGTGCTTGGGGGAGTAGATTCTGAAAGAAAAGATAAGAGATAATCTTGGGAAGAATGTGGATTGTTCTCATACTATGAAAAGTCCTGTGATAAGGCATTTCTAAAAGTTCTTAATCAGTGACTAGTTGGGATTTAGATATAGCACTCTTGAGGTGCCTGCACACAAGTCCCTGGAAGAGAAAGGACTACCCAGAGGGGAAAGCAGAAACACCATTAGGCCATTCACCTGCTCCATGGTAACGTCTCATAGTGTGCTCCTTCCCGGGGAATGAAATCTTGAGCTTCAGCTCATCAAAGGAAACATCCAAGTAGAAATCAAATCCAACTTTGCTGTTTTCAAAGTTTTTGCTACTTCTGGTGAGAGAATAATCAAGAGTCTTCAGACCCCTCGCCCTTATTGTGGGATGGGAGAAGGAGAAATCAGGCATGCATCCATTATATTATTTTTCTTGTCATTTTAAATTACTGGGTGGCCGTTTTGAAATACTGTACATGGCTGAATATGGCTTAAAGTAAATACCATGTCTGATGCTGGCAGACAATAGATTTCCACAAGCCTGAAGCATGCAATTTTTAAAGCTCTCTTTCCCTCCTCTCTTTTCTTGAGGTGGAAGACATTTTTTTCACCTAAAAAATAATAAGCTTTAGGAACACAAGCATATAAAATACATTTAAAAATCCCATCTACATGTAGGGTTTTGCTTTAGTCATTTCTTTTTTCTTTGACATCGTTTTATTTTAGCTTTTTTCTCTGCCCTACTGATTACTATTTTTGTCTCCTTTGATGGTTCTATTTCCCCATTTGTTTTCTTTAAAATATAACTTACTGTTTGAAAAGTGATACTCCATTTTCCATCATTTCTTTTTCTGGATATCAGGACCCCAAATTTCCTCTTCTACATGTAGATTTAGAATGATACAATGTGCTAAGTCCAAAGATTCCATTTTGATTTATCTGTAGCCTTTTTCACAGACTCTGTAGTAATGCTGGACATAGAAGTCCCAAGTTTTTTCTTACATAGTTTCTGAAAGTTTCTTATTGGAATCCTTTTCACTTATTCAGTCACATTAATCAAAAACTTATGTTGTGTCAAGCTTTGGGAATTCGTAGTAGAAAAAGAGAAACAAATTGCTGGATATCGTGGACATGAAGTGTCTGTATCTGAAATCAAATCTATTACCTTTTCCCTCTGATGACCCTATTTCTCTCAGCCTTGAAATTATTCTTTTAACTAGAAACCAGATGCTAAAACTTACTTCCTTTCTTTCACTTGGCATCTTCTTAAATTCATTGGTAAACACTTCTGCTAACTCCAGCTAATAATTTCTGTTAATATTAACTCTTCTTTTCCATTCTTATACAAGCCCTGTGGTCTGGATCTGTATACTTTTATCTCAACTCCTGCCAACACCTCTTTATTGATCTCACTGTTTCCCTTCTCTTCTCTAATACATTCTGAACTTCAACCTGATTGTTCAGTTATTTTGGTTTAGTTGTGTTAATTTCCTTTTTCAAGTATCTTCAGTTACTAACACCTAACTTATAACAACATTTCCCAAAGCATGGTCCAGTAGAGTGTGGCAATTGCCTTTAACCAAAATAAAGGTTTCATAGATTTGAAAGCACTGGAGTAAATAAAGTAAATTAGGTATGGGGGTGGTAATTTTCACTGTGGAACTTCTATGTACCTTTAATATGCTTGAAAAGATGTCAGTTATGATGGCTCCCACTTCCTGTACTTATTTGGCTATAAGACACTACTCTTCCCACGCCATGGTGGGTTTCCTGGGATTAATTTTTTGGGACATCAGCTTGCAAACTACTAGTCTGAGACACATATTCTAAACTCCTTGTATTGGCCTTTAAGTGTCAAGAATCTGACCACCTGTCGTTTTCCAGCCTTTCCTTCCTATACTCCCTTGCATGAGTCTCTTCCTTCAGTCTGCAGGACCAATTACACACCTGCTTCCTTCATTTCTGTCTGTGCTGTTTCTTCCTCCTACAGGAAGGAAGAAACCTTCTTGAGAAGCATACTCCTTCTCTCTCCTCCTTGAGAGTGTACTCATCATTAAAGGGTACCAATACTCCTGGAATGGGGAGAGGCTGTTATCACAAATACCTTGGAAGCCGCCATTCTGGTTAAGGATGAGGGAGAGGAGTAGGAAAAAGGCTGCTGCTTAGCCTGGGAAAGTGAAGAGGAGTGAAAAGCTCCATGCATGCAATGTGCAGGTTACACCCAAGACCCAGGCAGCTTAGCTTTCTGGGAGAGCCCTCCGCCAAAAACCCAGGAGAGGGAAAGGAGCTTAAAGAACTCTTTGTGTCCTGGGAGGAGGGACGGGTGGCCATTCTGTAGGTGCATTGAATCTTTTGTGCAGAGATGGTGCAAGGAAGGGTGCTGCAGAGGCTGGGCAGGGACTATAAGGTGTTGGTAAATGAAAGCACAGTAGGGGCTGGGTGGCAGCAGCAGCAGCAGCAATGGAGATTGTAATGGAGGAAGAGGTGCTCATAGCAGCCCAGACTGTTCTTGGATGTTCTAGTAGCTGATGCATGTATGTGGGAAGCTTGTGTGCTCACTGTAGTGATTAGAGGAAAGTGTTGGTGTGAGGTGGTGAAGAGAGGGGGAGTTTGGTCCCCTCAGTTTTGGGGAGTGGACTGTAGCTGTTTTGTTACTGATTTACTCCCTAAGGCACCCACTGGTGCTAGTGTTCCATGTAAAACATTTGAGCAGTACTACACAGTTTGCAAAATGCAATTTATGTACATTACAGGTAATCCTGCTTTTTGAAAGTTTGCTTTATGCCATTTCTGTTTTACGAAAGAACTGCATTACCAACTGTTTTTTGCTAACCGAAAGACATCTGAAGAGGATTTTCATTTTTATAAAAAAAGGCAAAAAGCCAAAATAATATTGAGGGTTTGTTTTACAGGAGACCTTATAGAGGCAGTGCGCACCCCGAGCAGCAGAGTAGCCCCACCAAGCTCCATCCCTGGGAAGCACACTCAGCATCTCAGCATCAAGCCACCAGAGCTCTGAGACGTGTCTGTCAGCTGCTGTGCTCTGTCTCAATTTATTTTGTCCATCTGCCTAGCAAGTGTCCTAAGGTATCAGAAAAACCTAAGAGACGTTAATTTTTGGGTCTGGGGATGCCCAAAACCCTTTTTTATATAAATTAGTGGTAATCGCTTCTTCACTTTAAGCGTTTTCAGCTTCTCAGCGTTTTCAGAAGGTTTCAGATCTCGGATGGAGCCGGAAGCCTATATCTCCTTTTTTGCCGGATTCCTGGAGATGGCCTCTGAGATTTACTGGGAGGCAGTTAACTAGGGAGTAAAGGAAGGAACCCTGAGCAGAGAGAGGGGCTCTGCAGCTGGGGTGGCTTTGGAAGGTGGCAGGGACTTGGACTTGAATGCAGTCTCTCCCTATCAGGTTTAAGTTGCTCCCTCCCAACCTCCACACAAGAGCTGTGCACTTGAACAAGGACAACTCTCTTCAGCCTAGGACAATCTCTGGAGTGGAAACTCTGTGTGAGCTGTCAGTCCCCAATTCTCTCACCTGCTGAGGGAATTAGGAGTACTTTTGTCTCAGGGGAAGGGGGCAGATCAGGGCAGGGGACCACAGCATCTACACATCATGTTATCCTTGGATCAGACTTTATAGACGGTCTTCATTTTATAGAGGAGGATGTGGAGGCCCAGAACTATTAGGGGGAATTTTGCAATTTCATAGCCATTAAATACCCAATAAAGCCAACTCAGAATTAAAACTCAGGGCTTCAGAGTCCAGATCTAGTGCTCATCGCACTGTACCCCGTGGTGCATGGTTCATAGCTCATGTAACCACAAGGCTATCTTTCCCATCATAGACTTGGCCTCTGCGGATTGAAAGGGATCATGCACTTTTGGAGCACTTTTATTTGATACCATGAACTGGTAATTATATTTATACATACATTTTATCTGTTGGGAAGGCTGAAACAAAGGAAACATCTCTTGTAAATGGGGCAGTATGATGGGCTTACCACTTAAGGAGGCCTTAACCTCTGGGGAAAAGTTTTCTTCCTTTGTCTTTAAAAATTAGTCACTTGATGAGCCTCTTGTCATTTTGCATTAAGGAATGTCTTAATTCTCCACGTTTCTTTATCTGTTAAACTGTGTCATTCAGAGATAACCTGTACTCCTCACTTTCTTAGAATATGCCTTTACCTCAGTTACATGTAAGACAAAGATATACATTCCTTACCCCTGCAGATAGATAGATGCTAGAGACTTGCAAATTTCCCTTCATAGATTGAGGTTTACCTGATGGATTCTGTGTTAAAGAAGGAGCCTATGTCATGTCTTCAGAGCTGAGATGTTCAATGTTTGGGGTTCATGCCAAGGGTCATGAGATTCCAAACAGTTATAGAGAAAAGGTAGTCAAGGACTGTATAAGACTGTCATTTCTGAATTTTACGTTTCAATCCTCCTGCTATTTTGATAATAGCCTTCCTCGCCAGCAATTACAGTGATGCAGATGGTCCAGAAATTGGGAGAGGGGTGTAAAATATTGTCCTGGGGGTAGGGTTTCTTGTGACCTAAGTAAGTTTTGGTCAGTAAGGTACCCTGTGAGCTAGGCTGCCTTCTCTTGGGAAGCATCTTGAGGATAATTAAACTGTCTAAACACCCAGCTTGATCTTTGCTTAAATTACCCTTGGTGACTCTAGAGGCCAAAACTAATGACAGGACATCCAGGACTGGGGACATATTATCCAATATTGTTTTATAACCTTCCTGAGGGCAGAGACTTTCTTTTGCATTTATATTCTCTACACATAAATTGTAATAGCAGTATGCATAAAAAATTGCTTGATGATCTATTAAAGTGTGGATTCTGGTCTCTCCCTGTACCTGTTTTCTTTGGAATCTACATTTTACTAAACACCCAGAAAAGTCTGTTGTCACCTAACAGGTGCTCCTGAATGTATGTAGAGTGAGTACGGTTCTTACTGCTTTCTTTCTATTTTAAAAATAACAAGTTTATTTTTTAAAATAACATTTTATTGAGATATAATTCACATACCATAAATTCACTCTTTAAAATGTACACATTAATGCTTTTTAGTAGATTACCAAAGTTGTGCAAACATCACTACTAATTCTAGAATGTTTGTTTTAAAGATTTTATTTTTTTAAGTAATCTCTTTACCCAAAGTGGGACTCAAAGTCACAATCCTGAGATCAAGAGATCCATGTTTTGTCAACCAACCAGGCATCCCCTAGAATGTTTTCATGAGCCCAAAAAGAAATTCCTTATCCATTAACATTCATTACCCATTTCCCCATTTTCATCATTTTCAATGAACAAGACTTGCCCTTCCTTTGCTGAATTTATTCATAGGTATTTTATTCTTTTGGATTCTATTGTGACTTCAATACTTAATTTTATTTTGGATTGTTCATGGTTCGTGTTTAAACGGTAATTGATTTTTGTGTATTGATCTTGTATCCTACAATTTCGCTACAATTGTTTACTACCTCTAATAGTATTTCGTGTACTTTTTAGGATTTATCTTTAAGATCATTTCATTTGTGAATAGCTTTACTTCTTCCTTCATAATTTGGATGCCTCCTCCTCTCTTGCCTAGTTGTCTTGACCAGCACCTTTTTTTTTTAATTTATTTTTTAAGTTTACATCCAAATTAGTTAGCATATAGTACAACAATGATTTCAGGAGTAGATTCCTTAATGCCCCTTACCTATTTAGCCCATCCCCCCTCCCACAATCCCTCCAGTAACCCTCTGTTTGTTCTCCACATTTAAGAGTCTCATATGATGTATTCCCCTCCTTGTTTTTATATTCTTTTTGCTTCCCTCCCTTTATGTTCATCTGTTTTGTATCTTAAAGTCCTCATATGAGTGAAGTCATATGCTATTTGTCTTTCTCTGACTGCCTACTTTCACTTAGCATAATACCCTCTAGTTCCATCCACATAGTTGCAAATGGCAAGATTTCATTCTTTTTGGTTGCCGAGTAATACTCCATTGTATATACATGCCAAATCTTATCCATTCATCCATCGATGGGCATTTGGGCTCTTTCACTACTTTGGCTATTGTTGATAGTGCTACTATAAACATTGGGGTGCATGTGCCGCTTCGAAATAGCTTACCTATATCCTTTGGGTAAATACCTAGTAGTGCAATTGCTGGGTCATAGGGTAGTTCCATTTTTAATTTTTTGAGGAGCCTCCATACTGTTTTCCAGAGTGGCTGCACCAGTTGGCATTCCTACCAGCAGTGCAAGAGATTCTCTTTTTCCACATCCACACCAACATCTGTTGTTGTCTGATTTGTTAATGTTAGCCATTCTGACAGGTGTGAGGTGGTATCTCATTGTGGTTTTGGTTTGTATTTCCCTGATGATGAGTGTCAGGTTGTGTGTGTGTGTGTGTGTGTGTGTGTGTGTGTGTGTGTTAAATAAATGCTCCTTGGATTGTTTTAAACCTTTGGTTAATTTTTGGAGTCCTGAAAAAGTTCATTTTGACCAATTCTTGCTGCTTTTATGAAGGAGTGAATTTCTGGAGGTCCCTACTCTTTGTCTCTATTTTGAACATTTTTGTTTTCTGAACAGTTGTCTTCTGTCACTTAAGTTTAGATTCCCCACCCCAAGGTTTTCTTTCTGGATTCCCTTGTTGGAAAGGAAGTCAGTTTGACTCAACTTGTGTTCACATTACTTGAGTATAGTTGGCCTTTTATGAAGAACCGAAGAGGTGATCCCTAGTTTCCTGTATGTTGGAAAGAACAAGCAGCCTTTGTGGAAATAACTCATGTTCAGAGAGCAAAAATCAAGACCCATCAGCTTGTTGTAGGTCAATACTCACTGAGAAGCTATAGTTGCTCATGTGGTTTAGTGCTATAGCACAGAGACCCAGGTGGGGAATTTTTCTCTCTGGTTTTGAGAGCTGCAGAATGGCAGCCCCAGCACATGCCAGTGTGGGCAGTTCAAAAGCAATAAGATGGGTGGCAAAGGGTATGGAAGATATTGTGTGCATTTGAGGTGTCCTAGCTTCTTTCAGGGCAGAGACCTCGTTAGCATTTCACCATAAAGAGTTCTACAGAAGGGGGCACTTGGGTAACTCAGTCAGTTAAGCTCTTGGTGTCTGCTCAGGTCATGATCTCATGGTTTGGTTTGTGAATTCGAGCCCAGCCTTGGGCTCTGTGCTGGTGGTGCAGAGCCTGCTTAGGATTCTTTCCCTCTCTCTGCCCCATTGGATGTGTGTGAGCTCTCTCTTCTTTCTCTCTCTGAAAATAAATAAATAAGTAAATAAGTAAATAAATAAACAGACTAAAAAAAAAGAATTCTACAAGAGGGAAGAATCTGAGTTCAAGTTATCCACTAGAACACTTCGAAATAGTTCTGCAAGGGGCAGATAGGGACCTCTGGAGGAGGTTGGAATTCCTTTAATGGAGGATGGGAGCAGCATAAGAAAAAGGCAGTTGTACTATTGTGATCACACTGAATTTCCGTAGACTGGGGCAGTGTGGAGAAGAATGGAGCACACCTAACTTTTCCATTGGTCTTAGGCTCTCGCGGCGAAGGGGAGATGGTGGCTTCCTTCTCTGGCTGTTGGAAGCCTGTCCTAAGGATATCCAGTGCCCAGTGTGGGAAGGAGACTTGAGTACCCACTTTCTCTGAGTAGCCTTAAGTTATTTGCCTCATATGTGACTCAAATTGTTTTGAACCTGAACCTAATCTATTTCTTAAATTTAGGAAGAAAATTTGTAAATATGAGTCATTTAAGAATTATCAATTAAAATAAATTCTTAGTTTCCCTAGAATCTCATGGAATTTCTTGCTAATAGAGGCTTCCTTTAGCTAATGAGTTGCCTATTGGGCCATGTGTACCTCATGCTTTATGTATATCTCATCTATGCTTTTTGGGGCTCATCGTTCACTCTCAGGATTTAGATTTGAAACCCTTTCCCTTCCCCCCCCAACTAGTTTACATTGCACAAAATGTGTGTGCTATAGATTGAATAGTGTCCCCCATCCTCAAATTCATGTATTGGAGCCCTAACCTCCACTGTGGCCGAATTTGGAGATGAGGCCCCTAAGGAAGCAGTTAAATGAAATCATAAAGGTGGGCCTTGATCCAATAGAATTTATATCCTCAAAGGAAGAGACACCAGAAAGCTCGTACTCTCTCTACAAGCACATACGGGGGAGGGGCTGTGAGAGCACATAGCAAGAAGGTAGCCATCTGCAACCCAAGAGGAGAGATCTCAGCAAACATCACTGACTGCACCTTATTCTTGGACTTCCAGTCTCCAGAACTGTGAGAACATAAATTTCTCAGCTTATGGTATTTTCTTATGCCAGCCCTGGCAGGCTAATACTGTGCACTAAAACATAAAGTGGGGCCGGCTCATGAAAATAGGAGGGAAAAAGTTAAATATTTTAAGGAGAGAAACCCCTTCACAAAAGGGAGTCAAAATCCTGGGAAAACCACACCCAGAAGGTCAAAATGGTTTTCTTTTGCTGCTGGGTAATTTCTTAAGAATTAAGTGCCAGGAACCAAAGGGACTCAGAACCCTCTGCCAGGCTCTGGGTATTTCTTGCCTCTTAACATCTGTCCTATTTAGGTCTTACTATCAATTTGATGGGATTTCTTCCTGAACTAACCACAGAGCCTCACAGGGCAGCAGATACCATCTCTTGACTCTGGCTTCTTAGCAGTGTCTGACTTTAGTATGTCCTCATCTGCTCATTTCCAGTGCATTTTCATAGTTTCCTGGCCCTTTCCTGGGCTGAACCTTGAATCTTTGATGTGCACAGCAGAGTGGCTTACCCTCATTCTTTTCAACAAGTGAATGTTGAGCATTACTGTATGCCAAGCAAGGGGAGATGCTGGGAAAAAGCTGTGAGCAAAATTGACAAGAATTCCTGCCCTCATGCGGCTCATCTTCTTATGCTTTTTCTTTACATTATGGCTGTACTTTCATATTGAATACTTCTTTTTCTTCACGTGGAACGTCAGCTCTACTCTAGATGGTAAGCACTTAAATTTTTTTATGTTTATTTATTTTTGAGACAGAGAGAGAGTGTGAGAGGGAGAGGGGCAGAGAGGGAGACACAGAATTTGAAGCAGGCTTCAGGCTCTGAACTGTCAGCGCAGAGCCCAATGTGGGGCTCAAACTCATGAACTGTGAGATCATGACCTGAGCTGAAGTCAGACACCATAACTGACTGAGCCACCCAGGCGCCCAAGATGGAAAGCCTTTAAAGAAAGGTACAGAAGATATCTTGTCACTGTAGCGTTGGACCTGGTACATAGTAGGTAGTCAGCATGCATTTGTACAGTGTATTAATTTACAGACTGTATTTATCTTCCACAGGCTGTTTGCACCTTCATATAGTGACTTCGTATAGCTCTTCATATAGTGACTCAGAATTTCCAAACAAGGGACAGTACTCATTTGTATAGGATGATTTAAACCAGTAATAAAATTTGGTGTTCATTCACAGGCCTTTGGTAAAACACCACCGACTTGCCATGAATCTGCAAAGCTAGAACTCATGCCCAGAGCACTGTCATCCCCGCCAATAGTATTTTCCCTTTACCTTGGGATCACAGGTCTGTATCTAGTGGTGTACTGGCGCCAGCTTATACAGGCTTATGAGATCTGATTGTTACATTTTCAAGGATTTTGTGAACTGGTTAGCATCATATTGGTAGATTAAAAAGAACTATTATGGGAATATTTACACCATGGAAACTGACAAATGCTGCAAATCAAAATGCTACAAATCAGCAGGTGCCCTGACCCCAGCCAGTTGTTACAGTTTATTAGAACACCACTTGAATGGATAGGAGGAGTGTGTGATGATGTCACTAAGCCAGTGAAACAGTCCTGAACTGCCTGCTTCCAGTCTAAATAAATTACAAATATCTTTGTGGTTTAAGCCCTTGCTAGTTAAAAATGTAGTTGGTGAATGAGCAGCAGGGACATCAGCAGGGGCCTCACTCTAGACCCACCCAATCAGAATCTGTGTCTTAACAAGCTCTCCAGTTAATGTATATAAACACTAATATCTACAACCATGGGTTTATGTCAATAGCTCTCAAATATTGGTGGGTATCAGAATCAGCTGAGTGCTTGTTTATACATAGACTACTGGGCCCAGTCTCTGAGTTTCAGAGTCGAAAGTTCTAAGAGAATTTGTATTTTTAACAGGTTCCCAGGTGATGCTGCTGCTGCTAGGCTGGGACAGGAAGCACTGGTGGTTTATCTATTATTGGTTGCGTTTTCTCTTTCTTGTAGCTGAATGTATCCTAGAAGACCTAGGCAGTCCTGGGCTGGTAAATGTTTAGCAATCAACTTTCCAGTTAAATAATAATAATAATAATAATAATAATAATAATAATAATAATGCCTTGATTTCTAGGGCATGCTGATTTCTTATAGTGTAAATATTCCTACCTTGACCAGTTTTAAGTTACCAACATTGTCCCCAAATGCAGACTGGAGAGGAGGCCGCACAGGTGGCTCTCCTGGCCTGTGTGCGCTGACTTCTGCACAGCACTGAGGCACATCGCATGCCCTGGACGCGGAGCTAGAGTAGGTTCTTAAATAGCTTTAAGCAAAGGGAGCTGATTAGATTTGGATTTTAGATGGATCTGCACTCCAGGCTCCCTGTAATAGGGTCAGATGGAGGTGGAGATCCCCCCCAGGAGAGAATGGCAGTGTTTTAGCTAAGAGGCTCCAGCAGCACTGCCAGGGAGAAAGGTGAAATTGACAGCTAGTTTGGAGGTGGATTTGTGGCCCCCAGAGGTGGGAGCTAAGGACGAGGGCAGAGTCCAGGATAGTTCCTAGAACTTCAGAGCAGATGAGTGGTAGTGCCATTCATTAAGATCAGGAAAACAGGAAGAGAAAATTCTGGCGGAGTTTAAATAGAGATGATTTCCCAGTCCTTTATAAAATTGTATTCACCAGCAGTTTATTTTTTTGCTTCTTCTGTGGATTCTTGCACATTGTAGAGATTTTTTTCAGCCCCCAAAGCTACCAGAATCCAAACAATGTGGAGACCTGCTGGTTTAAATATTGGATAAAATAGATAAGATATAGGATGTCCAGTTACATTTGAATTTCAGATTAACAACTAATTTTTTGGTACATATATATCTATATACTCTCTGGTGTGTTCTTAAATGGGAAAAAGGATGGTTTATTTGAAATTTAAGTGTAATCCTAGCCTTCCAAATACTTGTTAGGGAGACACTTTTGGCCAGCTGTGCTAAAATTAGAATAAACGCGGCATAGGCCCTGCTGACAATGTATTGCAGTGGCCGCGGATCGTTTGTAATGAGGAAGGTAGGTGATCCCTGCACATGAGCTTCCTGGTGGCTGGAGTAGGGCAGGCAAGAGATGGAATGAGTGCTGAGAATCAGTGCTGGTCTGCAGACAGCGAGCTGCACGTGAAGCATGCTAAACATGTAAGTGGGTCTGTAGCATGTTGCACTGGCTAAAATGTCTCCTCTAAGAAAGGGGTTATCTGACTTGCTCCTCCCTAGAATTTTTCTAATGTTCCTGTAACAATTCATCGCTTCCACTGACTGCCAGTTGAAGTCCTAAGGGAGCATCCTATGCATTTAATATTAGACCCTGTGATTCTTTTACTCCAGATTCCTTACTCCTGCTTTAAATCAATTTTTTGGTCTCAGTCCTGAGTCCCTCTGAGCAGGGCCCAGCTGGCCCAAACCATCCTGGGTGAAGTGCAGACCACATCTGAGCATGCTGCCCACACCTGGGGCCTGCCTGGCAGGCATTCCCTTGCCGCAGCCTGGTCTCCTGGATGCTCTGGGGGAGATCAGCAGGAGTCTGGAGTGCAGACGGGCCTCTGCCTCCTGAACAACCTTGGCCAGAAGTATGGCCTCAACACTGCAGGGATAATCACGTCCATATGTAGGTTTAAAAATGTGAAATCATGAAAGAATGTGCAATACCGTGCATTCCGTGATATATTTGGGTTGTACTGTAAGCAGGACAAAATCAAATTTTAAGTAAATGGAAATCTCTATGAATCTAAAATGATTTCAAATTGTTTTATAATTTTGTAAGGGTGCTGTCTTTACAGTGTTTGTACTTTGAAGGCAAATCATGCCTTAACGTCTTTGTGTTTTCCAGCCCATATGAGAGTATGTCATCACCTTCACTCCTTCCTTGTCAAAAATCACTCTTATTCCTGTATTCCTAACCTCTATTAAAGGTGCCATCCTCACTCAATCAACAACACTAAGCATACTGGGGCCATCCTAGGCTCTGCTTTCTTTCTTTTTTTTTTAAACTTCCCTTTTTTTAATGTTTATTTATTTTTGAGAGAGAGAGAGATAGACAGAGTGTGAACAGAGGAAGGACAGAGAGAAAGGGAGACACAGAATCCGAAGCAGGCTCCAGGCTCTGAACTGTCAGCACAGAGCCCGACGCGGGGCTGGAACTCATGGACCATGAGATCATGACCTGAGCCGAAGTTGGATGCTTAACCAACTGAGCCCCCCAGGCACCCCTCTGCTTTCTTTCTTAACACCTCCCCCACAAAGATATCACTACCTTTCAATTTTGTTTCTTCTTTTTTTTAAATGTTTATTTATTTGAGAGAGAGAGAGAGAGCATGAACGGGTGGGGGAGGGGCAGAGAGAGAGGTGGAGGGGAGTCTGTAGCAGACTGTGCTGACAGCAGAGAGCCCCATGGAGGGCGAGGGGCTCAAACTCATGAATCATGAGATCACGTCACGGCTGTGAGATCATGACCTGAGCCAAAGTCGGAAGCTTAATTGACTGAGCCACCCAGGTGCCCCCTTTCAATTCTGTTTCTGAAAGCCAATCTGCCCTCATTCTGGATCTCTACTGCTTTAATCTTACCTCTCAGCTGAAAAATGCCGTGGCCTAGTTCCATTTCTGAATTAAATAGTATTTTGTTGGTGCAGAGAATAGATAAAGACCAGTTTTTTTATTTGGTGTTAATTTGCGTTTTCTCATAATTTGGCTTGTATCAAATTATCTTTGTCTTTTTTCTTGACAGGGTGACTAGGATAGCCACTGGGTAGTCACAGAATGGAGAGCTGCTGTGGAGTAAGAGTAGAGAATAAGAACGAGGGCTCTGGAGTCCGCCTGCTGACGTTCAGTGCTTAGCCCCGCCACAGTGTGACCTTGGGCGGTTAACTTAACATTGTCGTGTCTGTTTTAGGTCAAATGAGATGATAATCATAGAGTTATTATAAGGACTAAATGGATGTCTCACACAAAGTACTCTGTGAGCGCTGGCTTAGGGGATGTTAGGTCTGAACATGTCTCTCATCTGCCACCACTTGGAAACTCATCAGAGATATGGCTGTCTTCTCATGACTGAATGGCACTTCTGAAAGACACATAAGTTGGTTCAACACCTGCCCATAGGCCCTGGGAAGGCAGACTTGAAACACTAACTCATCTCTAGATTTATATCTACAAGAGGAAGGCAGGGGACGGGAGAGCCTGGCACCAGGGATACAGTGTACCTATTAGGGATGAATTGGTTCCGGAGAGCCACCCAAGAGGTGATGTCAATTAGGTAATACTAATATCGTCCCCTTATTAATCTGTTCATTTGTTTTTCCACATTTATTGTACGTGTATCTCTTTTATGTCCCAGGCACTTGGGCATACAAAGATGTGCAAAGAACCACAGAATTATCACTTAAAATCAGCAAATAATTTGCATGCATGGAGATCAAGGTGAGATGAAAGTGATCAGCAGTCTGAGTCAGAAAGACACGAGAATACAGTGTTTGGCAGTGCAGGCAACCAGATGGCCGACCATCGTTCAAGAACAGAGTTCAGTGATCCAAGAGGAAAAGATAACACTTCATGCTCAGGAGTGATGGAGATGTAGGCGGGAGTCACTGGCAGAATTTAAGTACAAAACCCATAGCAGAATCCCATCGATGGCAAGGCCGACATGGGGAGGCGGTGTTGGTAAGGGGATTCTGGGGCCACAGGGAAGAACTTCCTGGGGATCCAGGTCCTAAATGGGAGCAGTTGTTCTGTGCTTGCTCGTGAGCTCCCTTATTCTGAGTCCGAGATGGTCATTTCAGCGCCTCACTGAGCCAGCAGGGTTGTTGTTATGCTTTTCTCTTGAGTATGGATTTGAGTAGACATTGGGCAGTTTGAGCTGGCTAGAATAAGGCATTGCTGAGCTCCTGCCCTCCAGAAAGCACTACTTTAGGAACCTAAACCATGAAATAGGAAGAAAAACAAAGTATTTCTCTCAAGGAGGAGCTGATACTTTAGCAAGAGAGGTGCGGTTATCACAAAAATAACACATATGGACACATACATCAGAACACGCTTCCCTCCTGCCTGCTGGCCCACATCCCCATTTTATCTACATCACTGCACACACATCAGTATTTAGGTGTCGTTTCATTAAGAGACTCTGCCACAGATAGCTAGGATTTAATTTCCTAAAAAAAGAGGTTCTTAGGCCTTGCAGTTTTTGAAAGAAGGAAGGGACAGGGTGTCATGTAAAGCATAGGTGTTTTTCACTTTCTTAATGTCATAGGTATGCTAGAAATTTCTGTTGTAATCACCCTCATAAGAAACATCCCTGCTTGATTCTTTCACATAGAAAGAATGTTCCTGGGTAAGAAGTCATTTGAAAGCCAAACCCAAGCAATTAGATTGTATGGCCCCCTCTCCTACATTTTGTAAGGCTGAAAAATACATCTGCAGTGTGTTTCTTTGCTTTATTTCTTGGGATTATTTTTATTTTAAGAAGATTTGGCAAAATGAAGACAACCTAATACAGTGTCTCTTGTCTCATTTTAAGAGAAACAGTCATCACCTCCTTTAAAAACATGTGGTTTTGGTTCTTTTCAAAAGATTCTCATCTTTTTTGAGATAGTTATCCTGTCTGTGGAGTTAAAGAAGTACCAGCCTCTGAGATTTATTCTCAGAAAAGCGGGGTGGGTGAGGGGTGCTGGCCTCGGACCCCCAGGAAGAAGGAGTGCTGGAGAAGAGCAGACTGAAGTCATGGTGTCGACTGTCTTGCTCACGCCGTACGTGCTAACCTGATGCCACTGTGCTTAGTGTGTGCAAGCAAACACTCCTCATTTTGACGGTCGCACATCAGAAACATCACAGAAGGGATCTGTTGTTCTGTTCATTTAATATGAGAGATAAGAAACTGTTCCTAATTTGGGATCTTATATAGTGAATTTTGGCTTTGCTTATACCAGTCCTTTGAAATGGAGAATTTGGTGGTCCTTTGGATTTGTTGGAAGTGGGGACTTCACAAGGGAGCTTAAGCTGGCAGTGGGGAAAGTGTATCAGCTCGGGGTGGAAAATTTCTCCGGGTTGGAAATCAAGGAAGGCGGTGAAGATCAGACTGTTCTGGGGTGAGAATATAGGCCTCTCTATAGAGACACTCAAGGGGATCAGTCAGCTGGGAGTAGTTCTGGGAGACACTAGGGCTGTCCTTCAGCAGAAACCTGGAGGGTGAGGCTTTTGTTATACTTTGGAGTGAAAGCATCTCCAGTCCAGGGTTTAACAGGGTTACAATACAGCCCTAGGCCTGACCTGCCTGCAGCTCAGTTCTATTGTCCCTTTGTTCCATCACCCCTAAACCCTCAGTTAATCAGCACCCTCATTAGCTACCTGAGCAGAAGGGGTGGAGGAGATGGAGCCCAGCATGGGTTTAACTCTCTTCTAAATCCTAGTTTGCAGAAACAGATTTCAGCCCCATTTTCTCCCCTCCCCCAGACAAACCAAATTCCACCACTCCTTGCTTTTCTAAGGGAACATCTCTATTTCTTTTCTTCTGCTTTTACTTCCCAAGAACATTTGGGGGAGGAGAACGAGAGGGAGAGGATGGAAAGCGCATGTACTTCGTCATTTGTTTTTGGATCCTAACTTTGGAGCAGCCGGTTTCCAAAAGCCCTATTGACAAAATGATTCATAATTTTTTCCAAGGCTCTGCTCTGGAAGACGTGCAGTGTGCTCCTTGCACCTGTGGCCAGTAGATGGCGCTCCTCCCTCGCTCAGCCGCCCAGGGAGCCCAGGCACCCAGGCTGGGCTCTTCTGTCCAAGCCGAAAAACCGGTGTTACCCATGCGCAGGCAAGAGGCAAATATTAAACCTAGCATTTTATGCATTTTGACAAAAAAAGCCTTTCTGTTTAGGTTGACTCCAGATTCTCTGGAGATGTGTTTGGAAACCCCCTCTGCCACTGAACTCATCACTGTGGCCTTTTATTCACTTACAAAATGCTTCCCCAGAATCCCAGCTCAATTACCTTTTGTCTCCCCTCGGTCCTAATACTCTGGTTGAATGCATGAAAAACAAAGCAGCAAGGTCAGACGTCTCCATCTCTCCCACAAGGGTTTGCCTTTCTTGTTTTCCAGAACCAAATGGAATGAGTGACTCTGCTGCCCAAATATATATGTGGTGTGTGTGTGTGTGTGTGTGTGTGTGTGTGTGTGTGTGTGTGTGTGTGTATACCACAGACATTTACTCTTGCCCCAAGGAAAGAAATACATAAATATATATACATAAATAATACATAAATATATACATCTTTCCTTTCGGCAAAGGCAAATATTCGTGGACAATGTTTTCACCAGTCCACTCAAAGAATATATTTATATTTGTATTGGTTAACATCTGATAGTTAATCAATTCAACAACTGAGTTGCTGACTGAGATGATGTGCAAAGTCGTACAGTGTGTGTTGTGGGGAAGGCCCAGATAAGTTCTTACCCTCAAAGAATGTGTTACCTAGTTCCAAAAAAACAGCCTTTGGGCTATTAGATCCAAAGCATTATGTAGATGGATTTAAATACATGCGCATAGGCTGCATGTACCTGCTAGTGTTTGTACTGTATTCAGTTAAGACAGAGATCTGGGGGCTCTTATCAGTTTAGAGCAATATATTTAGGTAAGTGCGGTGATTTGGTTGCCTCAAACTGCTATGCCTGCGTTGAGCTGGTACTGTGCTCTATTGATGAAAATGTGAATTAGGCTAAAATTAGTCCAAAAAGGATTACATTTACCTTAGGTTGATTAGAACAATTTACCTTTCCTAAAGTACTTCCACAAGTATTATCTCAGGAATAATATTTTGAAAATATTTATTGTGACTTCCCTTCAACAGTATTTAAGCAAGAGATGAACAAATACAGATATTAAAGAAAAATGCATGACTAGAACTCAGAATGCCAACCGTAGCTTTATCTATTTTGCTTCCTATTGCCTATATTTCCCCTTCCCCCATCCACAAAATATCTAATGGGTTTAGGTGGAAAGGACAAATTCCTCAAGTGGAAAAGCAAGTGGACTTGTGTATGTGTGTAGGCACACACTTGTGCTATTAAATGTGTTTCCAGAGGTCTTGGTCTATTGCAATAGCCTTGCCAATCCTTCAATTACTGTTTTCTTTCATGAGAAATTGTTACTGGAATGCACTCACCCTTTTAGGGAGCTGTGAATGTGGTTATAATTGTTTGTTTCTAAGATAATTGGTCTGACTGCATGGCCCTGGAAAAGTTACTTGAACAAATGGAATGTGGAGGAGAGCATGAGCTGCGTTCCGACGCAAATCCTGGCTGCAAGCCTGGCTGCCACCATGGACCATTGTCTGAGTAACCATGGTAGATTGTAAGAGGTACGAAACTGAGAAGTTCTACAAACAAAACCAACTTAAAGTACAGTGACCCTGTGAGTTTTGAGATTACCTTGCAGGAAGAATTTTCTTTTGATGAAGTTACCCATTCTTGCTTCTGATGGTTCAAATCTGGTAGCTTTAAAGTACTAGACTCTCCAGTGGAGCCTACTCTTCTCTTCAGAGCATATTCTGATGATTCAGGATCTGAATGTTATCCAAGTGTGCAAGAGCAATGGAAAGGAAATAGCATGGTGAAAGATTGATTGGCTTCAGGGATTAAATCAATGCAAAATTTTCTAACATCTGTATTGTTGGTACTATCAATAGCCTTTGATTTCATTGATCAGAGAGTTGTGCTAATTCATTACAAGGTGACATGAAATGATTATCTTCTTTGCTTCTGGGAAGAAGCTAAAATGTACTTTGACTTAAAAGTGTAGGGTCCTGAGGTGTCATAGAATGTAGTTATATAGAACACAGTAGGTTGTTGTTTTTTCTTTAAACTTCACACTCATTTTACTTCCTTAAAAAGAAAAGGAAACTACTAGAAAACTCCTTATGATGCATTTCTTGCTGCAGTGACTGAAATTGGTTACCAAAAATGTCAAAGAACCTTTAACTTTAGAGCAAGTAAGTTTTAATTCACAAGAGAAAATAGAGACCAATGTTGTAGTAAGGTGAGTAACCCAATCAACCCAACATAATTTAATGAAATATTGCTTAACCATTCCAGAATTTATGGAAAGCAAGTTAGCACTGTCAGGTAAATCAACCTAACAAATCAATGTGCTCTTCTTCTGTTTCTTGTTTCTATTTTGTTCTCTCGACAACCTTCTCTTTCTATTAAGGACTCACAGGGTCAAAGTCGAATACAGTTTATATGTAAAGGGTTAGTAGGACTGGAAATTATTTGCACTTGATCGGTTTCAAGGATGTATTGCGAAGAGTTGCTACCCAAAGAGCTGCCCCAAAGACCAGCCATATCACAAAGCAGAGTCCATACCAGGCTGCCTCTGGGAGCAGTGAGCTCTGTGGTTCGTTTGGGTGAGCGTATTTTCAGTGACTAGAGCCTCTAGAAGCAACCATTTAATTTTTTAAAAAATCACTGCAAAACCAGGCAAATCATATATTTCCTTTTCAAAGTTCTTTTCAGCCATGACAACACAATGATAATCTTCTACTATATCAAACCACAACAACTCTGCAGCCATTAAAGAGGATGAAGCTGCCGTTTATATACTAACATGGAAGGACCCAAAAAATGTGCCCTTACATGAAAAAACGCAACAGGCAGAAAAATATTTTTGTGAAAAATCTGTTATTCAGTATTTAGAAAAGTGAGTAAAGGCATATACACAAAACTGTAAATTTGGTTACTTTTGGGGAAAATTGGGAGTGAGTGAGGGGTAAAAAAAGGACTTGTACACTTTACTCCATATACTTTTATGTTGACTCTTTTTTGCTGAAATACATTAATGAACTATTTATGTAATACACTTTCCAAAATAGTAATTTTAAATGTGATCACAGGGCTTCAAACCCAGTGAGCAAATCACCTATTTTATCTTTTGCTCTGTGTCAGAGTATGCCCAATTTTTGTTGTTTTTGTTCTATCATTTACTGTAGCACAGATAAGAAGGGGTTAAGCCATCTAGGTCACTTTTAAACGCCTGGATTATTGCAGTCAAGGCGATCAGAATCTGCTTCCACCTTGGCCCTCTGCCGCTGTTCATCAAACAGGTCCTGCTCCTCTGAGGAGACCATCTCGTGTGGCAAGTAGGGAGACCCCCACCTGCAGATGGTTTGCACTGAGCTGCTGGGAAGAGGGCTGCCGAGGATTCCACCAAAATGAGGACAGCAGTATCTGGCTCCTACTTGGGTCTGGGGTGTGCTTTCCTTCCTTCAGTGAAGCCTTCTTCGAGTGGCCAGACGTCCTGGAGATGAGTGAAAAATGGCCTTGCACACAGAGAGGTCATCGAAAATGAGTGTTAAACTAATTCGAACAAGGACGAAATCAGCATCAGGAATTCTCTGGAATTCCGAAGGAGCCAGCCTGGACTGACTGCCTTTCTCATTCCGTTTGTGTTGTCAGAGCTCCAGTGTCACACCTTGCAATGTCTCACTGTCCTTCAGTGCCTGTTACCAAACCTCGCTTGTACAAAGTTGAGGGCATTTGCTGCTGGGTCCAGCGCCTGAGGGTCTTGGTGAGCATAGGGGATGTTTCTTTCCCTTCTTCTTTCCTTTTAGCCCTTCAGATCTCTGACTGCCCAAGCTTTCTGCACTCCCTAGGCATATTAGGGACATACCATAAAATGGAACCATATAGCACGACAGTTCCTTAATCTTTCTGGAAAAGAGTAAAGTTCATTCCTGTGTCAGTGTCTAACTGAATCTTTTGTTTGTTTGCTTTTCCCTCCCTGAATATTATTCTGGGAGTCACAGATTTGGCCACATCATTCCCTGATGCAGGTGGGAATAAGAACTCATAGAGAAATTTGGAAAGCGGTCAGAGGGACTCACTCCTCCACAAAGCTAGCCTCCTGGTTGAAGGGTTTGCCTGCTTTTCCCTTTATGGACTTCTGTTTGAGGGCCATGAAGTATCAGTGTGAGAATGTGTTTTTTTAAAGGTTTATTTATTTATTTATTTTGAGAAAGAGAGAGAGAGAATGTATGCATGATATTAGGAACTGGGAACAGGTGTAAACCATGCCAAATCACCAAGTCATTCTCTCACATATATCTTTATCAAAGTGCTTATAAAACTCTCGGTTTCATACTTAAAATGAGACTTTAAACTCGAAAAAGATGCATATGAAAGTTATAGTTCAAGGAGTTGAACTATAAAATCCAATGTGGAAAGTTAAAGAGGCAGGGTTGTTTAGCTTATATAAAAATTATTATTACTCTCAAGGCTAGAGAGATATAGTCGTGGATTTCTTGTTGGTGAACCTGCCCAGGCCATATTCACTTTCTCTAAGAATAGATACCCTTCTCCCCACCTCCAGCAGCCATCCCTGTTTGGTGAGGCTCTCTCCCTGGCTGTGTCGAGTGACCAAAAGAGTGGACACTTGGCTAAGGAATGTTCCATCCAGAGGCTGGGTTAGGCCAATAGGTTCTGTAACAGGGAATTTATTTGTGAAATACAACCTCTTGTATTTACACTTTCCAGAAGTCCTGTTTCATTTTCTTAACTCATTCTGCCATTTGCCCAGGGAAGGTCAGGGAGAAGGGAAAAGATGCTAGCTTTTCCAGGCTAACAGGTTCAGGTTCAGGTGTATGTTTTTTGCCCTGTAGAGGAGTTCTTTATTCATGCCACTAGAACCACAAGGCACTTCTTGGGCAGGAAAGTAGAAATATCTAATCAAGGGGTCAGGACTGATAGTCCTGAGCAGGGTGCTCTCAGCTGGTAGGGTGGCGTTGTGAGAATTAGAAAAATACACCCCCTTTGCGTGGAGGGAGAATGGTAGGTACAAACCTGGCCAGTTAATCAGTGCCTTATTGCAAAAGTCAAAGACCCTTTTCCTCCAAACTGAGTCAGCACAATGTCAGGGCACGTGGCTTGGTGAATATAACACAGATTGGATTTCGGGTTTCATTTGCTTTCCTTGCCAGAGGTCTTTGTTCAGTGCACTTGCCGCTGAACCATATACAGAAGCTGTGTGCATGAGAATCACTTCCCATAGCCTCCATGTTCTGGGGTGGGGTTTTGAAAGTGAGTGAGATTTCCTAGGCTATTGAAGAGGGTGAGGAGGCTGAGGGAGATGGTGGGGAGTGCAGGAACACCCACTTTGCACGAGGCACTAGGAAGGGACTAAGAAGGACAGATTCCATAGAAAAGTTATACAGGTGGCCAGGGCACCAAGATTACCAATTTAGAAACACTTACCTGCAGCTATCACTGGGTTCTTGGGTTCTCATTGTATCTTGGGCTTTGGAATTTGCTTGAATTGGAGCTTTGAGTTTTCACCAGAAGTTATTTGTCCAACATAGTAACAACTTTTATCCCCACATTTTGCTCTTCCATTTGGATGCAAGCTTCTCCCATATTTCTCTGTATGGTTATTCTTTCTGCAATGTTCCTTTTATGCAGCGCTGTAGTAATCAGCAATCTCATTCACTCACACCAACATCGTCAAAGTCATACCAAGTTTCTACAAGATTCATATATTCTAGTCTTCACTGAGTTTCCTGACTTCCTTAATCATTGATACTGATGAACTCATAGTGTTTCTAGTTAAAGATTGACCATGTTAGACCTGCCAGACTAAAAGAAAAGATGAGAACTGAGGCAAGCTTGAATTTCCAGAAATCAAATTGATTCGGGTATAGCAGAGGAATTGCAATTCAGGACACGCAAAATGCAGCAAGCTACAGGATACTGCAATGGGATTTTGGACAGGTTGCTTTAATGGGCAAAGAGTGCAAAGTGTGTGTGTGGGTGGGGGGAGGTGGGGTCCAGTAGGGTCCCTGCAGCAAGTTCACTGCCTAGAAGATGGGGAGAGATTCTTGGCAGATGCTCATCGGTCTGAATATAAGTTTCAACTTTCCATAAATTAGGCATTTAGAGGAAACCAGTCTCTCAGTGTTTAAGTTTTGTTTTTCTGAGGGCACATGAGTGAGATTCTCCATTACATATCTTTCAGTGCCATTTAGATTAAAATCCTTTTGCAATCCTATAGTAGGCTTTGAGAAAAAAATAGTTCTCTTGTCAAGTAAGTTTGGAAAGACTGCATAATATACTTTTCTCTTTATAATATCTTTTCTTTCACATTATTGCAATCATCTTAGAGTTTATGAAAATTACTCTAATAGCCCTTTAAATTCTGTTTAACTCAGAGTGACCGAGACTTACTCGATTCTGAAACTTTTCGTTCCTGTGGAACCCTTCTAGAAAAATAATTGGCCAATATTGTTTTAGATTTTGGATTCTTGCACTAGAAGATAATGAAGGAACATTTTGTTCTGGACCTTAAAAAAAGTTGTATACTTTCGGAATGGCTTATTTTCTTATTTGGGAAATAATTTCTTCCTGTTTTAAAATAATTGACATAGGCTTCCATTTTCTTAAGTGACCTATGCTAGTCTGGTTTTTGTTTTTAATACTTTCTCAGTTTGAATGAATTATGATTTACCATCCGTCTATTCTTTCAAGTGGAAAATAATTTGGGGGAATATTTTCATGTCCTCACTTATGCTTAGGTAGCCATTTGCCATATACAGAGTATTTTCACATTTATTATATTATTGATCATTACTATGACACAGTCATTTTAAACAACCTTGCAAATAGTATTTAAAAATCATTAGGGCCATTAATATTCTATTTAGTCTGCAAAAATTTGAAATGGCTGACTCCTCCATATCACAGAACTAAGAGAATATAAAATTTTGCCTGTAGCAAAAATGCTCAGAGCTTTTATTTAAACACAGATTGTTAGACTCCAGTGAAAACTAATGAGAAAAGAAGTTAAAGAGTGGGAGACTTGTTTACTACTGTTACTGTTAGAAATAATGCCTTTCAAAAATTGTGCTTCTCCCAATTTATTTTAATTTCTGGTCATACCATTTTCCAAACCTATTATATAGAATATATCTCACAGATTCTCTAGTAACCTCCAGAAAATAAATATGTAGGTAAAAATATCTTGTTTTCCTTCTTTAATTTACCAAAAAGCTAAGAGACGGGAATATTATTTTTGAAGTTGTTTTCTAGTTACAAATTCTAGGATTTCTTAGTTATTTTATTTTTCTGGTTTCTATGAGAAATAAAACATCTTTGTCAAATGACTCAATAACAAAGTAATAGCAAACTCCTGAAATTTATACCTTTCCTATCTTTCCACTATTATCTTTTTAAAAAATGTTTATTTATTTTTGAGATAGAGAGCACAAGCGGACGAGGGGCAGAGAGAGAGCAGGGGTCAGAGGATCCGATGCAGGCTCAACACTGACCACAGTGAGCCCTATGCAGGGCTCGAGCTCACAAACTGTGAGATCGTGACCTGAGCCAAAGTCGGATGCTCAGCTGACTGAGCCACCCAGGCACCCCTCCTCTGTTATCTTTAATACATAATATGTTTATGTAAGTCTGAACCAATTGCAGGCAGCTCTTAATGATTCCTATTGAATTTATACCATTTTTGCAAATTTATTGAGGTATAATTGACAAACAGTTGTGTTTGCTTAAAACATATAATCGATGGGGACGCCTGGGTGGCTCAGTTGGTTGAGCGGCCCACTTCGGCTCAGGTCATGATCTCACAATCTGTGAGTTTGAGCCCCGTGTCGGGCTCTGTGCTGATGGCTCAGAGCCAGGAGCCTGCTTCAGATTCCGTGTCTCCCTCTCTCTCTGCCCTTCCCCTGCTCATACTCTGTCTCTGTGTCTCTCAAAAATAAATAAACGTTAAAAAAAGATATAATTGATTATTTTTGACTGTGTATACGTATATGAATTGGTCACCATAGTGAAGATAATAAACATTTCCTTTAGCTCCCCCAAAACTTTTCTTGTACCCCTTTGCAATATCTCTGTCTCTCCCCTGCCCCCAGGAAACCACTGACCTATTTTTAATCATTAAAGTTTGGTTTGCATTTTCTAGAACTTTATGAAAATGGAATTATACAGCACATACTTTTCGTGTATGACTTCTTCACTCAGCATAAAGATTTTTAGATTTTTTTATGTTGTTGGGTATATCAATAGTTCATTCCTTTTAAAAAGATCTTTTGAGCCTAAAATGTATTTTTGAGTATGTATTGTTGCTGAGTAGTATTTTATTATATGGATAGTTCACATTTTGTGTATCTATTTACCTGTTGCTGGGCAGTGGGTTTTTTGGCTATTGTACATGAAGATGCTATATAAAATATACCTAGCAGTAAAATGGTTGGATAGCGTGATAGGTGTGTATTTTTTTAAAAGAAATTTTGCAATGTCACTTGTGATAATATATCAATGAGTTACGATCATAGTATCAATCATAAATTCAAAAAATATCTTTTGCATGTTTTATATGCTGGGTACTGTGCCAGAAGCTGAACATATAACAGAATGAAAAACAAACATCTTGCCTATATTCATATGGCTTATAGTTACATTAAATAACTATAGTTAATTAAGTAGCTATTTTAATAACTGTGTAACTATACATTGACACACATGCTTTGAAGGAAAAAAAGTGATTCTGTGAAAGACTATAATACAGTAAACTGACTTATATACTTAGAGTCAGGGACGGATGCCTGGGGCAAGTGATAATTAAGAAAGAAAGAGGATAAACTAGGCAAAGAGTTGAAGGATATGGAAGATGGAAGAACATTTCAGAAATAGGAACATCATGTGCAAAGGCTCTGAGGTAAAAAGAAACAGGTACCCACTTGAGATCCGAAAGCGTCTGAGTGGCTGGACTAGAAGGAGATAGGAATCAGATAATGCAGGTTCAGGGAAGTCCTATTCATGATTGGACCTTTATTTCAAGATAATGTGAGAGGGTTCTAAGTAGGAAGATGATGTGTTCTGATGTGGATTTTGAAAGGATCACTCTGACTGCAGTATAGAGAGCAGGCTACAGGGAGGATCAGAATGGATGTGGAAGATCAGCTAGGAGGTCACCTCTTGCGCAGAGGTGCTGGCACAAGCTGAGGTGGTGTGCAATGTAATGCCACCAAATAGAAGGACTAGGAGCTCTTTAGGGGAGGTAAGATTGACAGATACCGAAGATAGCTAGGATAATATGTACAGTGCAGAAAAGGCTCATGGTTTTCAATTTGTACAACGGTGCCATTTACTGACATAGAACAGGGCCAGATGTAGGGGAAGAGGCCACACTTGGTTTTGAAAAGTTCAGTTTGAGGTATATTTGAATCATCCTAATGGGCGTGCCAACAAGATGAGTCATGAACTCAAAGGAGAGGCCTGGGCTAGGAAATACATTTGTGAGTAATCAATACATATATAGAGATGGTACCTGAAGCTGTGGATCTGACTGAGATTGGGGTGGGGAGGTTGTATAGAGAAGAGATGAGGACCTTGATAAGCTTTGAAGAGTCTTTAGGAACTCCAGTCTTTAATGGTCAAGTAAGAAAGGATGAACCTGGAAAGAGAAGAGATTGGCCACAGACAAAGGAGAAAAGCTAAGAAAGCAGAGACCTGGGAGTTCAAGATTGAAGGCCAAACTGGAATAGACAATGAGGCCATTACAAAGCACTTCGGAAACTAGAGTGTGTTATAGAATTGAAGGAGCACTAGACTGAAGATCAGATGTCAGTAAGGTACTTGTAGTTCTTGAACATGTATTATGTGCTAGGTACTTAGGTTAACTCTTATCTCTCCAATTATCCCCACCAAGAACATCCTATTGTCCCTACACAAATATGAGAAGATCAGAATCAAAATGATAATATCAAATAAGGAGGACCTGGTGCCACACACCAGAGAGCGCTAAACACAGGATGATTGCTTTTGAGGATTCATGTGTTTTTCCTTCGATCTTTAAAATTTCACTTTTAAATTGAATCACAAATTATCTTCCATTAACTTCCTCAAAGTAATATAAAATCTGTGTTAAAACTGAGGTTAAAAATTCTCTAATTAGGTAGGGAAAAAACTCTAAATGTAACATTTCAAGTACTTCTCAAAAGTTTAGTGACTGTACACAAATTTAAACTCTCATCCAGAGTATTGGTGTTAATTCAAAGAACAGATGCTTAAGCTCTGAAGGGGCATGAAATCCACTGGTTTTGCCATGGGCACACAGTAATTAATGGTAAAAGGGGCCATATGTTAAAACCTTCATGGGTAGCATGTGAAGCTGTTTTGTGGTTTAAATGAAAGGACTTGGACCCATATATCCATTTTTTTCCCTCCCTGTGCATTTTACTATTTCCATGTTCTTGCAGGTAATTACCAGAAGCACTTGTACCATTCCCTCCGAACAACCTCGGCATCTTTTCCTCCTTGATCCTGCTGTAAAGTTGAAATGCCGAATTTATGGCATTGCAATCATTTTCATGGCAACAGACTGTGGCATCGTAAAAACAAGATTATGATGACTTCACTGCAGGATCAGACAGAAGGAGACACCAAGTTCTATGCAGGAGAAGTTCTTTTTCAGACACAAACTGCTTCGATGACAGCAGGGGAAAATACAGAAAATTATTGCCAATGTAGGAAAAGACCCCCAAACTTGTTGTACAAATGTTTCTATTAACTGTGCCCAAGTTGCAGGTGTATTTGGAAGATCTGAGTCAACCCTTTGATATTTTTGAAAACAGATGTCCAACCATTGAAATTTTTGTGGATATTGGATATTTTAAGGGCTGATTTTTTTAAAATAGGTTTTCCTCAGCTACTGTTGTTCAATGTTTGAAAAGTGAGCAAAAATATTTTGTCAGGTTTCTGAGGTCTGAAAATTGTAGTATATTTGAAAGTTGAAGTTCCAGCCATGTTTGTTGATTTCTTTGTAACTAAGTTTAATTTTTGGTTCAATCTGAAAAAATGCTGTACATGAATTATCATGAAAATCATGTAGTCCACAGTTATACTTTGAATCAAATTTAAAATCACTGTGTTCTCAAATGGTGCTGGGAGAACTGGACAGCAACATGCAGAAGAATGAAACTAGACCACTTCCTTACACCACTCACAAAAATAAACTCTAAATGGATGAAGGATCTGAATGTGAGACAGGAAACCATCAAAATCCTAGAGGAGAAAGCAGGAAAAAACCTCTTTGACCTGAGCCGCAGCAATTTTCTATGTGACTCATCTCCAAAGGCGAGAGAATTGAAAGCAAAAATGAACTATTGGGACCTCATCAAGATAAAAAGCTTCTGCACGGCAAAGGAAACAACCAACAAAACTAATAGACAACTGACGGAATGGGAAAGGATAATCGCAAATGACATATCAGATAAAGGATTAGTATCTAAAATCTATAAAGAACTTACCAAACTCCACACCCGAAAAACAAATAATCCAGTGAAAAAGTGGGCGGAAGATATGAATAGACACTTCTCCAAAGAGGACATTCAGATGGCCAACAGACACATGAAACGATGCTCAAAGTCACTCATCATCAGGGAAACACAAATCAAAACCACACTAAGATACCACCTTACACCGGTTCGAGTGGCTAAAATGAATAAATCAGGAAACTATAGATGCTGGCGGGGATGTGGAGAAGCAGGCACCCTCCTACACTGTTGGTGGAAATGCAAACTGGTGCAGCCGCTCTGGAAAACGGTGTGGAGGTTCCTCAAAAAAATGAAAATAGAGCTACCCTACGACCCAGCAATTGCACTGCTAGGAATCTACCCAAGAGACACAGGAATGCTGATGCATAGGGACACGTGTACCCCAATGTTCATAGCAGCACTTTCAACAATAGCCAAATCATGGAAGCAGACCAAGTGCCCATCAAATGACGAATGGATAAAGAAGTTGTGGCACATATATACAATGGACTACTACGTGGCAATGAGAAAAAATGAAATCTGGCCATGTGTAGCAACATGGATGGAACTGGAGGGTATTATGTTAAGTGAAATAAGTCAGTCAGAAAAAGACAGATACCATATGTTTCCACGAATAGGTGGACTTTGTGAGACTAAGCAAAAACCAAGGGGAGGGGAAGAGGGGAAAGGAAAAAAAGACACAGAGAGGGAGGGAGATAAAACATAAGAGACTCTCAAAGACTAAGAACAATCTGAGGGTGAGGGAGGTGAGGGAGGTGAGGGAGGGGGGAGAGGGGGTGACGGACATTAAAGAGGGCACGTGTTGGGATGAACACTGGGTGTTATATGTAAACCAATTTGAAAATAAACTATTATAATAAAAAAATAAAAATAAAATAAAATCACTGTGTTCATAGTGGCATATCAGATATATTTCTATTATATGACTACAACAGTTCTTATTTTTTAATATTTGAGTCCATTTATCTGTTTTTATACTTTTTTTTTTTTTCTGTTGAGGAGTGTATTTCACATTCCAACAATGCTTTGTGGTGTAACAACCTGTCTGTATGTATTGTAGTTGAATTTAACTCACAGTATTGACTACTTTCTATAAGCCAGGCATTGTCCTTGTCTTTGAATAGCTCACTGTCCAATACTGCATAAATTGTAGTATATACCATTCCCCTGTAAGGGTATATCTGTATGCACAAGAGCTATAGAGGATAAAATATTCTTCTTTTCCTTATTCTCATCCGACAGACAGCCAAGAGGCCATTGCCTAATTTCTGAGACATTGCCAAAGTGGATTTTTAGGTAGCATGATGCAAAAAGTATTAGAGCAGTTCATACTGGCAACCTGCCTTGGCATTAATGTCCTAATATCTAACATACCTTGAGATTTTGCCTGAATGTTTAGAAGTAATGAGGCACACATGTAAGAGCTATGTTTATTCTTCTCTTCTCTTTGCCTACTTTCGGAAATTTTATATGAAGGAGCTTATAACAGAGAGGTTCAGAGAATAGATTTGGTGGTCCAGTAGATTTGTGTCCTGGTTTTGGGTTACACTTTCTGTATAACATTAGATAAACATCTCTTAGATATTAAGATGTTGACCCAGCTTTCTTTTAGTACATATTTTTTTTTCTATCTTTTCCAATTTCCTTCAGGGAGAGTTTCTCAGTTTAATCTTCCAGGTCACAAATTTCTCCTCTGTTTGCATCCTACTGTTTATCCCATTGCTCTATTTAACAATTCCAACTGTTATATTTGCTGTTCGTAATATTTCCAGTGGGCTCCTTTTCTTGTGACTTCCTATTGATGTTTCACGTTACTAATAACTTCTCAAAGATATTTAAATCCTTGCTTATTTCAGATCCTTCGTCATTCCAACAATTCTATTTCAGATATTGTTCCTTTTGTTGTCTTTTTAGTAAATTGTGCTCCTCAGGTGTCTAGGTATTTTGTCTTTTAAGCTCACGCCCTTGCTGTAGATTCCAGGTAGCTCCCATTGATGGCATTTTACTGAACGCTTGGGTTCAGTTTTCATTGTTAAACACTCAGGGAGAAGGAACATTGGGAGAAGACAGTTTGTGCCTTAGACAGGTGAGGATTGAGGAGTGAAAGCTCTGCAGCAGCTGGTTAGTCCCCACTTAACTTCATTAACATTATAGGCACACAAATCATTGGCCTAAAGCTGATGTTCCTATGAGGCTAGGGTTGGAACCACTTCAGTAAAGCACCAGGCAAAGACTGTCCCTGGGCAAGACTTGGGAGAGATAAAAACAGAATTATGAGCTTTCCTCCAGCTCATCCTCTGGTCATCCACTCCTCCTTTACCATTTCAAGTCAATTTTTAGTATCCTCCTTACTTCTCATAGTTTTCAATAATGGTAGATTAATACTTTCCTTTCTCTACAGGAGTTTTGCTATGGGTGATTTTTGAAAAAGGAAACAAGCACTCTCTTAGTAGCTACTTTCTCTTTTTGACCCCATAATGTTCCCATAAAACAGAGTTGTGGATTCTGCCTCTAGACTATATGTCTAATGGGAAGGAATCATGAAGGCAGGGATTGTGTTTTCCTTGCTGCCTATTTTTCTCCATTTGTGTCTGCTCCCAGCCCTTTCTTCTTGATTCTGTGCATTAGGGTGTAGGTTTAAGTGTGACTATCAAGGTAGAAGTTTATTTTTCTCTCATGCCAAAGGCTGGTAGTAAGTGATTTAGTTCTGATATGGTGACATTGCTTCACAAAGTCCTTGGGGATCCAGTCTCTTTCCAGTTCACCTGTCTGTCATCCCTAGGATGTAGGCTGAGATGGTGACACCACCTCCCATGCAGCAGGATGGAGAAGGATTAGCAAATGATATAATCCAGCTATTTCTTGGGAGGAATGTTCCAGGTAGCTGCTTCACAAAGCTTGTCTTACATATCAGCCACAACTTAAATGCATGGTTGTTTTTAGTTTCAAGGGAGCTAGAAAACTAGTCTTTACCTTGGCCAGCCACGTACCCAGCCAAAATTTTTATAATTATGGAATAGGGGAAGAATAGGTATCAGAAACAGTTAATCGTTTCTGTTACATCTTCTTTTCTTTCTGACTTAATTTATGTTGTCTTCCTATCTTCATTTGTTCCTTCCTCTCCTTCATTCTTCCCCTCCCAATATTATTTAGTGCCTAGTGTATACCATAAGCTGTATTAAATGTTTTATAACCTCAATATTTTATTCTGCATTGCCATCATTCATTGGGAGAACAAAGATACTTTGCTATATTATGAAGAAATCTCAGAAAGAAAAAGTACAGGTTGGACGCAGAAGTTATGTTTCTTGTATGAAAACAATTTGCTATTTTACAGATAAAGAAATAGACCCAAGGCAACTATGTCAAAGATTCAGGTTGAATTCTACTTCTGCAACTTACTAAGCTGTTATAGACATTCAACATTTATTCATTCACCAAATATGTCAAACAGTCTGTCAGGTAGTGGGAATTCAACAATAAACAGGTAGTCACAATCCCTGCCCTCAACTAGACTGGAGATCACAGCCTAGTTGAGCAGCCAAGCAATTAAACAAGCAATTAGAAAGAGCAGATAGACTCCAATGTGGTAGGTTGGGAAGCTTCATTGTTTTCCCACTAGACTGCATTACATCTCAAACAAAACAAAGTAAAATCTTTATTTCATTTATGTAGTACTTCCCAGTATAGCAAATGTTTTCAATATAGTAAGTAAGTAAAAAGGAAGCTCAGGGGACTTCCAGGCAGTGGGAAATCATGACTTGAGTCACAGAGGTCGATTTGGAGGAAAATGATCAATCTGACCAAAACCTAGCTATGTTTAGGAGAGTGGGAGGAGGTAAATTTGGAGACATGGATATCACACCATGAAGAACCTTTAATGGCAGATTAAGGTGTTTGGATTTAGATAACAAGGACCTTTTCCAAGCTGACATCCAGACGAATAGCTTATAAACATGACATTTTAGCAGTAAGATGGAGAGGCAGGGGCCTGGAGACATTTAAGGTTTGAAGACTGGAATATTGACAGGGGACGTGAAGTAGGAGGGAGGTGGTTGATGTGAAAGCTCTCAGGCAGGATGGCTGGAGGTGAAGAGCAGCTGTGGTACCCACCAGTGAGAGACTCTGCTGTTCTTGAGCATAACATCTGGTACACTCTCTAGGGGAGGAAGTATACGTCCTCAGTGAGGACTTTCCAGCAGTGGTATAGACTGCCAGAACCTGGAGTGCGTGTTTTCTCTTCTTCAATGGTGGCTATACCTGACTAAAGGGGAAAAGGTAGAGTGATCTAAAGAAGAGTACCATCCTGTGTGTTCAGGAGAAGTGAGAGGCCAGTGTGGTTTATATTGGGATCAGATCATGCAAACGTTATGCTATGCTTATTCATGAGTTGGGCGTTATGTCTAGGAGAGCACTGACACGGGTATGCTATAGGAACTCCGTCCTGTAACACCTGCACTTATTGTTCCAACAGTAATTACCAGGTGGCCTAGAGAAAAATATCTTGAACGTAGTAAATTTCTTTTAATGCTGATGTCCATGACAGAAACACCTATCACTTGGAAAAGATATTTTCTATTTTTTGTGCAATAATATTGACATTTAACATTGTGTTAGTTTAAGGTGTACAAAATAATGATTAGATATATGCATATATTGTGAAATAATCACCACAATGAGTTTGGTTAATGTCCATTACCATACACTGTTACATTTTTTTCTTATGCAAAGAACTTTTAAGATCCATTCTATACAATGCACTGTAGTCACCATGCTATATAATATATACCCAGGCCTTATTTATCTTATAACTGCAACTTTGTACGTGAATATACAATTTTTAAAAATCCAGTGTCCTCAGGATAAACAACTGGTTTGAGTACCTTATTCAAATATGAAATAAGGGGCACCTGGCTGGCCCAGTGGGTGGAATGTGCAACTCTTGATCTTGAGGTTGTGAGTTTGAACCCAATGTTGGGTGTAGAGATTACTAAAAATAAAAATCTATGGGTGCCTAGGTGGCTTAGTCGGTTGAGCTTCTGACTTTGGTTCAGGTCATGATCTCGCAGTTGATGAGTTTGAGCCCCATGTTGGGCTCTATGCTGATAGTTCACAGCTTGGAGCCTGTGTCTTATTCTGTGTCTCCCTTTCTCCCTGTGCTTCCCTTGCTTATGCTCTCTCTGTCTCTCTCTGTCTCAAAAATAAATATAAACATTAAAAATATTAAAAAAATTAAAAGTTCAGAATCAATTGAAAGTATGAATGCCAATCCTTGTGGAGAAATATTTTCTATTCCAATTTATTTTGGGGATTGCATTATACATCGTAAATCCCAATAAATGAAGAGATTATCAAATTTCAATGTGAGCTTTAGAAACTTTGATTTTAGCCATTTTGAGGCTGAGGGGAAGGGGAGGAGAAAAAACAGCCAAAGCAGTGTTAGTATTTATGTGGAGAGCATAGTATTGGGTAAAATGAAGAGAAAAGTACTCTCCCCTCTGGATATGACTTACTTGATTTTTGCCATATGTATATATATCTTAGTTTGAATCATTCATAAAATATCTTAGCTGTAAATGAGATCTGTTTAGTTTTAACAAAATGGAAATATACTGTTGAGTTCATCTGTCTAACTTACTGCTTAAGAATTGTGTTCAACTGCAAGAAACAGAGACTTGAAATACAGTGGGTTCAAAACATAAGGGTTTTTTTTCTCCTGCAGAAAAGATTTCTGAACTAGGTCGTTTTGTGAGGTCCCTAGGGACTAACTCCTTTTGGTACCTTTCATATTCAGAAAATGGCTCTCACCCTTGAGTTTACCTCAGACTCTAAGTTGGCTGCTGAGATCTAGATATCACCATCACATTCCAGAGAGGAGGGAAAAATTGGATACTCTGAGTTAGCTTCCTTTAAATATACTTCTTGAGAGTTGCCTACAATACCTCTGCTTTTGTCTCATTGACCAAAACTTAGTTATGTGACAATACCTATCTGCAAGGAAAACTGGAGAGTCAATTTTTTCCCCCTGGGAGACATTGTTCCTAGCCAAAATTCAGCATTCTATTATTTATAAAGTAGAGCTAAATATCATTATTAAGAAAGAAAGACAATATTGTAAGGTAACTAGCAGTCTCTCCCCCATTTGGGGATAACCTAATTAAGGGAAGAATGTCCAAAATTGCATGGCTGGCAAAGCAGCAAAGCATGACTTTGTGCCAGAATAATTTTATGAGAGGAAAATTTGTGGAGTAAGAAAGAAAAAAGACATAGATTCCAGAGGTTGAGTATTAGAATATTTTCAAATTGACCAGTCTGGAAAACCTCCTGTCTACAACGTGGACAGTTGAGCATTGACAGTGTAACAAGTTCATGCTAAGGGAGATTGGGAGGGCTGATGCATGCTACAAACCTCCATGGGGCCATCATTCACGTAGAATATATGACGGGTGCTCCTGAAGTCATGTAACACACAGCAGCCCTGGCAGCTGTCAGTGTGTGTGTGTGTGTGTGTGTGTGTGTGTGTGTGTGTGTGTGTGTTGTCAGCACAGAGCCCGACCCAGGGCTCGAACCCACGAACTACAAGATCATGACCCAAACTGAAGTCGGACACTTAACTGACTGAGCCACCCAGGTGCCCCTGAACCTATTCCTTAATTTAAGACTTTTTAGCATAAGCTGGTAGCGCAAAGTGGTCTACGGACTCAGTCATGGTTTCCTCAGTTCATTGTTTCTTCAGCAGGGAAACTTACAAGTGTAGGAAAAATGGTAAGAGGAAGGAAAGAGGATGGGATGTCAACTAGGCTTCTGTTTCAAGAGCCTGTATGGCTGGAGGTCTTTATTACCTAGCTCCATACAGTTTAGAGAAGAAATTAGAAACCCTAACTGGAAGCTTTACATTTTCATTAGCAACTTGGACTTCCTACTCAGAATCTCTATTACAGGCAATTTTAGTCTTAAACTGAGTGGTTTTATGGAAATTTGGAAATAAAGAAGGAAGGAAAGAAGGAGCAAAGGAAGGAAGGAGAGAGGGAGAGAAGGAAGGTAGGATGAAGGAAGAAAAGAAGATGAAAAAAAAGGAGAAGCAGCAATGATGTGTGGGAAAAAGTCTATTGAACTTGGAATCATACAACATTGGTTTTAATTCCAAATTTGTCACTTGCTAGCTGGGTGATCTTGGTGAAATTACGTAGTATCTTTGAGTTTCAATTTTCTTATGTATGTAAAGTAATTATAGTGTAATAATCCCAAGGTTGTTGCAGGTAGTAAAGGAGGTAGTGTATAATGCACACTGAGGCAGCCAGTATAATAGGAAAACTAAAGATGCACAAAAATCTGATATTGAAGCTAAACTGGATTTAGTCCTTCTTGGCAATATTCTCAGTCCCTGCCAGTTAACCTTCCATCCCATGTGCCTAATGGAGCCCCCACTTGGTCTTCACTTCTAGATCTGTGTCCTGAGTGGAGCTGGGAAAAAAATCACACAACTGTGAATATTGTTACCACAAAATTTTATGGTTACAAACCTCACTTGGATTCTCAATGCTTCTTCCTGACTTGCTTTCCCTGGGCCTCTAGAGTATCTTAAAAAAAAAAAAAAGTCCTCCATGCTCCCAAAATACCATTTCCCTTTTCTTCTCCTTTCCTGTCTTTCTTTTACCTGGCCCTTACTAACTGACTTCACTTCCCATTTCACAGACAAATCAAATGCCATCTTGACTGTCTGCCACCTTTTAACCTGCAAACTTCACTTTTTCCACATCCATCCTTTCCTTGTTAATTCTTGTTAATGGGAAAGATGGCCTTCATCCAATAGGCAAGTTGTCTTCATTTGTTTTGGAGGTCAATCCTTTTTGCCTTTTCAGGATTCTTGCCTCATGATAATCCCATCTCTTTAACATTTGTAAGCTTTTTTTTTTCATACTGATTCTTTCCTATAAGCACTTAGATAAGACTCACTTTCCCCCATTTTAAGAAAAAAAAAATCTTTCTGGGCAAAACTCTATTCTGAATCCCGCGTTCCATTCTACTCACTATTCCATTGCCCAAAGCCAGCCACATGACTAGGCTTAGGGTCAATAGGATGGAGAAGTCTTCTGTCCCACAGGGGTTAGTAAGGGAAGTGAATAATTTAAAACCACAAGAGACTCTTAATGATAGAGAACAAACTGGGGGTTGATGGAGGGAGGTGGGTGGGAGATGGGCTAGATGGGTGCTGGGTATTAAGGAGGGGACTTATCGTGGGGAGCACTGGTTGTTGGATGTAAGTCATAAATCACTGAATTCTGCTCCTGAAACCAATATTGCACTGGTTGTTAACTAAAATTCAAGTTAAAGAAATAAAGATAATAAAATGCAATCTATCACATCCTCTTTCTTGACAGACTTTGGAAAGAGTTGTCTACATTCAAGCATCTCTATTGCTAGACTTTTTTTTTTCTCTTAAATTTATGCTTTCAATCTAGTTTCTGCATCTACCGCTCCAGTCAAACTGCTTTTGCTCAGGCCACTGACTGTTTTCTTGTTGTCAAGCCCAAAGGACATTTTTAGTACAATACTTGACTTTTGCCAACATTTGAGAATGTGGACCATTCCTGTGTAGAAATTCTTTCCTTGGCACCCATGACTTTACTCTCCTGTTTTCCTCCTTTCTCTGCTTATTCTCACTGTCCCTTGTGGGCTCTTTCCTTTGGGCAACCCCTTAAATGTTGGTCCTATTTTGTCTCCTATGCATCCTTTTCTCACATTACACATCTTTTAATGATCTTGTCTATTTCTAATTTTTCAGCCATGCTCTACATGCTCATAGAAAGTTAGATGTAAAACTTAACATGCACAAAAGTAAAACTTTTCTTATTTTTTAAAAAAATGTTTATTTTTGAGAGAAGGGGGTGAGGGGCAGTGAGAAAGGGAGACTGAAGATCGGAAGCAGGCTCTGCAATGACAGCAGAGAGCCCGACTCATGGCTCAAACTCATGAACTATGAGATCGTGACCTGAGCCGAAGTTGAACACTTAACAGACTGAGCCACCCAGACGCCTCTAGCTTTCTTTATTTTTAATAACTGATACAATTGTGTTCAATTTTCTTTCCCTGAGTTCTGATATTAAAAGGGGGAAAAATTAAACCAGCCTATTAAATTTACTCATTCTCTTCAAGTTCTAATGTCTCAGATAAATGTTATATCAACTCAGTCTTCCTTTTAATACAGTTCCTTCTCTCTTAAGGGAGCTTCCTTCCTTATCACTGATCCCCTCAGGAGGGAGTCTGGATGAATGTGTAGTCTTTTCTCTGCCGATGGAAGCAGTAGAATTTATCGAACAAGCTGGGTTCAGTGGGGGCTGAAAGCTCTCACTACTATTCCATTCAATTCTACTCTCTCTTCTTGTTATTCTCCACTCATTGGAAGAAATTTTGGGCAGGACTCAAGATTTTCCACGTAGTATTTAGATAATAAAACGTTCGCTCCAATTTATTAATCATATAACACCAAACTCCAATCCAATTTGTTTTTCTCCACTCCTACTGGTTCGTTAGCCTTGGTCAAATGAGTATTAATAGTTTTATGATAAAACATTTCAGAAAAAATTTTCTAAACATGTAGTACCTTAAGATCACAGGAAATAAAAAAATTAAATTTAAATATGTATTTTCATTGAAGAAAAGTATGAGAATAAAAGATTGGAATATTTTATTGAATCTCTTTGTTGAACCTTTTAGTGAATCTTGGAATCTTCCAGTGGGAGGAAGGAATAGTTTATTCTCTATTTTTCATTTATTGGCTAGCTGTTTTTGAAGACCCTCCAGAGAAGGAAATAGGTAAAAAAAAAAAAGAAAAGAAAAGAGACTGTACCTCTTTTTTTTAAATTCTGATTCATTAAAAATATTTTTAATGTTTTTTAATGTTTATTTATTTTTGAGAGAGAGAGCGAGAACATGAGCAGGGGAGGGGCAGAGAGAGAGGGAGACACAGTATCCAAAGCAGGCTTCAGGCTCTGAGCTGTCAGCACAGAACCCAATGTGGGGCTCAAACTCATGAACCACGAGATCATGACCTGAGCCAAAGTCAGACACTTAACCGACTGAGCCACCCAGGTGCCCTACCTCTGGTTCATTTTTAAAAAAATATTATTTATTTATTCATTTTGAGAGAGAGAGAGAGAGAGAGAGAGGGAAAGAGCACACATGCATATGATTGGAGGAGGGGCAGAGAGAGAGGGTGAGAGAGAATCCCAAGCAGGTTCTGCAGCAGCCTGACATGGGGCTCAATCTCATGAACCACAAGATCATGACCTGAGCTGAAATTAAAAGTCAGATCTCAACCGACTTAGCCAGCCAGGCACCCGGGCTCTTTTTTTTTTTTTTTTTTTTGGTGTTCATGCTCTCTGGCTATGAGAGACATCAAAGATGACTTTTTTCTCATAGGGCTCTTTTGTGGGTTTTCAGAGATTGTCTCTTTGCTGGGAATTGCCAAGTTGCGTTCCTTTCACTTCAGGCTTTCCTGCCCTGGTGGCCACATCTAATCATCATCCTCACCCCCAGTTCCCCATAACCCTTGGTTCCTGTGATCTGCCCCTCTGTGTTGTTATTTCAGGGTTTCTGGAGACAGTTTCTCTCAGGATGATCCAGTGCAACCCTCTTCCGTGAGGTACACATCTGGCTGGTAGAGAATCCGCCCAGCCTTTGCCTCGCCAAATTCTGGAAGTGTGGCTGATTCCCCACACTGCCCTTTCTCTTCTCTGCTGCAGTTGGAGCCACAACTTCTTATTTGTTCAAGTGAGAAAAAAAGTCTTCTACTCTCCCCGCTGGGGAGTGAGGGGAAAGAAGTTCTTCATATTGAAATCTCTTCAAAGAAATCCTCACTCAGTCTCTCCACTTTCTCTTGGTCTGTCACGGGCAGACACTTGCACAACCAGTCACAGTCCTTTAGGGCACTGATCTTCCAACTTTCTGATTTGCAGGCCACTTAAACTTATTTTGAAAGTTGAACTGTGTACTCCTTATACATTCTTATGTTGATATCTAGAATTTTTAATCATAAATTTAAATAGTACCAAAGGATATAATTTTTGCTTATTGTAAATATCAATATTTTAAGATAAAAATGTTACATTATTCTTTTAAATATACCTAATAGAACTTAAATACCATAGTCATTTGTTTCCTACTACCATCTTTTAAATAAATCACCATGACCTACCACTACTCCCACAAGAAAATGAGTAACTTTTTTTTAATAGAAGGTGTCACATTGTTCTCCCCCCCAACTCTCTTTTTTCCATTTTACCTCACCCAAATAATTTTTCCTCATATAGTTTTGACCTTTCCATCAGTCTTATTCCCATCATACTTTTCTTCAATAAAAATACAGATATTTTCATTTCCTGTAATCATAGGTACTATTTAGAAAATTTCTTCTGAAATGTTTTATTATAACAATTAATAGTCAATGCATAAAAATATTACATATTTTGATAAATACATCCTAGCCATGAAAGTAATCTTTTATCAGAAATGTGCTTTCTAGAGAAAAATGAGGCCTTTCTTCTTTTCCTTCTCTTCCTTTTCCTCCTCTCTCTTCTTCCAGTTTTGAGGATGAGTGAAGGTTTGGTGGACAAGGGCAGTAAAAGAAAGTAAGTACTCAGTTAAAAAAGATTCATTATAACCCTAGTTGGCATTATTTGCAGTGAAATCTATAATGCCTTCCCATTAAGTAAATTCAAATAAAAAAGAATTACATGGTAGCAGGGAGTAACAGAGGAGAGAACAGGTTAATGAATGACAGTAAGCACTAAAAATCAAATAGATAATTAGAGTACTCAATAATTTTGGGGTGAAAGCTAAAAGAAAATTCTCTTCATCCGAATAAGTGTTCAAGAAAATATGATACTCTGTCCGTATAATCCTTTTACTCAAAGATATAATACTAATTTGTTATCATTAAACTTGGAATTTGTTATCCTTTTATAAATATATATATATTAGAAATTAATTTCTTAAAACCATGTGTGGCCATGTACCCTTTCAGAAGTCTTGGGGTGCTCCCAGGTACTCTTTTAAGGAGTGACCTTTCCATTTAGGATGTGAGGGGTCCTTGATGCAGACTGTATACTCATATACAGTATACTTATATTTTGGCTTTTGCCAAAACTGAGCAACAGAGGATGCCACGTATAACTTCTCGTTTCACACATATATACATTTCCCTGGGAGGAGAAGCTCTAGCTCTCATTGGCTTCATTCAAGGGTCCACTTTACTCAAAAGGGTTAAGCAGCGCTGACCGGCAAATTGACCTCCTTTTACAATCCTATTATTAGGCAACTGTAGATGCAACATATGACTCTAGATTATATACCACACATAATATTTCTGCCTCGTTTTGATTCTGCAGACCAAATGGTCCGCTTCTGTTAAGTTCTGCCCATATCCACTGGGGACTCAGCTGCCATTCCACAGGGCATGGAGTGCAAATTAGTTATTCAGGCTCCATCAGCAAACAGCGAGAGCGCTGTGCAATCTGTTACCCCGTCTAAATATCTGTGGCACAAACAATCACTTAAACATGATTATAGTTATTTGATGCTACAACTTAATTTCATGATAAAATTGTATGTATTTATTATCTCTCTGTTGGTTTTTATAAGATCTTGTCGCACAAAGGACTTGGTTTGTTTGAAATCAGATAGCCATTGTAATTTGCACAACGTGCACACCAAGTGTGGGATTTTTTTTAGGAAGGTAAAAAGACCAATAGCAGAACTATGTTTTGTTTTATTTAGAAAAATGCTACAAAGCCAGGAATGTTTAAGGAATATGCTTCTGGATACGTGCAGAAGTAGCTGGAGAGGGGGGGGAAATACTCATTTGAAAAATTCCTTAACCTTGGCTGAGACCTACACAGGTAAAAAGATGACACAAAGGAAGGGAGAAAGTGCATCCTAATCTAATGGAACTAAGGGAACCACCAAGCTGTCAATTCACTGAGCTGTAGATGTAGAAACAGAATGGAGCCTTTCAATTCTGCTGCCTTCTCCCTGGGGTTAGAGACCGGTTGCCATGGATATTCTGGATTCCAGCAGCTAATGGGAGGGAGATCTGTAGCCGTGGTATCCTGGGGACCCGCCAGGGTGAAACATGAAATGGAGGCCTGTGGGTGTGGTGGTGGAGGGCTGGGAAGCAAGAGGTCATAGGGCTGGTTTCCAGCAGAGTTAAAGCTGATTTTATTTCAAGTCACATTCATTTTGGCAATCTATATTTTCCTGAAAAACCAGACCTTTTCATCCCTCCCCTACTGAGCAAAGAGAATCTTCATCTCCTTAAAATGGTTACTATCACAGCACTAAGTAATGTATGCTATAATTAGATGTGCAACCATGGTTCAGAGAAGGATTTTTTTGGGGGGTGGGCGTGGAAGAGGGAAAATAATTTTAGTTTGGTTCAGAGATTAAGCTGTTTAAAAATACCCCGTATACACAGCAAATAAGGTGAATGAATAAGAAAGTTTCTGATTTATTCTGTTTCATCTAAAAATACTGTTATGTGGCCCCTTCTTTCCAATAACTCATTACAAGGTCAGCCCTTTTGCTTCCTTGTGTCTGCCTTTCATTCTGCCTTGGTTTTTAACCAGGTCACAGCAAAACCACTTTCCCTCTCTATAATCTCTTGGAGAATTTCCCCCTCTGGCTGGATAATCGAGCACTTTAAAGTCAAGTTCTTGGACAATGGTTGCTAATTCTGATAAGCGGGAAGTGGCTCTACCCTGACCTTTTGAGCTGCCTTCTCAGCGGAGCACTGAAACAGCAATACAGTCCTCATTAGATGATTTCAGTGAGCAAAAGATTCAGCAGTAACTGGCCATGCCTTTCTCTTCACATTCCTTCAGACTTCACTGAAGGAGTTGCTCCAATGCAGATCAAATAAATCTTAATCACCAATGCTGCCTGACTAGGTGGAGAGATTTAGGTTGAAAAATAGGACTGTTCTTGGTTTAAATGTCTATCTTGCTTTTAAAATGTCATGTGGTCTTTGCTTGGCACTCACCATGTAGCTGGTAGGCAGGAGAAGAAGGTTGGCCTGTGTTAATCCCTGCATCCCAAGAATAGAACTGCATGTTTAATATTGTCAACGTCATGGAAAGGATGAGGACTTGGAAACATTTCCTTGTAGGCCAAATTTAAGGAAGTGCAGTGGTTCGGAATCTGAGAGACGTAGTTGCCAGATGCAATGAACATGTGTTGGCCAAGGATACACATCAGAATTCTGCCAGTTAACAATAACTACTGTGATCCTTCCATTATAAGTCCCCTTCTTTCTAGTGACCAATCTTTTGCATTTTCTTTTATTGTCTTAACCCATTAGACATTAAGGTCTAATACCTAGTGGTCATCTGTCAGCAAAGCTCTTTAGGGATTTTTTTCAATTTAAGGAAGGTGCATTGGTCATTCACAAAATTCCACATCCATACATTTGTAGCTATTGGCACAACTCAGTGGCTATCAAAAGACCCTATCTTTCTTTACCATGTGATGTTTCATGAGATACTCATGTCTCTAAGAATCAGGCAACATCCAGAGAATTGGAAAGCATAGCCTGAATTGCTGTAGAGAGTATGGGAAGTGAGCATGGAGACTTTCTCTCTATTACTGACAGCCAATGTATCTCATTAACAGTCTCTCAGAAGAAAAAAAGATCATTCATCTGCTTAATTTTCTAATAGCTGGAGGAATAAAAGACTTGGATTCAAGCTCAGGCAATAGTAGATATTAATGATGTGGTCATAAGAAATTAATAAAATCTCTCAAGAATCTAACTTTTCTTAACCACAGAGTGATGGACTATCTGATATCTCCGTGTAGTTTCCAATTTCTGATTTTAGATAGATTATTTACATAACCTAGAAATGAAAAGCTTTCCTTATCTAAAAAGAAATCAAAAGAGAGGTTTAATAAACTTGACAGCACAAAATAGAAAAATATCTCTATATCCAATAAATATCCAAATGTTTTCAATAAAATTAAAAATTAAATATTTGTAACATGTGACAAAGAATTGATGTATTATTATATAAAACTCTTCAAGTCATTAAGAAAAAGTAGTTTAAGGACAGAGAGAGACAAATCCCAAAAATATTAAAAAACCTAGTACATGGTGAAAAGAATGTTCAACTCTAGTGATTAAAGAAAATAAAAACAATAGTATACCATTCTTAGCTTGCAAATTGGCAAACACAAAAAGATGTATTTAGTGATGGTAAGAATGCAGTGAAGGTAAAGATGGTTATTCCTTCGACCCTAGGCTTTTGAAAACTCATCGGCGATATTATAAATGGTTACATTCTTTCTGCAAGTTATTTTGTCAATGTTATAAAGCAATACCACTTTTAGGAATTTATCCTAAGGAAAATAATGGTGTGTAAAATATTTATCTCTAGTTCTGTAACTCATAACAAATATCAAAAAACCCTAAATGTCCACCCACTGGGGATCGGCTAAATATATTATGATACATTAATATAATGGAATACTATACAATAAATTAACAAGATGGTATACAACTGCTCCTATTTGTATAGAAAGATGTTTAAAATGTGTTGTTATTTGAAAACACATTATCAAATAGTACACAATATATTATTGAATTATTAAAATAATCATGGATACCTGTATATGTAGGCATAAAAACAATCTTGAGAGAACAATAGAGACAGATGTATTAGTGGTGACTTCGTATGGGTAGAAAAACTTATGGATTTATTGGCATTGTAATTTTTTTTAAATTTTAATTCCTATATAATTGACATACAGTGCTATATTAGTTTCAAATATACAATGTAGTGATTCAACAATTCTATACATTACTCAGTGTTCATCACATAAGTGTACTCTTAATTCCCTTCACTTATTCCACCCATCTCCCCACCCATCTTCCTTTGGGTAACTGTCAGTTTGTTGTCTATATTTAAGAGTCTGGTTTTGTTTGAATCTTTTTTCTTTGTTCATTTCTTTTGTTTCTTAAATTCTGTATATGAGTGAAATCATGTGGCATTTGTCTTTCTCTGAGTGAATTATTTCACTTAAGATTATACCCTCTAGATCCATTCATGTTGTTGTAAATGGCAAGATTTCAGCCTTTTTTTATGACTGAATAATAACCCATTGTATCTATATATATCATCTCACCTCTTCTTTTTTCATTGTTTTAGACATTTAAAAAATTTTTAGTTAATTAATTTTTTAATATTTTAATTTTATTTAAATCCAAGTTAGTTAACATGTAGTGTAACAATGATTTCAGGAATAGAATTTAGTTATTTATCACTTACATATAACACCCAGTGCTCCTCCTAACAAGTGCCCTCCTTAATGCCCATCACCCATTTAACCCGTCCACCAACCCAACATCCCTGGGGCAACCCTCAGTTTGTTCTCTGTATTTAAGGGTCTCTTATGGTTTGCCTCCCTCTCTCTTTTTATCTTACTTTTCTTACCCTTCCCCTCTGTTCATCTATTTTTTTTTCTTAAATTCCACATATGAGTGGAATAATATGATATTTGTCTTTCTGTGTTCGACTTATTTAGCTTAGCATAATACACTCTAGTTCCATCCATGTTGTTGCAAATGGCATAATTTCATTCTTTTGGTCCCCAAGTCATATTCCATTATATATATGTATACACACACATACACACACACACCACATCTTCTTTATTCATTCATCAGTCAATGGACATTTGGACTCTTTCCATAATTTGGCTATTGTTGGTAGTGCTGCTGTAAACATTGGGGTGCACATACACCTTCAAATAAGCATTTTTTTGTCCTTTGGGTAAGTACCTAGTAGTGCAATTGCTGGGTTGTAGGGTAGTTCTATCTCACCTCATCTTTTTTTAATTTTTTTAACGTTTATTTATTATTGAGAGACAGAGAGAAACAGAGCATGAGCATGGGAGGGGCAGAGAGAGGGGGAGACACAGAATCTGCAGCAGGTTCCAGGCTCTGAGCTGTCAGCGCAGAGCCTGACGCGGGGCTCGAACTCACAAACCGTGAGATCGTGACCTGAGCCGAAGTCGATGCTTAACTGACAGCCACCCAGGCACCCCTATCTCATTTTATCTTAATCCATTCATTTTATCAATGAACATTGGGTTTCTTCCATAATTTGACATTGTAGATAATGCTGCAATAAACATAGGGTGCATATTTTTTGAATTAGTGTTTTTCTTAGGGTAAATAAATATCTAGTATGGAGTGTGATTACTGGATTATATGATATTTCTGTTTTTCATTTTTTGAGGAACTCTCATACCGTTTTCCACAATGGCTGCACCAGTTTGCATCCCTGCCAATAGTATATGAAGGTTCTTTATTCTCCACATCCTTGTCAACACTTGTTTCTAGTGTTTTTGAATTTAGCCATTCTGACAGGTGTCAGATAATATCTCCTTATGGTTTTTATTTGCATTTTCTTGATGATGAGTGATATTGAGCATCTTTTCTTTTTTTTTTTTAAATAATTTATTGTCAAATTGGTTTCCATACAACACCCAGTGTTGAGCATCTTTTCATGTGTCTGCTGACCATCTGTATGTTTTCTTTGGAGAAATGTTTGTTCATGTCTTCTGCCCATTTTTTAATTGGATTTTTTTTGAGGGTGTTGAGTCATATAAGTTCTTTATATATTTTGGATACTAAACCTTTGTCAGATATGTCATTTACAAATATCTTCTCCCATTCTATAGATTATATTTTAGTTTTTTTTTATTGTTTCCTTTGCTGTGCAGAACTTTTATTATAATGTAGTCCAGATAGTTTATTTTTGCTTTTGTTTCCCTAGCCTTGAGAGACATATCTAGAAAGATGTTACTATAGCCAATGTCAGAGAAATTATTGCCTGTGCTCCTTTCTAGAATTTTTATGGTTTCAGGTTTAACATTTAGGTCTTTCATCCATTTCGCGTTTATTGTAAGAAAGTGGCCCAGTTTCATTCTTTTGCATGCAACTGTTCAGTTTTCCCAACACCATTTGTTGTAGAGACTGTCTTTTCCCATTGCATATTTTTGTCTCCTTCTATTCTGAATGAAAGACTTTGCTGGATAGAATATTCTTGGTTGTAAGGTTTGTTTTTGTTTTTGTTGTTGTTGTTGTTGTTTTTCCTTTCAGCACTGTGAATATACCATGCCACTCTCATCTGGCCTTTGTAGTTTCTCCTGAAAAATCTGCTTATAGCCTTATGGGGTTTCCCTTGTATGTAACTGTTTTCTTTCCTATTGCTTCTTTTAAAATTCTCTATCACTACTTTTTGCCATTTTAATTACTGTGTGTCTTGGTGTGGACCCTCCTGGATTGATTTTGTTGGGGGCTCTCTGTGCTTCTTTGATCTAGATTTCTGTTTCCTTCCCCAGATTTGGGAAGGTTTCAGCTATTATTTTTTCAAATACTTTTTCTGCCTCCTTTTCTCTCTCCTCCTTCTGGGATCCCTATAATGTAAATGTTATTGTGGTTGATGGTGTTGAGATCCTTTAGTCTATTTTCATTTTTTTATTTTTCTTTTTTCTCTCTCCTGTTATGTTTGATTGCTTTCCATTGGTCTGTCCTGCAGGTTTCCCATCCATTATTCTGCTTTTTCTGGCCTACTACTTATTCCCTCTAGTGTATTTTTAATTTCAGTTTTTGAGTTCTTCATCTCTGATTGGTTCTTTTTTATGTTCTTTATCTCTTTGTTGAGAGTCTCACTGAGGTCTTCCACTCTTTTCTCAAGTCCCGTGAGTATCTATATGACCATTACTTTAATTCTCTGTCAGGCATTTTACTTATCTTCCCTTTCATTTTGTTCTCTTTTTGTGATTTTTTTTCCTGTTCTTTCATTTGGGACATGTTTCTCTCTCTCTCTTTTTCTTTTTTTTATTTGACTAACTTTCTCTGTTTCCATGTGGTAGGAAAGTCAGCTACATCTCCTGCTCTTGAAAGTAGTAGCTTTATGAAGAAGAGGTCCTATAGTGCCTTGCAGTGCAGTGTCCTCTGTTCACCAAAACTTGATGCTTTAGGGGTGTCTATTATGTGTGTTACATGCATCCTATTGTTGTGACTGAGTGGTGTTTGTCTTTGGTCCAGTCCTCTGCAGTGGGTTCTCTGCCTGTTGTGGGCAGGGTTTCATCCCTATGAGGTTACTGGGCCAATTAGGGTCCGTGTTGGCCGTGAGTTGAATCAGACCTGGTTTTTGCCGGAGCTGTGGTAGCACCAAACTTCAGGGCACTTTCCTTGTGTTGTCTCTTGAGAAGCTTTCATTGACTGTTGGGGTCTGCAGTCAGACCAGCTGGCTACCCCCTGCCATTGCTGTTGCCACAGTCAGATGGTGTGTGTAGTTATCCTCCTCTCTCCCTGGGGCAGGAGTCATTTTGAATGGTGCTGGCCCTTTTAGGGCTACCTGCATGCTGCCAGGCTTGTCACACACTTTGTATGGACTCCTGCTGAGGAAGAGTCTACAGGTGGTCTTGAGGTTGGGGTGGGGCATGTAGTGCCATCCAGGTCTGCTGGTCTGCTGCGGGAGGGGAGCAATAGCCACCTAGGAAACTCCTGCCAGGGCTGGAATGGAGGGAGTGTGTCCACAGGAGAACATGGTGGCTGGGCAGCTTTTGGAAAGGTAGGGGAGAATGTTTGAGCTGTGATGGTTCCTGCAGGTGTTCCTGTATCTAGGCAAGAAGTGAGGGAGGGAAATGGTACTCACTAGCTCTTTTGTTCTCAGAGAAGTCTCCTAAAAGATCCCTGCTCCTCTTGTTACAAGATTTGTAAACAAATCTCTCTGTCATATACCCCAGGTAGTTTTCAAACTACTGCTTCTATGCTGTATCTCAGTAGGTCTGATGGTGTGCTGTCTGTTTAAGGGTGGGGACTTAGATTCCTCTCATCCTCCTAGATCTCCCAGAGTTAAGCTCACTGATTTAAAATTTTCTTTTAAGTTCTTATTTATTTATTTTTGAGAGAGAGACACAGTGAGAGAGAGAGAGTGGGAGTGGTACAGAGAGAGAGGGACGTAGAGAGAATCCCAGGCAGTCTCTGCACTGTCAGCACAGAGCCCGATGTGGGGCTGGAACTCATGAACTTTGAGATTATGACCTGAGTGGAAACCAAGAGTTTGACGCTTAACCAATTGAACCACCCAGACACCCCAAGCCCACTGATTTTTTAAAGTTTCACATGTTAAGCCTTGGTAATTATAACAACTTGCAAAATTAGCCCCCCCTCACCCTTGTTTTCAAAGCCAAATGTTATGTGGAATTGTCTTCCCAGTGTAGATTCCCCATGCCTGGGTGCCTGCTGTGGGATCTGTTCCTCTCCTCTCTCTCTGCCGCCATCTCCTCTTTCCTGTGTGTAGTTCTGTGTCTCTGTTTGGCTCTCAACTGCGTCTCTGCCTTGCCTACACTCTCCACGTGTCCTCTTCTCTACAGTTTAGCTGTGGAGAGTCTGTTGTGCCAGTTTTTGGGTTGTTTTCTGGTTTTTTTTTTTTTTACACTGATGTGGATGTTATCTAGTTGCATCTGTGGGGTGAGGTGAGCTTAGTATTCTCTTCTGCCATCTTCTTCGGAAGTCGGCATTTTAATTTTTAATCTGTGTTTTCAGTAAAGAAAAATTTATTGCTTTTGTATCAGAGAGCAATAACTTCATTTAATAAAAGACTTGAAATGCTATGATTTTAGAGGAATGCATGGTTAAATAATTTCTAAACTGGCACTCATGTCTATATAGAATTGTGACAGTAGTTGCAGATTAATTAAGAAATCTGTAGTAATGATGTCAATAAAAGCAGTACGTTTTTGTCAGACATATAATTCAAGACACCGATGTAATTGATGTTCATTTAATAATTTCTAAAGTATTTAAGGGGATATGTGAACAAGTATTCCCTATGTCAAGTGTGAAGAGAAATAGATTCCTTATAGCTGTATGTGTTCTCAGATCTACAAGAACAATTACATAGGCTGGAGCAATAATGAAAAACATTTTATTAATTCAATTCTAAATAATTAAAAAAATCACAGAGTATAGTGAATATACAGTATTAATAGTCACATAAAAATGCTATAAGAGGTTCAGAAGAATATTCTTCACAATGTTTATTTTAGATTTTCTCACATATATTAGAAATGGCTTGAGGGGGACCAAGATGGCGGAGGAGTAGGGAGGACCAAAGTTTTCCTTGTTTTTTTGAATTGAGAGGGACCGAAACAGAGAGATTCTCAACTCCAAGAACCTGGCAGAAAAGGTGTAGCAGCTTACAAGGAACGCAAGAAACATAGACAACGCCCTAAGACCGTGAGTCTAACCGAGAATGGACAAAACGAACTCGGGAAACTGAGCTGGGGGGAGGGTGAGCCGGGGACGGCGGGGAAAGTCCCCAACATCCGAAGGAGAGCTACAGAGAGGGGGAGTCCACCAACATCCAGCCCCTAAAGACAGGGCTTAGGAGGAGAAGCTCTGTGTCTAACAGCAGAACCCAGCAGAACTCTCCTTGTGCTGGACCGCGGACGGAGGCACAGTCAGCCCGCCAGGCCCAGAGTTGCTTAGCCGCCAGCAGCGTGAGGAGGGAGCAATAGCGGGACCTCTGCCACTGCTATCGCTGGAGCCGGGAGTGCGCGCCAGGCACCGCTGCTGCCTCCGGCCCCCTGAGCGAACAACCGCGGGATCGCGGGCTGCTGCGGGCGGAACGGGGAGTGCGCGCTAGTCGCTGCTGAGCCCCGTGGAGAGCGAAAAACCGCTGGGACAGACACGCGGCTGCCGGCGGAGCGGGGAGTGCGCGCTAGTCGCCGCTGGGGCGCCCGGTGGAAAGCGAAAAACTGCTGGGACCGCTGCATCGCTGGGACCACCTCAACAGGGATTGTGCGCCAGTCGTGCCACCCGCCACCATCCCCTGGAGAGCCGGCGACCGGGGACCATTGCCGCTGCCCGCCTGAGCCCGGATCAGGCGCTAGTCGCCACGGAGGGCCCTGTGGGGTGCGATCAATCGCTGGGACTGCCGCTACCACGGTCGCCTGAGTCGGGAGTGCGCACAAGTCGCCCGGCCAGGCAAGCGGGGAGCCCTCAGCGCGACCGGCTGCCGGGGGTGCCCTCAGTCGCCTGTGGAGCACCTCTAACCCTGACACAGTTGCAGAAGGTTGGGGGGTGGCAAGCAGGCAGGCGCCCACCTTCCAGTGGACCGCACTGCGCCGGTGGCCATAGCGGAGTAAGGACACAAACAAGGGGGTGAGTGGAAGCCCTGGGACTGGGAACAAAGGACGGAAGGGACGCCATTGTTGTCTTACGGGCCCACAAGCACCAGCCCCAGGAAGTCACTCCCTGAGCCATCCCTGCCTCAGTGGAGAACTCCCGCCTACACTAAACCACGCCCATCTGCGCAGGAGTGACACTTCGCCGCGGGAGCTACAGAGGCCAAGTCCAGACCGCTGCCTGGAGTAACTCCAGGTCATTCCTTTTTAAAATAGATGCTCCCCGTTATTCTTCTTACTGATCCCCACTCCTGAGCTGACTATCCAGAGGCCTGGCTGACTTAAACAAAATCTTATTCCACTCTCTAAAGGCATGTTTTTCATCTCCTTCTGTACTTCCCTTATTCTCTCTATGGAATAACCGGGCCACATAATCTCACCCGAGCAATTTCTGTCTTCATTCCTTTTTCCTTGTAACTGTCCTTATTCTGATTTCTCTCAGTCTGGATTAAGCTCTTTAGTCACTCTACCCGGGCAAAGACCATTTCCTTCTTTCCCCCGGAACTGTCATTATTCTCTCTGTAGACGCTCTGCCACCAGCACAGTACACACCCTGTCCTTACCGTGTAGCTGGTATTTCAGGACATTGTCCTCAGAGTGTTATTTGTTATTCTTTTTGCTGTTGTGAACTGCTTGTCTGTATCATTTGTTAGTACGTTTGAGTATTTCTGTTTTCTGTTTGTCTGTCAGTCTGTTTTCCTTTCCAGGGCAACTTCAAGAAACAACCCAAAACACATCCAGCCAAAATGACGAGACGGAAGAATTCTCCTCAAAAGAATCCACAAGAAGCAGTGACAGCTCAAGAATTAATGAAAACAGATATAAGCAACATAACAGAACAAGAATATAGAATGACAATCATAAAACTAATCGCTGGCCTTGAAAAAAGCTTAGAAGAATGCAAGGGGTCCCATGCGGCAGAGTTCAAGGACCTTAAAAACGGGCAGGAAGAATTAAAGAAGAAATTAGAAGAAATACAGGGGAAACTGGAAGCAGCCACAGCACGGATTGAAGAGGTAGAGGAAAGAGTTAGTGCCTTAGAAGACAAAATCATTGAAAAAGAGGAAGCAGATAAAAAGAGAGAGAAGCTGATCCAGGAACAGGAAAGGAGAATTCGAGAGCTGAGCGATGAACTCAAAAGAAACAATATCCGTATCATAGGAGTCCCAGAGGAAGAAGAGAGAGAGAAAGGAGTCGAAGGGGTTCTTGAACAAATCATTGCTGAGAACTTCACCAACATAAGGAAGGAAAAGGGCATGGAAATCCAAGAGGCACAGAGAACTCCCCTCAGACGTAACTTGAATAGACCTTCTGCACGGCACATCATAGTGAAGCTGGCAAAATACAAAGATAGGGAGAGAATCCTGAAAGCAGCTAGGGACAAAAGAACCCTAACATACAAAGGGAGACCTATAAGGGTAGTAGCAGACTTATCTACAGAAACTTGGCAAGCCAGAAAGGAATGGCAGGATATCTTCAATGTGATGAGCAAGAAGGACCTGCAACCAAGAATTCTGTATCCGGCTAGCCTGTCATTCAGAATAGAAGGAGAGATCAAGGTTTTTCCCAACAAACAAAAACTGAAAGAATTTATCACAAATAAGCCGGCACTGCAAGAGATCCTGAGGGGCATTCTATGAAGGCAAACCTGCAAAGAACACAAACTGCCAGGGACAGCCTTACAATCATGAAACCTACAGATAATACAGTGACTGTAAGCCCATATTTTTCAATATTAACACTGAATGTAAATGGACTAAATGCGCCAATCAAAAGACACAGGATAACAGAATGGATTAAAAAACAAGACCCATCTATTTGCTGTCTTCAAGAAACTCATCTTAAACCTGAAGACACCTTCAGATTGAAAGTGAGGGGATGGAAAACTATCTACCATGCTACTGGAAGGCAGAAGAAAGCCGGAGTAGCCACACTTATATCAGACAAATTAGACTTAAAATGAACGATGTAATAAGAGATGAAGAAGGACATTATATAATAGTCTCAGGGACCATCCAGCAGGAAGAGCTAACAATTGTAAATATCTACGCACCGAATTTGGGGGCACCCAAATTTGTAAAACAACTAATTACAAACATTAGCAACCTCATCGATAAAAATGTCCTAATAGTAGGGGATCTCAACACTCCACTCTCAGCATTGGATAGATCCACAAATCAGAAAATCTCCACAGAAACAATAGCCCTGAACGACACATTAGAACAGATGGGCCTCACAGACATCTTTAGGGTCCTTCATCCAGAAGCAAAGGAATTTACGTTCTTCTCAACTGCACACGGTACATTTTCCAAGATAGATCACATTCTGGGGCACAGGGAAGCTCTGAATAAATATAAAAGAATTGAGATCATACCGTGTACACTGTCAGACCACAATGCTTTGAAACTTGAAATCAACCACAGGAGAAAGCCTGGAAAATATCCAAGAACATGGCGGCTAAGAAATAACCTACTAAAAGATGACTGGGTCAACCAAGCCATCAGAGAAGAAATTAAAAAATACATGGAAACAAATGAAAATGAAAATACAACAATCCAAACGCTCTGCGACGCAGCAAAAGCAGTCCTGAGAGGGAAATATATTGCAATCCAGGCCCATCTCAAGAAACAAGAAAAATCAATAACACAAATTCTAACAGCGCGCCTAAAGGAACTAGAAGCAGAACAAATAAAACAACCCAAGCCCAGCAGAAAGAGAGAAATAACTAAGATCAGAGCACAAATTAACCATATGGAGACAGAAAAGGTAGTGGAACAGATCAATGAAACCAAAAGCTGGTTCTTTGAAAAAATAAACAAAATAGACAAACCTCTAGCCAGGCTTCTCAAAAAGAAAAGAGAGAGAACTCAAATAGATAAAATCGTGAATGAAAAGGGAGAAATTACAACCAATCCCTCAGAGATACAAACAATCATCAGAGAATACTATGAAAAATTATATGCCACCAAACTTGGCAATCTGGAAGAAATGGACAGCTTCCTAAATAGCCACACGCTACCAAAACTCAAACGGGAAGAAATAGAAAAATTGAACAGACCCATAACTAGTGAAGAAATAGAATCAGTTATCAAAAATCTCCCAGCAAATAAAAGCCCTGGACCAGACGGCTTTCCTGCGGAATTTTACCAGACATTTAAAACAGAGTTAATTCCTATCCTCCTCAAGCTGTTCCAAAAAATTGAAACGGAAGGAAAACTCCCGGACTCATTCTATGAAGCCAGCATCACTTTGATTCCCAAACCAGATAGAGATCCAGCAAAGAAGGAGAATTACAGGCCAATATCCCTGATGAATATGGATGCAAAAATTTTCAATAAGATACTAGCAAATCGAATCCAACAACACATAAAGAGAATTATCCACCATGATCAAGTAGGATTCATCCCTGGGTTGCAGGGCTGGTTCAATATTCGCAAATCAATCAACGTGATACATCACATCAACAAAAGAAAAGATAAGAACCATATGATCCTGTCAATAGATGCAGAAAAAGCATTTGACAAAATACAGCACCCTTTCTTAATAAAAACTCTCGAGAAAGTCGGGATAGAAGGAACATACTTAAACATCATAAAAGCCATATATGAAAAGCCCACAGCTCATATCATCCTCAATGGGGAAAAACTGAAAGCCTTCCCCCTGAGATCAGGAACACGACAGGGGTGTCCACTCTCGCCACTGCTGTTTAACATAGTGTTGGAAGTCTTAGCATCAGCAATCAGACAACAAAACAAAATAAAAGGCATCAAGATAGGCAAGGAGGAAGTCAAACTTTCACTTTTTGCAGATGACATGATACTTTACATGGAAAACCCGACGGAATCTACCAAAAGCCTACTAGAACTGATCCGTGATTTCAGCAAAGTTGCAGGATACAAAATCAATGTACAGAAATCGGTGGCATTTCTATACACCAACAATGAAGCAGCAGAAAGAGAAATAAAGAAGCTAATCCCTTTCACAATTGCACCAAAAACCATAAAATACCTAGGAATAAACCTAACCAAAGATGTGAAAGACCTCTACACTGAAAACTATAAAAAACTTATGAAGGAAATTGAGGAAGACACAAGGAAATGGAAAAACATCCCATGCTCATGGATTGGAAGAATAAATATCGTTAAAATGGCAATACTACCCAAAGCAATCTACACATTCAATGCAATCCCAATCAAAATTGCACCAGCATTCTTCTCAAAGCTAGAGCAAACAATCCTAAAATTTGTATGGAACCACAAAAGACCTCGAATAGCCAAAATAATACTGAAGAATAAAACCAAGGCGGGAGGCATCACAATCCCAGACTTTAACCTCTACTACAAAGCGGTGGTCATCAAGACAGTATGGTATTGGCACAAAAACAGACGCATAGACCAATGGAATAGAATAGAAAACTCAGAAATGGACCCGCATGTATATGGCCAACTAATCTTTGATAAAGCGGGAAAATGTATTCAATGGAAAAAAGACAGCCTCTTTAATAAATGGTGCTGGGAGAATTGGACAGCAACTTGCAAAAGAATGAAACTAGACCACTTTCTTACACCACTCACAAAAATAAATTCTAAATGGATAAAAGATCTGAATGTGAGACAGGAAACCGTCATAATCCTAGAGGAAAAAGCAGGAAAAAGCCTCTTTGACCTAAGACGCACCAATTTCTTACTTGACACGTCTCCAAAGGCAAGGGAATTAAAAGCAAAGATGAACTATTGGGACTTCATCAAGATAAAAAGCTTCTGCACAGCAAAAGGAACAACCAACAAAACGAATAGGCAACCAACGGAATGGGAAAAGATCATCGCAAATGACATATCGGATAAAGGACTAATATCTAAAATCTATAAAGAACTTACCAAACTCCACACCCGAAAAACAAACAACCCAGTGAAGAAATGGGCGGAAGATATGAATAGACACTTCTCCAAAGAGGACATTCAGATGGCAAATAGACACTTGAAACGATGTTCAATGTCACTCATCATCAGGGAAATACAAATCAAAACCACACTGAGATACCACCTCACACCAGTCAGAGTGGCTAAAATAAACAAATCAGGAAACTATAGATGCTGGCAAGGCTGTGGAGAAGTAGGCACCCTCCTACACTGTTGGTGGGAATGCAAACTGGTGCAGCCACTCTGGAAAACGGTGTGGAGATTCCTCAAAAAAATGAAAATAGAGCTACCCTAAGATCCAGCAATAGCCCTGCTAGGAATCTACCCAAGAGACACAGGATTGCTGATGCATAGGAGCATGTGTACCCCAATGTTCATAGCAGCACTTTCGACAATAGCCAAAACATGGAAAGAAACTAAGTGCCCATCAACTGACGAGTGGATAAAGAAGATGTGGTACATATATACAATGGACTACTATGTGGCAATGAGAAAAAATGAAATCTGGCCTTGCGTAGCAACATGGATGGAACTGGAGGGTATTATGTTAAGTGAAATAAGTCAGTCAGAAAAAACAGATACCATATGTTTCCACGAATAGGTGGACTTGGTGAGACTAAGCAAAAACCAGGGGGAGGGGAAGAGGGGAAAGAAAAAAAAAGACACAGAGAGGGAGGGAGATAAAACATACGAGACTCTCAAAGACTAAGAACAAACTGAGGGTGAGGGAGATGGGGGGGAGAGAGGGGGTGATGGGCATTAAAAAAGGGCACATGTTGGGATGAACACTGGGTGTTTTATGTAAACCAATTTGAAAATAAACTATTTTAAATTAAAAAAAAAAAAGAAATGGCTTACTCTCACAGTGTAGTAAAATTTATCTATGTAGATTGACAAATCACTTCAGAATACTCTTTGAAGAGTTAGATTACTCATCATGTTTTTTTGGTCTTAAATGCAATTTTTTTCTTTTTTAGAAAATCTTTTCATTTGAGATTTTCCAAATTTTGACCTTTTGCCATATCTACCTCCCTCTTGCCACCTGGGTCCCACTCTCCCATCCCTAATCATTGGAAATCACTCATCTGTTCTTTAATTCAAAAATTTATCATTTCTGGGGCACCTGGGTGCTCAGTTGGTTGAGCGTCCAACTTCGGCTCAGGTCATGATCTACCAGCTTGTGGGTTCGAGCCCTGTGTCACGTTCTGTGCTGACAGCTCAGAGCTTGAAGCCTGCTTCGGATTCTGTGTCTCTGTCTCTCTCTGCCCTTACCCCACTCACGTTCTCTCTCTCTCTCTCTTGCTCTATCTCTCAAAAATAAACATTAAAAATTATTTTAAAATAAAATTTATAATTTCAAAATGTTTTTATAAATGAAATTGTACAGTGTGTAACTTATGGGAATTGGCTTTTTCACCTCAGCATAATACCCGGGAGAGCATTCATATACAGGTTTTTGAGTCACATGGGTTTTTATTTTTTTTTGGAATAAGAGTCCAAGAGTAGTCAATTGTTGGGTCATTTGATAATTGTATGTTTAGACTGATAAGAAACTGCCCAACCACTTTCTAGAGTGGCTGTAGCATTTTACATTTCCACCAGCAATGTATGAATGATCTAGTTTCTCCTCATTCTTAGCAGCATTTGGTGCTATCACTGTTTTTCATTTTGGTCTTTCTGATACATGTGTAGTGATATCTCATTTGTTTTAATTTGTGTTTATTTACCTGATTGCTAATGGTGTTGAAATATTTTCATGTGCTTGTCATCTGTATATTCATGTCTGTTATGACCTTTGCCTATTTTCTAATTGGATTTTAAAAAAATTATTGAACTTTTTGAATTCTTTAAACATTCTAGATCTAGACCTTTGTTGGATATGTGGTTTGCAGATATATTGTCTGAGTCTATAGCTTATCTTTTCATCCTCTTTATGTAAACCGTCACAGTGAGATGTTTTAAATTTAATGAGATTTATCAATTTATCCTTTTAGGATTATATTTTTGGTGTCAAGTCTAAGAATTCATTGCCTAGCCCTAAGTCCCAAATCTTCTCTTACTTGTTTTTCTAAAGTGTTATAGTTCACTCTTCATTTTTAAGCAAATGATCCATTTTGAGTTCATTTTGTCTATGGTATAAAGTTTAGGTCAAGGCTTTTTTTGTTTGTTTGGTTTTGTTTTTGTTTGTTTGTTTGTTTGTTTTGGTCTAAAGATATCTAATTGATCTAGCACATTTCTTTCAAAGACTGCCCTTCCTCCATTGAATTCCTTTTGTACCTTTGCCAAGAATCAGTTAAGCATATTTGTGTGGATCTATTTCTGGGTTTTCTATGTTCCATTAGTTTATAGCTCTATCCCTCAGTCAATATTATATTGCCTTTATTACTTTATGTATATAATAAATTTTAACATTATATATTAATTTCAAGGGCCACTGTAACACATTACCACTAACTTGGTGGTTGAAAACAACAGAAATTTGTTCTCTCACGATTCTGGAGGCCAGAAGTCGATAAGCTTGGTGTAGGCAGAGCTGTGCTTCTTCTGGAGATGCTAGGGAAGAATTCTTCCTTGCCTCTTTCAGCTTCTGGTGGCAGTTGGCAATCCTTGGCTTCTTGAACTGTGACTGTATCGTTTCAATCTCTGCCTCTGTCTTTACATCACCTTTCCCTCTGTGTTTGCCTTATCTGTGTGTTTGTTTCCAAACTCCCCTTTCCTCTTTCTTGTAAGGATATGTGTGATTATAATTGACATCCATCCAGATGGATAAGCTTCTCTTCTCAGGATTTTTAACTTAATCACATCTTTTGCCACATAAGGTAATATTCATTCTTTTGTCATAGAAGATATATTTATAGGTTCCAGAATGTAATGTATATTTTGGGGGGCTAATATTCAGCTCCCTACAATTGAATAGTGTAATTCCTCTCAATTTATTCTTTTTTAAATCAAGATTGCAAATATTTTAGCTTTTCAGAGGCCTGTACCTTTTTATATAAGGAATAATTTGTTTATGGCGACAAAAAACCTTGCTGGCATTGTATTCTACATGTTCATTGATAATTCAGAGAAATAGGATTGACTTTGTATAAACATAATAATTTATTAGTTCTAGGAGGCCTTTTATAGTTTCTTGGGAATTTTCTACATAAATAGTCATGTTTTCTGCAGATAGAAACAATTTAATCTCTTCCTTTCTTCTCTGTGTGTCTTTTATTTCCTTTTCTTCTCTTATCGCAGTGACTAGACCTTCCAATACTACGTTGAGTAAAAATGGTGAGAATGAATTCTTGCTTTATTCCCAATCTTATTGAAAAAGCACTCACTCTTTTATCATTAAATATAATTTAATCTTCCAGGTTTTTTAATATATGGTTTTTACCAAATTGAAGTAATACCATTGTATTCCCAATTTGCCATATATGTTTTATACATTGTTGGACTTAGGCTGCTATTATTTTGTCAAGGATTTTGGTATCTATATTCATTAGAGCTATTAATTTGTAGTTTTCTTCTTTCTTACTATTTTTGTTTTTTGCATCTATTTCATCTTGGATGAGTCTTGGTAGTTTTTGATTTTTAAGAAATTGTTCCACTTCTTCAAAGTTACTGAATTTATGAGCATAAAGTTACTCATAATATTCCCTAATTATCTTTTTAAAGACTGCAGGATGTGTAATTATATTTTTATATTGATGATTTGTGTCATTTCTCTTTTTATTTTGGTCAGTTCTATGAAGGATTTATTGATTTTGTGTATATTTTAAGAGGAGCTGGATTTTTGCTTCATGCATTGTCTTTATTGTTTTTCTATTTTGAATTTTGTTAATTTTTTCTGTTCTCTTTATTATTTTCTTCCTTCTCCTTGTTTTAGGTTTTCTTGCTGTTTTTTTTTTTTTTTTAGGTAGGAGCTTATATTATTAGTTTAAAATTTTTCCTCATTTTTAATGTAAATATTTAATGCTATAGATATCCCTTTGAGCACTGCTTTAGCAACAAAATATTGTATTTTTGTTTTTAGTTGATTCTATATGTATTTAAAAAAAGTTCCTTTGAGACTCCTTTTGATTTATGGCTCATTTAGATGTGTCTTACTTAATTTCTATTTTTTTTTTTTTACCCTGAGTTTGTTTTATGATCTAGGATATGGTCTAACTTGGTGACTATTCCATGGGTGCTTGAATAAAACATGTATTTTGCTGTTGTTAGATGGAATGTTCTATTATGTCCATTAAATTTTGTTGTTAGTTGTGTTGTTCGGATCTCCTAATATCTTTGCTGATTTCTTGCCTATAAATCTCATCAGTTTCTGGAAGGAGGGTGTTTAAGTTCCCAACTGTAATCATGTATCCATTAAGCTCTACTAGCTTTCGGCTCATGTATTTTGAGGCTCTGTTATTTGTTGAGTACACATTTAAGATTGCTGTGTCTTCCTGGTATATTGATAACATGTATCATTATGTAATGTCCTTCTTTGTCTCCAGTAATTTCCTTTGCTCCGAAATGTACTTTATTAAATACTAATTTGATCCTGATTTTTATATTTAATGTTTTCATGGTATAGCTTTTCATCCTTTTTAATATTAAAAAATATATATTTATTTATTTATTTTGAGAGAGAGAACATGCACGCAAATGTGTGGGAGGGAGAGAGGGAATCCCAGGGAGGCCCCACACTCAGTCAGAGTCCTATGCTGGGCTTGATCTCATAATCATAAGACCATGACCTCAGCCAAAATCAAGAGATGGATGCTTACCCAACTGAGCCACCCAGGTGCCCCCTTTTCATCCTTTTACTTTATATATACTTAAGTCATTGAATTTGAAATAAGTTTCTTGCAAACAGCATGTGTTGGGTCATTTTTTTTTTAATCTACTCTGTCAATCACTGTCTTTGTTTTTTTAATTTTTTACTATTTATTTTTGAGAGAGAGGGAGAGAGAGAGAGAGAGACAGCATGAGAGGGAGAAGGGCAGAGAGAGAAGGAGACACAGAATCCAAAGCAGGCTCCAGGCTCTGAGCTGTCAGCATAGAGCCTGATGTGAGGCTCGAACTTACAAACCATGAGATGATAACCTGAGCTGAAGTCAGATGCTTGACTGATTGAGCCACCCAGGCACCCCTGTCAATCACTGTCTTATGATAAGTGCATTTATATCATTTATATATAATCTTGATATTTTAGTCTGCCTTTTAATGTTGTTTTCTCTTATCTTGTTCTTCTACTTCTCTTTTTTGCCTTCTTGTGAATTACTTGAGGTTTTGTTTTTTTTTTTTCTATTTAGGATATAATTTTGATTGACTTATAGTGAATCTCTAGTTTTTGTAGTGGTTACTGTGGTTGTTACAACATACAAATATGACTTATCACGGTCTATTGGTATGGAAAACAGAGTGGCCCCTCCTTCAACTACCCCTCCCCCAGATGTCCATGTCCTAATCCTCAAAACCTGTAAATACCTTACCTTCCATGACCTTTAATCTTGGAGATAAGATTAAAAGAAACTTGAGATGGGAAGATCCTTCCACATTGTCTGGGTGGGCCCAGTATAGTTACACATGTTCTTTCTAGAGGTAGGCAGAGAGTCATAAAAAGGGATATGCTGAGGGGAGTGGAAGTTAGAGAATTAGAGAGATTTAAAGATGTTATGCTGTATGCTCTGAAGATGGAGAAAGGGGCCACAAGCCAAGGAATGCAGTTTTGTGTTGGGAGTTTTATCTATTGTGTTATCTCTGGATTCCAATTAAAGTTTTCATTTTAGCAGGCTGTTTAGTAGTCATTCTGTTTAGCATGCGGACCCGGACCCTAGACTCCTTTTAGGGGGTTATGTTACAATGACAGATTAATTTTTAGACCTTTTGCAGTATTGTTTCAGGCTGCTTGAATTAATCTTTTGTTGCTGGGGCTCCCACTGGTACTTGTTGCTGCTGGCTAAGGGGAAGGAGAGGTTTTCCTGGGCTGAGCTGCCAGGTGTATCCCAATGGAGAAAAGTCTTAAGTCTGTATAGTTAGAGCGGCTTCTTGGACTGTGCTGCTTGCTGTGCCCGGGTCCCTCTTCCAGTCCGCTTAGGCATCTCTGGTATCTTTCAATGGGAAAGGGGAGCCTTAGGACTACTAATCAAGAAGAGAAATTCCTCAGGCCACTAATTGTTAGTTGGGTTCCTGAAGGAGCTCTCTTGCCAGTTCTTTCAGGTTTGTCTGATATTATCAGAAGGGCTCCCACTGATTAAGATCAAGGAAGTGAACCTAGTTAGGCTGGCTTTTGTTTCTGGGTTGGGGTCTGAAATGCTGGGTATGAGTGACTTACAAGTCCTGTCGTGAAGGAGGGAGGCACACAGCACTCTCCTGCTATGTTGTTTCTCCAGCCATAGGGTTTCATGCAAGTTTGCCATCTTACCACACTTAGAGTTCTTCTTTGCTTGCCCACTGCATTATTTCCAGGATTTACAGTGTCTAGTGGGAAGAATTGGGACAAATGGGTCTGTGTCTTCTTGTTCAGACCAGAAGTCACCTTTCAACTGTTGATAATACTAAATTGCTTTTCTCCTTCCCTGGGAGAGGATCTGGTGTATTTGAATGACTGGAAGAAAATATTTGAAGTGGAATGAATGGAATATGAAGTGAGGTCAGAGAAGTAGGAGGGGCTAATCATGCAAAACATTATAGATCATGTTAAGGAGTTTAGATTTTGTTCTGTGTGCAAGGAGAGACTCTGCTAAGGTTTTAATTTTTTTTTTTAATGTTTATTTATTTTTGAGAGACATAGAGGCACAGCGTGAACAGGGGAAGGGCAGAGAGAGAGGGAGACACAGAATCGGAAGCAGGCTCCAGGCTCTGAGCCATCAGTACAGAGCCCAACGCGGGGCTCGAACTCACAGACCGCGAGATCATGACCCGAGCTGAAGTCGGCCGCCCAACCGACTGAGCCACCCAGGCGCCCCTCTGCTAAGGTTTTAAACAATGGGATGGCTTGATAAGTTTTTTGTTTTAGAAAGATTGTTTCAGTTTCTATGTGGAAAAGGGATGTTAGAGCTTAAGAGTGGAAATAGTGAGACATACAACTATTGTCTGTCATACTTGGTTACTTGAACAAAGAGACATGATGATTACTTGAACAAAGATAGAGCTAGAGAGAAGTAGACAGATTATAAATAGATTTGAAGATTATTGCTTATAGATTTTGTAATGGATTGACTATAGACAATGGATGAAAGCGATATGCCACAATTGTTTCTCAGTCTTGGCTTAACGAACTGTGTAGGTAAAGAAAGGCAAGATAGGGAATAGACGTGAGAGGTATAGCAAGAATTGACTTTGAGATGGATTTTACACAGCTTAATGGAGAGGCCAAGGAGATGTCTATAAGTATCAGAAGAATAGAATGGACTAGAAATACAAATGACCTATCAGATCATAGATGATATGGAAGTTATAGGAAGTGGATTAGGGCACCTAGGGAAGATACAGAGTAAGAAGAGTCAAGTGCTGAGTTCAGAGTCATGAGGCAAACCAGCGTTTAGTTGTTAGAGGAGGAGGAATGTGCCAAAGAAAATAAGAAGCAGAAGCCAGAACGAGATAGGGAGAAAGCCAAGATATGTTTCCCATCTCTATAAGAATTTATTTCACATTCTCATCATATTAATCACTCATGATGATGATAAACAAAGCAAAGAGTCACAAAAACACTCATCCACACAATATAATGCTGTTCCCTAATTATTCAATTACATTATTGGCAATTCATATTTAAAAAATCTATAAGAAATTTCTGCATGCATACAAACATTTAAAAATCTGGAAGATAATATAAGAAAGTGTTAACAGACATTATATCTAGTGATGGAATTGTGAGTCATTTTTACTTTCTTCATTTCATTTTTCTAAATTTTAAATTTGTCTACAGTAAGCATATCAGGGAATATTTTCTAATTTTAATCTATTTACTTTCTTTGTGAAAAAATAGTTTCCTATTAGAACAGAGGTAAAACATCAGAGTGTTATGGCACCATGTCATTATATGAAGCATCCCGACTGGTTTTTTTTTTTTAGTTAGATATATACAATTTGCTTCTGTTTTCTTCAGGGCTTTATGAGATTAACATGAAGTTATTTATAAATAATATTGTGATACAGTGATGCATAGAGCAAAGAATGTGAGAACTAAAGTTAAATTATCTGTATTTGAATTCTAGCTCTGCCACTTCACAGCTCTGTGACATGACATATGTTGAAAGTTGGACTATTAGTATATATCTTGAAGTGTTATCTGAAGATCAAAATTAGATAAAATAAATGAGTGGCACAGTCCAGTTCCTGGTATATGGTAGCCTATTGATATATGATGGTGGTTAATAGCTCAGGCTGTGGAGATAGAGTCTAGGTTTGAAATTAACCCATCACTTACCAAATGGGTCACATTCTGTAAATTATTTAACCCCTCTGTGCTTTTCCTACATGTCAGGTATTAAAGGCACCTACTCAAGGGTTTTTATGACATAATGTATGTCTAACACTTAGTGCCTGGGAGTATTCACAAACACTCAACAAATACCATTTTGCATATTTCTTTTATGATTAAGGGTCTTTCGCTTCAGTGACTATATTTAAAACTCCCCACAGGGCAGGAATCAGTCTTGTACTTTTTGAAAAATACATAATGATTCATGTCCTCAAAAATGTTTATAATTTAGGATTCTCATTCCAAATATGAATTCTCATGACATAAGGCTAGAGTAGGAGCTTTCTTAATAGATATGCCCTGAACTGTCTCAACAGGTTGATTGATGCTCTCATTCCCATATGGCTCGTAAGTTTTGATGCCCGGATGATACTGAGTATTCCTTGTACCCTGCAGGCCACCATTCCATGCCTGTCAGCACATTTCTGCTTCTAATAGTTGAATTGTTTTCTTACCAAGGGACTCATGTTTATTTCCAAACCAGTTATTCCAGTCGTTATGTACTATAGTGACATATTTATTTAAATATTGGATAAACTGCTAGCTAAACTTTGAGTACAAAGAGAAAAAGAGTTTCTTATGAAAATTAAGTTGAATGCTTTGGAAAGATTTAATAAAAATGGCTTCCTCAAAATTGCTGTCAGGTTAGGTGTGGGCAATGCCACAGAGATATACTGGGAAAACCCTCTGCCCTCATATTGCGTTACAAATGGGTTTCGGTTCTCGCTCCTCTTGAAGAAATACAAACTAGAATTCACAGACAATGGATAATGGGTATGTTATGTGTGTTTTTTATGAAGGGGCCTGTCTCCATCAGGAAACCCATGCTGAAAGAAGAGCTTTTGGCCCAACATCGAAAGATTGGTATGTATATATTTTTTCAAGTTAAAATGAAGTATTTAAGGTTTATATGAAATCATTTTTTAATGATTCCCTGCTTTGAACAACAACCATTCATCTTGAAAAATAAGAGGTCTTCTAAAATACTTAGATGGATTCAGCAGAAATTAAATTGAATATCTACTGATTTTGAATTCCAGTTTAATCACTTGCTAACCTTATGATTTTCAGCAAATTATTTATCCTGCTGAATCTTGGTCATTAATTTGTAGAAGGTATTTTTATTAATTAATGAAGGCTTTGAAAAAATTAAATAAGACCACTTATGTAAAGTACATAGCAGAGTTCCTGGAAGGGAATGAGAGCTTACTAAATGTAGTTTTCTCTATTGTAATGCCCACCGAATTTTTCATCTACAACCATGACCTCTTCTAAGCTCTAGAGCCACAGTTCCAACTGTAGACTATGCATATCCAACTGTATCTCAGGACACCGTCGTCATTCTCCCGGACTGAGTCTCAGGTTAGTTATTAGGACATTGTTCTCCTGTCTTTTCACTCATTCTCACACAAAATTATGGCTACCAAATACATTTTATTTTAACTTCTAGAAATTCCATTTTCTCTTCTTTTTCTCTGTTAATATTCGTCTCTCTTTCTTCCTTCTTAATTGTTCCAGTTTATTTAGTTAAATAAGAGCTATTTTATTTTCATTACTCCAAAGTAGGTTTAGGTTCTTTCTATTGACTTAAATAACATTCCCAGTTATTCAGTTGGCTCAAGACTTCATTATTTCTCATAGTATATTCCCATCTCACTTCTTCCCAATACATCCATTGCCGGTATTATCTTCCCAGGAACCAAATCCGATCTGAGCACCGGCGCGCGCGCGCACACACACACACACACACACACACACACACATTCATGCCTTGCCATTATATCCCATTTGGGATCCAGCCTCTTTAGCTTCACATGTAAGCCCACCGAGTTGTGATGGAACTACTCTGTAGGTTCAGCTCCTGCCTCTCTCCAACTAAACCCAACTTCCTGCTGTCCTCAAACAGAATTTTGAGGTTTACTTACCAGTTTACTTACCAGATTACTGATTTATCCTGTGTTTACTCTTCTGTGGGAATGTTCCATCCTTTGGCGCACTCATTTGGGTGAGTCAACTTTTATTGCCCGGGAATTGTTCTCATTCCCAAATATACAGCTTTGAAGGTATCCAGGAGATTCTGGGGGCTAATGCTGTATCTCGATCACTATCTGCACTCACATACCTGATGATTTGCACATCTGTGGGCAGAATGTAATTCTATCAGAGTTCTCTTGGGTTGACTTAGTGTCTTCTTACTAATTACTCCACATAGGGCCTCAAGTGACAATAACAGCTGGTTATGCAATTAAAACCTTTCGGCTGTGAGTGGAGAGCTCAGTTAGGATGACTGGAGGGGCACAGTGTATAACGTACTCATTGGTTTAATAAGATGGAAAGTATGTGGTTGCTCAGTTATGCAGTTCATTTTGACTGGAATGGAGAAATCAAATTAACTGCAGGCAGGGATTATAAGAGCCGACAGGTGTGACATCCTCAGTGTTCCATGAAACCGAAGACTGTCCTTGTAGAGCCACAGGTATTATTCCCCCCTTCTTTTTCTTTCAGCATTTCTAAATGCTAAAATAAATGTTCAAAATATACTCTTTAGCAGCTAAGAGGATATTTTGGTTTTGGCTCTATCAAGTGCAGGATTTACAAAAAAGTAACAAGAACCTCAGTGGTGGAGGGTAAAAAAAAATAACCTACAGGAATATTACTGTACTGATCAGTGTTCCAAATTACTGCATATCTTGGCATGAAAAGATCAGAGATATACAGACATCTCATTTAGACTCATTCAGATAATTTTGATTTATGTTTCACAGAAAAATAGACTACCCTTGTTTTCTAACATTATTTCGGTAAAGGCTAGTATGATGAATTTACTTTCGAATGACTCATAAGGAGAAAATAAAGAACAAATTTAAGTTCTTTTAAAAAAATTCTTTATTTTACCTTATTTTAAATATTCCTGATTTAAAAAATTATTTTAAATATTTAAAAAATATTCCTTATTTTTGATTTAGGATGTTTTCTTAAAGGCACATGTCCTAAAGATAGAGAATGTAAAAATTAATAGTATAAATTAAAAATGGCCATTTTAGTATTCAAAAGTCCTTGAAAATACCAACTGCAAGTTATTATTACATGAAGACACCAACCTTTTTAAAATTTATTTAATGTATAATTTAAGGGAACAAATACATGGAAGTGGGAGAAAAACAATTCCAGAAAAATCAAACTACTTGACACATTCATTTTAATTGTTGAAACATTTTATGTTGATACAAATTTCCTGAAATATATACATTTTAATGGCTGGCTTTCCGTATATGTGACTGTTTCTCTGCATTCGTATCTATGCTGTGTAAAACATAGCAGTTTCGTCTATCACCCTACTCCTCCCTTTCTTTCACTGTGAGCCCCTTAGAGCAGGGATTATGTATTTGTCATTTATGTGATCCCATCACATACCAGGATGCATTGCTAGTGTCCATACTTCTAATGAAGCAATTTATTTTATAAACATTTAAATAATACCTAGTATGTGGCAGGTACTATTTTAAGCACCTTCTATCTTAGTTAAAAATATTAACTAATTTCTTATAACAACTATATTACTTATGCATTGCTGTGTAAAAAATGACCCCAAAATTTAGGAGATTAACACAACAATTGATATGGATTATCTGACACAGTTTCTGAGGGTGAGGAATTTGGGAGCCTCTTTGCTGGGTGATTCTGGTATCTGGGTCTCTCATGAGGTTATAATCAAGATGTTCATTGAGGTTACAGTTATCTGATGACCAGACCAGGGCTGGAGGGTCAGCTTCCGAGATTGTTCTCTCACATGCTTGGTAAGTTAGTATTGATTGTTGGGAAGACGCATCAGTGCTTACCATACTGCTCAAAAGTTTAGGTGATTACCTGTGCTTCTGACCAACTGGCTATAAATTGGTTCCCACCACCCCATTCCTGAGTTCCATTAATTTGCTAGAGTAACTCACAAAACTCAGGAAAACAGTTTACTTACCAGATTACTGATTTATCACAAGAGGACTTAACTCAGGAACAGTCAGGTAGAAGAGATACACAGGGAAAGACACGTGGAAAGGGGTGCAGAGCTTCCAGGCCCTTTTGGGCACACCCTCCCAGCACTTTCTCATACTCCCCAAACTGGAAGATCTCTGAACGCTGGCCTTTTACATTTTTATGGAGGCTTCATTATGTAGGTATGATTGATTAAATCATTGGCCATTGACCATCTATTCAACCTCTAGCATCTTCCTTCTCTTCCCTGGAGGTGGGAGGGTGGGGGAACCTGAAATTTCCAAGTTGGGTTCCTTTGGGAACCAGCTCCCATCCTTAGGAGTTTTCAAAAAAATCACTTCATTAACATAAAGTCAGATGTAGTTGAAAGGGGCTTGTTATGTGTAACTAAAGATACCCATAGTTACCTTTATCATTCTGAAGCTAGGAACTGAGGACAAAACCCAGATATTATTTAAAAAGATGCCCTTATTACTCCTGTCCTTTAGGAAATTCCAAGCGTTTTGGGAGCTATGTACCAGGAAAGGGGACAAAGACTAAATATATATTTCATAAATTTATAAATTCCTGTATCACAGTTGATCATTGGGGGCCATTTTGGGGACTGGTCATCACAACAGAGTATATGAAATAGGTGGTTCCTCATTGTGTAGTTGGGGAAAGTAAGCCCTAGAAAGGTTAAATAATATGGGTTATGATAAAGATTAAATGAGATAATGTGCACACACACATTGCAAAACATTACAAGGCACATACTAAGCAATAAATATTAGCTGGTATTTTCTCTGTAAGCCAAAACCCATTGCCTTTGGCAGTTATTTTCAATGGGTCCAGATGGGAAGTTATGGGTTCAGTTCCCATTTGACGGAATCACATTTTGTGACTTCAACAGAGGGAAAGCTGCAACATGATATATATTGGTTTCCTAGTGCTGCTGCAATGAATTGACACGAACTTAGTGGCTAAAGTAACACCGATTTATTATATTACATTTCTGCAGGTCAGAAACTTGACACAAATCTTAATGGGCTAAAGTCAAGATGTTGGTAGTGGTACATTCATTCTTTCTGGAGGATGAATTCTGGGGAGAATACATTTTTTTGCCTTTTCCAACTTCTTGAGGCTGCCCGAATTCCTTGACTCATGGCCTTCTTCCTGAATCTTTGAAGTGAGCAGTGTAGGATCTTCCAATCTTATTTTCTCTTGCACATTTCCAGCCTCTGCTCCTATGATCATATCGTCAACTCTGCTTTCTCTGACCTTTTTGCCTCCCTCTTAAAAGGACCCTTGTGGTTGGGTTCAACTAGACAATCCAGGATACTCTCCTCATTTTAAGATTCTTAATCACATCTCCAAAGTCTCCTTTGTCAGGTAAGGTATCATTCACATGTTCCAAAGATTAGTACATGAATGTATTTGGGAGGTCATTATTCAGCCTACCATATGATAAGTGCTTAGTTTTTATTTGAATCAAAACTTTTGTTACGGTCACTGAACTCTCTCACACCAAAGAGTGGAAACTAAATCCATCTGCCTCTCTTTCCTGGGAGTGATTTTAAAGTATTATATTTTCTGAGAATGGTCTAAACCTCTTCTTGCTAAAAGAGTGTGGGAGGCAAGCAGAAGGGACACTAGAACAAATATCGGAGGCGAAGTTCTTGGTCAAACTGCCTTTCTAGCTAAGGTACTTTGGGCAAATAATTTAGCATTTAAAAAATATTTAATGTGGTGAACAGAATTACTTGTCCTGCCTAGCTTCCAGGGTTGCTATGTTCATCAGTTGAATAATACAAAAAGACATGCTTTGTAAGTTGCAAGGAGTCAAACAGACATAAAGTCCTATTGGTTATCAGTGTATGCTATTTGAGGGGTTTACCTTAACATAGAACCCTGGTACTAGAGCAGACACAACAAGGCCAATACAGTCTTTTTAAAAGAGACCTCCTCACAGTGCTCACCCGTTTGACATCCTTGACCTGGCCCCATATCCTCTTTACCGCTAGTGAGTGTCCAAGCCCCCCACTGATGGAGCCGGCACAGCTGTGAACATGGACAAGGACAAACTTGGACATTCTGAGGGTCTCTGCAAATGGGGAAGACTGTGAGAGGGGAGAAGTATTTTATCCCATGCTTTTGGGAATTACATCATTTCCTACTATGTGGAGAGATTTTCTAATCAAAAGGTATTTATATCCCTTAGGATCTTCCATGCTCTAATAAAAACAAAAGGCTTCAATTTGTGAGGCTGGGTTTAAATGGTATGTTAATCAAGTTAAAATGTTACTAAGGGCCTTTTGTATGCCAATCGGGAGGGAGTTAAGTGTTGAATATTCCTCAGAATTTTTTTTTTATTCACTTATGTGTATGTCTTGAAAATAGACATTTGGGGGCTGATGGAGATATGTGAAGTAAGAGATGGTCACGAAATAGAGGGGGAAAGTCCCTGATTGTGATTACGTGGTGTTCGTGTTATTCCTTCTTGTGTAAAAATGGCTCTGGGCTGCTTTGTGTGTGCCTGTGTCAGAGCCCTGACAGAACCCCAGGACTTCCATTTAGTAATCCTTTCAGGGCCCATAGATACGAATAAAAGATAGCTGGGTCCACCCGTTTGCTTCTCTTCTCTAAGCAATTGTTTATACAGTGAAGGCCTGGAGCCTGTCGTCTGAGATAATGAGCTGATAAGGAGTTAGAGAATGGCCACACAGACTCAAAATGCTCAGGTCTGGGAAATCACCCAAGAAGTCCTAAATTTAGCCCTTCCATTGCTACTTTAAAGCCTTAGAGCTTTAAAAGGTGCTTTTCGCCCCTTTTCAGCCAGCATTTAATTTTCTTAAAATCATTATTGATTTGTCTCAACAATAAGTCTGTTTTCAATAGCTGTCGATTTTTTTTTACCCATGAATCCATCCTGCTCTGAGGCACTGCGGGGCTGGAGCTTCGGGCTTCTCCCCAGCAGCGCGCCTGTCTTCCAGCCCACCAGGCAACACACACCACGATGACATCAGTCACCCAATGGGAGGCAACTGCAGATGACTGCAGCCTCTACCCAGTCAGGCTCTTGTAACAAAAGACACAGAACGCTTTGAATTTGTGGGAAACAACCTGGATTTTTGCCATGTCCTCCTTGAAATAGAGATTTCACAGAACTTAATCTCTCTCAGAGGGGAATTACTACCTGCCCTAAAGGGGGAGTTGGGGAGACTCCCAGTCCTGTTCCTTTGTCTCTCCATAAAAAGGAGAGCTAGGAAAGACCTGATCTTCATAATCTTGAGTAGTCATATAAAGATGTGTGAGAAAACAAAATTCTGTTTTTTTTTTCAAAGCCTGCCTTTCATACTGAATGTCAACCCTCAATTTTTTTAGGGAGCAAAAAATTCTTGGTAAGAATTATCCTGATGCTTTGATTTTTTTCCTCCTCCTTTTTGCTGCTGGACTTCGTGACATTTCAGTACTTATTAACACTTCTCTTTCATACAGAGAAAATAGGAGATGCTACTCAAACTAGGCGATTTGACTCTGATTCGAGGTAGTTGATGTATGTACAGATAGATGTGAAATGCTTATTTATCTATATCTCACACATCATTGTTTGCGTACAGATTTTAAAGAAAGAGAAACCAGGTTTCTCTGATTAAGCATTCAGCATAATTAATTATGGTAAACATTATTTGCAAGAATTCTAGTATACCTGCTAAATAATCCATCTCTAACTGTGACATTCAGAAAACATTAAAGCTTAAGATGCCATCTCTCATTTCGAGGAACAAAAGTCCCACTTTCCTAGCTAAAAGTATACATCATTCAATGGTTGAAATGGTTGCCCTCTCAGGCATCTCTTAGAATAGAGAATGTTACCTAGGGGACAGTCCCATTGGATATGCAGGATAAGTAACCTCATCATAGATGCAGTATGAAGGCGATAACCTGCTATATTAAGATAAAAGAATCTTTAAAGGAAAACTAAGGGAATTAACTAGCAGCATGGCAGGCTACCTATCTTATATATTTGCCGGATTGCTTTTATTTTTGTGCTTTATAATTCACCAAGTCCATTTTAAGATGTAAGAACCGTACATACTGTGTGTGGGGGAGTGTTTTTGCATTTAAGGAAAGTCAGACTAACCGAGGAGGAGCCATTAACCTGGGCACTGAGCATGTTTGAGTCCCAAAACAGTTCCTTGAGCAAGTTCAGCTCCAGGTAAGAAAATGAGAGATCTTAGCCAAGATCTGAGGAAAGAAGAGATATATTTTTGTTTGTTTGTTTATTTGGAGAGAGAAAGGGAGGGAGTGTCCACAGGGAAGGGGCAGAGAGAAGGGGAGAGAGAGAATCCCCAGCAGGTTCCACAGTGCAGAGCCTGATGTGTGCCTTGAACTCAGAGACCAGGAAATACGACCTGACCCTAAGTTGGACACTTAACTGACTGAGCCGCCCAGGCACCCTGGGATACATTTTCTTGATTAACTGTGGAATATACCATGCTACATGCATTTAAGTTAGAATTCTACATATATTTGCCAAGAATTCAAATAGTTACCTAGAAATTTGAAACTACAATTGACAAGGTGAGACAGATGTTCTCCATTCATGTAGAACAGAAATGTGAAATAAACTGTTAACTAAGAGGTGGTTTAGAAGAAGTTACAAACAAACACTGAGTATCTATCTCTCAAAGACTGAGCAATCTTAAGAAGAGTTCAAGGCAATATTTTCCTGAAAATATAGGGGAGTGTGGTATCTTCCTCATGGGTTTATCCTGAGGATTAAATTATGTGATAGGCAGAATTCATTTATTCTCTATTTTCCTCCATTCAACAAATTTTTACTTGCTTTTAATAGTACTAGCATAGCACCAGGTACCAGGGTTAGGGAAGTGATTGGAGTAAACTTTATCACTACCCTTGAGGAGCGCACAAATTAGATAAATTTGATAAATGTCTAGATGCTAGCAAATCGCTTGGCATATAGGAGGCTCAACAGATACTATTTTCTTTTACTTTCCTAATTTTTATAATCTGGGCTGTATTTAAAAAGAAACTTTTGAAAATGGTGAAACTCTGAATGATCCTCGATATGTGAAAATGAAATGTTTCTTTTAATTATCCAATGCCTATTGTGACTATGACATTATTACTAGTATCTGTGTGAAATACGGTATTATTCTTTGTTTAAAATTCACAATGTGGCTCATGTGCCTGGCACAATTTTGTCATTAAGAGGACACAGAAGTTTTTTGAAATGGCCTCTGTCCTTCAGATATATCTATTCTGGCATTGTGCAGAATTTTGTTGAGTTGTTAAATGCAGTGGTGGTCTGTCATGGGTTTTCTGTTTTGACTCTAAAAAAGTATGATCTGTTTCTTGTCTTTAATCTTTGTTCTCAGTGCTCCTTGTTTCATCTTGTATTACCGTGGGGTGGACTTACCTGATGCCTCAGTGGGCTGGAAGAGGCTTCCTGGGAGGCCTTACCTGTTTCCAGATTAGGTAAACTCTTGCTAATCAATGAGCCTTCTAAAGAAAACACCCAGAGGCAAATCCTGACTCCAACGCTTATTGCATTTCATTTTAAATACTTTTCAAATGTGCATCTTTCTGGTTGGAGTATAAACTCTGTCAATGTTACTTGGATTGCTTCTATATCCCTAGTACCTGGCACTATGCTGTGGCCAGTAGGGTCGTGGTTAACGTTAGTTGAATGCAGGAAAAGAAGAATAAATGAATTCTGCCCATCTCATAAAATACATGCCGTGTCTGACAACCACAGAAAGTGAAAGATATGGAAGACATTTGTCCTCTCTTGTGCAGCGCACACTGTCTGCCCCAAGGCTACCAAGCTCTTTTAAAGATTCATGGTGACTTGCTGTATTCTGATGATCCCTTTTTTGGGAGCAAGTTACACAATTTACAGATTGCAAAGTAGCTGAATTAAGTTGAAATTCTGTGTTCTCCTAAGTTTGGAAAATACAGAGTTAAACCATGTTAAAGTGATTGCTTTTCACTATACTTCTCAGGAGTATTACTATTTAATGTGCACAGTGCATCTCTAAGGAGATCCGATGTAAAGTATTTTCAAACTTATTTGATTCTGACTTATTTGACTATTCTAAGGAAAAAAAACCTCACGATTTTCTCAATAGTAGAAAGGAGAGATAATTGAGCTCTTTTTTACTTTCTGCTAAGTTCCTGCTAAGGAGAACTCAACTACCATTGTCCTCAAAGAAAGAAAGTCTAATCAAATACTAACTCTGGTTAAATGACAGGAAATGAACTCCCAAGTGTTAAGAAAAGCCAGACAGCCTCCTAGGAGCATCCTCCCCACATGGCCGACCTCACAGCCAACCTGGAGCTGCCAACGAAATGCCTAGGGAGATTCCCATGGAAGCAGATGGTGCTGCCTGGGGACAGTTGTCCACAGCTTGGCATCTGGGCTCCTGAGTGCTGTCCAGCTGAGGACTGTTCAGGCAGAATGCTGGGTGATAGGCTTCCTGCTGAAATCCATTAGCACTCCAGCATAGCCCATTCTTCTTTTCCTTAAAAAGGATTTGTACTTCCTGAAATCATATCAGAAATAGCTGCCCATAAATATGTACAAGGCAAATTGTGGCCTTTTAAAAAGACGAATATAATGATAGAAAGATACTAATAAAGATAGGGTCACCTAGTCAGTGAGAGCTGACACTAGGACCTAGTATGGTCCATGGGGAGAAGGGTTTTCCATGTTACTGCCCTACATTAGTTACCTTCTTAGTGACTCAGACTCTTTCCTTGACCAAAGTGTTGTTAGGCTCCTCTGAGCCTTCTTCTTGACTGGGTCTTGACCTTGGGCTTCTGTGTCTGTTTTTGCTAAGCTCAGTCTTAGCAGGAACCTTGCAAAGTTGGTTCAGAGAGAATCCCCTCACCCTTGATTTCTAATCAGCCTCATATCTGATAAAACCTCTCAATTTTATCAGTTCACCCCTCATATCTGATCACTCTGGCCTGAAATTAGTAAGAATCCTATTAAGTCTGTGTAACAAAAATCCCCTTACTCTCTGTGTCTCCTCTTAGGAACTTTCCAACCATTGACTCCTTCCTTCTGCTCTCTGGCTATAAATCCCCACTTGTCATTATCATATTTGGAGTTGAGCCTGATTTCTCTCGTCTATTGCAATAGTCTTGAATAAAGTCTCCCTTACTGTTTTAACGGCTGTCAGAATAATTTTTTTTTCTTTGACATTGAACATGTTTTGTGCTTAGTTTTAATTAGCAAAAGTAAAAAGTGAATGTTTTCAGAAGACATTCAGAAGGAATGCCTTGAACAGAGATGCTAGTTTTCTCTTTAGCTGATCCAAAAATAGCTAGCACTTTAATACAATGGAAGCTAGGAGGTGAGAGAAGGGATGGTTCCTGAATTATACCCACAGCCAGGAGAAATATTTATATTGTTCTTAGTATAAAGGCCAAGAATGTTAGTAAACATAGAATATTATAATTACAGCCCATTATTTCTATAATTTTGTCTTCCTAATGATTATTTTTCAAAATTAAGCTTGGTGTTCAAGTAAAATTTAAAACTTTATAAGAAAAAAATAATAAATATGTATTCAAAAATCCTTCCCTATGCTTCATTTGGATAAACATTCAATTTGTATGTAGTTCTTTATATCTAGAGAAATTAGACATTTTGGTTTGTCTGGGGCAGCCCTGGTTTATAGCAGTTGTCCCAGAACCCTGTCCAGTCCAGCATTTGTCCTAGACAAAAATGTCCAGTTTGAATTATGAATTATATGAATTCTCTAATCCTACCTGATGTTGGATATACCCAGGTGTTTTAGTGCATACACCTGTGTGAACCCTCATTCCTGTTATGACTGCAGCAGACTCTTCCTCTGTATCATCTTGTGTTCTCTTGGCTTCAGTTGTCTGCTGAGCCTCTGGCCACATCTTTTACTCTAGGCTCTGGCCAAATGTTTGTGGCTGTACTCAGACTCTGGTGAAATAACTGATTCCATCTTAGTGCAACTCGATGGTGCCTTTTGTCATGCCTGCACCGTCCACCTCCCGCCTCTTGTCCTGAGTTTTTTATGCTGCCCTTGAAGAATTAGACTTTAAAAGACTCACTCTGCTACCACACATGGAATGTGTGGAATGTGGGGAGTTTATGCCCGTGGGGCCAATATTGGACCAATGCAACAGAGGAGCAAGCAGTTATGTTCTTTATTTTTTTTTCTTTTTGAGACCCAGCAGTTCCTAGGGTCTTTGGAAGAAAATGCTAGGAGATAGAGCACCCTGTTCCACCCAATACCAACCTGCGGCCAGCTTGATAACATGCTACAATTTACCTCTTTTTCTGCCTCATTCTGCATTTCCTCACTCTTTTTTTCCTGGAGTTGAATGTTCTAAGAGAATAGCAACACAAGGTTTTGGTTTGGGCTCTGACTTCTAGCATTCATGCTATTAAATGTAACCATAAATGTTTTAGCTCCACACCTACCATTTTACTCCCTCCCCACCCCCTGATTCTGGGGCTGAGATTCTGAACATTACATTTCCCAGACTCCTTTGCCAGTGGCTTACAGGTTCAGGCAATAGGAAGACTAGAGTGCAATTGGAAGTTGGAAGAAAAGAAGCAGGAAAAAGAGATTTCTGAATTTTCCCTCCTGTTTTTGAGAGTGTGGCCAGAACAGTGGTAGTTAACTCTCATAGTGATTAGCTCTGGCCTCCAGCTTCTTTTGCCATTCCCCAGACCGGCCTCAGGTAAACAGAGGCAGCTGCACCCAGGTGGGCAGCCCCTCTGATCACCACTCCAAGTGCTCTCCTTCAGGCTCTTAGGTGGCAGGCTCCAGAGATTGCACCTCTTTCTTTGTCTGTATCAGCCTTGGGGACGTAGCTGTTTCCTCCAGTGTTTATGTCACTTGTGTTTCATAGGATTTGTGTGAAGATTAAATGAGTCAATACACAAATATCTGATTCTCATCATTTATGGTAATTAGATAAAGTCCTGGGAACATTAAATGAGCAAATACCAAACCATCATCTAGGGGAAACATGTACGTACACACACACACACACACACACACACTCTTCTCTCACATAGATTATAATCTTAAATCCTAAGAACAACTCATCCTGGTAGATTCTGTTTTCTTTATTTTACAAAAGTGAAAATGAGGTACAGATGTAAGTGGTTTGCCTTGACTTACTTGTCACACATAGTGGCTACAGTTGTGATTCAGTCCCTCTCCCCCTGGCCCCAGAGGTCGAGCTGCTTGCACTCTCCCACATACCCTGCCTCTTTATCCTCTGCTTACTTCCATATTAGCTGGACAGGAAGGCTGACAGAGCTCAAATTTCGGCACATTTTTTTGCTTCTCTGTGCCTGTCCTGAATGCCCTTGAAGGCACCCGGAGTAGTGATTTGGGGGTTACAAATGAATGTTATCGAATAGGAGGATTGTAAATATGGAATCCCGCGAATAATGAGGGTTGACTCTACTAAATTTAGAACTTTAATTGGCACCCAGCAAATGTTCAATTAATGTTCACTGTTACCCTTTTATTTCCATTTTCCATTTGAGAAAATTTAGTTTACATAATTCGTGCACGGCAGAGACAGAATTCAATTCTTGCCCTGGCTCATCTGATTTCAATACTTATAATTTCAACCATTATGTTATATTATTTCTACCTTTCTCAAAAATTCCTAAAGTCACCTTTAGTGACTATATAATATTTTATCATTCTGATGTTCTGCAATGAATTTCTACATGCTTCTATCATTTTGCTTCTACTGAAATTTTGAGGAATAGTAATGTGACTCAGAGGATATAAGCATCTTCAGGGTTTCTGCTACATGGTATAATTTTGTTTTTCACAAAGGAGTTGTTTTAATTCCTCTCAAGAGCATTGATTCAGTGTATTTATTTCACCAAAATGATACCAGGTGTTCTAAAATAGTTGCTACTGTTATCAGCATGAAATGATTTCTCAAAGTTGTCTTAATTTTCATACTTTTGGGAGAAGCATATTTCCCATATATATATTTTTTCTATTTGTATTTAAAATATCTGTGATATCTTTCCTCCTGTAATGCTTGAAGTCTCGCTGTTTGTCCTAGACATTTGTATTTTCTGTATATTAAAGAGACACTTTAGTTGCACTTCACACAGTTTTTAATCTTTTATTACACTTTTAAATTTAGGTGTTTTTTTTTATTATTATTGTAAATGTGACTGTCCTAATTAGTTTTTCACTGATTTTCTGATTTGCTTTGTTGGCTTAGAGAAAGGCTTCATCAGAGGTCAGAACATAACTAGTAACAAACCAGCAGCATGAATGGATCAGGGGCCTTGGTGGTGCCATGAAAGTTGATTGCCTACAACCATTTCATTTTATTAAAAATTTTTTAATGCTTATTTTTGAGAAAGAGAGAGAGAGAGAGAGGGCAGGGGAGGGGCAAAGAGAGAGGGAGACACAGAATTCCAAAGTAGGCTCCAGGCTCTGAGCTGTCTGACATGGGTCTGAAACTCATGAACTGTGAGATTGTGACCTGAGCCGAAGTTGGATGCTTAACCAGTGCCCCTCTTCCTCTTGCTTTTTTTTTTTTTAATTTTTTAAATTTTAATTTATTATTGAGATACAGAGACAGAGCATGAACAGGGGAGGGGCAGAGAGACAGAGAGACACAGAATCTGAAAGAGACTCCAGGCTCTGAGCTGTCAGCACAGAGCCCAACGCGGGGCTTGAACTCACAAACTGCGAGATCATGACCTGAGCCGAAGTCGGAGGCTTTACCGACTGAGACACCCATGCACCCCTCTTCCTCTTTCTTTAAGGATACTGGTCCTGTTGAATTAGGGCCTATGCATATAAAGTCACTTAATCTTAGTTACGTCTTTAAAGCTCATATCTCCAAATAGTCAAATTGGGAGTTAGAGCTTCAACATAACGAATTTTGGGGGATGCAATTCAATCCATAATGGTAACCAACTTCATTCAGTAAATGCTGCCATGCCAGTACAGCAATGCTGTTGGAATTCTGGTTTCAATGGAGTTGAGGATTGAAGATTCCAAAATTTGAGTAACTTCCAATCTCTTCTAGCTTTCAGACTGTATTCTGGGTATGCTGATTTCTCTTCCATCTTTCTTCCACCAGACCAACACATTCCTATCTTGAGCCTTCCATCTGCTCTCCTGCATGGACTGCTCTTTCCCTTGGTCTTCGATGGGCCAGCACCTTCATCATTCAGATTTTAGCCTGCAGCCCTGCCAAAAGCCTTCCCTCAACTCTCCTCTGCCACAGCACTGATTTGTTCCCTGCGTAGCTTTTATTATCTCCTGAAATTGGCTTCCTTATTTATTTACTTGTTTACTGCCTGGATTCCTATCTGTCGAATATGATCTTTATGAGAGCAGGAACCTTTTCTGGTATGTTTCTTCAGTTCCTGCTACATTGTCTGTCACATACGAGGCTCTCAAAATTATTTGTTGAATGATGGAAGCCATTACAAAAATTTCAAGTTGTTTCAAAACCAAAATGGAAAAGGGTAACTTTGCAACAAATGTAACAGATATTGAGGTGATCATTTATACCAAATCACAGTTTCTCTTTGAGATTTAGTCTGGTTATAGGCATGCAGCGTGCACTGAAGAAATGCTTGAATTATCCCTGAGGAATGCTTTCTCACTTTCTGAAATGTCAAGGCATCATACTCAATTTGTGTACTACACGATTTAGTCTACTTTGTTGTTTGGGAAAGGAAGGAATTAACTCTCTGAGGTTAAGATTTAAGAAAATGAAACTTTCCTTAAGATCATAGATTTCGCCATGCTAAGACTTAAGATGATTTGAGTTCTGCAGCCAGCTTTACTATATACAACGAAGAGTTCCAGCCTGTAGGTGCCATTCTCTAGCAAATTACTCCTGAGGAATTAGTTATTGAGTTCTGGAAATGCACTTGATCCTACACAAACATAAAGAGACTTGTCTCCATTTGATGGCTGTTCCTTCTAGAGGAAAACCTAAAACAATGAAGGTGGAAAAATACAGCACATGAGAGAAGAAAATTTAAAGGTGCATGGCTTGTTAGTTTTCATTTATCTTATTTGTACCAAACATTTAAACAATAGACCCTATTTACTTTTAGATATACAGAATTGAATCATCCTTTCTTCAAATTTTTCCAATATTTCAATGGCTTACTTGGTTTTATTTTGCATGCTCTATTATATATATTAAAATAATTATGTTTTGAGGACTAAGCCATATGGGTACATGCAGAGGTCTATTACCAAAATCTTTGGTTTACATTACATTCAATTATATGTATGCGTTTTTTTTATTAGTTTTTATAGGCTAGAAGATACAAAAATAAAATAAAACATATATGGAGTATGTAGAACCAACGTATAAAACCATTCAGGGTAATATATTTAATTCTATCTGTCTCTTTTGTGCTGGTAATAAGCTTTTACTAATCTAAATTAGGTTCATAAACAAACATATATAATTTATTTTATAAAAATTAACTACTATTAATTATTAATTATAAGAAGCACTAATTCTTTCCTAACAGATTTTTGAGGTGATTAAATAAGGATATAAGTTGAGTTTCTTTATTTTGTTAGCTTTAAATGGTTTTTATTTTGAGAGGGAAATGGAGTAATAATTGTGAAAATTTTGAAAATACTGATCTTGTAGTTGATTCTAACCAGAATAGTTTCCTTAGATGTGGGTTCAGATCTCTCTCTGTCACTGACTTGTTAGGATAGTCATTTCACCAGTTTGCTTTAAATTTGTTTCAAGTATTGATAAAAGTATGGCAACAGAAAGAGTTAAGAGCTCAGGTGTGAGGGATTTCAAAATCTGAGGAACACGCAAAAGACTAAGAAATTTCTCCCCTTTATAGTTCTTGATTCTCACAGGCTAAATCTATATAAAATATAAAAGAGCTAGTTAATACAGTTATACTTAAATAAACAATTGGTTAGTTTAACGAGAAAATAAAGGTAAAATTGTAGGTTGACTAAACTGAATTATCTGGTTAAATTGGTCAAAACAGCAATTAAATTGTTTACTCTCTTATGAGTTCACCAATGGATGCCTAGTGTTACTTGAACAGTGACTAGCAACTTTCACTATTGCTGCTTTTTCTCTGAGGGAGAACCCCTGATCCTGCAATCACTCTGGGTGTGTGTGTGTGTGTGTGTGTGTGTGTGTGTGTGTGTGTGTGTCTCCCCTTTTCTTAGAAAGCCCCATCCAAACTGTAAGTTAAGCTCTTCTTCATTATCTTCTAATAAGCGGTAGAGGTCAGGCTGTAACTTACTTAACCTCCCAAAGTTGTGGGGTCACAGAAGAGGAGGTCTAGATAGAGAATAATTTATAACCGTTACACAGGTTGAGATCTCTGGCTGTCCCCTGCCTGGGTCCACAAGGCATTCCATTTCTACTTGCCTCTCCTTCTACCAGAAATACTCCAGGTGTCTTCAGACCTTGAATTCCCAACCATAGTGATTTCCACACCCATATAATGGGGCATGGAATTCCCTTATTTTAATCCGAGCTCCGCTGAGTTCTCATTTCTAACCCATGATAGATTTCTCTCCAGGAAGACTGACAATAGGATTTTTTTTTCCCCCAGAGAAGATCCTGCCTTCACCCTTAGAAGGTTAGTTTGGTTTCTAAAAATATAATTATTCCGTGTATATCAGCACATTTTCATAAAATTTGTTTTATTTATATTTGAATGATACCACATATGGGATACCATTATTTATACAATCGGGGCTGTAGTTAAATTTTTAAAAATATCTCATCAAGATTTCAAAAAAAAAGTCTTGGTGTATAATTTCACTCATTTAGTTAAGATTGCTTGAAATATCAGCGTACATTTGTATATTTTACCTAAGTAAATCTCCATACCCCATCTATACCACTCACTTTCAATTTTCCATTGTGCTCTTCATCAAAAAGTTCCCAAAGAACTTTGGTATGTTTGTTACTATTTTTATTATGATTCTTATAAAATGGAAATTCTATTTCAGTGCAGGTAAGAGGCTGGCTCAGTTGGTAGTGCCTGACTCTTGATCTCAGGGCCATGAGTTCAAGCCCCATGTTGGGCGTGGAGACTACTTAGAAAAAATCCTCAAATGATTCAGTGCATGATGCCTAAAAAAGTTTGTCTTTTGATTCAGTAGGACAGGGCAAGGAAGATAATTAGTGAAGTAATAGAGGCCCAAGATGCTGATTTTTACTTTAGGATTTATAGTTGAATTTACTTTTCACTTTAGAAAATGATGGTAATGATTCAGTCATATTCAAATATGCTAATTTTGTTTTATTAAAAGATAATTAGGAAAACAAGGATAATTGGGAATGGTTATTAGAACACTAAATAGAACAATAGAACACAAATAGCAAAAGTCTACCAGGAAATGTTGTCATCTTCTATCCAGCCAGGTGATTATGCCACACTAATAATCTGAAGCCCGAGCTGAATGCTCTTTGCAGCCTACTAAATAAGATTCTAAAATCAGAATCCCATGATTGTGGTGGGTAAAAACAATTTGGTTGAATTTGAAATCAAGAAGGTGCTTTGAACGGATTCAGATTCCTTTACTCCAAAGTAGAGTAAAGTGATTCACCGTGGCGTATCCATCACTTAGAAAAACTCAGTTGTAAATTTGAATAAAAGCTAAAGAAATAAACATCTCCTCAAGTCCTTTGTCTCTTTGCCTTATTCAGTGTTCAGTGGGGATACTGCTGATTTAGCTTAAAAAATCACGGATTTAAATATATTCTGAGGTTTAAAGATGTTCTCAACTATGCCAGATTCAGAAGGGGGACAGGGCAGGGCAGACGCTCATTTGAATTTCTCACATCCAAGGCCAGTGAGTGGAAGCCACTCAGAAAGACAAAGAGCCTCCTTTGGAAGGGCAAACCCCTATGTGCAGACAATCCATGAAGGAAAAAATCTAAGCCATCTGGAGAAGGATGAAGAGGCAAAGATGTGAGCAATCTGTTTAATAATGGTATGTGTTTAACAGGTTTCTTTCTGCCCCTGTCTCTGCTCCCTGCCAACAAGAGAGAGATGTGGCCTGTTGGAACACAATGCGAAGTGGGGCAATGTGTTTCCAGAACCTTCTGCATCAATCCCACCTCTGTGCATTGGAGTTCAACTCCCAACTTTTCCTACAGCACAGCCCTGGGAGTCCGTTGGAGGACACCAGTTTATGGGATGTGGTTGGGAAATGTTTATTAGAACAGCTTAAGTAACAATGACAGTTAACAGTTGAGTGTTTACTGCTGTGTTAAATGTTTCACACACATTTCATTTAACTTTCATAACCACATGAGGTTGGTATGAAAATCCCCGTTTTAAAGATAGAGAAATTTTGGCTTACAGAGGTTAGACCATATACCTTTAATGCAATGTGGGGTTGAGATTTAAATCTAGATCCGATTCCAAATGCTAAGTTTTTAATAACTATGATCTACTGTCTCTCATTGTAGCAACTAGACAAGTTAATGAACTTGACTACTTATCTGATCCCAGAATGTATTTCCTATTCTAGAAGACTTTTAGGTGCAACATAGGTTTCTGGGAGCTCATTTTGTTCTTTTGCTCGAATCAGGTACAAACCTGGGTAATTAAGAACAAATGTGATAAAGGGGAAAGTAACTCTTGTCAGTAAGGCTTCCTAGGAAAAGATAAGTTTCAAAATTGGTTACATCATTAATTTGTAGGACAGTGTTTGAAAAAATTAATTTTAAGATCATTATATTGTTCCATAAATATAAACTGAATGACTAAGAAAAGAACCGATGGTACTATTACTATAGTTTCAAAGTTTAATGAGATTATCGAAAAGTAGATAATGCTTGTGGATGGATAATGGTTTAATCTTAATTTGTAACTTTTTTTTTCCTGTGAATTTTTTTAAAAAGTTTATATCCGGTATAGTTAACATACAGTGTTATACTAGTTTCATGTGTACAATATAGTGATTTGACAATTCTATGTATTACTCAGTGCTCATCAAGATAAGTGTACTCTTAATCCCCTTCACCTTTTCACCCATTCCCCAATCCACCTCCCCGTGGTAACCATCAGTTTGTTTTCTATTGTTAAGAGGCTGTTCTTTATTTGTCTCCTTTTTGCTTTGTTTTGTTTTTTAAGTTCCACATATGAATGAAATCACGTGGTATTTGTCTTTCTCTGACTGACTTATTTCACTTAGCATTATATCCTCTAGATCCATTCCTGGGGATGTCTCCCAATGATTCCTACATCTCAAGCATACACTCAAATTGGGAACAAATCTCCTTTCTGTATACTGCAGGCTTTTTCAAACTGCTGCTTTCTATGTTGTATCTCAGTGGGGCTGTTTGTTATACTGTCTCTTTAAGGGTGGGATTCAGTTTGCTCTCACCCTCCTGGCTTTCCCAGAGTGAGGCCCCTGACTTTTAAAGTTCCAAGTTTTAGGTCCCATTGATTGTAAGAATTTGCAAAATTAGGCCCCTCTGGTTTTCAAAGCCAAATGTTATGGGGATTTTTCTTTCTCGTGTGGGCTCCCCAGTGTGAGAGACTTTTTCTCCCCCTTCTTGGGACTATGGCACCCTCCCCCTGTGGAGGGCCCACATGTCTGTTTGCTCCTGACCACATCTCTGCCCTTCCTATCCTCTTCGATGAGGCTTCTTCTCTACATTTAGTTGTGGAGTTTATTCTGTCAGTCTTCGGGGCATTTCATCAGTTAGTTACACTGATGTGGGTGTTACCTAGTTGTATCTGTGGGACAAGGTGAATTTAGGATCTTCATACTCTGCCATCTTCGCCTTAAGTCTCCTAATTTGTAAGTCTTTTATCGTGATCCCAAACCACTCAAGGTGACAATATTTGCCTCTTTTGCTGAATGCACATACACATTTTTGTGATAAGTTATGTACTACTTTATATAATCTTTCATGGGTGTGAACAACATTTCCTTTCTTCCTTGCTGGTGAAACCCCAGTTTTCTTCAGGCACCTAGTCCTTCCTTAGCAACGGTGGTTATCTTAGCTCCCTCATCAGAGTTTCATTTAAAACATGTTATGGGATCCATTTTTGGTCATTTAGATCCAAAGGGAAGTCCATTAGGTGCTTCTGGGAGTGGTTTCTTTGCTGTTACACAAAAGACTCCCAGGAAGATATATGGTTTTCTTCCACTGGGTATTCTTATGTCTGATTACTGGAGTAGTGGCAGCTGCCTTATAGCCATGAGGGAGCAATTCCGAGAAGAGCAGAGTAGAAAGACAGAAAACTATCGGGTTCTAGATGACCTACTTAAATTTCCAATCCAAAACCAATAGGCTTATTAATGTATGAAATAAATATATCCTTACCATGAATCATGAATTCCATTTTTCTGTTATTTGTAGTTCAAAGCATCCTGATACAGATATCTCTTCCTTTGATCATTTAAACACATTTATATTATTGAAGAAACTTGTATTTGTTGCATATTGCCCTTCAAAAATGAGTCCAAGTTTACTATTGTTTATCATTCTGTCTGTCAATTATGCATTCCTATAGGTAAGTAGATGATAAGATGACATGACTATGTTTCTGCTAAGAACACAAGAAGAAATTCAAACGAGGTAGAGAAATAGGCAAAGATCAAAATATTTTGACATTAAAATATTTTGACACAAAATATTTTGACATTAAAAGATAGTATAAACTTTATATGTAGTTAGTACATTTAGAAAAAGTTAAGTGATATTTACTCTTTGTAACATTTTGGAAAATTGCCTTAGTAAAATCGTTTATTCAGTTATTGCCAATTAGCATTTCCTGCATATTAACATTTTTTGTACATTATCATTTACTTTGGGCACTGTACTTACACCCAGTTTTGTCATTCACTTTGTGACTGGCAGAGACTATATAGTTAAGCATGTGAGGCAAGATAAATTTATTTTATTTACTTCTGTGCAACAAATCACCCCAAACTTATCAGCTTAATATTTATCTCATTGTTTCTTTGTCTATGGGATCTAGGCATAGTTTCTCTGGGTCTTGTGGTTCAGGATCTCTTAAAAGGCTGAAATCAAGGTGTCAGTCAAAGCTCAGTCTCATCTAAAGGCTTGATGGAGAAGATCTACTTCCAAGCTCATTCACATAGTTGTTGCCAAATTTCAGTTCCTGCAAGGCTGTTGAGTTGAGGGCTTCGTTTCCTTGCAAGAATTCAACACATCAAAGTATACGAGCTGAGGAGGCAATAGAGAGAGTCTGCTAGCAAGGTGGAAGTCAGTTTTTTATAACAGGATCAATAATGGCATCCCTTTACTTTTACTGTATTCTATTATTGGAAGCAAATCATTATGTCTATTCTACACTCAAGAGGAGGGGATTATACAAGGTCTTGAATATCAGGAAGTAGGAATCATTGGAAGCCACTTTCTGAATGTACCTACTACAATACATATATAAATATTTTCAGTACACAGTAATGGGTGATGTGTTCCATTACTGTAAGATAAAATAGGAAAGCACATGGGAGAGAAGGCACTTCTGGCTGGAGGGACAGAGAAAAGATAGTATTTGAAGAGCAGAGTTCTAGTTCCAGACTACATATTTTATTTATGCTCCGGCTTGGAGGGCACACATGTGTGTCACAGTGGAAAAACAATTTGGAAAGTTGCTTTTCTTGGCCAGAGGGACTCATTGAATCATATGAATAGGGGGGTGACCCCTTGCAGAAGATCTGTGTGAGATTCATGAAGCAGAATGGAGGGGAAGTGTAGAGGTAGAGGGACCAAGTGAAGGAGGGCTGCAGTGTTGAGAATGGGGAATAATAAGTGAAATTGTCTTTGGGTTGTGGGAGTGCAAGAAAAGGGCGTGTGAGACGGACAATGAGAAGAAAGAATGGGTCTTGATGATAACTGAATTGCAAGCTCACTGAAAAGGACAACTTGAAGATTACTCGTTTTGACCCTGGAAGCCTGGACTAATGCTAGTCTTACTAATGAAATAGAGAATGAGGAAGTTGATTTTTTTGGTGGGGTTGAATTGGGGAGCTGAGAGTTAGTTGGAGTTTGAGGTACTGCAAGAGAACCTACCAAGTTGCTACTCAGAGTAGGTTTATTTATTTATTTTTTAAAATATTTATTTATTTTTGAGAGAGCACAAGTGGAGGAGAGGCAGGGAGAAGGCGACAGATGACCTGAAGCAGGATCTGTGATGACAGGCTGACAGAAGCAAGCCCTATATGGTCTTGAACTCACAGACTGCAAGATTATGACCTGAGAGCTGAAGTCGGATGCTCAACCAACTGAGCCACCCAGATGCCCCAGAGTCGGTTTATTTCTTGACCAAACTAAGATTAGTAAAAGTCTTATTTTAGACAAATGGGCAAAGGCAAAGCTTAGTAAACCATATTAATATCTGCTATTCTAGAGGAATGTGAAATGTATTACCATCATTGCAGTGCTGAAATTTTGTTTCTCAAATTCCCCAGACTGAATTTCTGCCTAAATGAATAGCCATTGGATAACATTATGGGTTAATTTATCATAGGGTATTATAGATAATCAATTTACAAAGCATTTGGGAAAATTTTCCTGTAGCTGTTTTATTGGCTACTATTAGTGTCACATGTCAACCATCTATTACTTTGGATTTGCAACGGCAGCTACTCTTTTACAAGAAATCTAATCAATTTGATGCATAGAGGTTTATTTTTGAGGTAAAATTCACACAACGGAGGAAAACTTCTTTTGTTCCAATGAGACTATCCCATGGTTTTACGTTCCATTAGTGTAGCAATATATAGTTACAATTGTACATAAGTAGGCAGAGCGATTCTGATCGATAAACTATGATGGTTTAATTCAGGAGTATGTTAGAAAATGAGAAAAATGGAGTTTTGGAAAACTGCATTTTGTCCTTACAGTTGTAATACTATACATGGAAACAATCATCTCAGCCTTTTATAAAAGGCAAAACTGTCAGCCAAACTACACAAACTCCCCAGACTCCAGAGCAGAGCCTATGCCAGGGCTAATGTTGAGAGCAAATGTATCCATCTTGTTCCCAGCCTCATAACAGAGTCCATGTGTTTATTGGAGTTTTGCCTCAGTAAAAGCCAGGAGTCTCTGGAATCTATAACATAGGCAGTTCTTAAGAGAAGCTTAACAGAATGAAATAAAATGAAACTAATAGGATGACATCTAATTTGTAGTTCTTGTCTTGCTTTTACTTATGTGAATTAATTGGCCTGTAAATAACAACTAGAGGCCAAAAGCCTAGGAATGGTCTGGAAAAGTCTCAAACAAGACCTCGGATATAGGTGCAGATATGGCTGAAGACAAAGGTTTTCTTTCAGTGTCGTAGGTAAAGAGCCTACCCCACAGCAGGCATTTGGAAGGCTGAAGGAAGTCGACTGGAAGCTATTTGCCTACCAGTTGTGAGGAGACGGGAATTGAGGACATGGGTGTGTAGGATTACTTGTTGGGGTGATGCAGAGAAGATGGGAAACAGTGGAGGGCACTGTGTACACTCGTAGAGCGCATAAGCCTGTGAGGAAGAAGAAAGCGGCCGTGAATACCCGTGAGTGTGGGTTGCTGCTTGGCGCCTAGTTTTGACATACTTTTTGCATAAAGCAATGCTCTTTATTCACTTTTGTTCTTGGTTCTCGTTGACCACCCTGGTTCCACCCAGTTCTTGTGAAATTGCCTTGAAGATGGAAGGATTAGTATTCACCATTTTCTGAAACAGAATGTGACAGCTGATAGATTTATATTTTCATCAGAATTCTGCTAAAATATTATCTTACAAATAGAGAGATCTCACTATTTTTTCTTCTTCAGAAATTCTCATTTTTTTACAGAACTTGAATTGGTGAAATAGATTTCAAAACAAATGTGGCTAGTGGGTTTGCTGACCGTATAGTCTTATGTGAGGAGAACCATGCTGAGGTGGCTGAGAGGAACCCTAATGACTAGGAAGTCTTGCAGCTGTGAACTTTAGCCCCTAATTTTGTTAAATTTCAGTCCCCCCACCTCCCTTCTGCCATGACATAACATATTAAAAGTACAGTTTCCAGAAGTTAAGGGCATGTTAAGTCCTAATTGTAAATTAAGACAAAATCCTCAATCCACTAAAGTATATTTACACATTTTCAAACTAGAAAGAAAGAGAAAAGAAAAGAAGCTTTTTTTTCTTAGAGATTACTTTCATCTTTTAATGATAATTTTTGGTTTATTTTTAATAGTTTTAAAAAATGTAGTCTTGTTGTAGAATATTTGGAATACTGGAAAGATGAAAATGAAATTTAACCATTCCTTCCCTTGTTCATCAGAGTGTTAAGGCTTTTACGTGTTTTTTTGCAAGCTGCTTGTATTATATCTCTCTGTTACATCAAGTTTGTCAAGAGTTTACAAAGTTTGCTCCATAGTTTATATATATTTTGGTGTCCTATTTGTTTTTATAACATGAAAAAATTCCAGTATCTAAATTACAAAGCTTTAGAATAACCTATTGTACAGAGGTAATATAACTTCTTTAATTGTTCCCCCTTTGTTGGTCACTCTTTGCTGATTTTTGACACTTATAAATAAAGCTGCTTATTTTCTCCCATTGCCAACATTCCTGATCATAAATTGAAGACCGCATTTTTTCTTTAAAAATTAAAAAAATAAAATTCGAGTCTGTTTGACGAACATAGTGATGTTAGCTTGTATAACATAGTGATTCACCTTTTTATGTTATGCTGTGCTCAAGTGTAGTTACTGCTTGCCGCTGTACAGCAAAAAGTTTATTTGCAGCTACTCATATCATTTAATTTTTTTAGATGAACCTGAGAAATATGTTTTTAAGTTCTCAACTGTAAGTCATAAGCTAGTTTTGGAATTATTGACCTGTTTACATTGCCGAATCCTTCCATCCATGAATATGGTTCACTTGCTGCCTATTCAAGAGTAAGGCAGAAAAAGTTTGTTAAAGATTTTAAAAAGTTAATTTGATTAAATTGATTGATCAATTAATTGATCAAATTTCGTCTTCATGTCTCTCCATAAAATATCATAGTTTAATTTTCTTAAGATATTTACATTTCTGAGGCTTATTCACAATCTCTTTTTCCATTATATTTTGAACTAATTTATTTCTGGCATCTGGGAAGATTGGCTTCAGTGTATTTACTTACATCTGACTACATTTTTTCTAGTTGATTCTCTTTAATCAAATTAACTTTTTAAAATCTTTAACAAACTTTTTCTGCCTTACTCTGGAAAGCTGATTCTTTACTTCAAGATGTAGGTATTTAAAAAATCTTCCTAAAGAAATAAGAAAGATGAATCTACACTCATTTAAATAATACTAAAGCATACTGACTAAAAATCTACATGTGCATGATTCTTTCGCTAGTAATGCTGATGGGAATATAATGAGAATTTTCTCATGTACATGAGGAAGCGGAGCACAAGTGCATGGATTTTTGAATGGTGGTGGGATATTTAAAAATAGCTGAGGAAGACATTCTGGTAGAGGAAAAACTATGCAGATAGTAAAAAGATCAGTGTTTGCCAGGAGTTCAGGAGGGGGGTAGCGAAGGATGAACAGATGAAGTGCAGGAGATTCTCGGGGCAGCCAAGCTCTTCTGTACGATAAGGTAAGAGTGGATACCTTTCATCGTACATTTGCCAGAATTCATGGAACTGGACAACACAGAGTGAGCCTTAATGTAATCTATGGACTTTGTTTAATAGCTATGGATCCATATTGTTTTGTCACTTGTAACAAATGTACCACACAAATGCAAGATGTTAGTAATAAGGGAGACTGAAGTCAGAGGAGATAGAGTATACGGCAACTCTCCTTAATTTCTGTTCAGTTTTTCTCTAAACTTAAAACTGCTCTGAGATGTCAAGTCTGTTAATTAAAAGTAAAATAGCTGAAGAACAACATAGGAAATATTTCACAAAATAGTGTTGCCAAAAGCATAGTTCAGACAGAACTTGCAATGGGAACTCAGAGGAAGGAGGTCTTACTTCAAGTGAATGTGGTCAGAAAGGATTGTACAAAATACATAGACTAAGTGAGATTTTTGGAAGATTGGGTTAGAATGACGGAGATTTGCTGATTTGGCAGTGCGTGGTATGAGAAAACCATGGAAGGAGAAAGGTGTAAAATTTAAGACAGATGGCTAACGAGTTGCCTCAAATACAACATTTTTGGGGGTGGAAAGTAGGCCTTACGTGGAGTTTAGGATAATACTTTTGAAGGCCTTGGATGTCAGGCTAAAGTGTTTAGACTTGAATCTCTAAGTAACAGGAGCCACAGTAGGGAAATAACATGATCGAGGTGACATTTGAGTATAATATTTTAAAAATAGAACTCTCTAAGGAAACTGCAAAAGTTCTGTGAAGGTGCAGAAGGGGAACATTTCCTTTTCCCAGCCCATTGTGGCAGGATGACACTTCCGGAGTTACAGAGAGGGTAGGCGGAGCAGACACTGGTGACGATGTGCTCAGATCCCTTCAGGCCCTTTTCCTTCCGTGTGCACTGGCCCCCAGCTCCTGTGGCTCTGTTCTAACAGCCTGGACCTTCAGACCAGCGCTAGCCAATGGCCTGGGGTCCCCTGGAGCTGCTTTGCCTGCATGTCTAGAGAGAGTCAGAAGCCGCTGCAAGATTCTGATTCTTCCTGACCCTCACCAGCCAGACCTAAGTTACATACCTCACCAGCTCCTTGGAACATTTCTTTCTCACCTGTGCATGAAGGCTTGTCTCAGAATCTGCTTTTGGGGTCTCTGACCCAGGAAAATTCTCTAGTAACAACTTTCGCGAGAGTTTTCTTTAAAACTCCAAAAAAAAAAAATTCTCCATCCTTCTGGGCATCCATCTTATCTGCATGACAAGATGGCTGGTCTGTGGCTGTGATTTCTAACTTTCCCTTTGGCTTTAACTCTTCTCCTGGGATTCAGGGTGGGGCGTGCAGTCCTGAAAAGATAAATTCTCCTCTTTTTTCAGGGTTGGCTCCAAATCTGACACCCAATTTTTTAGGGATCGTCTTTATTACCAGCTGAGATGTGAGCAGTCCATATACCAGCAATTAATAATCCATTGACTTTATTGAAACCATTTGCTTAAACAGTAAAGGTAATTTGTGAAAGAGAAAAAAATATACAAATGAATGGGAGATTATTAAATTAGAGAAGAATAAGGTGAAGGTGGAGAATTTTTGTCACAAGGTGAAGAGAAAGATATCTGAGCCAAATAAATGGAAACTGGACTGAAAGCCTGAAAGACACACTTAAAATTTAAGCAGCAAGCGTTTAAATGGGAAAAGGATGATTGGAAGCCAGTTTTAGTAAACAGATATAACTTACCTTACTGTCACTTTATTTTCCTCAAAAAAAGCATTATATCGTTTCTGAGGATATAGCTTTTTCAGAACTCCATCTTCTTGGGGCTTAATGACAATAGACCTGAGAGGCAAAAATAGAAGATCAAACTTCTGAGAAGCAGGATTACACTTGAGCAAAAGTATGAAGAAAACTGAGAGTCTCAGGGATCTTTTACCACTTCTCTCAATATTTCTCCTTCACATTCCTTCATGGTATCTGCTCCTCATATGCCATGGCCAGCCGGATCGTCTTTCCAAGCGACAGTTTCTCCTTGGTTCCTGAATGTGGCCTCATCCCATTAGGGTTCTTCCTTTCTCCCACACTGTTTTTCCTTCCTCTGGGCACCACTTTCTCATATTGTATTAGTAGGTAGCAATAGCTTATTAATTACTTTAAGAAATCTCTGTTGATATGTTAGCTACATAACAAATTATCTTCTTGGACAGCAAGTTTTAACCCTTATACATGAATGCTTAGCAATTTAGTCAATTATAGACATGACTAGGGGAGGGGAATATTTTTGAACAAAAGTAGTATTATTTTCCTGCCTTTTTTTTCCTAAGAGGGACAATGACACAAATCTATTCAAATAGATTAATGTTGCCTTTTTGATGACTGCCCCATATGGCAGGAAGAGGATTACATGCCAACATGTAGGCTGACTGATGTACCTCACCAGTCCCTTAACTGTATATTTGTATTAACAGGCATAAATAGAGAAAACTCATTTTTTATATTTTTTTAAGGATGATATCCATTGACCTATATACCTGCTAATCTGTGTAATATGTTTGTGCAAGAAATTGCAATTGTAGAAATTTTGAACTATAAGAAAAGGGGACATTCCAGAGAGGAAATTTTCTTTTTTCTTTATAATTTATTTATTTAAATTCAAGTTAGTTTACATAAACTGTTTCAGAAGTAGAACCCAGTGATTCATCACTTACATATAATAACCAGTGTTCACCCCAACAGGTGCCCTCCTCAATGCACATCACCCATTTAGCCCATCCCCTACCTACCTCCCCTCCGTCAACTCTCAGCGTGTTCTCTGTATTTAAGGGTCACTTATGGTTTGCCTCCCTGTTTTTATCTTATTTTTCCTTTCCTTTGCCTATGTTTATCTGTTTTGTTTCTTTAAAAATAATTTTTTTAATGTTGATTTATTTTTGAGAGAGAGAGAGAGAGAGAGACTGCTCGCGCTCGAGGGAGCATGAGTGGGGGAGAGATAGAGAGAAAGGGAGACACAGAATCTGAAGCAGGCTCCAGGCTCTGAGCTGTCAGCATAGAGCCCGTAGCAGGGCTCGAACCCACAAACAGATCATGACGTGAGCTATAGTTGGACACTTAACCAACTGAGTCACTCAGGCACCCCCATCTGTTTTGTTTATTAAATTCCACATATGAGTAAAATCATATGGTATTTTTCTTTCTCTGACTGACTTATTTTGCTTATCATAATATACTCTAGCTCCATCCACATTGTTGCAAATGGCAAGATTTCATTCTTTTTGATTGCCGAGTTTTATATATTTTAAGATATATAAATATTTTTATATAAATATATATAAATATTTAAATATTTAAATATATAAATATAAATATATAAATATAAATATTTATAAATATAATATAATATAATATAAATTTTATAAATATTTATAAAATATATATACCACATCTTCTTTATTCATCAGTCGATGGACATTTAGGCTGTTTCCATAATTTTGCTATATTATTGATAGTGCTGTTGTAAACATTGGGATGCATGTGTCAAATGAATCAGCATTTTTATATCCTTTGGATAAATACCTTGTAGTGCAATTGCTGGGTCATAGGGTAACTCTCTGTTTGACTTTCTGAGGAACTCCATGCTGTTTCTGAGAGTGACAGTACCAGTTTGCATTCCTACCAACACTGTAAGAGAGTTCTCCTCTCTCTGCATCCTTGCCAACACCTATTGTTTCCTAAATTTTTAATTTAAGCCATTCTTACAGGTGTGAGGTGGTATCTCATTGACAATTTTTATTTGTATTTCCCTGATGATGAGTGATGTTGAGCATCTTTTCATGTGTCTGTTAGCCATCTGGATGTCTTCTTTGGGAAAGTGTTTATTCATGTCTTCTGCCCATTTCTTCACTGGATTATTTGTTTTTTGGATGTTGAGTTTGGTAAGTTCTTTATAGATTTTGGCTACTAACCCTTTGTCATATATGTCATTTGCAAATATCTTCTCCCATTCTGTCGGTTGCCTTTTAGTTTTGTGGATAGTTTCCTTTGCTATGCAGAAGCTTTTTATCTTGGTGAGGTCCTAGTAGTTCATTTTTTATTTTATTTCTCTTACCCCATGAGACATGGCTAGTAAGATGTTGCTGTGGCTGAGGTCAAAAAGTTGTTTCCTGTGTTCTCCTCTAGGACTTTGATGATTTCCTGTCTTACATTTCAGTCTTTCAATATTTTGAATTTATTTTTGTGGATGGTGTAAGAAAGTGATCCAGTTTCAGTCTTCTGCATGTCGCTGCCAGTTTTCCTATCACCATTTCCTGAAGAGACTCTTTTTTCCTTTAGATATTCTTTCCTGCTTTGTCGAAGATTAGCTGGTCATATTTGTGGGTCCATTTCTTGGTTCTCTATTCTTTTCCATTAATCTATGTGTCTGTTTTTCTGCCAGTACCATACTGTCTTGATGGTTACAGCTTTGTAATATATCCTGAAGTCTGGGACTGTGATGCCTCCAGCTCTGATTTATTTATTTTTTCAACATTACTTTGGCTATTCAAGGTCTCTTCTGGTTGCATACAGAGTTTAGAATTGTTTGCGCTAGCTCTGTGAAGAATGCTGGTGTTACTTTGATAAGGATTGTACTAAATGTGTAGATCATTTTGGGTAGTACACATTTTAAAAAATATTTGTTCTTCTAATCCATGAGCATGGAATGTTTTCCCATTTTTTTTGTGTGTGTCTTCTTCAATTATTTTCTTAAACTATGTATAATTTTCAGCATACAAATCTTTTTACCTCTTTGGTAAAGTTTATTCCTAAGTATTTTGTGGCTTTTTGGTGCAATTGTAAATGAGATTGATTCCTTGATTTCTTTTTCTGCTGCTTCATTATTGGTGTATACACCACTATTGGTGTATTGGTGTGTGGTTGCAGAAATGCAACTGATTTCTGTGTGTTGATTTTATATCCTACCACTTCGCTGAATTCTTGTATCAGGTCTAGTAGTTTGTTGGTGGAGTCTTTCGGGTTTTCCGTGTAGAGAATCATGTTGTCTGCAAAGAGTGAAAATTTGACTTCCTCCTTGCCTGCTTGGAAGCCTTTTATTTCTTTGTGTTGTCTGATTGCTGAGGATGGGACTTCAGTACTATGTTGAAAACAGCAGTGCGAGTGTTCCTGCCCTAGGAGGAAAGCTGTCAGGTTTTCCCCATTGAGGATGATATTAGTTGTGGGTCTTTCATATATGGCCTTTATGATGTTGAGGTATGTTCCTTCTACCCCTTCTTTCCTGAAGGTTTTTATCAAGAAAGGATGCTGTATTTTTGTCAAATACTTTTTCTGCATCTATTGAGAGAATCATACGGTGCTTATACTTTCTTCTATTAATGTGGTGTATCATGTTGATTGATTTGCTAATATTGAACCAGCCCTGTAGCCCAGGAATGAATCCCAGTTGATCATGGTGAATAATTCTTTTAATGTACTATTGAATTAGATTTGCTTGTATCGTTCAGAATTTTTGCATCCAGGTTCATCAGGTTATTGGCCTGTAATTCTCCTTTTTAGTGGGGTCTTTGTCTGGTTTTGGAATCGAGGTAATTCTGGCTTCATAGAATGAATTTGGAAGCTTTCTTTCCATTTCTATTTTTTGGAACATTTTAAGAAGAATAGGTATTAACTCTTTTTTAAATGCCTGGTAGAATTCCCCTGGGCTGCCATCTGACCCACAACTCTTGTTTGTTGGAAGATTTTTGATTACTGATTCAATTTCTTTGCTGATTATGGGTCTGTTCAAATTTTCTATTTCTTCCTGTTTTAGTTTTGGTAGTTTGTATGTTTCTCAAAATTTGTCTATTTCTTCCAGATTGTCCAGTTTGTTGGCATATAATTTTTCCTGGTATTCTCTTATAATTATTTGCATTTCTGTGGTGTTGGTTGTGATCTCTCCTCTTTTATTTGTAATTTTATCTATTCAGGTCCTTTCCCTTTTCTTTTTGATAAGTCTAGCCTAGGGGTTTATCAGTTTAGTCAATTGTTTCAAAGAACCAGCTCTTAGTTTCATTGGTCTGTTCTATTCTGTTTGGTTTGTTTGTTTGATTGTTTCTATAATGTTTATTTCTGCTCTAATCTTTATATTTTCCCTTCTTCTGCTGATTTTAGGCTTTATTTGCTGTTCCTTTTCTAGTTCCTTAAGGTGTAATGTTGGATTGAGTATTTGGGACCTTTCTTGCTTTTTGAGATAGGTCTGAATTGCAATATGCTTTACTTGTAGGATTCCCTTTGCTGCACCCCACAGATTTTGTGCTGTTGTGTTTTCATTTTCATTGGTTTCCATGTGTTTTTTGTTTCTTCTTTAATTTCCTGGTTAACCTGTTTATTCTTTAGTAAGATTCTTTAACCTCCATGTTTTTGAGGGCTTTCCAAAGTTTTTCTTGTGGTTGACTTCAAGTTTCATAGCGTTATGATCTGAAAGTTTGCACGGTGTGATCTCAGTCTTGTTGTACCTGTTGAGGGCTGATTTGTGATCAAGTATGTGATATACTCTGGAGAATGTTCCATGGGCACTTGAGAAGAATATGTATGTCTTCTTATTTATTTATTTTTTTTCTACTCAGAGTGTCCCCCTTAAAATTTCTTGCAAGGCTGGTTTAGTGGTCTCAAACTCCTTTAGTTTTTGTTTGTCTGGGAAACTTTTTATCTCTCCTTCTATTCTGAATGACAGCCTTGCTGTATAAAGAATTATTGGCTGCATATTTTTCCATCCAGTCCAATGAATATTTCTTGCCATTCCCTTTTGATCTGCCAAGTTTCCATTGACAGGTCTGCTGCTGACTTCATATATCTACTCTTGTAGGTTAATGACCTTTGTCCTTAGCTGCTTTTAGAATTCTCTCTTTATCTTTTTATTTTGCAAGTTTCACTATGATATGTCATGGTCTTGACCTGTTTTTGTTGATTTTGAGGGGAATTATCTGTGCCTCTTGGACTTGAATGCCTGTTTACTTTCCCAGATTAGGGAAATTCTCAGCTACAATTTGTTCAAATAAACCTTTTGCCCCCTTTTCCCACATTTCTTTTTCTGGGACTCCTATGATGGATATTGTTCCATTTTATGGAATCACTAAATTCTCTAAGTCTCTCCTTATGGTCCAATAGTTTTCTTTCCCTCTTGTTTTCATCTTCATTTTTTCCCCATAATTTTATCTTCTATATCACCTATTCCAGAGAGGAAATTTTCAGTTTACTAAGATGGGCAATCCTTCAATGTTCCTCAGATCTCACAAATGACTTATTTATTGGTAAGGATTATCCCCAAAGCTTTGGACAGTGTGATTGAAGACATAGGTGATAGCACTAAGAATACCTATTGTGAAGTAGTATAAACTCCTGATTATAGGAGTCTTATAAGCAAACAGGAGAATTGGAGGAAATGAGTTTGACTACTTATTGGAGAAGTTCTGCTGTAAATAGGAAGAAAGAAATGCACAGTAGCTGGAGGGTAAAGTGGAGTCATGAGAGGATTGTCTTTATTTTCCTGTAAGAAAAATAATTGTATTTTGTATGTTAGTGAGAAAAATAAGTGAGAATGATAAGTTGATGCTGCAAAATAAAGAGGGGAGAATTGCCGGGGTGCTGATACTGAGTAAATGAAAGTGAGATCTGGCACATAAGTCATTGGGAGATTGAATGCCTAATTTTAGGAGCATGGAAAGAGCACAGAAACAGGGGCAGGAACAGAGGATCTGGGTCCACATGCAGGAGGGCAAGTAGATGTGATGGAAAGTTGTGGAATTCTCTAAAATTGCTTCTATTAACAGGGACACCTAGGTTATTGCACAGAATAAGGATGTGGGAAGATCCGGGAAGCTTGAGCAGAAGGTAAGGTAGGAAAGAACCATGTGTTGATTAGAGTCTTGGGGATGAGGGATGGACCGGGTATCCGGGGACTGCCATGATATAACTGACTGTCCTGACAGTCAGTTAGTGATATTCAGACCATTAACTGTGGCTAGGCTGTGAGAGTTGGACATGAGTGTGTTCCACAATTTTGGGTATCCATCTTGATCTTTGCCGATGGAATCTTGAGGCTTTCAGACAGATGGATTCCATTCAATACACATACTCCTCCTGATTCATGATGATATGTTACATACAATATCATTTCACACTAGATTGAGATTAAGATTAGGTTTGCTGTCCTAATGGTTTTGGTTAGACATGTGCTGATTCTAGACCGGTTGTTCTGTGGCTTTTAACATAGTGATACAGTTGGAATTAAATTGAACTTTGAAAAAAGACCTTCTGTATTTAAATCAGGAGATAGCCACTAGACACAACTTAATTTTACTAATTTCAGAAAATTATAAATATTTATATTCATATTTATTTATACCTATTTATAGGTAAGTATTACAGTTAATAACAAAAATAAACTCTACCATCCCACTGGGGGCATATTTTTGGGTATTAGAGGCAGTTCTCTAAGTCATAAATATTCATTGATTTATGTCTTTAAGACATTTTTCTGGTATATTTCAGCAGTTTCTTACCTTATATTGGAAGTGCCTTCAGATGAAGGCTAGATAGTTTTTAAGCTATATGCTTGGGGACTGAGAAGGGTCATGGGAGAACATTTTGAGAGCACTCTTAGATCTGAGAGGAGAATTCAAATGTAAATAACAACTTTTTCCTAGAAGAGTATCATGGTTTTGTCTTTAAACAGTGTTAATTTCAATCAAGGGTGACTTTTTGGTTGGTTGAGAAATGTCAGTAGCTACTGACTGTCCTGAGGAAACTCAGCCTTTGGCTAGAGTAGATGTGAAAAAATCATGAAAACAAATGCCTTTAGGATGACTTTTTCAACACGTGCAGAATTCTTCAAGTGAAGCTGATGTTATTAAACCATCTGCTGTAGGTCATTTAACACATAATCCATCCAGTAAAGGAAAGTACTGCCTTTCTAAGCCAAAAGCAGGGAGAAAATATGTCTTCCTGAGACCATTTCAAATTAATGTTGGCTGCTCCGGTCACTCTGAGGATAAGACAGGATCTAAAATGAATGAACATGCAAATATCTCAGAGATAAATTTTCTGAGTTTTCCTGAAAGACAGGAAAGAAAGAAAGGTAGAAATTGCATTAAAAAGTAGTAATGAAGGATGTTTACCCCCTTTTGAAACATGTTAAGTCTCTAAGGGCATTTTTGTCCTGGTTGTAGGTGAAGAGAGTCTGGTAGTGAACATGAACTGTGTTTCCAGCCGCCTTGGAGGCACACAGCCAGGGACTGGGACATGTCGTGAGTCTAAAAAGATTCTTTACTTTTGTGCAAGGCTTTCCTCTTTCCATTTTAATGGAGCAGCCAGTATTATTCTTTGCCTTTCTGAACTTGTGGAAACAAGGTATTACTAGTTGAAATTTTCCAATGGTGTAATAAAATGTTCATGAAACATCTCTTATTAAGAAAGGATTGAATAGTTACAATTTAGTCTTCATTTATGTTTCTTTCTGGAGTATATTTTAAATATTAAATAAATGGAAAATTTTAGTCTAAAAAGAGCTAAACCCATCCAAAGTTAACTTTAAATTACTAGAACTTTAAGTTGGTGTAGAGCAAAGTAAATATTTAAACTGTATATAGGCATTAAGATTCATTCATCACAGTAATTAGATTAGTGTTTTATACTTACTTTACCTGATAGGTAGATGAGCTTAAAGAATCAACATACGAGGGATGATTGTATCAATTCAGTGGCATATTATGTAATTATATATCATCAAAATCAAGTGATTGTAGGGAAGCTAAAATTTGGTTCAAGCACCCTGAACATCAGTGATAGTGATGGGTAAATTATTTGTTTGTTTGTTTCTTTCTTTCACTTACTCATCAAGAGTATTGCATTTGTGCCCTTTGTTAGGAAGAATGTAGCAGCAACCAAGGCAGACATGATATCTGTGCTAAAAGGTCAGATTAGAGTCAGATAGATGAATATTAAACAAGCAGTTATGACAAAATATGATGGGTTCTGTAATAAGACAAGTAGAGTTGACAGAGGAACATAGAGGAAAAAACACGTAGGAGCATGTAAGGGACAATCTAGGAGTGGTAGATTGTCAAGAAAGCCTGAGACTAGACTCAAGACACTGGCACATACAAAGGACTGCAATCCACACTCTCTCCTTTTATCTTACTGGAGTCATTTCTACTCAGAGGCCATCGATGAGGAGTATTACCCAGGGACCAAAGATTTATAACCCTCTGTTCTTTAACTTATAGCCTTTACCAGGACTTATGTTTCTTATCTTTGCACATATTGGATTGCATGGCACTCAGCATACAGACATTTTGAGATTCTTGTTCTCTGTCTTGCCAAGTAGAGGAGAAGGTTGGGGTCATTATGGCATCAGCTCGTATTAGTGATGGTTTGAGGAAAATGAACCATTATACTGTACTCTATGCATATGAACTCTGCCACCAGATCTTTTGCATATTATAACTGTCATAAATTCATGTACGAAATCAAGATTATCTTTATCTGGCTGTACCTTAAAGAATTGAAGGGTATGTTAATTGCTGACACTTTGTTGTTTAGTGTTAGTGCTGTCTTGGAAGAGCTGTGTGTTCAAATAAGATGTCTGAAGTTGTGGCTTCCTGACAATGTGTATGACCTTGGAGAGAGGTCAGTGGGAACCTGTGATAATGATGCTGAAGGGGGTAGTTAGAAAACAACTTAAAAGTTTTTTTCTGCAGAAGTGAACAAAATTTGGGGAGAATCAGGAAGAGTTGTTCCTGATTGGCAGGATTTGAGCAATCAGCCTATTAGAAAAAAATTCTAAAGCAGGAACAGATGTGTAGTGTTCAAGGGACAAAGTCATGAAATGTGGGAATTTGGCTATGATCCCAGAATAGGGAGGTCAAAGAATTTCATGAGGGGTATCCAGAGAATATTATGGTTTGGGGGTTTGAATGGCTACAGGAGATGTTTCAAATTGAGTCTCTTGTGTGAATTTGGGCCTGAGTAGCAAAGGGCATCAAGTCTCCAGAATGAAAATGACTGCAAGAAATAGTTCAGCCTTTGACTGATGGTAGAATTTTAAGGGAACTTTGCAAGTTAGTCCCAGAGACCCAAATGTCACTATAGTTGTTAGCCATTCAAATGACAGCCATTTTACCAGCTGATGAGAAAAAGAGTGGCTGAACAAGGCCTTTTTTTAAACTTCTAGTAAGCTGCATAACCATGTGATTTGGGAAGGGCTGGGAATCCTTGGCCTATGGAGGAAAATTATTTATGAAAATCTAGATGGTGGCACTGAATGGTAATCCATGTAAGCAGTGTCTCTATTATGTTCTGGGACTATATTTCATCTCAATCACCAAGTTCAGTAAGTAGCTAGTTATTGTAGTTAGCATGGTGCCATGACAACTATGTGGAGTGTGGTGAGTCATTTTGTGCCATACGAAGAGGCGCGTCGAATGGACACTTAATGATCCACACTCTATCCTCAAAACTTATCCATTTCTACTAATAGCTAGCTAGAAAGTAGAAAGTACAACTTTTCAATACCTGGAGACTTTTTCAGGAAGGGATCAAGAGTGAGCCTTAGAGTTAAGTTGCTTATGTCTTCCTGAATTTGAAAGAGTGAATGTATCATACAAATTAGTAAGATATAAAGTTCCCACTTACTTGAACTTAATTGTGAGTAAATTCTCAGGAAGATGTTTTCAATCCATCAATTCATCTCCTAGGGTAACTGTATACATTGAGAAGCTCTCTGGGCTCATGGTGACCTCTTTTTGGAGGTGTACGAGAAGTGCCACCTTGGCTTAGTGGAAGGGACGCTATCCTATATTGTCGGCCAAAGGAAAGGGTCTTTAAGAGGAGCCTCTTTTGAGCTTTGGAAGCCACGCCTTGTGGTTAGGAGACACAAAGGACTATCAGTGGGCTTAGGGCCAAGACAGCTCAAGTAAGATTGTAGTGTTGGATGGGTCTGACTGCAGGAAGCAATCAGAAGGTAATAATTAGAGGTGCAGCCAAGGAAGCTCTGTAGTTATGGTCTGTTTGCCCAGAACTGTGAAGTTTCATCATTCTTGTCACTTTCAGTAACAGAACTGGGGTAGTCATGGGCAAACTAGGATGGTTGATTACCCTAGCTATTGTGTTAAATTCGATCAACACTCCTAGCATTTGCGAAGCAAGGGAGACCTGGCTGTTTCCTCCCTAGTCTAGATATGAACCACATGGGAGAGAGAGCAGGCACTGGGTCACCTTGAGTCTAATCCAGTAGGGCCATCTGGAGAAGCAGGGGAATATTAGTATAAAGTATTTCAAAGCATAAAAAGAGCTGAGAAAGGAGCCTAAGTGGCCTCTTGGAACAGATACTTATTTTGCCTGGGGCAGTACAACTGTAGGCCAACACTATCTAGCAGGGAACCTCTGAAGGGCCAGTGAAAACATCCTTAGAGAGAAAAAGTCACCTTTCTTTATCTGCCAGATACCATTTGAGGATGCAGCTTTCACCATCTGGCAGGCCCAGAGCATGGGAAGCCACCTAGTCAGGAAAAAACTGGCCCATCTTCACCCTCCCTCATTTGTCTCTGGCCACGAATGAAACAGCAGCTGGAAGTCAAGTAGGAGAAGTTTGTTGGATGAAATTGCAGAGAATTACCATCTTCCTTTCCCTTGCAGGAAGGGAAAAAGACATAATACTAAGTCAGGTGAAAATACAATACTAACTCAAGTCTGTTGTTTTGATACTTTGGATGTTACATTCTTATTTACTGTGTTTTAAAGTAACCAGAATATACCGATTACCCAAGAATCAACAATAATGCTTTACAACGGAGAGTTTTTATCCAGAGGTAAAGGAGGGTTATGTCCACTGAATGTAGTTAAAAGGGACCTGGGAGACAACAATCAAGTTATATAATATTTGTAAAACAAAGCAGCTAGGCTGTTGATACCCTGATGAGACCATACACAGTAAATAATACAGAAAATGTCAGGCTTATATTCCGAGTTAGTAAGTCCTAACCATGTCAGTAAGTACCCTATGTTTTATTTTATTATATATCAAGCATATTTCTATTTTAGTTTTATGTTCAACTTTGGAAGAATCCAGAGTTGATGTCTGTGTGCATTGCTATTTGGGTTCCTTACTTGGGAGAATATGATATTTTCAAGGCCGCACATACCAGCAATCTGTGGGCTTTTAACTTGGAAGCAAATATGTAGGTATCTGGAAGGCCCACACTGCAAGAACAACTGCTAAAAAGCTTTGTTCTTTCCTGAAGAAGAGTCCAGACCATTTATCACAGCCAGAGGCAATGCATGAAATGATGGTAACAAACAAATGAATGAGTGCCCAATAAATCACAGTAGCCTGATTAATCGATAAACGTATTGATTTTGTTAGTGATATTTCACATCCCCTCCTCTCTCTCAACCAAGGGATTTACACAGGCCACTGAAAGATAAATTTATCTTCCATTCTTGAGGCTTGTATTTGACCTGGTGTAATAGGAATTGATCATTATCTAAATGTTGTTTTGGGTAGAATGTTGTAATTTTCTGTATTACAATGTCCGAAATTGCTTGTACAGGTGCCATCATCTCTAGTTACATCTTTTTATAATACAAACTAATGATTCTTATCAGGAGTCCCCTTGGAGCTCTCCTTTCCAATTATATGCCAATAAGGAATAATAATAATAGCAATGATGATAACTTTCTCAACATGTCACAGAAGACTATTGTTTACCAGTGGTTGGTGCTCTCTGTCAGAATCTTATGGAATGGAAAGGCCCAGTGCTCTGCTATCATGCCCAGTGCTTTATCTTCTTCCTGAGGAAGAAAATGGCAGGGCATTTTGCCATCACTGGCACCTTCCTAGCACAATCCCAACTCCCTTCTGTCTCCATACTGGCCTCCCCTACCTCATGGTGCTGAGGCAGCCTTTTCGTTTGCTCCTTTGTCCACAGCAACCCTGAAGGACTCAGGTTTGGACTTGTCCAAAGTTTGAAGCAGTAAAATGTAAAAGACAAACAACCTAACCACATGATTATGTTTTTTTTCTGTTGTTGTTGTTTTTTTAGTGTGGAAAATGGCACTGGATATTTCCTAACGAATATTATCCCTTATTATGCTAGTTAACATGCTTTACATTTGTTTTATTAAAAACATTTTTTAAGTAATTAGTTGATCTTTTATCTTTGGCTATAGATTTATATTCTGGCGTAACTTTTGTTTTTAATTTAAAAGTTTATTTATTTATTTGAGGGAGGAAGAGAGAGAGAGAGAGAGAGAGAGAGAGAGAGAGAGAAAGAGAGAGAGAATCCCAATTAGGCTCTGCATTGTCCCTGTGAGATTATGACCTGAACTGAAATCAAGAGTAGGGTGCTTAACCTACTGAGCCACCCAGTCGCTCCTATTTTTAAGACTTTTTTTTTTCATTTTTGATTTTTTAAAAAGTTTTTAATATAATTTATTGTCAAGTTGGCTAATATACAGTGTATACAGTGTGCTCTTAGTTTTGGGGGGCAGATTCCCGTGATTCATCGCTTACATACAACACTCAGTGCTCATCTCAACAAGTGCCCTCCTCAATGCCCATCACCCATTTTCCCCTATCCTCTGCCTCCTCCCCATCAACCTTCAGTTTGTTTTCTGTATTTAAGAGTCTCTTATGGTTTGTCTCCCTCCCTCTCTGTTTGTAACTGTTTTTTCCCTTTCCCTTTCCCCATAGTCTTCTGTTAAGTTTCTCATGTTGCACATATGAGTGAAAACATATAATATCTGTCTTTCTCTGACTGACTTATTTCACTTAGCGTAATACCCTCTAGTTCCATCCATGTTGCTGCAACTGGCAGGATTTCATTCTTTCTCCTTGCCAAGTAGTATTCCATTGTATATATAAACCACATCTTCTTTATCCATTCATCAGTTGATGAATGGCTTTAAGAATATATTGATTCTAATATAAATCTAATTCTAAATATATTATAAATATGATTCTAAGTCAGTTGATTTAGGCTTTAAGAATATATTTTTAAGTTTATTATTTATTTTGAGAGAGACAGAGACAGCACAAGTGGGGAAGCGTAGAGACAGAGAATCTCAAGCAGGCTCTGCACTGGCAGTGCAGAGCCCGATTCGGGGCTGAAACCTACAAAGCTGTGAGATCATGACCTAAGTAGAAACCAAGAGCCAGATGCATAATCAGCTGTGCCACCGAGGTGCCCAAGAATAATTCTTATATCTCTTCTCAATGTATATTCATTCCCTGGATGGGCATATCCAATTGCATGATTTAAGTACCATTCATATGCTGGGGACTCCCAAATGTATATCAGTTCTTTTATCTAAGCTCCAGACTTACATATGTGGCTGTGAATGTTGCATCTCCACTTAGATGTCTCATAGGCATCTCTACTTTAACATGAACAAAATGGAACCCTTAGTATTCATCTACCCTAAAACCTATTCTCACCCATGCTTCCCCATTTCAGTGACTCAGTTTTCTAAGCCAAGAATTACCTGAGTAATCTTTATGGAGTTGACAGTGAGACCTTCTACAGGGTATTTCTAATCGTATCAAAGTTTTATTCCTTCAGTGTCTTCCCACAGATGTTCGAAGATAATTAACAGTCTTTATTATGGTAGTCAAGGCTATGCGTGGTCTGATGCCTACCTCTTTTCATTTTGTTGCATTCTAGCTTTACTGACCTTCTTTCTTTCCCTGAACACATAATGTCTTTCCTGCCTTTGCTTCCTTCTGCCTGGAAGTATGTTACCTCATATTTCTTATCTCGGGTTAAATATCATTTTTTCAGAGATGCAATTTCTAACTCTCCTATCCAAATTAGGTCCTTCCCCTTTTATTCTCAAAATATCTTTATTTCCAGCAGTCTGATAATCTCTATATGTAATTAGTTTCTTCATTTATTTGTTAATTTATTGCACTTCCCACCTCTCTCAAAAACTCTTTTTTGAGGCCAGTGGCCAAATCTCTCTTGTTAATTAATAAATCCTTGGTGTCTAGGCCTAGCTCTGGTTCTGGTACCTGCAGATGTTTAATATATTATTTGTTGAATAACAAAATGCCAAAAATGGTGACTAAACTTACTGGACAACTGGCCTTCCCTTTTACCAAATCATGATCTATTACCAAATGATTACAATACCTTGTGCTGGTGAAGGTGTGAGGCAGTTGCACTCTCCAGCATGGTCAAGAGAACTATAATAGTGTAACTTTTCTGGAAGGCAGTCTGGTAATAGAAAATTACCAGCAAAATGTGTATGCTATATGATCCAGCAACACAGTTTTAGAAAGTAATCACAAAATGGGAAGGGATTTTTGCCCGAGGAGTAATAGTATACAACTATTCATAGTAGCACCAAGTTGGAAACAACCCAAACATCCATTAAATTCGTTAGGTAAATTATGGTACATAAGTACAAATGAGTAATAGGTGATCATTACAAATGGTATAGATCTATATTATTGACATGGATGAATGTTCATGACATTGTTGAATGAAACTCTCAGATTACAAGTATTATGTATACATATGATTCATTCCCATGAAGTTGTTTATTTATACACATACATATGTATATACTTCTTTAGAGAGAAAATGGAGGAATGTTTATTCAAATGTTAGTAGTGGTGGGATGCCTGGGTGTCCCAGTTGGTTAAGCGTCCAACTCTTGATTTTGACTCACGTCATGATCTCATGGTTCCTGAGATTGAGCCCCTTGTCAGGCTCTGCATTGATAGCACAGAGCCTGCTTGGGATTCTCTCTCTCCCTCTCTCTCTCTCTGCCCTTCCCCTGCTCAGACACACACATGCTTTCTTTCTCAAAATAAAATAAGTGAACATTTAAAACAAACAAAAAACCGCAAATATTAGTAGTCGTTATATGTTGGTAGTGGAAATTATAATGACTTTTGCTTTTCCTGAGTTGTTTGATTTTTTACAAGGAGGATATATACCTTTTATAGTAGAGGCACCTGGGTGGCTCGGTTGGTTGAGCGGCTGACTTCGGCTCAGGGCATGATCTCACAGTCTGTAAGTTCAAGCCCTGCATCGGGCTCTGTGCTGACAGCTCTTTTTCTTTTTTTAATGTTTATTTATTTTTGAGAGAGACAGAGAAAGAGAGAGAGAGAGAGAGAGAGGGATGCAAGCAAGGGAGGGGCAGAGAGAGAGAAAGAGAGCGAGACACAGAATCCGAAGAGGCTCTAGGCTCTGAGCTGTCAGCACAAAGCCCGATGTGGGGCTCAAACCCTTGAACCATGAAATCATGACCTGAGCCGAAGTCAGACACTTAACTGACTGAGCCACCCAGGTGCCCCTCTCATTTAATTGTCAATGAGTTCCCTGAGGGCAAAGACAATGGATTTTTTTATTTGTTATGCTTGTTTTAATAAGTGGACTAATTAGTGTAAGAACACTGTCAGTCCGTATTTGGGAAAAATTACCAGTGGAGCAAGAAACAAAGAATTCTAAAATGATGTCATTTACATTTATGCAAATATACCATATGATGTAAGCTACAGTTGATGTCATATGTCTTTCATAAAAAGTGTTTATTTTGCTAGCCACAATATGAAAATGAAATAATTCTTACTGAAAGAAATCATTTTTAAAATGTTTCAAATGGTATGTATACTTTCGAACACAGGCTTGCTGAAAATCTATTCTTTTTTGTTGCTGGCTCATAAGTACCCAGTCTGGAAAGTGAGGATTGTCAGATGTTATTACATACACACACATAGTCTAACAGTTTATTTTGTGGTATTTTATTCCCACTAAAGACATTTAAAGTGATTTTGTGGTTTGCAACTATAGAACATAAATATATTAAGTGATATTAAACTGAGGTCCAGAATTAGTCTGGAAGCTGAGGAACTTTTACGCTTGCGCCCTTACAGAATAACAGAACATACTATTCTCTAGAGGACTGATTTAATAGCTTTTTATAGATCTGAACCAAGCAATTATTCCAAAACCCCAGCAATTTGACCTTTCTCGTCATTGTTGTTACTGCTATAAAAAGCGTTATGCATGTAGTGCTAGGCACTGAGCAGGAATCTTGAGCATGCACTACCCCTAAACTCTAAGCTTTAATCTTTTGCTGTGGCTTTTCTGTTCTGAAGAGAAAGAAGATTCTCAGAGAACTAAAAGCAGCAGACAGGCCTTTGAGAGCATGTAAAAGTGTTCAGTGAAAAACTTATTTATCTTTCTTTTTACTTTATGGACCCCTGATTGATTGATTTTCTGCAGTTCTCCAAATAACATAATTCCCACTCCTTTCATGAACAGTGGACTCCCATTCAACACTCTTCCTGAACATATTTTCTTTTCTTTATAGTATATGTTCCTTACAAAATTATTCTGTTTAATATATGTATTTAATGCATTTCATCCTGTTTAATGTATGTATCCTGTGTGATGTTTTATGTACTTAATGTATCCTGTTTAATGTAATACAATAACATATTAATGTAAAATTACGTTTTTGAAAGCTGCCCTTTCCACAAAAGTATAAACCTTATGTGGATTGGTACCCACTATATCCCTAAATCTTTGGAAGTACTGGGCATGTATTAGGGATGCAAAGAAAAAAATACTTGTTAAGTGAATCATGATGCTATCAGCTTAGGGCCTTCAGATGGTCAAGTTGATTGTGTCACAGGTTATTCGGTGACAGCTATGTTCATAGCAATATATATTTTCTCTGAAAGGGAATTCACTGGAAAAAATACCTGACCATGTTGGGCCAATAGGAGTGTCCCAGACAAATTTCATCATCGAAGTAGACCTAGAGTTCAAGTCATGCACCATCCATCTGGAGATGTTCTATTGCTCAGCAGTCAGAGATAAGCCCTTGTTACCACGGATGCTTTACTTTAAACAATTTAAAAACATGCTGTAACTCCCACCCCTGTACTCCCAGGGTAAGAACGAGGATTAAAAATCTCCCAGAGTTTCCAATCTCAGTGGAAAATTGGCTGTCACATGGAACCGAGATATATACTAACTGATTTTGCCATGCAATTGGTTTCTTAATGAAAGCAGCATAAAACAAAACTGCACCCCTCTGTATTTCATTTGTGCATCTTGTACCTGGAATAAAATGTAACTTCTGTAAATCTTTAAGTTGGATTCAATAAAGCAATAATACTCTACTGTGCAAACTGACCATTTAGCTTAACGACTGATTTGTTACGCCATTAACTTGTCCTATGCCTTGTCTTAAGGCTCTTTGCTAACTGAGTAGTTGTTAACTACCGTAATGACCAGATTCTTCCAAGGGGAAAAACATCTTAAACTGGGAAGTTAGCGGTATCACTGACTGACGTCTTAAAGGTGGCCATGGAATAATGAATAGATTTTGAGGTTATTAAAGTTTAATCACAGAGATATTGTAGGATCTTAAAAAAATAATTTAGAAATAAAATCAGTGAAAGAAAAAGGCATGTAGAATCTTGTCAAGGTTTTGCAATTTGCACATTTCACGTCATATTTCTTAGCTGCTATCTAAAAAAATCTCTGTAGTCAAATTACACGGTTTAAAAATGTAGTACTATTAGTAGTAGTAGCAACCATAGCATGTATTCTCTCTTTTTGACCAGTGCCCTCTCCGATGTAAAAATATCCCTCACATCCTCTGAAGAAATAGATGAAGCTGTGAAGGCAGTTCTTATTAGAATAAGCGGGTGGAAAGGTAAAGCATCCTCAGAAATAAGTCCTTACAAATGGAGTAGGAATGGATTTTGTTAGTCACAAGCACCTCAGCCTGGACACCTAACTGAAGATAATATCTCCTTGTCTTTTATGTAGCACCGTTTTATCAACTTTTATGGAAATGTAATGAAATTGTTCACTTCGCAGAAGAAACTCCAGTGTCTTCTACATTGAGGTTTCTGTAATCCACAAGGGCTCCTTTTCCTGTGAAGCTGAGTCATCTCAATGTTCTTTTACAAAGCAAGCTATCTGGAAGTTTTTGATATGTGATTTTCCAGGATTATATTAGTATCTACTCTTTGAAAAACATATTAAATGAAAAAAAAAAAAGAAGCCATAAAAATGTTGTATGAGATCACCAAGAATATATACATATCACAGGAATGGATGGGTGTTCTTCATTCTTGAAAAAAAGGCTTTCTCAGCATGGCACTAAAGCAGAATTCACAATTGAAATTGTCATATACTTCTACATAAAAATTCAAAACACAGTTTTGAATGCAAGCTACTGCAAAGTTAAAAGGCAAACTAGAAATTGGATAACAATATTTTTACATAATAGATTAAATGTTAATTTGCTAAACGTAAGCAGCAGTCTTAAAAATAAATGGGAAATAACCTAAAAACCCAACAATGGGGGACTGATGAAGTAAATTATGGGCACTCATAAAATAAAACAAAAATATATATTCATAAAAAATATAATTTTATATAGGGCATGAAAAGGTATTCACACTATAGCTAAATGAGAGAGGTGGTTACATAATAGACTATATAGTATGACAAATATATTTTTATTTTTACTAAATGTTAAATGACTGAGGCAGAATTCTGAAAGGCTTAAAAATCAAATATTTATAATGATCACCTCTGGTGGTAATATTTTAGTTGATTTTTAGACGATGTTATTCTAAGTTATCTAAAAGCATGAATTGGCTTAAGTAAAAGTGAAAAAAAAATCAAAATGTATTAAATGCACTGTAGATATATCATAGATATCAAGCTGCTGTTTAAAAAACTCTTCCACTTTTATTTTATTTTTGACGAATTATCATTGAAAGCCTTTTTGAGTGGATGACTTGCAAACCATACTAAATCTTCCGGATCCTTGAGGGCATAAGTTTATATTTAAAGTTTTTGTAGATAGGCTATATGATAATCTAATATATAGTATTCTGTCATTCTGGAATTTACAAATCAGAGGAAAAATGATGCAGTTACTGCTTGTTTTTGTGCACCACAGAGGACCACAACTCAGAAATGATGCTGGTCATACAGCACTATTGCCCATTTTGGTAATAAAGGCTCTGGCCGTAAACCCTGCTCCTGCCACGGCTGTGCTGACATAGCTGCATGCCAAGAGCATAGTAAGGGAAATGATCACCGGAAAAAATTACATCAAAAATGTACCGCCACAATTTGACTACTTTTTCTACATGTCTCATTGTGGTCTACCACTGGTATTCTAAATAGGTACTGAATGGACGAATTCTTGTTTTTATATAGTTTGCTCTATTTTCCCCTCATAGTAGAAGTATGGTGTTATGTGTAACTAAAAGTGGGGTCTCCTAAGCCTCTGTTCAAATCCTGCTACTACCACTTGCTAATGTGTAACCTTGGAAAGTCACTTCACTTCCCTGTTCTTTGGTTTTCGTATCTGTAAAATGGAGTTAATACTACTACTTACCTCATAGGGTTGAGAGAGTCAAATGGGATAATAGATGTAAAGAACCAACACAATGATTGGCCAGAATAAATACTCAACATGTTAGGTGTTTTTATTGCCACACTGTTCATGACCTGTCAAAAGCTCCCAAGTTAAGAGAATGTCCTTGATCATTGTATGATTCTATGAGTAGCTGACAGGCTTGGTTCCCTCACATCCTTGGATGTGAGCTCACACTGTGAGCTAACCATCTGGCATTCAGTCATTTCAACAACTCTAGAAGTCGACATTGTTTTCTATTTTCAGATGATGATACTGAGTTTCATTAGGACCAGTTTTTTTTTTTTTTCTCCAATATCCCATAGTCTCTCCCTCTATCCATTCTGTCTGGCTTCCTGTCACAGCAGCCCCCAGAATCATAGGTGTGAATTCCAGCTTTTCTCCTGACTACCTTCTCTCCTTCAGACCTGGTACTCTTCAGGGAGGATTTGGAGAGTCCTGAGTATGGAGCACATGAAAAGAATTTCGGGTGGTTCTGCTGTGGCCCTTTATCTAGTAAGTAGTTGCTAGTAGGTAGATTTTACTCAATTGTGGTGAACAAGTGCATTGAAAACCTCTTTTCCTCTTGATTTTTGGTACTGCATTCTGTTCAGTCATCTCAGGACAGAATTCTTCCTGAACTCCAGTTTCTGCTCCCTCTGCCACACCATATCCATTAAAACTCCCTGCCCAAATCTCTACCTATTGTGTACCTATTTCCTTCTTCTCCTCCACGCTCTGTTTTGTTCACTGTAGGACATCCATTGACAGAAACCACCTGCTTACTTGAGCCTCTGCCTAATGGCTGTTGGCTCCTTTAGTGTACTACTGGCCAAGTCAGATTTTGTTCCTGCTGGAGAATCATTGGATCAACAGCATGCTGTCTGTATTAGCTCTGTTAGGTCTATGGGTCCTTCCAAATCTATCCATCTTGCCAAAAACAAAGCTTCACTTATGGGATCTGTAATCTGTTCATGTCAGAATCCTCTTCTCAGTTCCTTTTGAGGTCATTGATGCCAGCCAACTCCTTATCCCCATTCTATGAGGCCATAGACAGGTGACATCATTGACCTGATTTACCATTACCATTGGAGAATTTTGACATCCGTCCATGTGGGGATCCTGAGAAATTATTCATAAAGAAGACACTTCTTGCTTTTGAATAGATGAGGAGGTCAACTGACCATCTCAACTCATGCTCAAAATGCCAAAATGAGCTCATTTAACCTGAAATAATAAAATTGTTTATTAAATTGTATTGATATCTTAAGCCTTTAGTGTTTAAACATTTTTCATCAGCTGTCAAGAGATAAAGATGTCCACAGAAAACAGAAAATAGAAAAGTCAATTCTCTTACTAAAGTGGAAACTGCATTATTTGAAATTCTCTTGCCTATCTCCTATAAAGCTGAAAACATGTAAAAGTAACCTCTTATTTGCATATAAAATAGCTACATAAAATTGGTCTACAGCTTATCTCATGCTGTAAACACAAGGAAAGGAGAAAATACACATTTGTATGTACAGCTTATGTTGAAAAGTCTTATTAAACCTAAATTATGCATTTCCATTCAGGATAAACTTCTTCACTAATAGAAAACTGCAGCCATTTTGCTTGGCGAAACACTCCAAAAGTTTATGTGGTCTGAAGCATTTTGCTGTGTTTATACAAGCTGTTGGTTACATTCCAAAGCAAAGTATTTGATTAAAATACCATTTGTTAGCCTCATGTGGAATGTGGCTACACTACTGAGAAAGTGTCATCATTTTTGAGGTTGGTAAATGTGAATCATAGGGTAGAGTGAGCAGGGGTAAGCAGAGAGTCTGCAATGCAGACCCAATGGCTGTGAGAGCAGAGGAGGAAAGTAAAGTAGTGCTGGGCAGGAAGAGCTTCAGACCAGCGCAGCTCTGAGATAGGCTCGGCTGGGCTGATGAGGAGCTGCAGAGTGGAGTGCTCATTAGAAGAATACCCTGTTGGACAGGCACAGCCTGGAATGTATGCAGCCTCAGCATGAGAGCCTCAGCACATCCCGAAGCGTGGGGGCTATTAGCTAAGTGCAGTCTTGGCAGCATGTTCTCTCTTGAATGGAGATTGGAATGTGCACCTCCATGCCTGCCTTGCTACCATGGTAGCCATTTGCTGCCTCCAAGCAGAGGTTCTTATATGCTATCCAGCTTTCTAGCTTGTACTGGTGGGAAGATTGACGTGATATACTATAATGTTCCACGGCCATTGGCAGACTCTTGAATTTCATTTGTTTTAATACAATTTTTAAATTAGTTTGGTATCAAGGATTGATAATCATGAACCATTTCTCTCTGGAAGTTCTTCACAAAATGATACAAACTTAAAGAAGGAGTACAGACCGTCTTTTGTCTGATAAATTGGATTTCTTCTCTTCTCCCTTATCGGGATAGAGCATTTTTGGTGCCTGCTACCCAACCATGACCTAGTGATTGACTAGAAATGAAACTCCGGAGGGGAGAAATAATTGCTATATCATCAAGTCTTTCATCCTCAAATATCTAATCTATTAATTGTTCCTAGTTCTAGCCTCCCTACTCCAGTTTGTTTTTGCTACTCTTCAGGTTATTGATGGCTTTCTAATGACTTGATGGGGGATGCTAGGTATAAGAAGGCAGTGATATGTAAGTAATCTCTACTCATACTAGATTGAGTCACTTGAGGTCAAGAATTAATTTTTAAAGCTATCTTTTTTATGGGGTGAAGTACGTAACGGATACTCAATTCTTGAATGATTGAACACAGAATTATGTAGATGTTGGATAGGAGCTGAGTGTATTTCACTTGGGATGCGTTTGGTAGTGGTAGAAGGATCTTGTCATGCCGTCTAGATTGTAGTACTCTTCCTCTCATGAACTTCTAAGCAGGGAGATTTTATTATGGTGGCTAGATGCTACCTGAAAGATTCAGGAAGACTTAATATAAAGTGAGAAGAAATGGGGAGGTAAGCTTTAAAGACAGGGAGCATAATTGTAAAAATTCAGGAAAGTCAGTAATGCATTGGGTGATGGGGCAATGGTTAGTGGGATGTCTTAGAGGAAGTAAAACAATATGGTAAGATTGGAACAGTATGGGCTGGTTGGACAATTGTGGCCCATTGCCTGTTTTTGTAAATAAAGTTTTATTGGAACATATCCATAACCTAATTTGCTTATACATTTTCTATAGTTGCTTTGTGCCACAACAGAGATGAGAAGTTGCTAAAGCCAAAAACTTTTATTAGCAGGCCCTTTACATAAAATATTTGTGATCCCTGAAATATACGCTAAGAGTGGGCATGTTCATGAAGACCTATGTTATCCATTTTACAATTTTGTCTGGAAGCAGGAAGTCTTTTTTGGAGATTTCCATTAATATATTTTCAACATTTTGGTAACACTGGATCTTACCTCTTTTACCTATCTCCTAGATATCTCTCCTCTCCGTAGTCTTTGCCTATTCTTTTTTTCCTTTTTTCCTTTTCGCCTTCCACTGCATCTGTTTTCCTCTTCATCTTCTCATCTCCTTTTTTCTTTTACTTTCCCTTGCTTCTTTTTCCTTCTTTTTCTACCTGGGGAAACCTAATTCCCCAAATTTTCTGCCAAGTTGTTAATAATATACAAGTAGGGTTGAAATTATAGATTTAGTGTACTTACACTTTAATTTGTCTTCTTTCGAAGGTAGCATTTCTAGTACCATGCTCTCCTAAGGTAGAGCACACCTGTATTCTCCCATGAAGTACAGAATCCCACAGTGCATTCTACAGTAAATCCACTCATATCACTTGGTTTAGATGCATCTTGCTCTACCACTTTATGTGAGTGTCACCACCTGCAGTTTAAATAATGGACAATTTCACCGGCTCGGTATAGTCTCGGGCTCTTATGTCATATTTCTTCCCTGCCTCCTTTAAAGAAATGCCTATTTTTTTCCTTCCCAAGGTTATTACAAATCTAGTCACTATTACAGAAGCACAATTTTCTAGTCCCTTCAGTTTTGCTTCTATTGATTTTTTTCAATTTTATTTACATTGCTTTTAAAGTAATATCTGGACGTTTTCATTCATACAGGTGGCTCAATGAAAGAATTCTATGCTGTTTTTACTCAGCAAGCTATTTTTCTCATTTGAGATCCCTTTTTTAAATTAAGTAATACAATAATTTAAGTGGTAAGTGATTCCTGTAAGAAATTTTATTATTGCATAACTTCTACCAAGAATACTATCATTTACCATGAGGAAACCAAAATAAAGAGGATTTGTGTACTAGCAGTTAAGTTGACCCAAAATCAGTCATACACAATTTCAAATTCCCACATATCTGGACCTACATTCTATTCAATGAACATATAATTTCTGCTTAACAGATTGGAAAGAAATCACACAGTATCACAATTTGTTCCTAAATCGTTTATCAAAGGTTAACTTATGAATAAATAAAAAGACATAAAGATATAGTATAAGCAATTAAGAACTTTTTGCAATTAAGAATTTTAATGTGATTTAAAATTTTTTTGAATGTTTATTTATTTTTGAGAGAGAGAGAGAGAGACAGACAGAGTGTGAGCAGGGGAGGGGCAGAGAGAGAGGGAGACACAGAATCTAAAGCAGGCCCCAGGCTCTGAGCTGTCAGCACAGAGCCCAGTGTGGGGCTTGAACTCAAGCACCAGGATATCATGACCTGAGCTGAAGTAGGACACTTAACCGACTGAGCCACCCAGGAGCCTCAGAGTTTTAATGTGATTTTAAGTAATGATAACATAATTATCTATAGTAACATGCTCCTGTTAAAATTGCAGAGTAGGCCACATTAAAATGTTAAATGGAGAATTTCAACTACTTAGGCAACACTGATATGCAAGATGTCATAATTATTTTTTTGAAACTGATTTTGAAGATCTTTCTGTAGACCTGAGCGATGGTGACTCTGATGAGAAAGAAGGAGGCATTCGTTTGTGGTTGCTGCTGTTGTGAAGACTGAGAATTTCATGCAGATTCTAGTTTGAAGGTGAATGGTCCAGAATGGCAACTCAAGATTTCTCACTTCCTTTTTCTGTGGCTTTTTGGACCTGGTTTGGCTAATTCCATAACAAGTGATTTCTATGAAAGAGAAGCTGACAGTAGAGCTTCCGGCAGCCAGTGTAAACCACCCTTGACCCTAAAAACCCCTTGAAGCCCCTTGAATTAAACAAGGTCACAAAAATATTAATATTTATGATTTCTAATTTTATATTTAAATAAGTTTAATGAACATTCTTACATACATTTTTTCCTTAGAATAAATTAATAGAAATGGAAGTTTAGTTCAAAAAGTAAATATATTTTTGATGCTTTTGGTACTTATTGCAAAACGCACATTACAAACTATGTAACATTTTATACTCCACTGGCACTGTGTGAGTGATCCGATTCCCTACGCTCACTCTCATCCCGCCCTCTAACATTTATTAGATTTCAAAAATGTTAGTCAGCTTGATAGATAAAAATGGCAACCTATTTTATTAATTTGTGTCTTTGATAATAGAAACGTAGATGATTTTTCATATTTTTATGGCGCATAAATATTTTCTACTTCTCTTGTGGTATTTGTTCAATTTGTTTAACTTCTCCATCTCACATCATTACTCTGCGTCTACCTGCTCTTAATCTATGTTTAGATAGAAGAACTTGTTCCAACAGATAAGAATGACAGAGCTGTTCAGACCAGCAAAGAAATTTCTAACAGGATTACTCATATGTAGAATAGTTAACCTTTTGAAGCAGTGGACTTCTTGCTGGAAGCATTCTATCTTTGGGGATTCCTTCAGGTGCTAGAAGTGTGGAATAGTTGAATTTGGCGGTCTTTTCTACCTCTGAAACCCTGGAATCCCTTGGAATGTTTGCATTATTGTTCCTTGTTTATACTCTGGAGAAATAAAAAAAACAATAATAACTTTTGTCCTCATAGTTGAGGAGTTAGAAAACACCTGCTCCTTACAAAAAGTAAGAGACAGTAAGGTAACTTGAAACTGAAGTGAGCTTGAGCTCAAATGTCTACCCACAAAGGCCAGGAGAGGTATGTTCTTCTGAAGTGAGACCTCAGACAGTGACTCAGCATGTGCCAACTACGCGTTCATTACACACCGTTTTGAAGAAATACAGTGAGGCAACACCAATAGCAATAATCATCCTGACACAAAATATGACATTAGTTTTTTCCAGTTACAATGTAAATAGTGCATTTATAGTCCACTTAACACTAAAAGGTAATTTTCTCCTAATGAACAGAAGAGTTGTTAAAAAAAAAAGTCATGATATACGAAGAGAGGTGACTATTTTTAATGGAATTATGCATGCTTGATTCTTATTACCATAATTAGCTTTTCCCCTGTTATGTGTTTTGTGGGTTTGTATTCTAGGAGAGTACTAAATCAATAGCAGCCTCATCAGCGTCTGAAAAAAAGTTCAAGCCAAATGAACTTTCCCATATGGATGTAAAATAAACTGCCATAAATTAGCATGTGGATTTTTTTCATGCTCTTGTAGAGGCTGAAAGCACCAAGAATACATCTTTTTAGACATACAATTATATCACATTGGGGGGGGGGAGGTACCAAACTAAAAATATGAAAGAATGTGCTGTTGTGTCAACTTTTCTTATTTCTTCCCTTATTATTCTTACTTCCTATGAAGTAATTTGGAATCCTTCCTATAGTAAGATGAATTATTTTGCAAGTTCAGGCAATAAAAAGAGGAAAAGAAAGGGATACGATATACCAAAACAAAATATAAGACCCAGGCTTTGCTTACGTCTCTCATTATGTACAGAGGGCCATGGTGAACTATTTTGCAATTATATTTTTAAAAAATTCTCTTAAGGCATTTTCTCCAGTTGGCTGATTCTTGTAGTGTCATCAATTTGTATCATTAATGTCATCAAATATCACATAAGGTTCTATTCTGCATACAACATATTAACATTCCTGCAGTTTTAAGCTCACAATTTGATGCCGATGCCAATGTTGGTGATAAATGTTACACTTACAGTTCTGGGCTATGCCCGTTGGTGGTGTTATATTATCTCATTTAAGTCTCATAACAATTGAATGAGGCAGATGCTATTATTAGAATCCATTTTATAGATAAGGAAACTAAACCTCAGAGAACTTAAATAATTTGACCAAAGTTATCTACCTAATAAAGAACTGGGAGAGTTCTGACTCCAGAGCCTACATTCTTCAACATATGATTTACTAGCTACCCACCAAACATCTCCGAGAAGAAAATTTGATAACTGACAGACACGAAGGAAATGTAGACAACTTAAACTACAGGCTTTTAGAAAGCCAGTGCCTAAAACGTAGCGGGGAGCTCTAAGTACTGAGATGGGGATGATGATGGCTCACATGGAGTAAGAAGCACCGTTAGCAGTACTGGAAACAGGCCCAGTTTCAATTTGGAATCCTCCAGGGGTTTTCTTCCCATCTTTTCCCACCTGCTATGCTACTCTGCTCTTTTTCTCTATTCCCTTCCTCAGTGAAATGGCCATTAGAATTCAAAAAAGTCTTTGCTGAATTTTAGTGATAAGATTTAAGGTTTGCCCCTGGTTGGCCCGGTGAAAAACCTTGTTTGTGTATTATTCTTATGGTATAGATACAAACCATAAAAGTTTACCTACAGTAAAAATCAGCTAGGATATTTCAACCACTCCCTCTAACATTCACAGAAGCTAATTCAGATTTTCCAAAATGAGAGAAGTAGGGAATTTGGTTGATAAAGAGGTCTTTAAGAATTCTCTAGAGCTCAAGGCATCAAATTTCATCTCTCTGCAAATGGGTTGTGAACTATATCCGACCCAAGACTAAAATAGGGGCCGGAGGCTGAAACTGCAGGGGATGACTTGGGTTAAACTAGGAGACAAGTTATTGGCAATAATTCTTGCTGCAAAGGCCCTAGAACGTGGACGAGGGAGACCACTTAGGTTCTAATACTGGTTCTGTTAGTGACCAGGTGAATTATCTTCAGCAAGATAAGTCAGCTCAGTTTTCTCATTTGTATCATGGAACTGATAGTGCCTTCCTCCTTGTAATTGCTTAAGGATTTGATATTGGAATATCTGTAAAACTCTTAGGACCGAACCATATGAGATGTTCAGTAAATGGTAGTTTCCACCTTCCTTCACTAATCATACCTTTCTGGTACTGAAAATAAGATGTTACCCACAACTCAGAGACTAGTAACTGGTTGGTGCCTCAAAGTATTAGCCAGTTTGTAAGAGATCATTGATAAAATCATAGCTATCGTGGACTGAACACATTGTATCTTTCCTGAGGGATTCTGTGCTAGCTGTTCTTGTGTTATTTCATGATTCAGTCTTACAATATGCTTGTGAGGTAGATGCAATTATTCCATGCTTATGGAAGAGGAGCTGAATGTGCATAACTGTTGCCCAAATCACTAACCACATACTTGGCATTCCCAGGGCTAATATTTATATCCAAATATTAGTAAAGTTGAAAAGTAGTGTTCTTTCCACTCAATTATGTGCTTGGATTGAAGGTCATTTTATTGAGATGATTACTGGGAAATTTAGATTGCAATTCTACACTTTATTCTTTATCTTTTTCTTTTCTCTTAGGTTTTAATTTTTTAGAAATTTCATTTTGTAATATTTGACTCATATATAGGAATACTTGATTCATATATACTATATATAGTATTCAAATATACAATATTTTGTAATATTTGATTCTGTATTCATCTGCATAATACATGAAGGTTATAAAGCAAGATAACACAAATACTTTGAATTCATTCCCAGTTTAAACACTAATACATTTCTGGGGCACCTGGGTGGCTCAGTTGATTAAGATCAGATCTCAGCTCAGGTCATAATCTCACAGTTTGTGGATTCAAGCCCCACGTTGGGCTCTGTGCTGACAGCTTGGACCCTGCTTTGGATTTTGTGTCTCCCTCTCTCTCTGCCCTTCCCCCACTTGCTCTCTTTCTTTCCCTCTCTCCCTCTTAAAAATAAATAAACGTTAAAAATTTGTTTTTTAAAAAGAATACCTTTCTAAGCATGTTGGACTTTCTTGTGCATTCTTTCCAGATCTTTTCTCTCTCCTGTTTGCTTTTCCCTTATTTTAGTGTTACAAAAACAAATACCATATGATTTCACTCCTACATCGAATCTAAAAAACAAAAAAATGAATGAACAGCAGAATCAGACCTGTAAATACATAGGGCGAACTGATGGGTGCTAGAGGGAAGGAGGATGGGGAGATGGACAAAATAGGTGAGGAGGAGTGGGGGATACAGGTTCCCAGTGGGATGAATAAGCCATGAGAATAACAGGTACAGCGTAAGGAATATAGTCAATGGTATTGTAGTAGTATCATGTGGTGACAGATGGTAACTACCCTTGTGGTGAACATAGCATAACATATAGAGAAGTTGAATCATTATGTTGTACTCCTGAAACTAACATAACATCATATGTCAACTGAAGTAGAATAAAAAGAAATTAGTTTCATTACATATGTAAGCATCTCTAGGCAATTCTTAACTTTGCTTGTCTTTTCGTTTTTTCAAAATGAATTCACACCATGTTCAGTCTTCTGTGTTTGATGTTTTTGACTTGATATGTTTTTTCTAAGATCCTTTCATGTGATAGCTTGGTAGTCATATTCATTTTCTTCACTATATCGTATTCCACTGTGTTTTTCAAAATTATCCATTTTCTTTTAAATGGATATGGAAATTATTTTCTTAATTAAATAAGTTTTAGCTGTAAAACACACTGTTGTTATTGATATTCATGGGAATATCTTCTGATGTACATGGGCAAGAGTTTCTTAAAAGTGTATGCTTAAAAGTGGAAATGTGAAGGCAGAGGGTATGTACATATTCACCTATACTAAAATGTGCCAAATTTATTTTTGAAGAGATAGCATCAATTCATACCCTTATCAGCTGCATGTAAGAATACCCTTTGCTTCATGTTGTCTCTAAGCCTTGTTGGTAACAGACTTATAATTTTTTTCCCACTCTAATCAGTGTTAAACAGTATCTTATTATAGTGTCATGTTTATTTCTCTTATTATTAATGAAGTTAGGCTTCTTTCACAGTTTATTGGGCTGTTAGAGTTTTTTCTTCCATAAAATTACCTCTTCATAGTTTTTGACCTTTTTGTTTTGGGTTGCCTGATTAAAAAAAAATTCATTTGAATGAGTTCTTAATATATTTTAGATATTAATATTTGTAAATATATTTTCATAGTGTTTAATTTACTTTTTCCTGTTATTCATGATGGCTTGTAATGTATCATTATTCTTTATTTTTATGTAGTAGGATTTGTGAACGTTTTATTGTCTGGTTAACACTTTTTAGTTTGATACATTCCAATTTATCATCTTTCCCTTTTGTGGATTATGCTTTTGCTGTCAAGCCTAGGAAATCTTTACCTAGTCCTAGATCTCGAAGATTTTCTCTTTTTGTTTTTTTTTTCTAAAAGTTTTATAGTTTTACAGTTACAGTTACAGTATGATGGGTCACAATTAAGTTTGTGATCCATTTTGAGTTAATTTTTTTATAAGAAGTAAAGTTTGGGTTGAGATTCACATTTTGTGAAGGGATGCACCATCATTTTCAGCACCATTTATTGAAAAGGCTCTTCTCATTCCTTTGTTAAAATTCGGTTGAGCATATTTGTGTGAGTCTGTCTCTGGGTTCTCTATTAACTTCTATTGCTCAATGATTCTATCCCTCCACTGACTATGCTGTCTTGATTATTGTAGCTATGTAATAAACATTAATATCAGAGTGATGTCTTCCACTATCTTCTTTGTTGTCAAAATGTTTTAGCTATCCTAAGACCTGTGCCTTTCCATACGAATTTTAGAAGAAACTTGCTATGTCTACAAAAAATTCTCAATAGGATTTTGATAGGCATTGCATTAAATCTGTAGATCAGTTGGGGAAGGATTGACATCTTTACTATGTTGAGTTTTCCAATTCATGAAGACAGTATATCCCTACTTTTTAGGACATTGATTCATTTCATTAGTATTTTGTAATTATCAGTGTATAGATCCTATACACATTATTCAGTATGTGGAAATGTGATTGATTTTTGTATGTTGATCTGTTATCTTTTGACCTTGCTGAACTCATTTGTTAGTTCTAGGATTATTTTTGTAGATTTCTTGGGATTCTCTGTGTAGATAACCATGTTACATGTAAGGAGAGACAATTTTATTTCCTCCTTTCCAATTTATATTCCTTTTATTATTCTTTCCATATTGCAGTGACTAGATTTCCAGTAGAATATTAAATAAGAATGGAGAGTAGATGTCAAACATACTTACGTTGCTGATGTTACAGAGAAAGCATTCAGTCTTTCATCATTAAGTATGTTGTTAGCAGTAGGTTTTTTGTGGGTGTTCTTTATCAAGTTGAGATTACTAACTCTCTATTCCTAACTTGATGAGAGCTTCTATTATAAGTGGTGTTGGATTTTGTCAAATTTTTTTTCTATGTCAAATGACATGATTATTTAATTTGATTAACATTTAATTTTTTTTTTTTTTTTTTTTTTTTTTTTTTTGGTTTTAAGAAGCAAAGGAAAAGAAACAGAACCTTCACTGGGTTCTGGGCTTCTTAGGGGACAGTAGTAGTGGCTTATTATAGTTTCTGAACACATGGGAAAGTAAATCTCTGTTGTAGATAGCCCTGCAAATACAAAATACAGGTTTTAGCAGCAGGTGTAAAATGATGACAGCACTTAAAGTCTAATGTTGAATTTTTAAAGTTCCTTAAACATAACATTGGGCATGAGTCATATATTAGTCTTTAAAGAGATGCAAAATATATATTGTCCCTAAGTTTTTTTCTATTGCTTTGTTTGTACTATGGAACCACAGCGTTGGTAGACTGACTAAAAAATAATATAGACTTTTGTTGCCATCAACTGTTTGTAATTCTAATTCACATTTGTAGAATGATGCAATGCAAACGGTTAGCAAAATTTCTCTCAAGCTTGTCATAAAATGGGCTATTCTGTAGGAATTAGACAATGCATGCCAAGACATTTCTTCCAGATCAACTTCAAGCCATGAAAAAGTTGCACACAAAAGTCTTCATTTCTATTTTCTCTCAGAGTGTTATTCATCATTACTCATTCAGGCAACATTCACTGGTCCCTCTTCTGGGCAGTGTTTGGCCTGGGAAGGGTAGAGGATGCAAAAGGAAATGGGCAATGGACTTTGTATTAAGGAGGAAGAAAGACTCATAAAGAACTCTGAGGTTCTGGCATAAGCGTAGCTAAGATATGGATGAAAAGTGATTAGGAAAAGCATCCAAATGCTTCATTTGTGTGACAATGTAAGCACATATGTTTGAAATAATTATTGTGACAATCAGAACCTTTCAGTTTCCATCTGGATATTTGTTATATTGTCAACACTGTCCAGTTTTGAAGATAAAGTCTTCATTTGGTTCTGTAGCATGATAGGTTCTTTTGAGCTCTTTTGCATCTTTTCTTATAAAGTGTGTTGTTGCAGTTCCAATAATATACTTTTGATGACATCACAGATGATTCATTTTTTAGTCTTATATCACTCAACACACATGGCCACACTGGCAGAAATCCTTGCATTTATGCCACCTAATTTGAAAATTACTGTCAAATACTTCAAGAAAGAGAAAGCCCAAGAGAATTAGGTGATAATATTATTCAGTGATATCTATTGAGACCATTTACTTAAAATAAAAGATGTGACACCTGGTATATATCTATCACTCTCCCCAGCTGGCACAGAGGGAGGCAGCTGTCTTGGACTATGAAATACCCTCTATTGCTGAGTCTTCCCTGAGTGGAGGTTTGAGCAAGAAGGTGAGGGGAGAAGGAAGCTACCCCAGCTTAGTTCAGCAAGATCTCCAGTCTTCCTGGCAAGTCACTTTGATGTGCTGTGCCTTTGAAGTAAGTCCTTTCAGTATGTTGCACCCCTCTTCACCCATCTCTGTATTATTAGCCCCTGCAGTTTATCAGAGAGAGAAAAGTTCTCTGATAATTACTTCTTTGAGGGAGTCTGAGAGAGTGAGACACAGAAGGAAGAAAACAAAGACAGGAAGAGAGAGACAGCAAGAATGCTAGAAGGGGAAACGTGTAGTGAGGATAAAGCCATTTGGCATTAGAATCTACCTCACCTACCTCACCGGGATTTTAGTTGAAATATATACCATTAAAATAACCAGGACATGGCTTTATGTGGATTTTTCTGGCATATTTTATACTCTTGTCTTCAGATTCTTGAGCCTGTTTTATGCTGATAAGAACACTGTTTATTTTTTGCAATTTAAAATGTCATTATTAGAGAAATCTAGAGTTTTCCTGTATTTTTATTTTACCTATTTTAGAAACTCTTTTAGAAACTCAAGCAGTGCCACTGCCAATACCCTCATATGTAAAATGAAGTTTATAGTGGTATCTATTTCATTAAGTTATTATAAGGAAGGAATGAGCTAATGTTTGTAAAGTGCTTAGAAATGCCTAGAAAAGTAAATGCTATTAAATAGGAAAATAAAAATAATTTAAAAATAAAATATAAAAAAGAGATTAGTGAAAAATTGAATAAGATATACCATGATAAGTTAGATTCTTGGTCATCACTATACCTCATCTATGTTGAATTATTTCCAAAATTAGGTTGATAACTCCAGAGAAGTTAGTGTTGTTTCTGCCCCTTCTTGCCATAATTGACTGATGCTGAAGTTCCATATTGGTGTTACCTCTTTCTTATAGGTAACCCAGAAGATACTAGTTTTAATTGTTTCCGAACTCTTCTATGGGGCTAAGGAGGACACTTTTTCTTAGTTACTTAGGTTTTGGCAAGAAGATTATTGTATTGCCTTGTGGTCTGGCTAAGATGTGGCCCAGGGTAGCCAGATGGTGACTGTCTTTATCCAGTTAAACGATTCTCTGGCTTGAAGCATAATGAGCAACATCATTTGGCCCTTTTCTCAGGAAGAAATTCAAAGTTGTTTCAGATTCCATGTTTTCTTTCTGTGTTTCTGTTGAGTCTCTTACCATGTATTTCAGAAGCAGTGCCAGAATAAAGCACTTACTTCCTTGACTGATATATTTTCATTAATCATCGCCCTTTCAGCAGAACCTGCCCTAGAACGCCCCAATGACAGATATCTTGCTGCTGTTTTTGCAATAGGCTCAGAATATTAAGGCTGGAAATCTACCAGGGCCAGGGCTGTTGATGACACCACTGCTAGTCCCTGGTTATTACCTGGTATTTTAGTTTATGGCTTGTATTCAGGCTTTAGGGGTTGATGGACTAACCACTCACTGTGGTAGATGGGCAATGGCTAAGAGCCTGACTTAAGGTTTGCAAAATAATCACTATTTCCTGGTTACCAAGCTAACTGATTTTTAAAGTTTCCTGACAAGATGTTTGCAGACTCAATTAGAGCCTCAGTGCTGACGAAACTGTACCAGATCTGTGAATTCAAAATACCAAGAGTATGTCCAGTCTATCTAAAACATACCTGTGGCTATTTAAATTGTTTAGACTGTTATCTTAGGAGCAAAGACAATAGTTGCTCTTTACTTTGTAATATTGAATGGTTAGACCAACAATTAAGAGTACCTGGGGGCTTGATTCTCTCCTGTGTTCTGTGGATGTGTTAATACTATATGAATTAAACTGTATTATACCTTTATGGTTTACCTGATATTTCAAGATCCTATGGTTTAAAATTACCATAAGATGGGTTTCTAGATTTCAAACGTGGCTAGATGGCTGATTCCACATTTATCCCATTGTCTTCTATGAACAATTAAAAGATAAGTGGAACAGTGTCTGCAATGTGTCCAGAGATGGCCATGTGTCTGATAGTGTGCTAAGTACACCGGTAACGTGTTCTCTCCTTTCACACCCACGTCCCTCCCAGGAGGTAGTCATCATTTTCTCCACTTTATTGATGAAGATACCAGCACTTAGGTGACTTACTTAATCTTATAGGTAGTAAAGAGATAGAGGTGAGATTCGAGTCAAGGTTAATCCGAAGACAAGCCCATACTTTCAGTCATTATGCAGAATTTGCTTCTTCAATGGGAAAATTGCTTATTTTCTTTATTGAAGAGTTACCCAAACGTGTTGGGACATATGACAGGACTAGTGCATTGGTATGTCCTTGCCGTGACAAGGAGTACTGGCCAAAAAGTTAAAAGGGGTCTAAATTCTATCCATCTAGAATTCTTTTAAAGTATTCACATCAACATACCAATATTTTCACCTCATGCTTTCTCAAGAACTTATTAAAGTCATTGAATTTCTATGTATATGAATATGTACACTAATGAAGAGAGTCTCTTCCAATGACATAATATGCACACAGCATTAATTTTTAACAGATATGGGAGCAAATAGTCCACACATCAGCTCCTTGGGGCCATCTTCCGGAAGCCAAAGCTTGACCATGCCTTTCTCCCAGTTATCCTCAGAAAAGCCCCTCATTTTCCATATCTTATTTTCTCTAGCAGAGTAGGAGGCTGTTTATCATAAATATGTCATTTAATGAGAAAATTATGGGCACAAAGGATTAAAGACAGCTGAAATATAAGTCTTTTTATTAATCAACTAGTCATAAATATGTAGCTGGAGAGAATTAAAAATTATTCAGAGCAGTAGGTATATTAGAAAAAAATGGGAAGAATATAATAATGGTAATGCAACTACATATTTAAATGAAAATCTTCTATGTACCTGGGAGAAAATAATAATAGTAGTAGCAACTATTTAAAGAGGTGTGTACTTTTTTTTTTTTTTTTTACAGGTACATTGTTTCTTTAAATTCTTATCACAACCTTTAAAAAAATTTTTCCTAATGTTTATTTATTTTGAGAGAGAGAGAGAGACAGAGCATAAACAGGGGAGGGATAGAGAGAGAGGGAGACAGAATCTGAAGCAGGCTCCAGGTCCTGAGCTGTCTACACAGAGCCCGACACAGGGCTCAAACACAGGAACCGTGAGATCCTGACCTGAGCCACAGTCAGACACTCAACCAGCTGAGCAGCCAGGTGTCCATTATCACAACCTTTTGAGCTGGATATCACTTCGGTCATTTTTCCAAGTGGAGGAAATAGAGGTTAAAGGTTATTTGGTATTTTTCCCAATGATAGCACAGCCAGAATTCAGATCTAGGTGTGCCTAACTCAGAAGCTCGGGTTCTTTCCACTAAAGGCTCCACAGTCATGATTCCTGAACATAAAGCACAGTGGTACAGTGATGGTGTAGGGGAACTCTTGGCTTGATAGATTGTTGTGTGTGCTCAGTATGACTGTAACTTTGAAGAGGGCAGACCATGGGCATGCAGACAAGCCAAAATTGTGCTGTTGTTCACATTTTTAAAATATTAACTTATATTTTATATTATTTTAATTTTCTTCATAATCTCTTTATCTTTAATCTCTTTCCTTAAGAAAGAGACCAAGAAGGAAGACAACTATTAACCTGATGAGAAATGAAGGCTGAAAATTATTTTGTCTAGACATGAATTTTTCCACAATGAATCTTCAATAGGACTTCCCTGGACATAAAGAAAATTCAGTATACAGGAGGAACATACTAGAAAGTAGAATTTAATATGTAATAATGAAGAAAATTAAACTATATTCTCTTTATTCCTAGCATAAAGCATTACACCCTCAAACACTTTAGTATGTATTTTCTATTAACAAGAACATTATGCTATATAGCCACAAAGTAAATATCGAAATCGAGAAAATAAGATTGGTATTACTATCTAATGTTCAGATCCCACTCAAGTTTTGCCAAAATTGATAATAATGTCCTTTACAGAAAAGGGATCCAGTTAAGAATCACACATTACATCTGGTTGTTATGTCCCTTTAGTCTCCATTAATCTGGAATAGTTTCTTCTCTTTTTTAAAAGAAAATGTTATTTTATTTATTTATTTACTTTTGTGACCCTGACACTTTTGAAGATTGCAGAATGCCATTTTTTTGTAGAATTCCACTCCCTGCAGGATTCTTAGATATTTCATTATAATCGTATTTTGGCGAAGTCCCTTCAGCAAGGCTATCACACAGATGATATTGTGTTCTACACATCTGTCAGGTGGTGCAGAATTTTGTTCACTTTCATTACTTGATTAAGGTGGTATCTGCCAAGCTTCTCCATTCTGAAGTTACTTTCCTCACACTTTTGTAATTAATAAGTGTTTTATGGAGAATTACTTTGAAGCTATGTAAATATCCCATTTGTTGTTAAACTTTCGAAAAGTTTTTCATTCATCTCCTTTACCTATTATGGACTCATGTTTTTCTATTTTATTATTTAATGGATTCTATTCTATTATTATCATTAGTATTATTATTAAACGTTATGCTAAGATATTCCCAGATTTTCCAGGGGCTTCTGTGTCATTTTGATATATTCCTATCATTCTATGAGCATATCTTTGCTTTCTGGACAAAATGTTATACATTCATCTTCACTTTCCCTACCTCACCCCTGTTATCAACCATTTTTCTATGGATCCCTGGTTCCTTTACTGAAAAATAGTATTTAGAATCCAAGATGTGGGCACCAGGTGTGCTCATTGTTATTAGGATATCACTGTTCCCAAGCCCTCTCAGTGGACACACACAGACACACACACGTATACATGCATGTATGTTTCTTACTATGTCTCTATCTAGTTAGCTAGCTATTGAAAACCTGACCTGATCCTGCCTGTTTTAATTCAACCCTGTGGCGTTCATTCCAGTTTTCTCACATTCAGTATTTGTAACTCTCTTTTCTTATACTGAAAAACTTGGTTCCCTTATCTTCGATGTATTTGTTTGATCACTTCTCCCATATGTAATACATTTACCATGGCTCTGTCATTCCTTTTCCCCTGCCCACATGTCTTTCTCATTCTACTTGGGCTCCAAGTCTTTGTGCCAGGCTGTTTTCCTATGTGGATAACCTCCCTACCCTTCTTGGCTTCTGGTGCCCCACTCCTGGCCAGTTCCACGCCTCATGGCTGTCTTCCTCACATTGCCTCAGCTCTGTCACCATGTACCAGGCAGCTTTCCTGGTACATGCTCTCCTGACCCTGGTCAGTGTCTAATTCAATGCACTGGACCTCTTTTCTTTCTGCTTCCACTCACCTCATCTTGTTTGAACTCTGACATCCTATGCCAGGCCACCCTCAAGCATGGATGCTTTTATCACTTTGTTTATTTCTGACTCCCTAATCTTATCGCTCATCATGATCCTTGAGCCTTGGCACTCCATGCATTCTACCACCTTTCCCCAGGTGGATGTATATCTTGCCTGCCCCATCTAATGCCTTTAAGACTGCATAATTCAGGAGAGCAAAGAAAGACAATGGAGTGCAGAAGAAGTAGAAGATAAAGTCAAGGAGAAGAATAATGATTACTTCAGAAAGAATATCTTTGTCTTAGTCTGTTTGGGCTATCATAACAAATCTCCTTAGACTGGGTAACTTAGACAACAAACACTTATGTCTCACAGTTTTGGACACTGGGATGTCTAAGATCAAGACTACTTGGTGTTTGGTGAGGTACTGCTTGCTGGTTTGCAGGTGGCCATCTTTTTGCTGTATCCTCATATCTTGGAGAGGTCTGGTCTCTGCATATCCTTTTAAGATCATTAATTGTGTTCATGAAGGCTCCTCCCTCATGACCTAATCACCTCCAAAAGGCCTCTCCTTCAAATACCATGATGTTGCAGATTTTATGGATTTTGAGGGAACACAAACCTTCAGTCCATGGAAATCATTAAGAATATGCCCTATTTTCTAGTTAAACTTCTGAAGTGTTTTACTAGAGTAGAATAGCAGGGACATTTTGCTCAGTTCTCTTTACTAGTTAAAATTCTAAAAGATCTCAAATAAGCTACTATTATAATACTTTTATAATATGATTGCAAACACATGGGTAGTCTGCAAATATTAACTATCTGTTAAAAAGCCTCAGATTATAATCAAACAACCGATAACTCTCTTTTCTTGTGTGTGTGTGTGTGTGTGTGTGTGTGTGTATGGTATTATAAAAATGTTTAAAATTGAGACATATTGAAATGGGTATCATATATCTCTAAGCTTATTGGAGTTTTTTTTTTTTATTTTTTTAACGTTTATTTATTTTTGAAAGACATAGAGACAGAGAGCATGAGCAGGGGAAGGGCAGAGAAAGAGGGAGACACAGAAGCTGAAACAGGCTCCAGGCTCTGAGCCGTCAGCACAGAGCCCGACGCGGGGCTCAAACTCACAGACCATGAGATCATGACCTGAGTCGAAGTCGGCCGCTTAACCGACTGAGCCACCCAGGCGCCCCTGATTGGAGTTTTAATTGGAATCCAGTTAAATTCAAGGCAAAACTCACAGTGCCAACTAATTGACTTCAAATGTTTCATTGCCTTTTTTGAAAGGAGACTTCAGAGTCTTGCAAAATTTATCTATGCTCTGTATGAATAGATGTATTCACTTTGAACAAAATAAACACAAGGTTCTACTCCATACCTGTTATGGGCAGTGATGTCCTCACTGTTTGAAGAAGCACTTGTAAGGGTGACACAGGTTGTCTAAGGTTATCACCAGCCTTAAAATCTTGCTGCTTTGCACCCAGATAAGTATCTCCTGGCCCTTTAATTTCTATATTTTCTTTTACATATTTTATGATAACTGGGAAACTAAACATAGAAATGCTCATTTAATTTTCTCTAGAAAAATGTAAAAACATATTCCTAGATATAGAACAGATGCACAAGACATGCATTGGAAATAGTATGAAAACTGTCAGCTTAGCCCTCACAATCACATTTTTTCACCTGCTTGGGGAATTGTACATCTCTGGCTTGTTGAACACATTCTTGACTGCAAAATTGAAGACTGCCAGATCAAAAATGCTGCCTTAAGCATGTTATTTCTTAGCTTATATTTTATACTTGGAAGAAAAAAGCATTAAACTCCATACTAAAGCATAATGGAATGGTGTTAAAGAATGGACTTGATTTTAAGAAGACATAAGTTGCAGAGATACCTTTGTAGAGCAATCAAGATTAATTTATAGAGCACTCTTTAATGTCTAGATTTACTGAACTTGGGCAATCTAAGCCAAACTGCAATACTTAGACCACAAGCCCCTACAATCCTAAGAATATTTCTTTATTTGAGAAAATACCCACATTAAAATGGTGCAGCTTATACTATTTAATACTCAGCCCCTTGAGAAAAAAATTTGCTAAAAGATATTTTTTGTCTCTAAAATTCTGCTTTATTTATTATTACATTAAATGAAACAGTAAAATATTTTATAAAATTGAAAATAAGTATGTTCTATATAGGTTCTATCTTCATATGTTCATATATGAAGATAGGCAACTCTAAATTTTTAGATCCTAAAAACGCCCCCGAGAACTAAAAATAGTTTTCAAGTAAAGCAACTTATAGCTGACTTTTATCGCATGCTCATCATATGCCAATATGCTTTATATACACTATCCCGTTGAACCATCACCTCCATCCTATGAGGTAGACATTTATATCATCCCTATTTTTCAGATGAGGAAAGTAAGGTCTAGAGAAGCTGAGGAGCTTACCTAAGGTCACACAAGTGGCAAACGATGGAGTAGGGATTTGAACTCAGCAGTCTGATACTATGGTCATACTCTTTACCTTCGTCCTTCATGCAGTAATATATGAGTGAGAGACCAAAAGAAAATGGAACCCATAACTTGAAAATTTTGTTACCTTGCTTATGCCACATTGATTATACTCTATCAGAGCATGATCAAAAAGAAGTGGCATTTTCCTGAGTTCATTCTTTTATGGAATCCTAGAAAGCAATTAAAAAGAATATGAAATTAGGGTTGAGCTATTCAGGGAAAGAGGGGAGAATGCAAGGGAGAACCAAGTCTCGGTGGACCCTGCCCCTACCCTGACTCTTGAGCCACGCCTGCACCTCCCACAGGCCAGTTCCAGGCAATGCCCACTATCGCTAAGGGTACACAGTCTGGAGCCAGACACACCTGAATCCTTTTCCAGCTGCACCATTTACCACTAAGACGTTTTGGAAAAATGACAACATCTCTGGTCTCCGCTTTTGCATTTGTGAAGAAAAGAAACATGATATAATAATACCTTACAGTATTGTTTGGGGATTAAATGAGCTAAGAGTGGTCCGTTCTTATCCCCTCTCAAATTCCTGTTCACATTGCCCTGTTGCTAACCAGTGGCTGTCTGAACTCCTTATTTTCTTAGTACTCTACAATGAGGTCTTGCTTGCTGCAAATGCATTCTCTTCATTCTGTATTCATATTCACATTTTGTGTGTGAAGGTTGATCTCAGTGTGACTTTGGGAACAAAACAATTGAATGAGCCTCCTGGGAAAGTTGGCATCTTAAAAGTAAATGTTACTAACTCAGACAGATCTAGCTTGTAAACTGTCAAGCTGTGCGACAATATGAAAGTGATTTCAGGTAGGTTGGAGAGACATTTTCAGTAAACCTTCTCAAACCAAAGTGTATTAACCATGGTCTGTTCTTTCAGAGAGTGGGCTGGCTTCCTCCTTATTGGCCCCGCACCTCACCTGTGGGTCTTCTTAAAAGCCTGAACACTTTCTGCTCCAATGCTGGAAACAGAGGGTTTTCTGAAGATAAGATGGCTTTCTGAAGATAAGAGAGGCTAAAAGGTAAGAAAGAGTCCTTAAGAATAGGATCCATTTAGCTCAAGTCGTGGAATTAACACATGACAGGGTAGCTTGTAGTAGCAAGAATGTTATTAGACTCTCAGTATTAGTCATAATATGAAATACATGATATTCCCCCTTCTTGATGACTCAGCTCTGAAGTACCACTCGCGGATGCACATGCCTATTAATGATTGACAGCTAACAGGGGAGGCTAGAGTGAAAAGAGAATCCACCTGCTTCTTCCCACATATCATCCTTTAGAAAGAAGAATTAACAGAGTGGAAGCAGAAACCGTCCCTTTTTTTCTGGCTTGGATTCTATCTGTAGGGCTTGCTTCTTTATATTGTTTTCTGTGGTTCTATAAAAAAATAATTTAAAGGATAGTTGTCTTAGTGGCCAGTCCAGACAGGACTACTTTTAAAAATGCAGGGATCTGTAGCACAGCTTGGCCTTTCTCATAAATTCAGCATAAGCACCTTCACGATGTAAATTTCCTTGAAGTTTCAGAATTGACTGGGAAGGACCAGCGCGTTCCTGGCCATGGCTGACAAAACTGTGACTTCAACCACCAGGTGATGCACCTGTTTAGGTCTTTGGAAGAGCAGAGGATAAAGAGGCTTTGGAAACCTAAACCTGTTGTGGAGAAAGAAGTGCCTCTGTGAGCATGACTGTAGTAAAGTAGGGAATAAAGGAATGCGGATACTCCATAAAGTAGTATGAGATCATGCCCTTTTAAAAAGCATTTTAAACCAGAAACTTTCTGTTAATGGACTGTGAGATCAACTGCCAGGCCATAGCACCCAGAAGCAGAAATGAGGAAGAATCTAGGTTCTAGATAGGGCTAAATGAACTACTTTAAACCTATATAATATTGATTGTCCTAAGGGAATGGAGCTGGAAATTCCTGATGAGCATTGTCTGTTTGGAAAGACTGTTGGGAGCGTGATCTTTGGCTTTTGTCTATAGGATTTTACTTATTAAAACCTTAGTGAGAGGACAGTTGTTTCACATATGGTTTCAGATTTTGCTTCTCTTATTCCTGATTTGGTCTCTGCCTTGTATGGTCAGGGATTTTATTGTTTAGGATGAGGCATGTTAGTTTGTAGAATTATCTAATATTCCCATCATTATTCCCTGCTTAGTATTCCTGACCTTCCTCCCTGTGTTCTGTGAATCGCTATCTGATTCCATTTATGTCACTATCATCTGCTCCTCATGATTGTATTTGTGACCTCGGTCATATCACTCACTCTCTCTGTCTCAGTATCTTCCTTTGATAAAAAAGAATGACAGTTACTTTTAAGCTTTTTAGAGAAAGATGTATGTCTTTAGTTATTTGTGGAATATTTATCAGAGTCCTGGGAAATATAAAATTGAGAAGTTACTTAAACAAAAAAATATGCCTTTTGGAAAATCTATTTTTTGTTATTATCTTCTTTTCAAAACCTAGGCAGTTAACTCAAGTGTAACACCATTGTAAACAGTTGCTGTATATTTGAACATGTTACTGTGCTAGATCCTACATATTCTAAATAAATCATGGTTCTTTTTCACTAGGACAGTAAGCATGATTTGCCCAGGATATTGGTGACATGTAAACAAATAAGCTAGATCAAATACAAGTATTGTCCTAATCACTCCAAATCCTGAGAAATTAACATATCTTTGCATACAATACATAATCGGATCCCAAGATCCATCCAGTGATTTCAACCAATATTTAAGCTAATCCAACCAATATAAATGGGATCAAATATTTGGGTGCTACATTCTTTGCTGACCACTGGGATTACAAGAAGATTAAGCTCCTATTAATGAGTTTTTAGACTAATGGGGAAGAGAGATATTGCCGTAAGGGGAAAGAGGAGTTATTAAATGTTTTAAAGTAGGTGATGATTTATATAGCCTTGTATTTTAGAAATATTATTCTGAGTTTTTTGTGAAGAAGAGTTGGCCAGGTGGGGAATCAAAGCACAACAGAAGACAGAAGACCAATTTGTAGGCTATGGCAATATGAAACCCTGACAACAGACAAGATTCTCTGTTAAGCACTGAAAATTCTAGAGAGATGTATGTGACATTTGCCGCTTTGCCCCCGAGGTACTTAGAGTATAATTAGAGATATGTGGCTTAACACTAAATGAAATTAATTAATAATACTGGTCTTGTTTTTCTTAGAAGCATGGGATATTGTTGTCTTTGTATTTCATATCTGTAACAGAGCCATTGCTCAGTAAATATTTGAAAGAATGAATGAGTTGAAAGACTGCCTAATAAATATATGACATGCAATTTTAAAAGAGTGAGAATTTCACATAAGGAAATAATTACTGTGGAGTGTGATGAGTTCAGTTATAGGGACAGAGAGCAGAGGAGACCAAGCGATTAACTCTGTTCACATCAGACAAGACTTCTGATCTGACATAGATTTTTAGAGGTAAAATAGTTGTTTTCTAGGAGGGCGCAAGGGTGAAGCATAATTTACAGCGAACACTACGTGTAAAGGTATGAGAGTTGTGAAAATATTTGCAGTTCTCTGCCTTCCTGTGTATTAATCTGGCTGGAGTATAAAAAAGAGGGGATTAGGACTAAAAGAGAAGAGGAATTAGATTGACAGAGACCACATCTGAAAGAACTTCAAATGCCCCACAAAGTAACTTAGATCATACCTTGTGGCCTCTTAAGGAATTTGGGGCCTAGGAGGGAACTGATCAGCGGTCTTGCTCCTTTACCCCAGCCGCAATGTGGAGGATGCTGTGGAGGACTTGAGGCTAAATTTGGAAGGAAGGTTGTTAAATAGTTAGTGGGAAACTTCCACTGAAGTGGGATTAAGATGATGTTTTTTTTTTTTTCTTTCTCCTTTCAAAATTTACTTAAAACAAACAGACCTGGGGCACCTGGGTGACTCAGTCAATTACGTGTCTGTCTTTGGCTCAGGTCATGATTTTGCGGTTTGTGGGTTCGAGCCCCGCATCAGGCTCTGTGCTGACAGCTTGGAGCCTGGAGCCTGTTTCAGATTCTGTGTCTCCCTGTCTCTCTGCCCCTCTCTTGTTGCACGAGCAAGCGCTCTCTCTCGCTCTCTTTCAAAAATAAATAAACATTAAAAACAAAAACAAACAACAAACAAACAACAGACCCCAAACAACTTAGATTCTATTGTTGGCAAAGAAATTAGAAGGTCTCTGTAACTTTGAACCACCATCTATGAGGGTGATAATAGTATTATGGAAATACACCAAGAAAGGTTCCCCTTGACTGAATATTTCAGACAACACAGCAGAACACTGCCAACTAAGTGAGACACCCTGAGGCAATGTTATAAACCATTACAGTGTGTAGAAACCTAAGTTCTGAGGTCAGGGGAGGGGGAGAGACAGCTTGAATAGTAGTATAAGTTTGATATCTGAAGGTAGCTATCTGGATAGCTCTCAAGAAAAAAAATGGAGTCTAGTCTCTGGTGGTCAGTTCAGCTCCTTCAGGATAGAATGAATAAATGTCCAAGAGAATCTAAGAGTTATACTAATGGGGGCACCTGGGTGGCTCAGTTGGTTAAGCATCCAACTGTTGATTTTGGCTCAGGTCATGGTCTCACGGTTGGTGAAACTGACCACCTCTTCCGGCTCTGTGCTGACAGTACAGAGCCTGCTTGGGATTCTTTCTCTTTCTCACCCTCTGTCTCTGCCCCCCACCCCCCGCCAAATAAATAAATAAACATTAAAAATAAAAAGAGTTACAATAATGAAATTCTCTCCACGTGCAAAGGAACATGAGTGGTGGATAAAATAGTTCTGACAAATATGGATGAAATAAGACTCCCATTGTACTACAGAATTGTGAAAATTTATATCATGAGGAAAAAATAAAATTACTCAAAAATTGATATATAACTTATATAATATAAAATTCACCCTTTTATAATCACAATTATCTTATTTCAGAAAGTTTTTGTCAACTTCAGAAGAAGTGCTGTGCACATGAGCATTTATTTCACATTCTCCTCTCTAACTCCTAGCTACTACTAGTCAACTTTCTGTCTCTATTAATTGCTCATTCTGGACATTTTACAAAAACTGAATCTTACAATAAATGGCTTGTTATGTCTGGCTTTTTATACTTAATATATTTTTAAGATTTATCTATGCATATATCAGAAATCTATTTCTTTAAGTGGCTGAATATTCTTTTATATGAATATACCACATTTTTTGTTTGTTTCTGTGTTTGTTTCTCCAATCAATTGTTGGAGATTTTGATTATTTCCATTTGCTGGCTATTGTGAAACATACTGCCATGAACATTCATGTACAATCTTATATGTGGACATTTATTTTTTACTTTTATTCAATATATTCTTAATAATAGGAATGCTGGGTTATATGGTAACTCTATGTTTAATTTTTGAGTAACTCAAACTGCTTTCAAAGTGGCTGCACTGTGTTACATTCCTGCTGGCAGTGCAGCAAGGTATCATGAGGATTCCAATTTCTCTACCTCTTTTTACCCCATATTTATTTTTAAATGTTTAGATTGTATCTAGGCAGGGGGAAAATTTGATGGTAACAAAATTTGAGAGAATAAGGCTTGAGTGTTTTGCAAATATGCTTCTTTCTCTGAGACCGAAGAGGGGGCTATAAGTCTCTAAATGCATGTAAATAAATTTCTATGAAGAGAGATAAGAAGCTGAGGATATGTTTTTCTGGAAAACCTCTAGGCTGAGAACAAATCGGTGTCCTGTACTGTGAAATGAATTGATTGGTTCTTGAGGAGAAAGGTGAATCTTTGGAATAGGTGCGTGGGGGATTGGAAATTAGTACTATATAAAATTAACAAGTGGTGCTGAAGAGCCAAACAACCTTTAAGTCACTGTGAATTATGGTGGTGCCCACCATCCCTGAGATCTCCAACAGGGAACCCTCCTTTCCAAACAGAACAATAGCACTAGTGGTCTGGGTGGGAGAGAGAAGAGGGGTATTTATTAGGATCAGTGTTGAGAAGTTTAGAGTTGATTTGGATGAAAGGACCCTGTTGAAGGGATTAAGAAAAGACTGGCCCATGTGGCTATGATTGGAGAAGGAAAGAGACGAGGTCAAGAAAATAATGTTCAAGACACTAGAAAATGGTGTTCAAGACACTAGAAAAGTTTTAGAGAGAAAAAGCGATTTGGAACACTTACAAATTAATAAAAGTTGACATTAAATTTTTAGTCAAGCAAATATTGCCTTGTCCTGCTTGTCAAGTCCCTTAAGGTTTGTTGTAAGTATGTTTAGTCTTTATTTAAGTAATTATATCATTAGTAAAGACGAGGTAGAAACCTATTTAGAACGGAGAATGATGTATTGAAAGTTGAATATGGGGACAAATGGCCTGTGCAGCTTTAAAGATGAGGGAGAATTTCTTAAGGAAATGTTGGTTTCAGGAGATTTTGAAAAAGGAAGATCTTTTGAAAAGGTAAGGTAAAGAGGGCATTCCAATTACTGTGCAGCAGGAACCGACTGAAAGCAGATGAAGAGAATGGTGGGCTTTAATTCTTAACATCCAGGAGTGTCTTTCCAAGAAAATGAGATCCAGATGGGCCTTAACTCATTAGTCAGTGTATGTCGAATCTCCCCTTGGGTGGAAGGTCTTTCGTGTCACCTCCCCAAGTAAAGTGTGTGTAGTTGTCAGCCCTTGAATGACATATTCATACAGCTAATCAGCTTCATTTCATTCTACTCCTTCCTGCTCAGCTTTCTCAGCCATACCTGCTGCCTTCAGCCACTTCCATTCCCAAGAGGGAGCTAGAGAGTGAGGTAGGGCAGGAAACAGAAAAAGCATGGCGATGAAAAGGAAAACTTAAAGGGATGGAAGATGAACAAACACTTAAAATAAAAAGTGTTCAAGTGGGAATGAGGGATTTGGAAAGAAATGGAGTTTGCGAAAGGAATAAAAATGATATTACAGGAAGACGAAGAGGTGAGAGAAAACATGAATAGAGAGGACAATAATGCCAGAGAGTTTCGTCATTCGTGAGATTGCTTTTTTGCTGGTTTGTTACGAGGAGTAGTAAATATGAGCCGTTTATGAGATCATCAGTTCTTATCATCTTTTTTTTTGTTTCCACTGTGAACACATGTGGGAATGGTGGCCACATGCAAGGCACACTCTGGGGGATATACTCAGATTTATGAGCAATTTACAGCACACTAATTTTAATTTAATTCCTTTCTCTTTCAGCTAAGAATGTATATTATAAGCAAATAGGTAAAAGCGATCTTGTTACAGAAGTAACTAATTTATCTTAAAAATTAAAAACCTTTCAAACATCTAGTTGTTATTATTATGAATTACTTTTTAGATTTTTCACAACCAATGAGAGCACCTAGGTTGAGGACAACTGCAAGTTATTTATGAAGTTTTGTATGCCAGTATTCTGCAAAATAGAGAATAGTAGCTGGGGGAGTGCTGTCAATTCAGCAGATAAGTTTTGAGCATCTCTAATGTGCTAGACGTATTGATCTTGATCACCTATCACTACTCTCCAAGAGCAATATCCTTCCTGATCTTGTTTCTTCAATCCCTCTTCCTCCTCCTTCTGCTTGTATCTCAGTTCCTATCACCTCAAGAGGTATACTAAACGTTCTACAAATAAATGCATGAATTATGGGTGCTTTACGGATACAAATGACATAGAGTCTCCCGGTAAGTACCATTTTAAACTGAAGGGAAGAAAGCATATACAATTAAAATTCTGATGTTGCGATTTTTTTCTTACATGAGTGTTATCAGGTTTTTCCTTACCCCATTCAAATCCTGTGACATTTAAAAGAGTTCAGTCTTGGGGCGCCTGGGTGATTCAGCCTGCTAAGCATCTGACTTGGGCTCAGGTCATGATCTCGCAGTTCATGAGTTCCAAGCCCTCATCCAGCTCTCTGCTGTCAGCTCCAGGCCCACTCTGGATCCTCTGTTTCCCTCTCTCTGCCCCTCCCCTGCTTGTAGGCATGTGTGGTCTCTCTCTCTCTCTCTCTCTCTCTCTCTCAAAATAATAAACATTTAAAAGAGTTCTGTCTTTTCCAGGAAAGTTCCAAGTTTTGAGAGACACAGAATTAGGAATATCTGAATATTGATGCAAAAAACAAACAAACAAATAACAGATAAATGAGGTTAATTCAATCTAAAAGGTGAAAAAAAAAAATGCCATGGGTCCTAGGTGAATGGGAGAAGGTTTAGCATGTGAATTGTTCTAGAGCATTTAGTTGAAGATAATGAGAAAGAATTGAGAAATGCCGAAAGACCTTTTCAAGAAGCTTTACTGTGGGTTATAAATTGGATATCAGATACAAATAGAGAGATGAAAAGACAAATTGGAATTATATTGTAAATATTTTAATTGTTGAACTGCCCCTTGAATGTACTTCATATAGAGACTGAGTCACATGGAATGCTGGGTTTTTGACAGGCTACATTATTATTAGAGACATAAAGCAATTAGTTTTAATGGAGGTAACAATGTGCTTGGGAGGCCCAGAGCAAAATTCTGATAGGGAGTTGATATTTAAACAGGTTTTTGAAGGCTGCAATAAGTCCTTAGAGCTATGCAATGTTTAAACAAGTAAATATCTAAATATGTTTTATTGTTCTGTACTTTCTTTTCTTAAACTAATTTGATTTATACTTATTTATTTATTTTTAAAGTTTATTTATTTTGAGAGAGAGAGAGAGATTGAATGTTTGTGAGCTCAGGAGGGGCAGAGAAATAGAAAGAGAGAGAGAGAGAGAGAGAGAGAGAGAGAGAAAATCCCAGGCAGTTGACACTGTCTGTGTGGAGCTCAATGTGGGGCTCAATCTTATGAACCATGAGACCATGACCTGAGCCAAAATCAAGAGTTGGTCACTTTACTGATTGATCCACCCAGGTGCCCCAGTAATTTGATTTTTAAAATGTTCTTTACAAACACTAATTGAAAAGGATATATGCACCTCTATATTTATAGCAGCATTAGTTATAATAGCCAAGATATGAAAGCAACCCAAATGTCCATTGACAGATATGTAGATGAATGGATAAAAAGATGTGAGATTATACACACACACACAGACACACACACACACTCACCAATATTATTCAGCCATAAGTAAAGAATGAAATCTTGCCATTCAGAGGTACATGGATGGGCCTAGAAGGTATTATATACTAAGTGGAATAAATCAGAGAAAGACAAATTTCATATGATGATTTCACTTATATGTAGAATCTAAAACAATAAAACAAATGAAGAAATAAACAAGCAAAAAGCAGAAACAGACACATAAATGCAGAGAACAAACTGATGGTTGACAGATGGGGAGGGCAAAATAGGTGAAGGGAAGTGAGAGATACGAGTTTCCAGTAATGGGTGAATAAGTCATGAGGATAAAAGGCAAAACATAGGGGGTACAATCAACATTATTGTAATAGTATATGGTGACAGATGGTAGCTACCCTTGTGATGAGTATAGCATAACCTATAGACATTAAGTCATTATGTTGTACATCTGAAACTAATGTCACATTCTGTGTCAACTGTAGTTCAATTAAAAAAATGCTCTTAGGGGCGCCTGGGTGGCTCAGTCGGTTAAGTGTTCGACTTCGGCTCAGGTCATGATCTCGCGGTCTGTGAGTTCGAGCCCCGCGTCAGGCTCTGTGCTGACAGCTCAGAGCCTGGAGCCTGCTTCACATGCTGTGTCTCCCTCTTCTCTCTGCCCCTCCCCTACTCATGCTCTGTCTCTCTCTGTCTCAAAAATAAATAAACATTAAAAAAATAAAAAAATAAAAAAAATGCTCTTAACAACACAACAGAAACTACAAGTCCCTAGGGGAGGGAGCAAGACATTCCATGATGAAGATAATGTCTGAGAATGTACCGATTGTCTTTTGAAAGCATAAAATCTGTATACTGAAATGTAGATTTTATAGTAAAGTGTTACAGGAAATTAAGTAAAAAAAAAACCCCTAAAACTGTTGTAACTACTGTTATTATTGAATGCTTGGCAAATGCCAGGTGTTGAACGATTACCTTTGCAACCAAAGATATGCATCAGCATAGTCAAAGTGAATAGTTAGAAGAGGATTGAGAATAGAATCCTGGAGAATGCTGATACTTAAATGCTAGGCAGAGAAATAGAAGCCCAAAATATGAATGGTCAAGAGTAGTGGACACTCAACAGAAATAAATGGTGTCCCAAAACAGGAGAAATGTTCCAAGAAGATGGATTTGGGCAACAGTGCCAAATTTCAGTTGTTTGAGGGCTGAGAGGAGAGAGTAAGAGGTAACATGTGGACATCACTGTTGGCATTTTTGGAGAGGATTTTCAGTAGAATATTGGAAGTGGAAATTGTATTAAGGGAGGCTTCATGAATGTATGAGGAATTAGAAGCAGTGGAGAACCTGCTGTTCTTGAAGATAAATGACCCTCCTAGGAAGGAAACGGAAGACTGACTCATGGTATCAACAGGAGCTGAGAGTCTTCTTATAGATGAAAAGGGAGAAACAATAAAGACAGCAGGCTTGATCTATGGGAGATAAAACATCCCTGATGCAGGCAAGTTGATGGAAGGGAATGACTCCATAGCCAGATGGAAGAGAAGGGTTGTGCTTGGCAGGAAGAGACACCACAGCGAGGCAGAGCTGGATAGAGGGCCTAAATGTTGATCTGACTCTACACTGAGTTTTAATTTACTGTTTTGTACCATCTCCCTATTTCTATAGGGGCAAATAAGCTAAGTCTGTTAAGAGGACTACTGTGATAATTCTAGTATAGAATTATCCATCCACTGTAGAATACCAACATAGTTCCCACTATTTGGCCAGAATCAATATTTCAGGACTTCTTCATAAAGTAGCTAGAGCTTTTCTGAGTATAGGAAGTTTTGAGAACAATGAAGAAATGGGACCTGTGTATCAGGTCAGATTTATTTACTTCTAGGTTCAGAATGGTCCAGACAGGGCACAGTGTGACATGTAGACTATGCAGGGGACTTAGCTCCCAAACTCTCATCCCCTCTCAGAGCAAACCTTCCTCAGTGGATTCTGTTATTATAACAAAAATTACATCCAATGAGATATTTAGCCATTCAACTATCCCATAATATTCCTGGGGTGTGCAGTTGCTCAGAGCACAGGATCCTGTCCAAGTACATTCACACTGCAGGCAGTGTTAGCCGCGCACAATTTATGTTGGATCCTGTTTCGGCATGTTGCATTTAACATTTTTTTTTAGAGGAGAATTTTTTCCTTATTTAATTGAAATCTTCTCTTTAGGCAAAGAAAAAAGATCCACTAATTTTCAGAACAGTTGCTCTGTTAGGTCTGGCTTCATGAATTAGAAACCAAATAATCACGTGGCATTATCTGAGTGGCTTACCAAGCAGTAGACTGTCTTCTCACACTACCTGTTGATGTCTAGAGCATCAAATATTAGATATTTGTAACTTTTTTTCTTTTTTCTTTTCTTATTTACTCTATGAAACTGTAAACATTTCCGAGGTGGTTGTGGTGAAGGAGCCTTAATCAATTAACTCTATAGAGGGATTCCTTTGCATATGACATTTCTCAAAATATTTTACTTTATGTAATCAGACCCTTAAAACCTCCAAGGATCTGGGAAAGTAAGATACACCCCTCATTTTGTAGATGAAGGGACTGAAGTTCAGAGGTTAAGTGATAAGCCAATCTTAGAACGAGGCTAACCTAGAAGGAGAAGGCAGGTCTTTGCAATACTGAGAGGCATCTTATTGAACCCTTGACTTAACAAAGAGATTAATTGCCTAAAAGTCAAGGAATTATGATCCTGGGAACAAAGACTTTTAATCAAGTTTGAAGCCATGTGTCAAATGTGTCACTGTGCCACGTTAAGAGTTACCATTTCTTGAGCACTTACTGTGTGCCAAACTCTTATCAATCATACACATTGCTACAAGGTTGGTAGTATTGTCTTCCTCTTAATAAACATGAAACTGTTACTTAAAATGATGAATTGGCTGGCAATGGGCCAGATAATATATGCTAGAGTCAGGATTCGAACCCTGGTCTGCTTGCTTTACTCCATGCTGCTTCATTGGAGTTCACAGCTTATATGTCATGTGACCATTTCAGTTTCAGTTTCCTTACCTTTAAACATGGATATATTTGTACTTACCTTGCAGGGTGTTTTGACAATCACATCAGAACACAAGGGAAATATCAAATACAATACCTTTGGCTGCTTCAACAGCAGTGGTGGGCGTTATTTGGCACTCTAAGTTGGGTACTATTGGAGCTAGAGATGTGCTCTAGGTTTTCAGATTTCCAGCTCCCCCTCACAAGCCATGTGGTGCTGAGGGAAGGGTCTTTTGGGGCAGACAAAGAAGTAGAAGGACGGAGAGCAAACAGGGCAGAGGGTGGGGTAAGTCATCATCGACAGTCAGAAACATAATGATAGGCACATGGCCAATCAGGAAGGGACCCTCAGGGAGGATTCAGTCATGTGTGCAGGGGAATGGCTGTGAAGCAAAAATAGCCCAGTGGGAAGGGAGGCATTGATGGATGTGGAAGCAAGCAGAGCCATCTTTTGGCCTAATTTACCATTTATTTGACTTGAGGTAAAGTAGGAGAAAAGATCCATTTAAAATGGATTTCAAATTATGAAATTAAAGAAGCTGCAAATTGCAGGTATAGAAGTTACAGATGATCTGACCACATCCAACTACAGAAAGGATCAAATAAATACAATTAAGACACAATTGGAGTTTAAGATGGATATAGAGGTTGTAAGAATGGACCACGCTATTTTGGATGAGTTTGCCCATCTATTTACTTGTTGATTAAGTACTGCTCAGCTCTGGCCATGTGGAAGATAATGTGATAGCAGTTAGCACTATAAAGGTGAAGAAAGAATGGCCCTTTCCTCAAGGAGTTCAGATTCTGGTAGGGAAACATATTAGCAAGTAACTCTAATATGACAGGAAAAGTCCCATTAAAGAGCCTTATATAGTGTATTATTAGAGGACAGAATAGGAACACTTAATGTAGCCTTGAAGTGCAGGTTAGGAACTACTTAACTAATGTGTTAAAAGGATCATTTTTGTGGAGAATCAATAGCAGGTGTTCTGAAGGAAAAGTGAGAATTGTTCCAGAAAGAAGAAATAAGTACAAAGACACAGAAACATCCTATGCTCAAGAATATGTAATGTGTTATGGTTGGAGTGTTGGGGCCATGAGATAAGTGGTGGAAGATAACACAGGGGGCAATGTGTTAGTTAAGAAGTTTGGAATTATACTTGTGGGTGATGGGGAGGCCTAGGAGGATTTGAAGCACTGAGAAACATCTTTCTAGGAGCAGTATGGTAAAGCAGCTGGATTCAGAGGTCACTGCCTTCATTCAGGTGAGAGGTGAAAGCAAGGTAGCAGAATGGAGAATGAGGTAAGAATATGCTATCTTAAGATTTTCTTTTTTTTAAGTTTCCATGTAACTCATGATTTGAAAGTAGCTGGCAACAATCCAGGCCCTCACCTCTTCTCAGCCAAGTTTCTGACTCCAAAAATAGGAGGAAAAGGTTAAAGTATGGAGTTAGAGGAGAAATCTTTTGACATAGGTGGGTATTTCTGTTGGGGAAAATGTAGACTAAGCCCAGGCCAGACCCCAGGGATCAGTGAGAAGATGGACAATAATGGCAGTAATGGGGCCCCAGTTTGCAGAGCAGACTTACCGCTCTGAGTGAGCACTCCTGAAAACTATTGAGGGAATTGGCTCAGCTCAAAGGTCTGAAGCTCATGAACAAAAGACCTACATTAGAGGCAGCATCTCCAAGAGCTGCTAGGTAGAGAAAAGCATCAGAGCTGGGAACAGCTAATGATTTTTATATAAAAATTATAATGTATGTTTAAAATACAAATTTTATAAATTTATTCTTTTGTCTCATTTCATAACATTTAGTTAAGTGCACTAATAAGGTTGTTGATCAAAAACTGTTCAAAATTCAGAATATTAAATAATTTTTAAGAAATTTATAATATCAAATAAATCATCTTAATACACTGATGTTATTTCAGGTATCTTCAGGTTAAATAAAGGATATACCTTAGTGGTCATTTTGCCCTAGTATTCTAATGACTGAATGAAATGGCTTTCCTATTTGATCATGGAACCTTTGTACTTTATCATGGAGAATGAAAGAAAAGTAAGGTAGACTCAACTTCCAAAAGAGTGGATAAAAGAAATTTTAAAACTATAGATGGAGGATTCCTAGCCACATTTTAGAATGGATTATTAACCAAGAATTTTGCCAATTGAGGAAAAGAAGCAGTAATCACTAGGAAGCTGAGAGTATACCAAGAAAATCCAAACAAAAATAATATCATTTCCTCTATGAATGATGCCGTGAGAACCTCTAGACCAAGAAAATGCTGTATGTATAGTTATTTTCATTTTAACAATATGACATTTGAAAATGTATGACTAAAAAGGGAATGATTGTACCATTAGGTCGTAACTATACCTCTTTGATCTGTCTGTCACTTTAGAGCAAATGTCTGCCAACTTTTTCTGGAAAGAGCCAGAGAACAAATATTTTAGGCTTTGTGGTTCATGGTCACTGTTGCAACTATGCAACTCTGCCATTGTAGCATGAGAGAAACCATAGATATACATAAATGGATGAGTGTGGCAGGAGTTCCAATTAAACTTTCTTTACAAAAACAGAAGACAAGGTGAATTCTACCCATGGGCTGAAGTCTGTTGATCTCTGGATTATTATGTTGAATAAAGTGTTGAGATCAATCTGAACTAAAGTCTGTCGTGGCATGTTATAGGATCCCACCTGTGACTATGTTTTATTAAAAAATGGTTCCAATAATGTCAACTATGTAGAAGGCAACTTAACCATATTCATGAATAATAAGAACCAATGAGAAATAGCTAACATTTAGAAGATAGTCAGGATTCAGAATGGTTATTTGATGGAGGAGTAATAAAAAAATAAGACAGATGACATTTAGTAGGACTAAATATCAAGTCATATACTAAGTTAAAAAAATTCTAAAAGTGCAGAGAGAGATTTTGTGTGATAGTTATACATGTGAAAAAAAAACTCTGTGCAACAGACAAAATATTTATAATTAGCCGGTGATGTAAGGTGGTTACTAAGAAGGCTGAAGATACGTTAGGCTGCCATTAACTAAGTAGAGTGTCCATGGCAAGAGAAGTTGTGATCTTACTGGGTTTGGTGTGGACCAGAGCCCACTGGAGGGCTATATTTAGTTTTTAAGTATCATCTCTTATTAAATATTTTGCCCTGTAAGCAAGGATAGATACCCATTGGTTTGGAGAAGGTTATAAATATCTAAGACATTTATTCCTAGAACTGTTGTAAGTATTTTATGAAATTGTATTCAATTGAAAAACAGTCATTTTGGGAGTTGCAGATAATTTCTGCCTTTTTTGGGGAGTACTATCTTTCTTTTGTTCTAGGAATAAACATTTTGATAACAATCTTTAGTTACATATGACCTGATTTTGGTTTAGAAACCTCTGAATTAGTGGGTTAACTCAAATAGAGACATTTTAGACAGATTTTAAGAGTATAGGTTAAGAATGTGTTCTTGGCTATGTTAGAACTCTGCCATTGAAGAATTAGATTATTTTCTCACAACCCAAGCCCAAACCTGGGATTTGACTGTTCGGTGCTTGAAAATGTTTCTTTCCTTGGGATATCTGTGTGTGTATGCATTGGGTTTTCTGATCTAAGACTTGTTTATTGAAGATTGGGAGACCAGCCTAGAGGAGGAAGGCTATGTTAGTTTGGGAGATAGATTGTGGTTTGGACTTGAGCTGGGCTTAGTTAAACACTACCTGGCCTGCCTCCATGTGTGTTCCTCATGTTATTTTATCTGGCAGTGCATAACTTTGGACTATTGTGATATTCTTTTCCTGGTTATGTAGTCTTACATAGCATCCATAAGGGAGAGGGATAGGTTTCCCCTGAATGCAATGGATGGTTCTTCTAGAAATAATTTCTATTCTCTATTCTTGAGGCTGAAGAAAGTTGGGCTATAACTATTCTGAGTCAAGATTCCTAGTTCATTGGTGGGAATTGACCTGAGCCGAGCCTATGAATGGTTCACAGGGAGTAGCCAGGGACTCAGGTTGGGGTTGGCCTTGTAAGCACTAAGATCATCTACTTCTATTGGCAATTGTTATGTCTCTGTGTTGCTGTTATCCATGTACCTTCCATAATATCTTGCTAAAATCATAACTTGAGCTCAGATGGACTTTGGGAATTAAAAAATATAACCATGGAAAGTGTCAAAAACCTGGAAAGGTTAGTTATGAGTTAACAAGGTAAATTGCAAGAAGGTAAGGAGCTATCTGAAGTAAGACAGTTGTCAGAGAAGACATACATTAATGAGGATAGATTTATGGAATGTGAGATGCTTCCCTGAAATTCTCAGAAATATGCTAAAATGCCAGGACAGGATTCTCATGAAAAACTTGGCTTCATGTGGTCTTAAAAGCACTGAGCCTTGATATTTTATTTGGTATTAAAAGGAAAAGTAGACATTTGAGTGTGGCAGAGTAAATTTGGTAAATTTCCCTTTATCTACTTGGAAACTAGTCAAAGAACACAAGGATAATGAGAAACAAGTCTGCTTTTGACTATACCAGAAAACATCTGGAACATTGACTCACATGACAGGAAGAAGAACTACCAAAAACAGTGAAAAGAGTGAAGAGAGAATACTAGCGGTTAGAGATAAGAGCCAGTAAATTACATTTTTCCAAGCTGAGAGGCATTCAGCTGTTTGTGAAACCGGGTAGAAGATACAGAACCTGTGGATGGGAGTCTTGGGGCATGAAGTGGTTCCTCTCCAGAGGAGGCAGGGCTCAGCAGGGAATCACACAGACAAGGCATATTGGCTGGAGATGGTCTGATAATGGAGCAAGAATCTTGGTGGAGGAAGAAGAGCCTTTCCATGGTGAGTATTTCTAATGTTGCTTGCCTATCTCAATAGGATAGAAGTACATGTTAAGGAACATAACCAGTGATAATACAAAATGATACAACCAATTTGAGAAAGTTTTTCTTAAATAGTTAAACATACACCAACATACGATCCTGTCATTCCACTTCCAGACATTTACCCAAGGCAACTGAGAACCCACGTGCAAATAAAGACTTGTACAGCTTGTTTTGCCGCAGTCCCAAACTGAAAATAAACCAAATGTCTATCAACACATGAATGGAAGAACAAATTGTGGTATACTCTTAAAATAGAATACTACCTAGCAATGAAAATGATACATCCAACAACATGGATAAATCTCATGTTGTCATGGGGTATGGGGTATGCAGGAGTAGGAAGAAAGGATTATAAGACAACAAGAGGAAACTTCTTTGGGATGATTAATATGTTCATTTTCTTTATTTCTAGATATATATGAAATGTATACATATATGAAAACTTATCAAATTATGTATTTCAAGTGCTTCAGAGAGTCTCTGAAGTACTAAAAATTTTGGGAAAAATTGGCTAGGTCTATTGTAATCTTTGAAGAAAATTGGAGATAGGCCATAACGGACCAGTCTAAAATCATAAATAAAAGTAAAGATTAGGGAAAAGAATCGTATGAAACACCAATGTAATTGTAGTATATTTGACACCAGACAATACTTACATAGACACAATACTATAAACTCTGACTACTGATTTAACCAAACCATTATAGTATAAATATATTGGAAAGGAGGAAGTGGGGTGGTGTCTGTGAGATAACTAAATCTTCAACTGTCTCCAATGCTATTTTATTTTTGAACAATGTATGTAGATTTCCATAATAAAATAAAAATTAATAAAAAATTATATACTTCTAACATGCATACTTTCCTATGTATAAAAGTAAGGAAAATAATATATAAAAGTGTTGTGAGGCCTCAAAATTGTAAAATATGGTGACTGGTTACAATTCAAATGAAACCAAGTAATCTAATTTCCCACGGTGTTTTAGTATACTAACACTCATTAGATCCCTATAATAATGAACTTTACATCAAATAAGGAGGGCACTTGTGATAAGCATTGGGTGTCATATGTAAATGATGAATCACTAAGTTTTACACCTGAAACCAACTTCACCATATATGTTAACTAATTAGCATTTAAATAAAAATGTGAATTAAAAAATATTAGACAATTAAAATAATGCTATCTTTCACAAATAATCTCATCTTTTAGTAGGACTCCTGGTATGAGACCTATTGCAATTTCAGTTTTATTGCTTACTTGGCTGAGGAGAATAAACAATCCTAAAAGGAAAGAGTTTTTGTTTTTGTTTGGTTTGGTTTGTTTTGGTTTGGTTTCTAATTCCCATGCCCAGCTCTGAGCCCTTCAGTGTCTAGAACAATAGGGCCATGATGATAGTGGATGTTTAATAAATATCTTGACTTAATGCATAATTGAAAGGCCTGAACAATGTACTCTCAGCTGCCTATTAAAACATCTGCTGATGGAGAAAACCCCTAAACCCTTTCATGGTTGTAGAATATTTTAAAATATCAGGTAGAAGACATTCTAAGAATTTTTAGACTTCTAAATAATTATTTCTTCCAAATAAATTTAACTCTCTAGGTGTGAGGACAAAATCTTGTTCTCTTTAGTGTTTAATTAAAAGAATGTAGGCTTTCATCTATGTAACCCTAGAAAAATGAGTGGCAGACAATACAGGTTTTGTTGCTAGCAAGATACAACAATTCTTTATCTTTATTTTCTGCAACTGTCATTTGATAATAATAGCACTTTCCTTATATGGTTGTTGCAAGAAATAAGTGAAATGATGCATGTAAAGTACCGTAGTGAACACTGTGGTGGCACCCTAGGTCCCTCTTCTCGACAGGCACTCATTCCCCCGGCTGCCCGGAGGGCTGGCTGCCAGATAGCTTACAGCAGAGGGCCCCTATATATGTAATGAGAAAAGGAATAATGTTGAGGGACCTCTTTGTCTCATTCCTTGTTGTGGGTTGTGGGGAGAATCTTCTATTTTACCATCTAATATATTGTCTGTAGGTTTTCTGTAAGTAGTCTTTATCATATTAAGGAAGATCATTTCTGTGCCTAGTTTATGAAGAATTTTTATCATCAAAAGGAGGCTTTTTTTTTTTGCAACTATTAAGACGACTATATAACTTTTCTTCTTTTTTCCATTAATGTAGTGAATTTCACTGAATAAATTGGTGTAATTGGTGATTATGGTGATTTGTGTTAACTGATTGTTATTGTAATAGGATTGGTGTTATTTCCTTTTGAAATTTTTGAATGTGAATGGTAAACCCATCTGATAAAGCTATCCTGATGTTTTCCTTGTTGAAAAAAATTATAGATTTAATTTCTTGAAGAGATTGAGAATTATTCAGATTTTCTTTTTCTTGTTTCCATTTTAAGTTTTATTTTCTAAGAAATTTGATCACGTCAACCAAATTTTCAAGTTTATTGTCTTAAAGTTGTTTATCCTTTATGTATTTTATTTTTTTAAGTGAGAGAGAGTGAGCAGGGGAGGGGCAAATTGAGGGAGACAGAAGATCCAAAACGGGGTTCTTGCTGATAGCAGAGAGCCTGATGTGGGGCTGGAACTCATGAACCACAAGATAATGACCTGAGTCGAAGCCTGATGCTTAATGGACTGAGCCACCTAGGCACCCCTCTATGTCTTTTAAATATCTGTAGGCTAAGAGTCCATTTTGTAATCATGGATAGTGGTAATTAGTGTTTTCTTTTTCGGTCCTCTCCTCTTTCCTCTCCTTCCTCCTCCCATCCTCCCCACTTTTTTTTCTCTCAGGTGTGGTAAGGTTTATTAATTTTATTAGTCCTCTAAAAAAAGCAATATTTTAAATATTCCTTGTATTGTACATTTGATATTTATTTCATGAAGTTCTGCTCTTATCTTTATTATTTCCCCCTATTTTCTTCAGATTTAATATTCTGTTTTTTTCCTAGTGTCTGGGAATGGATACTTAGATGATCAATTTTAAGCCTTTCTTCTTTTTTAAAATGTTCATTTAACACTATACATTTCCCTTTAAATATGGGTTTAGCTGTATTCCACAGTTTTTGTTGTATTATGGCTTTACTTTCATTTGGTTCAAAGCATTTGATAATTTTTATTGTGAGTTTTTTGTTTACTTGTGCATTAGAAGTCTATTACTTATTTTCTAGCTGTCTCTAGATACTTTAAAAAAATATTGAGTTCTAGTTTAATTCCACTGTGATTGGAAAACATGCTCTGAATGAGTATCACCTTTAAAATGTGTTTAGAATTGCTTTGTAACTTAGTACATGGTCACTTTGGGTAAATATTCTGTCTGCATTTGAAAAGAGTATAAATTCCTCAATTGTTAGGTGTAATGTTCTATGTATACCAGTTAAATCCAAGTTATTAATCATGTTGTTCGTATCTTATTCATTACTACTAATTTTTGTCTTCCTTTTTTTAAGTTATTCAGAGAAGGGTGTTGAAATTCTCCAACTATGATTATAAATGTATCTATTTTTCCTTTAAATCTGTCAGTATTTGTTTTATATATTTTGAGAATGTGGTTCTACTTCTACACCGAACACTGGTTTTTTTCCCCATCAAATCAGCATTTGTATTGGTATGAAATGGACCATGGGGTTTTCCGATTGTCATAAAGTCTATTTTGTCTAACTTTAACATTTAACATACCAACTTTCTTTTGGTTAAGGCATATAGTTTCCATCATTTTGTTTCCAATTTTTCCTTATTCTTTATATTTAAAGTATATATCAAATAAGGATTGTATATTTTGATTTTGTAATTTTATCCAGTCTAGTAATCTTTAGTTTTTTAGTTGTATGTTTAGTTTTTTATGATTAATATAATTACTAGATTTCAACCCATGTATTTATTATTTGTTTTTCCTTTTTGAGTCATATGTTCATTGCTTCTTTTTTATTATTTCTTATCTTTTACTATTTTTTTTATTTCCCCCCACTATATTGGCGTGTTAGGTTACATTCATATACTCTGCAATTAATTGTTAGCTTAGAGACTGAAACTTGTATTTTTGACTTATTCTGTGTATAATAAGTTAGTACTTTTATTTCTGACAATGGTTGTGCTCTTGTCCTTTATTTTAACATACATATATTTTTTAAACACTAGAAGAATAATTATTATTACTGTTTTAAACAGTCAACATTTATTAAGATTCCTCAACATTTTAACTTTTTCCAGACATTTTTATTGTTTTTATTTCCATGTTTCTAACTGCTATCATTTTCCTTTGCCTGCAAAACATCCTTTCAGATTTATTTTAGGGTGTACCTGCTGGCAATGTCTTCTCTCTGTTTTTGTCTAAAAAATAACTCTACTTAGTCTTCATTATTTTCACTACACATAGAATTTTAGGTTTGCAGCTATTTTCTATCAGCTCTTTAAATATTTCTTTCCATCGTCTCCTGGCTTTTCTCATTTCTGTTGGAAAGTTAGCTTTAGACGTTATTGCTGATCTATCTTTTTTCAGGTCATTAAGTCATTGAATAATTGTTTTTAATACTTCTTGGTCACATTTTTCCCTCCTTCTTGTATTAGATATTTTTCTCTTATCTTATATGTTCCTTACATACTTCCTTTTTATTTAAGACCTGAATGTGGTTTAGTTTGGATATTTTATACTAAAGTTTCTTCTAGTTCACTAATACTCCCATATGTTGTATCTAATTAGTTGTAAACTCATCTTCTAATTTCTTAATTTCATTTCTAAATTATTAATTTTTATTTTTTAGATTCAGTTCTCTATGAAGCTTTCTATATTTTATTTTATTTTTTAATTTAAATTCTAGTTAGTTACCATGCAGTGTAATATTGGTTTCAGGAATAGAATTCAGTGATTCATCACTTACATAAAACACTCAGCACTCATCACAAGTACCCTCCTTAGTACCTATCACCCAACTAGCCCATCTCCCACCCACCTCCCTCCATTAACCCAGTTTGTTCTCTATCATTAATAATCTTAATGGTTAATGAACCTTAGTGGTTTGTTTTCCTCTCTTCTCTTTTTACCACCCCTCTCCCCACTTCCTGTATGTTCATCTATTTTTGTTTCTTAAATTCCACATATAAGTGAAATCATATGGTATTTGTCTTTCTCTGACTGACTTATTTCACTTGGCACAGACATTCTAGCTCCATCCACATAATTGCAAATGGCAAGTTTTCATTCTTTTTGATGGCCGACTAATATTCCATTGTATATATTCACCATACGTTCTTTATCCATTCATCAGTTGATGGACATTTGGGCTCTCTCCATACTTTGGCTATTATTAATAGTTTTCTATATTTTAAACTATTTTCTTGAACATACATGTCAGCTATTCTAATATCCTCTTATGATCATTCCAACACCTGCATTACTATAGGTTTGTTACTTTTTTGTCATTTGATAATACTTCTAATTATGCTTGGAAATTTCGAATTTCAATATAAAACTTGAAAAAGATTTTAATAATATCATCTTCCTTCTGAGAGAATTGATTTTTTTTTTCAGAAGGCAGTTGGAGTAAAGGTTAATCATGTAGATCCAGTCAGTGATGAGGTGAACTAAAGCTGATTTTCAGAGAGGTATCTTTCTGGTTTGTTCTTACTACTGGTCTGTTATCCTTCCGAAGTCTTATCTGAACGTCTGGAGAGTTTACTATAAATAACCTCTGTCCTTTGGATGACCCTGAACTCATATTTTAACATCCAAGCTCTGTGAAAATGTGAGGTCCTTCTTAGTTTTTAAAGACCTTAGCAAGCTTCAAGTTGACATTTTCACCTCTTGCTCCATTTAGCCAATGTCTAAGAGGCAAAAGCCAAGATGTACATTGGTTTACTTTTCTATAATTTTATTTTCACCTGGATTTTGACTACTCATATCCTGGTTGCCTTGATAATTCTGAATTCAAATTTTGTCTCCAAGTCCAGTGTTGCTACATGGTTAGGACTGCAGCTTTTTGTATGGTTTTTGTGAATCATGCAGGGAACTAGGAAATGAATTGTAGAAAAAATGGTGGTGATATGAGGTTTACCTCAATGCTCTTCTCTTCTCTCCTGGAGATTAATCCCTCAAGTCCAGGCTTCCTTGGTTGCTCTCAGAAGCCTTTGAGTAGCTATTTAGTTTAGTTTGTTTGTTTTGCATTTTATTAATCTTTTATGGTTGTCTAAGTCAGAAGATCTGGTTTCATACAAGCTACTCCATTGTCGATATGGGTGGAAGATCTCTATTGTTTATTACAGAGTAGAGGGTATGAGAATCAGTTGAAGTGCTTTAAAAATGTACTTCTGGGCCCCATATCTTAAGATTCTAATTTATATCTGCATTTTTTTATGTTTATTTATCTTTGAGAGAAAGAGACAGAGTGTGAGTAGGGGAGGGGCAGAGACAGAGAGACACAGAATCTGAAGCAGGCTCCAGGCTCTGAGCTGTCAGCACAGAGCCTGACGTGGGGCTCGAACTCACAGACCGTGAGATCATGACCTGAGCTGAAGTCGGACGCTCAACCGACTGAGCCACCCAGGCGCCCCTATATCTGCATTTTTAATGAAGTACCAGGTAATTTTGACCTAGTTGGTCTTGCAGTCAAGCTTTACATCTTTAAGATTCTACAGATCAAAACCTACCATCTGCTTTTTTTTCTTGTGGTAAAATAAATTTATAATTTTATTGATAGCAACACAAAACAGTGAGAAGGCAGCTAGCATCATCACAAACTTTTGGTTTCTTTTTTGAGGAGTAAAAGGATATAAAAGTCAAAGAATAGAAACTTAAGAAAGGAAAATTCTATTGGCTAGTGTGCAAAACTCCCTAGGTTGAAAATTAATAAATAACCTATTAGTCATGAACTTTTCAATAGGATGACTTGGTAGCTCCATAGATGATCCATATTCAGGCTATTGGAATTCATTCTACATCAGCTGCCTAAATTATCACGTGATTGATTCACGTTCTATCAAGGCACATTCTCAGATGAATTCTTTTGATGTATAGATCTTGCAACTTCTTTCCTTATTATGATCTATGAGATTGTTCAAGGTTGAAATGATTCCCATTTGTGTGTGTGTGTGTTTATGTGTGTGTATGTGCGTGTGTGTGTTTGTGTGTGTGTCTGTGTCTGCATGTGTGTATGTTTTTGGTTTGATTTTGTTTTAGAATTATTGCAGATTATCTCTGCTGGGCTATTTCTATCAATATGTAATCTCTGTAAGTCTCTTCTGTTAAATGGAAAGGAAAATGCCTAGTTTACAACTCTATTTAATCCTTTGGGGATCAATTGAGACTATTCTTGTGAAATTGTTTTATAAATAATAAAATATTAATTTTTTTATTAGTTATTTAAAGAGACAGAGATACTATGAGCAACAACCTAGAAGAATGAAAGCTCAAGATTTGCCAGAAGTCTTGTTGTTCCACATGCCTGGAGTGAGGTGAATTAAAAAAAAAAGAAGTGATTGGATTAAGGCCAAATCATGGAGGTCTTGATTACCAGGCCAACTTTGGACTTTAGTCATTAGGTAATGCAAATAATTGCCTTGTGAATAGAGGGTTGAATGATAAGAAAAACATTATATGGCATTAAGGGGTAAGACATCTTTGCATGGAGCAATGAGCAATTAAGTGGTTATTGAAATATTCTAGGTGAGAGGTAATGAGGCTCTGAAATGGAGAACTGGAAATGAAAATGAAGCAACATTTGAGAGAGAGGAGTTGAGGACAGAATCAGTTTATCTTAGGTATGAAGAATGGATGAATAGGAATACTTGTATTATCTTTGCTTCTTTTAACTTTTGATAACTGGGAGAATTAGTAGAAGTAGGGAACACAGGTATGGCCTCAAATCTCAAGTTTACGTCTGGTTCAATATTTTCCTTTTTTTACTATATAGTTCCAAAAGAGATTTTTGTGTTCTAGGCAGTTATTTTTCTCAAATAACCCCTACATGTGTGCATTCATTGTTTAAAATTATACCTATTAGATATTCAGTAGTATTCCGTGTCTCATACATATGAGCCAACATTCTAAGTTCCATGTGTTCACTTTTACATAAAACACATTTACAGAATTTTTCTGACACTACATTATATTATGTGCGTAAAGGCTAAATCTGGAATAGTTTAGCAGATAAAAATCCATTTTTCCAGTTATGCACAAGGGATTAACACAGGCAACTCCCATTAATGTTAATCATCCAACTTCTTGGCCATGAAAGTTTCACCACATTCACAGGAAGAGGTCACACATGAAGAGGAAGAAGAGAGACAAGTAAATCATTTCCATATAGTATATTGTACGAGCCATTTAAAAATTGTTTAAAAGTCATTTGTAAAATGAAGGGATTTTTTTTCTAAAAATTAAGGAGCATTACTTCCATCTTAAATCTCTAAGATTAGCTTTGGCTGAAATGACCTTCCATCTGTGTTCTCAGTTGACAGGACTTGTGCTATTGGTTATATCTTCTGTGGTTGTTCAATACCTTCTCTGTCATCTAGCATTTCATTAAACTGCTTTCTATGCTTCAAAAATAATAATAGCTACTAATTACTGAATCCATGTTAGTTACTTTATTTATTTTTTTATTGAGAGAGAGAGAGAGACAGACCAAGTGCAAGCAGGGGAGAGGGGCAGAGGGAGAGACTGAGAATCTTCAGCAGGCTTTGTATTCAATGCAGAGCCCAATGTGGAGCTCGATCCCATGTCCCTGGAATCATGATCTGAGCCAAAATCAAGAGTTGGTTGCTCAACCGACTGAGCCACCCAGCCACCCCTGTTAGTTGCTTTAGACCAGAGGTACTCAAAGAGTGGTCCATATGTCCTCAGCATCAGTATCACTTGAGAACTTGTTAGAAATGCAAATTCTTAGCCTCCACTCCTGAACTACAAAATAAGAATATCAAGGGATAAAGGCTGTCACCTCATCTTTTAACAGGCCCAGCAGGTGGTTCTAAGGGACTTTGACTTTTGGGAACCACCTGTTTCAGAGGTAACTCCAATCATAATAAGCCTGCCTGTTAGGCATTGCCCTCTTTGGCGATGTCAGAACTGTGTCACAGAAGGATAGAGTAAATTTCCAAAAGTCATACAGGTCTAGGATCTCAAAACCAGGCTGTAACATACTTCACGCCTCTCCACACTAACTGTGTAGTGTGTGTTGACTGAAGACTAAGTGTAATCATGGCACAGAAGAACAAGGCTCAGTTTGTGACTTCTTTCGTTATGTTATGAGGCCATGGGCAAAATATTTGGCTCTTTTTGCCTGTTTTTTTCATACATAAAGTAGGTCTGGGGATCATTTACAGCTCAGTGTATGTGTAATCAGTCAACCAAAATGCCAGCACCCATGGCTATGAAACAAGGAACTAAGCTGTGCTAGATGACTAAAAATATAAATGACCAGAAAATAAATTTCCAAAATATAGTCATGTAAATAGTAAAACAAAACAAAACAAGAAAACAAGAAATGCTTTGATAAATTTATCCTCTTTTTATAGTCTCTAACATGTAAATTCCTACTGAATAGTATTAATAACTTTCCACGGTCTTAGGCTAAATTGGAACATTTGGCCCTAGCAGTGAATACACCATGTACAGTATGAATTTTTAGCCCCTCACTCCCAGCTTGTTCCTCTTTCCCTTCAAGGTATTATATTTACCTCTCTTCATGTAAGATTAGAATAACATGGTTACTCTCTGATAAACCCTGTATATGTCACTAATCCCAGTTTCCAAGGAAATTGGCTTTTCTCAGATTAGTCCTTATTCCTTTCATTAATATTTATTGAACACCTGTTATGTGCCCCGTATTGTGCACTGGAAAGGATAATATAGGTAGTAGGTAACCAGAGATATTATACATTCTCTGCCTTAAGGCCTTTACCTGGCAGTAAGTATAAGTCACATATATACCACAAATGGTTAAAGAAAGAAACACTATAAAATCTCACAGAGCAGGGTCATGCTCTTGGAGTTGCTATGTATTCAGGGACCAGAATGAGATGTTGGGGTTAGAATGATTTTGGAAAAATTCATACCAAAAGTTGAAAGCCGCAGGAATATCCAGAGAAGAGAAGATAACAAAGGGGAATGTACGTTAGGCGTGGGCAGTGCTCATTTCTTCCCATCCTCCTTCTCCCTGAGTCTCCTATGCTCCTACTTTCAGGGAAACACTGAAATGTCAGTGTGCATCCGTGTGGCCCAGTCATTGAGAGCTAGTACCAACTTGCACAGTGGTTACATTTTCTATTCTATTTTCAGTGTACCAAGTTGGGATCTATATTCAGAGGTAAAGGAAAGAGTCACACATTTTTCTGAGAGCCCTGTTGACTTGTGTAAAATATTAATCTGACTTCACAGGAAAGGAATGAAGTGGGTGAGGGAAATGCTCATTGGTGAGGAAGAGGTAGAGGTGGGATTCTAAGCTCATGTGGATCTTCCAGCCTTGGGAAAGTGCAGCCAGGAGGCCCTCTGGGTGCTGTCCTCATCTGTATGCTGTGGCAGTCTGTGTCCCCGACATGGATGCTCTGAAGAACCTGCAGCTCGTGCCAAGAGCTCACCATATGATTTCAATTCTTTGTGGACTATAAAAGAGATGCCTCACCATTTTTTGAAAAGGATATGAGTAGGAATGTTGGTAGCTTATGCATTATTTAGAGCCTGCCATCCAGCCTCCGTCTCACAAAGGAAAATGACAGCATTGTCACAGTGGTTTCAATATATGTGATGGTGGAAATAGAGATGTTGGATTTTTGTACTTTCTCTGAATTACCTGTACTCTGGTGACCTATAATTTGCTTGCTGAGGATGTTACACCTTCATTTTTTTTCACCCATTACTAAAGATAGAAGGTTAGTATCTCATTATGTTAAAAAATCATAACACATATACATTTGAGAAATGTTGTATAATGATAACATTATTAAGTGTAGCTCATATTTCATCCAAAGTCATACATATGAAAGAGTACAAGTATCACGTGGACACAGCTGATAGCAGGATTTGACTCACTCTTACTTCCAATAGTGCCACATAGAAATATTTTACTTTGTTTTGAGACATTTTCAGTGAGACACTTGGAAATTTGTTTAAGACTGTTCTGTCAAGACACATTGATAAAAATGCTTGGCAGCAACACCATCTTATAGCTCCTTTGCCTTCCTTTCCTTTGACCATTCATGGATCTCTTTTGATATGTTCATGAAAGGAAGGAAGCTTTCGTTTGAAACCTTGGAGTCAGCTTTACCCTTCCATGTCGAGCTATTGTTTCCTTCTTTCATTTCCATTTGTGCATGCTTCTGGAAACTTCTCCCACTACAATTTCCCCTTTCCACTCCTCTAAATTAGCCCCCTCTTTCCTCAGTTCCTGTGGTTTTTCTCTTTTCTCTATAACAGTGCTTGGGCTTTTATTAATCAGAATTATCTTATCTGAACATATCTTCGGTCACATTGCTGCCAATTCAAAAATCTTTAGTGACATCTATTTGCTCCCCACATAAATTATGAATTCCTCAGTGTAATATTTTGGGTCATCTTGCAAAGAATATTGGTTACTTCTACCTGTTCTACACTCTAAGCAGCCTGGCCTATAGGTGTTTCTTATTTTTTAAAAGACTTTTATTTGGAGCTGTTTTAGGCTTACAATACAGTTGAGGAAAAGGTACAGAGATTTCCCATATACCCCCTATTCACTGCCCCACACATGTAACCTCCCTCATTATCAACACCACTCATCAAAATGGTAGATTTTTACCAAGGTTGAATCTACATTGACATGTCAAAGGCACTCCAAATCCATAGTATACCTTAGGTTCACTCTTGGTGTTAGATACTCTTTGGTTTTTGACAAATGTATAATGGCATATATCCATCATTAAAATATAGTAAAGAGTATTTTTACTGGCCTGAAAATCATCTATGCTTTGCCTGTTCACCTACCCCCGCCCAACCCTGGACAACCACTTTTTTTTTTTTTTTTTTTTTTTTTATTGTCTCCATAGTTTTGTCTTTCCCGGAATGTTGTATAGTTGGAATCATACAGTATGGAAGCCTTCTCATATTGGCTTCTTTAACTTAATAATATACATTTAAGTTTTCTTCATGTCTTTTTAGGGCTTGATTGGAGGTACCACACTGACTTGATTACTGTGGCTTGTTAAGTCTTCAAGTTGGATAGGATCAATCCTCTAACTTTGTTCTTTTCCTTCAATATTTTATTGGTTATTCTGGGTCTTTTGCCTTTTTATATAAACACAAGACTCAGTTTGTTGATATCCACAAAATAACTTATAGGAGTTTTTATTTGGATCGCATTAAATCTGTTGGGAAGAACTGACTCCTGGAAAATATCAACTCTTCCTATCCACACACATGGGACATCTGTCCATTTATTTAGTTCTCATTTGATTTCATTTTTTAGAATTTTATAGTTTTCCTCACGTAGATCTTGTATATATTTTGCTAGATTTATAACTAAGGATTTCAGTTTTTTAGGTGCTAATGTAAATAGGTACCTCTTGTCTTCCTTCTTAATCTGTACACTGTTTATTTCTTTTTCTTCTTATATTACATTAGCAAGTATTTATAGTCCAGTGTTGGAAAGGAGTGGTGAGAGGGTATATCCTTGCTTTGTATCTTATCTTAGTGTGAAAGTTTTAAGTTTCTCACTATTAAATATGAGCTGTTTTTAACTGACATTTCATGCTTTTATTTTATATTTTTTATGCTTTAATTTTTAATTTTCAAATTAAATGTTGTAGCTCTCTCAAATTTAGAGAAACATTTGTTGGGGTTCCTGGGTGGCTCAGTCAGTTAAGCATTCGATTTCAGCTCAGGTCATGATCTCATGGTTGATAGGTTCAAGTCCCATATCGGGCTCTGTTCTGACAGGTCGGAAACTGGAGCCTGCTTCGGATTCTGTGTCTCCCTGTCTCTCTGTCTGCCCCTTCCCTGCTTGTGCTTTCTCTCTTTCAAAAATAAATAAACAAACATTAAAAAAAAAGAGAGACATTTGTTGCCTTAATCTGTAAGTGTTCAAATCATAACCATTCCTTAATATCTATAACGTCTATAACAATGCTACTTCCTCAGTGAAAATTTTCTGGTTGGTTACAATCAGATATTCTTTTATTTGAACCTCTGCTTATATGCTATCTTTTACATAACAAAGTACCACAAACTTAGTGACGTAAAACAATGTGCAAATATAATCATACAGTTTCTGTGGGGAAGGAGCTCTGGCACAGTTTAGCTGGTCCTTTGCTTAGGCTCTCATAAGGCTATAATCAAGGTGTCAGTCTGTCTGGATCATCTAGAAGCTTAAGTGGGAGGACATGTGTTTCTAAGCTCCTCAGGTTGTTGAAAGAATTTATTTCTTTGCCACTGCAGGTTTTGCAGCTTCTGTCAAGCCAGCAATGGAGAGAGAGGGACTTCAGTGAGATGGACTGTATGCTTTTATGTAATCATGGACATGTAATTGTGCATATCAAATCACCTTTGCCACTTTCTATTGGTTGGAATGAAGTCACAGGTCTTGCCCACTTTCAAGGGGAAGGAATTACAGAAAGGCATGAACACCTTAAGAATCATGGACACCTCCTTATAACCTGTCTGCCATGGTCTGCATTATATTATCTGCTTCTCTTATATGTTACGCCTCCGCTATCTTTTGAGAACTGGTGTTCTCTTTGCTTGATTTTTTAGCTCCATGGATTCAGTCATAGCCTATTAGCCCTTTATTATGTCTACATTCTTTGGTGCAAAGTATTTGTGTGTTAAAATCTTATGAATTCAGTTGATCAGTGGGTGCTTTAATTTTTCTGCAAAGCCTATGTTTTTCTCTGTCTCAGATGCAAGAGCAATATTCATAACCTAGTTTGTATAGCACCTAATTTAGAACAGATCAGCAATTAACATTATACTCTTATCACTCATTGAATAAACATTTTAGAGTCTGAAATAATAAACACTTAAATTTGTAAGATGAACATAATTTTGCCCTCAATATAACAGAAGTATCATACCCGTGAAATGTATTACATGAAGAATGCCATAATGTCCTTGGTTTTCCAGGAATGTCATGCCTATGATATGAGGGTACTCTATTTTTCTCCATTCTTTTTTCTTAGGTTTGCACAAAGCATTAGCTACTGTGGAGTGCTGCCAAACATCTTGAAATAAGGGAACTAGATAAGGGGTGCATTTCTTGGATGAGGGAGGGTGGTTGGCCATGGTCAGAAGGCTTTGGAGGAGAGGTTCTGGGAAGGAAGGATACAAAAGTAAAACAATCCAGCCTTTAGTGAAAGGGTTTTCTATAGGACTGTTGTTTTTTGATATTTTAAAGAAGCTATTTGAAAAAAAAAGTGCTATCGTCCAACAACTTAGAATGATGTTCAACAGATTCAGAAGTACATTCTTCAGACTTCTTGAAATGTTAATGAATGTCATATTCTCCCATAGTAAAATTTAACATTCAAGTTTTCTGGAATGTATTTTTTCTTGGAAACCTGCATGTGTATAAAACTTAGACAGTTTCTTGTTAGTTAAAAAACAAGTTGAAAGAAGATAACAAAATGGCATCTTAAATTCTGCATTGACTTCAGGGAAGGGGACAGAATATTGATCAGAGCTGTGTGGATATGAAGGGATGGGTGGATGTGTTAAAGGATTAAAGACATTTTTAAGCATCCATGTTTACATCTTGAGTTTAAGTACTGTGAACACAGTTTTTTCATTAGTTAGCAAATCTATGAGGAAAAAGACCCATGATCAATATAGAAACTTGATCAAGTTCTACTAAGTCATTTGAACAAGTATCAAAAAAATACATTTTTTGACAAAGACTGAGTAGGTAATAGCCATATGTACCCATATGGAATTAGAAGCTAAATATGTTATCCAAAAATGTAAGCTAAATATTTCTGTATCTTGCTGTTCTAACGCTGGATTTCTGTCAGTCTGTTCACTGAAAAGAGCATAGGGTTTTTCTGTAACAGTCAAAGGTTTGTTTTACTAGTTCTAAGAACTGATGTTTTATAAACTTCAGATTGATTGTTTAAAAAACCCCAAACAGCTACATTTGTTAGAATGTTTACTCTAGAGAATTATGTTTGTTTTCTTAGAAGAGTAAGCTGTGTTTGCCATAGGAGTCTGAATCTATTCAACCACCTTTTGAAATGGACCTGCTGAATATAATTTTGATCCAGTTATAATTAGCCAACTGATAAATTAGATCTGAAAATTCTGGAATGTTATTTTAAAGTATTCCTCTAAGTCTATATAAGTAAATACTAAATGTTGTTTCTAATGAAGCAACTTCAAAAACAAAACAAAATGACACAAAACTCCATTCTTTCTTAAAAAAAATGACAGTGAGGTTCTAAGTCACAATGAGATGATCGTGATACTCTTAACAGAAAAGATGAAATAAAGCAGGAATATTTGGTTTGGAGGAGAGGTGGAGGAATAGGGTAATATAAAAATGTTGAATCTGAGGGTAAATTGAACTTGAAAGAGACAACACTGTAATGTCACAGCTCCAGTAATCAAAAAAGCTCTGGGAAAAATTCTGGGGGAAAGAACAAAACATATTTATTGTAGTCAATACTGGAAATATATCAATAAGTACTGGGTAAAGGGGTCAGAGAGAATCTGTGGAAGTCTCATTAGAAATTATCGATTCATTGATCGAACAATTGATCTATGCATTCAAGTTTTTATTTAAGTTCTAGTTAGTTAACATACAGTGTAATATTCATTTCAAGTGTAGAATTTAGCGATTCAACACTCACATACAACACCTGGTGCTCATCACAAGTGTCCTTAATTCCCATCACCTATTTAATACATCCCTCCTCCCCACTCAACCATCAGTCTGGTAACTCTACAATTAAGAGTCTGTTTCTTGGTTTTCCTTTCTCCCCCTGCCCCTGTTTTGTTTCTTAAATTCTACATATGAGTGAATTCATATCATATTTGTCTTTCTCTGACTTATTTATTTTGCTTAGCACAATACTCTAGCTCCATCTGCGTCACTGCAAATGGAAAGATTTCATTTCTTTTATGGATAATATTCTATTCTCTGTGTGTGTGTGTGTGTGTGTGTATATATATAATATTGTTATATATAATATGTATATTATAAATATTTTCTATATTATATATATATATTTTGCATCTTCTTAATCCATTCATCAGTTAATGGACATTTGAGCTCTTTCTATAATTTAGCTATTGTTGATAATACTGCTATAAATATCAGGGTGCATGTATCCCTTCAAATTAGAATTTTTGTATTTTTTGGGTAAATACCTGGTAGTGCAATTTCTGTTTCATAGGGTAGGTCTATTGTTAACTTATTCTTTCTATTTTTAACTTTTTGAGGAACCTCTATACTGTTTTCCAGAGTGACTGCACTGGTTTGCATTCCCAACACTATGTAAGGGTTCCACTTTTTCTGCATCCTCACCAGCACCTGTTTCCTGTGTTGTTAATTTTAGTCATTTTCATAGGTGTGGGGTTGTATCTCATTGTGGTTTTGATTTGTATTTCTCTGATCATGAGTGATGTTGAGCATCTTTTCATGTGTCTGTTGTCTATCCGGATGTCTTTGGAGAAATGTCAATTCATGTCTTCTGCTAATTTCTAAACTGGATTATTTGTTTTTTAGTATGTTGAGTTTGGTAAGTTCTTTATAGATTTTGGATATTTTATCAGATATGTCATTTGCAAATATCTTCTCCTATTCTGTAGACTGACTTTTAGTTTTGTTGATTGTTTCCTTCACTGTGGAGAAGCTTTTTATCTTGATGAAGTCCTAATAGTTCATTTTTGCTTTTGTTTCCCTTGCCTTCAGAGGTGTGTCTAGTAAGAAGTTGCTTTGGCCCATGTCAAAGAGGTTACTGCCCATGTTCTCCTCTAGGATTTTGATGGTTTTATGTCTCACATTTAAGTCTTTCACCCTTTTTGAATTTATTTTTGTGTATGGTAATGAAAATTGTCCAGTTTCTTTTGTACCTTGCTGTCCAGTTTTCCTAACATTACTTGTTGAAGAGTCTCTTTTTCCATTGGATATTCTTTCTTGCTTTGTCAAAGATTAGTTGACCATACAGTTGTGGGTTCGTTTCTGAGTTTTCTATTCTGTTCCCTTGAAATATGTGTCTATTTTTGTGCCAGTACCATACTGTCTGGATCAATACAGGTTTGTAATATAACTTGAAATCTGGAATTAGAAGAAAGATTTAAATAAAGTGAAACAAGGCAGGCAAACTTTGTCAAATATATATAGGTTCTTAGAAAAATCTTATAAGTAGATAATCTGGGAGAAGGACTTTTTTCCAACTAATGTTAAAAAAATTGATAAAAATTAATGAAATTCCTAAGTGTGTAATGTCAAAATTTTAAAAAGTGTTATGTGATGTGATGACTTCCAAAAAAATTGTTTGAAAACCCAAGTGATTAGAACTCACAAAGTCTGTTTCTGACTCTTCATATAATTTCTCTCTGAAATGGCTCATTTTCAGCAAGATCTCTGACCACCTGCATTCAAATTAGCATCAGTTTATCACTCTCTTTGCAACACTTATATCACTTATTTGAAATCAACCAGATTATTGTTGGCTATTTATTAGTCTGTCACTTATTTGTGTTTCTCCCCACCTCTCCATATTAACATATAAACTCCATGGGGCCACACTATAGCAGCTCAACAGATACTGAATTAATCCATCATGACTGAGAAGGATGAGTACATGTATGTTACCACCACCACCCAGTTCCAGGGTATTTGAGAGACCTAAGAAGGTTATTGCATTAAGCCATAAATCTCCCAGGTCTGGCTTGTCTTGGGAGGGAACATATATAAGACCTAATCTTACCAGGTCTTTTATTTCTTTTTAACATTCTTGTCAAGTGTGTGCTCGGTTAAGTTCTGAACACCTATTAGAAAATTCTCAACAGCCATATTATGAATCTAACTTCTTAGGGCAGGCTGAAAGTTATTCCAGTATTTGAGATGGGATGGGAGGTGTCACCCAAGTTGAGTTGTTCATTCAGAGAGCCTTCCTGAAGAAGGAATCTTGGGCCTATAGTTTTCAGACTGGCTTGGAACCAGATTGCCTTCTGAATTCCGGGGCAGAATGCTGCCCTCACCTTCTGGCAATTACCCTGCTGGAGGACTTCCAATTGCAGCTCTCTACTAATAGTTTAGTAAAATATGCCGAGAGCATCTTTTGCTTTTTATATTGTGTTCTTACTAAACTGACTGAGTTCAATAGCAGCTTCTGGAAAGCATTCTAATAATCTCCAAAGTGTTTAAGAAGCATTACTCACGTTATCACAGAAACATGTCTTGCTCCAGAAATGTATTTACTGTTCTTTTTAGAAACACAGATGCAGTCTAGGTAAATAATACAAAACAGTTACTTTCTTGCCAAGGGAAAATGCTGTTTTTGTATTTATCTATTTAAAAAGCAAATGAAATCATTCATACTGGAGGAAGATGCATGACAGATCAAGATCTTAGACTTGCTCACTTCTTATTAACCTATATATTTATACATCACTATCTTTTCAAGTTTATCTCTATTTGGTTTAACTGTGGAAGGTCTATCTTCTCTTAAGTCAGCCTGGTTATAATAAAATACGTTATTTAACTCCTTCATGGTTAGGAGACATGGTTTCTGTTAATTTACCATCCTGTAGCATGTTGTAAAAAAAAGGGTAAATCTTAGAATGAGAAATTTAAAGCCATAGCATTTAGAGATGATCTATTTCCTTATAAAGTTTTACACTTATTTAGAAGGTCAAATTTAAACTTACTTAGAATGTCGAATTGTCAGTAGGTTTTAAACTTATTCAGAATGTCAAATAACTACATAACCCCTTCACGAGAGAAAATATGACTGAATGAACATTAGCAGCAAAGAGCAAGCCTCTTCTGGCTTTCTTCCTTCCAATACATGATGTCAGAGCTATACCATTTACAGTTAGATGGTCATTTTCTGAATGGCAATATCTTTTAAGTGTGATGACTCTTTTTTATTGTACCTCAACTGCATGTGTACGATTTAACATATATTATGTGGTTGAAGGAATTCAAGTTATTGATGTAAATCTATCAAATACTTAATATGAGCAAAGTGCCTCGCTCTTGGTATATACTAAGTAAATGAATATTGAATGAATATGTCCTTGCTACTTTAATTCCATTTCCAATATTGAAATACCATGTAAATTCTGTGGAAACCCATTGATCATAAAATTGGAAGGGAAAAACATTTTCAATCTGGAGCTCCATGGTACAAAGAGCTCTAAATGCAGCCGAAGCAGCTCTCTAAGGTAGAAACCCTAGATATTGTTATGGGATTCATCTTCATTATAGAAAGGAGAGGAAGATTGTTTAATGTGGAAGTTCTGCTTCTTCTCTTCTGTGTGTAGATCCAGTCTATGGAGACCCGGTGTATGAGCTGGTCTGAAATGAGTGTGCAGATTTCTGAGGTTCAGGCATTCTTGTTCTGCCCTGTTGTCTTATGGCGAAAATCTCAGAATGCATCAGTGGGAAGGGTTGAGGATGACAGGAGCTCTGCTTTGAGCTCAACTGCATGGGGATGGGGAACTAAAGAACTGCCGGCCACCAATGTGGTGCAGTATCTGTGTGGCATATTTATGTGGCATCACAGTCGAGCTACTGACTGCTTGAAAAATATCAAATCTAATGGAAAAGTAGGGGCGCCTGAGTGGCTTAGTCAGCTGAGTGTCTCACTCTTGATTTTGACTCCAGTCATGATCCCATTGTTGTGGGATCGAGCTCTGCGTGGAGCCTGCTTAAGATTTTCTCTCTCTCTCCTTCTGCTTCCATCCCCGGCCCATGCGCTCTCTAAAAAATAAAAATTAAAATTAAAAAAATTAAAAGTCTAATGGAAATGTAGTGCACAGAACCAGAATGAATCAGCTATTTATTACGTCTGTATTAAAACCTATTTTTTTTTTAAGAGAAAGAGAGAGGGATGGAGGAGAGAATCTTAAGCAGGCTCTACCCTCAGCACAGAGCCTGATGTGGGGCTCCATCCCATGACCCTGGGATCATGACCTGAGTCGAAATCAAGAGTCAGATGCTCAACTGACTGAGCCACCCAGGTGCCCCAAAACCTATTTTTAAAATGAAAATTAAGCCTTAATGTATAAAATTTAAAACCTCTAAGTCATGAAATAGGAAAACTCTCAAAGGGTCATTAATTTGTCCCTCTTGCATATCTAGTCAGTTATATATATTATATAGGGAAATTTGCAATTTAGATGAATCTGTAACTTATATTTTGTCTTTTTTGGGGAAGCTCAACTGTACTTATCTAGGTAGTTCAATGTTTTGTTGACGTTCATTCCTGTAACATTCCTGTGAGTTAGGGAAGTGGAAAAAATTTTCTCCCATTTCCATAACACAATGTCCTATGATGAGCTCCTCTATGAATTTCCACATCTGCCTTATATGCTTCCTCTGGGCATTAACTTCCTAAAAGTTTAAATATCAGTCAGCTGTGCACCCTGCCCGCCAACTGAATCATGGACAGATCACTTTTTGTGAAACCTAGTTTTGGCATGGGGTCATATTTCACATATTTTCATGATTATTGCTGGCACGCAAAACAGAACGCTGCACTTACCTCTTATGTAAGCTGGGGTAATGTAAATGCCATACATTCATAAGACTAAGGGAAGTTTAAATGGGAATTATAAAATACATCAAACTTCCTGGCAAACAACAAATGTTTCCTATAAATGTTGACCCAAAATTCTGATACTTACTGCCCAGAGCTGACTGTGATTTTGAATCTTCTAATTGGCTTTTAAAATTTCAAATAGTTTTTAAATTTTGAAAAGAAGAAAATTCTTCATGTAACACATAGGAAACAGAATACGAAGATTCTCTTTTCTTGATATTATATTGTGTACTTTATTCTCTTTCCCCATTTTACATGATTCGAGGATGCGTTTCTTCCCAAAATTCCAACTGAAATAAGTCTTAGTGGACTTTGAGAGTACAGGACAATTAAATATGTAAATGCCCATGTTCCGTTGCTTCTTTGGGCAGAATCTTCTGGAAGCACTGTACAGTGATGGAGAGAGCACCATGCAGGAAGGCAGATGGTCTGGTCCTCATCCCAACTCTGCTGTGATTCTCTGAGTCAATCACTTATCAGACCGGAATCTCAAGTTCTTCATCTGTAAAGGGGTAGCAACGATACTTGCCGTGTAAACCTCATAGGGTCGCTGTAATGCCCAAATGAGATGACGTAAGTGAAAATGCTCTGGAAATTGGAAGGCACTACACAAGTATAAGGTATTAAACCTGCTGAGGGCCTGTTTAGTCTTTCCTAACATTTCAAAGCTAAAATAATCACTGCGGGTGGAGACCATATGTGGATTCTTCCTAAAAAGAATAGTAGAAAATAAGCAGCTGTTTTATGGAATTTTCTACATTTAATGACAATAGTTACTACTGTCATTTGAAATTCAAAGAACAGATAAGTTATTGGTTTCTTGATACATCCAGCAATTTTAATCTTTTCTATGTACAAGATACCTGATTCAGTGCCTTTTTTTTTTTTACCCAGAAACCTGCATCATATTACTCTGGCAGAAAGTGAGATATCTATGGATGGACTAAAACTGCTAAATCTGGAATGCAAAGGTACATGACAGATTTCAGCCTGCCCAGTATGTAGCATTAGAAGGAAAACGTTCACTTGAAATCAAGATCCTTGACAGTAGGTCAATAGTAACATAAAACTTGATCTCTGCCAAAAGAATGCATAAAGATATTAGATAACACGGATACAATGTTAGGATTAGTAAATGACATTGAATTTTCATACTGCAAAACAAATTGCCATGGTTTTTGGAGACATAAATGTCATTATTTTATACATGTTAGAAATAATGTACATCTAAATTTCATGAGTTCATTCTGCAGACATTTTTCTGATCATATGCTATCTGTCAGGCACTGTGTAAGTCTTAGGATACAGGGGTAAATATGTAGTCATTTTCGTCTGTATTAACGATTTTAACCAAGGTTAAATCTTGGAATATTATTAAAAACCTGTACTTCACTCCTAAAGATTCAAGTCCAGAAACCTTGTAGTGGGATCTGAATAAGTAGATTTAGAAACACCATCAATAACAAAAACAACCCCCCTGGGGTTTTGATGTGTCACTCTTGTTAATAACCACCACTCAACATGCTAATAGATGGGGACAGACACAGCATGATAAGAACAATTTCTGAGGATATTATGGAATCCCAAAATAGGGACACTTAATCTGTCCTCAGAGGGGGTTGGATAGGGAGGGATTTCTGGAGAAGGTAATATCTAATCTTCCCAAATATTTTGCATTATTTTTCTAATCACAAACTTAACCAGGAAACCAATGAAGAACACATATGCAAAACCAGAAAATCCTTTATTATCTATGACTTCAATGTTCTTAAATTTTACTGTAACATGTATAGAGTATATTTTTCCTTATTCAATTTTGCATTCTCTAGATTTTTGGATTTAAGGTCTTTAATCAATTCTGTAATTCAAGGAAATGTATCATTATTACATTTGAATTTTTCTCCCATCCTTTTCTTTGTCATTTTCTGGGATTTATATATCTATATGTTGGTATCTTATTCTATTCTCCATATCTCTTAATTTTCATATATTTATCCCTTCTTAGTCTTTATAGATTCTGTAATTTATTCTATTATAGTTTGTTTTTCAAGTATTATATTTTTCAATATCCAATATTTCTATTTGATTATTCTTTTTAATTTTGGCACTTGTTTCATATAATCTATAACCTGACCTATTTCTTTGAGAATTTTATTCTTGCTTTTTTATCCTACTTTATGTAATAAAGCTTTTCCTTATAACAAATATACTTTGTATTAGTTATCTATTTCTACACAAAAAATTTATGACAAATTCTCTTAAAACTTAGTGACTTTAGAAAATAGTAATCATTTTTTGTCATTCCTGGTTTCTGTGGTTCCAGAATTCAGACAGCATACAGCAGTGCTGGTTTGTTTCTGCTCCACCGTATCTGGGGACTCAGCTGGAAGACTTGAAGGCTGGGGACTGGAGTGCTGGGAATTGCATTGTCTCACATTTCTGGTGGTGGTTGCAGGTGTTGGCTAGAGCTTGTTTGGGGCTGTCTACAGGAAAACCCCCATGTGACTTCTCTCCTCGGCTTAAGTTTCCCCACCAAATGGTGGCTTAATTCCAAAAGAGGGAGAGAGAAGGAAAAAGAAGGAAAATGAGGCAGAAATGTTATATACTTTTGGTCTAGCCTTGGAAGTCATATAGATCACTTTTCCCTATGCCATTGTTTGAGGCAGGCATGAGTCTGTCCAAATTCACGAGGATAGAACATAGACCACATTCTTGGTGAGGGGAGTGTCAGTTACATTGTAAGAAGGACATGTGTGAATAAATGAACATATAGGTGTGGGCATCTTTATAAAATATAATTTCTCATAAACTCCTTATTATCTAACCATTCTTTCCTGTGAGGTCTTCACTTGAGGCTGTAACTACACTATCTGTAATATGCAAGGAGGGGTGATGAACCAGCGTGCTAGCTAATAGACCTTCTGGTGAGTTTAAGCCCAAAGATGGGCTCCTCTTCCTTGTCTGATGGAAGATTCCAGAAGATGCTTCTTTGTTTCTCTGCAGGAGGTTCTTACAGATTAGTTCTTTGTATCTGAGCTCTCCTCTTTTATTCTTTTTTACTTCTTAATTTTTTTAGAGGGATCCAGTACCTCAAGCTAATTCGTCATCTGTCAGAAGCTGAAGTTCTTTAATATCCTTCTTTTCTAAATAGTCTATAATTAGAGCTTTGATTTCTTCTTTGCCCTAGGAATTATTTAGAACAGTGTGGTTTTATGTACTTACATTTCTATTTTATTGGGTTTTTAAATATATACTTTAAAAACTTTTTCCACCTTTATTGCATCCTGGTCAAAATGGCCTATACTGTTTCTACTTTTTGGAATTTGAAGTTAAATATACAGTCATTTTTTGTTAAAGTTTAAAGGAATCTGAATAAAATGTATTCTTTTTTGGGGGGGAAGCGTTTTTCCCTTGCTTGGATTCCTTTTAAAATTCTCTTCTTATTCTTGAAATTCAGAATATGTTAAAGCCATTTCCAGATTATGGCCCCTTTTTATTGCTATGCATGTTACAAAGCAAACCATTTTGATTTGCAAGTTCAGGTTTATATATACTTGAGGATTTTTCCTATCTTGAGTCCTATAATTATTCCTGGCTTCCTATCTTCCTAAAAAAAAAACCTTTTCCATCTTTTTTATGTCAAGATTGTTAAGGTATTTTGAATACAGTTAGATCTTTCATCTCATCTGGAGTAATTTTTTTTTATGGATGTAAAGTAAGTAACTAATTATTTTATTTTCTTCTAAAATTTATATCTAGTTGTTCTAATATCAGTGATTTAAAGCGACACATTTAAAAAATTTTAAATTCTCAGATATATTTAGAAGTATTTCTATGCTAGCAAATTGTGCATTGATCTATTTTTCTATTTCTTTTGATATTTCCAGTACTGTTTTAATTATAGCAGCTTCGCATTTATTTTCACACTACTTCAGGGCATGTTCCCTATTTTTCTTTCATTTTTGGTATTTTCCTGATTCTCATATCTATTTTTTCCAAATGGACTTTTGAAATTCATCAAGTAAGTTTGATGTTCATTACTAGTGTATTACTACCAATCAGTGCTCTAGGAAAGAAATGTTCTATATTGCATCATCCAATATGCTAGTCACTAGCCACATGTGACAACTGAGCATTTGAAATTTGGCTAGTGCAGCTTAGGAACTGAATTTTTTTTCATATATAGGTATTTCTTTATTAGAAAATAAATTAACCACTCACACTAGAGACTAGAGAAGAAAATTAACTTAATATTGCAACTTGAACAAACTTCACAATAAAGGACTCTTAAGTTTTCATAGAGTGGAGGGAGAAAGGAGAGAGAGAAAATCATTTAGGACCATGTTTCTCAAATTTGGCCACTCTCACAGATATGTTCTTAGGGGAGGAGGTTGCAAGTTTTCTGTGATAACACTTTACATTTTATATTTTACTTCTGTTCATAATCTAAACAAGTTAATACAGACTTATTCGAGATTAGCTGGACAACTATCTTGCATAACAGAGGTGCCACAGCAGCTACACTTGTACCTCTGATCCCTGTGGCACCAAGTGAAGACTAAACGTGCTTAACTGATCAAGTGGTGTTTCTCAAATTGGGTCCACAAGTCCTTTCACGGAACTGTTGAACATTTCCTATGAGATCTGTCAGTTGTCAAGATTAAGAACACTGGTTCAGAGCAGAGATCCTCAAGGTAGGATAGGATGGGATGGGGATGATGACTGGGGAGACACATGTAGCTTGAAAAAGCACATTCAAAATACCTATTGTTTTCATAATGCAAATTCTAAAACTTAGTTGTAAAACACTGGCTTGGAGCTAGAGGAGTCTTAGCATATAGAGAACAATTAGTAAGAAACACATTGTCAAAGAGAGAGAACATCTTTTGGGTCACTGAGTGAATGCTAAGCTATAACTTGTCATGGTCTTTCAGAAACCGAAGGGCCAATCGAGAGGAAACTCAGATGCCCACCAGTCTTCTCAGTCCCGTGGTCTGGGCAAGTTGGCTCATTTTTAATATTGAATAAAAAAAGAAAAGAGAAAAAAAGAAAAACCTATTTTTTCCCCAAAAATTACATCCCTCTCTTTTTTTGGTTAATATAGTCCAGAATTGTAAGGAAATAGTTGCTGGGGCTATTAGCCCCAGATACATCTGCCGGGAAGTGTGGTCATCATCTGAAATAGGGGGGTATCAGTCTGGGGTCTGCTCTGTAGTGATTGCAGACCTCTAGTTTGCTTTAGCTGCTTCAACAGTTCCCTACTGTGATGCATTTCTGTCAGATCAGCGCATCTACTTGTACGATCTTTGCCAATAAAGACCCAAGGTACCTTTCTGGCTCTTGTGAACTGTTGCAAATAATTTTGAATCTTGATTGTATCACTGGTGGCTGTGATATCAACAAATTCCAAAAACCCTTGTGTGGAGACAATTGACTGAGAAGCTCTTGGATCCTTCTGTGGTAGGAGCAGGTGGGCTTGATCAACACAACCACCTTCCCAGATCAGATCTTGCTGTTCACAAACTCTTGATCCCATGCTGACAGGCAGCTGCCTCCTACGGAGGAATCTTTAATTGTAGGCCTTGCTCAGGATATAAATCCATGAATTTTTAATTTATTCTAATTTAATTACATTTAAATTTAAATAGCCACATATGGTAGTGTGTACTGTATTGGACAATGAAGTTCTAAAGCCAGAAAAAAGGTAGAGAGAAAATAGATCATAGATATTCCCATTAAGGGGGCCTTTTATTTTCCTGTATTTTCTTCTCTAATAAATGCTGATGTCAAAGTATGCGGGTAAAGTTCTTTATACAGCCTTTCTTCAGCCTAGTTTCATGTCCAGGGACATGGTGTGACTGCAACCAGCTTTCTTTTTGGTGCTAGGAAACACTGCATCAGGGAAGGGACCTACCATTATCTAGTAAACCTGTATGTCTTGGATTACTCAGTTGGCACAACAGGTCTTAAATGATCTGTAATAGCAGAAACAGAGTAGTTTTCATCTTTTCTGCTATCTGCTCTCATCCTATCAAATTATGGAAACATAATGAGTTTCTACCAGAAGCTCTTCTGTGACTTCCTGTGTCAGTTCACTACTATTACAGTTTGGGTAGTGGAATGTTAGTTGTTTCTCTCTCTCTTTCTTTCTTTCTTGCTTTCTTTCTTTCTTGCTTTATTTTTTAATCTTTATAATCTTTATTTATTTATTTTGGAAGATGAGGGGCAGAGAGAGAGGGAAGGAGAGAATTCCAAACAGGCTCTGTGCTGTCTGAGCAGAGCCCAACATGGAGCTTGATCTCACGAAGTGTGAGATCGTGACCTGAGCTGAAATCAAGAGTCAGGTGCTTAACCAGCTGAGTCACCCAGGTACTCCTCATTGTTGATTTCTTATTTTGATTTAGAATTTCTAGCATTACAGTTCAGGAATCCATAGCTCCTGCTGCCTAAGTGACCATGTTGTATTGGGTAAGCCAATCATCCGAATACCTGCCATGCCAGTACCACATTTTTCTAGCTACCTAGATAATTGTATTTTGTATCATATAACCTTGGCCTCTTTGCCATAACTGCTTGGAACAGAGGTGTTTGAATAGGACTCACAAATGCATAGAATGAACAGCTATCTGTATGGTGACATTAAAAAATGAGTTGAGCCGATTTATATCTTTTCCACGTTTGATTTAAGAAAATCTAAGTAAATGATTCAGGTAGTCTTGCAATAGTTGGTTAAGAATTGCAACTATGGAAGTATGGAAGGCCATACTAGTGTTATTTTAGTGCTCACAGACTAAGTGATGAAGACCAGAAACTAAGGGTAAACAGAGAGGAGGCATTTGGTCGCTAAGGGACATGCTATGGATGTGAGAGCATGCTGCCTATGGAAGAGACAGAACAAGTACAGTTAATTAAGTTGCCTCAGTTTCTGACGTTACAGTCCCAGAGTATAAAAATGCGTAAAATAAGCATTTATTTAAATTTATATAATTTACTTTAGTGTTTATTTTTAAATCACTTTGTTGAGGTATGATTAGCACACATGAAAAATCTGTACATAGTTAATGTAATAAAACTTTATTTTTAGAGTCCAACAGCTACCAAAATTTTTCTAGAATGATTATTAGAAAAAAACAAATCTAGGAAAAGATGGGGACTAACTCCCGTTCATCATCTCGGAGCTGCTGTAGGATCAGATATTAAATCACTGGCCTAAAAGAAAATCATTTCAGATTGCCTGTAGGGATTCTTCTATATTGTCATTACAAAGCTGACTAACTAAAAATGACTGATTAAAATTTTTGGTGTATTTTTTAGCTACCATAGTACTATTTTCTTTACTGCCCTCCTCCTCCTTTTTCTTCCCCCTCCTTTGTCACTCTCTCATCTCCTTCTTCCTCCCTTATTTCTCTCTCCTTCTCTCTCTCCTTCCTTGTCTCCTCTCTCTATCTTACTTAATTGTAATCACATTGTATGTTCTCTTCCCACACTAAATATGGTAAAAATGCTTATTATAGTATTATAAAAAATTTTGTTAGAAGTTTCAATGGTTGCATAGTATTTTTATCATGTGGATTTGTTAATTATAACAAACAAACATACCACTTCTGGATCTTTGTTTCAAGTGCATTCTTATATAATATGCTGTGATAAATATGCTTACATCGATTTTTTTCTGCATTCTGAAATATTTTCTGGGTAACTTAAAAATTGTACTCTAAAATGTACATTTTAATAAGCATTCTCAGGATAGTTTTATCATTTTATCTAAAGGTTTCCATAATGTGATATCAGCAATCAAAACCCAGAAGCATTTTTATTAGAAATATTCTTCTAATGATTAAAAATACTATATTAGGACTTGATAAATAAAATAGTGTGAAAGTCACTCTCCATCAATTTCTTTTTCTATAATTTCTCCATCATTCCTTTTGTTAGCTTTTCCCATGTAAGCCTCCAAACCATCTCCTTTACCACTTAAATTTTATTTTATCTTTATTCTGACACTCCATTTTGTACCTTTCCTCACCAAACACCTTGAAAAAGTTAGTCCACTAACTATAAAGTTATAATTTATTTTATCCTCTGCTAGACTGTGTGTGCCGTAGACTCAGGAAGGACAGTCTTGGCATCCTCAGCCTTGGCACAAATGTATAGTCAAGAAAATGAATTCATTCAACAAACATGGTATGATGAAGCTTAATGCATTCTTCCCATAAGCATACATAAGATGAATTGATATTTCTTTGGCTTTTGGAGTAACAGAAATCCAATACACATCTTTAAGGGGTTATTCTATGTTGTATTTCCTTTCCTTTAGCATTAACTGGGATGGTCTGTCTTTCTGTTTGTGTCTGTGTACCTACCGACCTAATTGTCTGCCATATATACCTATCATCTGATTATCCATCTCTCTATCTTTGTTAAATTCAGAATCTTTACTAAGTTTCTATAAGATGACTTAATAATACTCTGATGGTTGTCAATGCAAGATAATTTGTACCACGGATGCAGGTAGATGGCATATTTTCATTAAGATAATGTTCTTCTTAACTGTAGGGATAGAGCTTGTGACCAGAATCACAGAGGCCAATGTGGTTCAGGAAGTCAGATGAAAGGTAGGATCCAGTTGCATAAAGGGTTTGTGTTACGTTATTCAATCTTGAAAAAGAAGATGCCACTAGTTACTTGTGTGGTCAGAACACTGTACATGGTACCAATACCAAAGGAAGTAAGGAAGGAGTGAGTCCCTTATTTGGAGCAATTTTTCTAATTGAACTAGGCAACATGTTTATAAGTATATTATAAATATAATCCACACACATGTATGTTTGGGTTGTGTCTACTATCAAGGAATTGCTAAAGTTATTATAAGAGTTTGAATGAGATGCAGTTTATCTGGAAAGACTGTGGAAGAGGTCAATATTTAAGACATATTAAGAGCTTTCATCTTAAGTCAAGAGAAAGACAGGGTCATTCTGAAGAGGAGGATAAAAGATTTGTCATAGAGAAAGTGTATGTTTGAAGGGTCAACAGTGAAAGTGAGCAAAGCTGTAGACAGCTGTGATGCTGTCTACTCACAGATGTAAGAAGCAGTTACGAATCATTTCTTAGCTGAGCAAAAGGTGCTGAAAATGATTAAACACCACAAAGCAGGAAGTTGTTGCTATTTAACAAAAGAGGTTTTAGTCTTGGCATTCAATTATGGATATGAGACTGAAAAGGCAAAGGAAGAAAGGTAAGAATATGACATAGTGTATGGCCATGAGGAAAAATAAAGATAGGGACGAGATTACAAGCCTGTGATATGTCATGATCCTCATGGAGACATTGGGTTTAATCCTGCCAAAACCCTTGTTGTCTGAACCAAAGATACCATCCTATAAAACAGAAAGAGGGAGAGAGTGGGGGTGGGGTGGGGAGAGACAGACAATTTTGGGGATTCATTATTTTTAAAAGTAATATTGAACAAAATGGTACCTGAATTATATAAGAGAAAGAGAATGGAAGGGGGAAATGAGCATCTTGCACAACTTCCTTCATAGGAGGGTTGGCAGAAGAGCCCCAAATAAATGGTTTTCTTGGAGATTTGAGTGCAAAGGCAGATAGGGCTCCAGAATAATCCATGAATTACACAGAAGTAGAATAGACGGCTGCTCTTCTCAAAGTGTGAGGCATGCTGAGTTCAGGAACTACTGATTTAGGAGGTGGTGTGTGCTCATTCCTGTTTCAACACATTACTAACCACAAGAGACAGTCCACAGGGACAGAAAGTTTGTAGGATAATGTCAACAACTCTGCAAAGAGGATGAATTCGTGAGAGGCGATTGGGAAGACACTTTGAGAAGAAATATGAGAGAATGTTTCTGCCATGAAAAAGCCTCTTTCAACCTTAAGAGGGAGGAAAACATTAAATTACATCAGCTGTAGAGTTTAAATTTATTTTGTTACAATATAGTTAAAGAAGATAATTTGTGAATGGCATTAATAAGAGGATATATGAAAACCTTTTTCCCCTATTTTCCTTAATCAAACATTTCTTAGCAATGTGGGACAGAGGATTATTTTTTGTTTGTTTGTTTGTATCTTTGTTTCACTTTGTTTTTAGAGATTCTTTCTGTAAGTTGTAAGGGAGTAGTGATCTCTGTCCCTAATAAGGCTACTGCTTCTTAAGACTTTTCTAAGATTAGAAGATAACAATAGTTGGTTGCTAATCCTATGCAAAGGCCATATGTGCAAAGAGAAACATTCGAATTTGAAGATTTGACTGATCATCAGTCAGGATTTGCCTTTTCTAAAATGTTAAGAAATCACCAGTTTGTGAGCAATAAAGCCAATATCATCAGAAATAATTGTGGCTGACATATTCAATTTAAGAATCTAAGGGGAGATAATCGGAGCACATTCCAATGGGTTGAAAATTATGTTCATACACTTGTTTATGCTATCTAAAATCAAATCAAGTTTGAGAAGTAAATAATACTTTGAGGGTTGGTAAGTACTCAGAAGTACCTAATTGTGACCCAGTCTTTAAAAATAAATTATGTTAAAAAATAATACAGAAATTAAATGATCACAACAATTAAGCATAGAGCTCTATGAATTAGTACAAATGGGAAATGTCTGTGTAACCACCCCCTAGAACAAGAAGTAGAATACAGACATCACCCAGATGTTGTCATTGTTGTTACTGTCCTCATTCTCCTATTCAAAAGCAACATCTGCCCTGAAATCTAACATCATAGATTAGTCTCACCCACTTAAAAAATATATTTAGGGGTGCCTGGGTAGTTCAGTTGGTTAGGCGTCCGACTTCCGCTCAGTTCGTGGTCTTACCCTTTGTGGGTTCAAGTCCTACGTTGGGCTCTGTGCTGACTGCTCAGAGCCTGAAACCTGCTTTGGATTCTGTGTCTCATTCTCTCTCTGCCCCTCCTCAAATTATACTCTGTCTCTTTCTCTCAAAAATAAATAAATGTTAAAAAAAAACTATATTTAAATCCATCATACAGTGCATATTCTTTTTTCTGCCTTCTTTTGCTCATCATTATGTTTATGAGATTCATCCATATTGTTGAATGTAGTGGTAGTTCATGGCTATGAGTTATTTGAAAGAAAAATTGGGAAAATAAATATAAAAAAACAATTCTCTTAATATTCAATTATAGGTATAATAGTATTTTTGATAAACATACTCTGAGGTTGATTTACTCAAAGTTCACTGCTGAGACTATGTGAGAACAGGTAGTTTATTGGTGGATGATCCCAAGAAACACCAACAGGAGAGTGTGGAAAAGAGATGAGGAAGAGAAGGAAGTCAATACTGGGTGACTAATGAGCTACTTTTGGCAATTGAGGCATAATTCCACTGGAGACTTCTGGGAGATGGTACAGAAATCGCTAAGAATTGTCCAGCCAAGAGGCAAGGAAGTTGGGATATTTATCCACCACCTTCCACATTAGTTGGAGGCTGCTCTCCATGGTGTAAACTCCCTGGTAGTTTCAGTCCATTGTGCATATAGGCAAAATATGTTCTCACAATTGAGGGGAAGTGTCAGGTTGAGAGCTGCAGGTAGTTTTCCAGCAGAACCTGCAACTAGAAAGTCTGAGTGCTGAGAGACTGTAAGGAGCATCTGCTGTCAATACAATCTGAACCAAAAGGCATCTCTAAGTAAACACAGTAATGAATTGCTGGTTGGCAAGTAGCTGTGGTCAAACTCACAATGAAGGAATGTAAGCATTTGAATCATCATCTTTATATCTTGAGGAATACACTATTTCTAATAGACACATACACATTTCCTTGGGGTTCCAGACTGCGTTTTTGCTTGACCACATGGCAAAGTGTTGGTTGTGAGCACCTAGGAATGGGGCTATGTGATCATAGCCATGGCTCTCTATTGCAAATTCTTGCTTTACTTTGATAATTAGCCATCTGTAACTGACCTTGAAAAAGCACTGGATTGAAACTCGATCAGAAAGGTTATATGAAGAAGTGAAATTGCGAAGGCCAAGAGATTCCATTAATTTGAATATTTTAATCTTGATCTTTGATGAAGAATTAGATTGATGAGGGGCACGGGGAAGGGGAAAATAGGTGATGGGCATGGAGGAGGGCATTTGTTGGGATGAGGACTGGGTGTTGTATGTGAATCATGGGAATCTACTCCGGAAGCCAAGAGCAATCTGTAATACTCTGTGTGTAGTTAACTTGACAAAAAAATATATTTAAAAAAATTGACCCTTGATTTTTGATACAGACTATTGCTATGTTTGCTTGGAAACCTTTTTAGTTTGCAAAAGGAAGGTATATTAAGATGTACAAAATTATTTATGTGTTTCGATTTCTTCTTTACTGTCTGGAAAGCACTTGGAAACTACATGCATGATCATTGCATATTCCTAATTATCTAGAAAAGATATTATTCAGAATTTGGTTTAAAACTATTGCTCTTAGTTTACATATTCTTCCATCTCCCACTTTATTCATCAAAACTGCTTAGATGAATACAGTTCTAAGAAGCTAGGTAACTTTTTCAGCTCATTTAAAAAAACCATAGGCCTTGTTTTGTGTAGCCTACTATATTTTTGGTACTATTGAATGGAAATTTCCTTTCTTGTAGTTCTCACTCATTTTCCTCAATTCTTTTTACAAGGGCAGTTCAGAACACTTCCGTTCATGTTTTCCTAGACAGCAGATAGACATATACAATGCTCCCACACCTCCTTTCCCATTAAATTATCTGTTTTTAGGCTGATCTCTGAATTGTTTGTAAGGACATGGTGCTGGATCCTTTTTTCCTTCTTTTTTTTTTTTTTTTTCCAAACTTGAATTTGTTTCAAACAGTGTATTGTCTAGAACTGAAAATAATATCCAAGGTACACTTCTCGTATGAAATATGGTAGAACTCTTTACCCTCATATTTTTAGAAGCTATTTTTCTTCATATGGAGTAGAATAAATCAGGAACTCTTTGGTTGGAGACAAACTGAAATAGAGTTTGAAAATTTCTATATGTATTGAGAATCATGAGAGGTGTTTTTTTTTAATAAAAAATTTTTTTTTACATTTATTTATTTTTGAGAGACAGAGAAAGACAGAGTGCAAGCAGGGGAGTAGCAGAGAGAGAAAGAGACACAGAGTCTGGAGCAGCCTCCATGCTTTGAGCAAGCTGTCCGCACAGAGCCCGACGCAGGGCTCAAACCTATGAACCATGAGATCATAACCTGAGCTGATGTTGGACACTCAACTGACTGAGCCACCCATGTGCCCGGGGAATCATGAGAAGCTTTAAGGGGGAAATTGTAAAACCATTTTCAAGTATTTATAAAAGTAATTTTGGTAGCAGGAAAGTATAGCTATTATAAGGGAAAATAATAATTTCTGACTGAATTCACTCTGAATTCACTTTTTATATCATCTATAGATTCGATCAATAAACAATCAATGTCTACATCTAAGACACACTGAGCAGGAAAGGGAGAAAGACACAGTCCTACAGACTCAAACAAATTCTTCCTTCCAAGTCACACTTTCTTCAGTAACACCATTCAGACACTTACATCTCCATCCAGTGCATTTTTATCTTGGATATCAGGTGCTGATAAAAATAATAATGATGATTGAACCATTTTTATCATTTATGATGTCTGCTTTAAATATTAACTTATTTATTTTTCTTCCTAACTCTTTGAGATAGTATTATTTTCATCATCATTTATAAGTGAGGAAACTCAGGCACACATGATTTAAACATTATGTCCAACATCTCACAACTGGTAAGTGGCAAAGCTACATTCCAGGTCAGAGGTCTGGTTTCATTGTATATTCCCTGAATCTGTTCATTACAGTTCCTCAAAAGAGCCCCAAGATAATGTAAAATGAATATTATTTATAGTGACCATATAGAAAGTTACATTTACTTCAGGGGCTGTTGTGATAGATGTTTATACTCCTCGAAGAAACCTTAATTTATGAGAATAAGGACTAAAAGGCAGGGATAGCAAGACTGAGAGGTTTCTGCCATTTGGAGAGTAAATATATTTCAGTTGAGAAATGAATTAATTAAATAGACAAAGTCCCCTTCTACCAAAAATAAGTTACAAACGGAGTTTAATTTAATTTTATGTTTTGGAAAAATCACCTAGTTGTTCTTGTAGAGTATATTATTAATAGTTAAACTATTTTCTAAAATTCCAATTAGTGTCAGATTGAACATAATCACTAGTTCATAACTACAGAGTGTTTAAATCTAAAGAATACCCATATTCTCTTGACATTCAATTTTAGTCCTTCCCCCCAAACTTTTCCATTTTTAGTCAATTCCTGTTATTTATGGTAGTTATGTTGTATAAGATCACTACAAACACTGACTTAGTGAATGCTGACCCTCTCCTCAGAAACATAGAACTGGGTTCTTGTAAGCTCCTGAGTGCAATATTTTTGGCAACCAATCAATATGTAACCTTGTTTTATGTGCATTTGTGTTTAAAGATATCTTATTTAATATATATTGTATAAACACTGAACACACAGCTATCAGCACTAAACTCATGCCTCAATGAAGCTTATCTAACTCATGTGTTTTCTCCATAAGACACATACAATAATAGCCTTCTTGCATTAAAGACTAAGCTCTATGTTTGAAAAATATTTTATTTTATTTTACTTTGTTTTATATTTTATTTTATTTTATTTTGAGAGAGAGAGAGAGAGAGAGAGAGAGAGAGAGAGAGAGAGAAGCATGAATGGAGGAGAGGGGCAGAGGGAGAGGAAGAATCTTAAGAATCCACATCCAGTGCAGAGCCCAACTCATGAGATGATGACCTGAGCTGAAATCAAGAGCCCACTGCTTAACTGACTGAGCCATCCTGGTGCCCCGAAAAACATTTTAAACAACACAGTCACCAACATAAAGCACAAAAATGCAAAAATCTAGCATTAAATAAGCCATGAAAAGGATACTTGTTTACAGTGTCAGAGCTAGAACAAGGCAAAAAGTTCAATTGAAATTTTTTATCTCAATTGGGAATGTGTAGGCTGGGTGACTCAAATTTTTTACTACCTGCACATGCTCACAAATGACAGTGAAAATATCATGAATATTTATTTTGGGGTAATAGGTAAATTTTTGCAAGTAGTCAAATTAAAAAATACAGAATCTGGGAATAATGAGGATCAACTATATAGATTTCCTTTGTATTTAATTAAAACACAATTAAGGATGGGATTTAAGATAGCGTTGATAACTGAAAGGATTCAGAAATCTCTAGTATTCTTTTCTCAAGGGGATTATTTCCCCAAGTATCACAATGTTTTTAGATTGTCTTTTAAAAATGAGAGTTAGAATTATTGCTCTAAATGGTTAAGAATTATCTTGCTGAGAAGAGTTAATGGGGCTAACTCGGTTTAAAGCCTACATTTTTCTTTCCTTATCTCTTGGGATCATTGAGGATTACAGGTATTACAATTAGATAAACCTTTATAAAATAGTTTTAAATATCTTCATATAATGAGCTACTAAAGAAGCTAAATTTGTCAAACTGCTGGAGATCAAAGACAAAGCTGAAAAGTAGGCAGGGAAGAAAAGACATGTTACCCTAAAAAGTGGCAATTATGAACTAGATGACCAGCTTTGCAACATATAATATGAAAACCTGAAGACAATGGATTGTCATCCTTAAAGAGTTGAAAGGGCAGAACTGCCAACCTAGAGTCATATAAATTGTGGAAATACCGCTCAAAATTGAAAGCTAAACACTGTTTAAGATGATGGAGATATTAGACAATTTAACATGAGCACACCTGCAGTACAAATATACTAGCAGAAGTTCAGGCTGAAGAAAAGCAATCCTTGACAGAAATTGTAGGAAGGAATAAAACAATAAAATAATAAAATGTAATGGAAATGTGTGGGTAAAGATAACATGTTATTGACTCTTTAAAACAACAACAATAATACTGTCTTGTAGGGTTTATAACGTGTTAGAAGTAAGATATATGAAATCAGTAAAGAAGAGGGGAGAAGGATGTAAGCAGATTTAAATGCTTATGAGTGCCTCACTTTATCTGAGAAGTAGTAAAAATACTTAGTTAAGGTGATATTTAATAAGCGAAGGATATGCATTGTAAGCTAATAAAAGAATGTATAACTAAGAGAAGAAAAAGAGAATAAAAGCTACTGATTCATCCCAAATAATGCAAGCAAAGAAGAAAGAAGGAACAAGGAACAAATGGAAAAAGTAGTAAACAAGCAGCAAGTTCTTAGGCAAAAAAGTAAATGTAAATAAAAAAAGGAATCCAGTTAAAAGATAAGATTATCGACCTAAATAACAAACTTTGAAACCCAAATGTGTACTCTTTATAAGAAACACTGAAAATAGGTTGACAGAAAAATAGATTTAAAGTAAAGGATGGGGGTGCCTGGGTAGCTCAGTCAGTTAAGCATCCCACTCTTGATTTCAGCTTAGGTCATGATCCCATGTTTCATGGGATCAAGCCCTGTGCTTATAGGGCAGACCCTGCTTGGGATTCTCTCCCTCTATCTCTGTTCCTCCCCTACTCTCTCTCTCTCTCTCAAAATAAATAAATAAACTTAAAAAAAGGAATAATAGAAAAAAAAAACAATTTTAGCACTAACTCCAAAAAGCTAATCTACCTATATTAACATAAAATAGGATATATTTTGAGGTAAGAAAGAGATTACATAATCTTTAATGTCCATTCCACCAGAAAATACAAAAGTCCTAAATTTGTATAAACTTAGTAACAGAATTAAAAATAAATAAAGCAAAAGGTGACAAAGCTAGAAGGATAAGTTAACAACTTTTATAATCAGAGGTGGAGATTTAACATGCCACTTTTAGTTATGGGCTAAAGAAGAAGACAGAAAAATCAATAAAAATAAAGGAGATTTATATATTAGAACTAAGAAAATTTACCAAACTGAAAAATGTAGAATGTATGTATAACTCTAGATTCAGCTAATTCAGAATGCACATTCTTTTCAATTGCTGATGGAACATTTATAAAAATAGACCCTATGCTGGACCATAAGTTAAGACAACAATTTTCAAAGGACTGAAATAACATGGAGCATGTTCTCTGACCATAGTGTAATGAAATTAGAAATTAATTTTGTAAGCATTATTAGAAAATCTCCCCAATTTTTAGAAGTTGATTGTTAGTAAATGAAAAAATCACAATTGAAATTAAGGTAATGCATGATCTTGAAGACACATTATGAAAGTACAACATATCAAAACTCCCTCAGCCGATAGTCTTAAAGTAGGGGTACTAGATATTTGGTCTAAACTTTTACTCCCCAAGGAGAAGGTGGGAGTTGTGAGTTCCCTCCTCTTTGTATGTTGCTGTGCAGGGGTAAGGTTTTTGGAGAGTGTGTCTCAGCCTTTTCTATCTGTCTTAATGTGGGTTTTTCCTCATTTGGCAGATGTGTGGGAGTTGTTTAGTTTCTGAATTTCTTTCTGAGGGAATTATTCCACGTGAACCTTTAGATTTGGTATGTCCTTGAGAGGAGGAAAGTTCAGGAGCCTCATATGTTGCCATTTTAGACTGGAACCCTCTCTGGTGATTAGGGCATCAGACTTGTTTTGTTCCTATTTCAAATAAAACACTCACTATTTACTATTAAAGATGATATTTTTTTGGTTAAATGCCTTAAAATTTAAAAAAAATCATTTATTATCAGTTTTCTGGGATTTAAAAAAATCATATATGTTTAATCTTATCAAATGCTTTCTTTACCATTATGAAAATGATCATATGGCATTGCCATTCTGTTAATAAGATGAAATGCACTGATTTATTTTTTAACGTTAATTCAACATTATGTTACTGGAATAAATGTGACTTGGTTATTGTGGTTGTTTCGATATTATATATTGCTGGATTCAGTTTGCTGGCATGAAGGATATTATGTCTATGTTTATTAGAGATATTGATCTGTAGTTTTTATTTTTAGTTTCTTGATAATGCTTTTTTTCAAGTTTTGATATTAGGGTTATCTTGACCTCAGAAAACAAGTTAAGCAATATTTCTTATTTCTCTAATACTTGAAAAAGTTTGGATAATATCAATGCTATTTCTTTCTTAAAATGTTAGGCTTCATCAGCGAAATCATGTAGGCCCAGATCTTTCTTCATAGGATGCTTAAAAAAATAATAAATTCAATTTTTAAAATCAATATGGAGCTATTAAAATTTTCTTTCATCTTGTGTCAATTTACTTAAATTGTATTTTTCAAAGGATCTGTTGAATTTTTTAGCATAAAATTAATCATAAGGTCCTCATATTTTTTTAATGACTGTAGAATCTGTAATGATAACTTCTCTTTTTATTCATAATATTGGTGATTTGTGTTCTGTCTTTTTTTATGATTAGTGTAACTAAGGTTCGTTTTTTTAAAAATATTTTGTTGATCTTTTCAAAGAACAAGCTTTGGAATTTGTTAATGTTGCCTATCATGTGCCGTTATCCATTTTATTGATTTCTGCTCTTAATTATTTCTACAATTTTACCTGGGTTTTCTTTGCTATTTTAGGTCATAGAATATTAGGTCATAGATTTTTTTGACCTATCTTATTTTCTGATGCAAACTTTTAAAGCTATATATTTTCTTTTACATACATGCATTCTGATAGCTCGTATTTTCATTATCATGCTGTTTAAAACTTTTACGATTTTTATTGTGATTTCTTCTTTAACACATGGATTATTTAGAAGTGTACTGTTTAATTTCCAACTTGTGTTTTTCTATATATTTTCTTCTTCTTAATTTTTAAATTCAAGTATAATTACCATACCGTGTTATATTAGTTTCAGGTGTACGATATAATGATACAGTAGCTCTGTACATTTCTCAGTGCTTATCAACAGAAATGTACTCTCAACCTCCTTTATGTATTTCACCTCCCCTCTTGGAGTCATCAGTTTCTTCTCTCATTTAAAAATGGATTTTTTTGTCTCTTTCCCTTCCCTTCCTTCCTTCCTTCCTTCCTTCCTTCCTTCCTATCTTTGTTTTGTTTCTTAAGTTCCACATATTAATGAAATCATATGTTATTTGCCTTTCTCTGAGTGACTTATTTCACTTAACATTATGCCTTCTAAGTCCATCCATGTCATTGAAAATGGCAAGATTTCATTCTCTTTTATGGCAGAGTAATATTTCATTGTATTGCTTCCATATGTTGGTTATTGCAGATAACACTGTGATAAACAAAGGAGTGCATATATCTTTTCTAATTAGCGTTTTCATTTTCTTTGGGTAAATATCCAGTAGAGAGATTACCGGATGATATGGTAATTCTATTTTTAATTTTTTGAGGATACTTCATGTATTTTCCACAGTGCCTTCATGAATCTACATTCCCACAACCGTGATGAGGGTTCCCTTTTTTTTTTTTCACATCCTCATCAACTCTTGTTATTTTTCATGTTTTTGATGTTAGCCATTCTGTCAGGTATAAAGTGATATCTCATCATGATTTTAATTTACCTTTCCCTGATGATTACTGATGTGGAACATCTTCTCATGGGTCTGTTGGTCATCTGTATGTCTTCTTTGGAAAAATGTCTATTCCGGCTCCCCACCTGTTTTTAATTAGATTGTATGTGGATTTTTGTTGTTGTTTTGGTGTTATGTAAGTTCTTTATATATTTTGGATTTAATCCCTTGTCATATATGATTTACAGATATCTTCTCCCATTCAACAGGTTGCTTTTTTGTGTTGTTGACATTTTCCTTCACTGTGCAAAAGCTTTTTGTTTTGGTATAATTCCAGTAGTTTAATTTTGTTTTTGTTGCCCTTGCCTGAGGAAACATATTCAGAACAAAGATTCTATGGCCGATGTCAAAGAAATTACTGCCTATGTTTTCTTTTAGGAATTACATCGCTTCAGGTTACACAGTTAGGTCTTTAATCTGTTTGCGTGTATTTTTGTGTATGGTCCACTTTTATTCTTTTACATGTAGCTGTCCAGTTTTCCTAGCACCATTTGTTGGAGATACTGCCTTTCCCCGTTTTATATTCTTGCCTCCCTTGTTTTAGATTAATTGACCATATAATATGGGTTTATTTCAGGGCTGTCTATTCTTGTCTATTGATTTATGTGTCTATTTTTGTGCCAGTTCCATACTGTTTTGATTACTAGAGCTTTGTAGTTTATGTTGAAATCTGGGATTGTGATTCCTCCAGTTTTGTTCTTCTTTTTCAAGATAGCTTTGGCTAGTCAGAATCTTTTGTTATTCCATACAAATTTTAGGATTATTTGTACTAGTTCTGTGAAAAATATTGTTGGTATTTTGATAGAGATTGCACTGACATTGTGAATTGCTTTGAGGTAGTATGGCCATTTTAACAATATTGGTTCTTTCAGTCCCTGAGCATAGAATTTCTTTCTATTTGTTTGTGTTATCTTCAATTCCTTCGATCAGTGTTTTATAGTTTTCAATAGGTGTTTCACCTTTTTTGTTAAGTTTATGTTTCTGGTGCAATTGTAATTGGGATTTTTTATGGTACACAAAACTTTTTGGAAGTACAATTCACATGCTACAAAATTCACCCATCATAAATATACAGGACATTGATTATTTTGAGTAGGAGATTGTTTTCTTAATTTCTTTCTGTCGCTTCATTATTAGCGTGTAGAAATACAACAGATTTCTGTGTATTGATTGTCTGTCCTGTGACTTTACTGAATTCATTTATCAGTTCTAGTAGTTTTTTGGTGGAGTCTTTAGGGTTTTCTCTATATAGTATCATGTCATCTACAAATAGTGAAAATTTTATTTCTTCTTTACCAATTTGAATGGCTTTTGTTCCTTTTCCTTGTCTAATTGCTATGGCTAGGATTTCTAGTACTATGTTGAATAAAAGTGGTGATAGTGAACATCCTGTCTTGTTTCTGATCTCAGAGGAAAAGCTCTCAGCTTTTCTCCATTGTTATGATGTTAGCTGAGGATTTTCATATATGGCCTTTACTATATTGATATATGTTCCCTCTAAAACTATTTTGTCGAGAGTTCTTATCATAAACGGATTTTTCTTGTACTTTGTTAAATGCTTTGTTTCCATCTGTTGAGATGGTCATATGGTTTTTATCCTTTATTTTGTTAATGTGATGTATCTTCCTTTTAATTTTTTACTTTAATTCTCTTGTCATGAGAACATATGAATATATTATTATAATCCTCTTAAATTTAAACTTGTTTTATGGCCTCAAATGTGTATATCTTGGTTAATGTACTCTGTACCCTTTAAAATTATGTGTATTTTGGGGTTCCTGGGTGGCTCGGTTGTTTAAGCATCTGATTTTAGCTCAGGTCATAATCTCACAGTTCATGAGTTTAAACCCTGAATTGGGCTGTCTGCTGTGTCAGCACAGAGCCCATTTTGGATCCTGTACTTCCCTCTCTCTTCCTCTTCCCCACTGGCACACTCTTTCTCTAAAAAATGAACGAACATTAAAAAAATTAAATTACACATATTTTGATGTTATTAGGAGTGGTACTCTCTAAGCATCCATTAGGTCCAGGTGTTAATGGTGTTGTTCAGTTATTTATTTGTTTGTTTGTTTATTTATTTATTTACTATTTTAGAGAGAGGGAGAGGGAGAGAGAGAGAGCATGATTTGGGGAGAGGGGCAGAGAGAGAATTTTAAGCAGGCTCCATGCTCAATGCAGAGCCCAACATGGAGCTCAGTCTCATGTCCCTGGGATCATGACCTGAGCTGAAATCAGGAGTCACACACTCAACCAACTGAGCCACCCAAGGTCCCCAAGTGTTGTTTAGTTTTCTTTTTCTTATTAATTTTTTTCAAATTATTCTATCGATTTATGAGAAAAGGACATTAAAACTGCCAGCTGTGCTTTTGGTCTTGCCTATTTCTCTCCTTTAATTCTATCAGTTTTTTCTTTATATTTTTCGAAGCTCTATTATTAGATATACATTCACTTACAATTGTTATTTTCTTTTTTAAATTGACACTTTTATTATTATTAAACTTTCCTTCTTGTCCCTACAATCTACTGTATCAGATTTTAATATAATCTCCCCAGCTTTATTATACTTACTTTGTGCCAGAGTGATTCCCAAGATGGTCCCCTAAGATTTATTGTCGTACTTCATGATTAGTATATAGAAATGCAACAGATTTCTACACAAGGATTTTGTATCCTGCAACGTTACTGATTTCACTTATTAGTTCTAGCAGTTGTTTTGATGGAGTCTTTTCAGTATTTTATATAGAGCATTATGTCATCTGTAAATAGCTAATGTTTTACTTCTTCCTTACCAGTTTGCATGCCTTTATTTCTTTTTGTTGTGTGATTGCTGTGGCTAGGACTTCCACTACTATGTTGAATAAAAGTGGCGAGAGCGGACATTCTTGTCTTGTTCCTGACCTTGGGAGAAAAACTCATAGTTTTTCCCAATTGAGGGTAACGTTAGCTGCGGGTTTTTTATATATGATGTTTAGCATGTTGAAGTATATTCCCTTTAAACCTGGTGGTTGAGGGTTTTTATTATGAATAGATGTTGTACTTTACAAAACATCTGCTTACAAAAACAAATGTTTTTTGCATATATTGAATTGATCATATGGTTCTTATCCTTTCTCTTATTGATGTGATGTATCACACTGATTAATTTGTGAATATTGAACCACCCTGTATCCCAGGAATAAATCCTACGTGATTGTGGTGAATGATTTTTAATGTGCTGTTGGATTCAGTTTGCTAATATTTTGAGGACTTTTGCATCTATGTTCGTAGAGATAATGGTCAATAGCTGTGTGTGTGTGTGTGTGTGTGTGTGTCTTTGTCTGGTTTTGTTATTGGGGTAATGCTGGCCTCATAGAATGAATTTGGAATTTTTCCTTCTTTTCTTATTTTTTGGAATAGTTTAAGAATAGGTATTAATTTTTTCTTTAAATTTAAATGTTCAGTAGAATTTGTCTATAAAGCCATCTGGTCCTGGGCTTTTGTTTTTTGGGAGTTCTCTGATTACTGACTCATTTTCTTTGCTGTTCAAATTTTCTATTTCTTCCTGTTTCAGTTTCAGTAGTTTATATGTTTCTAGGAATTTATCGATTTCTTCTAGGTTGTCCAATATGTTGGTGTGTAGTTTTTCATAATATTCTCTTATGATTGTTTTTATTTCTGTGGTGTTTGTTGCTATTTCACTTCTCTCATTTGTAATTTTATTTGAGTCCTCTCTTTTTTTCTTGATAAGGCTGCCTAAAGGTTTATCAATTTTATTGATATTTTCAAAGAACCAGCTCCTGGTGTCATTGATCTGTTATATTGTGTTTTTTAGTTTCTATATCATTTATTTCTTTTCTAATCTTCATTATTTCCTTCCTTCTGCTAGTTTTTTATTGGAGTTTGGCCACCGCCTGTGGTGCCAGTTGGAGCCTACCCTCTGCATTTTGGCTGTAAAAAAGAACATAGTGAAATACCATATATTATTTCCATCTTCTAAATATCAACTTTCCTCTTAAGTATGCTGCTTTTATTCTGTCTCTAATACTTTTAAGTAATTGTATTTTTGTTGTATTTTCTCCTGAGTTTAAAATTATTATCTATAAGAGGGTCAGTCTGATAGGAACTTATATGACAATTACTAGAAATAGAAGTTTTAAAAAATTTGTTTAAATTTTAGTTAGCCAACATACAATGCAATATTGGTTTCAGGAGTAGAATTCAGTGATTCACCACTACATACAACACCCAGTGGTCATCGCAAGTGCCCTCCTTGATACCCATCATGCATATAGCCCATCTCCCACCCACCTTTCTCCATTAACTCTCCCTTTCTTCTCTATTGCTAGTCTCTTGTGATTTGTTTCCCTTTTCCACCCCCACATATGTTCATCTGTTTTATTTCTTAAATTCCACATGTGAGTGAAATAATATGGTATTTGTCTTTCTCTGATTGACTTATTTTGCTTAGCATAATACATTCTAGCTGCATACACATTGTTCAGATGGCAAGATTTCATTCTTTTTGATGGCTGAGTAATATTCCACTGTATATAGAGACACATCTTCTTTATCCACTCATCAGTTGATGGACATTTGGCCTCTTTCCATATTTTGGATATTGTGGATAGTGCTGCTATAAACATTGTACTATATATAAACAAACTGCTGTAAACATTGTGGTGCATGTGACCCTTTGAATCTCTATTTTTATATCCTTGGATAAATACCTAGTAGTGCAAAGCACTGAGTCAGAAATGGAATTTTTCTGTATTTATTTTTAAAATAACAAATCTCTATCTTAAAAAAAAATTTGTGAAAGAAAGCATGAAGAACAACGATTAAAAACTCTAGGCCCAGTTGTTTTTACTGATAAATTCTTTTAAATATTTGAAAAAGAAATAGTGTCAGTTATACAAAACTTCTTTCAGAAAAATAGAAAAGGAAGTATTTTACAACTAATTTTGTGTGTCCAATATAATATTGAAATAAAAACCTGATGATGACATTACAAAATGGAAACTGGATAATTTCTTTCACAAATATAGACACATGCAAATAATCCTAAAAAGGCATTAACAAATCAATTCCAATGATAAGTTAATAGTAAATTATGCCATGATCTAATGGGTCTTGTTTCATAAATATTGATGTTTCATAAAGTTGATTTAAGTATTACACATCAATCAATGTAATTTTCCACATTAGTATAAATATAAAAAAACCCTATATGATTTTCTAATTTATGCAGAAAAAGCATTGTTTTAATTTAACATTTATTATTTTTAAAAAGTTTATTAATCTATAAAAAAGAACATTCTAAGTCTGATAGAGTGTATTTATATAGCTTGGTGTTAAATGGTAAAATATCAATTGCTTACCTCTTAGTTCAGGAGGAAGACAAGGATGTCCATAGTCTCTAGTTCTGTTGAAGAATGTATTAGAGATTCCATCTAATGTAACAAGGCAACAAAGAATAATAAAATGTATAAAAATTGGGAAGAACAAACAACACCATCATTATTGGCAGATGAGATGACATTATTACATACAAAATACAAAATGTATAAATTCAAAAGCCTCTCCAAATTAGTAGAACAATTAAGTGACTATGGCAAGATTGCTGCATACAACATCAATATACAAAAATCAGTTTTATTTTTATAACCTAGCATCAAATAATTAAAAATAACAAGAATGTTTAGTATCTAGGAATAAATCTAATAAAAATGCCAATAACATTTAGTACTTAGGTCTAAGGAAAGAGACACAAGACATCTTGTATTGCAAACTACATTGTTAAGAGAAATTAAGATGATCTGATTAAAAGGAAGAACTTGTCCTGTTTCATGAAGATTCAATGTTGTAAAGATAACAAGTCTCTCCAAATTGACTTAATAGGTTCAATAATACTCATTAGAAGTCTTGATGGTTTTTGTATGTATCATATTGAGGTTCTAATTCTAAAATACATGTAAACATTCAAAGACCTGGAATAGCCAAGGCAAATCTGAAGAAGAATAAAAGTGAACAACTTACACTAGCAAATATTAAGACTTATTTATTTTATAGTTGCAGAAATGAAGACAGTTTTGGCTCAGAAATAGATCGGCACATACATGGTCATCTGATTTATGACAGAGAAACCACTGCAATTTGTGGGAGGAAGGTAGTGTGGGAATATAGTCTTTTCAATAAATGGTGCTAGGTCAACTGGATAACTATATGGAGAAAAACTTGACATTAACCCCCATCTCACATCATATGCAAAAAGATTCATGTGTGATGTGTTATAGACCTAAATGTGAAATACAAAGCAATGAAACTTCTAGAATAATAGATGCCCCTGAACTTAAATAAAAGTATCTAAATTTACATCAAAATATTCTATTCACAAAAGAATATATTGATAAATCAGACTATATTAATTAGACATTTTGGTTAATTGAAACACAGAAGAGTGACAAGGCAAGTCAAATACTAGGAGAAGACATTAGTAATACATAGTGTTAGATATATCTATCGTTAAATGTCTTTTCCCAATATCTACCTATCTATCTATCCATCCTGTATCACCTTTAACAAATCAATAAGAAAAAATGAGCAAAAAACTTAAATGGTAGCTTCACAAAAAGAATGTTCAAACGAAACATTACCAAAAGATGATCGACATCATAAATTCAAACAAACCTAAGTTGTATATACAGTCTGAAACTAGCACATACCAAACAGAATGGCTAAAATTAGAAGAACTGGCAATGTATTGGCAGTCATCCAGGGGGTGGTAGAAGTGTAAACTGTAAAGTCAACTTTGTAAAACTGTCTCAGTAAAGCTAAACGTATCCATTACCTCCAACCCTTAGCATCAGTCCTAAGCATATACCCAACAGAAGTTGAGTGTTAATTAATATCCACCAAACCACATGTACGAGAATAGTACTACTATTTATAATAGCTCCCAAATGAGAACAACTCAAATGTCCATCAATGCTAGAGTAGATAAATCCATTCTGATATATTCAAACAATGCAATGTCTCATAGCAATAAAAAGAACACAATAACCTAATGAATCTCACAGACATGCTGCGGAGCAGAAAGAGTCAGATACAAAAAGAATATATATTGTATTATTTGGTTTATATGAAATTCAATACTAGGCAGAACTACTCAGTAGTGATGGAAGTTGATATAGTGATTACCTTTGGGACAGAAAGGAATATTGGCCAGAAATAGTCTATATCTTAATCTGGGTGATGGTTATATTAATGTGTACATATTTGAGAAATTTTACACTTTAGATGTGTATACTTTGTAACACAGAATCTGTCAATTAAGAAGAAAAAGGCCTAGTTAAGAATGAGTAGAAATAAGCTGTAATCACCATGTTTCACTCTAGTGCTTATGTGTGCAAATTAAGGTCACTTTTAAAAATGATTGAACGGTGATTTTTCCTCATGCAAATATGTGCCAGAGAGTGAATTTATTCTTGATGCTTTTTCACTAAGTAATTACTCACTAAGTAATTTCTAGGGATTCCCCAAGGAATGCTTATATGTTCTGTAACCTGTCTGCCTGCTGTTTGTCTCATATGCCTACATATTGTTTCTTCCTTTAGGTCACCTTGGGGTTGTTCTGTACCTTTGAACAAAGCTGCCTCCTGTAAGTTTCCTCAAAGTACAGGCAAGGCTTACCACAGTGGTCTAGCTAACACAACCCTAATGGTCAGTGGTCCATGTGCTATAGTTTTAGTTATCTGGCACTAGATCTCTTATCAGTATCACAGTCCTACTCCACATTTAAGGAAAACATCTCTCCTTCTAGGGAATAGTCTGACAAAAGACAAGATGATTCACCCTTATATCTGAGTCCATAGGAGGTATGCTCAGTTTTCTCTGAATACAAAAGAGTAAGAATTTGCTGTTCATTCGTGTTGCCAAAGGGTTCATCCTGATGACTTTCTTAAAACACAGGGCATAACTCCAAACCATGAATAGTTGTTCTTCAACTAATATATAAATAAGGAAGAAAGAAAGGAAAGATAGAAGAAAGGAAGAAGAAAAGGATGGAAGGAAGGAAGGAAGGAAGGAAGGAAGGAAGGAAGGAGGAAGGAAGGAAGGAAGGGTGGGAGGAAGGAGGAAGGGAGGGAGGAAGGAGGAAAGAAGGAAGGAAAGGAGGAAGGGAGGAAAGAAGGAAGGAGGAGAGATAGAAATAAAACAAAGGAAGTCTCTCTTTACTGGGCTCCTACCTCAAATTATAATTTTTTTTCAATTCTCATTTTACAGATTAAGCATTCTATAGGATTTGTTTTTCTTCAAATTCAAGAAACAGTCATAGATTTCAAAGTGTCATAAGAGCAAACCCCTGCAGCCTGGCACTGTAACTATTTTAAACCAAGAGAAGCAGAAAGCATGAAAAGCAGAGTAACCAGTTTTATACTCTAAACCATAGCAGACCATGTCACAACAGTACCCACTGGATATCATTTTATCTATAGGGGCAGGTTTTGTCCAGGTGGTGTACTTTAGAACAAGGGAAAAACTATATAAAAGCACATGCAAGGGTTGTGACCATAGTAGAATGTCATGATTTTTCCGTTGTCCACATATGGATGTGAATGACACTCTGATATTATTGTGATTCCATGTAGATAATAGCCATCCCTCCTTCCCACACTGGACAGCTGCCACCTTCCTTCTCCACTTATTCCTCCTTTAATCTTATAGACATCTTACCACTCTCTGGGACACAGCAGGAGGATTCACAGAGATCCTAAGATAGGGGAGATTTGTGGCTTATCTCAGAGAACTGCCGTTTCCTGTCTGATGTCCTCCTGTAAGAAACAGCAATTACATTTTTCTCCAAGGTCTGACCGAATGTGACATTTCCAGTTGTTTATGTGATCCTCACCCCGTTCCTGATTAGGGTTGCCACCTTCAGTGTCTATCCCATAACAGATGAGAGTAGGTAAAGGAGGGAGCCCAGGGAAGTGCTTGAGGGCAAGCTAGATTCCTCATGTATTTATAGTTTTGTTTTGTTTTTAATTAAAAAAATCCAAGGAATAAATCCTCTGTTGTCTCCACTGATGTAACTGTCTAAAGGCCAGTTAGACAGGTTAGAGCTATTTAGCAGCCTTTGAACATGCCCTTTGTCTTGGTTGGCCCCTTTATGCTGTTAAAAGATAAACTGAGGCACATTAAAAAATTTGAGAGTTTATTTGAGCAAAAATCAGTTTGAATGGGGCAGCGTCAAACCAGAAGTTGTCAGAAACACTCCATAGACAGGAGCTTTGAGAGAAGCTTTTGTAAAGAAAAGGTGGAAGCAAAAGAAGAAAGTTATTGACCCATGATAGCTTAAAGCCTAGCTGGTCATTTGTGATTGGTTGTCCTTAGTATTTTGATTTCATAACCTTGAGGCATTTATAGGTTTGGATTTTGCTTTATTTACACAGGCCACCATGGCATTAGAGCCACCTCAGGCTAATGCCCTCCTTTTTTAATTAATTTGTCAATGCCCAGAAAACACAAAGGAAGTTAGTTCATTGCAAGGTTGCCTCAGTCTTTTCTCTGAGGCACAGACAGGCTGGACTTTCCTTACATTGTTTGACTCCTCAAGTGATGGGCTTCTGCTTCCTCTCAGGACTTCCCCTGTTTTACTGTCCCCGCCCATCCCAAGCCACCTGGAACACAGTAGCCATTTCTTCTCTTGTCAGGGAAGTGAGAGAAGAACTCCATCTTAGTGTCCTGTGTGCGGCATGAGTAACGCTTATAGCAGCTGTCTTCCTGGCGAGGTTAACACCACAGGCTTTAAGGAAGGAACCAGGTTTCAGGAAGGACAGGTGGTAAAAGGCAGGATTCAGGTATTTTGGTGAGTTTTAAAGGCTGCCTTTGTATCACTCTTTACCTGATTTCCTACCCATTTACTTCAGTACCTACCTACACACACAGATCAAGTGTAGACACTGAGAAACAAGGAAAACTAACTGTTCACAGGGTTACAAGGCAAGAAGGTAAGCAGTTCAGCCTCAGAGGAGGTGGTTCTAGGAATTTGGATAAATGATATTGTGATTGCCATGAATTTGGCCAGGACTGGTGGTTGGAAACTGATGGTTTGGGGTCTTAGAGGGCTAGATTATAAACAGACTGAATCAGAAGATTGTCTACAGTGACTTAAAAGAAGGAATCCCTGCACACAATTATATTTTAATTCATCTCCTAGAGTGGCCAGTTTTTGATATGAACGATATGCTATATTTCCCTCTACTCTGATGAAGCAGTTTTTGCAATAATCAGAATATCTGGCCTGAAAATTGCCTATTCATGGTTGCACTCTGTGGTGGGGTGTAAGCATACTAATTGGTCTTTATTTTTGGGAAGACGCAATTTGTAATATTCTGCTCCTTAAAATAAATATGCATTTATCATAGCATGATTTTGATCTGTGCATCAGAATATGTAATCCATACATCAGGAACAAAAATGGTAACAGTATTTCTAAAATCATCATAATAAGAAATAGGTTCTAGACCTTGTGTGGTTCCAATTGGCCCAGTGGAGGGAGAAGAATTTCAGGTGCCTGGAAAACCCAGTCAAGATGCTGTTAGTATGAGCTAATGCCTTTGTTTGCACGGTGCACATGACATGTCATGTCTCTAGTGGCAGAAGGTTTCATACTGGTGGGGCGCTGGCAGGGGCACAGCAGAATGAAGAAGAGTCCCTTACCAGACGGAACTCTGATTTCAGCTAAGATGACCCAATTAGCCCTGATTCCAGCATGTGCACAGGTGCTATGGCTTGAAATAAAATAGCAAGTGATACTGTTGAAATGCGTGTGATGGGTATGCGTGTGTATGTGTGCATGTTTGGGTATTTCTTATGGAAAGCAGACAATCCATCTGACCTTTGCTCAAAATATTTTATTAAAGTTCTAAAATGTGAATCAATTGTAAGTCTGTTCTAATGAATCAATACTCTCTTAACAGATGGCCCAATAAACACAATATTTCTACCTTCCCAGAAATAAGCACAAAATTGTTATTGTTTTTGAGAAAAGAGCAATCTTGTTTGAATGCTAGAAAACAAGCACTATGTACCTCTTTTACCTCTGTCTGAACCTCAGAAAGAGGACCCAGGTGGGAGTTCAACTTAATGAAAAATGCATAGGAGGCGTACTCATGGCTTGGAGGGTCTATTACTCATTTGAATCTCAGCCAACGAGGTAAATAGGCATTGGTCCATGAACCCTGGCCTGAAAGAATCAGGGAAGGCTTAATGGAAACCATGCAGTGGTCCTAAATGAGGGGTTTAAACTTTCTTTTATTCCGCCTTTTAAAACTGTCTGTGAGAATCACGTTTGGATTTTACGAGGACCAGAAGGGATTAAAATTTGCATTGGTGGTTGGCATAAGGAAGAGACTAAGAAAGATAGAACCGTGGTGAGTTAACCATACTAGGGAAACTTTTTTTTAAATTTTTTTTATTATTTATTTATTTTTGAGAGAGAGAGAGAAAGAGAGCACAAGCAGGAGAGGAGCAGAGAGAGAGGGAGACACAGAATCTGAAGCAGGCTCCAGCTCTGAGCTGTCAGCACAGAGCCCAAAGCGGGGCTCAAACCCACAAACTGTGAGATCATGACCTGAGCTGAAGTCAGACTTTTAACCAACTGAGCCACTCAGGAGCATACTACGGAAACTTCTTAAAGGCCTAATGTGTATTATATACATTTATATACATACATATATATATACACACACACATATATATATGTTGTTATACATATATATAATGATGTATATATACCTATCATTATACACATATACTCTTGTTTTTAACAATTATTTTTAATATCTATGTGTGTTATGTAAATAAAAGGGAGCCATGGGTGTCTGGGTGGCACAGTTGGTGAAGTGCTCAATCTTGATCTTGGCTCAGGTCGTTGATCTCACAGTTTGTGGGTTTGAGCCCCACATCGGGCTCTGTGCTGATGTCATAGAGCCTGATTGGGATTCTGTCTCTCTTTCTCTCTGCCCTTCTCCTGCTTGTCTGCACTTTCTCTCTCTCTCTCTCAAAATAAATAAATAACTTTAACATTTAAAAATAAAATTAGGGGCGCCTGGGTGGCTCAGTCGGTTAAGCGGCCGACTTCGGCTCAGGTCATGATCTCGAGGTCTGTGAGTTCGGCCCCGCGTCGGGCTCTGTGCTGACAGCTCAGAGCCTGGAGCCTGCTTCTTCAGATTCTGTGTCTCCCTCTCTCTCTGCCCTTCCTCTGCTCATACTCTGTCTCTATGTCTCTCAAAAATAAAAAATAAATGTTTAAAAAAAAAACTTAAAAATAAAATTAAAAAGGAGAGATCCCATTCAACTGTGTGTAGGGCACTATGCTAGCTATCATGGAGGTTTACCAAGGTTATGAAACTATAGTATCCAACTTAAACAATTTATAATCTCTTTCTAGTGAGAAGATTAAGTAACATAAATTGAGTCAGGGTTTATGTGACAGAGAAATGCTACCTGAGTCCTTAGGGCTGCTGTAACAAAATACCATAGACTTGGTGGCTTATAAACAGAAGAAATTTATTTCTCATAGTTCTGGAGACTAGGAAGTCCAAGGTCAAGGCATCAGCAGATAAAGTGTTTGATGACCGACTGCTTCTTGGCTCAAAGACAGCTGTCTTCTGGATGTGTCCTCATGAGGGAAAGAGGTTGAGGGCACTATCAGCTCTCTTTTATAAAGGCACTGATCCCATTTAATATGATTCTATTCTCATGTCTTAGTCATCTCCTAAAGGCCCCACCTCCAAATACCATTGCATTGGACAGTAGGTTTTAATATATGAATTTTGAGGGATACAACCATTCAGTCTATAGCAAGTGCATGAAAGCAATTCAGGGGAGGGAGAGAGGAGCTAGGATGCATTCATGAAGCAAGTAGTACATTAATAGAGTTTGACACATGACTGAGAAATCAATTGATAGAACTGACTATAGAGAAGATAACTACTTGGAGGAAACATAGTGATAAAGATAGGAAAATTCAGGACATGTTGGAATAACATATGATCTCATTTTTCTGGGGCATAGGCTATTTCTTGAATAGAGTTTTTAACCTCAGTGGTATCCACAGTTCAGGTCAGATAATTCTTTGATGCAGTGGGCTATACTCTGTATTACAGGATATTTAGCATCATCTCTGGCCTCTACTCATTAGATACCAGTAGTACCCCCCAATCGCGCTCCTCCGTGCTGTGGCAAACAATGTCTCAGACATTGCCGAATGTCTCCTGGGGGCAATATGACCCCTAGGTGAGAATCACTGCTCTAGAAACTTGCCGTACCATGGACTGGTAGCATCAGCATCGTCTGGGAACTTGTTAGAAATGCAGAACCTCAGACCCCATCCCAGACCTATTGAAATAGAGTCCGCAGTTTAACAAGATCCCCAGGTGATTCATATGCACATTAAAATAGGAGAACTGCTCAGAATAGAAGAAAGGGCTGGTGAGATTGGTTGGGGGTGAACATGAATGGTCATGAAAGGGCTTGAACATTTTGCTACAATATTATATTTAACTTGGAATGCAATGAGGCCATGTTGAATTTTTTTCTTTTTTATCACAATATTTAGAAATACTGGACCAACAGTCTGATTTTGCCTACTTAACATTTCCCTCACCTTTCTGACTACCTCTATCTCAATTTTAGGGGAAATGACAAATCCCAGCTAAAGGCTGCATTTTCCAATCTCCCTATGAGAATACATTCTAAGCAGAAGTTATTTCAGGGGTTTCTAGGAAAGCTCCTTAAGAAGGAGGCTGACTTAGATGGCATGTCCTCTTTTTCTCAGATCTTTCTTCTTCTTTCCTGGGAATAAGCAAGATGGTCTCAATTCCGGAAGCCATCTTTATGGTCTGAGAAGAGGTTCTCCCTAAAGAACGTGGAGTACAAAGCTGGAAGGAGCCTAAATCAAAGAGAGAGAAGAATGTATCACAATCTCGTTGAAGCCATTGTTTTTTAGTTTAGTGCTCACAAGTGAATACAGTTCCTAACCTGATTAAAATTGCTATTGATGTGATGGAAGAATTGGAGGAAAGAAGATCTGTCTGGAAACTATTGAAATAGTTTGAGTGGGAGACTGAGAGAAAGAACATAAAGAAAGTGAAGAGAAGTTTAGAATCTTATTTATTTTGGAGGCACTAAAATCCTTTAGTTTGTCAATGTAAAAATGGTGATGGAGTTTATAAACATTTGAAAGTCGGGAAGAGGAGTGGGACTGTGGTTATGTGATGAGCTTGATTTTGTACCTGTCAGACTTGAGGATTAATAAGACAGATATGTATACCCAGCAGGCAGTTGCTCAGATGAGAATTTCTTGTGCAAATAAAAGATACTGGTGAGTGGAAGCTGAGCAGGATTGAGGATTGGCAAGTTGAAAGGAGGAGGAGAAGGGGGTGATTATGAGTCTGTCGTTGAACTGGAGAGAGATGCATGAAGGAGAATAATGGGCAGGGAATTGTTAAGGCATTTTTGCTGAACAGGTTGCACAGAGGAATTTTTACAATGGTGTTTAAAGGTGGGAACCCAGAGGACCTGGAACTATTTTATGAGAAACTCTGCTTGCTCAAGGAGCACTTCCTCCCCAGAAATGACCTCATAAATCAGTGAGGTCAAGTGTTTGTTCACTTTCTGCAGTTAGGCTGAGTAACTGAAGGAAGCCCCACCTTTCCCAGATTCTTCTGAGTTCACCATGCCTCTTCAGACATCTTTAGGCAATGCTGTTATGGAGACAGTCAATCCATGCTGTGAATGGCATGGCCAAGATTCCTGCTTTCTGAGAATACTTTCTCTTTCTTCTACTCAGAATCTTTTATACACCCAAAGAAATTAATTCTACAGAAGTTTGTTTATTAAATAGCACCAAATATAAGTCACATGCTAGATGTTTTCAGGAATGTAAAGATGATAAAGGCATGATCTAACAACCTTATACCCAGGATAGAAGTAAGATAAGTGTGGTAAACTACACTTGGATATATTTCAGGGTGCTCTGGTCTAAGAACTAAACACTGAGGGATATATCTAAAGATAGGACTCTTGGGGCGCCTGGGTGGCTCAGTCGGTTGAGCATCTGACTTTTGATTTTTGCTCAGGTCATGGTCCCAGGGTCGTGGGATCGAGCCCCACATCAGGCTCTGTGCTGAGTGTGGAACCCGCTTAAGATTATCTTTTTCTCTCCTTCTGTTCCTCTCCGCTACTTGGATTCTCTCTCTCTAATATAAATAAAAATGTTTTTTAAATAAAATAAATAAAAAAGTAAAGATAGAGGCGATAAGACTCTCTACTTGTCCAAAGTGTGTAAGCTCTGGAGTCCATATGTGTCTGCTTCTTTGGGGAAGACTGTCTCAGTCTTCTCTCCTGTTCATTTTACTTTATTCCTTCCTCCAGAAATAAACAATCTCAAATCTTACCCATTTTGTCCCCAAATAAAAAAATCTTGTCTCATCGATTTTGTCTCTTCTCAAAAACAATTTCCATTATAGCCCCTGTTTCTTACTTCATGTTCATAGTCCCTTACCTGCAATTATTAAATTCAAAGCTCTGAAAACCAGAGGTGTTTTTTAAAATTTTTATCTTTTATGTAACTCATTTGACAGCAAAACCTGCCCTGAACTGATGCGAGGTGCTATGTAGCCTTCATTCATCCCTGGCACATTCATGTTGAAGAAATATTCACATGTTTGCTTAAGGAGTGCTGCCTTATATCCTTATGCTTAAGGGAAACAGTATTACCACCTTTTAAAATTTGAAAAAGTCTGAATTCCAAAACCTATGTGACCCCAAGAGTTTTGGATGAAGGAATGTTGGCCTATGGTGTTCCTGGAGTCCCAGTGCAAAGAAGATGAGAATAGGGGTTTATAACAATTGGGAAAGTGGAGATAGCATGATCATTATTTACAAATGATGACACACATTAACTGGAAAACCTGTGAGAATCAACTGAAAAGCAAGAAGATGTAAATAAGATGACTGAACCCAAAGTAAGCACATCAAAATCCAGTCTATACTAGCTTCTGGGATCATCTGCCAATTAGAATTTAAGGAGTCCCACTTGGTTCATTAGTTCAAATGACTGCGGTCAAATGGCCTGATCTTGTACTCCAAATTTAGTATCGGGTTTCCGCCCACACTTGTGGCCAACATCTCACTTTGCTTTCCGGTTTCTCCAACACTGCCAGGCTTGGCCGACCTGACAGAACAGTAGCTCTGAGATCAGGGAGCCACAGCCTGCCCTGCAAAGCTCTTTAGTCAGCTTGCCTGCCTACATCTTTTTTCACATGTCCCTCTGACCTGCTAGGTTCCCAGACTTCTACCTGGATGCATTCCACCCCTTGGTTGCATCTGGCCCTTGTTTTCTGGTTGTCTCTAGAATGCTGCCCCGTAATTGTGTCATTATGGATGCCAACTCTGGTGTTTTTTTAGAAATGACACGCAGACAGCTTTGTTGAAACTTTACCTACAATGTGATTGTGCAGCACATCATATAAACAATCTCAAAAAAAACAAAAACTGAGCGGCACAGCTATGCCTATATGCCCAGAAGCCGTTGCGTTTTCGTGACATTTTAAGTCTGAACAGTGCCTAATAATGCACCTGGGACATAAACTCTGAATCATACAAAACTGTTAATGGTCTCCGTACTAGATAAAACTAAAGTAGTAAGCGTTATTCTCTATGGTATATTTTTGGACTTCACACACAAGCAGTCACAGAAGGTAACTTCTGTCTTCTGAAGTATTATGTTTTTCCTTCTTCCTCCCTATCTCTCCTTCCTTCCCTTTCTTTCTTCCTTCCCTACTTCCATTTATCATTTGTTTATCGGTTTTCTCATGGAAAAGTGGAGATAATAATAGTGTCTTCCTTATAGGATTGTTGTGAGGATTAAGCAAGTTGATAATATGCTTAAAGTCCCTTGAGTTCCTGTCCCCAAATAAGAGTTTTTTAACTGTCTGAAATTATGGTAGATGCCACCTCAATGTCAGGCTCTGATCTAGGAGCTATCGAGACAAAGATGAAAACCACTTGCTCTGCTCTTTAAGTATTTCCCATATTTATAGATACTTTGTATTTGCAGGCCATGCTGTTTTGAAGCATGGACTCTAGTATGAGTGGTCTGAATTTGAGACCCAGGTCCATCCCATCACTCATTATCTATATGACCTTGTGTAAATTACTTAATCTCTAAATCTTAGTCTCCTCCATGGGGATATAATAATAATAATTCCTACTTCACAGATTTTTTTTAGTGAGGAATGAAGGACAGAAGACAAGAAAAACACTTAACAGGATATCCAGAAAAAGTAATAAATACTGAGATCCTTTATTTGCAGGTGCTACTGATTGCAGGTCCTGAGACAGTCCTCAAACAGGACTTTACATTAGGATCCTTATCTTTATGGATGGGGTGGGAAGAGCGTGGATTTGTTGTGCTGCTTTGGATCTGGTATCCAGGAAGTTTTAGAATTTGAATACTTTTCAAATATATTGGCTCAGTCCAGACAGCTAATGGACCACATGGAGGCTCTGCAGTGAGACTCCTGGTTTCAAATCTTAACTCGTGCAATATCTTGTCCTGTGACTTGGGTATTTACTTAACCTCTCAAATTCTGGTTTTACTTAACTTCTCAAATTCTGTAACGTGAGTATAATAACCACTAACTCACAGTCATGGTGAAAGTCAGCTAAGTTGATCTAGGTAAGGAGTTGAGCATAGCAAATATACCTGACATGTAGTAACCGTTCTATTTAGTTGGCCATTATCGTTGTAATTTGTTACAAGTATTTGATTCTTTGCATGGAAAACAGCGTGCATAGTGGGGCCCTCCCTACTCTAGTTTTATTTTTACTCCCATGATTATTTAAGTTTTTAATAACTATTTTCTTTTCTCATTTTAAGAGTAATGCATATTCATCTCTGGGAGAAATGCCAGAAAATTCTGTTTTGTGCTTGCTAAGCCTCTGTCCCTGGGCCATGTCGGGAGTCACAGTGGGTGAGGAGATGGCACAGGGCGGGTGGTCCCTTTTGCTAACCATTCAGTTATTGGTTGGCATTCAGTCTCATAAGAAATGATCACCAGGAATCATTTGTTATCCCATCGTTGACTGTCTCCAAAACAAGTACAGGCTGGGATAACTAAGTTTATATTCTTTCCCTGAGACTGTTTCCTTCCTTCCTTCCTTCCTTCCTTCCTTTCCTTTCTTTCTTTCTTTCTTTCTTTCTTTCTTTCTTTCTTTCTTTCTTTCTTTCTTTCTTTTCTTTCTTTCTTTCTTTCTTTCTTTCTCTCTCTTTCTTTCCTTTCTCTCTCTTTCTTTCTTTCTTTCTTTCTTTCTTTCTTTCTTTCTTTCTTTCTTTCTTTCTTTCTTTCTTTCTTTCTTTCTTTCTTTCTTTCTCTTTCTTCTTTCTTTCCCTCCCTCCCTCCCTCCCTTCCTTCCTTCCTTCCTCCTCTCTCTCTGTCTCTTTCTTTCTTTCTTAAGTTTCAGGGAGAAAGTCAGATTCAGTGATGTAATAATATAATCCTGGGGAATGGGGAGATACTGTTTGCAGCTGTCTTATTTATTTGTAGCATGATTCCACACTAAGCAACAGGTGATGCTGCCAATAGTTACCATTTATTAAGCATCAGGCACTTTCTATGCATCATCTCATTTTTTTCAAACAGTAGCCCTTTGAAATAGATGTTAGCTTTCACTTTCAAACATGAGAAAACTAACCTCAGATTAAATAACTTGTCCAAGATTACATAACTAGGATTAAAACCAAACTCAGTATGACTTCAGAATTTTTTAATTTAATTTTTCGTCCCCCAAATTAGAGTGGTTTAAATGATTTTTTAAATATAATTTATTGTCAAGTTGGCTAACATACAGTGTATACTAAGTGCACTCTTTGGTTTGGGGGTAGAGTTCCGTGATTCATTGCTTACATACAACACCCAGTGCTAAACAATTTTTTTTTTAAAAAGAACAAGGAAACTTTCATTAATAATCTCTACTGAAGGGGGGCACCTGGGTGGCTCAGTTAGCTAAGCATCTGATTCTTGATTTTGGCTCAGCTCATGATCTCACAGTTCTTGAGTTAGAGCCCCACATCAGACTCTGCACAGATAGTGCAGATTGGGATTCTCTCTCTCTCCCTTTCTCTCTGCCCATCCCCGCTCTCTCTCAAGAACAAATAAGTAAATTTAAAAAATCTCTACGGAAGAGAAAACTTTGTAAATACTTCCAAGAAAACAAAAAGATTAAAAATTAAAAAATTCAAACATTAAACTATACATAACCATATTTTCCCAACCTCTCTGCTACATCCCAACATACATGTCAAGTACTGATATTTTAGGATCTAATACAGTTAGTCAATGGAGTTCATAAAGCTTTGACCTCATTTAAGTTGTCAGATAAAAGAAGCTTATAATAAATACACAACAGAAGCAATAAAAAATTGTATACAAAGAGCTTTGGAAACATTTGAATACAAATCACTTTCTAAACATGAGTTTCTCTTATTATTGATTGTATAAGAAACATAACTTTAGACCTTCCTAGCATAGCAATAATAATGAAGGAAAGCCCTTATGCTCAAAATGATTAAAGCATTTAACACACAAAGTAAGCACTGGGGAGAAAGTCTTGTCTTCATTATACTAAATGTTATGCAACACAATGAATATAATCTCCCTTAGGTTTTACTAAACATCCAAGCTTTAATTTACATTATTTTATTCATTTGAATTCACCTTGGGTTTACTAAAGGAAGAAAAAAAAAACACCTCACAATAAAGGAGAAGGTTTAGTTAACAAGATACTTTAATGGATCTTAAAATCCAGGTTGGGTAAAGGCAAATCAACTCACCCTGAAGTCGTATTGGTTGGTGGCCAAATACTTTATGAGGTGAAAGCAAGTGTATTCATCATTAGAAGAGCATAATTAAAATTACTGTCTGCATATGCCCTTCAGCTTAAGTTATGATCATGAATATCACACAGTATTTTGCTTCATATTCAAAGCATTTTATAAAAAGGAAAATAATCAACCCATAAAGTAGACTGCAGCATTTGCTGTGATACTTTGCATATAAGCATTCAATGAAGGCAGTTGACTGGCTGAAGGGAGAGAATACCTTTCTTGGTTTTTTTTTTTTTTAATTTTTTAACGTTTATTTATTTATTTATCTATTTAATATTTATTTATTTTTGAGAGACAGAGCATGAGCAGGGGAAGGACAGAGAGAGAGAGAGGCAGACACAGAATCTGAAGCAGGCTCCAGGCTCTGAGCCATCAGTACAGAGCCCGACGCGGGGCTCGAACTCACAGACCGTGAGATCATGACCTGAGCTGAAGTCGGCCGCTTAACCGACTGAGCCACTCAGGCACCCCTAACGTTTATTTATTTTTGAGAGACATAGAGACAGAGTGTGAGCAGGGGAAGGGCAGAGAGAGAGGGAGATACAGAAACTGAAGCAGGCTCCAGGCTCTGATGAGCCATCAGCACAGAGCCCGAGGTGGGGCTCAAACTCACAGACCTTGAGATCATGACCTGAGCTGAAGTCGGCCGCTTAACCAATTGAGCCACCCAGGCGCCCCCCCTTTCTTGTTTTTAATCACATTATACCTGTTGTGGACATCTTGGCATCTGCTTATTTAGCATCTATACTTTCAGTATTCTCATGTGATGCTAGTGGCCATGACATGCAGATTTGTAACACTTTGCTGAAAATTGTTTTCAAAATTGGTTTTCTTTTAGTAAAAATAAAGCATTATTATTTTAGCAAGTATAGCAAAAGGAAGAAAATTAAAATTTTGCAGTTCTATCATCAGAGAATGAGCAAGGCATGTGCCAGTGTTTTTATGTCTGTAGGTATCTGAAATAAGAAAAAAATTGAATCTTGTCAAACATATACCTTGTTGTTCTTATTTTGCATTGTACTTTTTTCTTATCAAAGGTAAAGAACTAGGTCTATCTTTGTCACTAATGAAGTCCTAGCACCTAGAAGTATCAGAAACATACTAAGTGCTCAGTAAACATTAGCTGGAAAAATAAATATGTTATTGATATTTTTTCATTCCATTACACATCATTCTAGAGTATCTTTTTAATGACTGCATAGTATTCCATTCCATAGGTGTATTATTATTTATTTAGCCAAGTCCCTTTAATGCTACTGATTTTTCAGTATTATAAGGGGGAATAAATATTACTGTAGTGAAATCTTTACTTAGAGTCCATTTGACTTTTTTGGAATTGTGAGTGCAAAGAGTACACAAATATTAAAAATATTATATCCATTGTCAAAAAAGTCACCAAACATATATAAATATTTTACTTTGATGTGGGGCAGGTGGGTGGCTCAGTCTGTTAAGGGTCTGACTCATAATTTCAACTCAGGTCATGATCTCATGGTTCTGGAGTTCGAGTCCCACATCGGGCTTTGAGCTAGTGGTGAGAAGCCTTCTTGGGATTCTTTCTCTCTCTCTGTCCCTCCCCCCTTTTCAAACCTCTCTCTACTCTTTCTCTCAAAATAAATAAACTTAAAAAATAATAATTATAAACATTTTACTTTGGCACATGTAAATGTATTAAGTGACTATTTCCCACACTTTTGTGACTTGTAAGCCTTTGAGGACAAGAATGGAGAAAAATCTAGCTAGTGAGTAAGGCTAATTGACCAGTATCTATTCCTTAATGAGGTTTGACTTTTTTCAAGATGACATTCTATGAAGTGAATGAAATTCTCAAATTTAGAAATTGTGAAAGTAATTGGAATGAACCCCTTTTGAATGTCAATAGTCAAATAGAATCTAGTGTCATTTAAAGACCATTCTTTAGGCAGCAAAAGTTCAATTTTTTGTAAGTTCGAGTGAGTGAAATTTTAGTAAATGAAGGCATTTCATTGGATTGTACAAATCAGTAACTCATCCTAGATTTCATTTTAGAAAGTAAATACAGCTGGAACACTGATGTATGTCCCAGAGGTGTCAGGTTAGAGAGGATTTAACACCTCATGATAAACTATAAATAAACAGGATCATTTTGAAGAGCTACTGACATTCATTAGTGTCAAAGAAGGAATTTGGAAATAAAATAGCCATCAACCAGTGATTGTGCTGCTAGTAACATCTCAGAATTCTTCATTAGCTCAGAAAAAGGAAAAACATGTTCCAGAAATGGCAATGAAGAGATTTTCCAATTATCTTTTGACACAGAAAGGATATAATTCATCCTCTTGAACATGACCCTTTAAATGTGTGAAATAAAAGAGTGCTCCTTGTATAGTCCGAGCCTTTCAAAAAGTCCACAAACTCCTTGAAAGTAATTCACTTGAGCTGTCAAGTTGGATATAAAATGGTACTAAACAACTTAATTTTAAAAAGCATGAAACAGACAAAGCCACAAAAATGTAATAAAAAGTCTTATGATAGTGAATTTAAACAGTACACCCCCCCCAATTTTATGAAACTGAGAAGGGCAACTATGATTTATACTCAGAAATAGTATGAAGAAAGTCTAGCAACAGAGATCCTGTTCACAAACTCCTGAGAGTGAGGCCCGATATACCTAAGGAAAAATGACTTTTCAAAATGCCTGGGGAAGCAATTCACTATGAAATTATTGATAAATGGATATGAACATTGTGATGGTTAATTTTATGTGTCAACTTGACTGGGTTAAGGGATGCCCAGATATTGTGAACCAATTTTTTTGTGTGTTATCTCCAGAAGGTATTAGCATTTGATAGGCTGAGTAAAGATCATCCTCCCCATTGTGGGTGGGCATCATTCAGTCTGTTGTGGGCCTGAATAAAACAAAAAGGTGAGGAAGGGCAAATTAGCTCTCCTTGCTTGAGGTGAGACATCCATATTCTCCTGCTCTCAGACATTGGTGCTCTTGGTTTTCAGGCTTTCGGACTCAGATAGCGATTTATACCATCAGCTCCCCAATTCTCACACCTTCACAGTTGGACTGAATTATACCACCACCTTTTCTGGATCTCTAACTTGCAGAGGGCAGATCATAGGATTTCTCAGCCCACATAATTGTGTAAGTCAATTCCAATAGTAAATACACACACACACACACACACATACACACACACATGCACACACACGCACACACACATTTCTCTGGAGAATCTTGACTAGTACAAAAATACAAACATAGAAGTTTTCCTCTTATGGTGTTTCTCCCAAGGAACAGAGAAAAAGGATAGCAGTGTTAGGAAAAATCTACCCATTTTCAGCTATTGCCTCAATGGTCTATATGTTAACTTGTTGTTTGTGTGGTTTCCAGCTCTGTTTTTATTAGACAGGTGATAGATATGATTCTATGGAGTATACTCTTCATTCACAGTAGTAATTAAAATGTAAGGACAGAGTATAGATTATTTAGCAAGTTGGTGTAAGGAACCAACTTACCAGAGTATTTCTTTTTTAAAAAGTTAACTTGATTCCTTTTCTTTCTGCTTGCCTCTCCCTTATTGCGATTCAAGAGATTTATTTTAGAGATTTTGTATATTTATACTGTCATGTGCGTGAGAAAATTCCACAAGTTGTGTTTTTCAGGGGGAAAACTTTGAGAAGGGATTCTTTTTGAACACAATTAAGGGCAGCTTGAACGTCTAATAATTCTAGCTTTCATTTATTATTTCCACAAATATTTACTGTGTGCTATGTTATACACAGAAGATACACACCTTACATTCACGGGGCTCCCATTTTAGTTGGAAACGTAAAAATAAATACAAGAATACATGTAAGACTAAACCACTGACATGAAACATTTATGATTCATGATAAGTGATGTGAAGCACAAGAACAATGCCTGAGATTAAGGTAAGAAGGGACAGGGGGGAAGGAAGTCTTCCCTCCCAGGAAGTGAAGGTGAAGGATGTGCAGAATCTGGTCATCCAAAGAGTGGGTAAAGAGTTGTCCACATAGAAAAAGAGCCGTGAGGTAGGCTTGGGCTTGTCATGCTTACAGATTTCAAAGAAAGCCAGCATGGATAGGTAATGAGTAGTTAAGAGAAAGGACTTGAGTGAAGCCAGTGAGAGAGTCATAGCCCAAACATGCAGGATCCTTGAGCCAGGAGAGAGAAGTTCAGATTTTATCCTAAATTAGTGCTTTAAAACATTTAATCAGAACTGTGACATGGTCTTGACAAAAATATGATCTATGTTTTAAGAGGATGATTCTGGCTACTGAATATATAGTGAAAGTGAGAAGGAGTGTAAGCAGAAACATTGTCAAGAGTTGTACAGGTTTCAGGTAGAAGATGATGATGATATTAGCAGAGAAGGTGGAGAGAAGTGGGTTCATTTGAGATATAATTTGGTATCACCATCAAATTCATTATGGGTAGTAAGTTGTAAATAGGGGTTGGGAGAAAATACGGAATTAAGAACTAAGACTTTGGCTTGTACATCAGGATAAATGGTGATGATATTTTACTGAAATGTAGATGACTATATGGGCAGATTGCAATATATAGATTAGACAATGGAACAAGCTTTTCTAAATCTGCTCTGGTGATAAGAGTCACTTGGGGATACCTGGTAAAAATATCTGATCCCGTCTTTGGCTCACTGAAGCAGAATCTCTCAGTGACAGCCTAGGAAGCCTTCCTTTTGAAAAGCACCATGAAAATTTTTTAATCATCAGGGTAGTTGGGAAAACATTGCACTAGGGAAAGGGATCTCCATGGAAGAGGGTTCCTGTGTAATACAGTGCAGAATTGGAGGATGAGGAGAGAAGAGGCTTGATTATAGACAGGAGGAGATCACACAGCCATTGGACTTCCCCTGATTAAACCAAAAGCCCTGATCATAGTACTTAGCATGAAATTTGGCACAGTAGAGAAAAATCAAAGTTTTGTGTGCCACATTTAGATATAGAAAGAAAATTCCGTTTTTCTTCATAACTTGTCTAATCTTCCTCATGGAAGTAGTAATGGAATAATAGAGAAAAAGTATTTGGTCAAATCCAGTAAACCCAATCTAATTTGTTGATTTAAAGAATTTCACTAAGTATCTCATTTTTCAAAAATAAAACCTGTCTTCAGGGTTCTCTCTTTGTCCCTCCACGCCTTCCAAGAGGGCATCTGACTGCTAGAGGGAGGCTCATTAAACTCCCGAGTGGAGGGAACAGAGCCATCCTCTTATAATGCCCGTTGGCTTTTCTGGCCCAGCCAAGTTGACCTTTGTTTGCTGCTGATGTCTGTGACCAGGGAAATCCTTTGCTGTGTTTTAGGTATCAGAGCCAGGGCTTCAGCCATCCTGGATATGCCCCACCTCAGCACTGATGTTCAGCTTTGACTCCTCCCAATAGCTGGAGGCTTCAGGGTCTTTTTGTCGCAACAACATCTGGAAAGCTAGTCCTATAAATTCCATTCTGCATTGCTTGAGAGAACACATGGAAAGTTTGAGATCCTTTTCGGGATACTTGAACCCTAAAGGAGGCTCTGAGATCCTTCCCTGCCCACCTGGGCCACTTTACCAGTATTCCTCTGCTACAGCCACCCTGGAAATAATGCCAATCTGTAGTGCAATCTTCTGTTAGAGTCCCATATGGGAGGTAGAGCCAAAGCCTGTTCTATTTCTGTTTTGTCCCTTAACCTATCCAATATTCTTCTCTCTTCTCAGCTTTTGGCCCAGAGAAGGAAGGTCAACACAGACAAGTATCCTCATGTGTGTCTCCATCTTCTGACTTTTCTCCTCCTCTACTCTTCACTGTGGGCAAAAGGAGATGGGCTTCCTTCCTCTGATTCCCTTTCTCCAATGGCTTTCCTATGTCATCTCTTTTCTTCTCTGGATATGGCATATGCCGTTTTTTGGGGGGTTTTTTGTTTGTTTTGTTTTTTGTTTTTGTTTGTTTTCTTGCCTTTCCTGGGGCTATGGAGGAACGATCACTAAAGAATGGGATTTAAGGCAGAATAATAATGACCTATTGTTTTAAATTTTCTAATACATAATCTGAGAACAGTGTGATATAAAGGTCATTGCCTTTGTTACCCTTGATCTGAATTCTACTGTTGTTAGTAACCGTAACAATATGAATATGGTTACTATAGTTGTTAGTAAAATAACACTCATTTTCCTGGGTCACATGGAAGAGGAGCCCTAGACATTGCTATCCACTCCAACCTTGGTGTTGGCTGGGTAAGAACTCAAGAAATACAGTAGGTGTACCAGCTTTAAGGAAAAGAAAAGTAATTTGATTCTTGTGAAGCAGTGAGAAGGAAGAAATGGGGGCCAGTTTGGAAAGAGGCCATAGGAGAGACATGGGAGGCAGGAAGCCAGGAGAGTTTAGATGTCTAGTATGCTGGAGTTAGAGAAGACACTAGAGGGAGACTGGTGCTCTAATTTTACAGATGTTTAAAGAATCCCCAGCAATGGAAAGTCATGTGTATGGATTACACAGCTACTGAGAGATGGGCCTGGGAATTGATGTCACATCTGTGGAGAGTCTACTTCCCAATGTAGAGCTGATTCTCAGCAGATGGTCTTTAATCATAACTTCAACCCAAGGATTGCACTTTATTAGAACTTCATCATACTGTATTAATTAATTTAACTCATTGCATTAGATGAGGTAGCACTGACTGTGTAGCAATTAAAATCTGAAACAATATGGGTTTTAGATGGGTTCTGTCTGTCTTGTGCCTATGCCAAATTGTAGGGCAACAGTTTCCAGGTTTTCTTAGTTCATGGCACCTTCACTGTCCTTATTACTTTTTCAGTGCTCCTAAGGTGAACTAACAGCTAGCAGTTCTGTTGATTAAGTAGTTATCCTCCTAACAACTTACTAAGTACTTATGTCCTAACCACCTAGCAGCTGTTTGAGAAAACTTACACACATAAGTTGAAAGAAGAAAATATTTTGTCTTAAAACCAGTTATGTACCAATTGGGATCCATGTACTCCTTGGGTACTGCACAACCTAAACCTTGAGATCAGACTGGAAACCTGGTATGTGTTGATTTTTGTGCACTTGCTTTTTATGACAGCAACAACAAAGACAAGAGATTCTGTGAAGAAATGTAGCGTGGATCTAATGTTGAAACTGTAGACTACCTCAACCTAGCAGTTTGTACAGTATGTGATAGATGTTGCTGTGTTTCTCTTGAAAATGTATAATATATCAGGGAAACTCTGTGACTTTGCTGTGGTTCCCTGGGGTGTCCAATACAGTGTTTAGAAACTTCAGCTCATGAGTGTTGGAATCATTGTCTTCCAGAGGAAGGATGGAAAACGAGAATGGGGATCACCCACAGGAGGTTGCAATGGTCTATACATGGAACATATCAGTTTTGATTCTCTTCTGTTGGTTAGAACTCAGTCACTCAGCCAGACTGGGAAATGTTTCCTCCTGGCCCAATAAAAAGATGGAAAGGTTTTGGTGAACATAGAATAGTCTCTGCTATATTCTTAACACTTAGCACTGAATCTTTTTGAACCTAATTGTGTCAAATGATTAGAATAAAATAGAAAAAGCATGACTTTGCAACCAACAGGTTGAAATTCCAAAGCCATCTAAGATTTAAATATTTGCTATCTGCAACTACTAAACAAAGCATTGGTTTGTACCAAGGTTTCTCAGTCTCGCCACTATGGACCTTTTGGGCTTGTTTCTATCATGGGCGCTGCCATGGGCATTGTGTGATGTTTAGCTATATCCTGGCGTCTACCTACTAGATGCCCGTAGCATATCCCTCTAGTTGTGACATCCGCCAATGTCCATAGACATTTCCAAATGTTTCCTGGGAAGAAGCATAATTATCCAGGTTAAAAGCCAATAATTTATACAGAACTATCTTAGAAGGGATTAAAAGAAGTTGATTAGAATTGCTGCCCAATTAAAGAATCCTCAGGAATGTTTATGTATGTAATTTAAGTTTTCCATAGAACATCTCATTGAGTCCATTTTAAATGTATCTAAACTCTTTTCAAATAGCCTTTTAATTGTATATTGATCAGCTCCACTTTGGGATCAAGTATGCATTTTCCTACCTTCAGGAAGTGTTGGCACAGTCCCTCCTGGGCATCTGCCCTGATCCCAAGGGAGTTGAAGCTGTCTCACCAAGGTTACACCTCTTCTTTAAGTGACAATGACTCAATCCATTGACTAGTGGCTGTGGAAGGGAGGGGAGTACAAGTCTGCCCCCTCCCCCTCATTTGGGACCAGCCTGAGACTTCTACTACAAATGCATCGCATTTCGACTTCTCCCTCTGTACAGTCTGGTTCTTCCCTCACTGCTTATAGGTGTACCTCCCTGAGGCAATCCCCCAGAAACTCCCTGCATTAAAATCTGTCTGAGTCCTTCAAATACAAATAGTATCGTTCTGAGTCTTTTGATATTGAAAAAATGCCTTTTCTTTGATTACAGCTCTGCTTAGCAGAGTTCTACTTTTTTTGTTTTGCATTAACCGTATCTTTTTGTTTAAGTTTATTTTGAGAGAGAGAGAGAGAAAGAGAGAGAGAGCTGGGGAGGGGCAGAGAGAGAGGGGCAGAGGATCAAAGGGAACTCTGTACTGACAGCAAAGAGCTTGGAGCTCAGACTCATGAACCATGAGATCATGACCTGAGCTGAAATCAGATGTTTAACGGACTGAGCCACCTGGGTGCCCTGACATTAACCATATCCTAATGCATCACCTGCAAACTCACAGCTTTTTAAAATGTTATAGGAACCTAAATAAACATATAATGCTAAGTGCAGAATGTTTTAAGATTTTAAAAACTATTTTACACTTGTGTTCCCACACCTAATTCTAAAGCAATTTTTGCTGAGACTCATTTTTACTAGTTCTCTCCAGATTGTTCTACTTAGTCATAGAAACAATTCTTTTCTTTAGATACTCACTTTATCTGTTTATATGCTATTTTTATACTGTCTGTATACTATTTTTTATGTAATTACAACTTGGGAACAAGCACAACAAAGGGTAAACTCACTTGATGAGTTAAACTCACCAGGTATGTAGTAGCCTACAAGTGGCAACTGGTCAGCAGCTATAGGTTACAGCATGACTGTGTTTGACAACACAAAAGACTGGTCCACTGAGTTAGGCAAGTAGAAGTCACAGAGCTTCTAGGCCTACCTAGTTGAAAGACTCAAGGGAATCTGGGACTCTATCCTTGTCATGCTAATGCTGAATTGGCAAAACGAAATTACAGTGCTTCTGGAGGTCTGGTATCTTCCAGGTCCTTTATTTATAGGCAAGAACACTGGGGCTCAGACAGAAAAATTGTTCTGGCAGTAGCCAGTATTAGAAATCAGATTTCTGACCCTTAGATCAATACTCTTTCTGCTACACTACACCACAGACCTAGACTAGAGAGATAAATTAGGAATTATAATTTATTCACAAGTCTTAGACTTTTGGTTACTTGGAAGTAGCACTAAAATATTTATGTCTGATGCTCATCAGGGCTTATAGAAGATAATGCGTTCTGAAACTTATTTAGTATTCAGAACTGTGAACCATCTTCTGTTACACACTAAACAAGCTGAAATTAACTAACCTTGAGGTAATGAGGATTTAGGTAAACTAGACCACATATACAATGACAAAAATAGCTCTTACCATTAAATAGCAAGTATTTTGGTTTGGGTCACATTATTACTATATAATGAATGCCTGTTCTATGTACCTTCTTAAGAGATTACAAAGGAGAAATAACCATACTGTTCTTTTCGTTTTTTTTTAAAGAAATTATAGAAAACATTTTTATCCATCACTTACTGGTATTTACAAGTAAAGGGATTTCTAAAAAGATTTTTTTCAACCTACATATTAACTATAAAAATTCCAATCTGAAACAACTGTTCCTTTATTTTAAAAATGTCAAGTCAGTAGCTTCTTTGGTTTAAAAACACCATGCTTATTTTTTTATATCTTTATTACATAAAATGTTGCTTTTTGAATAATTTTTTGCACAAAATTGAAATATATTTCCCTTGTTCTCATTCTATGAATTGTTATTACATACATATATATGTTCAATTACATATATGTACATATTTTATGCATATATATGTATTACATATATACACACATGTATACTAAAGCTTAGACAGGATAAAATTCCATTTTAGAAGAGTGAATTTTGTATCATTTAAGAATGAATTGGAGGCAGATCAGTAATTCAGAATAAATCAACTGGAGAAATGTTTGATTAGTGACATACATACTTCACAGTGCTCATTGCTGCGGATCAAATTTTCTGGACATTTAAAAAGTTCTCAATTTGGGGCTATTACAAATAGCTCTGCTATGATATACATGAACATAGCTTTGGTACCCATATGTTCACAGACACATTTCTCTTGGTTTTATACATACAGGTAGAATTTCTGGGTCAAAAGACATATCCATGTTCGTTTTTAGTAGCTACTATCAAATGGTTTTCCACAGGGGCTGTACAATTTGGAGTCCCACCAGCAATGTTGTTCACTGTTGTGTATCCTCACCCACACATAGTCTTTTTTTATATTGGCGATTTTGCTGCATGTAGGATGATATTTCATTGTAGTTTTAGTTTGTAATTCCATGATAAATAATGAATGAATGCTTCTAAATATGCTTATTAGCCATTTGTATATTACCTTTTGTAAAGTTCCTGTTCAAATATTTCATCTATTCTTTGACTAACTTGTTTTTTCTTTGTCATATTGATTTGTAGGAGCTCTTTGCAGATGCATAATATGAGACTTATTAGATCTATTTATTGCAAATATTTTCTTCCATTCTATGGGTATGCAGTCGTTTTTGTAACAACCCTAGAGCTATTGGAGTGTTCCATGGTCAATCAATTCAGAAAGAAAGAAAACAACATTGGCTTTGAGTTGAAACAACAGGGGCGTCGAGTTGAAGGGTTGAAGGACTACTGTGTGATTTGGGACAAGTCTCTTACTTAACCATCAAGAATCTCTTTGTTGTTCTTGTAAGATGAAACTAATAATACCATCCACAATGTGTACTGTGTTGTATTGTATTGTGAGGGTTAAATAAGCCATTTTATGTGACAGAGCCTAGCAGAGTGCCTAGCCCGTATTAGATGCTTAATACATTTAATGGGATGAAAGGCGATAAAATATTCTTTATTTACTCTCGAGTATCTGATACTGTTTATGGACTTTTAAAACTCTTCAGCTAAAGTCTCAATATTATTGCAGAATCTCCCTGAGGCATGCCTTTTATGCTATTATGACTTACTTATCTCTTCTTGTAAATTTCCAGGAAGTTAAAAAGCCTGAAATAACCATCTTCTGCTCTTGTTTCCTTAGATTGGGGTCAGAATGTATATTTTCTGTGGAGGTGAAATGAATTCGATTTTATAGGAAAATAAATATATTAGAAATACGGAGATTTCCAAAAAAATTAAAGATATATATTTTTAAAAGAAATAATTTAAGTGTGTTCAGTAGGAACCAGTTAAATATTTCTCAAGTCATTTTCTCAGTAGACATGTTCTTTGTTTTGATGGGTAGTTTATAGGCTAAAGACACAACTACACTAATGCATTATATTCATTCTGTTAGGATGTTAATGACATTGATTTCTAGTTATAAAGAAAGTGAAATTGGGACCTGTCTGGTGTGACAAGGACTGGTCCAGGAGCAACCAAGTGGTAACGCATATAAGTTCTCCTGTGTAACAGGACATCAGGATCTCAGCCAAATACCCAAGTACAGACTTGAGGAGCAATTTGGAAAAATACCATTTCTGGATTTGAAAGTTTTAAAATCATTTTATCAAGTGGAAAGCCATTATTATGCTATTTTAAAATTCAACACTCAGCCACTATTGTGGTCGCCACTGTTATTTACTTTTGCCAGAGATGCCCAGTGCACGATATCTTGAAATTGTTAGCAAGGGACCCTCAGTTTAGTAGATACAAACCAGAAAAAGAACTGAGCAAAATCCATATTCTTCTTCCAATCAGCGGAGAGAAATTAATTACCGTTTGTATTCTAGAAAGATAGATTTGATCAGGTAAGAAGAGATATAGAATTCTGCCCTTTGCTTTCCTATAAATGTCTACTATAACTGAATGCTCCGGGGAGTCAGGGGAGTTGGTATTCTCTCAGGCTATAAAATGGTTTTAAAAATCCTTCACTTCCATTCTATTTATATATCTTTCTTTTCTTCCCCTTCAGGAATTCATTTAGAAAAAGTGGGAAAGTGCTAGATGTAGAATGCTTGCTTTTACAATCTGTTACTATGTAACTAAACTAGTTCCAAGTGGCTTGTTGACTTCCAAAGTTTAATGGGTTAGTGGGTTTGAAAAACTTTAGGGGAGAATTGTGTAAAACCCAAATTGGGACCACATCCTGGTTTTTAATGATGTTATCCTTTGAGAAATTTTCACTAAATTAGTCTATATTTTCAGGTTTCTGAAGTGTAACAAGTACTCGAGAATGAGCAGAGAACAGGCATATTGTTTACAATCAGTTATATATGATTTGTTAGCCAGCTCTGGAAAGCCGACAACATAATCCCTCCTCCTTCCCCCATCAGATCTGCTCCAGATTTGCTGAATATCGTTTATGTGCAAGCTTGTTTTATATTTATATTTAATGAGATCCTGAATTCTCAATTTTGGATAGCACCTACGAGTTTAAAACTAAAAATACTATAACTTTTAGACACTCAAAAATTTGAAATTTAAATTTAGACACTTTAAATTGAAATCAATTGAGCAAATGAAATTGGACAGAATCAATGGTTTGGGGTAAAAGATGTTCTAAATAACCAGCTATGCTAAAAGAATTTTGATAACTATAATATCTGTTTTGAAAAATTCCTCAAAGATATTGCTTTGAAGGGCAGGCACCCAGGGAAATTGCTCTACCTAGGTTTGGATGTCCTAAGAGATGCAAAGAAACATTGAAAGTAAGGGCATCGGGTTATTTCAGATCTCCCAGGGGCACGGGGTCTGCAGAAACCCTGGCCTGGAAATTGGGAGGATGAAATAAGAACACATTTTGTGAATTTCATTCTCAGCCTTGGAAGCTGAGTGCAGAAATCCAATGGGGATCTTATTCATCTTAGCAAATCAATCGATGGGCTGTGAATTAGTTAAGATTCCCTAAGGTTTGTAATTTCTCCTGGTTATGTTTGTCATCTTATATATTTGCTGTAATGATCAGCAGTAAAATCATTGAAATGTAAGGTCTGAAACTGTTAGTATTGGGAGCAGTGATGAAAGAAGTTATTTACTTTTTACTCAGAGCCACTCCTGTGGATAGAATGAGTGGTGTGACAGTCACCAAAAGGAATGTGGTAGAAGAAATCAGGCCTGGACCTTCTCTATCGAAATCCCCCTGAGCCTTGTTCCTATTCCTGTAGATTTCATTTAAAGACACTTTCAGAATGTCCCGTTGAAATTTCTAATCATCTGAAATTTTTAAAAATGCCTTAGGCATTTAAAAACACCATTATTAACACGTTAATGGTGGCACATGCAGTGTTAGAACTAAACTTTTAAATTTGGGTTATTTTATAAACAGAAGAAGATAACTGTGATGTCATCCCTCAAAACAATAGCAAGTAAAAGGCTAAATCATGGGACTATAGGTATATAGATTCCTCTTCTAATTGTAGCTTTTATATCCTGTCTTTATGAAGAAGTTTACATTTTTTATCATGCAAATTTTTAACATAGGGTAGTCTCCCCCCTCCCCAATGGTTGTACTTTCTACGGTCTCAGTTACCTGTGGTCAACCACGCCCGAAGGTAGATGATCCTCCTGATGTATTGTCAGAAGGTCAGTAAGTAGCTTAATGCTGTGTCACGGTGCCTGCATCATTCCCTTTACTTCATCTCATCATCTCACGTCATCTTCCTAAGAAAGATGAACATGGTACAATAAGACATTGTGAGTGAAAGACCACATTCACATAACTTTTGTTACAGCATATTATAATTGTTCTATTTTATTATTGTTGTTAGTCTTTTCCTGTTCTAAGTTCTAAATTAAACTTTATGTACATATATATGGGAAAAAACTATGCTTTCAGGCATCCATTGGAGATCTTAGAATGTATTCCCTGGGGGTAAGGGACATTACTGTACACAAAAGTACAGAAAACACTATAATGAACTCCTATCTACCATCTGGATGGATAATCAATATTTTTCTTACTTGCTTTATCCATCTTATTTTAAGCTGAAATATTTTAAGCACATCAAAACTTCATCTGAGATTTTTTTAAGTTTCCAATGACTTTTAGTTTCATTTTTCATTTTTTACCAATCTGACTGCAAATAATTGTAGCAAATAATACTATCATCACTTAATAGTGAAGGAAACCAAGGCCTGGACTTTGACTTGTAAGGTTACCAAGTAGTCAGTAACCAAGCTGTGACCACCTCCTTCTTAGCTCCACTAGATTTATTGAGATAACTTTCCAGTTCTCAATGCTCCCTAGTCTTGAGAATTTCACCCCGTGTAGAAATGAGTCTTAGCAACTCTGTTGTTTTACTCGGTGACAACCTCCAATGTAAAACTGTTGGGACTGTGGTATACATCGAAGCTGTGGTCAGATTCTCTCCTTTTGGAATTTCGTAGTGGAGTTGAAAAACAAGGTACTGATATGTGTACTGCTTTGGGAATAATGGGTCAGAGAAAGTCCATCTGAGTAGGAGAGGCTTTAATGAAGTTCGGAAAGAAGAGAGGAAGCAAACAATTCCTGATATCAATAGTAGGACAGCACATAGAAAACATCAGAGATAATGTAATACCAAATAATCAATCTAAGAAGTATTCATGTTTTTCATTCTTTGTTTAAAAAAAAAAAATCAAGCAGGAGCTCCTGGGTGTCTCAGTTGGTTAAGCATCCAACTTCGGCTGAGATCATGATCTCTCAGTTTGTGGTTTTGAGCCCTGCGTAGGGCTCTGTGCTGAAAGCTCAGAGCCCAGAGCCTGCTTTGAATTCTGTGTCTCCCTCTTTCTCTCTGCCCCTCCCCTATTTGCACTCTGTCTCTCTCTTTCTCAATCTCTCTCTCAAAAATTAATAAATATTTTAAAAAACCAAGCAGAAAAACCAAACACTAACCAGATGAAATAAAACAAAACAAACTAATACTCCTGAAAATATTTACTCAAAATAAATGAAAATTTATTTCTTGGACAACACAGAGAACATGAAGGATCCTAGTATGTGCAAGTACTCATTAGAGGTTATGTTTCTTGTGCTGCAGCTACTACTTTGTAATGAAAACAAGGACTTTAGAGAAATTTATGAAAATAGGTCCAGCTATGCCTCTAGACATGGCTCAAGGCAATAATGTAAGTAGGTCAAATATATTTTCTGTTTTTTTCTTACCATTTCCTCTCTTGCCCTTTTTTCTCTTCAAGTGACACAGTCTGCTTGATACATTCTCATCAATTTAATCTAGCAAGTATTTATTGGATTTCTTTAGGACTGTGTTACAGTGTGTCGCTCTCATGATGTCATCAATGAAGGGACATTGGGGGCCAGGGAGCAGGGTTGTTATGGGAAAAGCTACACAAACACGTCGAGTGATAATGGCAGAGGTAGGACTTGGATTTTCCAAGCAGCATCTTGTAGAAGGAAGAACAGATCAGGCGGATGGACCAGCACGAGCAAGGTTGTAAGGTGTTTGAGTGTAGAGTTTAGATTACAATGAGTAGTACTATATTCCAGAGAGTATTTTCAAGAGAGACAGAGCAAGGGAGGTTTGAATGGAATGGAAAGGAAAGGGAGAAAACTCTGAAGGAACATCTAATCATGTTGTACCAAGTCGGGCATTTTAGATTCTATGGTACTTATTCCTCACCCAAATCTGCAGGGTACTGGAGACCTGCCAACACACACAGCGTTCTGGAAAGGACCAGAACTCCAACTCAGTGTGTAAATCAACTCCAGAGAGGTGTCAATTCGAGATTTTCATCTCTAATTGCGGCATGGAAGGCTTGGGCTACAGTTAAAGGAATTTCTGCAGGAGGGGGGAAGTAATTTTTAAGAGTGGAAAGTTGAAAATTGGTTTCACTATGCAGCACATATCATTTTAAGTTGCAACCTACGCAGCACAACTGTGCTATCCAATTTCCAGAGCAATTCATCCCAGCACCCTCTGGGATTTGCTGTATGATAAAAGGCAAGACAGGGTGCCATCCTCGCCCTGAACTGGCTGGAAGAGCAGTGACGTCAGGGCAGCAAATCATTTTAATGCTTCATTAACAGGGCCCTTTCCTCACCTGCCATGTAGGAGCCACCACTCATCCCACCTACTTCAAAGAATGTTAGTAACAGTTCAGATTAATTCAACAACCACTTCGGTGATGATGTAGATTTGCTTTTTATTCTGGACAATTCCACTGAAGACATTCTATTGAATTTTAACACAATTTTAAACTTTCCGTCTTTTTTCAGAGGGTTGTGAATGGGAAGGAGAGGCTAACTTTTTTTTTTTTTAACTATAAGAGTAACAGTAAAAATGAAACTAAATGGGGAGCCAAACACCCAAGTTTGGGATCCTGGCTTGACTGTTTACTAACCGATGAGTCTGGGGTGACCCTTTTCATCTTTTGAACCTCAGAGATTTGCAGTTCACTCACCATCTACCTCATGGGTCTGTTGTAAGGATTTTAGGTTTAAATAAAGAAGAAAGTGCCTTGTAAATTATAAAGCACTCTACTGATATTTGGTACAATTTGTAGAATTTGTAGAGCCATATTTGTGTGATTACAGGCTGGTACTACCCGCCCATGTTTTTGTCATCTCCTCTGACTCATTTAATAAGCACAAGTGGTCCATAAGCCAGCACATAGGCTGAACTACAGATCACCTTCTACCCTCCTCTAAAAACTCTGGTGTCTGTCGTGTATTTAGCCTAACAAAACACTAAGAAGCAATATATAATCTTTCATCCATTTATCTGTACAGTATCCTCATTTACTGAGTTCTTGGTATTTTGTATCATACGCGTGTACTAAAAGATGGAAGTGTAAAAGAAAAAGTTGAAGTTTTACCAAAATTTGAGTAATGAATTCTTATTAAACTATGAAGAAATACACATTCTTCCTCTGCTTCAAGATATCTGGGAACCAGGGTAAAATATGGCTTCCGTTTTTCATGTATGTATTTTCCATATGCATAAAGATAGCACTACTTAGAGCTTTGAGAATTCTTTAGATAATGAAAACTGTTCTCATTAGCCACAATTGTAGCATCAGTCAGGGAAAAAAGGAAGTAAGAGGATTGCTATCCGAGGCTATGGATGGACACTAAGAAAAACTCTAGTCCTAGCAGACTTTACTTCATATGATCCACACATTTTTTTTTTTTTTTACTTTCTTTGAAGTTGAAGTTGATTCTCAAAAGAGACTTTTTGGGAGAAAGGACCTACTTTATTTTCCAGGACAGGTCAGCGTCAGGTAGGTAAGCTGGTAGACAGACTTTATTCTTTATCTGTAACATTCATATAAAGACATTCCCAGAGTAAATGCCACTTAGAAAAAGCTTTTCTTTTTAATATGCGGAAATGACTTGCCATCCCAAATTTGAAGTCACGTTACTTACTCAAGTCCAAAGTATAACAAAACAGTTATTTTATCAACTAATCACATGCTACTGAATTTGATTTAAGTCTGCTCTACTACTCTCATAACATTTTACAAATCACTGTCTGCCCTTCAATAAGTTCCATGCAATGTGCTGGTAGAATCTATTTCTGTCCGTAAAGACCTTCCCATCTCGGGAGTGACATTAATGATTATCTCTCCCTTTCGCATGGGCGCCCACCAGCTGAATTGCCTAGGTGACTTCCTGCCCACCTGGGATGATTGAGTTTTGCTACCGACACTGACTTGGACAGCAGGATCAAATTCCCCACCTCCATCTGGCAGCGCCCTGCTTTGGTCTCATGCACCCTAAGGACAAAATGAGGGCAGCACCGTCACCCTTACTTATCTCTCCCCAAGGATTAGAATTCCTCGTGTAATGAATGTGGTGAAGGCAGCAGGGCATTGCTTCCTTTTACGTGTACATTAATATGGAACAATAGACCTCCCTGGGAGTGAGCTGCTGCTGCTTGAATTCTAAGCTACTTCATTAAGATGGAAACTGAACAAAAAATAAAAGGAAATTAAACCCAGAAAAGGGGCTGAAGGAAGAAAACAGCAGATTTTTAAAGATTTGTCAAATGTATAACCTTAAAGGAATTTAGGAGAATAATTATTTGTCTGTAAATGATGCTGATTTTCCATTGCTGCACACAATGATGTTTTTTAAAATATTGAATTTATGTTAGAAACATGGTTGCCATTTCATACAGAACCTTATCATTTTATACTGTAATAGGAAATGCATCATTCACATTTGAGTAGTTTATATTTGGGGATCTTAGTAGGTTAATTGGTTGCCCCAGTTTTTCATACTGTGACCACAACTTTTACAATGTGATTTTGTGGCTCCTCCCACCCAGAAATGGCGTCAGTTTTCTCACTTGTTGAATGTGGATTGGTCTTGTGATGTGCTTTGGTCAACATGATTTGGAGAAAGTGACTGTGGACCAATCCAAGTCTGAGCCTTGAGCGTCCCCTCCCTCTCTTGGAACCCTGCCAGGGCTGTGAGACTGGCCTGCTGGAGGATGAGATACCGTGTGGAAGGCCTTAGTTGTTTTGGGTAAGACCATTTGAGACAAACCTATAGCCAACTGAACCCCCAAAACTGGCCCATGGCTGACCACAGATGCCGAGGTGAACCCCGTTGACACACTGACTCACTGCAATAACTATTTATTGTTTTAAGATTCTGAGTTTTGGGTAGTTTGTTATGCAGCAATAGCTAATTGATACAGAAACCAAGAATATGTCATATTTATTTTTGTTTCCATATCCTCACTAATAAAGACAATATTTGTAGAATTTTAAACTAATGAAACAACAGGATAAAATGACTAAGGGTTCCTTGGTTCCCTGAAACCAAATCACCTGAGTGACAAGAAGTGAAGCTAGAGATACACTCTGAGGTCAGATCCTTCAAAATCTTATGACTCATGATGAGGTGGTTGGATTTGTTGTTGTTGTTGTTGTTGTTTTCTTGAGGGTTATTATGCTCCTATGCGATGTTTTTTAGAAATATTTTTTATTTTGAAGATATTTTTTTATTTTGAAGGAAGTCTCAAGAGTAGTGCAGAGACCCCTAGACACTTCACTCAGCTTCCTCCAATAGTGACATCTACATAACTGTAGCATAATATCAAAACCAGGAGAATAACATTGATATGATGGTGTCACATAGACGACAGTCTTTATTCAGTTTTCGCTATCTTTTATATGCACTCATGTTGTGCGTGTGTGTGTATGCAGTATGATCCCCAGTATAGATTCATATAACCGTTACCACAATCAAAATATAGAACTGTTCCATCACCACAAAAAAACCTCTTGTCCCCTTTATAGTTGCACCCATAGACCTCCTTCATCTCTGTCCTCGGGCAACCACTAATCTGTTCTCATTCTCTTTAGTTTCATAATTTTGAGCACAACATAGGAATAGAATCACTTAGCATGTAACCTTTTTTGGAAATGCTTCAAAATACTTTAAGCAATGGAGCAATATGGTTGATTTCCATTTTAGACAGAGCATCAAAACTGCACGAAGAAGGCTGTGTTGGGGAAACAGCAGGCTTGAGAAGGGTGGGGGTACAGGTAAAATGGTGTTGCAGTATTGTTTTTACAATGTTCCAGGCACTGTACCAAGCTCTCTACATGTATCAATTCATGTAATGTTCACAACAGCTCTATGAGGTAGAATGCTATTATTTCCATTTTCCAGATGAGGAAATTGAGATTTGGTATGGATATGATTGTGGCCTCATGGCTAGTAAGGGTGGAGTCCTAAGTGCTATACTATTCTGTTTCTACTTAATACATGTACCATCGCTAGGACTGTATATGTACAGGATTTTTAAAATTTTTATTTTACCTAATGTTTTAGATTTAAATATAGTTGATAGACAATCTTCCATTAGTTTCAGGTATACAATATAGGGATTCAACATCTTTACACATTCTGCTATGCTTACTGTAATTTTTATTATTCCTGCATTCGTGACGTTTCTACTTGCCAACCTATATAAAGTGATTATACTTCACCTCTCCAGCACCCCTCTAATAGAAGGGAGTCTGCCATGTCCTATAAAATGTTTAACTTTCTATTAGAGGGGATCCTGATGTCTAAGGCTCTAACAACCTGCCTTGGGATACTTTTGCAACTGACTCTTAGTACATATACGCTGGTCAGAAGTTTTCCACGAGGGCCAGGACTAGAACGAGACACTCAGGAAACAAAATGTAAGGAGCCCCTCACTCTCAGGTACTAACACTACATTTGCATGACAGTGCCTCCTAATATTTTGGGCACACACCTGCTTTACCTTACTTGAGTCTCAGTAGTGTTTTCTATCTTTTTTTCCTGGAGATTAAGCACCTTCTCCATGTGCTTCCCACCCCCCTCCCCTCAGCTCTACTGAGGTATAATTGATAAATAGTAATAAATTTAAAGTTTACAAAGGGATGATTTGATAATATGTACACATTATGAAAGGATTCCCCCTTTGAGTTAATTAACACGTTCATCACTCCACATATTCACCCTCACCTTTTAGGGTGTGAACATTTAAGTTCTACCTTTTTAGCAAATTTTAGTTATATAATACAGTGTTATCAACTTTAGTCACCATGTTGTACATTAGATAGTCAGATTTTATTCATCTTATAGCTGAATGTCTGTACACTTTCATCAACCTCTCCCTATCTCCCCCACCCTCGTGTACCTTCATAGCACCTGAAGTTACATTATAACAACAGTTTGCCCTTCTGGTCTTTACTATTAGCTTCTTGGTGGGGGGGAGCAAAGTCTGTCATCTTCACAATATCTCTAACATTTAGCACATGGTAGGCATTTAATAAAATTTGCCAAATGAATTAAGACAAGTTCATTCAGAAACATACTCTAGGGAATTGTTTATATTAAGAGAGTAGGGCATTTTCTCTACTATGGGAGCTCAAACCCCAAAGAGGGAAAGACATAAATCAAATAGGCCCACAGTGGTGAGCTAAGTTCTGTGATAAAAGCATGAAGAGATGTCTCTGAGAGCACAGAGGAAAGAGTAAGAACAATGTGGGAGGTATAGGTTGTAGACTCATAGTTTAAGTCTGTCCTACACATACCCTCAACTTCTTCCCAAGTTCTATCCCAAGACTTCAAGTCTTCAGGATAGCCGTGCTTACTCTCTGATGAACAAATAGGCAGGGGATGGAAAAGTCATTTCTGAACTTGAATTACCTAATGAAGCAGTTGGGGAAGGGGGAGAGGGAAGAAGAGTGGTTTGTTTTCTACCAAATTAAATTGGGGATGCTGTCAGGACACCCAAGTGGGCTATTCTCTGGATAGCTCAAAATCCTGAGTGTGAGGTTCAAGAGAAAAACAATCAGGGATAAAGCTGTAAACTTGGAAGTCATAGCATAAAAGCAGTATTTGAAACTGGGAAAGTGATATCACCAATGTGAAGAATAGAGGAAGAGCAGAAATAAGCAGGGAGGAATGGGCAGAAATGTGTGGTGTCTATTTATAAATATTATACTCCCAAAGTAATATCTCACCTTTCCGTGTCGGAACAGTTTGTCTACAGAAATGCCAAAGCCCCCTTTCGGTCAGGGTTGTCACATGGAATGATAGCTGACACCTTATCCAACGGGAACACATACGGGGCTGGAACATGAAAGCAATGGGGGATAAGCCATTGCTGTCAGGGGACACATAGGCTCTTTTTTTTTTTTTTAATGAAGAAAAAGTGTTCTTTAGTTTTTCAGAAGTTAGATTTGTAACCGAACACCTATTCTTTGGAGACAATGGTTTTATTCCTGGAAATATTTGTAAAATTTCATATGAATAAGACTGGTGTTTCTTGCGTTTTAATTGTCTTTCTCTCAAACCCTTGTGATAGCAAAAATGTTGTTTTTTATGAGGTTTTTTCCCAGAGTACTAAATCTTGATATAATCAATACTATATATGTTAACTATCTTCAGGCTGTCTGTGTAAGTTTGAATTATTAGATTCCTCTGAGGTCTAGACTATTTTTCTTTCAGCCATCACTTACCATTTATCTATCCATCTATAGTATGTAGATGTTTTACAGGAATATTTCTAGGTACATAAATAAATTATGTGGCTGGTGGCAAAGATTGGTTGTTATAGCAAGGCTCCAGTGTATTGTACTTAATAATCCAAACTGTGATTAAAAAAGAGAGAGAGCAGAAAGAGAAAGGCTGTGTTCTTATGAGTCCACCCTGGTACCTTCTTCACAGTGCCAGAAAAGACCCCATAGTGGGACTGTGTTACCTGTGACACTTTTACATCTGGGTACAGCATCTTGGGAAAGTAAAGGTACTCCACTCGGAAAGTGCTGTTCATTAAACACCTCATGGCAGTAGTTTCCAAAAGCTATCGACAACTGGATTAATCATCTATTTTCCTTTTTACAAATGCTTGTTTAGCATTTATGGAAAAAAAATATTAGGTGCATTCTCCCCAGCCTTCCTCTTTCTCCTTCTTCCTCTCCTGCTTCCTTCTCTTGACCTCTACCACTTTGTTCCACAAGGGATTAGGGAGAGGTAAGATGAAAGCACTCATGTGAAAAAGGTAATGACATTGAAAACTGAGATCAGGAAAAAATCAAATAAAAGTAAAAGTTCACTATCAAGGAAAGGGAAAATACACATTCAGAGACTATAAGGGTGAGGTTGATTGTTACAGTTGAGCTTCAAAATGTGCTGTAAATTTTCTGGAACATGAAGCAAAACGGAAGACATGAATGGCTACCTAATTCTTGTTATTTAAAAAAGGAAGTAAGCAGTTTCTCAGGAAAATCAAAGTTATCTAAGCAGTGATTTTTTTGTTTCTTATAGGAATACCTAGCATTTAAATTTTTCACTTAATCCTTATAACGAGGCAAATATTACTGCAAATAGCTCACAGTTGAGGAAACTGGCACAAACACATTAGACAGTTTGTTTGAAGCCATACCTGTACTAAATTTTGGTATCAGAATTCAAACTCAGGTCATCTGATTCTTATTCTGGTTCTAGAATGTCACTGTTATTTTCATAGTTTGCTGTTTCCTGAGAAACTCTAGCCCACCTAGTTTTATTTAATGGATGCATTCCTGAAGTTCTTTCTAAAATCAATCTAGCAAATATATATGTGTATGTATATACACTTGCACATATATTTATATGTATGTGTATATAGATATAAATATATATTGCAAACCAAATCCTACTTTGCACTGACAAGATTCATGATTCCAGGGATGTTTTATCTTCTAATTGATAATCATTTGGCAGAAACACCCAACTTTTTAAAATGTTTATTTATTTATTTTTGAGAGTGACTGAGAGAGAGTAGCGGAGGGGCAGAGAGAGAGGGAGAGAGAATCCCAAGGAGACTACACTGTTAGTGCAGAGCCTGTCAGGGTGCTCGAACGCATGAACTGTGAGATCATGACCTGAGCTGATGTCAGACGCTTAACCTACGGAACTACCCAGGTGCCCCTCAACATTTTCATTAGCAACAGCACCCTCTTTTCCATGGAAATTCCCCCCAGGACCCCAGAGACAAGAGCTGCTCTGGAGGTGGCTTGGATGGGACAGGGAGAGCACTGTGCTCTTGGAGACCCGGGTGTCCCCTCTATTAAACACAATTTGAAACAAGGGCCTTTAGAATTTACAAATATCCACCACATTCGCGGTCTCATATATTATTTAATTTGTAGTTTAAAGGAATCCTGTTGGGCAAAAAAATAAAATAATCTTGTTGTGAAAAAAATAATAAGCCTGTTGGGTACATTGGCATGGAATTTCCCTCATTTTAAAGTTGTAGAAATGGAGGCTCCAGTGAATCAGGTGATGGTCACTGTTCGTCCGTTGTCGTTTGTGTTCTTTATTGGCCAATTGACTGGGTTTGGAAGGTAGAGAAGACAGTGGGCAATGTGAGAAGCTGAGAGCAAAGAACAAGTTGCTTCCTAGAAATGCATCTTGGGAATCCTGTCTCGCTTATCAAGTAGCCCTAAGCAGAGGGTGTGAGAGCCCATAGACATGTGTGATGGCTTAAGAATTAACAAATGTCTTACCATTCTGAAATAATTTTTATAGTGAAAAAATTAAAAAGAAATCAGAATAGGAGCCTTTTAAAATGAAGAGGGAACTAAAGAGATTGCAGTCATGTAGAAAAGAGTAAAGTAGGAATTAGAAATTCCTTCAATCCAGAGTGGCTGGAAAGAAGGTTATATATTTCTGATTCTCTATTTTACCTGGATTGCCTTTTTCTTTGACACAAATATTGAAGTCTCTTTTTCTCTCTTTTAAATTTTCTATTACAAAACAAATTCAAACATATACAAAACTAGAGGGAATAATGTAAAATCCCTCATGTACTCATCACTCAGCTTCAGTAATTATACACTAATGACCCTTTTTTATTTCATCTATATGCACCTCCACACTGGATTATTCTGAACCAAATCTTTGACCTCATTTTATTTTATCTGTGAATACAATAGGGAAGCCTTGTAATAGAAGCAGTATCATCCTTAAAATGGTCATTGCTCAGAGTGCTGCAAGTTCTACCTTCTGGGTTGAGAGAAGGTATGGCCTGAGGGAATGTTCTGCTGCAGTGATCACAGGTGATGGTTCCGTAACTGATGCTGAGATGCACACTTAGTGAGTCTGCTTCTGTTCTTTAGCATCTGAGAAGAAAATTGGAGACTTGTCTCTCCCAGAATAAATAATGTCTGAACATTCATCATTCAGGAAGTCAGAACTTGGTAACTGTGCCTTCAGGGTACTTTTGACTGCTACCATATGCTCTCTTACTGCTTCAGATTCTATTAGCTAAATGTCATAGTTTTAAGAGCAGTTATTTCCATAATCTAGAACAAGATCCTCTACATGGGGTCCATAGACTCTTAGACGGTCCATAGACAAGTTTTAGGTATATGGACCTTCTGAAATTATGTACAAAATTTTGTATGATGTGTGATGTACAGTTTTAGAAGGTCTATAGCTTTCATCAGCTTCTCAAGGGGGCTTAGGAATCCCCCAAAATATTAAAATTGCAGCACCGTTCTTTGAACCTGTGTACAGAGGGACGCATCAGTTAACACAGTGGGTTACAGTGAATGCGTCCATGAATGTCAGTATGATCCAAGCAGAAGAGCATGAAGCCAAGGTCCTGCAAATGTCCAAGGAGGGATAGAATTCTGGTTTCTATGTTGAAGATGCCTTGTGGATATCAGGGAAGGAAGGCATAATAGCCAGCACTTGAGGGCCTCTTACACAAACTGCCAAGGTTAACATTCAGCTTTATAGGATGCAGACTCTAATAGGGCACTTGAATGCTATGGTGAACTAGTTAATGCTTCCAAGGACCATAGTGCTCATTAGGCTCCCAAAGACATTTGTTTTCTGTTTATACATGAAAGGAGGATATGGTGATCTGGGATACTGTAAAATGGAGGTGGATGGTTTTGAGCTTTTATTCAGGAGTATTCAAGGCGATTTAAATCCGATCATCATATTAAATGGTGTAGACTGCAAAAATGACCACCCATCCTACACTGTTCTCTGGTCCATAACCTTTATAATATGACTTTGCAACATTGTTGGGAGCCGTTTTGGGCTCACAGGTTGAGACCCCTCCCTGTGGTTGAAGCAAAAGCTCGCCAGGCTGGCGCCTAATCTTACAACTACTCTCCTTGACCTAAGGAATGTAATGCTCTTTTGTTTTACCTGCATTTAGATAAAAGGAAGGACCTGGAGCAGGATGCTTTGATGGATTACATCTGAATCAGAGTAGCCTGACCACCTTAAAGTTGCATCTTGGGGATGGGTTGCACAGATTGATAGCAGTTATGAGCTGCCTGAATATTGGTGTGATTTGTGTAAATGTTAGGCTCCTATTATGTAAATTCACTCATTCACGGGCAAAGGATAAGCACTGGGAATTCTGTCCTTGCCAGACGGGTTGTACCTCCCCCATTGTAATTGGAAGAATAGGCAATGACTCCTGGCCTGTGTATAGATAATTAACATAGGCAGGCCTAGGTAACTTCCTGCTCTCTCCCCCAGCCTTAAATTTATATGCTAACTAACTTGAAAACAACTTGCAAGATTGAGGAAATCGCCGCTTTACCGATATAACACATTATTGTTCAAACTATGCTTACTGATGGGCTGTCACTCATTGCTGTAATGTAACTCACTACCTTTAAATAAAGACACTGAGGCCGGCAGGGCAGAGACGCCAGAGATGTCAGAATTCCCAGGGCTGCCTGCTTGTTCATCAGACTCCATCTTTCTCGTGGCTCTCTCACCTCATTTCGCCTGACCGTTCGTCCTTCGTGGACCCTAGATTCGCCGGAATAAGGACCCCGGCACAACATCTCCCATCAAAAGGTTATCTTTTTTTTTTTTAATCCATCTCCTTGAATGGCATTGGCTTTGTGACTTGCTTTGACCAATAAATGCGTGGAAATAATAGGTTTTCACTTCCAGTTGGAGTCCTAAAGAGACCTAGTATACCACACTTTGGTCCTCTCTGGCGCGACTCTGCTTCCATTTTCTCCTAGTGCTAACTTGCTGGAGGCGGCAGACTATGTGCTTCAGAGTGGTGTCAGCCCTTTGTTCTAGATGATGTGCTGCATCTGAGAAGTAGCCCGGCCAATATCAGCAGAGCCACTTACCCTGGCTTTCCCACCCCAGCTGATTGAACATGCATTAGAACATGCATTAGAACACTGAGATGAAACCCTAACATCTATTTGGTCCAGCCTAAGTTCCTGACCCTCAGAATCATGAGCTACATAAATGGTTATTATTTTAAGCCACTCTATTTTTCAGTGCTTGGGTGGGAGGAAGGTTGTTATACAGCAATAACTAAGTCAAACAGTAGGAATCACTTCTCAAAATAAATTCACATTCTTATATTTGAAAGATATTTCAATGCCTCTGAATCTCTGACATTTTACCCAGACTTGTTTGTTTCTATATCTTGCATTCAAGTGCACATTATCCTTTTTTTCTGTTGTTCTCCAATTCCCTTCTTTGAACGAGAAGTGTCACTGTTAGCAAAATACATTGAGTTCTCTAATTTTGCTCCCCCTGGCCCTGTGCGCTAGGACTTTGTCTGCTGTAGGATTAAAAAAAAAATGGTGTAGGAATATGTATTGCTTGGGCTAAGAAGCCAGATTTGAAAAATCAAACACTGAAAAAAATATATTTTCTGTATTAGTATGTTTAGTTTGCTGAAGCTCCCTCTCCCTGAGGCAGAATTCAAAGTCATTTTGTTTGTAGAAGATCAATTAAGTAAAACTAATGATGGTGAGTGAAAAACATTCCTTCATTTAGTAAAATGTTATCCTAGTATGCACTCATGATTATTATTAGTAAAACACTAATTTCAATGAAAGGATGAGAGAACAAATACCTTAAGCTCTTCATTCGAATAATAATAGTAATTTTTAATCTAGGGATTGAGTCTATGGCTTTTGTGTTATAGTCAAAGATATTTGAAACTCCCAAAGAGACTAAGAACCACTGATTAAGTGCAACCTTTTTTTATAGATAATTTATTACTAGGTGCTTGAATAAATTTATCTTTTCCTACGTTGACATAGCTACTACAGCTTTTGCCTGTGTAAAAAAGAAAAAAAATTGCTATGTCTTACTGCTCTCAACTCTTAAATACTTGAGAAGGGACCTAAGATTGTTTTCATGCACCCACAGAGCCTGTGCTGCCTCTCTGAATACAAACCAGATGAAGAGAGACTTGTGAATATGAGTCCTATAGTCTAAAAGCACCAGGAACATATACAATGAAGAAAAAAAAAAGATAGAAGCAGTGAAGTCCAAAAGGCAATAGTGATATAAACACACTGAGGGGAAAAGAATGAAATAGGTCAGCAGGTGGGAGACACCCATCTCTGCTTAATCTCAGATAAATGTGGGGGGAGTGCTCTGCAGGTCTTGCTTATATCTTATTCAAGTATTTTCTTAGCTAGACCACAGTTTGATTCAATGCTTGATTTCCCATTGGGAAAGCCAAAAGCCTGGTTTTGCGTTTTCATTCTCCTGTGCCATTAGGGAAGAGACACTGAGATGAAGCTGGAAGTATAGGAGTAAGTAACACCCTCAAGCCACGAGAGATGCAGAATTGGGCAGGGAGAGGCTTCCCCCCGGCACTGCTGATCAGACACCTGTGAAAGGAAAGGGGGAGGAAACCGGGTTTGGAGGAAGAATCTTGTGCCATGATGCAGACCAGAAAGCCCCTGCCTGCTGAATGGAAGCTCTAAAGTAAAGCCCCCTCACGAGAGGAATCTTGAAGTGGGCATAAATAACTAAGTCCTACTTCCCTACTGTGTTCACTCACAGAATGGGGGCTGCCTGAGAGGATCGTGGCCTTGAGCTGTAAGCTGAGACAATCCTGAAATCCTGAAGGGCAGGTTCTGTCTTGAGAGGAGATCCAAGTGACACACCTGCAGGGCTGCCCCAGCCGCCTTCCATTTACGTGAATGGTGTATGCTTAGCCATGTCTAAAAAGTCTGAAATAATCCAACAAGTTCACTAACAAGTAAATTAACTGCCTTTCCCAAGGATTTTTTTAAAACGCCAGAAAGGAAGTTTTTTTCTTGTGTTTTTAAACTCTCTGCTCAGGAGGCCGGGAAAAGGGGAACTTTTTAAAGACAAAACATGGCATACTTGAAAAAGAATAGGATTCAGTTGTGTGTCGCAGTCCCTTCAGGTTCTTATCGTTCGATCAGCAAACGTTTATTAAGGCCTTACCGTACTCTAGGGACCTCAGTGGGAAATGGAAATGTTGATGTGAAAACGTAATTCTTTCCACGAGCCTCAGTCTCACTGAGGTGACTTAAGAATTGGTAGTTATGAAACAAAGTGTTGAACACTCTAATCAGTATATAACCTCATTCTTCTTGCCATCACCCTTGTCAACATTGGCATCATCTTTGAGTGCTTGCCATGTGCTACGTTTTGCACTAACTTCTTTAAATATATTATCTCATTTAAACCTCATATAAAAATCATGTCCAGTAGGTAGCTCAGAAACATTTGTTGAAAGAGTATGGGGCACCTGGGTGGCTCAGTGGGTTAAACATCTGACTTCAGCTCAGGTCATGATCTCTCAGTTCATGAGTTCAAGCTCGCCTTGGGCTATATGCTGACAGTTTGGAGCCTGGAGCCTCCTTCAGATTCCATCTCTCTCTCTCTCTCTTTGCCCCTCCCCAGCTTGAACACACACAGTCTCGCTCTCTCCCTCTCAAATATAAATAAGTATTAAAAAAAAAGAAGAAGAACACTTGTTGAAAGAATAAATAAGAGGAAGAAAAAGGAATGGGGGGTGGAGAGGGAATGAAAGCCAGAATGCAGAGAGTGCGAGAACACTAGCATAGTCAGATTCCATTTACCTATAATTCCTTGTGGCTGATGCATCAATTCTATACTGATAAGGAGTGTAAGATAAGGAGAAACTGGCCAAAATGAGGGGATGAGGTAGATCTTGAGGAATTTTGTGATCTCAGCCAAAGCATTTTAGCTTTTGTGCTGAAAATGATGAAGAACCACTGGAGGAATTAAAGCCTCAGTTTCCTGCCTCTCCTCCTGGGTAATCTTACCATCACCCAGCTCTCGGGATCTTAATGCTGTAGTATAAAGGAATGTCCACAGTGAGGGCGTTAGACACACTTGCCATATAGTACATCGAGTCTTCTCCCGCACTGCTACTCATACATTGGCGGTACCTGTGAGCTTGCTAGAAATGCTAAGTATCCACCCCTAGCCCAGATTTGCTGCATCTGACTCTCTGAGGGTGGGGCTCAGGGGTCTGCATTTAACAAACTCTCCAAGTGATCTCTATGCTCAAGGAGTTTGAGAAGCTCAGTGTTAAACCTGAGCTATTTAATGCAAGCTGGTCTGGTGGCCGGTCCATTTCGCTGTCTAGGCAGTGTGTCTGTTTTGTGACGAGGGCTGGACAGAAGCTGAAGGTAAGCGTCTAAAAGAATTTAAGGAACTAATGTAAAAGAATTTTTTTGGCTGGCTCTTGCTTAAAATGCCTTTTTTAAAATTTCACTTTCCTAAATATTTTTGGAAGATAATATTTTACAAAAATAACAATCTGTGATGAACTGGTCACATACCCCAAGATGGCCCTTCATCACAGAGGTGTGAGAGCTTCCTACACTGAGCCATCCGGGCTCTTTTGACTTTGTTTCCATTTGGGTGTCCTGTTTATAGAAGGCATTAAATATTTCACTTTGGGAAGGTAAATGTTAACTTATGTTTTGCACCTTGTATATGCCATTATCATTCCCACAGACCCCTGATTTCCTGCTTTGGGGCCACTTGACAAGTGAAGCCTGTTTCTCCTGAGTGCTGTTGCTAGGAAGCAACTTGCTTTGATACCGGCTTCTTGCACTTCCCACTGACTTCGCTGTTTTCCAGATGTGTGCAGACCTAGAGATTAAACAATAGATGAAAGAGGCCAGAAGGAAGGCATTTTACTGCAATGTGTTTTGTCGGTGTTACTGTAAACAATTTTTGAATTGACCTATTGAAAGAGAGAAAAATATATGAATAATTCTCACATCGTAAAATTACCAGAAGTATTTAATTTTCATGGAAACAAAATACCCTTTAAAAATATCATTAGAAGTCCGAAAGTGCAATATAATACTTCAAAGCTTTCTTTGGGGAGCCTTTGTGGTTTATAGTTTTGAGGGGGAGTTTATAGTACTCGTCTGCTTTTGTTTAATAAAACAGACAATGAGCTGTTTTCAAAGAGGAGAAGAATTTTTCTCATAGAGAATATGTGAAATAATGAATCTTTTACTTGTTACACAAAAAATCCATAAGGGTGATCAAAAGATGCTTTAATGATGGAAGCTGAGTCAAGTTGTTATGGCAACTAGAATCTGAAAGTACCTGGTTGTGCGTGTGTGTTTTATTTTCCTCCTCTCTCTTTTTTCAAGAAAGGAGAAAAAAAAAAAAAGTTGTCTTCCATCTGGTTTAATCACAGTGTTAAAATACCAACGTCAAGGAAAAGTATCTAATAAGGATAATTTCACATCTGTTTCCAGATGAGTGATATTTCACCTTAACAAGAAGTAACTACAATCGTAGGCAAAAGTCTTTTAGGAGAAAAGAATATGATTGTACATTATCATAAATTGCTGAAGAATCTTTTAAATTGTCCTAGACTATTTTTTTTTAACTTGAATTATGTTAGCTGGATTCGTCTTTTCTTTTTTTTTCCCCACCTGAAGATATTCCTTCAGTTATTTAACACTCCCACTCTGGTAGCCTCTGCCAATTGTCTATGTAACCATTTCTCTCTTGTTTTGTGTTCTAATGCAAAAGAGAAAAAGGTTTCTCTTTTTGTGATAGAAACTTTAAAAAACCGAAATCTTTACACAATAAGAATTGTATGAAAGAGTTTATTTAGCCCTTCTTGCTGCAGTCGGTAACGACTTAAATATCACAACACTCTCCTCATCCTTCTGTGTTTTGAAGGTGAAATTATGAAATCTGCATTAGCAGCCACACAATGAGAAAGGTTCTGACCAGGATAGCTCGATGGGAATTCATCTCTTAAACTGGGAAAACACTTAGAAAGCAGGGAAGCACTGTGTTTGCTTTCTTTTGAGAGCAAGTTATGGATTCTGAGGAATATTCTGTCCTGGATCCATAAGGAAGGAGTGAGTCCACTAAAGTGATTTCTGCTGCCTTGCCCCAAACAGTAATCAAATGAGATGTTTTCGTACCTTTTTTTTTTCTTTATAAAAGAAGTATTGATCCAACTTACATATCGAATAGATTCATTTCAACCATACTCTATTCTGATCTTTTTATCTGTAAAGCAATTAACCTATAGAAAAAGTGTCTTTATGGTTATTTGTCATTCTACTCGACTATGAGTGTTGGAAAGGATAGTGCCAGTCAGTTTAATACAATAAAATCAGAAGTTGTGTGCATTGTCCTGTGATCTCTATATGCTACCCTGTCCGTGACAAAAATGGTGTTGTTCGTTTGAGGAAATGATGCTACTGATCCGTGATCAATATGCCTTTTTATTCTGAGTTACTTTTCAGATACTACAATAGAAAAGTTAATTAAACAGAAAGCTGAATGTGCAGAAATAAGGTGGTGAGCTACTACTCAGGGTTTCCTTTAAAGCTAGTCTTCCTAGGTGAATACCAATAAGTTACTATTGTTAACACCAAGAATAAATTATACCAAATAGGTGTGTTGTAGCAGGTTATACAAATCAGCCTTAATAAGAATGGGTAACTCTCTACACCTATATTAGCATTAGCATTTGAGTCTCTGCTTCCTTGGGAACAGAAAACACTTGCTAAAAAAACAACTTCATTTATAAAGCAGTAGTTAATATATGCAGTGAACTAGTAAGTAGATAGTAAGCCGTATAATTAAAAATCTTCAGATTTATAAAATGCCAGCAAACCAAGAGTTACTTAGATCCTAACTACTAGAATTACTCAAGTTTAAGTAGGCACAGTTGCCAGGTTAGAAATACTTTCTGGAAGAAGCTGAGAATGTGTAAAACTCACTGTGGCAGTATGTATTCATCAGGAGAAAGATTCTAGATTCACAGAGGTGTCTTTGACCAAAATTAGATTAAAAATTACTGTACACAAGAGACCCTAAAAGGCTAATTGACTTAGGTTTACACTGCTAACAGTTGCAAACCAAAAAACCCAAAGCAACATATCTTAGAAACCAACTCTCAGGAATGCTAGGCCTCTCCGAAACTCCTTATTACACTAATTTATCTTCATTTGGAGTCCTGTTTGTATGGAAGAAAATTATTTCTGATTTTTAGGTAGTAGTAGGTAGATTATTCTAAGGAGGTAGATTATTATCCTAAGTAGTGGGGAGATTGTTGTCCTATATTTGGTCGTTTTTGTTTTATTGTTGTGTTTGTTGTTTGTTACTGAATAAAATAAAGATACCACTAAAGGTGCCTTTCTTGTCTGTATCTTCACTTGCAAGTAAGTTTCCAAATCCAGAGTGCTTGCTGAGAGGCTCTTTAGAGTTTTTGTTTGTTTGTTTAATGCATGGGTATCCTAAAATACTACAATAGTCATTCCATGAGGAAGTTTAGGACTTCTATAGCAGGAAGATTGCTATATAAGAAAGTACCCCAAACCTACTCTCTAAAAGCAATGTATATTAGCTGATATTTTTTGGACTTTGAAAATTCAGAGGTAGCTTAACTGGCTTGGGGTTTGCTGTCCAGATAGCAGGTGGAGCTGTGTAATCTGAGGCTTGCCTGGGCCTGGGGCTTCGGTTCGGAGACAGCTCACTCACATGGCTGATGGCAGAAGATTCTGTTTCTCTCTGGCAACTGGCAGGAAGCTTTAGTTCCTCTTCACAAGGCTGCCTGAATGATACCATGACATGGTGACTGGTGTCCTTCCCTCAAAGCAAGAGATTCAAGCCAAGGACAACAAGAAGATAGCCATGTCTCTTAAAATCTAGTCTCAAACCTACATCCTCAGATCTGCCACATTCAAGGTGAGAGGAAGGAATTAATCTCTACCTCTTAAGAGAAAAGTATCCCTAAAATTTCAGTTATACTTTAGCATCACCACATATGATAATTGGCTTGGACTGATTACTGTCTTTGAGAAACTGATCTTGAGATGGTAGGAAGTACAGAGATGGCCACAGGAAGATACCAGATACCAGGAAAGTCTAGAAGCCAAGAGTGAACAAAAATTCTTGAGATAAATTCTATATATAGCACAGATGGTAAGGTGGTGGGCTGGCAACCACTGGTCTAATTTCTGCCATTATAGTTTTCTTTTTTTCTAGAATTTCCTATAAATGGAAACATATAGTATGTAGTCTTTGATCTGTCTTCTTTCACTTTGTGTAATGGTTTTGGGATTCACCCATAGTGTTGCATGTATCAGTAATGATTTCCTTTTAAATTGCTGATTAGTAATCCATTATATAGATAAACTACAGTTTATTCACCAGTCGAACATTTTGGTTATTTTCACTTGGTGGTTATTACCAATCAATCTACTGTGAATAGTTGAATGTGACTCTTCATTGAACATATGTTTTTATTTCCCTTACATAAATATCTGAGAGTAGAAATGATGGGATTTATGAGAATATATTTAACTTAGAACAAAAACAAAAAAACATGAAAACAAACTCTTCTCCAGAGTGACTGTACCGTTTTTCATTCACAGTAACAATGTATGTGTTGTTCCACATCTGTGCCAATATTTGATATTCACAATCTATTTTCCTTTGGCCATTCCAGTATGTTTTAATTTGTGTTTTTCATATAACCAATGATAATGAACATATTTATGTGTGTATTTAGTTTGCTAAGGCTGCCATAACAAAGTACCACCAACTGGATGGCTTAAATAACCTAAATTTACTTTGTCAAAATTCTGGAGGCTAGATGTGTAAGACTAAGAGATCTAAAGGGTTAGTTTCTTCCAAGAGCTCTCTCCTTGGCTTTCAGATGGCCATTTTCTCCTTCCTGTGTCTTCACGTGGTCTTCCCTCTATGTATGTTTGTGTTCTAATCTCTTCTTCTTACAAGGAGACAAGTCAAATTTTATTAGGACCCACCTAATGACCCTAAAAACCTCATTTTGTTAAAAATTTTTTTAACGTTTTTTTTATTTTTGAGAGACATAGAGACAGAGAGTGAGCAGGGGTAGGGCAGAGAGAGAGGGAGACACAGAATCCGAAGCAGGCTCCAGGCTCCGAGCCGTCAGCACAGAGCCGGACGCGGGGCTCGAACTCACAGACTGTGAGATCATGACCTGAGCCAAAGTCGGCCGCTTAACCAACTGAGCCACCCAGGCGCCCCTAAAAACCTCATTTTATCTTCATCATCTCTTTAAAGACCCTATCTCCAAATGCAGTCCCCATCTGAGGTACTGGGTATTGATTTTCAACATAGAATGGGGGATGGGGGAACACACAATTCAACCCATAATAATTGTGCCTATTTGCCATTAATATGTTATTAATTAATTAATATAATACATATTATTACTATGTATTAATATAACTTGAAATGTCTATTCAAATTTTTGTTTATCGAATTTTCTTTTTTTAATGTTTGTTTATTTTCTGAGTGGTTGGGGGAAGGGGCAGAGAGAGAAGGAGAGGGGGAATCCCAAGCAGGCTGCATGCTGTCAGTGCAGAGCCATATGTGGGGCTCTGTCTCATGAACTGTGGGCTTATGACCTGAGCTGATATCAAGAGTCAAACGCTTAACCGACTGAGACACACGGAAGCCCCTGTTTATTGAACTTTCAAATTTGTAAGGGATCTTCACATACTCTAGATTCAAGTTCTTTATTATCTGTAAGTATTGTGAATATTTTCTACAAGTCTCTGACTTGGCTCCTCATTTTTATGATCATGGCTTTTAAAGAAAGTTTTTAGTTTTCACCTCCTGTGTGGGACGCAACATACAATTGGTATATCCTTTTTTGTATTGGTCCCTTTACCCTTCTCTAGTGTAGCTTTGTCATTTGTTGTAGTATTTGTTTTAAAGTCTCTGTTACAAGTGTTGCTACCCCAGCTTTCTTTCTGATTCCATTTTCATGGTAAATATGTTTCCATTCTTTTAGTCTGCATGTGTCTCTGGGTCGGAAGTGAGTTTCTTGTAGGCAACATATCACCTTCAATTTTGAAACCTACTTTTAATGGGTACAAAGTTCTAGATGATTTTTTTTCTTTTCAGTGTTATTCAGAAAGAACACCCAATATGAGATCCACCCTCTTGACAAATTTTTAAATGTGCAGTATGTTATTTATTGTTGACTATAGGGACAATGTTGTTCAGTAGATCTCAATGTTTTATGCCATTCGTTAGTACCTCACCATTTCTCCCTCATCATAGCCCCTTATAATCATTATTCCTCTCTTTGATTATATGAATTTGATGGTTTTAGATAAATCATATGGGGAATCATGCAGTATTTGTTGATGTAGTTCTTTTAAATAATTATTTTTAAGTTTTTATTTATTTTGGGAGAGAGACTGTGAGTTGGTGAGGAGCAAAGAGAGAGGGGGAGAGAGAGAATTCCAAGAAGGCTCTGCACCATCAATGAAGAGCCCAACGTGGGGCTTGAACTCCTGAACCAAGAGATAATGACCTGAGCTGAATCCTGAACTGTGAGATCATGACCTGTGCCTAAACCAAGAGCCAGGAGCTCATCCAACTGAGCCATCCAGGTCCCCTGTTTATGTCTGCTCTTATTTCACTTACTGTAAACTCCTCAAGTTCATCTATGGAGTTTATTGCAGAATGTTATTTTTTAAAGAAAAAGACTTTTCCTTAAAAAGGTCAAGAGTATTCCACTGTATTTTCTTTTTTATCCATTCACTTGTGAATGGACACTTAGCTTGTTTCCATATGTTGGCTATTGTAAATAGTGCTGCAATGAACCTGGGAGTGCTAATAGGTTTTCAGAATCCCAATTTTAATTCTTTTGGATATATAACCAGAAGCAGAATTACCAGATCATATATGGTAGTTCTAGTTTTAATTTTTTGAGAAATTTCTATACTGCTTTCCATAGTGGCTACACCATTTTGTATTCATACCACCAGTGTGTCGGGGTTCCCATTTCTGCATATCTTTGCTAACACATGTTGTTTTTATTTATATACTTTAAATGTTTTATTGAATTATTTATTTATTTTTGGAGAGTGCAAGTGGGGGACGGGGCAGAAAGAGGATTCAAGGGGACAGAGGATTCAAAGCAGGGAACCCAATATGGGGCTCAAACTCATGAACTATGAGATCATGACCTAAGCTGAAGTCAGACAGTCAACCGACTGAACCACCCAGGTGACTCCTTTCTTATATACTTTAAAGATGTGTCTCTGCTTTTCCCCACTTTTCATAGTTTCTGACATGTAGTCTACTGTTTTAACTTTTTTCCTTTGGCTTCTTTTAAGATTTTATTACTGGCTTTCAGCAAATTTATTATATAATTATTAGTTATAAAACATATAATTCTCTTAAAGACTATTCATTTTTATATTTGAGCTTTTTGCATCTGTGAATTTTTAAAATCAAACTTGGAGATATTTTGGCCACTAGTTTTAAAAATACCTTTGGACTTCTTCTTAGCCTTTTTTCAATTTTTGGGACTCCAATTTCATATACGATAGATATTTGGTGGTGTCCCACAAGCTCACTGATGCTATGGTCATTTTTTTTCTTATTTGAATAGTTTTTACTATGAATATGTTCATGTCACTAAAGATTTCTTCATTGTCTCATCTGTTAATACCCTTTAAAAATTTTTTTAGATACTGTATATCTTTTTTTAATGTTTGTTTATTTTTGAGAGAGAGAGAGAGAGAGAGAGGCAGAGAGAGAGGGAGACACAGAATCTGAAGCAGGCTCCAGCAGCATAGAGCCTGACGCGGGGCTCAAACTCACAAACTGTGAAATTATGACCTGAGCCAAAGTCAGATGCCTTAACTGACTGAGTCACCTAGGAGCCCCTATATATATATATATATCTTATATCTAGAAGCTAAATATGGGCCTTTTTCATTTTGCATGCTTACAGTTTACTCTAGGCCTTAAATATAGGAAGCATATTTATAATAAGTGCATTAATTTCTTTGTCTATTAATTTGTTGTACTACTTTGCACATTGTGAGATGTTTTTGGTTATGATACGCAGTTAAGTTACTTGAAATTAGTTAAATCATTTTGAAGCCTTGACGCTTCTTTAGGGAAGGTATAAAGATGTATTTTCTTTAGTGCTAACATACTCCCAATACTAAAGCATCATTTTGACAACTCTACCCAATGCTCTATGCATTTTGACATCTTTCCATTCTGGTTTGT